>CM060457.1:10000000-12698750 GCA_030544415.1 Thalia dealbata
ATGTATCTACTTAACACACCAACCGAATACATTATGTCTGGTCTGGTGTGGGTTAAGTATCTCAAGCTTCCCATCAACCTTCTGTACTTGGTTTGATCAACTCTAGTCACATTCTCAACACACTAAAAAACCATTCTTTCCTCCATTGGTGTGTGAGCAAAATTACATTGCAGCATCCCCATCTCCTTCAGAATTTTCTCTGCATATGCCGACTGCCCAAGTGTAATCTTGTATGTGGACTGAGTTATTTCCATCCCGAGATAGAAACTTAGCAAGCCTAAATCAGTCATCTCAAACTCCTTATTCATCTGCAGCTTGAACTCTTGAATGCTTTGCACACTTGTTCCAGTAATCAGCAGGTCGTCAACATACACGTCAACTATCAATTGCTTTTTGTTTGTTGCCTTTGTGTAAACAGCTGGTTCCTGCAGATTTTTCTTGAAACCAAGTGACAGCAGAAATTTGTCAAGCTTCATGTTCCACACTCTTGGAGCCTGCTTGAGACCATACAGTGCTTTCTTGAGCTTAAGCACCTTCTCTTCTTTGCCCTTCAACACAAAGCCATCTGGTTGCCTCACATACACCTCCTCTTCAATGGTTCCATTCAAAAATGCTGATTTGACATCCATTTGATGAATCTCCCAGCACTTTTGAGCAGCCACTGCAATTATCAACCTTATGGATTCAATTCTAGCCACTGGTGCAAACACTTCTTCAAAGTCTACACCTGCTTGTTGAACATACCCTTTTGCAACTAATCGAGCCTTGTGTTTTTTAACTTCTCATTGAGTATTTTTCTTAGTTTTAAACACCCATTTTAGGCCAATGGCTTTGCTGCCTTGAGGAAGATCCGCAAGAACCTAAGTTTCATTCTTCATGATTTGATTGTATTCTTCTTCCATAGCCTTCTTCCAGACCTCCTCGTTTCTAGCTTCAACATAGTTTGATGGTTCTTCAGTTGCTACTTGAGCTAGTAGCACCCCTTCCTCAGTAGGAATTAACTCTTCAGTACTTTTGTAGATGCTACTCAAATGCCGAATTTTTCTTGGCACTTCTGCAGAGTCATCTACATTGCTGCCACCACATGCAAAATGTTTAGGTGTATCAAATGAAGGAGCTGCAGAATTATACCTGTAGGCTGCTGGTGAAGTGCCACTTTCAGTATCAAGTTGCTGTTGTTGCTGATTTTTCAGCTGATATGGTGACTGATATGGTTGCTGATTTTTCAGCACATGTTGTTGCTGATTTTTCAGCACATGTTGTTGCTGATGTTGTCCCTGCTGTTCAGTATCAGAAATGAGGTGCCAATGTTTAGTATCAAGATGTTGATACTGCACAGTATCAGTAACTTGATACTGATTTTTCTGCACAGTATCATGGAGTTGATACTGATTTTTCTGCACAGTATCATGGAGTTGATACTCTTGCTGTTGTAGCCAAGAATTTGTTGTATTTGCCTGCTGACTTATCTGTTCAGTATCAGAAATTTGATACTGATTTCGTTGTTCAGAAATTTGATACTCTTGCTGAACATATGATGTATCACTTTTCTGTTCAGACATCTCCATTCTCCCTTTGCTGCCAAACTTTGTCAAATCAGTCCAACATGGCTTCACATTCTCCTCAAAGATACAATCTCGGCTAACAATTATAGTGCTTGTATCTTGATCAAAAAATCTATATGCTTTAGTGCCACTCTCATATCCAACAAACACTACCTTTTTGCTTCTATCTTCAAGCTTCTTTAGATGAGTTCCCAATATCTTCACATGAGATTGACAACCAAACACCCTTAAATGAGCAATGTTTGGTTTCCTTTCCATCAATTTCTCATAGGGAGTTATTCCATCCAAACTTTTAGTGATTGTTCTGTTCAATATATAAACTGCTGTATTCACAGCTTCTCCCCATAGCTGCAATGACACATCCATAGTTTTCAGCATGCTCCTGGTCATGGACATGACTGATCCATTCCTCCTCTCTACTACTCCATTTTGTTGTGGAGTATATGGAGCAGTGAGAAGCCTCTTGATACCTTGCTGCTGGCAAAACACGTTGAAATCATTTGAATTGAACTCTCCTCCCCTATCTGATCTGAAAGCTTCAATTTTTCTACCACTTTCAGTTTCAGCTAGAGCTTTAAATTTCTTGAAAGCCTCAAAAGCTTCACTCTTCTGCTTCAACATATAGACCCACATGAATCTTGAGCAGTCATCAACAATAAGTAAGAAATAGTTGCTCCCTCCTAACGATGAGGGAACAATTGGTCCACATAGATCTCCATGCACCAATTCTAAAGGTTTTTCTGCTCTATAAGTTGAAGAATGTGAAAACGCAGATCTGACCATCTTTGCAGCAACACATTCTTGGCATACTCGGTTTAATTCTTGGTAGACCTTCAACCAAGGATCTATCAGCCATATACTTTAGAGCTTGAAAATTTAGATGGCCTAACCGATTGTGCCACAACCTGCTGTTGTTATCAACTTTTGCTAAGTAGCACCGATCAGCAGTTTTCAATTTCAGCAGATACAACCTGCTGCCAGCTCTTCTTACTTCAACAAGTTGCTCACCCTTTTTGTCAAAAATTTGCAGCTTACCACCCTTGATAACAGTGGAGTATCCTAGCTCATCCATTTGCCCAAGACTCAAAATATTTGACTTCATCTTTGGAATATAAAGAACATTCGATAGGACGTCCACTCCACCTCCATCTACTGAAAAATAGATGCTTCCTCTCCCAACAATTTCTGCAATTGAGCCATCTCCAAAACGGACCCTTCCGCCTCCTGTTCTGTCTAGCTCATGAAAGTGCTCCTTACATCCAGTCATGTGATTTGTAGCACCGGTATCTAAGTACCACAAATCGGAATCCTTTCTAGCATCTTTTGTACCTCCAAAAATTGTCTCTCCTTCGCTGAATTCTTCCTGCACAGTCATCAACACTGCATGATCACCCAAGGTCACTTGAAGACCTTCTTTAGTGTTACTCGATTCAGCTAAATACACAGCTTCTTCTCTTCTACACTCAGATGCATAATGACCGAAGGTTTTGCAATTAAAGCACTTAATGTGAACTTATCTTTCTTTTGTTTCTCATGATACGTTGATAAGCTACTGCCCCGGCCTCCATCGAAGCGCCCATCTATGCGTCCCCTTCCACGTCCGAGGCCTCTGCCCCTGCTCGCATTGAGACCATGTCCTCGTCCACGAAACGTAGGCCCTCTGCGAGCCCTGACTTCGCCTTCAGCCCGGGATAGCAGAACCTGTCCGTGGGCTTCAGTTATCTGCATGGATGCTTGGAGACGCACTTCGTATGCCTTTAGAGCTCCTACCACATACTCCACCATCATGGTTCGAATGTCGCCGAATTGCTCCAAGTTGCAAGCTATGGGATCGAACTTGGACGGCACCGAACGAAGTAATTTCTCAACGATCCGCTGCTCCTTTACTTTTGCACCAACGTTTCTCATTTCAGAAACAACGGAGGAGAGTCGATCGTAGTACTCACCAACCGTTTCTGAATTTGACATCTGCAGCCGCTCAAAATCTCCGCGAAGCTTATTCATCTTTGCATCAAGGAATTTTTCGTTGCCCATATGAAGACTCTTCAGCGCTTCCCACGTCTCCCTCGCCGTTCTCTTGTCAGCAACAAGAGTTAGGAGCTCATCTCCTAAGGATTGATGGATGAAGGATAGCACCAACTTGTCTCTTCTTATGTCAGCAGGTGCATCTCCTGGTACTCCTGGTTCGATCGCCTCCCACACCCCTTGTGCGTCAAGAAAGGATCGAAGTCGAATCGACCAGACGCCAAAGTTACCTCCTTTGTTCAGCAACGGACAGCCACCGAGGCTCCCTCCTCCTCCTCCTGAGGATAACCTGAGACCTCCTCCCTCAGTCATACTGCTGATGGGCGACTTCCCACTCATCGGAGTGCTGCTAGCGGACGACTTTCCACTCATCGGGGAAAGCATCAGATTCTTCTGCATCAGATCTCCTCAACGCAAGCTCTGATACCAATTGTTGGAAAAACAAGAACAGAAGACACGAAAACAGAGCAAGAACTCTGTTTCTACAGCTGACGGCGATTGGCAAAAATTGTGTAGGGTGCAACAACGCTAACCCTCACGTAAACATGTAGTAATTAATCAAACTGCAATTACAGAATTGGAAAGTAAACAAAACAAACTGGGAAGATATGGAAATACTTTCATCTTCCCTTACAATGCAGAAAGGAAACAAGCAATCAAAAATATGTTAACCAAAACTTCCTATTACAAGCTTAAATCCTATCATCGCACACTCAGCTGACCACACCGAATACCCGGTACAATGGAAGGGCATCCCATCGGAGGAAAACAGTTGGGAGAAGGATGCAACACTCTGGTAATTCGAACGTCTCATCCGAGACTACTTAGAGCAGGAAGAGACAAGGACGTCTCCCAACTTCAGTAGGAGAGGATTGTCACGACCTAGTTCTCCCCACGATGAAATAGGGGAGGGTCATCACACACATCCATAGCCCCAATGGGAAGACGAAGATGTGTGCATCATGGTTTCCCAAAAAGCAGAGGACGCTCGCAAAAGATGCGGCTCCTCAAGGATATTTATGCACAGATGTTGCCGATGGGAAACCATCACCAGCAGTGTCGAGAACTCTTCTGCATGTGAGTTAAGTGCATGTGAGGAAGAAAAGCAACATTGTAAGGGTTTTATTAGAGCTTATTGAGAAGTATTCCTTTGCCAACTACCCCCTATTTCCTCCACTTTGTTCCCTTATTTTTTTGTCTCTGCTGGTGCATCAAGCTTGTGGGTGCTGTTGCGGAAGCATCTACGCCGCACGGAATATCATTTTAACGGAAGAGCTCGGAGTCTGAAGAAGAACACCTTCGCCACCTCCGGCTGGTGTTCGAAATCTTATGCAAAAGCATACATCCCTCTTGTTAGAGTAATTGGACTTTGTACAGAAGGTTTATGAAATCTTTGGTTCAAGACTCACTAAGTTCTAAAGAAAAACTAGGTTGAAAGGGAAAAGAATGCTTCTCAATAAGCTCCAATAAAACCCTTACAATGTCGCTCCTCTTCCTCACATACACTTCACTCATATGTAGAAGATTTCCTGGCACTGCCGGTGATGGTTTCCCATCGGCAGTGTCTGTGCATAAATATCCTTGAGGAGCTGCATCTTTTGTGGGCGTCCTCTGTTTTTTTGGGAGACCATGATGGGTAGATCTTCGTCTTCCCGTTGGGGCTGTGGATGCGCGACGACCCTCCCCTGTTTCATCGTGGGGAGGACTGGGTCGTGACACTATGCTTTTAAACCACTCTGGCGCAGCATACCCTCTAGTTCCCCTGATGCCGGGTTTGATCTTTTTTCAGAAGTTTTGCCAATCCAAAATCTGCAATCCTAGCCATGTAATTTTCATCTAGGAGGGCATTTTGAGGCTTGATATCACAGTGGATGGTTAGGCTGCTGCATTCTTTGTGCGAGTAAAGCAATCATCTTGCTATTCCTAAAATATATGGATTCTCTGCTCCCATCTCAGTTTAACATCATGAAACAAGAATTCCATCCATGATCCATTTTATACTCATAAACCAGAAGTCTGTTTGTTCCTTCATTGCAATATCCAATCAGTTTGGCCAAGTTCTTATGATGAATCAGTCTAATTGATCTCACCTTATTCGTGAAATTCTTCTCACTGTCTTGAATCAGGCGATTCAACTTCTTCCTTGAATCAGGCTATTCAACTTCTTCACTGCAATCCTGGCTGTTGCTTTTGATGGCAATATCCATTTATAGACTCTGCCAAAGTCCCTAAAAACTCTCAAATTCAACTCAGACATGCTGGTCTGGCTAAAGCATCTAGTTCATCTTTCCACGATAATAAACAATCATTGCAAATACAAGTACAAAGAAGATCAAATTCAGAATTACAGCAATTTGATTCGAAGTACTACAGTTACATCTGAATCTGGCAGCAAAGCAAGGGAAGCGTAGTCTTTAGGTACTTTAATCAGAGCTCTCCTGTCCACGGAACTACCCATCTTTCCATTCGACAGAGGCAGCTTCTTCTTCCAGCATTCAAAATTAAAACGCCAGTAAATGGCAACTGCACATAAGCAATCATCCAAGCAGTACTCTCTGCACTGGGATTCGCTCACATTCGTGTAGTGGGCGTAATCCGCGTATGGCCAGTCGAGGTTGTCTATGGGACTCAATTCGTACTGGTTAGGGTCGTACTGTTTGCAATTCATTTGGAAGTCTTGTTCGCATCCCTTATACGTGTCCTCTGGATCGATGAGGGAGTATTCCGGTGGGCATTTGCACTCTACCTGAGCTTGGTCTCCGGCGGATGAACAGTAGCTGTTGAAGCCACACGTTCCGCTGCCAGCACCATCGGAATTAATGTCTATGCAGATGTCGGACGGCGTTTCGCCCACCACGTTCCAGTCCTCACGCGAAGACCCGCCGGCCGTACCGTTCTTGGGGTAGTTGTACTGGCGGAGGACGCCATCCGGATCCAGCCTCGCACGCTGATAGAAGTCCTCCGTCGAAAAGTTGGCCGCCGGGAAAACGGGGAGCAGCGTATCGTTCGTCAGAGCAATGTATACGCCGCCGTCGGACGCGTTGTAGATGAGCTTGGAGCCGCGGTTGGACGCGTCCACGGACCAGTAGGCGTCGTATGGGTTTCCGGAGGGAAGGGCCAGCGGGCGGAGCTCGAAGTTGCCGTCCCACTGTGCCCCGAGCTCGAACCGGCCGTCGGAGTAGTCGGTGGCGGTGAGCTGGGACCGGAGGTGGGAGTTCAGGGGCATGACTTGGCCCGGAAGCAGCGTGTCCGTCGGGAAGTCGAAGCTCTGCCAGAGGATGCCGCCGGCGCCGGCAAGGACGAGGTTTCCGGAGTCGAGCAGCGCAGCGGCGGTGGCGTTACCTGGACCGGGGCTCCACACCTCCGCACCGGCCTGGTCTTCGAGGGAGAGCCGGCCGTCGCCCGTGAGCCGCAGAGTGGAGCCCAAGGCGACGGGGGCGTTGCGGTTGGCGGTCCAGACGATGGTTTTGGGGGTGGTGGTGGAGTCAAACCAGATGGCGAGGAGGAAGAGGGAGGCGCCGGTGGGGAAGAAGCCGAAGGCGAAGTTCCTGGAGGGCGAGGCCCATGAGCTGGTGAAGCCGCCGGCGGTGAGCGTGGTGCTCCGCGTGATGTTGGAGTAGCTCTGGGCGGAGATGGTCTGGGACAAGGAGAGCAGGACGGCGAGAGAAGGCAGCAGATAGAGAGAGAGCGGCTCTGCCCAGTTGCTCCTCAAACGTTGATCAGAGGAGGGAAGGGGAACGTTGTCCATGGAAGACTGAAGAGAGGAAGATTTTTGATGCATGATTGGTTGTAGATAGATGGAAGAGAGGCAATCGTTGCCTTCCGTTTCCACGCGCGTACTGAGAGTTACTGTTGGGTTTGATTTTTCTTTGGGTCGTTTTACTTGATTTGATCCTCTCATTCATTACTTGGAAGAGTCGACAGAGTGCGGCATTGGGGTTTATAGGATGCACCTACATCGGAAGGCACCAGAACTATAGCAGTGAAGAATCTTTGAAGATGGTAGTCAGATAAAATGGTAACTTTTTCTTAATTCTTTCGATCTAAATAGCAGAAATTTTAGGATTTAATTTTTTTTTTAAAAAAATAAATATTAAACACCTAACCTTTCATATAGAATTCAATGGTATAGAATTTGAATGGAATCCAATTGCTCGGAACTTACACATTTTGTTGTTATTATAGATCAATTATGACGACAATGACAGCAATTAGGATGACTAAACTCTTCACCTCATTTTTTATCATCTCGTGTTAAAAAAATTTTACTCGGATGACCAAACTCTTCACCTAATTCATTTTTTAAATTAAATTCAAAAAAATTAACTCGGTCAACGTATCGATCAAACTCATCATAAATCTTTTGAAATCCAAGCCTTCAGGTCTTATAGATTTAGAAGTTAATGATGCAAACAAAATGATCCGGACTTTTATCGAGTGGAATTTAAATTACTCTGTTGGTTTAGCATTGCTTTGAGAGCACATAGTGAAGAAACCCACCCCTTCCTCAAAGCTACCATCACTTGCATATAGAGCAGAAGAGTTACAACGGAAGAAACCCGTTTCGACAATTGTATCGTTTTAATTTGCATTTTAGTCAAAGAACGTTTTAAGAGCCTTCCAATTACAACAAAAAACCATAGAGGCCTATAACAAGCTACTGACCTCATAGTTTTAATTACCAGCTCAAAATCCTTTCGAACTATATATACAACGTCGCGTTGGTAATAAGCCAAACCTTTTTTATTCCTCAAGATGAGCACGATAGCATGCCCACACCTGGCCTGTAAGCCCACGCTGGAGGTAGCCGTGCGTACTTCTCCATCCCTGGTTGCTCATCATACGGGTGCTCCATCAGTTTCAGCAGCCTGCGGACCTCTCCGTAGTCACCTTGTTCGGCCGCATCGATCGCGCCTTGGCAAAGGTAGTTGCGGAGGACGTACTTTGGATTAACAGAGTTCATTGTGGCCTTGCGTTGATCATCCGGGATACCACCAGAAACCAACTTCACAAGAAAGTATGAGAAATCAGCATGTTTATGCCAAGTCTAAGTTCCAAATTTGTCTTCAGTATCCTCTCAAGCACAAAAGAAAAGAGAAAAGAAACATGAATATTATCAAACATTGGAACAAAGTCTCTTCATCTTATAATGTCTGCTGATTTGCTCTAAGAAACAAAAACGAGGAGCATTGCATTTAGTAGGAACATTGCTAGTAAAACAATTCACTAAAGAACATACCTCCTCGATATACGTTTGTACCCAACTGGTCCATGCCTCCTTCCTCTCTCGGCCAATGTCCAGTAAAGCAGCCTTTAGGGGAATAAGGAGCTCACCTTTTGGAATGCTAGCGTCTGCTTTAACATTCGAAAGCAACCTAAAGAAGTTCGTATAATCGACTTTGTCAACCGCCATGTGGTTGAGGAGGGTGCTTATAAGTTGTTTGCTGTATTTCGAGAGACCTAGTTTTCTGGTCATTATAGACTGGTACTCATCCATGAACTTATCTCCGTATCTGCGAAAGCATGAGGGTCTAGCTGTAGTTTCCATAATCAAACACGTTTTCTAAGACAGAATCTAACAACATTGTCAAAATATAGTACCTTTCCATGGCGTAGTTGGCCTCTTCTTTGCTGATCAACTGTGCAGCCGACAAGGTGGTAGTAAACTGTGCAATGTTCCACAGGCCAATATCAGGCTGATTGGCAAAACAGTAGCGCCTCCCAGGAAGGTCGGTAGTGTTGGGAGTATACTTGGGATCAAAAGCATCCAAGAAACCGAAAGGCCCATAGTCAATAGTCAGGCCCAACACACTCATGTTGTCCGTGTTCAAAACACCATGAGTGAAGCCAACTCCCTGCCAGCCCGCAATCAAAGTAGCAGTGCGCTCAGCAACCTCGACTGACCAGGCTGAAAAGATGCATCCAGAAAAATGACAAATATTTAGGTATTTTCTAGGTAAAGAACAGCATTATCCTTTGCTATGTTGAGTAACTAGAAACCTAAAATCGAGGATCAACCATTAGGGATTAAGAACATACCTGCATATTTGTTGGATGTCAAATCCACCACTGAAGGGCCCTCCACTCCTACCTCAAAAGACAAGTCGTCGCTTTTGTTCATTTTGTCAATATGGGGAAAATGATGGAGGATTGTGTAATCTGCCAAAGTGCGAACAATCTCCATGTCTTCTTTTCCCCGAGAAGCATGGATTTGATACGAACCAAACCGCAGGAATGACTGAGCAACACGGCAGACGATTGCACCAGGTTCATTCTTAGGATTGCCGCTGCAATTTTCATGAGCATATGTAAGTGTGGTATTTTGGTACAAACAGTTATGGTCCAAACTGCAACCATATAGAAGGATATGTAAAAGATATTATTTGACAATCAATTAACAAAATACTGCAACCATATAGAAGGATATGTAAAAGATATATGCATGTATCTTGATATGTGCTGCATTGAAGTGCAAGAGTTTATAATGTAGGTTCAATATTCTCTAATTCAAAATAATACCAACTATGCCACAACCTATCCACAATGCCTGCAAGGTTCCACCATTTGTTAAACATGCAAGCTGAGAAAAAGCATCTAAAAATATTTTGGGCAGTGACGTACTCGTAGAACATATCTCGACTAACAAGTTTGCCGGTAGTGACAAGGCAAAGTGCACGAGTAGTAGGAATTCCAAGTCCATGCATTGCCTCACTGCAAAGAAATTCACGAATGCTACTACGAAGTACTGCCAGACCATCTGCAAATCGGCTATAAGGAGTTTTTCCAGCACCCTTGAGCTGCAACTCCCATCTTTCATTGCGAGAATTTAGCATCTCACCAAGAGTAATTGCACGGCCATCCCCTAGCTGACCAGCCCACACCCCAAATTGGTGACCACCATAGCATTGCGCATAAGGCAACCTAAAATTGATAACCCCTTAGATCATGCTCCTAGTTAGATCAAAGAGAAATATGTAAAATATCAAAGCTGATCGATCATAACTAACCCTCCCTCCAAAGGCATGGCTCCTGAGAATATTAAAGGGAAGTCCGGGCGCTCAAACCTATAACCAGGCATAAGAAGATAGAGTCAAATAAAACATCATATGAATTACATGTTACCCAAGATCCGTATAAAATTACCAAAACACCATGTTTTTCCAATCAGTGGAAATGGAAATATACCTATAGAAGCGAAATAGTTTCCATATATAAATTGGTAGGGTGTTGTCCCTCAAGAAAATTGTTGTAGGCTAAAATGCAACATTCAACATAGACCCAGAATAAAAATGGTACATACTTCAGATTCTTGTGGTCAACAAGTATGTGAAAGTAGAAAAGGAATTCTTAATTATCTAAGTCCATAAATGAATTTCTAGATAATTCAAAAATGCCAAGTTAATCCATCTCATAAATTTGAACATTGTGGAAATCAAGCAGATAAAAGTCCACAAATGCCTACTCTTTTGGATCCAAATCAAGCAACTCGGCAACCCTTTCAGACCAAGCTACTAGTTGGGGATTTTCCACTTCAACTGATGGAGATACCTTTGAGTAACATGCATGGAGCACCTGAAAACCATTTAGAAAATGATTAGCTACTCTTGCTACAGATAAGGTACTCCAGTAGAAACCATTGCTACAGTTAAAACTATGTTCGGAAGCTAGCTAATTAGATAAAATCATTGATACCAAGTTCGATGATTTGAAAGCCTTCCGACATTCTTACAGTTAGTCAGAAAACATTAGAATCATTCCCCACTAAAAGCTCTACAAATATCTTCAACCACCTATCGTGCATGTTTTTTCTCCTTAAATCTTTTCCACCAATAATCCAATTCTCACAATTAGAATTGTTACATTAGTGCTGATCCTTTGACTGACGGCATAAATTTTCCGTTGACTGAGCATATATCCATGTAGATAACCTAAAGACTAAAGAGGTGGGTAGGACATTAGTACTAAAGGGATGTAAACCTTCATGGCGGTGATTGCTGCTCTAAAATAAGTTTACAAAGATCGCAGAGATTATGAGTTGGAAAGAACAGTCCGATGATCTCTAGTTGAAGGTACTGGTAACTTTTAAACATACGCTGCTACTCTTATACCAAGAACTCCCCCTGCGGTTGTTTTTCTTTGTTGCCAGACATGACCAGAAAAATCAAATGGAAGCAGAAAAAGAACGGTGGAACACATTTACTGTATCCTAAAACCAAGGAAACCAAAGGCGTAAACCGGAGGAAGAGGGATCACCTCCCGCGCGATGGTGTCGGTTCTTGGATCTCCGGGCAGCTCCCCTACGAAGGAATGGTCCCAATTCAACTCCTCGAGCTTTAACCGTGCGGCGCCGCCGCCTTGGCTACCATCGGCGACGTCGGGCGTAGGCTCCGCCGCCGCCGGATCCCGCGCCTCCGTCGCGGAATCCATCGGTCCAACGGCGAAGCGCCTTCGGCCCACTCCTCCCGGCCCGATCTGCCGATCGGGTCCGCTTAGCCGCCGGAGAGGCGATCCCCGTCCCTCCGCTGCCCGGTTCGAGCGGCGAGCGGACTGAGAGACTCCGAAGGAGGAGGAGACGAGGGGGAAGGCGGCGAGAGGGGTCGGGAGGCGGCGAGAGAGGGAGAGGTGGTGGCGCAGCAGCATCGTGGCTTCAGGTCCGGAGAGCTTCCCCCTTTTGTAGGAGCTTGAAGCGCCAGCGATGCGGGAGACGAGAAGTCATGGTGATGGTCAAAGCGCTTCGGGCTCGGGCTCGCGCTCGCTCACGTTGCCCTCCTCCTCTCTTTTTTTGTGGCCGTGGTTTGGGCGACGACCTCCCAAACCCAAATCGGAAAAAATCGGGTCGGGTCGGATGCGATCCGATTAGCGGTATTCGCTAAGCGACTGGTCCGACAAAACGGGTGCCCTTTCTTTCTATGCATTTACTCGACCCACCTTACCAAAAATAATTATTTTTCTCATAAGTAAAATAAATTTTTTTTATGATTACTACTAATTTAATTTGATAGCATAGAAAATAAGTAAACAATTTAGCAAGCTAAATATAAAATAATAAATTATTTTATTTTATTTTTATCCAGCCTAATAAAATTTTTCATCCTTAACTTATTGCTTAAATAATTTCTAATTTATTTTTTTTCAAATATAATTCATAAACAAACTGCATAAAAAATTTTCTTTACATGTCATCCTTTTAACTATTTTAATAATATATAATAAATATTATAAGATATAGTTAATATTTTTTTCTATGTATATGTTAATTTATTTGTTATCATGCAAAGTACTTGAGAGTTAACCTGTAATATTTAAATTTTTTTAAAAAAAAAATTGTCCTCCATACTCCTCGCCCTATTATTAATCGGGTTCGGGCATCGTCGGATCCGTTAGTAGCATTAAGAACCCGTTATCGAGCAGACATGACCCCTCGTGTAGGTTTTTCGGATCCGAAGGGGGGAAAAAATGAATTCCGCTGTAATGTGCGTTGGAATCCGCTGTTTTCCTCGTCCGCCCTTTCGAACCCTTCCCTCTCGTGCTGCGTCACCCTCTCTCTCCCTCACCCTCACCCTCACTCCCCTCCGATTCGACCCCCCGAAGCGCCCGCCCTCAACTTCCAGTCGTCCTGCTTGGATTGCGATCCAATTCGCGCTCTCCTTCTCGGCCTGGATCGTTTCCCTCGCGGCGAGCGATGATAATTTCGACGCCGAACCGGCGGATCTCTCTCCTCTTCTCAATGGCAACTTGCTTCCGGTGATTGTGGACTGCTTTCTCTCCGATTCCGATTTGATTGTCTTGTGAGGACTCACTGTCCGGTGGATTTGGTGGCCGGAGGACCACGCCATGGCGTTTGATCCTTCCGATAGCAGCGGTGAGCCTCGCTTGGCACTTTCTCCCTCTGCAATGGTGCGCTTTGTTTCGTGATTTAGGGTTCCTGTTTTTAGCCTAAAGCACCGCCTGCGTTCTCTGCGGCATTCCTTTTTAGCAGCGCTGAGCTCGGTCTTGGATCGACGGTGCGGAAAGTTGCTGGATTGGCGCTGTTTGTTAGTGAGAAATGAAAGGTTGGGAAACTAGGGTGTTGAGCTTGATGTATTACTACTTAGTGATAGTATGATGCTAGAATTTGCTAGGTTGGTGGTTTTTTTTTTTCCTTTTTCTAGTGACAAGGGCAAGGTTCAGAGATAGGGTCAACAGCCTCAATGCGCCATTTGCTAGGTGTAGCATCTTAAGATTTTTCATATAAGTTTTCTTCTTCGTTTGCCTGCACGGCAGAATTCGCTCTGTAAAAGGTAAAATTCAGACGAAGCTTGTGCTCTGTGAGCAGGCAGTGGAAACTTGTTCCACTTCCATTTCCTCAAAAAAAAAAAAAAAGCTTGTGCTTTGATAGGCTAATTTCCTTCTTCTTCAAGCAGCCGTGGGAGTGAAGCTGTTTGTATTTCGCATTAAAATTAGCGGTTTTGAACCTGTTTCCGTAGACAGGAGCAATTTATCATTTTAAAAAAGAGTAATTTACCATTTGTTGTGGTGATGGTTTGGATTGGTTTAATTACTCCTTTATGAGATATTAATTGTTTTAGTGAGCTGAGTTTAAATACAACACCCATGCACTTTTACTGCTACGCTAAGTTGCCACAGAAGAAATCCTTCACACTACGTCACTCTTCTTCTTCGACATATTTTTTTAATGCAATCTGGTGGTATTGATTCTGGTTCTGCTAAATGGCTACAGGAACTGATGATGATTTTCCACCACCACATCAAAATAGAGGTATAAGGGTAGGGCAGGTGACCGGTAATGGTAGAGCAATCGTCGGTGCTCTTCCCCATGCAAGAATGCAGAATGATATGGAGATCCAAATACATCGGCTCGAGCAAGAAGCATATACTTCAATACTCAGAGCATTTAAGGCTCAATCTGACGCCATCACTTGGGTATACATGCATTTACAAATTATCCATAACTGACATGTATTATTAGTTCATTCAGCATCTTCATGGTTTGACTACATCACATGGACTTTATGTATTCAGGAGAAAGAAAGTTTAATAACTGAACTCAGAAAGGAATTGAGAGTGACAGATGATGAACATAGAGAACTGCTAAGCAGGGTTAATGCTGATGACATCATCAGAAGGATAAGGTTTGTTAACCACTGCTCACTGGACTTCAGCTGAGATATGCTTTTCTTTCTCTCTCTAACTGTTTGGTGCTTATAAATAGGGAATGGAGGCAAGCTGGCGGGGGCCAATCTGGGATGTTTAATAATGTTCAATCAGATGTACCAATTCCAAGTCCCACTATCTCAGCTTCTCGAAAGAGGCAAAGGACATCTCAGCCTGCAGCCTCTTTGTCACTGGATGCACCATCTCCTGGTCTACACTCGCAACCTATTGTGGCTTCCATGCAGCCTTCATCATCTGCCGCAAAAAGAGGAACTGCAATAGGAGCCAAGGGAAAGAAACCAAAGTCGGTGAGTTATCAGGTTGCTCAAAATCTGAATCATTGTTTCTTAAACATACATGTTATTTCAACATTCTTACGATTGTCACTCATCCTATGAAACTTATTTTCAATTTGGCAGGTTCAAGCACTACCTAGTTCATCTTCAGTAAAATCTATGCAGTATACCTCTGCGGGTCCTAGTGGAAGGGGCCAAGTTGCGAACAGGAATCCTTCTGGGGCTCCAGTCACTGTTGAACCGGCAAAAAGAACCCCATATGATCCACTGATTGGGCGAAAAGTCATGACTAGGTGGCCTGATGATAATCACTTTTATGAAGCTGTTATCACCGATTATAATCCAGTTGAAGTGAGTCCGTTAAGTTCTTTGATATGAATGCACTGTCAATCTGAATGTCCTGACATTCAATGCTTGGCAGGGATTGCATGCTCTTGTTTATGATATGGGCACAAAGAACGAGACATGGGAATGGGTCAATCTAAAAGAGGTAATGCTGCTTGTTTTAATTATTCTAGGACCAAGACAGTTCACTTTTTTTGTTTACTATTTGCCAACGAATTGGGTACTTAATACCATCCATTTCTAAACTGTTACCTATTTTTTTTCTCAGCAGTATGTTGCTGAACTGAGAATTGTTCTTATTCACAAAGGAACTTGGTTTTCATATGTGGTTTGCCTTTGCCCATACTTGTAAAGCTGAATATATGTACTTTCTAGGCTAATGAGAGGTTTGTGCAATTCCCATTTACCATATCCTGAGATATTTTGACTTCAAATGCCTCTCATCTGATTGTATTCAGCTTTCAGCTGTTTGCATTAGTCTCAATGTCCGCAAGTGGTGCATTTGAGTTGCGTTGAATATACATCAGGATTTTTTGCCTTAAATATCAGTTTGGTTCTATGTGCTTTGTGGTTTTGTTTACAAATATTTTGCAACAAAAGTTGCATGGAACATTATTTTAGAAAGGACTGTTACTGTTTAATGTAATAGATACCTGATAACCATCATTTTTTGTCTTATGCCTGAATTACTCTTCTGAGTATCTTATCCATACTTGAATGTATTTCATTATAATTCCTTCCATATTCTATACTAGTTTCTGGAAGGATGTTACTCTTTTCTTAATTTGTCAAATTGGCCTGCTAGCTACTTGCATTTGCATCAAAGCCTTCTGTTGGTATTAACTAAGAAACTTGTGGTCGTAATCATGATTACGGTAGGTGGGGAACAGTCATTATCCAATCAGTGCCTCAGCATTTCTTTTACTTTTTCATCTCACTGGTACTGTTGCAGAAGCTTATGGCTTTTCCTTTTTCAGATTTCCCCAGAGGATATTAAATGGGACAGCGAGGACCCAGGTATCAGTCATCAGCCTGGTCAGGGTGCACCAGGTCGAAGGGTTAAGAAGGCTACAGGCCGTGGTGGCGCCATTCCCTCAGCAGGAAGAGGAAGAGGAACCACTAAGAGTCAGTCTAAGAAAGAGTTCCTACAATCTGTAAATGGCATCGGCAAGAAGGGTACCAGCGATATTGAGATACTCCACACAGAAACTCTCATAAAAGAAGTGTGTGCTGTAGATTTTCTTGCGAACCTTTTTTGGCCGTCTGCCATTCACTATCTATCTGATAAGATGGAATGTTTTATTTCTGTTCCGATCAGGTGGAGAAGGTTTTCGGCGCAAGTCATCCCGATCCGCATGAAATCGAGAAAGCAAAGAAAGTTTTGAAAGTATGAATAACATTTCAAATTTCAGTTATTTCTCAGCAGCGATGTTCTTTGTGGAAACACTGAGGATGCTCATGCTTGCAGGAACACGAACAATCACTAATTGATGCCATTGCCAGACTTGCTGATATCTCTGACGGTGAAAGTGGTAAATATCTGGAGCATGATTGGCCCAATGAATTTTAAGTCTACGCAGAGCAAAATATAACCGTCTGCTGCTGATTGTATGGCCTTTCGTTCATCCTGTGGGACTCGTAAAAACTATTTGTTTTCTTCTTGTTGGCAGAAGAGGGTGAACGCCAGTTTTCACATGAGCAGTCCATGGAGCGAGATCAAGTATGGAGAAGCCACCAAGACCTGGCTGCCCGCGACGTTAGGGAAGGCTCGGACGGAGATGGTGTTGCATCAGACTACCGGCATGGTGGAGATGATGATGACACATAACCCGCCTGATATGACGATTGTAACACTCTTGCTATGTTTTAGTTTGTTAAATGAAAAATTAGTAAGCTTATCTTTTGTAAGATATTGATGTCTGATTCTGTAAGCTCTCCCTCTCCCTCTCTCTTAACCCAAGTAAGCAAGCTGAGTGTCCATGTGCCACCTTAAGATTATTTCATACGTAGCGTAGTAAATTATTTGTAGATTTGCTTTAGAATGGTGATCCACATTTCTCTGCATCATATTTATATTTTGTGCTGGTACGATGATGGGATGCAGATGTTGCAGATGGGTTTGCAGAAAAGGTAGCAGTTGATGGATTTCTACTAGATCATATAGCAGCAAGACGGTCTTTATTTTTTTGGCTCTTACAAGCCAATCTAACGTTTCCAGAAACACTCCAAAGAAATAAAAAGGTAATACGCCAATTTAAAATACCATAATAATGAAAACAGATTTTTAAAAAAACAACTCTTGAAAAGTCCTAATCAAACAAGACTTTTCAAGTTAGTACAGAAGTACCGCTCGCTGAAAACATCAAAAAGAAGTCCTTAGTGCACCAGGATGACCTACCTTTCATCAGTGATGATGATTTCACTTGAGAAATAAAATAGAACACATGGAACGTGTCACAAGACGTTATGCTGCCAGTGTTTGGCTGTCCATTGCGAGTCCCATGGTGTTCAACCCATTGTCCACGTACACGACTGAACCAGTCACTGCCGAAGCCAACGGTGACACCAAGAATGCTGCTGCGTTGCCAACTTCATCTGTAGAAGATGTATACTTTGTTTGACATGTAGATAGAATTGAAAGAAGCTGGAACAACTGTTCTCTTTATAATGTTAGAAATGGAATGACAAGTTCTAATTTTAGACCTGCAAGCAGTTCCTTTTGCAACGGTGCGTTGGAGTATGAATAATCTATCATCTTCTCGATGAATCCAATAGCTTTTGCTGCTCGACTTCCCAACGGCCCTGTTCACATGTTTTAACGTAGACGACTGAAAATATTATACTCGGATATGCATGCACAGAGATAAACAGTTTGCAACCGAAGTGAACGTCCTAATCGGATTAGCAAACTTATCCCTAATGAAAAGAATTACGTCACTAATATAGGATTCTCTCTCTCTATTTAATACGACTATACCTGCAGATATTGTGTTTACTCTGATTTGCCCTTTTCTTCCAGCTTCGAAAGCCAGTACCTGCAGCAAGAACCAGTTTGGATGAAAGATAATTTAAACCACAGCTACAAAAAACTTACTGTTATAGAGAATAGAGCTAACCCTGGTGTCACTCTCCAGGGCTGCTTTTGCTGAACTCATTCCACCTCCATATCTGCAATTATATTCCGGTAAGTAAATATCAAATATAATCATCACGTTAAATAATCCTTTTGGAGAAGCAGAAAACAGATTGTACCCTGGGATGGTCCTTTCAGAAGCAATATATGTTAACGACACTGAAGCTCCTCCTGCCATATTAAGCTACAGAACTTAAACTTTGGAACGAGCATTCCAAATTGAAGCATAAAAGATGAAAATGTCAAAATATTGCAGAGGTAAATAAAATTACATAAAAAAATGATATCCGTTCAATCCAATGAGAAGCATGTTGGTTTACTTACAGTGCATCACCATTTGCAATGTTTTTAGTTAAACGAAAAGCACATTTTATTTCTTTTTTTCTCTCTAGGACTTCCTCCACTCACTTTGTTGTCTTTTTTACTATAAAATACATAATGAACTACTTCTACGAATCATTCCTAGTTTACAATGAACAACATTCTTAGTGTATCATCATAGTTTTCCACCAAATGCATATTTGTCAAACTCCTCCAAAGAGAAAACAAATGGAAAATTTAAAATATTGCATATCAAGGCTTTAACGCTTCACTTGAATATACCTGGATTCATTATTGGAAGGAAATGCTTTAGCAAGGAAACAAAAGAGTAACTAGATGCTGAGATTGCTGCAAGGTATCCTCTCCGAGATGTCTCCAGAAGTGGCTTAGTTACCTATGTTCAGATATTAGACTTTTTCTAGAGGAAATAATGCATTGGAGAAATATATGCAATATATAGAAACAAAGAATACCTCTGGTCCATTAGCAAGTGAATGCACGAGGATGTCAATTGTTCCAAAATCATTCTTCACACATTCAGCAACTTCCTGTGCAACCAAAAAAGGCAGGTGCACGATAAGGATTCAATTTGATTCAAAAGCATTAGTACCATAACATTAGATTGCAGTGCATTGGGAGTCCTGATTCTTATAAGAAAAGATAATATGTATATTTTCTGAGAATAAAATAACTATCATTTTGGTGAAGACAAGAATCGAATAGTCAACCTTAACAGTCCAGTTTGAGGACCCTGCATATCGTTTATTTGCTTTGACCTAACATGACAGCATAACAGAAAGTGATTGTTGGGTGAGAAATAACAAATTCAAAGATACAATAAATTGTAGGAATATTTTCCATACATCTTCTGGAACATCCTCCAGAGTATCATACACTGCATCAAGAGGGTATATTTTGGCAATCTCCATCAGTGAACCATTTGGCAATCTGCACAAATAGCATTATGAACATAACATAATCATTCCATATGCCAGAAGTATGGAGAAATAAAAACTTAAGATCCATAAAAATAGAACAAACATAATTAACACAGTACTAAAAAAGTGCCTACCTACGTGAATCATCAAACTTGCCCCGCCTTAGGCTTGTCTCAAAAATGTTTAGTGCCTATGGTAAGCTCAATAAGAAGACTTTGTTAGTAGTTATCCAGTACTAAAAAGGTTAACATTAAACTAAATCACATACAGGAACCCATGTGCCAACAAGAATTTCTGCCCCAGCAGCAGCAAGAGTCTTTGCAATTGCCCAGCCATAGCCATTGTCATCAGCCACTCCAGCAATGAAAGCCCTCTTACCTAAATAAATGGTTGCAGTATGCAATTGAAGATTACAAAAGATGAACAAGTGGCTAGTCATTCATGACAATGAAAATATATCATTTTGAGAGAAAGTTTCCACCTACAGTACAATACCTATGTATTGAGAAACAAGCCGAAACATACATATTACCTGAAACCAACCAAATATAACCCAAGTATCTACTACAGAAGGTACAAACAATAGTGGCAAATTGATGATACTACAGAAGACATAAGACTATGTTTGAAATTATCAAATTGCAATCAACCAGATACACATAGAAGCGACTTCAAGGATCATAAAAGAAATTTGGTAGAGTAATATTTTCAATACGACTTCAATAATCAAAAAAAGCTTTTTAACTATCACACTTTCTTGCTTGATTCAATATGCTAATGTATGTCAACTTAAAAAAGAACGTGAAGTATACCTTTAAGATCAATAGGCAACCCATGGGTCATCACTTTCTCAGTTTCGCCAGACATTGCTCTGGTAATACCTCTAAAAAGATTTGAAGAGGATGGATATCTCTTGCAAGGAGATCGAACAGAAAAGCTCGATAAGTTTGTTAATTCTTGCCTCGCTACTTTCGCATTGAACCTGGGAATTGCTGCCCTCGACATGAACATTTTTCTGGGAGAATATATGCAAGGGTGTGTTACCACCACTTGCAAACCAGCAGCTGCAGAAGCTCCCATCATCCTTCGAATGCCAAAGGAACCTGCATAAGGTATAGGGAAAGACAGTGGCTTTAGGTCAGAAACAATGACTCAGTTTCTACATACTAATAATTCAGATAGATGGACTCCTAATAATCCGTAGTCAAAAAATTACGCAAGCAATACCAAAAGTCGTGTACAGGACAGATTCATTCAAGTAGAAACCAAATTCAGGATGTACATATAGCTCACTTATCAGGAAATGAGTAGTCATCCAAGTCCCTGATAAAAACCAAAAGCAATGTCATCAAATCCTCGTTCTGTAATCCGATTGATTTTTCAAACAATCGTAAATTTATGATTTCCTCCCCGTATGAAGTCCGGAAAAATGCTCCTGCTACAACGCTAGCACAGGCAGACTGCCTTCAGCATCAGCGCGAACATTTAGTTCATACATTTCAGATTACTTGTGAAGCACAACCCAAGAATTTCCCATCTCGGCATTGAAGGAGAAGGCATTGAGGGAGGCGGGTTCCAATTCCATGTTTCGTAAGCGTCCCAAGCGAAATGAGAAAAAACAAAGGCGGAGAGCGAGTGAAAAATGGAGAGGATGAAAAAACCGATCTAATATGCAAATTCCAATAAGTGACGAGGATAAGAGGCGCCATTCCACGCGACAGCAGCGGATTCACATCGAAATGAGGAGATTTCTCACCTGCGAGGAGAAGGAGGCGCGCGGCTCTCGGAGGCGCCGGGGTCGTCGTCGCGGAGGGCACCGGTCGCTGGTTGAACGGAAGGAGAGCCTCGATCGGCCCGAGGAGCCGCAGCCACGGAGAGACCGAGGGAGCAGTAGCGAGTGAAGCGAGGCGATGTCGACCTCGTCCCTCGTCCTCGTCCTCGTCCTCGTCGAGTCTTGCAGGTGTCGAGAGTGATGTTTTCCACCGCTCAGCCGCTAGGTTTTAAGGGAGATAGATCAGATCGACGGATGCGGGTTAGAACATCAATAAACACCAATCTTAAGGCAAAATCTACGTACCTTATCTAATTAACGAGTATATATAGCACTCTAAACAAAATAAAAATACTAAACGTTCAGATCTTGAGAATTTTACTGGTGATTGAAATAATTTTTTTTTTACTATTCAGTATTTTTTTTTCTGCAATTTAGGTTTGGTTTATATTATGGGGTATATTTTCTGATGATATTATGTCGTATATCTTTTCACATCTGCTGTAACTTTGGATGTAAAATAGTGAGGTGTGACGTTATCACTCGTAAATTCCCAGATGCATCAACTACTGCGGCATCATCAAAGCAATAATTTAATACCTCTCATTACTCGAGAGAAAGTCGATCGCCATTCAACAACAAGACAATTAAAAGCGGTCCGATTTGGCCCGGTCCGGTCCGGTACGAACCGGCCCGTGGAAACGGTCAGACCCTGACCCATCCCTCGTCAGCCGAGCTCGCGTCCCCGCTCTGCGTCCACGTGACCGCACGTGGGGCCATCCAGCGTCGGGGCGACCGCGCGTCATTGGCGCGGACCTCAAAGCGCCCCATCAGAATCCGATTTGAATCCGACGCCTCACGTTCTTCCTATAAATGCCCTAATATGTCACCCCCTCATCTCTTTCCTTCTCGTGTCCCCGGTTCACCTGTCATCCACCCACCCACTCCGCTCTCCTCTCTCCCTCACAAACCCTAGCTAGGGTTTCGGCCGATCTGTTCCGCGTCCCTTCTCGTTTCGCCGTCGGCGTCTTCCTCTCTGATCCTTCCTCTTCTCCTGTCTCCGACTCCTCCGCTCGCTTCTACAGATCGGCTGGTGGCCGCCCATGGAGACGGCTCGCAAGAGGGGAAGGCCGGACGCTGCCAATGGGAACGGCGCCGGTGCGAAGCGCAGCAAAGGTGAGAAGCGGCTCCTTAGATTTACTGTACTTTCATTTTCTTCCTGTTCCGGATAGGTTCTAGGGTAGTTACCGTAGCTCAAGACATTGCTTTTCTTTCTTTTTTGTGATCCGGATAATTTTGAGATAGAAATCAGCTCCTTTCTTCTAGTTTCTTAAATAAATAACTTCTTAAATTGCGGAATTTTGCTCTGTAATTTTGTTTTTTTTTTTTACTACAGCACGTACTACTTCTTCAATTATCGGTGTTTTTAATCGCTTCCCTACATGCATACTATTTTCGACTTGTTTTGCGGAAACCGTTTGGTAGCACCGGATTGCATTTATTATTTTTAGTGCTTTTATAGTATTCCTACTGCCATTTCACTAAGCTATTTTCAGCATAACTTCCCATATGCTTTCATTTTCCTTTCGGTTTTTTTTATAAATTTTTTTGTTGGAAAAGGCTTGCGGTTCGGTATGTTAATCTCGGGTTAATTAATTAATTTGCTTCTGTTTAGCTATGGGGAAAATATTAACAGTGAGAAATAGGCTGGAATTTAGTAGTCCTGTTTAGGCCTTTTCTTGTAGATTACTTCCTCTCGCCACCCCAACATAAACAAGCTCGTCTATGAGTTCCAATATTTTGCTAACTTCCAAAAGTTCGACAAATAATACGACCTGGCATCTCATTGCAATGGCAATTAATCATAATTTTGTTATGTTGCTTTAATTTCACAAATATTCAAACTTTTACTTCCAGAATTTCATAATTAAATAATCGTAATATCTTATTGCGAAATGAGATCGCGTAGTGTTTATCTTTTGATATGCGTGAAAATTTGATCATTCGAATGTCACATGGAGATTTTCTGGAATGGTTGGTAAGCTGTTTAATGTGTATTTAAGTTATCAAGATTAATAAATGAGCAAAACTTAACTGAGAACACGTAACTAATGTCATACAGAAACGGACTCTTTCCAACCTGGTTTAGGAAGCAAAACGAAGCCATGCACCAAGTTTTTCAGGTTCTAATCCTAACTCACTAAAATCAACCTCATAGCAACTTATATTTTTCAACTTTATGCTAAACTGATTAATTGAAGGGACATTCTATTGCTTTAATGAACAAGTTTTTTCATTACTAATCCACTAGTCATTCAAGATTGTGATACAGGTTTATGTGCTCTAAGCAAGTTAACAACACTGAACAGAGTAAATTGGTGTTCACAAGAGCATTTTGGTTATCAATGTTTCCATGCAATTCAGAACTTCTTACAACTATTGAACAAGACAAATACGATCTATAACTGTCGGAATGTGTTTGGTTGGTGAAATGTGTATATTTCAATGTGTCTGATCTTTGTCTTGATTATGTTGAATTATGCTATCTGTTTATTTTTATTGAATTAGTTTTTAATTTTCAAAAACAGAAATCATTTGTCTAAAATTAATTCCCCTATGCATTATCTGATAGGGATCATCGTTAATTTTGGTACCCCCCATAAGTTATTGTCTGTGTACACTCAAAAGTAACTTTATGTTTCAATGTTGACAGCTTTCTTACACGGAAGTAGATAAGTGGCTACGTTTTAATTTAGAGATTATATCATCCACCTTTGTTACACTGAAACTCACTGCAATGTGCTCTTTCAATCCTCCCTCCCCCAAATATGTTTAGTTATACAAATCTGTAGCATATTTTCATACATTTAAATTTTTGAAGATAATAAGATATGCTCTATGCGTGAATCTTTGTCTCAAGTTAGATACCATCCTCTCTTGGGTCTTAGCCTTTTGAAATGATAATCAGCCCCACCATACAGTGGTCATATATGCCTCACTTGACAGTGAACTTGGCCATTGCAGGTCTTGTTTTAAATTGCTAGCCGATCTCTGTGCAAAATACTTACTGAAGATTATTTTTCACTTTCATGTTATCCTAATTATTCTGTCATCTCTCATTGTATCTTCAGTATTGCATTGGAATAGGACATTCATCTGTAACCCGCTTGATCAGCAATACACGTCTAAGTAAATCCATTAAAGATACTGACCTTGTGAACTGTAAACTTGCAATGTCTAACAAAATCCTAGCAGTTACTGGTTCATGTTATCATGTGCAATATATTTTTGCAATTACTAAATTAATTGAATGCTTCTGTTGTAAAACAATATCCTTTTTCTTTTTCCATTCAAGCAGGTAATGGCATCAACGTTAAACTTGAGTTGGATGTAAGCTTTGATTTTCCTTGTTCGACATCTGAAGTAATTTTTTTTTAAGATCAAATGTGACATAAAGATATGTAAAGTAAATTACCTGGCTTCAGTTCTGATGTTTTTGGGCATTGGTAATATATGAAAATAGATAATTGATGTGTAGTCAATTGAGATATGATAAATGCTTGAGCTAAATGTTGGTTTACTGCAGCTTCTTAGGCGTTTCTTAGAAGTGAACTGTATTATAGCATTACTATTGAGTGTTTTGAGATTATTTTATGATGTTGTTGAGATTGATTTATTTTCCATATGGTCCAAGCCACTGAAAACGTTTAGTTAGATATGCATTCTTTCTTTCTTTATATTCAAATTTAGTAGCAATGAGTTTTCTTGAAATGCAAATACAACTGCTGATTGTGTGAATTACGCTGCAGTACTTCTGGATGCCCGTTTGGGGAGGGTTGTCATTTCCTCCATTTTGTTCCTGGTGGGCTCCAGGCCGTCTCACAGATGATTAACCTAGGAAATCCATCTGTGGCTTCTCATGGAAGGAACCCAGTAGCCCCTCCCACTTTTCATGATGGTATTCCAGCCGCTGCTGTGAAGACCCGTATGTGCAACAAATACAACACAGCTGAAGGCTGCAAGTTTGGCGATAGATGCCACTATGCTCATGGCGAGTGGGAACTTGGCAAGCCCTTCACATCTGCTGATGATCCGATGGTACCTCCAATGGGAGGAAGGCCTGGGAATCGATTTGAAATGGCTCCCCCTAGTGTAGATGCAGCTTCAAGCTTTGGAGTTTCTGCCACTGCAAAGATTAGTGTCGATGCATCCCTTGCTGGTGCCATCATCGGAAAGGGTGGAGTCAATACCAAGCAGATCTGCCGGATGACCGGAGCAAAGCTCTCTATAAGAGACCATGAGTCGGACTCTAACCTCAAAAACATTGAGCTGGAGGGAACATTCGATCAGATTAAACAGGCTAGTGGAATGGTAAGAGAACTAATTGTTAACATTAGGGCCACCACATCGCTGCAAGCCAGGAATCCAGCTCCCGCAGCATCTTCTGGCCCTGGAAGCCACTATAAGACCAAGCTATGCGACAACTTTAGCAAAGGCTCATGCACTTTTGGCGATCGCTGCCACTTTGCCCACGGCGAAAGTGAGCTGCGCAAGGCTGCTGCTTGAGATTAACCTCCTATCGAGTATTTTTCGCAGCAATTTGGGTCTGTTTCCCTTTATTTTCTTGTTGGATTTTATCTATTTAGAGACATTTTTAATGTGCAATTGACCTTCTTTGGCAACTCTTAGTGGTATCTAATTTTCTTTCCTTTGTTTAAGATCCATTGAGATTGGTGCCAAAAGTTAAATATTTCTAAGGATCAAAATATGTACTACTAGGTTTTAGCAGTCATGGACATATGTATTGCGAGATTCTGCAGGAGGATTTGGATCATGAAGGTGGTGACCTATTATTGCTCAAGAATGATTGTAGCACTTTTGGATAATTATATTTTGGTCTTTTATGTGTTCTGGTTGGTGAAATCAAATAGTTGCTACTCTCGTTGCTCCAGATTTAGAGCAACCATCGTGGAATCATCTCGTGTTATAAATTTGGGTTGAATAGTAGCATGTTAGTATGTTGCATACCAGAGCCAATGAATTCATCATTTTAAGTATGTAATTAATATGTGATGTTACTAACAAGATGTACTCTTTAAGTTTATACCTACATGGTGGATCAATGCATGATCGTATCTTAATAGATGAATTAATTATTCCGGAACATGCTAGACTTGTTGAGTCAACTCTCATATTTTATCATCTCTTGATTTTTTTTTTACAAAATAAAATAGAAGTTACTTTTTTATTTTAAATAAAATAAAAAATTACTGCTCATCATTTTTGAATTTTAAAAAAAAATAGAATTACAACCAAACTTACAGAATTATTTTCCTTTTGAACTAAAAAATTATACTATTTAAATTTACTAATAACGTAAAACTTATAATAGAAAATACCCATATATATATATATATACACAAGTAATAAATTTCACGTAATATGTATAAGTAATTTTGTTACGATGTGATTTAATAATTACTTTTTTTTTACTTCATCTCGGACGATGAAAATTTTCACCGTCACCGGACTTTATTAACCTTTTGAGCGATCCGTATCGAGCAACACCGACGTCTTCGCCACTGTAGAACAAAGAAGAGGAAGGGCACCACCAACGACGACACCAATAGAATAATTCAATCGCGATAGCTGCAGGTCCCCTTCTCTCTCCCGTAGATCTTCGGATCGTTAGGCAGGTGATTTCTCTCGATCTCCATTCCCTGGTTTCTCCGCGACTCCATATACTCTGGATCTCATTCGCTTTTTTGTTCCTTCCTTCTTTTCTGAAACCCTAGGGTTGATTCGAGCCCGATCTTGCCACGATCCGACCATCTGTGGATTTTGTGCCTCCTCTGACGAGAGTCTTCGCGGCGGTTTCCTTGCCGATTCGCGTTTTTTTTTTGTTTGAGGTAATGACTTGTCGATTTGTTTTTTTTGTTGGTTTTGAAATAAATCTGATGCATACACCTCCCAATAGTCAGAGCACTGTATCTTATTTTACTTGGGGCAACTTCTCATGCCTTCTGGATGCTTGGATCTAGGGTTCTGCTTTTCTTTTTATCTGCCTTGTTTTCAAAATTGAGAAACAAAATCATGTTAGTGTGGTTAGAATATGCTGCATTGGTTGACAGTAACTTTACCTGCTGTTCATGCTGCTATTCTGATTGCATCATATGTTTGGATGCTAGGATCTAATTCTTCCTAACTTTATCTCCAGTTTTGGGATTCAACATATGGTGAACTGCACGCTGCAAAATAGCTGACAAAAGGATGGCCATTCCCAATGCTGTTTGCTATTAAGGAAAACCAACTGAATTGAATGGGCATACATCGTTATGGAGATGTCGCAGAAGGGGCTTTCCTTCTTCAGGAGCATTGGGTGGTTTGATGCCAATAAGAGTGACTTGTCCAATAAGCAGGAAGTTCCTCCTCATCTGAAGATCCAACTTGACAAGGAAACATATCGACCTGGTGATTCTGTTATTGCCACTGTTGAGATTTCTAGCCCTAACACTTCAAATGGGTATCCTGATGGGGAGGATGGCAGCAACCAGCTTTCCTCATTCTTGCTTGATAATTTATGTTTTGAAATAAAGGGTATGGAGAAGCTGGATTGTCAGTGGTTTGCCACCTTGAAGCCATCACCAGGGTCAAAAGAAAGAAGAGGTGTGTATTTATTTCAAAGTTCAGGTTGTTGGTACAACTTGCAACTTTGAACTAGTCTTTCTTGCTGGAAGTTATAGGGGATGCATCCGATATTCTCTTTATTCTATTTCTTATTTAATCTTTTTCTTTTTCATAATTATTTCTGCATAAGCAGTATATTCTCAGTTAGGCAGAAAAAAAATGTTGTTCTTACTCTTATGCTCTTGCTATTTCGGCAGAACGTTTCAATTTTCAGATACTTGTTATGTCTCATGTTCGGCAATTGATTGTTATTCAGGTGAGCATTTGTTCTTGGATTGCACTGCACGATCAATAGTTTCCAAGGCGATAATTTCTTCTGGCTGTAGCAAAACATGTAAGCAGTTTTCAGCAGTTTATATCAGATCATAAATATGCGTCTGAAACAAGGAAGAGAATACTGATTAATGATGATTATCTTCTATCATTTGATATGTATAAACTATGAGTCGGGCAGTTGTTTTTCATTGGATACTCTTAGCAACACTTTATAAGATATTGTTTTTTAGTGTTCCTTTACTACATGAAACTCGAGCTTGATCAACTTATTCAATATTTCTTTTGATTTACCATCTATACGTAGATATGAAGTTGTTATTGTTAGTATGCTTAGGGTTGGTGCTAGAGTTGAAGTATTGCAGGACACACTCTATATAGCTAATATAATTGTAATAATTAAAATACAGAAACAAAAACAAAGACAAGGAGGGATGTTAAACACTTCATGTTTTATATGCCAAGGACAATAGATACAATGAAAACTTCAAGCTACGTTGCAATTGTTGTCACTGTTCACATGGATCTCCGATTCATGACCAGATATTTTTTGATCTTCCAGTGAAATTAAAACAATCTTTTACCTTGAATTAAGTTCAAGATAATTGTTTCTCATATTTTATTTTTTATTTTGCAGATATGGTACGTTTTGAACTGCCAAAGACTTTGCCACCATCTTACAGGGGTGTCAGTATTCGATATTTTTATTATGTTAGAGGTACAATTTCTGGAAGATGGTTTTTACTGGAGAAAAATGACGATAATGGAGTGTCCACAAATGATTTGATTAGAGTGGTTAGTTTGTTATCCTCTTGAATTTGTAAATAATGTTGCAAATATGTGAAATCATAATATGGATTGTTTACTTCATGATTTCTGCATCCAGCTGTCATATGGTTGCTGTGGATAATTTGAACGGTGATAGTCCACATGAAAATCATTATGTGCAGCCACATCATGCACCACTTGTCTTTAGTGGACTATGTAACTCGCTTTTTTAGAAACTTTGTGCTGATAATCCATTGTGTACATTACTATTACTGATCTTTGAAGATATTTGTTGTGTGTTAAATAAAATGAGTGGTGGTAACTCTTGTTACTCATATATTATGTTTTGGCCCATCATATGCCACCTGTCTTTAAACTTTGTGCTCATCTTAGTTTGGAGTTATTGAACTACAAATAAGAGCCTACTTCACTTCTCTTATCATATCACGTTGAAGAGCTTCAGCTGGTTATCATGTGGGTTCTGGATGATTTCATGTTAATGCATATAATCATTTGTATCAGTGCACTTGTTTCATTACTTTGAAGAAAATGTTCATCCTATACATCCATTTTCTCATCAGTGGTGAACATTTAAAGGTTTTCAAGTATGTTGTGCTCTTTTTTTTTGTCCGCTTTCATCTCATTCATTCTTTCTGTTTGACTATCCTATATCCTCAATACAGAAACACATTTTCCCAATGAACAATAAATGAAACTAGTCATTTAATCTTTTTACACTTGTGTTGCTGACAAAAATTTGACTATCCTTTGGCAATGTTAACTTTTGGGTGACTAATTGATCAAGTGACAGTAAGAAAGCATGTGTGCTGATGAATTAGCTTGTATCCTGTATCAAGATGTATTTAATGCCTATATCTCAATCCTGCAGGAAGCACGAGCTCCATTACAGATTTGGGTTTCTCAAAAGAGTAACAACATGCTAACTGAAGAAGGTGATAACTGGAATGCATTCTTGTTGTGATGCTTGTGCTTGAAAACCTAGCATTTGTTTGATTTATTGTCATGACTAGAAAGATTCTCTAAGATCATGCATGAAATGTTGTCCCTCTTGAGTACTATGTGAGTGGCTGTTGGGTTTTACCATTTAGAATCTGTTGGGCTGATATTTGAAAACAAAATTAATCTATTTGCTCTGTCCTTTTAGATGATTCTTCAAAGTTTTTCTTAAGCTTGTTTTCTGCTGATGGCCTACACAATTGGCTCTGATTTTTAGTTTGTGTTTTTAAACTGTAACTGCTTTTTTTATCTTCATAGAAGAGAGGATGTCCGAACTCCAAATTCACATTTTTGTATGTTCTATTGCATACTCATGACATTTTCTGATACCTTGGCTTATGTGCTTTCTGTTATAATTTGAATAAGTTGTTGCCATTAATTGTATAAAACTATAAATTCTGTTCCATTCTATTAGCTTTGTGATTTATACTCATGAGAAATAGATTACTGAGTTGTTTTAAGCATTCACTTTAGACGCTCAAGCTAATATGTTCGTCATTTTGGAATGGTATGACCACAATGAAGAGGTTGGTTTTGCATCATATGCATGATTTCTGCGTTCCAATTTGTATTCTCTTTTGTTTATGATAGGACTCATAAAGCTAAAAGTAACATATGCTTGGTTTTATTCCAGGAAATTTAACAACCGTGCCTGATCAGTTGGATATATTTACAAAAGAGAAAGATGCAGATTCTGAGTGGGTATGCAGTTTTGGTTGTGGCAAAGAGTTTATTAAAGTTTACATTAGGTGTACTATCCTTGCCATAAGAGAAAACATTACTTTGTTTATTTTCGAGATTTCTTCAACATCTTGCACTGTTGACTCTTGATAAGGAAATCATGATATGCTGTGTCTTTTGTAAGATTATTAATTTCTCTTTACTTCTTTGCAGCAAATCTGACCCTAAAATATCTTAAATGTTTCGATCCATTATTTTTGTACCATGAATTTAAAGAAAACAGATGGTTATACACCTACAAGAATATAGATCATCTACATCTAATAGTTGATTGCATGGTCTTATTGTTCATTAACATGTTATTCATATTGGGATGTTGTACAAATGGAGGGGTTTCCTTCCTAACGAAGCAAGTTATGAAAAAATATGTCTATGTACTCTATACTTCCTTAGGACATAGCAAGAACTATATGCATTTACTTTAATGTTAAAGTGAATATTTATTTTGTGATTTTGGCATCAAGTGCATTCTTTTAGTATATCAGTTACGTCACTAAAGCTCAATCAATCTCCTGGCGTTGTTTTTCACTTAGCTGTTTGCTTTTTATGTTGATCATTGGTTCCCAAATGGCTGGCATTAGATCTTAAAAATCCTTTTTTGACTGAAAAAGAGGATATCGTACAGATGCTCACATATATTTTTTTAAAAAGTACAGATGTTCGTGTGTTCTTGTTTATTAGGTTCGGGCCAATGAAAATTTAGATGGACTGGAAGAAGGTTACGATAGCTCAAGGGATGAAGTGTCATCAGTTTCCTCCTACATTCCGAGTAGAGGAAATCATGATATGCCTTATCATCGGAACTCAATTGCATCAAGACTTTCTGCCAATGATTTTAATCAATTTCAAGCAGAGCGCACAGTTAATTCATCATATGTCCGAGCACAGCTAGCTGTATCGGTCTCAGATGATCATGTTCCAGGTAACCATATATCTCCTGGAATTGTCAAGACGATGGCATAGTTGCTCATAATTATTTGTAACATCCATCTTTTATTGGCACTAACATTTATGCTCAAAAAGTAGGCCACCAAGTTTTGAATTATCTGTGATGGCCAAATTATGTTCTTCATGTGCCACAGAAGCATGCATGAATCACATGCATTTTTTATGTCAGTGCAGGTGTTCTGATTTGTCGTATGTTCTAGTTTAATCACGTTGGTAGGTTGGCTGGCGCGTGTTATGTGCATGTGATCATTAGTTTCGTTCAATATGTGGTCATACTTGATGTTTCTTTTTATTTTTTAGTAACTCTAGATTGATATCTTCATGTCAACTGCAGGTGTCAGCATGTCACTACTAGATAAGGCAAACAATTCTTTACCTACTCCATCTTTGAGTCCCAAAAAAAAGTTAGACTTGAAGATTCCAAAAGATATTGTATCATCTTATGCATCCAAACCTATTGAACCTTCAGCATGTAAGTCACCATACTTTCTGCTTGAGATTAGATGTTCTAAATCAGTGTTCTTTCCCTCTTAGCATAGAGTGATGATGGTTCATAAGTATGTCCAATAAAAATTTCCTGCAGCAGAAAGTTTTGTTCGTGGAAGGTCTTACAACATAAGAATGGATGACCAGATATTGCTTAGATTCTCCCCAAAGAACTCTGATTCAACGTGTTACTTTGGCGACATGGTTAGTCCATTTTTTGTAGTTTGTGAAAATCATCTTTCTAATGACTAAAGGACAAAGTATTGTCATATTATGACAACAGATTGGTGGAACTCTGACTTTCATTCATGGAGGAGCTCGTAGATGCCTTGAGGTATCATTTTTATGACTGCTATAACTTTACCTCTTTTCTACACGTTTCATGTTTACCTCACAAGTATTTCCAGGTTGCCATAACTTTGGAGATTGCAGAAACAATCAATCAAAATTTTGTTCATCCTTCGAGGAGGAGCTCACCTACTATAACAAAGGTAATATGCAATTGGGTGCCTACTCTTGTTAATAGCCACACAAAGTCATTTTATTCGCTTGCCCTTTTCAGGTTCCTGTTGCCGTTCATGCTTACTGAAAAGTTTTTTTTAAAAAAAAAGGATTGCGCTGAAACAAAACTGAGAACCTCTCTTTTGGTGTCTATATAAGTTGCCCCAAACAAATGCAATTGTACAATCGATCTCATTGATGAAAAGGAACCACAGCATTAGAAGAGTTTCAAATTATCTAAAAAAAATTCAGCAAATGCAAGTGATTTTCTGAGGAGTCGAGCTGCTTTTATTGTTCATATTATGTTATTTAATAGTTAATGAGGAGTCGTTTGTTGAATGCATCATAATTTTGATATTATCATTACTGCTATGTTGTGTTTTATTGGTCAAATCATCACACTAGTAAATATTGGGATTCTTGATTAGCTTTTCAGATGTTTGTGGGTTATTACGGTAGTACTTAATAATTCCAAGTATTTTTGTGAATGGTATGGAGTATGCCGCATTTAGTGAACTTTGGATTCTCCTTTTGGATGGAATTTTGTTTCATTGAGTGCTTTCGTACATCGGTATGTGTTATATGCTAGCCATGTTTATTATTTTTCTAACGGTTATTTTTTTCTGACGCATTGAAAACGCAGGTGCATAGTGAGCATCATGAGTTAGTGGCCGATTTGACTCAGACAAGCTTTCTTTTCTCAGTTCCTATTGATGGACCAATGTCCTTTTCCACACCAAAAGTATCTGTGCAGTGGTCACTTCGCTTTGAGTTTCTCACTACTCCGAAGGATTTAGATTTGACTAGGTAAAGCGGCAACTATGACTTCTGATAAAGTAACTAGTAGACCCTATGTTATATTCATCAGAACCTTTCCAAGTTCCTAACTCTGTGCTGTTGCCAACCCTTAGCTTGTCCTCGGAACAACATCAGATCCGCATTACCTTGGTCTTTCAAACTGACAGTATTTTTTGTACACTATTCTTTGAAGTCATGGTTCTATAATTCGGCTAATGACAGGTATGATCACCCTCTCCTCGTTGAGCAAAGAGAAAAAGGAGAATGGGCTATTCCAATCACAGTTCATGCACCTCCCTTGAGAATGCAAGCTGCAAGGGCGACAAATGAGAAGTCTCTGCCACTCGGAAATCTGTTTCATTCATAAAAGGTGAGCTAAGCTTAAGTACTCAAGTTTACTTCAATTTTTCAGAGCAGCTCAGATTCTTAACACGTTAGTGCACTTTGAAAATGCGGAGTGGGAAAAATACCAACAGGAGCTTCTTCACCTAGTCGATTAATTAGATCCTACAACGAACAATTTCCTACGGCATGTAGATCTTACCTATTCAATAGTTCTTTTGCGACATTCTCGTTCCAGCATTTACAGTTTATATACTCTGTCCTATTTCCTATGCCATGTAGCTGGTGAAGCTGTTGATTGTATTATTTATGTCTTTGTATCATAAAATCGTAAGGTGGGTGTTCCTTGACAACTCGTCAAGAAGTGAGCATTATCTTATTCCTTTGTGTTTGCACATCCAACGACATTGATGAAAGATTTTTTTCTTTTCCAGGAAGTGTTAATTAACACCAACTTGATACCCCGAAATAAAGTACATTCAAGGCGCAGCGAGGCATGTACTTTAAAAGGAGTTTGCGTTTGCCACCTAAACGCCCATCAGTTCGCCTTATAGACGATCAGCAAAGGGTTATCTCTGCCACGATGCAGAGTCACATCCAACCAACACTTCAACATCCATGGCTATCATGAACGTGGTGGTTTACTGGTTTCGTTTCTGTGGACTAATCAAAGAAACTACATTGAAACACTTTTACGATCCCCCTGGAGACACTAGGAAGGGGCTCCATAATTTTTTCCCGACAAGGTTCATATTTGTGCACTAAAATTCATTGTCACCGCCAGCAGCAGCTCTTTTTTTTTAATCTCAGCCTTGTTTTTATTCGACACTGTATCTTCTGTGTTATATGGATATGTGCTGGGTTTTATATGATTCGTGTCGGCATGCGCTTTCCAGAATTTTATCGTGTGCCCAATTCATCTCCCTTTTCTCATTTCCTAACCATATGATGCTTGTTAAATTTTCTTCAAAATGCCCTGTGGTATTTAAGCGGGACTATAAGTTTTAAGCATTCGGATGTCATCCATCAGGCAACTCATGCAACAATGCATCATCGACTCAAGTTACCTCAGGTAACATGTCAAATTCCCACGAGCTTTATTATGTATTATATTCCAGTGTGATACCCACTCACATGCTGCTTTAAGACGGACTAAGTTCGACTCAGGTGTAGTGGCCTCGGGTGCCGCGAGCTACAGGCTCAGTGGACTCCACATAGGGGTTATGGGCGGCGGAGGGCCTCCCCGTTCCCGTACCGCGGCCTATCGGGCGGACCTCCGCCACGCCCTCGACCGCCCTGCCACCACCAATCGGGTGCCCGGCCACCTCGCCCGGCGCTCCCCCGACGGGGCGAGCCCCGGGGTCGGCGATGTGGCCGCCGCTCGCGTGGGCTGCGCGCGCGTAGTCGATCTCCGCCGCAGCGTCATGTCCCACGGCCTCTTGCTTGGTGATCTCGGCCTCCCGGATCTTCTGCAGCTTCCGCTCCTCCGCCAGCTCCTTCTCCGCCGTCGTGTGCGCCCTCATCTTCTCCACCTGCATGCTCGTATCGATTCAGAAATGAAGAAGAATCCACGTGCGATAGCAGGAGATGCCTCGATGCACACCTTCTCCTGGACGGTGGCCTTCGTCTTGTCCATGCCGGCCTTGGCCGAGGCCGAGACGTTGGTCGCGATATCCTTCATCGATTGCATCGTCTCCGACAAATCAATCTCCACTTCTTCCTCGTGCGCCTGAGAAATGTGACGGACAAAGCGGGAAGCATATTATAAATATAAGAAGAGCAAGATACGACTACGTGGTTGGAGCGACATGTGGCAGGGCAAAAAGATGACGCGCAGCAACGCTGAGGGCTCCGCTGCACGCCACGTGATTGCGCCGGTGGCGAAGTATTGTTTGCCGGGCACGATGACTCTGCGTTACTTATTATTATCCTCCCACCCCACTTCGCGTCATTGCTGGCATATCTGGAAGCCTGCTTTTTCCTGCCTTCCAACTTTTAATTCCATCGCTTCGACTGCTTAACCTAATTGTACGATCAAGTTGATTAATCCACCACAAAGCCCTGCACGCAACCTTTTTTCCCCCGTAATATCAGAATCCGGATCCGATCCAACCCGTTTGGGTTCACAGCCGTTCGTCTTTGTTGTGCGGTTTGGGCTTACAACCCGAGACTCGAAGTCCGAAACCCGCAGAGAGAGGGGCTTTTTTTGGAATTTGGATGGAAGAAGGGGTGACGCGAGAGATGAAGTATTAAAAACGAAACGCTACTTCCCTTCTGCGAACCGGCGGCTTCTTCCTCTCGCTCTCGCCTCGGATCAACCGCCAGCCATTCTCATCCGCTTGCTTCGAAGTCTGATCCGGTCGATTATTGTCGGCGAGCTCTTTTCTGATGCTTTGATTTGGATCCAATATCCAAAATCCAAAATCAAAGAGGTCTGTGGCTCATCCTGTTTCTTCTTCCCCTCTTTTTCTCGTTTCGTTTTGGATTTTTTTGCTTTAGAGAAAAAAAAAAGTTTCGTTTTGGATTTTGCTGCTAAAAGGAAGGCAGATTGGTTCGTGGTTTCAGTGGTTTGCTTATTTTGCGTATGTGAACCCAGGGGTCGCTGAATTGCTCCCTCCCGAGTTTCTCCTGTTTAGGCGAACATGCGGGGACGCGTTCAGGAGCTCCTCCGAAGATCTCTGCGCTCCAAAAGTTCCAATTTTTCGGTAATTCGTGATACTTGTATTGAGCTATGGTGTGAAGTTTATGGTCCTGCATTTAACTCTATGCATCTCGATCCGAAGTCATCGATCTTGAGGCTTTTGGATGTTGAGTCATCACCAGTATTTGGAGAACGTAATCTGTTGAACGGACTTATTCTCTTCTTCATATAGAAATTACTGAGCTGAGAGGAGAATCTCTGCAAATATCTTCTTTTGGGGGCCAAAATTGTATTTGCAAATCTGATATTTTTTAAAAAAAAATTATGTCTGTATGTGGATGACCTCATGATATTGACTTCCCGTTCAAACAATTGACTTTACTTATTGGTAACTAAAAATCATGCCCAGAGTTTGGGATACCAATGTTGACTTTTAAATACCACTGACATAATTGATCGATATACATCTTTCTAAGATTTCAATCGCGTCCAGTCAGTGTTTCATCTCAGTAAAGTCTTGCATTTTTTTTAAGAATTTTTTTATAATTTGGCTTCACATCTTATGGTCCTATGAACAGATTGATGGTTCTGGACTCAGATTCGGCTGTCTAACAAATTCTTACTACTCAAGCAGTAGCACAGGCTGCTGGCCGAGCACTGAGGGTCCAAGCTGCTCACGGTCCATGACTTCTGCAGCTTCTTGCGCTATATTACCTGAAGCATTGACAAAAGATAACCTTGCATCTGATATGCTGATCGATTCATTTGGGAGGTTCCATAATTACTTGAGGGTTTCATTGACGGAGCGCTGCAATCTCCGCTGCCACTACTGCATGCCAGCTGAAGGTGTTGAACTGACACCTAATTCTGAGCTTCTTTCTCGCGATGAAATTATTAGACTTGCAAATCTCTTTGTGACATCTGGGGTGGATAAAATTAGGTTGACAGGAGGAGAGCCTACAATTAGGAAAGATATAGAGGAAATATGTGCAAGTCTTTCCAGCATAAAAGGATTAAAAACACTCGCTATGACCACGAACGGGATTGTCCTTTCGAAGAAGCTGCCAAAGTTGAAAGATTGTGGTCTCAATGCAATCAATATTAGTTTGGACACATTGGTTCCAGCTAAATTTGAATTCATGACCAGACGGAAGGGTCATGAGAGGGTCATGGAGTCAATAAATGCTGCTGTACAACTTGGATATGCTCCTGTTAAGGTATTACTCATTTCCGTTTGGAAGTTTCTACATTCATTTTGATTCTTTTTTCTTGTAAAGTAATTTTCCAGGATACTGCTCTGATTGTTTTATCAGGTAAACTGTGTTGTAATGCGTGGACTAAACGACGATGAGATCTGCGATTTTGCAGAGTTGACAAGGGAGAAGCCCATCAATGTTCGCTTTATTGAGTTCATGCCATTTGATGGGAATGTTTGGAATGTAAAAAAACTCGTTCCTTATGCAGAGATGTTGGATAAAGTGGTAAGGTAGAATGCTGGCAGATAATAAAGACAATATGAACATCCATAAGTGCATATGTTTTATTTATATGCTTCTTTCAATAATCTCTGAAGATACATGATTATATTGACTTTTTTTGGGTGTTCCCTGCAGAGACAACGGTTCAAAAATGTAGAGAGGCTTAAGGATCACCCTGCAGATACAGCGAAGAATTTCATGATTGAGGGCCATTGTGGTACCATCTCATTCATTACATCAATGACTGAGAACTTTTGTGCTGGCTGCAATAGGTTGAGGCTCTTAGCGGACGGAAATTTCAAAGTGTGTCTTTTTGGTCCATCAGAGGTAATTATGCATTTATTCTTTGTCTTATTAGGATTAAACTTGATGCAGTCAGCATGCGCTACCTTCTCCAAATGTTTTCAAGTACATAATGTTGTTGGTGTACCTCTCATCGTCTTGGATCCTAATAAGACCAATCAAAATAATCGAATGCAAGTTATTTTCCTTTTCAAAGCATCTGATGTGAATCATGTTCATACTAAAATCTTGCACATGACAATGAAAATAACCAGAGGGTATATTCAAATAATCTTTTCCCTATTCCAACAATTTTAGCTGTGCATCTTCTACCAGGATTCTCCTCCGAAGAGGCATGCTGGTCCAAAGACAGAAATTGATATGAACACTAGAGCAACTTACTTTAATAGTTGATGTTCACGGCTGGATAACATGTAAAAGGATTCCTGTAATTTATGCAACTGGTAGTGAGGGATGATGTGGGATGATCCTAGATTTCTTTCCTAAACTGCTGATTACTCTCCACCAGAGATTAACTTTGTGTTCTGTTTCTTGTGTAGGTAAGCTTAAGAGATCCTATGCGCGCTGGCGTAGATGACCTTAGGCTGAAGGAAATAATTGGATCTGCAGTATGTTTGATTTATTATTTTATTTCCCTTCAGCAGGCCCCAAGCCTATCAATAATTTTGAGTGGTTGCCTTCTCCTCAGGTGAAGAGGAAGAAAGCTTCACATGCCGGGATGTTTGACATTGCGAAAACAGCAAATAGGCCGATGATACACATCGGTGGCTGAACCACACACACAAGTTTGCCCAGTAAAGGGTAATTATCAATAAATATGTAACTTCACGGTAAATTTCTGTTGTTAAGACACACACAAGTTTTCCCAGTAAGGGGTAATTATCAATAAATATGTAACTTCATGGTAAATTTCTGTTGTTAAGTCTGTATTATTAAGGAAAAGTGTAACTTAAGCTCTTGATGAGGATTTGAACACAAACATATATATATATATACATCTTCAAATCTGGAATGCCGCCATTCTTGTTCTATGGTATTATTATTAATTCATCAATTTGAATAATTTTTGGCATTTTTTAGAGTTGAGGATGAGGAGCAAGTGCTTCAGGGTTTTTTTTTTTTTTTACTTTTCTCTGGTAAGGTTTTTTTAAGTTTCTCTGTTTATTAGAATATTTTGATTAGAGTGAGATTGTGAGTTTAGTATTCACTAAAGTTTAAAAAAAACTATATTTTCACACATTATATTAAAGTAAAATAAAAGTAGCATCATGTTAAAGTGATTGTTTTAACAATATCCTACTAACAATGCAACTACCATCCTGTCAAAGTGAAATGGTCAACACAATTACCACCATAGCAGAGTAAAAAAGTCAATACAAGTACTTCGAAGAAAAATAGTCGATCCAAATACTTGGCAAAATCCACACATCCACACATAACTGGTTGGGGCATTTTTGTCATTTTATCCAAGCAAAGATGTATGATAACCTCAAAATTTAATTAAGCGCGCCGGGAACCGCCACATTTTTGTCAGCAATGACGAAATTACCCCTCGCCCTTCGTCGGCGTCGTCATTATTGCTCTGGAATTTGCCCCGCCTTCCTTATTTCTAGGGTTCCGATTCCTCCGGTCCGTCTTCCACTCGCTTCCCCCACTTCGGCGTCATCCATGGCCACCGCCCTCGTCGGCGTCCTCCCCGCGACCTGCCCTTCCCATCTCCCCTCTCTGCCATCCTCGCGGACACCGGGGAGATGTTGCCGCCCACCCGGTCTCGTCCTCCGGCGGCACCGCGGCGGCGCCGGGCGGCGGTGGACGGCCATGGTCCAGCAGCAGACCTTCCAGGGCCCTTCCGCTGCCTACGCCAGAGAGATGGAGCGTCTCTCCGCTAAGGAATCCCTTCTCCTCGCCGTGAGTCCTTCCGTGAACGACTTCAGCTCTCTAAATTTTCGTGGAAAATGCCAGTTTCGACCGGGTTTACATCACTGTACTTTTTGTTCCAGCTCTCTGTTCTTGCCAATTATGTTGGCACGGGGTTGTCGCAGTTGTTTGCTTCCCCATTTGGATTTTTGATCTTTTAACTAGGATTCTGCAGATTGTTCTGAATCCTTTCATTAAGTCTTGGAGTTCACCTCTAAGTTTTTCACTGCGAACAGCTGGTGTCCTTATTATCTGATATTGCGTGGAAGAAAACTTTCCATGTGTTTAGGTGCTCTTGTTGAGCGCTTTCCCGTTCCTAGTCGATGTAATATTAATGTAGGCTTGTTTGGATAATATGATCTAATTGGGATTGTCTTAATGATATGGTCTGTGTTCTGAAAATGTCAGTTCAAGGATGCTGGGGGCTTCGACTCACTGGTAGGTGGGAAGACAACAGAGATGCAGCGGATTGACGTCAACGAGAGGATTGTTGGTCTCGAGCGACTGAACCCCACTGCCCGTCCTACGACGTATGTATACTGGTGAAGAGAGTATGTGAAAGTTCTAAGAATCAATTTTTATCTTTTCTGATGTTTGGAAATGGACGAACAAATTTGTCAACCAAACTGAGGGGTGGTTGGAAATATGAAGGGTTAGCTGTCGACATTTCATTTCTGGTTTGTTGGCATCAAATCATTTTGGATTTTGAATTTAGTCTGAAGCGTTTCTCACCAGTATATTGGATGAAGATAGTGTTACTGTCATGTCACGTCTTTAATATTGTGTCGGTTTAATGTACAGATCACCCTTTCTAGAAGGCCGATGGAATTTTGAGTGGTTCGGTGCTGGCAGCCCTGGATCGTTTGCAGCAAGATTTCTGTTTGAGTAAGAATCTCTTTGTCTCATGTATGTGTGGTGTTCAAATGAACGGTGGCTATAACATTTTGCCTGTATATTTGGTTAAGAATCCTATGCTTGATTAGTTTTTACACATCCCAGAACATAATAAGACTAGGATCTTGTGGGAACTATATGGTTAATAATAAAGACATGCCAGGCTTGAATGATATGAATATTCTTCTTTCAGGAGATCACCTTCTACTCTTGCTAATTTGTTGGGACTGGATATGCTATTAAAGGATGGATACTCAAATATCACAGCAAAACTTAGATTTCTGAACGCTGTAAGCCCAAGGACATTTCCATTTATTGTTTCTCATGTTTTCTTGCGTATTGATGTCTGTGGCAAAGACGTCATGTGATATGTGTGCCCGACTTTTTCTTTTAATATATGGAAGATAAATAGTGAACTTCAATTCTCAGTCAGATATTATCTAGGAGAAAAGAAGAAATTGTTGGTTGGTAGATTTGAGGTTGGAAGTCAAAAGATTCAATTTGTGGAGCTTGTAAGATATAAATTATTAATCACAAAATAGAGTTCTTGCTTCTTGTTATCCTTATGTTAAAGCGAGTATTGATTAGTTTGATCTACCAATCTGGTTAGTTCAAAACATCTCTCCCATCATTATATTTAAGCATCATTATGATTTAGTTTCTCCAAGGTCTGGTACTGCTTAATAAATTATCTTGCAACTTTTATTGTTCCTTTTTTCCTCTAAATATATCAGCATCACTCTGGAAAGCTTTGAATCTTTAAACTTGTCTGCTATCCTCTATGCTATTTAGGGAGGCAATACCTGTTTGGTCTAGTCATAATGCAATTCTCCCCTTAGAGAAGATCATCCTCCTAGGATGCCTCTTCTACGACTGGTGGTGTTACTAAGAATGTTTTGGATTTGCTTCTGCTTGAAGCATATGTTGTATCTCGAGAGGCATGTCTTGGAAAATCTCATTTAAATTGCATGGAATATTTAAAATATTATTATTGCTTTTATATATTCTCTAATGAAATTATGACGATCAATTTCCGTTCATGGTGTATGGTTAGGAAACATTAGATTCATACTTTGTTAATCACTTCAATTTTTTGTTGATCTGCTTGTCAAATGACCTTTGTGTATCATCTGGGATGCAGATAGAAAGCAAGTTTCTCCTAACGACCAAATTGTCGTTAGAAGGTCCTATGCGGATGAAAGAGGAGTATCTTGAGGGCGTATTAGACATACCTACCGTTAGTCTGGATGCTGTTCCAGACCAGTTTAAGGGTGCTGTTGGGCAAGCAACTGGTGCTTTGCAGCAACTTCCACTACCAATCAGGGATGCTTTTGCTGATGGAGTGAAAATTCCACTAAGTAATTACTGTTTACTTGGATATGTGAAGATGTTTATGTTTCTAATTTTTTATGTTTTAGTTGTTCCTGATAAGAGAGAAACCTAGGTACGAGTTTTTAGATGTTATGTGTATTCAAGTCATGACTTGCGTTATGTGCTAAGCTGAAGAGACCTGTATGTAGCAGATTTTTTTTCCCTGTTTCATTGTGCTAATGGAGTCATCGTATAGTATCAGTTACTCAACTCAACTTTGTATTTTCCAGGTGGAAGTTTTCAGAGAATGTTCATGATTTCCTACTTGGATGAAGAAATATTGGTATGCACTCTGCAACACGCCCAAGTCACTAAATTTTTTTTCCTTTCCTTGCTATGGCAGCATAGTATTTTTGGCATGCTACAGGCCTCCGGAGAAACATAATATATAGTTGGAAGATGCCAAAAAAATTTATCCTTCACTTATATTTGAGTTGCATTGATTTCTCTGTTGAAATTATTACACCTAGAGTGCATGTACTTTTTTTTTGAACTCAGTAAGTATTAAATCCACAACCTCAAGTCTAGTACAAGTCTAGTATAGAGCACCGTGCTACAGCATTTTGTTTGTTTTTTATTTTCATATTAACCTAAAGTTTCCTTTATATGCATAGAATATTGAGGATTATAGATGTTTGTTCTTATCGAATTGTAATACACTGATGAAGTGACAATCCTTGTACATATGGTTTTTTCTCAAGATCATAAGGGATTCAACTGGAGCTCCTGACGTTCTTACGAGATTGGAAGGTTCTCCTGCATCAGTTCCAGAACCTGTGATCACAGAGTACGAAAGTTGAGGGTATATTTGATATGAGGTAATTCTGATTTTAATTGAAACGTCATTCTAACCAAATTTTCCTCATACCAACTATTCACCTGGGTGTAAAATCTCTTTCCGCTGTGCTTTATTAGCGTCCCAATTTGGTTTCCTGCTTTGCTACATGGAAACTCCATGTCCGTATGGATCGAAGGCCACTGCCAAGGTCATCTCCTCCCCGGAAGTCCATGCTTCTGTCGTTCCTCTTCTGCCGCAGATTTGGCCTAATGCTCCTTTATTCATTGAGACAAATAAAGAGATAAGGAGAAAATAAGCATTTGAGCCCCGGGTTTTGTGTTTCTAGTGATGAATGCCTGACACTAATTGCTGCAATTTTCATTCAACCCTTTACTTTTTATGTACGAGAGAGACCAACAATATTCATGTACACTGTAGCCAGTATATACGATTTCAATTTCAGCAAAGTGTATATCCTCCGATTGAAATAATTGTGTTCTACGCGGGATACAGTGGAAGTTTTAAAAAAACTTAAACCAACCTTTTCAATTGTTCTGAATCCAATAGCCCTCAAGATTGTACTATATTTAGCATGCTGAGTTTTCAATTCTTTACTTTTAAAAAATATATGTAATATTGTGTTCTGAAAAAAAGGAGACAATTAAAAAATGCTTCAAATTACTTTCCTCCCCCATATGAGATTTTCTCTTTATTTTTTATCATTTTCTAACGAAAATAAATTAATTTCCTCCCCTTCTATTTTTAATCAAAACAGGGAAAGAAAATATTTCCTTTCTTTTTCTTCATCTCTGCTGTCTCACAAACGCGTTTCCAACCCCGGATCTGATACATTGATTCGTTTAGAATTTTTCTTTCCTGTTTTTTTCTCCATTTTTTTTAGTAACATTAGTTCAGAATGTTATGTCTGATTTCTATCTGACGATCATGATCCTTCACTTAAAGTGTTGCTTAACATAAATATTTGAGATCTGCCAGCAAATATGTGCCAAAATTATAAGATTGTATCCCTTTTGCCCCCCCTCACAATGCCATTGCCCTACCGGATATATCCACCTCTTCATCCCATTAGCTTTCATTAATCCATATCAATTGTTTATTAACTTATGCTTAGTATCTAATTGCAGTGCCCTCCTCCTACCCATCAAATTTATGTTTCTCAGTACAGTTTAAGTACGGAGATGGGTTATAAGCTTAGGATATTTCCTAAAAAAGTTTATTTCAGTAATTAAGAAGCAAATTAAACTTTAATTTCTTCATGCTGCTGATCAAATTTTTGAATCTAATTAATATTAAACTCATACAGAATTTTATCATTCGGAGTGTGCACTTTGTGCATTTACCAACCGAATCAAATTAAGAACAATCAAAGATAGTAATAATAATAATAATTGAAACTTCTTATGATTAATCAGTTTAAAGCTAATATGTATTTTTTGCTCGTAAATAATTTTACTACTTAAGATAATTACTTTTAGATGAATGTTCACTTGTTTTAGTTAGAGCAGTAACACTACAACTAAGAATGTTCACTTATTAAATTCTAAAAAAAAAAAAGATAATTATTATAAATATATAAACTCATATATAGAGAATCAATACTAGATGCACTACCAGTTCATCATCAAAGAATTCTTGAGTCATTTATAAGGAATTATCTCAGGTATCTATAATAATTCTAAACTATAGTAGAGCAAAATATAATACTATGAGATAGAATGCAATATAAATAAATGTGTGTATATTGAGTTACCTATTCCTAATGGTCCAAGTCAACCTTTTAATTCCATTTAACTAGTATATCAATTTTCCATCTCACCTATTTTAAGTGTGTGTGTATATATATATATATCCATGGATCATAATATTGCTATAAGTTAATATTTATTCATTCAATTTAATTCAAATGAAACAATCTAAACTAAATTGTAAAAGGAAAATTACACTACCATGTATGTATATATAGCTAAATAGATAGATAGTATAAACTCTTGCCATGACAAATCTGGAGAACTCAAGTTCCTAACGGAGAGCACAAATGGTGGCCGCCGCCCCCGCCGTCGCCTTCGATCGAGGAATACATCGATCGTCGTCAGCGTCATCATTTGCTCGTTCGGGCGATCTTGCTTTTGAGCTTTGCATCATCGAGAGAGTTCGCCTCCGTAACGCTCGACGGATCAAGCACCGGCCACGGCGACGGCGGACGAGGACGAGCGAGCTTTGGCGGCCTGTGGTGGTTCATCGTCTTCTTGAACTGCTTCCCCTTCCTCGCCGCCGCAGGCCTCGTCCCTCCCTTCTTCGTCTTGCTGTGCGAGCTCATATGCCCGCCGTAGGCCTGCGCGTTGGGGAACTCCAGCTTGCAGACGCCGCACTTGTAGATGCGGGCGACGTCGGGGCCCGGGCGGACCTGGCCGGCGAGGTACCACTCGATGGCCTCCCAGTTCGTCTCGAAGGAGGCGTCCTCGGCGCCTCCTCCGCCGCCTGGGTTCAGGTAAGCCGGCCTGTACTGGTAGAACAGCGCCTGCAGCGGGTGGTGACGGTCCACCTGCGGCACTTGCTGAGCTTGCGCCGGCAGCGCCGGCTCCAGTCCGACGAAGTCCATCGGCGCCGGATCCGACGCGAAGAACATGTTCGCCTCCGCCGCCGCCGGAAGATCCGCGCTCGTGTACTCCAGGAGCTGAGGTGGAGAACTGTCCGCCACCGGTGCCGACGGTAAGAATGGATCGGGCATCAACGTGAAACCGAGCTCGCCCTCGGCGGGGAAGACGAAGGGTTCGACAAACGGAGGCGCCCGACGGTTCACCGCCACTGCTGCGGCGGCTGCGGCGTCGTCCCCGATGGCTTCCAGCCCGCCGGCGTATCCAGCGCTGGTCTCGACCACGGGAGGCGCGTACGCAGGCTCGACGGGCGGCGGCCCCGGCGTGTAGGGCGGCTCGTAGTCGTTGGTTTGCTTGAGGAGGAGCTCGAGCTCAAAGGCGAAGTTGTCCATGGCGATGGGCAGAGGGTGGAGGAGGAGGAAACCTAATGGAGGAGGAGGAGGAATCGAAAGGTATCAGTAGATATATATATATAGCGAGGAAGGAGAGCACACAGTTTTGCGTTGAGAGGGTTGAGCTGGAAAATGACAGCAGCAGCAGCAGGAATTTAAATGCGTCGGACAAATAATTAAATTAAAATTTCACTTTACATTTAATTAAATCTTCAGCTGGATTTCTGTTTAATCTTAATTTAAGTTAACTTAACATCTAAAAAAATTAATCCATAATTAGTCCAGTAATCTCCTCAAGAAGCTTAACATGAAATTTTTAATTTTTTATAAAATAATTTACTAAAATATATATAAAAAAAGCAAAATTAAGATGAATGAAATCTAGAACAGTAAATGCAAAACCATGGGAAAGGAATCTAAAAAGGAAAATTTTAATATAAAACCCTCTCAGCACCCTAAGAATACCACTTAAAGTATTTGATAGTAATTCTAAAGTCTAATTAATACTTTTAAATTTTAGAGAGAGTGACATAACCTCCACCGTAAGATTAAAAATTAACTATGATATATAATTAGATCATAACATAAATTTCATAAAATAAAAAAAAATTCTTATAATTAGTGATAAATAAAAATATATCTAGAGATGAAATAAAGTGGGGGTTGAAGGTCATCCAATATTTATAATGATATAATCTTAGTTTTATAATATGATTCCACAATATCAAATATAGAATTTAATTTCTGTAGATGAATGTATACTTTATAATATTAAAAAAAATTAAAAAGCTTGGTTTGTGATTTAACTACTCGACCTAAAGTTATTTTTATTTTATAACTCGTTTTGTATAAAAAGTTGATGACTGCAGATAAACTACTCAAGTGGGAGTAGATAGAAGAAAGATGTCGGTTGCGTTTGGCTGTAGCAAAAATTTAAAGTATTTACTAAATAAATTACAACAAAACTATATGGAATAATTTATTTTTTTAAAAAAGAAATATTGATATATATTACAATGAAGATATAGAAAGGATAGCTTATGCAAGTAGTGTTCATCAAATTTATATATCACATTTAGGAGGAGAGAAACGAAAAATTGTATAAGCAATAAGTTAGGAGTAAAATTATTATTTTTTAGCATATATAGATAATAATCTTTACGAACAAAGATAAATAAGAGATTGTTATCTTATATTTAGTTTAGAGTACTATAATATAATTCTAATTTTTTTTAATGTATTTATTTTATTACTATTTATCGCATATGATATAATAGTACTTAAAAATAATCTGAATATTTTCATGTGATGGTATAATTATATTAAAATAATATATTATTATATATATTTTTATTTAAAAAAAATAAAGGATAATAATATGTTGTACAAAATATACATCCAGTAATTGAGTTCTATATTTTTTTTAAAAAAAAAGAAAAAGAAAAAAACAAGTTATGATTATTAGTTCAGTAGCTTAATATTCAACTTAACAAGGTGAACCGGTTTAACAAGGGCCCTGATGAGAGATCCCTATTATTGCAAGGACAATTTTACGCAGGTGGATTGGAGAGGATCCTAACTCCCCGTTTATGTTTTCCGTGTGTTGTTTCGGAAAATGTTTCCGGTTCCGAACAGCCCGGTTCGGTTTATGACACGAGACGAGAGACGCTGGAAGATCTCAAATCGAGTGTGTGCGCGTCGGTGACGGAGGCGAGTGAAAAGAGTTCGAGTGTTGTCGACAGAGCAAGAGATCCTGGCGAGAGCGGAACGGAAGGCGATCGATCCTTCTCCTCCGTGCTCTTCCTCCCGAGTCGACGATGGAGTACAGGAGAGTCAGGGATCAGGTACCAATCGCGTGTTTTTTTTAAATTTTTTTTTAATATGGATTTGGGTAAAATGCAAGGTAAATCTGGCACTGGGTTCTGTTAGATCTCACTGGAACCCTAGAAAATCCGCGAAATTTCGCGTTCTTCAAAACCTCTTGTCTTAGTTTTCGGACCGCCGGAAGGGTTTTCTTGCTCTCAGAGACTGCGGGAAGCCTCTCAGTAGGTTTCTCGCATTGCCATTTGGAATTCCCGTCTGCCTTGCTGCTCGTTGTTTCAATAGAGCTCTAGCGTGTTGGTTGGTTATGCAATTATCTGCAAATAAGTACATATTCGTTGGTTTGTTACGACTGGGCATGCAATGAGATGATCTGGATTATACAGGAAGATTACGATGATAAGTCCCACACTGATATGGAGAATCAACATGGGAAGCCCTTCACCGGAGGTATTATTTTCTAAAGTGAACGATAAAATACTAATGTGGTCACTAGTTTAATCGTTATTGTCTCTGTTAGAATCTAAGTAGTTGCTATCGTTCTACAGTTGCAGCAGACAGTATACCTGGCTCTACAGCTATTTCAACGAACAAAACCACCTGGAAGCTAAAGTAATAAGTCTTTGTTTTATGCTTAAATCTACACTATATGATTTTATTATTACCCTGATAATTTAGAATCATATTTTGCTGTATAAAGCTCTTATACCATTTTTGATTCTTTATAGGTCGATTGTCACACTTGCGTTGACGTTGCTCACAAGCTCACAGGCAATACTTATTGTGTGGTCCAAAAGAGCTGGAAAATATGAGTATAGTGTAACAACAGCCAACTTTTCTGTGAGTTCTTATAATCTAAAATCAATATTAGCTGCATATTCCTAATTTTCAAGCGAGGATGCATCTCATGGGATGTGAAAGATATTTTTTTTTTGTCATTGCATATATGTTGACAGAATCAAAATCTTATTCACTGGGAGTTTTTTTGACTGATTTCTGCTTCATTATACTTGAGTAGGTGGAGGCCTTAAAGTGCATGTTGTCGCTTGCAGCTTTGGCTAGAATATGGAAAAGTCAAGGTGTTACAACAGATAATCAGTAAGAATTTTCTAACTGTAAATTTCATCTGTACTCTTAATATAACAAAGATTTGAAATCCGATGCTTCAAAGATAAAGATCATATGTCTTTTATGTCTTTTTCTACCTGTTTGGATTTGAATCTTTTAGCTGTGACCAAGAAAGACCATAGGAGTTTATACCTCGTAGGAAGTTTTAACCCATTTCAATATTTACTCGTTTCTATTGACTAATTTACCTATAATGGTTTGAAATCTCAGCTTATGATCACGTTGATCAACACTACTATTTATTATATTCTACACCCTGAAACTTGAAATAGAATATGGTAAATAGCAAACACTTTTTCTTTGTGAGAAATCTTGTAAACATCCTGGCAAACTTCTTTCTTAGATATAACCATCTTAATCAAAATAAGAATAATTTAACCTAATAATTTAAATTGATTTCTGTGCACTTCTTATAATTTTTGTATTGATCTCCTGATATTAGGTTAAGTACATCTTTTGAGGAAGTTAGTGTTTATCCTATCCCTGCAGTACTATACCTTGTGAAGAACTTACTACAGGTAAGCATCTTTTCTTACTTCTCATCTTGTTAACTTGTTTTCTAACTAGAACGTAAAAAATTAATTGTTTCTCTGGACATAGTATTACATCTTCGCATATGTGGATGCCCCCGCCTACCAGATATTGAAGAACCTGAATATTATTAGCACTGGTATTCTGTACCGCATCATTCTAAAGAAGAAGTAAGGAATTGTTTTGTAGCAATGTGACTTATAGTTATTTTGTTGATGATGTTGTGTAGGTATTTATGATTCTGGAGTCTGGATAATGCTCATCCTCATTTAAGCAATTGCGTTCATTACTTTCCACTTCTGGTCATGTTCATTTTTCTTGTTGTATCTATGGAAGTATTTTTGATCTTAGTTTAATTTTCTTTTCTATAATATACTTTCTAGAACCCCTCAGTAGAATTATTCTATGTTCTCATTCACGGCATTTAAAGCTTTCATTTTATTTGTTATTTTGGCTCGGAAAGCCTTGTAACTGTACTTATATGTGCACTTTTCCTTTAAAATTATAACTCTATCCACTTTAACTTTGAGCACTAGGTTTATCTAGTTCTATGTTTCCTAGGAATATTAAAATTTTATGAAATCAGTCTGTGAGTCTACAATCCTCGGGGCACAAGTGAATTTTGAAAAGCTACTAATTTGTGGTAATTTTTTTCCAGGTTGAGTGAAATCCAGTGGGCAGCTTTTGTTCTTTTATGTGCAGGATGCACAACTGCTCAACTAAACTCCAAGTAAGCATATTAAACTTGGCCAGAGTTATTTATTGATCTCTAGTTTGTATTTGCCTTATCCTTATCTTGTTTTTACTGTTATGTACACCATGTCATTCTTAAGATATTTATATTTCTTGATTTGCATCTTTAACTCGCATCTTTCACACAGTTCTGACCGTGTTCTTCAAACTCCATTCCAAGGCTGGCTAATGGCCATTGTGAGTAGTATTGAAGTAGACCAATTTATATTACTTTGATTTGGTTTCTTAGTCACTAGTAATTTTTTTAGTCTGACTCAATATGTCAAATATGTTGGCCAGATCATGGCTCTCCTGAGTGGCTTTGCTGGGGTGTACACTGAGGTATCATCTTTGAGTGTCACAAACTGGGTTATGTTTATGCATCTCTGCGGGCCGAATCCAGTCTCAACTGTTATTTAAACACATAGGTGTGATTCTCTCTATCTTTTGGATTGCAGGCTATTATCAAGAAACGTCCTTCCAGAAATATTAATGTGCAGAACTTCTGGTTATACATCTTCGGGATGATCTTTAATCTAATTGCCATTTGTGTTCAGGACTATGATGCTGTCATGAACAGGTAATATAAATAAGAGCTATTATATCCTTCTCTTTTCCTTCATTCACGATATTGAAGACCATCAGCTGGGACTTTGATTAAACAATTTCTTTCTGCTGCTACAGAGGTTTCTTTCATGGTTATTCCTTTATCACAGTTTGCATGATTCTCAATCATGCACTAAGGTATTGCACAATACATATAATTATTAGTTGTTCTATTTTTTCTTCACTTCATTGAAATTGTTGCTTTATTGACAGTGGTATCGCTGTGTCAATGGTTATGAAATATGCTGATAACATCGTGAAGGTAAAAAGCACCTGGAATTTTGACGTCTGGTTTGAAATTGCATATATACCATTTTGTCACAATTGTTTTTTAATCTTTAGTTCGAACCCATGATATCTTTGACGAGCCTTATGGCTCTATCCATTTGAGAGACACTTGCTTTTCACCATGTGAACACAATTAAACAAAGTGGTCAGGTTTGGAAAAATGATATGCTACTGCACTTGATTGTTAGTCATCACCTGATTGAGGATTAATCATGAGGTCACAGACATTAGAAAGACAACATTAATGATAATGCCTGGCTAGTCCTTTTACCCTTTCGAAATTTAGTTCATTCAGGGTAGAATTGTAGTATACGTAGGTAAGGTATTGATTATTTCAACCAGTAGTATTCACCGGATGTTGTGAAAATAAAAAGTTAACTAGCAAAAGCTACTAATATGCCTGAATGCCTCTGATGATTTCTTTGTGTTTTTATCCTTGCTGCATTTTCAATTCGTCCAGGTGTATTCAACTTCGGTGGCAATGCTTCTGACAGCTATCGTCTCAGTGTTTCTCTTTGGCTTCCAGTTATCGCTTGCCTTCTTTCTTGGGTCCACGTAAGTAAAATTCGATTTCAATCTTCTGTGAAATCCTCCTCCATGTTTCTACTTTGAATTGCTAAAAATAACCACATCCCAAATCGTTTTTTGGACCTTGCTCTTGTTCAAACCCCTATTATTGTTTAGGATTTGGTTTTAAAAAACCTGCATTTACTCGTATTTTGACTCAGCTAAAATGGATCCTTGCTTTCAGGGTTGTTTCCGTCTCTGTCTACTTGCACAGTATCGGGAAGCCAAAACCAACAAAATGAGTCTTTCGCCGAGAGGTTGCGAAGTTGAACAGAATCAATTGTTTAATTCCCCTACATTGCGGAATGGCTTGGTGGTACAACGACTGCTTTTGGCGACTCCATGCTGCATTCTGGGAGTTGATCTGGAAAACAAACGCACCAAAATGCTGCAATATATGCATGGAGCTTTTTGTAGAAAATTTATGAAAAGATAGCTGAGTACTGCTGTTTAGTCGGGAAGTGAAAGCCTTACCCTGTGGAACAGGGCTACATGTTTATCTACCAATGTGATTTTTACACAGATCCAGCGACTAAACAATATCGCTGACAGAGTGAGGAAGATAGACTTGTACATGCATTAATTTGCCAGTTTTCATCTTGTGTAATGTCTGCATATAGATTGTGAATCCGACTTAGTTGGGTGTAGAACAAAGTTTGCAAGATCAATCACTCAACCTCATAGGGACTGTTTGGAATAGTTTACAAATAACCTTTTTCTATATAAAAAAGTCACTAATTTGTAGATAAAGTTCACGCTTCAAATTTTATACGCCAGATAATGGATTCAATACTTATATTAACATTTGAACACAGTTAAACACAGTTAGGGTGTAAATTCATCTTTAATTCATCATGTTCCTGGTTCTACGGATCATTGTAGATCCTGAAGTCCTAAGGACTAGAGATCAATAAAATTTAAGAAATGGCTTGGTCGGCCTCTTTTCATCAACCTTTCTATAAAAAAAAATTTCTTCCTTTTACTCGATTCGTCAGGCACGCTCGACTGCTTGCTTTCAAGTAAAGTCTAATCCAACCCAAAGCTCTGGAGTCTCACCATTAATCTTCCTCCGCCCAAAGCCCGGCCAGCAATTAATTCTCCGACAATTCTGCCAGCTTCCCTTCACTTTGAAGCAACACCAAACTGAAACCATCGCATATTTATAACCCACCGTACTCCCTTCCTTCCCCTCATCTCTCCCTCCCTACTCCTCTCCTCGGCATTTCCATCACCGCCGCCATGATCAAGCTCGGCGTAGCCCTCCTCCTCTTCTCCGTCTCCCTCATCCCCTGCTTCGCCCGCCCCAGTGACTTCTCCATCGTCGGCTACTCCGACGAGGACTTGACCTCCAGCGATAGGCTACTCGAGCTCTTCGAGTCATGGACAGCGAAGCACGGCAAGTCGTACGCGAGCTTCGCAGAGAAACTGCTGAGATTCGAGGTCTTCAAGAACAACCTCAAGCACATCGACGACACCAACCGAATCAGCAGCGGCAGCTACTGGCTCGGCCTCAACGAGTTCGCCGACTTGAGCCACGACGAGTTCAAGGCCAAATACCTGGGCGTAGACACGGATATCATGAGGAGGAGGAGGAGGTCGTCGTCGGAGTCGACTTTTTCCAGCGACGGCGCGCTGTTTCGGTACCACGATGTGGGGGAGCTCCCGAAGGCCGTGGACTGGAGGAAGAAGGGCGCGGTGACGCGGGTGAAGAACCAAGGCCAGTGCGGCAGCTGCTGGGCGTTCTCCACGGTGGCGGCGGTGGAGGGGATCAACCAGATCGTCACGGGAAACCTGACGTCGTTATCCGAGCAGGAGCTGATCGACTGCAGCACCGAGAACAACGGCTGCAATGGAGGGCTAATGGACAACGCATTCTCCTTCATCGTATCAGATGGCGGTCTGCACACCGAGGATAACTACCCCTACCTCATGGAAGAAGGCACCTGCGACGAGAAAAGGGTGCAGCTAAAAAAGCTACAAATATATCCACGCTCTCAAAACTTCAAATTGCATCGTTAGATCATTAATTAATTCTTGGTCGTTGATCGTCTCAGGCTGCAGACATGGAAGTGGTGACCATCAGTGGCTACGAGGATGTACCAGAGAACAGCGAAGAGGGCCTCTTGAAGGCTCTAGCACACCAGCCTGTGAGCGTCGCCATTGAGGCTTCAGGAAGAAACTTTCAGTTCTACAGTGGGGTGAGTTTTCTTCTTAATTTTGCTGAAGCCATTAATCTTACAAAATAGATTGATCAATCGTCCTTAATTTAATTGTAGGGGGTCTTTGATGGACCTTGTGGGAGTGATCTGGATCATGGAGTGACAGCCGTAGGGTATGGCTCATCGAAGGACAACGACTATATCATCGTGAAGAACTCTTGGGGCTCAAGATGGGGAGAGAAGGGTTACATCAGGATGAAGAGGAGCACTGGGAAACCAGAAGGGCTGTGTGGAATCAACAAGATGGCCTCATATCCTACTAAGGACGAGTGAGATAGATTACTATAAGAATAATTAATTAATCGTGTGTTGAGTTCCTCTTTGAATTCTGATTGTAATGATAAGAACTACTTTAAAAATGCATCGTGTATTGAGTTGCATTTTGGAACAACTTTGGAAACGTTACATTTGTGACATAATAATATTTACGAAGGATGAGTGAGACAAATTATTATAAGAGCAATCAATTAATCGTGCATTGAGTTGCTCTTTGGACGTTGATTGTAATAAGAACAGCTTTGAAAACGTATCATGTATTGAGATGCTCTTTAAAACAGCTTTGAAAACGTTACATTTATGGCATTATAATCTCTACTAAGGATGAGTATGATAGATTATTATAAGAATAATTAATTAATCGTGTATTGAGTTGCTACTCTTAGAATGCTGATCGTAACAAGAACAGCTCTGAAAATATTTCTGATCATTTATACGAACTTAAAGGCACTTTTGTGTTCCTAACTGTTCACTGATTCTTGATTTGAATGATCTATAGCTGAATGCTGATCGTAATAAGAATAGCTTTGTAAACGGTGTTGAGTAGGAGCATCATGGATGAGTTAGTTCAAGGTATGGGGTCTTATCTTTGGATTTCTTAAGATGCTCAATTTGGTGTTACAACTTTGAGATTTAAATTTCAAAGTTTGGCAGCTCCTCTTTATCCGCTCTAGTGCATGTTCCATCTTGCGTTTCTCTCACTCGTTCATCAAGGTAGATATTATTTTAAAGCATGTAGCATTTTTATTCTTTCATTCTTGTTCTTGTAAAATTTTCACAACTTTATTCTTCGTGGAGTCGATCGTTTAGTTATGTGTGCTCATTGTATACTATTCATTAGCACACCCGCATTCCTTATATCCTCATCTTTGAATATGCAGAGCAACATATGGCTGATAATAAGCACCAGTGATAAAGCTTTCCAGAGGTACCTCCAAAACATTCTGTTGTAAATGATAGAGGAACCTCCATTCTATTTGAATTATTCTAATTATATATTTGCAATCTGAATTCACTGCTATCTTTTACCAAAAGACTAATATATCTCATTATAAGCCTCATCAAGGTGGCTTATGATTAGTAAGCAAAATAAGAGCTGCAACTGCTTCTGTAGCTAAGACCCTTGTTGGTATTATACTGTCTATAAAACATCTTTTATTTCTCTCTCTCCAAATGCTCCAATGTCATACAGCTAATTGTTTGATTTGGGGCAAATTGTATCCTATCACCCTTCGCCTCCTATGGTGTATGAATGATGACATATGGTTGCATTTGCAATAAATGCAAGTAAGTAGACCATCTATTTATTGTATAAGGACATTGATAGAAAAGATGATCCATTGTTTCTACTTCTTCCTTACATAATCTACAAACTTCATCAACCATAATGTCCTTACATATCAATCGTATTTTTGTATGCAGCTTGTCTTTCCTCATTAACCAGTTAAAGAAATTTATTTTCAATAGAAGTTTCGATTTCCATAAAATGCAGCCCTCAACATCTTTAATACCTGACTCCTTCATAATATTATACATTGAGTGCACAGAGAACATCCTAGACTTTGTCCATCGGCACCAAATATGCTTATTTCCTTCATTGATTTGTATGTCTTTTATGTCCTCAAGAAACCTCTCTATGGTTATTTGGAAAATATTATTATTTACAACAACTGCCCAACCACTAAACGAACCATCTTCCCGTCTAGTTAGTTCGGATAATGCGACATTTGAATGTTCGACTGATCTGCAAATTTTTGTATGCTTATCTGCCATTTTCATATGATTGTGTCATTGCTCAAATCAAAATTTTATGTCAACCTCATCTCCAACTTTATTGTCTAGACTGCAAATAAAAAACCCTCTAAGTTTTGCTATATGTGTTGGACCATCCTGAGCTTCATGTGATTAGTTTCTACAGCTAAGAGCCCAATCTAGTATCATAATGAACAAGAATGTCTAGAACACCTAGATCTTATTTTCTCTTTTTATTGTGACTACTTTCTAGTTCACAGGATTTAGAGTGTTTTTTTGCCCCTCATTCTTACCTCATAAGAAGCATCTTTTGTGCTTATCTATTTCCCTAATCACCTATTGGGAAATTTTAAAGACTGCTGAGAAGTAAGAGGGGATTGAGAATAGTACTGAGTTTACTAATACGAGTTTGCCTCCCTTAGATAGCAAATGACTTTTCCACCCTACCAGGTGATTGTTAATTTTAGTTATGACAGATCTCCAATCATCTTTCTTTAAATTACCATCTCTCAAAGGCAATCCCAAATACTTAATGGGGAAGGCACCTGCTAGGCATCCCAAAATCTCAGCGGATCTTTTTGAGGTTGTCTCTCTTCCTTGTAGATCAATGACAATGGATTTATCAAAATTGATCTTTAAACCCGACGCTGCATGGAAATAATCAATAAGTAGCCTCAAGTTTCGTACGTACTCCTATTTACCTTGTAAAAAAAGGATAAATATCATCTACAAATCCCACATGTGTGACTCCTTCCCCCTGAACCTGATTGAGCACTTCCTTGATAAGTCCTATTTGATCAGCTCTCTTGATCATCCTAAAGAAGCATTCCATGACTATGACAAAAAGGTACGGAGATAATGGATTTCATTACCTTAACTCTCTTCGATGAGTGAATGGGTTGCTTACAATACTATTAATAATTACTGTAGAATCAGCTTTAATGATCAACTCCATTATCCATTAAATCCATTTTGGTAGAAATTGATGAGCTTTTAAAACACTTTCAACAAAGTTCTAAGATACTGTGTCAAAAGCCTTCTCAATATCTAACTTAATAAATAGGTTGTCCTCATTTGTTCTTTTACATGCATTTATTATTTCAGCCACTGCCATGAAAGCATAAGATGCTGACCTATCCTGAATAAAAGCACTATATGATTCTGAGATAAGGTCGGGCATAAATTTTTTGAGTCTATCTACTAAACCTTTAGATATCAGCTTTATCATGCTATATTCAAGGCTGATTGGTCTAAAATCCCTGGTCGAATTTGCACTTTGCTTCTTTGGAATTAGGACAATATGGCTTAAGGATATTCTTCGTGTATTCATATCTCCTTCCTTGGACTTCTGAAAAATCTGCATAATATTACTTTTTACCTTATCCCAAACTATCATGTAAAACTCAGGAATAAACCCATCTAGACCCGGAGCCTTCATTTTCCCCATATCATTGATTGCACCCCTCACTTCTTTCTCAACGAAATCATCGAACAAAGTTGTCTAATGATATATTTTGGGGTTGATAGAATTCTTCTCATCTAATTTGTAGTTTCGGATGGTGTTGTACCATCAAAAGTTGCTTGTAATGGTTATAAAAAGTTTGTACAATCTGCTTTTGATCCAAAATTTTATATCCATTTAACTTCAGTAAACCAGTATGATTCCTCCTTCGCTTAATACTAGCATATGTATAAAAGAATTTTGTATTTTGGTAGCCATCTTTACACCATCTAATTTTAGCCCGCTGCTTTCAGAACAACTCCTCAGCTATATAACACTTACTCAAATTTTACTTTAAGTCTCTTCATTCAGCAAGCTCTTGCTGCACAATAAGTCCCTCCTCGGCCTTGATTGAGAGGATGTTGATCTTCCTCCAACTCATTTCTAAATTTTTCTCTCATGACCTTTAAGTCTGCACTCCATCTCTTGAGCACCGTTCTCAATTTCTTGGTTTTGGCAATCAAAGCTTCAATGGTTCTTCTGAATGAAGGGATTCTGTATTTTTTATATTTTCTGCCCAACTCTTCTGAAATGTTTCCTTGAAAGTTTCTTGCTTAAGCCAATACCTTTCAAATTTGAAGTGAGATGATATTCTGTGAGTTGAATTTGAGCTGAAAATTAATGGTGAATGGTCTAATAACCACATATTTCCTGCTGAACATGTGTCAAAGTGTAGCTGATCCTGCACCACTACATAACATTACTCTGTCTAACTTTGCAAATGCCGGTGGATGTTGATGATTAGTCCAAGTGAATGCCCTTCCTGTGATTGGTGTCTCCATCAGTTTTAGAACATTTATAAGCTTGGAAAATTTTATGGAGTCTCGTTGGTGGCCAATATAGTTTAGCCTTTCGGTCGAATCTTTTGTTAAGTTGAAATCACCCCCATAATAGTTACTTCATCTTAGCTAGCTACCTCCTCCAGCTCTTGCCATAAATATTCCCAGCCTTCATGACACGAGGGACTATAAAAGTTTGCAACTTTAAGAAACATCTAACTTTGCTTGTATTTTAACTCCACTAATATATGGACTTCACTGATATGAGATACAGCTTGGTCCCAAAAATCATTGTGTCATCCAATTAAAAGACCACCGCTCATGCCTAAAGATTCCTTGGCAATAAAAGAAAATGCACTTGACCCCATAATACTCCTAATTGTTGAGTCTGTGCACATCATCAGCTTTGTCTCTTGTAAAGCAAAATTTTTGATTTTCTCATCATTTAACATGATATTCACCATTCTTCTTTCCCCATTCTATTAAGGCCTCTGATGTTCCAAAATAAGATATTAAAGCTCAACTTATCCATGATCTTATAAGTTCTGATGCTTGCAATCAAAGCTTTGGTACCTCGGCTACCGGCCCAAAACCTAATATTTTGATCTTTGTCAACAGATCTAGGTTTGAATTCATCTCTTTTATCAATGTTTTTCTCTTTGACTCCAAGTATCTTTATTCACTATTTCTATTCCCTTCTGTTTTTTCATGTGGGTCTTGAGTGGTCTGTCGACTATCAATGTTTTTCTCTTTCACTCCAAGTATCTTTATTCACTATTTCTATTCCCTTCTGTTTTTTCATGTGGGTCTTGAGTGGTCTGTTGACCCCTCTTAGCAAGCCGGGCACTTCGTCTAACTCCCATATCACTTGGAAGTGCTTTCCCTGTAATTGTAGCCATCAGATCTTTGAGTTTATCAATCCATTGAACCTTCCTTTTATACCTTTGTCCTTTCCATCTTCCTTTATTGATATCCATCAGATTTTTACTCCCCAATATGAGTAAATGAGCTTCATTCTGCTGCTGAATTTTAAAATTCTATATCTTGTCCAGTAAGGGAAGTAAAATCTCAGGTAGCATCAAAGAGACTTTGTATTATACTCGTGCAAACTAGTTGTAGAAATGAGCAAATGGCCGCATAAGGCTGAGGTTCATTGTATCTTTCTCTACTTACTTTATAGATATAATGTCGTAGTGCCAATCTACTTGAATATTAAATTGTTGCACATCCATTTGATTTTTTCAATTTGTGCTCCTTTGCAAACTGAGCTCCACTATTCCAATTTCAAGTGCATGGTCCTTTCTATAATATAAGAGATCCCTCTTTAACCTGCTAAACACTATTAACACCCTAATAGTTTGACTTATGGGCATATCCTCATTTATAGAATATACTTTATCCGCATGATATGATATCCTATCACACTTGAGGATCGGAAGGCAGAAACCCAATGGGCATGCACTCTCTGTGCGGGGGTTTGCAATAATAATCATAACATCATTTGAAGTTAGATCCTCATCCTTAGGGTTGATTAGGTCCTCTATGATACAATTTTGAGAATTAGCTCTGGTTGTATGTAGCATGTCAGTGTCTTTAGTTGTTTACACCCAATTCTTAACTGTGTCATGACAATTAGGTTGTTGATCATTGAAGGACTTTTCTAGTATAGATGTCTGCTACCCCTCCTCTTGTTCCCTTTCTTCTTAGGAGCTTCTAGATCTATATCCTCATTTTGCCATCCACTTTTAACTATTATCATATATATCTTTCCTCCAAAAAAGGAGTGAAATAGCTAGGAAGATCTCTTAATGCTGGTTTTCTGATGATTACCTTGCAATCTTGTGCATTCCTCCATGATATAGATTCCATGTCCACTTCCTCTAATTCTGCAAAAGAGGAAATAGTCTTTGTTATTGCTTCTACATGCCACATGGCTATTGCCAAGCCTTGTAAGGTAATCCTCATCCTTTCTTTCTTGCTCAAACTGATGCATCCATATTCTATAGACCAATCTTCTATTGTAATTATGAATTGATTGAAATGAATAACCTTGGTCTTCAATAGATATTTTTTGTATTATCCTTGACTAATTGTAGGGGTGGTGATGAGGTATCTTCTCTCTCCCATACTAGCATGTTTCCACAACTGACGATGTGATCTAACATCTTGAAACATAGCTGCTAACACACCTGCAATAGTTGTATCTTTTTCCGAAGAACCCACCATCTTAACAACTACCCATTGCTCCTTCAAAAAATTTAACCTCTTTTGTGTAGCCCAAGCTTGAGAGTCTACTGATATCTTGTCAAACTTTACTGCTGCAGATGGATCAATCTTTGTAGCCTCTTTCAAATACTAATTTTTAACCCAACAATATTTTCCCTCGTGTCCTTTCTGCATACACAAATAATATTTCTTTAAAGACCTATGTTGTTTCACTTTGTGACCCTTCCCTAAGCATCTGAAGAATATGTTCTGGTCTCTCAGATTTTTGATAGGGATATTCCTGTGTGCATGACTGTCCTTCATTTACTTTGAGATCGGATGACTTATAATACTTCTTTTTTGTAGCACTTCAACATATGTCAGTTTGGGTAGGATGCCCTTGTTAAAGATAAAAATAAAAGATGTTAAAGATAAAATAGGAGATGCCTAAAAATAGAGTGCTTAACTTAGGCAAAGCACCTCAGCCAATCATTTTTGGTTAAAAATAGGGGGTGCCTAATTTAGGTGTCTAATTTAGGCTATTGTGAAGCTTATATAATGTCACGCCCCGACCCACCTATCAAACACGTGGCAACCGCCGTATGAGCCCAAATGACCTATATAAGGCATTTAGTAATAAATATTATCCATACACATAATTAACGCAGCAGAATATACAATTAAATCACTTATACAACTCTACTAACAAAGTCCCGATATACCTACTACAATTCTAGAATAATGTTATCAATAAATAAAACTAACTCCATCGATATCCCTCATATTCATCAAATATCCCGGTTGGTCATCTAACAACCTGCATACATATTGAACGTGGTGTGCTCAGCCTTGCGGCCTAGTGCGAAATTATGGCTCGAAATCGTAGCAAGGAAATCAAAAACTAGGAGGAGTACTCTAGGATGCCTTTTATTTGTTAATCATCATTTTTTCCTTTGATATGTGTAATTCATGTCATCAAAGCAGTATAACAAGGTAGACAATTACAAACACGCATATCACTAGATGTCACCTAAGTGATAATCAGTGTCTACGTCATCAACAAATGTCATCTATATTGTAATATGACTTTACGTCTCAAGACTCGGGCTGCCAGCCTATGCTTAGTGAATGCCCAGGCCAAGGACTGATGTCTCTGTCTCTACCTATGCCTGCTGCACTGATGTTGGCGGAGAGGACAGGTGACCCTTGATCACTCTCCACTGTCTCGCTAGTCGCCCTCAATGTCTCCCCTAGCGAAACTATCGTGCCCTTACATCATCCCCGGACTCCGTAGGGGTAACGACGACTCGTGTAGTACTACAACACTGCCCGAAGACAAGGTCACCATCAACGAAAGCGAATCGGCAACGGCTAACCGATAAAAATAACAACCCTAGGATCCGGACTACTCATCCGACTGTCTGCAGAACGTCTTAGATGATAGCTGTGTGGTCTACGGATCCACTGTCCAAGGCGTTGCATAGGGAATCACATTTCCAGTCCAATGACAGTCGACGTTGATCGGGATAAACACACATTCGCACAATAGGCTGTGGCAACCCCGTCTCCATCGGTGTCAAGTTCATGGTAGGATTTATCCTTGCTAGCCATCTCAGGACTATCACGGGGTCGCCTAAACGATACTCGTGCGGGTATAAATTTTCGGATAGGAACCTACTCCATATTCCCGGTCTAGTATGACCTTGGAGTTTGTATGGTCCCTTTTTCCACCAGCTCCCTGTATCTAAGCTACGTGTAGCCTCGGGAGTGGTGCGAAGAGAAGCATCACCGTTGTGACCATCGATAGTACGCGGTGGTCAACTGAGGTGTATGGGAGACACTCCTATCCATTTAATCCTAGTGATGTCTCCTAGGAGGTTCTAGCATCTCATGTCACCTAAAACTAAATCTAGTGCGTCTAGTGTTATTATTGATGCTACCTCCTATGCATGTTTGTTATTCATGTATGTCACAATCTATATTCATGTCCGCATGGTAATTGTGTGGTACATAGCACATAAAATAATATAACATGCAGGACGAGATTTTACAGCATATCAAAATACTTAGCATGGTGAATATGACACATTTTTCATGTTAGATAAATAATTTATACTACCATGCATACAGACATAATATTATCAAACATTATATTTTATCATATTTAAAGCATCCGAGAACCTTAGCAGGAATTTCCTAGCTTGAATAAATCCAAACTTCGATGAACTAACGCACCTGATTTGGCGGTCGGATCACGTATCAACGATAGTCATAAATAACACAATTATTTAAAATAAAATTTAATTTATTATATTTTTCCTAAAATAAATAAAATATAAATTTATCAATCTAACTTATACAATTATCCTAGTTAATTATCGCTTAATAAGCCTACATTTAAATTTACGAGCCTATGTTCAATTTAGGGGCGCATACTGGGCCCATGTCCACATTTTTTGCCCAAATAAATTATCAATAAATTAATTAAAATAATTACTACATTTAATTAATTCAATCTAAAGTTGATAATCAATTCTATCTAATCATTCAATTATTAGTTAACAGAATTTTATTTTTGACTAATTAAACTAATTGGTTAAATTGATTTAATTAAACTTAAATAAATTTTATCAAACTTATAACTATTTAAACTCAAACACATGATCTAGCCCAAGTCCCCCAAGGGCCCAATTAAAAACCCATCAACAATTAACAAAATTATTAAATCTTAATTAACTCAATTAAGCATCTAAATTAGGTTTACGCAATTTAATAATCATCTAATCCAATTTAGCCTAATTTGATTCAAGTCATTATTAAATCTTAATTAACTCAATTAAGCATTTAAATTAGGTTTACGCAATTTAATAATCATCTAATCCAATTTAGCCCAATTTATTAGCCTAATTTGATTCAAGTCAAAATTTGGTCAAAATTGACCTAGTCAACTAAAATTGATCATGTTAACCATTAAGAAAATTTTAATTTATCATTACCCAACCCAATTCAAGTTGTCAGCCTAATCCAGTTGGCCCAAATTTGAGCTCATGAAGATTAAATTGAATTTTAGGTCAACATTAACTCGGTCAACGTTGACGTTGACCCGGTCAACATTGACCACAATGACTGGTCAACATTGACCGGAGTTTACCACCTAATTTAATCAACTAAACACTAATTTAGATCCAATTTAAACTCATGGATCAAAATTGTTCAATTTGACTTTAAATTAATCAATTTGGTAAATTTTGACCCAATCCCCATCAATTTAACTCAATCCAAGTTCAAACAATCAAATTGGTTTAATTTAAATTCAATCTGATTAAATTTGGTTTGAATCTTACGTGATTCAATTTGATTGTGCTCAATTCAGACTTAATTCAATTCAATTGGTTCAACTCAGGTTCGGATCAATTTATTTTGATTCGACCTAGATTCAATTTAATTCAATCTAGTTCAACTCGGATTCGATCCAATTTAATTGGATCCGGTCTAGCCAGCCAAATCTAATTTGATTTGACTCGAGCTCGAACCAATTTTGATTTATTGATTAAGCTTATCCCACTAAACTCAACCTGAACCCAAACTTAACTCAAATCCAACCCAATTAACTTCAATTCGGTTCAACCCAATCAAGTTCATTAAAATTAACCCATATGCTAAATCATAGTTAGATTAACTAAAGATTGATTAATTAATGCTAAGCATGCTTAATTAATCACTAGTCGTGATTAAGGGAGAAAAAAGGGATACCTTTGCTGAATCCCTCTTCCTTGCCGGAAACCCAGCCGCCGGTGCCGGAACCCTAATCGCCACCTCGCCGGAGCTCGCAAAATCCGACGGCCGACCCACACGCCGGTGACGATGATGACCCCGATCCCGTGCGTGGAGGCAGGGAGCGCTCTGCAACGTTGGGCGTTCGTGAGATCCGACTGGCAGGGTGTTGGCAATCGTTCGACCACCTGCAGGCGGCGTTGTCGACGGCAATCTTAACGGTTTGACAGGAAGGAACGATACGACAGGAAATCTACTCACCTCCGAGCTCGCGAAGACTCCAGCGGAGGTGGATTGAGCAGTGGCCGGCAGGAGGGAAGAATGCGCAGTTCTTCCCTTCGTCGACTCGCCGGTGGATCTCTCGGCCGTGTCGATCAAATCGACCCAGCAGAGGTCGAAATCTCGGGGAGTCAACTCCTCCCGAGCTCGCCGGAGGCCTTAGCTACTCGCCCCTGGCGTTTGGAGCGACGGATCGGCAGCCACGCAGTGGGGCTATCGACGACGGGGGTCTGCTCGCGGAACAGGGAAATGCAGTGGGAAGGAGGGGAAGACGACCTCCGCTGAGCTCTTCTCGTCGCGGCGGAGGGAAATGGTCGGCGGAAGGCGGACGGCGGACTCGGCAGACGGCTGCTCTACTGCAGGCGGTCGCGAGGGAGAGGAAGAAGAGGGCGTCGCGAAGGAGAAGAACCATCGACTCTTCTTGCCCACGTTGCCTCCTTCGAACCGGGCGAACCGGATTTGGCCGGTTCATTTGAACCGGATCGATTATTATTATTTTTTTGATGATGATGAGAGTGGGGGTTTACAAGTACTCTTCCCTTAAAAAATTTTGGTCTTCCAAAAATAATTTCTTCATATATCAAAGTACGATTTTTGTATGGCAAGTTCCAAGATTGGAATAAAATGAGATACTCAAGATATACATCTATGTGATGGGTCATCAATAAATGTTTATGGGTCATTAGTCGCCATGTCTAAGTCAATAAAAATCATATCGGTATCATCAATAACCTATGCAATATCATCTCTTAAATAAAATTTATAAGAGTGTGAAAGCAAATTGAAAGTTATCTCCAAATATGTTCTTTAATATGGATCTTTTCAAATATTATCATTAAATTCTCTTAGAAGCACCTATCATAGAACTTAGAAAAGGAGAGGCAAACTTAAATTGGACTCAAGTTTCTTGAATATATAACAATGATATTACATAATATTTTTATAATTAAAAATAAAATTATAAAATAAATAAAGTAATTATAAATTAATCTTTTATAATAAAAATAAAATTTTAAAAATTATAATATAATAAATTTTCTTTTTAAAATTCGAAATTATAAAATATAATAATAAAATAAATATGTGAAGTATATATATATTTTTAAATGGATTGCATCTTAAAAATAAAAGAGGAAATAAGAAAATAGGACCGTATAGAGTAAGGTCAGCGAGTTGCTCTTTGAATGCTGCTGATTGTAGTGAACTTTGAAAATGCATCGAATGCTGATTGTAATAAGAATAGCTGAAAAAAGTTACATTTATGTCATAATAATCTGGTAAGGGCCATCCCCACCTACGTATACATACGCAGTGCTCAAAACAACAAATAAATTAATAGCTAATGGCTTTTCAGGCACTCTCTCGCCTGATCCATAAAATAAAAAAAATAAAAAAAACCCTACCTCACGACGAAATGAAACTGAAACCTAACTCTGTGGCTGACCAGACGGCGCATCACCAAACTCCGGGCAAGGAGGAGGGTTGTTGTTGCCCTTGAACTGCGTCTTCGCGTTGATGCAGGTGGTCTTCGCTTCACCCTGCTTGGACTTCAGGTCGATGTTCTCCAGGATGATGTTCCTGCAGGGGAAAGCGTCGATGCACTCGATCGACACCGCCTCCGGCAGGTTCGCCGTCCCCCGGATGTTGCTGAACTTGACGTTGCTCAGGTCCACGCCCGTCGACACTCCCGCCTGCAATATTTTTTTAGGACCAGCATTGAGTGAACGCAGAGTCGATCGAAACGTCGAAAGGTATGTTTGCCGGCGAACGAACTCACATCCTTGGTGCAGGCGTCGGAGGGGCAGAACGATTGATTCACGTAGATGGGGATGTCCACATCCTTCATGATGAGGTTGTCGAAGGTGAGATCGGTGACGTTGATCGAGGACGCGGCGTTCATCCATGTCTTGATCTGCACTCCGTGCGTCGTCCCGGTGAACGTGCTGTCCTTCACGGTGATGAGCTGGACATCCTTCTCGAATCTGAATCTTCCCAAGCTTCCAATACTGCAATCGTGTATCCACCGGTTAAGAACAAATCGATCGCTACATATACATAGCGAGAGAGAGAGGTAAGCTGGGTACGGACGTGATGCCATTTCCAGGGCCGCATTTGACGTTGGTGATGGTGACATTGCTGGTGCCTTGGCCGATGGAGACGCAGTCGTCGCCGGTGCCGATCTGGGAGTTGCTGATGGTCACTCCTTCGCTCTTCTCAATGCGGAAGCCGTCGGTGGCAGGGCTGTCTCCAGGGGCCGTGATCGTGATGCTTTTGGCCATGAAGTTGTAGCAGCTCTCCAGTGAAATGTGGTGGTACTTGCTGTCGAGCGACGTGATGCCGTCCAGGACGGTGCCGTTCGTCCTCACGAACTTGATCGACTGCGTTCCGTGATGATAACAAGGAAGGCGAAGCCGGTGAGATTTTTGGGGGGAGAAGCAAGAAACTCAAGCCAAAGTGATGTTGATGATGGTGATTACCGCCGGTAGGACTTTGCACTTCATCTCGTTGGCGCAAGTGTTGGTTGGCCAAGCCGTTGCTCCTTGGCCGTCGAAGACTCCACCGCCTGTCAAAGTCAGGCTGTTGACCCAGGTGAACACCACCCAGGCTTTGCCATTGGGAAATTTCTTCATGTCCGTCGATGCCTTCAACGTGCCCTGCATTCGCCTCAAGGTTTGTTAGAGTTTGAAGGAGGAGGAGGAGAAGAAGAAGATGACGATTGAGAAGAACTACTTGCCTCCACTTGGAATATAAATTTAGTCACGGCCGGACAAGGGCCGGACAAGCCAAGGTGGCTGAGGTAAAAAGTCCCCTTGGGAACCAGGAACGTCGACACGCCGAATGCGCCGCAGGCAGAACTCCAAGCATCCAGGAATGCCTGCATCGGATTCAGATATAAATGCGATCGAATCTTTTGAGGCGACCAGAAAAGCTTCTCAGTTTGGGGGGGAAGAAGACGAACCTGCGTGTCGTCGCTGGAAGGGCTGCCCTTGGCACCGAAATCCTTCACATTGAAGACGTTTTCGCCGGATTCAGCCAACTTCTCTCTTATTGCTTGCACCGTCGTTGAGAATCCGCAGAAGATGAGGCAAATGCAGAGTGATACGAGCATCGAACGGATAATTTCCATCTTCTTCTTTTCTTTTATTCCTTGTTATTTGGATGCTTGAGTTGTGTTCGATGAATCTGAGAGGGATTGGGATTGGTATTTATAGCTGCATTCCTTCCTCGGATGGAGGGGAGCGTGCGGCGTTGCTCGTCTTCCTCCTCTGCGGCTACCTCCTCCTCCTCCTCCGCCATTGCAGCAGTTTTCTCCATTGACCCGTTCTGCAAGCAGATTGGAATTTTTTTTTTAAATAAGATTTCTTTGAATCAATCAAATATGTTTTTTTCTTAATATTTACTAACCAATACTGGTAAAGTTATACTCCTTTTGTTAAAGTAATTAGACTACAAAAATTGCGGGTTCGAGGGTTCAGTTCTCAACTAGTCCGAAAAAAAAAAAGAATTGAGAAAGCTAATTATAATTAGTGTTGACAGAATCATAATGAGTATAAAACATACATAGCTAAGTGAACTTGTGGCATAACATCATCAACGCTAATAACTATTAGCTTCGTAGATGTGGCTAGAATCAAGAAAGATAGAATTTAACGCTTCTCTTTGAAAGTCCTTTCCCAATGAAAAAAATGGTGTTTTTGTACGACCTAACCTAATGTAATTATATTTGAATGTATAAGTGTATGAATCTAAGAATATCTTATTTCTTTATTATAAATATAAATCAGATCCATAAGATCCATTCCTATATTTTATTTATTCTATATTAGTCATTCCCAACAGGTAAGTTGCTTCCTAAGGTATTCATGGGGTCGATCCTCGCTCTGATACAATTTGCAGGCGAAGCTTTCAGCAGCTTTCAGGGCATCGATGACACCAACCTAAGGAATAGCAATAACTACTAGCTTGGCCTCAGCGAGTCAGCCGACTAAAAGCCACGATGAGTTCAAAGCCAAATACCTGGAGTGTTTTCCTCGTACTGACGCATTTAAAATATTAATTTCCAGAAACCACCTAGCAAAAATAAATTTTCCGGATGTAACCCGTCAACTGGCCACGTAAACATGTTGACTTATTTCTTAATTTAAAAAAATCAAAATCAAACCGCTCCGTCTCTTCGGCCGACCGCTTGAGAAAAAAACCTTGCAACGCCCGGCTCGCCCATCGTCGACCACCAATCTCTCATCCCTTTCGTCTCCGGCGCGTCCGTGATCATCCTTCGACGTTAAAGTCGTCGATCCACGGACACGAGCTCCTTTCGTCCCCTCCTCCTCCGTCGCAGCGACGCCGAGAAGCGATATCCCGCCCACGTCCGCACTCGTGTCTGCTTTGACTTCCGCAGTTGATTCGGAAGCCTTGCTCTCGTGCGGGATCGTGGTCGTCGTCTCGAGGCCTTCTTCGATTGCTGCACCGCCTGCAAGTTCTTCCTTGCCGTCGTCAGCGTCCGCCGTCCTGCCATCTGCAGCTTCTTGGCGATCTTGTTTCTCCGATTCCCGTCTTCTTCGACTCTTTGCTTTCGTCCTTCTACCGCGCCGGCGACGATGTACCATTTTGGGGCGCTCGGCGGCCGTCGAGTCCGTGCTGTCTGGTCCCGTCTTATCTTCGTGGACGAGCAGTGCTGGGGAATTCTCGAGTTCTTCTTCCTTCTCAGCCGCAGCCCTTTGATCGCTCGAGGTCGACTCCGTCCCCTGGAGCTCTTCGATCTCTCGACCTTCCCCTTCCTGCTTTCCAGGCTCTTCCTCAGCGCTTTGGTTTCCTTGGCTTCTTCCACCTTCGTCCTCCACGATGGTCTCGAGCCTCACCCATGTTTCATTCCTCGAGCTAATTACCTCTTCACGGCCGTGCGCCGCTTCGTCTTCTGGATTTGGTTGTTGCTTCCTCATTTGCTCAATTTCAGCTTCCTTTTCCTTCAAGAGTTGAGTTAGAAGGGAGACCTGCTGGTTCGTCGACTCCGCCGACACGGACGCCTTATCGGCCATTTGCTTGATCTGCTGCTCCTCCTCCTCCTCCTCGAGCGTCGCTTCCGTCTCCTTGTGCAGTCTCTTGAGCTCCGCGAGCGCTGCTTCGTCCTCCATGAGCTTGTCCTGCAGCTCGTTCTTTTGCTGGGTTAACGACACTATCTTGTCTCTCGAGCCCTCTAATCTACTTTTTGCTCGTTTATTCCTCTCCCTTTATTTCTGTTGTTGTTGATCCCCCCAATTGGAAAAACAAAAAAACAAAAAAAAGTTAGAATGATCCTTATGAACTCAAAAACAGAATACGTATCTGATGGAGGGACCTGCAGAAGGGCATGCAGAGCGAGCAGGTCGCGCTCCTGGTCGAGGACGAGGAGGCCGAGCACCGGTCGCTCTCTCAGCTTGTGCAGCACGGCGACGCTCCGCAGCGCCGCGCTGAGCGCCGGCAGCAGCAGCAGCATGCCGGGCCTCTTCCTGCTGCTGCTGCTGCTGCTCGCCATGGTCATGCTGCATCTCCATCCACAGTGTTCACATTACATTGCGTTGCATCTCCAGTACTTTTTTATTTGCAGGCTAAGTTTATTTTTTTCATTATTTTATTTTAGAACTTAGGTTTTCTTTATATATATATATATAATGATGCTTGTGAATCAACACAGATACATGTGCATCATAGACTTTAGACAAACAAAAGCTACATTTAAAAAATGGTCATGATAAAAACTTGGTGAAGCCACCAGCATTCAATCCCTCCCTCCCTCTGTTTTTTTTTTTAAACACTTAAGCAGTGGGGTGGCAATAAATCATCCATCCACCATCTCCTTCAAGACATCCACGTTGTAGCTACATAGCATATGCAGTTCATTAATCACTCACCCTTTTGAATTATCCAGTCAAAACTGTTTGGAGATCCTTAATGATACTACTTAAACAAGTCAGTTCTGAATCATCCCCAAGGCTAAGTTGACCTCAACTTTAATTACTTAAAAAGGTGACAGGCACTGGCAATGAATTGAAGGAAGTAGTAGTTTCATGGCATCCACGCAACAGCTAACAGCACCACCCTTTTGACTTAGAAGGACAAGGAATCCCAGAATGAACTCCCCAATGCTCACCAAGTTTCAAGCCTCCTTCCTCCTCTTTAAAAAGTTTTTGAGCCAATCCAAAGGCCACCGTTATGTTTGATGCAAGAAACCAATTCTTCTTCTTCTTCGATAGTTCATATATATATATAAGAGGAGGAAGGGTAAAAAAAAAAGAGTGCCATGGGACTCGAATCAAGGTCGTCGTCCCTGAGCAAGAGCAGCAGCATGACCATGGCGAGCAGCAGCAGCAGCAGGAAGAGGCCCGGCGTGCTGCTGCTGCTGCCGGCGCTCAGCGCGGCGCTGCGGAGCGTCGCCGTGCTGCACAAGCTGAGAGAGCGACCGGTGCTCGGCCTCCTCGTCCTCGACCAGGAGCGCGACCTGCTCGCTCTGCATGCCCTTCTGCAGGTCCCTCCATCAGATACGTTTCTGTTTTTGAGTTCATAAGGATCATTCTAACTTTTTTTTGTTTTTTTGTTTTTCCAATTGGGGGGATCAACAACAACAGAAAGAAAGGGAGAGGAATAAACGAGCAAAAAGTAGATTAGAGGGCTCGAGAGACAAGATAGTGTCGTTAACCCAGCAAAAGAACGAGCTGCAGGACAAGCTCATGGAGGACGAAGCAGCGCTCGCGGAGCTCAAGAGACTGCACAAGGAGACCGAAGCGACGCTCGAGGAGGAGGAGGAGGAGGAGCAGATCAAGCAAATGGCCGATAAGGCGTCCGTGTCGGCGGAGTCGACGAACCAGCAGGTCTCCCTTCTAACTCAACTCTTGAAGGAAAAGGAAGCTGAAATTGAGCAAATGAGGAAGCAACAACCAAATCCAGAAGACGAAGCGGCGCACGACCGTGAAGAGGTAATTAGCTCGAGGAATGAAACATGGGTGAGGCTCGAGACCATCGTGGAGGACGAAGGTGGAAGAAGCCAAGGAAACCAAAGCGCTGAGGAAGAGCTTGGAAAGCAGGAAGGGGAAGGTCGAGAGATCGAAGAGCTCCAGGGGACGGAGTCGACCTCGAGCGATCAAAGGGCTGCGGCTGAGAAGGAAGAAGAACTCGAGAATTCCCCAGCACTGCTCATCCACGAAGATAAGACGGGACCAGACAGCACGGACTCGACGGCCGCCGAGCGCCCCAAAATGGTACATCGTCGCCGGCACGGTAGAAGGACGAAAGCAAAGAGTCGAAGAAGACGGGAATCGGAGAAACAAGATCGCCAAGAATCTGCAGATGGCAGGACGGCGGACGCTGACGACGGCAAGGAAGAACTTGCAGGCGGTGCAGCAATCGAAGAAGGCCTCGAGACGACGACCACGATCCCGCACGAGAGCAAGGCTTCCGAATCAACTGTGGAAGTCAAAGCAGACACGAGTGCGGACGTGGGTGGGATATCGCTTCTCGGCGTCGCTGCGACGGAGGAGGAGGGGACGAAAGGAGCTCGTGTCCGTGGATCGACGACTTTAACGTCGAAGGATGATCACGGACGCGCCGGAGACAAAAGGGATGAGAGATTGGTGGTCGACGATGGGCGAGCCGGGCGTTGCAAGGTTTTTTTTCGCAAGCGGTCGGCCGAAGAGACGGAGCGGTTTGATTTTGATTTTTTTAAATTAAGAAATAAGTCAACATGTTTACGTGGCTAGTTAAACAGGTTACATCCGGAAAATTTATTTTTACTGGGTGGTTTCTGGAAATTAATATTTTAAATGCATCGGTACGGAAAACACTCCAAATACCTGGGTCACCATCGGAGTTGACATTTTCTGACCATAGTTTACTGTTCTGATTAGAGATGAAAAACGGGTCGGGCGGCCCGAGCCCGGCCCGGACCGGGCCGTGCCTGGCACGGCACGTCCGAAAACGCGTGCCATGCCGTGCTTTTGTTTTGAGCCCGTGGGCCCAGGCGGCACGGTACAAATCTAATATATATAATGTTATATATATGAAAGTAATAAATTAGAGTTGGCGCGGTGGTAAATGATACCGGGGCAAGATGCGCCCCGTGCCAGGCACGGCACGCCCGACCAGCGGTGGGGCCTTGTCGGGCCGTGCTCGGATCGGCCCGAGCACGGCCCGTTTTCATCTCTAGTTCTGATAGCTCTCGATGGGAGGAAGAAGGGGGTCACAGGAATCAAAAACCAAGGTGACTGCAGCACTGCGAACAGCAGTTGTAGCAGGAGAGCTCATGGACAATATCTTCTCCTTCATTGTCTTCCATGACGGACTACACACGAAAACAGCTACTTATTTCTTGGAAGAAGATACCTACGGTGAAAAATAGGTGCACCTAAAAGATTTAGTCCTTTAAGTGCATCCTTTTATCATCGGTAGGGAAAGTTATCCTCCATGCACAGACCACCATGATAGAGAATGAACGAGAAGGGAGTTTTTCCATCGGCACCCTGGAGAATGTCACCTTGGTTCTGACCCGTGTCACCACAGCCTTCTTTGTAAGCATATACGGATTTTTATTGTGCTTTAGGACAAACATGTCTGCGAAGAAATAAAAAATCAATTTTAATTGCCCTACATTAAAGGTAGAGAAGGGATTTTCTAATTGTCCCTTGAAGATATTTATATTCCAACAAAGTACTATCAGAGTGAGATTCTGAGGTTGTTTGAAGATGTACTTCTCTCAATTATGAGATTTGGATCCTAGCGCCCAAAGTGTATGGAAGATTATAGAAAAATACTACAATGAGCCGATAGATGAAGAAACTCTTTTTGAAAGAGAGAGAAGTTTTGGATAGAGAAAGGAGGAATGATGATCATGCTCTTACCATCATCTATCAAGGGAGAGCCATCATCTATCAAGGTTTGGATGATAATATGCTCCTGAAGATTATAAATGAGACTACAATGAAAAAAGCATGGGAGACGCTACAAAACTCCATCCTAGGAGTTGAGAAGGTGAAGAAAGTATGACTTCAAACTCTAGGGACTAAGTTTGAATCATTCTCTATGACAGAATGTGAGTTTATTCAAGTCTACTTTACAAGAGTGTCGATGATTGTGAATCAAATGAAGAGTCTTAGAGAGTCGATGATGGATGCACGGGTAGTGCAGAAAATTTTTCGCTCCCTCAATATGAAATTTGAATATATCGTGGATCGAAGAATCGAAGGACATTGAAGCTATGACCATTCATGAATTAAATAGGTCTCTAAAAGCCTATCAATAAAGGATGAATAAGTGTCAATATTAAACAAGTCTTACAAGCAAAGGATGAGCATCAATCATATTTTAAAATAAATTAATTTTCTGAGACAATGTATTCAAGAGGATGAGGAAGAGATGAAAAAACAAAAGCTTATTGAGTATAAAGAGGAATATGCAAAATGCTCCCTACTTCTTGTACTAAAAGAGGATCACGTGGATAAATCAGGTATACAGTATCTTGACAATGGACCAACATCATCATCTGAGGCATAAAGAGCAATCAAAACAAGATCTCTCGAAGATATTTATCTTAACATAAATTTATTTTATTTATTTACTGACCGTAAACCTTTGAGTTTTAAAGAAGCTCTAAATAAAGATAACTAGAGTCAAGAATGAAGATATCAAAGTAATAAAGTAATAAAAAAAGAATAATACCTAAAGAGTTAGAAACTCTTCCAAGTGATCACCAATCAATTAGAGTTAAATGAGCATATGATATTAAAAAAATATCATAATGAAGATGTGAAAAGGTACCAGACAAAGTTTGTACCCAAAGACAATAAACAAAAATAAGAAGTGAACTATGAAGAACATGTTTACAACAAACATCTCCAGTTCGATAGCTTTCAAAAGCTCATATTGAAGCTCGGAGTTCAAAATATTTTAAGTTTAAGGGTGAGCTTTAAAAACTAAACTTAATTTTATAATTTTAATTTTTATATACTTATTCTGATAACAGGAAGAAAGAAGCACAACAACTTCAAAAAAGAAGAAACTCACTGAAGAAAAATAATTTAACACAAAACTCACAAGTTACAAGAAGGGTTTAAGGAATTATTCACCTAATTACTTAAGTCTCTCAATCTCACAACCTCACCAAAGGTTAGACTAATTCTCATATTTATATCTTGAGATTATATAATAAAATAGCTACCAAGAATAACACCTATCTAAAAATAATCTTCCTAAAAATAGCTACTCTTAGACTTTGTCATCTGTCTCCAATCCTTACAATCTCCCACTTGGAGACTGATGGCCATATTAGAGTCAAAAAACTCCTTGCATTATTGCTTTAGTTCAGTGGCTCCCACTTGCTTAGTTGGCAAGTCCAATTGAGGCATTGCACAGCCTCAATTTATCAATAGACACAACTTTTGTCATCATGTCAGCAGGATTCTTTGAACCAAGAATCTTCTTCAATTAAACTGTTCCTTCATTGATTAACTCCCGAATATAGTGGTAACGAAGTTGAACATGTTTTGTTCTTGAATGAAACACCGGATTCTTCGCAAGACACAAAGCGCTTTGGCTGTCAGTGTATAGCACTCCTTGTCCTTGTTCCTTGCCTATTTCTTTCAATAACTTCATCAACCATACTAGTTCTTTTCCTGCTTCTGAGATTGCGATGTATTCAGCTTCTGTGGTTGAAAGTGCAACGCATTTTTGCAGTCTAGACATCCAACTCACTGCTGTCCCATTTATCGTGAATACATAACCAGATGTGCTTTTTCTTCCGTCAATATCTCCACCGAGATCTGCATCAACGAACCCTTGCAATATGACTTCTCCTCGCCCAAAGCATAAAGTCATATTAGATGTATTCTTCAGGTACCTCAATACCCATTTAACAGCCTCCCAGTGTTCAGGTCCTGGATTAGCCATGAATCGACTCACAACTCCCACTGCATGAGCAATATTGGGTCGAGTACATACCATGGCGTACATGAGACTACCAACAGCTGAAGCATATGGCACTTTTGACATCTTTGCCTTTTCTTCTGCTGTTTTTGGCATTTGCTCCTTCGAGAGTTTGACTTGTGCACCAAGCGGGGTACTTCTCGGTTTGGCATCATTCATCCGAAATTTTTTCTAGCACCTTCTTTATGTATTTTTCTTATGATAATGACAGAAAACCAGTTGCTTCATCTCGAATAATTCGCATGCCAAGGATTTGATTTGCTGGCCCCAAATCCTTCATATCGAATTCTTGTGATAACCCTCTCTTGAGTGCATTGATGTCCTCCATTATAGAGCCTACAAGCAACATATCGTCTACATACAAAAGCAATATTAAGATATCTTCATTAACTTTCTTGAAATAGCAGCAATGATCTGAGTCACCTCGGTTGAACTCTTGATCACTCATGAACTTGTCAAACCTTTTATACCATTGTCGTGGAGCTTACTTCAAACCGTATAAACTCTTATTTAATTTGCACACTAAACTCGTGCCTCCGAAAACTTCAAACCCTTTAGGCTGCTGCATATATATTTCCTCTTCTAAATCACCATGAAGAAATGCAGTTTTTACATCCATTTGCTCTAAATGTAAATTTTTAGCAGCCACAATACTAAGTACCGTTCGTATGGTAGTTAGTTTAACAACAGGTGAGAATACTTCAGTAAAATCAATATCTTCCTTCTGCAAGAATCCTTTAACCACCAATCTTGTTTTATACCATTGACTTCCATCCGGTTCTTCTTTAATCCTGAACACCCATTTATTTTGCAAAGCCTTCTTCCCTGCAGGTAGTTGGGTTAATTCCCATGTATTGTTCTTTTCAAGAGAGTCAATCTCTTCTTGCATAGCTTGCTCCCACTTAATTGATTCCTTAGTATCAATTGCCTCCTGATAATTTTCAGGTTAATAACAAGTAATGAAGAGAAGGAGAGTACCGAGTTACTGGTTTTGGTACTCGATTAGATCTCCTCAGACTTTGTTGTTGTGGGTCTGATGCACCTTCGTCATTTTCCCCCATTTCTGCTGTGGTTTCAGCTGCTGATTGGTCTTCTTCTTCAGTCCTCTCCTCTGCATTTCTAATTCTGTTTATAGGCTTCCAGACCATATCACCCATTGGAACCTCCACAAATTCAGATTCTTTGATTTGTCTAGAATTTTTAATATTCTGCTCCTGTGTGTTACTTATTCTAGCACCTTCACTAGTTGTATCATGTTTAGGTCCCAAAAAAAATCGATACAACTCTTCTTCTTTAAAATTTGCATCTCTAAATCTAATGACCTTGTGATTTTGAGCATCCCAAAACCGATTACCAAGGTAATTAGATCCATAACCAATAAAGAAACATTTTCTTGCTTTGGCATCTAATTTATCTCTTTTTTCAGAATCAATGTGAACATAAGCAACACATCCAAAGAGCCTTAAATGAGAGTATGATACCTTTTTATTTGTCCACTTTGCTTCAGGTATTCCAAAACCGAGAGAAATCTTTGGGCTTCGATTTATGAGATACGCCGCTGTATTAATTGCATCTGCCCAAAATGTCTTTGGTAACCCCGCATGAATCCGCATAGCCCTTGCTCGCTCATTTAAGGTACGATTCATTCTTTCTGCAACTCCATTTTGTTGAGGTCGATTAGGAATAATATGAACATGTTTTATTCCTTCTTTCTCATAGAAGAACTTGAACTCAGCACTTTCATATTCGCCACCATTATATGATCTTAAACTTTTCAGCCGCAAACCTGTTTCATTTTCAACTTCGGCTTTCCACCTCTTAAACACTTGAAACACATCAGATTTTTGTTTAAGAAAATAAACCCATACCTTTCGAGTTGCATCATCAATAAAGGTGACGTAATACCTTGATCCTCCAAGAAATTGGACTGGAGCCGATCCCCACACATCTGTATGCACCAAACTTAGTCGTTCAGTTTTCAGTTCATGATTGTTCTTCGAAAAACTGACACGTTTTTGTTTGCCGAGCACACAATTCTCGCAGAAACTGGGTTTGATCATCTTCATACTTGGCAATAAACCCATGCTGACTAGTTCTTGCATGCCTTTATAACTCATGTGTCCTAACTGGTTGTGCCACAATTTCGAGTCAGTTGCTGCCCCTAACATCATGTCTGCATCTCTATCATTATCTGTCAAATATAGAGATCCTATTTTTGTACCTCTAGCCACAACTATTGCCCCTTTTATAATCCTCCATTCGTCGTTTCCAAAAATAGTTTTATATCCTTCTACATCCAATTGTCCAATAGATATCAAGTTCTTCGTTAACTCAGGCACATACCGTACCTTTTTCAGCACCCACTTAAACCCGTTGCTGGATTTTATTTGGATATCACCAATACCAGTAATTTTGAGGGGTTTACCATCAGCTAAGTGCACATTACCAAAATTTCCAGATTTGAAGTTGAGGAACTCATCTTTGTTGGATGTTGCATGGAATGATGCGCCTGAATCTAGTATCCATGATTCAAGGGGGCTTTCAACAGACACGCCTGAATCTAGTATCCATGATTCAAGGGGGCTTTCAACAGACAGCATAAGACAATCATCAGAGTCACCATCTTCAATAGTTGTGTTCGCATATGTGTTTGCAGTAAATTCACCCTTTTTATCCTTTTTCAGATTTGGACAATCTCTTTTCATGTGACCGCTCTTGCCACATTTCCAACACTTAAACTCACCCCGAGACTTGGATTTGCTTCTGCCCTCGACATTGATCGCCCTCGACCCTTGCACCGTTGATATCTCCGGCCTCTATCCTCCATGTTGAATGCCGCATCTGAGGTCTCAATCCGTTCTTGCTTGCGAATATCCTCATTTAGAATACGGTCACGAACCTCCTCAAAAGATAATTTTTCTTTTGTGGAACCAATCACATCAACGGTTGTTGACCAACTGTCGGGTAATGAGGACAAGAGGATGACGACCTTCATCTCTCCATCGAGGTTAAAATTTAGCGTCTCCAGTTTGGTGGTGATGGATTGGAACGCATTTAGATGTTGTGCCACTGTCATACCATCTGACATTCTCAATTTGAACAAACATCGCACCAAGTTCACATTGTTGAGCGTTGTTGGCATCTCGTATGTATTGACTAGTGCCTTCATGACTCCATACACCGTCGTCTCACTAGCAACATTATACGCAACATCTTTTGAGAGCGTAAGTTGAATTACGCTCAACGCATTGCGGTTGAGTTTGGTCCATTCTTCTTCAGTTTGGATATTCTCGGGTTTCTTCTCTTTAAGGGCATCTTCAAGATCCTTTTGGTAGAGCAAAGCCTTGACTTGCATCTTCCAAAATCGAAAATCTCTTCCATCGAACCGACAAATCTGTACCTTTGATTCATCCATCAGAGGTTGTTGTTGTCACGCCCCGACCCAACTGTCGGCCACGTGGCAACCGCCGTATGAGCCCAACGGACCCATACAAGGCATCAAGTGATACATACCATTCATATACATCGTTTATGCAGCGGAATATACAATTTAATTTATCTAACTCAAAATTTCTAACACAGTCCCGATAAACCTACTACAATTCTAGGAAATAGGCAACGATAAATAAAAATATAAACTCGTCGACGGACTCATCTTCATCGAATAACTCGGGCAGTCATCTAATACACCTGCACACACGGGGAAAAGTGGTGTGCTCAGCCTTGCGGCCTAGTGCGAAATTACGGCTCTATCGAATAAAGAAATCAAAGGCTAGGAGGAGTATTCTAGGATGTCTTTGATGGTTAATCATCATCTTTCATGTAATACATTTTAAACAATTCATCTAGAGCAATAAGATAACATAAATAAATAATAAATGTGTACATGCCACTAGATGTCACCTAAGTTAAGTCCAGTGTCAACGTCAACAGTCTGTCCCCATTTGATTTATGTAAATCAATTTATGGGGAGCAACAAACATCATACATACAATACCGATGTATAATTCACTAGATGTCACCTACGTGATATCTAGTGTCCATGTCAACAGTCTATCACCTACATCGTGATGAGACTTTAAGGTTTCATAAACTCGGGCTGCCAGCCTACGCTTAGTGACTACCCGGGCCGGAGGTATCAGTAAGCCCATCAGTGCCTTTCTGTCTCAGTCTCTACCTATGCCCGCTGCACTGATGTTGGCAGAGAGGACGGATGACCCAGAGTCCCTCTCCTGTTGTTTCACTAGTCGCCAACCATGCCTCCCCTAGCGAAACCGTCGTGCCCTTACATCCTCCCCGGATACCGTAGGGGTCACGATACTCATGTAGTACTACACAACTGCCCGTAGACAGGGTCACCTCTCTTAAATATCATCGGCCACGGCTAGCCGGAATAACCACCCTAGGATCCGGACTACTCATCCGATCGTCTGCAGACGTCAAGGGTGATAGCCGTGCGGTCTACGGATCCATTGTCCAAGGCGTCGCATGTGGAATCACCTTCCCAGTCCAGTAGCAGTCGACGTCTATCGAGATTTGGCACACATTCGCACAATGGGCTGTGGCAACCTCGACTCCATCGGTGTCACGTCCATGGTAGGGCTCATCCTTGCTAACCATCTCAGGACTATCACGAGGCCGCCTACAACGACACTCGTGCGGGTGAAGATCTCGGGTAAGGACTTGCTCCATATTTCCAGTCTAACCCGACCATGGAGTTTGTACAGTCTCTTACCCTACCAGCTCCCAGTATATAAGCTATGCATAACGTCGGGAGTGGTGCTCCCAGTGCTCCGCTATGCATCAACCTCGGGAGTGGCGCCTAACGGGACGTCACCGTTTTGACCACCGACGAGATGCGGCGGTCAATCGGGGCATATGGGAAAGGCCCCTTTTTCTGTCTAAGTAGCGGTGACGTCGCCAAAGGTTCTATCATGTCGTTATCAACTATCTATGTCCGCATGGTAACTATTTAACACATAACAAAGAAAATAATACAGCATGTCGGACATGAATTTAGAACATGTTAGATAAAATAAATTACACTAACATGCGTACAATTCAAATCTTATCAAGCATTATGGTTTATCATATTTAAGACATCCAAGAATTGTTGCTAAGAAAACCCCAACGGGAATTCCCTAGCGTGAATAAATCCTACCATCGGAGAACCAACGCACCTGACTTGACGGTTTACTCCTCGGAACCAACTTAAGGTCTGCCTCGATCTACGTGCCGTCATTTACGTATTTTTATATTTTCCTGTCAATTATTCAATGAATTTTAATTCTCAATCTAGAAATAATTTCTCAAATCTCTCTTCACCACTACTCTTAGAATGATCTCTAGAATCACCCCAATTTTTTTTCAAGTTCGCCGGAAAATTTCTCCGGCGGTCGCCGGAAAGTTCGTCGGAACCCTCGCCGGCGAAGTTCTTCGATCAGCACCAATATTGGTACCAATCGAAAGCCCTCTTCATGAGGATTCCAAAAATCATATTTGCCCCAATTTTTATGGCTCATACACGATCAATTTCAACGATTAAAATTTTGGGCGAAATCCTAAAGTTAGGGTTTTTAGCTCGCCGGCGGCCAACCGGCGGCTAATAGCCCTCAACTCCGGTACCAATGGATAGCTCTCGTCAAGGAGAATCCATAGGTACCAAGTTTGCAAGGTTTCACGGCCGGAATGGCCGGTAATCGCCGGAGCAAGCTCCGACGACTAAACCCTCACCGCCGACGCCTCTCACACGATTTCTCCCTCATCTCTACTCCAAATTTAGGCATCTTGGTATCAAAATGAAGAGGAGGTCGAGATCTACCTGTGGCTAAAATTTGAGAGCCTAATTCGATGTGGTTTCGTCGGAGCATCGACGGGAAAAATGATCGCCTTCACTGTCGCCGCTGCGGAGGAGGAGAGAGAAGAGAGGGAAGAGGGAGGAGGTCACGCGCTCGATGGGAAAAATTGTTTTTTTATTTATTTAAATTAGTTAATTAAAATCTTAAATCTTAATTAAATCTTAATTGTTTAATTGATCGATCAAACGATGTCCAAATCACGATCCGTCTGCGTCGTTGGATTCCTTATCAAAAATACTATCTGATGGTATAATTTTCACATTAAAATCTCATACTTCAAAAATTCATATGATTTTACAAATAAGTCCTTTAAAGAATTTCTTTTACGATTAAACCCTCCAAATACTAAAATTACTCTATTGCTCTTATTCAAAAATCATGAGTCTCACAGTTGTAGCACCATCTTCCTCTCGTAAGAAACCAGTTAAGCCTTAACTGATTCTCCAACCGAACCTTCGGCTCTGATACCACTGATAACAGGAAGAAAGAAGCACAACAACTTCGAAAAAGAAGAAATTCAGTGAAGAAAAATAATTTAACACAAAACTCACAAGTTACAAGAAGGGTTCAAGGAATTATTCACCTAATTCCTTAAATCTCTCAACCTCACAACCTCACCAAAGGTTAGACTAATTCTCATGTTTATATCTTGAGATTATATAATAAAATAGCTACCAAGAATAACACCTATCTAAAAATAGTCTTCCTAAAAATAGCTACTCTTAGACTTTGTCATCTGTCTCCAATCCTAACATATTCACATATTCTTGGTTCATATTTATTAGTTGATTTTATTTTTAATACTTTTTAGAATTTAATGAGACTTGAATCCAAGACCTCATAATCGTTCCGTATAGAGCCTAATACTTGTAAGCTTAATTTAGGACTTTGTGCTGATATAGATAGTGAATGCAAGTGTAAGTTTATTCATTCAATTTTCAATACAATTGTTATTGCTCTTCTATCCAAGAAAGTTATTATTATTATTCTCCTCTATCATATTTTCTAATTTTTAAGTTCTTGGAGTTTGTGTAAGAGATCCTACATTCCAACGGCTAATCCATCGCGTTCTCGACATTCTCTTCACCTCCACCTCTGTTGTGGGGGTGCAGCAACGATTGTTTCCCTTAACTTTGCTCGTGGCACGATTACAGCTAACTGAGGCGACGAGGCAGCTGCAGGGCGATGCGCTTACGTAGGTGATGAGGCAGACGACACCTGACTATTTTTTCGTCTTCACTTCTCTCTCCACCAACTATTGGATAAAAAAAATCTTATGTTTAAAATAACAAAACCTAACATATTGAATAATAAAAGCTATTGCTATAAAAATTAAAACTTTAAATCATACCGGTTATACTTAGAAACAATTCTTTTTGTTGGGAAAAAAATTAAACTATTGTATTTACTTTTTCATTTATATTATCTCTGTTTTCTTTCTATTTTGTTCTATATTATTTTCATTTTAATTAAAAATTAAATATAATATTTTTTATTAAACAACAACTGGGAAAAATACACAGTAATATTTCAAATCTGTATAAAAGTTAAAAATATATAACACGGATGCCACCCTTAATAGTTAGATATACTAACTAGAAAGAATATTATTACATAATTTTATATAATACTAGTGGGTATATTACCCAAGGAGTTTAATTTTGATTTAGAATTACTTTGCATTAGAGATTATTGACCGTGAATAAATTACTCAAATGAGACACATAGATAAGAGGGAGATATGGATTATGTTCGGCTGTAAAAGAAATCTTAATACATTTACTGAATAAACTTAAATATAGAAAAGACTATATAGAGTGATTCATTAAAATAGAATGAAAAAGTATTGATATAGACTATATAAGAAGCCACAATTAATTTAAATTCTATAATAACTAAAATAAGAGCATAGAAATAATAATTTTGTAGGTGGTGATGATAAAGTTTATATATTTTATCTGAAAAAATAGAAACTAGAGGGGATGAAGCACATAAAGATCCTAATATTTTATAGGTTGGACAAATATAAAACAGGAGATATTACTATTTTATGTTTATCTCAAAGTATTATTGTTATGATGTGCTGGTTGTTAAAGTAATATATTATTTCTTAATGTGTTTGCTCACTCTGTAACATATAATATCCTTCCTATAGAATGAGTTGATTATTATTCTTAATGCAATCAAATAAATTACATGTTCATGCACCATTGAGTATAATCGTAAGCATAATTAATACTCTTATGAAAAAGTTACCATAATTGTCAAAAAATAAAATTTAAATCAAAATGATTGTATTTGAAGACCATGATTATTAACTTATCAAACGATAGTAAAAATTTTTTGAAGTTAAATAACTTCAATGCCATCGGATGTGTCACATCTCAATTCGTTGTGCGAATTAATGATGAAGTGTGCGGCGTATCACCTTATCCGGAGTGGGTGATACTAGCCTGAACGAGTAGAGAATCCACGAGAAGAACACAAGGATGAGGGAAAGGATTACCTTTATTCAAAGCACCAGTAAAACCCTCAAATAAGATTACAAGAATCTTAACCTCTCTCTAGATTATAAGAAGTACTCACTGTCTCTTAATTCTTACTCCACTTTCGATACTCCTTCCTTCCTTTGATGAGGCTATAAATAGCTTCATTAATACCTCCCTTGCGAAGGGTTGCGACTCTTCTTAAGAGATGCATCTGACGTGGTACCTTCTTCCTCTTTTGGGGTGTGACAATTCTCCCTCGCTAGGAAGAAGTTGATGCCCTCATCAACTCACTTGATAGGTACTCTTGGATAAGTCTTTCAAATTGCTATAACGCAGTATCTCTCTCCCAGCTAGCTTCTTCAATTGGCAAGTCTTTCCATTTAACTAAATACTCCACATGTCCGGCTGGTCAGAACGTCCTCCTTCCCAAAATTTTCTCTGTTGGGTTTGCAAATTTTTTGGTGATGGTAGGTGGAGCACGTTCCCTTTGGTGTTGTGTTGGATCATCGTCGTTGTGATAAGGCTTCAAGAAACAGACATGGAAGGTGGAGTGGATGCGGAGTCTTAGTGGAAGTTGTAGTTGATAGGCAACGGGGCCGATGCGTTTGATCACGCGGAATGGTACGTCGTACAGAGGGACCAATCCTTTGTGGATGGGGGTTCCCCTTGTTTTATGCCACATTTGCGGCATAAGCTTGAGTAATACTTGGTCGCTTATGTTGAATTCTCTCAGCCTTCGGTTTTGATCAGCATACTTCTTCATCCTTCGCTGAGCTTTCTCCAAGCTTTCCTGTGCCTCTGCAATGTGTTCCTGATAGTCTCGAACAAATCTGGTTGATGCAGGGCATCGTTCTTCTGAGGTGGCTCGGATTAATTCGGATGGAATAAGTGGTTGCTGTCCATATACTAATTTAAAGGGGGATTTCTCAGTGGCTGAACTTTTGCGAATGTTATAACAAAATTGTGCAGCATCAAGGAGTTCTACCCAGTTTCGTTAGCTGGCGGTAACAAAGTGGCGGATGTATTCCTCCAACAATGCATTTGTTCGTTCCGTCTGCCCATCCGTTTGTGGATGGTTTGCTGTAGAAAATTTCAACTTGGATCCTAGCATCTTAAAGAGAGAGGTCCAGAACTTACCAGTAAATCGAGGATCTCGGTCGCTCACAATGTCTTCTAGCAACCCGAAATATTTGACAACATGCTGGAAGAGAAGTCTCGCTGATTGCTCCGTCGTGACGTGATCTGTAGTAGGGATAAAGATGGCGAATTTGCTGAAGCGGTCGACGACGACGAGCACTGCTGAAATCCCACCTACTGTGGGAAAGGATTTCACATAATCCATAGAAATTGATGCCCACGGTCGTTGGGGTATTAGCAGGGGTTGAAGAAGTCCTGCTGTCTTTGCTTTTTCTATTTTATCTTTTTGGCAGATGACGCACGTTCGGATGAAGGCTTCTACATCATCTTCCATTCGAGGCCAGAAAAAGGACCGAGAGATGAGCACCATTGTTCTCTCAATACCCGGATGTCCTACCCACGTTGTATCGTAGCATTCGGCTATTAATTCCCGGGAAAGGTTTGCTGAACATGGGACATATATTCGTCCTCCTCTGGTTTGGATCAACTCGGCTGCATCTTTCCATTACCTACGTGTTTCTCCTTTCTCGATTTGTTGGAGAAGGCGCTGATAGGAAGTATTTTGTTCGCTGGCCTCTTGGATCTTGGAAGGGAGATTACCATGGATCCGAACGGTGATGGTATGGATTCGACGACTTAAGGCATCTGCTGCTTGGTTTTGTCTCCCAGCCTTGTGTTCCCAAGAGAATTCGAACTCTGCAAGTTTTTCCTGCCACCTCGCTTGTTTTGCAGAGATCTTTTTCTGCGTTTGGAAGAAAGTATTTGCCACATTGTCTGTTCGTACCACGAACGGATTCCCTAGCAGGTAGATTCGCCAGGTTCGCAGGCAATGTACGACTGCTAACATTTCCTTCTCATGCACGTTGTAGCGTTGTTCAGCTGGATTTAACTTCCGGCTTTCATATGCTACAGGATAACCTTCTTGTACAAGGATGCCTCCAAGAGCTTTATTGGAAGCATCGGTAAAAACTTCAAAAGGTTTATTAAAGTCCGGGGGAGCCAAAACAGGTTCTGTGATCATGTATTTCTTGAGTTCTTCAAACGCAGTTTCACTTTCCTTCATCCATCTCCATGTTTGGCCTTGCTTCAGGAGATCGGTCAGGGGAGAGGTAATGTTGGAATATCCTTTCACGAAACGGCGGTAGTAATTTGTAAGGCCAAGGAAAGATTGGAGTTCGGATTGATTTGTGGGGGTTGGCCAACTGTGAATAGCATTTATCTTCCGCCCATCCATCTGTAGTTGTCCTCCTCCAATCCGGTGTCCAAGGAAAAGGATTTCCTTCTGTCCGAATTCGCATTTATCTTTGCGAATGAAGAGTTAGTGTTCCATTAGTTTTTGGAACACCTACCGCAAATGATCCACATGTTCCTGCATTGATCTGGAATAGATGATAATATCATCGAGGTAGACAACCACAAATTTATCCAAAAATTCATGAAAAACATCATTCATTAGATTACAAAAGGTCGTTGGTGCATTTATAAGACCGAACGGCATCACCAAAAATTTGAATGATCCATATCTTTTAATACATGTTGTTTTTGCTTCGTCTCTCTCGGTGATTCTAACTTGCCAATAGCCGGAGCGGAGATCCAATTTTGTAAAGATTCTGGCATGGGTGAGTCGATCAAAAAGATCTGCAATCAAGGGAATTAGATATCGATTCTTTATCGTCACCTTGTTGAGGGTGAGGTAGTCTACGCACATCCGGAGACTACCGTCCTTCTTTCGTTGAAATAAGATGGGTGCGCCGAAGGGAGCTTTTGAAGGCCGAATTAGACCTGCCTCCAATAGTTCACTAATTTGCTTCTTCAGTTCGGTGAGTTCTGCAGGCGCCATACGGTATGGTCGTTGCGCCGGGGATGAACGCCTGGTAGGAGTTCTATCTGGTGGTCAGTTGGACGTCGGGGCGGAAGGTTCTTTGGGAGTTCTGCTGGCATGATGGTTGCAAATTCGTCCACCAGTTTCTTTATTTCTGGTGGTATCGTGATTTGTTTTGATGAAGACGCGACTTCTTCTCGGATAGTGGCAGCGAAAGTAATCTCGTCATGTCATATTCCCTTGACAAGTTGCAGGGCAGAGAGCAATCCTGTTTTTGATGTTGTCGTCTTCAAAACTAAGGCTTTTGTGAAGCCGAGTTGGTTGACATCCATTACCATCAGTCCTCCTAAGTGTGGTGCTACCATTGTTTGGGATCGAAGGAGGAATTCTGTCCCCAGGATAAATTTAAAGTCATCCAAAGGGGCAATGGTTAGGTCCAATTTCCCAGTCCAATGGCCAAGGGAAATAGGAACTTGACGGACGATGCCTGCGATATCGGAAGGTTCTGCATTCACAGTCTTTATCTTGAAGTTGCTTTTCTCAACCTCTAGACCCAATTCTTGTGCCAAATCTTGGCTCATAAAATTATGGGTGACTCCGGTATCTATCATCGCGGAGCAAGATCGTCTGTTCACCTGCAATGGAACATACATTAGTCGGGGGTCTTGTTTCATTTGGATTGCAGTGATCCTTTGCATCGGCATTGCCCGAGTAATGGTCGGGTTCTCCTTTTCTTCAGTTGCTGTCTCCTCGCTGCTGGCAACTGCAGCGATCTTTTCTCGATGCGGATACCCACCTTTCTTATCAAAATTGTTGCTGGTTGAAAGGGTATGCTTGCCTGAACCATGCTGCGAAGTTCTCCTTCGCCCCTGTCCGGGCGTACATGCCCTTCGTCCACGAGTACCCTGCGAATTATTTCATGGGGGAGGGGTTCTTCCTTCCGTTCGGTGAGGTGGCATCGTCATCCGAAAATCCATCAGTCTTTCTACCATATGGACTGCTTTGGATAAGTCACCTACTCCTTTTCTCAATAGTTCGTTTATTGCCCATGGTTGGAGTCCCCGGAGAAAAGTGAAGAGTTTGTCTGCTTCTACCATGTCCGATAAATCCAACATAAGGCTGTTGAAGTTCTTTACATATTCTTGGATGGTTCGATTTTGCTGCAGATGTTGTAGTTGCTCTCGAGCCATCCAAGCAACATTGGTTGGCAAAAATTGGCGACGGAGTTCTCTCGCCATTACCTCCCAGTTGTTAATTGCTGGTGCTTTGCCATTCTGGTAGGAATCACAACGGATTCACCACCACTATTTTGTATCATCAACAAGATAAGCTGCAACAATGGATACTTTATCATCATCATCAATCCTTGCAGCGTTGAAGAATTGGTCAAGATCCCATATAAAATTCTCCAGAATTTTTGCACTTCTTTCGCCCGCGAATGTGGATGGTTCTGGAAGTCGTACGTGGGTTCGCGATTGTTGGCGAGACTCCATCTGATGTCGAACTCCGGAAGAGGATGCCTCCATTCACATTCCTTTTTCTTCTATAGGTTCGGCACTATGCCTTATCATATTGGCTTCAAGGTTCTGAATCCTCTCTAACTCTGATCGCATGGCCATCATTGCTATACATAGTTCCCCGACCTGGTCATGTAGTGAGTCGATGTTGGCTGCCATTGATGTATTCTGGACAGCACGGGCTAACGTCTCCATATTGTTCATCAGTTCCTCATGCTTGTCAAATGCATTCTTGGTTACCCTTGGTACCTTGGTGACCACGATTAATCTTTTGAGGAGAATTCTTGAGAGTAGTCATTGTCATGCCCCGACCCAACTGTCGGCCACGTGGCAACCGCCGTATGAGCCCGACATGCCCATACAAGGCATCAAGTGATACATATCATTTATATACATCGTTTACGCAGCGGAATTTATAATTAAATTATCTAACTCCATATTTCTAACACAGTCCCGATAAACCTACTATAATTCTATGAAAAAGACATCGAGAAATAAAAATAGACTCGTCGACAGACTTATCTTCATCAAATCTCTCGGGCAGTCATCTAACACACCTGCACAAACAGGGAAAAGTGGTGTGCTCAACCTTGCGGCCTAGTGCGAAATTACGGCTCTACCGAATAAAGAAATCAAAGGCTAGGAGGAGTATTATAGGATGTCTTTGGTTGTTAATCATCATTTTTCAATTGATCTATGTAAATCAATTTATCAAAAGTAGTAAAACAACGTAAATAAATTACCGATGTATAACTCGCTAAATGTCACCTACATTGTATCTAGTGTCAATGTCGACCGTATGTCACCTACGTCATAATCATACTTTGAAGCTATAAAACTCGGGCTGCCAGCCTATGCTTAGTGAAGACCCTAGCTAAGAGTATCAATAAGCCCATCAGTGTCTTTCTGTCTCTGTCTCTACATATGCCCGCCACACTGATGTTGGCGGAGAGGACGGGTGACCCAGTATCCCTCTCCATTGTTTCACTAGTCACCAACCATGCCTCCCCTAGTGAAACCGTCGTGCCCTTACATCCTCCCCGGATTCCGTAGGGGCCACGACAGTCATTGAGGAAGAGGGGTTGCTATTCGTCGTGGATGTTCAAACCTGGCTCTGATACCAATTTGTCACACCTCAATTCGTTGTGCGAATTAATGACGAAGTGTGCGGCGTATCACCTTATCCGGAGTGGGTGATACCAGCCTGAACGAGCAGAGAATCCACAAGAAGAACACAAGGATGAGGGAAATGATTACCTTTATGCAAAGCACCAGTAAAACCCTCAAACAAGATTACAAGAATCTTAACCTCTCTCTAGATTACAAGAAGTACTCACTCTCTCTTAATTCTTACTCCACTTTCGATATTGCTTCCTTCCTTTGATGAGGCTATAAATAGCTTCATTAATACCTCCCTTGCGAAGGGTTGCGACTCTTCTTAAGCGATGCATCTTACGTGGCACCTTCTTCCTCTTTTGGGGTGTGACAATCGCAAACCCACGTATGACTTCCAGAACCATCTACCTTCGCGGACGAAAGAAGTGCAAAAATTCTCCACCAATTCTTCAACGCTGCAAGGATTGATGATGATGATAAAGTATCCATTCCCGCTTTTGTTTTGAATTTTTTAAAAATTAATTTAATCAGTGGATTAATAGCCATTTAACATTTTGTCTTATATGACTTATCCTATTAAATATTATGCATGGAGAATGATATCATTTAATATGGTTGAATCATGTCCTCAAAATTCTAACCCCAAATAATAATAATAATAAGTTTTAAAGGAAAAAAGAAAAGAAAAAGAAAAAAAGGGAGGGGTTGGGGGAGTAATACTATAAACTGGTGGAAAGATAGCCAATGTCGTTTACTTCACATTTCTCTCCTCTTCTCTTTAATATCATTGCATAATTTTATATAATACTAGTTGGCATATTACCGAAGGAATTTAATTTTGATTTAGAATTACTTTGCATTAAAGATTATTGACAGTGAATAAATTACTCAAATGAGACATATGGATAAGAGGGAGATATCGATTATGTTCGGCTGTAAAAGAAATCTTAATGCATTTACTGAATGAACTTAAATATAGAAAATTCTATATAGAGTGATTCATTAAAATAGAATGAAAAAGTATTGATATAGACTATGTAAGAAATCATAATTAATGTAAGTTCTATAATAACTAAAATAAGAGCATATAAATAATAATTTTGTAAGCGGTAATAACAGAGGGGATGAAGAACATAAAGATCGTAATATTTTATAGGTTGGACAAATATAAAACAAGAGATATTACTATTTTATGTTTATCTCAAAGTACTATTGTTATGATGTGGTGGTTGTTAAAGTAATATATTATTTTTTAATGTGTTTGCTCACTCTGTAACGTATAATATCATTCCTATAGAATGAGTTGATTATTATTCTTAATGCAATCAAATAAATTATATGTGCATGCTGAGTATAATGATAAGCATACTTAATCCTCTTATGAAAAAGTTACCATAATTGTCAAAAAAAAAATTTAAAATAAAAATGATTGTATTTGAAGACCGTGATTATTAACTTATCAAAAGGTAGTGAAAAAAATTTGAAGTTAAATAACTTACAATGCCATCGGATGTTTATTTAAAAAAATAAAAGTTAGAAAATAAAACAATTGTTCAATCGATCAATTGACTCCAATGTTCTGGGTCCCGCACGAGGGCGCTGCTGCTGCGTCTCTCTTATAAAGACGCGACTCGCAGCGGAGTCCCGACCTCAAACCCTACCCGCCGCACTCCTCCCTGCTCTCCTCCGCAATCCAAATCTTTGTTGCAGAGAGCGGGGAAGGTTCTCGTGGGCTGCGGATGGGGTTGGAGCCGGCTCACAGCTTTATGGATGACGAGTTTATCAGCGACTCGGATGCCTTTGATTCCGTTCTGGATGTTCTCGACGGCGTTCGGATGGTAGGTGCTTTACTCTTTTTTGCCTTTTGTGTCTTCTTAATCCGTGGGAAAACCGTCATATGAATCGAAGCGACGGCGTTCGTGGAGGTTCTGGTCGTAGATCGTTGCTGCACTTATTTGTCCTAACCTGAACCTCTATTTATGCTCGTTTCGAACAACTGGGTCACTGGGATCAGGAGTTAAGCTTCAGTGACGGATCGGTATTTGCACTGTCGACATGGAATTACATCCTGAGGGGGTGCTTTGTGGTAGTGATTGGTTGTTTATTTTCCGTTTTAGGCACCATCTTTGGTCTCTCCGAATGATAGAAACCAGTACGACTACCTGCTTAGCATCGTGGATCCTACCAAGATAATGCAACCTGACGACGAGGCTTTGCTGGCGGTTAGTGATGATATTTACAGAGTTACGTGCACCGAGATGCCTTATAAGATGTTTCAGAAATGTGATGTTCGCCCTTATCTTATTCTGCAGACTGCATTGAAGGCGATATCAGGGGCTGTTTTCAAGTTGGACATCAGTTTTCATCACTCTTTACTCAGTAATGTGTGTTCTGGACTTTTAACTTTAAAGAAATTTTGTATCTGTGAGCATATTCTTCATGGTTTACAACTCTTATCGTGTTATGTGTAGATTTTTGGTTTACGTCTATGGAACTTTGGAGTTGATGCGAGAAATGCATGGTTGGAATTGATCACTAACTTGGTATGTCTCTTTATGAAGCCAAAAAAAGAGGGTTTTTTTATGTGTGCACTGCTCGTGTAACTCTTTTAGTCTATTGGTACTAGGCTGCCGTACCTGACAAGTATCTTGATTGCTGTTTACACGTCCTTGTGAGCAACGTTCTGCCACCCTTCAATTTGAGGAAACACATGGACAGGCCAAAATGGCTCATGAGAAAGAAAGAGATTCATAATGAGCTTCGGATGGCATTTCATCTTATTTCTTATACAGTACCACTTGCTCCCGCAAAGCTGAAGAATTTAATTTTAACGAAATTTCCCAGGCACAGGGAAGATAAATATGTAAGTCATGACATTTTTGGTCCGAGTTGTTTCTTAGTAACCTCTCATCCTGATGTATGAATAATAAAATGATCTTTTTCCTCGTACTCTTTTCTGTGCTTTTGATTAAGAATTTTCATATAGGGTTCTCTCAGTGTCTTTGTGCATTTTGAGAGATACAACTCAAATGTGATTTATTCATGCAACAGTTATTCTGCTATCTAATGTTACCAATTCAGCATTCCAGGAAGTTCAAATTTATAGAAATAAGTATTTTGTGCCCATTTTTTTAGTTTGAGAAAGACTTGACATTTCCATATAGTGGTGTGTTTTATGCTCCAACCTGAGAGGCATTTGTATGGCAATCTTTTACATGCTAAAGTTATTTTTTTCAAAGTACATTATTTTGCATAGATTTTTTTTTATTGTAGTCCTGTACCGCCAATTGCTTCAAGTTCACATGATTTCTTTGCTCGGATATAAAAAAGTTGCTTGAATTCCTATTGTAAGTCAGTTAGACTGATCAAGTTTTACTGCATACAGGTGATTGTACTATTTACGGAGTGCATTCTTGGTCTAGAAAATGAAGAAATTGGAAAATTTCTTGGAAGCACATTGTTGACAAAAGTAGTTGAATTGCTAATAGAATTGGATGTGAGTATTGATCCCATTGGTTTTCTGCATGAAAGTATGAGTTGAAATGAAATGGATGATCTGAAATACTTTCTGTTTATATTGCAGGTGCATATAACTTGGGAGGATATTGTACAAGAAGAGCGCAACAAAGGCATATTTGTAATGGAACTTGAAGATTGGGAAGATAGTACAGATACTGTTGCTAAAAATGGCATGAAGGTTCATTCTTGACTAATAGATAATGAGTAGATTGTAGGATATATTACTGCAATTGAATTTGTCGATACTTTTTTCTAGACTGTCAAGTGGAGACTGAAATGCATGTCTAATTTTTTTTTATGGGAAATTGGGTTCTGAAGGACAATTTTTTGGCCGAGAAATTGGATGCTTTGATGGTGTTAGTATGTGAGCATATTAAATCACGTGCAGATGGAGGTCATTTGTCTGAGGTGAGATTATATAGCAGACATTTCTTGTCCCTACAAATTTTAAAGCTATTGAAAACATTTCAAAAGCTAATATAGATGGGCATGCATCTTAGAAGAAATTGTGTATACTCTTTAAACAATCATGTTGATTATTTGCTCAATTTAAGATAGAAACTATTTTTCCTTGATTAAAGAAATTGCTTGGAAGACTCTAATAGCATTACTATTAATAATACAACCTTGGTTTTAGGTTCTTAAAAGTGGAAGAAAAATAGTTTGACATAACTAATGATGTCAATTAGGAAGTATACATGAACAATAGCTAAATGTTTAGTAATGTCTGACTATTTATGAAATATTGATGTAGAATAAGTTTGACTTTAGACTGCTTTATGTTTATGTAGATTATAAAGAATAATTAGTTGGTGGTTTCATATTTCTTTTTCTTTTGCAAAAAATTGAGCATGATCTACCATTTATAGGTTATTTTCTAAGAATATATTGGATTTTACTTGAAATTCTTGTATACAACTCATTTTTATGTATGAAGCAAATTGAGCTGATAAAGCCTTAATGAGATTTACCAACAGAGATGCATTTGCAGGTTCATTGCAAGTTATGATAGGAAAACATAAAATTGATCATCCTAAGATCTTGTATCTTTATTTTTGATTACTGTAAGAAATTTGTTTTTTATATTTATTGGATAAGAAGATATAAATTGATCATTCTAAGATTCTGCATCTTCATATCAATTATTTTGGACAGCAGTTATTATTTATCTTTAGATCCAAACAAATTGGTAGAAACAACTCGTCTGATCTTGCTACTCGTTTCATTGGGTTAAGTTCAGAGTCATTTATTAGAACTTATCCTTTACTAGAGAATCCAAATTGTCTTGAACTGTGTCTGCTCTGTTCTGTGCATATATACATTCATACAACAGAATTTCATTAGTAAAATAGCTTATTTTTGATACTGTTTTAAGTTGTAAATATAATATTTTTTCTTATATAATTAAACATTCTCACAATGCCTCGTAGTTTGCATACCATGTTTGTAATCATTTTATTCTTCATTTTGATGAATAGGTGTTTGATACTCTATTAGAGATATTTAAAAGGTCTGTTCTAAAGCTTCACAAATCAAAATTTACTCAGGTAATTTTCTTTTATTCTTTTTGTGATTTTCTTTGTTGTGTTTATAAATAAGTTCCAATCTTTATTTGGTTGCTTTTATGTGCAGTTCCTGATGTTCTATGCTTGTTCTCTGGATCCTGAGACTTGTGGTGCCAAATTTGCTATTCAGCTCACAGATATTTTTGTTTCAGACCTGGAAGATCCAGATTCCAGGTATTTTGAGCATTTCATACTGAAGATGCTATGTTTGTACTTGGGTTTTCTTAGTCCTGTTTTTTTCTAGTGAAACTTGACGTGACTAGCTGAAATTATCTTTCTGGCTGTGATTTTAAGTCAGTATAATCTTAGTAATCCATGTAGGCACACCTGATGACAAAGGTGTTAACTGCAATTCTCATCTACACTAATTATTGTCTCACTTTTATGTTTAATACATAATTCATGACCTACAATGGATTATAGAGCAGCTGATATTATTTTCTTGTAAGTTACCTTTTTTGGTTCATCACATTTCTACCATTTTGACATTCATAACTGACTTCAGACAACTAAATCTGGTACGTTTTTTGGATAATAAATGATTCTATCTTTTAATTCTGTTCCCTTGTACACCAAGTGTACATCCCTCTGGTTAGAGTAATTGGGCTCCATATGAGAGGATCATGAGGTCTTGGGTTCAAGACTCATTGGATTCTAAAAAAAAATTTCTTTTCCCTTGGATTCCAGTTGATTGTGCATGATTTTGCACTGTAGGCTGTTCAGGTTGGATACTTCTGATCATATTCATTGGGAAAAAATGTGTGCTATCCTGTGCTGAGCATGCACTCGTTCTGATGGCACAATTGCTTCTTATATTGGGTGGCATATTTGTTATTTTGTGCCGAGTTTGTACATCACATCTGATAATAGAGATACGATGTCATTCATTGACTAAAAAAGTTTTCGTAGTTTAATCATAGATTATAAGAATATTTGAAATTCTTGGTTTGTTATTGCTAAGTTTTACTGCTTAATTGATGCTTGGTATATGATCTTTTTGGTTGCTAAATCTAGAATGAAGGCTGTTGCATATCTTGCAAGTTATCTGGCACGTGCAAAGTTTATTTCATCTTCACTGGTTGCTAGCATTCTTAACAGGTTTGTGTACTTGCTTTTGCAATCATGTATTCTTTCCAGACACTATAATTTGTTGATATCTTGAATCACCATTCAGATTGGTGGAGTGGTGCCATGGTTACTGTAATTTCTGTGATAACCAGGAAAAAAAGATCAACCCTCGAATTCACCGAGTCTTTTATTCTGGATGTCAGGTATGTTAATATCTATAACGGATTTAAGGCTCTTTAGTGACTGTATGTTCTTCGGCTATCTTACATGCTAATAGTATAGAGTGATCATGTCTTTTTCTCCTTATAATTTTCATTTTATGGAGGCCTGAAAGGAAAAAGAAAGGCAAGAAAATGGACGCCTGCTTCCCTGTTTTTCATTACACATACAATAACAAATCCAGAGCCATCTTGTTTGATTGTACGTAGATTTTTGATGATCCTATTTCAAGCATGTTCATGTTGTAAACTTGTTCTGGTGCATGTTTATTTTTGAAGTCCTTTCATTTCCAGCTGTGTAATCCTCCTTTCCAGTGTAAGTCTTTTCATTTTCCCGCAGGCTGTAATGTACATTCTCTGCTTTCGCATGAGACAAATCCTGGATGTTCCTCCCCTCAAACAGCTGCTTTTTCATACGCCTCTCTCTGCGGTCTTGTCTCACCCATCACTGACTCCTCTTAAGGTGCGTGGTAATTATAAACCTTTTTTTGTAAGCTAAGAAGTTAAATGGCTATGCATGATTATCGTCATATATAATTCTTAAGAATAATCAGTTTCTGAATATATATATATATATATATCTTATCCTGTCAATGATTTAAGGTGTGTGTCTTACAGCATCTAGTATGAACATATAAATAACCTTGAATTTTAGCCTTGGGAGGAAAGGAAATTTTTTTATCCAGAGAGTAGATTTGTTGCTCTAGCCTTTAGGAACTAGAATATTTGTAAATGCCATTTATTGTAGCAAAACAGCCCCGAATGTTCAGAGATAAAGGAAACTAGGAAGAAAGCACTTAAACAGCCTCTAACATCATGTTTTTGAATTTTGATTTTCGAGGGCTTTTGAACTCTGAGGATCTTATCTTATATCTTATCATTAACTAGCTGAGAAACAATTGCTTCTCAGCGTCATATATCTATTTCTCTTGTTGCTTTTTGTTGCACAACGGAAACAACTTTTTAACTCCCTGATACATAGAGCAAGATCTTATTATAGATGATCCACCAGAGAAAGCCGAAGGTCTTGTCCTGTACAGTTGCTCATTTCTGCAATTTCCATCTCTCTAAACTGGGGATGCTCTAGTATATCATTTGTTCCTGTATATAATGCAGGTGTGTTTACCCTCTATTGTACAAGAGTTCCTGAGACAGGCAAAGGCTGCTCAGCTGTTTGATGGCCTGCCATCTTTCCTCCGTAACTACTCATTTGACTCGAGACTCTCAAAGGCATTTGGAGGAGCTGAGCGATTGGACATGTTTTTCCCATTCGATCCGTACTTACTAAAGGAGTCTGACAGGTTTGTTCTTTAATATGCAAAGTTTATAGTCACGACAGCTGATTTTTAATCGAACACCATGCCATCACTTTCTCTTTTGAAGATTTATGCGGCCCAACTTCGAGTTCTGGTCTATGGTGAAGACAACCTACAGCAACGTCAACAGCGATGATGATGATGACGAGGGCTTAGATGACCTCGATGATGCCCCAAGAGTTCCTGAGAGCACAGGGCTTCTTGAAGGGAACGATGACCTAGACCTCGATGAAGACGGCAACGTCGACGACGATGACCTCGACTATTCGTTGGACAAGATGTCAATTACTCCCAAGGCTGCTGCTCCGTTCATGGCCACCGACCTCGATTGCCCCTCGCGAATGCCTGCAAGAATCAGACCATCTCAGAGCCCCAAGTGGTAGTGGTAGCCACCTACCTGCATTTTCTATCAAGATGCAGAGGAAAGCAGAGTGAAGGCAACAGCCGAGGCAAACTCCAGATGGGCCACATACTAACTCGTAGATAGATCACCTTGTACCAATATATTTTTGCTTTTTTCCCTTTGCGATTTGCTTGAAGTGGAATGGTCGGTGCAATTTTGTGACGGTGGTGTATTCTTTTGGCGTGAGTTAACATAAAGCTTGCTGTAACCCTCGTTGATGAAGGGAGGAGGATTAAGCGAAATGTGTTATGTAATCTTCTTGTTTTCCTTGTAAATCTAGATCAAATGAAAACAAATTATATAGATCACAAACTCTGTACTGATTACTGAAGCTTGTGACCTTCACCGTTCGTTGTATTGTAACTCTGCCTGTCAGCATTTTAGGAAGAAATTAATTTGTGAAAAGTTGCTTATTGATTGAGCCGCTCATTTAAGCCTTACACGGACAATTTACTTCCCAATTACTGCCCACCGACGGTGACCGTACTTCTCATTTTCTTTGAACTTGAAAGCGCGAGGTGTGAACTAATTCCCCCGGTATGCTTACCAGCGACTGCCCCTGGGCAGTGAATAGTCCCAGTTGGACCGTATCAAGTCCAGAGGACGGTCTCCTTAAAAAAAGAGGGTCTCTCCCCAATCGCCAAACGACCTTTTTTTTTTTTTTTTTTTCCTTTTTCTCCCACCAAAAACTTATTTCAGACACCAAACTATTATTGTTCTTATTTATTACAATCGTGAAGGCATACTGACTGACTGGTGAAGTGAATTCATTGGGATGGTGAGTGCAAGAATCACTAGGAACCTCATTCCAACCCACCGGATTCAATCAATGATGGCACCCCTCCACCATGAGAGCAAATGAAGGAGGAGGCGGCTTTGCTGCTGCCATTTAAAATTTTGAAAGAGATCATTACAATCCCAAGAAAGCAGCAAAAGAAACAGCTCCATGTCTCCCCCCTCCCTCCTCTCCCCTTTATAATCCTGCTCATCTCCGGAAAAGAGCTTGTTTTTGTTGACCCGACCCAGCCACAGCCAACAAAGTCACAAAAGCACCTTCCCCTTCCCAACCCAAAGCCAGCCATGGATTTCTCTCTCCACTTTAGCAGTCTTCTTTTCCTCTCCTCCTCCTTCTTCTTCCTAATCCATTACTGCTGCAAGTCTCAGACGCTGGTGGCTGCACAAGGCAGCATCAGCAGCAGAAATGGCGATGAAGAATGGAGGTCGGCCACTGCAACCTTCACCGGAGGAACAGCTACTGCCACTGGTATCATACATTGTATAATATCCTCTTTTTTTTTTCCTTTTTTTGTTCTTTCCCTGCCGTGGAATGTCGATGGAGTTGCTGTATATGGCAGTGCGAGGCGGTGCTTGTGGCTTCGGTGACCTGCGCAGGTCCGGCTACGGGATGAACAGCGCCGCCGTGAGCAGCGCGCTCTTCGAGAGAGGGAGCGCCTGCGGTGGCTGCTTCGAGGTGCGGTGCGTGGACCACATCCTCTGGTGCCTCAACGGGAGCCCTGCCACCGTCGTCACGGCCACGGACTTCTGCGCCCCCAACTACGGGCTCCCCGGCGACGACGGCGGCTGGTGCAATTACCCCCGGGAGCACTTCGAGATGTCGGAGGCCGCCTTCGTGCAGATCGCAAGGAGGAAAGCCGATATCGTACCTGTCCAATACAGAAGGTTTGAGTTCTGCCCTGGAACAGCTATTCATTACTCCCGTTGAATCAGCATCAAATGGTAATGCATGTCCTCTTTTCAACATTGAACTGGTGCAAATGTAATTGACAAAAAAATCTAGCTTCATGGATACACGGTATTTTGGTTCTGCAAGTGGCTTCATCTTTATGTGGCACAGATGGCTTAAAGTATGCTTCCAATTAAAAGATCGTAATTGATTTGCAGTAGTATACTTCCAACATAGTCCCAGTTCTGCTCTGTGCATAATAAATTCTTACTCCAGTGGTAGTAGAATGGGCAGTAATATCCTTAGCATCAATTAGATATCCATGCTCACTAATCCCCCAAAACTATTACTACTGATGGGAATGCAATAGGATAAGGACCATGAGGTGAGTTTTCTGTACCAAAAGAAGCAACTTTTTGTGTCTGTTCCCCATGGCATGTGCATCTTGATAAAACTGGGCATGATCAAAGCAGCAAGGTTATTGTAGCTTTTCAAAAGTTCACTCAAAGTGTGAAAATGAAGTAGCAAATGCCTTTTTAGAGCTGACTTGAGATTTGTCCATAACATGGCCTTGGTGCAGGGTTCCATGTGAGAGAAATGGAGGGATGAGGTTCACGATGACAGGGAAATCCTACTTCTACCAAGTCCTCATCTCAAATGTGGGGGCAGACGGCGAGATTGCAGCAGTTAAGGTGAAAGGGTCAAGAACAGGATGGATACCTATGGGAAGAAACTGGGGGCAGAACTGGCAATGCAATGCAGATCTCCGTGGCCAGCCGCTGTCCTTTGAAGTCACCAGCAGCCGAGGAAGAACGATAACTTCCTATAATGTTGCTCCCTCGAACTGGCAATTTGGGCAGACCTTTGAAGGGAAGCAGTTCCACGAGTACAGAGACTAGAGTTTCAGCATCCAGACCGGACAGCATTAATCTGGTATCAGCAAGCACAATTCAAAATCATTGAATTTTGTGTTAAGTTGAGAACGGGAAGAAAATTATTTAGAGGTAACAAATTGGAAAATTATGGAATCTTAATATCATGAAAGAAGCAGACAATGTAAAGATATAAGTTTCATACAATCAAAGGGCTCTCGTCAGCCATGTATGCATCCAACTATTTCACTGATATCAGAAAGCACTAACCATTGCCTGTTTGATCTGGAAAATATGTTCATATTTTAATACTATTTCCTACAAATATAAGCCCCTGGGATTGAGCTTTGTCAATATGTCGACATATAGAATGCTGAGAAAAATTTTTCTGGTCGATCTCAAGTTGTTAACCACCCTTAACTAGTAAAAAAATTATGTATTGCTTTATGAAGGGGTATGCTATAGTATTGATCCTCTATTTGGATGTTTATGGATGTTCTCTTCCTCCTCTGAGTCGACAGAAATTCCGGAGAGATCTGTAAAAGAATAATACTGGAACTTTAGCCAAGTCATAAACAAAGAAAAGAAAGAGGGAACACAAGGTTCATGATGCAACTATAGTCGCCTATCTTACGTCCCAAGTAATAACATGCCTAGTCATGATTGCTCCCTCTTATTTTCAGGAGGGGGGTTTGATATCATCATACGGGTAGACTAGAATTTTCATGCTTCATAATCAAATGACATCATTACTTTGTTTAACCTTCCCTTGTCTTCTGAAAGCTGGCCAAGCCGCATGTTTGTGTCATTGCTAGTTGGTCAGTAATTATAGCGTCATCCATCTAGCGCAGCTGCAGCCTTTCCTAACACAAAATGCTAATTGAATGCCCTGAAGTAACGATTTTACTCGAGTTTTCTTTACTCCATAGCAAGCGTACATGTGCCTTTTTACAAGCATTACACAGTGAGAAAAAGATGCAGAAAATAGAATGTAGGACATTAAGACTACTTAAACCTTCACCTTATAGCAGACGGATACTGTTCAGCTTCAACATAGTTTTGTTCCTTTCCAAGATAATCCCTCTTCAGCAGCCTCATTGTGTACCTGCTGTGAAGATTGAACATCGATCCAACAGAAGCAGAAGCTTCTACTTTGGTACATATGAAAACCAGATAAGCTAAAAGTAAAAAAAAAAGGGCAGAGAGCACAAACACAAAAAGCATAGTTGATGATGACAAGTGTTTTATTCAGAAAGCAAGAATATTTTTTTAGGATTAAAAGTAAGAATATTTGACGCAATGAAAATAAAATGGTAAGAAATAACTTCAATATCAGGGTAAGTTCGCTAATCACATTAAGAGAATAGAAAAAACGTAACAGAAATAAAATTCCCTGAGCTACCATGCATTAGAACGTAGTACTTGGAAACGTCAGCAAAGATATAACTGATACCCTCTTTGCACCAGTGCTGCTGACTGAATCTGCTCTTGACTGGAAATGCAGTCGCTGGCTACATGCACTTTGTACAATGTTGAGATTTTATATTTAAGTGATGACCGTCATTACCAGCTGGGTTGGGCACATGATCTAAACAAAAAAGGTAGTGTTCAGCAATCAATTGAATTATATATGAATCTGCTAAGTAAATGGCTTGACAGCAGTGTGACAAATTCAACAAAAAAATTGTTGAATTTTTTGATAAACTACTAAGTATACATTGAGAATTATTGTGATGTTGATAAACTAAGACCTTAAATCAACAAAAGAAATGAAGCTGGGAGGATAAGTAAATCATCTCTACCAGTTAGACACAATCAGGCTTCATGATGGTGTACATATATATAATCAGGCGATCACTCAAATTTTTAATAGAAAAACACCAACTGCAGCAAGTTGTATCAGTATGAAATTACAAGATCTCATATGCAAACTTGAGGCCTAATCGAGTGATATGAGAGATGCACCTTCAAAGCATTAATTGTAACAAGGAAAAAGCAAAATTTTTAATTTTCTGGAGTCTGGCATAACATGCTACAAACATCTGATCACCACCTTGCACTGCAAAATTAACAAATCAATCAATAATAGATTTCAAGTTCGTTAGGATGTATATCTACTACGATGATACTCATGGGCAGCAAAATTCTGCAATCCTTGACATAAGAAAACAAGAAAAAGGAAGGGAGGGCTCCTGAACATTTTAAAAATCTTATATTCAGCTTCAGTGTGATGCCAATGCCTCCCTAACAGGGAATAAATCTTTTGAAGGCTTGCACATGGTCGACATGTTACCTTTGCCATGCTTGATGGAGAGGTAAATGGTGGTACATTTCCTTGTTATCTTGCTCTCCTTTACTAGGCCATTCAGCAACTTATTAGGTACAACCTAATTAGGTACGACAGAGATATGTAAGTGAATCTTTAGGTTCCCTCTTCCTTTTTCACCATGAAGATAAAGAGGAAAGGATAAAAAAGGGCCACCAAACCAGCTTGCTCCATGCCCTGTCAACTGCAGAAGTTATAGTTGTAGGACATCATGCTCTCAGAAAACAAACAATCAAATTAGTTCTCCAAAATAATGTCTCGGCGAAGTACTTAATCCTCTCAATTCGACCGTAGCCCAGCAAATATTTACGACTCAATCAAATAATGATGCAGAAAAATTTGTATCACGTCCACTATATGAAGCATTGCGAGTAGTTTTTGTCCTTCTAAGCTTCGGAAAGAGCAAGAAAGAAAGCTCTTTTTATCATACTGGGAACTCACGCAATACCACAAGAGGAGCCGCAATGGGAACAGATCCTTGTACAGGTTTCGTTCGCTGGTCCCTCCTTTAGTTTCCCTCTTTTCCTTGAAACCACTGCGAATCCGACTCGCCTTCCGGGAATTCCGGCAGGAATCGCTGCGGTGCGGTGGATCTGATGCGGTCGGTGGAGAAGCACGATGTAGACCAGCGAAATGAAGATTCCGATTGATCTCCAAAAGGATCAAATGACGCCATTCCGGCGGAAGGGAAACGACGGAGGAGCGTGGTGTGGACGACGGCTGCCCCTAGGAAAGCTGCTGCGACCGACAGGTAATACGAAGAAAGACGCGGGACGGGATCCTCTGCAGGAGGCGGGCGACGCCATGCCGTCCCTCGCCGTCCGGTGGCACGGCGCCGGAGTGGAGTCGTCGGAGGCGGTCGCATAATTAATGGGATGCGAACGGTCGCATGGTCAGGCCGTCCGAAGACGATGGTGGGGACGCCTTTCATATCGGACCGGATTCGTGGTGCAAAATTAACCCGAAACGGGTCGGATTCGGGTCTCGCGGTCGATGTCGGAGCTCCGCGCGTCGCTCGCCTTCGCCCCGGGTTCAGAGTGCGGTAAGTTGACCGTGGGGTATTTTTATCCGGCAATCGGGCTCGGCTCCGGATTCAATTCATATATTAATCTCCCGTCACCCCTTCCCCCCTTTCGTCTGTCATTTCAAAGGCTAGGGTTTTGGAGCGAAGCGAAACCCTCAACGCCATTCGAGCTCATTCCGAGCTCATCTGCTCCGGGGGCGTCCATTCACCATTGCTTCCATCGGGGTTCCCACCGGATTCCGCTGCTGGCCGTCTCAAGGCCCCGCCGTCTCGTCATCGCGGGTTTTTTCTTCCTTTTCTTTCGGATTGCTCTGATCAGGTTTCTTCCGATCCCTTTGTTTGCTTATGTTGCTATCGTTTGTTGGCTTCGGCTGGTTTGATCGGAAGACGTTACTGCTATTTATTATAATCACGAATATGGTTCTCAGTCGCTAAAAGGCGAGTTCTTTGGTTTGGTAGTGTTTCGTTCGGTTGGGGCTATTGGTCATTGTATCATTCTGGTGTAGGGGGGTCTTTTGGCTTTTGCATCAATGCCCTTTTTTTCTCCCTTTTCTCTGATTAGTTCCTTGCTTTCGGGCTTTGGTATACCATTCTTTCTAAGTCCTCAAATAGATATGCAATAGAGATTTCAGATTACATGATTAATAACAAGGAATAGGATCTATCTATTTGCCATCAAGTTTTGTGGTTGTTTGTTTTATTTTATCTTTTCATCTTTGTTTCTTTAGCTCTTGAGCAGCTCCTACTCAGTGATGACTGAGCCAATGGCTAATGTCGATCTGGAGCATCAGATACAAAATTTCCCTCAAAATAAAGAGTCGGAAGCAGCAGTTGAATGTGGGGACCTTCAAACGTTAACCGATGCAAACCACGTAGAAAGCCAAAGCTCTGAGTTTCCTGTGTCAGCTGATTTGATTAATAACCCTACTTTTACTGATGCATTTTCAAATCCCAATATGGCTAATTCAGATAAGGTCAATGATATGCCCTCGGAAATGCAAACAAATTGCACACCCTCAGAGAATGCCTTGAAGAAGCAAACAGAGGAGAAAACAAATGTGCCAGATGACAAGCCCGCAGAGAGGCAAACGGATGATCAGGTCAAACTGCCTACGACTGGTGTCTCCCTGTCCATCGATCCATGTTTGGCTAACTCTGAAAAAGTTGGTCATACGCCCATGGAAAAAGTTGAACATTATGTCACACCGTTGGATGAACAACGAGATAATGAACTTGCATTCCCGAATATAGTTATACCTCCATCTGCTGATACACTTTTAAAAGACACGTTGGCTGATAAATCTGAAAAAGTTGATGCTACATCCTCGAAGCAAAGTGATAGTACAAATTTGGAAAAGGAATCTGATATTACATCCTTAGGGAAGCAAGTTAATCAAGTGACTGTGCCAATGACTATTAACTCTGAATTTTCTGAGGCTTCTGCAGAACACAATTTGGATGGTGTACCATTGCAGAATCAAATCAATGGAAGACCCTGTGGAGAGGAAATGAAAGACACACTCTTGCAAACTGATAGTCAAGCTATCGTGTCCTTGATTCATATGGAGACTGAAATGCAAGAACCTGTGATTATACCATTGGAAAATAAGGTTGGATCAGTGGAGACCAATATGCAGGCAACTCGTCCGGAAGATGTTCATACCAAAACACCCTTGAAAGAGAACAATACAGGAGAGGATTCAACAAGTATACAGGGTACTAATGCGGAGACCAGTATGAAGGAAACTCCTCCAGAAGATGTTCAAGCCAAAACAGCCTTGAAAGAGGATAATACTGGAGAGTATTCGACACCTATACAGGGTTCCAGTAGGTCATTTATCTTTGAACCTTATTTGGATGGAAATGATTCTGGTTCTGAGGATGAACAAGCTGCTTTCATGAAGGAGCTTGAGAATTTTCATCAGGAAAGGAGCCTAGATTTCAAAGCACCTAAGTTTTATGGGGAACCATTGAATTGTCTCAAGTAAGTCAAAGGTCCTTCTCTCTTTGTTTGATGTTTCTTGGCTTTTTCAATAATAAAACTGCAAGCAAGTGTTTTTAATCCTTCTCCAACAGGTTGTGGAGAACAGTTACTCGATTGGGTGGTTATGATCAGGTATATGTGACATTTTGTTTTTCTAACAGTGGAGAACAGTTTCTTGGCTTCTGTCAATATTGCAATTGTCAGATTTGTAAATAAAATTAGTATATATTCAAAGTTTTTTTCCCTTCTGCTTGATGATTTTAACATGAACAACATTTTATAGTGACATTGCGTGTGGGTATCTTGCAACCACCTTTTTGGTACTCTTATGGCATTAGATAATTGCACTTTATTCAGGCTGGGCATACTCTACTTGCCTACTTAAGCAAAATTTGCCATATGGGTACATTGTACATGGGCTAGTAAGGTAGTTAAACTTACCAGTTGGTTTGTAGATTCACCTACATAAACTAAAATTTGATTTAGCCACATGTTGGCACTTTGGGCATAGGTAAGTATGGTATTTGCCCTTACTCTTTTAGGGAGAGAGATAAACTTGCTAGTTAGACGATGGAATCATCCCCATGGGTCCTGGGTCAGAAAGATTGGGCACAATCAGATGATGTTTCAGAATTTGGCGATTGCAGGCTTACTTGCAAGTCAAACTGAAATGAGATCAATAGAATTGTCAAAATTCCCTAAGCCTTCCATCTACATGCATTCTCATGTTTTGGGGGACTTGATGAAAAATCTGCCATCACCAATAGATTATTAATACATGAATCATTTGAAACCATCAGTTAGACATAGATGGAAAGAGATGGCCATGAGGGTTGGTTTAGGAACTTGTTGACAATAAAACAATGTGTCTACCCCCAAATAATTAGGAGTTATCAGTTTTTGCTGCAGAATGTCAACATATCAGTGAATGTTCTTGTTGTGTGAATTTACATCAACACATACAATATAGCTTGTTAGGAATAACAAAGGAGAATCCATGATTCTTAGTTCGATAGCCATGTTGCTTTAGTGGAGAGACCAATCCACATAGCTGGCTCCAGACTTTTGTTACAACGTTCTCTTGCACTTACGTTTTGGTTAGCAATTCATAATTCGTTTAATTTAATTACCTTGGTTAAGTTCACTTTTGACTATGAGATTTAAGATATGAATACAAACCCTCAAACCCTCAAACCCTACCTTTTGGTTAGCAATTCATAATTCATTTAATTTAATTACCTTGGTTAAGTTCACTTATGACTATAAGATTTAAGATATGAATACACACTGATCATGTTCATTAGTTTTTTACCTTCTGTTTGTAACTTCAGAATTCAGATCTCACTGTGACAAAACATGAGAAAAGTGAACATTTTAGATCAGAAAAATATTATGTTGTCACACATTAACAGAGTTTGCATGTGCGCTAATGCTGTTCAAATAATTCAATTCCAAAACATAAAAGTTCTAGTCCATAGAAAGCAGGATTCTTGTTTTTCAATATCTAGGTTTTTATTTTACTATATCTGAATGTGTGATATCTGAACTGCAATGGGAAAACTGTCAGGTGACAGCTTGTAAGCTTTGGCGTCAAGTCGGAGAATCTTTCAACCCTCCCAAGTAAGATTATTTCTATTCTTTCTTTCTTATTCTTGTTGATTTCTCTTCTTTTCTACACAGATCATCAGAGGTGAATTCATGAGAATAAGCTCAGTTGATTAGCAGCATGTTTTGGATGAGTATGCTAATGAATGCAGGAAATTCATTTCATTTTTATTATCTTGTTGTCATGTTATGTTAATTGGTTTGTCTGATTAGATCTGAGGAGCCTTAACTAAAAAATACTCTAATCCAATTGTAATAGTGGAATAATGGAATTAGATATAACAAACAGGAAGAATATGGTGAACTATTTGATCTTGATATTATCTTACTATTCTGTTGATTTTATAGTATTAGTACATTTTATTAGTATTCCTCGTACCTTACATGTCAACACATTTTTTCTAATAAAGAAAAAAAGAAAGATACTCATTTGATCTGTTACTTAATTTCTGAAACTTTTACCAATAATATCAATGTGGTATATCATATCCATCAATTGGGCCATATGTTCACATGAATGAAACATATGCATTATTTCCTTTCTGGAGGGATGCTTTGGAGTCTATAGTTTCTTGGATGCAGCATTTTGAATATGATTGATGTCACTCTTGATGCAGGACCTGTACAACCATTTCTTGGTCATTTCGAATGTTTTATGAGAAGGTAATGTGTTCAATGAACTACTAAATCTATTTTTCTTTGTTCTTACAAAATATTCTTTCATTATTTTATTCTTTGTCCGAGTATCAGAATCTGCATTAGTACTAAGAGCCTCTTACCTTTTTCACATCCCACCTACCACCTTGAGGATAGATGAGTCATATAATATGTTCTGGTTTTCTTTGCTTATAATAGTATAATATGAGTCGTATAATAGTAAAGGTATAATATGTTCTGGTTTTCTTTGCTTATAATAGTATAATATGAGTCGTATAATAGTAAAGGTATAATATGTTCTGGTTTTCTTTGCTTATAATAGTATAATATGAGTCGTATAATAGTAAAGGTATAATATGTTCTGGTTTTCTTTGCTTATAATTTCTCATGTATTCTTTTCATTTGTCTTTTCTGTCTTTCCAGTCTGTTTTTCTGTTTTATGTATTTTTTATCATCCCTTTGGATGATATATTTTGTCATTTCAGATTTGTGAAATGAATGCAATGTCATTATTCAACAAATCATTATAGTATGTCAATATGCTATCATCTAATTTGGTCTACTGTGAAATTCCTCATGACTCAGCTGTTCTGTCTATCCATCATAGGGATCAGTTTTAGACAAATTATTTTGCAGATATGTTGTCATAGAAGTAGACACTTGCACATATGCTTTTGAAGTAATTATCTGCATACAATTTGTATTATTATAACCTACAAGGTGTCGTGCAGCACAATCAAATTTTATTGATAGCACATAAATACTTGCACATTCTCTAACAGACCATTTAAGTGAAGCTCAATCACAGCTGCCAATCGAGAAGCAAAAAAGAATAAAATTAAGCAACTCTTTTTATACCAAATATGAAATGGAAAAGAATATTTGAGAAATCATAAACAAAGGAAGGGCTGAACATTAATAAAACCTCAACTATTTTTCTGTTGGTAATTGTTGTTTCAAAACGCTTATCTGGCTTTGTGGTCCACATATATGTTGCTGTTCTTGGAGTTTCTAGTTTATCTGCATATTTTGACTTGAACTTCTGAACCTTATGCAGGCTCTCCTCGAGTATGAGAAGCATAAGTATCAAACTGGTGAACTTAAGTCATCAATGATTAATCTTCCAGCTGTTATGAATGATGATAATCAGGTATAGTTTTCTTTTCTTATCCGGATGTAGAAGCTGTAGTGTAAAAGCATGATGAATGAATGTCTCTTTCTTACCAAATCCATTTTCTTTCAAAATATTTTAATCCAATTTACTTGTTCATCCAATATAGTTCATATTCTCAGTATTTCAATAGACACTTTAATTTGTGTGCTCTGGTGCTGAAGTCTCCTTTAAAAAAAGGAATTAATGGATGATGCAGCTGGTTCTTAGCCAGCTTACTTTTCTCTTTAAATTCTGTCCGAAGTATGGTATTGATTATCGATGACCTGGCAATGTTTAACATGTCATACATAAGTTACTTATAGTAATTCCTTAATTTTCTACTTTTTGGACAATCTGCCAATCCTACATATTGATTATATTATTTCTGTACAGGTGGGTGGGAATCAAGCATCAGGTTCTGGAAGAGCTAGACGGGATGCTGCAGCTCGAGCGATGCAGGTATGGCATACTCAGCGGCTACTTGATACTGGGGATGTTGGGGATTCAAATGTTAAGGTCCGCATATGTTTAACTGTGCTTTTTATGTATTGTTATCTTCATATACTTATATTTTTCTTTTCTTTGTAGGACAAGAATTTACTTTCTTCCATGGGGAAAGACAAACAACTTACAAGCTCTGGTTTGTTCCTGTTCCTTAACACTATCTCACGCACAATCTTCTATTTGCTTATCACCCTATTTTTTGATTAGGAAAATTGAAGAGGAAGCCTTCAAGTGTAGAGCCTCCCAGAAAAGTTGCAAAATCGGACTCTGTTAGATCACAGTTAAGTTTGTTTCTTGTTTGTGCTTCACATATTTTGCAAAGTGTAAAACATGTTGCAAATTATCAGGACTGATTCTTTACCAGGTAGTTACAGTATCTTAGACAAAATATTTAGGTTGCAGAATTTGTATGGTTCCCTTGCTTTAGCTCATATTCCCATTACCCCGTCGTGAATTTCTCTCTCATTCTCAACATAAGCTGTAGATGCCAACTGAAGGAAGTAGCATGTGTTGGTATCCCTCCCTTTCCCCTCCTACCTCAAGTAACAGGGAGCCTTGTGCATTATGATCACACTTCATACCACCAGTAGCAAATAGCAATATAGGTTTTAATATTTTTGTTGGCTTACTGATTGTTTTCACTTGAAAGATTTGTTATAACATGTTGTATCCCATTTCCTCCTTTCTAGTAGTAATTTTCACATGAGCTTTCAAGTTTTCTTAAGTGATGCTCTACTTTCCTTTGCTGGCAAAATGATAATGTATTGGGTTTTTATGCAGAGGGGACATTGTAGTTTCTGATGTGGGTAGCCCTGCTGACTGGGTGAAGATAAATGTACTGAGAACCGTAAGTCAATACAACTAATGTTATTGACTTTTAGTTTTTGTTGTCTTTGGTGCACGAACTTCTAATTATAGCTGAGATAGGTAAATGAACCCAAAATCTTTCTTGAAGGCCTTTTTGACTTAGTGCTTGAAGCTAATGTTGGCTTCTGCAGAATGAGTTCTTTGAAGTCTATGCTCTTGTTCCTGGGCTTTTGCGTGAAGAGGTACAGGAAGAATCGTTGGGTTGAATCACTAAGATGCGATGTCATGGATTATTTATAGATTTTTGGAAAATCTAATTATGGAGATTAATGCACTCATTTTTCAATCCAATTAGGTACAAGTTCAGTCTGATCCAGTTGGTCGTTTGATCATTTCTGGTGAGCCCGAGTACCCTGATAATCCTTGGGGTGTCACTCCCTTTAAAAAGGTTGGGATCACTTATTTTCCTTGGAATCAAAACAGACTTTGAACAGATTTGCTTAGGTATTTCTATTTTCAGGTCATAACATTGCCTACACGGATCGATCCATATCAAACATCTGCAGTGGTTACTTTGCACGGCCAGCTATTTGTTCGGGCACCGATTGATCTATCAGATGTATGACATTGCAGAGTTTAGGATTCACCTTCCCAAAGTGTAGAAAAATGTATTCCTGCTGTATAAAGAAATTTGGGAGATCGACTATAATGGATAACTTACTAAAGATTTTGCCATCGAACATTGTGCATCGTTCTGGTGTGAATGCCACATGGACTGATTACCTTCTGTTTTGACAAAGTCCAGGCCTACAAACATGTTATGGTGCTTGGATTTCTGTGCCTTCCAAGATGATGAATCACCACGTCCATTGACTGCTTTGAGGTGCATGTAAATTTTGTTCCTAGGTAGTTAGGCTTTACTTTGCAAAGACAAACTTTGGCACACTCTAACGTGTAGATGTAGCAACTATGTGTAGTTGTTACCGAAAGAGTATGGTCTGTGATTGTTGTAGTAGTCCTTTAACTGCAGTTCATCGGTGGGTCTCCTGTTTCTAACTGCAGATCAATGTAACATTTACTACCTGTTTGACTCCCATCAAGGTGTAAAGTTTATGTAAGTTTGTCTCTCTGCACTTCTGGTGTGAATCATTGCTAGCAAATGAATGAGGTTACCTGCAGCACATTGAGATTGACGAAGTAGTTTGGTTATGTTCTTTGATTACTTGCTCTGGGTGATGATAAATGCAGCTAGCTGATGGTTTCTCCCTTCATCCTTTTTCTTTAGAGCAATAATTCTATTATGTATTTTTCCATCCATTACTACCAATAACCGCACTTTTAGTGCCTAAATGCTGATAGCTCCATTGCCGTCTATTCCTTCAAAAAAATGAAAATTTCCTATTGGAATGTATACTCGAATGGTTCAATCTTGGGATCACCTTCGGTGGTTGCAGCCAGACGGACAGACAGAACCTTCGCCACAACTTACCGCACTGCAATATTTTGAAATATCGTTAAATGCGCGCATTCTTACCCTCACCGATGGTGAGCTTACTTCATACAGCAACTGTGGTACTGGAACCCTTACGTGAGCTTACCGCATTCAGAATGTTGGAAGGGAGTCTTCCAAAAAATTAAAACGAGCTAAAAATTTAAAGCGCGAGCAGTCTTTAGCACACCGAAGGTGATCGTACTCCATGTAGAATCTCGGGTACCAAAACCCCTCAGTCATTACTTTTTCGCTTCTTATCACGTGTGAATAGGAGTGCACACTAATTTATTTATAATTTCTTTTCGATTTATTCGTCAGTTAATTTTTTGATGCATTTATTACTCATGACGACTCGTAGGTCTTTACTCACTTGTTAATAATATTAATATTTTCTCCCAATATTATTTTTCTATGTTTTCATGACAAGTAAATATTAATAAACTAATTTTCTTCTTATTTTTCTATCATGTCATAAAAATCTTTAGTGTAGAGCGGAGACGAGTCTTACGGTGTAATATCGTCAGGTTAGATTTGACGATAAACATTTTTGATGCTTAAGCATCAAGAGAGAAGATTCACAAACCCACATAAATACTGAACATTCACAAATCTAGCATCAGTCAATCTTATTTTTAATTTATAATACTCATTCTCTTAGGTCAATACTCGATGGGTCATTAAGTTCCTAAGATGTGCTTTATTGGAAGGAATTACTTGATGGATCATAATCTGAGCGTGGTTAAAGTGATTGTCTTATGGGTGTATTACTTTAATAATATCAATGATAATTATCATTTTGGGCCCTAAAATTTTATTCTTTAATTATTACTTTTTTCACTTTCCGTAATAGTGAATATCATAGCACACTACTTTTATCAAAACTTCTCGTATTTTAAAATCTTCGATTGTTACCGTAGACCTTCACAACCCTGATGTATTTATTTATTACTCCCGGTTTTAAGATCCTCGCTTCTTTCTCGTATCGTATACGTGATGACTTTTTTGGCCTGGTTATAGCAATATTGCCATGAGTTAAAGAACTTTTCTACAATACTAAGCCGCTCCAATCCTCTAATCTAATTATAAAAAAGAACGACAAGACAATACATGTATGATGATTGCATGTGTAATAATAATGTCAGCGTCGAGCCCTGCAGGCTTCCATTGGCAATCGTCCATTTGCAGATACATGACACAGTGTTACACCTTTAATTCTAATGGGGTGTGACCGTCACACTGCCTTCGGTGGTCGACTTCTCTTGATGCCCCTTGAAATCGATGGATCAATTTCGACTTTAAATATCAAAACACTCGGGGTGTGGCGGGGCCCTAAAACTCTGGCTTGATCCTCTCCAGGCCCTAAAGCTACAAAACTGAAGAATACTGTCGCAGGGCTCCGTGCACCAGAAATGCCGATGCGGCCGCTCATGTGCAGGCTGTTGATTTCGAAAGCGCAAGCAGGCCATGGAACAAACATGTTACAACTCCTTTATATACTCTGAAGCTAAAGCTAAAGGGCGTCTTCCATTTCATCCGGCAAGTACAGCTTCTCCATCGCTGCCTGTCGAGTGGGAACGAGAGGAAGGCATCAGAGGAGCATCTAATATCTTACATCCACAGTAAATCACCTCTTATGCTAGGGATTGGGTTCACAGTATTAAGAAACTTTGATGGTGATGCATAATACAACCTATTTGGACAACGGATGGCTGCATCGGTTTGGAATAAGTACCTTAATTGTAGCGACATCAGCCGCAGGAGGCTTCAAATCCAAGGCAAGGCCAAAACAGAACATTGCCTTCTCATGCATCTCAAGTCGCTTATAGATCTTACCCATCAATGCGTAAACGCTGCTTTCATGAGGTGCAGTCTCGCTTAGCTGCTCCAACTCCTCCAAAGCTTCATCGAATCTTTCAAGACTGACGAGTATGTTAGCCTTCTGATAGACAGGGAGTGGATTCTGCTTGTCGGCAGATATTGCCTGTTCCATCATCTCGAGTGCATCATGATTCCTCTGTAATATATTGCAAAATCCAGAAGCAGAAGATAGTCAAATATGAGTTTCCAGCAAGGTAAAAGGGGGGACTGCTGCAATGTGAAAAAAAAATTCTAACAGAGGTCTCAGATGCTCAAAAGTAACAGAATCGAACCTTCACAGAGTGCAACGCCATTCCCAGATAGCACATAAGAACAGAAGAGCGTGGATTTATGTTGTAAGCTCTTCGGAGATGATGTTCAGCAAACTCAAACTTCTCCTGGCGAAGGTATACAACCCCAAGTCCATACCATGAGTTATAATGCCTCTCGTCTACTTGAAGTGCATTTTGGTAGCATTTAATCCCATTCTCAAAATCCTCCAGGGCAACATATCTATTAATTAGGAGGTTGCAGTAAGATATACAAAGAGAAAGTCGTATGCATACAAGGAAAAAAGTGGCAAGCGGCAACTTCTACAGAGCAAATTATGTTAAACTTGAAACATAGAAGTAGAAAAAGAGGTAGCAAAGCACGTACTCATGGCCACACAGTGTGTGAGCATACACAAATCTTGAGTCTAGATGAACAGCACGCTGGAAATTCTTCAGCGCAGTTTCATGGTCTTTCTGTAAGCTATAGCAGTTTCCCAATGCACACCTACAAAATCATTCATAAGATTTCTTACTAGTGGAGAATTATCACCATTTTCAAGATAAGAAAAATGTCAACAATGGAGAAGAGATTGACTGTAAATCTCCTGATATTTAACTCCACTAGTCATTAGATTATATAAAGGATAAGCATACTTCTTGTTCGTAATTTTCCTTGGGCCATACCATTCTATTGTTTAATAGTTTTCAAATCTAACATTGCTTAAATAGGTTAACGAAGGGATATAAGTTAAATACGCTCAGAATTAGATAAAACTAAATTAAGATATAGCACACAGTTATAGCTCATTAAAAATTTTCTTTTTGATACAATTGCAAAGCCCGGAACATAGATGGGTTACCATGCTTGAGGAGACAATCGATCAACTGATATAAGCTCTTGGGCAAGGTAACTTAATTTCATTTCCTCCTTCAAATGCTAGCATAAGAATGAACTTGAATTATCAGATTACGCATTCAACTTTTTCATGAAATATAAGTATCAAGCAATCATGAAGCTTTTATAACTAAGCCTTACTTACAAAAAGAACAGTAGAATAAATATCCATTCCCTCTAAGATACACGGGGATGCTCTGCGTGCTAAATCAAAGAAGCGGTCTGCCTCAAAATAGTCCACCAGCTCAAAATGAGCCCTCCCAACCTGCATTATTAAATTGCAAGTAGTCATATTAGTAATGCATTAGATATTGATGGTGCTTCTTAGGAGAGAAAAGAGATAAACCCTCCTCTAGTGGTGTACATGATCTTCAAAAATAAGCACATTTGCTTCCAGCAGAATGAGCTGGCAGAGTTTGAACGACTGCCCATTGACTGAACTATCAAACTTCTTAGTTAACATTGTGTATCAAAATTAAGTAATGTTAAGTCTGAATCCCTTGGATCCTTTGCCCAAAGGACAAGCGTCCATCTCTATTAGTCCAGAATCAAAGATATCTCATTTGAAGATTCCCAAGTGAATTTTCTATACAAGTATATCAATCTCAAGTTACAATCAACCAAGCGCAAACTAAATTCAGTCCACCACACCTAGTGATATCAAACTACCAAATTTTGTGGATGCACAAACTGAAAGCAGATCCTAGGACTGAAGAAGAATCAGGTAAAAAAATCTTGTGTCAGAGAAAGGCACCTGAGATAGTACCCATCCAGTATTATATTGCTTTTCTGAAAGTTTAATGTAAACTTCTAGCGCCTCCTGCTCAAATAAGAAGAATTAATTGCACGTGTAATTAAGTATAGGATTGTTTTTCAGTCTTATATCTTGGCATACCTGGCATCTATACAAGCATAAAAGCCTGTAGCCTTCTCCAAGAATTCTCAAGAGACCCAGTAGCTCCAGAGTACCACTAATCAATCTAGCATCATGTGTCAAATCTGTAGGCTTACCTTGTTCAAGGCATCTACCATCACTTGAGATTGATATAGAAGACGAGGTCATTGTGAGATTCTCTGACCGAGAATCATCAAAAATTTCAGACCGTCTACCTGAAAGCAATATAAAATAAAATCAAACAATGTATTGACTGGTACCTACGTGTATGGTTCAATGGTAGTGGTTAATTAATAGCAAGAATGATAAACACAATAGTCAGATCACTATTTATGTAACTGCAGGATTCCAAAGATACAATAAAATCTGATTTTGCAACCATTACGTTTTGTCTTTGAGGTTCCAACAGCTACAACACATCAATGAGATATCCTAGACAATGAGCCATAGGAGAATCTTTTAAACTGTCTTTGTTCACATATCCTAGACAATGAGCCTCACTAGTATTATATTGTTTTGCAGTAGAAATTGGAAAATATCTAACAGCACAATTTGAGAAACATGATGACAAATTGGTGTCTTTTAGTACTGGGAAAAATGATACATTTTCATAGGGACAATATAGAAGCGTTCATGTGTATACACCATAGAAGATAAAGAGATACTAAGGCTATTAGTCATAAGAAAAGTTTGGTGGATGAATGTAAATTATGGTACATTATGGATGCTCTTAACACATGTATGAATAAAATGTCCAACCTCTTGTCAATGCAACATAAGAAGGAATTTAACAAATTTCAGTTGTAACAAAAAAAAAATAGAAATAATAAATGGGATCACAATGGTTCATGGAGCTACATTGGATTTTGGATATTGAACAAAATGCAGTTAGATGGCAGGAAAATTCAACATAGTCAAACTGTTTTTTGTTGTCATCACTGATGCAATCAACTTGAGAAAAGCATGTCCTTAGTGACCAGATAAATGGTCCAAAAAAAAAACTTTTGGCAGGAGTCGATGGATAAAAACTTACCTTCATCTAAACTTTCTGCAATCCAAGAATGTCCCTTCTTAAATGTCAAAGACCTCGAGGATGCCATATTCGTTTTTGATGAGGAAGATGAAGAAAATCCACCAAGGAATTTGCCAGAAGAATGATTATTTCCATTTCCACCTACTTGTGGAGTATTCAAATTTGCAGCAGTAGCTGCTTCTGCCGACAGTCTAGTACTTCGACGAGGCACTGTATCGGAGAACAATCTTCCTGAAACCTGCCAAATAATCAAGAAATTTACAATGTCAGATAAGAAATCACTTATTCCCAGGATCATAAGCAAGACAGTCAAGTGCACCATCATGGACCTTAAATCTAAAACTGGATGGGATACACAAATTTATTAGTGAAAATTAGCACAACCTTCTATCCATGACCTGTATCTCAAAGGAAGAAAAGCTAACCTAAAGGTTAAAGTAAGCAGCATGAGCAAAATATATACTAGTCCAGATCAGAGAAACATTTAGATGATATACTATTAGAGCCCAAAATATAAACTACTAGTCCAGATCACTTATTCCCAGAATCTAAGGTCGTCCAGCATGCACGGCCTTTGAAGGCCTGACAGAGAGATTATGATATCAGATGGGTAACAAGATCTGAAGGTCAGAAGCTAGTTAGACATGTATCTTATGATTTCATTCCCATATGAGAGGTGTGGTGGACCTACAAACACATCAAACATAAGAGACATAATAACCTTGCGTAATTTCCCCTCATCCATGACCTTCCTCCTAGCTGCTTGAACAATATTATTTGACTTCATAGAGACATCACTATTGGCAACATTGAAGAAGGCCTGTCCATTTCGGCATATAGGTGGAGGAGCTGCTCCAGCTAGCTGTGAAAATAGAACATGTCAGTTAAATTTCCTGAATAGCTTAATAGCAAAAAAAACATAGTAATAAGGAATTTCCTTAAATAACGGAGATATCTTAAAGTATGTCTCAAAATTTACATGCATACCACTCAGATGTATTCATAAGCTACAGACTGTCAGATATAACCAAATCAATTCAGATAATCCAGCCACATTAATCTCTCAAGCAACAGGACTATCAGTGATAAATTCAAGTATTTGATCATTATATTATAACCACTATATATATCAGTAAATGATTTTCTTTGTTACCAATCAACTAAGTTGTCCTACTTCCTAAAATCAGAACAAAGGAGTCTAAGTTTCAACAAAGACAAAACAAAAAGGCCTTTTTCCATAAAGATCTTTAGCAACTCTAAGGCGTTCGTTCTTGATCTGATCACCTTCACAACCGAATTTAAGGAATAACACATCAGAACAACGATTGAGAGATTGTGTCACCTGAGCTGCTGCTGGAGGAGTGTTAAACTGTGACAAACTTGAAGTCACGCAATTGGTGGGTTGCACTTTGGCAAGTCCTATACCCTGTGAAAGTATGGGTATCTCTCTTGCATTGCTGGCAAGAGGTTGCTTTGAATGCCTTGGAAGTGAATCCCCGGAACTGACTGCTACATTAGAAGGTAGGCAATAGAACTCACTGCTGATGCTTGAGTTATGCAGGTTTGGCTCAGATAGTTGTTGCTGCTGAATGCGCTGAGCAGCTGCATCATCAAAGTATTCATTTTCCTCTTCCACAGCACCTGGAAGTTAATGGTCATAATGTTTTAATGTGTAATGTGCAATACCTAAGGCTTCCATAGTTTAAGGAAGAAAAATGGTTAAAATAATAATTCCAGCCAAAACCATTTATTTCCAAATAGGAATCCGCTGCTTCAAACAAAATTATTATATATAAACTAGGTTAATGCCAATAGTAACAGACAGGTGCAATTTTATTTAACAAGATTTGGGCATCAAATATTACCAGCTACAATCAACTAAATCTATGGTATCCAAGTACAAGAAGTTCATCTTTAATTCAATTAAGATGGTACTTAAATGATTATCAAGTTTCAGATCAACCCATGAGATTGGTACAGATTCAAACATCCCAATTTTCAAGCAAGAAATAGTATAAATAAAAAATTTAATGAATGCTAAGCACTGACCTAGAATACACAGTTCCTCATATGCAGCCCAGAGAAGAGGATCTAGAGCCAACGCCTGCATAAAATGATTGATGGCATTTGCTCGTCTACCTGTGTACCTAAGGAGAAAAAGATATTGAGATCCCTTTAATTATGGAAGTGGTTAAATATATGAAAAAACAGCAGCCATTGTTCGAGAAAACTTGTTGTGTCCAATGAAAGAACAAAGAAAATAAATCCAAACTAACTTATTAGCATAGTATAACATTGGAAATAAGCAATATGAAACCGAGCAATAAAACAACAAATTTATTATTATAAACATAGCATCACGGTAAAAATCTATTCAAATAATATTATTCAAAAAACAACAAAACGTCAAGTATTGTTTCCCTAGACATAATTGGATCCTGATAAAGCACTAGAGGTAAAAAATTGCCACAGATTGTGAGAGTAGACGGAAATTAGCAACCTATATATGAGCCCGAGAAGGTAATGGCCAGCTGCTCCATTTGGAACCTGCGGAACAGAGGAAAGATTACTAAATTTCTTTCACTTGCAGTATCCAAAATAGAAAAATAAATTAAAAAAGAACATTAAGGATTCTTCGCTAATAAAAACCATTATAACCAAAGACATTTATGATTCTGTTAAATGAGATTAAAAAGACATTCAATACTTATTGCATTATTCCTCCATGGATGTCACTGTACAATATAAGTGTTCAGAAAAAAGACAAACAACAGACTCATCTATATGTTCTTAAGTTCTTAGGCAAGTATTTAGCAATATAATCTCATCTTGAGCAAATAGATCCAGAAGATCAGCAGCCTCAGAGCACATGCCTAGTATAGCCAACTCTGTAGTTTTAGCTTCTAAAGTTTGGTCCATGCATCTAAGTGATTAATCACTGTGTAATTTCAAGCCAGCTCAATATAACATGGCAATGGTATGGTGATGAAGACCAGGAATATCAATTGTTTAGCTCTCCATTAACATAGAATTAATCAATGAAAACAAATAATGGAAAAGATGCATGGATAGCAATATCATGAATACTAAGAAAATCAGGCTAGCTAATAAGCAACAGTTTCAACTTGATAACAACATGAATGGAAAGACCAAAACGTTCCCCATCAAAAGTGGTTCAGATCTTATTGGCTTTGCTAGTAATTAAAGCAGGAGCTTGAACCACTTGCATGCAAATATTGCCCTATCACTCTGCTTTAGTGGCTTCATTTATATGCTTGACAGTCCATAATGCTTCGCAAGCAGGAAGTGTTGCTGAGGTAATACTTGCATGGATAGACCAATAAGACTAAGAAGTGCTAGACAGCTAAGCTACTAATGTTGTATCTTCTATGTGAATTAGTACATTTATAGCAAAGAAAAAGAAAGCATTTGATACATAACCACAGTACTAGGAATCTATTTCAAATTGCAAATTACATGCTCCTACGGTCATTCAAGATTTACTAAACATAGTACAATCATTACATGCCTCTGCATTGGGCTCATTTGCTGTAGATAAAGCTGCCTCAGCTTCATGAAGAAGATTCATCTGATTCATCTGAAAGCATGACACAGCAAACAAGTATCTGGACTGAGGCATTTTTGTTCCTGCATGAGTATGAAGCCATAAGGATAAGATAGCTAACCAAAGAAGTAATTTAAAATAGGTAAGCAGTAAATTCAAAACTTTAGAAAAACATGGAAACAATAAGAACAAACAGATGGATAAATGCAGAGAGAATCTGCTGGAAGCACTGATGCGTTACCAAATTTGAAAACGACTGTGGGGCTTTATTGTACTATAATTCTAATAAAACATCATCAAAGGCTTATAAGTTCTAGGCATAACCACCATTCACTGAGAATCACACATTACCTTTCAATATTTGGTAGGCACAATATGCTTGGTTGTTTTGCAAGTAACAAGCTGCCAAGAGTTGCAGATTTAGCTGCATTCAATAGTTTCATCACAATAATCAGCGAGAAGCATTTAGCTGAGGGCTCAGACAAGTAATCATCTGAACCAAAAACTCCAATATTTTAGTGACAACCCGAAAAATCGCCCCTCACGTAAACACAACCAAGATAAAGAAAAAAGGTTAGAAATTAAATAAGCGCACGTGCAAATCCGCGGACAAGCCCATCAACTTAAGAAAATTTAGCTGCATTGCATACAATTGGATACAAACCGAAAACCCTATCTGCAGCAAGAAATAGAATCAATTTGCTTTTCTTAATCACTATGCACGAAGATGCTATCTAAGTAACAACTTACGAAATGCCGAAGCAATCCTAGCAATCTATCCTAGGAAGTCACTTCAAGGAAAGATCCACAGAAAAAAAAGGCTCGAAGAAAAAAAGAGAGTGACGCCGACAACAGAATGACTCCTGAAAAGATCCAACTACAGGAGGACATCAGGACCATACGCAAGGAGAAGAAAGGACGGGCGATCCCGCATCCTAAGATCCGAAAGGAGGGCGGCGGCCTCCGGTGGAGGAGAGGTTACCTCGGAGGGGAACTCCGCGCAGAGACGCTCGCAGAGGAAGATGGCGTTGCGGTGCATGAAGAAGCGGAGGCTGCTCAGCACGCGATCCACCATTAGGGTTTCCATCGCCGGTTCGCTGCCGACCCTCCCCCACCTTTTTCCTCTTCTCCCTTCTCCGAGGCAGCGCGACGACGGCGAAGGCAGCACCAAGAACGGATCGGAGGAGCGCCGGAGCGGGCGACCAGAGTGAGGAGGGTTTTAGATTGGGGGAATGGGGGAGGAGGAATTGGGGGTTCGATGCCCGCAGAATTCGAAACCAGATTTAAATTGGTCCGCCCAAATCGATGAGGGTCGGCCTTTTTATTTCGGCAACGGACGACCCTCGGTTAACCTCCACGATTTTTGTACACCTTGGACGAGTACGAGTCCGAGCTGGCGTCCCACAATGCGCCACGTTCTCAGGATGAATGTGATCGACGAAGGGTGAACGAGCGGGCACGTTGCCAAAAGTAGGCAGCGATGGGACTTGCAGGATGTGAGCAGGCAATCCTAGCCGTACATCAGAAGTTCTACGGTTGAAGATTATGCTTTACGGAAGGTTGAGATGAGACGTACATTGCATCCCCCGTTTAAATTTAAATGAATCAAATAAATGTGGATTAGACTCGAGTCATGAGTTAATTAACGAACCCGAGTTTGGGTCAGATTTGACCACGGAATGGATTGGATTCAAGTCATGATTGGTTGGCAACATTCTATTGGTTGGGTGACGAGGAAAGCCGCCCCCAAACTTGCCAAATCAGCGCCTTCCTTGGCGGAGAAGAAATGGGGCGGTTTCCTCTCGCTTTCCTCCTCCTATTGAAGTCCTTCCTATATATATATGCGATGAGGACGAAAGGTCTCACCTTGAAGCCAACGGCCCCGTCCGCCCCTCTCGGCCTCGCCGCCATGGCAGGCGCAGTGGAAGCCCCGGACGCCCTCTCGCCTGCTGCCGCACCTGATTCTGGCATCGACTTCGAGCTCGACATCGACCTCGACCTCGACTACCTTCTCCAGGGTTTCTCCCAGGAGAGCTTCTTTGATATCGCTGCCGACGGTTGGATCCCTGACCAGCCTCATCTTTCATCGCCTTCCGCTACTTCTACTCCTACGGAGGAGGAGAAGTCTGGCTCGCCTTCAGTGGAAATTGGCGATTCTCCTGGATCCATGGCCTCGTACGTGAGCGATCTCGAGAAGTTTCTCATGGAGGAGGAGGAGGTGGGGGAGGCCGTGTCGGTCGAGGAGGGCTTTGTTGCTGACCATTTTTTGGACTGTTTGTTCGCCGAAGGCTCCCGAGATGTAGGAGAGGTCCCCACTCCCCAGTCCGAGGTCTCAGTAGGAAGCGAGAGCAGGAAGGAGGAGGAGGCGCCTGCACAGGTGGCTGTGGACGAGGAGAACGACGATCCGCCCAGCAAGAAGCTGAGAAGGTATTGATCCTTTTGGCCCTTTCTAAGCTAAAACTGGGACCGATAATTTGGAACGAGTAGCACTATTTTTTTATTAAAAATTAAATTTTTTATGCCATTTCCCATGAAAAAACTTTGGATTTTGTACAGTGATAGAAATACTACAATAAATGTATTAAAAGTTAAAACTTTGATTATATTAGCTCAAAGAAGGGAATACGTTGTACTGGGAACGTTTGTAATTTGTACATATCTTAGCATTCATGTGTTTCCTCAGGCAAATAAGGAATAGAGATTCTGCTATGAAATCGAGGGAGAGGAAGAAAATGTATGTGAAAGATCTCGAAATGAAGAGCAAGTGTCTGGAAGCGGAGTGCCGACGTTTAAATTATGTTCTCCAGTGTTATGCAACGGAGAATATGGCACTTCGCCAGTCCTTACAGAAGGAAAGGCTATTTGATGCTTCCGCAGCTAGACAGGAGTCTGCCGTACTCTTCGTGGGTAAGATGCCTGCCCGTATTGCTGCTTCCACCTTCTTATTTCTGACTTTATATTACTTTCGCTCTTCGAGAACCTGTGTCTTTTCGGTTCACTCGAGGCATAGTTTGTCCTTTGGCATTTGTATTACATTCATAATCATCCAGTGTGTTGACTTAAAAATCATGCGTTTGGCTAACTATATAGATTTTCTGGATTGATAACCTCCTTCTTTATCCCAAACTTCTGTTACATTCAGAGGTTGAAAGTTGTCGGTCTCTTTGAATTGCCACTGCTTTACACATAATTTGGTTGGAATTACTGAAAAAACTGTACCTAGACACTTCCTTGTCTCTTAAACTTCGTGCCATCTATTCAAAACACATAACTTTTGTTAACCGTCATTTGCTATTAGGCACATGCTGTTGTCCAACTAGGGCATTGGTGTGGTTTCTACTCTCGTGTGACCTACAGCCATATCTACTGTCATTTTTAGGTTCTCCAACATGCATCCTTTGCCATTTCAATGTAAATTGATAACAAAGTCTGTCATCCATGAATCATGCTTTTGGTGAAGAATTACTTGGTGGAGGTGGATTTTGACTCCCTTCCGTGATGGACTCCAACTTTGCTCTTCTGATATAAAGAATGGTTCTTTCTTGGCACAGGGGTATTCCAATCAACTGTGACCTTGTGTCACTGACTGACTATGTTGGTCAGCTAGGCCAACTGTTGCTTTGACTATGCTTTAGCTCATTCAAGGCCATTCTGTTTACCATAATTTTTAACACACTTGTCTAAGTGGTACAACTTATCCCCGCATATTTACGAAATTTATAACTGGCTGGTAACTGAAGTCGTTCATGGAACAGAATTACATATGTCATATGCTAATATATATCTAGTGGACCTCCGGCTGGGTTATAGAGTTAGGGAGAAGGGATTAGTCAGCGTATATTTTGCTCAGCTAAACCAATTGCTTGAACAAGACGTCTACTATTTTCTTTAGCCCAAGTCCAACTATATATATGACGTGTTCCCTAATCATGTTGTGCCAAGTTTCGACAATTGGTATACTACTGCTTCTATTTGAAACTCAATGCATTAACTTAATTGCCAAAAATTAGTGCATTATATTTCTACTGTCTTTAAATAATTTTGAAAAACTAGGGCATATCTCCTAATAGCTATTGATATTCCTTTTACATCTTTCTGGGTGTTGTTTCACAATTGTTCTTACTGAAACTGTTTTCTCATGTATCAGAATCCCTGCTGCTGGGTTCCCTGTCTTGGCTCGTGACCGTCATTTGCTTGTTCCTTCTGCCAGCCATGCCCAACCTAACCGTAAACAGTCTCGAAAGAGGGCTCGAACACGAAATTCTGGTGACGAAAAGAGTAACAAATAGGAATCTAGAGAAAAAATTGACATCAGGGATGGTAAATTTTTGGAAGAGATGCAGAGGCATGCGGACTAGGACGAAAAATTGTATGTTCCTTCTGCAAGTCATTCCATCATTCCTGTAGTTCCTTACCTTTGCTAGTAGTACTTTCTCTGTTGGACTTGGTACCCTTTTTAATAAATGGTTGTAAAAATTATCGTTGTTTGGCTCATGGAAAGACCAGAACTATGTATTAGTTTATCTCTATTATTTTGCTATCATTGTGTCAAAGTTTGGTCATGTTGCAAGATGATGAAGCTCGATCTTTCATGAATCACGCTGGAATGTTTGATTTTGTAGTCTTGGTCATTTCTATTCTTAATTTCCCTGCCAAGCGTAGAATGTGACAAACGCCCTGCTGCCCAAAAGCAATTCTTTTGTTTTGATCAGGACTTTTGTCTTCTACTGGCGCAGAGGTGATAATTTGATCGTCTTCGGGAATTGGTTGCTTCGTCTTTTCCGATGTACCTGCAAAATTTGAGTTGTTTAATTGTTATAAGTTTCTATATATTTAACATAATCATTATGATTATGTTCAGTGCTTGCAACGTTTTGTAGTCCATTCTTGCACTTCAAAACCCATGCTTTCAAGTTATTTATTGCTTTGAACAAGTTCTGCTCTTCCTCATGTAATAATACGTACGTACGATATGGTTTTCTTCTTCTCTTCTTCCCTTTTTTTAAAAACATAACATTACATTCATTTTATCAATCTCAAATGATATAAGATACAATACATCATCCAAAGGATATAAAAAAAGTATATTTATATAGTAAAATATAAATAGTATCATCAATTATCATAATTTAAATTTGAAATGATTTAAAATATAACATTACATTCATTGTTAGTGCTGCACTTTTCATAAAACATGTTTTTCTATCTCTACACTTCAATCTCATGCAACTAATCATCTTTCCTTTCCCTTGCTTTTGTTATAACAAGTGTTCCAGGCCACTAGGATGCTTGGGATTATACCTTGAAGTCTTTATCGAGCATGATTTAATTTATCATCCTCCAGGTTTTATTTTTTACCTTAAGGTGCATTCATGCATGCATCATCAAACCCGATAAATAATATCATTGTGATAGATGACAAACTGAGAAAAGGACAAGAGTGCTTAAAAAAAACATGAATGCATCACAAATTCTGCTTTCCTCTTTCCCAAGGTGTTAAAAAATATGCATCCTGCTTTGTTTTGAAAAGTGAAAACCACATCGTTTCAGTGTCTCAGTATATCTATCTGGCCTGCAGTTTCATATTATACTGAGAATAAGTTGTATCATGCAGTGTGGTGAACTGGCGATCGTATTCTTGTATTAGGTAATATATAACACAGTGATGAAAATGTTGGCAATAGCTTGTTCCTCCACATGACATTTTATTATTATTTTTCTAAAAGATAAGTCAACTGGTATTTTATTCTGTATTGCTCATTGATAGATGCATACCTGTTCAACACATACTTCCTAAAAAAAACATACTTGTTCCATCTCAGGCTACTCTCTCGATGAATCGGTCCTATCCGACAGAATAATATTCTTAATTCTGTTCTTAATATTTCCTTTTCTGAATGGTTATTTTTATCCTTAATATTGACTCTGTCTTTTGTATTATTTATTTATTTTTAAGAAAATTATTTTGGCCTCATACGGAAGGGGAGGTGTAACTCGGTGTGATTTGCTTCTGACTCAAAAATCCAAGCACAATAACAACAACATTTACTATATTTAATGTCGTCCCACATATGGTCTCATGCCTCGTCCCAACCTGGAGGCAGCAGGCAATTCTTCGAACACTGACGAAGTGGCAGCGTCCTCGATGCAGTCGTAAAACAGGAGGCGTTTCCTGCAGTCCGCCGCTGTTGTGCTCACTGCACGCGCGCAGTCCCATCCCCGTCCTCCTCCTCTGCATGTCGTAAATGGCCACGGAAGATATATAAGACGTACGTGATATGATGCCCCGATAAGGCGATCGAGAAGAGATCCTTTCAGACATCCACACGCAGCGACTGAGAAAAAAAGGAGCACTGCGGAGTTTTGAGTTTTGGGGGGAGAGTTATGGAATCGGATTTTGGTGATGCCCGGGAGTTGTCGGAGCTCCAGAAGAAGCGAACGGAATACCACCCCGAGCTCCCCCCATGCCTCCAGGTTACACTTCTTCTTCTTCTTCTTCTCGTACACTGTCACCATTGTGGCCGCGTTTCTTGCCTATACTTTGAAGGGGTTACGATGCATTTTAAGGGCTTGGAGTGCTATCAATTTATCATCGTTGAAGAAATCCAGTTTCCTTTTTGGAGAAATGGAAAGAGATCCAGTGATAGAGTACTTGTTTTATTCTGTCAATTTCCTTCGTATCTTTCAAGAATAAGTGGAGTTTTGCCAAACCGTTCAGTGTGCACTTCGGAGCACTTCTCGAGCCTCCCAGTTGATATGTTTATCGAATAAGTTTGTTTGAATACGACAATTGCTTTTTCATTTACCCAAATTTTAACTTTTCACGAGGCTGTGCATTGACCTGGCAACATATAACTTCACGTCTATCCTAGATGATGTTTAAGGCCCATTCTAGGGACTTTACGCCTGCAACTTATTATCCTAAAAAAAAAATACAACTTTACCTTTGAAGGTTGAAGATTTTTTGTCAGCTCATATGTAACTTCATGCTCGTTTACTGTTTGATTAAACCTTTTATCATGTGATGGATCGACATTTTGGTGGTCTTTATACTTTTCTTTCTCTTTGTAGTTTAGAACTTTAATTTACCCAAAAATTTGACTGGCAAACATGTGTCACATCTACTAATCTTGCGGCCCTTCTGAACTACCAAGGAATATTTATTTTCCATTCTAGGATCTCTATATGTTTCACTTCCACCTCCAAGGAGCTCATTTTTTATGAACAGGGCACAACCGTTAGAGTAGAGTTTGGCGATTCAACAACCTCGGCAGATCAATCGAATGCAAATGCCATCAGGCAGGCATTTCCCAACACTTTTGGTCAACCCATAGTTCATTTTTTGAGGGCAACAGCCGAGGTTCCTGATACCCAGATCGTCAAAGGACATTCCCCAATGAGGTTTGTCGGCGTGAGCTCTCTCCTACAGTATGATTTGCCGTTTATGTAAAACTTTTTTTTTCTTGAATTCATACCTGGAGGAATCTACCTGTGCTAGTTATCCAACAAAATTAGAGCAACCAATCAGCACTTCTTCTCTCATACAAACTTGATTTTTCATTTTGCTTAACTTGGCTTTTAGCTTTTCTGTCGGTCCAACTCGAGTGCTGTCACATTGGATGTTTGCTTTGGACATATTCTCATAAGATTACTAGACAAATGAAGTGCCCACACAGTACTACATGGCCTTCTAAGACAAATAGTTTTATTCCTTGCAACTATCGAAGTAGAAGCCTTTTTTCTTAATTCTTGAATCTTGATCTTACCTTGAATTCTTTTTGTCAGGTTGGGCTTCTCTTGAAAGTTGCTATTTTCTCATTTGATTTATATGTTGTGATCCACTCATTGACTCACATGATAAGTGCAGAGTAGGTGTAGTATTTTGCGGAAGGCAATCACCAGGAGGGCATAACGTTGTATGGGGTCTTTATAATGCTATCAAACTTCACAACCCTGACAGCGTTTTGCTTGGTTTTGTCGGTAAGCTTTTCTCATGAGCTTATCATATGTGAATGTCTCTTCTCCCTTTTGTATTACAATGCGTAAACATTATTTTTGCACATATTATGCTGACTGATGAGTTGCTGAATACTCAACATAGAAACAATATGTAATTGTTTTGCACATATTGTGCTGACTGATTCCAGCCTCTGACCCTCGAATTGTATGTGCCTTTTTGTTATCATAAATCTGTTCACCTTTACTGGAATCTCGAGGCCAATTCTGCAGGACTAAGTGTAATCATGAGCTAATCGCTTTTCTTTCCTTTGATACAGGTGGCACCGAAGGTTTATTTTCACAGAGAACTCTGGAAATTACTGAAGAGGTTCTTGCTACTTATAAGAATCAAGGTGTGCAGAAAATTTGTCATCTCCTTTCATGTTATTAAGTTCAGTAGTATTCCAGAGTGATTAAAGCTATTTATTTACTTTGAAGGTGGTTATGACTTGTTGGGCCGGACAGTGGATCAAATCAGAACATCTCAGCAAATAAATGCTGCTTTGATTTCATGCCAAGACTTAAGTTTGGATGGTCTTGTCATTATTGGAGGTACTTCACATTCACAATTCCAGGGTGATCTTCTAGTGTTTTTGTTATTTTGGTATATATGCTTTCTTACTGTGTATTTGTTCTTCATGTCACAAGGAGTCACATCCAATTCTGATGCTGCTCAGCTAGCAGAAACATTCGCTGATGCCAAATGCTTAACAAAGGTACCTTCAGTTTACTGATGCTGCTCTTTGGCTTCCTTTTTATCTATTCTTGAACAATTGCTTTCCTTTTTTCCTGCAAATAACAAGGACTATGTAAACAGGTGGTTGGCGTCCCTGTCACTTCGAATGGGGATCTTAAAAACCAATTCGTGGAGACAAATGTTGGATTTGATACAGTATGCAGGGTAAGCCTGAAAAATGCTCATTCATCTGCATGTTCAGTTGCTCAGTTTATATCCTTCCTCCATGTTGTATTTGGGATTATAAACTTGTAGAGAACTCAATTTTTTGAAAGCGCCTCACTAGTTTAGCTGGTAAAGCTGTTGCTGTTTGTTGATTGCAAGGTCTTTGGGTCAAATTCCACCCTTTTTTTCAAATACCAACTTTATGCATTCTTTTTATTCTTTGGGTTCTAGTTTTCGAAGTCTGGTCATTTGTTTTTGATGAGGAGGTTATTGTAACTTTAGCAAAAACTGCAAGTTTATTTTTTTCTTCTTTTGTCTGTTGATATTTTATGCTTAATATACACTACTACTCAATTTCAGGATTTTTTATTTATTTTTATGAAACAATTTCAGGTTAATTCTCAACTAATAAGCAATGTTTGCACAGATGCACTATCGGCAGAGAAGGTAAGCCAAGGCCTTACCATCTCAAAGGAATTGGAGATGAATCTTTCTACTGATAGCAAATTATGTTGCCTTTTAGTTCTAAGATACTTGTTTGAGATGAATCTTTCTACTCATAGGAAATTGTTGCCTTTCAGTTCTAAGATACTTGTTTGAGATGAGCTGCATATAATTAGTCTGATGAGTCAAATTTTTAGTTTGTTATTATACCCTTTTCCTTCTAATTAAACTAATGGTCTTCTGTTTCAGTATTACTATTTCATTCGCTTGATGGGTCGCAAGGCTTCTCATGTGGCCTTAGAGTGCGCTCTTCAGTCTCACCCGAATATGGTTTGTATAGAGCTGCTTTTGTTCAGTAACTAATGCTGCATACTGATTTGATTGATTTGTGATCAGCTGATCTTGGGAGAGGAGGTGGCCTTGTCAAAACTCACAATCTTTGACATCACAAAGAAAATCTGCGATGCAGTTCAAGCAAGGGCAGAGAGAGGTCGGACAATATGCTTATATGCTTTAGTTAATTGATTGCATTGATGTCCATATGTCCAATTCTGATGGTTCGAATTTTCCTGCAGACAAGTATCATGGGGTTGTTCTTATCCCGGAGGGACTTGTAGAGAGCATTCCAGAGATGTATGCTCTTCTACAGGTGGTGTCCCTGTTTCTACAGTAATTAAACTGCTTCTATAAGATCTTCAAGACTTTTGACAGCATGGAAATTATTAATCATCATGTGATGTTTTGGCTGATGTGATTGCTGCAGGAAATCCATGACCTCCACAACCAAGGGATTCTGGCAGAGAATATTTCTTTTAATCTTTCACCTTGGGCATCTGCCTTGTTTGAGTTTTTGCCACCGTTTATAAGGAGACAGGTTTTCTTATAATTTCTTTATTTGACTAAAACAAAGTTAGTTGCTTTAACTTTTACTTCACTAAATCATAAACGTAACATGTTCTGTGATGCAGCTGCTGCTTCATCCAGAATCTGATGACTCTGCTCAGCTGTCCCAGGTAAGATTTTGTCAATTTTGGAGACAAAGAGGGTTCCTTTTCTTTTTCTTATTTATAGCTCTAATTGCTTTCTTGCTCAGATTGAAATGGAGAAGCTTCTTGCGCAGTTAGTAGAAACAGAAATGAACAGAAGGATGGTAAGTTGACTTTGAAATACCATATCATTCATGTCGACCAACTTCTGCAATAATATTCTGATCTGAGAACTCAAAATAAACAACTTAAGCATTTGATTTTTTTTTTTTGGAATCTAGTGATTGTTGAATCCACAACCTCCAATATAGAGTCTTATGGCTTTAACCAATATAGAGTTGAATTGGTAAACAACTTAAGCATTCGAAATACTTGCTCAAAAATATGGACAAGACTTGGATTGCCTTGTAGATTTTGATGTCAGAGGCGGTGACACTTTGCTATATTCCAGAAAGAAGGCTCATACAGAGGCAAAAAATTCAATGCTATTTGCCATTTCTTCGGATATCAAGCTCGTGGATCTTTACCATCGAGGTTCGACTGCGACTATGCGTATGTATGTGTGTCAAATCTTTGTAGTTCTCTTGGATTCCTATTACCTCTCATTATGCTCTGAGAAATAGCAAGGTTGGCACCAACAGGTTCTTGGGCACATTTGCTATCATGTTCTTGCAACTGGTTTGAATGGATACATTGCGACTGTGACGAACTTGAAGTATCCTGTGAACAAATGGCGTTGCGGCGCTGCACCACTGACGGTACCAATCTTCGTCAGTTCTCCATGGTTTGTTGATCTTTGCTTAGTTACTTATGCCGGATTGATGAAGTCTTTTGGTCTCAACTAGGCAATGATGACTGTGAAACCATATTCCCGTGGCCCTGGAGCGATTCCTATTGGAAAACCTGCCATCCATCCTGCTTCCGTGGACCTGAAGAGCAAAGTATATGAGTATGTGCTCAAGAACTCCACAGTTTACCTTGAGAATGTGGCCCAACGTTTTCCGGCGTTGATCGTGTTCATCCTGCCTCTTGTTTCAGGTTGCTGAGGCAGAAGGCGTCGAGCTTTCTGATGGATGATCTGTACAGAAGCCGAGGGCCACTCCAGTTTGAAGGACCAGGTGCCGATGAGAAGCCATACACGCTCACTGTTGAGGACCAGGATTACATGGGCCGGATCAAGAAGCTCCAGGAATACCTTGACAAGGTTCGCCTGTTTCTTTTATTTATTGAAACTTTGAAATATCAGACTTCTTCAAGACTTGACCTGATCAGATTTCCATCTTCCGTTTGAGACAATGAGCATAATCTTGGCTTGTTCTTGTGATCCCACTCCACTCATCTTCTTGTTTACATGCAGGTGAAGCGCATTGTGAAGCCTGGGTGTTCAAAAGATGTTGTGAAAGCTGCTCTGAGTTCCATGGCCTCTGTAACTGAAATCCTCTCAGTGATGTCAACTCCATCATTCGGTAGCCATCAGCCACTGTAATTGATTTGGGGGAGTTGATATGCTGATGCGTCTCCAGTCGATTGTTTTCGTGTACATTTCTTTTCTTCTATGCGATAGCTTTTCTTCGTGCAGTCTGCAGAAGTAGGAATATAAATATTCTTGGAGCCTGCAGAAGTAGGAATAAATGTCACACCGTCCAGGTTAATTTCAACAGCTGTGTAGTGCTATTAGACATTTGCAGCTTTCTGAATCCATTTTAGATGCTGGGATTTACCAGCAGAAGTTGCAGATATCTTCTTTTTTCCATTGTGAAATGATGATGTTTTTTGTAGCCGAATTGAGCTTGAGGTTGTGATCGCAGCACCTCTTATCCTCCGGAATTGTCGTTGTGATCATCTTCTTCAAGTAATCAAATGATGTTTTTGGAAAAGCCATGAGAGGGAGGGAAGGATCTGATGTTTAGATGAATCAAGTTTTTGAAGTATTGAATACTGAATATAGGAAGGGATTCGACAGATTGATTCATCATATATATCGCCCTGGTGCTTCAGGTTTCTCATACACCAGCAGCAGTGCATCCGCTGTATCACGGACTTGCGATTACCTGTAATTAGGATTGGAACAGTTGATTGCGGTAAGAGTGATGGTCGTCCATAAAATGTTAACAATTATTGCTCAATACCACAGAAGAGATCAATGCAGCCAATCTCAAATAGATTGATAAAAAAAAATTGACTTGAGAGGGAAGACGGGTTTGATGACTCGGGTTTCTGACGGTGCCATGGACGATGTATCCCTTGGAGAGGAGCAGCTTCACCAGCCAGGAGGCGATGAAGCCTCCGGCGCCGGTCACGCACACCCTTCTCTTCTCGGCCGCCGGCTCCATGTGGCCCAAGTCTACGCCTTCCGCTGCGCGTGTGGGTTAGGCTTCGTGGAACCACGAACGAAAGGAGAGAATGACCTTTTGATGATATCGACTTGCAGAGGTCGGTCTTTCGATATGGAGAAGTCGACGACCGAGTGGCGAAGACGACGATAGTAGATTCTAAATAATCGTAGAGAATGACCTCTTTTTTCTCCGGCCGTGGGCTTTTCGTCGAGCCTCTGTCCGCTGCACGCCGTGCCATGCAAATTACTGAGCGCTCGATTTGGTAGGTTGTCGTGATTGGGCTACTGTGTAGATCGTCTCTGGTGACGATGCTGCGGCGTCGCCGTGCTTGAATGCAGGCGAACCTGCAACGCCAAGGCAGCGGCGGCGGTCGGGGAGGTGATGGCCATATGGGCGGATACACGCCGACGCCGCCAGGGGGTGGTGCAGAAGGGCTTCGAGGGCCGTAGCAAGATCTGGGCCATTCTCGACACCCTCCGCTCGCACGGTGTCAACCTCGTCATCTACCAGGACGGCGAGCAGCCTCCCTCCAAATTCTTAATGCACCGTGGCTGTTCGATCAAATGCTTCTGTGAATTGTTTTTACCTTACAAGCTACAGTTTGATTACACTTATTAATTCCTCGTGTGAGGCAAATGGATAATACATTATTACATGTGGACCTCCGGGGACTTGAAAGATCACCAAATGAATGCAACTCACCAACTTCTACTGCCCCACCACTGTGTACTCACGGACACAGGAAAACAACTCTAAAACATAACACAGACTAGTTGTCCAAAAGACCTGCAGCTCGATAGCACTCAACGCTGTCGACAAGGCTCTCCTTCATAGTCCTACGTTTCCATCCCAACTCCTCCAACTTCACTGAATGCACACGTCCATCCTCGGCGTCCGTGAAGCTGCCGTTTAACAACTTTAGGTCAATATTATTCAAAAGAAAAAGTATACAGATATGTTCAGAGTTGAAGTGAGTTATACGGTCACAGTACTTGTTAAGGTAACTGTAGTTGGGGTACAAGCTCTTGAGCAAATCCACAAACTCAGGGGATTTCATCGCATGCGATGAACAGATATATCGCCCTGATGCTTCGGGTTTCTCATACACCAGCAGTAGTGCATCAGCCGCATCTCGAACATCGACAAAGTTGAACGTTTTATTCTCCATCGATTTGCGATTGCCTGTAATTAAGATTAGAACAGCAAGAGCGATAATTATCCTTAGGATGTTAACAAATTTTGCTCAGTGACACAGAAGAGGACGACGTAGCCAATCTCAAATAGGTTGGAGTTGTATATTGCACTTTTTTTAATCAATTTGTAAGGAATTTAAATGCCAAAACAAACGGTGCGGGGATGAATGTTTTCCTTCCCCATCCTTTATACGTGAGCTTCCCAAACAAGGAATAGGAAACCCCTCATCCTCTTTTAAACTGCAATTTTATACTAAAAGTCTGCATCTCCTGGCATTATCAGGTCTACTTGTTTTCAACTGTTCATGTAGCCAAAGCAAATAACGATGGAGTGTAAAGATATACCTTTCAGAATATTGATGAGAAACAAGCTGCTAGCATTCACAGTGGGTTGGAGAAGTGGTCCGATCACCATTGATGGGCAGACAGTCACAACGTCAAGTCCATGTTTCTCAGCATAAGCCAGTGTCTCTCTTTCTGCAAGTGTTTTTGAGAGGTAGTACCAATTCTACAAAAACGGTTATTGAAGATGAATTAAAGTTGAGTGAATCAGCTGAGAATATAAATCTATCAACTGGGTCATTTCCTAACAGTTAACATGCTAATTAGCCATGAAAACAGTCCAACTGTAGTAGGTAAATTTTCCTAGACAAGCAACTTTGACCTTCAGTAATTAAAGTTGCGTATTACTGAGCCAAACAATTGAGTGAGAGACTTGTAAAGTTGATCCCCTAGGATCAAGTAGACCGAGTAAAGAGTCAAGGGAATATCTTTGCTATACATGATGATTGGGAACCTGAATCCAAACAAGTATGCATTAAACAGCATTTAATTCACCTATGAAATAGAACAGCTACCTATCATTCATCTCTGTTGCCTATGAGCAAGCATCTGCATGTCAAGAATCTTGAGAACACAATTCAATATCCACTGTAGAACATCAAGTACCTCAGTGTTCCGGCAATATTCCTCGTCTGACCAAGAGTCCTCATCCATGATGTTAACCTGTGATATATCTGGACGCATAGTGACAGCAGCAGTTGATGAAACCACAACCACTCTCTTGACTTTGGCCTCAAAGCTTGCCCTGAGGACATTCAGTGTACCTGTAACTGCAGGAGCAATAACCTCTACCTGCAAGTTGATTGAAGCCAAAAAACCTTCTCAATATTCCGCAGTCCATAGATATACAAATTGATGAGAACATATAGCATTGTAAAACTATCTATGAATGATGGCAGTGACAGATCATCACCTAAATTAACCTCACTATGTACGACCAACCAGACAGAAGGCTACCTTGACTCCAATTAAACCAGGCCGTGGACAACTGGCCACCTCAATAATGACTCAACTAGCTCATGGCCACATGGGCGGATGACTAGAGGGGCTTCCACTATAAAAGGGAGAGTTTGGCCCCTGGGTCAAGCATCGACACTATTCATCTTGCTCAGAGAACTCCTCAACCACACTCCAAGGATCATCAAGTCGGTGCTCTTTGGCACAGCCCATCAGAAATTGTCAATTGGGCTTTCACCTTGGCAAAAAGCCGGTAATGTCCGGGGTCTCCTCCGAGTCAGGTTCCTCTCAATTATAAACAGAATCATCAAGTAAATACTTTCTTTTCTACACGCTAGGAGCATATCTTTATCGTCTTAGCATAACCACCTATGTGAACAGCAGTCGAGGCATCTCTAGAAAAATAAATCAGTGGCTGGAGACTTGGATGGATCCAGATGGTCTGTATTGAAAGGAATATGCGAATTTTCCACTCCTAAGGCACCGTTAAGACCCCCCAACTGAAGCACATATTTTAGTTTCATGATGTTAATAACTTTCTCTTTTTTCTTTTGAACTTTCTTCTCTAATAGCATATGGTGGGTTCCCCGTTCCCCTCCATTCTCCCCTTAAAATCCAAAGGAGAAAAAAAAAGAAGAGAAAAAAAACGATCACTACTACCATCTGATGCAGTAAAAGCATGTGAAGATTAAGTGAGACTTGCCTCTGGGTTGGACGCTTTGGTAGAGGGGACGGGACTCGCAGTATGGAAGACCCCTTCACATCCTGCAATTGCCGGTGTGATGGAATCATAGTCGAGCAAGTCTGCCTTAAACAGTTGCAGATTCTCTGTGGCGTTTTCCAGCTTCTTCAGATGAGCGTTCTTAGGATCACCTGAAAAAAGAAAAAAAAAACAATCATAGCATTAAATGAGAGCAGATACGTGCAGTTCCGTGTTCATCGCATCTAATCGAACAGTGAGACATCATGCTGTAAAAAGTATAACAAGCATCATCCGAAGAATGACTTGATAAAGAAGACAGGGTTGATTACTCGGGTCTCTGACGGTGCCGTGGACGACGTAGCCCTTGGAGAGGAGCAGCTTCACCAGCCAGGAGGCGAGGAAGCCTCCGGCGCCGGTCACGCACACCCTTCTCTTCTCCGCCGCTGGCTCCATTTGTCCCAACTCTACACCTTCCGCCGCGTGTGCTTAGGTTTTTTCGGAAGCCCGAGAGGAAGGATGCGAAGGCCTCTGAGGTCATGGTTTGGAAACCCGTGTCTTATCACTCGCAGAGAAGGCCAAGGCAATACGGCTCGGTGGAGGGCTGATCTTGTAGCGACGCGTGTCGGCTTTACTTTAACCACTTGCACCGCATGACTTGATATTTTGTTCGAATTTTTTGGCACGGCGTTGGGCGTTGGGCTTTTTCGTCGAACATGTGCGGTGCGCGCCGTGCTGTGCCGTGCGAAGGTTTTAAGCGCTCGTGTCGGTAGGGGTGGGTTACTGCGAAGGGTCGTGTGTGGTGACGATGCTGCCTGCTGCGGCGAGCAAGCGATTCGTGCTGCGCCTGTTCATCTCGCTCAAGTTCGTGACGGCCAACGTGGTGGACCGCCGCAGCGGGCGAGTGGTGGTGACGGCGTCCTCGGTGGAGAAGACGCTCAAGGCGGGGCTCGAGTGCAGGCGCACCTGCAACGCCAAGGCGGCTGCGGCGGTCGGGGAGGTGCTGGCCATGCGCCTTAAGGTCGACGGCCTGGCGGAGGAGCCGATCCACGCCGACGCCACCAAGGAGGTGGCGAAGAAGGGTTTCAAGAACCGCACCAAGGTCTGGGCCATCCTCAACGCCCTCCGCTCGCACGGCGTCAACCTCGTCCTCGACCAGGGCGACGGCCACCACCCTCCTCCTTTCTAACGCATCGTACTTGTTCGTTGAAATGCTTCTGTGAACTAAAAATGGGGCATACGCTACGGAAGAGCTGTTTTCTGCTTCAAATCATTTCTTCATCGAAATGTGAAATTTCTTGCACCATAATCAACTCACATGCGCACCATCTTGAACTAAAGAGCAACCAAGAACTGGGTAGAACAATCTTTTTACAAATCGGGATCTAAATATTATAACTTCTGACACTGTACATCAACCTGTTTGATTGTACCAGATATATTACAATGTTGTCAGGCAAAATTGAGGGTGCCATGAAAGCATGCCATTTTCGAACACAGGTTTCCCTATCGAACAGGTTGCAACAATTCTCCAAGTTGTTCCGTTCATTTTTGTAATGTCAAACTTCAGGTGGAGAGCCGGCCTTCTGATTTCTCTTTCGAGTATCTCTCGTCTTGAATCTCTTCCAATTCTTCGTCGTCACCTCTCTTTCCTGCTTGCTCCTTCCAATAAGCTACCAACTTTTTCAGGCGGGCCATCTCTTTGGAGGAAACGTTCTTGCTTGGCTCGTTGATGATTGATCGCACCCTCGATGCATACCTGCAGAATAATCAAATGAAGAACACCCAGTATATGCAGTTAAGCTCGGTTAAGCAATGTGGATTGTGTGATATCTACATAAACTGCATCAGGGGTAGTTGCTAGAATCAATAGGAATGAGCAGCACCTATAGCTAAGCAAACGTATCTACATAGCTGAAGCATGGGTGTGATTCATGAAGTGCAAAGGCTACCAAGTAACATTGCAGAAGGGGAGGCGTTCAGTGATGAACAACAACCGAAAGCAAGAGGAGAAAATAATACGTACGTCAAGGAGTTAGACGTCTCTTCCAAGTTCGACTCGGCCGGAGAAACATTCACAAACATTAAAGTTTTGGCATTTCCGCCAAGAGAGTCGCTCATAAGCATTGTCAACTTATGATTTCTGTAGGGAATATGTTGTCCCTCAGAACATAAGGCGCCAATCACATCTCCAAGGGCTGAGAGAGACTTGTTGATACTCTGAGCTTCCTTCAGTTGGTTTCCTGATGAGCCACTCTTCTTAATTCTTTCAGAACCAGCAAGGTCGACAAAACTAAGCTGTAAATTTACAGGCAGAAAAATAAGTTTAACATTAGAACTAAAGAGGATGATAAGGTTGCCATCATAAACTCACGTAAAAAATGGTAGCGACTTAATTTCTAGAAAACGATGTTTTGAAACTATGAAAAATTACGCTTGTCTACCTAAAAACGTCATTATAATTTGCTAAAAAAATTTCAGTTTTTCATAAATCATTCAGTAGTTAACCTGTCCCACTAATGTGATCAATGAATCCTTTTTATGTGATACAGTGACGACGGCATAAACAAACAACTGAATGATACAAGCTTCCTACAAATAAAAGAAGTGCATACCTTTCCTCTAGCAAGAGATTGAGTTTGAAGATTGGTACTTTCAATAATAATTGAAAGTACCAAGTGCGACCTTGAACTTTGATCGTTCATTTGTGTCCCAGCAGTATGTCGCCGCTCAGATCCTCTAGAGATAATGGTCTTAAGATCATCGAAATTAGAGATTTGGACCACCGTTGCGTTCTCAATTGAGACCAAGCCCTGGCGAGTGAGGAATCGATGGTATATTTTAGAAGAATAAACCTAAAATTTAAATTTTCAATCTTATACATGACCTAGGTATACATCAAAGAGGATATGAAATTATCGTTTGAGCTGTCAAATCAAACATGACCTAGATGTATAAAATCTAACGATGTTTCATTTAGAATGAATTCTGTAACCAAATACAACAGAAACGTTACCTTCGAATCCTTTTTTATTTCCAACTTCAGGCGTTTTGCATTCTTAGGTAACAGAAGATCCACGAGAGTGTCCTGGTACAATTCTACCATATATGCCTGAAATTACATGAAGAACATGGCAATACATTCAACAGAAATTACAAATAGAACAATTAAATAAGAGTACACAAAATATACGCTCCTCTGCCTCTATACAGGTGTTCAATATTCACCAAGTTTTAAAAAAAAATTAAATAAGAAAAGATAACTAAAGGGTGCAACGGTTTAATTTTATTATCTGATATTGATGATGAACTCGATTGCATTTATGTGCACACCAGTGATTTTCATGAACTCTTTTATAAAAAAAATATTTTCATAAACTTGCAAAAGCAACCAAGTTACTTAATAGAGCAGTTGGAATTTTAGGACTGGCAATCATACATCTGCCTCGCCTACCAACATATTTCTTCTCTCCTTGCACCACACGTTACATGGCTACCATGAGTAACGTGTCCATCCCCTCTGCTTCCAACACAACACCACCTCCGCCTCCTCCCTCATCATCATTCTATGCTCTCCATCGACTCCAACACCATCATCAACAACTGTATCGCAGGACCCCCACTTCTCCTCCCTCACATCACCATTGTATGCTCTCCATCGACTCCAATACCACAATAAACTTAACGATATCGCAGGACCTCCGCCTTCTCCCTCACATCACCATTCTATGCTCTCCATCGACTCCAACACCACCATCAACTTATCGCAAGACCTGCAACTATGACTAGCTACCTTGGTCAGTTATGGTGGCCAGAGATTGACAAGGTAAAGATTATATTACTCTACCCACTTATGGAAGCCATTATTTAATACTAGCAACGTAGAGATTTTCTATCATAATCCGGAACATGATAAGGAGGAGTAAAACCTTAGCATTGTATCGACGACTCATGTTCCAGTAGGAACATGTATTTTTTTCTTAATTTAATGAGTATTGAACCCTCAACTTTGTGCACATAACCTTCAGTGTAAAGTCTAATTATTTTAACTAAATAAGTTTCAGCATGTACTTTGTGCGCGCTAGAAACATGTAATGATGCAAGTGAAACCAAATTTTAGAATAATAAGAATAACAATAAATATCTGATAATAAATTTAGAACTCACCTTCAAGGCAAAAGAGTATTTGCTACTATCACGCTTTATAACTCTGAAAAGTTCAGCAGTTGCTTTTGGAGTGAGACCAGGACTATCTTCGGAACCATAAATTGTGAAAGTCTTTCCAGAACCAGTTTGACCATAAGCGAAGATGCAAACATTATACCCATCTACAGCAGATTGTACCAAGTACTGCATATTGATGGCTTACTAATCAGTACTTAATGAAAAATAAAAAATGCAAATAAAAGTATGTGCATATCTACAGAGTTGTCGGAACTCCTAAATCTTCGAGAACCAGTTCGACCATAAGCAAAGATGCAAGCATTATACCCCTCTAGGGCAGATTGCTCCAAATACACATATTGACGGCTTATCAATCAGTGAGTAGAACACCAAGTAATGCAAATAAAAGTTGGTGAATATCTACAACAGGTGTTCCACACCAAATTCAACAATAGTTCATAGAAGAGAATCAAATGATAGTGCATATTGAAATTTACTAACTTTCAAACAGACAAGATACCTTTGTATCTTCGAAAACTTCATCCTGCGAAGTGCCTTGGTCAAAAACACGATCATAGATATGCTGTTTTGATTTTTCATCCTTCCAAGGATGTGCAATTGTAAATTCATCGGGGCTAACAACTATAGCCTTGTCCCCTTCAGCAATCTCCTTCTCGTTTGCAGGACGCAATCGGCAATATACTCTTATCTTGCCTTTCATGTCTGTTGACAAAAAGTTTATCATTGTGAAGAACAACACTAAAGAACTATGAGATAGCAGCATAAAAAGATTACAGAGTTATTAAAACCTTCAATTGTATTGTAATATCGCTTCCTTAATATTTGTTCTTCCTTGTAGAGTGCCTCTAATTCAATGATCTGTGCCCCTTGTTTCTTCAAAATGGCAGCAGTTTGTTCATTCTTTCGATCAATATCCTACAATAATATTTATGAAGTAAACTTTAGCCTTCTTAATATAATGCACTTTCAGTGGAAAAATTTTACAGGATATTTTGGTCTATCTGTTATAGCAAAAATACGAAATATATGAGAATAACTATATATACCGCTTTGAATTCTCGTAATTCTTCCAATTCCCTTGAATTATTTTGTAATTCATCTAATTCTTTGTTTCTCAGAGTAATAGTATCATTAGCAATACTTAAATCTTGCACGACTCTTTGCACTTTCTGCTCTAGTTCTGTAATATGCTTCTTCAGCATCCTTCGTTCCTCTTCAAAACTGTGTTCTAATGTATTCTTCTGCATTTTAAAAGTCACATAACCAAAGACAAATAAGTACACATCGCATTTTTTTGCATCACATAAATACATAATGTGTCCAACAGCAACTGCATACAAGATAGGGCATAGGAGATGTGGGCATAATCCAAAGAACAGAAAAGCAGGACTCTATACCTCATCACTTTTCATTTTCTCAAGCCTTTGAATCTTTTGCTCAAGCAAAGATTTATCTTTTAGTAGCCCTTTATTACTTTCTCTTGATGCATGCAACTCCTTTATGCATGTCCTCAGGTCCTCTTGTGTTTTACTTAGCACCTTTATAAAGTGCACCATAGAAGAAATAACTAGGTCATAAATTTCAAAGTGAATACATTTTTCAGACAATATGCAATTACAATTAGAGGGATGGTGAAGAAGAATGACCAGTTAAAACCTAACGATTGATTATTAATACCTCAGTGCTGACTGAAGAATGTTCGTTAATGCCTACTCTTGCTAGTTCAGCCTCCAAACTACTTTTATCCAGCAACGCAGACTGACAATACGTGTGAACGGAAAGACCAAAAGCTGTCAAGTAACATCAATAGGTACAGAGCAAATAAATGGTTTAACCACCAAGGGATTACCTCCAATGCTGAGTCTTTTTCGTTATATAATGCTTTAAGTTTGTCATGATCACAAATAATATCTCTTACATTTTGCCTCTCCAACCTCAATGATTCTTTCAACGCTTCCATTTCCTCCTGCATCTCTGATTCTCGTTTCTCCCTTGCATGCAGTTCTTCCAACAACTAATGCAACACAGCAATGAGTTCACGTCATAACAAGGATTGACTTGAGTAACAACTTCCGCAAAATCTTATAATGGAAACTCGGAGAACGCAAAAGGATACACAATATTTGTATATGGACATTATTAATTTCAGTGTTCAGTTACTAGAGTCACATGTTATATAAGATGAAATACAGAAAATGTTGGCACAATCTCAGCATAAGATAGGCTATGTTCCTATCTCTGTCCATCTTTAGTTGGGTGCGGTATGTTCCTAAATAATTTGTGCAGCATATATCACTATAGAAGGATGAGGTTAATAGAATAAGTACTATGCAAAAGTATATATATATATAGGAGATAAAATCTAGTGTTTCCCCAAGCTAGCTAAATCTATGCTGTTTTTTTATAGAACCCCAAGCTAGCTAAATCTATGCTGTTTTTTTATAGAACTAAGTGAGTATTGAACTCACAACCTTTCGTATAGAATCCAATTGCTCTGATTTTCGTATAGAACCCAATTGCTCTAATCATACACTTCCATCATGATGCATTAAACCTGCTAAGCTTGGAGAGAAGATGTCTATATATCAAGGTTGGCAAGGGTATTTAGAAAAGAAAAAGCCATTTATGATACTGCAAATCTAGTAAGCATGTAGAGAATAAAGTACTTACACGATCTGCATTCTTTTGAGATTCTTCTGCAGCTCTTGACAATTCTTGTACACGTTTTTCATAGACATCAAGACCTGGAGTTTTGACAGTATGAGAAAAGTCACCTTGACTAGCTCCACCTGTAGCGGATCGGGCTTTTGCATATCGACGAAGCATTACATCATTGATATGTGTCTGAAGCGCAACACATATTTCCTCACCCTAAAATGTCCACAATTAATTTACATGAGATCTACTTTCCAATTTCCGAAATGCATCAAATAGGGTCCAAAAGGAATTCAATCAAAGTTGACGAAGAACATGAAGTATATAGGTATGCGTGAACCTGCTTAGTTTCAAACTGAAAAATATGAAGAACACCAGCAACTCTCATCTTGAAAAACACAGCAGTGTTGCTGCTACCAAATTGCATAATATCTCGCAGCTCTGCAGAGTGCAAGTACTCCTTTGGAACTGGACGGAAAAAATGAACCTAAAACCAGAAGACACGTCTAAATCTTAAGATCTACCAGACTATAGTAGCAATGATTCACCAAACACGTGTGAATTGCAACTAACCCCACGTTTGTTGATGCCTAAAATGATTCGTCCAGGTAAAAGACCTATTGGATCATCTATCTTCCGGACACTGAAGAAAACAGAATTTCCATAAGGAAGAGTCCTCAAGATTCTAAGCAACTGTTGTTTAGCGTCATCTTTTGACAAATGCTCCTGCAAGGACCAAGGAAGATGAGTGATAGATTAAAAAGGTTTCCCCAAGAACGTGTGGAAGAATCAACTGAAGTACTCTTGTTACTGAAACTAAATGATAAATTAATAAATGCTACCCACATATCACATATGCATAAATATTCTTTAACTTACAACCCTAACAAGCATAAAGTCATACATGCACATATGAGAATCAAAATATCACAACTAAAGAAGTGTCAAGTATTGACACTTCAATTTGTTACATAGCAACGGCCAAGTCAGTTTTCATGAAAGATCAGCAGAATTTTGCAATCATATTTCACCTTCAACTTATAGAAAATGAGGCCGTGATTGCAGCCAACATAAGTTTAGGAGAGAGAAATTTGGCAGCAGATGTAACTTAGTCTAAAGGAATTCAGTAGAAAGATATTTAAGAATTTTATGAATAATGAATTGAATATCAAGTATTGCCACCGAAGTTCACATATTACCATTGATCTATAACGAGAGATAATATCAAGCTCCCAGTCTCGCCTTGGACGAGTAACGGCAATTTGTCTAGGAAGAAATCTTTCTAGAAGAGATATCCATTCACTGCAAAGTCATTAGAAATTTGAAGAACATCCACTAACTAATATCTGGAAGTAGGAACGAACTGTAAAGATGTTACTTAAACAGTAAGGTGATCAAGACACTCACACACATGAGTCAGGGTGTTCAACACACCCAATCTCGATTAAAATTTGTAAAGCCGAAAGCTGTGCAGCATCATCCCTCCCAACAGGATAATTTCCAAGCATATAATCATGTTGTAACTGACATACGATGAGATTATCATGAAAGGTTGGACAAATTTGCAGTTCTAATGATTGCAATCAAGAATTCAAAATAAAAATACCTGTACGTATGATAACTGCACAAACATTGGATCAGCTACAGCTTCATCTGATTCACGAAATAATCGTTTTTTGAATACAAGTTTGCAATGCAGAATCTCCCCCTTACTTCGATCCTTGACTGCCTTGAATTCAGCCAGCAAATCACCCACATATTTGTTATCATCTAAAGCTAAGTATTCCTCTGCATGCATAATAAGATAGCATAACCACCCAATTAAATAGAGAAATGATAAGAAATAAGTACTTTAATTCACTGTATCTAAATTAATTTTGCACTATTATATTGTTTTCTTGTTTTTAAAAAAATTACCATTCCCAGTATCAGGAGATTTTGAACCATTAACAACTTTCCGGCACTCAAATAGACTGAAACTGGAATATACTGACAGTTTGATGATTCCTGCAAGTTCCTGAAAATATTTTTTCCAATACCATGTTAATTATAAATATCCCAACTAAATATGGTTTCATATATGAAAGTCAAAGATCATCTGAAACTAAATTAAATATCAACCAAAAGCCAAAAAACATTCAAACACTGAAACTCTTCCATACTTCTACGGTCTAGAATCTGGGTGGCCCATTATTCATCAGCTGCTGCTTCATTTATTTCATCAATGACCCAAGAATTCTTAGTTATGATTTTCAATCCTCACAATTCACAACTTTCATTTCAAATATCAAAGGTGTAACCTTTCGATAGACTAAAGGTGAATAGACTATAATAGTGGAAGAAGCGTCATAAAATGGCTAACTAGATACGTGCTTGTAAACTGTTGTCAACTTAATAAATTCTCTTTTGCAAAAAATAATAATACTTAAAAAAAATCAAGTATCACATGTTTTAGTTGTCACTACAATTTTATTCCCTTCTAATTTTCATGACACAATATGAATCCACATAATTGACACACATGATGCGTAAGTTGATAACATTTGAAAAGTTGACAACAATAGGAGTGCATTCTATTTTGTCTGAGGAAAAAAGTACATATCTCACCAGTCACATCTGATGCCATTTAGAAACTGATGCAACAGTATATGCACATGACTTTTATCCTAATCAACATCTCATACTAATATATATATTGTATTGTTTTAGATTAGTAAAATGAATTCAACATTATCTTTCAAAAAAACATCTCATTCCAATACTTTTTCCATATATTATTATTTTCACCCAGGTAATGTATGTTTGAATACTCATGTTATCTGTGTTTTATGTTTTTCACCATAGAATAAAGTTGGTTCACGTTTCTTACACAGAAGATTGTAGTTATAAAGTGCATTTTTAATAAATAACCAACATAAGGAAACACTAATATGTATTTGGAAAGCGTAATTATTTAGGAAGAAAAGAAAAACAAAACAAGAGTATTGTAAAGCATGATTGGATGATTGGTATATGTATTTATGTTAAGATACAAGAACTAGAAGAAGAAGAAAGTAAGGATTTTTTGTACCTCTACTGCATCAGCAACAGTTGTTGCCATGTCATAAGCAATTTCTTCAAAGGTTTCATCCAAGAAAAATACAATTGTTGTAAGCTTTTTGCAGGACAAAAGAGCTTCAATCTCCTCTCTTGCAGGTATTGTAAGCCTAGGTCCTGCCTTTACAGAGCGCTTCAAAGCATTCAATGTATTCAAAGCAAGGACTTGAATTTCGGGCTCAATAATCACCCCATGAGCTACATAGTGAACATACTCTGATAAATATGCTCCAATATCCTTGCTTGGAGGCATGGCAGAGGCACATATAAACATAAGCTCCCAAGCTTTTATTAGAGACACTCTGCAACAATGAATATATCAATTCCTATGCAATTGTAAGTATTGAGATAAGATTGACAACACGTGGATGTAGAACATTGATGATAACACCTTATACTAGACATCACCTACCTATCAGGATTGTTACGTGTTTGCTTTGAAATCTGGACAAAAAGCTCATCTCGAAGTTCAGAACGCTTCAAAGTGTGCTTATAAATTTTTGCAACAAGATCTATACGGTCTTCAAGACTCAACAGCATACTTTTATCAGAAGAATCAATCCCCATGTACTTCAAGACCATTTGGAACAACTTGACAGAGCGACTAACAAGGTCACTGCTTACTTTCAACAGAGAAGTTGGAATAGGTTCCTGCCAAACCATAATTTAGCATATTTCCGAAGGTACATAAAAGGGTACACTTCCTTCGTAACTGCTTATACTGTTTTGTGTTTGAACTAGCATCTTGTCTAAAAAACAAGTGAGCATAATTGTTCTTAATAAAATCCAACATGTATATGAAGTTTCACCTTTTGAAAGCAGAGCATATCTTCCAGAGTGAACTTTTCACGAACTTGAGGACCTACAGATTTTTTAGAGAAAAACCCACGCTTACCAGCAGACTGGATCTGTTTCTGCATGGATCGCAGAAACCCTTCGACCTATAGAAAAAAAGGAAGAAAAAAACGAGGGCGAAAATTAACTGAAGGAGGTAAAGGAGATGCAAATAATCCAGCAAAAAACTAGTGGTCATCCTCTGGAAAAATCGCTTCAATATAGGTGTAATGTTATGCACGTTATGTTGAGATTTAAATGATTTATTCTATAATTATCACTGACTAATCATTGTTAAATTATTAAAACAACGGTGACTGGTACACTGGTAATTTGCGCCACGACATGAGGGTCTGATAAGAATAAAAAAAAGATAGTGCAGAGATGTACTCAGCAAATATAGGATGTGAGAAACAGCACTAAGATATTTTATAATGTCATAAGATTAATACCCCATACTATTCACATTAAATGTAATTACATTTGCAGCTCAAAAGATGAACAAAGGAAATGCAAAAAGGATCAAAAGGGACTGATGAAAATACAGAAAGAAAGATGAAAGATGAAAAGAAAATTTCAGAAAAGGAAAAAAAAATACTGAAAGCACCATATCTAACATCTATACACAAATCAAAGAAGAATGTGCTGAGAACCAATCAAGGTAACTGCATACCTGGAACCTGTCAATCAAAGAAATAGCCCCAGCAAGCTCTGCAGGTAGAGACATTGATAAGGTTGATGGAGTACTGCAAACACAAAGTGTCAGGTAGCATATATAAAAGGATAAACATGAATGTTCTAATTGCCATGAAATGTACCATTCGAAGATCACAAAAATACACATCAGAAAAAACATGGAAAAAAATATATAAGCACGACATCTTCCATTACCGATGTAGTCCTAGAAGCTGATGTGCATGTTGTATAAAACCATCGTCCTCAAATAGTATGATGGTTTCAAAATCATATACAGTTCGTAAGGAAAGTTTACTGGTTCCACTCATTTCATTGGTCATATGAAATCCACAATTACACTTCTCAAAGAGGAAATTTTAACATATCAAATTATCAATGTGGCGAGATTGATGGTCTGAAAATAATATACTCCCAAGTCAAGACAAATTTTCAAGACCACAATTTAGGTTCCTATATAAGAAGTATTAGAAGATTAAGGAATCCATCGCTGAACATTATAAAAACCGAGAGAAGGAGATTTTCTAGCTCACAAGTTTCCAGAAACAGTAGGAGGAGGTACAAACTTACGGAGGAGCAAAATAGGATCCATCACTGTCGTATCCATCCCCATTTATGTTGGCAGAAGAATTATGCAATGGAGTCGCATTGCCATTGCTGGAGCTGAAGGAGGACTGGCTTGACCTGGAAACCTGGGCTGTTACAGGGGGATTGTCGATAGTCATTTCCGTAGATCAAATGCAGCAGATGCTGGTTTCCTCCTCCTGGTGCACTGCCCCTGATGCTCGATACGCCTCTCTACCCAAGATCAAGAGAACAACAAAGTCACTCTGACCATTCCGACTAGGAAGAGTAATCTCTGCAGAACCCAGTCGGACTTATAAAAGAAACAATTTCGTATCTTGACTTCGACATCAAGAAAACCACCGTTGAAGTGTTGTTGGTGAAAAGAGGGCCCCTGATAGCATTCAGAGAAAAGATTGTGGCAGAAACGTACGTGGGTTTCCAATCTGCACATCAAATATTTATGCAGATTTAGCTACAGAAAACATCCTCTTTCACACTACTACAAACGCAAAAATCACTTCAAGCAGCAGATTCAATACATCAGGGAAGACTGCGGCGTCAACCACAGAACAGCAAGCTCAAATCCTTCCCCTACAGCAGGGGGAGATAAACCGGGGAAACTGGACGAGACTAAAGTGCAAAAAAAAAAAAAAAGGCGAAGTCCAGAATCCGCCGATCCGATCCCAGCCGACCAAAATGAGGGATCAGGCAACGAAAGCATCACCTTGGCGACCGAAATAGAGAAATCCTGTCGAAATGTGGGCCGCACGAAGCCGACGAGCCACCGAGACAATGAGGGCGGCAGGGGCGGGGAGCCGAATAAACAAATCAAAACCCTATCTCTCTCGACTCGAAATCACGCTCTACTACTTCTTCCCCTCTCTGTCTCTCTCACTTCTTTCCGCCTGCCTGTCGCTGTTATTGCTGCTGGTGCGTAGCTGCTGCCGCTGCCGCCTCTCCTCCTCCTCCGCTTCTTCTTCCTCCTCCGTGCCGACGAGATCTAATCCGCAGGCAACATTAAAAAGGAGGAGGAGATTTCAAAGCGGGCAAGAGAAGGCGTCGGGTATCACGAGGATTAAAGAAATCACACTAACAGAGGGAGAGAGAGAGAGGGAGGGAGAAGAGCTAAAGAGAGGGAGGGAGGGAGGGAGAGGCAAAGTCGCTTTCCTTTGTCGAAACCAAATAATATTAATTATTATATCATTTACTTATTTATTGCCAAATAATATCTACATGCTTATTTATTTATTTATGTGGAAAAAAAATAAATGATAAAAAGCGAATAAGACGCAGTTTTGAATTGTACCCGGCACTGACACATGCTCCCCCCTTTTTGCGGGGCTCCACCCCCACCACGTCATCAAGCTCCATTATTATTGGTGTAATACCTAGGTTAAAAGAAAATTCACATGATTGTTTCATGCTAATATAATTTAGTGTCGTTAGATTATTTCATTATGCACCCAAAAACGTTAAAAATTTAATACTTGTTAAATTTTTTAAAAAAATATTTTATTATTAGATGACTGTATATGAAAAAACATTATAAAATTAAAAAAATATTAATACGTTAAATATTCTAACTAGAGTAAATAGACTGTATATGAAATACTTATTAAATTTTAAAAATATTTTATAATAGATTATGTATTTAAAATGATATAATATGCTATATAATTAATATATTATCATAAAATACGAAATAATTTAATTAGAATGATAGGATTTAATTTTAATCCTTAAGTTTTAAAAAAAAAAGAATCACTAAATTTATATATATATATATATATATATATATATATTAAAAAATTAATATGAAAGAGTATTACTTTCTCATAATTAATCACGGCTTAACGGGTAGTGCACCATCTGTCCTTTGATTCTGCTCGTTGCTCGAATCCAAACGGCATTGATTGTTTAATGGTGCGGTTTCTTTTGGTGCCCTTCGAAGCTCCCTCTTCTTCTGAATCGGACGGATGCGAGCGCAACAACAGCGAGAGTAATCACGAACGCAAAGGATGAAGCCCTGGTGGGACGGGAAGACGACGGCTAGGCGTCAATTATGTTACATCCCACGTCTTATCCCAGATCGGCCATCGGCGTTTATTACGCCATATATTTCCAAGTCATTACGGCCGCCCCGCCTTCTTGGCCTTTTATAATTTGCTGCGGGTTTAACCTCATACGCTTGTTTACCGGATGGAGGGTTCGAGGGTGGGGCGGCCGGAGGGGGGGAATTATCTAATTCGGCGGCGGCACAAAGTGAAGGGGGTCGGAGGGAGGGAGGAGGAGGAGGGGGTGGTGGTGGTGGGCGAGGAGGCGAGGAATTAAGTTGGACTCGGTCCATACGACAACGGGGAATTGCTCGAGCGGTGGCCAAATGGGCACCGGGAAGGAAGGAAGGAGAGTTAGTATGTATATAATGTATGATATAAGCTGGACTCACAATAATAATTGTGCAGTACGACGAGCAACCAAAGTTGGATGCATGCCACGTCCAACTACGTGCTTAGCAGATTTGTGTTTAATGTGGGTGGTGAAGGGGGAGTAATTATCACGTAAAGCCGTAGCCGTAGCCGTAGCAGCAGCCTCTTTTGCTCCCCACACCCACGCACAGTGTCCTGAAATGCTTTATATTGTTATTAGGATAAATATGAAGACAGCCAGAAGAGATGGGATTCTGAAATAAGTAGGGTCCCAATTCATTCAACAATTAAGTATGAACTTTTACAAAAAATAATAATAAAATCAGAAACTATGCCAATCAATTAATCTATAATCTCAAATAGTGCGAGATTAATTAAATTAAATGTCAATTCTTTTCACAAGCATGGATAAAAAAAAACAGATTCTGAACACTGCTAGGAACTTGTCAGCAGTGTCCGGCCATGGCCGTCACAACCTGGTCATGCAGCTTGTGCTTGTCTCTCAGCCGAGGTGATGAGTTCTTATCGCTTGAACTGAATAATAAATTTAATTCCACCAGGGAAAGTTTAGTCAAAATATCAGAATGTCTCTCTCCTCTCCCCTCTCATCTGGCTTCCCCGGCCATGGAATATTACTCTTCTCCATGTTCCAGAAGGGACAAGCAGCATGTGGCAGCCAAAGTAGGTGGCTGAGGAGAAAATTCTATACAACAATTAATACATTCGGCCCCCATAAATAAGTTGCTAAGGATGGTCCATTATTATAATCAACACGCCATCCTTAAATAAAAAGTATTAATATCAGGAACTCAAGTTACCTGTCCGACTCCAGTAAGATCGCCTTAACAAACCTAACTTCATATATTTAGGAGAAATGTATTCGTTGGTTATTTGATCTGAAGTATCGTGTAAAAACTAATTAGATCTGATATGAGAAAACTGATCGAGAATTGGAGAAGATTCTGAAGAAAGAGGTGTACATATATTTACAATTTAAAGAGCGTCGATTGATGGACTTACCACTTGCTTCGTCGAATAGGCATTCTGCATTGTCCACCAGAAAAGAGACAACCTGCAAAGCTTGTGGGTTTCGCCCATCTTTAGCAGTAACACAGTGAAAAAAAAAGTGGTCCTGAACTCTTTTCAGAAATCTGCATCATCCGAGCAAATGAATTTAGTAATTTTTTTTTTGGGAATGCAGTTAGTAAATTATTATCGCATAATAACATCAAAGAGAACTCGTGAACTTATTATTTGTAAAACAATCACAGGTATTTATATGAATTCTTTCAACAGACCCCCAATACTAGAGAATTTTATTTACAGAGTGGAACAGGTCCTGCCCAATATTAATATCACCCCTGCTGTCCAAAATAATGAAACTCTCAATGCGCATCTAAAATTTGATTGAATCTTTTAACTCGTCAGCACCAGTTTTACTCATTCCAGCAGAAGTATTTTCTTCCGTAGAATGTTCTCCTTCAGCTTGTGTGGGGTTCACACGGCTTAAGGAGATCCCAATTTGTAATGGTAAACAATACTAGTGTAGAAACACGCCATATATCATCTGCCACAATCCAAATGCTTAATCCAGTGACACAACTTTAGTCGGCTGAAAGAGTGAAAGTTGAAAGATGATCCAAAGCAAACCTACAAGAGTATACAGTCAAGATCGTCCGACAGGCAACTAATCATTGCCAGTGAGCTACTGCTTTCCACGACTATTGGCTGATGGAGACAGAGAACTCGGTGGCAGAATCAACAAATCCAGCTCAGAACTTCTCTGAATTAGCCTTCCCACAGTTATCACTAAGCTAGTAAGATGAAAGGTACCCAGCAAAAGGCCACTTCTCCAACAATGACCGACACCGGATCGTATCCATATTTTGCCACCCAATTCCATTTTAAGCTTGCTCATCCCCTCCTAAGAACAAATAAATTTAAATACAAGAAAGGTCTATATAAATTTATGCGATGTTAGACAGCAATTTGCCAGAACAAAAGTTAGATCTAACAAAAGGCAATAAAAATAAGGAAAAGATTGGGTTTATTTATTTGAGACTAGTAGTAAAATAGATGAAAGTTAACTTCCAGATGCACATGCAGCCGAACAAAATCACAGTCTGTAACCAGTTTACAGTACCTGAATGAGATTAAGATATCTGCACCATCTGATGTTGTCATCCACAAGTATAACTTCTTGCTATAGGTAAACTGCGAAAGGTTAGCCAGACTATCTGCCTGTAATAACTTCTTGCTAGACACAGCACATGTGTGACAATAAGTAGGCAACGTTTAATTGGAGTATGTAGAATACCTAAGCAGTTCTACAGGGGGCTAGGGGGCTACCTTCTTGTGCATTGTTGTCCTCAATGGATGATGATTACACATGTGCTAAAGCTACCAACAGGCCTAGATGATGTACTAGAAATTTGTCATCATAACAATGAATGTTTTATCCACAGGAGGTACTTCCATCATAGCAAGTATACAGCATAAACGTAACCTAACATGTAAAACCAATAAATGGATGTCCCGATTGAGCAAGTTAAAGGTCACAGAGTATGAAATGAATGTATAAGAAACTCAGATTTTTCGTTCAGACAAAGAAGACGATAGATACAACACATGTAAAATCCTAAAAGAATAGGCATGAATAAGACAGCCTCAAAATTTGAATTTGACTTCTATTATTAAATGTGAGGTAATACTGCCCTAAATTCCCTAAACCTTGGTGATATAGATTCGTAATTTCTCCATCACTGTTCGAATATGATCAGATATTTTGGCATAAAGCCATTTCTGAGCCACCTCATCCAGTGCATCTACTTTTGGCCATCCTAATCTATGGGATGATGTATCTTGAGTAGCCGTCATGGCCTCCTGCTTTAAGCTTTGAAGATTAAAGTGAATTGGTTCACCAATGACAATTTGGATGTCTTTATTGCAGAGAGGTACCAGGGGCCTCCTTCCATAGAATGATTTCTCCGGCATGACCTGTGAATTCAATAGAGGATAATGACAAAATAAGAGAATACTTGAACAACAAAGTAGTCGTAAGTGCTACAAATGTCCTTATCATTAGTTTGAACCAAAATGACTATAATCTGTGGACAAGATAGAAAAGTAATCAAGAAACAATAATAATTACCTTTTCAAAACCAGAGTGGACAATTGGCAAAATTATAGGGGTGATAGGTGCACGTACAATCAGACTTGCTGTTCCCCATTTTAGACGCCTGATTGGAGCTTTATCTTGTGAAACTTTTCCTTCTGGAAAAGTATGCAACTGTTTAGACAATACAACAAGATGATGAAAAAATTCAGTTTCTTATTCCCTAGGAAACAAAAGAAGTTGTTTAGATGTGGTAGCATACAAATTAGTAAAGAATGAAAGCAATACCCAGCCACCATGAGTTAGCACATCAAGGGCTTCATTCATATGCTCTTGGTAAATTCCACCACCCCTGGTAATTGGTATGCACTTTCCTGTGAAATTAAATTTCTCAGGAAAGAGACATCACATGGGAAATCATCCAACACTGTGGGAACATATATAATTATTAAGTTCTACGATAGCATAAAAACTTGTCTTTAACCTGCGGATCAAATCCTGATGCTTGGTAAAACTTATTTACTGGTAGTCAAACATTTTATTACAATAATTGGATGAGGAGGTTATGGGTTGGTTACATATATGTGTCTTAGCAATTCATAGTTGAGAAGAAGCTAGCAGACGGAGTAGAGAATGCCCTGAAGACTCATTTCTGCATTGCAGGCCCTAATAGAAACCAACCAAGGCTGTTGGAGTATACAATATCATATGATAAGGAGTATTACTTCAGAGCTTTGTTCCACTTAGTTGGAAACCATCATGCTATAAAAGTGTCTAGCAGAAGTTTACAGTAACTCCTGAAGCAATCCTATCTGAAAAATGTTACAGTTTCTTGCTTTCTTTGCTGAATAACGAAAGGAATCTGCATTATCCAACCGATCTCTACTCAAACTTCCATACTAGTTGATGAAAATACAGGTATTCGGGCTACAAAACCTTAATAGAGACCTTGTGAAGTATAAAACCTTATTGCTGAAACCAAATAAATTAAAATTTGACAAATCCAAAATGTCAGCTGCTTCTTACTTGCTCCTAAAACTTTGAAAGAACTTCTACAATTTGTCCAGAATCAACATACAAAAGAATAGAATGCCACTTATATAGTAGTAGGTGTATAAAGAAAAAATAACTAGAAAACTTGGAACCAAATATTTACTTTATAGTGAAGCAACTCTCACCAAGTCGAAATATATATGATAGAAGGTTATTTTTGAAGCATATGTCCTCTGCTGCCAGAACCCACCTTGCAAGTTTTGCATCCGCAATTGGAAAACCCTTAAAACCCCACATAAGCGGGTCGTCCAACCTGTGTTGTAATGCAAAAATTAGGCAATGTCTACAGTTTTGAGAATCAACATGGCCCAGTAAGACAAAAGTGTTAATATATTTAAGAAATCATAAGCAGCAAAGTTAACAGGGTAGCTAATACAATGACAGTATACTGATATAAGCATAGTAATGGTAAACTGCTTGAGCTACTTATGCAAACACTTGCTGAGGTGGTTATCTTCATATGTGATCACCCTTACGAAAGACCTTTTAATTATATTCAGATTCTCTAAGAACATTTAGAAGATGATTAAGTTCACTGATGCTTGCAAACTCAAGGAGTTCTCACTGGATTTTGGACTGAACCCCAGCAGCAAGACCTCACTTTAAGTCATAAACATTGAAGTCGGAACCATAGTAAGACCTCACTTTCATAGATGTAGTTCCTTACATCAAAAAAGCACAACATTATTCATAAAAAACCCAAAAGTTGCGTCTGCTGTGTCTTAAACTCTTGATCCAATTTTTTATTCTAACACCAACAATGAAATTCAATTTTAAGAATAAATTTTTTCATCATTTCATTGTTCTTTCGTAAAGAAATGTTCAGGCGAGCTAATTAATGCATACAAAGTTAGAGGTTGCCTATCAACACCGGAGAAATCACAGAACATGAACGATAAACAGACATAAATGCTAAATGCTAGGTAAGGAAGTAATGAAAAATTAATGAAGAAGTTTGCCAGAGTAGCGGCAAGATCCGGATCATGAGATCATGGGAAGGGAGAGACTGACGTAGACATGTGGTTGCTGACAGTGAGGAGGGGCACGCCGGGAGAGCGGGACTTGACGAGGCGGAGGAGGGTTCGGGAGTTGTGGACGGTGGTGGAGTTAAGGCAGGTGGTGACGACCTTGGCAAAGGTCCCCACGGCCGAGATCGCCAGCGCCCTGGGGATCCCGCCCAGGTGCTCCGCCCGGCCCGCCCATTCCATTATCCTTCGTCCCATCAAGCATCCAGGGTGAGATCGATCCTCTCGCGTCCGCCGGACGAAGAAAGAGGGAGAGAAGGGAGGCTCGTCTCCCGCTTCCTTCCGCACGCCTTCGATTTCGAAGCCTTCTACGGCGGCTGCCGCAGCCGCTCACGGTGGTCGCGAACGGAAGTCAATAGAAGAAGAATTGGGCTGTCCATGAGTCAGAGTCCAATCCATGGGCTGGCCCAATCAACCACCCAAGAACTTACTAGGCCCAAATCTTTACCTTGTCTATTTAGCCGCTGTCACGAGAGGTCCACCAGGTTACTCCAATTAAAAGAAAGGTAGCGACGATGGGTAAATTATTTAGAAGGATTCTTCAAGCCCAGGCCTAATTTTACGAAGGTGGCCCAAATGCTTACCGATTCAACCGACCCACCCGCTGTCCTCCGGGTATCCCTCCAATCGAAAGGCAGCTGCGGACTGTGGATAGAAATCCACACGTGGACGTATGTAGGGCAGGGGGAAGTCTCCGTTTTTTTTTTTCCAAGCGGGACCCGCACGTTAGTACTCGGTGCCGGCCTATCACAAGGAAGGTAAGATGCCAGATAAACGTCCGCGGGTGTGTGAGTGTTTATTTATTTTTTAGAATTTTACTCTCTCGCACGGTTCACTTTTCCCTACCATTTTTTGATTGGCGAAACTTATCTGGGACCCACCAACATATCCAATTGAAAGATAGGTAGCCAAGCTTCGACTCGCCCTGCTCGCCGGAAGGATATGGTTTTAAATACATCGCGAGTAATTCTCGTGCCTCCGGTCCGCCTAATTGTGCTCCACAAGTCGGGCCACGATTTTTTTTTTCTCCCCAATCGATTACGCCGCGACGTTTAAAGCGACGCCGTCCGTCGATCGAAGGGGGAACGGAGCAATCGCGCGAGAAGTGGGAAGCGACGCCGTCCGTCGATCGAAGGGGGAAGGAGCAATCGAGCGAGAAGTGGGAAGGGCGCAATTGAGCGAGCCATGGCCTCCTCTCCTCTGACAGCGGCGACGACGGCGGCGGCGGCGGCGGCGGCAACAACGACCGCATCGCCTTATCTCTCCCCTCCTTTGCACCTCCACCTGCCCGGCGGCTGCCCGAGGACTGTGCTCCGAGCTCGCACCGTCGCCGGCTGCGGGCGACACCGCTCCCTCGCGCTCCGTGCAAGCTCTCGCCCTTCCCTAACTCCTCTACTACAGCGGTAATTTCATCTTTGGCTCGGGTCGTTCTTGTTGTTTCTGTTGGTCAATGTTAGCTCCTTTGCATTTGCTTGATTCATAATTCCAGCCGTAGGTTTGGAGGATCAAAATACTTGTGAGTGGGAGCATCACAGCTCTATGTTGTTTAAGAATCACCTCTCCCTGGCTATTTCTCCACGATCCTGTACTGTTAATTGATGGAACAACTTTTACTTGGTCTAAGATCTATTATTTCTTAAATTCTTGCAACATCATATTTTCTGAATTCTCATTCTGACGTAGGAGACCCACAAAAGATATTCTAGTTAAATTACGAGGAATATTTATTTATAGTGCAGTATAAGTAGTGTGGGTAATCTTTATTTGATATTGAAAGATGGGTAATGTCTCATTGTTCAGATCGTCAGCACTTCGTGAGGCATCTGGTTTTTCATCTATGTAGTATTTTATGTGCTGGTAAAATCCTCGCATGCTATTTTACTTGCTACTGCAATAAGTCAACGAAGTGGAACGAGAAAATATTGATGCTTTTCTTTTCTTCTTTTTTTATTCTGACTGTTAGAAATGGCACCTGATAGATTTTTGTTTACTATATGCCATCTCAAATGCAGTGATGTTCACATGTATTCTCACAAATGTGACATTCTACTGTGCCATGATTCTTATCATCACTGCCACTAATTTATGTTTATAACCATGAGTTTGTCTAGTCAATCTATCATGACTCACAAAGGAAAAAAAGGACATTTACTCCAACACAATTGTCTGATAATCTATTGACAGGATTGATAGAAGTCATGGAGCAATTGCTGAAAGGCCTTCTACAGAATATCGTCAATGTGTTTCTTGCTACAGAAGGCACAGTAGGCTGAGGGGTTATCATAATAGATGCACACCGAGCATCTTTATAAACAAATCAACAAGTCAGTACGTGAAACATTTAGCTGGGAGTAGATTTGTAAGTTCATCTTCCAAGTTCTTCTGATTTTTAGTTTAGGAATCACTTACCTCTAACTTGCAACTTAGGGAGTTAGCCATCTGGAGTTACATCATTTTAACAGATCTAGGATCAATTTTATCTAGAAGACCAGAAAACTAAGCTCATGATTCAACATAAACAGGGCAAAAACATGATCCACAAAGGACATCTAGGGAATCTCGAATATACATAAGAAATGTAATACTTTAAATAGTGCAAGTCTGCAAATATGAATACTCTAAAATCTGCAACATGCATAAATGTGCTATTCAGAGTACATGCAAGGCATGAGCAAAAAAACATGCTAAAGTATCTTGTAGCCATATTGGTTTTGTTTCAAGTATGGCAGCATGTTGGCACCCTTATCGTCCATGAAAATACACTTCCTACCAGAACATATAAAAAATTATCAAGAAGCCATATATCTTTAGATTCTCAAAGTTGATATTCTTTATTTATTTTTGTGCTTTGTTTTGTTATGGAATCTGGGAGCAGACTTCATGACTTGATTTTAGCGGTTCCCCTTTCAGGTCAAACCAGGCCATATCTCAAATTCTTTGGGTCCTGAGGAACCACATGCAGCAGGCACATGGTCAGATACAATCCTCGAGAAACCAGCTTTATCTTTCTGGGATCCTGATTTGGAGATGGAAAAACTTGAACTCCTGAATACTTCCTTGCCCTCTCACCCAAAACTACATAGAGGGCAGCTGAAAAATGGTCTTCGTTATATTATTCTACCAAATAAAGTTCCAGTAAACCGGTATTCTTTTCTGACATATTTGATACTTTTAGAATGTTCATTATTTGCTAAAACAAATAGCTAATAGACCTGAATGGGGTATATGCTATGTTTATTTTATACCACTACATGCAGATATAGAAACCCCTTTCCTTGTCTATGCCTCCCCTCTGCAACTTATTTTATATTTTGGTAATATTCCATGTTATGTAGTCTTTCCAACCAACATTATCATCTGCACTTGTTCTTTACACCTACAATCTGACCTAGAGTTTCTTGTCCATTTAAAATAGCATATATGCTTGGCTGAGTTGTTGTGGAGTTTCTTTCTTTAGCTGATTGAGTGAGGTTCTTATTCAAAAAAGCCTCATCTGGTAGTATATTTAATTTTTATGTGAAATACATAGTTAAATAAATCACATGTTTAATGGAAAAATAAGATTAACTTGTTGCTTACTTTGCTTAATTGCTAAATGATTTTTTTTCTCAATATTTCAAAATTACAGATTTGAGGCACATATGGAAGTTCATGCTGGATCTATTGATGAAGAAGAAGATGAGCAGGGAATTGCCCATATGATTGAGCATGTTGCATTCCTTGGAAGTAAAAAACGTGAGAAGCTTCTTGGCACAGGAGCAAGGTCTAATGCATATACAGACTTCCACCATACAGTGTTTCACATTCATTCACCAACTAGGACGAAGGTCTGTCCTTGACCCTTCAAGCTTTTTTTCATTAGAAGTCTAAAGTGAAGAACTGTTTATCATCTAGCATGAGTGGTCGTAGTAGCAATTTCATTTGTCAGACTAGTATATACTTTGCCCACTATGGGTGGAACCTTTAAAGATAAACCATTCATCAAAGAACTATTAGCAAACAATATCTAGATATTTTTGTGATATATTCTTGATGCTTCTTGTTCCCTTTTTTTAATCTTCTCTGCAATTTTTTTATATTAATAGTAACAATTTGATTTTTTTCTCAGGACTCTGATGCAGATTTAGTTCCATGTGTCTTGGATGCACTTAATGAGGTAAGTACCTTTAATTGCTTCCCTCTCAAAATTAATTTCATTTCTCCATATTTTGATTTTAAGGTTTCCCCATCTTTACTTTATAGCTTGTGTTTTTATGTTCTACTTTTTTTAATATTATATGACCTGATCAATGCATAATAATTGGTTTATATTTGTACAAATTCAATTAAATGTCATGTTTCTAAATGGTGGAACAGCAGCTCCGTAGTCATTAAAAAGAAACATGAACTAGTTCCTAGGATCACAATTTTGCATGGAAGGATCCTTGTTCAAGCAACTTATTCGAAAGATAGCAGTTGTCTACAAGATTAATATTTTTGATCGAAGTCATGCCATTAAGATATTTAGTAACTTAATATTACTTAGATATTGAAGGTTCACTTAATCTCTTGAGGTGTTGGTGGTCTTCTATAGAGTTTGTTAACTGTAGAGGATGTTTCTTCTTAATTTATTTGATTTATTGATCTACAAATTGTTCTTCAAATTAGTTTTCTAAATACTCTTTTTTGTTATCTTTTAGATAATTCTGATTTGGACCTAATTTTTTTGCAATCTTTGCTAGACATCTTAGACACTATAGGTAACTACATATTTCTTAATAAATTGAGTGGTTGAATTCACCTAGGTAATTTTTAATGCATAGGTGTCCACTCCATAATGGTTACTTGTCATTATTTTCAGATTGCTTTCCACCCAAAGTTTCTTCCATCTCGTGTGGAGAAGGAGAGACGGGCAATTCTTTCAGAATTGCAAATGATGAACACAATAGAGTATCGTATCGACTGTCAGGTGAGAGGGTAGATTTTTGACTTTTCTAAGCTTAGAAGTGGAGTTTAAATACATTTGATGAAAAATTTGACTATGCTTAAGTCACTTTGATTCGTTTGTTGCAGTTGCTACAATATCTGCATTCAGAAAACAAACTGAGCAGAAGGTTTCCAATTGGACTGGAAGAGCAAATCAAGAAATGGGACCCAGAGAAGATCCAGAAGTTCCATGAGCGCTGGTATTTTCCTGCAAATGCCACATTATACTTGGTTGGGGATATTGATAACATTCCTAAGACAGAGGCACAAATTGAGGTACTAATTGGAAACCTTGATCTCCTCTTGTTTGTGCATGAAAACTTTACTCATCAACCTATCAAGTTCACTAACAAATTGGATATATTCAGTTTGTATTTGGTAGGACTCTTGCAAAAACTGAAATGGACAGTGCTCCTACTCCCAGTACATTTGGTGCAATGGCAAGTTTTCTTGTTCCAAAGCTACCAGGAGGAATAGCTGGTAGTCTATCTAATGAAGGATCTTCTATCCCATTTGATCAACCAAAATTAGCAAAGAGGGAGAAGCAGGCTGTCAGGCCTCCTGTAGAACATCAATGGTCACATCTAGCATCAGGCCACAGTGCCAAGCCCCCAGAAATTTTCCAACATGAGCTGATTCAGAATTTCTCATTCAACATGTTCTGCAAGGTACTAAGCTAGAACCATTTTTCTTTTTTAGGTCCATTATCTCTGTGAATTAGTATTTCTGCAACATCTTGTATCTGATCTCTCTGTAAGTCTATACATCTTTTGAGAATTTGCTATTAGTATAGTTACTAAGGCTTTGAAGTCATAACTTTCATTCTCTGTTTTTGCATGCATGTCAAATATCAAGCATCAAGTATGGCACTTGGATTCTTCTTGGTTGTACTCACATTAGATGGCGGTCTGTTTTTGCATATTATTTCCTTGTACCTTGTACTTTCTAGCATCTTATAATAATATCAACTCGTTGTAGCATTGCTAGGTAACAATGGGGCTAGAGAGAAAATTTTCTATCTAGTAATATGCACACTATGCTTATCCAGTTAGTTAATCCCAAAGAGTACAAATGAAAAGTGCAACATCTTCTTTCCTTGAAGTAGGTATGATGATAATATGACCTAATGCTTTGCTCATGGTATCTTGAGACTTAATTTTTATATGTACATTAGTGTATATTTTATTTATTAGTGTAACATAGGCATTCCTAAAAAACAAAGGTATGTTGTTTCTCTCCTTCCAAATAGATCAGCAAATGAATAATTTAATCCATGCATGGATTTGATTTAGCTAGGGGGAACACATATTGTTAGAGGTAGCTATATAGTTCATAGAGATTAGCATTCTTGAGGATTCAACTATGAAATGCTATCATCTTTTCATGATTTTATGGTAATGATATGTTTTCAAGGATTCAATATTTCCTCATGTGCTTTTTTTATATACATTACATGTTAAAAGATGGTATGTGGTGGACACCAGGATGTTTTTGTGTGCTTATTTTAGAGTTGTACTAAACAAATATGATCTTCTAACTGTCTATTGTTTGATTTTTAGATTCCTGTGGACCAGGTCCGCACATATAGAGACCTCCGGAATGTTTTGATGAAAAGAATTTTTTTGACAGCTTTGCACTTCCGGATCAACACTAGATATAAGGTAATTACATTTTGAGGATAATTTCTTGAAATGATTGTCTTGAGGACATATGATGAAGTATATTCACTGTTGGAGAGCAAAGTCATTCTCTGAGAATTTTTTCCATTCTTCCTATTGTTTTAGACAAATTAATACCTACTATTAAGTTATAACTCTGTATTTGCTTCCGGTAGGTGTTTGATGTTCCCTTGCTAGTTGCGAGTTGGAACTTCACAGAATATAAAAATAAATTCTTTGTACATAGGAAGATGGCAAGTTTCGCTATTGATACTTATATCTCTACTGTTATTACTCTTTCTTCTAGTTCAAACTTGAATTACCTATATATGATGTTGGAAATGTGCAGAGTTCAAATCCTCCTTTTACATCAGTTGAGTTGGATCATAGTGATTCTGGAAGAGAAGGATGTACTGTCACCACTCTCACTGTAACAGCAGAACCTAAAAACTGGCAAGGTGCTGTTAAGGTTGCTGTCCAAGAGGTTTGCAGCTTCTCTTCTTATCCCATGCATTTCATTTGGTTTGATATATAATTTGAAGGTTCTTTCCCATCACTAGTTGAGCTTGTTGTTTAGTGATGTTTTTTAGATGATGTATCATGTATGTTCATGTTTTATTTTTGTTTGTCATAAATCAAAGAAGATGGTGCCTCTAATTTCTAATGAATGAATTTTGACATTTCAATCTTGGATTTCAATGTTGTCCATCCATCTATTTCAGTGTGTAAGAATACCTAAAGCACGTTTTATACCTGTATTTCAATTTTTGTATATGCATAAAGCAAGGAATATATCATTTGGATTTGTTCTACATCATATGTTCTTGTAGGATTGATTTATTTTTTCAGCAAAGTTGGTTATCATACCTTTTTATAACTGAGCTAACATGATGATGTTGTCCTTGTACTAGGTCCGAAGACTCAGTGAGTTTGGTGTTACTAAAGGAGAACTGACTCGCTACATGGATGCACTGCTAAAAGACAGTGAACAATTGGCTGCAATGGTCGATAGTGTTCCATCTGTTGACAACTTGGAATTTGTTATGGAGAGTGATGCTTTGGGCCATACCATTATGGATCAGAGACAGGGACATGAAAGTTTGATTGCAGTTGCTGAAACAGTCACTCTTGAAGAAGTAACTCATTTTAATCATTTGCTATTTTATGATATTTGCTTTCTCAATTTTTTTGTCTGATGTTAATTGCTTATTGATGTTGTCAGGTTAACTCCATAGGTGCGCAGGTGCTGGAGTTCATTTCTAACTTTGGGAAACCAACTGCACCACTTCCTGCAGCTATTGTTGCATGTGTTCCTACTAAAATACACACCGATGAATTGGGAGAAACTGAGTTTAAAATTTATCCACATGAGATAACTGATGCTATAAGAGAAGGTTTGGAGCAACCTATTCATGCTGAACCTGAGGTATTTCTTCACAGATCTTACTCAGGATTATTTATATATATTAGATGTTAAATGTACCTCATCATTGAATTTTCATCAATGAAATGATGTTAATTTTGAACTACTATCTATATCTCTACTTCATTATTATACTTTTTATCTTTTTTTCATATTCAATCAGTGGTTATATGTTCTTTTTAATAGGTGGTTTGTCCAATCAAATGAAATTGTCAAATCCTATAAGAAAAAAGAGGATATGATTTAGCACATATATGGTAGGAAGTTGTATGCCGTCATGTAAACTTCTAATCTGTCTACTTTTATTTTCTTTTGAAGCTTGAGGTACCAATAGAGCTAATAAGTGAGTCAACGCTAGAGGAGTTAAGGGTGCAGCGAAGACCATCTTTTGTTTCTATCTCAAAAGAAGAGCATGCAACAAAGCTATTTGACGAAGACACTGGCATAATTCAGCGCCGTCTTTCAAATGGTATTCCTGTAAACTACAAGGTAGTTTTTCCTTATACATTATTCCATTGGTATGTTTTTGGCGTGCTTATACATATTCTTTTGAAAATAAAATTGCATTTAGTTCAGTTTTCGTGTTTATGCATGTTTTTTTTGAAAGATAACATTGCATTCATTTCACCAATCTGAAATGATACAAAATATCATCCAAGAGGATGTAAGAAAAAAGTATAAAAAGGAAAGTATAAGTATATAGTAAGTATAAACAATATCACTATTTACCACCAAAAAAACCAAAAGACCAAAAGACCCTACTATAAGCCTCTTCACGGTGGCTTATGAGTAGTGAAGAAAGTGAAAGCTACAACTGCTTGTGTTGTTAAGACCCTTGTTGGTATTGCACTACCATTGAAACATCTCCACTCCTCTCTCTCCCCAAACACTCCAATGCCATACAACTAATTATTGGATCTGGAGTAAATTTAGTGCCCTATCTCCCTTCGCAGCCCATGGGGTATGTGTGATGGCATATGGCTGCATATGCAATAATTGCAAATAGGCAGCCCAATCATTAACTCTATAAGGGCATTGATAGAAAAGGTGGTCCCTTGTCTCCACTTCTTCTTTACATAAATCACAAGTTTCGTCAACCATGATGCCCTTACATATCAATCGCATTTTAGTATGCAATCTATCTTTCCTCATTAACCAGTTGAAGAAGTTTATTTTCAATGGAAGTCTCGGTTTCCATAAGATACAACGTTCAATATCTTTGATACCTGACTCCTTCATAATGTTATACATTGAGTGCACAGAGAACTCTTTGGTCTTTGTCTATCACCACCAGATATGCTTATTTCCTTCACTAATTTGTACGTCCTTCATATCATCAAGAAATCTCTCTATGACTATTTGAAAAACATTATTATTTACAATAACTCTCCAACCACTAAACAAACTATTTTCCCACCTTGCAAGTTGGGATAATGTGGCACATGCATTGTCGACTACTCGAAATATTTCTCTATGCCTATCTACCATTTTCATATGATTGTGCCATGGCTCAAACCAAAATTTAATATCAGCCCCATCTACAACTTGATAATGTAGACTGCACATAAAGAAACCTCTTAGCCTGACTATAGCTCGCCATGTGTTAGACCATCCTACAGTATCTTTATCCATATACCAATCCTTGCTTTTGAAGTATTTCTACTGCACAACCTTGGCCCATGTTGAAGAACTTCCTGTGATCAATTTCCATAGCTAAGAGCCCAATTTAGCATCATTATTAAGCCGAATGTCTAGGACACCTAGACCCCGATTTTCCCTTTTATACTGATATTTTGTCCATTTTGGAAAACCTCCTATCAATGAGAGAGAACAGAGGATGAAATAAGCACCTAACCGAACCAATTGTTTTTTCATCACAAATTTCAAGGTGATTGCCATAAATGCTTGCATTTCTCAACACTTAATAGTTACCTCCTTTTTTCTTATATGCGGCAACATGGACTGAATGCCTACCATCTCCATATCCTAGAACCTGGAATCGAACAACATGAGTAACATGTGTACTATGTAATATTTGTTTATTGTAAGACTTAAGCAGTGAGGCTAAAAATATCCAATTGAATGGCGTTACAGAAGATGCATCCTTAAGCCTTTTTAAAAGATTAGATGCCCTAGGCTGATCAAGGTCGTGATCATTACCATCAAACTGTGCATGCCATTTTAACCCATTGCACCTTTGCTTGAGAATTTGGACTAGTCGATTTAGTTAATGACTCAATTCTGTCCATTCTTTAAAATAGTGATACACCAATTTAACACATTGCACCTTGCTAATGCTAAAACCTCTGGCTTTGTGGCTCAGCACCATTCATAGTTCCGTACTTACATACCACGTCAAGTTGCTAACTTTATTTTCACATCCCTTTGGATGATATATTGTATCGTTTCAGATTAGTGAAATGAATGCAATGCTTCAAAAAAAAAAAAGTCAAGTTGCTAACTAATGATTTGCACATAAGTTGGGATACTTTTGCTGAATATGTTGCACTGCTGGATATGAATTGAGGAATATTATTATCTCTTATGTCTGGTTGTTTTATAGTTCTTTTTTGGGAAATCTTTGAACAGATAACAAAAAATGAAGCTAGATGTGCTGTCATGCGCCTCATTGTACCTGGTGGAAGAGCAACTGAGACTTCTGAGTCAAAAGGAGCTGTGGTAGTAGGTGTTCGGACTTTAAGTGAAGGCGGTTGTGTTGGTAATTTTTCCAGGGAACAGGTGTGGTCTTCTTCACAATGTAATGTGAATTTGGTTGCTGATTATCCTTTAATGATAAGTTAAATACTATGCTTCTCAGGGCTCTCAGCTATAATCAACTCTATCATTCTTTGTACATTCATAGATAATATTGCTTGAATGCTTGTAAGACAAAGCTGTTGTGTACTTAATGGATGCATAATACGTACCAATGAAAACAAGTCAGAATGCAAAGGGAAATTAATGAAGTTATGATTCTGCTCATCAAGTTCTGAATGGCTCTTTATCCATGACCTAAATGGATTTTTTTTTTCTATAGCAATAATTTTGTTCTTTATCTGGATACAGAGATTCTGAAGAATATTCTGTTAGGAAAACTATGACATGGCAAAGTCATCCTACTGATGATTATGTTAACTGAAACATCATGCTGGCTTGAATAAATAGGGTTCAGACACAGGGTACTAAAAATCATAGAGATCAAATATGTTCAAATAAAAATATTATATTAGAGTGATGTGGAATAGGGATGTTCTTTGTAAACATATTCAGGATGCAACAAATGAAATAACATGCAAAAGTTGTAAATTGGTTTACAAGGTAAATATATATCGGTAATCCTTTGTATTTAGGCAAGTAGTAAAATATTTGGTTCTTGAGTTGCTTCCTTGATGTTGATTTGTTTTTGTTCTTCTCCAGGTAGAACTTTTTTGCGTTAATCACCTTATCAATTGCTCTCTAGAGTCAACTGAAGAGTTCATTGCTATGGAATTTCGATTCACTCTAAGAGATAATGGAATGCGTGCTGCTTTCCAGCTTCTTCATATGGTGCTTGAGGTGATCGCATTCTGCCATTTACTCTTATTCTTTTAGGTGATTTGAATGACAAAATTTACATGGCTGAATAATATCAAGAAGATGTTGGCCGTCTAGCATGTTTGTCCTGCTGATATTTTGAGTTACATCTTATTGCTGTAACAATCAGCATCATACAGCTGGTCTTATGATGGTTCCAAGACATGCCCAACTATGTGGCAGTTTGCAGCCTGTCAATCATGCAAATTTTCTTAGTATCTTAATTTGGGACATATCTGTATTGCTGGAGTGGCAACGTTTAGAAAGTGAAACATAGCACCGGATGATGCATCTTTCCCATCAAAAGTTTACTTACAATGGATACTATTTGATGGATTTAAAACTTATATGTTTCTTGTTCTCTTTTTCAGCACAGTGGTTGGTTAGAAGATGCATTTGATAGAGCAAGGCAGCTATATTTGTCATATTACCGTTCCATTCCTAAAAGTTTAGAACGGTCCACCGCCTGCAAGCTTATGCTTGCAATGTTAAACAATGATGAAAGATTTGTTGAGCCAGTACCAGAGTCTCTTCAAAACTTGACACTGCAACAAGTTAGAGATGCTGTGATGAATCAATTTGTTGGTGACAATATGGAGGTGTCTATTGAATATCTTTTGTCATGTTTTGCTCATTAGTCGTTGCTTTCATTTCTAACTTTTGAGTGTTTGCTTTCTGCTTAACTAACAAGATATCGATTAGTGAATCATTTCATCACCTGCATAACAGCTGAACCACTCTGTTAAATTTGCTTGCTATTGGTCTTACAGGTAAGTATTGTTGGGGATTTTACTGAGGAAGATATTGAAGCCTGTATTCTGGATTATCTGGGAACAATTAGTTCCACAAGAAGTTCTAACATTCAAAAGTCCATCGAACCAATCAAGTTCCGGCCATTCCCCTCAGACCTGCATTTTCAACAAGTATGATTTTCTAATTTGTTGCTTTATTTGAATAAGCTATTAACCTTAATTAAGGGTAGCTCTATGCATACCTGTCTTAGCTAGAAGTTTCTGGAGTTTGAGATTATTATGTGGAAATTTTGAAGATGCTACTGCCATCTTAGTGCAAGTACATATCATGTTGTTTTCTGCCTATATCTACATTATAGAAAGTAACGAGGTCCCAACTATTGGGTCTTTAGATTCAGCTGCATAGTTTAACTTTCCTGCAATTGAACTCTGTTAAGGGCTATTAACTAACAACTTTTCCAGCTTGTCTGTCTTTAAATTTATTGCACTCTAAATAAACCTCTTTCGACATGTACTCAGGTGGATACACAATCCATTATGACACTTTTTTAATAAACAAGAATGGCTTTACCTATTCTTATTCATTTTTGCCATTGAAGAATAAGGATGATTGGATGGTGTTAGGGTAAATAGACTATAAATACTTGGATGCCAGCAACTTGGGTTTTATTAAGAATCTTACGGATCGTGATTATTTGAGTGCCTTTCTTAAGCTTTAAGAATCCAATGTCATTTTTAGTGTTACATGTTGGAGCCAGTTGGTCCAAAGCTCATCTTGTCCAATGGCAGGTTCACCTGAAAGACACTGATGAGAGAGCATGTGCATACATCGCAGGCCCAGCCCCAAGCCGTTGGGGATTCTCTGCTGAAGGAAGAGATCTTTTTGATTTGATAAATATGCCAGGTACGAATGGTAAATCATTTGAAATGTTTGAATATGGTTTCAACTGGCCGATTGCCGATTCCTATGATAGAAACATGATATTATGACCTATCTCAATTGAGGAAGTAAGATAGAATCAAAATTATAAAGCACAAGGTTGAAGACAGAGGGAGCCTTGACAAGCAAAGGATTTTTAAATGGTAGAACAACTACCTAAGTAATTTATAATGCAGAGTTACTACCCACAAAGTATATTATTGATACTATGGAACTATTTATCTGCTCTTCTTAGAGAAGGTTCGCTCAGGATGGTTCAGCTAGTCAAATACAATACAATCAAGCTAATTTTTTTGTCTTTTGGCAAAAAGTTTAGGTTTTTAAGTGTTATTTTCAAATAACCTTACAACTACTGGCCAAAACTGATACAATAAATTTGATGCAGATGAAATGTCCAATTCAGATAGATTAATTCAGCAGGAAGAGAAAAACACTAAAAGAGGTATTCGTGGTCATCCTCTATTCTTCAGCATCACCTTGGGTCTGCTTGCAGAGATCATAAATTCAAGGTACATTGCCTTTATCACTAGGTCTGTGTTCATAAGCTGAGCAATAATGCACAGTGTATACTTATTTGGTTCAATTTGACCTTGAACATCAGAAGAAAGATGCTTCTCTTTTCTTCTACTTTCCTAGAGGCAGTTAGTGCCTCCGTGGTGAAAAAAACTCAGTTACTCTTTGTTTAATGGGTTCATTCTCATGCTAATTTTAGCTTCACACTAAAGTACTGATAGGGCAATAAGTTGGCATTTCTTGATCAGGATATAACTCTTTTATTGTTTATTATTTAATTCAACAATAATGTAAGTACAGTTAGCATGCCATTTTGTATCTTTGTACCATACTGTTTGAAAAAGTTGTTAGAATTAGCAGTGTGACAATATTCAAAACTTTGCTCAAGTGCTCCTTATCTTTTTCCTTTTTTGCAACTTCTATTTATATACTTGTGAACTTTTTCCTGGCAACATTTTTCCTTTTACTTGTAAACAGGTTGTGGTTATACAATTCATGCTAACACGTGTCTCCCATTTCAGACTTTTCACAACAGTTAGGGATTCCCTGGGTTTAACTTACGATGTATCCTTTGAACTAAGTCTTTTTGATTGGTTGAATCTTGGATGGTATGTGATATCAGTTACATCTACTCCAAGCAAGGTATACACCTAATGCCCAATTGCTTCTGATTCATCTTCTGTGCTTGCTCCAATTTCTAGTTGCATTCAACTTTGTGAGTTCTTTTTCAAGGTATACAAAGCCGTTGATGCATGCAAGAATGTTCTCAGAGGTTTACAGAATAACAAGATTGCCCAGAGGGAGTTGGATCGGGTCAGTATATGGTCTTTTACCTTAGCTACAAATTTAGAATCATTAAAGCTACAAATTATGAAGGCAGATCTCTGGACACTGGTTGATAATTGATCAAAAAATATATTCCACTTTCTTCCCATCCTGTGTTTTCACGATAGCAATCTTTCGGTTTAGCATTTTGAAAAGGAATTGTTGCTTTGATTGTATTCTGTGATAATTTGCTTCAGTTTAAAAGCTTTTGATTTACTATTGGCTGCCAGTAAATTACATAAGCATCACTAATAACAGATTAACTATTGCTTCAGGCGAAGAGAACTCTGTTGATGAGACATGAAGCTGAAACCAAGTCAAATGCTTACTGGTTGGGGTTGATGGCCCACCTCCAATCTTCATCTGTCCCAAGGAAGGTAAACTTGGTGCTTCATATTCTGTTGGTGTTTCTTGTTGATATGGAAATGAAGTCAATGACTGTTTACACAAAATGTGAAAAGCATTGATATTCCATTACTTTCTAGGTGTTAAAATCTGGTGCCCCCTTTTAGTATATTTGCTTTGTTGTTTTGATTTTCTAACATTTTTTATCGGATGTAGGACATCTCATGCATCAAGGATATAACTTCATTATATGAAGCTGCAACCATTGAAGACATATACCTTGCATATGAACATTTGAAAGTTGATGATACTTCCTTGTTCTGTTGTGTTGGAGTTGCTGGTGTCCAGGCAGGTGAAGATTTTCCTGGTAAGATCTGTACCTTATCTTAAATGATAATGGTCTTCATGAACTTAGGGTTAGGCTGTTCCTTGCTGGAACTTATTTTCTAGTAGCTATCATTTTCAACGCAATAGTTTCTGTAGTTCAGTTTATACTATGTGGTTTTGTCCCTTTAGTTTGGTGCGGCAAGAAAGCTTGAGCAAGACAAGAAAGCATATTGGGCCTTAAAACCATGGCTTAGAGTTTTATACTGCTAATGAGATCTGGTGCATTCCTGTAGGCATCTACCAGTCTGATTAACTTCCAAATAAACATTTGGCCCCCTACTGTTTGGTACCTTTTAGGGGTAGTATTTTATTCTCTGTAAAAAACCAACTTAGATGACATGGTTCGGTTTGCCCTGTCTAATGCTGGATAATATTCCCGGTGGCGTATGTGAGAACCTGTTTACAGTTCAGTTCATTTTATTCTAGCTTCTAGTTTATATTGTTATTGTTCTACCAAATGGATCCTGGACCGATTTGAGTTCTCTTAGTACTTTCTCGTATGAGATTGTTTTGGATTTACTCTTCTACTCTTTTTTTCATTTGACAATTGACAGATGTTGGAGATGATCTAGATGCTGGTCGTCTTGGAATGACTACTAATGGTCGTGGTTTGTCAACAATGACACGGCCAACAACTTGATCTTCACAGGATATTCTCTTAAACCTGTTTGCTACCCGGAGGTGAGTTATTATGATGACAAATTCATTAGTGATGAAGAAGTTCTGATTGCACACTCCAAAATTTAGAAATGCCTGCAGCAATTGAACATTGTTTTCACTATTTTCTACAGCCCAAGGATCATCAGTATGGAATCCTGAGATCTCGGAGTGCAGCATTATAACGGAAGAAGATTACACCAATTTCCATTCTGAGATCTCGGATTGCAGCATTATAACGAAAGAAGAATACACCATTTGCCGACCCGCCGGCGAGATGTCCCCATTTCATGGAGTTTAACTCATTGAATTTGAAAGTTTTGGACATTCTTTTTATTCATAATACTATTTTTTGTAGATCTGAATCAGTAAATAAATAAAAAAAATAGATTAATTGGCGGAGATGCAACTGTAGCTGCTCCTCCCGTTCTTTAATCAAGTCATGGCCACACTTGCCCTCTGCATCAAGTGCACAGGAGCTGCTTTGTTTTAAAGCCTAAAGCCTTTTTCATTTTCTGTTAAATTGTTATTTAAGTGAACCAAGATCCACGTCTTATATATATATATAGTCAGAATCTTTATATTTTTCATTTTATGTTCCCAAAACCCCTAGGAATATGATCAGGAATATATTTCTCTTCATACAACTAAATAAAGAAAATTAATCAGTTATGCCAAGGCCATTTGAACTGATAAGGGCAGGTTGCAGACAACCAGCCCGTTTAATCACTTGTCACAAGGACCCAGCTTGAGGAGTCCCAGAATTTTTTTGGTTGTGTGCCTAATCATTGCTAAGTTATAATCTGATGGATCTATAATGACGCCTATTTCTGCGGTGCTTTAAATTTTGTTTGCCGGGCCGACCTGGCCGTGCCGTGCACGATTCGAAACAGTATCGTGCCATGGAACCTCAGATATCCACCGTGGTATTGTGCCATGAAACCCCAGATATCTACCGTGGACTAGCCCACTGCCTGGTCTGGGTGGAACCTTTAAAGATAATCATTTCGTTAAAAAACTGTTAGCAAACAACATCTAGATATTTTGGTGATATATTCTCGATATTTCTTAGTTTCCTTCTTAATCTTCTCTGTAATTATTTCTTAGTTTCCTTCTTAATCTTCTCTGTAATTTTGTTATATTAATTGTAACAGCTTGATTTTTGTCTGGACTCTGATGCAGATTTAGTTCCATGTGCCTTGGATGGACTTAATGAGGTAAATACCTTTAATTGCTTCCCTTTCAAAGTAATACATTTCCTTTCTCCATATTTTGCTTTTAAGGTTTCCCCATCTCTACTTTATAGCTTGTGTTTGTGCTCTATTTTTTGCAATTTTATCTGACCTGATAAATTGATAATAATTGGTTTATATTTGTACAAATTCAAATAAATGTCATGTTTCTAAATGGTGGAACAGTAGCTCCCAAGTTATTAAAATCAAAGATGAACAAACTAGTTCCTTCTTTACTGAGGTATCCTTGTTCCCGCAGCTTATTAGAAAAATATTAGTTTCCGATGTGATGAATATTTTTTATGGAAGTCATTCATGCCTTGAAAGGTTTACCTAATCTTTTTAGGTGTTAGTTGACTTATTAACTGCAGAGGATGTTTCTTCCTATTTTATTTGCTTTATTGATCTACCAATTGTTCATCAAATTAGTTGTTTTCTACATACTCTTTTTTGTTAGCTTTTAGGCATTCTGATTTGGACCTTATTTTATTGCAATCTTTGCTAGACATCTTGGATGGTTGAATTCAAGTAACTGCATATTGCTTAATATATTGGGTGGTTGAATTCACCCAGGTGTTTTTTAATGCATAGGTATCCACTCTGAAAACTAGAGTCTGAAATGGAGTGAGGAATGGATATTGCCTTTTATTATTTTGTCTTTTCCTATCATACATGATATTTATAGATACACAGATAAAATCTACAGCCCACATTCATATTAGGATTAATTACGATACAGTTAATGATACAATCTGTAGGTGTATTGATAAGGAATAGAATCATTATTAATTGTATTTCCTATAGCTCTAATGACAATATTAATGATATTCTAACCCACTCTATAATGGGCACTTTTCAGATTGCTTTCCATCTAAAGTTTACTGGAGAAGGGTTGTTCCGGTCTCACCTTTTTTACTTCGAAGAAATACAACATGTACTATTACATGAGCAATTTCTTGCTCTTCTTCTTCATCAATAGATGCTCATCTTCTTTATCAATAGATCCAGCATGAGCTTCCATGTCCCTCAAATCTCTAATTTTGAAATATAGAGAAAAAAATCAATTATTAGATATGCGACCGGCAAAGGCTTTTTTAATATTAACTCCTTCTTCGTCCGACGGAGTTGAGAGAATCGATCTCACTCTGGATGCTTGATGAGACGAACTATAATGGACTGTGGGGACCTTTGCCAAGGTCATCACCACCTGCCTTAACTCCACCATTGTTCACAATTCCCACTCTCCTTTGCCTTGACTGTCTGCACCTACGCTACCCTCATCTATTGCACGTACCCCTACACTGCTTTCATGTCGCACACTGTCAAAAAACAATGCCTAAAATTTTTTACGTGTGGGTGTTAGATGTGCGGTACGGCGCAAGGTAGGACATGCTGTTAAGCCTTGCACAAGAGTGTGCGGAGCTATGCATGCACGCGGTGCAGAAGCTGGGACAAAATACAAACGCTTGGGACTTGGCAGACTCAAAGGCGATCAACAAGGTTAAAACCTCCAAAAAGCCTCGTCATATGCATAGTTTACAACAAAACAAGTCGTCGAGGATAGGCCCCTTCGACAGTTGGACTCCCCTTAGCAAGAATGCTTGAAGGCTCTTCTTCTTGCTCTGCTCACATGCGCTCGACTTACTCTTGGTCAAGGCAAAGCTTTGGTGTCGCTATGGCTCTCTTCCTTTGTAGATTGCTCCCCTTCCTCAGGTGGAAATGCCTTACGGCAAAGGCGATGGAGTTCCGCGTGGTGAAGCTTGGGGCGTTGTCCTACGCCATTCTTAAGGCCCCATTAATACGACCATGCCTCCTTTCCTTGCCACATCCCTACTCGATGACTTTTGCTTGGATTTATGCAGATTCACCCCTGTAGCTCACGCATGCTTCTGCACTTGTCCAGATCCCATGCTGTGCAGTGCGCCATGCTAGTTACACGAGCTGCTAGGTCCTTGGCACGTTTGGCCAACTTTGAACCGATCGTGGGATCGAATTTCCTTAGCATAGGTCAACCTTGGCTTTGTCCATTGATCTTGCGGCTAAGTCTTTAGCTTGCATCAATGCTTCGGGCATCGCCTTCATTGCCTGCCATGTGCCTTGCAACTTCAAAATAGATATGCTACCAAGGTTCGGTCCTCAACTTGTCCGTGCCAAATGGTCGGATACTTAGGCGAATTCAGGCCTTCACCTTGAGTTAGCTTGCCAACTCCTTGTCCAAACTCTTTGAGGTGGAATTCTGGGATTCGTATAAGCAACTTCGCTTATGGCTCGGGCATGCCTCCATCTTTCAACCACACCCTCTTTGATTGGAACCTCACTAGTGTGACAAGACTCCCCCCTTGAACTTATTGATGCCCTCGCCGACTCTTCATCGAGGTAGCCCCAGATCAAATCCTCAAATTGTGATAAAGTGGTATCCCTTTCCCAGCTTGCTTTTGATACTGGTAGGTCCTTCCATCAGACCAAGTATTCATTATTGCCTTATTGGGTCGCCCTTCTCCCCAAAATTTTCTCAGCCTTTTTGCTGAACTCAGTGGTCACCATCGGATGGGCTCTATTGACCTACTCATGGCTTGGATCTATATCTTGATGGAAGGGCTTCAAGAATAACATGTAAAAAGTTAGATGGATGCACAATAAGGATGGAAGTTGGAGTTGATAAGAGACTTCTTCAACCCTGCACACAACTGGACGAGACCTATCAAATTTTAGGATCAAACCTTTATGCAGCTTGGTCCCTTATACATTTCTCCATATTTGGGGCATTAGCTTAAGCAACACCAAGTTGCCCTCCTTGAATTCTTGAGGGATCCAATGCTCGTCTGCATGATTTTTCATTTGGTAGGCCGCACGCTCGAGGCTGATCATAGCCTCGGCAATCTACTCCCATGGTCTCGTATAAACTTGGAGGCAGCATGACATCTTCACTTGCCTGTTGCTCGGGTTAATTCCGCTAGGAACATCAGCTAATTGTGTTGCGATGTTGTCACAAAGTGCCTCAAATACTCCTTCAACAGGGGTATTGATGTGCTCGGTCTGACCATCTGCCTACATATGGTTCACAGTGGAGAACTTGAGTTTGGTCGCTCATGAACTAGAAATCCCTATCGCTGACTATGTCCTCCGGTAGTCCAAAGTATCTCACCACATGCAGGAAGAAAGGAGTGGTCGTCTCCTCGGCCATCCCCCGATCGATTGTTAGAGCGAACACAACAAACTTGCTGAACTTGTCAATGACTACAAGGACAGTAGAAAATCCATCAACTTTAGGAGAAGACTTCATAAAATCCATTGTGATTGAAGTCCAAGGTTGACTGGGAACAGGTAGTGGTTGCAATAGTCCATCAGGCCGAGTGTGCTCCGTCTTGTCCCTTTGACAAGTGCTGCAAGTCTTGACGATCGCCTCAATGTCGTGCTCCATGTGCGACCAATAATATGAGCATGCCAAAAGACTACACGTTCGCTCGACTCCTGGGTGGTCCACCCATGTCGAGTTATGGCACTCGAACATCAATGTCCGTCGAAGCTCAGTTGAAGTCGGGATGAGATGTCACCTGCTAATGGTTTGTAAGAGGCCGGCTTCATCGACCCAAAAGCACTGGTTTCACCCGCGCTCGCCTTGGACAGTAAGGTTTGGCACACCTTGTCCTTCTCGACAATAGCTTAGATCAGTTGTGCTAGATCACTGATGATGCGTATGGTGGTCGCGCCAAGCTTTCGGTTGAGTGCATCTGCGACCTAGTTGTGCTAACTAGGTCGATGCTCCCACTGGAAATCAAACTCTGCAAGCAGCTCTTGCTAATGAGCCTGCTTAGCCAAAAGCTTCTTCTAGGTCATGAAGAAGGTATTTGCAATGTTGTCGATTAGCACAATGAAAGGATGACTCAACAAATAGACTCGCCATGTTCGGAGGCAATGCAACACGACGAGCATCTATCGCTCGCGTGCACTATAATGTTGCTCGGTTGGGTTGAGCTTGTGGCTTTCATAGGCTATCAGATAGTCGCCTTGCATGAGCACGCCCCCAAATGCTCCCTCTGATGTATCAGTAATGACTTCAAAAGGCTAGTTGAAGTCTAGCAGCTTCAACACAGGCTTTGTGCTAGGCTTTTGCTTCAATTCTTCGATGATTGCTTGGCATTGGGGTGTCTAGATCCAGTCGCACTCCTTGCATAGTAGGTCTATAATTAGGGCAGCAAGCTAGGAGAATCCCTGGATAAACTTTTGGTGGTAGTTGACTAGACTAAAAATAATCTCAGCTCGGTGGGATTTACCGGTATAGGCTAGTTGCAGATGGCTTTAATCTTGTCCAGCTCCATCTAGACAATGCCCCCTCTAATGCAATGCCCCAAGAATGAGATCTTGGCTTGGGCAAACTCGTATTTATCCCTCCGCAAGAACAAGTGATGTTGTCTTAGCTTAGTGAAAACAACTTTAAAGTGTCGCAAATGCTCATCCACATCCCTGTTCTTCATAGTGACTTTGCTCAGTGCATGGTAGTCTATGCATATATGCAATGTGCCACTTTTCTTATTTTGAAAGAGCACCGGTGCATCAAATAGTGCCTTAGATGGTCGGATCAGCTTCACTTCAAGGAGGTTGTCCAACCGCTTCTTTGGTTCCTCCAATTCGGTTGGGGACATGCGATAATGCACATGGGCAAGCACTTTGGTTCTGAGGAATAGCTCAATGTGATGATCGGTTAGCAATCGAGTAGGCAATGTTCGGGGCAATTGATCAGGCAAGTCGCCAAACTCCTCGATCACGACCTGGGCTTCTGTGAGAATAGGATGCTCATCTGGGTCGGGTGAAGGCTCCTTACATATTGTGGCTACAAAGGTAGCCTTGTCTTGCTTCATGCGTCGGACTAGTTACATAGTCAAGAGCAAGCTAGTCTTTTATAGTGTCGGGCTTGCAGAAGTTATCGCGCCCATGGCCTCCTCATACGGGCATGCCTTGATGAACTTGGTATGCATCGCACTCGGGTACTTACTGGCTGAGCATTCACCATCTTGACGTGCATGGGACTGTCCAACACAGGTACCTACAGTTTTTGGGCAAGCTCAAGGTTGATGAAGATATGCGTCACACTCGTGTCAATCATTGCTTTGCAAAGCCACCTATTGAGCTCCAATGCGATACACATGAGTCGCGGATGCAACTCCACTACTCGGGCTTGTGCAACATTGAGCCATTGTAAAGGTGCCACACCCACAAAGGCATTGTCGTCAGGCAATTTTACAGTCGTGGCTGAGGCTGCTTCAGCTTTGGCTTGAACCACCATCACAGGGCATTCCTTATGCATGCAATTCTGCATGAAATGTGGTCCCTTACAGATGTTGCAATTAAGTCCTTGCACGGGTCTCCGTTGTGTAAGGGCCATGTGTCACGACCCTTTTTGGTGGCTTGTCGGTGCAGTAAGCCACTGGTCATGCGGCGTGAACAACTCTAAGTATTCACAAGCCTTAGTGCAAAACGGAAGCGAAAAGAGTTCTTATCCAGAATTGTTAGAGAGAAAAAAGTTATGCAGATATTGCACTGTTAAAATCTCTCAAATCCTCCAGACCACAGGTCAGTTAGGAGGCCAAAATGCTAAGGAAATTTGTAAGGAAAGTTTGAGGAAAATTACAATAAAAGTTGACAACTCCATTCCCCTGTTGGGCAGCTTCAAATGCAAGAATTGAGCACTTTAAAATGTTACTAGTCTACCCTCTTTTATAGGCAGCAAATGACCCTTGGGCTGCCTCTTTAATACTTGGATCCTGGCATCATGGAGATCTCCTCTTGGTTTTACTGTTGGTGCCAAGTGTTGAGTTTTGCAGGCTTTTTATTAATGCCGGGATCTGGGCCTTCATCAGTATCTTTCGGGAACTGATAGTGACGCCAGGTGTGAGGTTTTGTAGATTCTGCCTTGTCTTCTGGATGGCGGCTGTCTGCCTTCTTGATGCTTTGGGCATGTGCGTCAGAGTATGTCTGTCTGCTGTCTGGTGCCCGACTGCCTGTTGCCCATTTGCTATCCTGCGCACGACTGCCTGTTGCCCATTGGCTGTTCTGCGCGTGGTTGCCTGTTTTCTACATGCCTTGGTCTTGCTAGTGCACGAGCCTCAGTTCCCTTGTTTTGGCGGGCTACTTAAGCAATTTGTTGGGGCCTTCACCTTGCCTTCAATATGGGGGTGTAACAACTCTCCCTTCCTAAAAATGTTGATATCCCTGTCAACTCGGTGGCTAAGTATTCACGAATCAGGTCTTCATACTGCCACAAAGTAGCGTCCCTTTCCTAGGTTGCCTCCTCCAATGCTGAGTCCTTTCACTGGACCAGGAACTTAGTGTGTTCTCCGGACTGCATTTTCCTACACCCAAGGATGCGTTCGGCTCGGCGTCTGAACTCCTTGACGACTGTTTGAGGTGTTCGCTCTATTTGTTGCCTGGAAGGATCAGTAGGTGGGGTGAATCTTGAGGCAGGATGGCAGTTCCAGCTGATATGCTACCACGCCAATGCGCTTCACTACTTTGAAGGGTCCATCGTACTTTGGCATAAGTCCTTTATGAATGCATGTACCTCAAGCCTTCTTCCACATTTGTGGGTTTAGTTTGAGCAATACTTCGTCTTCGACTTGAAATTCTCTTGGATGACGATGTTGATCTACATACTTTTTCATGCGATGCGTTACTTTCTCTAGACTTGCGCGCGCATCCTCCAGTTGGTCCTGTCGGCTAAAGGCAAACTTGGTTGCTGCTGGGCACCTGTCATCAATTGTGCCACATGCCAACTTGACTGGAGAGATTGGAACATGCCCATAAACCACTTCAAATGGAGACTTTTCGGTTGCTGCTCCCCGATAGTTGTTGTAGTAGAACTGAGCTGAGTCAATCAGCTCCACCCAGTTGCTGCTCCCCGATGGCTAGCAGTGAAAAAGTGCCGAAGGTATTCCACTAGAAGTGTGTTGATGCGTTCCGTCTGTCCATCAGTTTGGGGGTGTCCTGCTATTAAGAATTTCAGCTTTGTCCCAAGTAATTTGAACAAAGTCATCCAAAATTTCCTAATGAAGTGTTTGTCTCGGTCGCTGATAATGTCTTTTGGGAGGCCGAAGTATCTCACAACATAGCGGAAAAATAGTTCATCCGTCTCCTCGAAAACAACAAACTTACTGAACCTGTCCACCACCACAAGAACTACAAAAAATCCGTTAACTTTTGAAAAAGACTTGATGTAATTCAGGGAAATTGATATCCAAGGTCAAGATGGAATAGGTAGAGGTGGAGCAAGCCTGCGGCTTTAGCTCGCTTGGCCTTATCCTTCTGGCATATGGCACAGGTTTTGACATGTGCCTCAACATCATTCTTCATGTTCGGCTAGTAGTATGAGTGCCCTAGGAGTACAAGAGTACGCTCCACGTCCAGATATCCCGCCCAAGGGGTGTCATGGCACTCTGATATCAGCTCTCGTCTAATGTCGGTTGAGTGTCACATACATTCGTCCCCCTTTAATTTGCAATAGTTCGATAGGATCCTTCCAGAACCGCTAGTTCTTCCCATCGTTAATATGTTGCAAAAGAGATTGGTAAGTTGTGTCCTCCTTAGTGCAGTCTTGCAATCACTCAATCAGGGTGCCATGTGCGCGGGTGATGGTATGTGCCCGTCGGCTCAGAGTATCAGGCGCTTGGTTGTGACGTTCGGCCTTATGTTCCCAAGTAAAGTCAAATTCGGCAAGCTGGGCTTGTCAGCAAGCTTGCTTGGTAAAAAACTTGCATTAAGTCTAGAAAAAGGTGTTCGCCACATTGTCTGTGCGCATCACAAAGGGGCTGCCTAGGAGGTACTCGTCGTACCCGTAAGCAGTGCACCACAGCTAGCATTTCTTTCCCATGCGCCCTATATCTTTGCTCGGCGCTGATGAGCTTGCGGCTTTCATAAGCTAAGGCATGTCCGTTTTGCATAAGAATTCCACCCAAAGCACGGTCAGAGACATCGGTAATTACCTCAAATGCCTTGCTAAAATCTGGCAGGGCTAAGACGGGTTCGGATGTCATGCAGTCTTTGAATTTTTACATGGCATCCTCACATTCTTTGGCTCGTCTCCACTCTTGCTCTTTCTTCAGGAGATCCGTTAGTGGTTTCGTAATGCGAGAATATCCTTAATAAACCTGCGATAATAGTTAGTTAACCCAAAAAAAGATCGCAGTTCGGTGGGGTTGCTCTGTTGTGGCAAGTCCTTGACGGCCTCCACTTTTCCTTCATCCATACACACTTGGCCATTGTTAATCCTGTGACCAAGGAAAAAGATCTCTTGCTGGGTGAATTCACACTTGTCCTTTCGAACGAACAAGTTGTGTTTGCGCAGCCTCTGGAAAACTCAAAGGAGATGTCCCATGTGTCCCTCTAGGTCTTCCGAGTAAATGATGATTTCATCCTAGTACACAACCATAAACTTATCCATAAAGTCATGGAATACATTGTTCATCAGATTGCAAGATGTCATGATCAATTTTCTTTGATCAGATCTTCGGTCGATTGAGGTCATGCCAGTGTGAACGACATTGGGCGATCTCAGTGCTCACAAGCCTTTGATGTGAAAGAAGGGATACTCAAACATCTTTTTGGTTGAGAGGGCAAAAAGGACTACTTTATAGTGTCGATAAAAACCTCTCTACTCCTCAAGTTCATAAATTGATCTTGAAGAGGGCTTATTACATGGAACACTCTCCTATTTCTCTCTAGACACCAAGCTGCTTTACTCCATGGCTCAACAGGGTCTTTATATAGGTGGTGGGGTGGCTGTTGGGCTACTTCCTCGGTTACATGCATTACAATCTGTTGCATTGATGAGGGTGATGGTTTCAGCTATTAAGCCCATGTCATCCACCTGTTCGGTGGCTCCTTGACTGCCGCCTATGTCGGTTGCTGCGGTAGGGCATTGCGTGCAACCCTTAGTTGTGCCAGTGCCCTATGGCTTGGTTCTTTGCTTTCACGCACCTTTGACTAAAGGACCTCTCGGTGTCAATCCTACATGTGCCCCTTGTTGCTCTACGTGCACCCTTAATTGCTTTTTGCTTGCCTTGTATGCATTCTTTGATCCCCGGTTTGTCAGGCATTTGTTCCGTGCATGCCCCTTGGTTTCTCGGCCACTCAAACCCACGGCGCGCCCCGCGCACGCACGCCCTTCAGGTGAGGCCTTGTGTGTAATGCATAGGCCATTAATTGATGCTTGACCCTCCACGTCCTTGGTCTAGTGAACCTTATGCGTGACTTGAGTTGTACCTAAGGATGGTTGGAAAAAGGGGTCTAACACAAGGCTTCACTACTTCATCGTCGCCCTCTTCCTCTGCAGACTGCTCCCCTTCCCTAGGTAGAAATGCCTTATGGCTAAGGGGGATGGAGTTCTGCATTCGCGGTGGAGCTTGGGGCATTGTCCGGCCCCATTCATCAAGGCCCCTTTAATGTGGCCATGTGTCAGACCCAATTTTGACGGGTCCGACCCAAGGCGTACCACGAACCACGGAGGTTCAAGCGCAAAAGGGCGACCAGCACGCAGCGCACGAAGCTGTTTCAAGGCCATAGCTGAGGGGTGTGCGCGGGACAAGCCGAAGGGCCAGACGGCTGAGCAACCAAGGCGCGCGCGCAGGCCAAGCAACCGAGGGTCATGTGCAAAGCTGGCGCAAGACAGCCGAGCAACTGAGGGCGTGCACGGAGCAAGCGCCTGAGCAACCAAGAGACTTCGCGGGTCAGACGCCCGAACAATTGAGGGCACGCGCGGAGCAAGCACCCGAGCAACACGGCGCACACGGAGCAAGCAGTCGAGCAACAAGCGATGCACATAGATCAACAAGGGATGCATGCGGGGCAAGAGCGGGGTGGTCCCTTAGCCAAAGGCGCGCGCTAGGATAGCACCGAGCCACGGAGCTCCCACACGACCGAGGGTCGAGCGCCGCAGCCCACCAACACTGCCGATGCAAGACACGGGGCACGCAGCCGCCAGACGCATAGACGGCATGGGCGTAACGATCGAAAATGGTCGGGGCACTTAATGTCCGAGCAATTATGCATGTAATCAAGAGGGCAGCTGAAGGGTCAGCCCTCCACCTATATAAACCCCCTTGCCGAACACTTAGACAGCAAGCAGGAGGGTGAGCAAATAGAGAGTGCTAAGTGAGGGAGCGATTGTAGCTTAGTCCTTGTAATAATCCCCTTCAAGTCTAGCTTGAGGGAGAGAGGTTTTACCGGTGCTATAAAGCAGTCTTTTTGTCCTCTCAATCCCAAGGCATCCAAAAGATCCATTCCGCACTAAAGGCTTGTGAGCACCGTGACTCCACGGTGTCGTTCACGCCGACACGACTCGGGCTCAACGAAAGGGGTCCAAAGGCAAAAAATTTGTCGTGACATTTTGGTATCAGAGCTGAAGTGATGCCAACCCACTGACTTGGGGGACAAGTGACACACTCAACTGACGAGCATGTATGTCCAAACTTGAACCGTCGTTTTCAACCTCCCCTCTCCATCATGTCAGGCAAGCAAATGAAGGAAGCGTTTCATAAGAGATTAACGATGTTGGAAGGGTCCATTGGGACTCCTCCACCGAAGGAGGAGAAGGACCTAGGAGCCGGACCGCTATGGAGTCGCGTTAATGATCTCTACATAGCCATGGCGGACATGCGGCTGAAGCTTGAAGAGCTCCATGCAACAGCCGACCGAACCACCGCAACCGGAGAGCCCAGCACTTCAATCTCGCTCGACATGAGCCTGCTCGAATGGAAGATGCGAGAGGAGCTCGAAAGCTTGCACGCCGAGCTTAGTTATTTTTAAAAAATGTATAATATTTTAAAATCAATCATGATAAAAGGAGAAAAAGAGTACTTGATAAATAATAATTTTTTTTAGAACTTAATAAATTTTGAACTCAAGACATGATGATCATCTCGTAGTTCAATTACTCAAATAGAGGAAATAAATTAAAATTAAGAAATAAATGTTTATAAATCACATATTAATATTATAAGTTTAAAACAAATAGGAAAATAAATAAATTGGATATGAGAAAAGATATTTTCTTATAATTAACGGCTTCGTGTGTCTGTGTGTATATATTTTCTTATAACCCCGGGCAATCTTGGGCCCGACTTTGTGCGTGCCTGAGCCGAGGATCTATTCCGGCGCACACAGCACAAAGCTGTTGGACAACTACATTTGAGATATGTTCCAATACTTCAATGCCGCCAAGATTACCAAGGAAGACCAAATGCCGACCGCGACAATCTTCCATGATGGAGACGCGAAGCAATGGTGGCGCGTCCGATGTGAAGCTCCGGGCTACCGACAACGCACTGAGCTGGACACTTGGGCCACCATGATCGAGGAGATGTGATGCTGATTCCTCCCGGTCAATACTGTGTATCAAGCAAGGAAGCGACTATAAGAGCTTCGCCAAACCCGGGGCATCCGTATGTATATATCCAAGACTTCACGTTCAAACCCTCAAACCCTCAAACAATTAGAACTTATAATTAGGCATTCTCTAAATTATTTCAGAAGCAAAATAGCCAAAATAAAGAATTAAATTGACATTAAGCATTGTTGACTGCATAGCGCAGTGGATTAGCGCGTCTGACTTCGGATCATAAGGCATCAACAGTTCCAACTTTTGCTAGAATGAATGCATCAACAGAATGAAAAAAAAAATAAAGAACAGTAATAAGTAACAGAAACCACATACTAAATATTGAAAGCGTTTGTAGTCCAATAGTTAGGATAATTGCCTTCCAAGTAAGAGACCCGAGTTCAACTCCCGTCAGACGCAATAGTTCCAAGTTTTATTATTATGAATGACTTGAAAATTTTTACAACTCATTTCATATTCATGAGAGGAGAGCTTACAATTTTTTTTTGCCGAATTCTGTAGCTCTCTTTTGCTACATGAGTTTGTTTGTTAGAACGAATGCACCAACGGAATGAAAGAAAATAAAGAAAGAACAGTTAGGATAATTGCCTTCCAAGCAATAGATGCGGGTTCATCTCCCAGCAGATTCAATAGTTCCAAGTTCAATTCTTATCAATGAGCTAAACAATTTATGAACTCATTTCATAGCCAAACAAATTCTATTCCTCCATTTCTGTCTCATTTCATATTTAGGAGAAGAGAGCTTACAATTTATTTTTGCCAAAATTCTATTCCTCCATTTCTGTAGCCAGGGTTGGGTCTTGCAGCTCCAACAGGTCATCCTGAAAGCAAGAGGTCAAAAATAAAGACCAAAAAATGTGAGGAAGAGCAACTGACATGTCCTTTAATGTACTCAGGAAACAATTAGGACTTATAATTAGGCATTCTCTAAATTATTTCAGAAGCAAAATAGCCAAAATAAAGAATTAAATTGAAATTAAGAATTGTTGACTGCATAGCGCAGTGGATTAGCACGTCTGACTTTGGATCAGAAGGTCATGGGTTCGACTCCCATTGTGGTTGAAGCAAGAATAAATGTATCAATTTAATGAAAGAAAAGCAACCACGAACTAAATATTTACTATACAAGTATATTAAATCAATAGTTCCAATTTGAAAAAGAATAAATAACGAACAGTAAAAAGCAACCACGTACTAAATATTGAAAGCGTTTGTAGTCCAACAGTTAGGATAATTGCCTTCCAAGCAATAGACTCGGGTTTAACTCCCGGCAGATGCAATAGTTTCAAGTTTTATTATTATGAATGACTTGAAAAATTTTACAACTCATTTCATATTCAGGAGAGGAGAGCTTACAATTTTTTTTTGCCAAATTCTGTAGCTCTCTTTTGCTACATGAGTTTGTTTGTTAGAACGAATGCACCAACGGAATGAAAGAAAATAAAGAAAGAACAGTTAGGATAATTGCCTTCCAAGCAATAGATGCGGGTTCATCTCCCAGCAGATTCAATAGTTCCAAGTTCAATTCTTATCAATGAGCAAAACAATTTCTCAACTCATTTCATAGCCAAACAAATTCTATTCCTCCATTTCTGTCTCATTTCATATTTAGGAGAAGAGAGCTTACAATTTATTTTTGCCAAAATTCTATTCCTCCATTTCTGTAGCCAGGTTGGGTCTTGCAGCTCCAACAGGTCATCCTGAAAGCAAGAGGTCAAAAATAAAGACCAAAAAATGTGAGGAAGAGCAACTGACATGTCCTTTAATGTACTCAGGAAACAATTAGGACTTATAATTAGGCATTCTCTAAATTATTTCAGAAGCAAAATAGCCAACATAAAGAATTAAATTGAAATTAAGAATTGTTGACTGCATAGCGCAGTGGATTAGCGCGTCTGACTTCGGATTAGAAGGTCATGGGTTCGACTCCCATTGTGGTTGAAGCAAGAATAAATGTATCAATTTAATGAAAGAAAAGCAACAACGCACTAAATATTTACTATACAAGTATATTAAATCAGTAGTTCCAATTTGAAAAAGAATAAAAAACGAACAGTGAAAAGCAACCACATTTGTAGTCCAACGGTTAGGATAATTGCCTTCCAAGCAATAGACCCGGGTTCAACTCCTAAGTTTGTTTTTTAGAACGAATGCACCAACGGAATGAAAGAAAATAAAGAAAGAACAGTTAGGATAATTGCCTTCCAAGCAATAGATGCGGGTTCATCTCCCAACAGATTCAATAGTTCCAAGTTCAATTCTTATCAATGAGCTAAACAATTTCTCAACTCATTTCATAGCCAAACAAATTCTATTCCTCCATTTCTGTCTCATTTCATATTTAGGAGAAGAGAGCTTACAATTTATTTTTGCCAAAATTCTATTCCTCCATTTCTGTAGCCAGGGTTGGGTCTTGCAGCTCCAACAGGTCATCCTGAAAGCAAGAGGTCAAAAATAAAGACCAAAAAATGTGAGGAAGAGCAACTGACATGTCCTTTAATGTACTCAGGAAACAATTAGGACTTATAATTAGGCATTCTCTAAATTATTTCAGAAGCAAAATAGCCAAAATAAAGAATTAAATTGAAATTAAGAATTGTTGACTGCATAGCGCAGTGGATTAGCGCGTCTGACTTCGGATCAGAAGGTCATGGGTTCGACTCCCATTGTGGTTGAAGCAAGAATAAATGTATCAATTTAATGAAAGAAAAGCAACCACGAACTAAATATTTACTATACAAGTATATTAAATCAATAGTTCCAATTTGAAAAAGAATAAATAACGAACAGTGAAAAGCAACCACGTACTAAATATTGAAAGCGTTTGTAGTCCAACGGTTAGGATAATTGCCTTCCAAGCAATAGACCCGGGTTCAACTCCTGAGTTTGTTTTTTAGAACGAATGCACCAATGAGTTTGTTTTTTAGAACGAATGCACCAACGAAATGAAAGAAAATAAAGAAAGAACAGTTAGGATAATTGCCTTCCAAGCAATAGATGCGGGTTCATCTCCCAGCAGATTCAATAGTTCCAAGTTCAATTCTTATCAATGAGCTAAACAATTTCTGAACTCATTTCATAGCCAAACAAATTCTATTCCTCCATTTCTGTCTCATTTCATATTTAGGAGAAGAGAGCTTACAATTTATTTTTGCCAAAATTCTATTCCTCCATTTCTGTAGCCAGGGTTGGGTCTTGCAGCTCCAACAGGTCATCCTGAAAGCAGGAGGTCAAAAATAAAGACCAAAAAATGTGAGGAAGAGCAACTGACATGTCCTTTAATGTACTCAGGAAACAATTAGGACTTATAATTAGGCATTCTCTAAATTATTTCAGAAGCAAAATAGCCAAAATAAAGAATTAAATTGAAATTAAGAATTGTTGACTGCATAGCGCAGTGGATTAGCGCGTCTGACTTCGGATCAGAAGGTCATGGGTTCGACTCCCATTGTGGTTGAAGCAAGAATAAATGTATCAAATTAATGAAAGAAAAGCAACTACGAACTAAATATTTACTATACAAGTATATTAAATCAATAGTTCCAATTTGAAAAAGAATAAATAACGAACAGTAAAAAGCAACCACGTACTAAATATTGAAAGCGTTTGTAGTCCAACAGTTAGGATAATTGCCTTCCAAGCAATAGACCCGGGTTCAACTCCCGGCAGATGCAATAGTTTCAAGTTTTATTATTATGAATGACTTGAAAAATTTTACAACTCATTTCATATTCAGGAGAGGAGAGCTTACAATTTTTTTTTGCCAAATTCTGTAGCTCTCTTTTGCTACATGAGTTTGTTTGTTAGAACGAATGCACCAACAGAATGAAAGAAAATAAAGAAAGAACAGTTAGGATAATTGCCTTCCAAGCAATAGATGCGGGTTCATCTCCCAGCAGATTCAATAGTTCCAAGTTCAATTCTTATCAATGAGCTAAACAATTTCTCAACTCATTTCATAGCCAAACAAATTCTATTCCTCCATTTCTGTCTCATTTCATATTTAGGAGAAGAGAGCTTACAATTTATTTTTGCCAAAATTCTATTCCTCCATTTCTGTAGCCAGGTTGGGTCTTGCAGCTCCAACAGGTCATCCTGAAAGCAAGAGGTCAAAAATAAAGACCAAAAAATGTGAGGAAGAGCAACTGACATGTCCTTTAATGTACTCAGGAAACAATTAGGACTTATAATTAGGCATTCTCTGAATTATTTCAGAAGCAAAATAGCCAAAATAAAGAATTAAATTGAAATTAAGAATTGTTGACTGCATAGCGCAGTGGATTAGCGCGTCTGACTTCGGATAAGAAGGTCATGGGTTCGACTCCCATTGTGGTTGAAACAAGAATAAATGTATCAATTTAATGAAAGAAAAGCAACAACGCACTAAATATTTACTATACAAGTATATTAAATCAGTAGTTCCAATTTGAAAAAGAATAAATAACGAACAGTGAAAAGCAACCACATTTGTAGTCCAACGGTTAGGATAATTGCCTTCCAAGCAATAGACCCGGGTTCAACTCCTAAGTTTGTTTTTTAGAACGAATGCACCAACGGAATGAAAGAAAATAAAGAAAGAACAGTTAGGATAATTGCCTTCCAAGCAATAGATGCGGGTTCATCTCCCAACAGATTCAATAGTTCCAAGTTCAATTCTTATCAATGAGCTAAACAATTTCTCAACTCATTTCATAGCCAAACAAATTCTATTCCTCCATTTCTGTCTCATTTCATATTTAGGAGAAGAGAGCTTACAATTTATTTTTGCAAAAATTCTATTCCTCCATTTCTGTAGCCAGGGTTGGGTCTTGCAGCTCCAACAGGTCATCCTGAAAGCAAGAGGTCAAAAATAAAGACCAAAAAATGTGAGGAAGAGCAACTGACATGTCCTTTAATGTACTCAGGAAACAATTAGGACTTATAATTAGGCATTCTCTAAATTATTTCAGAAGCAAAATAGCCAAAATAAAGAATTAAATTGAAATTAAGAATTGTTGACTGCATAGCGTAGTGGATTAGCGCGTCTGACTTCGGATCAGAAGGTCATGGGTTCGACTCCCATTGTGGTTGAAGCAAGAATAAATGTATCAATTTAATGAAAGAAAAGCAACCACGAACTAAATATTTACTATACAAGTATATTAAATCAATAGTTCCAATTTGAAAAAGAATAAATAACGAACAGTGAAAAGCAACCACGTACTAAATATTGAAAGCGTTTGTAGTCCAACGGTTAGGATAACCACGTACTAAATATTGAAAGCGTTTGTAGTCCAACGGTTAGGATACGGGTTCAACTCCTGAGTTTGTTTTTTAGAACGAATGCACCAATGAGTTTGTTTTTTGGAACGAATGCACCAACGGAATGAAAGAAAATAAAGAAAGAACAGTTAGGATAATTGCCTTCCAAGCAATATATGCGGGTTCATCTCCCAGCAGATTCAATAGTTCCAAGTTCAATTCTTATCAATGAGCTAAACAATTTCTCAACTCATTTCATAGCCAAACAAATTCTATTCCTCCATTTCTGTCTCATTTCATATTTAGGAGAAGAGAGCTTACAATTTATTTTTGCTAAAATTCTATTCCTCCATTTCTGTAGCCAGGGTTGGGTCTTGCAGCTCCAACAGGTCATCCTGAAAGCAAGAGGTCAAAAATAAAGACCAAAAAATGTGAGGAAGAGCAACTGACATGTCCTTTAATGTACTCAGGAAACAATTAGGACTTATAATTAGGCATTCTCTAAATTATTTCAGAAGCAAAATAGCCAAAATAAAGAATTAAATTGAAATTAAGAATTGTTGACTGCATAGCGCAGTGGATTAGCGCGTCTGACTTCGGATCAGAAGGTCATGGGTTCGACTCCCATTGTGGTTGAAGCAAGAATAAATGTATCAATTTAATGAAAGAAAAGCAACCACGAACTAAATATTTACTATACAAGTATATTAAATCAATAGTTCCAATTTGAAAAAGAATAAATAACGAACAGTGAAAAGCAACCACGTACTAAATATTGAAAGCGTTTGTAGTCCAACGGTTAGGATAATTGCCTTCCAAGCAATAGACCCGGGTTCAACTCCTGAGTTTGTTTTTTAGAACGAATGCACCAATGAGTTTGTTTTTTAGAACGAATGCACCAACGAAATGAAAGAAAATAAAGAAAGAACAGTTAGGATAATTGCCTTCCAAGCAATAGATGCGGGTTCATCTCCCAGCAGATTCAATAGTTCCAAGTTCAATTCTTATCAATGAGCTAAATAATTTCTGAACTCATTTCATAGCCAAACAAATTCTATTCCTCCATTTCTGTCTCATTTCATATTTAGGAGAAGAGAGCTTACAATTTATTTTTGCCAAAATTCTATTCCTCCATTTCTGTAGCCAGGGTTGGGTCTTGCAGCTCCAACAAGTCATCTTGAAAGCAAGAGGTCAAAAATAAAGACCAAAAAATGTGAGGAAGAGCAACTGACATGTCCTTTAATGTACTCAGGAAACAACTAGGACTTATAATTAGGCATTCTCTAAATTATTTCAGAAGCAATTAGCCAAAATAAAGAATTAAATTGAAAATAAGAATTGTTGACTACATAGCGTAGTGGATTAGCGCGTCTGACTTCGGATCAGAAGGTCATGGGTTCGACTCCCATTGTGGTTGAAGCAAGAATAAATGTATCAATTTAATGAAAGAAAAGCAACCACGAACTAAATATTTACTATACAAGTATATTAAATCAATAGTTCCAATTTGAAAAAGAATAAATAACGAACAGTGAAAAGCAACCACGTACTAAATATTGAAAGCTTTTGTAGTCCAACGGTTAGGATAATTGCCTTCCAAGCAATAGACCCGGGTTCAACTCCCGGCAGATGCAATAGTTTCAAGTTTTATTATTATGAATGACTTGAAAAATTTTACAACTCATTTCATATTCAGGAGAGGAGAGCTTACAATTTTTTTTTGCCAAATTCTGTAGCTCTCTTTTGCTACATGAGTTTGTTTTTTAGAACGAATGCACCAACGAAATGAAAGAAAATAAAGAAAGAACAATTAGGATAATTGCCTTCCAAGCAATAGATGCGGGTTCATCTCCCAGCAAATTCAATAGTTCCAAGTTCAATTCTTATCAATGAGCTAAACAATTTCTCAACTCATTTCATAGCCAAACAAATTATATTCCTCCATTTCTATCTCATTTCATATTTAGGAGAAGAGAGCTTACAATTTATTTTTGCCAAAATTCTATTCCTCCATTTCTGTAGCCAGGGTTGGGACTTGCAGCTCTAACAGGTCATCCTGAAAGCAAGAGGTCAAAAATAAGGACCAAAAAATGTGAGGAAGAGCAACTCACATGTCCTTTAATGTACTCAGGAAACAATTAGGACTTATAATTAGGCATTCTCTAAATTATTTCAAAAGCAAAATAGCCAAAATAAAGAATTAAATTGAAATTAAGCATTGTTGACGGTATAGCGCAGTGGATTAGCGCGTCTGACTTCGAATCAGAAGGTCATGGGTTCGACTCCCATTGTGGTTGAAGCAATAATAAATGTATCAATTTAATGAAAGAAAAGCAACCACGCACTAAATATTTACTATACAAGTATATTAAATCAATAGTTCCAATTTGAAAAAGAATAAATAACGAACAGTGAAAAGCAACCACGTACTAAATATTGAAAGTGTTTGTAGTCCAATGGTTAGGATAATTGCCTTCCAAGCAATAGACCCGGATTCAACTCCCGACAAACGCAATAGTTTCTAGTTTTATTATTATGAATGACTTGAAAATTTTTACAACTCATTTCATATTCAGGAGAGGAGAGCTTATAATTTTTTTTTGCCAAATTCTGTAGCTCTCTTTTGCTACATGAGTTTGTTTGTTAGAACGAATGCACCAACGGAATGAAAGAAAATAAAGAAAGAACAGTTAGGATAATTGCCTTCCAAGCAATAGATGCGGGTTCATCTCCCAGCAGATTCAATAGTTCCAAGTTCAATTCTTATCAATGAGCTAAACAATTTCTCAACTCATTTCATAGCCAAACAAATTCTATTCCTCCATTTCTGTCTCATTTCATATTTAGGAGAAGAGAGCTTACAATTTATTTTTGCCAAAATTCTATTCCTCCATTTTTGTAGCCAGGTTGGGTCTTGCAGCTCCAACAGGTCATCCTGAAAGCAAGAGGTCAAAAATAAAGACCAAAAAATGTGAGGAAGAGCAACTGACATGTCCTTTAATGTACTCAGGAAACAATTAGGACTTATAATTAGGCATTCTCTAAATTATTTCAGAAGCAAATAGCCAAAATAAAGAATTAAATTGAAATTAAGCATTGTTGACTGCATAGCGCAGTGGATTAGCGCGTCTGACTTCGGATCAGAAGGTCATGGGTTCGACTCCCATTGTGGTTGGAGCAAGAATAAATGTATCAATTTAATGAAAGAAAAGCAACCGCGCACTAAATATTTACTATACAAGTATATTAAATCAATAGTTCCAATTTGAAAAAGAATAAATAACGAACAGTGAAAAGTATATTAAATTAATAGTTCCAATTTGAAAAAGAATAAATAACGAACAGTGAAAAGCAACCACGTACTAAATATTGAAAGCATTTCTAGTCCAACGGTTAGGATAATTGCCGTCCAAGCAATAGACACGGGTTCAACTCCCGGCAGACGCAATAGTTTCAAGTTTTGTTATTATGAATGACTTAAAAAATTTTACAACTCATTTCATATTCAGGAGAGGAGAGCTTACAATTTTTTTTTGCCAAATTCTGTAGCTCTCTTTTGCTACATGAGTTTGTTTTTTAGAACGAATGCACCAACGAAATGAAAGAAAATAAAGAAAGAACAATTAGGATAATTGCCTTCCAAGCAATAGATGCGGGTTCATCTCCCAGCAAATTCAATAGTTCCAAGTTCAATTCTTATCAATGAGCTAAACAATTTCTCAACTCATTTCATAGCCAAACAAATTATATTCCTCCATTTCTGTCTCATTTCATATTTAGGAGAAGAGAGCTTACAATTTATTTTTGCCAAAATTCTATTCCTCCATTTCTGTAGCCAGGGTTGGGACTTGCAGCTCTAACAGGTCATCCTGAAAGCAAGAGGTCAAAAATAAGGACCAAAAAATGTGAGGAAGAGCAACTCACATGTCCTTTAATGTACTCAGGAAACAATTAGGACTTATAATTAGGCATTCTCTAAATTATTTCAAAAGCAAAATAGCCAAAATAAAGAATTAAATTGAAATTAAGCATTGTTGACGGTATAGCGCAGTGGATTAGCGCGTCTGACTTCGAATCAGAAGGTTATGGGTTCGACTCCCATTGTGGTTGAAGCAATAATAAATGTTTCAATTTAATGAAAGAAAAGCAACCACGCACTAAATATTTACTATACAAGTATATTAAATCAATAGTTCCAATTTGAAAAAGAATAAATAACGAACAGTGAAAAGCAACCACGTACTAAATATTGAAAGTGTTTGTAGTCCAATGGTTAGGATAATTGCCTTCCAAGCAATAGACCCGGATTCAACTCCCGACAAACGCAATAGTTTCTAGTTTTATTATTATGAATGACTTGAAAATTTTTACAACTCATTTCATATTCAGGAGAGGAGAGCTTATAATTTTTTTTTGCCAAATTCTGTAGCTCTCTTTTGCTACATGAGTTTGTTTGTTAGAACGAATGCACCAACGGAATGAAAGAAAATAAAGAAAGAACAGTTAGGATAATTGCCTTCCAAGCAATAGATGCGGGTTCATCTCCCAGCAGATTCAATAGTTCCAAGTTCAATTCTTATCAATGAGCTAAACAATTTCTCAACTCATTTCATAGCCAAACAAATTCTATTCCTCCATTTCTGTCTCATTTCATATTTAGGAGAAGAGAGCTTACAATTTATTTTTGCCAAAATTCTATTCCTCCATTTTTGTAGCCAGGTTGGGTCTTGCAGCTCCAACAGGTCATCCTGAAAGCAAGAGGTCAAAAATAAAGACCAAAAAATGTGAGGAAGAGCAACTGACATGTCCTTTAATGTACTCAGGAAACAATTAGGACTTATAATTAGGCATTCTCTAAATTATTTCAGAAGCAAATAGCCAAAATAAAGAATTAAATTGAAATTAAGCATTGTTGACTGCATAGCGCAGTGGATTAGCGCGTCTGACTTCGGATCAGAAGGTCATGGGTTCGACTCCCATTGTGGTTGGAGCAAGAATAAATGTATCAATTTAATGAAAGAAAAGCAACCGCGCACTAAATATTTACTATACAAGTATATTAAATCAATAGTTCCAATTTGAAAAAGAATAAATAACGAACAGTGAAAAGTATATTAAATTAATAGTTCCAATTTGAAAAAGAATAAATAACGAACAGTGAAAAGCAACCACGTACTAAATATTGAAAGCATTTGTAGTCCAACGGTTAGGATAATTGCCGTCCAAGCAATAGACACGGGTTCAACTCCCCCCGGCAGACGCAATAGTTTCAAGTTTTGTTATTATGAATGACTTAAAAAATTTTACAACTCATTTCATATTCAGGAGAGGAGAGCTTACAATTTTTTTTTGCCAAATTCTGTAGCTCTCTTTTGCTACATGAGTTTGTTTGTTAGGACGAATGCACCAACGGAATGAAAGAAAATAAAGAAAGAACAGTTAGGATAATTGCCTTCCAAGCAATAGATGCGGGTTCATCTCCCAGCAGATTCAATAGTTCCAAGTTCAATTCTTATCAATGAGCTAAACAATTTCTCAACTCACTTCATAGCCAAACAAATTCTATTCCTCCATTTCTGTCTCATTTCTTATTTAGGAGAAGAGAGCTTACAATTTATTTTTGCCAAAATTCTATTCCTCCATTTCTGTAGCCAGGGTTGGGTCTTGCAGCTCCAACAGGTCATCCTGAAAGCAAGAGGTCAAAAATAAAGACCAAAAAATGTGAGGAAGAGCAACTGACATGTCCTTTAATGTACTCAGGAAACAATTAGGACTTATAATTAGGCATTCTCTAAATTATTTCAGAAGCAAAATAACCAAAATAAAGAATTAAATTGAAATTAAGCATTGTTGACTGCATAGCGTAGTGGATTAGCGCGTCTGACTTCGGATCAGAAGGTCATGGGTTCGACTCACACTGTGGTTGAAGCAAGAATAAATGTATCAACCACGCACTAAATATTTACTACATCTGTTAGGATAATTGTCTTTCAATCAATAGACTCGGGTTCAACTCCCGGCATACGCAATTTTTCCAAGTTTTATTATTATGAATGACTTGAACAATTTCGCTCATTTCATATTCAGGAGAGGAGAGCTTACAATTTTTTTTTGCCAAATTTTGTAGCTCTCTTTTGCTACATGAGTTTGTTTGTTAGAACAAATGCACCAACGGAATGAAAGAAAATAAAGAAAGAACAGTTAGGATAATTGCCTTCCAAGCAATAGATGCGGGTTCATCTCCCAGCAGATTCAATAGTTCCAAGTTCAATTCTTATCAATGAGCTAAACAATTTCTCAATTCATTTCATAGCCAAACAACTTGCAAGACCTTTAAACTCCTATGTACTCGAGGAAAAATAGAAAAAACAATTGGGATTTATAATTAGGCGTTATCTAAATTATCTCAGAAGCAACATTGCCAAAACATAGAACTAAATTGAAATTAAGCATTGTTGACTCCATAGCGCAGTGGATTTGCGTTGACATAAACAATCAATGGTAACAAAAAAATTTTTTGTTACAATTATTTGGATAATTGCCTTCTAAGCAATTGATCTGGGTTCAACTTCCAGCAGACGCAATACTTCCACCTTTTGGTATTCCTCCATTTTAGTCTTTGTTAGAATGATTGCTTCAAAGAATGGAAGAAAATAAATAAGGAAAAGTGAAAAAAACCACTTATTAAATATTGAAAGGTTTGTAGTCCAATGGATAGGATAATTGCCTTCCAAGCACTACACCTGGGTTCAACTTTAGGCAGACGCAATATCTAAGTTTAGTTCTTATTAATGAGCTAGATGATTTTGCAACTCATTTCATATTTAGGAGAAGAGAGCTTACAATTTGTTTTTGCCAAAATTCTATTCATTTCATATTTAGGAGAAGAGAGCTTATAATTTGTTTTTGCCAAAATTCTATTCCTCCATTTTTGTAGCAACAGACATGAGCTTGTTTGTTACAATGAATGCACCAATGGAATAAAATAAAATAAATAAAGAACAGTTAGGATAATTGCCTTCCAAGCAATAGGGCCGAGTTCATCTCCTAGCATATGCAATAGTTCCAAGTTCAATTCTTATCAATGAGCAAAATAACTTCTCAATTTATTTCATATCCAAACAACTTGCAAGTCCTTTAAACTCTTATGTACTCGAGGAAAAATAGGAAAACAATTAGGACTTATACTTTGGCATTCTCTAAATTATTTCAGAAGCAAAATACCCAAAATAAAGAATTAAATTGAAATTAAGCCTTGTTGACCACATAGCGCAGTGGAATAGCATGTCTGACTTCGGATCGACATAATGAAAGAAAATAAATAACGAACAATGAAAAGCAACCACGTACTAAATATTGAAAGCGTTTGTAGTCCAATGGTTAGGATAATTGTCTTCTAAGCAATAGACCTGGGTTTAACTCATCATGATCACCCTGAACTCTCCGAACGTCCAATTCCTATGAAATTTGGTGGACATCCTCTTCATTGATGCACACTCCAGTTAGGAGTAAAATCTCATGCATAGGGTAGTGGTATGTTTAATGATACTATACTTTCTTGTTGCAAGTTTTAAACCTTCTTGATATGGGAGAACAATATCTCTTTTTCATGTTCCTCGAGGGTCTACAACAAGGAGCCAAGGACAAGCTCCATTGCCATGGAGTGACCACGCTGCAAGAGGCCATCGAGACCGCAGAGAGTCTGATGGACTTGCAACTAGGCCTGTTGAGGCTGCACGACGATGAATACTGCAGCTGGGATGCCCGTGCACGGCGCCCACCGACCGCCTGCAAGAGCAGCAGGGCGAAGACGCGCGATCATGGCTCAGCCAGCGCGCGAGCTACCGTAGGGAACAAGGCCGCAAGGGCCGCTACGAAGCGCGGATGCATGCTGTGCGGAGGACCGCACCCCGCGTGAAGATGCTCGAAATGCAAGCACAACACCGCGGCAATACAGGAGGAACCAGACTGATTGGCACTGGTGCCGGTCAACCAGGCCAATGTTCTAGCCATGATCGCCCGAGCCACACCCGTGCAATGTCTGAGCACGATGCATGCCGACATAAAAGCCCAGCTGATGTGTGTTTCCCTCTTCGTTAATGGACAACCTTGCACTGCTATGGTTGGCACAAGTGCCTCGCACAACTTCATGCGAGAGGAGATGGCACGAGAACTTGGACTCCCCATCAAGCCGAGTGAGATGCGGATAAAGACTATGAACGCCGACGCAGCTACTGTCACAGGCATTGTTCGACGAGCACCCATACAGGTCGGACAATAGTGCAGTTACACCGATTTGACGATCACACACATGGATGACTTCCAGTTCATTCTTAGCACAGAGTTCTTGGTGCAATCCCGCACCATGGTGGCACCGCACTTAGGCGGACTAATGACCATGGATACGGACCAACCAGGGTTCATGCAGGCAGCCAACACAATCTCCCGAGCTAGCAGCCCGCAATTCTTGAGCGGAAGCAACATGGAGTCACGGAGGGCAGCAAGCATGCTGAGACCTGGTTCGCCGACATTGAGCCTATCCAACTTCCTATCAGCCATCCAATTGGACAAGGGTGTCGGAAGGAATGAAGCTACTTATGTAGTCGTGCCGCTAGAGGAGACTACCGCACCGCAGGAGACGATCCCAGCCGAACTAGGGGCAATATTGGAGGAATTTAGCGACCTGATGCCGGACGAGCTTCTGAAGATGCTACCTCCTCAGCGCCCGACAGACTACCAAATTGAGCTGGTCCCTGGCACCCGACCACCTGCACAAGCACTCCTATCGAATGCTGCCTGTGGAGCTCAAGAAGTAACTTGGTGAGTTGCTAGATGCCGGATCATCCATCCATCGAAAGCACCCTATGGCGCACCAGTGTTGTTCCAGAAGAAGAAGGACGACAAATTGCGGATGTGCATAGATTACAGGGTGCTCAACAAAGTTACGATGAAGAACCGATACCCAATCCCACTCATTGCCAACTATTCGACCAGCTGGGACACGCGAGAATCTTCACCAAGCTCAACCTCCGATCAGGATATTGGCAGGTCAGAATTGCCGAAGGCGATGAGACCAAGACGACGTGCATGACGAGGTATGGCTCGTACGAATTTTTAGTTATGCCCTTTGGACTAACCAACGCACCGGCCACCTTCTGCAATCTCATGAACGAGGTTTTTCATGAGTACTTGGACAAGTTCATCGTCGTGTACTTAGATGATATTGTGATCTACTCTGAAGACTTGGAGACGCATCAATAGCACCTCTAGCTAGCCCTCTAAAAGCTGAGGGAGCACAACCTTTTTATCCGATGGGACAAATGCGAGTTTGGACAAACGGAGATTTTGTTCTTGGGACATCGCATCGGAGGAGGCGTGACGCACATGGATGAGCGTAAGGTGCAGGCCATCCAAGAGTGGCTGAAGCCAAGCAACCCCACGGAACTGCGATCGTTCCTTGGCTTGGCGAATTACTACCGGAGATTCATCAAGGGGTACTCCAAAATTACTGCACCCCTCACCAACCTCTTGAAGAAGGATCAAGAGTGGACATGGTCTGAAGCATGCGAGCGAGCCACTCAGCAGCTCAAGGTATGCATGACATCCAAACCCGTATTAACACTCCCTAATTTCAGCAAATCTTTTGAGGTGGTCACCGATGCATCCGACCGAGCCCTTGGGGGCATCCTGATGCAAGAGGGGCACCCGGTAGCTTACGAGAGCCAGAAGCTAAACGGGGCAGAACAACGTTATAGTGCGCACGAGAAGGAGATGCTGGCCACGATACCCTGCTTAAGGATTTGGCGCGTGTACCTCCTTGGCAGTCCATTTGTAGTCCGAACGGACAACGTTGCCAACACCTTCCTTACGCAACGCAAGCTGTCAGCCAAACAGGCCCATTGGCAAGTGCAACTAGCCGAGTTCGATTTCACTTGGGAGCACAAGGCGGGATGGCACAACCAGGCAGCCGACGCATTGAGCAGGAGACTGCACGCTGTCTCTTGTGTGCATGGGACCTTGGCCGAATGGATGCAAGAAGGCGCCAAGGTGGATAAGGTATACCAACGCATCTTGCAATAGGTCAAAGACGGCAAGGCACGACGCTACTGGGCGGATCCATCAGGCTTACTTCAGGTGCAAGGAGGGCGCACATATGTGCCCATCAGCTTGCGCCGAGAACTCGTGGGGGAGTGCCACGACACGCAGTGGGCCGGATATCCGGGTGTGGAGCGAACCATGACGCTCCTAACACACAACTACTACTGGCCACGCATGATAGACGATGTGGAGGCTTACGTCCGAACATGCACGATGTGCCAGAAGGACAAGATCGAACGAGCTAAAGCAACGAGCATGCTACAGCCGCTGCCGATCCCGAACCGACCTTGGACGTCCATCTCTATGGACTACGTCAAGTCATTCCCCAAGGTAAATGGCTTCTCCACCATACTTGTAGTTGTGGACAGGTTCAACAAGTACGTGGTGTTCACCCCAACCACGGAACAAGCAACAGCCAAGCAATCTGCCGAGCTATTCTTCCGACATGTGGTGAAGTACTTCGGGTTATCCGAAGATATCGTCAGCGACCGTGACGCCCGATTCATAGGGAAATTTTGGACAACGCTGTTCAAACTATTGGGATCGAAGCTCAAGTTCTCAACAACCTACCACCCCCAAACCGATGGGCAGACGGAGAGGACAAATGGCTTGTTGGAGGAATACCTCTGCCACTTTGTCACCGCAAACCAAAGCAACTGGGTAGAGTTGATCGAAACTGCCCAAATTTGCTACAACTTACAGCGAGGGTCAGCTACCGAGCGGTCCCCAGCCGAGGTGGTCCTCGGGTATCTGCTCACCCCACTAGAGCTAACGAGGGGCACACTGGACGAAAGATGTCCCGCAGCAACACGCTTCATCCGAAATCGACAGGAGCAGCTCGTGGAGGCATGCGAGAGCTTGGAGAAAGCTGCGCGCTGAATGAAGAAGTACGCCGATCGACACCGATGGCCACAAAAGTTCCAAATCGGAGATGAGATACTCCTTAAGCTCATTCCGCAGATGTGGAAGAAGGCGCAAGGGACGCATCTACACAAGGACCTAATCTCGAAGTATGATGAGCCATTCCGGGTGATCAAACAAGTTGGCACGGTGGCATACCAGCTCGAACTACCACCAAGGCTCAAGATCCACCCGACGTTCTACATGAGTTTTCTGAAACCCTATCACTGTGATAGGGATCCGGATAGGCAACAAGTGAAATGAGTACCTCCAACCATCAACAAAGAGTTCACACGCCGAGCAGAGAAGATCCTTGGACGAAGGATCGCACGACCAACCGGGTACGTTGAGTACTTTGTACAGTGGAGGGACTCCCCACTGGAAGACGCAAGCTGAGAGTGAGATGCTATGCTCTAGCAATTTGAGAACTTGGTGAACGACTATCTAGACTCGGAGTTGACGGGGACGTCAACGAGTTTAGGTGGGGGAGGATTGTCAGACCCAATTTCGACGGGTCCGACCCAAGACGCACTACGAACCAAGGAGGTTCAAGCGCAAAGGGGCGACCCACACGTAGCGCACGAAGCTGCTTCAAGGCCACAGCCGAGGGGCGTGCATGGGACAAGCTAAAGGGCCAGACGACCGAACAACCAAGGCACGCACGCGGGCCAAGCAACCGAGAGGCGAGCAACCAAGGGTCATGCGCAAAGCTGACGCAAGATAGCCGAGCGACGAGCGACCGAGGGCGCGCACGGAGCAAGCGCCTGAGCAACCAAGAGATTTCGTGGGTTAGACACCCGAACAATCAAGGGCGCACGCGGAGCAAGCACTCGAGCAACATGGCACGTGCACGGAGCAAGCAGCCAGGCAACCAGCGATGCGTGCAAATCAACAAGGGACACATGCGGGGCAAGAGTCGGGCGGTCCCTTAGCCGAAGGCGCCCGTTAGGATAGCACCGAGCCACAGAGCTCCCGCACGACCGAGGGTCGAGCGCCACAGCCCGCCGACACTGTCAACACAAGACACGAGCGCGCAGCCGCCAGACGCGCGAACGGAGCGGGCGTAATGGCTGAAAACGATCGGGGCACTTAATGCCCGAGCAATTATGCATGTAATCAAGAGGGCAGCCGAAGGGTCAGCCCTCCACCTATATAAACCCCCTTGCTGAACACTTAGGCAGCAAGCAGGAGGGTGAGCAAATAGAGAGTGCTAAGTGAGGGAGTGATTGTAGCTTAGTCCTTGTAATAATCCCCTTCAAGTCTAGCTTGAGGGAGAGAGGTTTTACCGGCGCTATAAAGCAGTCCTTTTGTCCTCTCAATCCTAAGGCGTCCAAAAGATCCATTCCGTACTAAAGACTTGTGAGCACTGCGACTCCACGGTGTCGTTCACGCCGGCACGAATTGGGCTCAACGAAAGGGGTCCAAAGGCAAAAAATTAGTTTCGTGACACCATACCTCCTCACCTTGCCTTGTCCTTGCTCAATGACTTTTGATAAGTATTACCAAGTCTTTGTGATAAGCATCATACCAAGTCTTTGGCTAAAAATAGGATGCTTAACTTGGGCAAAGCATCATAGCCATTCATTTTTGCTAAAAACAGAATGTGCTTAATTTAGGTGTCTAATTCATTTTTGCTAAAAATAGAATGTGCTTAATTTAGGTGTCTAATTTAGGCAGTGTGAAGCATTTATAAATACCTTTTTTTTCATTTGTAATGTGTCTGACAATTGTAATCTTTCCTTTATCAAGTAAAACGGTATGTGCAGCAGATCTGGAGACGTAGGTAAATTTGCCAAACTCCGTAATCAAATTCTCTTATGTTCCTTCTTTTGTTATTTACTCCTCATTCTGACTTGTAGAAAAATTGTGCATAATTTTTCTCAACAACTTTTGCTTGGATTTGTGCCGATTTGCCCCTATAGCCTACGTGTGCTCCTGCGCTCATCTGGATCCCATGTTGTGCACTTTGATATGAAAACAAATATTACCTTGATCATCAATAGCTTATGATATAAGGTTGCAATCTGGAAGGAGCTGAAAGAAGCGAAGAGGAGAAGAAGAAATTTGGAAGTAGAAATAGCAGGCTGCAGAGATGAAGAAGCCATGAATTGATAGATAGATAGATAGATAGATAGATAGATAGAGCTAGTGGATGAGTAACTTTGGCTTCCAGCTTACAACAACCATGTCGAGGAACGCTACGTCGAGCCCTATTTATTTATTTATAAATTTGGCAATCCATATAAAGGTTCTTTTTACGCCTTCGAAAGACGACTGCAAGTGCAGGCGACCAAATATTTACATCTGATTCTTTCAACGAGATGCGAATGAAACAATTGCAAGAAGGATGAAGTATGACCAGATCCAGGTGGAAATAAATAAAAAGAGGAGTCAAGTAATGATAAGACTAGTTGTTCATTTTTAATCACTTCCGAGGATTGCAGTGTTATTAACGATAATGATTTTAATTAACTACCCAACCACATGCATTCACATGCAACACAAGTGAATGAGTCAATTATATATACACACACACACACACAAAAACATCATAATGACACGAGTTGAATTGTATATCATAATAAGATGAATTGCTAGATCGATCATTCACATGTTTAACAATAATAAAAAAAGAAAAGCTATTTCCTTTTTCGCAAGCTGTGAGAGTTTACAATGTCTCTCTCCCAAGGTCACCACAAAAAAAAGAAGAAGCTTGCATATGTATATACATAGATGGCAAGGACTAAAACTCGTACATATGAGGAATGGACGAGATAAGGGTGAGATGCCCTGGCACGGAGGGCAACCCCTCAGCCGCGTTGTCATCAGATTCAAGCAGATGAGCACCAAGAGGGTCTACACCTGTCTTTGTAAACGAACAAAAGAAAAAAAAAAGATGCAAGAAGGAATAATAATAATAATAGCATGAAAGCATGAATTTTTAAGCTTGTATACATTCAGATGCTTAAAACCCAAAATTATTAAAAAGAAAAAGGACCCCTTTTTGCAGACATCCTCTTTGCTCTCGATCAACTCAATTGAAGTCAAAAATCAACAAGTATATATATGTATATTATATACCTGCAAAATGAAATGGACAATATAGATAATTAATTTGGCAGAGAGCAAAAAATGATACTTTAACAACCAACTGCAAGAACTTAGGAGAAGAGTGTTCAATAGCATACATACCTTGCAAAGAACCGAAACCGAGGTTGATCCCCACCAGAACAATCACATGCATATTGCTGCTTAAACTGATCTGTGTGTACTAGTTCACTTTGCACTAATTTCAAAGTTCAGGTTGGAAAAATAAGTAAATCACCTAGAAGATGGCAAATATATGATAATAAGGGGAAGGGGAAAAGGAAAGACAAAACGTACATTTTATTTCTGTTCACGAAACATCTGTAACAGCTTTACAGCATTAGTTTACTTCTTCAAATAATTGGGGAAAAAACCCAAAGCAAAAGTTAAATAAGCACAAACCAAGAGCAAATATTATATGTTTCCCCTTCCACATTTGCAATCATGCATTTGTGGTAATTTCCAGTTGCAATGGGTGCAGCACTTCAAGATACTTATCCGATAATCCGCGACAACTTCCGGATGCTACAGTTGAGCATCTACATGATTTGTCTCTGCTATTCTTCAAAATGCAAGAGTTTTGCTAAGGGGTTCGTCAATATCTGCGATCAACTTGAAAGAACTACAAGTATATTTCTACCTGATGGACCGGTCAAGATAGATTTCAAATCTTACCAAACATGTGATTGCATAAGAAAGGACAAGTCATTTAGAGTGGGCTCTTAGACTTTTAATCAGAAAAGCATCCTTGAGTATCTGATAAGACCAAGTCAGATTGTGTGCATGTGACCACTATACATGCACATATAAATATGGATATCGATTGAGATTTTAAAACTATATATGACCACAAGACTTGTATGATTCTCAACAGTGCCTACTCGGATCAATATTTATTGAGAAGGCCTTCAGCAACCGTTCAAACATGATGGTGAAAAAACAAAATCACCACTTCCCTCGGCTCTTATGGTGTTTTCTAGCTAGGTTCATGGTTTTGTTGACAGTAAGTAAATATCTGTCTTTGTTTCATTGTGAGGACAATTCTGGAAGTCTTTCCAACATAACAACTAAGTAAACGTATAACAAGTCATTGCTCTAAACAAAAAAAGAGAGGAGATGCCCATTTTTTCAGTAAACAAGGCCAGGGGTCCATTAGTGCACTTTGCTCTTCTCGGAACCTGCTTGAATATCAAACGTTACATTAATGAAAGTTCACCCTTTCTATATAACCAAAGAAGTCCTTAACAATCAAGAGACTAACCGAAAATGTTGGACTTCAGAGGGAACATATTCAGCGATCCCTTTGATTTTAGCTCCTTGAGCTGCCAACGTTTGTTTGGCTTTTCATTTTTGAGTGAATTATCGTTCAGTTCTCCTATTGTCATTGAACTGGTTCTCTGCTGAATCTTTTCATGATAGATAGCTGGAGGTGAGAGTCTTAACTGGGGCAAAGTATCTGGGCGAAGGGACTTATCAGTTTTTTGGAGATTACTCAGGATTTCAAACTGCAGCAACAAAGACCAACATGATTAATTGGTAATGCTACAGAAACTAACTAGATGATTTTTCTTGTTGTTTCAAAAAACAAATTGTCCAAAAAAGAACAAGTACCCGAGACATTTGCTGAAACCCATAAGGCTTCTCACTGAGATCTGTTTCGTGTAAATGCTGAACATTAAGAGTAACCCTTTCAGACAATTGAGAGTCTGGTGTATGACTATGGACTAAGCCATTCTCCAGAAAAATTGACTTGTCCCATGCACGTTGGTTTTTCTTGGGTAGGCAGAGTGGACATCCAACTAAAGGATCCTTTTTACTTTCCTCATATTCACATTGCAGATGGGTAGAGTGACCACAGCTGAAAACTCGAACTCCAGAAGCAGAAGATCCCTTGTTAAGTGACAGACCACAAATGCAACAAATGAACTCTTGAGGGGCATAAGCATGAGAGGCTCCTTTTCTTAGCAAGCTTAAGCTATAAAACGTGTCATCCTCAACTAATGATTTAGCTGTTCCCTAAAGAAGAAAAAGATGGGTCACTAACGCAAGTAAGATTTTTGTTATGTGATAAAAAAAGTAATATCTTGAACAACAAAAGACACTAGCATTGACAGCTAAATAAAATATAAAATAATTCAACTCGAATACCCTTTTTTTTTAAAAAAAACTCTTAAAATATCTAAGAGAGACCATAAGTTCGATAAAAAAATATATGAAAGGATAACTTTCCTAAAATGCTTCCTTTTTGTGCTAAAATATCATAATAGATCGAAAAGAACAGGAAAACTCCAGAATCAGAAAGCATTCAAGCTACCTTGCACGTGTCCAAAAAAAATCTTGAAATGAACTGGTTACGTGCTGGTACATTCATAGCCCAAGAGGCGCAAAGAAATACTGAAGTAGCAAGCATACAGGAAAACTTGAAAAGAAAATCACTGCTGTAGATAGTGATAAGCATGCCATAACTAAGATCTATCTCAAAAACTACCTCCAGAGTTTAAACCTGGTGGTCCAACAATAGCATGGTAAAGACTCCTTGCGATATCCTGAAATGCAAACTTCACTATGGTTCGTGATGTTTATCAATGGTTGCAAATTGGTCCCTTAGTTTAAAAACTTCAAATTTCCCCTAAAATAAAGGATTTTGCTTCAATTTGATCCAAATTCTCCTAATTCAGGGTCAAATTTGGACACTAATTTTTTGCGTGACTGGCATGACTAATTCGTAAGATCAAATATAATCAAGCTCAAGTTTTAATGTGAATAAAGTTGAAATCACATTTCTCAAGTTCAGACAGATAAATCAAAAGGTTGTTTTTTCTGTAATGAAATTGGTGTCGAAACTTTACACAATGTTTATATACTGGGAGAATTTCAATAAACATGAAACAAAATTATAAATAAAGATTTTTAAAAATCAAGGGGCCAAATTGCAAGGAATGATTCATTTCAAGGGTTAAATTGAAATTTGCCTTGTCCTGAAATTATTGTTAACAGCATAGCATCACAACGGAATAAATTAATGTGCGGCAGGTAAATGTATATTCACAATTATGTAAAAAAATTTCCTCCACACGAAACATACCAGAATTCTTCTCTCGTATCCATATGTTCCAAGAATTCTCAGTATAGTCAACTTAAAATCACCAAATTCCTGATCTCCATTCTCAGAAAGTAGCTTGGCCATGATTACTGGAAGGGGCATATATCCAACCATTCCCTCAATTAACTCTCCAATAAATTTTGCAAACAGTTTTCTCAAAATAGCAGCAGAGTTTTTGTGTGAAACCCTCCATTTAGGCAATTGCTCTACTACACTCATTGGATCTGCATTGCCATGATTTTGTTTCACAGAAGCTTCTTTTCTGGCACAGAGCCACTTCAATGGTTCAGTGTAACTGGGTAAAACTATAAGAGTCAGGCAGTGGGACGATCTTAAATACAACATTATAGTATCAAAAACGGTTTCAAGAGATTCAACAGTGTGGATGCTCTAAATAATTTCAGATTAGGTAAGGCCTGACGATGAAAGAAAGAAGTGAAATAAAACAATATTAAGCAATGATACAAGAATAATCAGTAGAATACATGAAATTTTTAGGAAGAACAACACATTTATGCCACTATGACTAAACAAAACTGCATAGAAAAATTGCACCAAGTATCAAATGGCAGCTATTTAAAGAGGACTATATGATGACATAACAAGAACAACGATTATGTATAAGTGGTAAATGGACCCAATTAACAAAATAAAGACGAGGCTTTAAAAGCCCAAATATTCTTCACCAGCATAAAATACCGCAACATATACACTCAACATTGCAACATCTTATTGTTTATTCAAAACTCATGAACAAAAAGAATCTCATTCTTTATTCCTAAAATGATGCCAAAATTTACTAAATAAGTTCAGTTAAATGGCACATCTTACGAGTCAAGCAACCGAAACCAAAGAGATTCTGCCTCCATTTTGTCTAAACGTTGCGTATTTCTTTGGCATAAGCTAATGGAAGCATGCAAGACATCACGAACAGAGACAACCTGAGAAGTATAACAAATATAAAAGCAAATTATTAAATACTACGGATACTACAATTCCAGCAGCATAACTTTAGCTTCACAAACCTCATTCATCTTTGAAATGTCTTCAAGAAGCTGCAACTCTGAAGAGTCACCCAATACTACCTCAGAATATGTTCTTTCCACAACACCAATAAGCACATCAATCTTTTCATTAAGCCCAGTCAAAATAAGTATTAGAGCACTTCCAACATCACCAACTCTTTCCAACAAGAATGCAGCAGCATCTGTAACACCATACTCTTGACAAATACGAAGACACTGCTCCAGTCTGTAACTGTCAAAAGTCTCAAGGAACTTCAAGACAGAGTTGCGTTCAAACTGGCACAAAAGCTACAAGAAAAAGTAGAGTAATATGAATAATGAACATTTATGACTATTGGGATTTACAGAATACATAGAAGATGAAAAATGATTCATGGAAGGATGCAGCAGAAAAATAAAACCTAACCTAGAACGCTAATAGATAGATAGAGTGAGACCAAGAGATATATCTATCTGAAAAGTCTAATTCTTTAAGGATATAACTCCTGTATTGAGTAATTTGTGCATGTGAATGCTGAAATGTTCCACACTTCTAAGTAGTTTGGGATTGTCTTGCAACAATCTGCTGCATCAACCTCAAAAATATATGATATGGAAATATAGAGATATGAACGATCTCAAGCACAATACAGTTATATGTAGATCACCAAAAGTTGAATTAGTCGAAAGGAAGTCAAAGCAATATCACTTTTTATAATACATAACAAAGCTAACAAGTACTAGTAATCCCATAACTGAACGTGATACAATGGACCAAATAACAACTTTAGTAAATAGTTTATAATATAAAACTTTTGCCAATGTAGCAAACTATCATGCCACTAGCATCGACTACAAAACCAAATAAAAGCTACTGGAAAATAACAAAATATATGTGATTGAGGGATGGAGAAGAATTTCACATGTTTCTAGCAGCTTTCACATGTTTACTTAGATAATTTAGCATTACCGTTAAATACAATTCTGTCAGTTCATCAGTTATGTGAATCACACCATCATGCAAGAGCTTTGGGAAGGTCAACAGCCTTTCAACATATTCTGCAAGATCATTTGGTGCCTCTCTGATCTTGCCAATCAGACCCCCTGAGCCATGGATTGTTTCAAGCAAATGAAATTTAAGATTTTCAGATGTGTGAACATCGACAGTGGTTTTTAAAAAAAGGAACAAGCTTTCTGGATGAGAATGTAATTCTGATAGAATATGCTGAAACTGATCGATGAATTGGTCGATAATCAAGAAAAAGGTGCACTCCCTGACACATAAAAAGCCCATGTTAGGAACATAAGCCAGAAGTTGGATCAAGAGATTTCAATCAAGGATTCACAAATTGTGTAACTTACTAGAAGGTTTTTTTTTTGAAAGATGTAACTTACTAGGAGGTTGATTTTAGAAAATCAACAAAATTTGGTAACTGAAGCTTTACCTGCTTAGCTTGACCAGTTCTGGAATTCGTGAAATTACTGCAGTTCGAAAAGAGGAAGCTTCGTGATTTTTCAACTGCAACAGAATCTTGTTAATAAAAGCAAAGGCATGAACAGGCTCGTTGTGATCTTTCATATAACTATCTAGAGCATCAACGTTTTGGCCTCTGATCTCATGTATTAAGCCACAAGCCTATTGCATGAAAATGAAATTCATTAACAGAATATTCCCAAAAATGATGATTCTCAAATAAAAAAAGGTGTTTTATATTATATTAGAAAGGCTCGAACACAAATTTCACCTGATAAAAATGAGCATCCATACATAGAGGCATGACATAATCCGAATTCCAGTCTGCACGAGGAACAGCTTTCAGTAGAGTGAGCACCTGTTTCTCATTTGAAGAAGCTTCAGCATTATCAATAGAGCAATCTGGTCCTTGACCATGGAAGGTCAAATGGTTAAGAATATGCTTCAGTACCCTTCCAGTAATAGTAGCTTGCTTATGGGATACAAGAAATGCAATAAACTGAAGTAATTGACCTAAAGCCTTCTCTGAAGGCCAAACTTTCCCACCATCTTCCATTGGAAATGATTTTATCACCTCTGCTTCCAGATCGAGAATGTCTTTGAGTGTGTTTGTAATTCTCTGTACCATTCCATTATGTCCAATAGACTTGGCTGTACAATATTCAGAATCATCCATCTGTATCTCTTCTGAAAAAGCACATCGTAGAACGTCAAGAGTTGCTTCAGTATCCAACCATAGGAGATAGCATAGGTTTGGGCAAACTCCACAGGATGCCTTGAAACTCTTTAAAACTTGAGAGGCCAAAGATTTTGAATCCTCTAGCAAAAACTGCAACAATTCTTGTCTAACTGATTGCGAGCGTGAAGATGGAAGAGTGCCATGACCTATAAACATATTTCATTTTTCTTATCTGGAAATAAAATTATTGAACAATTGCATGAATCTTCTCATAATTAACAACAGAAATTGGAATGAGAAGCAAGATTAAGATGCAGACTTGCAGAGGACTGAACTGAATAAACTACACAAGAAAAGACTAAGACACTTGACAACATACATTGAAAAGGAATGGGCTCCATAAACCATGTCTGTTAACAAAGTGATGGTGATATGAATAACAGAAGGATTTCAAAGGAGACTAACCTCATTGATCGCTAGGAAAAATCTAAAAATGGGATTACTTGATGAGTAAGGAGGAAGAGGGTAACTACCAATCTTTGACTCCAGAAGGGTAACTACCAATCTTGGACTCTAGAATTTACTGTACAAAAGCCTCAGCCCATTCACAACAGTTGTTCTAATTTGAGGAGACTCTCATAATCGCTAGTGCAGGATAAGCAAGATATTGACAATTGGTTATGCTTACAACAGTTGGAAGGAAGGCCAAATGAACAGCCTCACCTAAAAGAGTGTGCAACCAAATCCATAAGATATCTTAAGGTGATGGTCATAATTTTGCAAGCATATCTATATTACTAAAATAAAATGTACATTTTCCTATATTGAGTAATTCTTTTAGTATGATTTTGTAAAAGAAATTCTGAACAAAGAACATACCTGGAGGGAATGCTAAACCTTGAAAGCAGTATTTCAGATAAACAAGCATCTTGTACCTGCTTAAATGAATCTTATTAAGAAGGTAATTAACATGTACGAAATGAGGATCAATTAATTCATATCACAGTCAGTACTATTAGTAAAATAATATAAGACAAGAAAAGAGATACCCAATAGAGGCAGCATCTGCTCTTGAACTATCTTGTACGACAATCAAAAGCTCCTCTAATGGTGTTCTATAATCACCTAAACCTCGGTTGAAAAGGTAAATCAGTGCACCATAGAGACCATGCTCTCGGCATAACCGTACTACCTGCATAATAGGAGAGTAGCCTCCAATTCATATTGTAAAAACTAAATGACTAACTAAAGACAAATGCATTGCTAAATTAATCACATAAAGATACCTGATTAAAATCCAAAGAAGAAATATCCATGTGAAGAACACATTGTTCAACTCGTTGTAACCATCCTTGGCTACTATAGTGCTCTACTAAGGCTTGCATGATCTAGAAAGCACATATTATTGAGGAAAAAAACAGTCATCATAAGGTTTTTGTAAATAGCGGTTAGAACTTAAAACCATAAAAAAAATCAGATTTGGGGATAAAAGTCAGAAGCACCTCTGGAGGTAAGGATCCAAGCATGTCTTTTAGAATATACGGCTCCAAAATCTCCAAAAATGTGCCTATAACAAGGAAACAAAATTATCAGTAAAACTGGCTATACAAACAAATACCTCAATATCAAAATTCCCATTTTAAAATTGTCCACTTTATCTACAAGTTCTCTTCCAATGATAAGGATTCAGAAATCTTAATCCAGGCAATTAAATTATAACAAAATAGTTTCAGTAGCCATAATTTACTGAGACACCTCTAAAATTATTATCATTTTCAAGAAGAAGATAAAAACAAACATGATCCTAAAGGTAACAACATGAGCAGCAAAAACTTAATCCTACAAAATTACCTCCATGCTGAACAGCAACAAATTTGGAGAAGATACTATCAAACAAGATGTCTGTCCTTCCTATGTGTACACAGAACTCCACTGCTACACCACCAACACGAGCATATTGATCCTCAATCTCTATCCGCAAGGTACTGTCAGTAGACTTCTTACCTTCAACTACACTCGCTTTTTCAATATGGTTGCAAAATGCAACTGAAATGTATGAGAAAACTTCATCAACATATGATAAAATTAACTCCACAAGAAATGGCATAATGACGTCCCTTATAGCATCCACTGTTCTTGGAAGATCAATTACACCATGAGCATGACCATCATAAAGCCTCATTGACATATCAAGTGCACCCATCCAATCACCTGCCCTCTGTAATACTTGAATCCTCTCCCTCCAGGGAAGAAGACGTGAAACTATAAGATGCATCGGCCCTAATATATAAATTGTGGCTCCTCTTACTGCAATAGAATTGTGATAGGCTTTCTCCGGATTCCCAAAATTGTTAGAAAAATAGGTATTGTAAGTAATTATATCATCGATTCCCAAACCTCTTACAATGAAACTTGTTCGATGAATCTCATTTCCATCTCTAGAAAACAAACAAAGCTGCCCTCTTACAGTAAGAACCACTAACATCTGCAAAGAAAAGTATATGTTTATGTACCAAGAAGATAATGCAAATCAAGTGGAGAAGCAAAGTTGGATGGAACTTTCAGAACCTGATCGTCTAACCAAGCAATGCCTATGGCAGCACTATCAAGGTTCCACTCCCGATATTTTTTCATCTCTGATTTAACCAATCTGGTCACTTGGACCTTTCGATCCCAAACAATAGCAAGCCATGAAATTCTATCAGATGAATCTGCAGGTTTGCCATTTCCATAAGTACAATGCACTTCATATGTACAATAATGCAAATTGGTTCATGTCATTTTGGAGCCTAACCTGGTGACGAGTCATGTACTGATGTCCATTTCCAAGCAGCATAGGGCATAGATCCATCTCGTACACCATCTGGTCTAGGAAATGTATCAAGCACTTCTGGAAGAGCACGAGTTAACCTTAACTGAAACCGATAAGAAGCATGACCCATACCAGGTATCAGTATTCATGGCTATTCATGCTAAACTGTAAACTAAAGGCAACTTGTCTCCATATCTATGTAAAGAGGGTTCATACCACCAAAGCTTTCTGATTGGTGACAAATATGACAACACCTTCTTCCACGAGAGGAGAGCCTTCATTGAAGATCTTCCATCCAGCTTCTCCTCCAACTACACCTCCAAAAACACCTCCCACCATTCTACCAAGACCATTTGAAGTTACTGCTGAATGTCCTTGAGTAGGTGCAGAAACAAATCCATGGAAATCATCCAATAAAAGAGGACAAGCGCACAATACAGTTGCAGTTGTTTTGGCATCAAATAGAATATGCTGATGAGATTAAGTATTGTGAGAACAATCTATGATAAACTGGATGCAGATTGAAATTTTTTTTTTTAAAAATAAGGACTTATTTTGTTTTACCTCTTTCTTGGAAATAATACGGTTGAATAGAGCCACCATTGAAACAGTGTGGACTAAGACAAGCCCCTTGCAATCACCCGTAACAATTCTAAATTGTCGGGTGATTTGTGGATCTTGCCCTAAAAATGATGTATGGACAACTGGTGCTGTATGTTCCCCAGTAATAATATTTGCTGCTACTGCTTTCTGTACATCCCAGATTGTTAAATGACCATCACCATATCCTACTAAAAGTAGCTCACCTTGCTGATTGAAGCACATGGATGTTACAGGTGTTCGAGCTTTCTCGCCATGAGAACCAAAAGTAAGCATCTGAAAGAAAAACAAACTTAGTAATTGTATCTAGCAGAAGAATATCTACATATTCTGGAGATACTTGGCTGCACCATAAATGACAAGAGATAAAAGGTAGTCTATGAAAAGAAGCATACAACTGACAGGCATGACGCTTGCAAGTACAAGATGTAGCCACTAATTCTTCAAGACACTCCTTTCTATCTATAGATTGCTAACAATAAACTTTACCACTCCTGTAAACATTTCATACAAGACTGGTATGCTGAAAAAAGTGTCAGAAGAGGGTCACAGTTTGGGCAACTCACTTTAGATATCATTCCAAAACACATACAACACATGCAATTTTTTCAAAATTCTCCGAACCTACATTTCGTTCATCCATAACAGACTGTCAGCAAAAGTATGACAGTTTTCTAGGATAACATGAGTTGATGCAAAAGGAATGCCTAGGTTGTCTAAACCTAACAAATTCAGTCTTCACCATGTAAGCATATTTATGGAATTTATAGAAAGAATTAATACACACTGGGTATCAACTATCAAACCATGACAAGAGAGGCCCTAGTTTGAATTAAGCAACAGAGGATTACAAGAAGTCAAATCAAAATGACAAGCAATGAAAAGAATCAACCTTTGAATCAGTGTTATCAGCACTGTGAGTAGAGTATTTGCTAGGGACTACGATAACTGTTCCTTTAGACATGCCCACAGCTATATAATTCATATGAACTGCCACCACTTGGGGGGAACCATGGTCACGCTTGAATGATTGTGTAGAAATTGCACGTGTAATTGTGTTGTCAAGATCAATTTGCAAGTAGCCAACAGCAGGTGGTCCCCTTCGTATACCCTCAAGCCTCATCGGCTGTGCAGCTGCCCCTTCCTCCCAGTGCAGACCAGAGGAGGCATGCCTCTTCTCCAGCTCTTCAGCCCATTCCAGAGGCTTCATCGAGGCACGAAGTTTCTTCTCGGCTTTCTTCTCAGCTTTCTTCGTGTTCTCCAACTGAGATAGACGCTCCTCAACTAATTTATCGATATTACATTCTTGACCAGCACTACTTACTTCCCCAGCAAGCAAAAGCTCTTCGACTAATTCATCTGTTTCAATTGCTGGCATTTCTAATTCTAACTCACTACTAGCTTCAGTCTGGCTCTCATGAACAGAATCAGCATTATCCATCTTTAACGCATTCTCATCAGCAATGACAGGAACAAACGGTGCCTGACTCGACTCCATGAGTTCCGTAACATCTTCAGCTTCTGGTGTTTCAATCTCATCTGAGGCAGAAGCACGGCCAGATTCCAATAATTCTTCAGCTTCACTGTGTACAACCTCAGCTGCTTCATCCGATGACCGCAAAATTTTGTCAACAGCAGCTTCATCCGGTGATCGCAAAATTTTGTCAACAGCTGCTTCATCCGATGACCGCAAAATTTCTCCTTCATCCTCTCCAGATTCTAAGCTCTCACTTAGAAACGTACCTTCCGAGTGCTCTGACCCGTCCAATCCTTCCGATCCGGCAACCTCCAATCCCTCCTCGATATCCTTGCCAATGCTGGCCCTCCTGTTCTTGATGGCTATGGCATGAGGCGTCGGGACACTGCGAGAGGCCGCAGCTGCAGCCGCAAGAGCAGCGCCTGGCTTAGGGTTAGGCCGGACGCCACCAAAGAAAGACGGCAGCGGGCGAGACGAAGACGACGAAGAAGAAGACGGCCGCGAGCGAGATGCCGCGTTCCCAAATCCCAAGGTAGATAAGGAGACGGAACTGGAGAGCTCACGAGACCTCCGTCTCCAATCGAACGAGGTCGACGGCTCTTCAGCGCCTTCAGGAGCCGAATCCTGGAATCGTCCCTGGGGTTCCTCGACGACTGGTGCTTCTTCCACCATTGGCATATGATCAGGGGCCGGAACCAGGATTCTGGAGGTGAGAATCGGGTTTTGAGAGCGAGGAGAGGAGGAAGCGGAGGAGGAGGTGGAGGAGGAAGAGTCGTTGAGGATCTCGTCGACGGTCCGGCGGGGGATGGCGCCGGCGTCGTCGTCATCGTCGCTGGAGGAGGAGGAGGAGAAGAGATCGCGGCCGTGGGATCTGAGGAAGGAATCGATGTCGAGCTCCATGGGAGGAGCTCCTCGACGCGGTGGCGTGGTCGGCGTCATCGAGGAGGCATCGGCATCATCCATCGGCCGTGGACGGCATTTACAATTCCCCTTCGCCTCGAAAAGGTTTATCGCATTCTTATTACTCCACCAGTCGGTCTCATCTACGCAGTTGTTTGCTCATCAAATCGGCGGGTCGGTTCAACTAATACTATAATTTTGCAACACAGTTTGTAGAATATTATTATTATTGAGATTGTTTGATTTGGAGTAATTTTAGTTAAAACATGATTTCAATATAAACCTATTTTTAGTTTAATTTAATCCCTAGTATAATGGGTTCTCGTTTTATTATCCTGCAGCAATAGCAATTGCGCAATATTTAATGTATTATGCTGGTTACAACAGTATAAGTTCAACATAAATTCTAGCATTTTGTTCCTTAACAAAGCTGAATGCATTATGCTGGTTATAACAACATAAGTTGTAAATTTAACATAAATTCTAGCATTTTGTTCCTAACAGAACTTTCAAAATAAAATGTCTCCAGTACAAAAACAGTTTTTATAGAATAAAAAATTATTCAGCCCAATTCTTAGAGAGATAAGTGAGGTACATGGATATTTCAGTTGTCTGCTATCATTCTTATACCAATTTATTAATCATTGTATGTGTCCATAAAGCACTCGGAATACCATAAACACATCAAGCCTGAATTCCTATGTAAATGAAAATAGATGTTGGATCGAAAACCAACCTAAGCATTGAACAGAGAGTGGCTGACTCGCATCAGAGTAAAATTTACAAGCATATCTCAGAATAATGGATCATTGAAATGAAATGACAATAAGAGATTAGGTTTTGAGATGGTAGGTTTCAATGATTGATATCATTATCCAACAAACTCCAATGAAAATGAATAAGTAGTGAACCTAACAAGCAAACACAAGCACAGAGAAATCACAAACAAGGCAAAAGAGTGGTAGAGCTCGACGAAGATAAAAACTAAAGCATTGATAATTCTTAGAAAATGGCAACAAAATGTATTAGACTCTTTGACACTCAAAATTCCGAAGGCCAACAACAAAGACAACCAATTTGCATACAACACTCTCGCTGATCTCTCTAATCAAACAAACTGAAGCCCATGTCATCATCACTCTCTTCCTTGGGCTCCTCCTGCAATCACGCAATCACGAGGGAGGAAACATTCATCATAATTTAATAGAAACAACTTGAATGAGTAATAACAAGCATCAAGAACAACTGGAAGAGTAAAAGTCTCACCTTTTTCTCCTCTTCCGCCGCCGCAGCAGGAGCAGCTGCAGCAGCCGGGGCTGCGGAGACTGCAGCTGCGGCACCGCCGCCACCGCCGCCTGAAAAAAAGGGGGGGAAGCCAATATTAGTCCAAATGTGGTCAAAGTCGGATATTTTCTGCTGGGAGATGATAGCAAAGATGTAAATTAACGAAGCCGAACCGGATCCGACGGCCGAGATGAGGTCGGCGACGCTCCTCTTCTCGAGGAGCTTGGCGAAGAGGGCCGGCCAGTAGGGCTCGACCTTCACGTTGGCGGACTTCAGCAAAGTCGATATCGCTTCCGACTGACCAAAACAGAAGACAAGGAAAAGGACCAAAGCACTCAGATGGGTACAGGAAACCACGCAGAAATCATTGCATCAAATAAAGGAAGAGCCATAACTAGAGAAGAAGAGGGAGGAGTACCGTGATGGCGATTTCATCCTCGCTGAGGACGAGGGCGGCGTACGTGCAGGCAGCCTCGGCAATCGACATGACGGCGATCGGCGACAAAGAACCCTACCGGCAAAAATAAAAATAGACAGGAAGATAAATCAGAGCTAAAACTCAAAACCAACCATGAGAGACTGAGGAAGCCCTACCGCCCTACCTGAGCTGATCTCGGCGGAGCAGAAGAAGCGTAGCGAGGGAGGATTTCGGCGCCGGATGGAGCGAGGATTTATAAAGGGGAAAGCTAGGGTTTCGTGGAGAGTCCAATGGATTATAACTAATTGGTTCCACACAGCACGACCCGTCTAAAGGAGGGGCCTCGATGGGCAACTGGACTACATAAATGGGCCTCATATTGGGTTATAACTTATCAGGGCAGAGCCGTCTCGAAACAGAAATGGGCTTCCCTCTGGGTCGCAGAATATACCGCAGCAGAGCAAAAATGGCACCTCTGGCTGAGCCCTTGTGATAACCGATTAAATGAGGCTGGTTGTCTGCAGCCTGCCCTGGCCTTGCCATAACTGATTAATTTTCTTAAGTAAGGTCAACTGATTAATTTTCTTAAGTAAGTCTGTGAAGAGAAATGTTCCTGATCATATTCCCCTTCCTATCCTAGGGGGTTTTGAGAACCTAGAATTAAAAATATATGTATAGTGAATATATCTATATATATATAAGCCGTATTAACAGTAATGAGACAGCAACTTCTTCTCCAGTATATACATTTTGGAGCTTATGATATTGTGGAGACGGAAGCAGAATTAGTTTTGTTTGTCTCCATGTACTTATCTTGAACAGTGGACGGATAGTATATTAACTCATCATTATATTCAAGCAAAATATGCGCGTGATTATGCTCAAGTGGGAAACCGAGGTTGTTTGGTAAAAGGAAAAGCATCTAGAGCACCAAGAACTGCTTCAGGAATTGTCATGAATCCATCTAATTTTCTTCGGTCATCTGCAAGCAATGATGGTTGGGATCAAGCCTCTTCTATTAGCAAACTTCAGCCTTCAAGTGGGGATGAATAGTCGTAAGGGGTCTGTATATAATGATTCTTCATCCCGTGTGACTCAATAGGTGGGTGGACGACCTCAAAAGATCTCAAGAATCAGAGGAGTCAATGTAGTTTCTCCAGTCTCAAACTTGGATGAAGCTCAGTTTTCTCATGAAGGATTTTCTACTTCCAATGTTGGTGGCCGAATGGCTACTGCCGATGTCAGTGGACTCCTAGTTTCTAGGAGCATAGCACATTGTCATCAATCAAAACTGAAACATGATAATGTCCTCTCTCCAGCCGTGTTATCAGAAAGTGAGGAGTCAGCTGCTGTTGAAAAGAAAGGAATTGATAATTATGAGTTTGATGATGGTGCTCTGGCATCCCTTAAGGCAACATCTTCTATTTTTTCTAATAATAAAGAACAAAACTCCTCCAAAAGAAGAAATTGGTGATGGAATTCGGAGGAAAAGCAGGAGTGGAATAGGTTCAATGCATCCAAAAGCATGTTTATCTTTACCAAAGGAAAAACTGGAAAATATAGATTCTGCAAAACCACCTAAAAATGGAAAGCATGGTTCTGAAAGGAGTGAAAGGTATCAGTAGCACTTGATCTGCTAATGAATTGAAATTTTTTCTCTTTATTTTCACTAAAACAATTGAATATGTTTACTAAATTGAAATATCCTTCGTTTGTATAGGAGGATTGGTCGCCGCCTTCAAGAAAGATGTCTGACCGAGAGGCCAGCACCCGGACACCAATTATGAATGATGGTTCCTTGGAATTGATAGGTTCTAGATTTTACACTCATTTGAAAGTTCTATAATACTTCATTCTTTTGCTGCTTTACATCTACGGAGGAAATAACTTATGTTTACTTTTTGTAGGAGAATCAGAGGATGACCAGGAAGAATTGCTAGCAGCTGCTAATGCTGCCTGTAATTCTAGCTGCGAGTTTCATTTGAAAATATGGTTGCTTCCAATAGATCAAAATCATTTACAATTTGGTTCGGTTGTTTTAGTTGTCGTCCTCAATTTGCATTGCAGATACTGGATGTTCTGGCAACTTCTGAAAAAAGATGGAACCCCGCTTTTGCTTTTGTGACATCAAAAGATATATCTTTTGTGAAGCACGAGGCTAGTATTTGTTCTCTTTCGATGCTACTCTGCAACAATCTATTAGTATTGATTATATAATGCTGACAGAGTTTACTCTTCATGACCGAACATTTTATCAGTGATTTTGTGAAGGAGTTGGATGCAAGTTTGTCGAGCAGGGTTTAAGCTGACGATGACGTAATGGTATTGACCTTTTCCTTTATTCTGCACAGCATCTTTCATCTTTGAAGAAAATGCAAAAATATGGGAATGAGAATACGAATGTCATGTCTTTCTTTGGTGCTTAATTATATGGATAAGAATGATAAACTTCTATCAAAAAAGAATAATATTTATTATGTTTAGAATGCATCATTGATATAATAGGAGAATGATCTCAGCTTAGTAACTGTTTTATGACATCAATTCAATTAGGTTCCAATTCCCTTATTCTCATTTTAAAGCTTTCTCTATATCCAAACATGCTAAGTTCTAAAATGCATTCTTGCTGTTCTGTGATCTGCATTCCTATTTAAAAAATGAGTCCTTAAAGTAAATGCTTAAGAAGAGATAAAAATGTTTAGAGAAAATGCTAATCAAAGTACTGAAAAGCAGCTGTAGTTTTCACTTTCTTTACTACTCATAAGCCACCTTAAAGAGACTTATAGTAGGATCTTTTGGTCTTTTGGTTTTGGTAGTAAATAGTGATACTGTTTATAATTACTATATACTTATACTTTCTTTTTTATATACTTTTTTCTTACATTCCTTTGGATGATATTTTGTATCATTTCAAATTGGTGAAATGAATACAATGTTATCTTTCAAAAAAAAAAACACTGAAAATCAGGAATATTAACAAAGTTGATGTGGAACCAAAATTTAATGGGATGCGAAATGGTTGCACTGCAGTTAGAGGATTTGAACATCTGCTACCATTTTGTAGGTTGCTGCCTGGATAAACAACAATCTTGTTTATACGGAACACTCTTTGTCTCTTATTCTGCATTTGCAATTCAGGAATATTCCTTGAGAAAAAAAAGTTTAGGAACAGAACTGCAACGTCTGCACTTTCATTTTTTATCCGTTATACAATATTGATATTTAAAATTTTAACAATCAAGGGAGTGCACGCCCATGGGCCTTTGCCTTTTGGTCGTCGAGTTAATGTCTTTGATCTAGCTTTAGTCTAAGATGTTTTCAGAAAGGAAATTTAACAATCAAATTTAAGTTTTTCTCTTTTAGTCTCAATACCTTTTATCTGTTTTATAACTTTTACAGCCTGATCTTGCTGAGACTGAGAGTGAAGATGGAGAAATTGACAAAGTCATTTCGGAACTTAACTTGAGACTTCACCAGCAGGTAACATGCTTTGAGTCTTTCCTATTATTGCATTTGTTCATATGTTAGTGTTGATATCTGAAAACAATTGTCAAGCTTATAATGATTGGGTTGCGTACCTGTGCAATTTGCCTCGCCATGATTATTTTCAGAAATACTGAGTAAAGTCCCAGTGATCAGTCATTGGTTCAAGTGTTTTGCAAAATCTGGTAGGAAAAACTATGTGGTGAGAGCATGAGAATGTGCAGACTCTTTGTATTTTATACTGATGGTGGTTGCTTTGATAGGTGAGGGAAAAGAAAAATTAAATAAATTGGAAAAGGCTGTGCAATATATGAATGATATTGAAGTGAGGTACTGATTTTGTTTCCTTTATTTGTTTCACTGCATTCCCACTAATCCCAATTTCCAATGTCTCAGGATTCTTCAACCATTTAACTGACAGGAAACTTGAGCAGCTTGCAGTGAACAGACTTGTTGAGATGGCGTACAGAAAACTTATGGTAATCTATCTCATTTGTTGGTAATTTCGTTTCCTGGTAATTCATTCTTGACCTGAGAAATTGAATGTGTTGGCATTCTTCAAAATTATCTCCTCTGAGCTCAAATGAAATTCTTGGTGGAATTTTTAATTTTTTTAATCTTCCATCATTTTCAATGATCTGCGCAATCTTATTCTGCTGGTACTTCAGCCTTATGTTCTCTGCTAGCGATCAACTTGAGGGCATCCTAAATTTTTCTTCATATTTAGACTATCATCTCGTGATCCAAACTAAGTTATTGGGGTTCTATGGAAGTACAAAATGAGAGCTCATATTGAGTTTTATGGTGTAAACAACCTAGTCAATCTAGGATCTAACTCTTACTGCTATAGATTAATACATCCAGTAAAATCAATATGTCGATCAATATTTAGTACGCATATTCACAGATCTGCAACATTTTTCATGCCTATAGACTATTTTTGTCTTCATACTAGTTGAGTGCTCATGAAATATCATAGTTACTGATAATAATTGAAGGGTGTTTGAATTACCTATGAATGCTCTTCTTACATCTACAGGGCGGTCGGGGTAGTCATAAGAATGGCCCCAGCAAGGTTTCAAAACAAGCAGCCTTGGCCTTTGCTAAGCGCATCGTAGCTAGATGACACAGATTTGAAGACACAGGCCGAAACTGCTTCACCTAACCACCACTGAGTGATGTGCTCATGTTGGTCCCTCAACATAGCGTTCCTTAGGGATCATTGTTTCTACTACAGCAACTGAGGTGAATTTTTAGTCTCATGCAACACAAAAAAGATTAAGGTTCCTTAGAGAGCATTGTGTCATTGTTAGTATTGAAGGTTCCATGGAAAAGACTTTCAATGTTGCAAGTGCATTCGCAGAAAGCTTTTAGGATGTAAGAAATCATAAACATCTATGGAAGCAAGCTAATATGGCCGAAGGAAAGTATTTAGTCACCACTCCTTTAATTGGCCAAGGATACTACAAGAGGTATCTACTGCAGCTGAAGACCATTCATTTCAATCAGGCCCTACTTATAGTAGAAGATTGGTCCCTAGAATATGGTTGTATTACTCTAAGCACTAAGGAAAGAATGAAGATTAGTCTACATAGCCTACCAATTGCCTTGTGGCACAAAGAGGCAATATCAGAAGTTATCTCTCCCTTCGCAGAATTAGAGGATGTAGACAAGGAATCTTCATCATGGAGGAATGCACGAGTTTGTCAAGTAAGTTATCCAAAAACCAGCTTCAACCATTCTCCCTTCATATGTCACTGCATACTTGGCAAGTAAGGTATGTATGATTATAGTTAAGAGTGGTTGGGAAAATGAAGATGATAGGGCACAAGATCTTGAGAAGCAGAGTGTACAAGAGAAAGGGCAGGTGGCAACACAGCCAAGAAAGTCAATGAATATGAAATGCCCATTTTAACAAGACACTTCTCAACCTCATAAGCAATCAATAGAGGGTACTAACATGATATAGAAAAGTACAGTTATCCTTCAAAATCACAGCACAAAGGTTCTATTAGATGCCAATAATAAGGACTCTACTTCAAAGGAAGCAATGACTACTATTATTGACCCCCGCACAGGGAGTGCACGCCCATCGGGCCTCTGCCTTCCGGTTCTCGGGTGGAAGGAAATGGTAAATCATGCAGATAAAGTAGATCTTACCCACGAGATTGTATTCCAAGGCCACATCATTGTTGTGACATCAGTATTTGACAGGTTAATGTAGGATCTTAAATGTTATGGCAAGAAGCCTACATCTGGTAACAAAAACAAAAATTTGGAGCTTAGCTTACGGAGTTTTGAGGATTGGGAATATGGGTTGGATATGCAACAGCTGAGCATTAAAGTAGAAAGAAATAAAATCATAGTGCCAATTAATACATCAAGGGAAGGTTTGACAAAGCTCTACATAATGCAGCCACCAATACATGCTCACATCAGATTTCATTATGAGTGGTGCATAGTGTAGAGTTTCATTGATGGTGCACGAGACTATATATCTCTTATGAACAAGGTAGAGATTTTTCAGCCTTATGAGTTAAAGGAAGTCAAATCACTCATTTTGAAGATTAACAATCTGATGGGAACAAAGAATGGTAGATGGAAAGGTCTAAGCTATAGAAGGAAGTTTCAATGGATTGGGGAATCTCAATGTTCGACAGCTAGAATTCCAAGTTCTTCAACTTCAATTGACTTGGGGTGAGAAGAAATGTTCGGCTTGCAAAGAAGAGGCTTGAAAGGCAGCAATGTAATAGCACCCCTAATGACACATCATATGAGATTGTAAGTAGAGAACAAAGGGACCAAAGGCGAGGAAGAAGGTCGTTGTTGCAGGAGTTAGATTCAAATCCAGAGGTGGTACTAAAGGTTAAAATGCTGGGTTTTGAACCAAAGGGGAGGACAAACTCATTAGATCATGGACAAGCTAAAATTTAAAGTCTTATTTTGGAATGTTGGAGGTCTGAATAGAATGGGGAAAGGAAGAATGATTCAAAACATCTAAAAGGATGAAAGGATAAAAAAATTTGTACTTCAAGAGACTAAGTTGGAGAGTTGCACAGAGTCAATAGTCAGAAGTATCACAGGTTCAAGTGCATTTTCTTTTATTGCTAGGGATTCTTTTGGCGTGAGCGGTGGACTATTAATTGGTTGGCACAATGATTTTTGGGAGCTGGTCACATCGCACATTGGAGTAACTCATATATCAGTAGAGTTGAAGTGTAAGCAAAGTCTTACAAAATTTAAAATTGTAAACTTCTATGGTCCACCACAGCATGAGGGTAGAGATATTTTATGGCAGGAGTTGGAGGAAGTAGCTAGCCAGGATGAAATTACTATAATGGGTGGTGATTTCAACTGGACAAAAAATTCAACCGAGAGGATAAATTGTTCAGGACATCCCCGAGATTCTGCAAAATTCTCTAAAGTTATTATTGATTTAAATCTGATGGAGATACCATCCATAGGAAAGACCTTTACATGGACTAATCACCAACAACCACCAGCATTTGTAAAGTTAGACAGAGTAATGCTGAACACATCAGCACAAGATCTTCTACATTTTGCTGCATGTTCAGCAGGTAATATGAGATTATCAAATCATTCCCCACCAATATCCAACTCCAGTTCACACAAGAAACCACCAGCTTGCTTTAAGTTTGAAAGGTATTGGTTGGCACATCAAACTTTTAAGGAAGTTTTTCAGCAAGGATAGCAGAAAGTGCAGAATTATCTTATATAGAGGATCCACTTAAAAGATGGATCATTAGAACCAAGAAATTAAGAGGGGTGCTTAAAAGATGGAGTGTGGACTTAAAGGTTATGCAAAGAAAATTTAGAAATGATCTAGAACAGCAGATCAATAACCTATCTATCAAAGCTGAGAATGGATCTATGTTGCAACAAGAGCTTGATGAATGGAGAGATTTAAAGCATAAATTGGATGAATGCTATGTGGCCGAGGAGTAGTTTTAGAAACAACGGGCTAAAGTTCGATGGTGCAAAGATGGTGATCAAAATACTAAGTTCTTCCATACATATGGTAGTATAAACATAGAAGGAATCATATCGGCCTACTAAATTTAAATAGGTATGAAACCTCTGATCAAAAGCAAATTATACAAGCATTTTACAACCATTACAAACAGCTTTTGGGTGTTCATCACCATCCTAAGCTTCTTATCAGGTGGGAGGATTTCTATCAACCACATAATGTTGTACTTGAAAGTTTGACAAATGACTTTTCTAAGAAGGAAGTGAAAGGTGCAATCAAAATCATAGGAAAAATGAAAGCTCCAGGTCCTGATGGTTTTATCCCAGAGTTTTACAATGCAGTATGAGATGATGTAAAAGGCGAAGTCATGCAAATATTTCAAAAGTTTAAGGAAGGAATAATTGACACAAAAAGAATATCTATGAGTCATATTGTCCTTCTACCAAAGAAACAAGGTGCAATTTTCACAGGAGACTTCAGGCCAATAAGCCTTTAGCATAGTATAAGAAAACTTATATCCAAAGTCCTAGTAGATAGGCTCAAAATATTTATGTCAGGCCTCATCTCAGAGTCACAAAGTGCTTTCATTTAGGGTAGGTCAGCAACCGATTCTTTCATGGCAGTGGTAGAAACAATGCATGCATGCAAAAGGACACATGAAGCTAGTCTATTTATTAAACTGGATATCGAGAAGGCTTTTGACACTGTCCTTGGACTTCATTGAGGATGTTCTAAAAGCAAATCATTTTCCATTTGAATGCATATATTGGATAATAGAGTTGGTCACTAAAGTTGTTTCTGCAGTTATTATATATGGTGTTGCAAGCAAACCTTTTGCTCACCAGAGAGGATTACGACAATGTAACCCTTTATCCCCTTAGTTGTTTATCTTAGTAATGGAATGCTTTTCCAGGATGATCAAGCGAGCATATTAGATGAGACTTATCAAAGGAGTTCTCAATCAAGTTCAAGGGGGAGGAGTCACATATGTTGGATTCGCAGACGATATTGTTCTATTTTTACAAGAGAAAGAAGAGTACATAAATAATTTGAGGCTACTTATTGATTGTTTTCATATTGTATCAAGATTTAAAATCAATTTAGATAAGTCCACGGTCATTGATTTATAAGGGAGAAAGGAAATTTCTAAAAGATTAGCTGAGATTTTGGGTTGCACAGTGGGAGAGTTTCCAATAAAGTACTTGGGTCTTCGTATGAGAGATAATAAGTTAAAGAAAGATGATTGGAGAACCATTATAACAAAGATAGACAATCATCTTGCAAGTTGGAAGAGTCACCTGTTATCTAAGGGCGGTAGACTTGTTCTACTAAATTCGGTACTCTCCTCAATTCTTTCATATTTTTCAGCAGTTTTTAAAATTCCCCAATGGGTAGTCAAGGAGGTGGATAGACGCAGGAGAAGATTCTTATGGGGAAAAAGTGAGGAACAAAAAAGCACACTTAACCCTGTAAATTGGAAGGTGGTTACAATGAAAAAAGAGAATAATGATCTAGGTGTTCTAGACATTTGTACTCATAATGATGCTCGATTAGGATCTTGGTTATGGAAACTGATAAAAGGGAACTTCTCAACATAGGCTAGGGTTGTGAAATAGAGTTACTTCAGAAGGAAAAATTGGTATAAATAAGGGCACTACAAGTTGGTCAAGCACGTGGCGCACAATAGTAAAACTACGAGGGGTATTTATATGCAGTCTAGAATATAAAATTGGAAATGGGGCTGATCTAAGTTTCTGGCCATGGCACAGTTACAGAAAGATGGCCGATATGTATAAAGAGATCTTCCTAGCAGTTGAGCACTCAAATACAACAATATCTCAACTTGCAAGGTGGGAATGGGGCCTGTTTAGAGGTTGGGAAATAGCTGTAAACAATAATATTTCTTTTGTAGCTATGGAAAGGTTCATTGAAGATATGAAGGACATTCACATTAGTGAAGGAAACAAACAAATTGGGTGGAGATGGACAAAAACCAAAGAATTTTCAGTATATTCCATGTATAATCTGTTGAAGGAGTCAGGTATCATGGATGAAGAAGGTTGTATTTTGTGGAAACCTAAACTCCCATTAAAAATTAATTTTTTCAACCGGCTAATGAGGATGGATAAGTTGCATACTAAAATTCATTTAGTAAGCAAGGGCATCATGGTTGATGAAAATTGTAGCCTATGCAATGGAGAAGTTGAGACAATAGATCATTTGTTATTTCAATGTCCTTATACACAAAATGAATGGTCTATCTACTTACAACATTTACACATGCAGCCATATGACATCTCACATATTTCATGGATGATGAAAGGAGATAAGAATCTAAATTTAATACAGATCAAGCAATTAGCTGTATGACATTGGAGTATATGGGGTGAGAGGAATAAAAGATGTTTTATGGGAAAAGCAATATCAACAAGGACCTTAGCATTCCAAGCAGCTGTAGCCCTATCATTTTTCAATACTCATAAGCCTCCCTAAGTATCAAATAGTCGTTGGGTGTGTCACTCAAATTTGTTTGGGAAGTATTGTTGATGATTGTGATGCTCTAGATTTTATAACTTTTTCTATTTATTTCTTCTTTTTTTCTTTTCTTTTCATCCATTTGGATGATTTTTTGTATCATTTCAGATTGGTGAAATAAATGCAATCTTCTTTTCAAAAAAAAAAACACAGCGTTGATGCTAAATATTCTGATGGCTCCGGTGCCATTAGTTATTCAGAGTTACGGAGTGGTCAAGCTGGTTTGCAAGTATCAGGTATATATTTTGCTTGCACCATTTTCCCAAGCATAGTCATGTTTATAATTTGCACTTGTTTCATTTTGCATTCAATCTAAATGCGGCACAATCAGAGACCTATATATATTTGCTGCTCCAGCAGCACCACCTGACCCGGGCATTCTTTGGTTTACATTTTTAAATCTAATAAACAGGACTTGGAGGACCTCATTTGTGTGCTTGATGATTAGCTAGAATGGTCATATAGTATTTTATTCATGACATAGCCATCTAGATATCTATATCTGACTTGTGCGATTGTCTGTCACCATTATTTGTTCACGCACAGAAGAATTTGCAGCTACTCTCGTGTAATTTGGTCTTCGACTTTGAAGTAGGGCTTCTGCCTCCAGCATGGGTGTGTCCTGACTCTTTCTTGGCCTAGGTCATCCAGCCCAGGACCTGGTTCTTTGATGCCTTAGTTAGCAAGAGATAGTTTTCATCATACACCTAGAGGGCATGAGGTTTCCTTTCGTGCTTCCGTTGATAGTACATAGATGTTAGGAAATAAGCTTGTTTAGGAAATAAGTGCATTTGATTTAATCTTTGCATGTTTTATTTACATTTTCCATTTCTGAATTATAAGGAGAAGATGGAAATGTTTCCAAATCTTCTCCTATGTTTTTCCAATTATGCTATTGTAGTTTGCTCTTTTTAATACAACAGATGTGAGGGATAGCAATAAGCCTCCCTACACGAATTTGTTCTTCCTCTTGTTCTCTATTTTCTGGTGCTTCTTCGATTCTCTTCCAACAATTGGTATCAGAGCAAGGTGCGCTCGGGTGATACCTTAGAAGATGTCAATGGAGACGCCGTCAGCTTGGAAGAAGCCATTGATTTGCACGTCTGGAGATGCGATGCTCAGAACCTCCTCAGCGGTAGGAGGGAGTCATCAAGCAGGTCCGTTGCTGATCAAGGGAGGCAACTACACGATGTGGGTTGTTCGTATGGAGTCGTTCCTTGATGCGCAAGGTGCATGGGAAGCGATCGAGCCAGAAGGAGGTGCTGCGCATGTAGACCGAAAGAGAGACAAGGTTGCACGATCAATAATTCATCAATCCTTGAGTGATGAAGTATCGGCGCTAGTTGCTGACAAGAAGACAGCAAAAGAAACGTGGGATACGTTAAAAAATCTCCACATAGGTGATGAAAAGTTCAGAAACGCAAAAGCTAGTCGCTTGCGTGGTGAATTCGAGAAGCTGCAGATGAAGAACTCTAAGTCAATAGACGATTATGTTAGCCGGTTCTCTTCGATGGTGACTGAGATGAGGAACCTTGGCATGGAGATGAAGGAACAATTAGTAGTGGAGAAGTTGTTGCGATCTACTCCTCCTAAGTTCTATCCTATTGTATGTAACTTAGAACAATTTGGTGAATTGAGCACTATGACAGTTGATTATGTCGTAGGTGCCTTGAAGACCTTCGAAGAAAGAATTACACCTTCCTTGCAAGAGGAGGAGAACCAGCTGTATTGGTCTCGTGCAGAAGCAGAGATGAGACACCGCAGGGATCCTCTAAGTAATTGGCGTGGTAGAGGCCAAGGAAGAGCAAGAGGCTTTGTTCAAGGGAGAGAAAGGTACGGCGGCAACACCATTGGTGGACGTTCACATGGCCGCAGCGATGGAGATTGGGACGATTCATCTCCAAAGTGTGAGAAGACAAGAAAAGATAAATCTCACATCAGATGCTTCAAGTGTCATCATTATGGACATTATGCCTCAGAGTGTGAGAAGGAGGAGACGGTGTACCTGGCTGAAACCAGTGAAAAAGAAGAGCATCATCAAGTTCATCACATTCTGCTTGTTGAAGAAACTGAAACTGAAGAAGAAAAGGATAATTCTTTTGAAGAATTTATCTTGCAGATGGAGGTTGCAGCAATGCGGATGGCCGCGAAGGAGTTCGGCGAGGACGAAGCAGTCGCGCTCGTGTGCGAGTACAGTGAAGTTGGAGACCTCGTCGATGGGAACCTTGTGGAGGACATCGGACGAAACGCGGTGGGAGTCCCTCTCCAGATGGTGGTCAAGGCGATGGCGATGGCTGGAGAAAGTGCGGACAAAGAGCACGTCGTGGACGACGGTTGTCCCGAAGGGGAGCATCTCGAACACGAGCGTGCCCTTCATGTACGATCCGTCATCGTAGGAGACGGCGCAGCGGCAGGTGCCGTCGTGACATCCCGCAGCGGTGGCATGGAAGAAGCGGAAGAGAAAGAAGAGGAGAAAACAGAACACGTCTCCCAATCCGTGGCGATGCAGGGGACGGTGGAGAATCTGCTCGATGTGGAGGATGCAATTGCTGTGTTCGAATTCCAGAAGCAAGTGGAGGACGAGATCGTGAATCTCGACGCGTGTTCCTCATTGCCGGCGGAGAACCTGCAGATCGGTGATGGGAGTGTTGATTGCAGCACCTTCAACATCAGCACCAAGGAAGAAAACAGAGCGCCCTCTGTTTTATTTTGTGCAAACTCCACCGATCTGCAAGCTCGTGAGGCAACGATTACCTCTGAGATCGAGTTGCGAAGGAAAGAGGAGAAGATGATGTTGATCGATGATTCCATTTTGTTGAGCGAAGGATGGAGGCGCGACTGAGATTTATCGCTCGGGAGAAGGCCTCCGTGGCTCTCGAACGGGATTCGGCCCGAGAGGATCTCAGCGGCTTAGAGGGCCAAGTTGATGCTTGAGCGGTGGCGAGGAAGGCTGCTGTGCTGGGCACCGTTCGCAGCGAACAGGAGAGCCTCCGCCAGCAACAGGGCAGCGGCGGCTGCGACAGTCGTGGCGTTGGTGTGCTGGGATTCGCAATCCAGAAGGACACTGGTGATACGAGGGAGACTGCGGCCATCGACGTTTGCAAAGGGCTCTACGATCCGCAGGTTACTGAGGACCAGATCCAGCGGGATCTCGCCATGAACAGGTTCGATTGGGATCACCCGATCCACCTCCAGCCGATGAGCCCGACGACAGTGAAGGAGGTGTCGGTGAATGCGATTTATGTGCTCTGCGAAGCCATGGGGTCAAATGTGGCAGAGATGGCCTATGCCGTGGGAAAGGACAGTAGCATCGGCCCCAAGTTTCTGAACGCCAGCATGAGATCGCTGGAAGAGAAGAACATTGCGATGGAGGATGCGAAGCAGCTCAGATCGGAGATCGCGGCCTTAGAGGTTAGTGTCGTGGATGGACGACGCGAACTACAGAATAAAGATGATCATATCAGCAAACTGGATAAAATTATCCTAGAGAAATTAGATACGATTGCTGCATTGAAAGATCAAATAAAATCATTACAGAGAAAAGGTGCTCTAGATGTGGAAGAATCTGTCAGAAAAGAAAATACTCTAGCTGCTGAGTTTGAGAAACTAGTTGAGGATATCAGAAATGAGCTTGAATTAGTGAGCAGAAAGAGTTCTGCATTGGAGTTCAACGCGACGAAGCAAAAGCTCGATAAAGCCTTGGCGGAGACAGGAAAAATGAAAGGTGAAGTGAAAAGGTTGAAATCTACCCTACAAGGCACGAAAGAAAAGTTGCAAGCCACGTCGGAAGAATGCAGAAAGACGAGGACGGAGCTTGACCATGACATGGAATCACCCTATGATGAGTCGGACTCTGAGATGTCGGAGGCTAACTTAGGTGATGGTGATGATTGGACACAGTCGGACAAGAAGGTCAAGAGGTGCAAGTTCCGAGTACGTTGATTACTTCTTCCCAAATACAAAGAAAAAAAAGAACAAGCTTAGGAGGGAGAATGTTATGAAATAAGCTTGTTTAGGAAATAAGTGCATTTGATTTAATCTTTGCATGTTTTATTTACATTTTCCATTTCTGAATTATAAGGAGAAGATGGAAATGTTTCCAAATCTTCTCCTTTATTTTTCCAATAATGTTATTGTAGTTTGCTCTTTTTAATACAACAGATGTGAGGGATAGCAATAAGCCTCCCTACACGAATTTGTTCTTCCTCTTGTTCTCTATTTTCTGGTGCTTCTTCGATTCTCTTCCAACAACAGATACCCTTTTCCAGGTTTTAAATAGAAGAGTATACATGCAGTATGTGGTGGAGTCACCTCATCGTGTACGTGCAGGCATCCACAGATGTGATCTCTATCTTAAAAATTAAAGACAAAGACAAAACTAATTTTTTTCAGTAGCAGATTGGTCCATGCTGCTTATGCTATCAATTTGTGGGTTATGCAGCCACCTAAATATATCTATGGAGGTGCATATGTTTGATTATGTTACGAGTCCTTGTATTCCCTGCTGCATATGCATAATGCAGCCTGATGGATATCCTTTAACTTTGCTGCTGTTTATACTTACATTTCTGTAATTGGTTTTCAGGTACAACACTTATGGACAGATAGAGATGGTGCTGGGAATAAGATGGATCGATGCCCGGTAGATACATATCAAAGTTCTCCTCAAATGGGTGAGCAATGTATCAGGAAGAGCGATAGGAAGAAGAAGGAGGTGCTTCTAGTCGACGACGTCACAGGTGCTGCTTCAAGGGCCATCTCGACTGCCACCCACACTGTTCCAAGTAGTGCAAAATGGAAAAAAACAGAAAGAGAGAGGGATCCGAATAAAGATCCACTAGGAAGAAGCTCTACTGCTAAAGCCGGTCGCCCATCATTATGTTGAAATTAATGTTTTGAGTTAATATTAATTTAATATGTTAGTGATTGATTTAATATTAATGTTGAAATGGTCATAACTCTTTACGAGATTATAAGTATGACCTAAGACTTGTAATTGGGTTAAGGAAAATATATCATTTTTTTGTGGGAGTTACCATCTTCCTTCTTCCTCTGTTTATTTCTCTTCTCTATAACAAAATAGAGGCCAACATAGGCCAACATAATGGTATCAGAGCCATGGCAATGCAAAGAGATACATGGCCGGTGCGAGAGGTGCAACTCGTCTTCGACGGGGAAGACTACGACTACTGGAGTATAATGATGAAGACTCTCTTGGTTTCACATGATTTGTGGGACATAGTGGAAGAAGGATTTGTGCCTACGATGGGAACCGTTGATGTGGCGGTGATTCAAACAAAGAAGGAGAACAAGAAGAAAGATGCGAAGGCGCTATTTTGCATCCAACAAGGTATTTCTCGGAAGTTTTTCCCTAGGATAATTGGGGCAAAGACGTCGAAAGAGGCATGGGATATTCTACAAAAAGAGTTTCAAGGAACCGACAAAGTGAGAATGGTAAAACTTTTGACTCTTAAGAGGAATTTCCAGAATTTGCAGATGAAGGAGAAAGAGACTCTAAAGGAGTATTTGTCAAAAGTGATTGAAGTTGTGAACCAAACTAAAAGCTTGGGTGAAGACTTAACCGATAAAATGGTATGTGAGAAAATTTTAATTAGCCTTACTTCCAAATATGACAATATTGTGGCTATTATTGAAGAAACCAAAGACCTCTCTATTCTAAGTATTCAAGACTTGATGGGTTCTCTTGAGATGCATGAACAATGATTGGATAGGCATTGTGATACCTCTCTTGAAAGTGCCTTCCAATCGAAGTTAAATGTGAAGGAGGGTTCTAACCGAAATATGAGTAAAGGAGAAACATCACGTTGGGGCGATAGTTTTGGCAGAGGTCGAGGTAGAGGAGGAGGCAGAGGCAATAGTAATGGTAATGGTAAATTTTGTAATTTTTGCAAGAAGCTAGGTCATTTGGAAGAAACTTGTTATAACAAGGGAAAGCCTCAATGTTACTATTGCAAGAGGTATGGTCACAGGCAAAAAGATTGTCGGGACAACACCGAGGAGAAAACAAATGGTGGAAGTGATGGAAGCACTTTTTATGCATGTCAAGCAGCGGTTGAGAAGAAAGATAATGAGTGGTATATTGATAGTGGGTGTAGCAATCACATGACCGGAGATGAGTCAATTTTTTGCAAACTTAACACGACAGCCACTACTCAAATTACTATGGGTAATGGAGCAGTTGTGAAGTCAAAGGGCAAAGACACGATTGCAGTTAACTCCAAAAAAGGTAGAATGTTGATTCATGATGTGTTGCTTGTGCCAGAGTTGGCTCAAAATTTGTTAAGTGTTGGACAATTGATGGAGCATGGTCATGCAGTTCACTTTGAGGGGGAGACTTGCAAAATCTTTGATAAAGTTAAAAATAAGAGAGAATTGATGACGGTTGTGAATATGGAGAGACATAGAAATTTTCCTCTTACTCTTGAACCTGCAAGTTGTGTTGCTTTGAAAGTTGATGCAAAAGATGTGTCATGGTTGTGGCACAAAAGACTTGGACATGTGAATTTTGAGAGCTTGAAATTATTGAGCAGAAAGAGCATGGTGTATGGTTTGCCAAATATTGAAGAAAAGAAAGATGTTTGTGAAGCATGTGCTCTTGGTAAGATACACCGGGAGACATTTCCAAAAGAGAAGACTTGGAGGGCAAAAGAACCATTGCAGCTTGTGCACACCGACATTTGTGGGCCAATGAGTACAAATTCTCATGGAGGTAATCGCTACTTTATCACTTTCATTGATGATTTCTCAAGAATGTGTTGGGTTTATTTTTTGAGGCAAAAATCAAAAGTATTTTCAGTTTTTAAGAAGTTTCAAAGAATGGTGGAAAGACAAAGTGGCAAATTAATCAAAAAGTTGAGAAGTGATAGAGGTGGTGAATATAACTCTAAGAAGTTTGACAAATTCTGTGAGGATATTGGTCTTGAAAGACAAGTGACAATCAGTTTTACACCGGAACAAAATGACATTGCTGAAAGAAAGAATAGAACAATTGTAGAGATGTCAAGGACCATGATGAAAGAGAAGGAGTTGCCATTATCATTTTGGGCAGAGGCAACATACACAGCTGTTTATTTATTAAATCGATGTCCAACAAAGGCAGTTGAGAACAAGACACCATTTGAGGCATGGTCCGATGGTAGAAAACCATCAGTGAATCACTTGAAAGTATTTGGATCCATTTGCTATGCGCATGTTCCAAAAGAAATGAGAAACAAACTTGAAGATAAAGGTGAGAAATGTGTATTTGTTGGCTATAGCACAAAATCAAAAGGTTATAGGCTCTTTAGTTTGAAGAAAAACAAGGTGATTGAAAGTCGAGATGTGATATTTAATGAGAAAGATAAGTGAGATTGGACAGAAAAAGGTGTTGAAAGTGTGCCGGTGTTGATACATGAAGAGGATCCAAGAGAAGAATCAAGTGGTGTAAATGAAATTAGCTAGGAAGAGCAAGAAGAGCAACCACAATCTCCAACAACACATGTCGGGTCGAGTTCATCTACACCAAGCTCAACTCCGGTAAAAATGAGAAGGTTAAATGATATTTATGCAAGATGTAATTTTTGTGTTGTTGAACCAGAAAGCTTTGAGCAAGCAGTTCAAGAGGAGGTGTGGATAAATGCTATGGAAGATGAGATAAAAATGATTGAGAAAAATGAGACTTGGGAGTTGGTAGAAAAGCCAAAAGAAAAGGATATCGTCGGGTTGAAGTGGATTTATAAGACAGTTAAATCCAGATGGTTCAGTGCAAAAGTGCAAAGCAAGGTTGGTTGCCAAAGGTTATTCACAACAACCCGGAATTGATTATCAAGAGACATTTGCACCGGTTGCAAGGTATGAGACGATAAGGATGTTGATTGCATTGGCCGCACATAAAGGTTGGAAGCTCCACCAACTTGATGTGAAGTCAGCTTTCTTAAATGGAGTATTGAAAGAAGAAGTGTATGTGGTGCAACCACAAGGATTTGAAGTTGAAGGTGAAGAAGAGAAAGTGTGCAAGTTGAAGAAGGCATTGTACGGGCTAAAGCAAGCACCCCGTGCATGGTATGACAATATTGATAGTTACTTCATCGAAAGTGGATTCGTGAGAAGTCCTAGCAAGCCAACACTCTATGTCAAACATGGTGAAGGATGAAGAGGTTATCATCAAGCATGTGAAGACCGGTGACCAATTGGCGGATATTTTCACTAAAGCACTTCCTTGTGACAGGTTTGTTTATATTAGAGAATTATTGGGTATGACAAACAAAACATTAAGGGGGAGTGTTGAAATTAATGTTTTGAGTTAATATTAATTTAATATGTTAGTGGTTGATTTAATATTAATGTTGAAATGGTCATAACTCTTTACGAGATTATAAGTATGACCTAAGACTTGTAATTGGGTTAAGGAAAATATATCATTTTTTTGTAGGAGTTACCATCTTCCTTCTTCCTCTATTTATTTCTCTTCTCCATAACAAAATAGAGGCCAACATAGGCCAACACATTAACCAATGGCAAGGGTGAACATAAAACGAAGAGATAAAACCAAAGAAAAAGATCGCTTAACCCTCAACTTCTGGGATCGGCATCAGTAGGGTCACAGAAACTGCAAATTTTATGTCGCCGAGATCGTAGGAATCCTTTGACTCAGCGAACACCACAGGTGTGTCACTAAAATTGATCAGGAAGTTGAGTTGCAAAGCTCGAGTAACCAAAGAGATAGATGATGTCATTTTTACAAACTTACCACTAAATGGGATGGACAGACAAACTAAGATATCAGAAGATGCAACTAGGCCAAGCTATTATTTTTTATACCTCTTGAAGTACTTCACATTCCAATTGTTTTCCAGCGAATGAGTGTATTCGAGTCAATCGAGCATTTATGTAGATTATATGATCACAAAGTCTTGTTCTTGGAGCTTCTCCAACTCTGTTTGTGATATGATCTCTGTCACATAATTTTGGTATCTCTGAATGCTTTTCTTTGATTACTAGAGTTTCCAGACTACACCTTCAGGTATGGTTAATTTGTCGTGTCCTTCCCGGTCATAAAAGGCCTAGTTTGGGCTTTTATAACTTTTTCCTTTTGCCTTATCATTATAATTAATTAAATGGAGAAACATTTATAATTCTGTTATTTTTCTTGCTAAAATGTAGTTGGATATAAATGATGCGTTCAATTCTTTAATCACTTGTGCTAACTAATTTATTTTTCTAAAATAAAAATAAGCATTTGGTCAATGAGTTTTATTTTTGTATCTATTAATTCGTTTTATCAACTAAAATAAAAATTAGCACAAAGTGTACATCCCTTTGGTTAGAGTAATTGGGCTCTATATGGAAGGATCATGAGGTCTTGATAACTCTTTCAGATAAGAATTTGAAATCATTACAGATTTTTGAATTAAGTATTATAGATATAAAGCATGATATTTTGGGAACAAACTCTTCAAACAAAATGAGGATATCTTTCTAGGATGAATGATTACAACCGACGTGCCAACAAACTCATTGCTTACAGGATGATACTGTAAAAGGTTGTCAATGATGGTGAGCCGAATGTCCTCCAGCATGCCTGGATCATCAACCTTTCGCCCACTAAATGAGTTACCACAAATATAAATCCCATTACCTAACAGAGTAAATTATTTATTTATAAGAAGTAGTAGATTGAATGGCGGAGGTTACAGAAAAAAAACAAGTGTTTTAATGCAATTTTTTTTGCTTGATAGAGTGGCTAACAGCTTGAGAAACTGATAAAGTTATATTTGGCTAACAACCTGCAAAATTGAGTAGCTCTTTGTTGATTATATTCTTATGTTAGCTCTAAGATCAGTCACATACACACTAAATGCAAAGTTCTTTTTTTTTTGGTTGAATAAAAAAATCTGGCTACTTAGGAGTAGCTTTGCTTTTAATATATAATATTAGTGAATTAGATTAACATTCATTTACATAATATGTATACTGGTGGATATGGTTTGTATCATAAATGTGTGCAAAAATAACCTAGGTCTTAAAAGCTACAAGCTGACAGATAGAACATGATTACTCACTCTTGTGTAATAAGAACCCAAGATTCTTAACTAAGCTCCAAGATCAATTAGATACACACTAAAAGCAAAATTTTATCATGTGACAAGTTAAGAGTAGCAAACTTCAGCATGAAACACCTATAATAAAACACAGATGATATTAAAGGCACAGTCTTAATAATACACAAAGAATTTTACAATGTGAGACTAAATTTTGTTGATGTCATAATAATATTTTTAGTCCCATATCGTATAAATTTAAGAAATGAGTAGCATATTTAAGATAATTTATTCTAAATTACTTATGTATTTTTACAGGCATGCCATGGGAGGTTGTGTGATAACAGTTTTTTAATGGAGTCCTTAGTTGCAACAGTTCCTTTGCCACATCCAATCCTATATTTTTGTGTGCCTGCAACACCACGAGAAAGATACAGCATCACGATCTAAATTCAGATTTCTCTTATTACGCAAGAGAGGGGAGAGAAAGTAGAAGGGGGATAAACCGTGCCCAGTAAAACACCCACATAATAGTTGATTCTGGATCTGCATCCTCAACTATTGGCGTTGGCAGTTAATCATTCTCCTGATCAGATTCCTGCTGAAACAATAATCACAAAGAATCGTACATGTAGGCCACCAAGAAAGTTGCTATTTCCAGCACTGAAGTTTATCAAATGCAAAAATCTGATGCATTATATTGAAGTATTATCAGAGGAAATGACCATATTTTCAATCTAAAATCCCCAAATAAATTCACGCATCACACTTCTTCAGGTCAATTACAGATAAATCCATTCAAACCTTAAGAATTAGCACTTCAAACACCAAATTAAGTTTGTCTCCTTCCGTTTGACCGATGAGTTGCCAATGCTTCATTTCAAAAGTGAAGAAAATAGCTGGAAAGATTTTTTTTCTACTGAAATAAACAAACTTAATTATTCATACAACATCCATGCCATTCTAGATAAGCAGCAAATATCATTAGGTACCTTAAAGGTAGATCCAAGAGCGACATCATCAGAAGGTCGAAAGTCATCTTCGTTCCTACAGCAAATATGTGAGATAATAAACCACACCCACATGCTGTTCGTAATATCTTAAAGATTAAAAAGTAAAAACTAGATACCAAAATATGGTAAGGATTAAAAATAAAAACTAGTTCAAAATCACCTTGAAACCTACATAATAATATTTGTGATCAAACATGGCATCTTACCCGCCAAAAGTTGGACGTTGCATGATATGGGGGAGGATTCAGTGAAAAAAGGTACGTTTTATCAGTTAATTTCCCTGCGTGACAGGCAGGAATACTCACCACTATACTACAACAACAGTGATACAAATTGGCATTTTTTTTGCTTGCAGGGTCCACCCCTATATGGTTCACTATTGGTAGGGGAACTTCCTTGCTGTCTCCTACTTGTATCCTATTAGTTGATATCAGTGTGATCAGATAAAATTGCAACTGCCCATATAATGTGTGATCCTTTGCTTAGAGCAATCCGACTTTCTGCGGTGCATCTTTCGACATTATTCAACCTACTTAATACACCATTTTGGAATAAGAAGGTCTTAAAGTTGGATCATGCATGATGTTGGTGACGTTTCTCTAAGTAATTTATTTTATATTATCTCTTTGGTCGAATATTGGTACAGGACTTTCATTCCTGCCTCCTATATGCATCCTGTTAGTTGATATTATTGTGATCAGACAAAATTTAAACCGATTGCGTATGATGATGAGGAAATAACTTTAGATTCGTATAGGATTATTCTTAGCTGCTAATAGCGTGATGAGATAAGATTGACACCTATTTAAGCGGGATGACCAGGAAATTATCGTAACTTGTAATGAAGGAGGTACACTTTCTGACATTTTGAAACTTACATAATAATATTCATGATCAAAAATGGCATCTTACCCGTTGTCAATGGTTAGCTAATAGTACATCAATTAACAAACCAACTAAATTCGCTCCTTGAAAATAAAAATGCACCAAAAGGATCAAACCTGAGGTCCTTTTAGTAAATATTATTCAACGCTATTGCTAAGGATCAAACCCGAGTCACCTGTGTGACAAGCAGAAATACTCACCACTATACTACAACGACAGCAGGGTCCACCCCTTAATGGCTCGCTTTTGGTAGAGGAACTTCCTTTCTATCTCCTACTTATATCCCATTAGTTGATATTAGTGCGATCAGATAAAAATGCAACTGCCCACACAACGTGTGATCCTTTGGTTCGAGCAATCCAACTTTCTACGTGCATCTTTCGACATTATTAAACCAACTTAATACACCATTTTGGAATAAAAAGGTCTTAAAGTTGGATAATGCATGATGTTGGTGATGTTTCTCTACGTAATTTATTTTATATTATCTCTTTGGTCGAATATTGGTAGTTATTTATCCTCTTTTTTATATAATTTTCATTTACTTATGTACAATAGAAGAAACCTTTCTCAAACGAGAAATATCTTCCTCGTATTTATTTTGTTGAGCTTCTATGATTACAACTGTACTTTTAAGGCAACAAAACCTACTTTAAAATAATTGTATAAACTAAACAGGTAGGGAAAATTTGGATGTCTCATCATACTTCACAGCTATAATGGCATGGAACTCAGATTGTTGAAACTAAACATGGTAGTGTTTTGTCGAGTTACAATAGCCCATATCGACATTTTGAAACCTACGTAATAATATTCGTGATCAAACATGGCATGTTACCCGCCGTCAATGGTTAGCTAATAGTACATCAATTAACAAACCAACTTAATTCGCTCCTTGAAAATATAAATGCACCAAAAGTTGGACATGATTTGGGATTGAACCCAGGTCACGATTTGGGATTGAACCCAGGTCACCTACGTGACAGGCAGGAATACTCACCACTATACTACAACAACAATGATAAAAATTGGCATTATTTTTCGTCCTCCAGCTTGTTTCCTATTAGTTAATATTATTCATCGCCATTGTGAGGGATCGAACCCGGGTCACCTGCGTGACAGGCAGGAATACTTACCACTATACTACAACGACACCGATGAAAACTCGTATATTTGTTCATCCGCAGGGTCTATCCCTTTATGGCTCGCTTTTGGTAGGGGAACTTCCTTTCTGTCTCCTACTTATATCCCATTAGTTGATATTAGTGCGATCAGATAAAATTACAACTGCCCACACAATGTGTGCTCCTTTGGTTCGAGCAATCCCACTTTCTACGTGCATCTTTCGAAATTATTCAACCAACTTAATACACCATTTTGGAATAAAAAGATCTTAAAGTTGGATAATGCATGATGTTGGTGATGTTTCTCTACGTAATTTATTTTATATTATCTCTTTGGTCGAATATTGGTAGTTATTTATCCTCTTTTCTATATAATTTTCATTTACTTATGTACAATAGAAGAAACCTTTCTCAAACGAGAAATATCTTCCTTGTATTTATTTTGTTGAGCTTCTATGATTACAACTGTATTTTTAAGGCAACAAAACCTACTTTAAAATAATTGTATAATGCATTTGCAGATGCTTCATATTTGTTATGCCTTACAGCATTTGATGGGGAATCAACAATTGATTCCTAAACTGGTAGGGAAAATGTGGATGTCTCATCATACTTCACAGCTATAATGGCATGGAACTCAGATTGTTGAAACTAAACATGACAGTGTTTTGTCGAGTTACTATAGCCCATATCGATTGTGTATCAGGCCCTTGATCACTACTCATTTTAGACTCTCGAACGTAATGATTGCTAAGTTCAATAATTAGTTATTACAATTGAATCCATGTTGATCAATGCGGGATGACCAGGAAATTTTCGTAGCTTGTAATAAAGGAGGTACACATTCTGACATTTTGAAACCTACATAATAATATTCGTGATCAAACATGGCATCTTACCCGCCGTCAATGGTTAGCTAATAGCACATCAATTAACAAACCAACTTAATTTGCTCCTTGAAAATAAAAATGCACCAAAAGTTGGACATGATATGGGGGGGGGGGGGATTCATTGCAAAAAGATAAGTTTTATCATTTAATTTATGTGCAGATAGGGAACTTAATTTCTACCTCCTACATCTATGATATTAGTTAATATTATTCATCGCCGTTTCCGAGGATCGAACCCAAGTCACCTGCATGACAAGCAGGAATACTCACCACTATAGTACAAAGACAACAATGAAAATTGGCATATTTTGTCGGCCTCCAACTGGTTTCCTATTAGTTAATATTATTCAACGCCGTTGCTGAGGATCGAACCCGGGTCACCTGCGTGACAGGCAGGAATACTCACCACTATACTACAACGACAACGATGCAAACTCGCATATTTTCGCATCCGCAGGGTCCCCCCGTTTATGGCTCGCTTTTGGTAGGAAAACTTCCTTTCTGTCTCCTACTTATATCCCATTAGTTGATATTAGTGCGATCAGATAAAACCTTTGGTTCGAGCAATCCGACTTTCTACGTGCATCTTTCGACATTACTCAACCAACTTAATACACCATTTTGGAATAAAAAGGTCTTAATGTTGGATAATGCATGATGTTGGTGATGTTTCCGTACGTAATTTATTTTATATTATCTCTTTGGTCGAATATTGGTAGTTATTTATCCTCTTTTCTATATAATTTTCATTTACTTATGTACAATAGAAGAAACCTTTCTCAAACGAGAAATATCTTCCTTGTATTTATTTTGTTGAGCTTCTATGATTACAACTGTATTTTTACGGCAACAAAACCTACTTTAAAATAATTGTATAATGCATTTGCTAATGCTTCATATTTGTTATGCCTTACTGCATTTGATGGAGAATCCACAATTGATTCCTAAACTGGTAGGGAAAATGTGGATGTCTCATCATACTTCACAACTATAATGGCATGGAACTCAGATTGTTGAAACTAAAAATGGCAGTGTTTTGTCGAGTTACTATAGCCCATATAGATTGTCTATCAGGCACTTGATCACTACTCATTTTAGATTCTCGAACGTAATGATTGCTAAGTTCACTAATTACTGATTACAATTGAATCCATGTTGATCAATGCGGGATGAGCAGGAAATTTTCGTAGCTTGTAATAAAGGAGGTACACATTCTGACATTTTGAAACCTACATAATAATATTCCTAATCAAACATGGCATCTTACCCACCGTCAATGGTTAGCTAATAGTACATCAATTAACAAATCAACTTAATTCGCTCATTGAAAATAAAAATTCACCAAAAGTTGGACATGATATGGGGGGGGGGGGGATTCATTGCAAAAAGATACGTTTTATCATTTAATTTATGTGCAGATAGGGAACTTAATTTCTACCTCCTACCTCTATGATATTAGTTAATATTATTCATCGACGTTACCGTGGATCGAACCCGAGTCACCTGTGTGACAAGCAGGAATACTCACCACTATACTACAAAGACAACTAGGTCCACCCCCTTATGGCTCGCTTTTGCTAGAGGAACTTCCTTTCTGTCTCCTACTTATATCCCATTAGTTGATATTAGTGCGATCAGATAAAAATGCAACTGCCCACACAACGTGTGATCCTTTGGTTCGAGCAATCCAACTTTCTACGTGCATCTTTCGACATTATTCAACCAACTTAATACACCATTTTGGAATAAAAAGGTCTTAAAGTTGGATAATGCATGATGTTGGTGATGTTTCTCTACGTAATTTATTTTATATTATCTCTTTGGTCGAATATTGGTAGTTATTTATCCTTTTTCTATATAATTTTCATTTACTTATGTACAATAGAAGAAACCTTTCTCAAACGAGAAATATCTTCTTTGTATTTATTTTGTTGAGCTTCTATGATTACAACTGTATTTTTAAGGCAACAAAACCTACTTTAAAATAATTGTATAATGCATTTGCAGATGCTTCATATTTGTTATGTCTTACAGTATTTGATGGGGAATCCACAATTGATTCCTAAACTGGTAGGGAAAATGTGGATGTCTCATCATATTTCACAGCTATAATGGCAAGGAACTCAGATTGTTGAAACTAAACATGGCAGTGTTTTGTTGAGTTACTATTAGCCCATATCAATTGTGTATCAGGCTCTTGATTTCGTAGCGTGTAATAAAGGAGGTACACATTCTGACATTTTGAAACCTACATAATAATATTCGTGATCAAACATCCTTGAAAATAAAAATGCACCAAAAGTTGGACATGATATGGGGGGGGATTCATTGCAAAAAGGTACGTTTTATCATTTAATTTATGTGCAGATAGGGAACTTAATTTCCGAGGATCAAACTCGAGTCACCTACATAACAGGCAGGAATACTCACCACTATACTACAACGATAATAATGAAAATTGGCATATTTTTTCGTCCTCCAGCTTGTTTCCTATTAGTTAATATTATTCATCGCCGTTGCCGGGGATCGAACCCGGGTCACCTGCGTGACAGGCAGGAATACTCACCACTATACTACAACGACAGCGATGCAAAATCGCATATTTTTTCATCCGCAGGGTCCACCCCTTTATGGCTTGCTTTTGGTAGGGGAACTTCCTTTCTGTCTCCTCCTTAAATCCCATTAGTTGATATTAGTGCGATCAGATAAAATTGCAACTGCCCACAAAACGTGTGCTCCTTTGGTTCGAGCAATCCGACTTTCTACGTGCATCTTTCGACAATATTCAACCTACTTAATACACCATTTTGGAATAAAAAGGTCTTAAAGTTGGATAATGCATGATGTTGGTGATGTTTCCCTACGTAATTTATTTTATATTATCTCTTTGGTCGAATATTGGTAGTTATTTATCCTCTTTTCTATATAATTTTCATTTACTTATGTACAATAGAAGAAACTTTTCTCAAACGAGAAATATCTTCCTTGTATTTATTTTGTTGAGCTTCTATGATTACAACTGTATTTTTAAGTCAACAAAACCTACTTTAAAATTGGGGAATCCACAATTGATTCCTAAACTGGTAGGGAAAATGTGGATGTCTCATCATACTTCACAGCTATAATGGCATGGAACTCAGATTGTTGAAACTAAACATGGCAGTGTCTTGTCGAGTTACTATAGCCCATATCGATTGTGTATCCGGCCCTTGATCACTACTCATTTTAGATTCTCGAACGTAATGATTGCTAAGTTCACTAATTACTGATTACAATTGAATCCATGTTGATCAATGCGGGATGAGTAGGAAATTTTCGTAGCTTGTAATAAAGGAGGTACACATTCTGACATTTTGAAACCTACATAATAATATTCGTGATCAAACATGGCATCTTACCCGCCGTCAATGGTTAGCTAATAGTACATCAATTAACAAACCAACTTAATTCGCTCCTTGAAAATAAAAATGCACCAAAAGTTGGACATGATATGGGGGGGGGGGGGGATTCATTGCAAAAAGGCACATTTTATCATTTAATTTATGTGCAAATAGGGAACTTAATTTCTACCTCGTACATCTATCTTATTAGTTAATATTATTCATCGCCGTTGGCGGGGATCGAAAAAGGGTCACCTGCGTGACAAGCAGGAATACTCACCACTATACTACGACGACAACAATGAAAATTGGCATATTTTTCCATACTACGACGACAACAATGAAAATTGGCATATTTTTCCATCCTCCAGCTTGTTTCCTATTAGTTAATATTATTCATCGCCGTTGCCGGGGATCGAACCCGGGTCACCTGCGTGACAAGCAGGAATACTCACCACTATACTACAACGACAACGATGCAAACTCGCATATTTTATCCTCTGCAGGGTCCACCCGTTTATGGCTCGCAATTGGTAAGAAAACTTCCTTTCTGTCTCCTCCTTATATCCCATTAGTTGATATTAGTGTGATCAGATAAAATTGCAACTGCCCACAAAACGTGTGCTCCTTTGCTTCGAGCAATCCGACTTTCTACGTGCATCTTTCGACATTATTCAACCAACTTAATACACCATTTTGGAATAAAAAGGTCTTAAAGTTGGATAATGCAAGATGTTGTTGATGTTTCCCTACGTAATTTAAAATAATTGTATAATGCATTTGCTGATGCTTCATATTTGTTATGCCTTACTGCATTTGATGGGGAATCCACAATTGATTCCTAAACTGGTAAGGAAAATGTGGATATCCAGAATCATCATACTTCACAGCTATAATGGCATGGAACTCAGATTGTTGAAACTAAAAATGGGAGTGTTTTGTCGAGTTACTATAGCCCATATAGATTGTCTATCAGGCACTTGATTACTACTCATTTTAGATTCTCGAACGTAATGATTGCTAAGTTCACTAATTACTGATTACAATTGAATCCATGTTGATCAATGCGGGATGAGCAGGAAATTTTCGTAGCTTGTAATAAAGGAGGTACACATTCTGACATTTTGAAACCTACATAATAATATTCCTAATCAAACATGGCATCTTACCCGCCGTCAATGGTTAGCTAATAGTACATCAATTAACAAATCAACTTAATTCGCTCCTTGAAAATAAAAATTCACCAAAAGTTGGACATGATATGGGGGGGGATTCATTGCAAAAAGGTAAGTTTTATCATTTAATTTATGTGCAAATAGGGAACTTAATTTCTACCTCCAACATTTATGATATTAGTTAATATTATTCATTGCCATTTCCGAGGATCGAACCCGAGTCACCTGCATGACATGCAAGAATACTCACCACTAAAGTACAAAGACAGCAATAAAAATTGCCATATTTGTTCATCCTCCAGCTTGTTTCCTATTAGTTAATATTATTAAACGCCGTTGCCGGGGATCGAACCCGGGTCACCTGCGTGACAAGCAGGAATACTCACCACTATACTACAACGACAGCGATGCAAACTCGCATATTTTAGCATCCGCAGGGTCCCCCCGTTTATGGCTCGCTTTTGGTAGGAAAACTTCCTTTCTGTCTCCTACTTATATCCCATTAGTTGATATTAGTGCGATCAGATAAAACCTTTGGTTCGAGCAATCCGACTTTCTACGTGCATCTATCGACATTACTCAACCAACTTAATACACCATTTTGGAATAAAAAGGTCTTAAAGTTGGATAATGCATGATGTTGGTGATGTTTCCCTACGTAATTTATTTTATATTATCTCTTTGGTCGAATATTGGTAGTTATTTATCCTCTTTTCTATATAATTTTCATTTACTTATGTACAATAGAAGAAACCTTTCTCAAACGAGAAATATCTTCCTTGTATTTATTTTGTTAAGCTTCTATGATTACAACTGTATTTTTAAGGCAACAAAACCTACTTTAAAATAATTGTATAATGCATTTGCAGATGCTTCATATTTGTTATGCCTTACAGCATTTGATGGGGAATCAACAATTGATTCCTAAACTGGTAGGGAAAATGTGGATGTCTCATCATACTTAACAGCTATAATGGCATGGAACTCAGATTGTTGAAACTAAACATGGCAGTGTTTTGTCGAGTTACTATAGCCCATATCGATTGTGTATCAGGCCCTTGATTTCGTAGCTTGTAATAAAGGAGGTACACATTCTGACATTTTGAAACCTACATAATAATATTCGTGATCAAACATGGCATCTTACCCGCCGTCAATGGTTAGCTAATAGTACATCAATTAACAAACCAACTTAATTCGCTCCTTGAAAATAAAAATGCACCAAAAGTTGGACATGATATGGGGGGGGGGGATTCATTGCAAAAAGGTACATTTTATCATTTAATTTATGTGCAGATAGGGAACTTAATTTCTACATCCTACATCTATCTTATTAGTTAATATTATTCATCGCCGTTGCCAGGGATCAAACCCGGGTCACCTACGTATACTCACCACTATAAAATTGGCATATTTTTTCGTCCTCCAGCTTGTTTCCTATTAGTTAATATTATTCATCGCCGTTGCCGGGGATCGAACCCGGGTCACCTGCGTGACAGGCAGGAATACTCACCACTATACTACAACGACAGCGATGCAAACTCGCATATTTTATCCTCCGCAGGGTCCACCCATTTATGGCTCGCAATTGGTATGAAAACTTCCTTTCTGTCTCCTCTTTATATCCCATTAGTTGATATTAGTGTGATTAGATAAAATTGAAACTGCCCACAAAACGTGTGCTCCTTTGGTTCGAGCAATCCGACTTTCTACGTGCATCTTTCGAAATTATTCAACCAACTTAATACACCATTTTGGAATAAAAAGATCTTAAAGTTGGATAATGCATGATGTTGGTGACGTTTCTCTACGTAATTTCTTTTATATTATCTCTTTGGTCGAATATTGGTAGTTATTTATCCTCTTTTCTATATTATTTTCATTTACTTATGTACAATAGAAGAAACCTTTCTCAAACGAGAAATATCTTCCTTGTATTTATTTTGTTGAGCTTCTATGATTACAACTGTATTTTTAAGGCAACAAAACCTACTTTAAAATAATTGTATAATGCTTTTGCAGATGCTTCATATTTGTTATGCCTTACAGCATTTGAAGGGGAATCAACAATTGATTCCTAAACTGGTAGGGAAAATGTGGATGTCTCATCATACTTCACAGCTATAATGGCATGGAACTTAGATTGTTGAAACTAAACATGGCAGTGTTTTGTCGAGTTACTATAGCCCATATCGATTGTGTATCAGGCCCTTGATCACTACTCATATTAGATTCTCGAACGTAATGATTGCTAAGTTCAATAATTAGTTATTACAATTGAATCCATGTTGATCAATGCGGGATGACCAGGAAATTTTCGTAGCTTGTAATAAAGGAGGTACACATTCTGACATTTTGAAACCTACATAATAATATTCGTGATCAAACATGGCATCTTACCCGCCGTCAATGGTTAGCTAATAGTACATCAATTAACAAACCAACTTAATTTGCTCCTTGAAAATAAAAATGCACCAAAAGTTGGACATGATATGGGGGGGGGGGGGGGATTCATTGCAAAAAGATAAGTTTTATCATTTAATTTATGTGCAGATAGGGAACTTAATTTCTACCTCCTACATCTATGATATTAGTTAATATTATTCATCGCCGTTTCCGAGGATTGAACCCGAGTCACCTGCGTGACAAGCAGGAATACTCACCACTATAGTACAAAGACAACAATGAAAATTGGCATATTTTGTCGTCCTCCAACTGGTTTCCTATTAGTTAATATTATTCAACGCCGTTGCCGGGGATCGAACCCGGGTAACCTGCGTGACAGGCAGGAATACTCACCACTATACTACAACGACAACGATGCAAACTCGCATATTTTAGCATCCGCAGGGTCCCCCCGTTTATGGCTCGCTTTTGGTAGGAAAACTTCCTTTCTGTCTCCTACTTATATCCCATTAGTTGATATTAGTGCGATCAGATAAAACCGTTGGTTCGAGCAATCCGACTTTCTACGTGCATCTTTCGACATTACTCAACCAACTTAATACACCATTTTGGAATAAAAAGGTCTTAAAGTTGGATAATGCATGATGTTGGTGATGTTTCCGTACGTAATTTATTTTATATTATCTCTTTGGTCGAATATTGGTAGTTATTTATCCTCTTTTCTATATAATTTTCATTTACTTATGTACAATAGAAGAAACCTTTCTCAAACGAGAAATATCTTCCTTGTATTTATTTTGTTGAGCTTCTATGATTACAACAGTATTTTTACGGCAACAAAACCTACTTTAAAATAATTGTATAATGCATTTGCTAATGCTTCATATTTGTTATACCTTACTGCATTTGATGGAGAATCCACAGTTGATTCCTAAACTGGTAGGGAAAATGTGGATGTCTCATCATACTTCACAGCTATAATGGCATGGAACTCAGATTGTTGAAACTAAAAATGGCAGTGTTTTGGCGAGTTACTATAGCCCATATCGATTGTCTATCAGGCACTTGATCACTACTCATTTTAGATTCTCGAACGTAATGATTGCTAAGTTCACTAATTACTGATTACAATTGAATCCATGTTGATCAATGCGGGATGAGCAGGAAATTTTCGTAGCTTTTAATAAAGGAGGTACACATTCTGACATTTTGAAACCTACATAATAATATTCCTAATAAAACATGGCATCTTACCCACCGTCAATGGTTAGCTAATAGTACATCAATTAACAAATCAACTTAATTCGCTCATTGAAAATAAAAATTCACCAAAAGTTGGACATGATATGGGGGGGGGGGGGATTCATTGCAAAAAGATACGTTTTATCATTTAATTTATGTGCAGATAGGGAACTTAATTTCTACCTCCTACCTCTATGATATTAGTTAATATTATTCATCGACGTTACCGTGGATCGAACCCGAGTCACCTGTGTGACAAGCAGGAATACTCACCACTATACTACAAAGACAACTAGGTCCACCCCCTTATGGCTCGCTTTTGCTAGAGGAACTTCCTTTCTGTCTCCTACTTATATCCCATTAGTTGATATTAGTGCGATCAGATAAAAATGCAACTGTCCACACAACGTGTGATCCTTTGGTTCGAGCAATCCATCTTTCTACGTGCATCTTTCGACATTATTCAACCAACTTAATACACCATTTTGGAATAAAAAGGTCTTAAAGTTGGATAATGCATGATGTTGGTGATGTTTCTCTACGTAATTTATTTTATATTATCTCTTTGGTCGAATATTGGTAGTTATTTATCCTTTTTCTATATAATTTTCATTTACTTATGTACAATAGAAGAAACCTTTCTCAAACGAGAAATATCTTCCTTGTATTTATTTTGTTGAGCTTCTATGATTACAACTGTATTTTTAAGGCAACAAAACCTACTTTAAAATAATTGTATAATGCATTTGCAGATGCTTCATATTTGTTATGCCTTACAGTATTTGATGGGGAATCCACAATTGATTCCTAAACTGGTAGGGAAAATGTGGATGTCTCATCATAGTTCACAGCTATAATGGCAAGGAACTCAGATTGTTGAAACTAAACATGGCAGTGTTTTGTCGAGTTACTATTAGCCCATATCAATTGTGTATCAGGCTCTTGATTTCGCAGCGTGTAATAAAGGAGGTACACATTCTGACATTTTGAAACCTACATAATAATATTCGTGATCAAACATTCTTGAAAATAAAAATGCACCAAAAGTTGGACATGATATGGGGGGGGATTCATTGCAAAAAGGTACGTTTTATCATTTAATTTATGTGCAGATAGGGAACTTAATTTCTACTCCTACATCTATCTTATTAGTTAATATTATTCATCGCTGTTGCCGAGGATCAAACTCGAGTCACCCACGTGACAGGCAGGAATACTCACCACTATACTACAACGATAACAATGAAAATTGGAATATTTTTCCGTCCTCCAGCTTGTTTCCTATTAGTTAATATTATTCATCGCCATTGCCGGGGATCGAACCCGGGTCACCTGCGTGACAGGCTGGAATACTCACCACTATACTACAACGACAGCGATGCAAACTCGCATATTTTTTCATCCGCAGGGTCCACCCCTTTATGGCTTGCTTTTGGTAGGGGAACTTCCTTTCTGTCTCCTCCTTAAATCCCATTAGTTGATATTAGTGCGATCAGATAAAATTGCAACTGCCCACAAAACGTGTGCTCCTTTGGTTCGAGCAATCCGACTTTCTACGTGCATCTTTCGACATTATTCAACCTACTTAATACACCATTTTGGAATAAAAAGGTCTTAAAGTTGGATAATGCATGATGTTGGTGATGTTTCCCTACGTAATTTATTTTATATTATCTCTTTGGTCGAATATTGGTAGTTATTTATCCTCTTTTCTATATAATTTTCATTTACTTATGTACAATAGAAGAAACTTTTCTCAAACGAGAAATATCTTCCTTGTATTTATTTTGTTGAGCTTCTATGATTACAACTGTATTTTCAAGTCAACAAAACCTACTTTAAAATTGGGGAATCCACAATTGATTCCTAAACTGGTAGGGAAAATGTGGATGTCTCATCATAATGTGCCGTTGGCAGGGATCGAACCCAAGTCACCTGCATGACAAGCAGGAATACTCACAACTATACTACAATGACAGCAATGAAAATTGGCATATTTTTTCGTCCTCCAACGTGTTTTCTATTAGTTAATTTTATTCATCGCCGTTGTCGGGAATCGAACCCGGGTCACCTGCGTGACAGGCATGAATACTCACCACTATACTACAACGAAAACGATGCAAACTCGCATATTGTAGGATCCGCAGGGTCCCCCCGTTTATGGCTCGCTTTTGGTAGGAAATCTTCCTTTCTGTCTCCTACTTATATCCCATTAGTTGATATTAGTGCGATCAGATAAAACCTTTGGTTCGAGCAATCCGACTTTCTACGTGCATCTTTCGACATTACTCAACCAACTTAATACACCATTTTGGAATAAAAAGGTCTTAAAGTTGGATAATGCATGATGTTGGTGATGTTTCCTTACGTAATTTATTTTATATTATCTCTTTGGTCGAATATTGGTAGTTATTTATCCTCTTTTCTATATAATTTTCATTTACTTATGTACAATAGAAGAAACCTTTCTCAAACGAGAAATATCTTCCTTGTATTTATTTTGTTGAGCTTCTATGATTACAACTGTATTTTTAAGGCAACAAAACCTACTTTAAAATAATTGTATAATGCATTTGCAGATGCTTCATATTTGTTATGCCTTACAGCATTTGATGGGGAATCAACAATTGATTCCTAAACTGGTAGGGAAAATGTGGATGTCTCATCATACTTCACAGCTATAATGGCATGGAACTGAGTTTGTTGAAACTAAACATGGCAGTGTTTTGTCGAGTTACTATAGCCCATATCGATTGTGTATCAGGCCATTGATTTCGTAGCATGTAATAAAGGAGGTACACATTCTGACATTTTGAAACCAACATAATAATATTCGTGATCAAACATGGCATCTTACCCGCCGTCAATGGTTAGCTAATAGTACATCAATTAACAAACCAACTTAATTCGCTCCTTGAAAATAAAAATGCACCAAAAGTTGGACATGATATGGGGGGGGGGATTCATTGCAAAAAGGTACATTTTATCATTTAATTTATGTGCAAATAGGGAACTTAATTTCTACCTCGTACATCTATCTTATTAGTTAATATTATTCATCGCCGTTGCCGGGGATCGAACCCGCAGGAATACTCACCACTATACTACGACGACAACAATGAAAATTGGCATATTTTTCCATCCTCCAGCTTGTTTCCTATTAGTTAATATTATTCATCGCCGTTGCCGGGGATCGAACCCGGGTCACCTGCGTGACAAGTAGGAATACTCACCACTATACTACAACGACAACGATGCAAACTCGCATATTTTATCCTCCGCAGGGTCCACCCGTTTATGGCTCGCAATTGGTAGGAAAACTTCCTTTCTGTCTCCTCCTTATATCCCATTAGTTGATATTAGTGTGATCAGATAAAATTGCAACTGCCCACAAAACGTGTGCTCCTTTGCTTCGAGCAATCCGACTTTCTACGTGCATCTTTCGACATTATTCAACCAACTTAATACACCATTTTGGAATAAAAAGGTCTTAAAGTTGGATAATGCAAGATGTTGTTGATGTTGCCCTACGTAATTTAAAATAATTGTATAATGCATTTGCTGATGCTTCATATTTGTTATGCCTTACTGCATTTGATGGGGAATCCACAATTGATTCCTAAACTGGTAAGGAAAATGTGGATATCCAGAATCATCATACTTTACAGCTATAATGGCATGGAACTCAGATTGTTGAAACTAAAAATGGGAGTGTTTTGTCGAGTTACTATAGCCCATATAGATTGTCTATCAGGCACTTGATCACTACTCATTTTAGATTCTCGAACGTAATGATTGCTAAGTTCACTAATTACTGATTACAATTGAATCCATGTTGATCAATGCGGGATGAGCAGGAAATTTTCGTAGCTTGTAATAAAGGAGGTACGCATTCTGACATTTTGAAACCTACATAATAATATTCCTAATCAAACATGGCATCTTACCCACCGTCAATGGTTAGCTAATAGTACTTCAATTAACAAATCAACTTAATTCGCTCCTTGAAAATAAAAATTCACCAAAACTTGGACATGATATGGGGGGGGATTCATTGCAAAAAGGTAAGTTTTATCATTTAATTTATGTGCAGATAGGGAACTTAATTTCTACCTCCTACATCTATGATATTAGTTAATATTATTCATCGCCGTTTCCGAGGATTTTCTATAGCCCATATAGATTGTCTATCAGGCACTTGATCACTACTCATTTTAGATTCTCGAACGTAATGATTGCTAAGTTCACTAATTACTGATTACAATTGAATCCATGTTGATCAATGCGGGATGAGCAGGAAATTTTCGTAGCTTGTAATAAAGGAGGTACACATTCTGACATTTTGAAACCTACATAATAATATTCCTAATCAAACATGGCATCTTACCCGCCGTCAATGGTTAGCTAATAGTACATCAATTAACAAATCAACTTAATTCGCTCCTTGAAAATAAAAATTCACCAAAAGTTGGACATGATATGGGGGGGGATTCATTGCAAAAAGGTAAGTTTTATCATTTAATTTATGTGCAAATAGGGAACTTAATTTCTACCTCCAACATGTATGATATTAGTTAATATTATTCATTGCCATTTCCGTGGATCGAACCCGAGTCACCTGCATGACAAGCAGGAATACTCACCACTATAGTACAAAGACAGCAATGAAAATTGGCATATTTTTTCGTCCTCCAACTTGTTTCCTATTAGTTAATATTATTCAACGCCGTTGCCGGGGATCGAACCCGGGTCACCTACGTGACAGGCAGGAATACTCACCACTATACTACAACGACAGCGATGCAAACTCGCATATTGTAGGATCCGCAGGGTCCCCCCGTTTATGGCTCGCTTTTGGTAGGAAAACATCCTTTCTGTCTCCTACTTATATCCCATTAGTTGATATTAGTGCGATCAGATAAAACCTTTGGTTCGAGCAATCCGACTTTCTACGTGCATCTTTCGACATTACTCAACCAACTTAATACACCATTTTGGAATAAAAAGGTCTTAAAGTTGGATAATGCATGATGTTGGTGATGTTTCCCTACGTAATTTATTTTATATTATCTCTTTGGTCGAATATTGGTAGTTATTTATCCTCTTTTCTATATAATTTTCATTTACTTATGTACAATAGAAGAAACCTTTCTCAAACGAGAAATATCTTCCTTGTATTTATTTTGTTGAGCTTCTATGATTACAACTGTATTTTTAAGGCAACAAAACCTACTTTAAAATAATTGTATAATGCATTTGCAGATGCTTCATATTTGTTATGCCTTACAGCATTTGATGGGGAATCAACAATTGATTCCTAAACTAGTAGGGAAAATGTGGATGTCTCATCATACTTAACAGCTATAATGGCATGGAACTCAGATTGTTGAAACTAAACATGGCAGTGTTTTGTCGAGTTACTATAGCCCATATCGATTGTGTATCAGGCCCTTGATTTCGTAGCTTGTAATAAAGGAGGTACACATTCTGACATTTTGAAACCTACATAATAATATTCGTGATCAAACATGGCATCTTACCCGCCGTCAATGGTTAGCTAATAGTACATCAATTAACAAACCAACTTAATTTGCTCCTTGAAAATAAAAATGCACCAAAAGTTGGACATGATATGGGGGGGGATTCATTGCAAAAAGATAAGTTTTATCATTTAATTAATGTGCAGATAGGGAACTTAATTTCTACCTCCTACATTTATGATATTAGTTATAATATTAACCGCCGTTTCCGAGTGACAAGCAGGAATACTTACCACTATAGTACAAAGACAGCAATGAAAATTGGCATATTTTTTCGTCCTCCAACTTGTTTCCTATTAGTTAATATTATTCAACGCCGTTGCCGGGGATCGAACCCGGGTCACCTGCGTGACAGGCAGGAATACTCACCACTATACTACAACGACAGCGATGCAAACTCGCATATTTTAGCATCCGCAGGGTCCCCCCGTTTATGGCTCGCTTTTGGTAGGAAAACTTCCTTTCTGTCTCCTACTTATATCCCATTAGTTGATATTAGTGCGATCAGATAAAACCTTTGGTTCGAGCAATCCGACTTTCTACGTGCATCTTTCGACATTACTCAACCAACTTAATACACCATTTTGGAATAAAAAGGTCTTAAAGTTGGATAATGCATGATGTTGGTGATGTTTCCCTACGTAATTTATTTTATATTATCTCTTTGGTCGAATATTGGTAGTTATTTATCCTCTTTTCTATATAATTTTCATTTACTTATGTACAATAGAAGAAACCTTTCTCAAACAAGAAATATCTTCCTTGTATTTATTTTGTTGAGCTTCTATGATTACAACTGTATTTTTAAGGCAACAAAACCTACTTTAAAATAATTGTATAATGCATTTGCAGATGCTTCATATTTGTTATGCCTTACAGCATTTGATGGGGAATCAACAATTGATTCCTAAACTGGTAGGGAAAATGTGGATCTCTCATCATACTTAACAGCTATAATGGCATGGAGCACAGATTGTTGAAACTAAACATGGCAGTGTTTTGTCGAGTTACTATAGCCCATATCGATTGTGTATCAGGCCCTTGATTTCGTAGCTTGTAATAAAGGAGGTACACATTCTGACATTTTGAAACCTACATAATAATATTCGTGATCAAACATGGCATCTTACCCGCCGTCAATGGTTAGCTAATAGTACATCAATTAACAAACCAACTTAATTCGCTCCTTGAAAATAAAAATGCACCAAAAGTTGGACATGATATGGGGGGGGGGATTCATTGCAAAAAGGTACATTTTATCATTTAATTTATGTGCAGATAGGGAACTTAATTTCTACATCCTACATCTATCTTATTAGTTAATATTATTCATCGCCGTTGCCAGGGATCAAACCCGGGTCACCTACGTATACTCACCACTATAAAATTGGCATATTTTTTCGTCCTCCAGCTTGTTTCCTATTAGTTAATATTATTCATCGCCGTTGCCGGGGATCGAACCCGGGTCACCTGCGTGACAGGCAGGAATACTCACCACTATACTACAACGACAGCGATGCAAACTCGCATATTTTATCCTCCGCAGGGTCCACCCATTTATGGCTCGCAATTGGTAGGAAAACTTCCTTTCTGTCTCCTCTTTATATCCCATTAGTTGATATTAGTGTGATTAGATAAAATTGAAACTGCCCACAAAACGTGTGCTCCTTTGGTTCGAGCAATCCGACTTTCTACGTGCATCTTTCGAAATTATTCAACCAACTTAATACACCATTTTGGAATAAAAAGATCTTAAAGTTGGATAATGCATGATGTTGGTGACGTTTCTCTACGTAATTTCTTTTATATTATCTCTTTGGTCGAATATTGGTAGTTATTTATCCTCTTTTCTATATAATTTTCATTTACTTATGTACAATAGAAGAAACCTTTCTCAAACGAGAAATATCTTCCTTGTATTTATTTTGTTGAGCTTCTATGATTACAACTGTATTTTTAAGGCAACAAAACCTACTTTAAAATAATTGTATAATGCATTTGCAGATGCTTCATATTTGTTATGCCTTACAGCATTTGAAGGGGAATCAACAATTGATTCCTAAACTGGTAGGGAAAATGTGGATGTCTCATCATACTTCACAGCTATAATGGCATGGAACTTAGATTGTTGAAACTAAACATGGCAGTGTTTTGTCGAGTTACTATAGCCCATATCGATTGTGTATCAGGCCCTTGATCACTACTCATATTAGATTCTCGAACGTAATGATTGCTAAGTTCAATAATTAGTTATTACAATTGAATCCATGTTGATCAATGCGGGATGACCAGGAAATTTTCGTAGCTTGTAATAAAGGAGGTACACATTCTGACATTTTGAAACCTACATAATAATATTCGTTATCAAACATGGCATCTTACCCGCCGTCAATGGTTAGCTAATAGTACATCAATTAACAAACCAACTTAATTTGCTCCTTGAAAATAAAAATGCACCAAAAGTTGGACATGATATGGGGGGGGATTCATTGCAAAAAGATAAGTTTTATCATTTAATTAATGTGCAGATAGGGAACTTAATTTCTACCTCCTACATTTATGATATTAGTTATAATATTAACCGCCGTTTCCGAGTGACAAGCAGGAATACTTACCACTATAGTACAAAGACAACAATGAAAATTGGCATATTTTTTCGTCCTCCAACTTGTTTCCTATTAGTTAATATTATTCAACGCCGTTGCCGGGGATCGAACCCGGGTCACCTGCGTGACAGGCAGGAATACTCACCACTATACTACAACGACAGCGATGCAAACTCGCATATTTTAGCATCCGCAGGGTCCCCCCGTTTATGGCTCGCTTTTGGTAGGAAAACTTCCTTTCTGTCTCCTACTTATATCCCATTAGTTGATATTAGTGCGATCAGATAAAACCTTTGGTTCGAGCAATCCGACTTTCTACGTGCATCTTTCGACATTACTCAACCAACTTAATACACCATTTTGGAATAAAAAGGTCTTAAAGTTGGATAATGCATGATGTTGGTGATGTTTCCCTACGTAATTTATTTTATATTATCTCTTTGGTCGAATATTGGTAGTTATTTATCCTCTTTTCTATATAATTTTCATTTACTTATGTACAATAGAAGAAACCTTTCTCAAACGAGAAATATCTTCCTTGTATTTATTTTGTTGAGCTTCTATGATTACAACTGTATTTTTAAGGCAACAAAACCTACTTTAAAATAATTGTATAATGCATTTGCAGATGCTTCATATTTGTTATGCCTTACAGCATTTGATGGGGAATCAACAATTGATTCCTAAACTGGTAGGGAAAATGTGGATCTCTCATCATACTTCACAGCTATAATGGCATGGAACTCAGATTGTTGAAACTAAACATGGCAGTGTTTTGTCGAGTTACTATAGCCCATATCGATTGTGTATCAGGCCCTTGATTTCGTAGCTTGTAATAAAGGAGGTACACATTCTGACATTTTGAAACCTACATAATAATATTCGTGATCAAACATGGCATCTTACCCGCCGTCAATGGTTAGCTAATAGTACATCAATTAACAAACCAACTTAATTCGCTCCTTGAAAATAAAAATGCACCAAAAGTTGGACATGATATGGGGGGGGGGGGGATTCATTGCAAAAAGGTACATTTTATCATTTAATTTATGTGCAGATAGGGAACTTAATTTCTACATCCTACATCTATCTTATTAGTTAATATTATTCATCGCCGTTGCCGGGGATCAAACCCGGGTCACCTACGTATACTCACCACTATACTACAACGACAACAATGAAAATTGGCATATTTTTTCATCCTCCATCTTGTTTCCTATTAGTTAATATTATTCATCGCCGTTGCCGGGGATCAAACTCGGGTCACCTGCGTGACAAGCAGGAATACTCACCACTATACTACAACGACAGCGATGCAAACTCGCATATTTTATCCTCCGCAGGGTCCACCCATTTATGGCTCGCAATTGGTAGGAAAACTTCCTTTCTGTCTCCTCCTTATATCCCATTAGTTGATATTAGTGTGATCAGATAAAATTGCAACTGCCCACAAAACGTGTGCTCCTTTGGTTCGAGCAATCCGACTTTCTACGTGCATCTTTCGACATTATTCAACCAACTTAATACACCATTTTGGAATAAAAAGGTCTTAAAGTTGGATAATGCAAAATGTTGTTGATGTTTCCCGACGTAATTTAAAATAATTGTATAATGCATTTGCTGATGCTTCATATTTGTTATGCCTTGCTGTATTTGATGGGGAATCCACAATTGATTCCTAAACTGGAAGGGAAAATGTGGATATCCAGAATCATCATACTTCACAGCTATAATGGCATGGAACTCAGATTGTTGAAACTAAAAATGGGAGTGTTTTGTCGAGTTACTATAGCCCATATAGATTGTCTATCAGGCACTTGATCACTACTCATTTTAGATTCTCGAACGTAATGATTGCTAAGTTCACTAATTACTGATTACAATTGAATCCATGTTGATCAGTGCGGGATGAGCAGGAAATTTTCGTAGCTTGTAATAAAGGAGGTACATATTCTGACATTTTGAAACCTACATAATAATATTCCTAATCAAACATGGCATCTTACCCGCCGTCAATGGTTAGCTAATAGTACATCAATTAACAAATCAACTTAATTCGCACCTTGAAAATAAAAATTCACCAAAAGTTGGACATGATATGGGGGGGATTCATTGCAAAAAGGTAAGTTTTATCATTTAATTTATGTGCAGATAGGGAACTTAATTTCTACCTCCTACATCTATGATATTAGTTAATATTATTCATCGCCGTTTCCGAGGATTGTCTATAGCCCATATAGATTGTCTATCAGGCACTTGATCACTACTCATTTTAGATTCTCGAACGTAATGATTGCTAAGTTCACTAATTACTGATTACAATTGAATCCATGTTGATCAATGCGGGATGACCATGAAATTTTCGTAGCTTGTAATAAAGGAGGTACACATTCTGACATTTTGAAACCTACATAATAATATTCCTAATCAAACATGGCTTCTTACCCACCCTCAATGGTTAGCTAATAGTACATCAATTAACAAATCAACTTAATTCGCTCATATAGATTGTCTATAGCCCATATAGATTGTCTATCAGGCACTTGATCACTACTCATTTTAGATTCTCGAACGTAATGATTGCTAAGTTCGCTAATTACTGATTACAATTGAATCCATGTTGATCAATGCGGGATGAGCAGGAAATTTTCATAGCTTGTAATAAAGGAGGTACACATTCTGACATTTTGAAACCTACATAATAATATTCCTAATCAAACATGGCATCTTACTCGCCGTCAATGGTTAGCTAATAGTACATCAATTAATAAACCAACTTAATTTGCTCCTTGAAAATAAAAATGCACCAAAAGTTGGACATGATATGGGGGGGGATTCATTGCAAAAAGATAAGTTTTATCATTTAATTTATATGCAGATAGGGAACTTAATTTCTACCTTCTACATCTATGATATTAGTTAATATTATTCATCGCCGTTTCCGAGGATCGAACCCGAGTCACCTGCGTGACAAGCAGGAATACTCACCACTATAGTACAAAGACAGCAATGAAAATTGGCATATTTTTTCGTCCTCCAACTGGTTTTCTATTAGTTAATATTATTCAACGCCGTTGCCGAGGATCGAACTCGGGTCACCTGCGTGACAGGCAGGAATACTCACCACTATACTACAACGACAACGATGCAAACTCGCATATTTTAGCATCCGCAGGGTCCCCCCGTTTATGGCTCGCTTTTGGTAGGAAAACTTCCTTTCTGTCTCCTCCTTATATCCCATTAGTTGATATTAGTGTGATCAGATAAAATTGCAACTGCCCACAAAACGTGTGCTCCTTTGGTTCGAGCAATCCGACATTCTACGTGCATCTTTCGACATTATTCAACCAACTTAATACACCATTTTGGAATAAAAAGGTCTTAAAGTTGGATAATGCATGATGTTGTTGATGTTTCCGTACGTAATTTATTTTATATTATCTCTTTGGTCGAATATTGGTAGTTATTTATCCTCTTTTCTATATAATTTTCATTTACTTATGTACAATAGAAGAAACCTTTCTCAAACGAGAAATATCTTCCTTGTATTTATTTTGTTGAGCTTCTATGATTACAACTGTATTTTTATGGCAACAAAACCTACTTTAAAATAATTGTATAATGCATTTGCTAATGCTTCATATTTGTTATGCCTTACTGCATTTGATGGGGAATCCACAATTGATTCCTAAACTGGTAGGGAAAATGTGGATGTCTCATCATACTTCACAGCTATAATGGCATGGAACTCAGATTGTTGAAACTAAAAATGGGAGTGTTTTGTCGAGTTACTATAGCCCATATAGATTGTCTATCAGGCACTTGATCACTACTCATTTTAGATTCTCGAACGTAATGATTGCTAAGTTCACTAATTACTGATTACAATTGAATCCATGTTGATCAATGCGGGATGAGCAGGAAATTTTCGTAGCTTGTAATAAAGGAGGTACACATTCTGACATTTTGAAACCTACATAATAATATTCCTAATCAAACATGGCATCTTACCCACCGTCAATGGTTAGCTAATAGTACATCAATTAACAAATCAACTTAATTCGCTCCTTGAAAATAAAAATTCACCAAAAGTTGGACATGATATGGGGGGGGGGATTCATTGCAAAAAGGTACGTTTTATCATTTAATTTATGTGCAGATAGGGAACTTAATTTCTACCTCCTACCTCTATGATATTAGTTAATATTATTCATCGCCGTTGCCGGGGATCGAACCCAAGTCACCTGTGTGACAAGCAGGAATACTCACCACTATACTACAATGACAATTGGGTCCATCCCCTTATGGCTCGCTTTTGCTAGAGGAACTTTCTTTCTGTCTCCTACTTATATCCCATTAGTTTATATTAGTGCGATCAGATAAAAATGCAACTGCCCACACAACGTGTGATCCTTTGGTTCGAGCAATCCAACTTTCTACGTGCATCTTTCGACATTATTCAACCAACTTAATACACCATTTTGGAATAAAAAGGTCTTAAAGTTGAATAATGCATGATGTTGGTGATGTTTCTCTACGTAATTTATTTTATATTATCTCTTTGGTCGAATATTGGTAGTTATTTATCCTCTTTTCTATATAATTTTCATTTACTTATGTACAATAGAAGAAACCTTTCTCAAACGAGAAATATCTTCCTTGTATTTATTTTGTTGAGCTTCTATGATTACAACTGTATTTTTAAGGCAACAAAACCTACTTTAAAATAATTGTATAATGCATTTGCAGATGCTTCATATTTGTTATGCCTTACAGTATTTGATGGGGAATCCACAATTGATTCCTAAACTGGTAGGGAAAATGTGGATGTCTCATCATATTTCACAGCTATAATGGCAAGGAACTCAGATTGTTGAAACTAAACATGGCAGTGTTTTGTCGAGTTACTATTAGCCCATATCAATTGTGTATCAGGCTCTTGATTTCGTAGCTTGTAATAAAGGAGGTACACATTCTGACATTTTGAAACCTACATAATTATATTTGTGATCAAACATCCTTGAAATTAAGAATGCACCAAAAGTTGGACATGATATGGGGGGGATTCATTGCAAAAAGGTATGTTTTATCATTTAATTTATGTGCAAATTGGGAACTTAATTTCTACTCCTACATCTATCTTATTAGTTAATATTATTCATCGTCGTTGCCTAATTTCTACTCCTACATCTATCTTATTAGTTAATATTATTCATCGTCGTTGCCGAGGATCGAACTCGAGTCACCTGCGTGACAGGCAGGAATACTCACCACTATACTACAACGACAACAATGAAAATTGGCATATTTTTTCGTCCTCCAGCTTGTTTCCTATTAGTTTATATTATTCATCGCCGTTGCCGGGGATCGAACCCGGGTCACCTGCGTGACAGGCAGGAATACTCACCACTATACTACAACGACAGCGATGCAAACTCGCATATTTTTTCATCCGCAGGGTCCACCCCTTTATGGCTTGCTTTTTGTAGGGGAACTTCCTTTCTGTCTCCTCCTTAAATCCCATTAGTTGATATTAGTGCGATCAGATAAAATTGCAACTGCCCACAAAACGTGTGCTCCTTTGGTTCGAGCAATCCGACTTTCTACGTGCATCTTTCGATATTATTCAACCTACTTAATACACCATTTTGGAATAAAAAGGTCTTAAAGTTGGATAATGCATGATGTTGGTGATGTTTCCCTACGTAATTTATTTTATATTATCTCTTTGGTCGAATATTGGTAGTTATTTATCCTCTTTTCTATATAATTTTCATTTACTTATGTACAATAGAAGAAACCTTTCTCAAACGAGAAATATCTTCCTTGTATTTATTTTGTTGAGCTTCTATGATTACAACTGTATTTTTAAGGCAACAAAACCTACTTTAAAATTGGGGAATCCACAATTGATTCCTAAACTGGTAGGGAAAATGTGGATGTCTCATCATACTTCACAGCTATAATGGCATGGAACTCAGATTGTTGAAACTAAACATGGCAGTGTCTTGTCGAGTTACTATAGCCCATATCGATTGTTTATCCGGCCCTTGATCACTACTCATTTTAGATTCTCGAACGTAATGATTGCTAAGTTCGCTAATTACTGATTACAATTGAATCCATGTTGATCAATGCGGGATGAGCAGGAAATTTTCGTAACTTGTAATAAAGGAGGTACACATTCTGACATTTTGAAACCTACATAATAATATTCGTGATCAAACATGGCATCTTACCCGCCGTCAATGGTTAGCTAATAGTACATCAATTAACAAACCAACTTAATTCGCTCCTTGAAAATAAAAATGCACCAAAAGTTGGACATGATATGGGGGGGATTCATTGCAAAAAGGTTTGTTTTATCATTTAATTTATGTGCAGATAGGGAACTTAATGTCTGCCTCCTACCTCTATCTTATTAGTTAATATTACTCATCGCCGTTGGCAAGGATCGAACCCAAGTCACCTACATGACAAGCAGGAATACTCACCACTATACTACAATGACAGCAATGAAAATTGGCATATTTTTTCGTCCTCCAGCTTGTTTTCTATTAGTTAATTTTATTCATCGCCGTTGCCCGGGATCGAACCCGGGTCACCTGCTTGACACGCAGGAATACTCACCACTATACTACAACGACAACAATGCAAACTTGCATATTTTGTCATCTGCAGGGTCCACCCATTTATGGCTCACTTTTGGTAGGAAAACTTAATTTCTGTCTCCTACTTATATCCCATTAGTTGATATTAGTGCGATCAGATAAAATTGCAACTGCCCACACAACGTGTGCTCCTTTGGTTCGAGCAATCCGACTTTCTACGTGCATCTTTCGACATTATTCAACCAACTCAATACACCATTTTGGAATAAAAAGGTCTTAAAGTTGGAAAATGCATGATGTTGGTGATGTTTCTTTACGTAATTTATTTTATATTATCTCTTTGGTCGAATATTGGTAGTTATTTATCCTCTTTTCTATATAATTTTCATTTACTTATGTACAATAGAAGAAACCTTTCTCAAACGAGAAATATCTTCATTGTATTTATTTTGTTGAGCTTCTATGATTACAACTGTATTTTTAAGGCAACAAAACCTATTTTAAAATAATTGTATAATGCATTTGCTGATGCTTCATATTTGTTATGCCTTACTTCATTTGATGGCCTATTTTAAAATAATTGTATAATGCATTTGCTAAATAATTGTATAATGCATTTGCTGATGCTTCATATTTGTTATGCCTTACTTCATTTGATGGCCTATTTTAAAATAATTGTATAATGCATTTGCTGATGCTTCATATTTGTTATGCCTTACTTCATTTGATGGGGAATCCACATTTGATTCCTAAACTGGTTGGAAAAATGTGGATGTCTCATCATACTTCACAACTATAATGGCATGGAATTTAGGTTGTTGAAACTAAACATGGCAGTGTTTTGTCGAGTTACTATAGCCCATGCCTTACTTCATTTGATGGGGTATTATTCATCGGGAACTTAATTTCTACCTCCTACCTCTATGATATTAGTTAATATTATTCATTGCCGTTACCGGGTATCGAACCCGAGTCACCTGCGTGACAAGCAGGAATACTCACCACTATACTACAATGACAACGATGAAAATTGACATATTTTTTCGTCCTCCAGCTTGTTTCCTATAAGTTAATATTATTCATCGCTGTTACCGGGGATCAAACATGGGTCACCTACGTGACAGGCAGGAATACTCACCACTATACTACAACGACAGCGATGCAAACTCGCATATTTTTTCACTCGCAGGGTCCACCTCTTTATGGCTCGCTTTTGGTAGGGGAACTTCCTTTTTGTTTCCTACTTATATCCCATTAGTTGATATTAGTGCGATCAGATAAAATTGCAACTGCCCACACAACGTGTGCTCCTTTGGTTCGAGCAATCCGACTTTCTACGTGTATCTTTCAACATTATTCAACTAACTTAATACACCATTTTGGAATAAAAAGGTTTTAAAGTTGGATAATGCATGATGTTGGTGATGTTTCTCTACGTAATTTATTTTATATTATCTCTTTGGTCGAATATTGGTACTGGACTTCCCTTCCTGCCTCCTATATGCATCCTGTTAGTTGATATTATTGTGATCAGACAAAATTGAAACCGATTACGTATGATGATGAGGAAATAACTTTAGATTCGTATAGGATTCTTCTTAGTTGCTAATAGTGTGATGAGATAAGATTGACACCGATTTAGTTTAGGATCCATATAGGCTACAGTAACTTGATAAAACACTATCATATTTAGTTTCAACAATTGGAGTTCCATGCCATTATAGCTGTGAAATATGATAAGACATCCACATTTCCCGACCAATTTAGAATCAATTGTGGATGCCCCATCAAATGCAGTAAAGCATAACAAATATGAAGCATCACACAATTATTTTAAAATAGGTTTTGTTGCCTTAAAAATATAGTTGTAATCATAGAAGCTCACAACATGAAAGAAAATAAATACAAGGAAGATATTTCCTGTTTGAGAAAGGTTTCTTTTGCTTTACATAAGTAAATGAAAATAGTAGAGAAAAAAGGATAAATAACTATTGTGTGCTGGAAATCAGAAGACAAAATTTTTTAGCAGTTGGTCGTTGATTAGCAATCCTGGCAAGCATCACTGGAGGGAGAAGAAGGTCATGGTTGAGGATTGCTGATGATGCTCGTGACCATGGCCAGAGCATAAGATGGTTAAGCATTGGAGTTAGAGCCTAAGCATCATTTAGAATCTAAATCCTTTTCTTTGCTTCAGAGAGGTTATTGGTGGCAGCCTCTATTTCATTATTTAAATATCTTCGGCACCATTTGCTATTTAAAAAGTGATTAGATTCTGATCTCTCTCGAGAGGTCCTGATAGTTATAATGTCTACTTGGTGTCCTTATGGAGCTTCCTCATTTGCTCCCTAAACTTCAATTATTGAAATGCTTTGAGCTTTCTTTTGCAGCAATCTTTTTCAGCTCTTCCTGTTGCTCCATTGCATGCTTCACTTTCTTTTCTGCTGCCTTAGAGGATTTTGCAGTAAGAAATTGGGCCTGCACAAATGCTACATAAAGGATCAGAAGAAGAATTGAGTGAAAAGGAGATGCACCTAGCAATAGGACATGTTAAGTTGATCAGTGGGAGAAAAAAATTAAATGAATTGAAATGGAAACATATGATGATGAAAAAGAACTAATTCCTTAAACAACCCAAAACATCTTAAATACTTCTCCAAACATAATATATTTAAAATAATGTTCAACCATCCTCAACACATGATTGACTAAATAATTAAATAAATCTCATCCTTTAATGCAGGATATATATTATGCAAAATCTCAAGCTGTTGGAATTGATCAATCTTCTTATTATGTATTAGTAATATGTGATGAAAATAAATGAAACATATATCATGGTTATAATTCAACAATACATAGCATAAAAATTTTGAAACCTTTTTCTTGGCATGAACAAGATTATAAATTTGGACACACCTTGAAGATTACTCAAGTAACAAAATCCGTAACTCAATAGGATAAATCTATCTGATTGTATAATCTGCTAAAAAGCATGAAATGCCAATGCCATGCTACCAATTGCTTCTTCATCATTTTTTCAGTTCAGTTTTCCCATCTCTTTTGAATGTCATATTGCATCATTTCATATTGATGAAATGAATAGAAAATTTCATTTGAAAGAAAAAGGTACACTATGACCATAACTCACTAAGACAACAACAAATTTCATCAGCACCATGCAAAATCACCAAGTGTAAAGAAAAGAAGAGGAAACATTGGATCTTAATTATCAACAATGCTGCTAGCAGACTTGTGCATGGTAAACTGTATGCAAATTTAAACAACTAAAAAAAAAGTTGTTCATTGCTAATACGACAATAAAGAAAGACCACAATGGTTTGTGATCAATTAGTCAAAGTTAGAGATGTGATATTAATCAATTGGAATTATTGTTATGTTTGTTTAAATTGAAAATTCAATTTGAAGAGATTTCTAAGAAAGCAGTATAAATTCAATGTCATATGTCCTATATTTTTGGATATTTCAAACAATGTAAATTGAAACTACTGCTAAAAATCATCATCATTTACAAACTATTAAAACAGAGAACACCTCTGGTTCAAATATACCAAAAAATAAGTAATTAACTCCTATAAAGAATTCATTGCAAGGACAAATTATAAAGAAAGGAACCTTTTGAAACAATTTGATGAAGATCTGATGACCAGATTCTTCATTTTTGATTCCAAAACATATTTTCAATAGAGTGCACCATAGTAAATTCATTCTGCTGCAAAAGTTACAAACATTTATATTAATCTTTTCGATAAAACCAAGGAAGCGAAACAAATGGGCCTAAAAGTCATGACAAAGGTCTCAGATTTATGGTACCGTAGAGCCTTGTGAAGGGCAAGAACACTTTTTGGGCCCTTGACTTCCTGTCCTACACGTACATCTCGACCAAGTCGCACCCCATCCAGTCCACCGGAATGCTTTCCCCAGCTGCAAAGGCAAAATCAAAACCCCACCGCTTATTTGGGTTTGAAGGAAAAGGGGAGCGGTGGCATACACAGAGAAGGGATGGAGATGATGGCGGGGTGAGGACGTGGACGACAAAGGTTGTGAGCATCAGTGGAGCAAGGCGAAGGTCGCGGGTGAGGGTCTATGTCACGCCCCGTACCTTCCCCTAGGGCACGTGGCAGACCGTAGTGAACTCCACATACAGCTCTGCTAAGCCCCCAGAACTATATGGGAATCCACTAAGCGTACCGGATATATATCCCCTATATTTATGGAAGGAGAGAACCTGAATAACAGAGTAATATAACTCTAAAGCCATGTATATGCAAAATCAGATTTCTTATACAAGAAATCTCTTATATGGAAATATTTTACAACCAAAATAAGACACATGTCCAGTGATACACAAAATACCTATCCAATGGATCTTTCTGTACACAAAACAAAGGTAGAACTGTCCTACCTTTCAAAAGTCAGGAGTCTGGCTAACCGCCTCTAACTCTATCCGTCCCTCTCCTGCTGTGATCCTGAAAAAATGAGTTCCTCTTTGGGGTGAGTACGCTTGTACCCAGTGAGTTGGATAGAAAATAATGTAAAACCAAGAACATATAATAACAAAGTCTCATAAGCTGAATAACCTGGCTATTCGGGTATAATAGCCAATCAAACAAAGCAATCATGGATCATACAAGAATATATCTGGGGCTAGCATAGTTAACGACAGTTGTAGCTATCAACCGTCACCTCAGGGGGAGGTATCAAGTATCATAAGGTACCGAATCAAAGTGAAATCATAGGAATTCATAAACAAAGCCCCCTTTCCCCCTGGGTTGCCCACTAGACCTCGCTACCTGGTTTACCATAGCTGGTCCAATGAATATCCATAGTCAGGAGTTATCTAACCTCCCATCCTGATTGCCAGACACTTTAACCCCACGCCCCTCTATCTAGGCGGCCATAGGAGTGCGACCAAATCAAATGTCACTACAGCGATTAATACCAGTATAAGGTCATCCTAGTCATACGCACCCAAAAGATGAAGCAGAATCGTATATCAATCAGTAAATCTCCTAGGGTATGCTTTTCACCATACCTCTAGTTTTTAGGAAAAACAGGTGCATATGCTAGCTTTAGAATCAAACAAAAGCATAGTATCATGCTTACAATGAATCAAAGAACAGTATATCAAGAAGCATGGATATCAAAAGTTATTCACAACTCATATAATCATAATCAGGATAATTAACTAGCAAGAAAGCCAATGAATATCAAGCATAGATAATCAAAGGGATATAGTTCTCCTGAACTAAACATTGAGAACTATCTCATTTATTCTACCTGGAGAATAAACACTCACCTGATCCTATCGTCACAAGCACGTTATAATTCGTATCACGATCGCTCGTATCCTCGTGCTTGCTTATCGTATTTCCTGTGAATATTTCAACGAATTTTAATTCTCAATCCGATAACAATTTTACAAATCCGCCTTCATCAATACCCTTAAAATGATCTCTAGAATCACCCTAATTTTTATCTCAAGTTCGCCGGCAAGTTCGCCGGAATCACGCCGGAAAGTTCGACGGAACCCTCACCGGCGAAGTTCTTCGATCAGCCCCAATATTGGTACCAATCGAAACCTCTTTTCATCAGGAATCCAAAAATACCATTTTTCCCAATTTTTACCGTCCATATGCGGTCAATTTCATGAATTAATCTAATTTGGGCGGAAACCCTAAGTTAGGGTTTTTAACTCGCCGGCGGCCAACCGGCGGCCAATAGCCCTCAACTCTGGTACCAATGGAAAGCTCTCGTCGAGGAGAAGCCATAGGTACCAAGTTTACGAAGTTTCATGGCCGGCCGGCAATTGCCGGAGCAAGCTCCGGCGACGAAGTTTCGCCGCCCCTCACTTCTCTCCTCTTTTCTCCCCCAACTCTCCACCAAAACTCGAAAACAATTGTTCTAATGCGTTCTCCTAGCTCACCTGAGTTTGTGTCTGAAATTTCACCGAAAAATTCGGCCGAGAAGACCTCCAACCGTCGTCGCCAAGTTGATGAAGCGAAGCTGCCGGCGGAGTTCGAAGTAGGGGAGGAGAGAGAAAATCACGGGTGGGAAATGAAGAAGATGATGGTAAGTTAAATGGGTTTGGTAACGGGTCGAATTTCCTCACTTAACCCTCTTACCACTAACCCGCTAACCCGGTTCACCTATTGGTTTAATAAAAATCAAATCTGGACCGTCCGTTTACGTGATTTAATCTCGTCCGTCCATTTGGATCAATATTTGATTTCAAGATTTGACCAATCAAACGACATCCAAATTACGATCCGTTTGCGCCTTTGGATTCCTTATCAAAAATCCTATCTGATGGTATAATTTTTACATCAAAATACCATACTATAAAAATCCATGTAATTTTACAAATAAGTCCTCCATATTATTTATTTCATAAAAATCCCTTAAAAATCATCATTTATTACAAAATTTTCCTTATTACAAAATTACAAACCTCACATCCTACCCCCCTTACAAAAATTTTGTCCTCAAAATTTAGTTCAGGTCATCACTTGAAATAATTGAGGATACTTCCTCTTCATATACTCTTCTGATTCTCAAGTGATTTATTCCACCTGTGCACTTCTCCATAGTACTTTAATCATCCATACATCCTTATTCCTTAAGGTTTTCTTCTTTCGTTCTAAGATTTGCACAGGTTGTACTTTAAAGCTCAAGTCTCTCTTAAGTTCAATCGGGGGTGTTCCTAATATCTACTCAGGGTCCGCCATATGTTTCCTCAACATAGATACATGAAATACATCATGTATTCTAGCCATTTCCTGAGGTAACTCCAATTTGTAAGCTACAGGACCCACTCTGTTAATGATTCTGAAAGGTCCAATATATCTAGGACTTAGTTTTCATGTATTTCCAAATCGTATGATCCCCTTCCATGGAGCTACTTTTAAGTATACCATGTCCCCAGGTTGAAATTCCAATTCCCTTCTTCGGTTATCTGCATAACTCTTTTGCCTATCTTGGGCTATTTTCAATCTTTCCTTAATGATTTTAACATTTTCTATCATAGTTTCAATCAACTCATTCCCTTCTATTTTTCTTTCTCCAACTTCATCCCAACATAATGGTGTTCTACATTTTCTTCCATATAAAGCCTCGTATGGTGTCATTCCAATACTGGCTTGGTAACTATTATTGTATGCAAATTCAATCAACGGTAAATGTTGATCCCAACTTCCTTGGAATTCAAGTACACAAGCTCTTAACATATCTTCTAGAGTTTGAATCGTTCTTTCAGATTGACCATCAGTCTGAGGGTGAAAAGCGGTACTAAATTGTAATGACCCACCCAAAGCTTCATGCATCTTTGGCCAAAAACGAGAAGTAAATCTAGGATCTCTATCAGACACAATGGTAATGGGAACTCCATGGAGTTTCACAATCTCCTGAATATAGATTCTGGCTAATTTATCTAATGAATAAGTATTATGAATTGCCAGAAAATGAGCAGACTTGGTAAGTCTATCCACAATTACCCATATTGCATTATGATTACTTGACGTGCGAGGTAATCCTATTACAAAATCCATTGTGATATGTTCCCATTTCCATTCAGGAATTGGCAAAGGTTGTAACTTTCCTGCGGGTTTCTGATGCTCAGCTTTAACTTGCTGACAAATGTGGCACTTAGCTACAAACTCTGCAATATCCTTCTTCATTCCTGTCCACCAATAGCTTCCTTTTATTGTGCGATACATCTTTGTACTTCCCGGGTGCATCGCATATGCCGAGGAATGAGCTTCCTCCAAGATAGCTTTCTTGAGTTCAGCTTTATTAGGGACGCAGACTCTTTCACGATATACCAGTAATCCATCATCCCTCCTCCTGAACTCAGTATTTTCTTCTGTTTATATTCTTTGGAGTACTTTCCTCAATTCCTCGTCTGAGCTCTGCAACACCCGAATTTCCTCGTGAAGTGTGGGTTGCACAATAAATATAGCTAAAATCTCACTAGATTTATCATAATCTAGTTGAACTCTCAAAGATTTCAATTCCATAAGCTGAGGTAATGTAGTGGCTGAGATACTAGATAACGTAACTGATTTCCTACTCAATGCATCTGCCACAACATTAGCCTTTCTTGGATGATACTCAATTATGAGATCATAATCTTTTATTAACTCCAACCATCTTCTTTGTCTCAAATTTAACTCTTTCTGAGTCATAATATATTTCAAACTTTGATGGTCGATAAAAATATGGCATCGAACTCCGTATAAGTAGTGTCGTCACATCTTTAATGCAAAAACTACTGCTGCCAGTTTCAGATCATGAGTAGGGTAATTTAATTCATGCAAAAATATGGCATCGAACTATCTCATTTATTCTACCTGGAGAATAAACACTCACCTGATCCTATCGTCACAAGCACGTTCTAATTCGTATCGCGATCTCTCGTATCCTCGTGCTTGCTTATCGTATTTCCTGTGAATATTTCAATGAATTTTAATTCTCAATCCGATAACAATTTTACAAATCCGTCTTCACCAATACCCTTAATGATCTCTAGAATCACCCTAATTTTTATCTCAAGTTCGCCGGAGCTCGCCGGAATCTCGCCGGAAAGTTCGCCGGAACCCTCACCGGCGAAGTTCTACGATCAGCCCCAATATTGGTACCAATCGAAAGCTCTTTTCATCAGAAATCCAAAAATACCATTTTCCCCAATTTTTACCGTCCATATGCGGTCAATTTCATGAATTAATCTAATTTGGGCAGAAACCCTAAGTTAGGGTTTTTAGCTCGCCAGCGGCCAACCAGCGGCCAACAGCCCTCAACTCCGGTACCAATGGAAAGCTCTCGTCGAGAAGAAGCCATAGGTACCAATTTTGCGAAGTTTCGTGGCCGGAATAGCCGGCAATCGCCGGAGCAAGCTCCAACGATGAAGTTTCGCCGCCCCTCACTTCTCTCCTCTTTTCTCTCCCAAATCTCCACCAAAACTCGAAAACAATTGTTCTAATGCGTTCTCCTAGCTCACCTGAGTTTGTGTCTGAAATTTCACCGAAAAATTCGGCCGGAAAGACCTCCAACCGTCGTCGCCAAGTTGATGAAGCGAAGCTGCCGGCGGAGTTCGAAGCAGGGGAGGAGAGAGAAAATCGCAGGTGGGAAATGAAGAAGATGATGGTAAGTTAAATGGGTTTGGTAACGGGTTGGATTTCCTCACAAATGGAAAAAAACTTTGTTCATAAATTGACTTGTTCATCATGAATTATATATAAGCATTCTTAATCAATCAATCTGCATATCCTTCTGTTAGAGGGAGAATTAGGAAATCCCTCTTGTCATGCCCCGACCCGTAGGTCGACACGTGGCAACCGCCGTACAAATCGCAATGACCTGTACAAGGCATAAAAGGGAAAACATGACAAATAAGTGTAAGTCCAAGATAAGGTTAATGTAGGTCTATAACAGTCCCGACTTAGGTTCCAACTCACCAAAAAGATAAAATCTTTAAAATTCTTATTTTGCTATCGATCCCACCTTCCCATTCACCTACCACGTTCGCTCCTATACCTGCACGCCAGGAATCCATGCGTTCTGAGCTTTGCGGCACAGTGAACTACAAAAGGCACGTCGAGAACAAAGGGTATAGACCTAGGAATATACACCTCATGTTGCCATGCATAAGCAATTATATAAAAGAAAGAAATAATCAGGATGAACATGGTATTTCGCATGGTCACATGACGATGATATTAAACTAGCAAAATATCTACAGGTATATGCATTGTAAGAAACAATTTATTCATAACATGTTATAAATATGTAAATTTCAGATCCGTACCTAGTTCACTTATTTTTATGAATCTGGGCTGCCTGCCTATGCTTAGGATACGCCCTGGCCGGGGACTATCCCAAGACCCATCAGTGCCACTCTAAATCTCTTCCTAAGCCCGTTGCACTGACGTTAGCAGAGAAGGCGGGTGACTTTGGATCCTTCTCTATCAGCCTCGATAACCGTCAATCCTCCCGCATTATCGAGACTGCCGCTTCGTGCACTACTTCCCGTAGTACGCACGTCGTGACGACCAGTATAGTACTATACAACTGTCCCTTGACTGAAACAATAGTCACCTCATAATTTATAATAAACCTCACAGCCACGGCAGCTGGAGAAACTACACATGTATTATATCCCAAGGATCCGAATATGTCATCAGACTGCCTGCAGGACATCTGTAATGATGGTCGTGGTTATCAAATCCACTATCCAAGGTTTGCTGGAGGGAAACATATTCTGAGTCACACACAACCGATGCCACCAGAATGAGCCTCCGTTAAGTGTTATTGGAGAGCTACACCCTTAGTTGCATGCATGCTAGACTCATGAAAGGTTTCGCTCTAGCTAACCATCTAAGGACTACCACGGTGACGACCATCCATCACACGTGTAGGTAATACAGTGTAAACTAGACCTAAGTGTATCATGGGCTACAATGTCCCTAAGATGTGTCTGATCCAATTTGTCTAGGTGGAGGGAGACTATTTGTTCAACTTAGGTTTAGCTTTGTAATGAAGTTGTCAACCTCTACCACCTTACACATGTATATCTTTAGCACCCTTATGAGGGTACTACAAATATTGTATATGTTCTTGTTGCTAAGTTGATGTAATAATGTTCACTACTCCTATAGCAGTGCAGGTATAGTACAATGTATTTATATCAACAAAGCATATAAAGAACATTTGAATAGCATGCACATTGGTAAATAATAGATGTAGCAAGATTTAAATTAAATAAACAAGTTAAACAAACTAGCATGGGAGAGGCATCCCACGGCCTGAGGTAATTTACAACTGCCCATCTCGACGGCACGACGATAGTAATCTTGCAATAAGATTTAACAACTCACCTTAATTGAAGACTCAACTTTTTAGAACCAACCAGAATTGATTTATATAAATTTATCACTTCACCGTTCAGCTTGGAACAATGCCCTACAATAATCATATATTTAACCGTTAACAATTTTTACAACTAGTCATGCGTTCCTCTTTGCACAACCCATCTTTAGGAAACTCAAGAACCCAACTCAACATTCAAACAAAATAATTTAGCATCCATTTGAAGGCAACAAAGTTAGCCATCTAACAATGATTTGGCCATGAACTTATCAACATCTCCAACAAAAGGAATAAAATTATTTTATTTTACAGCAGCATTCAACAAATACTCATTTCAAATGAATAAGGCCAAGCAAGCAACATAAAAAGAAGAAGTATTCATTTGGCCATATGGCCTTCATGCAACTTGGTTTTATTTCTTCCAACTTGATCCCCACTGTGCAAAATGCCCCCATCTAAATAAATTTTCTCCCCTTTCCTTAATCCTCCAAAACCCCATCAACAATAATATCTCAGTTGCAAATAAGCTGAAGCAAACCAAGCAAGTGTTAAGTTGGCCTTAATATAAAAATGTATATATACATACATTCTATGTATCCCATGTTAATATACTTGTTGACACCTGCAGCAAGTGTCTAATTAGCCAAAACTCCACTTAACCTCAATGTATGAAATTTACTAAAGCTACTGTCTTCATGCGGCTGGATAAGGAGAAAGGAATAGAAAATACAAAAAGAAAACAAGAGGAGAAAACTTTCTTTGCCTCGGCAGATTTCAAATCAAATATTAAAAAAAATCATTAAGCCTCACCCAAACCGAAGCTCCATTTAAAACCATGGAGCTCTCCACGTGGCGGAGAAAGTATCTCAAAACTTCAAAGAAGACAAAATCCCATCAAGGTTGAGAGAGGAAAAATGTAAGAGAAGGAGAAAACAGAGGAAACAAAGAAAAAGAACGAAGAGGGTTTTTCCCTTCGTTTTGTTGCAGCAACACAAATATTCCAAGCATAAACATTTCCTTGCAAAATTTTGTTCATGGAATTGCTTAAAAGGAGAGATAAGGGAAGAATGAAGTAAAACAAAAGAGGGAAGAAAGAGGACTTCCCCTTTCTCGACAACAAGAATTCAAAAACAGAGGTCTAACAAACATTTGATTTAATCCTCCTTTAACAGCAGCATACACCATTTAAAAACAATCATAACACCTTAAAATCTCATCCTTGGCAGCAACTTGATGGAAGGCAGCAAAGAAGAAAGGAAAAAGAAGATATCGGCAGCAGCAACATTAATTAACCATAAGGAGAAATAATATCAATGCACCCAATATCAAAGGTATGGAGTCTACTAAATATTGGCAGCCAACCTATCCATCTAATACTCAAACATCCACTCAATTTAACAAGGCAGCAACATCCAACTTGAGAGAGCAAAAGCAAATCACAAAAATTTAAACTTCAACAGCAAGCATCGCATCAATAGGGCGCTTTGGAAATCAATATGCTACTCAAACAATGATGCAAAAGAATGTAGCATCTGCCTATCTAATTGAAGGCTAAACGCAACGATTCCTTAGTTCGGTTGTTGGAACTTTGCTCCTCCCTCCATGTTTCCTCCGATGCCCTCAAGCCCTGTCCCCTGACATGCCGGTGCAAGGGAAAAGGGCAGCCCTGCTGCTGTCGTTCTCCTCGCCAAAACCAATCCAAGATCAAGCAACAAACGAGGAAGTGACAGAGAGGGAAAGCGATCGGCCCTGGAGGTTTCTCTTAGCGCTTCGTGGAATCCATAAACCCTCGAAACGCATCAACGGTTACGGAAATGAAGGGGTTTATTTCCTAAGCCTTTGGGAATAAATTATCCATAATGCCCCTCACTAGTTGGGCTTTTTACAACTCTACCATCTTAGGAAATTTGAGGATTTACAAGTTCTCCCCTCCTTAAAATTTTTGGTCCTCCAAAAATATAATTTAAAATCCTGCTCTTGATAGGCTTAGTGTATATAGGTTTACTCCAAATAGGGTAACCTAGGTGATTAGAAAGGAATATATGATTCACCTTGATTTGGTATAGGTGAGGATATTGATTGAAAACTTTCCCAACTAAATTCCATGAATGTATTTCCCCAATGATCAATTTAAAATGATTTGAGGTTAAAGAGACATCGAACAACATTGGAAATAAGGAAATAAATTCTTAACACAAATGTGGCATGATGATATTCTTATTCTTGCAATTTATTTATTTTTTTTAAATTTCGGGTTAAGGGTATTTAGAATCTCTATGTTGGTGTTGCCCAACAGCAATTGAGGTTAGAGCAACTGGCTCTATACGAGAGATATGTGAGGTCTTGGGTTCAAGTCTCACCAAGTTCTAAAAAAAAAACAACAGTTGAGCATGATTTGTGTCCATTTAACGTGTTCTGAAATTTTCAGCAATGGAGGTTGTGATGATCCATTTAGGAATGGAAGTTTGATGATGCTGTACATGAAGAATTTGGCCAGATTTCTTCCAAGCTGGCTTTATGCAGTTTGGGTCAGGGTTATTGCAGCCAGATCAGCAACCCTTGGGTGTGCTGTTGCAAATTTTCAGCAATACGTTCAACTACATAGTAAATCCAGCAAACTGAAATGTTAAATTTTTCAGCAAACTTCAAACAAATGTAACTCTCTCATTGGTGATCAGATTTAGATGCCCTTTTGAGGGTAGGTGCTTGGATCAGTGATGAAGTTGTCCACAAAATTTTCGATGATTTGGACAACTACAGAGCTCAAACAACTCATGCACTGAAATCAGTAATTCACAAACAATTCTGCCCAAAATCTTGATACGATGCTACAGTAATTGACACGCTACAGTGACTACGATATCAATTCATTTCATTGTCCTAGATTGTAGTTGTGATGGATTTAAATCAGTCACCGATTGAGGAGCACCCTTGGAACATCATGTAGGTGCTCAAATATAAAAGCATTGCTACTGAAACATACTGAGTAGTAACCGAACATGTTTAAGAAGGTTTAGCCATGGGACTGTTGTGATCAGATCAGAATTGAGTCTTGATGCTACTGCAAATAAAGATCCTGACCAACTATCAGCAAGACCAAGTTGATTTGTAGGTTGGTCAAAGCAATTGCAGCCAACGCAGCAACCACATTGATATGTTGATGCAGTTTTCAGCATGAGTAGTTTCAACTACATGTTCAGTTTTGGGGATTGGACTTTGTGGTAGAAGCAAGTAAGGATTTAGACCAGGTTTCCTCAAAGCTTAGTGGTTTCAGCTTTTATCGAGGTTAGGGCGGCTAGGTTAGCCACTCCTTGCAATGCTGTGAAAATTTTAGCACATGGCATGCTTAGTCCATTTGGGGCATGACCCTAGTTCGGGCACACCAAGGGGATTTGGGTGTCAAACAAATTGAGGGACAGACTCACTTGGGAGCGTAGAAGATGATTATGATATATGGCCATACTACATTGGAGTGTATAAGCAGATGGCTCAAAGAATTAGTAACGAAATCAGGATTGGGCACAATGTTCAGGAACATCTAATTTCAATCATGAGCATTTCACATTGCTGCTGCAAATCCAGTGATTGGATGATGCTAATTTTTGGCAGAGATGTGGGTCTATGAGTCTTGATTGAGCTCCCAAATTTTCAGAGAAATCAGTTGAGAAACAAGTTTAAAATTTGAGATAGACCCGAACTGGGTCAAGTGTACTGAGAGCACTGTAGCAGTTCCGATACCGTGAACAGTAGCTGATTCAATCGATCATACTCAAGTCCGATCCCAGTTGCGAGTTGTGGACATAATGATCCACATTAGATCAGAAATGATTTCCCATGCATTCCAGCGAAGCAGTCATCTTTGAAACAAGTAAGAGCAGTGACAAGGCTAAAGCATGTGGAGGAAATATTTATAAGGAGATGAGTAACACAATTCTCTCTCTATCTCTCTCTCTCTCTCTTTTTTATTTTTTAGCTACTGTGCTTGTAGCCACTGTTTGTGCTGAGGTAGCTAAATCTATTGGTGCAAGCATCGCGAAGAAACTGGAACTTGATCAGAATTTGAAGAACTTAGAATTTTAGAAGTTGAGCAGAAGTATGCTTTGTAGCTGGAATTACTTCAGGAATCATTAAGGTCTACAAATATGAAAGACCAGGAGCTTATCGAATATACATGCATCATTCACTGGGCTGTCAACTGAAACAGAGAGCTCAATAATAGGATAGCGGCTCTTGAAGAAAACATACTATCTTCAGCTGTTAGCATGCATGAACTTAGCCAATTATACAAAGATGATAGTTCGCAAGCAAAGTTAGAATTTGATAGAGTTTGGAACCAACAAAGGAGTTGAAAGAGCTGCATTTTAAGATTGTGGAGAAACAACAGGTTGCAAGAGCTCAAAGGTAAAACACAAGTAGTTCAACAACAAATAATAGAAATGATGAGGAACAAGTTTTCTTACATGTCTCAGTGCTGAACACAAAAATGATCAGATTTGATACTTAGATTGGGATTGCCAGCATAACACACGATTCTGAGTTATCTGTCAAAGTTGATACATTGTTTTCAAATTCTAAATTCTTGTTGATGGAAACCTGAGGAAATTTAAGGGAAGGAGTAATGATAGTGCAATCGAAATCAGGTCAGCCAAAAATTTATTTTTGATATTCTTCAAGTCTTGCTCATACTCTCATACATGTGGGGGCAATTTGTTCAGAAAGGTTATTGTTGTCCCTTGAAGGAAATTTAGTGCAGAATTGTAGAGAGGTAGCATGTTTTGATAGCCAAAATAGAAAGGGATTAAGGCAAGATCTAGTGGCTCTTGAGAGTGAAACTTTCAGAAAACTCCTTGTTCAACATCTCCAAATGAAATTAAGGAAGTAATAGATTCATGGGGACCAAGTGATCCTTACATGTCTTAGCGGTAGGATGTTAGATTGCAGACAATATGGTCAATGATAGTCAAAGGAGTCAACTTGGATGAAGCAGTAGGATGTTAGATTGCAGAAAATATGGTCAAATGATAGTCAAAGGAGTCAACCTGGATGAAGCAGGGAGTATTGCAATTCGCTATTTGAAATTTCTAACCTTGTTATTCCCCACGATGGCATAGGAAATGCTAGTTAAGATCGAGCCCTGCAATAGTGCAAAATTTAGAGAAAAGTAATAGTAGTGGAGGATGCCAAGTGTACCTTCTTCAAACATCCCCAAAGTTCAATAGGGTTGTTTTCGCTATTTTATGACGAGGCAAGAAAACATACCATATAGGTAAATAATATGGTCAACAACCAAAATGATGGAGATGAAGGATTTTTTTTTTTTTTTTGACACAGTTTAGGACTCGTAACTTTGATGCCCGACACAAGCTATGGTTAGAGAAAGAGGAACATCAAAAGATGGATAAGCTCCAAAGGTTGTTAAACTTGAGGTTGGAGCATTTGAAATCACAGAATTTACTGCTGCTGCAGGGAAGGAAATACTACAGCAAGCCAGGTTGCTGCAAAAACAGGGACAAACCTGATACTTTTCCCCACTTATTAAATACCAGAATGCGAAATAGAAATTACAGTGCTCCCTATTTTGTCATGTATGTACCCATATATTCCTGCTATAATGGGGCTCAAAATAGGAAGCAAAACCAATAACAAAAGAGAAGATTTTAGTATTGTCGGAACCAAGCCAAATTGGCGTGTAAATTTAAAATACTCAGTGGAGACTTCCAATTAGAAAGGTGAATTCCAGCAATTATCTTTTATCTTTAAGAGAAATGGTTCGTCCAACTTTTCTGAAAGTAAAGGAAACATTGTTCACCAAGGAGAAAATCTGGGATGGGTGGATCTGGATCATTTGCAAATCAGTCATACATATTGTCACAAAGAATAAGGCTGATAGTTAATATGAAACATGATTTGAATTGTACACATCAAATTATATTGCTTTTTCTTCTATTTATATATGTACTAAATAACTTGATATTACTACCCATCTCACTCAATGCAAAGAAGAGCATAACTTAAGATTTCGGATTGTCAAGCGAATGCTCAATCGCATTAAATTTTCAATACATAGTATTCGAGGACAGTATGTGATGATCTCTGGATATTTCTAGATTCTCTCCCTAACACTCTGATGGATTTGGGTTGGTATTGAACCATCAAGATGTTGTATGGCTGTAAGATTATTGAGTTTCTCCACAAGGGGCAATCACCTCTATGGATTTGATTATGGAAAGAGTCTGAGTGTAAGATATCACCCTTGAAGTTGAAAATGCGAGATGTAAGGCTGACTTGAATGGATATTCAATCTTCACAAGATGTCTGAAATGAGTCTTAAAAAATAAATGAGCTTGTTTGCTCATTTCACAAGTCAAAATGTTTTATTATTTTGTCTCCGTTGTCTCCCACATTATCTAATGTGTGTATGTTGGCCTTGTAGTTCAACATATGCTAAGGCATGCATTAAGGCCAACCAAACAAGCTTTTTTTTTTCAACAGTCAAAGCCGATGGATGCCTCAGCATCTGTTGCTCCAGGCATGAAAGGCGAAAGCAAGGCAACGTTGACTAAATCAATTGGCCAAGTTACCATCATTTATTATCTTATATTAAATTAAGTCAAGAAGTTGGAGATATAGTATGTTCCCGTGCAAAAGAAATATACCTCATCCAAACTTTATGGTGCACAAAAAGTATGAAATGCTTAGGAATAGGGAACAAAATCACAACATGGTTGAAAGTCATGACACGTGGAGTGTGCGGACACGGAGAGCACATAATGTGGCAATGTTACCCATCGTGATGATTGTAATGTAGTTGTCGAAAGTAGAGTTGATGTGGTTGAGTGATTGTATGAGAACCCACCTCATTTGTCTATCCCGTACTAATTCGATCATTTATGCATATAATGCGGTCGTGCATCATATAGTATGGCATTCGATCATTTATGCATATAATGCGGTCGTGCCTCATATAGTATGGCAGTGCCCGATAGTATGAGTTGGGGCACAAAAATACGTACATAATGTGGATGTGCTTCTCGAGCATTTCATTGTGTCTATCGATTATCATGAACCATGGTGATATAATCTTGTTATCCATCATTCCCTTCTTTCGCTACTAGACTTTCAAGTGCATATCTATATTGAGGTGATGAACGTTGTGCTCCATTCCTTGGTCATTGCTTCCTCCAATTCCATCGTCCTCGTCCTACGCAAGTCCGTGAGCCAAAAGGTGATTTCTCGACGTTACGTCCTTTTGCCTGAGTAGAAATTGTTGGAGCATAATCTTTAGCAGATTTGGGTGTCGAAAGTTGTGTGCAAATCTTCTGTGTAGAATTTGTCTGCATGGCACCCTACTGTCCCACATGTGAAACGTAAAATAGGAGCATTGTCATGTTTGATAGGTTTGGAAATTAGATGACTACAAAAATACAACAATTCTTTCAAAGGTGTCTACTGAGCAAACAAAAATAGACATGTTCAGAAATTTTACAATGCAACGGCGTGTGTATTATATTATGAAATTGTAGTGACATTGTATTATGAAATTTATACCAGAAATTGTGGATTTAAGAGAAGAGTCAAAGATTATAATGAATTTAATGCTAGGTTCAAATAGTAACAAAGAAAATAGAGAAACAAGGATATGCAAAAAACTCCCGAAGTCTACTTTACTTTACTTTACTTTGTTACAAACCAAAATGTACAAATAACTTCAACTCAGAGACATAATGCGAATAGTTCCATCATTTCCAACGTTGGTTTGATTGCATGAGAAATAAAATTCTAGGTAACTACTACTAAGAACATTTAATTTAGCAACCGATACTTATCATTTTAGAAAGAGATAGACCACCAAATTTCCCCATAAGTGAGTACCATTGTTTAATACTGGCTCATTGCTTCATTTTGTCCTTGTAATTTTATTTCTAGCTACTGCACTGCAATATACGCAAATACTCTAGCAACATATGATCTGAAGCTAGTTCTGTAAAGAAACATAGGACCAAAGCTCTTATCAAGATATGCAGCCAAGTATAAGCTGTAGGCTATAATTCTAGGTTAAATAGTACTCATGCCTCATGAATCTTTTTCCACTCAAGAGAAGACACCTAATTAAAGGCAGTAGTGGATGCACTCAATAGGTAACGAATGAGCTATTCTTTTTCACACAAATATGTTATTATTAATCATGAATATGCTGTCATCAGCGCAATTTTAACAGCATAACAAAAACATATGCATAGAACATCCAGAAATAGTTGTGTAAACGGGCTCGGGCTGCCCGCCGGCGGCCCGGGCCCGGCCCGACACTATTACCCTGCCGTGTCGGGCCACAAGGTCTAGGCCCACGGGCTGGCACGGCACGACATGAATAGTATATATATAATATATTTATATATTTATTAAAAATATCGAATGACAGGATGGTTAATATATTTTGCTCGCCCCCTCCTGAACCGTGTCGGGTCTGGCCCACTCACCCACCCACCTGTTTCTCTCTCTCTCTTGGCCGGGAAACCCTAGGGAGTCTTCGCCGTTTCAACTACCCCAAGCTCCCGTCGCGTGCTGCTCGGTTGCTCCTTTCTTACTCCGTCCACCAGCCGCAATGTTGCCATAGAGGTCCGGATCTACTCCTTCCTCCTCTCTTGCTCTTCGACCAGAGACCACCATCACTGTCCGCTCACTCTTTTTCCTCCTCTCTTACTCTTTCTTGCTCTTCGACCGGAGACCACCATCACTGTCCGCTCACTCTTTCATCTGGCAAGAAAAGCAACTTACGTGCAGGCATGCTTAAATGCACACCCACTTTACTAGGGTATCTTTCATGAGATTTGTGATTCTTTAGCTTAGTATTCTATTTTTTGGTTACATTGATAGATAATTGGTGTCTCATTGATGAATATGAATATTGTTTTGATGAGAGTTGTTAGAATAATTAGATTTAATATGATGTGTGGCTCAGATTTAATATGATTGTAACCCTAGGGTTTATCCACACTATAAATATGTAAGCATACCTATGATATGAAAAATAAGAGATTATTCTGCTCTCCTCTTAAGTTTATAACATAGTATCAGAGCCTTGTGTTTAAAACCCTAATCCTCCACACTGCCACCGTTTTGTTCATCATCATCCGGTGGCTAAAAAGATCAAGCGCCATCAGGACAGAAGCTGATCAGCCAAGGAGGGAGCATAATTGACGCAGCTACCGTCGAGGAAAAATTGGTTTGATCTTTCAAGCACAGCCTTTGTTGACTTTGGACTACTTTTCTGAATTATTTAGCTTTTGGCATCTTTTGTTGACTTTCTCCAAAAGGATTCACATCACCGCACACTTCAAAAAATTTGTTTTCCCTCTTCCACGTGATTAATCTTCCTCTAGATACTGTAAACCTTTATCTTTATGGAGGAAGCACAAAAAGGAGGAAGTTCCAAAAGAAATTTAGTTTCTTTTGCCTTTTCTGGTTCTCCAACTATCACATCGGAGAAACTGAATGATAAAAATTATTTGGATTGGCATAATGTAGTAGAGATATGGTTCTTGGGTCAAGGATTATTTGATTATCTTATCACAAGAGTTGATCAGGTGTCTGATGCAGAAAAAGAAGATTGGAGGAAAGTTGACTATCAATTAGTATCTCTATTATGGCAATCTATTGATCCCAAGTTGATGGTACATTTTAGGCCATACAAAACTTGTGCTGATATTTGAAAGAAAGCACAAAATATTTATGCAAATGATATCCAAAGGCTTTATGAATCAGTCCACAACTTAGCAACTCTTCAGATGGTAGATCATGACTTGTTTAATTATTTGAATAAAGCACAATCTACAATAGAGGAGCTCAAGTTGATGCTTGTTAGTGATGATCTTCAAGGAATACTAAGGAAGTTAGACAACATGTTCATGGTTTTCGTTCTTCATGGACTTCATAAGGATTTTGAGTCAATTCGAAATCAGAATCTTACAAATCCCAACATCCCAACAGTGGAGGAACTTATTGATAGACTCTTACGAGTTCCTCCCTTGGAAATTACAACAGTTGAAGGTAATCATGGTTCTTCAGCTCTTATTGGTGGTTCAGTAGAACGAGGAATCAAAAATAAAGGAAGAAGAGAATGAAGAGGAAACTTGCGTTGCACCCATTGCAAAAAGGAAGGTCATACTCAAGATCGGTGTTATTTTCTGCATGGATTTCCAAATAAGACTGCCAATGTCATGCAATTCCAACCAACAGCAAAGAATAATACAAAAACATCAGAAACCTTCAATGTATTATCTGCAAATGAATATAAGGAGTTTCTACAGTTCAAGGCTGCACAACAGACTAATGGTAATTCTACAATTTGTTTCTCTCATTCTCTGCTTGTTGGATCCTGGGTTATAGATTTAGGAGCTTCCGATCACATCACCGGTAACCTTTCCTTATTCTCTAATATCTCACCTCCTAAATCCTTACTTCATATAACCCTTGCTGATGGATCTAAAGCTCAAGCAAAAGGAGTTGGAAAAATATTGATTACTTCCAAACCTAGTATTAGAATATGTCTTATTCGTGCTAGAATGCAAGTTTAATCTTATTTCAGTTAGCAAACTTGCTCATACACAAAATTATCATATTATTTTCAAATCTAATTCCTTTGTGATACAGGATCAAAGCATGGGGAGGATGATTGGAGCAGGAGTTGAATCAAGAGGCCTTTATTTCTTGCAGCCAACTTCAACTGTTGTGTCACCCTTAATTACAAGTTATGTTGCTGTAGAAACTCCTACAATTCTTCACCAATGCTTAGGTCATCTAAATCTCAATAAACTCAAAAGGATGGTACCTCATCTTTCTCAACTTCAAACCCTGAATTATGAATCATGTCAACTAGGAAAACATGTTCGGTTCTCCTATCCTGTTAAAGTTAGTTCTCAAACTGTATCACCTTTTGATATTATTCATTCTGATGTATGGGGTCCAAGTTGTGTCTCCTCTATCCTAGGTTATAAGTATTATGTCACTTTTATTGATGATTTTTCCAGATGTACTTGGATTTTCTTAATGAAGGATCGTTCTAAATTGTTCACTATCTTTCAAAGTTTCTATAGTGAAAATAAAACACAATTTGGGAAATCAATTCGTGTTCTACGAAGTGACAATGATAAAGAATATTTTTCAACTTCTTTCAACTATTTTCTTGCCTCCAATGACATCTTACATCAATCCAGTTGCCCTCACACTCCTCAACAAAATGGTATAGTTGAAAGGAAACATAGATATATTATTGATACCGCTCGAACACTTTTGATTAATGCCAATGCTCCATTGAAGTTTTGGGCTGATGCTGTCCTTACAGTAAGGTATTTAATTAATAGAATGTCATGCTCAGCCCTTAATAATCAAATCCCACACTCACTTTTGTTTCCTAAAGAAGCACTTTATGTTGTTCCTCCTAGGGTATTTGGCTCAACTTGCTTTGTACATGACTTGTCTCCTGATCGTGATAAATTACAACCATGTTCAATCAAATGTATATTCTTAGGGTACTCTCGGTTGCAAAAAGGGTATCGATGCTATTCTCCACCAACAAAAAAGTTTTATACCTCCTTAGATGTCACATTCTTTGAAAATGTTCCATATTTTTCAACTATGATTGAATCAAAGTCTCTAGAACAAATCTTCCCATTGCCCACCATTGATGCTTATAGAAGTCCACAATATGTTGAAAGTCAAGTTGAGGCTCCCATTTCTGAAGTCCATGAGCAACACGAACTAGACAATCGTGATACCTCCCCATCTAATCAGTTTGGTATCACCTATAGGCGTCGACCGACAATTGAAGGACCGGCTGAGAATGACTCTACAATTGATTCAACTCCTCTTGTTCCAGCTTCTCCACATGCAGATGATCCTGTTCAAGCTCCTCAAATCCCAGACCAAGCTGATCTACCCATTGCACTTCGCAAAGGTAAAAGGTCCACAGTCAATCCTCATCCAATTTATAATTTCATGAGCTATCATCGTTTATCTTCAACACATTTTGCCTTTGTATCCAATCTATCCTCTATTGCAATTCCTAAACATACCCAGGAAGCTCTATCTCATCCAGGATGGCGACAGGCAATGATTAAAGAAATGATGGCTTTGGAATCAAATCAGACATGGACTCTTACACCTTCTCCTCCTAGGAAGTCCATTGTGGGTTGTCGGTGGATATTCACAATCAAAGTTGGACCTACTGGGGAGATTGATTGATTGAAAGCAAGACTAGTTGTAAAAGGATACACTCAAATTTATGGGCTAGATTACAGTGATACTTTCTCTCCGGTTGCCAAAATTGCTTCAATACGACTCTTTCTGTCAATGGCAACTATGAAAAATTGGTCATTATATCAACTAGATATCAAAAATGCATTCCTTCACGGAGATTTAGATGAGGAGATTTATATGGAGCAACCTCCTGGGTTTGTTGCTCAAGGGGAATCTGGTCTTATATGCAAATTACAGAAATCTTTATATGGGTTAAAGCAATCACCTAGAGCATGGTTCGCAAGATTCAATCAAGTTCTGAAACTCGGTATGAAAAGGTGTGAAGCTGATCATTTGGTGTTCTTTAAGTCCTCTTCACATAACAAACACATATATCTTGCAGTATATGTGGATGATATAATCATAACCAGAAATGATCAAGAATGAATCAAAGATTTAAAACAGCATTTGTCTCAACATTTTCAAACTAAAGATTTGGGTCCACTGCGGTATTTCCTTGGTATTGAGGTAGCTCGATCAAGAATAGGAGGGACAGTTATATCTCAAAGAAAATATGCTTTAGATCTACTACATGAAGCTGGAATGGTTAATTGTAAACCACTTGATAGCTCGATGGACCCTAGTGAAAAACTTCTACCAAATTAAGGGGAACTCTACTCCGATCCAAATAGATATCGAATGTTAGTTGGGAAGCTAAATTACCTTACCATAACTATACCGGATATATCATTCCCAGTCAGTGTGGTTAGTCAATTCCTTAATTCTCCTTGGGTTAGTCATTGGAATGCAGCTGTGAGAATTCTTAGATATATAAAAGGGTCCCCAGGGAAAGGAATAATATACCAAGATAGAGGCAACACAAACATTGTGGGGTACACAGATGCTGATTGGGCAGGATCACTATATGATAGAAGATTAACTTCAGGATATTGTGTGTTCATTGGTGGGAATTTAATTTCTTGAAAAAGTAAGAAACAAAGTGTTGTAGCTAGATCGAGTACAGAGGCTGAATATAGAGCTATGGCACTTGCAACATGTGAACTCCTTTGGTTAAAGCAACTACTTCAAGGATTAAGATTTTGTGAAGTTAATTCTATGGAGTTGGTTTGTGATAACCAATCAGCTTTACACTTGGCATCGAATCAGGGATTGCCATTTTATCAGGGAGAAGATTTTATCGGACATTATCAAAATAACTTTAGTTCAATCAAAGGATCAACTAGCAGATATATTTACAAAATCTTTACAAGGACAGAAGCTAGTAGAGGTTTGTAACAAGCTTGGTACATATGACATATATACACCAGCTTGAGGGGGAATGTTAGAATAATTAGATTTAATATGATGTGTGACCCAGATTTAATATGATTGTAATCCTAGGGTTTATCCACACTATAAATATGTAAGCATACCTATGATATGAAAAATAAGAGATTATTCTTCTCTCCTCTTAAGTTTATAACAAGAGTATTGATTTATGTATTGCTATACTTGTAAATACTTATCACATACTCATTGAAGAATATTATTACGAGACGTAATCTATCGAGAAAGTAGATGATTGAAATTTGGGTTTATCTATTTAGATGATTTTCTTTTTTCTTGATTTATCAAAAATTTTGATTATGAGGGAGACTTCAGATACATATGTGACGACAAATCCACTTTCAACATGCCTATCATTGTATGCAAGTCTATCACAAGATCTCTTTTCCAGCTTAGGAGAAAAGCACTTCTCTTCACAGTAGCCTCCGAAACAGCCAAGGAATCCCTGTTACAGAATTTATAAATTGGCTGAGGCTGGAGGTAAAAAGACAAAACTTTTTAGCATTTGTTTAAACATTCTTCACAAAATCGCATATTAATTCTTCTCCTATGATCAGGAGGAGGATGTTGAAAGTCTTCTGCAATATCATGGATTTGGATTAAAGAAATTTGCTTATCTACTTTTACAAGTTCCAAAAAATTAAATGATATTCAGATGGCTGAAGATCATTCCCACCTCCCCTGATGTAAGCTCCTCTTGTTGACAAATATTAAGGATAGGTGTATAAGTAGACAGTTATGGTGGGGACATTTGGTACATTGTGGGCAAAGACTGTAAAGAAGACTACATTTTGCTGGAAGTGCTGAAGAAGCTCTTTCAAAAGCCGGTGAGAATATGGAAAATAATATCAGACATTTTTCATCTATGATATGATTGAGATTTGTAGAAATTGCCGTGTTAAAGCTTGGGAAATGTTGAATCAATTTGATGTTTTATTCAGGGTCGAAAGATGTCGAAAACCATTTGTAAATGTCATAGACCATCTTGATTCCATCAAGGAATATGGTACAGATACCTTGCGATTTACACTTTCTCTGGGCACTGCTGGACAGGTTTATATTCAGCTCGAATAATACTGGTTTCTTGCTTCACTGTCCAATCCATATACATATCTTGTTCATCAACTTTCCCTTTTTTCTGTTCAGAACCTTAATCTATCTACTGAGAGATTGATGTCAAACAGGGCTTTCACTAACAAACTACGGAATGCTGGCAAGTTTATATTACAGAATTTGCCCAATAGAAGTGACGACTCTGCATGGGAACAATTAGTAGCATATAAGGTCCCTCTGCTCTTTCCGGTGATATATATTTAGAAGATATAGTATATTTAGTTAATCCAGAATTCCAGATATTCAATAAAATTTAAGTTTACCAATTAATTACCATTCATAAATTCATATTAAATTGCATGATATAAGGAGTTGACCTTTTACAATCTAGTTTGAGATTTCGCAAATTTTTCAAGGCTGCAAAAATTTTGAAAACAAATTATAAACAATGTTTTAAAAAAAAAAAGTCAGGCAAGGGTTTCAATAAACGGAGGAAGGTGTGCTAAGCAGATACTGAGTAGTTCATAGTAGTATGCAGTCCTGTGCAAAGAGGTAAAATAATAAATATTCTGAACATACCATACCACTCACATAAAACATCATCGCAATGTTATCAGTGCTGAGAGAGGTTGCTATGTATAGTTAAAAATTTCAAGTTTGTCTGAAGTCTGAACTATTCTTCGCTAAGAGGAAGCTTAAGGGCATTTTTCACAGATCAGGGATAGTTTAAGTGAAGGGCATAATCCTAAGGAGTTTTAGATTGCAATACTGAGGCTTTGGGCTGAATGGATAGATTCCAAAATGTGAGGAATGTGGCTAATTTGTATTGCCATTGAGTTGCAACCTTTGATGAGCCCACCAAGTGTTTGACCATGTCTAGGTGATAGACTGGTCCCTCTACAAAGGTGTATAAAGGGACACTGCATGGGTACTTATGAGGTAAAAGCGAACCGTGTGACAATAAGGATTTGATGAGATCATCATATGCTCCATTTTTGAGAAAGAAGTATATAACATTTATTGCAAAGCTAGCACACGACGTATTAGTAGTTGTTTGTTTGAAATAAGGACAACATTTTCATACGATTTGTACAACTAAGATGATAATAAAAAGTTGAGGTGGATGTGCAGTGTTGCAGGAAAGATAAAGAAATAGTTCATATGCTAATAGATGTGTAGCTTCAGTAGAGGATAAAATGATAAATTATCCAGGTATCTATGTGCCTCTTACAGGTAGATACCGATCCTGTGGTTGGAAGCACTTTAGCCAACTAGGATTAGTGGTGTGAGAGGTAGAAGCTTTATCACAAAAAAGTAAATTAGAAATGGCTCATGTCATTTCCTTCTATTTTTGGATCTAAATTTAGCAAGCATCTATTTTTTTCTCAAAAAGGAAACAATGGAACATTGCTTATTCCGTGTTATGCCTTGTATGCACGTAGAACTCTAGGAAACAGACCATGTTTTCTCTATCTCTCAAGAACCTTCTTGTTATTTCTATTCCTAATCTTAAGACTACCGCAATAGATTAGAGAATAGAGAATAAGCATTTAACATTTTTAAAATATTTTTATATTTAATATATATACTATTTGTTTCGTGTCGTGTCAGCCCGTGGGTTTCAACCTTGAGGCCTAGCATCGCACGACACTAGGTGTGGGCTGTGTTGAGCACGACCTGCTTTCAAGCCGGGCCGGACCCGGGCCGCCCGCGGGCGGCATGGCCCAATAAACATGCCTAAGAGTGGGCATAGAGTCACCATCAGAGCAACCAGTCCTTGTGTTTAACGCCACAACCATGATGTAAGGCTTCAAAATGACCTTACCATCAAACTTACCAATTATAAGACACGTTTGGAAGCTTGACTTGGTTTGTCAGTGGTTCTCATGTTGTCATGATGTCAATTTCTGCCACTAGTGATCCAGGACTTCTAGGCAAATGTTGCACAAAACATAGAGCATGAATGAAGATTATATAATGTAGTAAGATTACTCTACTATTTATGAAAATAATCATGTGATCCAGGCTTTGATCAATGAGTGCACCAGAATGCATATATAAGGAATTATTTTCTTCTCAATGGAAAATTCATATTTCTCAGTATCATCTAAGTCAAACACTAATTTGGGTACGTAGTGTTGATTAGGAAATTCGCATTGTTGATATAACCTAACAAAACAATTAATAACAAAAGCCTCACAACACTGAAGTGAAGTTTCTTCTGCAGTTCTTCTGTCCAGCTCAAATGTGCTATATGCTCTTTTGGAAGGAAGATTGTTCCTGAAAACAAATTATGTCAGAGATTGTTACATTTGCCATATACCATGCCTTTTCAAGAGAACTCGTAAGAAAGTTTAGGGGAGATTCCTTATAGCAATTAACTGTTTGAACATCAAGTCAATCTTAAGAAAGTTTATGGGAAATTCCTTATAGTAATTAACTGACTGAACATCAAGTCAATGTTAAGAAAGCTCATGGGAGATTCCTTACAGCAATCAACTGTCTGGACATCAAGTCAATGTTAATAAAGTTTATGGGAGATTCCTTATAGCAATTTACAGTCTGAACATCAAGTCAATGTCTGAGTAATTATGTATGCATTCCATATAGATGATGATTTTATGGTTCAATCAAAGGGGACTTCTGTGCTTCTTCTCCTTCAATGAGCAATCTGACAATTATATTATGAGTAAAATTCATCAAGAGAAACTCCTCTTATAACCATATAATCATGCAGCTCAATGACTTTAGTTGCACTGTGACTTCATGGGTGTAACACAATGTGTTATATGTGCATATCAGGCCACATTCCAGTTGTTCTTAGTTCCTCTGGTATTAATATTGCATCCAGAAACTCCATTTGACAAAAACCATGAACGATTGAATTATATGTAATCAGATTAGGTTTTTGTCCCCTCCTTTATCATTCCATTATATCCCTCAAGAGCATCATCTATCTTTCTACCTCTGAAGAAACTATCAATTACAATGTTGTAGCTAACCACATCAGGAACCACACCACTAGCAAACATCCTTCCTAATAGCTGCTTCATTTCATATGTACTCCCCTGCTTAAAGAGATATTTGCACATTAGGTAGTAGTACTTCCGTGTACAGCATGTCCCTCTTCACCCATTATTCACCTTCCTCGGCCTTCCCAACCTTACAGATCCCACTAATGAGACAACTAAATGTCATAACAGATTAAAAGGCTAAGTGAGAAAATAAATGCATCAAAATTGAATATTTAGATCTTAAAAGCATAACTCTAATAGAGGTAAGATCCTTAGTAATGTGTTTTAAAGAAGAGTCATTAATTGTATGGAGTCTAATCTGATGAAGCATAGTTAGATCTTAAAGGTCATTCCTTTCTTTCCGTGATCATCATACATCTTAAACAACTCAAGTGATCATCATACATCTTAAACTTCTTAATGCATTGTTTGTCCAAAGAAATAGCTTGATTAAGTTTCTCTGAAGACTTTTACTTGAGAATGTGCTTGGTGAGTTAAATATCATGCCATCCACTGTTAATAGTGGCTCTAGACTTTGGGTTATATCGAGTTCCCTCATTTATGATACGATATGTTGGCAACCTAATGGAAAAATTTTGAGCATACTCTTGCAACCTATTCTTATGCATGAACTCTTCTCCCATACCATTCCAAGTGACATCAGAAATTGTCGGACCATTATACATATCATCAAAAATCCTGTACGACTTCTTGAGCTGCACAAGATGTGAACACTTTGTAGGGAAATCAGTGCCTATTAAGAAATGGACCTTCTTTCACCATACAGGTTTCCTCGACTCTCTTTAATCCAAATCCATGATATTATAGAAGACTTTCAACATCCTATAGCACAATTAAATATTCGATTTTGAGAAGAATATTAGTTAGACAATTTCTAAAAAGTTTTATCTTCTTACCTCCAGCCCCAGCCGATTTATAACTTATGTAACAGGGATTCCTTGGCTATTTCAGAGGTTACTATGAAGAGAAGAAAGGGTTTTTCTCCTTAGCTGGAAAAGAGATCTTGTGATAGACTTGTATACAATCACAAGCATATTTATGACAAGTCTATCCTCAAACCCTCAAACCCTCACAAGCTCATTCTTCAATTGAGCTAAGAGGAGTCTCTCCACAGTAATTTCTTGATCATTTGGTAGAAGACCCTGCATAAAAAAGTAGCAAATTCATATGAAGTGTGGAAGTAGAGAGAAAAATGATAAGAAATAAGAAAATAATGTAGATTGACTGTGCACCTTATAAACTTTTCCAAATCTATCTTCTCTAAGTTTATTTGTTTCAGAAAAGTGGCCGTTGCAACTCTTAGTGTGGATAGATCAAATTGTATCGACCCAAAGTTAGTGGTGTTGTTTGGCTCTACTGCTTCATCTGCAAAAGAGAAAATAATAATTTTGATGCATTTTACTTCTACAACTAAACTCACTAATTCTATTTGAGTGCAAAAACTGAAAACAGGATTCAAAGACAATCTCTTCAATTCATCAAATAGAGTGTTTTTTTATCACTGACAATGTGCACTCGATGTCCTCCTTCGCAAGGAGTAAATGCAAATAAGAATGGAGACGAGAGTCAGAGTCCCAATAGGTGTGCCGACTGCCAAAAACATTCTCTCAATGTTCTTTTTCCCTGCATCATAAAATGGCGAAAGATTCATGTTATATTAATAAACATCATGCGGCCACCAGAACAAGGATGAAATAGAGAGAGCTTGCAGTTCGGAACATAGGCCTGAATTGATGGGGAATGAGGATATAAGAAATCAATTGGATTGCCATGTTGGAGATGGTTTACAGCTGCCAATTTTGACAAGCTAGATGTGTCTGATTTAACCCCCATAGCTTGGGTAATTAGGGTATCAAAGTCTTTGGCTCTGGTTCATGGATAATCAAATAATAGTTGACAAATCCTGCTTCCTTAGAACACTTGTCTATGAATCTACCTTAGGATCTGTATGGCCACGGCCTCCCCTTGTTTGAGTATGCAGCTTGTATTGAGAAAAAATATTTATTTGGAAGAGGGGGACTTGTATTATTAGTAGCACTTGTAGCTCAATGAATAGAGAATGGGTTTTCTAAATAGAAATTAGTAGGTCTGATCCCTAACTATTATAAATTGATAAATAACAATAAGAGTTGGGATGTTTTATTGATTTTTATTCTTTGCACATTCCTAAGTTGTATGCAGCTGCAATATAATAGATTATATATTGGTCGTCACACACATATATTGATACTATATATAATTGAATATGCTCATGCTTTGCAAACAAATTATAACAATGAAGTTAGTCTGATTGGTTTCAATTAAAATCTAATTCAATTATAGCAGGAGATGAATAAATTAGAATACCTGGAATTTGTTAAATTATGTCCGTTTAGACCCTCGAATTAAGGAGGTTCCAAAACCACCTCCCTCCAACTCAAATACAAAAACTACCCCCTAATTCTTTTAAACACATTCCTTCAGAAAAAAAATTTATCTGATAGAAGAGTTGATGATGATACATATAGATTACAAATAACAAGCAAGATTGTCTCTTGTTTTCCAAATAATAAATGTATAAACGCAGTAAAGAAAAGTCTATCTTGGTCCTAGTTCTGAGAGTGAGACGTCATTCTTTGACACTTTTATTTCTTTGGCAGCTTGAACTTTGGAGTCATCTGAGTTCTGATTCAACCCACTCATTCCTCCACAAAATGCAGGCCTCGAAGGATGGTTGATGCTGATAGTACTGGAATTTAGCATCAAATCTACCATCCTCATCGTTGGTCTATCAGATGGATTTTCTTGAACACATAATAAACCTATTTGGATGCATCTCATAACGTCACTCCCTTGGTACCGACCATCTAGTGCTAGATCTATAATATCCATGGTTGTTCCTCCGCTCCAATTTCTCCATACCTATTCAAAAAAGTTAGTGTTTAAATATATACTAAAAAAACTAAGGTTATCCATTTAAAATGAAAGATCTTACTACTAATTAATCATTCAGTCTTATTAAGTATATACTAAACCTTTTGGAAAATGATGCACTCTTTATTTGTCATAAGATAAAAAACTTACCCAGTTTAGAAGATCTTCACTAGTTTCAGGATCATAGTTTGCATTAATTTTTCTCCCAGTCAAAATCTCCAAAATGACTACACCAAAGCTGAATATATCTGTCTTGATTGAAAAGTTACCATGCACCACATATTCCGGAGCCATATATCCACTGTAGTGAAAGTAAGATTCATTAAAGAAAGATATAAAATAGTAGGCTTTGACATTAAGTGTAGATTTTTAATATATTAAACTACTCACAAAGTCCCCATGATACGATTTGTAGTGCCTTGGGTTTGGCCATCATCAAAAAGTTTTGCTAAACCAAAGTCCGAGATCTTAGGGTTCATGTTGGAATCAAGTAATATATTACTGGGTTTCAAATCCCTGTGTATGATTCTTAATTGAGATTCCTCATGTAGATAAAGTAGGCCTCGTGCAATTCCACGAATGATCCTGTATCTGATTCCCCAATTCAATTGTACACTTCTCGTAGGATCTATTAAATGAACGCCAAATTAGGATATTTTTGCATCTTTCTATTTTTTATTAGGGAAGCTCAACTTTACTATCGTAAAAACACAAATCTAGAGTGAAAAAGTAGATGGAAGGAGAATCACCAAATAGAAAAGTGTCCAGGCTTCCACTGGGAATATATTCATAGACGATCATCTTCTCCTCAAAGCAAACGCCAAGAATTCTTACTAGGTTCCGATGTTGGAGTTTAGCAACTAAAGCTAACTCATTCTTCAATTGTGCAAGTCCATCTCCGAAGTTTCTAAGTCTCTTCACTGCAATTTCTTGACCATTCGATAGAAGACCCTACAGCAAAGTAGAATATGCATATGATTCAGGAAAGTATAGAGCAAGATGATGTAATTAAAATTAGGAGATAAGCACCCAGAGAAGAATGTAGATCTGACTATATACCTTATAAACTTCTCCGAATCCACCTTCACCGAGTTTATTCATTTCAGAAAAGTTGGCTGTCGCAACACATAGGGTTGATAGATCAAATTGTATTTCAGAGTTAGTTTCTTTCTCTAGCTCTGTTTGATCTGTGAAAATGAATATAATAAGTTTGAAGCATGCTATTTTTAAAGCAAAAATAATAAATGAGAAATAGAAAATAATAAGCATGCAGAGATACTCTATTCATTCATTGGAATAGAATTTTTGTCACTCACAATCTCGTGTTGACCTCAGCCTCCAGAAGCAGCAAATGCCAATAATAATGGAGATGAGAATTATAGACCCAATAGGTATGCCAACTGCTAAAACTATTCTCGCAGTGTTCTTTTTTCCTGCATCAAAAAATGGTTAAAAAAGGTTATATTAATAAACATAGCATGGCCACCAGAACAAGGATGAAATACAGAAGGCTTGCAGTCTGGAACACACAGAACGGTTGAAAACTTAAGTGGTTCCATCTAGAACAGGGCTTGAATTGACAGGGAATAAGGATATAAGAGATCAATTGAATTGCCATGCTGGAGGTGGTTTAAAGCTGCCAATGTGGGCAAGCTAGATGTGTCTGAATTAACCTTAATAGCTTGGGTAATTAGGGTATCAAAGTCTTTGGCTCTGGTTCATGGATAATCAAATAATAGTTGACAAATCCTGCTTCCTTAGGACACTTTGTCTATGAATCTACCTTAGGATCTGTATGGCCACAGCCTCCTCTTGTTTGAGTTTGCAGCATATAGAGATAAAAAAAAAGCTTTTTTGTTTTTTGGAAGAGGGGGACTTGAATTGTGTAGCTGATCTCTGTAATTAAATGTCCCCGATGATCAATTTGAATTAGACTGAAGTCTTGGTTCCTGAATGTCTATTTATTAAATCAACTTTGCTATATCTTACTTGGGTACGGTCAACAGGAATAAATTGTGATATAACTTCACGATGCATGACTACGTATGCGATATATACTGGCTAACCTCCATCTTCATGGCTGGCAGCAATTGCCTGTGGCGCAGGAGCCGCTGCTGGTTCCGTTGCATTCTCGGATGGTGGCGGAGCCGTAATCTTCACGGCAGGGGTGCCCTGGAAGAAGGAGTAGGCCTCATACCTCATGTTACAACTAAAGCTAAGCTGCCTTCCCCCTCGCCTCCCTTGGAGCCAGCCCGGTAAGGCAGGTTCGAACATACCCCGCAAGCATTGATCGCATTGGCTCATCGACATATCCTGCATGCACTGCATCAGCCCGTAAATAGTCGGAAACTCCGACGTGTAGTTGCTGACCTCCGCCGTGGCGAACCGCTTGCTGGAGTTCGCCGTCAGTTCAGCCGTGCTGTTCAGCAGCAAACCCAGGAGTTGGTTGAAGCGATCAAGCTGGGTGGCGTCGTTGGGGTTCCGCATGTAGAATGACGGAGAGAATTTGGTGTCGGAGAGGATCGAGCGCTGGTAGGAGAAGCGGAGGAAGCAGAAGTCGTACCAGAGGGCGACCCCCTTGTTGTAGGCGCAGAGCTGCTGGGCGTCTACGGTGGCGGCGTCGAGGCATGACCGGCAGACGGTGGCGTCGACGTCTCCCCGGCAGAGGATGAGGCCGTAGATTTGGTCAGGGACTTGTCCCTCGGTGGCCTCGAGGAAGCCGGGGACGGATCCATTGGAGGCGAGGGTAGGGAGGAACCGCTGGAGGTTGGACTGGTAGGTGCTGTTTACAGTGAAGTTGCTGCTCGTGTCGCATATTTTGTACAGTGGGGTGTATGGTTGGGCTTCTGCGAGGGAGGAGAGATGGAGGAGGAGGAGGAGGAGGAGGGAGAATAGAGAAATGGTGGAAGGAAACATGGTGATTGATCAGATGAACAACCAAATCTTCTAGGTTATTTAAACGAGATCAAAACCCACCATTCTACTAGGCGGCTATCTAAATTAATAAGATTGTTCGGCACCATTTTTTCAAACTTCTTAATTTTTCAAAGCACGAGACGACTGAAAAATATCGTTGACTATTTATGTCAGTCAACTGTGATGAACATCTGTCTCCCTTTCTTTTTACTTGACCAAATCGGCAACACGGTTTTCTGATTCCTCCGCAACTTTGATGAACGCTAATTCCTTCAACACGCAATCAACGGCGACCAATTTGTCCATCTTTCATCCAAGTCATATTTCACAAACGTCTTATTCTTTACTTACGTTCCTCTTTAATTGACAAAGCATGAAGTATCAAAGTCTTAAATTTTTTCCATAAATGTCTCCTCAAAATTTCTGCTAAAAAAAACCCTAGAAACCCAGGAAAAAAAAACCTCCAAACATTATTTTTTTATCATTTATGAGATTGAAAACAAATACTTACCCTTAGTGCTTATTGGTTTCATATTTAAGCGCTTACGTAGATTCAATTCAATCCACATTCATTCCGGTTAAAATCAGATATATAAAAGTTAACTTCGTACAAAACTTTGTGACTGTCTTATGTTACACCATTAATGGAGCTGTCTATCTTGCGAATACCAAACAAGTGTGGTGCATGGTGTATGCATAAAATAATTTATGGGGCACATTGAGCAATATTCAAAGAGAGCATATGGTGTTGGATGCCCAAGGTGCACGTAGGTGGGTGTGTAAGCACGTCTAAGGTCAGTTCCGACGATCTAGTGTGCAATCTAGCTGACTTATGCAGAGATAACTCTAGTCAGATCTATCTAATAAGGTTTTAAGATGAGAATAAAAAAAAAATTCTATATTTTGGGAGTTTAAAGACTTCTTAGAGAAGAGAACATGATGATAGATTCAACAATCTTGCGCAATGAAAGTTTTATGAGCCATGTGACATATGTTTTGGGAGCTCAAGAACTATCTTATGTTAGTGTTACGAATATGATTACTTGAACCAAAAAAGCGCTGAGAAGAGTCCACATTTCTGCACTTTCAGTTTCACTGCCTTACATTAAGTAACTCACCGGCTGCAACATTATTATTTATCATAACCCACTAGTCTAAATTATCGAACATAGTATCAATAAAAATTTTGCTCTCAAATAACTCAAGGTCCATCAAGGTTATTTGGCTTTAACCTATATTTTAGAATATCATTTGTATATATATATATATAATACTTTAACTTATATATAATATCATAAATATACAATATATATTATTTATGTACGTGTGGTTCAAATCTCTCAGTAGGTTTTCACTATTGAATCAATAAAAGGAAAATATCTCATCCATTCTCTAAAACCCTGGTTTTATGGTATCATAGCTCTTTTGCTGAAGATATCAATAGAGTATCTTACCAACTACCTCTTCCTCATGTATCCTACTGATATCTTTTCCTACAAAGTTTCTTGTTTACTTTATCCTCATCGTGCATCTTATCGGTATCTTCTCCTCCAAAGTTCTCGATTATGTTGAGAGATAAATCAAGTGTTTTCCTTTAGATCTCTAAATTTTGCTGATCTTTAATAAATGTCTCTAATCCTGACGCACAAAAAGAGTTCCTAGGTCATAGGGTGAGTTCAGATAGTGTGAGGATAGATGAGAGAAAAGTTAAAGTTCATATTGAAGCTTCCAAACTTCGAACATGTTTTCAAAGTTAACAGATGCTTTTGACCAAGCCATTGGAGGAGTACTAGTGTAACATGAGCACCTAATTACCTACTAAAGCATTAAGCTCAACGATACCAAACAAAGGTATTCACGGTATTTGAGAAGGAGATGCTCATGGTGGTGCATTGCTTGAGGTAATATCATGTTAAATTATTGGACACGTTGTTCACGATGTATATGGATAATATGACACCTTCACGATGCATAAGAAACTATCTACCAAGCAAGTATCGTTGTTCATGGTGTGCATGGATAATATGACACCTTCTAGCTGCATAAGAAACTATCTGCCAAGCAAGTAAGATGGAAGAATTTTTATTAGAGGGATCACAATGTTGGGAAACATAACTATGATACACTTTGTTGCAAGGTATGCATGGCTATGACATGACTGCATAATGTCATGGAGTGAAGGTCTAAGCCATGGAGGATGCAGCCTATTAGATGGGTCAATGAGGCCAAGGATTGCATAATAAGATGCTATTGGTAGATGTACAAGGACTTCTACAAACCAATGGAGGTTGCACCTATGTACCAAGCATGGTGGACTACAACACAAGCTAATAATCGAGTGTCATGACGCAGCATGGGTTGGTTATTCAGATTTTGAGCATATGATGGTGTTGATGTTTTAGAGCTACTGCTGGCTGAAGATGGTGGACGACAATGAGACTTATTTACCTTCCTTACTTAACTTGTAACCTGATCATAATTCAATCTCTAATACAAGCTAAGATGATTGAAACATAATCTCATACTCATTGGTCCTTCCTTGATCTATTAGAGTTGCTAACTGAGTTACCAAATTCAGCAGAGACTAAATGTGTCGAAGTTGCTAGATAAACCAACACTACTAATTTAAATCTCTATCTAGATTACCAAAATAATATTGTTCGCTGAATTAGGTTCTCCCTCACTCCCGGTTAATGGCCAACCTAGAAATAGTAATTTTTTTTAAAATTAAACCATATGAATAATTTCTAAGTAAAGAATAAAGGAAAATATAATGAGGAGAAATAGGGAAATGAGAAGGAGGTGGGAAGCATATGCATACAACATTTTACAGTCTCGTCCACTATTTCCCATAGTATCACAAGTAGGTCCCTCAAACCTTACTAGGTCCCTATAAATTTTAATAAATTACAACTAGATTTTTATAATCTAGATAGAGATGTAAATTAGTAGTGTTGGCTTAAATGTAAAATGTTATTGCTTCCGCTTAGTTAATTAATAAAATTATTGTGCTTTGTAATACTTTTTAGCTTTGTATAAGTTGTAATGTTGAAGTGCAGTTTATATGGCAGTTGCCACATGCCCAAAGGTGGGTTTGGGGCGTGACAAGTTATATATCTCCTTGGTTGCATATTTAATTAGCATGTGAATTATTGAAAGTATGTCATGCTAGTGTATATATGATGTTATTATATGCATGCTCTTGATAGGAGTTTGAAAGTTATACCATGCTAGTCATGTATAATGCTATTATATGCATGCTCCTGATATGAGTTGAAAGTTATACCATGCTGGTATATGTATGATGCTATTATCTGCATGACCTCATGTTATGTTGTTATTGATATATTCATCTTGCTAGAGATGTAGAGACACTTAACAAGAACATGAAATATGTTAACATGAGATAAATACTTGAGAAACTTTAGGTTCATGTTGTGAGAACATCTAGAGTGATATAAATTGATGTATGACTAAGAACTTTGGACATCTTAGGATTATGATAACCTAGGAGGGGATGTTGGGTTCTTAGACTAGTATGTGCCAACATGTGGTAAGGAGCCATGTACTAGCAATGGTAGATGTGCAAGTTCGGTTGACTTAGCCACTAATACTTTGGTGTAGTTGGGATCTCACTTTGGTGTAGAACTCGACTTATTTGTGTTACATCAGGGTAGAGGGTGTGCTAGGAATAGTACCGTTCGATGCACTACCTAGGCTAGGGAACCTGATGACTCTGGTATGCTCAACAGTGGTGTGTCCTTGAGCACTCCAGGTTCAATGGTAGCATATGCAGTGGATCTCAGGTTGTCATACTGGAGATGGATGTGATTTGTTATTTTATATGGTGATCTTGCCATGGTGCAGAATTACAACTGTCACGCCCCGACCCTACTGTCGGGCACGTGACAATCGTCGTATGCTGTCATCTAAATAATATCACATGTCTATATCACTAGTGTATGTCATCTATAGTGTATTCCAACTTTATGTCTCAAGACTCAGGCTGTCAACCTATGCTTAGGGAATACCCTGGCCAAGGACATAACAAAACCCAGCAAATTGGAGCAAAGGAAATGAACAATGAGATCAAAGAAAAGGGATTCCCTCTATAAATTTTAATAAATTACACTCATATCCTTTATGGATCCAGAATTTTACCTAATGTCACCATTTAATCCTAATACAACTTAATACTTATCTAACCCTCCTCTAAGTGTACCCATGTTTAAGAAAAAATTAATCTTTTATTATTATTATTATTTATTTATTCATTTATTATTATTATTATTATTCCTAATTCAACCATCTAAAAGTGGGGGTTTACAAGTTCTCACCCCCTAAAAATTTTTGGTCCTCCAAAAATTAAAATAATTGTAAAAGTATGCATAGTTAGAGTTTGCCTTATGAATAAAAAGTTTACTATCCTTTAATTCCCCAACTACTAAGTGTCTTTCTCTACTTCCATATATATATATATATATATATTCTCTAAAGGATCTTTCACCAAAGATATTTCCTTCCTCGTGATCTAGAGGCAGTTTATAAACAAGACAAATAGTTATATTGTAGTGTCTCTCCTCTATAATCACTAGTGCTTGCAAGTTGAGGATTTTGTATTGTTTGAACAAATTTATATTAACTAATTCCTCAACTATGACACTTTAACATCGGGAGGAAGTTATGACATTGATCTCTTGTCAACTAAATATTTCTGAATCCTAGAGGCAAGTATATAGATTACTTTTGGATTCTAAGGAATAATAAGGAAAATTTTGTTTTTCCTTAGTTGAGATTTTTCAAATATCATATAAGAAATTTTATTACCACTAGTTTGATCATATCTATTAATAAAAGTAAGAGAGCTCAATCACCCACTACTTTTAACCCATGGAAGCCAAGGAGAGAAGAATAAGGGATATGGCATTAAATGGAAAACTAAGAGAGCTCATTAAGTTAGATACACTAAAACATCTAGAAAAGATTATAAAGGCTCATATTTAGCATTCTCCCAACTAACAATAATATCAAAAGGTAAAATCACATGCAAGGGTTAATGTCCAAAACTCAACAATTGATGTTAATGATGAAAAACATTTTCCACTAAGATAATAAAATCACATTATAAACAAAAATTCAAAAGAAGTTGAAAGCAATCCAAAAGGTATTTTGCTAGAGAATAGGATGCTTACAAATAACTATGATCAATCACAGTTGTATAGAGCATAGCTAAGTTCATATGTGAACACTTAAGTCACATGATGAAAGGTCATGTACTTCCATATGCAATACTTGATAAGATCATAGAGACCAAAAGAAAAAAGAAATAGGTGAAAATTGCAACTTATTTCCGAAGAAATGCTACAAATTATCTGAATGATAGATACAACTAATTATCAAGATAAGAGTGGAGGTATGCTTTTTCCTTATTCTCAAAGATCATGGCCCAATATAACAAAAACTCAATGTATAAGCATCGATTTAAGGGAATACAATTTGAAGATGCACCTGGATACTCCATTTTGTATCATTTCTCCCTTTTAACAGCATCAATAGATTTTAGACTCAGATTTAGCATCAGGCTTTATAACCCCACATTTTATTATATCCCTGAAGGTAATGGTAGTATTAGCCTAGACTCTCTTTAGAATATTTTGTTTGATAGATCCAGGGATAACATTTGTTAGCACAAATCCTAGGACAGTATAAATGAAAATGATCTTAAGATGGAATTGGGAAAGTGTTTTCAAAACTAAGTTAAATTTGAATATGTATGTATTTATGCACAATAGGTGATCATCTTTCTACAATATATGAAGTGGACAGAAAGCTGATATGTTGTCAATAGGAATTCATAGGGATGAAATTCAATGTACCAAGATCATAAAAAGATAAGAAACAACCAAAACCAATATTGTAAGAGATAGTGAAGATGAACCCATGATGATTGACTCCCATCATCAAGTGAAAGAGGACATAATTTTCAAGGCCAATGGAAGTCAAGCTTTTATTTCTGCTGTAAATATTTTAAAGTGTCATACTAATGCAGGTACAAAAATTATTGTGGAGTAACAGAGTATGAAGGAATTTGAGAAAATGTCAAATTGTATATTATCCAACAATAACTATGCCAATGAATCTCAAGACTAATCACATAGAGACGTACAATGACTTTTTTTTTCCATCTATATACAAGATAAGGTTATATTTGGGAATAGAAAAGAAAACTTAGGATCTTGCATCTATATGCTCAAAATGATAAGATGCACAACTAAATACAACCTTTGTGGTTATATAACAAATTTTTTTTTTCATAAACATCTATATGATGAAATAAAAGTCTAAAGTTGATAAGAGATAGAAACATGTTAAGTAGATCTTTATCATAACCAACAAAGTAATATTGCATTCTCCAAATGCATGGAGGATAACACCAACCAAGAAATATGGGGAAGTAATGGACTAGACAGAAGTAAATGAGAGTACATCGGGGCGATAGGCGAGGTGCAAGAGGCATGCAAGGAGGTATAATGTTTTGAGAATAATTGTGGTAACAATATAAATAAATAATATCATGACGGGTAGCATTCAATATATTAGGAACAAAAACCAAGAGAGACAGAACTATATGTTTTGACGTACATAAATATATAGTGGAATGATTTTTAAATTGCAAGAGTTTTTAAAGATTACGATGACTTTAAAAAAAAAAACTTTGGACACAAGGAAATAACTCATAAGTTCCTATAATTTCTTGAGCACATTATTCATACTAGAACTCAGGAAACCAATGACTTTTCAAGAAGGATGTTCATACTAATGGTTGGCATTAGTATATGTCATCAAAGTATGGAGATCCAACTGTCGATGATGCATCAAATAAAAAGAAGAAAATAATACATCATCAAGTAATCTAAGACACTATATGTGAGATAGATTTGGTGTGTCCAAGATAGAAACCTATCAACTAAAGAAGCTGAAAAAGGAACAACAACCCAAGAGAAGGGTTATGGAATCCTATCCTATATTGAGTTGTAGGTCATGAAAAGGTCAATGGATATAGTCAACCAACATATACAAGCTTACAGAGTTGAGACTCCAACAAGGTGATCTTAACTTAAGTGCAGGTTCAAAGATAGAAGTTGATGACACATTGGATCAAAAAGAAACATATTATAAAAAAATTCATGACTTGAAAAGAAGAAAATAGATTCTCTTAAACATGACATTTCATAAGCTAAGTCAGTTTCCAATGCAATTGGGATAGGTATAATGATGAGCAACAAACATTAAGAAAATTTCAACCAAAGCTTTACATTGTTGATGCACTTCACCAAGAGCATATCGATATTAAAACTCCTTAAGAATGTAATTTATTAGGAATGAGGAGTGTAGAAATGCCTCAACCATCGACATGCATTAACAACATAAAGAAAGAAAGAAAAAAGCTTGGAATTTTAAAACCAACTCAATGAAGAAGAAAGATATAAAAGATTAATGGACATAGGGCAATACATAAAAGTAATATAATACTTCACTACCATCACAACAATGACCTTGTAATAGTTGAGATTTGTGCACCTACATGATCTATGATCCATTTATATAAGGTATAGTAAACTTATTCATAAGAAGTATCCAATCACCATAGCAAGGACAAATATAAAGGTGACAAATAACTCAAGTCATTTATAGCATGAATTCAATTTTTTTTTTTCAAGATACAGATCTAGTTTGTAAGAGGTGCTAATAGATCATAGAAGAGATACAAGGTCAAGAGAAACAATCCAGAAGGAGATATAAGTAAGGTTAAGAGAACTGAAGTGTCATCCTTCTAACCCGACTCAATATCCTATGTATATCGGGACTATTAGCCTAATCCTTAAATCCTTAAACCTAGGCTCTGATACCACTTTAATTGTCACGCTCCGACCCTACTGTCGGGTACGTGACAACCGCCGTATGAGTCCCAAAGGTCTCATACAAGGCATTGGTAATAAATATTGTTTATACATATAATCAATACAGTGGAATATACATTCAAATCATCTATACAACTCTACTAACACAGTCCCGATATACCTATTACAATTCTATACTAATGACATCACTAAATAAAACTAAATCTGTCGATAGCCTCATCTTCATTAATTATCTCGATCGATCACCTAATAACCTGCACACATAGGGAATAGCGGTGTGCTCAGCCTTGTGGCCTAGTTCAAAATTATGGCTCGAAATCATAGCAAGGAAATCAAACATAGGGGGATATTCTAGGATGCCTTTGGTTTGTTAACAATCATATTTCTTGTTTAGGTGTATATATAGTAAGCAGCAGTACAATAATGTGACTATATAAATATCTCTAACTGTCATCTAAATAGTATCACATGTCTATATCACTAGTGTATGTCATCTATAGTGTATTCCAAATTTATGTCTCAAGACTCGGGCTATCAGCCTATGCTTAGGGAATACCCTGGCCAAGGGCATCCATAAGCCCATTAGTGCATTTCTGTCTCTCTCTCTACCTATGCCCGCTGCATTGATGTTGGCGGAGAGGACGGGTGACCCTTGATCACTCTCTACTGTCTTGCTAGTCGCCTACAATGCCTCCCCTAGCGAAACTGTCATACCCTTATATCCTCCCTGAACTCCGTGGGGGCATCGGCGACTCGTGTAGTACTACACATTATCCGAAGACAGGGTCACCATCAACAAGACTCATCGACCACGGCTAGTCGATACAATAACCCTAGGATCCGGACTACTCATCCGACTGTCTGCAGAATGTCAAGGATGATAGCCGTGTGGTCTACGGATCCACTGTCCAAGGCTATGCAGAAGGAGTCACTGTCCTAGTTCACAAGCAGGGATGCCTGCCAGGAGGTGTGCATACTAGCCGTAGCCAAAATGCTACAACCTCAGCGATATATTTGCTAGGTCCTTGGTCTAGTTTCATCCCCGTTAGTCATTTCAGGACTGTCACGACGACGGCCGTGCGGGTATTTACTTTCTGGGTATGGACCCACTTCGACTATCGGTCTATCATGACCCTAGAATTAGTTGGTTCTTTTCCCCACCAACTCCCAGTATCTAAGCTATGTGTAGCCTTGGGAGTGGTGTAACGAGAAACATTACTTCTTGACCATCAATAGTCTGCAGTGGTCATCTAAGGTGTACTGAGGTCACACCCTTCTAGACTATGATCAAGTAATGTCCCAAGGAGGTTCTAGCATCAGGTGTCACCTATGTCTCTATGTGGAGTGTCAGGTACTGATCATTGATACTACCTCCTATATATATTTGTTTGATGATTTAATATTTTATTTTTATCTTCATCCGCATGATATATGCTTAACACATAACACAAAATAATAAAATAATCATGCAGGAAAGATAGTAAATCATGTCTGATACTAACATAGCATGAATAACATATCAATCATACTAAATAAAATAAATCATACTAATATGCATAAACATATAGTATCTAACGTGCATCACATTTTATTTTGTTCAAGGCATGCAATACTTTACTAATAAAAACTTCAGCAGGAATTTCTCTAGTTTGAATAAATCCTAATTATGATGAACCAATGAACCTATATAGGGATCTGAGCTTCAAAACCAACCTAGATATATAAATAATACACAGCTCTCAAGCCGGAGTAATATACCTAAAATAATAAAGATTTTATTTAAAATATATGATAAAAATTATTCAATTACCAATGACTCAACATATGTAATTAATTTGACCTAATTCAAATTAATTAACCCAACTCAACTAGTAGGCCCAACTTCATACTTAAGCCCAACTTTAAATTCTTAATTATCATAGGTCAACTTAAATTTTTATTAGACTAGCCCAAGTCAATAACAAATTCAACTCAATTATTCTATTTTTTAACTTTATATCAAACATCATCATTAACTATGTGGAATTAGCAATAACTTTCCCTAGTGCAAACTCGTATTCAATTCTCTATATTAACACATTACATGCATCAGGAGGAAAAAAAAGAAGAAAATAGATAAAGACCAATAATTCAAATTCATCCAAGCTAACAACAATACCACACATGTTGAATTAATATGTGATTTTAGTGGATGTATTTCCTTGTTGGTTTGTACAATACTTTATGCCCATTTTTAGGATGATCTCTCTGTAGCCTCACTGAGTTTCGCGCAGGTTACAGGTTGACTTTTAGCGGGGAGTGAGAAAGAACCTAGTTGATGAACAAATGTTACTATGATACTCTAGATAGAGATTTAAATTTGTAGTGCTTTATGATACTTTTTAGGCTTGTATAAGTTGCGGTGTTGAAGTGCAGCTTATACGGCGGTTGCCACGTGCCCAAAAGTGAGTTTGGGGCATGACAACTTTGTAATAAATTGTAATGAAAAAAAGAGAGTAAATATTCTTTTGTTAGCAAAACAAAAGAGGGTTTCTTATAAAAATTATTGTGTAATTTTGTGTAATTCAAAGGCAAGATTATAATATTTAAATATTTAGTGGTTGTTATTGGTGCTATGACCACCAACAAATTTCAGATACAACAGTGGGAGTGGATAAGCAGTAGGAGGGAAAAGATTTGAGAAATAAATTTCAAAAATATATAAATAAATCATCATTGAAATGATAATAATAATAATAATAACACGATATTTATTTTATGATAATTAATTTTTTTACATTGGGATCAATTCTTATCTTTAAGTAATCAAGATTAAGGTCCTATATATACATATGTATTCTAATTCAAAATTATATATTTATGGTGTTTTATGATATAGTCAACATATGATCTGCTATTAAATGGATATGGGTCTTTTGGGAGAGAATATTGTAGATAGTGTCGTAAGATCCATCTCGGATGTGTGATTTATGAGTATCATCATGTGAGAGAGTCTTTTCAAGTGTAATTTTAAGATGCATCGTTGTTGGTGTATCATTATTGAGTCTCTTCTATATAGAAAGACGACTTATTATTGGATGTGCCAAACTATTATTGATATGATAGTTGATTTCGGTAACGTAAAAGAATTTCTATCTAATGACGGTGTTAGATATGAAATATTCTGAGAATCATGCATATCAAGTTCATCTATAGCTGTGTAGAATAAATTTATAAGAATACATTTATATGCCTAGGGATTCATTCTACCTTGCATATTTTGTCGATTGATTTTCTTTGAGGGAGAAAATGTCATCAAAATTATACTAGGATTTGTATGATTTTTAGATTTCTACTAAAATAGTTGCACAATCCATCAAGTTTATTTGAGATGGCATTCTCACATGTGCTTTTGGATTTGTTCTCTTATGAACATTGCTTAGGACTTATGTGATTTTTAGATTTATGCAGATAATGATATATATATCAGATTGAGTCTCTTCAAGTCAGAGTAGTATCAGAAGTGCTTTAGGATTTTTGTTCTCTTACTAATAGAGATTAAGAGCACCATAGTATATGTTTAAGGATCGTTGCAATGACTAATATATGCCAACATTGGTGATTTAAGGATTTCTATCTATTATTTTATAACTAAAATATAAAATATAAAACACATTTTTGAACAATACTTACTATATAACTTAGAATCTCTTAAAAATAATAAAAAGTATGAAATTGTAAGGTTCTATTTCTGAGCCAATCATGAAATTGTCCTCGACTTTATAAGCCAATTAATATAAATCAAATCATAAAAAATTATCAAGATTGATAGAACAAGCATTGACGTCAAGTTATTATGAAATATTTTCACATTTTTCATCATAATTTTCGAAAACTATTACAAAGAAATTTAGTTAATGGATTGAAATTTTGCTAAAAATAATCAAATAATATTAATAATATCCATGTAATTTGATATTATTTCTATGTGCATTACTAGATTTTGAAAGGAGACTATGAATTACTAAATATAGAAAGGAGACTATAGGCTGCATCATTTGAAACTATCGCAAATGAATTATTGAAAAGTTGAAATATTATCTTGATTTCTATATATTACTTGAATTATTTTATAAGACATATGGCTTATTTTATTGTTGTATAATTGGAGGTAAATTAGAGATAACTATAAGATATAAAAATGTTATCTTGACCAAAAATACTTTTAGAAAAAATTCATGCACTTGATAATTGTTGCTGGAGCTATAGATAGAAATATAAATTACCTAATGAAAGTCTATTATGAAATACAAGTTTTCATGCCATTTAATGTCCGATGAAATTCATAACCAATTGTATATAGTAGGTATTCCAAAAATATATTGATAAATATAAGACGAGAAAATAAAATAACTTAGTGACATACTCTTAAGTTGTAGCAGTTAGAAGAATCCTTCAATATAAATAGCAGCACGCACGCATATCTATATATGGCAAAACACTAGCTCCATATAACAAATACAACCACCTTCTATATCTCTATTTTGCTCTCTCTACACTATATATATTTATATATATACATAAATATATCACCCTCTACCTCCCTCATCCACAAGTCCTACGATATTATTAACTTCATCCGTAGCACAATTAAAGTATACCTTTCATCTCTCTCAAAATGTGGACGACCTTCTCCTGCAAATACTGTTCTCTACAGTTCAATACAAAAGAAGATATCATTGGTCACCAGAATATACACAAGAACGTGCGCCCCTCTTCTTCTATTACTACAACATTCGCATTTGGGCCAAGGGAGGCTACAACTTCTATACCCCTTTCCTCAGCAATGCTCTTCTCTTGTGAGCATTGTCCTCAACTATTTGAAACATTATCGAACATCTATAGTCACCAGAGGGTGCATGATAAGCTCATTGTAGGTTGCATATCACGGTCAACTGCATGTGGAATAATGAAGGCTGTTGCTACTCTACCCCATCCCTCAATAATACCCTTCTCTTGTGACTACTGTGCTAAAGAATTTGAAATATTTTGGGGCCTCAATTGTCACAAGGGTAGAGCATACAAGGAGCTTAATGCAACTTCCACATTGACACTGGCTTTGATATGCACATGCCTCGACTTAAGATACGTGCAAGCAAGTTGGTCCCGATCTTCCATGTAGGAAAAATCCTTAAGACGATAAGTTTTGACTTTCATGAAAGAGGGGCTAACCATGATCTAGGATCACGACCAGCAACCTCGTAATTGCTAAACCACTCATCAATTAGTTATCAACAGTGTCAAACATGACTGACCTATTCATGAAGAACGACACGAACAATTCATGAGAATTGAAAGAGCAACAGTTGACGGATCACTCAAGAAATTAGACTTCAGATTCTGTAGCAAAAGCCTTACAATAGTGGTGGCTAAAATAAAATTCAAAGTCCCTTCAACAGGGCTTGCTCCACCAAATTTATAGATACAATAATGGATATTTTTTCATATTTTATGTTACTAAAATAGGAAAAATAAATAAATAAGTTTTCTTCTCTTTGCACGCAAATTTTATGGCATATATGCAGCTTCCTTCACGAGAGACATAAATTTTAGAAAATAAATATTCCTTAATTTGTTCTTCAAATAAATATTTGATTTACTCTTAAATAAATATTCCTTCAATTTTACTCATGCAACTTTCATATCAATAATTCCTCCATGTGTTTCCTTGCATGCAGTGACAAGTAAACAATAATAATTAGGCAATATCATTAGTTCTGTAATTAAGTAATTAATTTACCTAAGAAAATAATTCACCTGTTGTCCTAATTATTGGGCTCGGGCTCATGTCATTGGGCCTTGCATGCTAATTGAATCTTGCACGGGTGAACTAGTGATGTCCTCATCATACTCCCCTTCTTGAAAAAAAGTGAACCTTGACTCTATCTCATCTTCATCTCCCAAGTATGGAGATAAATCAGCTACATTGAATGTATTACTCACTCCATAATGCTTAAGTAGTTCTAGCTTCTAGGCATTATCATTGATCTTTGCAAGAACGTTAAATAGACCGTCACCTCATAACATTAGTTTGGACTTACGCTGATTTGCAAAATGATCTTTGCGCAAATGCAACAAAACCAAATCTCTTTCTTCAAAAATAACTTCCTTTCTGCCTTTATTCGCTTGCTTCTTATATTGTATTTGCATCTTTTCAATATTTGTCTTGGTTATCTGATGTATCTTATGAATCATCTCAGCATGCTTCTCGGCATTAAGATTACCTCTTTCTGAAGATGGTAGAGGTAATAAATCAATTAGAGTAGCAGACTTAAATCCATAGACTACCTCTAATGGGCAGAACTTTGTAGTAGAATGCACGGCATGGTTGTAGGCAATTAATGTGCAGTAAGCACTCCTCCTAAAGCTTTAGATTCTTTTTAATGTATTGCTCGTAGCATGGTACCAAATGTGTGGTTGACGATCTCAGTTTATCCATCAGTTTGGGGATGACATATAGTTAAAAATAAAAATTTTGTCTGAAGCTTACCCCAAAACGTCCTCCAAAATTGGCTTAAAAATTTTGCATCACGGTCTGAACCAATTGTTCTCAAGACTCCATGTAGGTGAATGATCTCCCTGAAAAGTAAATCAACAACATGTAGCATCATTGCTCTTAAGATAAGGTATGAAATGAGCCATATTAGAAAACCTATCGATAACAACAAATATATTGTCTCTCCCCTTTTTAGTCCTTGGTCAACCTAATACAAAATTCATAGAAATATCCTCTGAAGGTACTTTTGGAATAAGAAGAAGCGTATATAAATCAAGTGGGTTTAAGTGAGACTTAGTTGTTTGACAAGTACTGCATCTCCCCACGTAACGCTCTATGTCTTGCCTCATCTTTGGCTAATAAAAATATGTGGCCAATACGTCCTTTCTATGTGCCTCCTGCAATAATAATGTAAACCCTATTTTCTTTATTAAAAAAAGTGAGAGAGAGAGAAATTTTATAATATTAAAATAATAAATAAATATTTAAATAAAATAAAATAATATATAAATAAAAAGAGGTAAAAGGGAAAAGAAATTTTTTTTAAAAGTAAATTAAGTATAAAAAAGATAAAATAAAATAAGGAAAAAAATAAATAAAAACCTGCTTGCAGCACGTGCTTCGAGTGGGCAAGGGTTTTAAACCCAAGAAATAGGCTGACGCCTTAATTCCTGAGTGGTCGGCAGAGGCGGAGCTAAATTGTCTCCGGCGAGTTGTGTGTGCGATGGGAGAGGATTGCGGCTGAAGTTGTGCATCGGTTCTGGGGTCGGCGAGGCGTGGAGGTGGCTCCGGCGGGCTGAAATCGAGTGAGGAAGCGGCAGGGGACCTCCCTGTTTCCGTCGATTTCGTTAGCGAGGAACATGACGATTGTTCCTCCCTCCGCGGTGAACTCTCTAAAGGTGATTCGACTCAAGTGGAGTCGATTTGAGGTGGTGGCAGCGGTGTCGAGGGTTCAGGGGCGGCTGTAGCTGTCACGCCCCAAACCCACCTTTGGGCACGTGGCAACTGCCGTATAAGCTGCACTTCTCCACCACAACTTATACAATTTCTTTTTATTAAACCAGCAGAAACATAAACAATGTACAATTTACACAAATACTATCACAATGAAACATCTATCTAGATTTATAAAATAAATTCTATTTCTTCATGACTAAGTTCTCCCTCACTCCTTACACCAATGTCCAACCTGTAACCTACGCAACAAGGGAAAAATGTACACATCTAAGTCGCGAAACTCAGTGAGGCTACAGAGAGAGCACCCTAAAAATGGACATAAGATATTATACAAACCGATAAGAAAATATATCCACCAAACCACACATTTAAATTAACATAACACAACATATAGCAAAACTTAACATAACAATGTAGCAGTCAAGTTATTCCTACAAAGCATATAAATATGATACTAAAACTTATTTTCATAACTTAAATCTTAAAAAGGTCTAATCACATAAATCAATATATATATCATAAGTTATCCAGTATCATTCCTAAGGCAGCCATCCTATGTTCAAGGCAAACCCCTCGTCAGGGATCTCCCCGAACCCCGTCAGTGTAACTCTACATCTCTGTCCTAGATGCTTGTACACTGACATTGGCAGAAGGAGCTGGTGACCACGATACTCCTTCTATATAACAACAAGTACCATACAACGCTGTATTTCTACCCCATGGCAGGATCACCACACATAATCACAAATCACTACGATCTACAGCCTGACAAGCTGAGATCCGCTGCATATGCAACCAATGAACCCGGACTGCTCAGGGACCCCACATCGTTGAGCATGCCAGTGTCAATCAGGTTCCCTAGCACTAGTAGCGCATGACCCGGTACTGTTCCTAGCATCCATATACTTTGAAGTAACCCAATAGGTTGAGCTTTGCACTGAAGTGAGATCCCGGTTACACCAAAGCATTTGAGGTTAAGTCAACAGAGCGTGCATTTCTACCTTCGCTAGCACATGGCTCCTCACCATATGTTGGCACATAGCAGACTAAGAACCTTAATGTCATCTCCTAGGTTACCATGACCCTCAGATGTCCAAAGGTTTTTAATTAAATGTCAAATAAGATCAATCTAGGTGTTATCATAACATGTACCTAAAGTGTCTCTAATCATATCTCATGTCATCATGTTCCATGTTCTCGCTAAGTATTTCTACATCTCTAGCAACATGAACATATAACAACATAACATGACATGAGTATCAACATCAAGAGCATGTATATAACAACATTATACATATACCAGCATGGTATAACTTTCAACCTCATATCAAGACATGCATATAATAGCATCACATGTTAACTAACATGCATCCTTCCAATAAACTACATGCTAATTAAATATGCAACCAAGTAGACATATAACTTATCAGCATGTACAATAATTAACAACGACCCTTAGGACTCAGCATCTGTAGTGGGCCAAGTAAATTTGAAACCATATGTCACGTCCCGACCCGCCTGTCGGGCACGTGGCAACCGCTGTATAAGTCCATACAAGGCATTCGATAATAAATATTATCTGCACACACAATCGACACAGCGGAATATACAATTAAATCACTTATACAGCTCTACTAACACAGTCCCGATATACTTACTACAATTCTACAATAACGACATCGATAAATAAAACTAAATCCATCGATAACCCTCATCTTCATCAAATATCCCGGAAAGTCATCTAACAACCTGCACACACATTGAACGCGATGTGCTCAGCCTTGCGGCCTAGTGCGAAATTATAGCTCGAAACCACAATATGAAATCTAAGGCTAAGGGGATCGTTCAAGGATGCCTTAGTGAGATTAGTTATCACATAACAAGCTTTTTAATATTTTACATGTATTATCCGACTATGTTATATGTCAACCTAGGTCGTAAGTAGATGTATGTCTTTGAATGTCACCTAGGTTATATACAATATCGGTGTCACTAGTGTGAATCATATATCATATCTTTATTTTTATATCACATGACTCGGGCTGCCGGCCTATGCTTAAGAAAAGTCCTGACCTAGGATTTCCCTAAGCCCATCAGTGACATTACAGTCTATGTCTCTACCTATGCCCGCTGCACTGATGCTGGCAAAGAGGACGGATAACCCATAATCACTCTCCATCATTTTACTAGTCGCTGACCATGTCTCCCCTAACAAAACTGTCGTCCCCTTACATCCTCCCTGGATCCGTAGGGGTAATGACATCTGTGTAGTACTTCACATTGTCCGCATACAGGGTCACCATAATAATAGTCTCATCGGCCACGGCTAGTCGAAATAATAACCCTAGGATCCGGACTACTCATCCGACTGTCTGCAGAACGTTAAGGATGATAGCCGTGTGGTCTACGGATCCACTGTCCAATGCCTCACATAGTAAATCACCTTCCTAGTCCAATAGCAATCAACGTTGGCTAGAATAAACGCACATCCGCACAATGGGCTGTGGCTATCCCGATTACATTGTGGCTAAGTCCATGGTAGGGTTCGTCCTCGCTAACCATCTAAGGACTATCACGGTGTCGCTTAAGCGGCACACGTGCGGGTATCAGTATCTGGGTATGGACCCACTCCATTTTTGGTCTATCTTGACCTAGGAGTTAATCTAATCCAACCCTCAGCTCACTCTCAGTATCTAAGCTATCTATGATCTGTAGCCTCGGGAGGTGCTGGTGTGTGAACATCACTAACCGAACGCTAATGGTTCGCGATGTCATCTAGGGTGCATTAATAACACCCTCAGTTTAAAATTTAGTGATGTTCTTACGTTGTACTAGTATCATGTCACCTATGTCTTTATACTAAAGTGTCCGGTATAAATCATGATACTATCATCTATGTTTGCTTATTTTTATCATGTTTCGCACGATATTATTTTGTATTCAGCATTACAGCATAATTAACTAACATGCGGTAAAAATAATAAATCATGCCAAGTAAAGAGGAAAAACAAGCATACATAGTATATTAACATGCAAAATAAAATGTAATAACATAATATGTATTTTTCTTGATAGTTTTAGAAGCATGGTATTTATTAAGTTGACAGGCATCCGAGAATTTTCTAACAAAATCTAATTAAGATTTTTCCTAGCTGGAATAAATCATATTACGATGAGCCTACGCACCTGAATTGGCGGTTTACTCTTCGGAACCAACCTAAAGTCCGTTCGCTGAATTTTATTCTCTAATACTATCTCAATCCACATGCTGTCATTTACGCATTTTATATTTTCCTGTCAATTATTCAACAAATTTTAATTCTCAATTCAGAAATAGTTTCTCAAACCTCTCTTCACCACTACTCTTAGAATGATCTCTAGAATCACCCCAATTTTTTTCCCAAGTTTGCCGAAAAATCTCTTCGGTGATCGTCGGAAAGTTCATCGGAACACTCACTGCGAAGTTCTTCGATCAACACCAATATTGGTACCAATCGAAAGCTCTCTTCATGAGGATTCCAAAAATCATATTTGCCCCAATTTTTATAGCTCATACGTGATCAATTTCACCGATTAAATCAATTTGGGCGAAATCCCTAAGTTAGGGTTTTTAGCTCGTCGGCGGCCAACTGGCAGCCAATAGCCCTCAACATATATTCATATCGCCAGGTTTCCTGATCTGATAATATAACTATAATTTGCAACATAAGTAAAAGTTAAACGAGATATCTAATTAACCACATACTCAAATATCATATAGTAGCGTACGTGCTAACTCACGTAGGAGAGTCAACAAAATAATCTGATAATGTATTAATTATTTGGCTAGATCGTGACATATGAATCGATGATAAGATTCATAGTTAATCTACAATTTAATTGTAAACACCCACCTCGAAAAAAAAAAAATTTGGTCCGGTCCGGTCCGACCGAACCGGCCGGTCAACCGGTTCCGGTGGACCGGCCGCCCCTAAAGAGAGGCGCGGCTGCGAACGAGAGGGGCGAAAGCCCTATCTCGCTTGAACTCTTCGAGCGCCCCCTTTCCGGTGTCGTTCCCCGTTCCTCCGGCTCCCCTGCTCTCGGCGCGGATGATCGGCGACGAGCTCGCCGGCGCGCCGCCCGTTCGCCCTCGTCCCCACTCGTTGCAAGTCGACGCGTCAGAGAGCTCAGCAGCAGCTCCAGGTCGAGCGTCCCTCTTCTTCGTCTTCTTCTCTTCGCCACCCCGCAGCAACGACGACCGGCGGGAGCATCGCCGGCCAGCTGCTGTCGTCCCGACCTTCCCGTCCTCATCGTCGAGGGTTGGGCTACCGGAGGGAGTGCGGCCGCGACCCCCATTGGCGTGCACGCCGCTCTGCTCCCAACTCCTCCGCAGGAACCCACGGCTGAGTCGTTGCCGCTACTTCGCCTCGACCAGCCGCTGGAATACATCGACGTCTCCTCGCTCGGTCTCCTAGGAAGCGTAGCAGCCGGCGATCGACTTCGGATCAGCCGGCAGAGTCGTCGAGCGGTGGAAAGCTCGGGCGGATCGAGCAGGAGATGGCGACGAACAAATCAATCCTTCTACCCATTTCGGCTGCTGCAAATCCTTGACGACTCCTCGCTCCACTTCGTCTACGGTGTAGCTGTCGGCGTTCCACCCAGATCGATGTGAGAACGCAGCGGCGAGTTGTTTGCTCGAGGTGGAAAGAGCAGAGGGCAGCGACGCGTGAATCGATTCGTCCGCCCGTTCCCATCCGTTTTCATTCACCATTTGCGAGTTCTTAGGTGAGAAATCCGTCCCCTATCGACCTCTTCCCACCTTCGATTTCGCGGACGATGCGTTTGCCGTCCGCGGGTGGTTCGATGAGCTCCGAGAGCTCCGGCGCCTTGTTCTTACGGCCGGATTGTTTGCAGCGCGCTTCCAGCCATCTCGCGTATGAGGACGCCGGGTTGTTGGCCGGCGAGGGCGTTCGAGCGTGGCCGGCGGAAGCATCGGCGAAGGGTTCGGCGAAGGAACGGCGAGGAGCGCGGCGAAAGGTGTTATTTCGCCCCTTTTCCTAATCGTGATTAAGGATTTCCTTAATCACGATTAGCGTTAATTAACTACGCTTAGTTATAAATAAATATAATTAGTGTAAGATGGGTTAATATATGCTTAGATTTAATTAAGCATGGTTAAGATTAGATTAATTAAGCTTAGTGAATAAGTAAAGTATTAAGTTAAAGAAATCGGTTGGGTTGAACCAGGTTGGAGTTAGTTGAGTTTGAGTTAGGTTTGGGTTCAGATCAATTTGGGTTGGGTGAGCCGAATCAACTAACTGAAACTGATTCGAGCTCGAGTCAAACCTAAGTAGTTTGGGTTGGTTGAACCGGACCCGAGTCGAACCGTATTGACTTGAACCGGACTCGAGTCGGACTCGGATTTAGCTGGTTTAAGCTGACTCGATTGAACCGAACCAATTAGGCGTGGGTCAGACTCAGGTTGAACCGGATGAACAGTGACCGATCTGGGTTGACCGAGTCAACAGCTGACCCGGTCAGCATTGACCGGGCCCACCGCTGACCCGGTCAGCGTTGACTAAGTAACAGCTGACCCGTCAACATTGACCGGGCCCACCGCTGATCCAGTCAGCGTTGACTGGTCAACCGTTGACCGGTCAGAAAATAATAAAATAATTAAATAATTAATAAAATAATATTAAAATATTAAAAATAAAAAAAATAATATTAAAATAAAAAATCATAAAAATAGTAAAAATTTCTATGGGTTCTACTTGGGCCCTTGGGTGACTTGAGCCAAGTTATGGGTGAGTTTAATGAGTAAAAATTGAATAAAAATTCATTTAAGTTAATAGATAAAAATTTAAAATATGATTAATTAAGAATTGATTAGGTGGGATTAAACCTAAACTTGTATAAGATTAATTTAATGTAATAATTAGTTAATTGATAGATTTTAATTTATTTATTGTAAGGAAAAATAGATTAAATCTATTTTAAATAATTGTATTAATTAGGACTATGGGTGCGCAATCCGAGTAGCTCGGCGGGTGATTATCTCCGCGTGACTTGGTTCAGAGGAGCAGATCACTAACCCAGGTGCGTTGGTTCTCCGATGGTAGGATTTATTCAAGCTAGGGAATTCCCACTGGGGTTTTCTTAGGAACAATTCTTGGATGTCTTAAATATGATAAACAATAATGCTTGATAAGATTTGAATTGCATGCATGTTAGTATAGTTTATTTTATCTAACATGATTGTTCTGCTAGGTATCTAACATGTTCTAGATTTGTGTCCTGCATGCTGTACTGTATTTCTTGCTATGTGTTAAATATTTATCATGCGGACATAGATAGTAGATAACGACATGTTAGAACCTTTGGCGACGTCACCGCTAATTAGACAGAAAAAGGGGCCTTTCCCATATGCCCCAGTTGACCGCCGCGACCCGACGGAGGTCAAAACGGTGACGTCCCGTTAGGCGCCACTCCCGAGGTTGATGCATAGCTTAGATACTGGGAGCGCCACTCCCGAGATTATGCATAGCTTATATACTGGGAGTTGGTAGGGTAGGAGACTGTACAAACTCCATGGTCATATTAGACTGGAAATATGAAGCAAGTTCTTACCCGAAATCTTCACCCCCACGAGTGTCGTTTAGGCGAGCTCGTGATAGTCCTGAGATGGTTAGCAATGATGAGCCCTACCATGGACGTGGCACCGATGGAGTCGAGGTTGCCATAACCCATTGTGCGGATGTGCACCAATCTCGATAGACGTCGACTGCTACTGGACTATGAAGGTGATTCCACATGCGACGCCTTGGACAGTGGATCCGTAGACCGCACGGCTATCACCCTTGACGTCTGTAGACGATCGGATGAGTAGTCCGGATCTTAGGGTGGTTATTCTGGCTAGCCGTGGCCGATGACATTGTTATATGGTGACCCTGTCTACGGACATCGTGTAGTACTACATGGGTGTCGTGGCCCCTACGGAATCCGGGGAGGATGTAAGGGCACGAGGTTTCACTAGGGGAGGCATGGTTGGCGACTAGTGAAACAATGGAGAGGGACACTGGGTCACCCGTCCTCTCCGCCAACATCAGTGCAGCGGGCATAGGTAGAGACAGAGACAGAAAGGCACTGATGGGCTTATTGATACCCCCGGCCCGAGTAGTCACTAAGCGTAGGCTGGCAGCCCGAGTTATGAAACTTTAAAGTCTCACCGTGATGTAGGTGACAGATGGTTGACATTGACACTAGACAGGACTTAGGTGACATCTAGTGGATTTACACATTTATTTATTTATTTATGTTGTATATCTTCATATAAATTGTTTAAACGATATGACATGAAAGATGATGAATAATTACCAAAGATATCCTAGAATACTCCTAGCCTTTGATTTCTTTATTCGGTAGAGCCGTAATTTCGCACTAGGCCGCAAGGCTGAGCACACCGCATTCAATGTGTGTGCAGGTGTCGACGCATTAGATGAGATCGTTGACGGAGGGTTCGTCGCGGAAGGTATACGATCGCGGATTTCGAGTTTTCGTATGCCGGTCTTAGATTTGTATCAGGAGATATCGGGACTGTATTTAAGATGTTATTTGGAAATGTGGGTGTATGTATTTTATTATTCGTATTTATGCCTTGTATGGGCCTGTCGGGCTCATACGGCGGTTGCCACGTGTCGTCCTGCTAGTCGGGGCGTGACATTAATAATCCTGATAGACTACCTGATACGTCAGTTATCTAGCATGAGAGTATAAACGTGAGAGTACATCTGGAGCTTCTATATTTAAGAGTCAAACTCTAGGAGCAAGAGCTCAAATTAGAGTGGATACAATCGAATATTGATAGATTTATTTGGACTCAATATCTCAAGATGGGGTCATGTGATACAAATAGTATGATTAAAATATAACATGAGATAATTTGATATCAATACTCTTAAGATTAAAGTGATGATCGCTACCTATGTTAATATAATGGGTGATCATAATGCACACAATAAGGTAACATTGAGTATGATCATGGATAGATTTACTTGATCATTTAGAAATAAAACTTGATCGAAGATCTGAGCATATTGATCTAAGTTTCTAACTCTTCTCCCACACAGTGGAGATTGTAGCCATATATACCATCTGGAGATTTATAGATTTACATTCTTTATATTAAGGCGGTTATCGGCTTAAGAAAAATTAATCATAAAGATCGACTGTCATCTGAAGTTTATTCTCTGACATTGTCTCGATCCACGTGCCGTCATTTACGCATTTTATATTTTCCTGTCAATTATTCAACGAATTTTAATTCTCAATTCAGAAATAGTTTCTCAAATCTCTCTTCACCACTACTCTTAGAATGATCTCTAGAATCACCCCAATTTTTTTCCAAGTTCGCTAGAAAATCTCTCCGGCGATTGTCGGAAAGTTCGTTGGAACACTCGCCGCGAAGTTCTTCGATCAGCACCAATATTAGTACCAATCGAAAGCTCTCTTCATGAAGATTCCAAAAATCATATTTGCCCCAATTTTTATAACTCATACGCGATCAATTTCACCGATTAAATCAATTTGGGCGAAATCCCTAAGTTAGGGTTTTTAGCTCGCAGGCGGCCAACCGGCGGCCAATAGCCCTCAACTCCGGTACCAATGGATAGCTCTTGTCAAGGAGAATCTATAGCTACCAAGTTTGCAAGGTTTCACGGCCGGAATCACCGGAAATTGTCGGAGCAAGCTCCGACGATCGAAACCCTCACCGCTGATGCCTCTCGCGTGATTTCTCCCTCATCTCTACACCAAATTTGGGCATCTTAGTATCAAAATGAAGAGGAGGTCGAGATCTACCTATGGTTAAAATTTAGGAGCCTAGTTCGTCGTGGTTTCACCGGAGCATCGTCGGGAAGTTAGCATCGTCGTCGCCGGTCCGCGCGGAGGAGAGGAGAGAGAGAGAGAGGAAGGGAGCGCGGGCGAGTGGGCGTTCGGTGTGAAGAAAATGAGGTTTTTTAAAAAAAAATTAATTAATTAAAATCTTAAATCCTAGATTAAATCTTGACCGTCCAATTGACCAATCAAACGACGTCCAAATTACGATCCGTCTGCGTCGTTGGATTCCTTATCAAAAATACTAACTGATGGTATAATTTTCACATCAAAATCTCATACTTCAAAAATCCATATGATTTTACAAATAAGTCCTTTAAAGAATTTCTTTTATGATTAAACTCTCTAAATACTAAAATTACACTATTGCCCTTATTCAAAAATTATGGGTCTCACACCATAAATCCTCACCTAAGTCTCCAAGCAAATCAAACAAAAATTCACAGCTTGGCTGTGATTTTTAAAAGCAAGCAACAATCAAACACAACTCCTTCTCACCCCAACACAATTATAGCTTGGCCGTGATTTGTCAAGCAACAGCACAGCAATCAATTTTCCTAAGATAAAATAAATACATCTTATAATCATAAATCATACAATTCAAACAAGAATTTCCTATCTACCCTTCTACTCACATCCTCACATTATTTTCTTTATTTTATTCAATTTCTTATAATTAACCAATTATCCATCATATTACAATCACAATCCAAGACAATCAAAACATCAACAAGCTTATAAAATAATTTATTATACTTAAAAATTATAATCAATATATATCACCTTAATTAATTCTAAATAATTTTAATAATCTTTTGAATAATCTAATTACAGTAATTAAATTCACAAAATTCTAATTTATTGAGATTCATTAATTAGAAAAATCTAAATAAATTAATTTCCTAAATTTTATTATATTTTGAATTTATAAAATTCTAAATTATTTAATTTCATTAATTAAAAAAATCTAATAAATCTTATTAACCCTTTTTACAAGATCCTATATCCATAAATTTTGTAAAAATTCTAAATAAATTATTTTAATTCTAATAACTGTAATTTAAATGGCATAACTCCTACAAAAATCTTTATTCATGCATTTAACATATAATTACTCCGTTTAAATCCTAAATTAATCTAATTTATCATAATTAAACCAAAAAACGTGAAAAATTCTATTTAAATTAAAAAAATTATATCTAAGCATAATCTAGCATGACAATTTATTTTAGATTTTTCTGATATCGTTAACGCACTCAAAACCCGAAACCCAACTTTAATAAATTCGAAAACTAATTCTAAAATATATTACAAATTCTAAATAAATTTCTTAAGGTTCAAAACTTACCAATAAAGCCTTAGCCACGTTGGACCGCACTGAACCATTCATAAAATCGTGAAAACCAGTCCAACCATAATCGAACCGGCCCTGAACCGGCCACGAACTTGACCGAACCGCAACCAGCCGAACCGCCGCACACATTACGCACGCGCACGCCCGTTCAACTTGCATCCCCGCCCCGCTCGCAACCCGGCCGCATCGCCGCCTTTATCGCCGCCGGTTGCCGCCGGTTGCCGCTGCTTCTCCACTCCAAACGTGCCGGAAGCTGCTCGTCCTCACGTTCCTCATCTTTCTCCACCCTCCAGCCACCTTTTCTCACCGCCGATGGAGCTCAAGAGCTCGCAAATCCCACCAACGCTGCTGCCTACTTTGCCGCTGATGGTGCCACCGGTTCCAGCCATAATACTCCAACTCCCACTACCGTCAAGCCTTCACCGCAGTTGTTCCCTCCTCAATACGACTCTACAGAGTCGTATCATCCTCACCGCGGTGAAAGAGAAGGCTCGTCGTGCTCCTCACCGGCACAATAGCCGCGAACAGAGAAGTTCCTTTGTTTGCCGCCCTTTTCGCAAATCCAGCTAGCCGGAGCCACCTCGTTCGCTCGCAGCGCCAGACTCCAACGCCCAGATATGCTCCTCAGCTCCGCCTGTCAGATCGAGGCTTGCCGGAGCTCCCACCTCGCTCGCCGATGCCGCCAACCACCGAACAGGGCAACCCCCTATTTAAACCCTAGCAACGAGTCGGTCGACTCGGCCTCAACTCAGCCCGACTCGGCCTCAACTCAGCCCGACTCGGCCACAACTCCGCCCGACTCGCCCCAACTCAACCTCAACCTGCCCCAAATATATATATATATATATTTTTTATTTTTTTATTTTTCTTTTTCCTTTTGTTTTTAAATATTACTTTTTATTTACTATTTTCTCATAATATTTAATATTTTTCTTTTTATCTGATAAATAAATATTACTATTTATTTATTTATATTTTCTATTTTATTTTCTTTCTTTATTATTCTATTATTTTATTAATTTAAAATTAAAATAATAATATTTTTTTATATAGAAAACAGGGTTTACAGTAGCAAAGTTCGAGTGGTTGCAATGGTGGCCAACGAAGCTTGGAGCCTTGTCGGTGGTGATAGGAGGTGATTGATAGGTTGAGGAAGGCGCGTCGTGTAAACCCTGTTTTCTAGAAATTTTTTTAAAATTTTATTTTATTATTAAGATAATAAATTGTCTTATATAAAAAAATAAATAAAGATTGAATGTAAATTTAAGTATTATTAATAATTTCTAAGTAAATTTTTAGAAAATTTTAAAAAAAAATTAGATTTAGATTTTTTTTATAAAAATAAAAATAAAAGAAATTAAATCGCTGCAGCACGTGCTGCGCACGTGCGCATGCTGCCATCGCGGGGGCGACGGTTCAAAACCCTCGAAGGGTTTGAACCCTCCCCTATTTTTGGGGAGGGAGAGGGCGACGAGCGGCGGAGTTCAACGCTTCGGCGGTCTTCATCTTCAACAGTGGAGAAGATGTGGCGGGAGGCAAGGCAACGATGTCAGGATTGGCGGTGTGCAGAGGGGGCACCAGCGTGCAGCAGGTGATGGGCTGCGAGAAGGATTTAATCCTTGAAATAGGGCAAAGCCTTGTTCCAGCGACGAGGGCGGCAGCAGAGTTGAATTCTCTCTAGCGGGTGGCTCTTCGTCGACAAAGGAAGGTGGTAGATGTAATTGGGAGTTGGTCCCGGCGGCGTGAGGGGAGGAAACGATTTCGGCGGGTAGAAAACGGAAAAAGGGGACGGGGAGGAGCGCGGTGAGCGACTTTTCCTCCGTGGCGAGCTCGCTGAGCTCGATTCGACTCTTTAGGAGTCGATATCCAGCGACAACCGTGGCAGAGGAGACGTGGTAGTGGCTGGCGGCGTTGGTTCCGCCTGCAGCAGAGGAGCCGAGGATAGCGGTGGTGGTGAGAGCGCCTGGGCTCTACCGACGGAGCAATGAGGCCGCTGGAGAGTGGAGGAAGGTGGGGAGAAGCACTGCGTGTGTTTTCTGGTGGGTTGTGACGGTTGACGAGCGGCGATCGATGCTCAATTTGACACCGGCGCTCAGTGATCGAGCAGAGCACGAGCGGACACGAAGATGATTTGGTCGGCGCGTGCGAAATACGTGAGCCGGTTCACTTGAACCGGTCCGGTCTAGTTCAGGGCCGGCTTAAAAGGCGGTTTACCATGGGTTTCACTGGAGACAGTACGATTCGACTTTGCTAGAACTTTGTTGGTAAGTTTTGAGTTTTTAGGAATTTATTTAGAATTTTTATCAAGTTTTAGGTTTGATTTTTGAATTATTTTAAGTTGGGTTCAAGGTCTTAAGCGCCTTAGTGTCATCAAAAAAATCTATAATAATTTGTGAAGCTATTTATGCTTAGATGTAATTTCCTTGATTTAAGTAGAATTTTTCCAAATGGTTAAGGTAGTCTTTTGATTTAATTAAGATGATTGGATTTATTTATGGTTTAAATGAATTAATTGTGTGTTAAATGCATTGAAGAATATTTTTGGCAGATGTTATTATGTTTGATTCATGTTAAACAGAATTAAAATAATTTAATTTAAAATTTTACAGAATTTATAAATTTTATGTTGTGATTAAATTAGATAATTAGGTTCGTTAATATATTTATTTTTAGAAAATGGATTTTTACAGAATCATTAAAAATTATTTTTAGATTAATTAAGGTGGTATAATTGATATGATTAATTAAGGTGGTAGAGTTGATTTAAATTGTTAGAATAATTTATTTGTGCAAATATGTATTCAATTTATGGTATTATGGTATAATTTAAATGTAAATAAATTTTATGGGTCTAGCTAAGGTTGATTGGATGAATGATTGTAGTGGTTGTGTCTATTAAATTATTTAATTGACTTAAAGGTAATTAAATATAATTTGGGGTAAGGTTGTGAGTAGTGCGGGTTGTTAGAAAGATTGTTGAGCTGTGTTGTGTTATTTATGTATATTTGTTCACTTGTATTTATTTTATGTTAGGAGATTTGTGTTGTTGTGCTATTGCTTGATAAATTTTGCTTTGCTTGATTGATTGCTTGCTTGCTTGCTTGCTTTAAGAATCACAGCCAAGCTGTGATTCTTGTTAAAGATCTGCTTTGAGACTCATGTGAGGGTTTATGGTTTCAAATTTATTTTGGCCTACTAAAGATGTTGAGTCCTCAGCGTCGTTGTTAATTATTGTACACGTTAATAAGTTATATATCTGCTTGGTTGCATATTTCATGAGCATGTGAATTATTGAAAATATGTCATGTTAGTTATACATGATGCTATTATTTGCATGCTCTTGATATGAGTTTAAAAGCTATATCATGCTAGTTCATATATGATGCTATTATATACTTGCTCCTGATGTGAGTTTGAAAGTTATACCATGATGGTCTATGTATGATGCTGTTATATGCATGCTATTGATATTTATGATCATGTTATGTTGATTATTTAATATGTTCATATTGCTAGAGATGTAGAGACACTTAGCAAGAACATGGAATATGTGGACATGAGATAAAACTTGAGATACTTTTGGGTCCTGTTATCATAACACCTAAAGTGATCTAAATTGATATATGACTAAAAACTTTGAACATCATAGGGTTATGATAACCTAGGAGATGATGTGTGGGTTCTTAGACTGATATGTTCCAACATGTGGTGAGGAGCCATGTGCTAGTACGGTAGAGGGACAAGCTCAGTTGACTTAGCCACTAATACTTTGGTGTAGCCGAGATCTCACTACGGTGTAGAATTCAAATTATTTGTGTTACACGGGGGTAGAGGGTGTGCTAGGAACAATAATGTGCAATGCGCTACCAAGGCTAGGGAACCTGATGACTCTGGCATGCTCAACAGTGGTGGGTCCTTGAGCAGTCCAAGTTCATTGGTATCGTATACAGTGAATCTCAGCTTGCCAGACTAGAGATGAATGTGATTGTTATTTTGTATGGTGATCCTGTCATGGTGCAGAATTACAGCGCTATATGGTACTTGTGTTTGGAAAGAAGGGATCCGTCGTCACTAGCTCCTTCTGCCAACGTCAGTGTACAGACATATAGGACAAAGACATAGAGTTGATACTGATGAGTTCAGGAAAATCTCTGAAAATGAGTTCACCTTGAATATAAGAGGCTGCCTTAGGTGTAGAATAGATAGATAATGATTATTAATTGAAGTGATATGACATCTTTGATTAGTGACACTGTTATAACCATATTTTATGTATCCTATTATATGCTATGTTATGATCATATTCATGATGTTTCCTATTTATTGCCTCGTTATATTATTAACATGTTGATTTAATATGTGATTTTAGTGGATATATTTTCTTGTTGGTTTGTACAATACCTTATGCCCATTTTTAGGGAGCTCCCTCTGTAGTCTCACTGAGTTTCACGACTCAGATGTGCATATTTTTTCCCTGTTGCACAAGTTACAAGTTGGCTACTGGCGGGGAGTGAGGAAGAACCTAGTTGGTGAATGATATTTATTTTTGTAATCTAGATAGAGATATGAATTAGTAGTGGTGGATTAAATGTAAAGTGTTATTGCTTCCACTTTGTTTTATTAATAAAATTATAGTACTTTGCGATACTTTTTAGCCTTGTATAAGTTATGATATTGAAGTGCGGCTTATATGGCGTTGCCACGTACTCAAAGATGGGTTTAGGGCGTGAAATTTAAGGTGGTATCAGAGAATAAGTTTAAAAAGACAACATCAAAAAGTAAGGATAAGAACTTAGGATACACCATAGACTTAAGTTAACACGCCCTGACCCTACTGTCGGGCACGTGGCAACTGCCGTATGAGCCCAAAGGACCCATACAAGGTATTCAGTGATAAATACAGTCTATATACATCATTAACTCAGCGGAGTTTACAAATAAATCATCTAACAACTTCACTATTAACACAGTCCAGATAAACCTACAATAATTCTATAATAACAATATCAATAAATAAAAATAAATTCGTTGGTGGACTCATCTTCATCAACCGTCTCGTACGATCTCCTAACACACCTGCACACATATTGAGTGCGGTGTGCTCAGCCTTGCGGCCTAGTGCAAAATTACGGCTCGAAATCGTAGATAGGAAATCAAACACTAGGGGGAAGTACTAGTATGCCTTTGGGTTTATTAATTATCAATTATTAACTTTTTAAGGTAAAAAATACTATTGTATGTTTATATATGTCTCTACTTGTCATCTATGTCGTATATGTTTGTCGCTAGTATATGTGTGTTGCATAATATGTCTATATCTCTAGCATATGTCAACTAGATGTATCTCTATCTTTATGTCAAGTGCCTCGAGCCGCCAGCCTATGCTTAAGGGATATCCTGATCAGGGATTTCCATAAGCCCATCCGTACCGTGAATGTCTAAGTATCTACCTATGTTCGCTGCACGAATGTTGGTAGAGAGATCGGGTGACCGTGTGTCTCTCACTACTATCCCACTGGTCGATCCCTACACCCCATCCTAGTGAAACCTGTTGCTCTCATACCTGCCCCTTGGAATCCTAGTACAGTCACAACACCACCGTGTAGCACTACGCAACTGTCCGTCAACAAGATCACCTCAATTAATATGTCGTTGGTCACGGTTAGCCGAAATAAGTAACAACCCTAAATCCGGACTACTCATCAGATCGTCTGCAGAACGTCTGGAATAATAGCTGTGTGGTCTACGGATCCACTATCTAAGGATTTAAAGGAATTCACCTCTCCAATTCAATAGAAGTTGATGTTGGCCGAGTTGAGCTCGCATCCGCACAATGGGTCGTGGCTAACTCGACTACATGCCTGTTAAATCTTTGGAAGGGTTTATCCTCATTGGCCACTCTAGGACTATCACGTTGACGCTCAAACATCACGCATGCGGGTAATTGTATCTGGGTATGGACTTACTCCGCTTTTTGGTCTATCTTGACCTTGGAGTTAGTCTAGTCCATTTCCCAACTAACTCCTAGTATCTAAGCTATGTGTAGCCCAGGAGTGGTAATAGTGAGTGAACATCACTATTCAAAGACTAAAGCTTCGATTTGTCATCTAGGGTGTACTAGTGATACACCATTCCAAATTTATAATATAGTGATGTCCCTAGGAGATGCTAGTATCATATGCTACCTATGTCTCTATCTAAACTAGAGTGTTAGGTAATCATTCTTGATATTATCTCCTATGTAGTAATTTAACTTTATAATCCATATATCATCTTCTTTAGTAAGGTAGTAGCATATCATATAATAATAGAAAAAATAAAGCAGTATGCAAAAGAATTTAATAAAGCATGTTAAATACTAAGCAGTATACACATGACATATAATTCATGCTACATAAATAATGTCATTCAAGCATGCATGTTATTACATATTTAGCAAACATAGTATTTTATTAGTTTCAAGACATCGAAAACTTTCCTAATAACACCTCAGCAGGTAATTTCCTAGTTTGAATAAATCCTACTTCGATTAACCAATGCACCTTTCTCGGAATTCAAGCTTTAGAACCAACCGAATTAAAGTCTAGAGATAACAATAATAGGTAGCTCCCAAGATAATATCCCTAAAACAATAAAGATTTCATTTAAAATATATTTCATTACCATATATTAATAATTTAATAAGATAGAAATTATTTGGTTACTAACTTAATTTATGATTAATTTAGTCTAATCCCAATGTAAATAACTCAATTCAACTACTAGGCCCAACTTCATACTCAAGCCCAACACTTTAAATCTTTAATCCTCTTTCATCACCTCAAATTTATTAGAATAGTCAAATTCCCATATCAAACCTAATTATATTTTCAAATTCAAATCAATAGGAAATCCAAGATAATTATTCCCTAATTAAATCTAACATTATATCATCATCACTAGCCAACTAATATTCAACAATCCTTCCTTAGTATCAACCTTTATTCGATTCCCTTTACATACCCAATTATTATATCATATGCATAATCTCTAAGTAAAGAATAAAGAAAAACATAATGATGAGAGATAGAGAAATGAGAAGGAGGTGGGGAGATAGCTTGAATTTAACCAATATATTGGCCCCGAGGGCAGCGACGATAATCAACGTCTTGCCCTCGAGATCGGCAAGGACTTGAAGGATGGTGAAATTATAGGGATGTGAGGGTGTGATTTTTGTCCTTATGATTTTTGCCCAAATTCTAGTTGACCTCATTGAGCTTATGATGCCATCTATCCACATGATACCCTCTAGCTAGGATCATAAATTCTCTCTTGATTTAGTTCCTAAGTTATGATATTGAGACTTTTGCCCAAACCGAGCATTAAATTGTCTTAGGGTGCAATAACTATTTTTCCTTCCCCATTGCCAACTATGGGAGTCATTTATCTATTTGTATCAATAAGACATGGCATAGGATCTTCTATGCGGAAATATTGATGTTTGAATATTGGTACCTTATACAGCCTTGGATGTTTAAAATTGAAGAAACTATACTATGCAATGTAGTTCTTTTTCCTTAAGCTAGAAAAACCAAAATCTTGATACCCATGAACTATATGGAGAGAGGATCTAATCCATCACTGTCATCCACCGATCTGTTTCAATCATTTTCCTACAAACCTTTAGTAGTGATCATTCTTCAGATGTTGATTATTCTTAAAATATTAACCAACATTCTGTTGAATACTCTTGAGTGCATTTAAGGTGGTACCTTCCCTAACACTAACTAACCCAATTTCCTTCCACTAATAGTTAACAATTCTTTTATTTCCATAGTATAATTCTCTTCCAACTCTTTGTCAGTTCTCAAAACCCTTTTGGTGACACTCTTGACCTTTTCCAGAGTGGTTCTAAATATAATCTAGAACCTCAAGGTGTTGAACAATCTAGTAAGGGTTGCAAGTAAACTCAATAAACTCCTAATGCTTAAAGTTAACATTCTTAGCATGTTAGATTAAGAGAATTGATTTCTTATTCATATACTTGCATATCCTTAACGTTGATTATTGATGTAAACCCCCACCTTAAGGTGGTTTAATTAAGAAAATAATAAAAAATAAAAAATAAAAATTTTCTTAAGCTTAGATTTGAGGAAAATAGGGTTAAAGAATCTTTGAGTGGAATTGAGACTAAAATGAAGAAATTAGACTAAATAACAATGATAATTAGCATGTTTTACTATCTGCTCCGGCATGATTATTTTATTTTATGTTGTTACGTGGCATATGTTACACCCTTATCTTGCGGACAATAATAGACCTTAACACTCAATTGGTTGAGCAAACCAATGTGCATAGGAGGTAGTATCAGAAAACCTTACATGACACTCTAAGACATACATAGGTAACATGATACTAGAACCTCCCAAGGGACATCGCTAGAACAGAATTAAAGTAGGGGACGTCCCTTATACCTCCTAAAAGACTACTGTATCTGTTGATGGTCGAAAAGCGATGCCCTTTATCTCACCACTCCCGAGGCTAACACCTAGCTTAGATACTGGGAGTTAGTTGGGGAATGGACCATACAAACTCCAAGGTTATACTAAACCGAAAGCGGAGGGGGTCCATGTCTAAGAACCGATACCCACACGTGTGCTGCGTAGGCGACACCGTGATAGTCCTAAGATGGTTAGCAGGGAAGAAACCAGATCAAGAACCTAGCAAACATGTAGCCGAGGTTGTAGCATTCTGGCGACGGCTAGTATGCACACCTCTTGGCAGGTATCGCTGCTTGGGAACTGGGATGGTGACTTCCCTCGCTTAGCCTTGGACAGTGGATCCATAGACCACACGGCCATCATCCTTAACATTCTACAGACGGTCGGATGAGTAGTCCGGATCCTAGGGTTATAATATATCGACTAGCCTTGGTCGATAGATCGTTATTGATGGTAACCCTGTCTTCAAACAGTGTTGTAGTACTACACGAGTCGTCATTGCCCCTACGGAGTCCGGGGAGGATGAAAGTGCACGACAGTTTCACTAGGGGAGGCATGGTAGGCAACTAGCGAGACAGTGGAGAGTGATCAAGGGTCACCCGTCCTCTCCGCCAACATCAATGCAGCGGGCATAGGTAGAGATAGAGACTACAAGGCACTGATGGACTTATGGATGCCCTTGGCCTGGGTATTCCCTAAGCATAGGCCGGCAGCCCGAGTCTGGCGATAGAATGTCGGAATATTACATAGATGACATACAATAGTGACGTAGACATTGGATGTAACCTAGGAGACAACTAGGGACATGTATGTGTTTATATTTTATATGCAGTTTTAATATATTCCTGCATAAACATAGAAATAACTAATAACCAACCAAGGGCATTCCTAGAACCTTCCTCCTAGTTTTGATATTCTTACTACAATTTCAAGTCGTAACTTCGCACTAGGCCGCAAGGTTTAACACACCACGTTCAATGTGTGTGCAGGTTTAGACGAGTTGGTCGAGATCGTTGTCATCGAGTACGATGTCGGAGGTATACCTCACTTTTATACCGAAGTTATAAATTTCGATTTTAGAATTATATTAGGAGTATGTAGAGACTGTACTAGATGAATTGTATTAGTATTTCATAAATTCTGGATTGATTTGTACTCTTTATACCTTGTATGGATCCTAGGGTTCATACGGCGGTTGCCACGTGCCTGACAGGTGGGTCGGGGCATGACAATTGAAGACCTTGCTATGTAATCTTAGACAAGCATACCTATTGTACTAGATTAATATAATAGAAATAAACCAACTTTGGTTTCCAATCCTAGATTTTTCAAGTGATACTAGATGGAGGATCAAATAGGTAAACCTTACCCTTCATTAAGGACCCTTACTATATTTCTCACTTGGTGATACCATTCCTACCTCAAATAATTCCCATGCCCAACTAAAGAGTAAGCTTAAACCGAAAATAGTGAAATGTATCAATCATTATAGCCAAGTATAATAAATATGGAATTTAATCACCATCAGATTTACCTTGTCTCAAAGATTTGATTACCCTGAACTCTCGGATTTTCCAATTTCTATGAAATTTAGTATACATCTTCTTCACTGATTGCAAAAACCTACCCTCAAAATTTTAGCTTAATATGATATCTGTGGAGGAAGTTATGACTTTCCAAAGTTTACTAAATCTTAAAAATTTAGTGTGCCGAAAATTTGATACTCTTGAGTTGAAAAACCATTTATCTTTCCACTAGAATCTATCATGTCTATGCTAACAGCAGAATATATATCCATTGTTTTCCTTTATCTTTGATTTAAAATCTTCCATAACTTTGATTCTTTATCATAAAAAGTACTATGGACTTATGTGAAGAACGAAGCTGGAATTTTACCTTGCCTACATTATAAACCTTGGCAATTTCAGTTTCTTTATTCGTTTCTCTTAAAAATGATATACTCTTTGATGAATAATCTCCCATCACCATTTAGATTCCGTCCAGTACCTTATAAAAGTGCAAATAGGCAGAAGTATACTCTAGTGGAGAATAAATTTCTATAAATAAGGTAGTGACATATCCTTGATACTATACCTTATTGTTGCAAGTTCTAAAATGTGAGTATCACTACTATACCTTCTTGTTTAGATCTATCCTATAAACCTATACATCGAACATCTTAAGATTTATCATGATACATCACATCTTGAGAATCACTGAAGAAAGGTTCAAATAATGTTGAAAGCTTCAAAGAGTCATTATCTCTTATCCTTATTGTTTAACCCATTCTGTAACAATAGTCATCATCCAGATCCAGTCTATCCTAATGAGATCTTTTCTACTTAGCTAAATATATTCTATGCTTGGTTAAATGAAGTAATTAGATTTCAATCTCAAATACTAGTTGTGAGGATTGAATTATAGTCTATATTCATTGACCTCTCTCAGACCTCTTGAAGTAGTCAATTGAGTTATCAAAATCCAATGAGAACTTAATGTAGAGGAGCTGCTAGAAACCCAAGTTTACATTCTCTTCTACCCCATGAAGTAGGTTTCAAAACTAGTGGTTTGTTATATTGAAGTTTGGACTTACAATTTATTGTATGATGGTTTGATTTGTTGAAACATTGATTGAAACCTCAAGGCATCCTCTTGTGCTCCTTTGGTCCTTTGATTCTTTGACCTTTTTATGCAAGGTCAAACCTTAGGATGAGAGAGGGGCTAGAAGTAGAACCTTCATGAGTTAGTGAAACTACATGATGTGCCGGTGTCGAGTGTGCCGGATCGGGATCCCCGATTTACTTCTTGATGTTGATTATATTGCTTGATGAATTCTTTAATGATTCATTCTCTTGCTTGGCTCATATGGCCATATCTTCCCTTGGGAAAGTGAAATCTCATATGGGGTATCATTGAGAGAGGGCTTGTTTCCTTCCAAATGTGCTATGTTTAAAAAGTTAATTGCATGACTCTTTGAATAATATATATTCAAATAACTAACCTTTTATGATTGTCTCCTTATCTTTCTGAGTCAACTGATTTATTTGGGATGCTTAATTTAAATTGCTCCATCTTGAACTTCTTAGTTATCTTTGTTGTTCCTCTTGGTTACTTGTTTTGAATGCAACTGTTGGAATTGTTTAGAGACCTTTAGTTGGCCAATTGGTATTCTTTATTCCATTGAGTGTTAAACCTAAGGTCTATGACCTTAATAGGTTCACCTGCTTGTGTTCTAATTGATATCAGAGCACAGAGCTCTTATGTGAACATGACATTTCTAAGGGGGCTGATCGACTCAGAGCACATAGCTCTTATGTGAACACGACATTTCTAAGGGGGCTGATCGACCCTTAGAGATACTAGGTATGAGCTAAATAGTTGATTGGATACCTTTAGATATGAAAAGACTTTGATGCGATTTTAGGTATCGGTTAGATAACCAGGTGTCGAGCCATAAGCGACTAGTTGACGGGATTATATTATTTGGCAAAGATTGTAACTTTTCAAACTATGACTTTTCTCCCCTTGACTAGCCTGCTCTATCCTTCTTTCTAAATTGGTCGCTTATAGATTACAGTGTTAAAGTAATGCGGGACAAGACCATACAATGATGATATTGTTTGCCTTGATTGATTGATATCATTAGGTTTTTTTTTGTATCTTAGAAAGACATAGTGAAAACATTTAGAGGGTTAGATGGTTATTTTTGGAGGACCAAAAATCTTAAGGGGGAGAGGAATTGTAAACCCTGTTTTCTAGGAATTTTTTTTAAAATATTATTTTAATATTAAGATAATAAAATAATAAATAATAAATTATTTTATATAAAAAAGATTTAAATAAATAAAGATTGAATTTAAATTTAAGTATAATAAAATAATTTCTAAGTAAATTTTTAAAAAAATTAGATTTAGATTTTTTTAAAAAAATAATAATAATAAAATAAATATAGGAAATTAAATTGCCGCAACACGAGCGCTCGAGAGATGGGTCCCTGAGCAGTCTGGGTTCATTGGTAGCATATGCAAGTTATCTTAGCAGGTTAGGCTGGAGATTGTGTGGTTTATATTTTTGTGGTGACCCTGTAATGAGACAGAATTACAACATTATATGGTACTTATGTTGTATAGAAAGGGTGTCGTGATCACCAGCTCCTTTTGCTAATGTCAATGTACAGACACATAGGAAAGAGATTTAGAGTTGATACTTATGGGTTTGGGGGAATCCCTGACTAAGGATTTACCTTGAACATAGGTTAGCCGCCTTAGATGTAGTATGGAAAATCTACAATGTACTGGTTAAAGAAATATGACATATTTGCACCTAGTTGATCTATAATCCATTTATAGAAAGTGTGATAAACTTATTCAGAAGAAGTATCTAATTACCATAATAAGGACAAATATGGAGGTGACAAATAACTCAAATCATCTATAACATGAATTTAAATTTTTGTCAAGATATAGATCTAATTTGTAAGAGGTGCTAATAGATCATAGAAGAGATACAAGTTCAAGATAATCAATCCAGAATGAGATATAAGTAAGGTTAAGAGTACTAAGGTACCATCCTTCTGATCCTACTCAATATCCTATGTATATCGGGACTATTAGCCTAATCCTTAAATCCTCGAACCTAGGCTCTGATACCACTTTAATTGTCAAGCCCCGACCCATCTGTCGAGTACGTGACAACCGTCGTATGAGCCCAAATGACCCATACAAGGCATTTTAATGATGTACAAAGTTCACATACATTATCATTGCAGCGGATAATACAATTAAATCAATTAACTCAAGTCTACTAACATAGTCCCGATATACCTACTACAATACTATGATCACAAAAATGGTAGATAATTATGTACGTCGATAATCTCATCTCCGTTAGCTATCTTGATCGGTCGTTTAATAGACCTGCACACATATTAACGCAGTGTGCTCAGCATTGTGGCTTTGTGCTTATGGCTCTAACCGCAGTAGAATAACTCAAGTATAAAAAAGGGGAGATTCTAACATGTCCATAAATTATTTAATAATATCAAACAAAGCATGTAGAATTCGCAAATAAAATATAAAGCATCAAGAGAAGAACATGTAGTATAAGTGTGTAGCTCAACTATAAATATGAAGTGTGTTTATGTATTTAGATTATTGTCACCAAACATGTCATCTCATTCAAATATCGTGATCTGGGCAGCCAACAGATACTTAGGGGATCACCTGATCAGGGAGTTCCCATAAGCCCATCAATGTCCACTCTGTCTATGTCTCTACCTATGCCCGTCACACTGATGTTGGCAGAGAGGTCGGGTGACCGTGAATCCCTCTCTAATGGTCCACTAGGCGAATCTCTCCATCTCCACGCCCTAGTGACCTGTCACTCCATACGTCTTCCCCAGACAATCCATGGAGCAACTCGTGTAGTACTACACACTGTCCCCAGACAGGGTCACCGCACCTAGTTATACACATCGGCCACGGCTAGCCGGTAATTAACCCCAGGATCTGGACTACTCATCAGAAGGTCTGCAGAACGTCTGGAATAATAGCCGTGTGGTCCATGGATCAATTGTCCAAGGCTATGCAGAAGGAGTCACCGTACCAGTTTACAAGCAGCGATGTCTGTCAGGAGGTATGCATCCTAGCCGTCACCGGAATGCTACAACCTTAGCGACATGTTTGATAGGTCATTGGTTTGGTTTCATCCATTTTAACTATCTTAGGACTATCACGGTGACGACTTAGCGACACCGTGCGGGTATAGTAAATACATCACAACGTTCTCTGGCAATAAGCCAATCCATATCTTATCCCTACCCTTTATGTCCAAGATGATTTCAACCTCTTTGGGTGGTCTAGGTTTAGGAGCATTAAAGCTCGTATCCGTAACTCAGGAGTTCATATGTGATGCATCCTCAGTATTTTCATACATAATTATGTCAATGTCATTTCTCTATAAGTGCTGCTTGTTGATTTCTATGTATATGTCAAACTATCGTGTAACATGATAGTTTCCAGATATAACTGTATCATCTTATTATCTTTCGTCACATCAACATAGCAGATAATGAGCAAGAGAATAATCATAACACATATTTAAATAACAGCATATATAAGACTACAGCATATCATATTATTAATATTAACAAGCTAGTCTAGCATATAAAGCATGAATCATGATTAATCAAATATTAATTTCTAAGTAGTAAAATATTTATCTCCTTAGATTTCACTAACTTGAGAATAGCCTACTGTAGTGAACCAGTGCACCTGTAATAACAATCTTTCCTTCGAAAACAATCCATGTCGAAGTAAAGTATCCCAAAAGTTTAGCTATACACCTTTCAAAATAAGTTTCCTACATTAGCAATGTTTACATTTTTAGATTTCCTTAACTGTATGTTTTGAAAATAACCCCACCTCTACTAGGTTGGACTAGGTATAGTGTCACGCCCCGACCCATCTGCCGAACACGTGACAACCGCCGTATGAGCCCGAAGGACCCATACAAGGCATTTATAGATTTGTACAACTCACATACATCATCCAGTCAGCGGAATATATATTTAAATCAACTACTTCAACCTTTCTAACACAGTCCCGATATACCTACTACAATCACTATGATAACACAAACGCTAAAATAACTAGATTCGCAACCAACTTCATGTCTATCAGCTATCTCGGCCGATCACATGTTAAACCTGCACACATTTGAACGCAGTGTGCTCAGCCTTGCGGCTTTGTGCTTACGGCTCTAACCGCAGTAGAATATTTCAAGTAGGAAAAGGGAGATTTTAAGGTGTACGTAAATTACTCAGTAAAGCAAGGAAATATGTAAAGATAATAAATAAAGCATGAAGTATTCATAAATAGAGCAGGTATAAAATGTATGTAACCCAATCTATAAACAAGGTGTACTTAGATTACTCAGTAAAGCAAGGAAACATGTAAAGACAATAAACAAAGCATGAAGTATTCATAAATAGAGCATGAATAAAATGTATGCAATCCAATCTATAAACAAGGTGTACGTAGATTACTCAGTAAAGCAAGGAAACATGTAAAGACAATAAACAAAGCATGAAGTATTCATAAATAGAGCATGAATAAAATGTATGCAATCCAATCTATAAATAAGGTGTACGTAGATGTCTCTGAGTAACAATCACAAATAATGTGTCATGTCAATAAAATATTGTGTTCTGGGCAGCCAGCCTATGCTTAGGAGAGCTCCTGATCAGGGAGTTCTCATAAGCCCATCAGTGTCCTTTGTCTATGTCTCTACCTATGCCCGCCACACTGATGTTGGCGAAGAGGTCGGGCGACCGTGATTCCCTGTTCATTGGTACGCTAGGCGAATCTCTTCAACGCCGCGACCTAGCGACCCGTCACTCCATGCGTCTTCCCCAGACAATCCATGGAGCAACTCGTGTAGTACTACACACTGTCCCCCTGGACAGGGTCACCGCACCTAAATGTATACCACGGCCACGGCTAGCCGATATTTAATTAAACCCCAGGATCCAGACTACTCTTCAGAACGTCTGCAGTACGTCTGGTATAGCCGTGTGGTCCATGGATCCACTGTCCAAGGCTATGCTGAAGAGGTAACCGTCCCGATTCAAAAGCAGCGATGCCTGCCAGGAGGTGAGCATTCTAGCGGCCACCAAAATACTACAACCTCGGCGACATGCTAGCAAGATCATCGGTATGATCACACCCCCAACTAACCATATTAGGACTATCACGGTGGCGACTTCGCATCACACGTGCGGGTATGGTGACTAAGTCACGAGATTCTTGGCGATAAGCCGATCCATAGTAAATTCTACCATTTATGTCCTTTATAAATTTTCCTTTTAGGTGGTATGGTTTTCGGAGGGTCAAAACCCATATCCGTAGTTCAAAATATCTGCCATGATGTATCGTTAATATTTCCTCACATATGTGTGATAGTGTCATATGACCATAGATTCTATTTTTGATTGTTCGGGTAGATGTCAACTCTAGTGTTATCTACTTATCTACATCATACCCATAAGTGGGACACTAATGTTTTATTTATCATGACATCATGGCTGATAAGAATCAAAGGAAATAAGAGCATCCTAACATTCTCAGATAACAGCACATACAAGGTTATAAATAGATCACATAAGCAAAGTTAAAACTACCACATATCATATAAGCAAGGTTCAGACTACATATAATAAGAGCAAGATTATATAACACACAAACAAACATTATGATCAATTTAAATATCAGTTTTCTAAGCAGTAGTATTATCATCTCCTTAATTTTCACAATCTTGAAAGTAGTCTACTGTAGTGAACCAGCGCACCTGGATGTAGTAATTCGTCCTTCGAAACCAACCGTACAATAGCTTGAGCGTCGTTAAATAATTCGAGGTGACCTACCTATTACAAATATCATTGACTTTAGAGATTATTTCTAATATAAAGTATCTTCTATTTTATTTTTAATAAGCTAAACTAACCACCTTTCCTTATTTTCTTTAAACCCATCTCAACCCAATTTAGTTAAATGTTGTTCAACTCAATTTAGTTTATCCAACATAATCTACCTAATTACTTATCCACCATTACTCTACAACCTAATCACCCAAGTTCCAATACTATGGTGAGCTAATTAGAATTCTAAGTTATCCATAGTTTCAACTAATGACTCTAAATTTTTACCTAGTGATCATATCTAATAACTAGCAAGGTGGGACATTTGCAAACATGTCCTAGTGTTGACCTGTGTTTGATTACCCACTAAGACGTAATTATTATGTTACTTACATGTTCACTAGCAAGGAAGAAAAAGATGCAAAATACTACATGAGTAAAAGGGTCCTAATAGGGTAGGAAGAGGGAGGTGGGGGAGATAGCACGATTTAAATTCAGCATCACATAAACATAACATCATCAATTCAACAGCATATAAGCCCATCGAACTCAGCAATAAATAAACTCAATTCAACAGCATATAAGCCCATCGAACTCAGCAATAAATAAACTCCAAACCCCATTATTATACTCAACACAGAGAACTATCAAGCATAAATGCAACTTGATATCAATGCACAAATTAAGATTCAAAAGAGAGTGAAAGACAACGATGGGGTTCGTTGTCGAGCTTGTGGAGCTTGTGGCGATAGGTCTGGAGGAGGACGAGGTCGAGCGGGCGCACGAACAGAAGAGGTTTGTCGCCGACCTCACGGCGCGCGATCGATTGCGAGGGAGCGAAGAGAAGAGGGCTGCAGCAGCATCGCGGTCCTCAGCGAGTCGACGTATGTAGGAGGTGGGCTCGAAATCGAGAGAGCCGGATGTGAAGGCGGAGAAGAGGAAGAAGAGGCTGCGTCGCTCTTCTCGCCCGATCTAGGGCATGAAATGCACGCGAACTAAGGTAATGTATTCTCCGTTTGCAATAAAACACGACAAAATCTTTAGATCTTTGCAAATCTCTCGCTCTCCCACTACGCAAACAAGTGAGGATACTGGGACCTTATCTGGGCTTCGGGTTCCCAAGTAACCTCCTCAACATATGCATTCCTCCATAATACCTTCACTAGGGGAATGGACTTTCCCCGCAAAATTTTGTCTTGCCGGTCTAAAATGTCAACTGCCTGTACTCCGTAACTCAAATCCTCTCTCAACTGGACCGGTGGAGCAGTAAGAATGTGAGAGGGATCCGGAACGTACTTTTTCAACATAGACACATGGAAGACATTGTGAATTCGCTCCAAGTCTGCAGGCAACTCTAACCGGTAGGCCATGGGTCCAACCCTATCAAGAATTGGGAAAGGTCCAATATATCTAGGATGCAACTTCCCTTTCTTATGAAATCGAAGGATCCCTTTACATGGGGACACCTTCAAAAAGACCAAATCTCCCACGGAGAATTCCAACGGCCTACGGCGATGGTCTGCATAGCTCTTTTGCCGATCCTGAGTCGTCTTCAATTTATCCCGAATAATCTTGACCTTGGTAACCGTCTCATCAAGTAACTCGGTACCGGCCAAACGTCGCTCTCCAACTTCACCCCAGCATAAGGGTGTCCGACATGGTCTACTATATAGGGCCTCATACGGAGCCATGCCTATACTGGTCTGGTAGCTATTATTATATGCAAACTCCACTAATGGGAGATGAGAATCCCAGCTACCAGTGAACTCCAGAATACATGCTCTGAGCATGTCCTCCAACGTTTGAATGGTGCGCTCTGACTGCCCATCTGTCTGAGGATGAAACGCTGTGCTAAACTTCAAGGCGGTACCCAACTCCTTCTGAAATTTTGGCCAAAATTTAGAAGTGAACCGAGGATCCCGATCTGACACTATCGACACCGGGACACCATGGAGACGGACAATCTCATCAATATATAACCTGGCCAGTCTCTCCAAAGAGTAGGTGATATCTATCGGTAGGAAGTAGGCAGATTTTGTAAGTCGATCCACTATAACCCATATAGCATCGTGGTGTCGTGGGGTACGTGGAAGACCTACCACAAAGTCCATAGTAACATGCTCCCACTTCCACTCAGGTATCGGAAGTGGTTGTAGTGAACCCGCAGGTTTCTGATGCTCTGCTTTAACTTGCTGACATACTAGGCATCTAGCCACAAACTCTGCAATATCACGTTTCATGCCTGACCACCAATACGTCTGTCGGATGGTGCGATACATCTTTGTACTACTAGGATGCATGGCATAAGTTGAGCAATGGGCTTCCTCAAGAATCTGTCGTTGTAAATCATCGTCATGCGGAACACATATCCGATCTCGCAACACCAACATACCATCGGATCTGATCCTGAAGTATTGCCCATTCTCATCCTCTATTCTCTGGATAACACCTCTCAACTCTGGGTCTGCCTTCTGCAACTCTGCTAGGCGATCCGATAAGGTAGGTCTCACCTTGAATTGTGCTAGCAGCCCACCATGAGAGTTGCACCTTAAGTCGATGCTTAAAACTCTGAGGTCATACAACAATGGCATGTATGCAGTATGAATATAGGCTAATGTGGCAGATGATTTTCTACTCAACGCATCAGCCACCACATTTGCCTTCCCAGGGTGATAATCAATCACCAAATCATAGTCCTTGATTAATTCCAACCATCGGCGCTGCCTCAGATTTAACTCATTTTGGGTCAACAAATACTGCAAACTTTTATGGTCGGTAAAAATGTGACACCGCTCACCATATAAATAATGCCTCCAAATCTTTAAAGCTAGAACGATAGCAGCTAACTCCAAATCGTGAGTCGGATAATTAATCTCATGTTTCTTTAGCTGCCTGGAGGCATAAGCGATCACCCGACCATTCTACATTAAAACACATCCTAACCCTTGCTTGGAAGCATCACTAAAGACCACATATTCAATGCCACTGACAGGAAGAGTAAGCATAGGTGCTGAGGTCAAACGAGTCTTTAGCTCCTGAAAGCTTTGCTCGCACTCCGGGCTCCATTGGAACTTAATATCCTTTCGGGTCAACTTTGTCATCGGTGCTGCAATGGAGAAAAATCTTGGACAAAACGACGATAGTATCCAGCCAACCCAAGGAAACTCCGAACCTCAGTAGCATTTTTAGGTTGTTCCCACTTCATCACTGCATCGATCTTTGCCGGGTCAACCTGGATACCCTCACTGGATACAATATGTCCAAGAAATCCCACTTGCTTGAGCCAAAACTCACATTTGGAGAACTTCGCATAAAGTTGATTCTCCCTCAACACTTGCAGCACCAGTCGAAGATGTTTAGTGTGTTCTTCCTCACTTCTAGAATATATCAATATATCATCTATGAAGATGATGACACACTTGTCAAGATACTCATGAAAGACCCGATTCATAAGATCCATAAATGCAGCCGGTGCATTAGTAAGTCCAAATGACATGACCAGAAACTCATAATGGCCATAACGCGTTCTGAATGCGGTCTTAGGAACGTCAGAATCTCTGATCCTCAACTGATGATATCCCGACCTCAAGTCAATCTTCGAAAATACCCGAGCACCATGCAACTGATCAAATAAATCATCAATCCTTGGGAGGGGATATTTATTCTTGATGGTGACCTTGTTCAACTGTCGGTAGTCAATGCACATCCTCATGGTCCCATCCTTCTTTTTCACAAATAAGACGGGTGCGCCCCAAGGGGAGACACTAGGTCTAATGAACCCCTTATCTACCAAATCTTACAATTGTGTTTTGAGCTCCTTCAGCTTTGCAGGTGCCATTCGATAGGGCGGCCTAGAGATAGGCATTGTCCCTGGGGCTAGATCTATACAAAACTCCAATATTCAATCTGGAGGTAAACCGGGTAAGTCTTGAGGAAATACATCTGGAAACTCACGGACCATCGGAATATCTGCCAATTTACTATCTAATTCTCTAGTATCCACTACATGTGCGAGAAAGCACTGACATCCCTTACGGATAAACTTTTGAGCAGTGATGGCCGATATAACCGTGGTCGGTAGAACTCGACGATCTCCTATAAAGACAAGCGTGGGAGACTCTGGTCTACCAAATGACACTGTCTTCGTGAAACAATCAACTTGAGCCCTGTGAGCAGTCAACCAATCCATACCCAGAATTAACTCGAAATCGATCATCTCAAGAGGGATCAGATCCGCCTCCAATATGACATTCTGGATCATAATCGGACAGGCTCGATAAACTTGATCCCGTAATAATTGCTCACCCAATGGAGTGGAGACAATAAGTTGGGTCTCTAACTGCTCTAATGGTTGATCAGCTCGCTTGGCATGCTCTAAGCTAATAAATGACCGGTGAGATCCGGTATCTATAAGTATCCTAGCCCACGTATCAAATAAGCGTACTCGTCCTAAATAACACCAACACAAGCAAGAAAACGTGCGGAATATTATTAAAAGAAATTCAACCAAGAAAGTTTATAGCAAATTTTAAAACAAGTTTAACAAGCAATTTAAAGATTAACAACTAGTGAAAACAAGTCAACATAAGGGGTCTCGACTAGTGGTAGGATTACCAGTGACTATATCTGGGTTAACTTGTGCATCACGACTGTCCATGGCAAAAATGCGCGTCTGAGTGCGTGGTGTCGGTCCGTGGGACGGTTGGCCTTGTCTCGGAGCAGGTGTTCTGATCGGTGCAGAGGCGGGTACGGCAGGTGTGAATGGCGCAACAGGACGTCCTCGGCTATCAGTAGGAGGACGTACTCCAGACAAAGGAGAAATATCTGACTATCTCCGCTGGGGGCACTCTGGCCGAATATGCCCCTTCTGGCCGCACTGGTTACAGGTGACTCCCCTGCATCTTCCAATATGCATCTTATTACAGAGAGTACATATGGTCGAGGGTGGAGCACGGTACCCCTGAATCGGCCTCGGCGGTGGCAGTCGAGCCTAAATCAGAGTGGCATGCGTAATAGTACTCTGGGTAACGGGTTCTGCAAGTAGAGGCCCTCGTCCTCTGATGCTACTGCCACCACCGCGTTACCAGATCTATCCCTCTGACTTCCCCGATGTGTCTGAAATCCATTCCTCTTTCTTTTGTGTCTTTCTTTCCTTCCCCGCGTCTCTTGCACCTGCCTCTCTGCCATCAATGCCTTCTCCTGGATAAGATAATCCAAACCTCGAATGAACAGGATGCAACGATACCGCTCTGATACTATTAACTCTAGCACAAAAGAAGCCAAACGATGGAAATCTGCTGCATATTCCGTCATCGACCTACCCCCCTGTCTACAATCCATGAACTCTAATCTTTTTGCTTTATGTTGCATAGGAGTGTAGTAGCGCATATTAAAGTCCTCCTGAAATCGGGTCCAAGTGACATCTGCAGGGTTGCGGCCCACTAGTTCCCGCCACCATATCTTAGCTTCCCCGTTCAACAAGTGAAGAGCTACACTGAGTTTGTCTTTATCTGACAGCTCCAACTCAGTGGTAATGTCACGAACAGTATCAAGCCAATCTCGAGCCTCCTGTGGGTCAGACGACCCAGAAAATGTGCCACATCCTAGTCTCTGGGCATCACGTACCCAAGCCGCCAATTGCCTAGCTGGACGTGCAGCCCCTGACGACATCGGAGATAAAGTAGCATCACTAGTCTGTGGCCTTTGACGAGTCGCTCGTGTCGGTAGCCTCTGAAAGGTTGCTAAAGGAGTAAATACAGGAGCTCGAGCCACCACTGGCACTGACTCAGAGGAACTCTCCTCTGGGGTGAGAGCAGTAGTTGGAGGAGCATGCGTCGAGGCAACTGGTGGTACCGTCGAGGTAGTCTGTATAGTTGGAGGTGGAGGAGGCATGCTCTGTGGTACTCCCATCGGGTTTTGCAGCATTGGCAGGAAAGCGCTAGTGATTGCAGCTGCTATGAGATTCATGTGACTCTGTATTGGCGGTATTGAGCCCGATGGTGCATCTGCAGCCACCTGCTGTGCTACTGTACGAGCTGTCCCTGAGCTCCGAGGTGCTACCGACACAGAATGTTCCTCGGTCGGCTGCCGAGATGCTCTTCCAGAACCTCTACCGTTGCTAGTTACCGGTGGAAGTGGAGGTGGAGGTGCAGGCAGACCTAGAGGGTCTGCTGGTGACTGAGGTACTGCACCCATTGCCTCCTTAGGCTCAACTATCTTACGGGGTCTTCCCGGTTTCCGTTTCAGTGGTACGTCAGACATCTACACGAAATAAGTAATGTTAATAAGTCTATTTACTGTTCCACCAATAATACCGTATATTGGTAACCAACATCGTTATAATGGTTTACTAAGGAATAAAATCACGAATAGGTCATGGCCCTTATGATTACTCCATAACCTAGTACAACTATTCTTACTATATCGGGACTGATTTCCTTAACACCTAGGACTCTAACCTAGGCTCTGATACCACTTTAATTGTCACGCCCCGACCCATCTGCCGAACACGTGACAACCGCCGTATGAGCCCGAAGGACCCATACAAGGCATTTATAGATTTATACAACTCACATACATCATCCAGTCAGCGGAATATATATTTAAATCAACTACTTCAACCTTTCTAACACAGTCCCGATATACCTACTACAATCACTATGATAACACAAACGCTAAAATAACTAGATTCGCAACCAACTTCATGTCTATCAGCTATCTCGACCGATCACATGTTAAACCTGCACACATTTGAACGCAGTGTGCTCAGCCTTGCGGCTTTGTGCTTACGGCTCTAACCGCAGTAGAATATTTCAAGTAGGAAAAGGGAGATTTTAAGGTGTACGTAAATTACTCAGTAAAGCAAGGAAACATGTAAAGATAATAAATAAAGCATGAAGTATTCATAAATAGAGCAGATATAAAATGTATGTAACCCAATCTATAAACAAGGTGTACTTAGATTACTCAGTAAAGCAAGGAAACATGTAAAGACAATAAACAAAGCATGAAGTATTCATAAATAGAGCATGAATAAAATGTATGCAATCCAATCTATAAACAAGGTGTACGTAGATTACTCAGTAAAGCAAGGAAACATGTAAAGACAATAAACAAAGCATGAAGTATTCATAAATAGAGCATGAATAAAATGTATGCAATCCAATCTATAAACAAGGTGTACGTAGATGTCTCTGAGTAACAATCACAAATAATGTGTCATGTCAATAAAATATTGTGTTCTGGGCAGCCAGCCTATGCTTAGGAGAGCTCCTGATCAGGGAGTTCTCATAAGCCCATCAGTGTCCTTTGTCTATGTCTCTACCTATGCCCGCCACACTGATGTTGGCGAAGAGGTCGGGCGACCGTGATTCCCTCTTCATTGGTACGCTAGGCGAATCTCTTCAACGCCGCGACCTAGCGACCCGTCACTCCATGCGTCTTCCCCAGACAATCCATGGAGCAACTCGTGTAGTACTACACACTGTCCCCCTGGACAGGGTCACCGCACCTAAATGTATACCATGGCCACGGCTAGCCGATATTTAATTAAACCCCAGGATCCAGACTACTCTTCAGAACGTCTACAGTACGTCTGGTATAGCCGTGTGGTCCATGGATCCACTGTCCAAGGCTATGCTGAAGAGGTAACTGTCCCGATTCAAAAGCAGCGATGCCTGCCAGGAGGTGAGCATTCTAGCGGCCACCAAAATACTCATCGGTATGATCACACCCCCAACTAACCATATTAGGACTATCACGGTGGCGACTTCGCGTCACACGTGCGGGTATGGTGACTAAGTCACGAGATTCTTGGCGATAAGCCGATCCATAGTAAATTCTACCATTTATGTCCTTTATAAATTTTCCTTTTAGGTGGTATGGTTTTCGGAGGGTCAAAACCCATATCCGTAGTTCAAGATATCTGCCATGATGTATCGTTAATATTTCCTCACATATGTGTGATAGTGTCATATGACCATAGATTCTATTTTTGATTGTCCGGGTAGATGTCAACTCTAGTGTTATCTACTTATCTACATCATACCCATAAGTGGGACACTAATATTTTATTTATCATGACATCATGGCTGATAAGAATCAAAGGAAATAAGAACATCCTAACATTCTCAGATAACAGCACATACAAGGTTATAAATAGATCACATAAGCAAAGTTAAAACTACCACATATCATATAAGCAAGGTTCAGACTACATATAATAAGAGCAAGATTATATAACACACAAACAAACATTAAAATCAATTTAAATATCAGTTTTCTAAGCAGTAGTATTATCATCTCCTTAATTTTCACAATCTTGAAAGTAGTCTACTGTAGTGAACCAGCGCACCTGGATGTAGTAATTCGTCCTTCGAAACCAACCGTACAATAGCTTGAGCGTCGTTAAATAATTCGAGGTGACCTACCTATTACAAATATCATTGACTTTAGAGATTATTTCTAATATAAAGTATCTTCTATTTTATTTTTAATAAGCTAAACTAACCACCTTTCCTTATTTTCTTTAAACCAATCTCAACCCAATTTAGTTAAATGTTGTTCAACTCAATTTAGTTTATCCAACATAATCTACCTAATTACTTATCCACCATTACTCTACAACCTAATCACCCAAGTTCCAATACTATGGTGAGCTAATTAGAATTCTAAGTCATCCATAGTTTCAACTAATGACTCTAAATTTTTACCTAGTGATCATATCTAATAACTAGCAAGGTGGGACATTTGTAAACATGTCCTAGTGTTGACCTGTGTTCGATTACCCACTAAGACGTAATTATTATGTTACTTACATGTTCACTAGCAAGGAAGAAAAAGATGCAAAATACTACATGAGTAAAAGGGTCCTAATAGGATAGGAAGTGTGATTTTAAGATGCACCGTTGTTGGTGTATCATTATTGAGTCTCTTCTACATAGAAAGGCGACTTATTACTGGATATGCCAAAATATTATCGGAATTTATATGCTTAGAGATTCATTCTACCTCGGATATTTTGTCAATTGATTTTCTTTGAGGGAGAGAATGTCATCGAAATTATATTAGGACTTGTACTATTTATAGATTTGTAACGAAATAGTTGCACAATCCATCAAATCTATTTTAGATAGCATTCTCACAGGCATTTTTGGATTCGTTCTCTTATCAACATTGCTTAAGATTTATGTGATTTTTAGATTTATGCAGATAATGATACATATACAATCGAGTCTCTTCAGGTTAGAGTGTTATTAGAAGTGCTTTAGGTTTTTGTCTCTCCTGTTAAAAGGGATTAAGAGAACCGTACCATATGCTTAAGGATCACTGCAGTGACTTGTCGGTATCCGAATGGGAAAAATTAAAGTTGTCAAATAGCAATGTGATGTCATGTGCACATTTTATTTTATATATGCCAACATTCATGATTTAAAGATTTCTATCTATTATTTCATAACGAAAATAAAAAATATAAAATGCACTTTCGAACCACACTTACTGTATAACTTATAATCCCCTAAAAACATTGATTAAAAGTATGAAATTATAGGGTTCTATTTTTGAGCCAACCATGAAATTGTCCTCGACTATATAGACCAATTAATTTATTTAAATTAGTCTTATATATATATATATAAATCAAATCATAATTAGAAGATTCACAGATCAAAGATTAACGTTACAAATATTTTCACATATTTCATCACAACTTTTTGAAAATATAAGAAAGAAATTTAAATAATGCATTAAAAATTTTCAAAATATAATCCAATAATATTAATTCTAAAATAATTTTGTATCAAATGAAGCTTCCAACTTGTCCAATAGTAAGAGAATGTTAATCTATAGCACTAATTATAATGCAAAACAATATCCATGTGATTTGAGTTTATTTCTCTATGCATTACTAAATACAAAAAGGAGACTCTTTGAATTATTCAATATAGAAAGAAGACTAGGCTTGCATTATTTGAAACCATCACAAGTGAATCATTGAAAGCTTGAAATATTATCTTGATTTCGATATATTACTTGTATTATTTATGAATTATTTTATAAGGCATGTGGCTTATTTTATTGTTGTACGATTGGAGGTAAATGAGAGATGACTATAAGATATAAAAATGTTATCTTGACCAAAAATACTTTAGAATAAATTCATGCATTCATAATTGTTGGTGGAGCTATAGATAGAAATATAAATTACCAAGTGATTAATGAAAGTCTATAATGAATTATAAAGAGTTTGCAGCCAAGTTTGCATGTCAGTTTAATGTTAGGGATACAATTTCGTATCATATTTTCTTGGGTCATCGTTTGATCTGCGGTACAATTTAATAGTAATACTACTCATCTGCAATCAATTGTATATAGTAGGTATTCTCAAAATATATCGATAAATATAAGATGAGAAAATAAAATAACTTAGGGACTACGTTGTAGCAGTTAGAAGAGTCCTACAATATAAATAGTATTTCGGACATGTGCGCATATCTAAATATGGAAAACCACTAGCTCCATATAACAAATACAACTACCTTCTATATCTCTATTTTGCTCCCTCTACACTATATATATTTGTATATATACATAAATATATCAACCTCTATCTCCCTCATCCACAAGCCCTCTGATATTATAAACTCCATCCATAGCACCATCAAAGCATAACTTTCCATCTCTCTCAAAATGTCGACGACCTTCTCCTGCAAATATTGTTCTCTGCAGTTCAATACAAAAAAATATCTCGTTGATCACCAGAATGTACACAAGAACGAGCACCCCTCTTCTACTATTACTACACCATTCGCATTGGGTCCTAGGGAGGCTACTGCTTCTATGCCTTTTTCCTCCACAATACCCTTCTCTTGTGAGCATTGTCCTCTTGTATTTGAAACATTATCGGACGTCTACCGTCACCAAAAGGTGCATGATAAGCTCATTGCATATTGCACATCTAGGTCAGCTGCGGGTGGAACAATGAAGGCTGTTGCTACTCCACCCAATCCCTCGATAATACCCTTCTCCTGTGACTACTGTGATAGAGAATTTGATACATTTCAGGGCCTCAATAGTCACAAGGGTAGGGTACACAAGGAGCATAAAGCAACTTCCACACCAACAATAGCTTTCTCCTGTGACTACTGCACTAGAGAATTTAAAACATTTCAGGGCCTCCATAGTCACATTTCTAAGACACACACGGAGCTTATGGGAGCTTCTACATCAACGACAGCTTTCTTCTGTGACTACTGTCAAAGACCATTTCAAACATTTCAAGGCCTCAATATACACAAGGGTAAGACACACAAGGAGCTTATAGCAGCTTCCATATCAACGGCAACTGCGCTTAGACCCATGGTGACTACCACCTCTACACCCCGTCCAACTCAAGAGGGCTAGGACAGTACTAACTCCGATGACATTAATCCCGATCACTACCTCATAGATGAAGAAGAGTATACAATTTTAGAGAGATAACTCCTCCCTTTCCTCGTACTCTTAAACTAAAAGCATAAAAGTTAGATACATATATATCTTTATAACTATTATATATACAGCCTTGCTTATTCCACTCACTCCTCTCCCCATTGTTAGCTTAACGGTATTTGAAATTAATAATTGGTGTTAAAATTATAATTTATAATTTTGCCTTTTTTGAAGGAATTTCTTTTTTTGTTAAAATATTATATTTACTTTGGTCTATGTAGTTAATTATAATTAAAAAAATAGAATAAATATACTTTCATTAATAAACAAAAAAGAGGGTTTCTCATTAAAAATATTTGTGAAATTTTTTCTATTTATGTATTCTTGCTGAAAACCTCGATTGTATGGAAAAGAGGTAGTTGTTATTGATGCCACGAGCACCTTCAAATTTCAGATACAGCGGTGGTAGTAGTGGGAATAGGATAAAATAGAATTAAGAAACAAATTTCAAAAATATATTATAAATAAATCAAAGACCCACTATATTCAAATCATCATTGAAATGATAATAACAATCAAAACACAAAGGACATTTATTTTATACAATTTTTTTTTATACAAGAGATCAATTATTATCTTTAAGCACTCAAGATTAGGGTCCTATATATCCATAAGTTTTATGATTCAAATTCATATATTCATGATGTTTTATGATATAATTATCATACGATATGCTATTAAAAGTATTTTTTGGAGGGAGAGAATATCACTGAAAGCGCCATAAGATCTATGTCGTAATGGATGTGTGACCTATGAGTGATTTTAAGATGCATCGTTGTTGGTGTATCATTATTGAGTCTCTTCTATATAGAAAGGCGACTTATTATTGGATATGCCAAAATATTATCGGTGTGATAGTTGACTTCGGTAACGTAAAAGAATAACTATCTAATGACGGCGTTATGCATTGAATACTCTGTGAATCATGCATATCAAGTTCATCGATAGTTGTGCAAAATAAATTTATGTGCTTAGAGATTCATTCTACCTCGGATATTTTGTCAATTGATTTTCTTTGAGGGAGAGAATGTCATCGAAATTATATTAGGACTTGTACGATTTATAGATTTGTAACGAAATAGTTGCACAATCCATCAAATCTATTTTAGATAGCATTCTCACAGGCATTTTTGGATTCGTTCTCTTATCAACATTGCTTAAGATTTATGTGATTTTTAGATTTATGCAGATAATGATACATATACAATCGAGTCTCTTCAGGTTAGAGTGTTGTTAGAAGTGCTTTAGGTTTTTGTCTCTCCTGTTAAAAGGGATTAAGAGAACCGTACCATATGCTTAAGGATCACTGCAGTGACTTGTCGGTATCCGAATGGGAAAAATTAAAGTTGTCAAATAGCAATGTGATGTCATGTGCACATTTTATTTTATATATGCCAACATTCATGATTTAAAGATTTCTATCTATTATTTCATAACGAAAATAAAAAATATAAAATGCACTTTCGAACCACACTTACTGTATAACTTATAATCCCCTAAAAACATTGATTAAAAGTATGAAATTATAGGGTTCTATTTTTGAGCCAACCATGAAATTGTCCTCGACTATATAGACCAATTAATTTATTTAAATTAGTCTTATATATATATATATAAATCAAATCATAATTAGAAGATTCACAGATCAAAGATTAACGTTACAAATATTTTCACATATTTCATCACAACTTTTTGAAAATATAAGAAAGAAATTTAAATAATGCATTAAAAATTTTCAAAATATAATCCAATAATATTAATTCTAAAATAATTTTGTATCAAATGAAGCTTCCAACTTGTCCAATAGTAAGAGAATGTTAATCTATAGCACTAATTATAATGCAAAACAATATCCATGTGATTTGAGTTTATTTCTCTATGCATTACTAAATACAAAAAGGAGACTCTTTGAATTATTCAATATAGAAAGAAGACTAGGCTTGCATTATTTGAAACCATCACAAGTGAATCATTGAAAGCTTGAAATATTATCTTGATTTTGATATATTACTTGTATTATTTATGAATTATTTTATAAGGCATGTGGCTTATTTTATTGTTGTACGATTGGAGGTAAATGAGAGATGACTATAAGATATAAAAATGTTATCTTGACCAAAAATACTTTAGAATAAATTCATGCATTCATAATTGTTGGTGGAGCTATAGATAGAAATATAAATTACCAAGTGATTAATGAAAGTCTATAATGAATTATAAAGAGTTTCCAGCCAAGTTTGCATGTCAGTTTAATGTTAGGGATACAATTTCGTATCATATTTTCTTGGGTCATCGTTTGATCTGCGGTACAATTTAATAGTAATACTACTCATCTGCAATCAATTGTATATAGTAGGTATTCTCAAAATATATCGATAAATATAAGATGAGAAAATAAAATAACTTAGGGACTACGCTTGTAGCAGTTAGAAGAGTCATACAATATAAATAGTATTTCGGACATGTGCGCATATCTAAATATGGAAAACCACTAGCTCCATATAACAAATACAACTACCTTCTATATCTCTATTTTGCTCCCTCTACACTATATATTTGTATATATACATAAATATATCAACCTCTATCTCCCTCATCCACAAGCCCTCTGATATTATAAACTCCATCCATAGCACCATCAAAGCATAACTTTCCATCTCTCTCAAAATGTCGACGACCTTCTCCTGCAAATATTGTTCTCTACAGTTCAATACAAAAAAATATCTCGTTGATCACCAGAATGTACACAAGAACGAGCACCCCTCTTCTACTATTACTACACCATTCGCATTGGGTCCTAGGGAGGCTACTGCTTCTATGCCTTTTTCCTCCACAATACCCTTCTCTTGTGAGCATTGTCCTCTTGTATTTGAAACATTATCGGACGTCTACCGTCACCAAAAGGTGCATGATAAGCTCATTGCAGATTGCACATCTAGGTCAGCTGCGGGTGGAACAATGAAGGCTGTTGCTACTCCACCCAATCCCTCGATAATACCCTTCTCCTGTGACTACTGTGATAGAGAATTTGATACATTTCAGGGCCTCAATAGTCACAAGGGTAGGGTACACAAGGAGCATAAAGCAACTTCCACACCAACAATAGCTTTCTCCTGTGACTACTGCACTAGAGAATTTAAAACATTTCAGGGCCTCCATAGTCACATTTCTAAGACACACACGGAGCTTATGGGAGCTTCTACATCAACGACAGCTTTCTTCTGTGACTACTGTCAAAGACCATTTCAAACATTTCAAGGCCTCAATATACACAAGGGTAAGACACACAAGGAGCTTATAGCAGCTTCCATATCAACGGCAACTGCGCTTAGACCCATGGTGACTACCACCTCTACACCCCGTCCAACTCAAGAGGGCTCCGACAGTACTAACTCCGATGACATTAATCCCGATCACTACCTCATAGATGAAGAAGAGTACACAATTTTAGAGAGATAACTCCTCCCTTTCCTCGTACTCTTAAACTAAAAGCATAAAAGTTAGACACATATATATCTTTATAACTATTATATATATAGCCTTGCTTATTCCACTCACTCCTCTCCCCATTGTTAGCTTAACGGTATTTGAAATTAATAATTGGTGTTAAAATTATAATTTATAATTTTGCCTTTTTTGAAGGAATTTCTTTTTTTGTTAAAATATTATATTTACTTTGGTCTATGTAGTAAATTATAATTAAAAAAATAAAATAAATATACTTTCATTAATAAACAAAAAAGAGGGTTTCTCATTAAAAATATTTGTGAAATTTTTTCTATTTATGTATTCTTGCTGAAAACCTCGATTGTATGGAAAAGAGGTAGTTGTTATTGATGCCACGAGCACGTTCAAATTTCAGATACAGCGGTGGTAGTAGTGGGAATAGGATAAAATAGAATTAAGAAACTAATTTCAAAAATATATTATAAATAAATCAAAGACCCACTATATTCAAATCATCATTGAAATGATAATAACAATCAAAACACAAAGGACATTTATTTTATACAATTTTTTTTTATACAAGAGATCAATTCTTATTTTTAAGCACTCAAGATTAGGGTCCTATATATCCATAAGTTTTATGATTCAAATTTATATATTCATGATGTTTTATGATATAATCATCATACGATATGCTATTAAAAGTATTTTTTGGAGGGAGAGAATATCACTGAAAGCGCCATAAGATCTATGTCGTAATGGATGTGTGACCTATGAGTGATTTTAAGATGCATCGTTGTTGGTGTATCATTATTGAGTCTCTTCTATATAGAAAGGCGACTTATTATTGGATATGCCAAAATATTATCGGTGTGATAGTTGACTTCGATAACGTAAAAGAATCACTATCTAATGACGGCGTTATGCATTGAATACTCTGTGAATCATGCATATCAAGTTCATCAATAGTTGTGCAAAATAAATTTATATGCTTAGAGATTCATTCTACCTCGGATATTTTGTCAATTAATTTTCTTTGAGGGAGAGAATGTCATCGAAATTATATTAGGACTTGTATGATTTTTAGATTTGTACCGAAATAGTTGCACAATCCATCAAATCTATTTTTGTAAACCCCCACCTTTAGGTGGTTGACTTAGAAAAAAAATAATAATAATGAAAGATGAAATTTTTTTTTTCTTAATCATGGATATGGTTAGATAAGTTTTAAGTTGAATTAGGACTAAATGGTGATATTAGTCAAGTTTTTGGATCTAAAAAGGATGTAGTTGTAATTTATAGGGACCTAGTTAGAAATTTTATTAAAAATAAAGGGACTTAGTTCAGATTCAATAGAGTCGAGGGGGCGAACTGCATAAGTTTCCTGGTCATCTACTCCTCACATGACCGGCCCAACTAAGCCACCTGCTTGTACCGAACCGGACCGGCCTAATTGCACCGGCTCGTCTGAACTGACGCCTGCAAACTAAACCCTCCAAAGCCCTAATTCCTACCCCCAAATCTCATCCCCTTTTCACTCGTCGCTCGCCTTCCTCCTTTAATTTGGCGGCTGCAGCTGTGGAGGGACGATCCCTCGTCAATCATTCTCCACCTCCATCCTTCAAATGACGACAGGACAGACCTTGCCGTACCACCGTTGACGCCGGAACCCCAGCGACCCTTCCATCGTGCCCGGCGTCCTCCTCCTTTGTGTGGCGTCGATTTTGTCCACGGCTGCTCACCGACACGAGTCTTCACCGAGTTCCCTCCTTCATGCAAGGGCGAGGGCCTGTGATTGCACCTTCCTCGCCGCCTTCGTCGCAGCGAGCTCCTTGCCGTCCACCTTTCGTTGTCCTTGGTTGATCCACCGACGACCGCAATGTCGATTCGAGCTCACATTATCGTCACCGCATCCTCCGTCAGCGGCCGGACATATTCTCCTCTGTACGTGCACATTTTGGGATATTATTGAGGAAGGGATCTATTTCACCCATGCTAAGGTCGATTCAATCTCTTCTCTTTGATTTTAATTTTGAATTGATGCTCTATTCTTGTTCATCACGTCCTGATCCCCTGAGCGTTCCTCCAAATTGGAATTTTATAGCCGGCCGTGGATGGTGAGTTTGAGTGAGTTTGAATTGAGGTTGTGACGCTGATGATCCATGTTGTTTAATATGATGTTGGGGATGCCATGTGGTTTAATCTAATGGGATGCCTTGGACTATTTAATTGATGGTGATGACATGGAATGAATATTGTGATGTTGAATGAATCACTTTGTTGGATCTTAAATCTTTGATGGACTAGGATGGTTAAAATTCATGCTATCTCCCCCACCTCCTTCTCATTTCCCTATGGTACTCTCTCCTTCTCCCTTAGTTCCTATCCAAGTGTAATATTGAATGTACCAAATATCGTTGGTATGATAATTGATCCCAATTATGTAAAAATCCACTCAATAGAACGATGGCGTTAGGCATGGAATACTTTGAGAATCATGCAAATCAAGTCCATCGAGAGTTGTGTAGAATAAATTTATATGCCTAGGGACCCATGTTATTCAGTTATTTTGTAGATTAAATTTTTTGGAGGGAGAAAATATCATCGAAATTATATTGGGACATGTGTGAACTTTAGGTTCATGACAAAATAGGTGCACTATCCATCAAGTTTCTTTGAGAGGTATATTTGATTCATTATCTTATGAAAATTACCTTACAACTTGTGTGATTTATTTTGTACACAAAGTGTATACCCCTCTAATTAGTGCAATTTTATTCTATACAGGAGGTTGGAGATTCAATACAAACTAAGTTCTAAAAAAACTTGTTTGATTTTTCAATTTGTATAAAAATGGATACATATCCGATGAAGTCTCATCGAGTTATAGTAATGTCGAAAATGCTTTAGGATTTGATGGTTAATTGTACATAGCAAATTTTGCAGAATTATATCAATGAAGATACTATGAGAAAAAAAACTTAGAAATGACTCATAAGTTGTTGTAAAAAGGGTTGAAAGAGTGTCTATCTGTCACACCGGTGAATTCTCCTTTCTCCTGGTGGGAGGGGAGAAGGTCGAAGTGTGCGGCGTGTCGGCGAACGGATGGACGACGACACTAGCCTTGCGTGCGGAAGAGATTAAGAACACCAAAACAGGAATCCTCTATTACAGCTCTCTCCTTCCTTAGTTACTGATGGGAAGAAAAAAACTAACTGCTTCCTAAAATAAATAATATATATATAGGATTAGAAAGGAGGCGTCCCTTTGTTCGGGGCACATCCTTTCAATGTTGGGGTTCGGGTGGTAACAATTCTCCCCCATCTGAAGTAGTCGGTGTCCTCGGCGACTCCTGTTGCAGGTATGCTTGGATACTTCTTCGGAACCGACCAAGGTCAGCTTCGTTCTCCCAGCTGGCCTCTTCGAGAGGGTTGCCCTTCTAATGGATCAATTATTCAACAATCCCTTGAGGTTGAAACGTTCGGCATCCCAAGACTTGTTCCACCTGCCTCGATGGCTCGTTGCGAAGAAGGGTTGGCCTACAACTTCCTCCCAAAATCCAAATGCATCCAATGCGGCTGCGCCGATTCGCTCGACCACCTCAAATGGCCCCTCGAATCGAGGGAGCAGTCCCTTGTGGAGGTGGGTACCCTTCATCCTCCTCCAGAACTGAGGCGTAGGCTTTAGGAGCACTTTGTCTCCAATTTTAAATTCTCTAGGTCGTCGGTGCCGGTTTGCCTGCTTCTTCATCCTCCTTGTCGCTTTGTCTAAACTCTCCCGAACCTCTTCTAGTTGTTCCTACCAATTTAATGCAAATCTCGTGGCTGTGGGACACCGCTCGTCGGTGGAGGCTCGACTGATCTCGGCAGGATGGAGAGGAGAGTGTCCGTGCACAATTTCAAATGGGGACTTCTCAGTAGTCGAACTCTGTTGGGTGTTGTAGCTAAATTGAGCAATGTCCAGCAGATCAACCCAATTTTGTTGTTTGGCGGTGACGAAATGCCGTAGATATTCCTCCAAGAGAGCATTAGTTTGTTCTGTCTGACTGTTCGTCTGGGGATGGTTCGCAATAGAAAATTTTAGCTTTGAGCCCAATAGTCGGAAGAGCAACGTCCAAAATTTACCCATGAAGTGAGGATCCCGAACACTTACAATATCTTCCGGCAGTCCGAAATATTTGACGACATGGCGAAGGAATAGATCGGCAGCTTGTTCGGCCGTGACCTGCTCGTTTGTAGGCATAAAAACTATGAAGTTACTGAAGCGATCAACTACGACGAGGACCGCGGAAACATCATTAACTCTTGGGAATGATGTGATAAAATCCAGTGAAACAGAATTCCAGGGTCGCGATGGCGTGCCCGAAAAGGTAGTGGGATCGGGTATGCGAACGTTGCTTCGGGAGGGTTGGCAAGTTCCCTGGTACTACCGAGACTCCGATCGCAGTGCCGCTACTTCCGTCGGCAGCTTCGGATAGTCGGCGAGTTCTTCCGAGAAGTGGAAGCTCTGCTCCCCTGTCTCCAGAGTCTGTCCTCCTCTGCTTCGGGATTTTTCAAGCTCCGAGAGGATCCCTGCGATCACCAACTCCAACTCCTCCATACGCCCTTGCAGCGTTTTGAAGTTCTCTTCGCTCGTGTTCTGGGAGGATTGGATCATTTCTCCCATTGAGTCCATTCGCTTCTCCAGGTCCTCAAATTCTTTTTTTGTAACCATGTTGGCGAAGGGTAAGGAGAGAGTTCAAGAAGATTCGATCTTCGTTATATGGTGTTCAGAGAGCGAAGCTCTGATACCAATTGTCACACCGGCGAATTCTCCTTTCTCCTGGTGGGAGGGGAGAAGGTCGAAGTGTGCAGCGTGTCGGCGAACGGATGGACGACGACACTAGCCTTGCATGCGGAAGAGATTAAGAATACCAAAACAGGAATCCTCTATTACAGCTCTCTCCTTCCTTAGTTACTGATGGGAAGCAAAAAACTAACTGCTTCCTAAAACAAATAATATATATATAGGATCAGAAAGGAGGCGTCCCTTTGTTCAGGGCGCATCCTTTCAATGCTGGGGTTGGGGTGGTAACACTATCAATATAAATAGAAGCACAAACATTTACAAACATCTAAATACGACAAACCACCAGCCACATAACCAACATATCAAATAATGGTAACTTCTCTCTCTTTCTTTTGCTCTCTCACACTATATATATTTGTATATATACATAAACAATATCATCATCTGCCTCTCTTATCCATGAACCCTTGATAATATTAGCTTCATCCATAGTATCATCAAAGTATAACTTTCATTCTCTCTTTCGATGTAAAAAAGTAGTGCCAAGCTCATAGATATTATTGCCTCTACATCTCATCCTGTCATGCTCCAACCCTCCTGTCAGGCACTTGGCAATCACCGTATGAGCTGAAAGGAACCATACAAGATATTTATGTGAGAAATACAATCCATAAACATCATCTCAACGAAATATACAATTAAATCATCTAACTCAACACTACTCACACAATCTCAAAAAACCTACCACAATTCTATGATAACAATTTCGGTAAGAAAAATAAATCCATCGACAGCTTCATCTTCATAGACTATCTCGATCGATCATCTAATAAACCTGCACATATATTGAACGTTGTGTGTTTAGTCTTGCGGTCTAGCGTGAAATTACAGCTTGAAATCGTAACTAGGAAATCAAACATTAGGTAAAAATTTTAGGATGTCTTTGGTTTGTTAATTATCTCATATTAGATTTTTAATATAAATGATGCCATCAATAGTATAATCTACTAACTGATGGTATATATCTCTAGATGTCATCAATGTTGCATAATCTGCCATATCTCTAATGTATGTTAACTAAAAATATTTCATCTTTATATCAAGTGTATCGGGTCGTCCCGTAAGCCCATCCGTGTCCTCAATGTCTAGATCTCTATCTATGCCTGCTACATGGATATTGGAAGAGGGATTGGGTGACTGTGTGTCTCTACTGTCTCACTATTCGATCCTTACATCCCATCCTAGTGAAACTTGTCATGCCCATACCTTTTCCTTTGGAATTCCAGTACAAATCACAACACCACCGTGTAGCGCTACACAACTGTCCGTCGATGGGGTCACCTCAATTAATATATCCTTAGCCACGGCTAGCCAAATTAAGTAACAATCCTAGGATCCAGACTGCTCATCAAATCTTCTGCAGAACGTCTGGAATAGTCGTGTGGTCTACGAATCCACTGTCCAAGACTTAAAGGAATCACCTTTCCAATTTAATAGTAGTTGATATTGACCAAGTTGAACTTGCATCCGCACAATGTGTTGTGACTACCTCGACTACATACTTGCTAAATCTTTTAGAGGGTTCATCCCCGCTAGCCATTTTGGGACTATGATGGTGATACTCAAACGTCACGCGTGCGGGTAATTGTATCCGAGTATGGATTTACTCTACTTTCTCGTCTAGTTGAGCCTTGGAGTTAGTCTAGTCCATTTCCCAACCAACTCCCTGCATCTAAGTTGTTTGTAACCTCGAGAGTGGTGTTAGTGAGTGAACATCACTATTTGACCACTAAATATTTGTTTTGTTATCTAGGGTGTATTACTGATGTACACCCTTAAAAATTATATTTTAGTGATGTCCGTAGGAGGTGCTAAAATCATATATTACCCATGTCTCTATTTAAACTAGAGTGTCAAGTAATGATTCGTGATACTACCTCATCTATAGTGATTTAACTTTTAAATCCATATTTTATCTCCTTTGGCATAGTATTGGCATATCATATAATAGTAAGGAAAAATAAAGCAATATGTAAAAGAAATTAACTGTCAAATATTAAACAGTATATACATGGCATATAATTTATCTAATGCTACATAAATTATGTTATTATCATGGTATTTAACAAATATAATATTTTATTATTTTCAAGGTACACCTATATAATATAGTGCAACCTTCCGAATTAACCTTGTAATAAATTGTTCGCCCTTAAATCATCTCGAGGTGATATTCCTAATAATATAAATAAAATCACCTTTATGCACATCCATTTATGTTATTTATAAGTATTGTATTTTCATATTATTTGTTAACCAAACATGATTAAACCTAAGTAAATTGTCCAAACTCAATTTAAGTAAGTCCACTATAATCCAAATCCATCATCCAAGTCCAACTCCTTTCTCAAATTCCATTTCACATCCAAAATCCAAGTCAACATCAAATCCAAATAAATTCTTCCATATTTATAACTCAATATCAAAATTGATCATTAGCTATATAGAATAAATAATAATTTTTCTAGAGTAGACCCTTATTCAATTCTTTCTGCATTGAGTCTTATCACATTATATGCACCATGAGAGAGTAGATAGGGAAATGAGAAGGAGGCGGGGGAGAGAGTATAAATTCTTATCATAAATATACACCAAGAAATTAAATTTGGCCCCCTCTCTTTTTCTATATTCATATATTGGTCCTATTTTATGATTGTAATCCCATAAGTTTATGCAAATTCCCCCTCAAATGTTTAGTTAACTATGGTATTGGCAACATTTTATTTTATTATTATTATTTTTATATGGTGGGGTTTATATGCCCCATATCAATGATCTTCTCTTGCAACTATTATCTCAACCATTTAAAACAAAAGAGGATATCGTTGGATACCAGAATATGCATACCAACAAGCACATCACCACTACTGTTACTATAGTTATTGAGCCAAAGGAGTTTGTTGCCAATATGCACCATTCCTCGACAATACCCTTCTCTTGTGACCATTGTTCTCAATAATTTAAAACATTGTAGGGCGTCAATAGTCACAATAGGGTACATAAGGAGCTAATTGTAGCTTCCACATCAACATCAGCTAGACATGTACCAATAGAGGTTGTTGCCTCACTACTCCATCCCTTGACAAATGCCTTCACCTGTGACTCCTGTCCCTAGCAATTTGAAACATTGCAGGGTGTCAGATATCACAAGGCCAAGGTACACAAGAAGCTCATTGCAACTTCCACATAAGTGCTAGCTGTGCATAGAACTATGGAGACTGCCACTTCTACTCCCCCTCAAATTCTAGAGTGCTCTAGTGATATTAACTCCCATGGTATTGATCTCAATCTCCACCTATAGATGGAGATGAGAAGATAAACTTTTGGATACACCTTCTCCCCTTCCTCATTCTCTTGAACTAGGACGACAAAAGTCTGATATATATACTTATAAATTCTATATATCAGTAATGCCCAGTGTTATTCCTGTTTACCCCTCCCCTATTAAAATAAATATATTTTTTGGTAAATAAATTAAATTATCATTCACCAATAAGATATTACATTATTTTAATATAGTTATATCATCATACATAAAAAGTTTGCTCCTTATAACTTATTTGATAGCATCAAGAGTAATCCTCGATTCACATTCTAGGAAGGGTATTTAAGTATTACTACAATATCATGTACTACAAGTCATAAATGAGCAAATACATTAAAAATGAACATCTCAAAGAGTAATAGTATTCTAAGTTAAACATAAGACAACAAACTCTCTTATTTTATCTTTATCCAGTCTAGTAAAAATTACTATCTTGATATATCAAAGAATGATCACTTCATCTTTTACTTGTTACTTAAATAGTCTTCAGTTCCTCTCCTCCCAGATGTGATACACATTTTAATGTTCTCATTTTAGCTATTCTAGCAGCTGAATCAATTATGATTTTCCATGTAGTTTGTCTTAATACTTCTTCATTCAATTTCAACAAATCACTCTATATAGTATTATTATATTTACTTTCATTCAACAAATGCTCTAACATTTTTATTGCAGTCAAATATAGTTGACATCTTCTTTGTAATTTATCTGCAATCATTAATTTCTAAAATAAATATATTTGAAATTAATAGGGGTGTGAAAAATATGATTTGTAATATTATTGATATTTTAATTTCTGAAATTATTTCTTATTTTTATTAAAATATTTTTTTAGTCTAAATAATAAATTATGATAAAAAGTACATAAAGTGTATATCATCTGGTTAGAGCAATTGGGCTCTATACGGGAGATATGTGAGGTCTTAAGTTTAAGTCTCATCAAGTTCTAAAAAAATAAATTATGATAAAAAATATTTTTATTAATAAATTAAAGTAGTTTATAAGTTGTGGTGCCACCACCTGGTCATCTTAAAAATCACTACTAAAATTTCTTTATATTTCAATTGGGCATCTACTCTTGAAAAAAAAAAGACTAGTGGATAGGAGCACTTAGGAATACTTGAATAAATTTTAAACAAAATATTATGGATGGAAATTTATGTATATATATATATATTTATGTATATATTTATGTATGGAACTTTATTTGACAATAATTAATTTTTTCTTTAGATCAAATATTGTGTGAATGTACTGAGAATAGTGTTCTATATACCCATATGTTTTATTATTCAAATTTATATATTATGGAGTTTTGTAATCCAATCAATAATGATATGCTATTAAAAGTCTTTTGGTGGGAGTGAAACGTCGTAAATGCCTTAAGATTCATGTTGTAATGGATGACCTATCCAGACTAATCAAGCGAGAGAGTCTTGTCAAGTGTAATCTTAAGATTTATTATTCTTGATGTATGATTATTGAGTCTCTTCTAGATAGAAACCAAACACAATGTACTAAAATATCATTGGTATGATGGTTGATCCCAATTATGTAAAAATAACTCAATCTAATGATGGCATTAGGCATGAAGTACTTTGAGAATCATGAAAATCAAGTCCATCGAGAGTTGCATAGGATAAATTTATATGCCTAGGGATCCATGCTATTCAGTTATTTTGTAGATTGAATTTTTTGAGGGAGAAAATGTCATCAAAATTATGTTGCGATATGTGTGATTTTTAGATTTGTGAAAAAATAGGTGCACTATCCATCAAGTTGAGTGGTGCTTTTTATTCATTCTCTTATGAACATTACCTTACAACTTGTGTGATTTTTTTGTATGCAAAGTGTATACCCCTCTGATTAGAACAATTTTGTTCTATACGGTAGGTTAGGGATTCAATACTAATGAAGTTCCAAAAAAACTTGTTTGATTGTTTGATTTGTATAAAAATGGATACATATCCAATCAAATCTCCTTGGGTTAGAGTATTGTCGGATATATTTAAGATTTGATGGTTAATTGTACATTGCAAGTTTTGCAAAATTATATCAATGAAGATACTTTGAGAAAACAAAAATAACTTATAAATAACTCATAAGTTATTGTAGAAAGGGTTGGAAGAGTGTCCATCAATATCAATAGGAGCACAAACATTTATAAACATCTAAATATGGCAAACCATTGGGTCCACATAACCAATACATCAAACAATGCTAACTTCTCTCTCTTTCTTTTGCTCTCTTTGCACTATATATTTCGTATATATTTATAAATAATAAACAATATCATCCTCTGCCTCCCTTATCCATAAACTCTTGATAATATTAGCTTCATCCATAGCACCATCAAAGCATAACTTTCATCTCTCTCTCAATGTCAAAAAGTAGTGCCAAGCCCACGTATATCCCTGCATCTAACATTAAAATTTTATATAGTTGTCAATTGTGCTACAAAAGGCCCCTATATGTAAAAAAAATTTATTTTATAAAATTTATTTTATCTTTAGATCGAAGATTGTGTGATGTATTAAAAATAGTGTTTTATATACCCATATGTTTATTATTCAAATTTATAACAAAATGGGTGCACTATCCATCAAGTTTCTTTTGGATTCAATATAACTAACTTCTAAGAAAAATTCAAGACCCGCCGAGTTATAGTAATGTCGGAAATGCTCTAGGATATAGGGTATTAAGTATATAAGGTAACAAATGAGATATAGGAATCAACTTAGGTTCGCACTAGGAAAGTATTGTTAAGTTCCAATTAGCTAGTTATTATATGGTGATGTTAGATGAAATTAGGAAACTATTGACTTATACTTTATTTATACTACTAGTTTAGAATCTATCATGCCTAGTTGAGAACAACATAGGAAGATGATTTGTCGCTTTATGAAAAAGGTTAATTATATATCATATACAAAGTAAATATTTAAATATAACTTTATTTATAATAGGAAGATCTTCTCAAAATGATTAAAGAAAGTACAAATTATTACTCGATTGGTTCCGAAGAAGACCAAACCACATCATCAGGGTGTTGGTTCATCGTAATTAGGATTTATTCAAACTAGAAAAATTCATACTGAGGTTTTTCTTAGAAAAGTCTTAGATGCCTTGAATAAAATAAAATGTGATGCATGTTAGATACTATATGTTTATGCATGCTAGCATAATTTATTTTATCTAGTATGATTGATATGCCATGCATACTATGCTAGCATCAGACATGTTTTACTATATCTCCTGCATGTTATATTTTTTTTATATGTGTAAACATACACCGTATGGATGAAGATAAGAATAAAATATTAAATAATCAAACAAATATATATAGGAGTATCAATAATCAATACCTGACACTTTACATAGAGACATAGGTGACACATGATGCTAGAGCCTCTTAGGGGACATCACTTGACTATAAATGAAGTAGGGGACGTCCTTCATACCCCCTAGAAGACCACTAATCCTTATCACACCACTCTCGAGGCTAACACATAGCTTAGATACTAGGAGCTGGTTGGGGAATGGACCAGATATGTCATGCCCGACCCGTCTGTCGGGCACGTGGCAACTGGGATCCATACAAGGCATAAAGAGTATAAATTAGTCTAAAATCCATAAAACACTAATACAAACCATTTAGTACAGTCCCGATATATTCCTAATACAAATCTAGAATCGAAAGCAGCGACATCTACATAGACGCAGGAGTATACCTTCGATGGTGTAGTCCTCATCAACAACCTCTACTGTCGTGACTAACCCTGCACACATGGGGAAAAATGGTGTGTTCAGCCTTGCGGCCTAGTGTGAAATTACGGCTCGAAATCGTAAAAAGAAATCCAAAAACTAGGAGGAATATTCTAAGATGACATTGGGTTTATTAATCATCATATTTATTTTATTATGTATAATCTATGTCATAGAAAGTAGTATAGCAATATAATCAAGTGTAAGTATAAAAGTCGTTAAGTGTCACCTAAGTCATATATGATGTCTATGTCATCAATGTATGTCACCTAGGGTATACTTCTATCTTTGTGTCACCAGACTCAGGCTGTCAGCCTATGCTTAAGAAATATTCTGGCCAAGGGTATCCATATGTCCATCAGTGCCTTTCTGTCTATGTCTTTACCTATGCTCGCTGCACTGATGTTGGCGGAGAGGACGTGTGACCCTTGATCACTCAACACTGTCTTACTAGTTGCCCTCAAAGCCACCCCTAGCGAAACTACTGTACCCTTACATCCTCCCCGGACTCCGTAGGGGCAACGACGACTCGTGTAATACTACAACACTGTCCGAATACAGGGTCACCATCGACAAGACTTATCGACCACGGCTAGTCGATATAATAACCCTAAGATCCGGACTACTCATCCGACTATTTGTAGAACGTCAAGGATTATAGCCGCGTGGTCTATGGATCCATTATCCAAGACTTCACGTAGGGAATCACCTTCCAGTTCAATAGTAGTCAACGTTGACCGGGATACACACACATCCGCATAATGGGCTTTAGCAACCCCGAGTCCATCGATGCCAAGTCCATGGTAGGGTTCTTCCTCGCTAGTCATCTCAAGACTGTCATGGCAATGACCGTGTGGGTGTTTACTTTTTCGGGTATGGACCCACTCTGACTATCGGTCTATCATGACCCTGGAGTTAGTTGGTCATTTTCCCCACCAGCTCCCAGTATCTAAGCTATGTGTAGCCTCTGGAGGGGTATAATGGGAAACATCACTTTTTTTTATCATCAACAATATGCAGTAGTTTTCTAGGGTGTACTGGGTCACACCCTTCTAGACTATGATCAATTGATGTCCCTAGGAGGTTCTAGTATCATATGTCACCTATGTCTCTATATGGAGTATCAAGTATTGATCATTGATACTACCTCCTATATTTATTTGATGTTTAATGTATTATTCTTGTATCATCCGCATGGTAAATGTGTCATACATAAAATAAGAAAATAACATAACATCTCGTATGATAGTAAATCATGTCAATACTAACATATTATGCATGGCATATCAATCATACTAAATAAAATAAATCATGCTAGCATGCATAAACATATAATATCTAGCATGCATCAAATTTTATTTTGTTCAAGGCATCTAAGAATTTCCTAAGAAAAACCTTAGCAGGAATTTTTCTAATTTGAATAAATCCTAATTAAGATGAACCAACGCACCTGAATCATTGGTCCGATCCTAAGAACCAATCCAATCAGAATAATATATACGTCGATGCTTTACTAGGCTCGCGTATCAAACAATAATCTTAAATAATAAAATTATTTAAAATAAAATTTAATATAATTTCCTAAAATTTGTACAATAGAAATTGATCAATAAAGACCTAAATTATTCAATTGATCTAACAAAGTGTACACCCCTTTGATTAGAGTAATTGGGCTCTATACGGAAGGATCATGAGGTCTTGAGTTCAAGTCTAATTAAGTTCTAAAAAAAATTATAAGCCTAGATCCAAGTAATAAGCTCCTATCCAAATTTAGGCCCATATCCAGTAGTAGGCCCATATTCATTTAGTAAGCTCATGTCCACTTAACATAAATGATAAAATCAAATAATTATATCCAATCTAATTAAATTTGCGCATGCAACTAAATAACTAACTCTGCATAATTACTCAAATACAAATTAACATATTTTAAACATTCTGATTAACAATTAATTAGGACTAAGTACATTTATCAATTATTACTGTTATTAAATTTAAACTCATATTCTAGTCCAAGTTGCCCAAGGGTCCAACTAGTAAGCCCACCTCCTATTTAGCCCAATTCAATTTCTCTTACGGTCAACTTAAGTCAACTAATAAGTTAATCCCCTTAATTGAGCCTACATTGTCTATTAATAAGGTCCAAGTCAATATTTGGTCAAAATTGGGCCAGTCAACTAAAATTGACTATGTTGACCTAGTAGGATAATTTTCTTAATTTATCAGGCCCCAACCCAATTTGATTTGTTAGCCCAATCGAGTCTGCCCTAATTTGGGCTCATGAAGTCCAAATTAAATTTTGGTCAACCTTAACTTGGTCAACATTGATACAGTCAAAATTTGACTATGTTAACCACCTAATGACTTAATCAAATACTAATTTTGACCCAATTTGTTTAGCCCAGTTCATTTGGCTCAATTTAAACTCATGGGTCAAAATTGGTTAACTTTGACCGTGGTCAACCTCGGTTGACTATGTTGACTCATTAACTAATTAAGTTAACATATACTTAACCATTGGGCTTATGGCCCCATACTAGGCCCATACCATTATCCCAATTAATTATGTAGTTTAATTAATCAATAATTAATTACTAACAATTCAACCATGCACTAATTAAATATGATTAACTAACCTAATCACATAATATAATTAACTAGCACTAACCATATTTAATTAATACTAAATATGTTTAATTAATCGCACAAAGCACACTTAGGAGGAAAGGGGCGAGATCGATACCTTCCTTCGCCGAATCCCTCGTCGGAGCTTCCGCAACTTGCGATCGATCAATACGCTGATGGAAGACGATGACGATCCCGTGCACGTGGATGCAGGGAGTACACTACAGTGAAACGCGCTTGTGAGAAGAGAGAGGAACGGATTCGACGATCATCGAACCATCCGTGCGCGATGCTAACGACGGCAAAGTCGAAAGACAGAAGGAACAATGGAAGTCGAATCTATTCACCCACGAATTTGCGAACACCAAGTGGAAGCGAGTCAAGTGGCAGAAAGGGGAAATGAGACAATGCGACCCATCACCAATGCGTGGGCAAGATGCTCCGATTGTAGAACTTTGATCGGATGCATTCGCGAGCAGATTTGGGACGAACACCGGCATCTAAGCTTGCAAAGGAGTCGAAGCGACTGCCCCCAACAATCGTAGTGGCGGATCGACAGTAATGAAGTGAAGTAGCGGATGATTGGACGAACTCCCAAAATAGAGGAAACCGAGAGCAATGGCGTGCACGAAGTCGATGGGAGCATCGTCGAATCGCTTCTAGTGAACCCTCCTCACCGCGACGGGAAGAAATGGCCAGTGGATGTGCGGAAGAGTGCGACGACGAGCTCGCCGCCGCCCGTCCGCGCTGCGTGAAGAAACAGGAAGATGTTGGGAGGCGTTCGAACGAGTTAGGGCCTCGCCCTTCTCGATCGCGGCCTCTTCTCTGTTTAGGGGCGGCCGGTCCATCCGAACCGGTTGAACGACCGGTTTGGTTGGGTCCAACCGGTTCAATTTTTTTTTTCTGAATGGTTAGGGTTTACAAAACAAACTCCACGGTCGTACTAAACCGCAAGTGGAGTAGGTCCATGTCTAGAAATTGGTACCCGCATGTGTGCCACTTAGGCGACATCGTGATAGTCTTGAGATGGCTAGCAAGGATGAAATTAGACCAAGTACCTAGCAAATATGTCGTCGATGTTGTAGCATTCCGGCTACAGCTAGTATGCATACCTCCTGGCAGGCATCGCTGCTTGTGAACTGGGACAGTGACTCCTTCCGCATAACCTAGGATAGTGGATCCGTAGACCATACAACTATCATCCTTGACATTCTGCAGACAGTCGGATGAGTAGTCCGGATCCTAGGATTATTGTATCGACTAGCCATGGTCGATGAGTCTTGTTGATGGTGACCCTGTCTTCGAACAGTGTGTAGTACTATACGAGTCACCGATGCTCCTACGGAGTCCGGGGAGGATGTAAGGGCACGACAGTTTCTCTAAGGGAGGCATTGTAGGCGACTAGCAAGATAGTGGAGAGTGATCAAGGGTCACCCGTCCTCTCCGCCAACATCAATGCAACGGGCATAGGTAGAGACAGAGATAGAAAGGCACTGATGGGCTTATGGATACCCTTGGCCAGGATATTCCTTAAGCATAGGCTAGCAGCCCGAATCTTGTGACACAAAGATTGAATTATACCATAGGTGACATACATTGATGACATAGACACTAGATATGACTTAGGTGGCACAAAGATTGAACTATATTATTATTAAAGCATAGACTTAGAATCTTTAAGTATTTAGGAAGACAGTCCTGATGTAATTAGGATTATAAGATAGGTCGTTAAAGACTCCGGTAAACGATTGAGTTTTCCTAAGAATGTACCTTATTTTCTATTTTCGAGATAAGGTACATGATATTAAGATTTTCCAAAGATTTTACCTATTAAAGGATTTAGTAATTTTAGTCTTTCCTACCACATTAGGATCAAGTTCCTTTATTTTTGGAACTCCTCCGCCTTTGCTTTAGATATGAGGATTGCTTACTAGTAAATAAAAAGAGGAAAAAAAAATCAATTAGATTTGAAGGGAAAAAAAAGAAGTAGATCGATCAAAAAAGATGATGATGGAAAGAAAAAAAAAGTGAATGGAAAAAAAATGATGATGGAAAAAAAAAGAAAAAAATCTAAAAGTGTTAAGTCTCATAACTAAAATGGAGAGTCGGAGGAGTGCCATTATGTCTGACTTTGTCAAAGTTATACCTTATAGTTTGGTGTGTCTAGGAAGATCATTTCTATGGATGATAGTAAAAAATATTAAAAAGTTAGTTCCAAAGTAGTAAAGTACCATAAGATTTGTTCTGATAAAACAAAATCAAGGTTGAGGCTATAAGAAATAGACTCATTTAATTACAAAGCTTTCATACAAGAGAATCTTTATAATGATTTCCTTTTCTTTTTGTCGTAGATTCTCATTCTCTAATAGTTAGTTTAAATGGTAGTAATTAATTACCGGTATAATTTGGTAACTTGGTTAGGTTAGCCATTATGTTAATGATTTTGGGTTATATCTATGCTAAATACTTGTGGTTAGTTAAGTATAATGTTATTCCAAAAAGTTGCATCAAGTTTATGATTATATATAACTAGTTGGATGCTTGTAAATCATCGGATCTGGTAAACATTCCAATAAGCATTAATTGAGTACCTAGATTTGCATTTTTTTTATCTTAGGTAGTGGACATGCACGATTCGATCCATATATGGGTGCTAGTGAACCATTGTATAAGGACACACTTTGAGCTATCTTCAATAGGTTAGGTTGTAAAACGTCTAGTTGAGTACTTCTGGTTATTTGAATTACTATTAACTTGAGACCATATGTGTTTTGCTTGAGTTGATAGGTCTATGACAATGATATTATACTTAGGAAGTAGATGGTTAACATATATAAAAGTGATAGATTTTTGAAAAATTGTGTATGCATTTATTGTTGTTTATGGTGGTTAGAAAAGATAGCTTGAGAAGAGAGTAAGCAATCCATATAATTATTTGTAGATAACAATTGATATTTAGTTGTGAGATTTTATTAAGGGGGTGTGATTAGTTGACGAGGGATTTCATCAAAGCAAAAAAAAATTAAAAATTATATAATAATTAAAAATAATTTTTTTCTTAAGCTTAGATACGAGGAAAATAAAGTTAAAGAAGCTTTGAGTGGAATTAGGACTCAAATGATGAAATTTGATTAAATTTTGATTCCAATGGATATAATGGTGATTTATAAAATTTTATAAGGATCAAATTGTTTCTTAAAATGGATATGCTTAGAGGAGGGTTAGATAAGTTTTAAGTTGAATTAGGACTAAGTTGGCATGTTTTTGATCTAAAAAGGATGTAGTTGTTTGGGGAATGGACCAGACAAACTCTACGGTCATACTAATCTGTAAGTGGAGTAGGTCCATGTCTAGAAACTAATACCCGCATGTGTGCCGCTTAGGCAATACCGTGATAATCCTAAGATGGCTAGCGGGGATGAAACTAGACCTAGCAAATATGTCGTCGAGGTTGTAGCATTCCGGCTACGACTAGTATGCACACCTCCTGGTAGGCATTGCTGTTTGTGAACTGGGACGGTGACTCCTTCCTCATAGCCTTGGACAGTGGATCCGTAGACCACACAACTATCATTCTTGACGTTCTGCAAATAGTCGGATGAGTAGTCCGGATCCTAGGGTTATTGTATCGACTAGCCGTGGTCGATGAGTCTTGTTGATGGTGACCCTGTCTTCGGACAGTATTTAGTACTATACGAGTCGTTGATGCCCCTTCGGAGTCCGGGCACGACAGTTTCGCTAAGGGAGGCATTGTAGGCGACTAGCGAGATAGTGGAGAGTGATCAAGGGTCACCCGTCCTCTCCACCAACATCAGTGCAGCAGGCATAGGTAGAGACAGAGACAGAAAGATACTGATGAGCTTATAGATACCCTTAGCCAGGATACCCTTGGCCAGGATATTCCTTAAGCATAGGTTGGCAGCCCGAGTCTTGTGACACAAAGATTGAACTATACCATAGGTGACATACATTAATGACATAGACACTATATATGACTTAGGTGGCACAAAGATTGAACTATATTATTATTAAAGCTTGGACTCAGAATCTTTAAGTATTTAGGAAGACAGTCCCAATGTAATTTGGATCATAAGATAGGTCGTTAAGGACTCCGTTAAATGATTGTGTTCCAAAGAATGTACCTTATTTTCTATTTTAGAGAAAAGGAATATGATATTATGATTTTCCAAAGATTTTACCTGATAAAGGATTTACTAATTTTAGTCTTTCCTACCACATTAGGATCAAGTTCCTTTATTTTTGGAACTCCTCCGCCTTTGCTTTAGATATGAGGATTGCTTACTGGTAAACAAAAAGAGGAAAAAAAATCAATTAGATTTGAAGGAAAAAAAAAAGAAGTAGATCGATCAAAAAAGATGATGATGGAAAGAAAAAGAAAGTGAATGGAAAAAAAATGATGATGGAAAAAAAAGAAAAAAAATGATGATGGAAAAAAAAGAAAAAAAAATCTAAAAGTGTTAAGTCTCACAACTAAAATGGAGAGTCGAAGGAGTGCCATTATGTCCGACTTTGTCAAAGTTATACCTTATAGTTTGGTTGTGTCTAGAAAGATCATTTCTATGGATGATAGTAAAAAATATTAAAAAGTTAGTTCCAGAGTAGTAGAGTACCATAGGATTTGTTCTGATAAATCAAAATCAAGGTTGAGGCTATAAGAAATGGACTCATTTAATTACAAAGCTTTCGTACAAGAGAATCTTTATAATGATTTCCTTTTCTTTTTGTAGTAGATTCTCATTCTCTAATAGTTAGTTTAAATGGTAGTAATTTGGTAACTTGGTTAGGTTAGCCATTATGTTAATGATTTTGGGCTATATCTATGCTAAATACTTGTGGTTAGTTAAGTATAATGTTATTCCAAAAAGTTGCATCAAGTTTATGATTATATATAACTAGTTGGATGCTTGTAAATCATCGGATCTGGTAAACATTCCAATAAGCATTAATTGAGTACCTAGATTTGCATTTTTTTTATCTTAGGTAGTGGACATGCACGATTCGATCCATATATGGGTGCTAGTGAACCATTGTATAAGGACACACTTTGAGCTATCTTCAATAGGTTAGGTTGTAAAACGTCTAGTTGAGTACTTCTGGTTATTTGAATTACTATTAACTTGAGACCATATGTGTTTTGCTTGAGTTGATAGGTCTATGACAATGATATTATACTTAGGAAGTAGATGGTTAACATATATAAAAGTGATAGATTTTTGAAAAATTGTGTATGCATTTATTGTTGTTTATGGTGGTTAGAAAAGATAGCTTGAGAAGAGAGTAAGCAATCCATATAATTATTTGTAGATAACAATTGATATTTAGTTGTGAGATTTTATTAAGGGGGTGTGATTAGTTGACGAGGGATTTCATCAAAGCAAAAAAAAAATTAAAAATTATATAATAATTAAAAATAATTTTTTTCTTAAGCTTAGATACGAGGAAAATAAAGTTAAAGAAGCTTTGAGTGGAATTAGGACTCAAATGATGAAATTTGATTAAATTTTGATTCCAATGGATATAATGGTGATTTATAAAATTTTATAAGGATCAAATTGTTTCTTAAAATGGATATGCTTAGAGGAGGGTTAGATAAGTTTTAAGTTGAATTAGGACTAAGTTGGCATGTTTTTGATCTAAAAAGGATGTAGTTGTTTGGGGAATGGACCAGACAAACTCCACGGTCATACTAATCTGTAAGTGGAGTAGGTCCATGTCTAGAAACTAATACCCGCATGTGTGCCGCTTAGGCAATACCGTGATAATCCTAAGATGGCTAGCGGGGATGAAACTAGACCTAGCAAATATGTCGTCGAGGTTGTAGCATTCCGGCTACGACTAGTATGCACACCTCCTGGCAGGCATTGCTGTTTGTGAACTGGGACGGTGACTCCTTCCTCATAGCCTTGGACAGTGGATCTGTAGACCACACAACTATCATTCTTGACGTTCTGCAAATAGTCGGATGAGTAGTCCGGATCCTAGGGTTATTGTATCGACTAGCCGTGGTCGATGAGTCTTGTTGATGGTGACCCTGTCTTCGGACAGTATTTAGTACTATACGAGTCGTCGATGCCCCTTCGGAGTCCGGGCACGACAGTTTCGCTAAGGGAGGCATTGTAGGCGACTAGCGAGATAGTGGAGAGTGATCAAGGGTCACCCGTTCTCTCCGCCAACATTAGTGCAGCGGGCATAGGTAGAGACAGAGACAGAAAGGCACTGATGGGCTTATGGATACCTTTGACCAGGATATTCCTTAAGCATAGGCTGGCAGCCCGAGTCTTGTGAAACAAAGATTGAACTATACCATAGGTGACATACATTGATAATATAGACACCAGATATGACTTAGGTGACACTTAGTGACTGTTATACTTACACTTTATTATCTTGCTATACTGATTTCTATGACATAGATTATATATAATAAAATAAGATGATGATTAATTAACCCAAAGGCATCTTAGAACATTCCTCCTAGCTTTTGAATTCCTTACTACGATTTCGAGCCATAATTTCGCACTATGCCGCAAGGCTGAGCACATCGCTATTTACTGTGTGTGCAGGTTATTAGATAATCGATCGAGATTTTCAATGAAGACGAGGCTATCGACGGTTTTAGTTGTATTTAGTGATATCGTTAGTATAGAATTATAATAGGTATATCAGGACTATGTTAGTAGAGTTGTATAGATGATTTAATTGTATATTCCGCAGTGTTGATTATGTGTATGGACAATATTTATTACCAAATGCCTTGTATGAGTCCTTTGGACTCATACGGCGGTTGCCACGTGCCCGACAGTAGGGTCGGGGCATGCATCTTGTCCCGTATCAATCACTTTCTCTTGCAACTATTGTTCTTAATGGTTTAATACAAAAGAGGATCTCGTTGGACACCAAAATATGCACACAAACAAGCACATCACCACCACCACTACAACAGTTATCGCCAATGAGCTAATAGAGTTTGTTGCCAATGTGCCCCTTTCCTCGACAATGATCTTCTCTTATGATCACTGTTCTCGATAATTTAAAACATTGTGAGGCATTTGTAGTCACAAGAGGGGGTACATAAGGAGCTCATTGTAACTTCCACATCAATATCAGCTAGACATGTACCAATAGAGGTTGTTGCCTCACTATTCCATCCATTGACAAATGTCTTCACCCGTGACTTCTATCCTTGACAATTTGAAATATTGCAAGGTATTAGATGTCACAAGGCCGAGGTAAGCTCATTGCAACTTCCACATTAGCGCCAATTGTGCCTCGAAATATGAAGACTGCCACCTTTAATCTCCCTCAAATTCTAGAGGGCTTCGTTGATACTAACTCCAATGATATTGATCTCAATCTCCACATTCCTATACCTCCTCCCCTTCCTCATCCTCTTGAACTAGAATAATAAAAAAAATCTTATATATATATATATATAAATTTTATACATATATAACGCCAGTGTTTTTTCTCTTTACCCACAAGTATTATTAAAATAATGACAGGGTGTAAAAAATATGATTTATAATTTTATTAATATTTTCTTTTCCAAAATGGTTTCTTATATTTATTAAAATATTTTTTAATCTATGCAATAAATTATAATGAAAAAAAAGAATAAATATTTTTTATTAATAAATTAAAGTAGCTTATAAGTGGTGGTGACACCGCCTCGTCATTTTAAAAATCACTATAAAAATTTCTTTTTATTTCTATTAGACATATCCTCTTAAGAAAAAAGATTGTTGTAAATTGTGCTACAATCACCAAGAACCTTTGTTTTTACAAAGAGAGAGGGTAGGTGGCGGATGGGAGGAAAATAAATTTTAAACAAAGTATTATAAATAATTATTTTTTTCTTTATATCAAATACCGTGTGAATGTTGTAAATGTAAGTAATAAAAGTTAGATATGTTGTGGTAATAGAAACCATAAATAACATAAAATATGTATATATATAAATAATATATGTATACATAGAGGGCAACGGAGCTGTGGCTGCCGAACCCTAGAGCAAATTCATGGCCGCCACCTCCAAGCCCCTGGTACCATCGCCAGCATGGGCATCGGGGAACCCAACAACATCGGGAATGAACTTCATTCTATTTTGGCAAGCGGTGTAGTGAAGGATTGGGATCGGAAACGCCACTCGAAAGGACTTAGCTGGAATACGGCAAATTGAGCGAATTAGGTAGGTTTCTAAACAATGGTTATGCAAAATTTAATGTTATGGGGATTATGGGTAGAAACCATCACAATTCACAAGTTTGCTTGCTGCATTGTAATAGTTCATGATTATTCTCTTCTCTGTTTTAGATTATCACTATACTGTGATTATTTGCTGCTATGCGTTGCATCCTCGTAATGCTAAATAAACCTGAGAAATTAGATCGGGGAGAATAAAATTGAATTCATGTTTGCATGGTTAAACGATAGGAATAATTTAGTGCTTTGACTTTATTTCAACTTCTTTGAGAAGAATACTTATTTCCTTTCTTCCATGACTTAAATGATTGTACCATTGAGTATTCTTTGAAAGTATTAATGCAGAGATACTTGCATTACTGTAAAAGTGTTATTGGTGCTTGATCGTTGAAGATTTGTTTTATGGAAATGTGTTTCAGATTTTGTTTCAAACTATTCGGTTTTTGCATTATATTAGAAGCATGATGCAGAAATAATTGGGTAAGTTGAAATTCCTCTGAAACCCACCATGGCTAAATTGTTTTGAATAATCAAAATTATTTTTCCTGTTCAAAGAATGCTTCCATTGTTGATTGGATACTTACAAGAAAGTATTAAAAGGGACAGATTGAGTTAGGAGAACATGTTAATAAGATAGTTCTGTTTATTTCTGATTGTTGTCAACACTATTCTATTAGTAAAGTTTTCGTACCGTGATTGTCAGGTTCACTAAACAAAAATAGTAAAGTTTGAACAGAAGGGGAATCTATATGAGTTGTTGTTGGCTTGGGTAATATGTCAAGTGAGGAGAGGAGGGTTGCATCACTTGATTCCTCTTTTCTTTTTCTTTCCTCTGCAGCTGCAGCTCAGAGGTAGTTTCACTTTCTTTCCTTTCCTTTCTTCCTTCCCTTCCTTCTCTCTCCTTTCTCTTTCCATTTGATGTCATTTCTACTACTGTGGAATGAAAGGTGTCAATAGATTTCACCCTTTTTGTTTGCTGCCGAAGAAGAGTTTAGTAGCTTAAAAGATTTTGTCTACCTATTTATTTATTTCTTTATTATTGCTAATGGCTGCCGAGACAACCAACTCTATTCTCCTTCATTCCTTTTATTCTTCTTCCTCCAATCCATTTCTATCCTTGCTTCTTTTAGTGCTTGTGAGTGGGAGTGAGGTGGAATTGGAAATAAATCCGATGCTACTTAGCTGCAAGAAATGAGAGAAGAAAACAAAACTGTCACTTACCGAGAATTGGAGAGTCTAGAAAAATATTGAGTCTATTTTATTTACTTTTAATTCATGCTTAGAAATAATAAATAAGAAGATTGCATGGGTCCCTTGCAGCAAGTGTGGAGAGCAGTGAGGTTTGAAGATTATTCTGAAATAGAAATAAAAGGACAAAAGAATTATATGTTTTATTTTGACATTTATACTTGTTTTCTTTCATCTTGCTGAAGTCAGGAATTTTATTGTGGATGGATTCAATTCAGTTATAACTATTCAAAGAGAAGGTAATAAGGAAAGATTAGGAAAAAGAGAAAGTGTATGGTACCGAGAGAAAAAAAAAAGATGAGTTAAAATGTCTTTTTTATTCTAAAACTTCCTAAGTTGCTTAAAAAATAATTGAATGTACTATTTATTTGAAGAATTGTTGCAGTTGATCGTTTTCCCTTGTGAATTTCTTTTCCTTCATTTCTTTGTTTATTTTGCCAAAGCAAAACATTAAGGAAAAAAAAGGAAAATAAAGTGAAAAACTTCTGCATCGACGGTGATGTATAAAAGGAGATTTTGCTTTCTCCTGTGGGTTTATCGAAGTCAATATGAGTTGATAAGGTTTCAATTATGACCTACTACAGTTGCAGGCCTATGTGGGCGGTTATGAAAATTGCATTCCAGTTGTGTATTTTTCTTGCTTACTTTCTATGGAATAATGTTCGATATACAAAATAATATTGCGAGTTATAAATATGCAACTAAGTGACAGATAAACTAGTTAGGTGACATTCTATACATTACACCATAGACTAGTTTAAAACACCTAGAGCATAGACCTGAACTTCCTAGGGACATGAACTACTAGGAATAATATATGTCTATATAATACAGTACATCTCTCTACTATTTGTGTTAGTCCAATAATGGGTGGCAGAGGTGTCAACCGACCCATCCTTTAGGCTTCGGTGAGTACCAATAAGGGAGTTCTTGCTAACAGCTGAAATATCCCCATGACATGTCTCTGAAACTAAAGAGTTGGGAGCCGAAGAGCTCACTTCAGTCACTATGCTTAAGAACTAAGGTTTCTGTTGATGCTGACATACATCAATTGAGTCTTGCAAGCTTGGGGGGTAGTTCGGACAGCCAGAGTTGATACACGTGTTGGATCCGGCAAGTCAGGCCATGAGTATATGTTAGTAGGTGACCTTACTATGTAGCAGAAATATAGTACTACATGGTTTCTCATATTGTAGGGTCTGCGGGAGACATAGGATACAATAATCACGGATTGCGGTCTGGGTATACAGCTGGCAAGACTAGAAGGAGAAGGAATCGCGGTCACCCACCTTCTCCACTAACCTCAACATGACGGGGTTAGGGAGAGACATAATTGGACATTGATGAGTCTGAGGGTAGTCCTTGATGAGGGTTTACCCTAGTGAGAGAGTTAAATTTAAATTAGACATGAGACAACATTTGACAACTGAGCACATTTTTCATATTTGATCTTTGTTATTTAGTACATGAAATGTTAACTATTATGTTGTGATATTGCTTACACCTCTAGACATAAATATTGCTTTAGTCTGTACTTTTGCTGATATACTCTCATTTTGTAGCCACTGAGTAGTAAGACTCGGCGCATACAAATTTTCCCCGGCATGCAAGTAACAAGTCTTGGGCTGGGGTAGATGGAGAGGCTTTGGAAATAATGGGAGTCACATTAAAGGAATACAAGAGTTAATATTGCTTAATTAGAGTTGGATTGTATTAGCTAGAAATATGTAATTGATAGTAAGTTCTTATGACTAAACATATTTAATAGAATATTACATTGTAGACTGACTTGTTATAATAAATGCGAAAAATTTAGAGTAATTTTCATAGGCTTTGTATGAGTTTCATAGCCTTGTATGGTTGCCACGTCCGATAGAGGATCTGGTCATGACAAATGTACTGTGAATAATGTTTTATATACCCATATATTTTATTATTGAATTTACATTTCGGTATGTTTTGTAATCTAATCAATATATAATGTGTTATTAGAAGTCTTTTGGAGGGAGTGAAATTGTCACCGCCCCAATTCTACCATTGAGCACGTGGCAACCGCCGTATAAGCTGCACTTCTCCACCACAACTTATACAAGGCAAAAAGTATCACAAAACACTACAATCATTTTAATTAATCATAGTGGAAGTAATAATATTTTACATTAAAATTAACATTACTAATTTAAATCTCTATCTAGATTACCAAAATTAATATTGTTTGTCAAACTAGGTTCTTCCTCACTCCCAGCCAATGGTCAACTTATAACCTACGCAATACGAGAAAAATGTGTACATCTGAGTCGCGGTAAATATGAAATAGCATGAGCATGATCATAACAGTGTTTATAACATAATATAAGGAATATGATCATAACAGTGCCATTAAATCGAAGATGTTATATCACCTTAGTTAATATATTACTATCTATCTATATCACACCTAAGGCAGCCATCCTATGTTCAAGGTGAATCCCTTGTCAGGGATTTCCCTGAACCCGTCAATGTCAACTCTATGTCTCTGTCCTATGTGCCTGTACACTAGTGTAAGTAGGAGCTGGTGACCACGGCACCCCTTCTTTCCATCATAAGTACCATACAGCGCTGTAATTCTACCCCATGGCAGGAACACCATACAAAATAATAAATCACATTCATCTATAGCTCGGTAAGCTGAAATGCACTGCATATGCTACTAATGAATCTAGACTGCTCAGGGACCCACATCATTGAGCATACCAGTGTCCTCCAGTTCACTAGCCTTGATAGCGCATGGAACAGTATTGTTCCTAGCACACTATCTGCCTTGGAGTAATACAAATAAGTTGAGCTCTCCACTGAAGTGAGATCCTAGTTACACCAAAGCATCTATGACTAAGTCAACCGAACATGCATCTCTACCATTGCTAGCACATGACTCCTCACCATATGTTGGCACATAGTAGCCTAAGAACCCTAATATCATCTTCCAGGTTATCATAACCCTAAGATGTCTAAAGTTCTTAGTCATGTGTCAATTAAGACCACTCTAGGTGTTATCATAACATGAACCTAAAGTGTCTCTAGTTTTGTCTCATGTCATCATGTTCTATGATCTTGCTAAGTGTCTCTACATCTCTAGCAACATGAACAACTCAATATCAACATAACATGAGCATAAAACAACAAAAGCATGCATATAATAGTATTATACATATACCAACATAGTATAACTTTCAAACTCATATCAAGAGCATGCATATAATAACATCATACATGAACTAGCATGATATAACTTTCAATAATTCACATGCTAATTAAATATGTAACCAAGAAGATAATTAACTCATCAGCATGCACAATAATTAACAACGACCCTTAGGACTCAGCATCTGTAGTAGGCCAAATAAGTTTGAAACCATAAACCCTCACCTGAGTGTCAAGCAGATATTTAAAACAAGAATCACAGCTTGGCCGTGATTCTTAGAAGCAAGCAATCAATCAATCAATCAAGTAAAGTAAAGCAAATTCTTTCTACTTCAACACATATCACAACTTGGCCATGATTTGTCAAGCAAAAGCACAGCAGCACAATCTCCTAAAATAAATTAAATACAACCAAACAAGTATGCATAAATAACGCTTAAACCATTTCCTAACAACCCCTATTACTCATAACCTCACCCCAACTTTTATTTAATTACTTTTTAATCAATTAAACTATTTAATAATCTAAATAAACACAACTACCACAATCATACATCAACCAACTATAACCATACCTATATTTACATTCAAATTATACGATAAGGCTATAATTTTTTTTAATATCTATTTTCATAAATAAATTATTCTAACAATACAATCAACTATACCCCGCTTAATTAATCAAATTGATCAACTATACTATCTTAATTAATCTAAAAATAATTTTTAATAATTCTGTAAAAAATTAATTACCATATATAAATATATTAAATCATAATTTCTTCAATTTTATTAATTAGAAAATCTAATTAACCTAATTAACCAATTTAATGACAATATAAATTTTATAAACTCTATAAAATTTTAATTAAATCATTTTAATTCTTTTTAACATGAATCAGACAATATGACACCTACCAAAATATTCTTTCAGACAAATAATATCCAGATAATTTATTTAGCACCCAAATAAATCCAAACCACCTTAATTAAATTAAAACACTACCTTAACAGTCCAAAATTATATCTAAGCATAATCTATCATCACAAATTATTTTAGATTTTTTTGATATCATTAGTGGGCTCAAAACCTTGAACCCAACCTAAGATAATTTTAAAACTGAACCTAAAACTTGATAAAAAATTCTAAATGAATTCTTAAAAACTTAAAACTTACCAACAAAACTTTAGAAATGTTGAACCAAGATAAACCGGTCGAAAACTCGTGAAAACCGGTTAACCTATGTCGAACTGCAGCCGAACCAGACTGGACCGGGTTGGTCAAACCAGGTTGGACCGGACCTCGCACACGCCTCGCAAGTGCGGTCCGGCTCCCCTTCCCTTCGCTCGAGCTCCACTCGACCTCTTCGAGCGCCGGTGCTGAATCAATGCTGATCTCTGCCCGTTTTCCCTCTGCAACCCATCGACAACACGCGCACCACCTCTCCTCAGCCTCTTTTACCCTCTATCGCTGCCGGCAAGCCTCCCGACTTCCACGAACATGGTGCAACAGACTTCTCTGCCGCGCCGCCCGTCGTCCGCCGGCCAGCCTACTTTCAACCTTCGGCATCACTGCCCACACTAACGATTCGACTCCTCTGTAGTCGAATTGAAATTGTGCACTACGTGGTGGCAGAAAAGGGATGACCTCGCACTGACCAACGATAGTTTGATCGGAGACAGGGCCTGTAAACCCCTATTTTTTTTAAAAAAAATCAAAAATAAAATAAAAATAAGGAGCATAAAATAAAATAGGAACAAAAATATTGATCGTAGAAATAGTAAACAAGTATATATAGAAATATATAAAGATATAGATATATAGGAACGAGTAAATATACACATATGGATAAAAATATTAGTAATAATGAAATGCATTATCTATGTTGCATTTAGGGCTTATTATGCAAATTAGAGCGGCGAAGTAGATGTCATAGATAAGGGGACATGTAGGGGCAAGGAGGCCCTTTCACCCCCCACACCATTGCACGTGCGCTCTTGTGCATGACTAGCTCCAACCGAACAATTCAAAAGGGGTGGAGCTATAATTATCAAATCCTAGAGCCGTACCTTACCGCACTACCTCCAAATCCCTATTATAATCGTCGACATCCAGTGATGATTCCAGGCGGTCGGTGAAGAAGATCCTTGCTGCATGGTGAAAGAGACAGTGAACAAAATGAAGAGGAGAAAGGCCGACGCATGACGAAGGATGTCAAGGGAGACCTAGCGCAAATTAATCGAATTAGGTTGGTTCTAAAACCCTTAAATATGAGATGAAAAACTTTCTTGGGGGATTAAGGGTAGAAAACCATAATGATTGAAATTATGTTTTCTATTTTAAATGGATTCCAAATGTTTTTCATTCCCTGCCTTTTGTTGTCGACCTTTACGAATGGTTATTACATGATACTCATATGCCAACATTGCTTGCAGCCTTTTTATGAATTGATGCTTTCACCTTATTGCAGAGCATGCTTGCTTATGATGTTGTTTTTGGAAAAATAAAATTCTGAAAGTTTATTAATTTAATGAATAATGGTTGTGGTTAATTTTTGGAGGAGTGTTGGTTTTGTTGACTTGATGCATCCTCTCCCTCATTTGCCTCAAAAGAGATCCGTGACACTTTCTTGGACAGTTGGTTCCTTTGCCTTTAATTCAATGTAGATATAGTAAATTCTTGTCTTTCATGATCGGGTAAAAAGTCGGATTGAGGGTTGGGATGCAAATAGATTAAAGGTTAGTGGAGTCTTCTTCCTGCTCATGTGGAATTAGTAGTAGATCATGGGAGTCTGATGTCATGCCTTATAATAAATTATTTTGATTTAATGATGCTACTGCTGTATTGATGACTTGATAATGTTATTTTAGGTTTTATGATTTGTAACTTGATGATTTTATTTGAGTGATTTAGTCTTAGAAGAGTTATTTTAAACCTGCAATGTCTGGAAATTAGTGATAACTAAATGTCAAGATGGCAACTATATTGTATTGTTGGGTGTTGATTTGACTTTTAAACCAAATTGTAAATGAGAAGTTGTTTAATTTTGTAAAATGGAGCTGCATGTTTTAATCAAAGTTAGCAAGAAAGTTGAAGGAAGATTCCTTTTGATTGATGTAGTTTCAATGGGAAAAGAAAATGGGTTGAATTAGTGTGTACTTTTGGTTGTTACTGTGTAGTGGCAAATGGAGTGAATGGAAGGAGTTTTTCTTAGTATTTTAAAAGGTTGGTTAGAGTATAAGTTAAATATTAAGGGAAGGATAGGTATACTGTGATGGCATGGGTAAATTCTTTTCTTAATTCTTTCTTTCCTTTTCCTCCTGGAGATTTATTGTCATATCAAAACACTCACTGAATAGGTAGACAAATAAAAAGGTAAAGGAGTTGCCGAGAGAGGAAGAAACTGAAATATTTTATTTAAATGGGTTCTAATTTCTTTAAATTGCTTAGATGATCAAATTACTTTTTGGTGAAGAACTATTAAAATAGAGTATTTATTCTATTGATTTCCTTCTTTTCCTTTCCCCTATTCACTTTGCTAAAACTAAACCTTAGGAAGGGAGGGAATGAATGATAAGTAGCAAGAATATTATTAAAATAATTACTTCATGATTCTAGGCAAAGGAAAGTCATTCTACAATGATGGTGATTGACACAGGAAATTTTATGACCTTGGTAGAGATAAAATTGAAATCACTGTGAGTTATTAAGGTTTCAATTATGGCCTGTTACGGTTGGAGCCCCGTGTGGGCGGTTGTGAAACTTGTGATATATTGTCCGGTTGTGTATTTTTTTTTGCTTAATTTCTATATTTTTACTTAAATTACTGATTGATTTATAAACTTTGAATATTCTATACATACTGTATTTATCACATATGACATATATGTGTGTATGTGTTAGACACACAAGAGAACATAAACACTGGGCTTATCATCAAATGACAGACAACTAGTTAGGTGACATCGGACATATGATACCATAGACTGATTTAAAACATCTAGAACATAGACCTGAACTTCCTAGGGACATGAACTACTAGGAATCTTATAGGTCTATGTAACACAATATATCTCTCACAAATGGTAGGTACAATTTGTGTTAGTCTAAAGATGGGTAGTGGAGGCGTCACCCGACCCATCCTTTAGCGTTCGGTGAGTACCAATAAGAGGGTTCTCGCCAATAGTTAGATATCCCCATGATATGTATCTGAAACTAAGGTGCTGGGAACCGGAGAGCTCACTTCAGCCGTTATACTTGAGGACTAAGGTATCTGTTGACACTGACATACTCCAACTGAGTCCTGCAGGCTTGGGGGTAATCTGGACAGCTAGAGTTATACACATGTGTTAGATCTGGCAGGTCAGGCCGAGAGTATATATATCAGTAGGTGACCCTGTTGTAAAGCAGAAGTATAGCGCTACATGGTGTCTCGTATCCTAAGGTCTATGGGAGACGTACGATACGATAGTCTCAGAGTGCTGTCTGGGTAAACGGCTCGCGAGACTGGAAGAAGAAGGAACCGCGGTCACCCGCCTTCTCTGCCAACGTCAGTATGACGGGTTTAAGGAGAGACATAGTTGGACACTGGCGGGTCTGAGGGTAGTCCCTAATGAGGGTTTACTCCAACATAGGATGGCAGCCCATAGTTAGAGTTGAAGTTAAACTTAAATTAGACGCTAGGCGACATTTGACAACTGGGCACATTCTTCATGTTTAATCTTTGTTATTTTATACATGAAATATTAACTGCTATATTATGATATTGCTCACACCTCTGGACATAAATATTGTTTTAGCTTGTACTTTTGTCGGGATTTTCTCCTTTTGTAGCCACTGAGTCGCAAAACTTAGCGCATGCAAATTTTCCCCCTACGCAGGTAACAGGCCTCGGGTCGGGTAGATGGAGAGACTTTAGACATGATGGGAGTCACATCAAGGAACTACAAAAATTAATATTGCTTAAATAGAGTTGGACTGTGTTAGTTAAAAATATGTAATTGTTATCAAATTTTGGTGACTAACCTATTCAATAGAATTTTACATTGTGGACAAACTTGTTATATTAAATACAAAAACTTAGAGTTATTTTTATAAGCCTTGTATGAGTTTTCATAGCTCTTACTGCGGTTGTCATGTCCGATAGAGGATCGAGTCGTAGCAATTAGGACGGAGTACCAACCTAATTGCATTTTCTATCAATTCTCCTCGTGTGGCACTGTCAGCTTTCTTCTTCTTCATTTTTTTCCCACTTCCTTTTTCCCTATCTACGATGTGTCTTCTCTCTTTGTCAGACCACCCGCTTTGGGAGTTACCGTCAACCATTTCTGAAGAAAGCAAGGAGGGATGATCAATTTTGGAGCTAGGGTTTGCAACCAACCCCTCGCCCTTTCTTTTGAACATTTGCGCACGGAGCGAGTGGTGACCAATGTGCCCTTCTACTCCTTTCCTTTTTACTAACTCAGTTTAGGGACTTTTATTTCTGCTATTAGATTTAATCTGAAAGTGACAATATTGCCCCACCACTTTCCTCCAATTACCAAATCAACCTAATACTTAATCTTTTGTTATCGAATACTAAGTTTATATAATTTATATATAATTCAATTTATTTTACGTAGCTAGTGATCAACTATTTACTAAAATATACTTTATTTTATTATTATTATACTTACTCTCTTACCAGTACTATTTCTACCATATTATTATGAGTCTATCCACATCCAGATTTATCTATCAATCTTAAAATAATATTAATATCAACACTATTAATAGTAAAACATTAAATGAGGGATATAATTAATTTTTTTTCCAAAGGATCTCAAGAAAACATCCCTTCCACCTGAACTCCATCCTAATTTAATTCTAACTTTCTTTCACATTTTTTCAACTATTTCTCCAACTTACTATTTCTTAAATTTTATTTATTTCCATAGAATTTTCAGGGTTTACAGGTCAAATGCGCTACAACCACCACGAACATTGTAGTACAATAAGAGAGCCCCTATAAATTTACATATAGAAATTTATTTTACAACAATTATTTTTTCTTTAGATTAAATATTGTGAGAATGCACTAAGAATAGTATTCTAAATACCCATATGTTTATTATTAGAATTTATACAAGGGTGCTTTGTAATCCAATCAGCATATGATGTGCCGTTAAAAGTCTTTTGGAGGGAGTGTATTGTCGATGGTACCTTAAGATTCATATTATAATGGATGTCTGACCTATTCAGTCTCATCAAGTGAGAGAGTCATGTGGAGTGTGATTTTAAGATTTATTATTGCTGATGTAAGATTATTGATTTAAACTAGGTGAAATATTGAATGTACAAAAAAATCATTGGTACTATCGTTGATACCAATTATGTAAAAAAAATCAATCTAATAATAGCGTTAGGTATGGAATACACTGAACAATCATGCAAATCATGTCCATTGAGAGTTTTATAGAATAAATATATGTGCCCAGGGATCCATGTTATTCAAGTGATTTGTTGATTTATTTTTTTGACAGGAGAAAATGTCATCGAAATTATGTTGGGACATGCATGATTTTTAGATTCGTGACAAAATGGGTGCACAATCCTTCAAGTTTTTTGAGAGTTTTTGTATGCAAAATATATAACCTTCGGATTGGAGTAATTTTGTTCTATAAGGGAGGTCGGGAATTCAATACTAACCAAGTTCTAACATACTTGTTTGATTTTTTGATTTGTTTAAAAATGGATACATATCCAATCAAGTCTCCTCGAGTTAGAGGATTGTCGGATATACTTTACGATTTGATGGTTAATTGTATATAGCAAGTTTTGCAAAATTATACCAATCAAGATACAGCGAGAAAACAAAATAACTTGATAATATTAGCTCCATCCATAGGACCATCAAAGCATAACTCTCCTCTCTCTCGATGTCAAAAAGTAGTGTCAAGCCCATTGATATCCCTGCCTCCACATCTCGTCCTGTATCAATGACCCTTTCTTGCAACTATTGTTCTCGACAGTTCAGTACAAAAGAGTATCTCATTGGACACTAGAATATGCACACAAACGAGCGCATCACCACTACTCTACTACAGTCATCACCCATGAGCCAATGGAGTTTGTTGCCAATATGCCATATTCCTCGGCAATGACCTTCTCTTGTGACCATTGTCCTCGACAATTTAACACATTGCGGAGCATCAACTGTCGTAATAGGGTACATAACGAGCTCACTACAGCTTCCACATCAACATCAATTGGACGATTGTTGCCTCCATACCCCATCCCCCCGCCCCCCCAATACTAACTCCAATGACATCTCCACTTATAAATGTTGAAGAGAAGATTATCTCTTGGACATACCTCCTCACCTTATTCTCTTGAACTAGGACGATAAACCCCCTATATATATTTATAAATTCTATAAATGTGTAACGCCTGTCTACTCCTCTATTCTTAAAATAATGATACTTAAAATTAATAACGGTGTGAAAAATATGATTTATAATTTTATTAATATCTTCTTTTTTAAAATGGTTTCTTATTTTTTTAAAATATTTTTTTAGCCTATGTAATAAATTATAGTGAGAAAGAGAATAAATATTTTTTATTAATAAATTAAAGTGGTTGTGGTGGTGACACAGCCATCTCGTCATTTTAAAAATTACTGTGAAAATTTCTTTTTATTTCTATTAGACATCTTCATTTGACAAAAAACTGAGTAGAGGACGGGAGCACTTAGGAATACCCCAATAAAAAGCAGAAAATTTTTTAAATAAAATATTATAGAAAACTGAGACCCCTCTAAATTTACATATAGAAATTTATTTTACAATACTTATTTTTTCTTTAGATTAAATATTGTGAGAATGCACTGAGAATAGTGTTTTAAATACCTGTCTTTTATTAGAATTTATATAATGGTGTTTTGTAATCCAACCAGTATGATGTGCTATTAAATGTCTTGTGGAGGGAGTGTATCTTCGATAGCACCTTAAGATTCATGTTGTAATGGATGTCTGATCTATCCAGTCTCATCAAGTGAGAGAGTCATGTCGAGTGTGATTTTATGATTTATTATTGCTGATGTATGATTATTGAGTGTCTTCTAGATAGAAACTAGGTGAAATATTGAATGTATAAAAAAATCATTGGTACGATCGTTGATAACAATTATGTAAAAAAAATCAATCTAATAATGGCGTTAGGTATGGAATAAAAATCATGTCCATTGAGAATTTTATAGAATAAATATATATGCCCAGGGATCCATGTTATTCAGTTGATTTGTCAATTTAATTTTTTGAAAGGAGAAAATATCATCAAAATTATGTTGGGACATGTATGATTTTTAGATTCATGACAAAATTAGTGCACATTCCTTCAAGTTTTTTGAGAGGTGCTTTTGGATTCATTCTCTTATGAAAATTACCTTACAACTTGTGTTTTTTTTTTTGTATGCAAAGTATATACGCTTCAAATTGGACCAATTTTGTTCTATAAGGGAAGTCTAGGAATTCAATACTAATCAAGTTCTAAGAGACTTGTTTGATTTTTCGATTTGTTTAAAAATGAATGCATTTCCAATCAAGTCTCCTCGAGTTATAGTATTCTCATATATACTTTATTATTTGATGGTTAATTGTATATAGTAAGTTTTGCAAAATTATAGCAATGAAGATACAGCGAGAAAATAAAATAACTTAATTGTAAGAGCACAAATATTTACAAACATCTAAATATGGCAAACAACCAGGTCCACATAACCAACATATCACATAATGCTAACTTCTCTCTCTTTCTTGTGCTCTCTCTCTCTATATATTTGTATATATACATAAACAAAATGCTAACTTCTCTCTCTTTCTTGTGCTCTCTCTCTATATATATTTGTATATATACATAAACAATATCATCCTCTGCCTCCTATATCCATAAACCCTTGATAAATTAGCTCCATCCATAGGACCATCAAAGCATAACTCTCCTTCTCTCTCTCGATGTCAAAAAGTAGTGCCAAGCCCATTGATATCCCTGCCTCCACATCTCGTCCTGTATCAATGACATTTTTCTTACAACTATTGTTCTCGACGGTTCAGTACAAAAGATGATCTCGTTGGACACCAGAATATGCACACAAATGAGAGCATCACCACTACTGCAGTCATCACCCATGAGCCAATGGAGTTTCTTGCCAACATGCCCCATTCCTTGACAATGACCTTCTCTTGTGACCACTGTCCTCGACAATTTAAAACATTGCGGAGCATCAACTGTCATAAGAGGGTATATAACGAGCTCACTACAGCTTCCACATCAACATCAGTTGGACAAGTACCAATAGAGATTGTTGCCTCCATACCCCATCCCCCCCCCGGCAAATGCCTTCCCATGTGTGTTCTGTCCCCGACAATTTAAAACATTGCAGGGTGTAAGAGTTCATGAGGCTAAGGTACACAAAGAGCTCATTAGCACTTCCATATCGGCGCTAACTGTCCATAGAACCATGGAGACTGCCACCTTTACTCCCCCTCAAATTCTAGAGGGCTCCAGTGATACTAACTCCGATGATATCGATCTTGATCTCCACTTATAGATGTTGAAGAGAAGATCTCCACTTGAATACATATTACAGCATATGATGTTGTAATGGATGTTGTAATGGATGTGCTATCAGGCAGCCACTTATGTTCAAAGTGAATCCCTCGTTAGAGATTCTTCCGAACCTGGTAGTGTCAACTCTATGTCTCTGTCCTATATACCTGCATACTGACGTTAGCAGAAGGAGTTGGTGATCACGGTACCCCTTCTTTCCAACACAAGATCTTTCCAAACCAAGAACCATACAACGTTGAAATTCTGCACCATAGTAGGATCACCATACAAAATCACAAATCACATCCATCTCCAGCCTGGCAAGCTGGGAACCACCACATATGATACTAATGAACCTGGACTGCTCAGGGATCCACATCAGTTAAGCATACCAGAGTCAACAGGTTTCCTAGCCTGTGTAGCGCATTGCACGGTACTGTTCCTAGCACACCCTCTACCCTGGTGTAACACAAATATGTTGAGTTCTGCACCGAAGTGAGATCCCGGCTACACTAAAGTATTAGTCGCTAAGTCAACCGAGCTTGCACCTCTACCATTGCTAGCACATGGCTCCTCACTACATGTTGGCACCTACCACACCCAAGAACTCACATCCTCTCCTAGGTTATCATAACCATAAGATGTCTAGAGTTCTTAATCATATATTAATTCAGATCACTCTAGGTGTTATCATAACACGAACCTAAAGTATATCAAATTTTATCTCATGTCAACATATTCCATATTCTCGCTAAGTGTCTCTACATATTTAGCAATATGAATATATCAAATAACATCATAACATGAGTGCAAACATCAAGATCATGCACATAACAACATCATTTCTCATACCAGCATGGTATAACTTACAACTCACATCAGGAGCAAGCATATAATAGCATCATACATGAACTAGCATGATATCATTTTCAAACTCATATCAAGAGCATGCATATAATAACATCATACATGAACTAGCATGATATAACTTTCAATAATTCACATACTAATCAATATGTAACCAAGTAGACATATAACTCATTAGCATGTATAATAATTAACAGCGAACCTTAGGACTCAGCATCTGTAGTAGGCCAAATAAATTTGAAACCATAAACCCTCACCTGAGTCTTAAAGTAGATCTTTAAACAAGAATCATAGCTTGGTCGTGATTCTTTAAGTAAGCAAACAATCAACCAATCAAGCAAAGTAATTTCTTTCTACTTCAACACAAATCACAGCGAAGCTGTGATTTGTCAAGCAATAGCATAACAAACACAGTCTCCTAAAATAAATTCAATACAAACAAATAAGTATGCATAAATAACACAACTCAAACAATCTCCCTAACAACCCCCACTACGTACAACCTCACACTAAATTTTATTTACCTAAGTCAATTAAATAATTTAATAATCTTAAATAAACACAACCACTACAAACATACATCAAATCAACCTTAGCTACACCCATAAAATTATTTACATTTAAATTATACCATAAGATCATAAATTGATACCTATTTGTACAAATATATTATTCTAGCAATTTAAATCAACTCTACCATCTTAATTAATCATATAGATCAATTATTCCACCTTAATTACTTTAAAAATAATTTTTAGTTATTCTGTAAAAATCCAAGTACCATCAATAAATATATTAAATCACAATTTCCTCAATTTTATTAATTAGAAATCTAATTAACCTAATTATCCAATTTAATCATAACATAAAATTTATAAATTCTATACAAATTCTAACTAAATCATTTTAATTCTGTTTAATATGAATCAAAGATAATAACACCTACCAAAATATTCTTTCATGTAAATAACATATAAATAATTCATTTAAGACCTAAATAAACCCAAATCACCATAATTAAATCAAAACTCTACCTTAACCATTTGAAAAAATTATAGTTAAATCATAGAAATTATATCTAAGCATAACCTAACATTAAATATTATTTCATATTTTTCTGATATTGTTAATGCACTCAAAACCTCAAACTCAACGTAAAATAATTTGAAAGCCAAACTTAAAACTCGATAAAAATTCTAAATAAATTCCTAAGAACTCAAAACATACCAATAAAACCTTAGAAACTTTGATCAAATCAAAACCGATCCAAAAAATGTGAAAACTGGCAAACCCACTCTGAACCGTAGATGAACCGACGAACCGGACTGAACCGACCGGCTTGAACCGGGTTGGACCGGACCACTCGTGTGCGGCGCATGTGCCGTTGGCTCGAACCTACCTTCACCAATGACCTTCCTCAGCAATGACCTTCTCTTGTGACTACTGTCCTCGACAATTTAACACATTACGGAGCTTCAACTATCGTAAGAGGGTACATAACGAGCTCACTACAGCTTCCACATCAACATCAGTTGGACAAGTACCAATAGAGATTATTGCCTCCCTACCCCATCCCCCCTCGGAAAATGCCTTCTCTTGTGAGTTCTATCCCCGACAATTTAAAACATTGCAGGGTGTCATGTGTCATGAGACCATGGTACTCAAAGAGCTCATTGCAACTTCTATATCGGCACCAGCTATGCATAGAACAATGGAGACTGCCACCTCTACTCCCCCTCAAATTCTAGAGGGCTCCGGTGATACTAACTCTAATGACATCAATCTCAAACTCCACTTATAGATGTAGAAGAGAAGATAATCTCTTAGACATACCTCCTCCCTTTCCTTATTCTCTTGAACTAGGATGATAAAAGCTATATATCAGTAATGCCAGTATTATTTCTCTTTACTCCTCCCCTATTCATAAAATAATGATACTTGAAATTAATAAGGGTGTGAAAAATATGATTTATAATTTTATTAATATCTTCTTTTCTAAAATGGTTTCTTATTTTTATTAAAATATTTTTTTGGCCTATGTAATAAATTATAGTGAATAAAGAGAATAAATATTTTTTATTAATAAATTAAAGTGGTTTTGGTGGTGCCACACCCACCTGGTCATTTTAAAAATGTGCTACAACCACCAGAAAAATGTATTCAGAAAAAAAATTTAAATATAATATAATAGAAAACTGATATAAATTTACATATAGAAATTTATTTTACAATGATTTTTTTTTCTTTAGATTAAATATTGTGAGAATGCACTGAGAATAGTATTTTAAATAACCATAAGTTTATTTGTCTTGCTCCGACCCACCTGTCGGACACGTGACAACCGCCGTATGAGCCCAAAGGACCCATACAAGGCATTTGGTATTAAATATTGTCCATACACACAATCAACACAACAGAATATACAATTAAATCATCTATGAATCTCTACTTACACAGTCCCGATATACCTACTACAATTCTATAATGACGACAATAGTAAAATAAAACTAAATCCATCGATAGCCCTCATCTTCGTCAAATACCCGGTCAGACAGCTAACAACCTGCACACACATTGAACGTGGTGTGCTCAGCCTTATGACCTAGTGCAAAATTACGGCTCGAAACTGAAATAAGAAAATCAAAAACTACGATGAGTACTCTAGGATGCCTTTGGTTTATTAATCATCATTTTTCCTTTGATATGTGAATTTCATGACATAAAGTAGTATAACATAATAAACAATTACAAATATGCATATCACTAGATGTCACCTAAGTTGTATTCAGTGTTTATGTCATCAACGTATGTCATCTATATTGTAATATGACTTTAAGTCTCAAGACTCGGGCTGCCAGCCTATGCTTAGTGAATACCGAGGCCAAGGGCATCCATAAGCCCATCAGTATCGTTCTGTCTCTGTCTCTACCTATGCCCACTGCACTGATGTTGGCGGAGAGGACGGGTGACCCTTGATCACTCTCCAATGTCTCGTTAGTCGTCCTCGATGCCTCCCCTAGTGAAACTGTCGTGCCCTTACATCCTCCCCGGACTCCGTAGGGGCAACGACGACTCGTGTAGTACTACACATTGCCCAAAGACAGGGTCATCATCAACAAGACTAATCGGCCACGGTTAATCGATAAAAATAATAATCCTAGGATCCGGACTACTCATCCGACTGTCTGCAGAACGTCATGGATGATAGCCGCGTGGTCTACGGATCCACTGTCTAAGGTGTCGCATAGGGAATCACCTTCCCAGTCCAATAGCAATCGACGTCGATCGGGATAAACACATATCCGCATAGTGCGCTGTGGCAACCTTGTCTCCATCGATACCAAGTTCATGGTAGGGTTCATCCTCGCTAGCCATCTCAGGACTATCACGGTGCCGCCTAAACGACACTCGTGCGGGTATCAATATCTAGGTATGGACCCACTCCATTTTTGGTCTATCTTAACCTAGGAGTTAATCTGGTCCAACCCTCAGCTCACTCCCAGTATCTAAGCTATCTATGATCTGTAGCCTCGGGAGATGCTGGTGTGTGAACATCACTAACCGAACGCTAATGGTTTGCGATGTCATCTAGGATGCATTAATAACACCCTTAGTTTAAAATTTAGTGATGTTCTTACGTTGTACTAGTATCATGTCACCTATGTCTCTATACTAAAATGTCCGGTGTAAATCATGATACTATGTCCTATGTCTGCTTATTTTTATTATGTTCCGCATGATATTATTTTGTATTCAGCATTATAACATAATTAACTACCATACGGTAAAAATAATATATCATGCCAAGTAAAGAGGAAAAATAATAAAATCTTAATTAACCCAATTAAGCATCTAAATTAGGTTTACTCAATTTAATAATCATCTAATCTAATTTAGCTCAATTTATTAGCCCAATTTCAAAATTTGGTCAAAATTGACCTAGTCAACTAAAATTGATCATGGTGACTATTAAAAAAAAATTAATTTATCATTACCCAAATCAATTCAAGTTATCAGCCCAATCTAATCGGCCCAAATTTGGGCTCATGAAGATTAAATTGGATTTTGGGATCAATATTGACCTGGTTAACGCTAACCGGTCAACATTGACCCAAGTTGACCACCTATTAACTTATTCAGTTTAACTCGGATCCGACCCAAGCCCCAGCTGGGTCGGTTCGATCCAGTTAAATCCCTCTGTTGGTCCAATTCGAGTTGGGCCTAAACCCAAGTCTAGTTAATCGATTCAACCCCACATATTACCATAATTAGTTGACTAATAATTTATTCTTAAACAAGATTATCTTAATCCATCAATTATATAAAACTAATCAACTCTTCGTACTTAATTAACGGTAAAAATGCTTAATAACATTAAGCATGATTTATTAACCACTAACACGTGATTAAGAGTAAAGGGGCGATGTTGATACCTTTCCTCGCCGAATGCGGAGCCGACTTCCTCGTCGGAGCTCTAGCAATCTCACGCTCGAACCACACTCGGGCGAAGACGACGATGATCCCGCGCGCAGATGCAGGGAGTGCCCTGCAGCATAGCATGCTCGTAAGAACCGAGAGGCAAGGTGGCGACGGTCGTTGAACCATCCCCAGGCGGCATTAACGACGGCCACCTCGAAGGACCGACGGGAAGGAACAATGGGGCTGGAATCCACTCACCTACGATCTTGCGAACGCAAGATGGAATCGAATCAAGCGATGGAAGGAGGGAAATGTGCAGTTCCGCCCTTCATCTACTCATTGGTGGATCTCCCGACCGCATCGACCAAATTGATCAACGCGGTGGCCAGGTCCTGGAGAGTTGTCGCCTCCCAAGCTCGCTGGAGGATGTTGTTGCTCGCCCCTAATGAACGGAGCGGCGGATCAGCAGCTGCGAGGTGGGGCGACCGACGGCGTGGCCCTACTCGCGAAGAGGGGCAATGGGGAAGAAGAGTCGAGTGCAGCAGGGATGCTTCCACCGAGCTCCCCTTCCCGCGACGCGGAGCAGTGCACGGCGAACAGCTGAAGGAGGAAGGTGGAGGGTGGACGGCAGTCGCGTTCGCTCCGCTGCGGTGGGAGATGCGAAGGGCGCTGTCGTGAGGGCGAGGGAGAGGGATCGCGAGTTGGGGAGAAGGGGGCGATCTCTACCGAGCTCTCCTCGTCGCGGCGGAGGGAAATGGGCGGTGAACGGTGGACGCGGTGGGAGGGCAGCGGACGGCGGACTGCTGCCCTCGCGAAGAGAAGAACGCAGGGGAAGAAGGGGGCGCGGCGCAGGGGACCTCTGCCGAGCTCTCCTTATCGCGGCGGAGCTCTATGGAGGGCAGACGGTGGGCAGCGGATGGCGTGCAGCAACCGGCGGGCGAAATGGAAGGGGCACCGGCAGTGCTCTACTGCGGGTGAGGGAGGCGAGCGCGAGGAAGAGGGCGTCGCGAGTGGGAAGAGCCCTCGGCTCTTCTCGCCCCCAATGCCACCTTCAACCCAAGTGAACCGGGTCAGGCCAATTCATCTGAATCGGCCGGCTGGCCGGTTCATTTGAACCGGACCGGTTTTTTTTTTTTTTTAAGGGGTAGGGGTTTACATTATTATTAGAATTTATATAATGGTATTTTGTAATCCAATGAGCATATGATGCTATTAAAAGTCTTTTAGAGGGAGTGTATCCTCGATAGTACCTTAAGATTCATGTTGTAATGGATGTCTGACCTATCCAATCTCATCAAGTGAGAGAGTCATGTCAAGTGTGATTTTAAGATTTATTATTGTTGATGTATGATTATTGAGTCTCTTCGATAGAAACTTGGTGAAATATTGAATGTACCAAAATATCGTTGGTATGATCGTTGATACCAATTATGTAAAAAAATCAATCTAATAATGACGTTAGGTATGGAATACTTTGATAATTATGAAAATCAAGTCCATTGAGAGTTTTATAGAGTTTCGTCGATTTAATTTTTTGAATGGAGAAAATGTCATCAAAATTATGTTGGGACATGTGTGATTTTTAGATTCGTGACAAAATGGGTACACAATCCTTCAAGTTTTTTGAGTGGTGTTTTTTGATTTGCTCTCTTATGAAAATTACCTTACAAATTGTGTGACTTTTTTTTTATGCAAAATATATAACCTTCGAATTAAAGCAATTTTGTTCTATAAGGGAGGTCGGGAATTCAATACTAACCAAATTCTAAAAGACTTGTTTGATTTTTTTGATTTGTTTAAAAATGGATACATATCCAATCAAGTCTCCTCGAGTTAGAGGATTGCCCGATATACTTTAAGATTTGATGGTTAATTGTATATAGCAAGTTTTGCAAAATTATACCAATGAAGATACAACTAGAAAATAAAATAACTTTGTAGGAGCACAAATATTTACAAACATCTAAATATGACAAACCACCAGGTCCACGTAACCAACATATCACACAATGCTAACTTCTCTCTCTTTCTTTTGCTCTCTCTACACTATATATATTTGTATATATACATAAACAATATCATCCTCTGCCTCCTATATCCATAAACCCTTGATAATATTAGCTCCATCCATAGGACCATCAAAGCATAACTTTTCCTTCTCTCTTTTGATGTCAAAAAGTAGTGCCAAGCCCACTGATATCCCTGCCTCTACATCTCGTCCTGTATCAATGACCTTTTCTTGCAACTATTGTTCTCGACGGTTCAATACAAAAGATGATCTCGTTGGACACCAGAATATGCACACAAATGAGAGCATCACCACTATTGCTACTGCAGTCATCACCCATGAGCCAATGGAGTTTCTTGCCAACATGCCCCATTCCTTGACAATGACTTTCTCTTGTGACCACTGTCCTCGACAATTTAAAACATTGCGGAGCATCAACTGTCATAAGAGGGTACACAACGAGCTCACTACAGCTTCCACATCAACATCAGTTGGACAAGTACTAATAGAGATTGTTGCCTCCCTACCCCATCCCCCCTCGGCAAATGCCTTCCCTTGTGAGTTCTGTCCCCGACAATTTAAAACATTGCAGGGTGTCAGATGTCATGAGATCATGGTACACAAAGAGCTCATTACAACTTCTACATCGGCGCCCGCTATGTGTAGAATCATGGAGACTGCTACCTCTACTCCCCCTCAAATTCTAGAGGGCTTCGGTGATACTAGCTCCAATGACATCGATCTCGATCTCCACTTATACATGTAGAAGAGAAAATAATCTCTTGGATATACCTCCTCCCCTTCCTCATTCTCTTGGACTAGGACGATAAAACTCGTATATATATAAGTAACACCTAATGTTATTCCTCTCTATTCCTCCCCTATTCTTAAAATAATGATACTTGAAATTAATACGGTCATGAAAAATATGATTTATAATTTTATTAGAAAAGAGTTTCTTATTTTTATTAAAATATTTTTTTACCTATGCAATAAATTATAATGAATAAAGAGAATATATATTTTTTATTAATAAATTAAAGTTTTTTATATGCCGTGGTGTCACAGCCACGTGGTCATTTTATAAATTACTGCGAAAATTTCTTTTTATTTTTATATGGACAGGAGCACTTAAGAATACCCCAATAAAAATACAATATTATAATTTTAAAATATGAGATGGTTGTCAAATGTACTACAACCATTACCCCAATAAAAATACAATATTATAATTTTAAAATATAAGATGATTGTCAAATGTACTACAACCATAAGGAACTTTGTAGTATAGGGTATGTGGAGAGTAAAAGGAAAATAAATTCAGAAACAAAATTTAAATAAAATATTATAGATAACTGAGGCCCCCTGTAAATTTACATATAGAATTTTATGTGTTCTATACATGTAAACCCCGACCATTTTTATCAAAAAAAAAATCGAACCGGCCGGTCCAACGAATTTGGCTCCCCGGACTAGTCCGATCAAACCAACCCAACCGGCTAGTTTAATCGAGTCGGTCTCCGAACAGAACCCGGCGCAGAAGAGGGCCGTCGAACTCGCCCTAATTCGCGTGACCTCCTCCCATCTCCTCGACTCCATGTAGCAGAGGCAAGTGTCATCGAGTTCACCAGCAGGCCACCATCGCATCAGTCGCATCTCTCTGCCCATCATTGCGAGGTCAACCTACCAGAGAAAGCTCGGCAACGACCTCCTTCGCCTCCGTTCGCTCTCTCATTGTCGGAGACCTCAATGCTCCTCGCCTTGGCTTGGGATCGAGGCGGCCCCTTCGACTAAGTAAATCCCAGCAGACCCTCCCACCTTCGAGCATTAGGCAAGTGGATTCGGCGTGGAAAGTTCCATCAATCCAACCACCCATCTGCCGCCCCATCTTCACTGTGCGCCACCAGCATTTGGAGGAGGGTTCGACGTTGTCCGTTCGACCAGCTCGATGCCTTCTCTAATTTCGTCTGTGGCTGTCGTCGATTCCGGCAACGCAGCCAGAGCAATGGCTCCCGCTCATTGATAGGAACGAGCCTCCATCTCTTCCCTCCCTTGCCGATCGTGTCCCTGCATCCCTTCGCTCAATCGTGTGGTTTAAGGTAGGCAATGAGGGTTTCTTTCGTTGTTTTCGATTACGATCATGCTCCACCTTTCGGTGGAGATGTCAATCGACCCTACTGCTGATGTTATCGCCTCTCCATGATCATGGAGTTCTTCTCCATGATCACAGTAATTACATTAGCTTAGATTGATTCACGTGGCCTTAGAGCTGGGTTGATGGGTTAAGGTGGAGTGATTAAATGGATTTAGGGTTAATTAATTAAATAGGATATTGGATTTAGATTAATTGAAATAAAATTAGCAATATATTTATATTTGATTAAATTTTTTTAGACCTCATATATCGGGTTATAGTGCCCAATTAGTCTAATCAGAACATGTACACTTTCTGTACATTTGTATTTTTGATTAATTGAAAGAAATTAATAAATTGATTGCATGCTTAATTTAGATAAATGCAGCTTGCTAACTTGATTTAATTAAATAATTAACATAGGTAAGCTGTTGGGTTGGATTATGAACATAGATAGTCTTAACTACCTTCTGGTTAATGTAACGTATTACTGTGGCAACCCCGCCCCATGTAATATATAATATAGGTAGTCAAGAATCTCGCAGAATCAATCTATAATTGCAACGGAGGAAAAGGCTACGTAAATCGTCTAATTCTGGTTGATATCCAAATTTCCTAAATCTGCACTAGGCAAAAATGCGAATCATGCCATGGAGCCTGTCCATAAAACTTGACCTCTTTTGGCCTAAATCTCTCGTGGTCACTGGCATGACCATATACAGTCAGGTTGATCATTTAAAACATATATGATGGTCTGTATCTTAATAATGACATGATGACGATGGCATATATATCTCATAAATCTACAGTTTTAGAGACATGTTCGGTATCAGGCAGGCATATATATTATCACTACTCAAAACCTATAAATTTAGATTATTCCCTGGAGCCATTCTAAAGTAGGCATGCACTTGCAACATGCATGCATTGCTGGTGATTGGAGAAAAAGCTTAACCAAAGCACATATCTATACGTCTCTGCTTAAGACTAATTAAGCACCAGAGTTAGCTAATACAGTTGACTTTCACTGCTACTGTTCTCTCTCGCCCATCAACTGTAGAGATTGAGTCAAAGCACTCGCATGACCCTTTTTTTTTTTTTCCTTGGTCAGTGTGAAAACCGATCCACGTAATTAGCAGTTTAACTGCTTCAGATCCCTATTGCTAATTAAAAATCTTAAGACGTAGGCAATTGAATTACGTAGGCAATTGAATTAATCTCGGCACAGTCGGCCGACTTGTTCATAGTTTTTGACGGTAGGTGGATGCCTCATTCACTGAAGTTTTACAGCAAGAGAAACCTGTGAGAGGAGGTTAATTGTCTCTAATATTGACTGATCACATGCTTTTACCATGTCCCTTCAAAACACCAGTATAGAGTTGATCATGCATATATAAATAGCCCATTAATATGCATGGATGCCGTTGCAACACCGATCGTCCCGAGGATCTCAAAGACGCAGGAGTCGAAGGAAAGATTGTTCTCTGTGGGGATTGGCTGTTCTTGAATCTTCTACTGCTTACGTGAAGGAATACGTCAATCCAGTGATTCGAATCCTGATCTAACTGAAGGCAAGCAGTGTTCTCTTTTCATGGTCGGCGCTTGGCCTCCTCCCATATGCTGAAGCCTCCCTGCCACTCGTCATCATTGACAACGATGCTTATCGCAAAATAGACCGTCACATCGAATCACAGCAACATAGGTAATTAACTTTTTATTTAAATCGAACTTTACATGTCTGGTGAATTATCTAATCCCGCAAGTAATCCTAGTTTATGATACAAATTGACAGTGGCAACAAGACGGCTGTAGTGAAGGTGGTGAGTCCAGCAACCACAATGTTTGGGAGTAAAGTGCCGTCGCCCTTCGTAGCTGCTTTCTCATCAAGGGGGCCAAGCTTGTTGTATCCTGATATCATCAAGGTCTGTCCATATACTTGTACACTAATTTCTTAATTTCTCCATTTCCTATTGTCTTCTTTTAGATCAAGAACTTAAACTTAGAGCCAAGACTGATGATGAATTTGGAATTATATATGCAGCCAGACGTTGTGGCTCTAGGAGTTAGCATCTTGGCTACGAGGAGAGATTCTTACGGTCTCGACTTTGGAACTTCCATGGCTTGTCCTCTTTGAGTCCTCAAAGTGGTGCATCCCCACTGGTCTCCTTCTACCATTAAATCGGCACTCATCACAACTGGTGAGCCAAGTGACCTACCTATCTAATTTACATGAAAGGTTAATATGCTTACGGTTCTTCTTTGTTTTGCTGAACATGCAGCCATCTATCTAATCATAAGCTTCTACGACAACTTTATTTGGTGGACCGATTTTGGCAGACGACCATCCTCGAAAGATTGCAAATCCTTTCGACTTCGACGGCGGTCATGTCAATCTGAACGGCACGGCAGACCCTGGTCTCTTCTGCTACATTGAACCCCAAGATTACTTTAAGTTCTTCCGCTGCACCAATGACGGTGCATCAAGCAACTACGACGAGGTCGGCGAGTCCAGACTCTATAACCTGAATCTACCTTCCATCTCCATTCCTGACCTCAAGACATCGGTGACTATGTGGAAATTTGTCACCAACATGGGCACCCCCAACTACACGGTGGTGGTGGAAACTCCTCTCGGTGTTAAGATGAGCATGGATCCATCCGTGCTGGAGTTCAGTGAGTCCAAGATGATGAACACCTTTGTAATCGCCTTCACATAGTTGTAGACGATGAATGGAGTCACTATGTTCGGCAGCTCGACATGATGCCACCAGGGTGAGGAGCACTTGGTTTGGATTCCTATCGCAGTTCATGTCATCGAGCAAGATAGCGAAAATATATAAGCATAATATCGATTGAGTAATTATGGATAAACATTCATAAAGTGTATATCCTTTGGTTAGAATAATTGGGCGGATCATGAGGTCTTGGGTTCAAGACTCATTAAGTTAAAAAAAAAAGAGTAATTATGGATAAACGGGGCACCTGTTTGTTCCGGAAATCACATGATTGTAGCGCATCATACTTCCAATTGCTTATATATAAATATTACCCCCTAATTAAACCACGTACTATTCAAAGAAGGTGCTAGACTTTTATAACAGAGAGTTCTATACCTATTATTTCTGGGTTTTTATAACGGAGAGTTCTGTCTATTTAGATCTATTTAAGAAGTACCTATTAGTAACCTTAATCTTGTCCAACTTGTGATGTTGTTGAGCTTTTATAACCGAGAGTTCATCAGAAGTTTTCTTTTTTGGTCCATCTTGTCACTTGCCCCCACATGCTGTTTAATTGCAGCAGCGTCTCATCATCATCCAAATACAAAGCTGCTTCTTTCTTTTTGAACAAATTATGCAATAAATGAAAAGTCTGCGCATTGTGCTAATGGTTAGTTAATTAATTAATTCTAATTGTGAAAGAAAAGTGACGAGATGAAATGACACGTCCAACCATTTCGAGTGGTGCACAATAACTGTCTAATCCAAATCCTCGACCTTACACTGCAGCCATATGTCTAGATAATCCTTTCATCCAATAAGAATGCAGTCAACAAAGAAGGAAGACTTATTAGCATCCGCATCATCAATTGAGAGCAATAAAGTGCTCGTGATCGTACAAATATTACAAGTAGTTTATTCCAGGGGCAAAAGGCTTGACATCAAAAAAGCTTTCCATCATTAAGAAGCTGAATTGACTCTGCCAATTATGAGAACGTAGTAAAAGAACAAGAGCATATGAAAGTTTTATTACATGCCACAGACAATAACACCAATCCCTTAAGGTTCCATTACCTACAGTATCCTCAAGCTCTCCGGGACACTGAAATCTAATTTTTCCTCGTAATCATGAGAAGAAGAGGGAGAGGGTGAGAGGAAGCAAGCTTGAACAGGTTTCTATGTTTATAGCGATTTGGCTGTAGCAATAATATTCTCGGCTGTTATCCCAAACTCCTTGTATATCTTCCCAGCAGGAGCGCTTGCTCCGAACCGGTCGATCCCAATGGCCTTGCCTTTGCTTCCAACGTACTTCTGCCATCCAAGGGTGACTCCTGCTTCGATACTGATCCTAGCAGTGACGGCAGCAGGGAAGACGCTCTCCTTGTATTCATCTGATTGCTCGTCAAACAGCTCCCAGCAGACAAGGGATACCACACGGACGGTCTTCCCTTCCTTCCTTAGCTCGTCCCCAGCCTTTGCAGCGATTTCTAGTTCAGAGCCAGTGCCCATCAAAATGACATCCGGCTTGTTACCGGAGGAATTATCTGAGATGATGTACCCTCCCTTCTCGACACCTTCAATCGATGTTCCCGGAAGCTGAGGAAGCTTCTGCCTGGAAAGAGCGAGGACTGACGGCCTCTTCCTGTTTAGCACCGCGACCTTGTAGGCCCCAGCGGTCTCATTCCCATCACCGGGCCTGAGCATAAGAATGTTGGGCATGGCCCGGAAGCTTATCAAATGTTCGATCGGCTGGTGAGTAGGACCGTCTTCCCCAAGCCCAATGGAATCATGCGTCATCACGTAGATGACTCCTGCCTCGCACAAAGCTGAGATCCTCATGGCAGCTCTCATGTAATCGGTAAACACAAAGAAAGTGGCACAGTAAGGCAATAGCCCAGGGCTGTGGAGGGCAATCCCGTTGCAGATGGCGCCCATTCCGTGCTCCCTGACACCGAAACGAACGTTGCGCTCCTCGGGTGTGCCCTTTTGGAAGTCACCGTACATTTTTAGCAATGTCATGTTCGAGGACGCAAGGTCAGCACTACCACCAAGAAGACCAGGTAGCACTTTTGCGAGTGCGTTCAAGTTCTGCTGAGATAAATTTCTGGTAGCATCTGCAGGACTTTCAGGGGTGTATTTCTGGAAAAGGATGAGAAAATTTATTTTTGTAAGGCCATAGTGCAAACACTAGTGAAGTTTTATAGTAATATATGTTCTACGAATAATGGAACGCAGAGTATCACCGGAAGAGCATTATCCCATCCAGCAGGTAGTTCTCCAGATACGATAGATTTCAGCTCCGCTGCATCTTCCTTGTACTTCTTCTCGTACTCGGAGAACTTCGCGTTCCACTCAGCTTCAAGAGAGGCACCTTCAGGGATATGGCGGCTCCAGTGACTGAAGCAAAAGGTCAAGACCAGCGATTTTATGTACAAAGAGATTACATTTATTTTAGCAATTATAATTTGAATTGAATATGAGCAAAACCTCTTGACATCTTCAGGCACATGGAATGGCTCATACGGCCAGCCAAGATTCTGTCTAGTTGCATCAACTTCTTTAGCTCCCAATGCGCTTCCATGTACACTGTATGAGTTAGCCTTGTTAGGTGATCCAAACCCGATGGTGGTAGTGACCTGCAAAAATCGATCACTCGATCAACAAGGAACAAAGCATGCGCAAAAGCCTCACGCTGCTGCAGTTTCAAAACACAGTTAGCGCACTTTGATAAGCGTTGGCTTGTCTTTCACTGCCTTTGCTTCCTTAATGGCAGCACGAATATCATCATAGCCAGTGTTACCATTCTTCACCCAGATGGTATGCCATCCAAGAGCATCAAAACGAGCACTAACATCTTCCGTAAATGCAATCTCTGTGTCTCCATCAATAGAAATGTGGTTGTCATCATAAAATGCAATGAGTTTTCCTAGACCCCAGTGCCCGGCAATAGAACAAGCTTCATTGGCAATACCCTCCATTTGGCAACCGTCTCCAAGTATAACATATCTAAATCATTAGAACAAGTTAATCTGGCGCACGAGCCTAGTATGAAAACGATAAGTTAGAAAGGTATAGCGAAGAGCAGTTACGTGTAATGGTCAACAATTTCATTGTCAGGCTTATTGAAACGAGCAGCTAGGTGTTTCTCTGCGAGTGCCAATCCAACAGCGTTTGCAATACCCTGACCGAGTGGGCCTGCATTATTCATGGAATTCATTAATATCTTTGGATTATCTAACAACCAAGTCTCTAGGAAAGCAGGGAGGTATCAGTCTGGATAGAGAAGTGGCTCCCTCTGGAAACAGTTATCAGAGCATGTTACCTAAATTGCTAGATTAAAGAAAAAGGAACATGTTACATAAACAAACCAGTAGTGACTTCAACACCAGGTGTTTCAAAATTCTCAGGATGACCAGGAGTTGAGCTTCCCCATTGACGGAATTGTTGTATGTCTTCCATCTAAAATTAGAATGCCTCATAAATAGTTAACGTGATAAAAAAGGCAGAGCTATTGTTCATTAAAAATCAATCAGAAAGTTGCGAAACAGGAAATCAAGCGAAATAACGGAAAGCATCAACTTTTCTAATCGGCAGTGGTCCAATAAGAGGCTCAAAAAGAGCTGGCAAGAAAGCAGAAGAATTGGCACAGCACAAGCTGGAAATCTGTGACTTGAATGAAAGAGACTATAAACAAACATTGTTATTCGAAAAGCATGCCAAATATTCCGTCAGCGTTAAAATTCCAACGTACCTTTTTTTTCAAAGAAAGAAGTAAAACTAAGAGTATTCTCGTCAAAGCTGCAAGTAACGTTGAAAAGTGATCAAGGCCACACCTTGACGCTGTCGTATCCAGCAAGGTGGAGGAGGGCGTACTGGAGCATGCAGCCATGGCCGGCGGAGAGCACAAAACGGTCGCGGTTGAACCAGTAGGGGTTCTTCGGATTGTACCTCATGACCTCATCATACAAGATATGGCCCATGGGCGCGCATCCCATGGGGAGCCCGGGGTGTCCGGAGTTGGCCTTCTCGACGGCGTCGATGGCGAGGAACCGGATGGTATTGACGGACTTCTCGACGAGGGCCTCCGTAGCAGCAGCCTCGAGCGTCTCCACGGCGGCGGCCCTGGCGGGCGCCACGCGGCGCGGGGCGCGGGGCTGGAAGCGGCGGCGCTGCTGCTGCTGCTGGTGGTAGCGGGGGGAGGGGGAGGAAGCGAGGGAGCGGCCGGAGAGGGAGCTGAGAGCGAACCCGCCGGACGGGATGACGAGGCGGTCGGAGTGGGCCGCGGAGGGGGATCCATGGCCGGACACGGCGATGCCGGCGAGGGCAGCTCGGGCGGCATTCACGGAGGAGGAAGCGGCCATGGCTGCTGCTGGCTGCTCTTCGAGTCTTCCGCCTCCGCTGGATTTGGATTGGGAATTGGGATGAGAGGGGAGCGATGAGAATAAAAAGAGGATCGATTCGGGCCCAATGGAGATCGTGGGGAGGGGTCAGGGTACGATGGCCGTTGGATCGTGAGAGGGATTGGATCGCAGCCGTCAGAAGAGGGTAGGGGATGACTGCCTCGCGTTTCTTCGCAGATGTGAGATTTTGTTTTCTTTCCTCAATTTTTTTTTTATCGACTAAATATTGCTTCATAAAATTTTCAAAAGCAATTTTGATTCCTCGAGGCATATGCTCGCTCCGATGCGTGGCTGCGATTGCCTCATCATGATATGAGTTGCCAAGGAACGCACGCCACATGCGCAGCTGCTTCAAAAAACCCATGTTTTTTATTATGGGTCCATCGATGGGCTCGGGCTCGGGCTCGATCCGAGTCCAATAAGCCCGAGTGTGGGGGGAGGGGAGCGAGTGGACTGGCCGCGTACTCGCCACTCGAGCGGCAAAGTGGGCGGGGCGGGGCGGGGACGCCGCCCCCACCAGGTGTTCGCCACAATGCCCCAGAGACAAACAAGAGCCCAGGACGAGACAAAATTAGCCCTCGTGTCCCGTGTCAGGCGTCTTCACCCAGAGCGTGCCGGAATCCCGTTCTTACGATACAAAATGTGGCCGGAGCCGGGGTCGGGTCTGGCTGGATCGGGTTTGGGGCCCCGGGGTGGGGAAGGAAGGGCGCTGCCGTCGAATTATTATCGTCCCCTTCCAAAATGCTTTCTTGTCGCTTTCCGACGGCCCGAGGCGGCATCCCGCACGGCCAGGCGACCCACCGCGACGGCCGAAATTTAATTTACGCAATTATTAACTGCGAGCGAGCCGGCATATGATGCATCATTAAAATCTTCTTAGCAGTACTGCCCGCACCGTATGAACGAACCAGCGGCTCTTTCTCGTCGAATCGACCGATCGAGTTGGCGGATTTAGTTTCGGGAGATTGGAGTCGTGGGACGGGGGGGAGGTGGAAGCAGGAGACGGGAGTTTCCGAAATGGTTCAGGCGATGGATGGATCGGGTCGAGCTGAATGCGATCGCAGGCCCGGCGGGCCCGGCCGGCACTGACAGAGACATCAAGCTTCCAACCTGTCTTCCATTATTTACCTTCCCCGGCTATTGAATGGCGCGCTTTTCCCACTCCCATTCCACTCTTTCCTCCTCTGCCTTCTTCTTCTTCTTCTTCTTCTCCCTCTTTCTTCTGCGTCTCTTCCCCGGTGCGTCTTCTTCTCTTCTCTTATAATTAGGAGACGGAGAAGCATTCGAGAAGGCAGTTTGCTTCTCTCCTGTTTACTTCTCTGTGTGAGGCGATTCGTGGTAGAATGTCCGGTGCGACCTTCCGCTTCTTTGCTCTCGCCCTTTTGGCGCTAGCGAGCGCTTCGCAGCTCGGCGTGGTGGCATGGCGCCCGTGGCCGCACCACTTCCTCGGCGGCGGGACGGACAGCAGCAACGCTACCTTGAACATTGGTGTTGGGAGCGGAGCTCTTGGCGCTGCTGGTCTCGGGGTGTCGGACAAATACGAAGGGTCGTCGGAGTTCGTAAAGCTGCGGTATCACATGGGGCCAGTGCTCACCGCCAACATCACCGTGCACCCAATCTGGTACGGCGCGTGGGCGCCGTCGCAGAAGCACATCCTCCGCGCCTTCCTGCGATCCATCTCCGCCACCTCCGTCCCCCACCCCTCCGTCGCTGCCTGGTGGCGCACCGTCCGCCTGTACACCGACCAGACCGGCGCCAACGTCTCCTCCGCCGTGATCCTCGGCGAGGAGCGATCGGATCGCCGTTACTCCCACGGCCGCTCGCTCTCGCGCCTCGCCATTCAGTCCGTCATCCGCGACGCCGTCAACGCCCCACGGCGCCCCCTTCCCGTCAACCCCCGTGGCGGCCTCTACCTCGTCCTCACCTCCTCCGACGTCGCCGTCCAAGACTTCTGCATGCAGATCTGCGGCTTCCACTACTTCACCTTTCCGGCTATCGTGGGCTACACCCTCCCCTACGCCTGGGTCGGCAACTCCGCCACCCAGTGCCCCGGCATCTGCGCCTACCCCTTCGCCATGCCGCCCTTCGCCGTGGGGCTCCGCGCCGCTGAGCGACCTCCCAACGGCGACGTCGGGGTCGACGGCATGATCAGCGTGGTGGCGCACGAACTGGCGGAGATGGCGTCCAACCCGCTGGTTAACGCGTGGTATGCCGGTGAGGACCCCTGCTTCCCGACCGAAATCGCTGACCTCTGCGAGGGCATCTACGGCACCGGCGGCGGCGGGGCCTACACGGGGCAGATGCTGGTCGACGACCGCAGCGGCGCCACCTACAACATGAATGGGATCGGCGGCAGAAAGTTCCTGATCCAGTGGATTTGGAACCCCTACCTGAGCTACTGCAGCGGACCCAACGCGCTCGATCACCAGTAGCAGCCCTGTCATCCTCATTGCCATCAGCAGACGCCAGCCATTGCCGCAAGAACGAAGAGGTGAAGAAAAAGCTGGAAAAAAAAACTTCTTTTCATGCTGTGTTCCTTTTCTTTCTTCCTTGGTGTGTGTGTGAGGTGTGAAGACAGCTTCATAGCCTTTAATTATCTTCCTTTAGCTAAATAAGAAGACGACGATGACATGGGAGAGGAGGAGGAAGAGGAGGACAAATCGGTGGTGGATTAGTCCTTGAGTTATGGGAGCGCAGAGATGACTGTTTTGTGTACAGATGAACGAAGAAGAAGCGAAGGGTGTGAGTGGGTTTTTAGTGCAACTGTTCTTGGCGATTATAATGTTAAAAAACTACTCCCTGGGTTTTGCTCGTTTCCCTCCCTGTCTGCTATCATGGCAGGTCTCCCAGCTTTGAAACTGAAACAGAGCGTTCGGTCTGAGACGACGATGATGATGTTGGAGTAAGCAGCTTGCTTTTGGGTGCATCGCATGTGAGGAAGAGCCTGAGACGTCATCGTTGCATCCCCTTTTTTGACCGCATCCGTCCATCCCTGTCCATGGCGTCAGCTGCTGCCCAGATCGGGGAAGGAGGGTGAGAAGCATCAACCCTGCTTTATTCTGTCGCCGATAGCTCACGTTTTCCTTCCTAAATTCCACAACTCCGCGCCGTTCCAACTCCCCTAACACGCACTCCAATCACGACGACCGGCCGAAAGCAGAGCGTTAGCTTTGTTTAATCAGTGAACCAACCGAATTATTTAAGTCAAGAGGAAGCATTCTGGTCATGCTTTTGTCCTCAGCGAGAGATTTGATCTCAAATCTATCTAACCACAAGAATCTAACACTGTTTAAAATATACATATTTGCGCCGGCGTCCTCTCTGAGTTATCCAATCTCCCATTGTGGATGAGTCACCAAGCTGCAGAGGCATCCTAGTACAGAAAAGACCACTCTTTCTTTCTCCATTTCCACACGTCCATGATTCATTCATTCACCTGGCTTCTCGCAGGAGGCAGAAACAATCAAGGGGAAAAAAGGAGGAGAAATAAAAAAGAATTTTTGAAAAGACGACGAGAAGCAGACGACGGTCCGTGACTCCACTTTTGAGTTTTCATTAAGAAACAAGCTCTGCAAGGAACAAGAAAAGATGATGAAGAAGAACTTTTTTTTTTAAAAAAAGAACCTCCCTTTCGAGGGAATCGTAGGCCCTAACGACGGTCAAATGGACCATCGACTTTTTAAGCTAATTTTTCAAGCATTCCAAAGTTGTCTTTCCATCGTAGTTTTGATTCAAAATATCCCTAATGACATACATAAGATATTTTCTTCAAAGGGGGACCGGACCGAGCATTAAAGCAGCTTAAAACGAGCTCCACGCCATCAGCTCTCCAATCCAAATGCGATACGAGGCCACATTGTTTTCTATTTTTTCTTCTTATTTTTTCCAGTGTGCTTCTGTACAATCATGTCTAATGAAGACGTGGACATTTGCCAAAAGAAGTCACATGATCCTTTGAAAAATGAGTCGCCAAGGTGCTATGGAAATTTATAACAAATAGTAATCCTCACAGAGCTCTTCTCCCTCTCTCTCATTCTATCTATGCATTTGTTATATCCGTGTGTCAATTGACGATTGGTTTCCAGTAAAAAAGAAAAAAAAGGGAAAGAGAAAAGGAGACCCCAGCGGGTGGAGAATTATTCTCAGTAATGCTCTCAGAAAACAGTCTTCTCTTTTAATTTGTTCTCCGTGAAAAAGGCCGAACCAGGCTGTAACTTGTCATCTCACCCTTTATTTTGCTTCCTGGAATTTGCAGCCTTCTTCTCCTCATTTCTTCTCTGTTTCAATATGAACAGCTGCGATTTAATGTCGGCACTGTTCTGGTCTGCTCTGCTCGTGCTTAACCTTGCTCTCACGGACAATATCTGTTTCGAGTTCCATGGAACAGAGTCTCAAGTACCTTTCTACTGAATAAATTAATGAACGAGTCGTAGAAGACGACTGCGATCGTATTTTGTCAGCTGCGATTTAAATAATAACTGGGAAGTTTAATCCAAATCTCTGAGCCAAGCCTGCCTTTTAACTATCGTTGCGCAAAATCTAAATCTCCAGGACCGACCGAGAATGAGTTCATGGAGCTCTGCGGCCGCTTTAGGGAAGTTTTCTAGTTACGACAAGATCTATAAGATCGAGTCCTGTGTTGCCCCATTAATTTAGATATATATTTAATGAAAAATGATTATTCATAATTATTACTTAATCGGCACATTTATCGCAATAATTACATGCAGAAGTGAGATAATCTTTTAAGTTTAAATTTTTGAAAACTTTGCCTCTTCGCAATTCATTGCGAAGGCTCCTCTTGCTATAAATGTCAGTAGCTCTAAGATGGAATTGTTGTATTAAATGATGCTCTAAGATGGAATTGTTGTATTAAATGATGAGTATTTCATGGTGATTTATTGGTGGTGTCGTTGCCGAATCGAATCGGTGGTTTGATTTATTGGTGGTGTCGTTGCCGAATCGGTGGTTTGATGAATGTTGTGGCTTTGTTGTATGCTGTGGCTTTGTTGTATGCCGTGGGTTGGAATTGTTGTAGCCGAATCAGTGGTTTGATGAATGTTGTGGCTTTGTTGTATGCCGTGGGTTGGAATTGTTGTAGCCGAATCGGTGGTTTGTGGCTTTCTACACTATCAGGACCCTTTTTACTTATAAAGTATTTTGTATTCTTTTCTTCTTTTAGCTTCCACTTAGCTAGTAATGATATGTTGTAAGTAAATGGAAGTAGAAAATGATTAATTTAGATTAGAAATATTGTGAAATGTTAATTGAGTTTTTAAGAAAATTGAGACCTGATTAGTTGGAGATTATGATTGAGGTTAATAAATTAAATGAGATTGATCAATTAGGATTAGTTTGGATTAAGTAAATCTAGTTGAATAATTATTTAACTTAGGATGAGTTAAGTGAGTAAAATAGTAAAGATGGGATATTTGATATCTTGTAGATAAAGTTAACGATAGATAATATTAAAGGTCATATCTAAAAGTAATGTTATTTGCAATAGGTAAATACTTCGAAATAATTATTTGACGTACAAGCTGATATACGGTTGGTTCTGAAGACCGTTCTACTTATCCAGGTGCGCCGGTTCACTACAGTAGACTATTCTCAAGTTGGCGAAATTTGAGGAGATAAATGTTTTACTGCTTAGAAATTTATATTTAATCATTCATGATTCATGCTTTGTATGTTAGAATAGCCTATTTATATGATTAATATGATATGCTTGTTGTCTTATGTTTACGGTTATTCAAATGTGCTAGGTTATTCTCTTGCATAAATATTTTACTGTTTAGAAATTAATATTTAATTATTTATGATTCATCCTTTGTAGGTTATAATAGTCTATGTATATCATTAATGCGATATGCTTGTCTTATTGCTAGTGTTATTCAAATATATGCTAGGTTATTTTCTCGCTCATTATCTACTTGATTGATGTGACGAAAAGTAATATAATATTACAGTTACTTCTAGAACCTATTATGTTACACTATAGTGTGACATATTCATAGACATCGACAAGCATCACTAATAGACATGTGACATTGACATATTTACGTATATAATTATTGACGATGCACCGTTTTGAAATCATCTTTAAGTTACGGATACGAGCTTTAATGCTCATAAACTTATACCACCCAAAGATATTAAAATCATCTTGGACATAAAAGAGTGAGAATAAGATATGGATTAGTTTATTGCCAGAGAACGTTGTGATGTATTCACTATACCCGCATGGTGCCGCTTAGTCGTCACCGTGATAGTCCTAAGATGGCTAGGATAGACGAAACCAAACCAATGACCTAGCAAACATGTCGTCGAGGTTATAGCATTCCGGCGACGGCTAGGATGCATGCCTCCTGGCAGGCATAACTGCTTGTAAATTGGTACGGTGACTCCTTCCGCATAGCCTTGGATAGTGGATCTATGGACCTCACGGTTATTATTCCAGACGTTCTGCAGACGTTCTGATGAGTAGTCCAGATTTTGGGTTTATTTCTGGCTAGCCGTGGCCGATGCATATACATAGGTGCGGTGACCCTTGGTGTAGTACTACACGAGTTGCTCCATGGATTGTCTGGGGAAGACGCATGGAGTGACAGGTCGCTAGGTCGCGGAGATGAAGTGATTCGCCTAGTGTACCACCGGAGAGGGATTCACGGTCACCCGACCTCTCTGCCAACATCAGTGTGACGGGCATAGGTAGAGACATAGACAGTGGACACTGATGGGCTTATGGGAACTCCCTGATCAGGAGATCCCCTAAGCATAGGCTGGCTGCCCAAATCACAATATTTGAATGTGATGATATGTTTAGTGACAATAATCTTGTGAAATAAACACACTTCATATTTATAGTTGAGCTACACACTTATATTACATGTTCTTCTTATAATGCTTCATGTTTTATTTGTTGATTTTACATGCTTTGTTTGAGATTATGAAATGATGTTATGGATATGTTAGAATCTCCTTGTTTGCTACTTGAGTTATTCTACTACGGTTAGAGCCATAAGCACTCAGCCGCTTGTGGCTAAGCACACGACGTTCAAATGTGTGCAGGTCTACTAGACGACTGGTTAGGATAGCTAATGGAGACGAGATTATCGACGAATATAGTTATCTATTATTTTTGTGACCATAGTATTGTAGTAGGTATATCGAGACTGTGTTAGTAGAGTTTAGTTAGATGATTTGATTGTATTATCCGCTGCATTGTTAATGTATACGAGTTATGTATATCATTAAATGCCTTGTATGGGTTCCTTGGGGCTCATACGGCGGTTGCCACGTGCTCGACAGATGGGTCGGGGCGTGACAATTAAAGTGGTATCAGAGCTAGGTTAAAGATTAGGCTAATAGTCCCGATATACATAGGATATTGAGTAGGGTCAGAATGATGGTACTTTAGTTCTCTTAACCTCACGTATATCTTATTCGAGATTGCATCTCTTGATCGTGCACCTCTTCTATGATCTATTAGCACCTCTTACAGACCAAATCTATACCTTGACAAAAATTTAAATTCAAACTATAGATGGGGCGAGTTATGTGACACCTCGACATTTGTTCCTATTATTGTGATTGGATATTTTTTTTGAGGAAGTTTATCACATCTTCTATATATGGATCATGGATGATGAATTGTCTAGGTGCAGAGGTCTTAACTATTACAAGGCCATTGTTGTAATGGTAGTTAAGTATTATATCACTTTGAATTTTCCTAAGATCATAGATTTTATTTATCTTTCCCTCCTTATTGAATTAGTTTCAATAATCCAAGCATTTTTCTTTCCTTCCTGTGGATAATACATGTTGGTGGTTGAGGCACTTCTAACCTCCCTATTTTTACTAAATTCTATTCTTAATGAGTTTTAATATTCATATGCTCTTGACGAAGTGCATCAGTAATTTGAAACATTGGTTGGGATTTGATCAAAGCCCGTTGCCCATTATGATACCTATTCTAGTTGCATTGAAAAAAAAAAAAATTAACTTAGCTTGCGAAATATTAGTTCTAAGAGAATTTATTTCTTTCTTTAAAGTCTTGAATTTTTGAAAAACTTTTTTTCTAATGATCAAATGTTTCATTGATTTAAATCTTCGAACCCGTACTTAAATTGAGGTTATATTGATAGTCTTAAATGCGTAAGTTTATATATCTTGGATGACTACATCCATGGAATCCTTTCAAGACCTTCAACTCAACAAGAATTTTAGAGGATATGATTTCATAACCTTTCTCTTAGGTTGTTGTTCCTTTTTTTTTCAGCTTCTTTGGTTGATAGGTTTTTATTTTGGACACACTAAATCTATCACACATAATGTCTTAGATTACTTGATGATACACTATTTTCCTCTTTTTATTTGTGGTATCATCGACGATTAGATCTTCATATTTTGATGACATGCACTAACACCAACCATCAGTATAAACATTTATCATGAAAAGTTATTGGTTTCCGTAGTTCTAGTATGGATAATGTGCTCAAGAAATTATAAAAACTTATAAGTTATTTCTCTAATTGTGTGTTTCTTTTTGGAATTTCATTATGGTCCTTGAACTCTTATATACTAAGAATTATTCCACTATATGTCTACCCCGAAATACATAGTTCATCTTCTCTTAATTTTTATCCCTAGTGTACTAGATACTACCAGTTATGGTATTAGTTATTTATACCTTCACCATAAACATTCTCTAAACATTATACCTTCTAGCATGTCTCCTTTTCTCCTTGCTTATCAGATCATGTATATCTTCTTTAAACGTGCTATTATTTACTTTTGTTTGCTCCATTACTTCTCAAATTTTCTTTGTTAGTGTTATCCTCCATGGATTTGGAGAATGCAATACTACTTTGTTGGTTATGCTAAAAATTGACTTAATATGTTTCTATGTCTTGTCAACTTTGAGACTCTTACTTTCATTATGTAGATATTAATGAAAGTTTATATTGCATAACCACAATGGTTGTATCTAGATGTGCATCTTATCATTTTGAGCATATAGATGCAAGATTGTAAGTTCTCTACTCTCACATATGATAATCTTATATTTTGCATATTGATGCAAGGAAAAAGAAATGCCATGGTACATTTCCAGGTGATTGGTCTTGGGATTCATTGGCATGGTTATTGTCGGATAATATATCGTTTAACATTTTCTCAAAATCCTTCATACTCTGTTACTCCACAACTATTTTTGCATATGTATTAGTTTGGCACTTCAAAATTTGTGCAGCAGAAAAAAAAATCTTGACTTCCATTAGTCTTGAAAATTGTATCCTCTTTCACCTGATGATGAGAGCCGTTTGTCATAGTTTTTCTTCACTATCTTTTCCAATATTGGGGTTGGATGATTCTTTCGTCTTTTTATGATCTTAGCACATAAATTTTTTATCCCCATGGATTTCCTTTGACAACCTATTAGCTTTCTTGTTTGCTTCAGATATTGTAGAAATTTAATCATCTACTATATGTTAATTCCTACATAATAAAAATTTGACCTAGTTTTGAAATATTTTCCAAATCCATCTAAAGATCATTTCCATCTATAGTTATTGTTATTCACTTGTCATTTAAAATTTTATCATTTAAAATTTCTCCTTGTATTTATTTGTCCCTTCCCTCATATCACTTGCAGGTTATAGTCTTGCAAGATATGGTAGTTTAGATCTTAGTTAAACTGCTTTTGGGGACTTTAGAAATATGGAAGAAAAAAAATAATAATTTACAATTGTGATTGTATCTTGAACCCCTCTTCTCTGCTGAACATTTAAGTGGGAATATACATTCGATCATTTTGACTCAGTTTCTTAACGTTCATACCCTACGAGGACTTGTATTAGCAAAAGTTATTTCGAAACTATCAAATAGAATATTCTCAAGAGAGTTTGGCTTAATGCTACAATTACCTTCAAGGATGTAATAAAATGTGGAACTGCAAAGATTGATACTGAATATGATTATGAGATCTATTGATACTATTAAAAAGGAGATACAACATAAAATGGAGTATCCATTGGTATCTTCAAATTGTATCTCCATGAATACATACTCATGTATTGAGCTGTTGTTATATTGGGGTATGATATTGAGAATAAGGAAAAATATACCCCTGCTTTTATCTTGAAATTTAACTTTTACTATCAGTCAGATAAATTGCAGCGTTTCTTTGGGAATAAGTTGCACTTACTCAGCTATGTTTTACCTTTGGTTTTAATACTCTGGTCAAGTATTGCATATGGAAGCATATTACCTTTCACTACATGACTTAAGTGTTCACATGCGAACCAAGCCATGTTATGCTAGACTTTGATTGATAATAGTGATATGCAAAGCTTCCTATTCACTAAGAAAAATATCTTTTGATTGCTTGCAACTCTATTTGAATTTTAATTATGATATGATTACATTACCTTAGTGAAAAATAGTTTTTCGTGTTGTTTTACTTTGAGATTGTTTTACATTAATTTGCTTGTTTGACATTACATTAGTATAGATTCTTGAGCTTTAGACATTAGACCCTGGTATGATGTATTGCTTTGTTTTATTGGGAGTCAATTTTCCTATTGTTGGTGAATGCTAAACATGAGTCTCTTTTGACCTGTCTAGATATTTTAAGGTACCTAACTTAACGAGCTATTTGATTTTTCCTAGTACCATATCTTCTCTTTTTCTCTCTTTGACTTAGATGAGTTAAAGAAGTGGATGACTTAGCTCTGTCAGTGTTTTACTGTTAGGGAGGATCATAGAAGAGATAATAAAATATCTTATAGTATATGAGAAAATCCCAACTAAGGAAAAGTAGAATTTTATTAGTCTTCCTAGGAATTCAAAAATAATCCACATGCTTGCTCTAGGATCCAGAAACATTTGGTAGAGATAAATGTCATACTTTCCTTCCAATGTTAAGGTGCCCTAGTTGAGGAATTAGTTAATATAAACTTGTTCGTACAACACAAAATCCTTAACTTTCAAATAAGTGTCTAGGAGATAAACTATATTAGTGATTATAGAGTGAAAATACAACGATATGACTATTTGTTTTATTTATAAAATAACTCTAGATCATGAGAAATGTAATATCTTTGGTGTTTAAAAAAATAAAATAAAATAATAATAATAATAATAATAAAGAAAGACACTTAGGAAACTAGCGGAATAGATCTGTTTTGATTTGATTTCATTGGCATGGTGTTATGTTAAATCAGTATTGTGGTTCTGCTGGCTTTCTATCCTATCAGGACCCTTTATACTTATGAAGTATTTTGTATTCTTTTCTTCTTTTACTTGTGAGCATGTATGTAATATAATATTATGTCTTAATGGGTAATTGAACCTAGGTCAACACTAAGGCATGATGATTAGCTTCCACTTAGCCAGTAATGATATGTTGTAAGTAAATTGAAGTAGAAAATGATTAATTTAGATTAGAAATGTTGTGAAATGTTAATTGGGTTTTTAAGAAAATTGAGACCTGATTAGTTGGAGATTATGATTGAGGTTAATAAATTAAATGAGATTGATCAATTAGGATTAGTTTAGATTAAGTAAATCTAGTTGAATAATTATTTAACTTAGGATGAGTTAGGTGAGCAAAATAGTAAAGATGGGGTATTTGGTATCTTGTAGATAAAGTTAATGATAGATAATATTAAAGGTCATATCTAAAGGTAATGTTATTTGCAATAGGTAAATACATCGAAATAATTATTTGACGTACAAGCTGATATACGGTTGGTTCTGAAGACCGTTCTACTTATCCAGGTGCGCCTAGACTATTCTCAAGTTGGCGAAACTTGAGGAGATAAATGTTTTACTGCTTAGAAATTTATATTTAATAATTCATGATTCATGCTTTGTATGTTAGAATAGCCTATTTATATAATTAATATGATATGCTTGTTGTCTTATGTTTACGGTTATTCAAATGTGCTAGGTTATTTTCTTACATAAATATTTTACTGTTTAGAAATTAATATTTAATTATTTATGATTCATCCTTTGTAGGTTAGAATAGTCTATGTATATCATTAATGCGATATGCTTGTCTTATTGTTAATGTTATTCAAATATATGCTAGGTTATTTTCTCGCTCATTATCTACTTGATTGATGTGACGAAAAGTAATACAATATTACAGTTACTTCTAGAACTTATTATGTTACACTATAGTGTGACATATTCATAGACATCGACAAGCATCACTAATAGACATGTGACATTGACATATTTACGTATATAATTATTGACGATGCATCGTTTTGAAATCATCTTTAAGTTACGGATACGAGCTTTAATGCTCATAAACCTATACCACCCAAAGATGTTGAAATCATCTTGGACATAAAAGGGTGAGGATAATATATGGATTAGTTTATTGCCAGAGAATGTTGTGATGTATTCACTATACCCGCATGGTGCCACTAAGTCGTCACCGTGATAGTCCTAAGATGGCTAGGATAGACGAAACCAAACCAATGACCTAGCAAACATATCACCGAGGTTATAGCATTCCGACGACGGCTAGGATGCATGCCTCCTCGCAGGAATAGCTGCTTGTAAATTGGTACGGTGACTCCTTCCGCATAGCCTTGGATAGTGGATCTATGGACCTCACGGCTATTATTCCAGACGTTCTGCAGACGTTCTGATGAGTAGTCCAGATCCTGGGGTTTATTTCCGGCTAGCCGTGGCCGATGCGTATACATAGGTGCGGTGACCCTTGGTGTAGTACTACACGAGTTGCTCCATGGATTGTCTGGGGAAGACGCATGGAGTGACAGGTCGCTAGGTCGCGGAGATGAAGTGATTCGCCTAGTGTACCACCGGAGAGGGATTCACGGTCACCCGACCTCTCTGCCAACATCAGTGTGACGGGCATAGGTAGAGACATAGATAGTGGACACTGATGGGCTTATGGGAACTCCCTGATCAGGAGATCCCCTAAGCATAGGCTGACTGTCCAAATCACAATATTTGAATCTGATGATATGTTTAGTGACAATAATCTTGTGAAATAAACACATTTCATATTTATAGTTGAGCTACACACTTATATTACATGTTCTTCTTATAATGCTTCATGTTTTATTTATTGATTTTACATGCTTTGTTTGAGATTATGAAATGATGTTATGGATATGTTAGAATCTCCTTGTTTGCTACTTGAGTTATTCTACTGCGGTTAGAGCCATAAGCACTTAGCCGCTTGCGGCTGAGCACACGACGTTCAAATATGTGCAGGTCTACTAGACTACCGGTCAGGATAGCTAATAGAGACGAGATTATCGACGAACATAGTTATCTATTATTTTTGTGACCATAGTATTGTAGTAGGTATATCGGGACTGTGTTAGTAGAGTTTAGTTAGATGATTTGATTGTATTATCCGCTGCATTGTTAATGTATAAGAGTTGTGTATATCATTAAATGCCTTGTATGGGTCCCTTGGGGCTCATACGACGGTTGCCACATGCTCGACAGATGGGTCGGGGCGTGACACAGTCATCTTATGTTAAAGATAAATCCCTCCTTAGGGACCACCCCAAACCCATCAGTGTCAACTCTAGGTCTTTGTCCTATGTGCCTATACACTGACGTTGACTGAAGGAGCTGGTGATCACGGTACCCTTCTTATACAAACACAAGTACCATACAACGCTGTAATTCTACCCCATAACAGAATCACCATATAAGATCAAACATCACATCCTTCTCAGCCTGACAAACTGAGACATCCTGCATATGCTACCAATGAACCCGGACTGCTCAGGGACCCACATCGTTGAGCATGTCAGTGTCCTTAGGTTTCCTAGCCTTGTAGCACATTGAACGGTACTGTTCCTAGCACACCATCTACTTTAGAGTAACATAAATATGGTGAGCTCTACACCGAAGTGAGCTCTCGGTTACCCTAAAGTATCCGAGGCTAAGTCAACCAGATTTGCACCTCTACCTCAGCTAGCACATGGCTCCTCACCATATGTTGGCACATACATCTCCTAAGTTATCATAACCCTATGATGTCTAAAGTTCTTAGTCATATGTCAATTAAGATCACTTTAGGTATTGACATAACATAAACCTAGAATGTCTCTAGTTTTTATCTCATGTCACTATGTTCTATGTAGGCATGCTTATCGGGTCGTGCCACCCGTGGGCAACATGAGCCCGGCCCGTGACGGGCCGTGCTTGGCACGGCCCGTGCCCAATCGGGCCGTACGTGGCACGACACTGTGTATATAACGTATCGTGTCGGGCCACATTTTGGAGCCCGCGTGCCGTGCTTGGCACGGCCCGTGGGCAGGTCGTGCCAGACAAAGCCCGACCATAGCCCATAACCCATTACATAGGCATACTTGTAGGTAGGAAGGACACTATCTCTTATATAGAGAATGAAGCAACTCTTTTTTCAAGACTACCAGATGTGGGACTAAAAACTCATTTAAACATTTTCACTCTTCTTTAAAACTCTAATCCTTCACTTTTTAAAATCAAAATTTTTCCATTCTATTAAAATTACCCTACTAACCTTTATTAGCTATAATTTTATAATTTTACTAAAGGGTATTTTGGTCATTTTCTACATATTATTTTATTAAAATATTACTTAAAATTCATATAATCACCCATTTATTTCTATTATTAATTCTTATCATAGATTAATAAATTAGGACATACATCATGATAATTATATCATTTATATTCTAATAAATCTTAATGTTTATAATATCAAACCTTCAAACCCTCTCGATGAAAGTTCATTTAAAGATTTCAAAGTAATAATAACTATAATGTATACTTTGATGAGAAAGAGTATAAAAAAAATATAAGTACAAAGACATGTTCAAAAAGATAATTTTTATTTTAAAAGTTGATTTTTTTTAATTTTTATTAACTATCTAGCTTATAGTAGAATCTTCAATAAAATAAGAGAGAATTTTTAGATAATCTAATTTTAGAAATAATATAAAATAAGAGTGGATTTGATTGGAGAGTTTAATTTTTTTTGTTAGTGTAGAGTGGAGAGAGATTTTATAAAGAATATTACATATTTTAAATTTTTTATATATTTTAATAAAATAAAAAAGTAATTAATATTTTTTAAAGTTTAATAAGTAGGTTGGGATGATTTTTTTATAAAAAAAAGGGTAGTTAGTGAGGAGTCAATGGTTATTTTTAGTTTAACTTCTTAAAAAAAGTTTAGTCTCACATTGCTCAGTTCTGAGAAACAAGAAGCATATATAAGCCAACACTTTCATAATTACTAGTATATTTCAATAGTAAGGAATGATAAAATCAATAAAATTTGAGAAATGAAACTCTACAATTTAACTATATTGATACACCCCATGGATAAAATGTTGATACTTGGATTTTGTATTAGGGTATGATAGAAAAACAACTAGATAAACTCTACAATTTAACTATATTCTTAACTATGTTCTGGATATATAGAGAAGAGAAGGAAAGTTACCATAACTATACTTGGATTTTGTATTAGGGTATGATAGAAAAACAACTAGATAGGATCCCTATCCTTCTTTTCAGCCCCAATTAGATGGTAAGGACATTTCAAATTCTACAGCAAGGATCAAATTTAAACATCCAAGGCTGCATAATGTATCAATATTTTAATTTCCAACAAATCTTATGCCATGCTTTATTGATATCGATACTTAAATGACTCTCATATCTTGCAATAAAGAAGAAAAAAGTTGTTGTTGCTACCTAAGATAATTAAATGTTCCGTTTGAGCAAAAATATCAACATGGCCACTTAGGAACTTAATAAAGAGGAAATTTATGAATTTATTTAGAGTAGTTGATCAATCTGTATCATGTGGGCAGATGGGTCATATGTTTAGTAGCTTGTTGTCACCTAAGATAATTAAATATTCTGTTTGAGCAAAAATATCAACATGGCCACTTAGGAACTTAATAAAGAGGAAATTTATAAATTTAGTTAGAGTAGTTGATCAATATGTATCATGTGGACATATAGAGTCATATGTTCAAATTTAAACATCCAAGGCTGCATAAGGTATCAATATTTCAACTTCCAACAAATCTTACGTCATTCTTTATTAATACCAATACTTAAATAACTCCCATATCTTACAATAAGGAAGGAAAAAGTTGTTGTTGCTACCTAAGATAGTTAAATGTTCCGTTTGAGCAAAAATATCAACATGGCTACTTAGGAACTTAATAAAGAAGAAATTCATGAATTTAGCTAGAGTAGTTGATCAATCTGTGTCATGTGGGTAGATGAGGTCATATGTTCAGTAGCTGAGTGAGATCAACTAGAATTAGGACAACTTAGTTACTACATTAGATAATGAAACATAGGAAAATAATTTCACATAATTTCAGTGGGTTATCCAAACATCAACGTCAACTAAAATAAGTATAGAACCCCAACAATAATTCTCTATAGTCTCATATGTAAGGCTCTAACTGTGCCTATATTGTCCTAGGTCAAGTTTTTAGCAATCACAACACAACTCAAGTACAAAATAAAGTCAACACAACCCATAAAATATAAACACAATACACAATCAATGTAAACCCTGTTTTCTATAAAAAATAAAAATAATGATAAATAAAATAAAATAGGAAATAGAATAAATTTTATAAAAGAAAAAAATAATAGTAAGGAAAATAAAATAAATATTATATAATTAAATTAATAAAAGAATAAAAAAAGAATAGTAAAGAAAAAATTATCAGATAATTATATTAATAATAATAATGATATTAATATAAAAGAATAAGGAAATTTTATTATTATCTCATAAGATAAAAAAGAGGAAAAAGCCGCAGGCGTACACGCACGTGCTGCAGCGCTAACTCACGAGGAATTAAAACCCTCGAGGGTGACGGTGGGTGGCTGGAGCACGGATAGCTCCGGTGGCTGGTGGGATTTGATGAGGAGAGACTACGGACAAGGGCGAGGCACCGTTGGCAAGACGGTGGTACGCAATGGCGGCACCGGCGAAGCCGCGAGCAAAGAGGGCTACGGCGAGGATGGAACGCAGAACAGGGGCAGCACCCTGATTCCAGTTGATTTCCACGATGGTGAGCTCGAAAGACCCGGCGAGAGGCGTGTGAAGAAGAGGAAGGTTGTGGCCGGAAGTTGGGAGTTGGTTCTGGTTGTGGCGAGGTGAAGAAGCAGCTCTGGCGAGCTGCTATGTCATAGGATGCGGTGAACAGGGGAGGTCCCCTGTTCCCGTTGAATTCTCCAGCAGAGATGCTCGGCGAGCAATGTTTCCTCCGCGGCGAGCTCTCTGAGCTCGATTTGACTCCTTTGGAGTCGATAGCGAGCGACAGTTGCAGCGGGGGAGTCGTGGGAGTGGCTGAGGGCGACGATTCTGCTTGCGGCAGAGGACCTGGAAGTAGCGGCGGCCGTGGGGGCAGTGAGACTCGACAAGCGGCACATAAAAGTGACTGGAGGTTAGAGGAGGATGCAGCGAAGTCCGGTGTGTTGTTCCGGTGAGTGGGCGGCGACGGAACGAGCTTAGAGAGGCGGCGGACGGCGTCTGCAGCAGCGACGACGAGCAGAGGAAGAGGCGGGCGTGGGTTCGAGCGGACGGCACATGCGTCATGCGTGCTGGTCCGGTTTCGACCCAGTTCAATCCAGTTTAGGTCGGTTCAAGTCGGTTTTGTCGGTTTTACGTTGGTTTTCACGGTCTTATGACTGGTTCGAGTGGGTGCAACATGGCTAGGGCTTGATTGGTGAGTTTTGAGCCTTAAGAAATTTATTTAGATATTTTAACACATTATAGGTGCGGTTTTCAAATAATTTTTGGTTTCGTTCAGGGTTTTGAGTGCGTTAACAATGTCAGAAAAATATAAAATAAATTATGATGTTGTGCTTACTTAAACATATTTTTCATGATTTAATTAGAATTTTTCAAGATTATTAGAATGCGGTTGTTGATTTAATTAAGATAAATTTGGTTAATTTAGGATTTAAACGAATTAATTGTATGATATATGGATGATGAAATATTTTGGTAGGTGTTATGCCATTTAAATTATATTAATTAAAATTAAAATAATTTATTTGAAATTTCTAGAACTAATGAATTTAGGATACTGTAAATTGAGGTAATTAGATTAGTTAGATTTTCTAATTAATGAAATTGAATAATTTAGAATTTTATAGATTTATAATATGATAAAATTTAGAAAATTAATTTATTTAGATTTTTTAATTAGTGAAATTGGATAATTTAGAATTTTATAATTTAATTGATGTAATTAGATTTTTCACAAAATTATTAAAATTATTTTAGAATTAATTAAGGTGATATATATTAATTTAGATTTTTGAGTATAATTAAATTGTTAAACTAAATATTATTTTATAGGTTTGTTTATGTTTGAATGTGTGGTATTGTTATTGTTAGTGTGATGGATGATTGATTGATTATAAGAAATTAAATAAAAGAAAGAAAATATTGTGAGGATGTGAGTAGAAGGGTAGGTAGAAAATTCTTGTTTGAATTGTATGATTTATGGTTGTTGGATGTATTTATTTTATCGTAGAAAAATTGATTGTTGTGCTATTGCTTGACAAATCATGACAAAGCTGTGATTTGTGTTGAAGTAAGAAGGAATTGCTGTGATTGGTTAATTGCTTGCTTGCTTTTAAGAATCACAGCCAAGCTGTGAATTCTTACTTAATACTGTCTTAAGACTTAGGTGATGATTTATGATTTTAAATTTATTTGGCCTACTACAGATGCGTAGTCCTAAGGATAGTCATTAATTATTGTACATGCTGATAAGTTATATATCTGCTTGGTTGCATGTTTAATTAGCATGTAAATTATTGGAAGTATGCATGCTAATTTACATATGATGTTGTTATATGCATGCTCTTGAGATGAATTGAAAGTTATGCCATGCTGGTATATGTAAGATGCTATTATATACATGCTTTTGATGTTAATACTTGTGTTATATTATTATTGATATATTCATGTTGTTAGAGATGTAGAGACACTTAGCAATAACATAAAATATGATGACATGAGACCAAACTAGAGACATTTTAGGTACATGTTATGATAACAACTAGAGTGGTCTTAATTGACATTTAACTAAGAACCTATGGACATCTTAAGGTCATGGTAACTTAGGAGATGACATTAAGGTTCTTAGTTTGTTATGTGCCAACATGTGGTTTGGAGCCATATGCTAGCTAAGATAGGAATGCACGCTCTGTTGACTTAGCCTGAGACACTTTGGTGTAGCTGGGATCTCACTTCGGTGTACAGTTCAATCTATTTGGGTTACTCCAAGGTAGATGGGTGCCAGGAACAGTACCGGTGTAAATCCTATTTTCTTTATAAGATAAAAAATAATAAATAAATAAATATTATTATTATAATATTAAATAAGAAAAAATAAATAATAGAATAAAATAAATAATAAAAATATTATTTAATATTAAAAATTTATAATATTTATAATATTAGAAAAAAAGAGAGATAATAATTATCGTAAAAAAAGAAAATTTCCGCAGCACGCACAGCGCACGCGCACATGCTGCGTAAGAAGGGGGGAAGAGCTTCGAGGGTACTATTTTCGAGGAGGCGACAACGGCAACACGGCGAAAGCTTCGGTCTCACCGGCGGCCATCAACGTCAACTATGGAGAGTGCGGTCGAGTTGAGGCACCGTCGTCTGTAAGGTCAGCGAGTCGTGGGAGCAGCTCCGACAGGCAGAAAGGTGGCTGGGAAGCTGCGGAGGTAGAAGCGACTGGTGGTAAAGGTCTTTCCTGTGGGTCTTTGATGCTCAACTTTAGCTCACTGACATATGTGATTCTTAATTACATAATCTACAATGTTCTTTTTCATTTAGGGCCACTCACAATTTCCTTTTATTATGCAAAACATTCTTATAATTCTGAGTGTATTGCATATATCGAGGAATGAGCTCCCTATAAGATAGCTTTCCTAAGTTCAACCTTATTAGGAATAGAGACTCGGTTTTTATATGCCAATAATCCATATCCCTTATGATGACAATATTTTCTTCTATTTATATTCTTTGAACTACTTTTCTCAATTCCTCGTTTCTACCTCACCCAACTTGAACTTCTTCATATACTATGGCTCGCACAATAAATATGATTATCATCTTACTAGATGTATCATGGTCTAACTAAACTCTCAAGAATTTCAGTTCCATTAATTAAGGTAGTATGGTGGTTGAGATACTTGACAATATAACTAATTTTCTAGTTGATGTATCTATAATCACAATCATCTTGTCTAAAGTATACTGAATCACCATGTTACAACCCTTTATTAATTCTACCTATCTCCTATACCTCAAATTTAATTCTTTTTCAATTAAACTATATTTCAAATTCCCCATAAATAGTATCATCATACTTAAAAGTTAAACACCACCATTATTGGTTTCAAATTATGAGTAGACAACTTCACTTCATGGTTTCTTAATCGACAAAATGCATAAGCAATAACTGTTTATAACTATATCAATATGCATCCGATTATTGTCTAAACATATCAATACCCTTTTTTATTTCATAATGCCTGTAAAACTACTCTCAGATATTTTATATGCTTATTCCCTCTAGAGAGTATATCCAAAATATCCCTCAATAATCATTTTGATAACTTTATTCATATATGGATGAACCATTCCATTCATTAAATTTCTAACTATAACTCGGATATTAGTCGATCTACAAAGAATTTCAATAACCTCATAATATCTCTAGTTGATCCTAGAAATAATTTTAGATACATCTGACCCTCAAATTCTTATTTGATAATATTCTAGTCTGAGATCAATCTTTAAAGATACTTTTATCTCCTTATAGTTAGTCCAAGAGATTATTATTCCTCAATAAAAAAAAATTATTCTTAATAGTCACCTTATTTAGTTACCTACAAGCAATGCACCCTCTTAATGTACCATCTTTCTCTTACACAACTAATATTCATGCTTCCTAGTATGAGATACTCGATCAAATAATCTCTTTAAGTAGTAATTCTAATAATTGTATCCTCAATTTATTAAGTTTTGCGGCTATCCTTCTCTATGGTTGATCAATAATAGGGTGATTATCTGATTGTTCTTCTCTAAAGAAATTTACTTCCCTAATAAGCAGTACCCTCAATAAATCTCCTAGAGATATATCCGAAAGTGCACATAAACCAATATCTCTTTTAACTTATTTCTAATTATAGATATGTCAATGAGGTGCATCAAGTAAACTATGCATCCCTTTCTAATCTACGTTTGAGCTCATAATGTCAAAATTATCCGAAAGCATAAAGTTCCATATGTCCTAGTAAAGTGTAACTCAAATTCACCATCTCTTATGAATTCTACTTTTGTAATACTCCAGTTAACATTGGCATAATGTCTAGCTAATCAATCAATCTCTAATGTAAAATCAAGACCCAACATTTTCAAGGAACTTAGATATGCTAATAGTATTGTACCTCCCAACATAATATGATAATCTATATGAAAAGTGTGTCTAAGCTATCGTTAATCTAATAATATGCATATAATAAATCTTAAGTTTTAGAAAAGCTACAAGTTTATCACTATACCTTGTAAACTCAAGATTAATTTAAAATCTACACAAGCCACTAATAGCACTTATTATGATAAGGTATTAAAATAATTGTAAAATACCTGTGATTAGCTTTGGATCAGTCTCGACTTCCTTTCCCTAACTATTAGAAATCATGATTTATCCCCTGAGGTAAACTATTAAAGCTACTTTGAGGTCCTCTCACACTGTCTTCTCCCTCAGTTCCTAAGTTTCTTATTATCACTGATAGTTAGTTGGTCTGATTAGCTTGTCCCTTACTCTTATATTGTTGCCTCGGGCTTTCTATGCTTCCCTTATTACCCTTTTGTTGAAGTCTTGGGCAATTCCTTTTTAGATGACCCACTTCATGGCAATAAAAACATCGTAAGGGAAGTGTACACATTCTAGGGTGAAATCTTCCACAATTTCCACAAGCCTTTTTTATCATAGATCGAGTATGAAATTCAGGATCAGGAATCTGTAATGCTCCTGAACAGATTTGTCGCCTCAAAGTGCTACTGGAAGATTCTCCCACCCATTGTTTTCCTTTAATAATGATTTTCTTTTTCTGAAAAGTGGGACGAAAAGATGCTAACTTTTTTTTTTTGTGGTGTATACTTCCTTACCCTTCTGTCGTTTTGATGAATTTGTCTGCATAGGAACTGATGGTGGAATGATCTTTACTTATGGTGCAATAGGGGATGTATATGTTGGTAGGATAGGTGATTGTAGCTGTGCAGCCTGATTTTGCATCAACCTAATAATCACTTGAACTTGTTCAAGGGTAAAAGTTACTCATTTGCTCGATATTGATGCAACCTGACCCGTCTCAAAAGATACCATATGAGAGGCAAAGGAACCATCTCGCTCTTGTGGTGTCTCATCCCTTAAGTTACCTTTCTCTGGTTGCATTTTGAATTTCCTGCGATAATATTATGATCAATATTACGTATGCGACTTACATTCTAGGGCCACTAGACCGGTCCTTATCTGAGATCCATTGGACTCCTTATATTCTAATATGAGTTACTTCTGAAGGATTATCTATGCAAATAATGTCCTAATATACTCAGGTTCTCAAATTGATCTTGTCAGGATATACATATATTTGATATAACCTTACTCTAATACCACCAAAATCTGTCACGCCCCATACCTTCCCCTAGGGCACGTGGCAGACCGTAGTGAGCTCCACACATAGCCCCACTTACTCTCCGGGACTATATAGGAGCCCACTAAGCATACCTGGTGTATATCCCTTTTATTTATGGAAGGAGAGAACCTGGATCACATATCAATATAACTCACGAACTATTTATTTTCAAAATCAAGTCTCATATACAATGAAACACTTATATACAAATATCTAACAATCAAAATTGGGCACATACCCTAAGATGTACAAAAGATCGAGCTAGTGAATCTCTATATATACAAAATAAAGGTAGTACGGTTCTACCTTTCAAAAGTCGAGCACCTGACTACTCGTCTCACGATCTATACGTCCCTCTCCTATTGTGGTCCTGAAAAATAAAAATGAGTCCACCTATGGGGTGATTACGCTTGTATCCAATGAGTTGGATAGAAAATAATATAAAACCGAGAACATAAAATAACAAGACAAGAATGGAACTAATCGACTATTTGAGTACAATAATCAAGCAAGAAGAATAATCAAGAGTCATGTAAGACTGAATCTGGGGCTGGCTAAATTAACGACAGTCGTGGCCAATAACTGTCACCTCAGGGGGAGGTATCAAGCATCATGGGGCACCCAAATCAAAGTAGAGTCACAAGAAGACAGAAACAAAGCCCCATTTCTGCCTGAGTTGCTCACTGGGCTTCGCTACCTGGTATCCATAACTAGTCCAGCGTAAAACCAGTCAGGAGTACCCCGGCCTCCCATCCTGACCTCGGGCACTGTGGCCCTACGCCCCTCTTCATAGGTGGCCCATGGGAGTGCCAATAGTATAATAACTTATCACTTCAGTGAAAGTGCCTATAGCACTATCCAGTATTAAATCATACTAGCAATATGCATTCGTAAGTGAAAAAGTATCACGAATAATCAAACAAATGCTTATACTAGATTTAGAGCCAACAAAACATAGTATTATGCTTAGGAACATTAGCAACAAAAAGCTTATTTCAATAAACATGGCTATCAAAAGGAGATTCATAACTCACTTATAAGCATAATCAGGATAATTAACTAGTAGGAGAGTCAATGAATATCAAGTACAGTTAATCAAAGAGATATAGTTCTCCTAGACTAAACATTGAGAACTATTCCCTCTATTCTGCCTGGAGAATAAACACTCACATGATCCTATCATCGTAAGCACGTTCTGATTCATATTGCGATCCTTAGTATCCTCGTGCTTGCTTATTGACTTTCCTTTGAATATTTTAATAAATTTTAATTCTCAATCTGGTAATAATTTTACAAATCCATCTACACCAACACTCCTAGAATGATCTCTAGATTCACTCTAATTTTTATCTCAAGTTTGCCAGAACCCTCGCCGATGAAATTCTTCGATCAGCACTAATAAAGGTACAAATCGAAAGCTCTCATCATGAGGATTTCAAAAATCATATTTGCCCCAATTTTTATAGCTCACACGCGATCAATTTTACTGATTACATCAATTTGGGCGAAATCCTTAAGTTAGGGTTTTTAACTCGCCGGCGGCGAATCGGCAGCCAACAAGCAGCCAATAGTCTCCAACTCCAGTACTAATAGGTAGCTATCATCAAGGAGAAGCCATAGGTACCAAGTTTGCAAAGTTCCATGGTCAGAATGGGTGGCAATCGCCGGAGCTTACTCCGGCAAGCTCCGGCGGTGTAACTTTCGCCGCCGACGCCTCTCTCCCCTTTTCTCCCTAAAATCTCAACCGAAAACTCCTGGTAATAATTCTATCATGTTCTCCTCCCTCACTTGAAGCTGTGGTCAAAATTTCATAAAGAAATTCCACCGGGAGATGATTCAATCGTCAACGGCAACGGGAAGGAGTGAAGTCGCCGTCGCCCCTTTCGAAGGAGATGAGGAGAGGAAGTCTCTGCTCGTATGCATGCGGTGGGAGGTAAAAAATAAAATAAATATTAAATACTTTAAATAATTCACTGGTTACTCTCTTTCTGTCATATTTTTTTAACCATTAAATCTTGAGATCAGATTCTGGCCGTCCACCGCTTAAGTGATTTAATTTGAACCGTCTATTTGGATCAATCCTTAATCCAATGATTTGACCAATCAAACGAGGTCCAAATTATAATCCGTCAACGTCATTGGATTCCTTGTCAAAAATCCTATCCGATGGTATAATTTTTACTTCAAAATCTCTTACTTTAAAAATTCATATAATTTTATAAATAAGTCCTCCATATTACTTCTTCCATAAAACTCATCAAAATCATCATCATTTACATAATTACCCTTAATGCAAAATTACAAATCTCACAGCTAACACAGTCGTGATAAACCTACTACAATTCTATAATAAGTATCGATCAATAAAAATAAATCTGTCGACAAGCTCATCTTCATCAAACGTCATGATCGATCATCTAACACACCTGCACACAAATTGAATGCGGTGTGCTCAGCCTTGCGGCCTAGTGCAAAATTACAGCTCGAAATCGTAAATAGAAAATCAAACACTAGGGGGAAGTACTAGGATGCATTTGTGTTTATTAATTATCAGTTATTACTTTTTAAGATGAACAATATGGGTCCGTTGGGCTCATACGGTGGTTGCCACGTGCCCGACAGTAGGGTCAGGGCGTGACAAGAAGAGTAAGTTGCAGACTTCTTAAAATGATATACTTCCTAATAATCAACCTTTTTACGAGTGTCTCTGTTTCTTTTTAAGCCAATAAATTCGTTTTGTTGGGTGCTTAAGTTAATTGTCTCGGCTTTGGACTTCTGAACTACCTCTGCTATTCCTTTTAGTTACTTATTCCAATGCAACCGTTGGAATTATTTGAATACTTTTAGTTGACTAATTTATATTTTTTATTCCATTGTGTGTTATTCCTAAGATCTATGATCTTAATTGGTTCTGTTGCTCATGTTCTGATTGATATCGGATTACAGAGGTCTTATATTAACACGACATAGCTAAGGGGGCTGATCGACCCTTAGAAATGCTAGGATGAAAGACTTTGATGTGATCTTGAGTATCGATTGGATAACCGAGTATCGAGCTATGGAGAATTGTCTGACAAAGACAGTGACATTTTCTTTCCTGGATCGGTCTACTCTATCTTTCTTTCTAAATGGTCCGAGTGAGACTGAAAGCGGCTCAGGACAGATGAAAGAGTGATGCAGATAATCGACAGAGGCCGTCGGAATTTGCGGTTGGGGGTATAGTATTCCTAAAGGTGTCTCCATGGAAAGGACTTCTTCGGTTTCACCTTGAAAAGATACATCCGAGGTATATTTGACCGTTTGAGATTATGGAGAGAGTTGGACCGGTGACTTATAGATTACAGTTACCGATAGACCTAGATAGAATCCATAACGTCTCTCATGTATCTATGCTTAAGAAGTATGTGACAGACTTATCACATGTTCTAACTGCACCTTCGGTTGCTCTGAGAGATTATCTGAGTTGTAGACTTCGGGCGGTGGTTATAGTTGATCGACGTGATAAAGTGTTAAGGGGCAAGACCGTACCTCTAGTTCGAGTGCTCTGAAGGGATGGTAATTTAGAGGGAGAGACGTGGGAGATAAAAGCCCAAATTAGAGCCCAATAACCACAATTGTTTGCTTACTATTTTGTTATGATTGTATTTTGCTTGATAAATTGTTTGAGGATGTTTGAAAATTGTTTAGATGATTTCTTTGTGATCTTTGTATTTTAGAGGACGTAAAAAGTCTAAAAAACTTAAGGGATTAGGTTGTTATTTTTGGAAGATAAAAAATCTTAAGGGGAGGAGAAATTGTAAACCCTATTTTTTTTAAAAATAAAATAAAATTAGAAAAAAATAAAAATTAGGTAGAGGGGGAAAAAAGAATTTTAAAATTTAATTTTAATTTTTTAAAAAAATAAGAGAAAACATTGAAAGGTTAGAGAGGAGTTTTTTTAGTCCCACATCAATGAGGTCTTGGAAAAGAGTTGCATCCTTTTTCTATTTAAGAGAGAGGAGTCATTTTAGTCCCATATCGAGGAAGTCTTGGAAAAGAGTTGCATCCTTTTCCTATTTAAGAGTTTGTGCCCTCATTCACACCTTTAATATCAAATCTGCCCACACAATGAGTTGTAGGCTATGGTCTTATCGTGCCTAGCACAACCCGACAACGTGCGTCGTGCGTGGGTCTGGTCCGGTCTGATCAGATTCAAGCAGCGGACGGTTCGACTGTGGTTCAACATGGTTCGCACTGGTTTTCACAATTTTTCAACTGGTTCGGGACGTGACATAGGATTTGTTGGTGAGTTTTGGACTTTGAGAAATTTATTTAGAATTTTTATTAAATTTTAGGTATTATTTTTGAATTATTTTTGGTTGGATTCTAGGTTTTGAGTGCATTAAAGTTGTCACAAAAATCTAAACTGATTTATGATGCTATGTTTCGTGATTTAACTAGAATTTTTAGAATATTTAAACTGTGATTCTTAATTTAATTAAGGCAATTCAAGTTAATTTATGATTTAAATAGATTATTTATATGTTATATGCATGAAGAAATATTTGGTAGATGTTATGATAAGTAAATTACATTAATTGGAATTAAAATGATTTAATTAGAATTTTTACAAAATTAATAAATTTATAATGTTATAGAGTTGAGATAATTAGTTTATTTAGTTTTTTCTAATTAATGAAATTTAATAATTTGGGATGTAATAAATTTAATCGGTGTGATTTAATTTTTCAAAGAATTATTAAAACTATTTTTAGAATAAATTAAGGTGGTATTGATTGATTACAATTTTTAGTATAATTAAAATTTTAAATTGCATATTATTTTATAGGCTTGTTTATATTTGATTGTGTTTGATCGTGGTTGTTTAATGTAATGGATGATTGATTGATTATAAGAAATCAAATAAAATAAAGAAAATGATGTGAGGATTTGAGTAGAAGGGTAGATAGGAAATCCTTGTTTGAATTGTATAATTTATGATTGTTGGATGTATTTATTTTATCTTAGAAAAATTAATTGTTGTATTATTGCTTGATAAATCATGGCCAAGCTATAATTTATGTTGAGTGAGAATGAAATTGATTAGCACATCATTGCTACTAATACTACAGTCATCATCCTTGGGCCAATGGGGGTTGTTGCCAATGTGCCCCATTCTTCGGTAATGCCCATCCCTTGTGGGCCAATGGAGGTTGTTGCCAATGTGCCCCATTCTTCGGTAATGCCCATCCCTTGTAACCACTACCCTCGACAATTTGAAACATTATTGGGCATCAAAAATCACAAGAGGATACATAGGCAACTCATTGCACCTCCCACATCAACATCCGTTGGACAAGAACCAATGAAGGTTGTTGCCTCTCCACACCATACCTTGGCAAAGGCCTTCGTTTGTGACTTCTATCTGCAGTAATTTGAAATAATGTAGGGCATCAGATGTCATGAGACCAAGGTACACAAAGCTCTTTGCAACTTCTACATCAGCGCCAACTGTGGGTAGAACCATGGAGACTACTACCTCTACTCCCTAAATTTTAGAAGATACCGATGATACTAACTCAAATAACATCGACCTTGGTCTCCACTTATAGAAAGAGAAGATAAGATAATCTCTTGGACATCTCTTCCCTTTCCCCATTCTCTTGAACTAGGACAATAAAAGGGTTATATATATTTTTTTATAAATATATTAGTAACTCCTGGTGTTATTCCTCTCTACTCCTCTACCTTTGTTTAAATAATAATATTTTAAATTAATTAGGGTATTAAAAATATGATGTATAATTCTATTAGTATTTTCGTTTCAAAGTTTTATCTTATTTTATTAAAATATATTTTTAGTCCGTATAATAAATTATAATGAAAAAAGAGAATAAATATTTTTTATTAATAAATAAAAGGCGTTGATAACATCATTTTGTTAACGGTGGTTGTTTGGGGTAGGTGGAGAGTAGAAGTGAAATGAATTTGAAACAAATTTTTTAAAAAAATATTATCAATAACTTGAGGCCTCCCAATAAATTTACATATGAATTTTTTTTAATAATATTTTTTCTTCTTTAGACCAAATATTATCTAAATGTATCGAGAATACAATTCTGTATATCCATCTCTTTTATTGTTCGAATTTATAAATAATGGTGTTTCGTAATCAAGTCAACATATGATGTACTATTAAAAGTCTTTTGGATAGAGAGAAAATCGTCAATAGTTCCTACATATTCATGTTGTCATGTATGTTTGACCTATCCAGTCTCATCGAGTGAGAAAGTGTTGTAAAGATTGATTTTAAGATTCATTGTTATTGATTAAAGGTTATTGAGTCTCTTTTAGATAGAGACCAGACACATACCAAAATATAATTAGTATGTTCGTTGATCCCAATGATGTAAAAAAATCTCAATCTAATGATGGCGCTAGGCATGGTATTCTTTGAGAATCATTCAAATTAAGTCGATCCAGATTTGTGTTGAATAAATTTATATGCCTAGAGATCCATGCTTTCTCAGATGTTTAGTCGATTGAGCTTTTTGGAGGGAGGAAATATCATCGAAATTTTGTTGGGACTTGTGTGATTTTTAGATTCGTGACTAACTAGGTGCACTATCCATCAAGTTTCCTTTAGAGATACTTTTGGATTCGTTCTCCTATGAAAATTACCATAGCACTTGTGTCATTTTTTTTACGCAAAGTGTATGACCCTCTCGTAGGAATAATTGTCTTCTTTAAGGGAGATTAAGGATTCAATACTCAATAAGTTCTAAAAAAACTTGTGTGATTTTTTAATTTATGCAAAAATGGATCATATCCAATCAAGTTTACTTTAGGATTTGATGGTTAATTGTATATTGCCAGATTTGATGATTAAAAACAACTCATAAGTTGTTGTAGAGAGGGTTGGAAGAGTGTCCATGGATATGAATGGGAGCACAAACACTTATAATCATCTAAACATCTAAATGTGGCAAACCACCATGTCCATATAACCAATACATCAAACAATGTTAACTTCTCTCTCTTTCTTTTGCTCTATACTATATATATTTATCACGTCTCAAATCCACCTTTATACAATACTAAATGTATCACAAAGCAACCACAACTATTTTGAATTAAATACAGCGGAACATAAATAAATTACATTTAACGCCAACACTATAAAAATAAAACTCTATCTAGATTTTCAAACTAAATTTTATTTCGTCATAACTATGTTCTCCCTCGTTCCCCGTATCAATAACTAACCTGTAACTTGCACAATAGAAAAAAATGAGCACATCTAAGTCACGAAACTCAGTGAGGCTATAGAGAGAGCATCCTAAAAATGAGCATAAGTTATTGTATAAACCAACAAGAAAATATATCTACCAAATCACATATTACCATAGCATGTCATACAATATAACAAGACTAATAAAATTAAGTAGCAACAATATAGTAATAACATGGCATATGAACATGATATGAGAACTGTATTCATAACAGTAACTTCTGATTAAAAATGTCATATCGCCTTAACTACTATATCATAAGTTATCCAATACTACTCCTAAGGCTGCCATCCTATGTTCAAGGTAAACTCCTTGTTAGAGATTTTTCCGAATTTGTCAGTATCAACTCTACATCTCTGTCCTATATGCCTGTACACTTATATTGGCGGAAGGAGCTGGTAACTACGGCACCCTTTCTTTCCAACAACAAGTGCCAGATGGTACTGTAATTTTGCCTTATGGTAGGATCACCATACAAAATAACAAATCACATCCATCTACAACCTGGCAAGCTGAGATACACTGCATATGCTACCAATAAACCTAGACTGCTCAAGGACCCACATTGTTGAGCATGCTAGTGTCCTTAGGTTCCCTAGCTTTGTAGCGCATTGAACGGTATTGTTCCTAGCACACCATTTACCTTAGAGTAAAATAGATGAGGTAAGCTTTGTACTGAAGTGAGATCTCGGTTACTCTAAAGCATCTGAGGCTAAGTCAATCAGACTTGCACCTCTACCTCAGCTAGCACATGGCTCCTCACCATATGTTGGCACATATCAGCTAAGAACCCTAATATTATCTCCTAGGTTAACATAACCCTAAGATGTCTAAAGTTCTTAGTAATCAATAACATGCACATGATAGAATCATATCTATATACTGGCATGATATAGTTTTAAAATCACATGCTAATTAAATATATAACAAAGTAGATTTATAACTTATCAGCATGTACAATAATTAACAACGACACTTAGGACTCAGCACTGTAGTAGGCTATAAATTTGAAACCATAAGCTATCACCTGAGTCTCAAAGCAATATCAAGCAAGAATTCACAGTTTGGCCATGATTCTTAAAAGCAAGCAAACAATTAATAAAGTAGTTTGTATGCATGTTATGGTGACCAATGTGTCACGCCCCAAATCCATCTTTGAGTACACGGCAACCGTCGTATAAGCTACACTTCTATACCACAACTTATATAAGGCTAAAATGTATTATAAGACAATACAATTATTTTAATTTAAACATAGCGGAAGCATGGTCATATTACATTTAATACCAACACTACAATACAATTCTCTATCTAGATTTCTAAAGTAAATTCTATTTCATCACAACTAGGTTCTCCCTCGCTCCTCATACAACAACTAACCTGTAAACTGCACAATAAGGGAAAAATGTGCACATCTACATGTGAGACATATCATAGATGCAAAATAATTGTGTAAGCAAGTACAACACGGATAACGCTAGATGTCGCCTAAGATGTATCTGGCAACTATGTCATCAGTGTCATCGTATGTCGTCTATAGTGAAATGTGGCTATAATATCAAGACTCGGGCTGCCGGCCTATGCTTAGTGAATACCCCGGCCAAAGAGCATCACCAAGCCCATCAGTGTCTATTGTCTCTGTCTCTTCCTAAGCCCGCTGCACTGATGTTGGCGGAGAGGACGGGTGACCCTTGATCGCTCTCCTCTGTCTCGCTAGTCGCCTACGATGCCTCCTATAGCGGAACTGCCGTGCCTTTATATCCTCCCCGGACTCCGTAGGGGCAACGGTGACTCGTGTAGTACTACAACACTGTCTAAAGACAGGGTCACCATCAACAAAGACACATCGACCACAGCTAGTCAATATAATATAACCCTAGGATCCGGACTACTCATCCGACCGTCTGCAGAACGTCAGGGATGATAGTCGTGTGGTCTACGGATCCACTGTCCAAGGTTATGCGGGGGGAGTCACCGTCCTAATTCCCAAGCAGCGATACCAGCCAGGAGGTGTGCATACTAGCGGTCGTCGGAATGCTACAACCTCCGTGACACATTTGCTAGGTTCTTGTTTTGGTTCATCCCGACTAGCCATCTCAGGACTATCATGGTGTCGCCTAGACGGCACACGTGTGGGTATAAGTTTCTGGGTAGGGACTTACTCAGCATTTCCGGTCTAATATGACCTCGGAGTTTGTACGGTCCTTTTCCCTACCAACTCCCAGTATCTAAGCTATGTATAGTCTCAGGAGTAGTGTACGGCAGAGCATCACCATTCTGACCATCGGCGGTACGTGGTGGTCAAACGAGGTATGCAAGGAATACCCCTTTCTGTCTGATTTCCAATGATGTCTCCTAAAGGGTCCTAACAAGTCATCATTCTTAACTATATCTGCATGGTGGTCGCGCTATTATAGCATAGATAAATAACATAGCATGCAGGATAAGATTCATAGATATGTTAAATACAGAGCATGGTAAACATGACATATCATGCATGTAGACCAAGTAAATCATACTAACATGCATTTACATATAATCATAACATGTATTTTATTTTTATCATATTTTAGGCATCCAAAAATTTTCCTAAGAAAACCTCGGCAAGAATTCCCTAGCTTGAATAAATCCTACATTCGATGAACCAACGCACCTGAATCGTGATCGGAGCTTCAGAACCTATCCAATTGAAGCTTGAACGTAATAATCGTAATATAACTCACGAATCAAAATAGTATTCCTAAATAATAAAATTTTATTTAGAACAAATTTAATATCATTCCTACGAATTATCCGGATAGAAATCTAATTAATTGAATATTTAAGTTATCCGATTAATTTAGTTCTATTCCAATTTAATTATCTAATCAAATTTATAAAATTAACCCAATCTAATTACTCTAATTTAACTAAGGTCCAATCCAAATTCCTAAAGCCCAAGTAATAAGCCCATAGACAATTTTTTAATAAAATAAATCATCTCCCTAAGAAATAAATTTACCCTATTATTCTAAAATTAATTAACCATCTTGATCCAATTAGTCAAATACTAACTAACCCATATATTAATAATAAAATAATAAAATTTAATTAACCTCATTTAGTTTGCAAAATTAAGCTTAAATTAATTTTATTAAACCTACCCCTTATTAAAGCCTATTCCATCTTGTAGGCCCAATTCATCCAAAGTCCATATGATGAAGGTCCATTTTCAATTAAATAGGTGCAGGTCAAAATTCGGTCAACATTGACCTAGTCAACTAAAATTGACTATGTTGACCAGCTAAATGATTTAGGTTTATCAAGCCCAAATTCTAATTAATCAGATCCAACCCAAAATTTAGATCCAAATTTTCCCAGTCAACAGTTTTGATCGTGTTGACCAGTTGACTAATTTAATTTGATAAAGCTTCAATCCAATTTGTTCACTTAGCCCAACCTGATCGGCTCAAATTGAGCTCATGCAGATCACCCGGTCAGCGCCGACCGGTCACCATTGACCTGGGTTGACCACATTTTAATTTCACCTTAGTTTGGACCCAATTTATCTAGCCCAATGTGTCCAGCCCAAATTGAACCCATTGGTCAAAATTGGTCAACATTGACCATGGACCATTTATGTCGACTATATTAACTCTCTAACTGGTTAACTAAACCCATTCCTAACCCAATCTGAATAAATCCGACTTGGGTTCAACTTTAATCCAATTACTACGAATCTGGTTCGAATTAAACTTGGGTCCGCCATAGGTTTAGTTGATTTGGTTCAATCTAGTCAAATTCACCCTATTTAATTCAACCCAAGTTAAGTTAGATCCAAACCCATCTAACCAACCTAGTTCAACTCATATTAACTAATCATACAACTTAAGTTAATACTTTACTTATCCACTAAACTTAGTTAATTAACATTAAGCATGTTTAAATTAATCTAAGCATTCAATAAATCTAATTTATACTAAGCATGTTTAATTACTGCTAAGCATGTTTAATTACTCCTTAATCAAGATTAAGAAAAAAGGGGGCGGATCCAATACCTCCTTTCGTCGCCTTCTTCGCTGCAGCTTCCGCCGGAGCCTTCACCGGAGCTTCCGCCACCCACGCTCGTGCGCTTCTCCGGCCGAAGAACATGGAGCTTCCGTGCGCGTGACTGCTGGGATCATGCTGCACAAATCCGCTCGTAAGGAACAGAGCGCCGGAGGATTTTGGGGATCGGCGGACCACCCGTAGACGGCGAAGGCGATGAACGTGAAATCGAAGCACGGATAGAATGATAGCGGCGAGATTACTCACCTATGGACTCACGAATCGCTAATGGGAATGAAGTCGTGCAGAAGAACGGGCGGATGGATCAAGATTACTCGCTATGGACTCGTCACTGCCTCCTGCGAGTTCCGCCCCAATCGTTCTGCAGTCGCCGGCTGCTCCGGCCGCTTCGGGATACAATGTCGACTGCTGTGCTTTCATGGAGACGAAGCGAGGCGACAGTGATGGATTGTAGCGGCCGATCGAGGCGAAGTAGCGGCGGCGACTCAACTGTGTGTCGCGGCGAAGGAGTGCAGGTGGGAGTTCCTCCGACTGAAGCTGCTGCCAAGCTTCCCACCGATTCGACTCGCGACAGTGGGGACGAGGGCCAAGGGACGGCGCGCCGACGAGCTCATCGGCGCTCGTCCGTGCGCGTGCAATAGAGCAGGGGAGATGGTGAAGAAAGGGGGGCGCTCAAGCGAGATAGGGCTTTTGACCTTCTCGCTCGCGACCCCGTCCCTGTTTAGGGGTGGCCGGTTCACCCGAACCGATTGACCGATCGGTTCGGTTGGACCGGACCAGAAAAATACCGATTTTTTTTTTACATATTTTTTTTTTAAGGATGGAGTTTACAAGTACTCCCCCCTTAAAAATTTTTGGTCTTCCAAAAATAATTTCCCCAATATAAAAAGAAGGATATTCAACTACTGGTATGATATGTTCCAAAATTCTTTTACATCACGCTCAAACACTCTCCCCCTCAAATAAATGAGGATGCTGGGCCCGCATGTGGGCCTCAGTCTCCCACGTAAACTCCTCTACATGCGCATTCCTCCAAAGGACTTTAATTAAAGGAATAGATTTTCCTCGAAGTACCTTTAAGCGACGATCGATAATCTCCACAGCCTGCACTCCGTAACTCAAGTCCTCTCTCAGCTGAACTGGTGGTGCCATGAGGACATGAGATAGATCTGATATGTACTTCCTTAACATGGATACATGGAAGACATCATAGATCTGCTCTAGGTCGGTAGTTAACTCTAATCGATAAGCCACTGGCCCCACTCTATCAAGTATTCGGAAGGGTCCAATGTACCTGGGATGTAGCTTTCCTTTCTTTTGGAATTGGAGGATACACTTCCATGGGGAAACTTTCAAGAAGACCATATCCCTAACTGTAAACTCGAGAGGTCGGCGACGATGATTAGCATAGTACTTCTGTCGATCCTAAGCTGTCTTCAGTCTATCTCGGATGACACTGACCTTGGCTACGGTTTCATCAATCAACTTCGTACCCGTCAGTCGTCTTTCGCCAACCTCTCAATTTCGCAGAGAGGTGGGAGATGCGATTTCGGGCGGCGAGGTGGGTGGAAACCCAGCTCCACCCCTCGCCGGCGTGCGATGGATCCCGCAGACAGATGACGACGAAATCGCCACCTCTCGCGACTGGATCCAGGCGAAATCTGTAAACCCTAATATTTTAATAGGAATTTTTTATTAATAATAATATAAAATAGAGGGGACCAATCTATAAATATTGGTAAAAGAAGGGTTAAATAATGAAAAATGGTAATATTGTAAATTGATCAACATGGCAGGGGTAAAATGGTAAGGGATGGGTTTGTGAATAGAAAGAGATTGCGAGGATAGAAATATCATTTGTGATTAACATATGCTAGTCACGTACGCTCCCTCCACCATGGTTGAATCGCTAGTAATCGAACGCATGTCAACACTAAGATATAATTGCAATGTTCCACCTTGTTAGTTATTAGATATGATAGCTAAACAAAATTAGGAAGTCATTAGTTGAAACTATAGAGGACTTAGAATGTTAATTAGCTCACAAGGGAATTAGAACTTGGGTGGTTAGATTGTAAAGTAATAGGGGTTAAATAGTTAGGGTAGATTATGTTGAATAAACTAAATTGAGTTGAATAAACAAGAGGATATGTAAGTATGTGAACAAGAGATGAATTCTCTTAATTTAACATGCTAAGAATGTTAACTTTCAGCACTAAGATTTCATTGAGTTTACTTGCAACCCTTACTAGATTGTTCAACACCTCGAGGCTCTAGATTGTATTTAGAACCTCTCGTGAAAGGGTCAAGAGTATCACCAAAATGATTTTGAAGATGACAAGGATTAGAAAGCAAAATATACTAAGGAAGAACTTTTAACTATCAATGGAAGAAAATTGAGTTCTTCTAGTGTCATGGATGATATCATTTTTTGAATTTACCCAAGAATACTCAACAAAAGGATGGTTAGTATTTTGAGAATGGTCAGCACCTAAAGAATGGTCACTACTAAAGATTTGTAGAAAAAGGATTGAAACAGATCAGTGGATGACAATGATGGAATAGATCTTCTCTTCATCTATATAGTTCATGGGTATCAAGATTTTTGTTTTTCTAGTTTAAGGAAGAAGAACTATATTGCATAGTATAGTTCATGTGATACAAAAGTATGTAATATCTTTGTATAAGACTGTCAGATAGTGCTAAAAGAATAAGATTGAAGTAGGATAGTAGATACACCTCAATGGTACCAACTAGGTCATGTGATACCCATAATTTTAGGGTTTATTTGACTCCAGATGTCATACCCTAAAATCACCAAAATATTTATTATAAATGGTATTGATCTCTGATTATGATTCAAGAGGAAGGGGTGATAAAATTAATGAAAGTTAAGGAATGAAACTCTACAATTTAACCAAGTTCTCGATATAATAGAGGAAGAAAGGTTACCATTCTTAAACTTTGGTTTTGTGTCAGGGTACGATAGGAAAATAATTAGAGAGGATCTCTATCCTTCTTCTCAACCTGAACTAGAGGAAAGGATATTTCCAGTGCTGTAGCAAGGATCAAAATTAAATATCCAAAGCTGCATAAGGTATCACTATTCAAATTTTAATATTTTTGCCTAGAGGATCCTATACCATGCCTTATTGATACCAATAGTTAAATGATTCTCATATTTGGCGATAAGGAAGGAAAAATAGTTGTTGCAACCTAAGGCCCTTAAATGCTTAGTTTGGGCAGAAGTTTCAGCCATGCAAATTTAGGGACTAAATCAAGAGAAAATTTATATATTTCACTAGAGTAGATGATTAGTCTATATCATGTGGCCAGATGGGGTCACATGATCAATAAATGAGTAAGATCAACTAAAATCAAGGCAACTTAGTTGCTACATCAACGAGGAAAACATAGGAAAAAAAAATTTCACATAATTTCAGTGGATTACCTAATAGAAATCATCAACCAATAATAGGCATAGAACCCCAGCAATAAGTTCTCTATAGTTTCATATGGAAGTTTCTAAATATCTAAGTCTTCCTAAGTTAAGTTTTTAGTAATCACAATACAATTCAAGCATAATCAATACAACTCAAAAACACACAATAACAAGTTACTTACTAACATCAACCAATACAAGCATAGAATATCATCAAATAAGAACATAAAACATAGTGTAACCAAGCAAATGGTAACATAGGCATAAAAGGATAAATCTCCATGTATCCTTAAAGTTTTTCTTTACTCCATCAAAGTTGTCTCACATGAGTACTTAGGCCTATGGTATATCTTAAGTCCTATCCATAATTTTAATATCATCTTTTTAAACTTATGCTCTAATACCACTTAATTGTCATGCCCCAATTCCATCTTTGGGCACGTGGCAACCGCCGTATAAGATGTACTTCAACACCACAACTTATACAAGGTTAAAAAGTATCACAAAGCACTATAATTTTATTAATTAAGCATAGCGGAAGCAAATATATTTGACAGTTTAACTATCACTACCATGTTACATCTCTATCTAGGTCGCCAAATTGATATTGTTCGCCAAGCTAGGTTCTCCCTCACTCCCGGCTACTAGCCAACCTGTAACCTGTGCAACAGGGGAAAAATGTGCACATCTGAGTCGCGAGACTCAATGAGGTTACAGAAAGAACACCCTAAAATAATGGGCTTAGGATATTGTACAACCCAACAAGATATTACATCCAATGTATCACATATCAATTCAACATGTCAACAAATATCATACATTAATACCACTTGTCAAACGAGGTATTACCAAAGAGTAAATATGGAATATCATAAACATGATCATACTATAATATATGACAGCATAAGATCATAATGGGGCGTGATAAAATCGGCAGCTCCTCCGCTTGTAGAACCCTTGAGCAGCTCGAGCCCTAGTAGAGAAGGCAATGCACCGGCGATTTGGGTGAACGCGGCGAATGATGGTGACTGCTCATGCGAAGAAGGGAAAATTTGCAGGGGAACGGGTCACGCGCCGCGAGAACGCTTCTGCCAAGCTCCTCTTTCTATGACGGGGAATGGTGCATAGAGGACGGCGGTCGGCGGGCGCTGACGAGGTGGAGCGGCGCCGGTGTTGCTCTGCTGCGGGCGAGGTAGGAGGACGCTGTCGCGAGGCGAGGACGAAAGAGGAGGCCGTTGCAAGTGGGAAGAGTGCTCGGCTCTTCTCGCTCGCGTCAGCTCTTCAAACCGGGTCCAAGCCAGATCATCAGGACCGGCCGGCCGGCCGGTTCATTTGAACCGGACTATTTTTTTTTATAGGGGTAGGGGTTTACAGAGGGCCATACATTTTGCGTAAAAAAATGACACAAGTGCTAAGGTAATTTTCATACGAGAACGTATCAAAAAGTATCTCTAAAGGAAACTTGATGGATAATGGATCTAGTTAGCCACGAATCTAAAAATCACACAAATCCCAACAAAATTTTCATGATATTTCCTCCCTCCAGAAAACACAATTGACTAAACATCTGAGGAAGCATGGATCTCTAGGCATACAAATTTATTCAACACAACTCTCGATAGACTTAATTTGAATGATTCTCAAAGAATACCATGCCTAGCATCATCGTTTGATTGAGATTTTTTTTTCATCATTGGGATCAAAGAACATACTAATAATATTTGGTACATTTAATGATGCATCTGGTTTCTATCTAAAAGAGACTCAATAACCTTTAATCAACAACAATGAATCTTAAAATCAATCTTAACAACATTCTCTCACTTGATGTGACCGGATAGGTCACACAAAAATGACAACATGAATACGTAGGCACTATCGACGAATTTCCCTCCATCAAAAAGGCTTTTGACAGTACGTTATATGTTGATAGGATTACAAAACACCATGATATTTAAATTCGAACAATAAAAGAGATGGATATATAGAATCGTATTCTCAATATATTTAGATAATATTTGGTATAAAAAAGAAAAATAATTATTAAAAAAGATTTCCATAGGTAAATCAATAGGGGCTCCTTGAGTAATTGATAATATTTTTTAAAAAATTTATCTTAACTTCTTCTATCCACCTACCCCCAAACAACCACCAATAACAAAGATCTTATATTTAAATATTGAAATCTTATCTTTTTATAGAGGTATTCCTAAGTGCCTCGGTTGTGCGCTCATTTTTTGGTTAGAACTCATGTTAAATAGAAAGAAAATCAAATTTTGATTATAATTTTTGGGTGAAGAAGGTGATCATCGTACCACCACTGATCAACTCCTTTTGTTTATTAATAAAAAATATTTATTCAATTTTTCATTATAATTTATTACAAGGATTAAATAAATATTTTAATAAAATAAGAAAAAAACTTTAGAAAACAAAATATTAATAAAATTACAAATCATATTTTTAATACCCTAATTAATTTTAAATATTATTATTTAAACAAAGGTAGATGTGTAGAGAGGAATAGCACTTGGAGTTATTGATACATTTATAAATATATATATAACCCTTTTATTGTCTGAGTTCAAGAGATTCAAGAAAGCGATGAGATATGTCTAAGAGATTATCTTCTCTTCTCTTTCTATAAGTGTAGACCAAGATTGATATTATTTGAGTTAGTATCATTGGTGTCCTCTAAAATTTGAGTAGAGGTAGCAGTATCCATGGTTCTACCCACAGTTGGCGCTGACGTGGAAGTTGCAAAGTGCTCTTTGTGTACCTTGGTCTCATGACATCTGACGCCCTGCATTGTTTCAAATTGCCGCAGACAGAAGTCACAAGCGAAAGGCTTTGCCGAGGTATAGTTTGGGGAGGCAACAACCTCCAATAGTTCTTGTCCAACGGATGTTGATGTGGGAGGTGCAATGAGGTGCTTATGTATCCTCTTATGATTCTTGATGCCCCGTGATGTTTCAAATTTTCGAGGGCAGTGGTCACAGGGGAAGGACATTACTGAAGAATGGGACACATTGGCAGCAACCTCCATTGGCCCAGGGGTGATGACTGTAGTATTAGTAGCGATGATGCGCTCGTTTGCGTGCATATTCTGGTGACCAATGAGACCCTCCTTTGTATTGAACCTTTGAGAACAATAGTTGCAAGAGAAGGTCATCGATAGGGGACGAGATGTAGAGGCACAGATATCTGTAGGCTTGGCACTACTTTTTGAGATCTAACGAGAGATGAAAAATTATGCTTTGATGGAGCTATCGATAGAGCTTATATTATCAATGGTTTATAGATAAGGGAGGTAGAGGATGATATCTTCTATGTATACATACAGATATATACAGTGTAGAGAGAGCAAAAGAAAGAGAGAGTAGTTAGTATTGTTTGATGTGTTGGTTATATGGACCTGGTGGTTTGCCACATTTAGATATTTGTGCTCTTATTCATATCCACGGACACTCTTCCAACCCACTCTACAACAACTTATTAGTTGTTTCTAAGTTATTTTATTTTCTCGCCATTTTTTCATCGATATAATTTTGCAAAATTTGCATTATCAATTAACCATCAAATCCTAAAATAAATATGACAATACTCTAACTAGGGGAGACTTGATTGGATATATATCCATTTTTGCTCAAATTAAAAAATCATACATGTATTTTTAGAACTTATTGAGTATTGAATCCTCAATCTCCCTTAAAGAGGACAACTGTTCCAATGAGAGGGTGTCACGCCCGACCCGCAGGTCGACACGTGGCAACCTCCGTATGAGTCCCAAAGGTCCCATAGAAAGCATTTGGTGATAAACATTGTTCGTACACATTATCAATACATTGGAATATACAATCAAAACATCTATGAATCTCTACTAACACAGTCCCGATATACCTACTATAATTCTACAATGACGTTATCAATAAATAAAATTAACTCCATCAATATCCCTCATCTTCATCAAATATCCCGGTCGGTCATCTAACAACCTGTGCACACATTGAACGTGGTGTGCTCAGCCTTTTGGCCTAGTACGAAATTACGGCTCGAAATCGTAGTAAGAAAATCAAAAACTAGGAGGAGTACTCTAGGATGCCTTTGGTTTGTTAATCATCATTTTTCTTTCGTTATGTGTAATTCATAACATAAAAAGAAGTATAGCAATGTAGCAAATACAAATATACATGTCACTAGATGTCACCTAAGTTGTGTCCAGTGTCTATGTCATTAATGTATGTCATATATATTCTAATATGACTTTAAGTCTCAAGACTCGGGCTGCCAACCTATGCTCCGTCAATACCCGAGCCAAGGGCATCCATATGCCCATTAGTGCATTTTTATTTCTGTCTCTATCTATGCCCGTTCCACTGATGTTGGCGGAGAGGATGGGTGACCCTTGATCACTCTCCAATATCTCGCTAGTCGCCCTCAATGCCTCCCCTAGTGAAACTGTCATGCCCTTACATCCTCCTCGGACTCCGTAGGGGCAACGACAACTTGTGTAGTATTACAACACTGCCCGAAGATAGGGTCACCATCAATGAAGACTAATCGTCCACGGCTAACCAATAAAAATAACCCTAGGATCCGGACTACTCATCTGACTGTCTGCAGAACGTCATGGATGATAGCTGTATGGTCTACGGATCTACTGTCCAAGGCATTGCGTAGGGAATCACCTTTCCAGTCCAATAGCAGTCAACATCGACCGGGATAAACACACCCGCACAATGGGCTGTGGCAACCCCAACTCCATCGGTACCAAGTCCATGGTAGGGTTCATCCTCGCAAGCCATCTCATGACTATCATGGTGCCGCCTACACGATACTCGTGTGGGTATAAATTTTTGAATAGGGACCTGCTCTATATTTCTAGTCTAGTATGAACTTGGAGTTTGTACGGTACCTTTCCTTACAAGCTCCCAGTGTCATAGCTATGTATAGTCTCGGGAGTGGAGCGTAGAGAAACATCACCGTTTTGACCATCGACGGTATGCGGTGGTCAACCGGGGTATGTGAGGAACACCCCTTTCTGTCTAACTTCCAGTGATATATCCTAGGAGATCCTAATATGTAATCATTTATATCTATATCTGCATGGTAGTTCTGTAGTACATAACATATAAAATAATATAACATGAAGGACAAGATTTTAGAACATGTTAAATATATATCATGGTGAACATAACATATCATTCATGTTAGACAGAATAAATTATACTAACATACATACATACGTAGTTTTAACAAACATTACATTTTATCATATTTAGGGCATCTAAGAATTTCCTAAGAAAACCTCAACAAGAATTCCCTAGCTTGAATAAATACAAATTTCGATGAACCAACGCACCTGATCTGACGGTTTACTCTTCACAACGAACCCACATAAAATAATAACTCCGACGAACTACTCGGATCGTGTATCAATATTAGTGCTAAATAACACAATTATTTAAAATAAAATTTAATTTATATTTTCCTAAAATAAATAAAATAGAAATTTATTAATCTAACATATATAATTATCATACCTAATTACCGTTTAATAAGCCTATATTCAAATTTTACGAGCCTATGTTCAATTTAAGGGCACATGTTTAATTAATAAACCTATGCTTATCGATTGAGCCCATATCCACGTGTTAGGCCCAATTGCTCATTCAATAAAATAAATTAAAGTAAATTACTACATATAATTAACCAAAACTAAGCATACAATTTGATAACTAATTCTATCGAATCATTTAAATATTAATTAATCTAATTTTAATTATGCTAATTAAAACTTAAATAAAATTCTAAATTAATTTAATTAGGCATAGATAAATTATTTATTAATTTATACCCATTTAAACCAAAATACATTATCTAGCCCAAGTCACCCAATGGCCCAATTAAATATCCATCATTAATTAAAAATTTTATTAAATATTAATTAACTAGGTTAATCATCTAAATTAGGTTTACTAAATTTAATTATCTTCTAATCCAATTTAGCCCAATTCGGTCCAAATCAAAATTTGGTCAAAATTGGTCTAGTATACTAAAATTGAATATGTTGATTAATGGAGAATTTTAATTTATCATGACCCAACCCAATTCAAGTTGTCAGCCCTATCTAGTTGGCTCAAATTTGGGCTCATGAAGGCCAAATTGAATTTTGGGTCAATATTGACCGGGTCAATGCTGACCGGTCAACATTGACCCGGTCCTCATTGACCTGCTCAACGCTGACCCGGTCAACATTGACCTGGGTTGACCACCTATTAACCCATGCGGTTTAACGAGTCCGACCTAAGCCCCAGCTGGGTCGGTTCGATCCAGTCAAATCTTAACCATTCTAATTTGAGTGAGACTCGAGTTCGGGTTAAACTTGAATTAACCATGTGTTCGTTTGACTTGGTTACACCCAATCAAGTTCATCATTTTAACCCGAACCAAACCCAAGTGCAATTAATTATCCACTATTAAGCAAAGTTATCTTCATGCATCAAATATAAATTTACATAACATATTTTCTTATTTAATTAACACTAAGTAGGATTAATTAACACTAATCATGATTACTTATCACTAAAATGTGATTAAGAGGAAAAGGGGATCATAAGTTGCAACCTCTGCCGAACCCTTCTTCCTCGCCGGAACCCTAGTCGCCAACCGCCCCCTTGCTGGAACCCTAGCCGCTTGCTCGTCGGAGTTGTAGGCGACCTCAACAGCAAGGACAGAGCTCGTGGATGCGAGGACCGCGGACGACCTAGACCAGCGTCGTCCGTCAACACTTACAGCCGGCCTCAATGAGGGTCGCCAGACACCCTCGAGCAAGCCCACAATGAGGCAAAATCAGTGATTCGAAGCGGAAGGAGAGGGTTGCTAACCTCTCGATTTCGCAGAGATGTGGGAGATGCGAGTTTGGGCGGCGAGGTGGGTGGAATCGCAGCTCCAACCCTCGCCGGCGTGAGATGGATCCCGCAGATAGATGGCAGCAAAATTGCCACCTCTCGCGGCTGGATCCAGGTGAAATCGGCAGCTCCGCCGCTTGTAGAACCCTTGAGCAGCTCGAGCCCTAGTAGAGAAGGCAACGCACTGGCGATTTGGGTGAATGCGGCGGACGGCGGTGACTGCTAATGTGAAGAAAGGAAAATTTGCAGGGGAAGGGGTCGCGCGTCGCGGGAATGCTTCCGCCGAGCTCCCCTTTCTACGACGGAGAATGGTGCACAGTGGACGGCGGTCGGCGGGCGCTGATGAGGTAGAGCAGTGCCGACGCCGCTCTGCTGCGGGCAAGGGAGGAGGGCGCTATCGTGAGGCGAGGACGAAGGAGGAGGCCGTCGTGAGGGGGAAGAGCACTCAACTCTTCTCGCTTGCGTCGGCTCTTCAAACTGGGTCCAAGCCGGTTCATCAGGACCGGCCAGCTGGCCGGTTCATTTGAACCGGACTATTTTTTTTTTATAGGGGTAGGGGTTTACAGAAGACCATACATTTTGCGTAAAAAAAAAGACACAAGTGCTAAGGTAATTTTCATACGAGAACGTATCAAAAAGTATCTCTAAAGGAAACTTGATGGATAGTGGACCTAGTTAGACACGAATCTAAATATCACGCAAGTCCCAACAAAATTTTCATGATATTTCCTCCCTCTAGAAAACTCAAACGACTAAACATTTGATTAAGCATGGATCTCTAGGCATACAAATTTATTCAACACAACTCTCGATGGACTTAATTTGAATGATTCTCAAAGAATACCATGCCTAGCACCATCATTAGATTGAGATTTTTTTACATTATTCAGATCAACGAACATACTAATAATATTTTGGTACATTCAATGATGTGCCTGGTTTCTATCTAAAAGAGACTCAGTAACCTTTAATCAACAACAATGAAACTTAAAATTAGTCTTGACAGCACTCTCTCACCTGATGTGACTAGATAGGTCACACAAACATGACAACATGAATATGTAGGCACTATCGATGAATTTCCCTCCATCAAAAAGGCATTTAACAGTACGTTATATGTTGATAGGATTACAAAACACCATGATATATAAATTCGAACAATAAATGAGATGGATATATAGAATCGTATTCTCAATATATTTTGACAATATTTGGTATAAAAAAGAAAAATAATTATTAAAAAAGATTTCCATAGGTAAATCAATGGGGGCTCCTTGAGTTATTGATAATATTTTTTAAAAACTTTGTTTTCACTTCTTCTATCCACCTACCCCCAAACAACCACCATTAACAAAGATCTTATATTTAAATATTAAAATCTTATCTTTTTATAGAGGTATTCCTAAGTGCCTCGGTCCTGCACTCATTTTTTGGGGAGAACTGATGTTAAACAGAAAGAAAATCAAATTTTGATTATAATTTTTGGGTGAAGAAGGTGATCGTGGTACCACCGCTGATCAACTCCTTTTGTTTATTAATGAAAAATATTTATTCAATTTTTCATTATAATTTATTACAAGGATTAAATAAATATTTTAATAAAATAATAAAAAACTTTAGAAAACAAAATATTAATAAAATTACAAATCAAAATTTTAATACCCTAATTAATTTTAAATATTATTATTTAAACAAAGGTAGAGGTGTAGAGTGGAATAGCACTTGGAGTTATTGATACATTTATACATATATATATAACCCTTTTATTGTCTCAGTTCAAGAGATTTAGGAAAGAGAGGAGATATGTCTAAGAGATTATCTTCTCTGTTTCTATAAGTGCAGACCAAGATCAATATTATTTAAGCTAGTATCATCGGTGTCCTCTAAAATTTGAGGAGTAGAGGTAGCAGTCTCCATGGTTCTACCCACAGTTGGCGCTGATGTGGAAGTTGCAAAGAGCTCTTTGTGTGCCTTGGTCTCATGACATTTGACGCCCTGCATTGTTTCAAATTGTTTAAGACAGAAGTCACAAGCGAAGGGCTTTGCCGAGGTATGGTTTGGGGAGGCAACAACCTCTATTCGTTCTTGTCCAACGGATGTTGATGTGGGAGGTGCAATGAGGTGCTTATGTATCTTCTTGTGATTCTTGATGCCCCGTGATGTTTCAAATTTTTGAGGGTAGTGGTCACAGGGGAAGGGCATTACCGAAGAATGGGGCACATTGGCAGCAACCTCCATTGGCCCAGGGGTGATGACTGTAGTATTAGTAGCGATGATGCGCTCTTTTGCATGCATATTCTGGTGACCAATGAGACCCTCGTTTGTATTGAAACTTTGAGAACAATAGTTGCAGGAGAAGGTCATCGATAGGGGACGAGATATAGAGGCACGGATATCTGTAGGCTTGGCACTACTTTTTGAGATCTACTGAGAGATGAAAAATTATGCTTTGATGGTGCTATCGATGGAGCTTATATTATCATTGGTTTATAGATAAGGGAGGTAGAGGATGATATCTTCTATGTATAGATACAAATATAAACAGTGTAGAGAGAGCAAAAGAAAGAGAGAGAAGTTAGCATTGTTTGATGTGTTAGTTATATGGACCCGGTGGTTTGCCACATTTAGATATTCGTGCTCTTATTCCTATCCATGGACACTCTTCCAACCCTCTCTACAACAACTTATGAGTTGTGTCTAAGTTATTTTATTTTCTCGCCATTTTTTCATTGATATAATTTTGCAAAATTTGCATTATCTATTAACCATCAAATCCTAAAATAAATATGACAATACTCTAACTAGGGGAGACTTGATTGGATATATATCCATTTTTGCTCAAATTAAAAAATCATACATGTTTTTTTAGAACTTCTTGAGTATTGAATCCTCAATCTCCCTTAAAGAGGACAATTGTTCCAATGATAGGGTGTAACACCCCGACCTGCAGGTCGACACGTGGCAACCGCCGTATGAGTCCCAAAGGTCCCATACAATGCATTGGGTGATAAATATTATTCATACACATTATCAATACATCGAAATATACAATCAAAGCATTTATGAATCTCTACTAACACAGTCCCGATATATCTACTACAATTCTACAATGACGTCATCAATAAATAAAATTAACTCCATCAATATCCCTCATCTTTATCAAATTTTTCGGTCGGTCATCTAACAACCTGCACAAATATTGAACGTGGTGTGCTCAGCCTTGTGGCCTAGTACGAAATTACGGCTCGAAATCGTAGTAAGAAAATTAAAAACTAGGAGGAGTACTCTAGGATGCCTTTGGTTTGTTAATCATTATTTTTCTTTCGTTATGTGTAATTCATAACATAAAAAGAAGTATAGCAATGTAGCAAATACAAATATACATGTCACTAGATGTCACCTAAGTTGTGTCCAGTGTCTATGTCATTAATGTATGTCATCTATATTCTAATATGACTTTAAGTCTCAAGACTCGGGCTGCCAGCCTATGCTCAGTCAATACCCAGGCCAAGGGCATCCATATGCCCATTGGTGCCTTTTTATTTCTGTCTCTACCTATTCCCATTCCACTAATGTTGGCGGAGAGGATGGGTGACCCTTAATCACTCTCCAATATCTCGCTAGTCGCCCTCAATGCCTCCCCTAGCGAAACTGTCATGCCCTTACATCCTCCTCGGACTCCGTAGGGGCAACGACGACTTGTGTAGTATTACAACACTGCCCGAAAACAGGGTCACCATCAATGAAGACTAATCGTCCACGACTAACCAATAAAAATAACCCTAGGATCCGGACTACTCATCTGACTGTCTGCAGAACGTCATGGATGATAGTTGTGTGGTCTACGGATCTACTATCTAAGGCATCGCGTAGGGAATCACCTTTCCAGTCCAATAGCAGTCAATGTCGACCGGGATAAACACACATCCGCACAATGGGCTGTGGCAACCCTAACTCCATCGGTACCAAGTCCATGGTAGGGTTCATCCTCGCTAGCCATCTCATAATTATCATGGTGCCGCCTACACGACACTCGTGTGGGTATAAATTTTCGAATAGGGACCTGCTCTATATTTCTAGTCTAGTATGAACTTGGAGTTTGTACGGTACCTTTCCTTACCAGCTCCCAGTGTCTAAGCTATGTATAGTCTCGGGAGTGGAGCGTAGAGAAACATCATCGTTTTGACCATCGACGATATGCGGTGGTCAACCGGGGTATGTGAGGAACACCCCTTTCTGTCTAACTTTCAGTGATATATCCTAGGAGATCCTAATATGTCATCATTTATATCTATATTTGCATGGTAGTTCTGTAGTACATAACATATAAAATAATATAACATGCAGGACAAGATTTTAGAACATGTTAAATATATATCATGGTGAACATAACATATCATTCATGTTAGACAGAATAAATTATACTAACATGCATACATACGTAGTTTTAACAAACATTACATTTTATCATATTTAGGGCATCTAAGAATTTCCTAAGAAAACCTCAGCAAGAATTTACTAGCTTGAATAAATCCAAATTTCGATGAACCAACGCATCTGATTTGACGGTTTACTCTTCAGAACCAACCCACGTAAAATAATAACTCCGATGAACTACTCGGATCGCGTATCAATATTAGTTCTAAATAACACAATTATTTAAAATAAAATTTAATTTATATTTCCCCAAAATAAATAAAATGGAAATTTATCAATCTAACTTATACAATTATCCTAGCTAATTACCGCTTAATAAGCCTACATTCAAATTTTACGAGCCCATGTTCAATTCAAGGGCGCATGTTTAATTAATAAACTCATGCTTATCGATTGGGCTAATATCCACATGTTAGGCCCAATTGCTCATTCAATAAAATTAATTAAAGTAAATTACTATATTTAATTTACTAAAACTAAGCATAGATAACTAATTTTATCTAATCATTCAAATATTAATTAATCTAATTTTAATCATGCTAATTAAAACTTACATAAAATTCTAAATTAATTTAATTAGCCTTAATTAAACTTTTATCAATTTATACCCATTTAAACCAAAATACATGATCTCGCCCAAGTCACCAAAGGACCCAATTAAATATTCATCAGCAATTAATAAATTTATTAAATCTTAATTAACTAGGTTAATCATCTAAATTAGGTTTACTTAATTTAATTATCTTCGGTCCAAGTCAAAATTTGGTTAAAATTGGTCCAGTCAACTAAAATTGACTATGTTGACCAATGGAGAATTTTAATTTATCATGACCCAACCCAATTCAAGTTGTCAGCCCAATCTAGTTAGCCTAAATTTGGGCTCATGAAGGCTAAATTGAATTTTGGGTCAATATTGACCTGGTCAACGCTCACCGGTCAACATTGACCCGCTCAACGCTGACCCGGTGAACATTGACCCGGGTTGACCATCTATTAACCCATGCGGTTTAACTTGAGTCCGACCTAGGCCTTAGCTGGGTCGGTTTGATCCAGTCAAATCTTAACCATTCTAATTTGAGTCAGACTCGAGTTCGGGTTAAACTTGAATTAACCATGTGTTCGGTTGACTTGGTTATACCCAATCAAGTTCATCATTTAAACCCCAACCAAACCCATGTGCAATTAATTATCCACTATTAAGCAAAGTTATCTTCATGCATCCAATATAAATTTACATAACACATTTTTATATTTAATTAACACTAAGTAGGATTAGTTAACACTAATCATGATTACTTCTCACTAAAACGTGATTAAAAGGAAAAGGGGATCGGAAGCTGCTACCTCTGTCGAACCCTTCTTCCTCCCCGAACCCTTAGCCGCCAGCTGCCCCCTCGCCAGAACCCTAGCCGCTTGATCGCCGAAGTTGCAGGTGCCCTCAACAGTAGGGACGGAGCTCGTGGACGCGAGGACAGCGGACGATCTACACTAACGTCGTCCGTCAACACGCACAGCCGGCCTCAATGAGGGTCGCCGAACACCCTCGAGCAAGCCCACGATGGGGAAAAATCAGCGATTCAAAAAGGAAGGAGAGTGTTGCTAACCTCTCGATTTCGTAGAGAGGTGGGAGACGCGAGTTCGGGCTGCGAGGTGGGTGGAATCGCAGCTCCACCCCTCACCGGCGTGTGATGTATCCTGCATACATATGGCGGCAAAATCGCCACCTCTCGCGGCTAGATCCAGGCGAAATAGGCAGCTCCTCTGCTTGTAGAACCCTCGAGCAGCTCGAGCCTTAGCGGAGAAGGCAATGCACTGGCGATTTGGGCGAACGTGGCGGACGGTGGTGGCTGCTCATGCGAGGAATGGAAAATTTGCAGGGGAAGGGGTCGCACGCCACGGGAATGCTTCCGCCGAGCTCCCCTTTCTATGCTGGGGAATGGTGCACAGCGGATGGTGTCGGCGGGCGGCGGGCGCTGACGAGGTGGAGCGGTGCCGGCGCAGCTCTCCTGCGGGCAAGGGAGGAGGGCGCTATTGCGAGGCGAGGACGAAGGAGGAGGCCGTTGCAGGGGGGAAGAGCGCTCGACTCTTCTTGCTCGCATTGGCTCTTCAAACTAGGTCCAAGTCGGTTCATCTCGACCGGCCGGCTGGACAGTTCATTTGAACCGGACTGTTTTTTTTTTTATATAAAAGGGGAAGGGGTTGACAGAGGACCATATATTTTGCCAATAAAAAAGACACAAGTGCTAAGATAATTTTCATACGAGAACGAATCAAAAAGTATCTCTCGAGGAAACTTGATGGATAGTGCACCTAGTTAGCCACGAATGTAAAAATCACACAAGTCCAAACAAAATTGTCATGATATTTCCTCCCTCCAAAAAACTCAATCGACTAAACATCTGAGGAAGCATGGATCTCTAGGCATACAAATTTATTCAACACAACTCTCGATGGACTTAATTTTGAAAAAAATTGCTTTATCAATTAACCATCAAATCCTAAAATAAATATGACAATACTCTAACTAGGGGAGACTTGATTGGATATATATCCATTTTTGCTCAAATTTAAAAATCATACATGTTTTTTTAAAAATTGTTGAGTGTTGGAACCTCAATCACCCTTAAAGAAGACAATTGTCCGAATAAGAGGGCCATACATTTTGCGTAAAAAAAAAGACACAAGTGCTAAGGTAATTTTCATACGAGAACGAATCAAAAAGTATCTCTCAAGGAAACTAGATGGATAGTGCACCTAGTTAGCCACAAATGTAAAAATCACACAAGTCCCAACAAAATTTTCATGATATTTCCTCCCTCTAAAAAACTCAATCGACTAAACATCTGAGGAAGCATGGATCTCTAGGCATACAAATTTGTTCAACACAACTCTTGATGGACTTGATTCGAATGATTCTCAAAGAATACCATGCCTAGCAACATCATTTGATTGAGATTTTTTTACATCATTGGGTATCAAAGAACATACTAATAATATTTTGGTACATTTAATGATGTTCATGGTTTCTATCTAAAAGAGACTCAATAATCTTTAATCAATAACAATGAATCTTAAAATCAATCTTGACAGCACTCACTCACTGGATGTGACTGGATAGGTCAAAAAAATATGACAACATGAATATGTAGGCACTATCGACGAATTTCCCTCTATCAAAAAGGCCTTTGATAGTACGTCATATGTTGACAGGATTATGAAACACCATGATATATAAATTCGAACAATAACAGGGATGTATATATAGAATGGTACTCTCAATACATTTAGACAATATTTTTTCTAATGAAGAAAAATAATTATCAAAAAAAAATTCCATAGGTAAATCAATAGGGTGCCATGAGTTATTGATATTTTTTTTAAAAAAAAAATATTTTCACTTCTTCTATCCACCTACCCCCAAACAACCACCATTAACAAAGATCTTATATTTAAATATTGAAATCTTATCTTTTTATAGAGGTATTCCTAAGTGCCTCCACTCATTTTTTGGCGAGAACTGATGTTAAATAGAAAGAAAATCACATTTTGATTATAATTTTTTGGAGAAGAAGGTGATCGTCGTACCACCACTAATCTACTCCTTTTGTTTATTAATAAAAAATATTTATTCAATTTTTCATTATAATTTATTACAAGGATTAAATAAATATTTTAATAAAATAAGAAAAAAAACTTTAGAAAACAAAATATTAATAAAATTACAAATCATATTTTTAATACCCTAATTAATTTTAAATATTATTATTTAAACAAAGGTAGAGGTGTAGAGAGGAATAGCACTTGGAGTTATTGATACATTTATAAATATATATATAACCCTTTTATTGTCTGAGTTCAAGAGATTCAGGAAAGGGATGAGATATGTCCAAGAGATTATCTTCTCTTCTCTTTCTATAGGTGGAGACCAAGATCGATATTATTTGAGTTAGTATCATCGGTGCCCTCTAAAATTTGAGGAGTAGATGTAGCAGTCTCCATGGTTCTATCCACAGTTGGCGCTGATGTGGAAGTTGCAAAGAGCCCTTTGTGTGCCTTGGTCTCATGACATCTGACGCCCTGCATTGTTTCAAATTGTCGCAGACAGAAGTCACAAGCGAAGGGCTTTGCCGAGGTATGGTTTGGGGAGGCAACAACCTCCATTCGTTCTTGTCCAACGGATGTTGATGTGGGAGGTGCAATGAGGTGCTTATGTATCCTCTTGTGATTCTTGATGCCCCATGATGTTTCGAATTTTTGAGGGCAGTGGTCACAGGAGAAGGGCATTACCGAAGAATGGGGCACATTGGCAGCAACCTCCATTGGCCCAGGGGTGATGACTGTAGTATTAGTAGCGATGATGCGCTCGTTTGCGTGCATATTCTGGTGACCAATGAGACCCTCCTTTGTATTGAACCTTTGAGAACAATAGTTGCAAGAGAAGGTCATCGATAGGGGACGAGATGTAGAGGCACGGATATCTGTAGGCTTGGCACTACTTTTTGAGATATAGCGAGAGATGAAAAATTATGCTTTGATGAAGCTATTGATGGAGCTTATATTATCAATGGTTTATAGATAAGGGAGGTAGAGGATGATATCTTCTATGTATAGAGACAAATATACACAGTGTAGAGAGAGCAAAAGAAGGAGAGAAAAGTTAGCATTGTTTGATGTGTTGGTTATATGAAGTTCGTGGTTTGCCACATTTAGATGTGTGTGCTCCTATTCATATCCACGGACACTCTTCCAACCCTCTCTACAACAACTTATGAGTTGTTTCTAAGTTATTTTATTTTCTCGCCATTTTTTCATCTATATAATTTTGAAAAATTTGCTTTATCAATTAACCATCAAATCCTAAAATAAATATGACAATACTCTAACTAGGGGAGACTTGATTGGATATATATCCATTTTTACTCAAATTTAAAAATCATACATGTTTTTTTAAAACTTGTTGAGTGTTGGAACCTCAATCACCCTTAAAGAAGACAATTGTCCGAATGAGAGGGCCATACATTTTGCTTTAAAAAAATGACACAAGTGCTAAGGTAATTTTCATACGAGAACGAATCAAAAAGTATCTCTCAAGGAAACTTGATGGATAGTGCACCTAGTTAGCCATGAATGTAAAAATCACACAAGTCCCAACAAAATTTTCATGATATTTCCTCCCTCTAAAAAACTCAATCTACTAAACATCTGAGGAAGCATGGATCTCTAGGCATACAAATTTGTTCTACACAACTCTTGATGGACTTGATTCGAATGATTCTCAAAGAATACCATGCCTAGCACCATCATTTGATTGAGAATTTTTTACAGCATTGGGTATCAAAGAACATACTAATAATATTTTGGTACATTTAATGATGTTCATGGTTTCTATCTAAAAGAGACTCAATAATCTTTAATCAATAACAATGAATCTTATAATCAATCTTGACAGCAATCACTCACTTGATGTGACTAGAGAGGTCAAACAAACATGACAACATGAATATGTAGGCACTATCGACGAATATCCCTCCATCAAAAAGGCCTTTGATAGTACGTCATATGTTGACAGGATTACGAAACACCATGATATATAAATTCGAACAATAACAGAGATGTATATATAGAATGGTATTCTCAATACATTTAGACAATATTTGGTCTAATGAAGAAAAATAATTATGAAAAAAAATTTCTATAGGTAAATCAATAGGGTGCCATGAGTTATTGATAATTTTTTTTAAAAAAAATTTGTTTTCACTTCTTCTATCCACCTACCCCCAAACAACCACCATTAACAAAGATCTTATATTTAAATATTGAAATCTTATTATTTAAATCTAAAATCATCAACACATCAAACAATAATCCATATCGAATAACATAACTTTTCTAATATAATCCTGATATACCTACTACAACTCTCTAGTAACAGTATAAGTAAATCAAAATAAATCCTCTGTCAACCTCATCTCCATTGACTATCTCGAATGCTCACCTCCTATATCTGCATATACATTAAACGTGGTGTGCTCAACCTTACGACCTTGTATGAAATTATAGTTTGGTGTTCAAATTGCAATTATATATCTTAAGTAAAATAGCGGAGAGATACTAGGATATCCATGTAATATATAATGATGTCACATGATCTAAAGATATGTCAATGGATGAATTCACAAAAAAAATCATAAGGACAACAAGATATATAAGTATCCGCAACTAAGTTGTCAGACTCTATCCATATATGATGATGTCAAATATGTCTATATCATTAGGTTATTATCATCTGTAGGCAGCCAATTTATATTTAAGGGATCTCTTGATCATGGAGTTCCGTAAGCCCATCGGTATTGATCCATCTATGTATCTACCTATGTATGTTACACTGATATTAGTAGAGAGGATAATGATCGAGGATTACTCTACATTATTTTTGCTAGTCACAGCTAGAAGGATACATCAACCACCCTAGTGACAACCTGCCACGACATGCCTTTTCCAGGAACTGCATTAGTGTGATAACATGTGTAACACACTACCACTAGGCAGGATCACCTCACATCTAATACATCTGCCATGGTAAGGTGAAAATATCTCGAACCCTAGGATCCGAACTAATTATCAAAATATTTGGAATCATAGCCGCGTGGTCAATAGATCTACTGTGCAAGGCTGGATAGAAGGAATCATCATTCCAATTCAAAATCAGTAATTCCTACTAGGAATGCTTTCGGTCCGGTACCAGGATGCTACTACCTCGATTACAAGTGTGCTAGATCCTTAGGCTGATTTCATCTCTGCTAGCCATGTTAGGACTATCACATGAGAGATTATTTTCCACCTGTGCGGGTAAAGTTAACATATCACTTAGACCTATACGGTCTCCTAAACTACTATTCCGACAAGCAAGGTCAGTCCATATCAAATCCCACCCCTCACTAGGGTGGTGCAAGTAACCAAGCATCACAGCTCATTTCCGTTATTGATGTCTATGTATATGGTTTCCTACAACTTGTTTGAAGTTATAAGTATAGTATTCAATGATGCATCACATCAACATAACAATTCATAGACATGAAAATAAACCCTAGAGCATACATGTAAATCATAGCACAAATAAGTTCAAAGGCATATCATGTTCATGATATAAAATAAAATAGTATGCTTATTTTATCACACTAACACTAATTATGATTAAATATCAAAATTAAAATAGTAAAAATATTTATCTCCTTAGATCCTATCTTGAGAATAGTACACACATGGTTATGTAGGGTTGCAACTTTAGAAAATACCAGTTATAATAGTGCCTATAGCAAACAAAGCTTGTTTTCAAACACATCCCTTTTATTATACTCCTATACTTCTACGTCTCATTTTCTCCATCATCTAGCAAAAATCACATCAAGCAAGAAATTCGTAATTAGAGCATGAAAAGAATCACTTGCCCCCTGGAATGAGTTTTGGCAAAACGCTTCATTCGTTCAGGATTAAAGATGTCCTCAACTGCTCCCATCCCATGTTCACGCTATTCATCATCGTGGCGGCATGATGCATCTATTAGCTACCATGGAATTATATGGCAGTGGTTGTGATGCTTAGACATTTAATATCATTTTCACAAATTCATTTTCTTTTTCCTCTATTTGAAACCTAAAAATGACATATCCAAAGTCTTACTACCCTCTCGTCCCAAAATGAATAGATATTGGAGCAACATTGATATTTTATTCCAAATCCCACCTTATAAAACATAGCATGCTTACCAATTATGCAGGCCATCAACCACCTTGCAGCCAAATATTAAAATGAGCCCTTCGATCTTTGTGCACACTTTTGGCTTTCGCTGTCATACTTTGATCAGTTGCGGTGACAGAGAATGCCCCATCGATCAAACGGACGACTGATGATGTTGCATTGGATTGCTGGTTCAAGGGAAGAAAAGAAAGAACAAAAATGGGATCAGGACAAAAATGAAAGGTCTATTACCTAGTGGAGTTGGTTTCCCAGGAGAAGTAGATTTGGCTCCAGTGAGTCACCCCAAGTTCAAAAATGGGATCAGGACAAAAATGCTTGCCCCTTTTCCCCCGGTTCAAAACCCAGTCGATGATGAGGGCATGGGTTGCGGTGGCAGCTGGGATTGGCTAGGATTAGAGATGAAGTTACTCCAGATTGGAAAAGATTGGCTAGGTTGCTGCATCCTTTATGGGATATGAATTGAACAAGTACTGCAACTTCGCCTGCTGTCCTACTTATGAAGGACATAGTACATCATAGCCCCCTGGAGAACATGCAATTGTGTTGGCAAAATTCTCCATATATCGTCATTTTTATCCAAGTTCATCGATTCCATGTAGACAAATCCAATCGTTCAATTGATCAGTATTAATTTAAATCATTCTAATCAGTATAATATTTAAATTTGTCTAAAAGTATTAGAATTTGAGTTGGATTCTATGATGTGATGTATGCTTATTCAAAATATTGAATTATTATTATTGTCGATGTCCTTTCTGTGATTTGAAAAATGAGCTGGGCTCCATCATTCTTAACAATCTTCAAGAGCTAAAGAAATGGTCATTGATTGACAAAGAACAAACACTAGAAAGAGAATCAGTATAAATATACAATAGAATCAGCATTCAGAATGCGTAGGAGGTGTTTATTCGCTCGGATTGATAGTTGAAGTAGAATATTGTTTTTGTTACTTCCGCATGAAATAAAGATTTAGCAGGAAACTTTTAGGGGGTTCGGCAAAAAGAAAAAATTTAAAGAAAAACATGATTTGAGCGCAAGGGAAGAGAAGATTTTTCTTGCCTTCTTGTTTGCTCGTTAACTTGTTTTATTGACATGATTCTGTTGCTTTGTTTGGTTTTATGTTTACTTCCTCTCGGCAGTTTTTGCCTGTTGAACAGAGAGGTGTGGGAAAGAGAGACCATTGTTATTATGGTAAAAATTTATAGAGAACATGCAAAATGAAATATTTCTATTATGATAGGACTCATCTGCATCGACGATGAAAACTCTGTTGATTAACTTTTAGTGATATAATCAAAAGTACAGGTGGGTTGTTTTTGGTTATGTAATAAGCACCTGAACTACTATATCACATTTATTTCAGTGGTTTTGTTTGTCAATGTTTGTTTTGTTTGACCTTCGTGGCATACATCAGTGAAAAATGAATTATTGGAGGATAGCTGAATATTAGACAAAGTAGGAGATGCAAGAGACAAAAACAACAAGACATAGGTCAAATAGGTGACAAATGAGTGCTGGAGAAACTAGCGGTAGTTGACTTAAGTTAAATGGTAGGTGCTTCAGGAGCAAATTATCAATGGTGAAATAGTGAGCTGAACAATGTGTATGCTGTAGTTGTAGAATATATCAGTAATCATATAATAAATTGGTTGGGTTGCTATAGTAATTTATTTATTATTTTTGTTTTGCACCTTTGTTGCTGTGATAAGTTAGTTTCAACAAACTGAGAACTGTCTCTTAAAACTAAGTCTTTTCTTTTATTTGGTTTACTCCTTAATTCAAGCAAAGACAATAATTTATGAATGTTGGTAGTCATTGAGTCAGTGCATGCATAGTAATGTCTTTTGGGAAAATAAGTGCTAAGTTAGTAGAGACATAGGTTGAGCTTGAAAAAGGAATTAACTAATAGTAGAAATATATCTATTATGGCAATCCTAATTTTATTTGGTAATTTTTCTTAAGTGTTCATGTCACGCCCCAAACCACTTTTGGGCACGTGGCAACCGTCGTATAAGCTGTACTACAACACCACAACTTATACAAGGCTAAAAGTGTCACAAAACACTACCATTTTAATATTTAAACAAAGCGGAAGCAATTACATTGTACATTCAAGTCACCACTACTCATTCACCTCTCTATCTATATTATAAAAAAATATTGTTCACCATCTAGGTTCTTCCTTACTCCCCGTCAATGGCCAACCTGTAACCTGCGCAACAAGGAAAAAATGTGCACATCTGAGTCGCGAGACTCAGTGAGGCTACAGAGAGAGCTCCCTAAAAATGGGCATCAGGCATTGTACAACCGACAAGAGAATATATCCACTAGAACTACATATTAAACTAACATGTCCGTAATATAACAAACAATAAGAAGCATCATGAATATGAACATAATATAGCATACAACAACATATAAGGAATATGATCACAACGACGCCCATACATCGAAGATATCATATCACTTCAATTAATATTCCATCATCTAACCATTCTACACCTAAGGCAGCCAATTATGTTCAAGGTGAACCCCTCGTCAGAGATTTCCTTGAACCCGTCAGTGTCAACTCTATGTCTCTGTCCTATATGCCTGTACACTGACGTTGGCAGAAGGAGCTGGTGATCACGGTACCCCTTCTCGCTAGCACAAGATATTTCCAAGCCAAGTAACCATACAGCGCTGTAATTCTGCACCATGGCAGGATCACCATACCAAATCACAATTCATATACATCTACAGCCTGGCAAGCTGAGATCCACCATATATGATACCAATGAACCTGGACTGCTCAGGGATCCCACCATTGTTGAGCATGCCAGTGTCAATCAGGTTCCCTAGTCTCGGTAGCGCATGGGACGGTACTGTTCTTAGTACACCCTCTACCTTGTGTAACACAATTAAGTTGAGCTCTGCACCGAAGTGAGATCTCGGCTACACCAAGGTATTAGTGACTTAGGTCAACCGAACTTGCCTTTCCACCTTACTAGCACATGGCTCCTCACCACATGTTGGCACATACGACGCCCAAGAACTCACATCTTCTTCTAGGTTCTCATAACCTTAAGATGTTTAGAGTTCTTAATCATATATCAAATCAGATCACTCTAGGTGTTATCATAAAGTGTCTCAACTTATTATCTCATGTTCTCATGTTCCATGTTCTCACTAGGTGTCTCTACAACTCTAGCAACATGAACATATCAATAATAATATCACATGAGCATAATATCAACATCATGCATATAACAGCATCATACATATACCCTCATGGTATATCTTTCAACTCACATCAGGAGTGCATATAGCAACCTTTCACATATACCAGCATGGTATATCTTTCAGCTCATATCAAGAGCAAACATGTAATAACATCAAACATGAACTAGCATGATATCACTTTCAACTTATCTCAAGTGCATGCATATAATAACATCATACATGAACTATCATACTATAACTTTCAAATTCATGTCAATAATATGCATATAAGAACATCATATACAAACTAGCATGATATTAACTTTCAATAAAACACATGCTAATTAAACATGCAATCAAGCAGACATACAACTTATCAGCATGTACAATATTTAACAGCGACCCTTAGGACTCAGCATCTGTAGTAGGCCAAATAGAATTTGAAACCATAAATCCTCACCTAAGTCTTAAGCAGATCTTTAACAAGAATCACAGCTTGGCCGTGACTCTTAAAGCAAGCAAGCAATCCAGCAAGCAATTTCTCTCTACATAAATCACAGCTTGGCCGTGATTTGTCAAGCAATAGCACAGCAACACAATCTCCTAAAATAATTTAAAGACAACCAAGCAAGCCAGCATAAATAACACATCTCAAACAGTCATTTTAACAACCCTCTACTCACAGCCTCACCCAATGGTTATTTAATTTCCTTTTAGCCAACCAAGTAAATTAATCAATTCAAATAGACACAACTACTACAATTATACATTAACCAACCCTAGTCATACCTATGTTTATATTCAAACTATATTCCAAGATCACAAATTAAATACCTATTTCAACAAATAGTTATTGAACAATTTAATTAATCATACAAGTTAATTATACCTGAATTCTGTAAAAATTCCAATTAAATCATTTTAATTCTGTTTATCATGAATCAAACATAATATCACCTACCAAAATATTGTTTCATGCATATAATTATCTAATTAATTCATTTGAGACCTAAATAAACCTAAATTGCACTAAATAAATTAAATTAAGAACTACACTCCAATAATTCTGGAAAAGTTCTACTTAAATCACATAAATAATATTTAAACATAATAATGCATCACAAATTATTCTAGATTTTTCAGACATCAAAAATGCCCTCGAAAACCCTGAAACCCAACCTAAAATAATTCAAGGCACGTCTAATATATAAAAAAATTTAAATAGGTTTCTTAAGGCTCGAAGCTTACCACTCAAGTCTTAGCCCCTTGAAATGAATTAAACCAATCAACAAGCCGTGAAGCCAGCCAACCCGCAGCCGAACCGCAACTAAACCAATCGTTCACTGAACCGGACCAACACCCGCGCAACGCACGTTGTCGGGCTCTGCAGGCATGGAAAGACCACAGCCCACAACCCATTGTATGTGTAGATTTCATATTGTAGGTATGTAGGAGGACACCATCTCTTATATAGATCCAGGGTGCAACTCATTTCCATGATTTCTCGATGTGGGACTAAATATCTCTTAAATAGAAAAGGGATACAACTTCTGTCCAAGACTTTTCGGATGTGGGATTAAATATTTTACAACTAAAAATAATACACGAGATTGATGGCCAAGTATCGAACTTCTGACCTTAGTGTTATTAGCATAACACTCTAACCACTTTACTAACAAGTCAATTATTAATCTTTTTTTTTTCTTTTGGGAAAAACAGGGTTTACAATTTCTCTCCCCCTTAAGATTTTTGGTCCTCCAAAAATGATAACCTACTCACCATAAGTTTCCTAGACTTCTATGTTTTTCTGGAACACAAGAACCTAGAGAAAATCTTTCAACCAAGTCAAACAAATTTCTATATAGCCAAACAATTCATCAAGCAAGAATTCAACCAAAATAAGATACTAAGCAAACAATTCCTGGTTATTGGCCCTAATTTAGCCTTGATCTCCGTACGGTCTTGTCCCGTAATATTTGCTTATGTCAATCAACTTTAACCACTGCCCAAATTTCACACCTCAGATCATCTCTCAAGGTAATCGAAAGTACAGTTAGAATATGCGGTGGGTTTGACACATATTTCTAAGCATTGACACTTGGAACACGTTATGGATTCTGTCCAAGTTTATCGGTAAATGTAATTAAGCCACCGGCCCAACTTCTTTCAGAATTTTCAAACGATCTAATACACCTCAGAGGTAATCCTCTCTTTCAGGTGAAACCGAAGAAATCCTTCCAAGGGGACACCCGTAAGAGTACTCTGTCCCGATCGAAATTTTCAATGACCTCTGTCAATTGTCTATATATGTCTTTTATCTATCTTGAGCTACCTTTGGTTTCACTTAGACCACTTTTGAAATACAAGATAGAGTACATTGGTCTTAGAGAAGAAAAGTCACCGTCTTAACCAGACAATCTAATCCTGTCTATTAATTTCTTATGGCTCGATACTTGGTTATCTAACCGATACCTAAGATTACATCAAAGTCTCTTCCTATCTAAGGGTATCAAATCAGCTCTTTAGCTCACATCCTAGCACCTCTAAGGGTCGATCAACTCCCTTAGAAACACCGTGTTCGCACAAGAGCTCTGTGATCTGACATCCATCAGAACACATGTAGGGGAACCTATAAAGATCATAGACCTTAGGTTTAGCACTCAATGGAATAAGGAATATCAATTGCCTAACTAAAGGTCTCTAAATAATTCCAATAGTTGCATTCAAAATAAGTAACTAAAAAGAATAGCAGAGATAAATTTTATTAGCTCTAACTGAAGCAATTTAATTAAGCATTTAAGTAAGTTAATTGACTCAGAAGATGAAGAGACAATCATAAAGTAGCTAACTCTTAGGAAAGGCATCATTCTGAGAATTCATGCAATTAAATCTTCAACATTGAACATTTGGAAGGAAGCAAACCCTCTTTCAAGGGTAACCAATTTGAGGCTTCACTCTTCCAATAAAGACATAGCCATATGTGCCAAGCTTAAGAATGAATCACCAAAGGATTCATCAAAACCATATTATCACAGTCAAAAAGTAAACTGGGGATTTCGATCCGACACAATCAGCACCGACATATCACGTGATCTCACAACTCATGAAGGTTTTACTTCTAATCCCCTTTTTCCATCCTATGGTTTGACTTTGCATCAAGGTCAAAGAATCAAGAACCAAAGAAGCAAGGAAGCAAAGAAGGTATGTCAAGCCGCAATCAACCCTCCAGCAATTTAAACCATCATACAATAAGTTGTAAGTCAAAACTTTTATATAACAACTACTAACTTTGAAACCTACTTCAAGGAATTTTGTAGAGAATGTAAACTTGGATTTCCAATAGCTTCTCTACATTTAATTCCAATTAATCTTTGATAATTTAGTTGGCAATTCCCAAGAGATCAAAGAAGGGTCAATGGGTATAGGCTACAATTCAATCCCTCTAATTAATATAGATCGAGATTTAAAATTTAATATCTTCCTTAAGTCAAGTGGGGGAGACATTTAGCTAAAGAGAAAGGACCTGATTAGGATGAACTAGATGGTAGCTACTGTTACAAAATAAGTTGAACATCAAGAAATAGGATGATGATTCTTTTGAAGGTGTGGGAATTGATTTGACTTTCCTCGATGACCTCAAAATGTGATGCATCATGCTAACTTAAGGTGTTTCTGATGTTTTCATATTGTAGGATAGATCCGAACAAGAAGGTATAGTAGTGATACTCATATCAAAAGGGATTTAATATTTACAACAAGGAGGCATAGTATTCAATAAACCTATCACCACCCCATCCCTGGGATTTTATTTTTTTTTTATTTTTTTTTTTGGAGTGTATTTCTTGCCTATTTTCACTCCTGTAAAGAAATGGGAGGAACTCTAAATTGTTAGGAGAGATGTACAAGCTCAGGAGAAAAGAATAAATAAACTGAAATTATCGAGGTTTAAAATGTAGGTAAGGTAAAATTCAGCCTTGTTGTCCAAATAAGCCCGTAGCACCTAATATGATAAGGGATGAAACTTAGACTCATAACTGGAAGATTCTTAATCAGGGTAAGGGAAAATAATGGATATATATTCTGTTGCTAGCATGGACATAGTAAGATTCATGTAGAAAGATGCATGGTTTTCAACTCGAGAGTATCAAATTTTCAGTACACTAAATTTTCAGAATTTAGTGAACTTTGGATGGTCATAACTTCCTCTATAGAATTCAGATTAAGCTAAAATTTTGAGAATAGATTTTGACATCAGTGAAGAAGATGTTCACAAAATTTCATAGGAATTGGATACGCAGAGAGTTCAGGGTGATCGAATCTCTGGGACAAGGTAGATCTGATGATAATAAAATTTTAGATTTTATGATACTTGGCTATAATGATTGATACCCCTCACTATTTTCGGTTTCAGCTCACCCTTTAGTTGGGTATGGGAAATAAGGTTAAGCTTTTTGAGGTAGGAATGGTACCACCAAGTGTGAAATACAGTAAGGGTCCTAAACAAAATATAATGCTACAGTTTGAAATTTCTTTTAGTATGTCTTGGAAAATTTTAGAATTTGAGAACCAAGGTTGGTTTATTTATGCCATGTTAAACCCGTATAGAAGGTATACTTATCTAGGATTTGGTAGGAAAGGTCTTCATAGATTGACCTTGAGGATATGCAAGTATATGAACAAGGGGTCAATTTTCTTAATCTAACATGCGGAGAAGATCAAATTTCGGCATTAGGAGTTCACTGAATTTACTTGCAACTCTTACTAGGTTGTTCCCTAACTTGAGGTTCTAGATTTGGTTGGAACCTCTCTTAAAAGAGTCAAGAGTACCACCAAGGAGGTTTTGAAGGGTGACAAATCTTAGGGAGAGAAAATATTCTAAGGGAAAAATAATTGTTAACTATCAATAAAAGGAAATTTAATTCTTTTAGTGTCAAGGATGATACCATTTCTTTTTTTCACCTAAGAGTACTCAATAAAAGGATGATTATTCATATAAGACTCTAGGGCTAAAAGAATATAATTTGAAGTAGGATACTAGATACAACCCAATTGTACCAATTAGGTCCGTGGTGCTCATAACCTTGGGTTTATTTGGCTCTTGAGGTCAACACCCTAAGATCAATATAATGTTGAATATGAAATGATATTGGTCCCTAATTATGTATCAAAAGTAAGGGATGATAAAATCAATAAAAGATAGAGAACGAAATTCTACAACTTAAATATGTCCTAAACCAAGTTCTGGACATATAGAGAAAGGAAGAAAAGTCATTCTTAAATTTATATTTGAATTTGATAGGAACACAGTTTGAGAGAATCTCTATCCTTAGCTTCAATTAGAGAAAATGATGTTTCCAGTTTTGTAGTAAGGAGAAATTCTAAATATTGGAGGTTGCACAAGGTATCAATATTTCTGCATAGAGGATCCTATGTTATGCATCATTGATATCACTAGATAAATGACTCCCATAATTTGCAATAAAGAAGGAAAATAGTTGTTGCACCCTAAGACCCCTTTTATTGCTCAGTTTGGGCAAAAGTCCTAGTCATGGGAGTTTAGGAACTAAATCAAGAGAGAACTTATGAGTTGTAGCTAGAGGAGTTGATTAGTCTATATTACATGGGCATATGTATGTTCATCAGTAAATAAGATCAACTAGAATCAAGGCAACTTAGTTGCTAAATTAGATAGGGAAAACAAAGGGAAAGTAATTTCATAACTTTCAGTAAGTTATCCAACATCAATCATCAACTAGTAATAGGCATAGAACTCAACAATATGTTCCCTATAATGGAAAGCTCCAAATATCAAAGTTTTCCTAGGTCAAGTTTTAAGTAGTGTCAATACAATTCAAGCACAATCAATATCACCCAATAGCACTCAACAACAAGCAAATCTACTTACTAACAGCAACCAAATCAAGCATAAGAAATCAACAAGCAGAGACATAACACCAAGAAAATCAAGCAAAGATCATAAAGATGAAAGTTAAACCTCCATATTCCTATAATCTCTCTTTATCCTGTCAAAGTTATCTCACATGCGTACTTAGGCCTATGGTGTAACTTAAGTCCCTATTCTTACTTTTTGATGTTATCTTTTTAAACTTATGCTCTGATACCACCTTAATTGTCACGCCCCAAACCACCATTGGGCACGTGGCAACCGCTGTATAAGTTGTGGTGTTGTAGTACAGCTTATACGGTGGTTGCCACGTGCCCAAAGGTGGTTTGGGGCGTGACAATTAAGGTGAAAATATGCACATCTAAGTCGCGAGACTCAGTGAGGCTACAGAGAGAGCTCCCTAAAAATGAGCATCAGGCATTGTACAACCAACAAGAGAATATATCCACTAGAATTACATATTAAACTAACATGTCCGTAATATAACAAACAATAAGAAGCATCATGAATATGAACATAATATAGCATACAACAACAGAATATGATCACAACGACGCCCATACATCGAAGATATCATATCACTTCAATTAATATTCAATCATCTAACCATTCTACACCTAAGGCAGCCTTTTATGTTCAAGGTGAACCCCTCGTCAGAGATTTTCTTGAACCCGTCAGTGTCAACTCTATGTCTCTGTCCTATATGCCTGTACACTGACGTTGGCAGAAGGAGCTGGTGATCACGGTACCCCTTCTCGCTAGCACAAGATATTTCCAAGCCAAGTAACCATACAGCGTTGTAATTCTGCACCATGGCAGGATCACCATACCAAATCACAATTCATATACATCTACAGCCTGGCAATTGAGATCCACCATATATGATACCAATGAACCTGGACTGCTCAGGGATCCCACCACTGTTGAGCATGCCAGTGTCAATCAGGTTCCCTAGTCTCGGTAGCGCATGAGACGGTATTGTTCCTAGTACACCCTCTACCTTGTGTAACACAATTAAGTTGAGCTCTGCACCGAAGTGAGATCTCGGCTACACCAAGGTATTAGTGACTTAGGTCAACCGAACTTGCCTTTCCACCTTATTAGCACATGGCTCCTCACCACATGTTGGCACATATGACGCCCAAGAACTCACATCTTCTCCTAGGTTCTCATAACCTTAAGATGTTTAGAGTTCTTAATCATATATCAAATCAGATCACTCTAGGTGTTATCATAAAGTGTCTCAACTTATTATCTCATATTCTCATGTTCCATGTTCTCACTAGGTGTCTCTACAACTCTAGCAACATGAACATATCAATAATAATATCACATGAGCATAATATCAACATCATGCATATAACAGCATCATACATATACCCTCATGGTATATCTTTCAACTCACATCAGGAGTATGCATATAGCAACCTTTCACATATACCAGCATGGTATATCTTTCAGCTCATATCAAGAGCAAACATGTAATAACATCAAACATGAACTAGCATGATATCACTTTCAACTTATCTCAAGTGCATGCATATAATAACATTATACATAAACTATCATGCTATAACTTTCAAATTCATGTCAATAATATGCATATAAGAACATCATATACAAACTAGCATGATATTAACTTTCAATAAAACACATGTTAATTAAACATGCAATTACTCATGTTGAATAAATCTTCCTTGATTTGCTCATGAATAAATATTTCTTCAATTACTCATGTAACTTCCGTATAGAAGCGTCGGGCATGGGCTCGTGTCATTGGGCCTTGTATGCTAATTGAGTCTTGTACGGGCGAACTAGTGATGTCCTCATCATACTCCCCTTCTTGAAGTGGAGTCGACCTCGACTCTAGCTCATCTTCATCGCCCAAGTATGGTGATAGATCAGCCACATTGAATGTATTACTCACCCCATAATCCTTAGGTAGTTCCAGCTTGTAGGCATTATCATTGATCTTCGCAATAACTCTGAATGGACCATCACCTCGTGGCATGAGTTTGGACTTGCGCTGTTCTGAAAATCGGTCTTTACGCGAATGCAACCAAACCAAATCTCCTTCTTCAAAAATAACTTTCTTTCTGCCTTTGTCTGCATGCTTCTTATATTGTATTTGCATCTCCTCAATATTTATTTTGGTTATCTGATGTATCTTACGAATCATCTCAGCACGCTTCTCCGCATCAAGATTACCTCTTTCTGTTGGTGGTAGAGGTAGTAAATCAATTGGAGCAGTAGGCTTAAAGTCATAGATAACCTCGAATGGGCAGAACTTGGTAGTAGAATGCACAACTCGGTTGTAGGCAAACTCAATATGTGGTAGGCATTCCTCCCACATCTTCAGGTTTTTTTTGAGTATCGCCCGTAGCATGGTACCAAGTGTGCAGTTGACGACCTCGGTTTGTCCGTCCGTCTGGGGATGACAAGTAGTTGAAAACAGCAGCTTTGTCCCGAGCTTACCCCAAAGCGTCCTCTAAAAGTGTCTTAAAAATTTTGCATCACGATCTGAAACAATTATCCTTGACACTCCATGTAGGCGCACGATCTCCCTGAAAAATAAATTGGCAACATGAGTAGCATCATCGCTCTTATGACAAGATATGAAATGAGCCATCTTAGAAAACCTATCAACAACAACAAATATACTATCTCTCCCCTTCTTAGTCCTTGGTAAACCCAACACAAAATCCATTGAAATATCCTCCCAAGGTAATTTTGGAACAGGAAGATATGTATATAAACCATGTGGGTTTAAGCGAGACTTAGTTGTTTGACAAGTGGTGGATCTCCCCACGTAACGCTCGATGTCGTGCCTCGTCTTTGGCCAATAAAAGTGTGTCGCCAATACGTCCTCAGTCTTACGTATTCCAAAATGTCCCATCAAACCACCTCCATGCGCTTCCTGCAATAATAGAAGACGAACAGAACTTGCAGGAATAAAAAGCTTGTTAGCTCTAAATAAATAGCCATCATCAACACATACTTATCCCAACATCTCCCTTCTTTACATTTCATGAAAATGTCTTTGAAATCTACGTCAGTAGCATATAATTCTTTTAACATTTCCAAACCAAGAATTTTGCAATCAAGTTGGGATAACAACAAGTAACGTCTAGACAAAGCATCGGCAACTAGATTATCTTTTTCCTTTTTATATTTCACAACATATGGAAAAGTTTCAATAAATTCGATCCACTTAGCATGTCTACGATTCAATTTACTTTGGCTATGAATATGCTTCAAGGATTCATGGTCTGAATGTATGACGAATTCTTTTAGCCAGAGATAATGTTGCCATGTTTCTAATACTCTAACCAATCCATATAATTCTTTGTCATATGTTGAGTAGTTTAAAGTTGGACCACTAAGCTTTTCACTAAAATAAGTAATGAGTTTCCTATCTTGCATAAGAACACCTCAAATTCCAATACCACTAGCATCACATTCTATCTCAAAAGTTTTATTAAAATTAGGAAGTTGTAAAAGTGGTGCATTGGTTAACTTATCTTTTAGCAAATTGAAGGCATCTTCTTGCGCCTTTTCCCACTTGAAAGGTATGTTCTTCTTTGTCAACGCATTGAGGGGTGCGGCGAGTGAGCTGAAATCCTTTACGAATCGACGATAAAAGCTTGCCAGTCCATGAAAACTCCGCACTTGAGTAACTGATGTAGGTGTTGGCCAAGCTCGAATAGCTTTCACCTTTTCCTCATCCACCTCAATACCCTGCGCAGTCACAACAAAACCAAGAAATACGACTCGATCCGTGCAAAATGTACACTTCTCGAGGTTAGCAAACAAACGTGCATCTCTCAAAATGTACACTTTCTTAATCACTTTTTGAGTGATCCTTCCGCTATTACTCTTTCAATTCTCTTGAATTGTTCGTGTCGTTCTTCGTGAACAGGTCAGTCATGTTTGACACGGTTGATAAATAACTGAGGAGTGGTTTAGCGATTGCGAGGTTGCTGGTCGCATTCCTAGATCGTGGTTAGCCTCCCCTTCGTCAAAGTCACAACTCCCCCCGCTTTAAGGATTTCTCCTACGACGGAAGATCGGGACCAACTTGCTTGCATGCATCTTAAGTCGAGGCGTGTGCATATCAAGTAGGAGGAGATTATAGTACCACAAAACATCAAAAATGAATTTTTATTGTTCCGTTCTCTCCTTTATGATACTGATTCTATTTTGTTGCCGGAGTAAATTTGTGGTGGTTTCTTTTGCTATTATAGTTACTTATGTTAGTTATTATTGGTATTAGTTCTGGTTATTATGAGAAGACTATCTGTAAATTGAAATAGTCTTAATATGTTATTAGATTTCAATTGTTTCCTATGGAAAATTTTGTTCAGTGTTATTATTTTGAAAACTGTATTTGTCAATGAGTCCTGCAGAAATAATGAAGATGGTGACTAATAACAAATAAGATGATTGAGATACCTTGCTTTACTACATGCTACTGTCGGTGTTTGTGAGCATGAAAACTTTGGGTCTTCTTTGGATCAAAGGTCTACAATTGGTAAGGGTGTTGAAGGGTGTGAATAAATGGTTTTGATTGTTTGAAAGAGTTACGGATACCTGTTGTTGTCTTTTCAATTTACTTGAATGGCAGAATGGTATGCTTCTGGTTGTTGGATGTTTCTTTTCTCCACTAATTTGATTTGGGTTCGGCTGAACAAAATAATAAGTAGATGATGAAAGCAAAATAATAGGTGTTTGACTCTACTTATTAGTCAAATGTGACCCGGGAGTTAATCTAGTCCAACTCTCAACCCACTCATAGTATCTAAGATATTTATAACCTCGGGAGTGGTGCTAATGAGTGAACATCACTAACCGAACACTAATGGTTCACGATATCATCTAGGGTGCATTAATGACACATTATCTATTAATAATTCAGTGATATTCCTAGGAGGTATTAGTATCATATATCACTTATGTCTCTATACTAGAGTGTTAGGTATAATTCTTGATAATACCTCTTATATAATGATTTAAGCTTTTAAATCATTATCTTTATCTTCCTCAGCATGGTGGTAGGATATCATACAACAACACGAAAAAAATATAATCATGTTAAATAAAATAGTAAAGCATGTCAAATAAATACTAAACAATCTAACACATGGAATAACCATCATGCTAAATAAATAATTTAATCTAATATGTAAATTTCATGGCATTTAGCAAATATATCTTTTAATTATTTTCAAAGCACTCAAGACTTTCCTAATAAAATTTTGTTAAGATTTCCCTAACATGATATAATCCTACTACAATGAACCCATGTACCTCACTTGTAGATCAACTCTTCAAAACTACTAGGATAAATATCGCATATACAAGCAACCATTAAGGCACCTTCGTATCGAGATACTTTTCCTATGTTAAACAAATATATTTTATTGTCATTAGATGATTGGCTAATAGGGGATTATCATTAATTTCCACCCAATAAACCTTAATTTGAATCTTGCAACCTTAGGATCCGGAGGACATTAATGAATCTCTCCAACTCGAAACAAAAAATTCATTTCATCACTCAAAAATTAGCTATAGATAGAAATATAAATTACCAAGTGAATAAATTAGATCTAAGATAGATAGTGAAGTAGAGTTGTGCCTTTGGATTCATTCTCTTATGAAAATTACTTTACAACTTGTGTCGTGCAAAACAAAAATTAATGAATCTCTCCAACTCAAAACAAAAATTCATTTCATCACTCAAAATTAGCTATAGATAGAAATATAAATTATACTTGTGTTATGCAAAACAAAAATTAATGAATCTCTCAAACTCAAAATAAAAATTCATTTCAACACTCAAAATTAGTTATAGATAGAAATATAAATTACCAAGTGAACAAATTAGCTGTAAGATAGATATTTTAGTAAAGTAGAGTTGTGTCAAATAAATTTATATGCCGAGAGATCCATGTTATCTCAGATATTTTGTCGACTAAATTTTTTTGAGGGAGAAAATGTCATCAAAATAATATTGGGACTCATATGATTTTTAAGAGGTGCCTCTGGATTCGTTCTCTTATGAAAATTACTTTACAACTTGTGCTATACGAGGTGTATACCCCTCTAATTAGAGCAATTGTGTTCTATAAGGAAGGTCAAGAATTCAATCAAGTCTCTCGAAGTTTGAGTATTATCAGATGTGCTTTATCATTTGATGGTTAATTGTATATAGCAAGTTTTGCAACATCAAACAATGCTAACTTCTCTCTCTTTCTTTTGCTCTCTCTACACTATATATATTTGTATATATACATAAAAGATATCATACTCTACCTCCCTTATCCACAAACCATTGATAATGTTAGCTCCATCTATAGCACCATCAAAGCAGAACTTCCCATCTCTCTTTCAATGTCAAAAAGTAGTGCCAAGCCCACATATATCGTTGCCTCTACATCTCGTCCCCCATTGATAACCTTCTCTTCCAACTATTGCTCTCGATGGTTCAATACAGAAGAGGGTCTTGTTGGTCACTAGAATGTACACACAAACAAATACTTCATCACTACTGCTATTACAGTCATCACCCATGGGCCAATGGAAATTGTTGCCTCTGTGCCCCATTCATCGACAATGCCCTTCTCTTGTGACCACTGTCCTTGACAATTTGAAATATCGCGAGGGGTCAACAATCATAAGAGGGTACATAAGGAGCTTATTGCAGCTTCCACATCAGCATCAGCTGGACATGGACCAATGGAGGTTGTTGTCTCTCTACACCATCCCTTGGCAAAGGCCTTTATCTGTGACTTCTATCGTAGGCAATTTGAAACATTGCAGGGCGTCAGATGTCACGAGACTAAGATACACAGAAAGCTCATTGCAACTTCCACATGAACACCGGTTACATGTAGAACTATGGAGACTGCCACCTCTACTCCCCCTCAAATTCAAGAGAGCTCCGATGATACTAACTCTAATGACATCATTCTCGATCTCTATTTATAGATGAAGAAGAGAAGATAATCCCTTGGACATACTTTTTGCCCTTCTTCATTCTCTTCAACTGGATATATTTATAAATACTATATATAGTAACGCCTAGTGTTATTCCTCTCTACCCTTTCCCCATTGTTAAAATAATAATATTTTTAAATTAATAAAGAATGTTAAAAATATGATTGTAATTTTGTTAATATTTTCTTTTTTAATTCTCTTGAACTAGTACAATAAAAGCTTGACATATATATATATTTATAAATACTATAAATCAGTAACGCTAAGTGTTGTTCCTCTCTACCCCTCCCCGGTTGATAAAATAATGATATTTGAAATTAATAAAGTATGTTAAAATATGAATTATAATGTTTCTTATTTTATTAAAATATTTTTTTAGTCCATTTGTTGTAAAACCCACTATAAAAAATAAATAAACAAATAAATAAAAATCTGACTCCACGACTACGAGGCGAGCATCAATATGGTGCATGCAAACATCCTCATTCATGTTTTCTTCTCATTTTCCTATGAGACACTCACTCATCTCCTCTCTATATGGTGAGTAAGGGTGTGCACTAGGAAAATTATTGTGAATTCCATACGACTAATGATCATGTTTTGATATTAAGTGGAAATATGGAATAATTGGTTGGTATTTATGTTGACTTGGACTAATCTAATAAAGTAGAGTTGCTGGATGAGTATTAAGGGTTTAAGAGTTTGGGCTTTTGAGTTAAATTGCGCTAATATATTGGTTTGGGTTTAATGATTTAATTGGGTTGCATTAAATAGATTTAAGGTTGATTAATTTATTTATAGATTTATATTTGATGGCAATCAAGATTAATTAACTGATATTAGAAATTTAATTTAATTGATTAAGTTAGTAATTTAATTTTATATGATTACTTAGTAAAATTTAAAGTAGTAGTTGATTTGATTTAAACAATTAAAAGATGCATTGCTTTGGGACTTGGGCTTTATAATGGAACATGAGCTATGCGGATTGAATTGGATCTTAATTGAATTGGGTTAGTTATATTGGGTTGATTTCATGAATTGGGTTAGATAATTAATTTGGATAGAGCTAAATTAATTAGATAAATTAGGTTCTCAATTAATTAAATTTCTATCTGAATAATTCGTTGAAATGATATTAAATTTGTTCTAAATAAATTTTATTATTTAAGAATATTATTTTGGCACGTAAACTACTTTACAGTTGATATATTTGAGCTTCAATTGAATTGGTTCTGAAGCTCAGTCTTCGATGAGATGCGTTGGTTCATCACAGTAGGAGGATTATATTTATACTGGGGAGAATCTTAATAAGATTCTATTAGGAAACACTTGGATGCCTTAAAACTAATTAAAATTTATGATTGCTAAATACCATGCAATATACATGCTAGATTAAGTACTCTATTAATCATGATTGATATGTCATATGTTATGATACCTAGCTTTACTTAGCATGCGTTATTAGTTCTCCTATATGTTTTTTTTTTCTCATACGTGTTGAATATTATATTACTGTCATGCGGATAACTATGAAATTAAAGATTAAAAACTTAAATCATTACATAGGAGGTAGTATCGAGAATAATTCATAACACTCTAGTATAGAGACATATGAAATACATAATATTAGTACCTCCTAGGGACATCACTAAATTATAATTAGAGTGTCACGCCCCAAATCTACATTTGGGCACGTGGCAACTGTCGTATAAGCTGGACTTCTTTACCACAACTTATACAATACTAAAAGTATCAAAAAACACCCTAATTATTTCAATTAACCATAGCGGTAGCATAATCAAATTACATTTAATACCAACACTATAAATCAAAACTCTATCTAGATTTCCAAAGTAAATTCTATCTCATCATAACTAGGTTCTTCCTCGCTCCCCGTACAAATGACCAACTTATAACTTGCGCAATAGGGAAAAAATATGCAAATTCGAGTCGCGAAACTCAGTGATGTTACAAAGAGAGTACCCTCAAAATGGGTATATGGTGCTATACAAGCCAACAAGAAAACATATTTACCAAATCACATATTTAAAATAACATGTCGTACAAAATATAACAAGACTTAATATATTAAAGTAGCAGTCACATTATTAAAACAAGGAATGTGAATATGATATAAGAATTGTATTCAGAATAGTAACTTAAATTTGAAAATATCATATCGTTTTAATTAATATACATAAGTTATCCAGTACTACTCCTAAGGCAGCCATCCTATGTTCAATATAAACTCTTCGTTAAGGATTTTCCTCGAACTCGTCAGTGTTAACTCTACTTCTCTGTACTAAATGCCTGTACACTGACATTGACAGAATGAGCTGGTGACCACGGTATCCCTTCTATGTAACATAAGTACTATACAGCGCTGTAATTCTGCCCCATAGTGAGATCACCATACAAAATCACAAATCAAATCCATCTACAACTTGGCAAGCTGAGATCCACTGCATATACTACTAATGAACCTGGACTGCTCAGTGACCCACATCGTTGAGCATGTTAGTGTCCTTAGGTTCCCTAGCACACCATTTACCTTGGAGTAACATAAATAAGTTGAGCTCTGAACTAAAGTAAGATCCCGGCTACACCAAAGTATTTAAGGCTAAGTCAACTGAACATGCATCTCTACCTTAGCTAGTACATGATTTCTCACCATATATTAGCACATTGCAAACTAAGAACTTAACATCATTTCCTAGGTTATCATAACCCTATGATGTCTAAAGTCCTTAGTTATATTCATTTAAGACCACTCTAGGTGTTATCATAATATGAACCTAAAGTGTCTCTAGTTTTATCACATGTCATCATATTTTGTGTCTTGCTAAGTGTCTCTACATCTCTAGCATAATATGAATATATTAAATATCACATAACATGAGCAAAATATTAATAACGGGCACATGATAGAATCATATCTATTGTTGTGTGTTTTAGGATAGATGATGAATGGTTGAATTCATGTTATCTCCCCCACCTCCTTCTTATTTTCCTACTATACTCTATCCTTCTTAGTTGTTATGTTTCTCTTTTCGTTACTTGAGTTTATATATATAGGATAAGAATGATGAATATAGGAAGAATCAAATTGAAGTTTGCACTAGGAAAAGTTATTACTAATTCCATATAGTTGATGATGATGTTTGATATGAAGTTGAAAAATAGAATAATTGAGTGGGCTTGGTGGTTGACTTGGACTAATCTAATAAAACTTAAGTAGATCTATAGTAATTAAGAATCTAAAGTATTAGGCTTGAGCATGAAGATGGGCCTAGTAGTTGGAAGTGGGTTAATTATTTTGGATGAAGCTAAATTAATCATATAAGTGGAGTCAATAGTGAGTAAATAATTTTTATCATATTAAATTAAGAATATTTATATTTTAAATAAAAATATTTATTATTTTAGGAATATTATTCCGACTTAGAGAGCTATTATCGATATATCTGGGTTGGTTCTGAAGCTCAGATCCTCATAAGGTGCGTTGGTTCATTGCAGTAGGATTTAATTCAGCCTAGGAAAAATCTTAAAAAGATTTTATTAGGAAAGTCTTGGATGCCTTGAAAATAATAAAATGCTATGTTTGCTAAATATGTGATAACATGCATGTCAGAATAACATTATTTATGTAGTATGAATTATATGCCATGGGTATATTTTCTAATATTTGACATGCCTTATTAAGTTCTTTTACATACTGCTTATTTTTTCTTGTTGTTATATGATATGCTAATACATTGCTAAAGAAGATAAAATATGAAGGAGGTAGTATCAAGAATAATTACCTGACACTCTAGTTGAGATAAAGACATAGGTAACATATGATACTAGCACCTCCTAGTGACATCACTAGATCACAAATTGTAAGGGTGTATTGGTAACACACCCTAGATGATAAATCAAATCCTTAGTGTTCGAATAATGATGTTCACTCACTATTACCACTCTTGGGGCTACAAACAGCTCAAATACTGGGAGTTGGTTGAGAAATGGGCTAGATTAACTCCAAGGTCAAGATAGACCAGAAAGCGGAGTAAGTCCATACCCGAATATAATTACCCACACGCGTGAAGTTTGAGCGTCACCGTGATAGTCCCAGAGTGGCCAGCAGGGATGAACCATTCCAAGGATTTAGCAGACATGTAGTCGAGTTAGCCACAACCCATTATGCGAATGCGAGCTCAACTCGGCCAACATCAACTGCTATTGAATTGAAGAGGTGAATTCCCTTAAAGCCTTGGACAGTGGATCCGTAGACCACAGGACTATGATTTCAGACGTTCTGCAAACAATTTGATGACTAGTCCGGATCCTAGGGTTGTTATTTAATTCGGCTAGCCATGGCCGAGGACATATTAATTGAGGTGACCCTATCGACGGACAGTTGTATAGCGTTACACGGTGGGTTGTGACCGTACTGGGTTTCCAAGGGGATAGATACAGGAGCAACCGATTTTGCTGGGACGGGGTGTAGGGATCGACCAGCGGGACAGTAGAGAGAGATACACGGTCATCCGATCTCTCTGCCAACATTAGTGCAGCAAGCATAGATAGAGACTTGGACATTTACGGCACGGATGGGCTTATGAGAATTCCTAATTAGGATATCCCCTAAGCATAGGCTGGCGGCCCGAAGCACTTGACATAAAGATAAAAATATTTCTAGTTGACATATACTAGAGATACAGATATGTTATGCAACATAGATGACATATACTAGCGACATATATGTTGTTTAACATAGATAACTTTTGCTAGTGACAGATATGTTGTTTAATATAAATGACAATTAGGAGCATATATATATATATATATATATATATACACAAACAGTTAGAACTCAACTTTGTTAATGACATTATTTACACCAAAAAGTTAATAATTGATAATTAATAAACCCAAAGGCATCCTAATACTTTCCCCTAGTGTTTGATTTCCTATCTACGATTTCGAGCCGTAATTTCTCACTACGTCGTAAGGTTGAGCACACCGCGTTCAATGTGTATGCAGGTGTGTTAGATGATCGATCGTGATAGTTGATGAAGATGAGTTTATTGATGAATTTATTTTTATTGACCGATGCTTATCATAGAATTATAGTAGGTTTATCGGGACTGTGCTAGTAGTGTTCAGTTAGATGTTTTAAATGTATATTTCGCTAACTGTTATGTATATTAGTTATGTGTATCATTAAATGTCTTGTATGGATCCTTTGGGGCTTATACGGCGGTTGCCACGTGTCCGACAGTAGGGTCGGGGCGTGACAATTCTGAAAGTATATCATGCCTAACATTGTCATTAGATTGATGAAGCACATCCAATAATGAGATCAACTATTATACCAATAATATTTTGACATGTTCAATAATGAGCCTAATTTCTATCTAAAAGAGACTCAATAACCATATATAAATAACATTGAATCTTAAAATCATACTTGCAAGGCTCTCTCACTCAATGAGACTCTAGGTTATACATCCATTGCAAAATCTTAAGGCACTATCGATCACATTCTCTACTTCCAAAAGACTCTTTTAATAACACATCATATGTTGACTAGATCACAAAACTATGATATATAAATTTGAATCATAAAACATATTGATATATACAATACTAATCTTAATACCTACATACAAGAATTAATTTAATGAAAAAAAATTAATTGTTGTAAAATAAATGTCTATTGTGTTATTATTATCATCATCATTTTGATAACAACTTTGAATATAGAGGGTCCTCGAGTTATTTATAATATATTTTTTAAAAATTTATTTCTGAGTTCCTTTCCCTTTTACTCTGCACCTACTACCATCGTAGTACCACAAAGTTACTGATGGTCATGGCACCACTGACAACCACCCTATATTTAAATATTACAATATTAACTTTGCATAGAGATATTCCTTAGTATGCCTCTTCTCTTTGCAGTAGCAGTTTTTGATAAGAATAGAGGTTTAAGAGATAGAAAGATAAATCTTTACCGTAATCTTTATGAGGAACCTCTTTTATTTATTAATGAAAAAAGTATTTACTATCTTTTTCATTATAATTTATTACATAGACTAAATAAAATATAATATTTTAATAAAAAAAATAACTTCAAAAAAGAAAGTAATAATAAAACAAATCATATTTTTAATACTCTATTAATTTCAAATATCATTGCTTTAATAAGGGGGGAGGGGTAGAGAAGAATAATGTTAAGTAGTATTTATAAAGGGCTTTTATTATTCTAGTTCGAGAGGATGAGGAAGGGAGAGGTATGCCTAAGGAATTGTCATATCTTCTTCATGTATAAGTGTATATCGAGATCAATATTATTGGAGCTAGCACCATTGGAGCCCTCTTGAATTGTAGGGGGAATAGAGGTGACTATCCCCCCATGGGTCTATGCATAGTTGGAATGAGCTCCTTGTGTACCCTACTCATGTGACTTATGATACCTTGTAATATTTCAAATTGTCTAGGACTACTTGAAGCATTGCAGGATGCCAAAAGTCACAAAAGCAGGGCACACAAGGAGCTCATTGTAACATTCACATCAACGTTGGCTACATGTAGACCCATGGAAACTACCATCTCTACTCCCCCTCCAACTCAAAAGGGCTCTAATGATATTAACTCCAATGACATCGGTATCTCCACCTATAGATGAAGAGTCGAAGAGAATCCCTCCTTATGTGCCTTCTCATGATTGTTGAGGTGCTGCAATATTTCAAATTGTCAAGGATAATAGTCATAAGAGAAGGGCATTGTCAGGGAATGGAGAAGATAGGCAACAACCTCCATTAGCCCATGAACGATGGCTATAGTAGCAGTGGAAATGATGCGCTCATTCGTATGTACATTCTGGTGACCAAGGAGTCTTTCTTTTGTATTGAACTGCCGAGAATATATGTTGCAAGAGAAGGTCATTGATAGGGGATGGGCTTGGCACTACTTTTTGACACAACCAGGTGTGTACTATTCTCAAGATAGGATGATCTAAGGAGATAAATATTTTAACTATTTTAAAATTTAATATTTATTTAATCATGATTCGTGTTAGTGTGATAAAATAAGCATACTATTTTATTTTATATCATGAATGTGATATGCCTTTGAACTTGTTTTTGCTATGATTTACATGTATGCTCTAAGGTCTACTTTCATATTTATGACTCGTTATATTAATGTGGTGCACCATTGAATACTATACTTATAACTTCAGACAATTGTATGAAATCGTATTACCTATTAGGCCTTGGCATATATACAGACATCAACATACAATAACTATAGACAGGTAGCATAGGTACATCCATGTAAGGTGGCAATGATTGTATATCCTAATTGACATTCTGATTTATGAATACGAGCCATGATACTTGGTTACTTGCACCACCCTAGAGAGGGGTGGGATATGATATGAACCGACCATGCTTGTCGACATAGTAGTCCAGGAGACCATATAGGTTTGTGTGATATGTTCGCTGTACCTCCATAGGCGACAAGTAATCTCCCCCGTGATAGTCCTGACATGGCTAGTAGAGATGAAACTAGCCCAATGATCTATGGACCACATGGCTATGATTCCAAACATTTTACAGATATTCTGATGATTAATTAGGATCCTAAGATTTGAGATCCTAGGATTTGAGATATTTCTATCTTCTCATGACTGATATATTGGATATGAGGTGACCCTGTATAGTGGCACTGTATTACACAAGTTATCACACTTGTGCAATTCCTAGTGAAGGCATGTCATGGTAGGTTTTCACTAGGGTGGTTGAGGTATCCTTTTTGATATAATTATAGAAAACAATATATAGTGATCCTCGGTCATTGAATAGTTTGTCAACATCAGTATAACATGCATAGGTAAAGATATAGACGGATCAATACTGATGGGCTTATGGAACTCCTTGATCAAGAGATCCCCTAAACATAGGCTGGAGGGCCAGTACATAGTTATGAAAACAGATATAAATATTACAGATGATAATAACCTAGTCATTTAGACATACTTGACATCATCACGTATGGATAGAATCTGACACATTAGTTGGAGACACTTATATATCTTGATGTACTTATAATATTTTTCTGAATTCATCTTCGAGAATTCTTTACATTATGTGATATCATTATATATTATATGAACATCCTAGTATCTCTCTCTTATTTTACTTGAGATACATAACTACGGTTTGAACATCAAATCTTAATTTTACACAAGGTCATAAGGTTGAGCACACCATATTCAATGTATGTGTAAGTAGAGTTAGTGAGTGTTTGAGATAGTCGATGGAGACGAGGTTGTCAGAGGATTTATTTTGATTTACTTATATTGTTACCATAGAATTGTAGTAGGTATATTAGGACTATATTAGAAAAGTTTTATTAGTCGATTTTGATGTACCTTTTGATGTGTTGATGATTTTAGATTTAAATGATGTGGATAAGTTATGTTGTATGGATAAATACCTTGTATCAGTCCTCCGATCTCATATGGCAGTTGCCACGTGTTAAGCAGGTTAGGGCGTGACAACATAACAATGGACATTTATTTTATAACAATTTAGATTTTTCATTAGATTAATTCTTATCTGTACGTACTAAGATCAGTGTTGTATATATCCATATGCTTTATGATTCAAATTTATCTATTATGGTATTTTATGATCCAGTCAACATATGATGTGATATTAAAAGAGTCATTTGGAGGGAGAGATTGTCAGCGATAGTGCCTTAAGATTCATGTTATGATGGATATGTGACCTATCGAGTTTCTTCGAGTGAGAGAGACTTATCAAGTGTGATTTTAAGATTCATTGTTGTTGATCTATGGTTATTGAATCTCTTCCAGATAGAAACCACGTGTATTATTGGAAGTGCCAAAATATTATAAATATGATCCTTAATCTTAGTAATGTAAAAAAAATCTCAAACTAATGATGGTGTTAGGCATGATATACTTTAATAATCATACATATCAAGTCCATTGAGAGTTGTACAGAAAAAATTTATATACCTAGAGATCTGTGCTACCTCAGATGTTTTATAAATTTAATTTATTTGAGGGAGAGAATGTCATCAAAATTATGTTAGAACTTTTATGATTTTCAAATTCATGCCAAAATAGGTGCATAATTCATCAAGTTTATTTGAGAGAGCATTCTTAGAGGTACTTTAGGATTTGTTCTCGTATGAAAATTACCTAACAACTTGTGTGATTTTTAAATTTGTGTGGAAATGGATACATATACAGTCATGTCTCTTTGAGTTAGAGTATTGTTAGATGTGCTTTAGGATTTGTTCTCTCTTGTTAATGAGGATTAAGAGCACTGTAGGATATGCCTAAGGATCATTTGACTGACTTGTTAGTATCGTTAGGGAAAAATAGAAAGTTTTGTCCAATAGTAAAGATACGTCATGTGGGTATTAAGTTTTATACATACCAACATCTATGATTTAAGTACACAAAGTGTATGCCCATCTGGTTAGAGCAATTAGATTCTATATGGGAGATCATGGGTTTGATACTCATTATGTTCGTAAAAAAAGTATTAACTAAAACTAAAGTTATGCAAGCTTTTGCTAATATATAACAAGTTCTCCCTCATCCGTAGATGCTTGAAAATACCCGATATCCACACGCCTCGACTTAAGATGCGTGCAAGCAAGTTGGTCCCGATCTCGATCTTCCGTCATAAGAGAAATCCTTAAGGCGGCGATCCAGGAATGCGACCAGCAATCTCGCAATCGCTAAACTACTCCTTAATTAGTTATCAACCGTATCAAACACGACTGACATGTTCACAAAGAACAGCACGAACAATAAATATTTGATGAAGATTTGATCTTGAATTCCTTGATTTGCTCTTGAATAAATATTTGAATTATAATTAGTGCAAATATTTTTTTTGGTTTTTATATTCAATGCAAGTATTAAAAGTCTCCTCCCTCTTTCCTCCTGCTATATAAACACATGCGATGGCAGTGGGAGATGTTCTCGCATCATCCCCTTAATTGATTCCTTACTTGCTTTGAACAAGTCGACATGGCTTTCAATGGGGGCACTACTGCTGACTCCAGCTGGTGGGTGTTCACCCTCCCTGCCTTCCTTAGTGCTGACTCCCTCCACGGTGGCGGTGATGCACCGATGTTGCTGCTTCGCTGCTTGTCGTTGTTGCCTCCCTCGGCCTCTTATCCTAGGCCTTGTCCCCCGGTGGCATCGCCTGGTCCTGGGCGAACCCGTCATGGTCTGGTTCCTATCCCTGGACCCCGCGGCCTTCCTTTGTTTGGCTCCCTCTTCACCCTTGCTTGACATCTCCCCCATCGTGCCCTTGCCGCCCTCTCCACCGATGCTTGTGCCAAGCCCCTCCTGGCCTCTCCATTGGCTCCACCCCGGCCGTCGTCTCCTTCGACCCCACCATCGCTCGCCCCCAGCGGCACTACCGGCGCCTCCTCCACCGCATCACCTTCGAGCACCTCTTTGCCCCTCGCAGAATCATTGCCCATGAGCCCGGCCACCAGGCCGACTACACCACCATGCTGTCAACCATCGCTACTGAGCAGCGTGGGACGAGCCTCGTTTAATTGCGCACTCACCTTCGGAACGCGGCGCTCAACAACATCATGGGTAGTGTCTTTGGGTGCCTCTATGATCTGTCATGCCCCGGCTGCGATCTGGAGGCGGAGGATCTGAAGGCCATGGTGCACGAGGGGTTTGAGCTCCTCGGTGCCTTCAATTGGTGCGATCACCTCCCGTGGTTGGCACGGCTTTACGACCCAGCCAACTTGAAGGAGAGGTGCACCGCCTTAGTGCCGTGTGTTCATAGCCTGGTGAGCGGCATCATCACCGACCACCACCGTCGAGGCCCGAGTCCCAAGACGGACAATGCCAACTTCGCGGACGTCCTCCTCTCTCTTGACGATGACGAGAAGCTCGATGAAGATGATATGATTGCAGTGCTTTGGGTACACGTCTTGCTTGAACACAACTCTTCATCATGCTGATTTCCTTAAGTACGAGGACTAATGTGCAATTCTCGAGGGGCCTATTTGTTAATTCAATCGTCTGCCGCAGGAGATGATCTTTTGAGGAACGGACACGACGGCGCTGCTAATAGAGTGGGTGATGGTAGAGTTGGTACTCCACCCTGAGGCACAGGTAAAGCTTCACCTCGAGCTTGACGCCGCTGTTGGATCCCACGGCTTGCTCATAGATGCCGATGTCACAAGGATGCCCTACCTCCAAGCCGTGATCAAGGAGACCCTCTACGTCCACCCGCCGGGGCCACTGCTCTCCTGGGCACGCCTCTCCATTGACGACGTGCACCTCAGCAATGGCATGGTCGTCCCAACCGGCACCACTGCGATGGTCAACATGTGGGCCATCACCCATGATGCGGCCGTCTGGGACGAGCCGGAACGCTTCCGCCCGGAGCGATTTATCAAGGCGGAGGGTGGCACTGACATCGACGTCTGTGGCGGGGACCTGAGGCTCGTGCCCTTCGGCGTAGGCCGCCGAGTGTGCCCTGGCAAGAACCTGGGCCTCGCCACCGTTGGGCTGTAGGTGGCGCAGCTAGTGCGTAGCTTCGAGTGGCGCCCAGCAGCCGATGCATCGGCGGACCTCGGCGAGGTTCTAAAGCTTTCCCTAGAGATGAAGACTCCCCTTGCCGCAGTCGCTGTGCCAAGGGAGTGCGTCGCCGTGTCCTTCTAAGCTCACTCCCAAATAAGCATTAATTTAAAATAGTATGTTAATTATTGGGATGCCAAATAAGGAAGGGGGCTCCAATTTTCTTTGTTCTCAAGGTGGAGATCCGACTGTAGAAGTTTAGTTAATTACTAAAAAAGTCCAAATTGCTTTTTCCAATATATGGCCTTTTTTCTTTGTGCTTGCATGCCAATTTTCTAGGGAGATCAATTCGATTCGGACGATCGTCCCAAACAATATATTTAAGATGTGGAAAATAAGTGCATTGAAAATAATTGGTTTTGAAGGAGGTTTCTAGTACTTTCAGTCTCAATCAAAAACTGCGACGGAGCACTAAATTGTAGGTGGACCGTGGACTAGTGGGCATATGCAAGCACTTATCCGATGGTGGCCATGGTCTCAACCTTTATGTGATGAGATTTTTTTGAACTCGATACATCTTCCAGCCTTACCATTTAGCTTCAAAATTATCCAGCTTTGCCCAGAATCGGAGATGCAATGGGGCTAATCTTACACATCACGAGAGGAATGCTTGCTCTGCTACGCAAAATGGTCAATGTTCCTAATCCTTTTGAAGTTGAGTATTTTGTGTAAATATGGATATGGAAGAAATTTCAAACCTATCAAATATGACAATGCACCTATTTTACGTTTCACATGTGGCATAGTAGGGTGTCACGCAGACAAATTCACCACAGAAGATTTGCGCACAACTTTCGACACCCAAATCTGCTAAAGATGATGCTGACAGTTGCTACACAGGCAAAAGGACGTAACGTCGAGAAATCACCTTTTGGCTCGTGGACTTGCGTAGGACGAGGACGATGGAATTGGAGGAAGCAGTGACCAAGAAATGGAGCACAGCGTTCATCACCTCAGTATAGATATGCACTCGAAAGTCCAGCAGCGGAAGAAGGGAATGATAGATAACAAGATAATATCACCATGGTTCATGATAATGGGTAGGCACAATGAAATGCTCGAGAAGCACATCGTACATATTTTTGCCCCCCAACTCATACTATTGGGCACTGCCATATTATATAATGCACGACTGCATTATATGCATAGATGATCAAATCAGTACGGGATAGACAAGTGAGGTGGGTTCTCATACAATAACTCAACCACATTAACTCTACTTTCGGCAACTACATTGCAATCATCACGATGCGTAACATTGCCACATTATATGCTCTCGGTGTCTGCGCACTCCACGTGTCACGACTTCCAACCATATTGTGATTTTGTTTCCTATTCCCAAGTATAGATGTTGTTAGCATTTCAGTCTTTTTGTGCAACATAAAGTTTAGATGACCTACATTTATTTTGTTCGGGAACATACTATACCTCCAACTTGTTGACTTAATTGAATATGGGATAATAATGAATGATGGTAACTTGGCCAATTGGTTTAGTCAACGTAGCCTTGCTTTCGCCTTTCATGCCTGCAGCAACAGATGCTGAGGCATACATCGCCTGAAAAATCAATGGCAAACATAATCGGCAATATAAATGGTACCAAAAGGGTACTCATTCTAAAGACGGACGATACCCGAGGACGTTTCAGATAACAAATAATTGTGTGTGAGTTGCTATACCCCGCATCTGAGCTCGGCTATCTTGTGAATTTGCAATTTGCTGCCTCAATCTAATAAGCTGCTGAGCCAGAATTTTATTTGCAGCCTGAGTAGATAAAACTTCTTGTCACGAAGGCTTCTTATTATTACAAATAGGATTATTTTTCAATAATAAACATGTGCGACAGAAGCCAAGATCAAAACTCACCTCATTTCCAGTTTTAGCTGTTCTTTTTATCTCTGCACGAAGCCTTTTTCCTGCCATTGTGCTAGGTAATTTTAGGACATTGGTAAATCATCTATTTAGAATCATAGTTAAATTTTTATCATTTCACCTTGCTTCCTGAGAGCCCCTTGCAATTTATTCAGAAACAATTAATGGCAAAGAATAAGATTGACTAACACAAATATACTTAGAAACAAATTTGTATTTGATGAGATTTTGTCGTCCCTGTAAAGGGTACATATGAGCAGTTTTTCAACATATTTACATTGTTATTCTACAAGAGCTAACTATTTTAGAATTTGTAGGCTTCAATAGGGTATTGCCTCTTCAGTCTATACCTAGAGATTTCTGATATATATCTATATATGGTTTGGTCGTCAACCTCTACCTTGGTATTTTGTCTAGTTGCTATCTCCACCTATCCCTTCCTTGATTCTTAATCAGAGAAGATTTTATTTTAGTAAATTATTATTCTTTAACAATAAGATGGTGGATTCCACGGCAGATGCACAGGCAGAGATTCTTTCAGCTACTGGTAATGAAAAAAATCAAGTTGGCAGAATTAGTAGTACGGGAAGATAACTACACACAAGAGTGGCTGCTGTCCTTGCAAAGCGAAGTTTCAGAAAGGGCAGTGAGGAATCTCATGGCAGATATTGAGAATGTGGTGTTGCTGGAGGGTCCATACAAATTACATGGAGATGGTGTGCAGGTGTAAAATTCACAGTTCAACCACTATACAAAATTATTCAAGAAAAAGACCTTTTACTGGCTTCTGTGCGAAGATAAATTCCACACAAAGGAGTGATTGATACGCAAAGGCATAGAAGTTGATGAAAAGTGCATGCTGCGTGATGATGAGCTCGCACCATTTAAGGTTGGAAGATGTTGACAATCCTAGGCTCTCCTCACTACAGCATAAAATATAAGCAGTGGGTAGAAAAAGAGGACAAACATAAAAAAGATGGATAACCTTCAAAAGTTGCTATTTGGCAGTGGAGCATTTGCTTTGGGAGAGAAATAAGTGCCAAGACAAGTCACAGCACAAGCAAAGACAAATATGTTCTTTTACACAACTCACAATCCACTGTAGATTAGAGAATAGGAACAAAGTATTTTCATATGTAGATAATTTTTGTTTGTTTTGCATTCCGCCATTCATTCTCTTATTGTCTTGTTTTCTTAAGTTTTAATTTCTTAAATTTTAATTTCATATTATAAATCAAATATTCAGTTTTATCCTTTATCAAATTAAATATCCTTTTTTTTCTTTTACCTTTATACCGAATAAAATTTTCAAACATTTTACATTTACGGTCATTTCGAAATGTATAAATATAATGCATAATAATGCTATTATTTTTAAAATTCGAACCATTACTTAGATATTTTAGATTTCATTTAAAAAAAATTACATAGTATATATGAATTTTTTAATTATCCAACATTGATTTTGTACTGCTAAAAATCCTAACCTTCTAAGAGGACTAATTAGTTAAAAAAAAGGGGGAAATGTGGATTCATTTTAAAACTTTTCATAGTAGGTAAAGTTATTCTATAAATTTCTCTGTTAATATCAATTCTGCTAAAAAAAATAAAATATGATTTGCCGTCGGCCTATTTATTAATTCTCCTCGTTATTTTGATAATGCCCTCTCTTTCATCAACCCGGTTTTGAATTGAGGAGGTCGAAGCAAACCCGGTCTGTGCACGCTCTCCCAGTAAGAAGACTTCTTCCCTCTCTTTTCAACTTCTCTTTTCGCTACTGCTTTCGGATTTTTTTTTCATGCTTCTCATTTTAGCTTTCTCTCCCTTTCTTGCTTTCGGAAATATTTTTTTCCTAGGGTTTCTCTTGCTGATGCATTGGCCTGGAGTTGTGTTCCACATAATGCGGACGCCTGAGGGCAACTCGTTCGTGAGCACAGCCCTGCACAGGGGAGATGCTGGCCGTTGGTGTCAGGGAGCGGCCCGTCAGTGGCATCGCTGGAAGTGTTCCTCCCGGCTTGAAATCTAAGTCAGTAACATATAATTTTTTTAACATTTTCAAACCGAGAATTTTACAATCAAGTTGGGACAACAACATGTAACGTCTAGATAATGCATCGGCAACTAGATTATCTTTTCATTTCTTATATTTCACAACATATGGAAAAGTTTTAATAAATTCGATCCACTTAGCATGTCTACGATTCAACTTACTTTGGCTATGAATATGCTTCAAGGATTTATGGTCTGAATGTATGATAAATTCTTTTGGCCAGAGATAATGTTGTCATGTTTCTAATACTCTAACAAATGCATATAATTCCTTGTCATATGTTGAGTAGTTTAAAGTTGGACCACTAAGCTTTTCACTAAAATAAGCAATGGGTTTCCTATCTTGCATCAGAACACCTCCAATTCCAATACCACTAGCATCACATTCTATCTCAAAAGTTTTATTAAAATCAGGAAGTTGTAAAAGTGGTGCATTGGTTAACTTATCTTTTAGCAAATTGAAGGCATCTTCTTGCGCTTTTTCCCACTTGAAAGGTATGTTCTTTTTTGTCAACGCATTAAGGGGAGCGGCGAGTGAGCTGAAATCCACGAATCGATAATAAAAGCTTGCTAGTCCATGAAAACTTGGTACTTGCGTGACCGATGTAGGTGTTGGCCAAGCTCGAATAGCTTTCACCTTTTCCTCATCCACCTCAATACCCTGTGCAGTGACAACAAAATCAAGAAATACAACTCGATCCGTGCAAAAGGTGCACTTCTCGAGGTTAGCAAACAAACGTGCATATCTCAAAGCCATTAAAACTTGGCGCATATATGCTAAATGTTCATCCAAAGACTTGCTATAGATTAATATGTCATTAAAGTAAACTACCACAAATTTTCCAATAAAAGCTCTCAACACTTCATTCATTAAGCGCATAAATGTACTAGGTGCATTAGTAAGACCAAATAGCATAACTAACCACTCATATAATCCAAATTTAGTCTTAAAAACAGTTTTTCATTCATCACCTAGCTTCATTCTAATTTGGTGGTAACCACTACGCAAATCAATCTTAGAAAAGACAGTAGAACCACACAATTCATCAAGTATATCATCTAATCGAGGAATAGGATGACGATAACGTACCGTAATATTGTTGATAGCTCGACAATCTATGCACATCCTCCATGATCCATCTTTCTTTGGTACGAGTAAAACAGGAACAACACATGGACTTAAGCTTTCACGCACATATCCTTTATCTAGGAGCTCTTGCACTTAGCGCTGAATTTCCTTTGTCTCCTCGGGATTGGTATGGTATGGGGGACGGTTAGGCAGAGATGCTCCTGGAATCAAATCAATTTGATGCTTAATCCCCCGCAATGGTGCCAACCCTGCAGGTATCTCATCTGGGAACATATCAGTAAACTCCTGCATCAAAGAAACAATCGAAACAGACAAAGAAGAGGGTAAGGAGTTAGTAAAAAATAGAGCGTCCTTACATACAAGTACAAAACACTCTTGGGGATGTAGGGAAAATAAAAAATAATCTACTAAAGGATAGATGAATTCCTACCGGCAACAAAGGCTTTGATACCACCTGATATGCACATGCCTCGACTTAAGATGTGTGCAAGCAAGTTGGTCCCGATCTTCCGTCGTAGGAGAAATCCTTAAAGCGGGGGGAGTTGTGACTTTGACGAAGGGGAGGCTAACCACGCTCCAGGAACGCGACCAGCAACCTCGCAATCGCTAAACCACTCCTCAGTTGGTTATCAACCGTGTCAAACACGACTGACCTGTTCACGAAGAACGATACGAACAATTCAAGAGAATTGAAAGAGCAACAGCGGAAGGATCGCTCAAATAAATTGGACTTCAAGTTTTCAGCAAAAGCACTACAATAGTGGTGGCTAAAATAAAAATCAAAGTCTCCTTTCAATAGAGTATTCTCCACCAAATATATAGACAAAATATGACACGTTTTTTCATATTCTTTTCACTAAAATAGGAAAAATAAATATATAAATCTCCTCCTCTTTTAAGCTACGAATTTGAAAAATAAATATTTGATAAAGATTTGATCTTGAATAAATCTTCCTTGTTTTGCTCTTGAATAAATATTTGATGAAGATTTGATTATTGAATAAATTTTCTTCCTTGATTTGCTCTTGAATAAATATTTGATGAAGATTTGATTCTTGAAAAAATCTTCTTCCTTGATTTGCTCTTGAATAAATATTCCTTCAATTACTCATACACTACCATATGAGTAATTCATGCAACTTCCATATGAGTAATTCCTCCATGTGTTTCCTTGCATGTAGTGACAAGTAAACAATAATAATTAGGCAATATCATTTGTTCTGTAATTAAGTAATTAATTTTCCCAAGAAAAGAATTCACCTGCTGTCCTAAGCATCGTGCACGGGTTCGTGTCATTGGGCCTTCTATGCTAATTATGTCTTGCACGGGTGAACCAACGATGTCCTCATCACCACCCTTGACTGACAATAATATTGACTATGAAAAATACAATCGGTACAATTTACAATATATTGGTGGGTACATTACCAAAGAAAAATTGGACAAATTCGATTTGTGATTCTACAGCTAGGCTTAGAGCTATCTTCATTCTATGGCTTGCTTCACATCAGAAATTAATGACTGCAGATAAACTACTCAAGCGGGGCATGCAAATAGAAGGAGGATGTCAGCTATGTTTAACTGCAATAGAAATCTTAGAGCATTTGCTGAATGAATGTAAATATAGCAAGACTATATGAAATGATTTGTTGAAATAGGATGAAGAAGTTTTAAGATAAACTACAAAGAAAACCACAATTAATACAACTGCTAGAATAGCTAAAAGGAGAACATTGAAAGGACAACTTATGCAGGTGGTGATAGCAGAGTTTGTATATCACATTTGGGAAGAGAGAAACTGGAGATTATTTAAGCAATAAGTAAGAGACGAAGTGGTCCTTCTTCGGCATATCAAGACAATAATTTTTACTAGGCCGGATAAAGATAAAATAAGAGAGTTTGTTGTCTTATGTTTAGCTTAGAATACTACTACTCTTTGAAATATTTATTTTTAATGTATTTGCTCCTTTATGACTTGTAGTACATGATATTGTAGTGATGCTTAAATACCCTTCTTAGAAGGTGAGTTGAGATTACTATTAATACTATCAAATAAGTTATAAAGAGCAAAATTTATGTACCATGATGTAACTATACCGAAACAATGTAATATCCTATTGGTAAATGATAATTTAATCTATTTGCCAAAAAAAATAAAGCAGACATACAACTTATCAGTCTGTATAATAAATAACAATCGACCCTTAGGACTCAGCATTGTAGTAGGTCATAAATTGAAACTATAAACCCTCACTTGAGTCTCAAAGTAAATTTTTAGCAAGAATCACAGCTTAGCCATAATTCTTAAAAAGCAAGCAAGCAAGCAAGCAATTAAGCAAAGAAACGCCTTCCTTCTTCAACACAAATCAAAGCTTGATCGTATTTGTCAAGCAATAGCACAACTCAACTCTTTTAAAATAAAAATAGATACAGCCAAAGAAAACATAAATAATACAAGCCAACATAATTTTCTATTTGTCTCATACACTCACATAATTTCTTTTAATTCCTTTTTTAATCAACTAATTAATTATCAAATTTAAATAATCACAGAACAATCACAATTAAACATCAAATCAACCCTACTCATCAAAACCTACTCACACGTATAAAATATATAGCATTTAAACCTAACAATTTATTCTAAATTAAAATAAATCCAGCAACCTAATTGTTAACACCTAAATATAATTTCTTTACCAATACAATAAGATTATAAATTAAATATTTATTTTTAACAAATAAATTATACTAAAAATCCCAATAACCTATACCATCTTAATTAACCTAAAAATAATAATTTCATAATTCTGTAAAAAATATAGTTACACCAAATTAATATGTAAATTCCAAATTAGCCAAATTCCCTAAATAGAAAAATCTAACTAGCTTAACTACCTAAATTTATAACAACATAAATTTAATAATTGTGTAAAAATTCTAGTTAAATTATTTTAATTTTGTTTGATGTAATTTAAACACAGTAAGCTCTATTAAAATATTCCTTTATGTAACATACAAATAATCTATTTATGATTCTATTCAAACATTAAGACCAAGGAATATAATCTATTTAGTCTAAGTAATAAATTATAATGAAAAAAAAGAATAAATGCTTTTTATTCATAAATAAAAAGAGTTTATTTGTGGTGGTGCCACGACCACCTGTTCCTCTTGAAAATTGCTATGAATTTTTTTTTCTTTCTCGCCAAAAGAAGGAATACCCCTTTAAAAAAATAAGATTATAATATTTATACATAAGATTGTTGTTAATGGTGCTAGAACCACAACCAACATTGTAGTACAAATAGTAGGGGTAAGTGGAGTGTAGAAGGGAAAGGAAAATTGTCTAAATGTACTGAGAATAGCGTTCTATATATCCATATATTCATGGTCTTTTGTAATCGAATCAACATATGATTTGCCATTAAAAGTCTTTTGGAGTGAGTGAAAATCGTCGATAGCACCTTAAGATGCATGTTGTAATGTAAACTATACAGTCTCATCAAGTGAGAGAGTTTTGTCAAGTATGATTTTAAGATTCATTGTTATTGAATTATAGTTATTGAGTCTCCTCTAGATTGAAACCAGGTGCATTATTGAATGTACTAAAATATTGTTGGTATGATCATTGATCTTAGTAATGTCAAGAAATTCTCAATTTAATGATGGAGTTAGGCATCCTATCCTTTCCGAATCATGCAAATCAAATCGATCGAGAGTTATGCAGAGTAAATTTATATACCGAGTGATCCATGCTACCTCAGATGTTTTGTCGATTGAATTATTTTGAGGGAGAAAATGTCATTGAAATTATGTTGGGACCTATGTGATTTTTAGATTCGTGACAAAATAGGTGCAAGTTTCTTTAATAAGTGCCTTTGGATTCGTTCTCTTATGAAAATTACTTTATAACTTCTGTTACGCAAGGTGTATACCCCTCTAATTGGAGCAATTATATTCTATAGGAGAGGTTGGGGATTCAGGACTCACCAAGTTCTAAAAGAAGCTTGCGTGATTTTTTGAGTTGTGCATAAATGGATACATATCCAATCAAGTTTCCCGAAGCTAATAATAATGCTGCTGCTGCTGCCGCTCCATTTGAACCAAGAGGAAATTTGAACGCTGCATTTCAAAAGGCTGTCGATGAATAGTTAAATGATAATTATGTGGCTGATGATGAAGTTGCCTTGGAATTGTATCAGCGCCGCCCCGCACGAGGAGTGGTAGGTGATGGAAGTCCTGCACGTCACCGTAATGAAGAGAGAAGAAATGATATATTGGGTAAAATTAAATTTACTATTCCTAGTTTTGATGGAAAGTTTAATCCAGAAGCCTATCTTGATTGGGAATTATTAGTTGAGCAAAAGTTCAGCTATCATCATTACGCAGAAGAGTATAGAGTACGTGCGGCCACTACTAAATTTATCGGTTATGCTTCTATTTGGTGGAGTCAAATTCGACAAAGAAATGGAGATCCTCATACTTGGGATGATTTGAAGTGCTTGATGAGGTACAAGTTCGTGCCTTCATATTTTGAGAGAGAATTACTTAATAAATTTTAAAGAATAAATTAAGGAAACAAATCTGTGGAAGAATACTATCAAGAGTTGCAGGTGGGAATGTTACGTGCTAATGTGCAAGAAGATGATAATGCAAAGTTGATTAGATTCTTGGGAGGATTGAATGGAGAGATACAAGATATATGTAAACCCCATATTTTATAGAAATTTTTTTTTTTTGCAAGAGTAGAAGGGGTAGTATGAAAAAAAAATAGCATAGTAAATAGTTGAAAGGAGTAGGGATAAATTTGGAAAGGTAAGACCATGTAAATAACTGTATCTGGTAGGGGTATAATAGGCAAATTGGGTTATACTTGTAACTAAATGGAGATAGCAGGGGTAAATGGGTAATTTGATCGGTCCAAGCCCTAGATCGGGCAAGCACGCGACAACGCCCCAATTCCACTTCGTCTCCTTCATCCCCTTCGCACGAGCACGCTGCTCTTCTCCGCCATTTGTCGTGAACTCGACGGTGAATCCCTCCTCCTTCGGCCTCTTCGCACGCGGCCGCACTGCCGCCGCTCGGGATCCCTCGCCGCGAGATAGATGGTGAGCCCCCACTCTGTGCGACCACTCCTCTTTTGGCCGCCGACGACCTATCCTCCTTCCCCTACAATCCACCGTCGACCTCGAGCTCCCTTCTTATTCCCCTTCGACCCGCCACACCGATGACCGATTAGAGCTCTGCCGCATCTCACAGACTCCACTATCGGTGATTTGATCTCCCACCTCATCGAGGGTCGCAGGCTCAGACCTCCCTCTGCTGCGGCTTGATCTCGCCGATGGGTTTTTGGAGGTTCCATGCATTGCGGCTTGATGTTTGATTGTTGTTGGTATAATGATATTGGACTGCTGTTATTGGGTATTTATATGGAGGTTGATGTTGCTGAATTTTCATGATAGCTTGGATTTGGGTTTGAATTGTGGTGATATTGCTGATGAATTGTTGTGTTTTATGGTGCTAAGTTGTTGATGTTGTGTGCTGAGTAATGAGGTTTATATGGTGGTTGATGCTGATGAGCTTTTATGGTAGTTTTCATGGTGCTTTGTGGACTTGGAATTGTTGTTTGTTGGGTTTATATGTTGCTGACTTTTTGATAAAGTGAGGTTATATGGTGCTGATGGTTTTGACGGAGTTATATGCCGCTGAGTTTCATGGTTTGGTTTTGATGGTGATTAACGCTGCTGATGAGTGGGTAATCGAACGTATGTCAACACTAGGACACAGTTGCAATATTCCACCTTGTTACTTATTAGATATGATAATTAAATAAAATTAGGAAGTCATTAGTTGAAACTACAAAGGACTTAGAATGTTAATTAGCTCACAACTTGGGTGGTTAGATTGTAAAGTAATAGGGGTTAAGTAGTTAGGGTAGATTATGTTGAATAAACTAAATTGAGTTGAATGATATTTAACTAAATTGGGTTGAGGTGAGTTTAAATAAAATAAGGAAAGGTGATCAATTTAGCTTATTGTAAATAGATGGGGTGATACATAATATTAGAAACAATCTCTAAAGGTAATGTTATTTGTATTAGGTAGGCCACTTCGAAACAATTAGACGACGTGCGAGGTATTGTACGACTGGTTCCGAAGAACGCACGACAACATCCAGGTGCGCTGGTTCACCACAGTAGACTATTCCCAAGTTGAGGAATCTAAGGAGATAACATCGTTACTGCTTGAGAAAATTAATATTTAAATTTAACTTGATGCATGTTCGTATATTTAAAAGTCTTGTTATCGTGATATGCTTGAAACCTAAATCTTACTTTTGTATTATGCTTACAATTTTAATCCCGCTTTTATGATGTGCCTATAGCCTTGCATGTACTATTATCTGAGTATGTTAGGATGCTCTTAATACTTCTTTTTATCCACCATGATGATATGATGAATTAAATGATGGTGTTACATCTATAAGCATAGTGTAGGAAATTATGTTATACCAATGTTTGACATTTATATGGACATTTAGAAATGAAATTTATTTTCATGTGACACTATCACCACCTATATGTAAGAAAACATTAACCATACATCATAGTGGATGTTTTGATTTATAGACATGAGCTCTGACACTCAGAAACCTATGTCACCCAAGATGTCGAATCCATGATGACCATAAAGGGTGGAATTCAATATGGATTGGCTAACCATCAAAGAATCTTGTGACATAGTCACTATACCCGCACGTGTGATGCGAAACTGTCACCGTGATAGTCCTAAGATGGCCAGCGGGGGTGCAACCATACTGATGATCTAGCTAGCATGTCGCCGAGGTTGTAGTATTCCGGCGGAGGCTAGAATGCCACCTCCTGGCAGGCATCGCTGCTTTTTAATCGGGATGGTCACACCTTTCACAACCTTGGACAGTGGATCTATGGACCTCACGGCTATACCAGACGTACTGCAAACATTCTGAAGAGTAGTCCGGATCCTGGGGTTTAATTAAATATCGGCTAGCCGTGGTCGTTGTATACATTTAGGTGCGGTGACCCTGTCCAGGGGATAGTATGTAGTACTACACGAGTTGCTCCATGGATTGTCTGGGGAAGACGCATGGAGTGATAGGTCGCTAGGACGCGGAGATGGAGAGATTCGCCCAGTGAACCATTAGAGAGGGATTCACGGTCACCCGACCTCTCTTCCAACATCAGTGTGACAGGCATAGGTGGAGATATAGACAGAGTGGACACTGATGGGCTTATGGGAATTCCCTGATCAGGTGATCCCCTAAGCATAGGCTAGCTGCCCAGATCACGATATTTGAATGAGATGACATTTTCAATGACAATAATCTTGAGATATAAGCACACTTCATATTTATAGTTGAGCTACACACTTATACTACATGTTCTTCTTATGATGCTTCATGTTTTATTTACTGATTTTATATGCTTTGTTTGATATTATTAAATGAGTTATGAACTTGCTAGAATCTTCCATTTCTCTACTTGAGTTATTCTACTACGGTTAGAGCCATAAGCACAAAGCCGCAAGGCTGGGCACACTGCGTTCAATATGTGTGCAGGTCTATTAAACGACCAATCAAGATAGCTAACGGAGATGAGACTATCGATGAACATAGTTATCTACTATTTTTGTGATCATAGTATTGTAGTAGGTATATCGGGACTGTGTTAGTAGAGTTGAGTTGATTAATTTAATTGTATTGTCCGCTGCATTGATAATGTATGTAGGTTGTGTAAATTAATAAATGCCTTGTATGGGTCCTTTGGGCTCATACGGCGGTTGCCATGTGCTCGACAGATAGGTCGGGGCGTGACAATATACTTGATTTTCAGAACTATAACTCTTTGGATCAACTATTTTATTATGCATGCAAAGCTGAAAGACAAGTCCAAATGAGAAAACAACCATATAAATCTGGTCGTAGCTATCCTAGTTCTTCCATGCCTTGAAGGGATGCTAATCAGTAACAGAAGAGTGTTGGTCATTTTAGTAGGACTGCTGCCCCAATTGGCCAAGAAAATTCAAGAAGCCGCATTACCTCACCATCATCCAAATCTAGTGATTCAAAAAATACCACGGCTACCCCTACAAAGAGTTCATCCTCAGTTGCTTCTACAGAAATAAGAGAGATTGAGTGCTTCAAATACAAGGGAAATTATATGCGTGATTATCCAAATCAGCATGCCCTTATCATTCAAGAAGATGGTGAGTACACATCAGCTGGTGAGGTAGAAGATGAAGGTGCATCTGACCACGAGGAGTCTCAACATGTTTCAGGATCAGAACCAGAAGAAATTACCTTTGATACAAGTCATACAAGCCTCGTTGTTCGTCATGTTCTTAGCTCCCAGATGGAGAAGGCAGAAACCGGGCAGCGCCACAATTTATTCCAATCGAAATTTGTGATCAAGGAGCACTCTTGCAAGATCATAATTGATGGTGGAAGCTGCAATAAAATTGCAAGTTCAGAGATGGTTGGGAAGCTTGGCCTAACCACACGATTACACCTGCAGCCATACTACATTCAATGACTCAATACTTGTGGAAAGTTGAAGGTAACAATGATGGTACGTGTACATTTTTCTGTTGGTACCTATTCTGATTTTGTGGATTATGATGTGATGCTAATGCAAGCTTGTGCATTACTACTTGGAAGACCATGGCAATATGATAAGGATGCTACACATTATGGGCGTTCCAACAAGTACTCCTTTATGCACAAAGATAAGAAGGTCGTGTTGGTTCCAATAACATCGGAAGAGCTTCTCAAAGATGATTTAGATAGAGTTGAATGTGAAAGAAAAGAAAAGGAGATGAGTGACATTCACAAAATGAAAAGTGAGAGTCATCAGCCCAAATTGAGAGAAAAAAAAGAAAAATGTGAGAAGAAAAGAGAAATACCGATCAAGGGACAGGTTCTATTAGCCACCAAAAGTGAGATGCGAAAATTAGAAACCAATCCCCAAGAGTGTTTTGTGCTTGTATGCAAGGACGCTCTCTTTTCTACTAATTCTTTACCCTCTTCTTTGCTTGTTTCGATTGTTTCTTTGATGCAGGAGTTTGCTGATGTATTTCCAGATGAGATACCTGTAGGATTGCCACAATTGCATAAAATTGAGCATCAAATCGATTTGATTCCAGGAGTATCTTTGCCTAACCGTCCCCCATACTGTACCAATCCCGAAGAGATAAAAGAAATTCAGTGCCAAGTTCAAGAGCTTCTAGATAAAAGATATGTGCGTGAAAGTTTAAGTCCATGTGTTGTTCATGTTTTACTTATGCCAAAGAAAGATGGATCATGGAGGATGTGTATAGATTGTCGAGCTATCAACAATATTACGATACGTTATCGTCATCCTTTTCCTCGATTAGATGATATATTTGATGAATTGTGTGGTTCTACTATCTTTTCTAAGATTGATTTGCGTAGTGGTTATCATCAAATTAGAATGAAGCTAGGTGATGAATAGAAAACTGCTTTTAAAATTAAATTTGGATTATATGAGTGGTTAGTTATGCCATTTGGTCTTACTAATGCACCTAGTACGTTCATGCGCTTAATGAATGAAGTATTGAGAGCTTTTATTTGAAAATTTGTGGTAGTTTACTTTAATGATATATTAATTTATAGCAAGTCTTTGGATGAACACTTAGCACATATACACCAAGTTTTGATTGCTTTGAGAGAGGCACGCTTGTTTGCTAACCTCGAGAAGTGCACCTTTTGCAAGGATCAAGTCGTGTTTCTTGGTTTTATTGTGACTGCGCAGGGAATTGAAGTAGATGAGGAAAAGGTGAAAGCTATTCGAGTATGGCCAACACCTACAACAGTCACGCAAGTGCGGAGTTTTCAAGGACTCACAAGCTTTTATCGTCAATTCGTAAAGGATTTTAGCTCACTCGCCGCTCCACTCAATGCGTTGACAAAAAAGAACGTGCCTTTCAAGTGGGAAAAAGCACAAGAAGATACCTTCAATTTACTAAAAGATAAGTTAACCAATGCACCGCTTTTACAACTTCCTGATTTTAATAAAACTTTTGAGATAGAATATGATGCTAGTTGTATTAGAAGTGGAGGTGTTCTTAGAAGGTGATTTTAATAAAACTTATAACTTGTAGTACATGATATTGTAGTGATGCTCAAATATCCTTCTTAGAAGGTGAGTTGAGATTACTATTGATGTTATCAAATAAGTTATAAAGAGCAAAATTCATGTACCATGATGTAACTATACTGAAATAATGTAATATCATATTGGTAAATGATAATTTAATCTATTTGCCAAAAAAATAAAGTAGACATACAACTTATCAGTCTGTATAATAAATAACAATCGACCCTTAGGACTCATGTCACGCCCCAAACCCACCTTTGGGCATGCGGCAACCACCGTATAAGCTGCACTTCTCCACCATAACTTATACAAGGCTAGATGTATCACAAAGCACAATAAATTATTTTTATTAAACATAGCAGAAACATAACAATGTATATTTTACAACAATACTTTAAAAATGAAATCTTTATCTAGATTTCTAAAATAACATTCTATTTCGCCATAACTAGGTTCTCCTTTGCTCTCCGTATCAATGTCCAACCTGTAACCTACGCAATAGGGGAAAAATGTGCACATCTGAGTCGCGAAACTCAGTGAGGCTACAGAGAGAGCACCCCAGAAATGGGCATAAGGTATTGTACCAAGCCAATAAGAAGAATTATCTACTAAGTCACATATCAAACAACATGTTCAAAAGTATATCATCATACCAATAGCCCAATGCGGCAGAGTCATAAAAGATATATGAACAAAACATAAGAATTTAATTATAACAATAACTCAAATCTATAAATGTCATATTTCTTTAACCATCATATCAATCTTTTCCAAACTATACCTAAGGCAGCCAGCCTATGTTCAAGGTAAGTCCCTCGTCAGAGATTACCCCAAATCCGTCAGTGTCAACTCTAGATCTCTGGCCTATATGCATGTACACTGACGTTAACGGAAGGAGCTAGTGATCATGACACCCCTTCTAATATAAACACAAGTACCATTACAGCGCTGTAATTCTGCCCCATGGCAGGATCACCATACCAAATCAAACATCACATATGCACTCAGCCTGACAAACTGAGGCTAAAAATCTGCATATGCTACCAATGAACCTGGGCTGCTCAGGGACCCACATTCGTTGAGCATGTCAGTGTCCTCAGGTTCCCTAGCTTTGTAGCGCATTGAACGGTACTGTTCCTAACACACCATCCACTATAGAGTAACACAATCACGGGAGCTTTGCACCGAAGTGAGATCTCGGTTATCCTAAAGTATCTGCGGCTAGGTCAACCGGACTTGCACCTCTACCTCAGCTAGCACATGGCTCCTCACCATATGTTGGTACAAAGCTAATAAGAACCCTAGCATAATTTCCTAGGTTATTATAACCTTATGATGTCTAAAGTTCTTAGTCTTTTGTCAACTGAGATCACTTCTAGGTTTTAACCATAGCATGTGTCACACCCCGACCCTACTGTCGGGCACGTGGCAACTGCCGTATGAACCCAAAGGACCCATACAAGGCATTTAATGATATACACTACTAATATACATAACAGTTTAGCGGAATATACATTTAAAAACATCTAACTCAACACTACTAACACAATCCCGATAAACCTACTACAATTCTATGATAACAGTATCGATAAATAAAAGTAAACTCATCGATAGACTCATCTTCATCAACCGTCGTGATCGATCATCTAACACACCTGCACACATATTGAACGCGGTGTGCTCAGTCTTGCGGCTTAGTGCGAAATTATAATTGGAAATCGTAGATAGGAAATCAAACACTAGGGGGAAGTACTAGGATACCTTTGGGTTTATTAATTATCAGTTATTAACTTTTTTGCGTAAATAACATCATTCACAATGTTAAATTCTAATTATTTGTGTATATCTGTATATATTCCTAATTGTCATTTATGTTGAACGACATGTCTCTCACTAGTATCAATCATCTACATTGCCTAATATGTCTGTATCTCTAGTATATGTCAACTAGAAGTATTTTTATCTTTATGTCAAGTGCCTCGGGCCGCCAGCCTATGCTTAGGGGATATCCTGATCAGGGATTTTCATAAGCCCATCCGTGCCATAAATGTCTAGGTCTCTACCTATGCCCACTGCACGGATGTTGGCAGAGAGATCGGGTGACCGTGTATCTCTCTCTACTATCCCGCTGGTCGATCCCTACACCCCGTCCCAGCAAAACCGGTTGCTCCCATACCTTTCCTCTTGGAAACCTAGTACGGTCACAACCCACCGTGTAGCGCTAGACAACTGTCCGTCGACAGGGTCACCTCAATTAATATATCCTCGGCCACGGCTAGCCGAATTAACTAATAACCCTAGGATCCGGACTGCTCATCAGATCGTCTGGAGAACGTCTAGAATAGTAGTCGTGTTGTCTACGGATCCACTGTCCAAGGTTAAGGAAAATGCCCTTTTAATTCAATAGCAGTTGATATTGGCCGAGTTGAACTCACATCCGCACAATGGGCTGTGGTTACCTCAACTACATGCTTGCTATATCATTGTAAGGAGTCATCCCTATTAACCATCTAAGGACTATCACGATGACGCTCAAAAGTTACACATGTAGGTAGTTGTATCCGGGTATGGACCTACTCCGCTTTCTGGTCTATATTGACCTTGGAGTGAATTTGGTCCATAACCCAACCAGCTCCCAGTATCTAAGCTGTTTGCAGCCTTAGGAGTGGTGGTAGTGAGTGAACATCACTCTTCGAACGCTAGAGGTTCACTTTATCATCTAGGATGTATTAACGATACACCCTCACAATTTGTGATCTAGTGATGTCCCTAGGAGGTACTAGTATTATATGTTACCTATGTCTCTATCAAAACTAGAGTGTCAGGTAATTATTCTTGATACTACTTCCTCCATATTTTATCTTCTTTAGCAAGGTATTAGCATGTCATATAACAATAAGGAAAAATAAAGCAGTATGTAAAAGAACTTAATAAAGCATGTCAAATATTAGATAATATACCCATGGCATATAATTCATACTACATAAATAATGTTATTCTAGCATGCATGTTATCACATATTTAGCAACCATAGCATTTTATTATGTTCAAGGCATCCAAGACTTTCCTAATAAAATCTTTCTAAGATTTTTCCTAGGTTGAATTATTCCACCAGATATTTTATGTGATTGTTTCGAGTACACCCTTGACACTTGGTGATTTACATTTACAATTTTATCTATAGCTTTGAATGTAATATACTATGATCTTGTGCACTCTGACTCCTAACTTTTGATTTTATGTCTTTAATCAGCAGAAAGGGTTGTTATAGCGTGGAAGGTAATGCATCATGATGATGGATTGTTTTAGGAACACTGGTTGGTACAATTATTTAAAGGATGATTACTAAAAGATTTATTCAAATGCATTCTAGTTCAATCAACTAGAAGATCACTCTGTGATTTTGGTTCTTGATTTGGCATTTTGTACAAGTCAAATACTTAAGTTTAGAAAATACAGAACCATACAATTTCAAAGCTTTGCTTTGAACTGTATTTGCACATGCTAAATGTAACACTTTCACACTAGAAGTTAAAAATGAATTGGATAACATTTCTTGTTGCTTGACTTTTTTTGAGTTAACCTAGTTTTCTCTTTAATATATGAAACCATATTATTGTCTGTATCTTGAACTCCCATGACATTTCTATTACTTTCTTTTATTGCACCGTATATGTTTGAATTCTCATATTAGATCAGTCGAAGCTCTACACACATTCGTTCAGAAATTTCATGGTGCATTTATGGATAACTTTCATGTTCCTCTTGGCAAAAGGTTCGGACATATTACAAAGTATTTGATTAGATTGTTTTATCTATTCGTATCTTAAGCTTTTATTCGATTGCATTTACAGGAAGCATTTATCCTCATCAAACGAGGTAAAAAAAGTTTTCTTTGATTGTTTAAATTGTAGAAACTATTTTTGTTTGGATGGTAGATAATTGTATTTTTTTTGCAGGCTTGTTTCTGCAGCGGAATACTGCATTTTATTTATGTTTTTAAAATTGTTGTTGATAACATGTGCACTTACAATCTTAAGAGACCCTGTGATGTTTTCCATCTTTTTGTTTATATCTCAGAATCTCATGGATCAAAGTCATCAGAGTTACTGTGAACAATTTGTTCCTATTTTTTGGATCAAAGTCAGGATGATTACTAAAATATTTATTCAAATGCATTCTAGTTAGATCAGCTAGAAGTCACTTTGTGGTTTTGGTTCGTTATTTGGCTTTTTGTATGAATCAAATACATAATTTTACAGAAACCATACAATTTCAAAGCTTTTGTTTTGAACTGTATCTGCACATGCTAAATGTAACATTTTCACACTAGAAATTTAGGATGAATTGGATAGCGTTTGTTGTTGCTTGAGAAGAACAAGCTTATGGCAAAAAAGTGACATGGGGGATTTGGAAATGAGGTTTGAACTCCCATGACATTTCTATAGCTTTCTTTTATTGCACTGTTGTTTGGCAGCTATTGGTATCAAAACACGCCTTACCTTAGGCATAGAGAAGAAGTCTTTTCATCGCTTACCCTTTCATTTGAAATGTGTTCACATCTGCAACTTGAACTTTGGTACGCTAAGAAGTGCCAGCAGCTCCTAGAAGTTGATCAGCAAAACCACATTCTTTCAAATTTCCGTTGGTGCATGTATTGACGAGTTATTGCTGGTACACATGATTTGATTTTGTAAGTAGGAGATAATTGATCAAGTAAATCAATTTGATAATTTTTTTAAGGTTCTGTTATCTGTAATCGCTTGCGAAATAATATGTGCATAATTTTTTATTAATATAACCGCCGCTCTGCAGATTTACCTTTTGGATATCCACATCTTTGACACCCTGCTTTCAGCTGTCTATGGGTTCTTATTTGGAGCCAGAGATCGGTTGGGTGAGGTAGGTTATCTCTGTGTAAATGCTGGATTAACTATTTTGTGATGTTAGGATCAGCAGGACTTGCTTTTACATTTTTCTTATATTGAATTTAGGTTTGGCATGTTTTTGTTGTTCATTATTCCTTACAATGAAGCAGTTATCTTTCATCAAATGAGGTAAAACCTTTGATTGTTAATTGCCTTTTTTTATCCTCGTTTTGTTCTAGGAAAATTTACGTGCTTCTTAGAAAAACTATTTTTGTTAGGATGGTAGATAATTGTCATTCTGTAGGTTTATTTGTATTGCACCAGAGGGAAAAAGTATAATTCAATTGCAAGGCTCCAAGGTGGCTCATGAGATGTGAAGAATATTGAGAAACATCTTCATTCAAGGTCTAGAATTTCAAACCCTATGGAGATGAGAATTGAACTTAGGACCTCTTGTATCCTAAGCAAGAATCAAACAATTAGACCAAACACCCTCTGATATGTACAATCATTTTATAGGTTTTTAGATAAAAGTGTGATCACTTAAGAGTGCGATCATAATCCAAGTATAGATTACCAAAATCACTATTGATCTACAAAAATTAAGTAGTAGACAAAAAAGTACACTTTGATGTATTTTTTCAAAACAGTTTGATGCATTCATTGATTGAGATCGACAATGAAAAAAGAAGTTAAAACATCGATGGAAAAAGATCTAAAAACATCCAAGATCATATATGAAAAATGACATGAGGATGAAGAAGAAAGTTGCTAATAGAAAAAGGATATGATTGTACCTATGAGCCCCCGATGGAAACAAGCAGTAGCAATAAGAGGGATGTTACGAGAATAAAACTCATGACCTCTAACACCTAAAACAAGAATCATACCACTATTCCAAATTCCCTGTGAGGAATATGATCATCGCCCCTTCTTCGTACAAAAAATGTGATTGCTTAGTAAAGAGTGCGACCCTGATGAAGATTAGAATGACATCAATAGCAAGGAGAAGGGATGTAATTAGAATTTTACTCAAAACCTCTTGCACCCTAAGTGAGAATCATAACATTAGACGACCCTCTCAAATGTTGAATTTTCATCCTTGTTCTTCGGCAGATACATACGTGATCAGTTAGTACAATCATCTTCCAAGTATAGATTATCAATACCAAGATTCACCTACAAATATTAGACGAAAACATCATCCAAGTATTTTAGATGAAACACCCTATGAGGAATGTGATCATCACCTAAGCTTCTTCTTAGAGAGACCGCTTATTAAAGAGTGATTAAGAATGAACAACTCATGATGGAGATGAGAATGACATCAACTATAAAATGAATAGGTTGTTGCGAGAATCAAAATCATGAACTCTAACACATAAGCAAAAATCATACAGTTAGACCAAACCGAAGAAATCTCAAATCGCAAAGATGCTAGCAGAAAATGGAGATGATCATACCATCCACCCTCGATGGAGAAGAGGAAAAATATCAACAGAGAGGACGAGGAGCAACAACAGCAAAAGGGGTGTTGTGAGAATTGAACTCACAACCTCTTGCACCCGAAGCAAGAATCATACCACTAGACCAAACACCCAATGGTCAATTTTGACATCACAAAGTGCCAAGTGCGATCCTTTAAATAGTACAAGGCCCCATGGAATACAAAAATGAAAACATTTACAAATTCACAAGGGTGTTGTGAGAATTGAACACACAACTTCTCGCATCCTAAGCAAGAATCATACCACTAGACAAAACACCCTCTCGTATGTTGAATTTTCATCATTGTTCTTCCGCATATAAGATTAACAAAACCACGATTCACCTAAAGATCAGATAAGAAAGTGCACCTCGAGCATTTCCTCACGACAGTTTGATGCAATTATTGATTAGGACAAACGATGGAAAAAAGAAAAGAAAACACCCCAAATCACATCACATGTGAAAAATGACATGAGGTTGGAGAAGGAAGTTGCTAGCGGGAAAACATATGGTCATACCTGCGAGCCCCCGAAGTGGAGGAGCAACAACAATCAAAGGGGCGTCCGCTAAGACCAAACTCCCTGCGAGAAAACACCCAAAAATTGACATGAGAATAGAGAAGGAAGTTGCTAGCGGGAGTGTCCGCTAAGACCAAACACCCTGTGAGGAGTGTGATCATCACCTATTCTTCTTCTTGGAGACAAGCGACCCCTTATTAAAGAGTGTGATTAAGAATAAACAGCAAACAACTCATGATGGAGAAAAGCAAGACATGAACCCAAAAGTGAATGGCGCGTTGCGAGAATCGAAATCATGAACTCTCACACCATAAGCAAAAATCATACCACTAGACCAAGCCGACACAAGGATAAAGAAGGAAGCTGCTGGCGGAAAATGGAGATGATCGTTGTACCTTCCAGCCTCGATGGAGATGAGGAAAAATATCAACGGAGAGGAGGAGGAGCAACAGCAGCAGAAGGGGTGTTGTGAGAAACCTCTTGCACCCAAAGCGAGAATCATACCACTAGACCAAACACCCAAAGTTCAATTTAGAAAGCGCCAAGTTTGATCCTTTACTGAGTACAAGCCCACATGGAATACAGAAATGAAAACATTTACAAATTCATGGGGGTGTTGTGAGAATTGAACTCACGACCTCTCGCACCCTAAGCGAGAATCATACCACTAGACCAAACACCCTCTCATTTGTTGAATTTTCATCATTGTTTGTTGGCATATACATATGTAATCACATCATTACGAGTGCAATCATCATCCAAGCATAGATTATCAATAACAAGATTCACCCACAGGATAAATGAAAGTTAAACAAGTACACCCTGATGTATTTTATCAGAGCAGTTTGATGCATTCATTGATTGGGATCGATGATGAAAAATGAACTAAAATCACCGATGGAAAAAGAACTGAAAACACCCAAATGAAAGACAAAAAATAACATGAGGATGAAGAAAGAAGTTACTGGAAGAAAAACAATATGATCATACCTGCGAGCCCCCGATGGAAAGGAGCAGCAGCAATAAAAAGGGTGCAGCGAGAAACAAACTAACGACCTCTAACATCCAAAGTAGAATCATCCCACTATCCCAAACACCTTGCGACTGGTGTGATCACCACCAAGACTTCTTCGTAGAGAAAATTCAATCGCTTAGTAAAGAGCGCGTACCCGATGGAGATAAAAGAATGGCATCAACAGCAAGGAAGAAAGGGTGTAGTTAGAATTTTACTCATGACCAATCATACCCTCAGCGAGAATCACGGCGCCGGATCAAACGCCCTTAAAAGTTTGCAATCTCCTTGCAGGTTCTCACACAAATAAGAGTGATCGCTCAGTGAAAAGCGCGATCATCATCAAAGTTTAGATTAACAAAACCATGATTCACCTAAAGATCGGATAAGAAAGTGCACTCGAGCATTTTCTCACAACAGTTTGATGCAATTATTGATTAGGACAAACGATGGAAAAAAGAAAAGAAAACACCCCAAATCACATCACATGTGAAAAATGACGAGGTTGGAGAAGGAAGTTGCCAGCGGGGAAACATATGGTCATACATGCGAGCTCCCGAAGTGGAGGAGCAACAACAATCAAAGGGGCGTCCGCTAAGACCAAACTCCCTGCAAGAAAACACCCAAAAAATGACATGAGAATAGAGAAGGAAGTTGGTAGCGGGAGTGTCCGCTAAGACCAAACACCCTGTGAGGAGTGTGATCATCACCTATTCTTCTTCTTGGAGACAAGCGACCACTTATTAAAGAGTGTGATTAAGAATAAACAGCAAACAACTCATGATGGAGAAAAGAAAGACATGAACCAAAAAGTGAATGGCGCGTTGCGAGAATCGAAATCATGAACTCTCACACCATAAGCAAAAATCATACTACTAGACCAAGCCGACACGAGGATGAAAAAACACGCTGCTAGCAGAAAATGGAGATGATCGTCGTACCTTCCAGCCTCGATGGAGATGAGGAAAAATAACAACGGAGAGGACGCAGAGCAACAACAGTAGAAGGGGTGTTGTGAGAATCGAACTCACGACCTCTCGCACCCAAAGCGAGAATCATACCACTAGACCAAACACCTAGTGGTCAATTTTGACATCACAAAGCACCAAGTGCGATCCTTTACTGAGTACAAGCCCCCGGGTGTGTTGTCAGAAAAGAAAACACCCCAAATCACATCAAATGCGAATAATGACATGAGGTTGGAGAAGGAAGTAGCTAGCAGGAAAACATATGGTCGTACCTGCGAGCCACCGAAGTGGAGGAGCAACATCAATCAAAGGGGCATCCGCTGAGACCAAACTCCCTACGAGAAAACACCCAAAAGATGACATGAGAATGGATAAGGAAGTTGCTAGCGGGAGTCTCCGCTAAGACCAAACACCCTGTGAGGAGTGTGATCATCACCTATTCTTCTTCTTTGAGACAAGCGACCACTTATTAAAGAGTGTGATTAAGAATAAACAACAAACAGCTCCTAATGGAGATAAGAATGACATGAACCAAAAACTGAAACGGGCATTGCGAGAATCGAAATCATGAACTCTCACACCATAAGCAAAATTCATACCACTAGACCAAGCCGACACAAGGATGAAGAAGGAAGCTGATGGCGGAAAATGGACCAAAAAGTGAATGGCGCGTTGCGAGAATCGAAATCATGAACTCTCACACTTTAAGCAAAAATCATACTACTAGACCAAGCCGACACGAGGATGAAAAAAGATGCTGCTAGCGGAAAATGGAGATGATCGTCGTACCTTCCAGCCTCGATGGAGATGAGGAAAAATATCAACGGAGAGGATGCGGAGCAACAACAGCAGAAGGGTACAAATAGCATAAAGAAATGTAACCAACGTTTATTGGAAAAAGCAACCCCAAAGATTTGAGACCAAAAGCGGTTAGCAGTGACCATTGAATAAGTCTCTTCGGCTTGAGTTGGGTTAAAAGCACGAAATGTATTTGCACCGTCACCATCTTCGAATAAAGTATTTTCTACAGTAGCACCATGAATAGCGCATAGCAAAGCAGCGCCTAATACTCCGGCAACTCCCATCATATGAAATTGGTTCAATGTCCAATTATGAAACCCTTGGAAGAAGAGGATGAATCGAAATATAGCTGCTACGCCAAAACTAGGTGCAAAGAACCAACCAGATTGACCTAGTGGATAAATCAAGAATACGGAAACAAAAACAGCAGAAGGGGTGTTGTGAGAATCGAACTCACGACCTCTCGCACCCAAAGCGAGAATCATACCACTAGACCAAACACCCAAAGTTCAATTTAGAAAGCGCCAAGTTTGATCCTTTACTGAGTACAAGCCCACATGGAATACAGAAATGAAAACATTTACAAATTCATGGGGGTGTTGTGAGAATTGAACTCACGACCTCTCGCACCCTAAGCGAGAATCATACCACTAGACCAAACACCCTCTCATTTGTTGAATTTTCATCATTGTTTGTCGGCATATACATACGTAATCACTTCGTTACGAGTGCAATCATCATCCAAACATAGATTATCAATAACAAGCTTCACCCACTGGATAAATGAAAGTTAAACAAGTACACCCTGATGTATTTTCTCAGAGCAGTTTGATACATGCATTGATTGGGATCGATGATGAAAAAGGAACTTGAATTATCGATGGAAAAAGAACCGAAAACACCCAAATCAAATACAAAAAATAACATGAGTATGAAGAAGGATGTTACTGGTAGAAAAACGATATGATCATACCTCCGAGCCCCCGATGGAAAGGAGCATCAGCAATAAAAATGGTGCTGCGAAAAACAAACTCACGACCTCTAACATCCAAAGTAGAATCATCCCGTTATTCCAAACACCTTACGACTGGTGTGATCACCACCGAGACTTCTTCGTAGAGAAAATTCAATCGCTCAGTAAAGAGCGTGAAACCGACGGAGATAAAAGAATGGCATAAGCAGCAAGGAAGGTGGGGTGTAGTTAGAATTTTACTCATGACCTATCATACCCTCAGCGAGAATCACGGCGTCGGATTAAACGCCCTTAAAAGTATGCAATCACCTTGCAGGTTTTCACACAAATAAGAGTGTGATTGCTCAGTGAAAAGTGCGATCATCATCCACGATTCACCTAAAGATCGGATAATAAAGTGCACCTGGAGCATTTCCTCACGACAGTTTGATGCAATTATTGATTAGGACAAACGATAGAAAAAAGAAAAGAAAACACCCCAAATCACATCACATGTGAAAAATGACATGAGGTTGGAGAAGGAAGTTGCTAGCAGGAAAACATATGGTCATACCTGCGAGCCCCCGAAGTAGAGGAGCAACAACAATCAAAGGGGCGTCCGCTAAGACCAAACTCCCTGTGAGAAAACACCCAAAAAATGACATGAGAAAAGAGAAGGAAGTTGCTAGCGGGAGTGTCCGCTAAGACCAAACACCCTGTGAGGAGTGTGATCATCACCTATTCTTCTTCTTGGAGACAAGCGGCCACTTATTAAAGAGTGTGATTAAGAATAAACAGCAAACAACACATGATGGAGAAAAGAAAGACATGAACCAAAAAGTGAATGGCGCGTTGCGAGAATCGAAATCATGAACTCTCACACCATAAGCAAAAATCATACCACTAGACCAAGCCGACATGAGGTTGAAAAAGGAAGCTGCTAGCGGAAAATGGAGATGATCGTCGTACATTCCAGCCTCGATGGAGATGAGGAAAAATATCAACGGAGTGGACAAGGAGCAACAACAGCCGAAGGGGTGTTGTGAGAATTGAACTCACGACCTCTCACACCCAAAGCGAGAATCATACCACTAGACCAAACACCCAAAGCTCAATTATGAAGGCGCCAAGTTTGATTCTTTACGGAGTACAAGCCCACATGGAATACAAAAATGAAAACATTTACAAATTCATGGGGGTGTTGTGAGAATTAAACACACGACCTCTCGCAGCTTATGCGAGAATCATACAACTAGACCATACAACCTCTCATTTATTGAATTTTCATCATTGTTTGTCGGCATATACATAAGTAATCACTTTGTTACGAGTGCAATCATCATCCAAGCATAGATTATCAATAACAAGATTCACCCACAAGATAAATGAAAGTTAAACAAGTACACCCTGATGTATTTTCTCAGAGCAGTTTGATGCATTCATTGATTGGGATCGATGATGAAAAAAGAACTAAAATCTCGAATGGAAAAAGAACCAAAAACACCCAAATCAAATACAAAAAATAACATGAGGATGAGGAAGGATGTTACTGGTAGAAAAACGATATGATCATACCTCCGAGCCCCCGATGGAAAGGAGTAGCAACAATAAAAATGGTGCTGCGAGAAACAAACTGACAACCTCTAACATCCAAAGTAGAATCATCCCACGATTCCAAACACCTTGCGACTGGTGTGATCACCACCAAGACTTCTTCGTAGAGAAAATTCAATCGCTCAGTAAAGAGTTCGAACCCGAAGGAAATAAAAGAATGGCATCAGCAGCAAGGAAGAAGGGGTGTAGTGTAGTTAGAATTTTACTCATGACCTATCATACCCTCAGTGAGAATCATGGCGCCGGATCAAACGCCCTTAAAAGTTTGCAATCACCTTGCAGGTTCTCACACAAATAAGAGTTTGATCGCTCAGTGAATAGTGCGATCATCATCCAAGTTTAGATTAACAAAACCATGATTCACCTAAACATCGGATAAGAAAGTGCACCTTGAACATTTCCTCACGGCAGTTTGATGCAATTATTGATTAGGACAAACGATTGAAAAAAGAAAAGTAAACACCCCAAATCACATCACATGCGAATAATGACATGAGTTTGGAGAAGGAAGTTGCTAGCGGGAGAACATATGGTCATACCTGCGAGCCCCCGAAGTGGAGGAGCAACATCAATCAAAGGGGCATCCACTAAGACCAAACTCCCTGCGAGAAAACACCCAAAAAATGACATGAGAATAGAGAAGGAAGTTGCTAGCGGGAGTGTCCGCTAAGACCAAACAAGGAGTGTGATCATCACCTATTCTTCTTCTTGGAGACAAGCGACCACTTATTAAAGAGTGTGATTAAGAATAAACAGCAAACAGCTCATGATGGAGATAAGAATGACATGAACCAAAAAGTGAATGGGGCGTTGCAAGAATCGAAATCATGAACTCTCACACCATAAGAAAAAATAATACCACTAGACCAAGTCGACACAAGGACGAATAAGGAAGCTGCGACAAGCGACCACTTATTAAAGAGTGTGATTAAGAATAAATACCAAACAACTCATGATGGAGATAAGAATGACATGAACCAAAAAGTGAATGGGGCATTGCGAGAATCGAAATCATGAACTCTCACACCATAAGCAAAAATCATACCACTAGACCAAGCCGACACAAGGATGAAGAAGGAAGCTGCTAGCAGAAAATGGAGATAATCGTCGTACCTTCCAGCCTCGATGGAGATGAGGAAAAATATCAACAGAGAGGACAAGGAGCAACAACAGCAAAATGGGTGTATTTTGCTGTTGTGAGAATTGAACTTACGACCTCTCGCACCCAAAGAAAGAATCATACCACTAAACCAAACACCCAAAGTTCAATTTAGAAAGCGTCAAGTTTGATCCTTTATTGAGTACAAGCCCGCATAGAATACAAAAATGAAAACATTTACAAATTCACGGTGGTGTTGTGAGAATTGAACTCACGACCTCTCGCACCCTAAGCAAGAATCATACCACTAGACCAAACACCCTCTCATATGTTGAATTTTCATCATTTTTTGTCGGCATATACATACGTAATCACATCATTACGAGTGCAGTCATCATCCAAGCATAGATTATAAATAACAAGATTCACCCACAGGATAAATGAAAGTTAAAAAAGTACACCCTGATGTATTTTCTCAGAGCAGTTTGATGCATTCATTGATTGGGATCGATGATGAAAAATGAACTAAAATCACTGATGGAAAAAGAACCGAAAACACCCAAATGAAAGACAAAAAATAACATGAGGATGAAGAAAGAAGTTACTGGAAGAAAAACAATATGATCATACCTGCGAGCCCCCGATGGAAAGGAGCAGCAGCAATAAAAAGGGTGCAGCGAGAAACAAACTAACGACCTCTAACATCCAAAGTAGAATCATCCCACTATCCCAAACACCTTGCGACTGGTGTGATCACCACCAAGACTTCTTCGTAGAGAAAATTCAATCGCTTAGTAAAGAGCGCGTACCCGATGGAGATAAAAGAATGGCATCAACAGCAAGGAAGAAAGGGTGTAGTTAGAATTTTACTCATGACCAATCATACCCTCAGCGAGAATCACGGCGCCGGATCAAACGCCCTTAAAAGTTTGCAATGTCCTTGCAGGTTCTCACACAAATAAGAGTGATCGCTCAGTGAAAAGCGCGATCATCATCAAAGTTTAGATTAACAAAACCATGATTCACCTAAAGATCGGATAAGAAAGTGCACCTCGAGCATTTTCTCACGGCAGTTTGATGCAATTATTGATTAGGACAAACGATGGAAAAAAGAAAAGAAAACACCCCAAATCACATCACATGTGAAAAATGACATGAGGTTGGAGAAGGAAGTTGCTAGCGGGGAAACATATGGTCATACATGCGAGCCCCCGAAGTGGAGGAGCAACAACAATCAAAGGGGCGTCCGCTAAGACCAAACTCCCTGCGAGAAAACACCCAAAAAATGACATGAGAATAGAGAAGGAAGTTGCTAGCGGGAGTGTCCGCTAAGACCAAACACCCTATGAGGAGTGTGATCATCACCTATTCTTCTTCTTGGAGACAAGCGACCAGTTATTAAAGAGTGTGATTAAGAATAAACAGCAAACAGCTCATGATGGAGAAAAGAATAACATAAACCAAAAAGTGAATGGGGCATTGAATTTTGTAATTTTCATCAGTGTACTTCCGCATATACATACGTAATCACTTCGTTACGAGTGTAATCATCATCCAAGCATAGATTATCAATAACAAGATTCACCCACAGGATAAACGAAAGTTAAACAAGTACACCCTGATGTATTTTCTCAGAGTAGTTTGATGCATTTATTAATTGGGATCGATGATGAAAAATGAACTAAAATCATCGATAGAAAAAGAACTGAAAACACCCAAATCAAATACAAAAAACAACATGATGATGAAGAAGGAAGTTATTTGTAGAAAAATGATATGATCATACCTGCGAGCCCCCGATGGAAAGGAGCGACAACAATAAAAAGGGTGAAGGAAGTTTCTAGCGAGAAAACATATGGTCATACCTGCAAGCCCCCGATGTGGAGGAGCAACAATAATCCAAGGGGCATCTGCTAAGACCAAACTCCCTGCGAGAAAACACCCAAGAAATGACATGAGAATAGAGAAGGAAGTTGCTAACATGAGTGTCCGCTAAGACCAAACACCTTGTGATTAATGCACCATGATGTATTTCCTCGAAGCAGTTTAATGCAATTATTGATTGAGACAAACGATGGAAAAAAGAATAGAAAACACCCCAAATTATATACAAAAAATGACATGATGATGGAAATGGAAGTTGATAGTGGGAAAACATATGCTCATACCTGCAAGCCCCTGATGGAGAGGAGCAACAACAATCAAAGGGATGTTTGCTAAGATCAAACACCCTGTGAGAAAACACTCCAAATCACATGCAAAAAATGACATGAGGATGGAGTAGGAAGTTGCTAGCGGGAGTGTCCGCTAATACCAAATATCTTGTGAGGAGTGTGATCATCACCTAGGCTTCTTCTTAGAGACAAGCGATCATTTATTAAATAGTGTGATTAAGAATGAATAATTCCTAATGGAAAAAAGAATGAAATCAACTACAAAGTGAATGAGGTGTTGCGACAATCATACCACTAGACCAAACAACCTCTAATATATAAAATTATCATCCCTGTCCTTCTGTAGAAATGTATGTTATTGCTTAGTACGAGTTCAAACAAGATTTACCTACAAAGATTAAATAATAGATTAACAAGTACACCCTAATGTAATTCTCAGAGTGAGGAAAAAAAAACCAAAAATATAGATGGAAAAAGAACCAAAGAATTCCTAAATCACATACAAAAAATGACATGAAGAAGGAAGTTGCTAGCAGAAAATGGAGATGATCATACCTTCCACCTCCGATGGAGATGAGGAAAATATCAATGGAGAGGACGAGGAGCAACGACACCAAGAAGATTGTTGCAATAATCAAACTCACAACTTGTCACATCTAAAGCAAGAATTATACTACTAGAGCAAACACCCTATAAGGTTTATTATGATCATCACCACAGAGGCTACATAGAGCAAATTTGGTAACTTACTAAATAATGTGATCATTTAGTGTATTTTCTTAGAGCCAAGAATGAAGAATGAGCAACCCTTGTTGGAGATGAGAATGACATCGACTGCATGGAGGAAGGGGTGTAGCTAGAATTTTACTCACAACATCTAGCTCCCTAAACAAGAATCATACCACTAGACCAAACACCCTTAAATGTGTGCAATCATCTTACAAGTTCTCACACAAATAAAAGTGTGATCGCTTAGTGAAGAGTGCAATCACCATCCAAGTTTAGATTAACAAAACTAAGATTTTCCTACAAAGATTAAATATAAGACAAGAAAAGTACACTCTAATGTATTTCCTTAGAGCAGTTTGATGCAACTATTGATTGGGACAATAGAGAGAATGAAACACATGACCTCACACCTAAAACAAGAATCATACCATAATTCCAACCACCCTTTGAGGAATGTGATTATCGCGCCTTCTTTGTAAAAAAATGTGATTGATTGGTAAAGAGCGTGAGCCCGATGAAGATGAGAATGACATCAATAGCAAGGAAAAGGGGGTGTAGATAAAATTTTACTCAAACTCTTGCACCCTAAGCGAAAATCTTACCACTGGACCAAACACCCTCAAATATGTGCAATCATCATATAGGTTCTTACATGGATAAGAGTTTGATCACTTAGTTCAGAGTGCAATCATCATCTAACTTTAGATTAACAGAACCATGATTCACCTATGAAAATCAAATGATCTTCAAAAAAGTACACCATAATGTATTTTTTGAGAGTAGTTTGATGCATCTATTCTTTGGACTAACAATGAAAAAAATAGCTAAAAGCACCCAAAATCACATACCAAAAATGGCACGAGGAAGAAGGAAGTTACTAGCAGAAAAACATATGGTCAAACTTGCGAGCTCTAGATAGAGAGGAGCAGCAGCATTAAAAGGGGTGTCCACTTTACTAAACACCATGGGAGGAGTGTGATCATCACCAAGGATTCTTCGTAAACAACCCCCAATGAAGATGAGAATGACATCAACTTTTTAGCCCCCAAGGATTCTAGCTTATTAAATAAGTCGTCTTCCTTTGTCCTTTTGCATGCATGTATTGTTTTGGCCATTGCTGTAAAAGCATCTGATGCTAACCTACCCTAAATAAAAGCACTTTATATGTCATGCCCCAAACCTACCTTTGGGCAAGTGGCAACTGCCGTATAAGCCGCACTTCAATACCACAACTTATACAAGGCTAAAAAGTATCACAAAGCACTACCATTTTATTAATTAACAAAGCGGAAGCAATAACATTTTATATTCAAGCCAGCACTACTCATTCACATCTCTATCTATATTACAAAAATAAATATCGTTCACCAACTAGGTTCTCCCTCACTCCTCGCCAATGGCCAACTTGTAACCTGCGCAACAGGGAAAAAATATGCATATCTGAGTTGCGAAACTCAGTGAGGCTACAGAGAGAGTACCCTAAAAATGAGCATAAGGTATTGTACAAACCAACAAGAAAATATATCCACTAAAATCACATATTAAATCAACATGACAATAACATAACAAGGCAACCAACAGGAATCATCATGAACATGATCATAATATGGCATATAACAGGATATAAAAAATATGATCATAATAGTGTTACTAAATCAAAGATGTCATATCACTTTAATTAAAAATCATCAACTATTCATTCTACATCTAAGGCAACCTCTTATGTTCAAGGTGAACCCCTCGTCAGAGATTTTCCTGAACCCGTCAGTGTCAACTCTATGTTTCTGTCTTATACGCCTGTACACCAATTTTGGCAAAAGGAGCTGGTGACTATGGTACCCCTTCTTTCTAAACACAAGTACCATACAATGTTGTAATTCTGCCCCATGGCAGGATCACCATACCAAAACAACAATCACATCCATCTCCAGCCTGGCAAGCTGAGACCCACTGTATACGATACCAACGAACCAGGACTGCTCAGGGACCCACCACTGTTGAGCATGCCAGAGTCATCAGGTTCCCTAGCCTTGGTAGCGCATTGCACGGTACTGTTCCTAGTACACCCTCTACCTTGGTGTAACACAAATAAGTTGAGTTCTACACCGAAGTGAGATCCCAGCTACACCAAAGTGTTAGTGACTAAGTCAACTGAGCTTGCACCTCTACCGTACTAGCACATGACTCATCACCACATATTGGCACATACCAGTCTAAGAACCCACACATCATCTCCTAGGTTATCATAATCATATGATGTTCTAAGTTCTTAATCATATATCAATTTAGATCACTATAGGTATTATCACAATCATGAACCTAAAGTGTCTCAAGTTTTTATCTCATGTCAACATGTTCCATGTTCCTGCTAAGTGTCACTACATCTCTAACAAGATGAACATATCAATAAAAACAAAACATGAGTATAAACATCAATATCATGCATATAACAACATTATACATACACCAACATGGTATCACTTTCTAACTTGCATTTAAAGCAAGCATATAATAACATCATACATAAACTAAAATGATACAATATCAACTAGCATGATATAACTTTCAACTCATATTAAAAGCATGCATATAAGTTTTAACAATTTACATGTTAATCAAATATGCAACTAAGCAGATATAAAACTCATCGGTATGTACAATAATTAACAACGACCCTTAGGACTCAGCATCTATAGTAGGCCAAATACATTTGAAATCATAAACCCACACATGAGTCTCAAAGCAGATATTTAAACAAGAATCACAGCTTGGTCGTGATTCTTTAAGCAAACAAGTAAGCAAACAATCAAACAAAGTAATTCCTTTCTACTTCAACACAAATCACAGCTGTGATTTATCAAGCAATAGCACTGCAAACACAACCTCCTAAAATAAATCCAATACAATCAAACAAGCATGCATAAATATCATATCTCAAACAATCTTCCTAACAACCCCCACTACTCACAACCTCACACTAAATTTTATTTAATTACCTTTAAGTTAATTAAATAATTTAAAAATCTTAAATAAACACAACCACTACAAACATACATCAAACCAACCTTAGCTACAACCATAAAATTTGTTTACATTTAAATTATACCATAAGATCATAAATTGAATACTTATTTGCACAAATATATTATTCTAACAATTTAAATCAATTATACCACCTTAATTAATCATATGGATAAATTATATCACCTTAATTAATCTAAAAATAATTTTTAATAATTTTGTAAAAATCCAATTACTATCAATAAATATATTAAATCACAACTTCCCAATTTCATTGATTAGAAAATCTAATTAACCTAATTATCTATTTAATCACAATATAAAATTTATAAATTCTGTAAAAATTTTAATTAAATCATTTTGATTCTGTTTAACATGAGTCAAACATAATAACACCTACCAAAATATTCTTTCATGTAAATAACATACAAATAATTCATTTAAGACTTAAATAAACCCAAATCACCTTAATTAAATCAAAACACTACCTTAACAGTTCGAAAAAATTATAATTAAATCATAAAAATTATGTCTAAGCATAATCTAGCGTTATAAATTATTTCATATTTTTCTGATATCATTAATGCACTCAAACCCTTAAACCCAACCTAAAATAATTCAAAAACCACCCCTAAAACTTGCTAAACATTCTAAATAAATTCTTAAAAGCTTAAAACTTACCAACGAATCTATAGAAATGTTGAATCCAAGTAAACTGGTTGAAAAACCACGTAAACTAGCTAAATCTACGTTTGAACCGCAGCTGAACCGGTCTTCATCTGAACCGGACCGGACCAGCTGGTCGAACCGACATGGACCGAGTCGCCCGCACGTGCCTCGAACGCGCTGGCCCTCCTTCCTCTCTGCCGCTCGACACCACCTCGTACCACCCGCGAATCACCGCCGATTCCACTCATCTTCACCGCTGCAGCCTCACCGGAGCAATACGTAGCCGGCGCTACGTCTTCCTCGACCTTCCGGCCGCCTATTCGCACCACCGGTAGAACCCAGTTGCTCTTGGCGGCTGCTGCGTATCAAGCTCCCCTGCCACGCTGCTCGATCGGCGATTCCGGCCACCCTCAAGCTGTCGTCGGCGCCTCCACCGTTCCAAATCGACTCAGTAGAAGTCGAATTGCTTTCAGGAGCTTTGCTGCTAAGAGGAAAGTGTTCGCCGTATCTTCTCGCCAGCAAACTCGAACGAAACAAAGACGTCCTCTGTTCCGCCGTCCTCCTCAAGCTCTCCGCCGACCTCCGGCCCTCTCGCTCTGCCTACCCGAACCCTACCCCTCGCGAGACGAGTTGACTACAGAGGAGAATCCATTTTGTAGCCTTATCCTTTATTAAGAACCCTTACTGTATTCTCACTTTGGGATACCATTCCTACCTCAAATTCTCAACCATAATTTTCATACCCAACTAAAAGGTAAACTAAGATCGAAGATAGTGAGATGTATCAATCATTATAGCCAAGTATCATACATCTGAAATTTAATCACCATCAGGTTTACCTTGTCCCAGAGATTTAATCACCCTGAACGCTCTAAGTGTCCAATCCCTGTTAAATTTGGTAGAAACCTTCTTCACTGATGCGAAAACCTACCTTCAAAATTTTTGTTTAATCTGATCCCTATGTAGGAAGTTATGACCTTCCAAAGTTCACTAAATCTTGAAAATTTAGTGTGCCGAAAATTGATACCCTTGAGTTGAAAATCCAATTATCTTTCCACTTAAATCTGTCATGTCTATGCTACCAGTAGAATACATATCCATTCGCTTCTCTTACCATTGGACTATAATCTTCTAGTTGTGAAACTAAGTCTCATTCTTTAACATAATAAGTATTATGGACTTATGTGAAAAAAAAAATACTGAAATTTTACCTTGACTACATTCGAAACCTTGCCAATTTCAGTCTTAATCCTTTCGCCCTTGCAATGGTGGGAGGGAAGGCTCTCCGCGCCCTTCGTCGGCGTATTCAGTAGGAACAGGGAGACTCCCCTGTTTGTCGTTTGTTCACCGCCTCCCACCCCATCACAGCTCGCCGGAGCTGCCACAACACCTCACCGGCTTCGCGGACGATGACCCCGCTCGCCCGCTCCCTCCTCCGTTGAAGAAGACAGCCGGCGGCGGCGTGTGGAAGCCCACCGCGCCGTAACCCTCGGGGAACAAGGTCCAGCCATGTTCGCCGAGGGTTTTTAACTCCTCTCCGCTGGCTTTTAAAAAAAAAATTTTTACTTTCCTATAAAAGAAATCAATTTAAATAAAAAAATTATTTTTCCTAATTTAATTTAAATCTAAAAATATCTTTTCTGTATTTAATTTAAAATTTTATTATAAAAAAATTCTAAATTTTAATTTTTTTAATAGAAAATAGAATTTACATTATAACTCTAAGACGAGGCAAGACATAAATTTTTTGAGTATATCCACTAAAACTTTAGATATGAGCTTTCTCATGCTATTTTTAAGGCTAATTAGCCTAAAGCCCCTAATTGAATCTGCACTCTTCTTTGGAATTAGGGTAGTATGAGTCATGGATATTTTTCTTGTATTCACATCTCCTTCCTTGAACTTTTGAAAGATTTTCATAATATCACCTTTTACCTCATCCAAAATTATAGTGTAGGAATCAAGAATAAATTGTCAAGACCTAGAGCTTCATTTTCCCTAAGTCGTTAATTGCACCTTTTACTTCTCGATAAAATCATCCTACAAGTTGTCCAATGACATACTTTGAGGTTGATAGGATTCCTCCCACCTAATGAGAAGCTTTTGATGGTGTTGTATCCCCAAGAGTTATTTATGATGGTTATATTGTAAGATCTATTTTTGATCCAAGATTTCATATCCATTTAAATTCAGCAAACTAATATGGTTCCTCCAATGTTTAATACTAGCATATATATGAAAGAACTTTATATTTTGGTCTCCATCTTTACACCATCTAATTTTAGCCCACTCTTTTTAGGACAGTTCTTCGACTACATAACAGTAATCCAATTTTTTGCTTTAAGGCTCTCCATGCATCAAGCTCCTAATGTACTAATAACCCCCCCCCCCCCCCCCCCCCCCCCCGGCTTTAACTGAGAGGATATTGCCAAAGCTTCAGTGGATCTTCTATATGAGAGAATTATGCACTTTCTGCTCAACCCTTCTAAAATATTTTCCTAAAAGTCTGTTGCTTCAACTAATAGCTTTTCAAATTAGCGAGATGGATGATGGTCTATGAGAAGTTTTGAAGCTGAAAATTAGCGGTGAGTGATTCGACAACCACATATTCCCTGCAAATCATGTGCCAAAGTGTAGATAATCTTGTGCAGTTATATTTAACATTACTCTATCTAGCTTCACAAATGCATGTGGATGATGGTGATTTGTCCATGTGAAGGCCATTCCTATGATTGATATCTCCATCAGTTTTAGATTAGTGATAAGTCTAGAAAATTTTATTAAATCTCATAGGTGACCAATATAATTTAGCCTTTTGATCGAATCTCTTGTTAAGTTGAAATCACCCCCATAATAATTATTTTATCTTGACAAGCTACCTTCTCTAGCTCTTGCCATAAGCATTTCCTACCTTCATGATGCAGGGGGTATTTACTTTAAGAATCATCTGACTTTGCTTGCATTTTAACTCCACTGATATATGAGTCTCACCAATATTAGATATGGCTAAGTCCCAAAGATCATTGTGTCATCCAATCAAAAGACCACCACTCCTTGGTGATAAAAGAAAATGCATTTGAACCTGTAATGCTCCTAATTGTTGAATCTGTGCACATCATCATTTTTGTCTCTTGCAGGGCAAAAATTTAAATTTTCTCATCATTCAACATGTTATTTACCATTCTTCTTTTCCTCATTCTATTGAGGCCTCTAACATTCCAAAATAAGATTTTAAAATTTAACTTATTAATGATCTTTTAAGTTCCAATCCTGCTATATATTTAACATGTTCTAAAATCTTGTCCGGCATGTTATATTATTTTTTTGATATGTGCTATACAATCACCATGCGGACATAGATATAAATGATGACATATTAGGATCTCTTAGGAGACATCACCGGAAGTTAGACAGAAAAGGAGCATTCCTTACATACCCCGTTTGACCACCGCGTGCCGCCGATGGTCAAAATGGTGATGTTTCTCTACGCATCACTCTCGAGGCTATACATAGCTTAGATACTGGGAGCTGGTAGGGAAAGGGACTGTACAAACTCCAAGGTCATATTAGACCGGAAATATGGAGCAGGTCCCTACCCGAAAATTTATACCCACACAAGTGTCGTTTAGGCGATCCCGTGATAGTCCTAAGATGGCTAGCGAGGATGAGCCCTACCATGGACTTGGCATCGATGGAGTCGAGGTTGCCACAGCCCATTGTGCGGATGTGCATCAAATCTCGGTCGACGTTGACTGTTATTGGACTGGAAAGGTGATTCCCTATGCGAAGCCTTGGACAATAGATCCGTAGACCACGCGGCTATCATCCATGACGTTCTGCAGACAGTCGGATGAGTAGTCCGGATCCTAAGGTTATTTTTATCGGTTAGCCGTGGCCGATTAGTCTTGTTGATGGTGACCTTGTCTTCGGACAGTGTTGTAGTACTACACGAGTCGTCGTTGCCCCTACGGAGTCCGGGGAGGATGTAAGGGCACGGCAGTTTCGCTAAGGGAGGAATCGAGGGCGACTAGCGAGACAGTGGAGAGTGATCAAGGGTCACCCGTCCTCTCCGCCAACATCAGTGCAACGGGCATAGGTAGAGACAGAGACAAAAGACACTAATGGGCTTAGAGATGCCCTTAGCCCGGGCTATTCACTAAGCATAGGCTGGCAGCCCGAGTTTTGAGACGTAAGGTCGTATTACAAAATAGATGACATACACTGATGATATAGTCGCCAGATACAACTTAGGTGACATCTAGTGATATGCATGTTTGTATTTGCTTACTCTGTTATACTACTTTTATGACATGAATTACATGTATCAAGGAAAAAATGACGATTAATAAACCAAAGGCATCCTAGAGTACTCCTCCTAACCTTTGATTTCCTTATTCAGTTTCGAGCCGTAATTTCGCACTAGGCCGCAAGGCCGAGCACACCACTTTTCCCCGTGTGTGCAGGGTTAGTCACGACAGTAAAGGTTATTGACGAGGACTACGCCATTGGAGGTATACTCCAGCATTTATTTAGATGTCGTTGCTTCCGATTCTAGATTTGTATTAGGAATATATCGGGATTGTACTAAATGGATTGTAGTAGTGTTTTATGGATTTTAGACTGATCTGTACTCTTTATGCCTTGTATGGATCCCAGGGTTCATAAGGCGGTTGCCCCATGACCCGACAGGAGGGTCGGGCATGACATATTGTTTGAGTGAAAATAAGTAAAGGTCCTGGCTGCCAAAGAGAAGTGTTTGGTTAACAAAGGTAGAAATCCTTGTCACTGTTTATACCATAGATTTGAGCAACAATTGAACTGCCTGGCTGAACAGATTATGCAGGACAATTGTCTGTGTGCTGCCCAACAAATGATTCCACCGTAATGCTGAGAATAGGGACCGATCGCCAGAGTTCAACGATTTCAAATTAATACTAAGAGGTTGTCGATGGCATACTGAGTGATGGGAGGAGATTGGGCATAGGGATTGAAGGAAGAATTTGGAGCTTGAGACGAGCAGGCGTAAGGAAGGAAAGAAGTGATGCGAGCTAACTGGAAAAACTGGGGGAAGTGGGAGATGAATCAAAAGATTTGAATGATCAAAGCGTGAGGATCTAGCAGACGAAGCATAGGAGCAAAAGAGGGCTACTAAGGATTTGGAGCACTCCCGCCGGTGGCTAGAACCGTAGGTTGAAAATGGGGACAGGAAGGCCAAGGGTCACTAGAGTCACCATCTTCTTCAGTTTGATACATTCATTGATTGGGAATGACAATGAAAAAAGAACTAAAAATACCGATGAAAAAAGAACTGAAAACACCCCAAATCACATACAAAAAATGACACTATGATGAAGAAAGAAGTCGCTAGTGGAAAAAGGAGATGGTCATACTTGCTAACCTCCATGGAGATGAGAAAAATCATAGGAATAGAAGCAAATAGGTGTACTTGTTTATCTATTGTTTAATATTTGTAGGTGATTCGTGGTTTTGGTAATCTATACTTGGATAATGATCGCATTCTTAACTAAGCGATCACACACATATCTGCAGAAGGACCAAGATGATGATTCCATATATAAGAGGGCGGTTTAGTGATATGATTCTCACTTATGGTGCAAGATGTTATGAGTTCAATTATCGCAACACCCCTTCCTCTTGCAGTTGATGTCATACTTATCTCCATCGGGAGCTGTTCATTCTTTATACTCGACTATGAGGAAATATATCATGCGATTGCATTTTTGCAATGAAGAAGCCTCAAATCACACTCCTCATAGGGTGTTTGATCTAGTAGTGTGATTCTCACTTTGGGTGTGATAGATTGTGAGTTTGATTCTTGCAACACCCCTTTTGCTACTGTTGCTACTCACTGTTGATATTTTTCGGAGCTCACATGAATGACCATATCCTTTTTCTACTAGCAACTCCTTCATCCTTGTATCATTTTTCATATGTGATTTGGGGTGTTTTCGGTTCTTTTTTCATTGCCTATCTTAATCAATAAATGCATCAAATTGCTTTGAGAAAACATACCAGGGTGTACTTTTTTATCTATTATTTAATCTTTGTAGGTGAATAGTAGTTTTGGTAATTTATACTTAGATGATGATCGCACTCTTAACTAAGCGATCATACTCTTATCTGCGGAAAAACTTGAATAAATATTATACATGTGAGAGGGTGTTTGGACTAGTAGTATGATTCTTGCTTCGGGTGCGAGTGGTCGAGAGTTCAATTCTCACAACACCCCTTCTCCTTGAAATTGGGTGTCATTCTCATCTTCATCATGGGGCTGTTCATTCTTCACCCCTTCTCGTAGAAGTTGGTGTCATTCTCATCTTCATCATGGGGTTGTTCATTCTTCACCCCTTCTCCTTGAAGTTGGTGTCATTCTCATCTCCATCATGGGCTGTTCATTCTTTGTACTTGGTTTTGTGAAAATAGCTCCTAAATCGCAAGCTGTGATAATTTTCTTTTTTTTGTCTTTACTGGTATGATAATTAGCAAGCAAGAAAAAGCTCCGTGTGTCTGCCATCCTTCTACGCTTGTGTCTAGGTTTAGCCAAAACTGGATGTCACTTCCATACCCAATCGTGTAGTCGAGATTTATCATGAAGATGCTTTTTAACTTAAAGGTAGCATGCTACCTGTGTTTTTCTCTGCATACTACTTTTTTTCCTCAAGCATCTACATGTGGAAGACCTACCCGAAATTAGCTTCCACAGCCATGATCCAAGCCGAGCTTCATTGTGAGTTCAATGTCAAGGACTCCATGATCACCATTTATTATTTTCGTAGTTATAATATTCCAATTGACTGGATTGAGTGTATATTCTGCCCGCTTTCTTCCCCAAAGGAAACATCTCAGGCAATCAATCTCCTCAATTACCTGATGGCCAAGTTGTATGAGGGAATGGAGGATAAAATAGAATTTATCAAACATAAGTTTCCCTGCCTTTGATCACAGCCGCCCTTTCCATCTGTCAAGGTGTCCGTCTATGTTGGAAATTATGGCTTTCGAGTCATTCTTCTTGAGTGAAGTATCCCTTAAAAGAAGTCCTAGATACTTTACAGGGAAATATCCTGCTGGGTAATTCAGCAGAATAGTTATGCATTGTTACATGTTGTATAATATCATCAGTGAAACCAACATATGTGACTCCTTGTATTCCGTTTAAACACCTTTAATCAGGCCTTTCTGATCTGCTTGTTTGATCATACAGGCAAAACACTCTCATGATGATCACAAATAGGTATGGGGGCATAGTATTGTGCTGACTTAATCCCTGCTTATGTCTAAAAGGCCTGCTATCATCTCCATTGACAATCACTGCTGAGTCAGCCTTTATTACTGATTGTTATCCACTATATCCATTTGCATGTTAGGTAATTTGACCTTAGGACTTGTACAATGAAATCCCAAGATATCATATCAAATGCCTTCTCAATGTCAAGCTTTATGAGAAGACTGTTCTCTTTTGCCTTTCTACAGACATGTGCTGTCCCTGCAACTACAGTATATAGGCATTAGCTGCAGATCTCCCTTCGATGAAGGCACTTTGAGTTTTAGCATAAGCTCTGGCATGAGCTATTTAAGTTTTCTCATGTTGTTTTCTAGGTTAATTGGTCTAAAATCAGCTATAGTATTAGAACCTTGTTTTTTTGGTAATTGAATAATGTGGCTCATGGAGATCCTGCATCTCTTTTGTTTCTTCCACTGCCCCCATGGGTCCAATGAGAAATTTACCATCTGTTCCTCCTACCTTGTACTCCAAGCTGAACTAGAAACCTCCCGTAGCTTGATTATCATCCTCCTTTGTTTCTTAACCAATTTTTCTTCATGAAGTATTTGCAATAGTGATAGTTATATTTGTGCAATGATTAGGTTGGAAAAGAAGACTGTAACAAGAAAAAAGCTGCTTGCAACACTGATCGTCGTAGGAACAGTGCTCAAGGAGCTTACCACAGAGGTGCCTCATGTATAAAAATGATGTTGGATGATTAAAGCTGCAAGTTCATCTTTGTGGTGATTGTTATTGTCAACATATAGGTATAATTGACTTAATTGATAGTATATGTTTTTTAAATAGTGGCATTGGCAGTACTTGGAACTTAAGTCAGCTAGAAATATTGTTGTTTTATTTGGTGTCACTCTACATGGTACATATTGACATATTTGGTGTGCTGGCAAATTTCTAGTATTGGCTGGACTTATTGGTATTGGTTGATTTGTGTACTAGGCCATGCCTGAATTGGGAAATACCAAGAGCACCAGAATGGCCTGCTTGGTATCTTTAATCAATGTTTCAGAGGCACCAAGTAGTTAAAAAAATTCACATTAGGCTGGAATATTTAACGGATGAAAGTGAATTTCCTGCTGGAACTTTCATACAACTAAAGCTCTTAGTTATCAGTACACCTTTATATTACCTAATACTTAACAAATTTGTCATTACTTATCAAATCCTAATTACAATGAAAAGATAATGTGGGATAACCTGGTACAGCAGCCATAGTATTGCAGATACAATGTCATCCGGCAATACTCGCTGTGTAAGTTTGAATTGTATCCTTTTCTTTTGGGCTGATACTCTGGATTCATATTGATTCCCCTTGCTTCTTCTTCTTATTCGTTGCCTTCGTTGCATTTTCGTTGTTGTAATGAAATGAATTTTGTGCTGGCAGTTGCTTGTCCATTACATGCCAATACATGTTTTCTACAGAGACCAAAATTCCATTCCTTTCATGATTATAATAGGATTTCCTTCTATACTCGTGCCTCAGAGAAAATGTGGATAGTAGTGCAGTACAATGACCAAATTGAAGTGCTTTATTTTAACGATGGAATCTAATGCTTTCTTTTGATGCAACCCAGTTTCAATGTATAGCCTCGAATCTGTACAAGTCTTTGGTTAACAATTTGGTGTTATAAGCTTATAAAGCTTGCTCCTCGGGTTTATTTTGATTCACATGCTAGATATTTATTTCATAGAGAAGTGCAGATGGCTTTGTATTATTGTAAGTTCATGGATTTGCATGCCTACTGCATTGCAAAGACCTTGGTGCATATACATGTTTCCAGCTTCATTATCCCTTTCATGCTATTGTTTGAATGCAATTGGGGTTAAAGCTCTCTATTTGAAGAAGATGGCCATCAGTTACTTTTCAAATTTTCTATCTCCATCTTTCTTTAGTTTTCATTGGATCAACTGATTAAATATCTTCTACCAGGCTGATTAAACTGGTTCTGGTTCATTACTCCCAGTGATTTTAAAGATTAAGTTGGATATTATACTAAACTGATGCAACTTGGTAAGCTTGTAATTGTTGAGAATGCAGTACACGAATGGATTGACCCTTGAGATCTTGGAATGATTTGTCTACCAATCAAACTTAGCAGTATCTTGGAGTAGCAGGTTTTGTGTTTTAATACTTTGGCACTAATTAGAATATATATAAACCTAGTCACATGAGTTTGCAGTTCACATAAATTCCCATGGCCATGCTTTGTGTTTTAATCTATAAGAGTGCGCATTATAAACATCAGTGAAGGAAGATAATATATATGCAGGTAAAATGCACATTGGTGAGTTTGATGAACAAAATCCAGATGGGATCTCCAACATTATCTCCTCGACCTACTAAGGTGCAAGGGAGGGCTGGCGCCTGACCAAGGTGTAACAGGGCAAAGGGTAGGGCTCACTTTTATCTCACCACCCTACTTGTCAACAATAACATATCAGAAGAAGAAGTCATGGATATTAGAGATGTAAATGAATTGTGCCCGTATAGTGTATAGTATTGACCCGCTAAGGCACGATATAGAAACATGTCCGCTCATCATTATTCTATAAATTTTTAATAATTTTCTTTATATAATAATAATATAAGTTGTGCTTCAGAGTCTATCATTCCGTGCCTTTGGGCCGCAATATTGCAGTCCGACACTATATGCTTATAATGGTAATCTATGCTAGAAATGATCCGCCAATCAGCATAGTCCAAGTCAAGCCAAGTGATATGCACACGCCTCGACTTAAGATGCGTGCAAGCAAGTTGGTCCCGATCTTTCGTCGTCATAAGAAACATCACGAGGACTTCTCGATCCTAACATTGTTAGTAAAGACAAAAGAGAAATTCCATCAAACTAATAAATTATTTATGAAATACTCTCGATCCTCACAAACCTTATCACCTGAAGCTCTTACCCTTCTCAAAAATTGCTCACTTGTTTGCTGGTTCGTGATAACGTGATCAAGGCTAATTTTAGGGAGCTCTAGGTGGGGATATGTTTGTAGCAAAGAGAAAAAAATAATAATTCAAGAAATTACAAAGTTGACTCAATCAAGCAAGGTAGAATGTGTCAAAAGGAAGAATAAGTACGAGCAAGGTAGAATGTGTCGAAAGGAAGAATAAGTGCAAGGATAATTATAATTCAGATAAAATATATATATCTTTTGTTTATTATCTCTCTCTCTCTTTCTTTTTTTCTGCAATAAGGATAAAAATTCAACAAAGCAAACGGAAATTAGGAGATAACAAAAAAAAGAACAAAATAAAAGATTTTGATGTTGGGAAAATAAAAGAGAATCTACTAAAAGATAGATGAATTCATACTGGTAACGAAGTCTCTGATACCACCTGATATGCACACGCCTCAACTTAAGATGCGTGCAAGCAAGTTGGTCCCGATCTTCCGTCGTAGGAGAAATCCTTAATGCGGGGGGGGGGGGAGTTGTGACTTTGATTTTTGCTTTAGTCACCACTTTTGTAATGCTTTTGCTACAAACTTGAAGTCCAATTTCTTTGATCACATCTTGAGTGATCCTTCCGCTATTGCTCTTTCAATTCTCTTGAATTATTCGTGTCGTTCTTCATGAACAGGTCAGTCGTGTTTGACGCGGTTGATAACCAAATGAGGAGTGGTCTAACGATTGTGAGGTTGTTGGTCGCGTTCTTAGATCGTGGTTAGCCTCCCCTTCGTCAAAGTCACAACTCCCTCCCCCCACATTAAGGATTTCTCCTACGATGGAAGATCGGGACCAACTTACTTGCACACATCTTAAGTCGAGGCATGTGCATATCGCCAAGCCCATGCTGTCCATGGGTGATACGACCCATTATGCATCTCTAGTGGAGGGGTGGCATCATGTTACACTCTCAAACTCGAGTCCAACTCAAGTTTAGTCTTAATTAGCTCACACACTCATCCACGAGTACCCCAAGGGAGGTCCAGGCATCAAAGACAAGCAAAATGTGCACGAGCACAAGAGGATTCGAACCCTGCAAGATATAATGGTGACATGGTCAAAGGGAGTGGACTATGATCTGAGCGAGTGCATCATGATCACTATCCATAATACCTATTTTAGGTTCAGGTCACAGCCAAAGTCAAGGCATTGGAGAGCCAAAGCATTCAATCATCATCAAAGGAACAAAGTTTGATGTGAGCTTAGGGTAAGAGTATTTTGAGGGTGATTATAGAGTACTTTGAGAGGTTTTACTAGTGCTTGAGTAAAACAATCATTTTCCCTCTTCGTTCATCCTATTCTTGGTGTTTTTTCTTTTCGCAGTCTAGGTTTGTGAGCACCGAACCCGCAGTACGGTGTTGATCACTGGAATCCAACTCACTAAGTAAGTGAAGAAAAGATTGGATCGTGACACACTACCTGCTATGCACCTCTAATGGAGATCTCTTGTAGGAGCTGAATGATCCCCATCAGAAAATAATATATATATATATATATATATATATATTGATAGGATAGCCATAGGTTAGCTTACCGCTGACTTATTGATTGAAGAGAGCGTTAGCTTACCGCTGACTTATTGACTGAAGAGAGCAAAAATGGCCAAGATCAGCCGAAGATGATAAGGTATCCTGTTGGTCAACTTACCTCGCCCTAAAAAAATTTAAGACCGAAATCAACAGAAATATCACTTTTAGAGAACCCTAAACAAATTATAGGGACTGAAAAAATCAAAATCAACCAATCACTTTCTTATCCTCATTCTGGTGATAAGACCCGATAATAAATAATCAAATTACCCGTGACCTGAAGCTTAGCTTAATAAAGAAAAATAGAAGTAAGAAGATCATGTCAAAATTCTTAAACCCATCCGAATTAGAAAATTTTAACTCTTATGAATTTTACCCCCAATAAATGAAATTAATATACCTAGAGACCAACCTATCACCTAGGCATAAAAATAAAAATAATAAGTCCTCTAGATTATAAATAGTAAAGATAAATTATAGAGAAACAGTGCAATATTAAGCAGATGATCATCTACAATGTTGGCCAGGATCATCTTCTTTGCAGAAGTGACGGCAGCCACACTAGCTCTAATCCTCCTGCCTTTCCCTCTCGCTGGTCCCCAGGAAATCCGCAGAGGGCCGCCCTGGGCCACGGCTGGCCCTCTCCCTCCACATTCACCCCCCCGGCGTCGGCAGTCGTCCCCATCAACCGGCAGGCGGCATGGAAGCAGCGCCTTCGTCTTTTGCCACGAGATCATGGAGCTCGCCGCGTTCAACATCGTGCACCTCGCCCTCGACGCGCCCCCGTTCTCGGGGAGCCTCAGCGTGGAGGGAAGGAGGCCGGTGGAGCGCAGGGCCGCGGAGGAGCTCGTAGTGGTCGGAGGAACCGGGGCGCTCGCCTTCGCTAGGAGCTTAGCTGCTTTTACTGTCGCATACACGGAGGAACCGGGGCGCTGGCCTTCTGAGTCAGTTTTGTATTATTAGATTAAACAGCACTTGCATCTCGAACCTAAAGGAGAAGAGTGAAAGAGAATAAACATAAATTGTAGCAGAGTGAAAGGAAAAAAGAAAAAGGTGGATCTCTTTTTATTCCTCTGTGGTACAAAGAACAGCACCTATTATCACTAGTTTGGTCTATGAATGAACAGCTAGGCCTTTATCTTTCAAAGAAGATTATAAACAATATAAAGAATCTTTTACAGGTTTGCTGAAGGTGTAGGAAAGCAAAGTTATATCAGGACTGTTTTGGGAGTTGTGCCCATCAACTTATTCCTTCAACTCTGAAGATTTATTTATCAGGTCCATCACACCTGCCTGAAGAATCAGCAGCACGGCGTGCCCATGCCTGGATTTTGCATGTGAGATTGACTGCATCTCCATGCTCTCCGCGAGCTTCTGGATCGCAGGAGAACGATTGTTAGGATCTTAATCATAGTCATAGGAGGAGGAAGAACATGTTTCTGTAGAAATGTACTAAAACCCCGACCTTGAGGTTGAATGCCCCAAATCTGGATTCAGCAATTTGCCATCCTCTGCTCCGCTTCGTCTGTTCTGAGCTCGCAAACATGACGTACAAGCCTATTACGAAGGTAAGCGGAGCATTTCCAGAACATATCTGTTGGAAGCAGAATGTTAATGATTCTTTTAGACCATGCTAAAAAGATTAACGAGGACAGATTAAATTTATGTCAAATCTCAGATAAATCTTGAAAAATCCTCATTTCGCAATATAAGTGTTATATAAAATATTCACCCTTTTCCTTTTAGGAAGTGAAAATTATGACATAATTCTGCTTAAAATCTTTAACTTGACCCGGTCTAATCTAAGTATAAAAATAGTCCTAGATTGATGGAGAAATAATAAATTGGTCATAAATAGATAATATATGATACTTCCTTTAGAATTAGCATTCAAAAATATTATATAAATTATTTATGTTTCCATCAATTATACTACTATTTATTATCTATTACTTGGTCTTATTCTATTAAGTCCATTATTGTTAGCGACCACATAGATCAAAGCGACCCCTCCAAGGAGGGAAGTTGAATCCCGTATCTAACTTTCTTAACTTCTTCCTATTATATACTATTTATAGTCACGATGGAATGAGGAAAAACTAATCATCCAATGAAATATATATTACATTAGAGAGAGATTATTGCAAGGAGAGAAAGTCTAAGTTAAGATTGTAAACTCAGAAGTTGAGGGTTTTACTGGTACTTTATAATAAAGTAATTATTTCTCTCATTTCTTATTGTTGGTGTTCTTCAACTGTTTTCCAAGGATTGTATCGTCCATAACATTAGCGATACGCCACATACTCGAGCATTTTCTTCATCAACATTAAACGAAGTTTGGCGGGTGTGACAATTATCTTATCATGTTAATTGATCTTATCATATATCAAGAAATCTTTAATAGTAGAACTATATCTAAGTAGGGGAATCAATGTTTTACTCCCAATCAATCTTATATTCGATGAAAAGTACTTGTACTGAAAATTATGATCAAGAATTGGTCTATGAAAAGTACTCATACTAAAAATTAAAAATTATGATCAATAATTAATCTATCAATTAGTGTGCTGCATCCTCCTAGGTCACTGTCCAGTGTCGAGGACGACTAACTTGGTCAACGTCAACTCTAACCATCGTAACTAATGAGAAAAAAATGAACAATGGGAGAGGTAATTTAACTAAATCATCATTAACAGTGGAAGTGATTGCTCAACAGGTTGAGCGAGCGTGCATTATTTATTATATAATGTTTTTGATGTAAAAAAGAAATAATTATTGCAGTTGGAGGAGTCCGTGAAAACGAATGCATTTAGCGTCAAGACGACTCTTCTAAATCTGTCGGGATGGGTTTGATGGTTCATCCATTAATGGGGGGTAGTAGATGTACATTTATTTAGTTAGTTCATATTATAATGTTTGACTAAAAAGATGATGGATTTAAAACTTGTTAAAATCTTTTTTTTAAAAAAAGTGATCAGGTTAATTTGTATAGTTTTAATTCTAAGTCTATTTTATTTTTTTTTAAGAAAAAAAAGAGGAAAAAGAATGTGGCAAGCAGGAATGATCGTAGGATTGAATGTTTCATGGAGATGGTAGAAATTAAGAAGTGAATAGTTTGATTGATGGGTCAAGTCTTTTACTACCATTCAGAAGAAGAAAACAAAATAAAAAATAGTAAGTCATCGGTGGGTCAATAGACGGAGTCAACACTTGCATCGTCACCTCCTACGGCGTAATTAAATTATCTGAGGTGAGGAAAACAAAGTATACAGCAACAAATTATGATGGAGGTTACGCTTCCCCCACTGCATTACTACTTTTATATAGCTTACCTGATGCTCGCTGTATATATAATATATATATAGCGAGCCATCGCAACTTACAGATACAGACACAGAGAGAAAGAGTGAACGAGGGAGAGAGGTTAAGGGAGCATGGATCAGTGCCGGGCTGTTGTTAATTAATCGGCTGTGCTTCATCATAATACTGCCGATGGTGATGATAGCCGCCGGAGCAGTGGCGTCCGCTGCCTCTCGGCCTCACTGCCGATCCAAATGCGGCGACGTCGACATCCCCTACCCCTTCGGCATCGGCGACGGCTGTTACTTGGAAGGTTTCTCCCTAACTTGCAACGCCACCACCCGAGGCGAGAAGCCTTTCTCGGGGGATGTTGAGGTCGTCAACATCTCTGTGCCGCAGGGCCAGATTCGAGTGCTCAACCACATCTCTTGGCAGTGCTATTATCTCACCACCCATTCCATCAACTCCTCCGACTGGTATCTTTCTCTGGCAGATACATTTAGATTCTCCGATGCGCTCAACAAGTTCACCGTCATCGGCTGCTACACCCTCGCTTATATCTATAACCCCAAGGAAGCAAACGAGAGGCCGTACCTAAGTGGGTGCGTCTCCACGTGTGAGAACGAACAGAGCCTCGTCAACGGCACCTGCTCTGGAACCGGCTGCTGCCAGACCTCCGTACCCAAGAATCTCGACTACTACACAGTCGAGTTCGACGCCAACTTCAACACCTCCGGCATCTGGAATTTTAGCGATTGCAGCTTCGCAGTCATGTTGGAGGCAAATTGGTTTCAGTATCAAACAAACTACAGCACGACTTCAAATTTCTGGTACGAAAATAACGGGACGGTGCCGGTGGTGCTGGATTGGGCCATCAGAAATAATCAAACCTGTGAGGTAGCACAGCGCAATCAGACCTCTTATGCCTGCGTCAGTGGGAACAGCGTGTGCCTCAACTCCTCCAATGGTCCTGGATACCTTTGCAATTGCTCTAAAGGATACCAAGGCAACCCTTACCTCAAGCACGGATGCCACGGTACTACATTATATCTGTACCCCCCTTATCATTCATATATGCATTATCAATAGTCCTTTATCTATTCTCTAATTTCTATATTCCACTTGTGCGCTGATTTTTCATCTGCTACGACTTTTAATTGATTCCAGATATCAACGAATGCGATGGACAACATCCGAATCAATGCTCTTCTGGTGCGAGCTGCCAGAACCAACCAGGCAACTACACATGCTCTTGCCCTCGAGGAACGCACGGTGAACCTTACAATGGAACATGCACTGCGAACCAGAAACTCCCCTTAGTAGTGAAGGTGGTCATAGGTAATTACCATCGCTCTCCCTCAATTAATAATCCCTTCCACCACTAGCATATATCACTAACAACATATGTTCCTATTTCTCCTTGAATGCTTATGCCAGTAGCTAGCTCTCTTCTTTCCTGATTACATTTTTTTTTCTCTTAATGACAGATCTGCTCAAGAAATTAAGGTAATTTTTCATCTAGAATGGAGCCATAGGAATTAAAATTGGGTTACTTTCCAGAGTCTGCTCGAGCATAGATGACTACTTCATGAACTTTGCAGATTTTAGAGGTTTTCCTTAATTACCTATACAAAACGATGAGAGCAGCAATATTACGTCCATCTGCGTAGACTTAAACGACTAAGTTGAATGATGCATAGTTGTTGTGACCATTTCCATTTATCTCTCTGCTCGTGGATATATGTGTGTGTGTGTGCGTGCGCGCAGGTACCTCCAGCGGTCTAGCATTTATGTTTTGCTGCAGTATACTCATTTGCATGGTTGTCCAAAGAAGAAAACTTATGGAGGTCAGAGAAAGATACTTCAGAGAGCATGGTGGTAGGCTGCTACTCGAAGAGATTAAGAAAAAACAGGGTCTTGCCTTCAAGATATTTAGAAAAGAAGAATTAGAAAAGGCAACCGATAAGTTTCATGAGAATCGGGTGATAGGGCAAGGGGGACATGGAACTGTATACAAAGGGGTCTTGGAAGATAGAAGCACGGTTGCTATAAAGAAATCTAAGATAATTGATGAGAGCCAACAAAATGAGATTGGAAAAGAGATGCTTATCCTATCACAGATCAATCACAAGAATATAGTTAAGCTTCTAGGTTGTTGTTTGGAAGTGGAGGTACCGATGTTGGTCTACGAGTTTATTTCCAATGGGACCTTGTTTCATCTTATCCATAATAGCAATATGTCTCTTTCTCTGGCCATTCGCTTAAAGATCGCTTATGAGTCTGCCGATGCTCTAGCCTACTTACATTCATCTGCTTCACCTCCGATCATTCATGGTGATGTGAAGACTTGCAATATTCTTTTAGATGAAAATTACAATGCAAAAATCTCTGACTTTGGAGCTTCAAAGTTTGTTCCTAAAGATGAAGACCAGTTTGCTACCCTAGTTCAGGGAACTTGTGGTTATTTAGATCCTGAGTACCTCTTGACATGCCAACTAACAAATAAAAGTGATGTTTATAGTTTCGGAGTGGTTCTTTTGGAGGTACTGACGGGTCGAAAGGCAATTTACTTTGAGGGATTAGAAGAAGGAAGATCCCTTGCATCTAGTTTCTTCTTGGCTATGGATCAAAATAATTTTTCAGATATCTTAGACAATCGAGTCAAGAATGAAGGAGATCTGGAGTTGTTTGAAGAACTTAGTGAGCTGATAAAAAGATGTTTGGATTTGAAGGGAGATGCAAGGCCTACGATGAAGGAAGTGGCAGAAGAACTAGACAAGCTAAGAAAATTCCAGCAGCATCCATGGGTGCCCCAAAACTCTGAGGAGATTACCAGCTTGCTGAGTGAACCGTCAGATTATGTGATGGATATGACTGCCTGCTATAATACTTCAGAGAAAAGATATGCCTTAAACATTGAATCTGGAAGGTAAAAAGGCTTCCACAACACCCAATCACATCTACTACTTCATTCATCTACATTATTTCTTCTTGAAGCTACTTGGAAAGAAGAGTCGTTCCAATTGTGCTAGTGATTAATTTTGCGTGCTTATGATTGTGAAAAAGTGTATTTTTCATGAAACCTGCACTTAATTTGTGCCATTGTTGTTCTACTTATGTGAATCTCTGTGTGCTTCCCCTAGAGTCATGTTACCAAAGTATATGTCAGTCTCTAGTCAGCAACGCTGTGTGTAATAGTTGATTCACTGCATTCTTTTGTTGTGTAGAATGCTTGAGGAACAAATATTTTAAATGACACTTTAGCAGGGTCCTCTGTATTTGATGCAAATACATGCTCAATCTGTTCTTGAAGATGGAATGGATTGACAATATCGTTCCAACCACTCTTGAGTCACAATCTCGAAAAAAAAAAACAAAAGAAAAAAAGGAGAGGATAAAAACTACACGGTGTAGGGAGGAAGGAAAGTGTTAGTAAACAATAAATGCTTTGAAATGCAGGAAAATTAAAGCTTTGAAAATTCCATTCTTGTTTCTCTAAAAGTATCATTTTCGTGGACAGACTTGGAAGAAAAAGCAAGCAGGGTCGTCCATGGATTGATTTATGAAGGAAGAGGCTGGGAAAATTCAATTGTGTGAGCTGGCCGTACGTGCATAAGCCCAAACTTAGCTGATCTTGGACTCCAATAAAATTTATCGTGTACATTTTTCCTGATTGCTTGTTCTGGATCCATAAATAGAGAAGAAGAAGCTCTCAGGTCAGTTAACTCTCACATCAAAAGAGAAGAGAAGATCCACGCTGCATGGTTAAGGATGGCCTCTTTAGTGCTCCCACGGCTGCTGCTGGTGGTGGCCACCGCCGCCGCAGTGTCCGCTGCCTCCCTCCCGGCTGCCCCATCCACGTGCGGGGCGGTGGACATCCCCTACCCCTTCCCCACCGGAGATATCTTAATTTGACCTATAGCAAGAAGTTGTACCTGTGGATGACAACATCAGATGCTGCAGATATCTTAATTTCATTCAGGTTTGTTCATAGGAGGAGATGAGCAAGCTTAAAATGGAAGAGGGTGGAAAAATATGGATATGATCCGGTGTCGGTCAAAATTGAGCTAATTTAGTGAGGTGCTGAGCTGGATTTGTTGATTCTTTCAGCGGGTTCTGTGTATCCATCAGCCAATAGTCATGGAAAGCAGTAGCTCACTGGCGGTGATTAGGTTCCTGTCGGACGATCTTAACTGTATGCTCTTGTAGGTTTGCGTTTGATCATCTTTCAACTCTCACACATGGAAAGCAATAAGAATTCATCGCCTCAGCTGAGAGGCAAGCGCAAACTGCTTACGGCATGGCCGGACAGTGCTGAGGAGTTCCTAGGAAGTGTTCAGAATGTTTTTTCTCCATTCTTGTGAAAAGAGTTGACATTTAATTTAATTAATCCCGCAAAATTTGAGATTATAGATTAATTGTTTGGGATAGTTTCTGATTTATTTTTTACTTTATTCTGTTTTTTTTTTTTGTAAAAGTTCAGATTAAATTTTGAATGAATTGGGACCTAATTATTCAGAATCACAGCTGTCTTCATATTTATCCTGATAAAATATGAAGGGTTCGGCTGAGTGGCAAAAGAGGCTGCTGCTACGGCTTTGCATGATCACTGAAGACCCCTTCACCACCCACATAAAAAACAAATCTACGAAGCACGTAGCTGTGAAAGTTTACCATGTATCTCTCCCAAAGGTCGCCTCAAAGAAAAGAAAAAAAAAGCTACATATGAGGAATGGACGAGATAAGGGTGATGCCCTGGCACGGAGGGCAATCCCTCAGCCGGTGTTGTCATCAGCTTCAAGCAGATGAGCACCACGAGGTCTACACCTGTCTTTGTAAATGAACAAATGAAACAATGAATTTGTTCTATTACGTAAACATAAAAAACACCTTCACCTTGGGAGATCTGTTGAAATATTATACATAAACTACTGTTCTATTACGCCAGACCAAAAAATTAGTAGATTACTCTGCAACGACGGCGTAGTTTATTATCTGCGGCAGCACATTATAATCAACATGCACGCACCGCAAACCATCGGAGAAAGTGAACTCGAGAAGGCTCAGCGGCGGGTGGCCCCGAAGATTACCCCCTGTTCCATTCGCCTGTTCGATGAAAACTGCGCCGCCTCAGAGAGGTAGTCGTTGGTGGCGATGGCACCGCCGGGAAGGCCACCGGCATAGAAAAATGTATCGGCGCATACCACTATCTTCCCCGTAATGTCGGTAGAATTTATACCATCTACGTAGCAGCTGCATGCGCGCAGAACGAGTGCGTCTATACCAACCGAAGAGCTGGAAATTCATCACATGTGTCTTTAATTTGCAGGCGTTACTTGATGGATGATCGATTACCTGAGTGACGTTATCCCCAAAGTTGGCCTTCTGAAGCAGTCTATCATGATGCTGCTGGTGTTCGTCGTCGTAAGGCATTGTGCACTTGAGTGAAGGTGTTTGGATTTATACTGACTACTTCCGGCAGCTCTAATGCATACTTTATAACTATCAGTTTCTCTATGTTATATATATAACATGGAAATTGTTTATATATGATAAGTATGGACCTTGGGAACTGGTAAGCATGGCTACACAGCCTGAGAAGCCATGCCTATAAATAATAGAACTCACATTTTCTTCCTTGCTGTGTATAATAATTATCATATTAGTACATATATATATATTTATATATATAGCTAGCCAGTGAATATATATACTTCCCAAGAAAAAAAGATAGCATATCATGGTGAGACGAAGTCAAAAGGTTTGGATCTTCATGTTTCCTTTCTCGGAGGAAGACTACGTATATTTGATGAAATTAATTAAATATGAAGCATTTGTTAATTACTGAATCATCACCGATGCATTGCATACATCGTCATAAAACTTCAAGTAACTTGGCTGTCGATTCACTATCGGTGGCTGCTGCAGGCGCTGCCGCTTGGAAGGAGCTCACAGGAGAGGCAACAGAAGCATGGAGCTTGCAAGATTTCTACGCTGGGAACTCATCCTCCATCTCATGGGCGTTTGTTATCAATGGAAGGCGCTATTTATGTATTCTACAGTGGGTATTTGATTGAATGGATTTGCATATTATACTGCAAAATTCTAACCGCATGGTATTATAGATATATTATTTTTCTAACTTTTATTAGATGATCATATTAAATGTTAGGTTTGAGTGATTTAGCCTTTCCCTGTGCGTTTCCTGGCATACCGCTACATGGAGCTAATAGATTATCATACATGCATAATACTAGAACTTACTACTGGAGTTTGTACTATTATATGTTTCGTCAAGGTCTATGGTTTGAGTCTTTATAACCTTTAACATATTCTTTTTTAATGGAGTACTTCATCATTAGTAGTTATTCATAGACTAAAACCTGCATACATAGGGATAAAAAAAAAAAGAAATTTCAATAGATCTAAAGAATCTCGCGTAAATCTCCAAAAAATCTTAACATATCTTATACAAGTATCATATAAAATATTCACCTTCTCCATTCGTAGAGTTAGTTACACACTTTTGCTTTTGTATACCAAATATCAATCTATTTAAGAAGCAAAAATCATAACATGATTTCTGCTTTAAAACTTCAACCTGATCTAATCTAATCCTAAGTCACATGAATTTAGAAAATATTCTTTCCATAGTTTGGGTCTTGGGTCTTGGGTCTTGGGTCTTGGATCTTGTATCTTGTATCTGTAAAAGCTAATTACTAATTTTTTTACTTTACTGAATAAGAGTAATCTTATTGATTGATTCATTAAAGCTGTTACAGATGTTGTCTGATCAGAAATAAAATGTACGTCGTGTTTTTCTTTCCCCTTCCCCTTATTATCATATATTTCCAACCTGAACTTTGAAATTAGTGCAAAATGAACTAGTACACACAGATCCCTTCACTTCCTTCCTAAACAGAAAAGTGTTTAGGCAGCAATATGCGAAGTATGTTGTTGAGCACTCTTCTCCTAAGTTCCTGCAGTTGGTTGTTAAAGTATCATTTTTTACCCTCTGCCAAATTAATTATCTATATTGTCCATTTCATTTTGCAGGTATATATATATAGATGCTTGTTGAATGTTCGACTCAATTTAGTTGATCGAGAACAATCCCGGAGGATGTATGCAATAAAACGGGTCCTTTTTCTTTTTGATAATTTTGGGTTTTAAGCATCTGAATGTATAGAGCTTAATAATTTCTTTTTTTTTTCCTTCATTTACAAAGACAGGTGTAGACCTCGCGGTGCTCACTCTCACAGCTTGCGAAAAACGTAGTAGTTTTTCTTTTTTTATTTTTGTTAAATACGTGAATGATCGATCTAGCAATTCATCTCAATACAATATATGATTCAGTTCGTGTCATTATGGTGTGTTTATATATATATATATATAACGAAAGGAAAAAATGGACTCATTTACTTGTGTTGCATGTGAATGCATGTGGTTGGGTAGTTAATTAAATTTTTATCGTTAATTAATAGCACTGCAATCCATCCAGCGTAAGGGGAAGGAAGAAATCCTCGGAAGTCAGTCGTAACGTGAGTTACTGATTAAAAATTAACAACTAGTCTTCTTATCTTTACCTGTCTCCTCTTTTTTATTTATTTCCACCTGGATCTGGTCACAGGAAATCGTCTTTTACTCCACTCTTCTTGCAATTATTTCATTCGCAACTCGTTGAAAGAATCAGATATAAATATTTAGTCGTCTGCACTTTGAGTCGTCTTTCGAAGCCGTACAAAGACCTTTCTATGGATTGTCAGCTTTATAAATAAATAGTGCTCGATGTAGCGTTTCCTCGACATGGTTGTTGCAAGCTGGAAGCCAAAGTTACTATCCACTAGCTCTATCTATCTTTCTATCGATCAATTCATGGTTTCTTCATCTCTGCAGCATGCTGTTTCTACTTCCAAATTTCTTCTTCTCCTTCTCCTTCTCCTTCTCTTTGCTTCTTTGAGCTCCTTCCAGATTGCAGCCGTAGATCTTAAGCGATCGACGACCAAGGTAATATCTGTTTTCGTATAAAACTGCAACTAAATGTCGTGTGATTGATCGAGAAATTAACTTTAAGGAAAAAAAAAAACCTTGAAACTAATTTCTCATGATTAATTATTGCCTATCTATAGGTAGTCTCTCTCGGAGAGAGGCAGCATGACGATCAAGACCTTATGACTGCATCCCACCATGATATGCTGTCTTCTGTACTCGAGAGGTAATCAAATCAAAACTTAAGTTAAGCTCCAACCTGATAGCACTACTAATAATTACATTAAAAATTCAGCATGGAAGAAGCTGCGAGCTCAATCGTTTATATCTACAAGCATGGCTTTTCCGGCTTTGCAGCCGTGCTCATGGATTCCTAAGCAAAGCGAATCGCAGGTCTCTATATATACCTAAATCATATGCGTCAAATCTTAATCAACAGATTTAATCTCCATACGAGCTCCTTAAATATATATATTTGCAATCAGTTAGAATAGCTGAAGGTGCTAAGCGTTGACGAGAACCAAGTTTTCCAGCTTCCCACTACGCGCGAAGCTAGGATTACCTTGGAGTGACACCTTCCCGACAAACTTACAGCAGCGGATTACTTCGGGCCTGCTCCGGCACCGCCGTGCTTAAGGCGATCGACGACGCCATACATGATGGCGTGGACGTCTTGTCTCTCTCGCTTGGTGGCGGGGACTGGATATTTAACTCTGACACTATTCTTGCCCCTTCTGGTGCTTACGTGAACAATTACGTCATTCCAGTGACGCGAATCCTGTCCCAACTGAAGGCAAAGGGTGTCCTCTTTTCACAGCCGACACTCGACTTCGCTTTTCCCTGCGGAACCTCCCTAATATGTCTTCCTCTATATTTTCAAATACACCACAACCTCTCAAGATAGATAATTAGTCAGGATATGTTAATTTGGTGAATTAATACAGCTGCAGTTACTAGTATAGATAAATTAATTAGTTTGAACATCCTACATACACATAGCAACAAGACTGCTACGATGAAGGTGAGTCCAGCAACCACAACGCTTGGAAGTTAAGTATCATCGCCCTTTGTAACTGCTTTCTCCTCAAGAGGGCCAAGCTTGTTGTATCCTGATATCATCAAGGTCTGTAAATACTTCTACGCACATTCTTAATTTCTCCATTTCCTTTTCTCTAACTTAGAGCCACGACCTTACGATGAATTTGGAATTATATATATAGCCGGACATTGCGGCTCCGGGAGTTAGCATGCCGCAAGGAGAGGTTCTTACGGTCTCCAGTCTGGAACTTTTATGGCTTGTCCTCACGTAGCTGGAATCGTAGCCCTCCTCAAAGCAGTGCATTCCATTGGTCTCCTATCATTTAATTGACACTAGTCACAACTGGTGAGCCAGCGACCTATCTATCTAATTTAGTTAATCTGCTTCCGGTTCTTCTTTGTTTTGCTGACTATGCAGCCATCTATCTATTTGTTCTCAATTCGAAGCTCTACGACCACTTCGTACGGTAGACTGATTTCGGCAAACAGAGTCGCAGATCCTTTCGACTCCGGCTGCGGCCAAGTTGATCCCAACAGAGCTATGAACCCCGGTCTCATCTACGACATCGAGCCCCATCTATCTGTGCAGGTCAAAAATGGAAGAGATAGTTATAAATAAAAAGATGAAGCTAGCATGTATAATAAAATAATATAAGGTTTATGAACCTTCATCAATAAATACAAAAGTACTAGGAGGAAAAGATAAGTCAAAAAGAACAATTGAATATTTATGATTGCTTCTGCATATAAATATTATGCTAACTATATATGGTAACATAGTTCTCCTATGATCAAATAATTAGAAAATGTTATTCAATTCAATCTCACATATTAGCTCCATGAATAGGTATAGAACACATGTGACACTTGCATGTGACTTTTGGTGAGACTATAGTTCCAAGAAACTAGTAATCTCATAATAGTATATTTGACCATGGATAGAATTCTTAATTAGAATGTAAAATCAAGATTTGTAGCAGACAATATTTACTCCTTAGTAACTAGAGAAAATCATAAGGTGACTACACAAGGTAATCACATAATTTACACCCAAGGCAAATATAATTGCCAATAAGAACATAATCTTAAGAAATCATACTAGTTAAGATGATGAGAAAGCATGCTGGTTAATGTGTCATTTCTCACGGTTATATTAATAACTTTCTGTAGAGGAATATTTGCCCACTTTTATGAACTTAAGTGATATATCTTCGTATAGATAATATAATATAATAATACACATCTATCAAATTAGTAGAGAGTACACAATGGAATTAAAAGCAGTAGCCATAAGGATCAAAGAATATAATGTTCGAGTGCAATTATTTCTATTATTATTGTAGTATTACCCAACCATTGTTTCTAGGTGCTACAACAAGAACATAGTCCTGCCACTTAAGAAAATAAATTTTAAGGTTTTACATTGGGTATATATTTCAGGTGGAAAACTGTGAATTCAAGATAGTTGACAATGGCTTAGAAATTGAATGATTTGGTAATAGTTGGAGTATCATAAGCTAGGAAACATGGGCATATCAAAACAAGTGAAATGCAATTTCGATACCATTCAATGACAACAATTTGGATCAATGATAAGATGGTATGATTTAGAAAAAGAAAACTTATACAATGATAACTTTTAGGGTACAAATGAAATAAGAGAAGTACTTAATTTAATTAGTTGGAAGGAAACATGTAAGAAAAACATGTAGCTTGGGAATCTGCAACTTCAATGTGGTTAAAAGGATAATAGCAAATAAAAGGTTGTTGCTATTAATGAATAAATAAGAATATCTTTGGACCAAACTCATGAAAGAGAAACACAATGTAATAAAACCTTAAGATCTTGAATCAAAACTGTTTTTGAGCAAACTATAGATATTTGGAAGGATCCATATCTACCTCGTGTGCACATAGCTAAAAGCTTTAAATATTAAAAGGTTGCATAATGATAGTAAGTACAATATGAGCATCCTAGAAGTGTTATTTTTATTTTACAAAGAACTGCTAAGTTGCTTTATAATCAAAATATTGACTGATTAAAAATTTCAATATGTTTAGGCAATGAGGCATAATAGACAAGGCAACCTTAATGCTAAGTTGGCATATAACTAATTTAAGAGAAGAGAAGAAAATGAGGAGCACATTGATCATCCTTTGAAAGGGAATATGAAGTTAAATACAATATCAAGAGTCAAAGCATTCATTTGAAGAATTTTATGGTATGGAATATCAATAAACAAGTTTTTTTTTTTCAAAAATTAATAGAATTCAAGTAGAAAGATGCAATATTTATAGTCAAGGAAAAATTTGATGATTAGAATTGAGGTCACCACTCGATTCCTTACCTAAAGATTTGAGAGTTGCAACCAGAAGGAGCACTAGTAGACTTTAAACAATGTATTATGAAGCTAAAGAATTTTCTAAAAGAAGTTTAACTTACATTTGAAATTTTATATAGAATAAGATGTTAAAGCTACTAGAAAATATTGCCTTGCTTAGGGCAGGGTTGAGGTGAAGGACATGAAGCTGGTTTCTCTTAGGAAAATTAAATTTCGAGCCCAAAATATTGTCGAAGTTATCCTAAGGATTAAATTTTTTTTTCTTAAATTGCTTCGCTTGTTATGATAGCACCCAACTAACAGAAAAAGGAGGAGACCAATGGCACCTAGCAAGATTGAAATTTCCATTTGGTTTTAACTATAAGGTTGAAACTTGATGAAGATACTAAGAGAGTCAATTAAAACTTTTACGTTATCATACTCGTCAAAACCAACTACGTAATTATAGCTAAGTACACATGTACAAAAAGAATATATGAACAAATCCAAATGACATCTTTATAAAACATAAAGAATTGCATTTGTTGGTCATACTCGCTCAACAAACGACTTTGGCAAAGGTTAAATGCATAAAGTCATCAAAATCACTACAATATTTAAATAAATTCATTCTTAATAGTTACCGTCAGATATGCTAGCAACCTATCCATAACTAGATACACATTGGCTGTCACCATACATGTAAATAGTTGGCCAACATTTATAAATTCTTTGAAAATACCATCAGAATAAGCTTTAGATGAGAACAACAATCAAAATAGCATAAATCTTTTGTATAGCCAAACACAATATCACCTACCAATTTCGATATTAAAATCGATCAAAGCAAACAAATGGAGCATAAAATCAACAAAGAAGGGTCAATCAAGGAAAATATGAAGTCAACAAGGTTTTTCTTTCCATTAGAAGTATTAGGTGCAAGATCTACTAAACTTAAACTTGTGAATTTATTCCATCTGACGGGTACTAGTACAAAAGACTTTAGGTATTTTCAATTTAAACCATGAGGATAAGGATTGCCATATTACTATAAGCTATTGCAACATTATATTGAATGTTGCCCTGCAAGGAACTGCATCAGAACTAGAGGATCAAGTTTCTTTCTAAGTCTCCAAATGGTGACATCAATCCTCTCATAGTTCTCTTTATAGTCATCACTATCAAGGCAACCCAACCAACTGTTAGATATAGCTAGAAGTTTATATTATGCCATGATAGGACGACTTTAGGCCATCACCCTATAATAAGGCAAGTAGGCAGTTTAGTCATTCATAATGATTTTACCATTGAAGGAAGTTAATGGAGCATATTTTTACTATGAATTTAATTCTTCCTGATAACTGAATGTAATGAGAGATAACATATCCTCCTAGAATTTAAATTCTTTGAGAGTGAGAATAGGTTTACTTCAATATGAAATTTATAACCAATGAAGTCAGTAGCTACTAATGCTGAGTAGGATTCACAAATTGAAAACATAAAACTAAAGTAACCTAAGAATTAACTGAATCGTGATAAAATGAAACAAGGCATAAAAGCAAATGTCATAAAATAAACACTACAAAGGAGGATTTGGCAATAAAGTTTTAACCACTAAATGGTGATCTAAATTAAGCCAATTTGAGTCATGGTATCTACAATATAGTTGAGTATACTCTCGTAGTAGGAATAGTGGATTAAATTCTTACATCTGTCCATGAAAAGTGCACCAGGGTTTACTTTTCAATTTCTATCATAGAGAGAGAAGTTATTTATACCACAACTATGGCTAAACTTAGAGCACTCATTGCTTATAGCACTTATGTACCCAAGTAATAGTAGGAGCTACATTTATCGGAAAGCAATGACAAGGACTTCAAACAACTAATCCTTTCTTTCATTAAACAAAGCAGCCACTTTATAATTGCAGCATAATAATGAATTTTAGTAGTACCCTTGGAGTTTTAAAGTACTACCTTTGAGGTAGGATAAAGGCTAAGAAAAAAAAAAAAAAAAAAATACATACAAGCAATCAAATTAAATAACTCCATGAGCAATCAAACAATTAATCAAAACTACTAAAAGTAGTTAAATAATTTGTAGTAAACAACTTATCAAACAGAGAAGTGTAGAGAGGTAAAAAGGAAAATTTTAATCAAAGAAATCGTGTTCCTAACCCTTTGTCACTCTCACCCTTATTTACCTAAAGTTTGCTTATGGACTGTATCAGGGTTATGTCTATAATTATCAACCTTCCTAAATTTAATCCTAGTGATTTCTAAACTTGCTCTGATACCACTTTAATTATCACACCCCGACCCTCTGTCGGGCACATGACAACTGCCGTATGAGTGATGTTCCACTCATACAAGGCTAATAAGACTATATAACTCAAGCATAAATGGAAAGTACTACAGTTAAGTTTACTAAATAAGCTTACAACTAATTCATAGGTTCTTACAAAATTGATACAGTCCGTCTACATTATGTGAGGTATACGTCGTGTTAGTTAATATATTATATTAGTGTCCTTCTATAGTACTCAATCCCACTACACATCGCTCCTCGTCGTCTCCTAAGCAGTGTCCCGATACCTGCACGTGGGGGAAAATTGCATGTGCTAAGTCTTGCGACTTAGTGCCTACAGATAGAAACTTCTCCAAGCAAAAGAAATGGGCTAACAATACATGTCCGGATGAGCAGCAATTATATCAATATTAAATCATAAATAACAATGGGAGAAAGCGTGCATATAAATAATCAACTAAATACTAAAAGTCTAAATATGTGTCTAGAGATTTCTAAGTTTCTAGTTTCCAATACTAACTCTTAGGGCTGCCTGCCTATACTTAAGGTAAGCCCTGGCCGGGGACTACCATAAGCCCGTCGGTGCCAAACTATGTCTCTGCTTAGGCCCGTTGCACCAACGTTGGCATAGAATGCGGATGACCACGGTTCCTTCTCCTTCTAGTCTCGTGAGCCGTTTACCCGAACTGCACTTCGAGACTATTGTATCGTACGTCTCCCATAGACCCTAGGATACGAGACACCGTGTAGCGCTACACTTCTTCTTTACAGCAGGGTCACCATCTGACATGTATACTCACGGCCGAACCTGCCAGATCCAACACATATGTGTAACTATGGTTGTCCGGACTATCCCCCAAGCCAGCAGGACTCAGTTGGAGTATGTCAGCGTCAACAGACACCTTAGTCCTCAGGTATAGCGGCAGAAGTGAGCTCCCCGGCTCCCAACACCTTAGTTTCGGATACATGCCATGGGGATATCTGGCCGTTGGCGAGAACCCCCTTGTTGGTACTCACCGAACGCTAAAGGATGGGTTGGGTGACGCCTCCGCTACCCCTCTTTAGACTAACAAAAATGGTACCTACCATTTGTGAGATAAATACTATGTTACATAGACCTATATAATTCCTAGAGTTTATGTTCCTAGGAAGTTCAGGTCTATGTCTCTAGGTGTTCTAACTAGTTTAAGTCATCATGCAATTATGACACTTAACTAGTTATGTTTGTCACCTAACCTATTCATATTCATATGTCATCTATGTATGTTATGTTCTTCCTAATATCATACACTCTTAGGATTTAAGAACACAAGCACAAAGGAGAACATATCACATAACATATCATTGCAGTTAGAATACATTCAATAAAGCAGTAACAAAGTGCACATCACGGACAGTATAGAAATTTATTAACAACTGCCCACTTGGGAGCTCTACTGCAGCGGCTATAAACTAGCTGAAATAACAACGCACCTGAGCCTTTTAAATTAGCAATTTAACAGATTCATGGCTTTGTCGTGTTTATCCATCATCACTGCAGAATGTTTCCTATCAATTTGCAAACATATTTAAATTTTTTAATACTCATGATATAAGTATCTAACACTCTGATCCCCCTTTTCTTATTTCTTATTTGTCACCATGGAAATAGAAGACAAAGAACAAAATAGATGTTTCGATATTCATTATTTAATGTCGCTCATGCATATAACCAAGAAAATATTGAGTGTAAGACATGGCAAATTTGTTTATCATATTATGAAAGAAAACAACAAAGAAAAGAAGTAGCAAAATGTTTCTCAACTATTTTAATTCAATAATACATTAGCAATAACACAACTATTCTTGGAACCTATAATTAGTTTCTAAATTTCAAAAGCATAACTTTCTATTCAATATGTCGTCTAACTCTCTAATAAAATAATTATAGTTGTATATATTATGCTAAAAAATAAATATAATTTAATATATAAAGTCTCCAGATTTACTACAACATGTATATATTTATTAAATTAGAAAGGGTATTTATCTGCTATATATAAATATATATAGAGATATAAATATGTGGAATGAATGATGAATCATCATTATCACATCTAACAACCCCTCGCAGCAAGCAATACTCATGTTATTATATAATTTTGAGTATTAAATTATTATTATTAGATGTCAATGAGATAATTATTTCACATATCATCTGCATCCAAAGTTTCAATTTTCATTAACAGAGAACAATTATAGACTTTAACTATATATATTTAATTATTATTGTAAACCCCCACCTTAATAAATTATATTTTAGAAAAATATATATATATATTTTTAATCGGTCTGCTTCAACTGAACCGGCCAGCTGGCCGGTCCGAGTGAACCGGCCCGACCTGGTTTGAAGGGCCGACGCGAGCGGGCTCTTCCCACTTCGCGACGCCCACCTCCTCTTCGACCGTAGTAGGGCGAATGCAGGCGCTCGTTGCCCGTCGCCCGTCGCCAGCGCCCGCCATCCGTCGCGTGTCGCTAGCGTCCGCCGTCGTTCGACCTCCTTAGATCCCCACTGTGGCAAGGAGAGCGCGGCAGAGGTCCTGCGGCCACGCCCCTCTTCTTCCCCTGTTTTCCCTGCATTCTCCTCACCGTGAGAGAAGCCGTCCGTCGTCCTTCCCGCGAGCTCGCCGTTTGTCGTTCGCCGCCGCCGCTCGCCCTCCGGAGCTCCTCGCTTCAACGAGGAGAGTGTGACAGAGGTCTACAGCCGCGCGCCTCCTCCTCTTCCCCGCCTTCCCCTGCTTGCGGGCGGAAATAAAGCCGCGAGCAGAAACGTCTGCTCGCATGCCCCGAGTGGCAATTTCCTCGCCGCCGCAGCCTCCGCCGGCAGTCGCCCGCCTCCTGCCGGCCTCTGCTTCTAGTCTCGGTGAGGGGAGCTCGATGGAAGCGCCTCCCATTTTTCCCGTGCAACCTTCCTCATCGCATGCTGAAATCGCTCGCCGTCCGCCGCCACCGTCCGCCGTCCGGCCGTCATTCCACGGTGACTTAGGCTAGATGAGGGGTTTAAATGGATAAATTTGATAGAATTTATCTAAGCTTAACTAAGTTAATTTAATTTATAAAATAGAAATTTGGTTAATTAGTATTTGAATGATTATGTTAGATTGATAAATTAATATTTGATTTACTTTAGGAAAAAAGGAATTAAATTTGATTTTAAATAATTGTGTTAATTAGGATTTATCGCGGGTACGTGATCCGAGTAGTTCGACGGAGTAATTCGTTGTTACGCGGGTTGATTCTGAAGACCGGATCGCTAACCCAAGTGCGTTGGTTCTCCGATGGTAGGATTTATTCAAGCTAGGGGAATTCCCGCTGGGGTTTTCTTAGGAAAAATTCTTGGATGTCTTAAATATAATAAAAGATTATGCTTGATAAGATTTATTTGCCTACATGTTAGTTTAGTTTATTTCTATCTGACATGTAGGATATACTATGGTTTGCATGTTAGTTTAATTTACTTTACCTGACATGCATGATATACCATGATTTTCTATGCTAGTTTTAATATATCGTAGTATCTTGTCGAGCATGTTAAATATTATTTTATTGTATTTCTATGCTATGCTAGCATACCTTTCATGCAGACATAGATAATAAATAACGACATGTTAGAACCTTTGGCGACGTCACCGCCACTTAGACAGAAAAAGGAGCCTTTTTCCATATGCCCCGGTTGACCGCCGCGTTCCGACGATGGTCAAACAGTGACGTCCCGTTAGGCACCACTCCCGAGGTTGATGCATAGCTTGGATACTGGGAGTGCCACTCCCGAAGTTATGCATAGCTTATATACTGGGAGCTGGTAGGATAAGAGACTGTACAAACTCCATGGTCGGGTTATAAACTATATGGAGCAAGTCCTTACCCGAGATCTTCACCCGCACGAGTGTCATTTAGGCGGCCTCGTGATAGTCCTGAGATGGTTAGCAAGGATGAGCCCTACCATGGACTTGGCACCGATGGAGTCGAGGTTGCCACAGCCCATCGTGCGGATGTGCGCCAATCTTGACAGACGTCGACGACTATTGGATTGGGAAGGTGATTCCACATGCGACGCCTTGGACAGTGGATCCGTTGACCACACGGCTATCACCCTTGACGTCTGCAGACGATCGGATGAGTAGTCCGGATCCTAGGGTGGTTATTCCGGCTAGCCGTGGCCGATGAGATTAAATAGAGGTGACATTGTCTACGGACAGCGTGTAGTACTACATGGGTGTCGTGGCCCCTACGGAATCCGGGGAGGATGTAAGGGCACGACGGTTTCGCTAGGGGAGGCATGGTTGGCGATTAGTGAAACAAATTGGAGAGGGATTCTGGGTCATCCGTCCTCTCTGCCAACATCAGTGCAGCGGGCATAGGTAGAGACAGAGACAGAAAGGCACTGATGGGCTTACTGATACCCCCGGCCCGGGTAGTCACTAAGCGTAGGCTGGCAGCCCGAGTTTATGAAACCTTAAAGTCTCATCATGACGTAGGTGACATACTGTTGACAGTGACACTAGATACAATGTAGGTGGCATCTAGTGGAATGTACATGTGATTGACTGTTGATTTTGACACTAGATATAACTTAGGTGACATCTAGTGGAATGTACACATTTATTATTTATTTATATTGTCTTATCGCTCTAGATGAATTGTTTAAAATGTTTACATGAAAGATGATGATTAACCACTAAAGACATCCTAGAATACTCCTCCTAGCCTTTGATTTCTTTATTCGGTAGAGCCGTAATTTCGCACTAGGCCGCAAGGCTGAGCACACCACTTTTCTCCGTGTGTGCAGGTGTGTTAGATGACTGCCCGAGTTATTCGATGAAGATGAGTCCGTCAACGGGTCTATATTTTTATTTATCGTTGCATTTTTTCTAGAATTGTAGTAGGTTTATCGTGACTGTGTTAGAAATATTGAGTTAGATAATTTAATTGTAAATTCCGCTGCGTAAAGGATGTGTATGGACTGTATGTATCACTTGATGCCTTGTATGGGTCTGTTGGGCTCATACGGTGGTTGCCACGTGCCCGACAGTAGGGTCGGGGCGTGACAACTTAAGTGGTATCAGAGCTTAGGTTTAAAGACCTGACTATTAAAGTGATATCAGAGCCTAAGTTTGGAGAACTTAAGAGATTAAGTTAAGTTTGAGGTTTTAAGGATTTAGATAACAGTCCCGATATAATATAGAATAAAGTGCGAGTCAGAAATATAGTAGTATATATCCTTAGTGATGAGTTTTACTCAGACGACAATTGATCGCTCCGATTAATTTTTCTTGAGTCGATAACTGCCGTAATATAAAGATAGAAAATTTACTATCTTCAGATAGTAAATATGGATACCATCTCCGCCGCATTGGAGAAGAGATAGAAACTTAGATCAATAGGCTCAGATCTACGATCAAGTTTCATTTCTAAATGATCAAGTAAATTTATCCATGATCATATTAAGGTTACCTTGTTGGGTGCATCACAATCACCTCTTATACCAACATAGGTAGCTATCATCATTTTGATCTTAAGAGTATTGATATCAAAATATCTCATACGATATCTTTATCATACTATTTGTATCCCATGACCTAGTTGGGATACTGAGTTTGAATGAATCTATCAAGACTCGATTTTATCCGCTTTGATTCGAGCACGTGCTTCTAAGTTGGACTCGTGACATAGAAGCACCAGATGCACTCCCACATCTGTACTCTCATGCTAGATAGCTGAGGTATCATGTAATCTATCAGGATTATTAAATTGTAGATTATTTATGAGTCTTATCATCGATTCATATGTTACAATCTAGTTAAACAATTTGTGCATTATCATATCATTCTGTGGACCTTCCTACCTGAGTTAGCACGTGTGTTATTATACGATATTTGAGTACGTGTGATATCGTTTAACTTTTGCTTATATCACGGGTTATAATTATCTTATCAGATTGTGAAATCTGATGTTATGATCATATTGACTATCGCGGGTATAAATGATTTCTAGAAAGTTGAAATCTTGAATCTTAGGTTAATCTATGATCAGTTTGGAGATATAGAAATCCAGGTAGAGTATCTCCAGTTATACACCTTTTTACATCTTGATGTCGATCATGAGAATTTTCCATACAAATCGTTGCTTTAGTCATTTCCTAGATCTTGAAAATAACTGATATTGAACGTCCATTTAAGATCTGGATTATAGAATCTATATCAGATTTATCTACGTAAGACCACTGAGCTTAAAGAAGGATCTACCGATATTTTAAGCTGGCTTACGTATGAGTTAATTTTGTTTAAATCTGACTCTTACTCGGATCTCTTCAATGGACTTTATTCCCGATTCATAAATTTGATTATAGATGGATCGGTATGAAATGATTTGAAATTGTCATCTATGACCTTACTCTCATTTGAGTTAATTATTTATATACATGTGAATCTTATGTGTATATATTGATCATCTTGGATCGTCATCATGATTTTTAAGTTGCAACTGGAAGTTGACCGCCATCAATTATCATATTAGTGTCAACTCCCAACACTTGCAGCTCTACGTATAGTATTTGTAGCTTTTTACATATACTCTCTTTGCAGCTCTACACCCTATCTGCAACTCCATTTCACAAATTCAGCTAGCATATATTGCATGACATTTCTAGTTGTGCATGCTACAGTCTTCTTCATTTTCTCAGTTTCTGCAGCTTCGATGCTCACTTGTTATATTTCTGTAGCTTCATTTTGCCGCTCAGCTTTACCGCTTGCTTCATCTTACGTTTCTCAACTTCCGATATTTCATGTTCATTTCAGATTTATCTGCAGTCATGTTGACTGGTTTCCTAAATGTAAATTCTTCTATTGTTTCTCCCTTTATTTCATATTTTAATGCGACAATACAGTCAGTGTAGCTGTCATCAGCATACAACTTGCACTCTTGCATGATTATATACATGAAGCTTTCTACCCTCCTTCAAGCGGTTCACTCTGTCATATTACTTTTTGCTGAGCCGGGAGCATCTTCCTTTGTACCAGCATTTTATGCATTCAATGCAGCTGTTTCCTGCTATTTTCCTTCATCTATCAGTTTCTTTTTGGAGCTTGAGCAGTTTTCGCTTAATTCGTATATCCTATATACGACCGACTTATTAGCCAAGCAGATTTCTTGTATCTGCTTCTTTTAATTCTGCTTAGTGGCCTTTCTGAATTCAAATTCTGTTGAATATTTCTACAATTTTCTTTGCAGTTATTTCTCCAGTTGTTTTCTGCAGTTTGCAGTTTCCTTTTTGCGGAGCTACTTCCTTTATCAAATGTCCTTAGTCAATTATGTTCATCGTCGGTAGATTTATTTACTCATTTTTATTTCGGTAGCTCCCACAGCTTAGCTCAGTTCTTTACTTGGTATTTTTGCAGCTCAGATTCCTATACATTCATCAGTATCATTATATATACCCGATCTTTCTCTGCAGTCTTATTCAGTCAATGCAGTTGGCAGCATTTTTATATCTGCAACTCATATTGCGACTACCTGCAGATTTTGGGGTAACTTTGCTTCTGTACTTCTTTCGATTTCTTCTTTAAATTTTGGATGCTGCAGTTTTTCTTGGCACCTCTAGCACCTGTTGATATCCTTAGTAGGTGAAGGTATTGTTGTCATTGTCTATTTCAGTTACTGCTTCTGCAGCTCATATCTAGTGCACGTAGCAACTTAGGTACAACTACGATATTTCTATATTTACAAACTCAGATGTAATCTTTTTACTCCATTTTGAGCTTTGACTAAAGCTTACTTCGTGCTAGCAATCAATCTAATTGCACGTTATCATAATAATATCATCGTATACACAATATCTCTACATCGTACGTGATCTAACACTACAGTGTCAATCTCAGTGCAGTTGTGATCTAGCACTATAAAATTCAGTTTCGGATTTCATTTGGCCTATATTTTTGTTATATATATTTCGGTGGCCATGCAATCAAGTTCTTGTTATCCGACATAGAACAAACTATCATAGTTTGAGCATTTGGATAAAAAGAGATATCATTAAGGTTCGAATGCAAATCTTTAGATCTAAATATCAAAGCCTTAACCACTACTACTTATCCAGTATTTTTGTATTGAGAACTGATGTCCTCTTTACGACTATGATTTAACTATCTATATGCTCACTTTAGGTTGTGGAACCTGTCCTTGCATCATAAGGTAGTGGTTGAAGGAATTTAAAACTGATGCGGAGCAAGTTAGTGGGCATTTTATTGAGTGGTTATTTCTATCTTTTTATATATTATCCTCTATCTGGAGGTGACTCCATTATGACCATATTATAGTTCAAAGATATCTGATCCCGATTCAACCTGAACCACGAAAGGTTGTCCGTATGCTAGTGAAAAAGAGACTACCTAGTATATCTACTTGAGAAAGTTAAAGTCATATCTTCAACTTCTGCCCACTTGTATTTCTCCCATTGGGGTTAGTGCTTCACCAATGAATAATTATCTTGATTTATTTTAACAATCTATTATGGTGAAGTTTGATCTACTCATCTAAGATTCAGACAATACTTCTAGTAGACCACTATCATACTAAGCAATTGTTTGATACTCTACTAAGCAATTGCTTTCTACTACGTACTAGGATACGCATCTTGTTGTTGAATAATATGGATGCTCATGAAGATCTAGATATGACTACAATGATCCACAGTATAGTGACAACCAAAGTGGATCACTATATCATGATATATGTTATATTGTCACGTGGGTCATTTAATTGAGCTACCATAAATTGCAGACATCGTATCTTAGTACCAATGAGTTTATGATAACTAAAGTGGTACCACCTTGGAAAGGGGTTACTACTTTAAAAGAAATATAAAAGGTCTGTTTAATTATCATCGATCATGATTCGAGGAAGGGATCATCGATGGTGTTTATTTTTGGGGGACCAAAAATTTTTTAAGGGGGGGAGTACTTGTAAACCCCCACCTTAATAAATTATATTTTAGAAAAAAAATATTTTTTTAATCGATCTGGTTCAACTGAACCGGCCAGCTGGCCGGTCCGAGTGAACCGGCCCGACCCGGTTTGAAGGGCTGACGCGAGCGGGCTCTTCCCACTCGCGCTCGCCCTCTTCCCCTTCTTCTTCTTCTTCTTCTTCTTCTTCTTCTTCGCCTTCTTCCCCGTCTCCCTCACCCGCAGCAGGGCACGCCGGCGGCCCCTCCCATTCGACACCGTCCGCTGCCGTCGTTCGTCGGCGGCCACCCGACTCCGTCGCCTGCCTCCCTCTCTTTCGCGACGCCCACGTCCTCTTCGACCGCAGTAGGGCGAATGCAGGCGCTCACCGCCCATCGCCCGTCGCCAGCGCCCGCCGTCCGTCGCGCGTCGCCAGTGTCCGCCGTCGTTCGACCTCCTTAGATCCCCACTGTGGCAAGGAGAGCGCGGCAGAGGTCCTGCGGCCACACCCCTCTTCTTCCCCTGTTTCCCCTGCATTCTCCTCGCCGTGAGAGAAGCCGTCCGTCGTCCTTCCCGCGAGCTCGCCGTCTGTCGTTCGCCGCCGCCGCTCGCCCTCCGGAGCTCCTCGCTGCAACGAGGAGAGCGCAACAGAGGTCTGCAGCCGCGCGCCTCCTCCTCTTCCCCGCCTTCCCCTGCTTGCGGGCGGAAACAAAGCCGCAAGCAGAAACGTCTGCTCGCATGCCCCGAGCGACGATTTCCTCACCGCCGCAGCCTCCGCCGGCAGTCGCCCGCCTCCTGCCGGCCTCTACTTCTGGTCTCGGTGAGGGGAGCTCGATGGAAGCGCCTATTGTGCGCCTCCCATTTTTCCCCTGCAACCTTCCTCATCGCGTGCTGAAATCACTCTCCGTCCGCAGCCATCGTCCGTCGTCCGGCCGTCGTTCCACGCGCGGATCGCCGACATGCCATTCGTGGTTGCTGGGGCTCGAGTTGGTCGCCCTCTCCGCAAGCTCGTGAGCTTGCGTTCGGCCCCGACGCGATTGCAGCAGGCGACGGTTTCGTCGCCGCTGCTTGTTTCGACCCGCCGCACCTCCGGCGACGAGTGGAGCTGCGAATCCACTCCTCGCCGGTCGGATCCTCCACCTCTCCTTCCCCATGCGATCGCAAGGTTAGGAGCTCTGTTTTCCCTCTGTTATTGGGCGATTTCACCCTCCGACGAACTTGCCCTAAAGTTCGCCGACGACACCAAAAATTTGGACCGTTTAGGTGTTGATGGCCGGATTTTGCACAGGTCGTTGTCGGTTCTCACACGTACGGAGCTCGCCGTCAAGTTTGTCGCTAATTTCGCGAGCTCCGGCGAGGTGGCGGCTAGGGTTCCGGCGATGACGTTACTATTCCGGCGAGTGAATAGTGTTTCCGATGGTGAATAGTGATTCCGACTAAGGTAGCTTTATTTTTCCCTAATCGCGATTAGCGATTTATTTAAGCATGTTTAGTCGTAATTAAACAATAAATTAGTGTTGTTGAAATGCTTAGATTAATTTAAACATGCTTAGTGTTAATTAACCAAGCTTAGTGGAGTAATTAAACATGATAAAATTTAGTTAAGTAAAAATTTATGATTTAATTGAGTAAAGTTAGTGAATGGGTTGAGTTGAACGAGATTGAAGTTAGTTGGGTTGAATTTGAGTTAAGTTTGGGTTCGAGTTGAGTTAGTTGAGGTAAGCTGAATAAATTAAATTGAACCTGAGTCGAACTAAACTAACTTGAACCAGACTCGAGTCAGACTCGGATTTAGATGGGTTGGAGCGGTCTCGATCGAACCGAACTGGCTAGGCTTGGGTCAGACTCAAGTTAAGCCAAATGAATAGTGATTGGGTCCACCGCGTTGGCCGGGTCAACAGCGTTGACCGAGTCCACCATGTTGACCGGGTCCACAGTGTTCACCGGGTTGACCGGGTCAACTGTTGACCGTTGACCAGTCAAAATAATAATAAAAATAAATAAATAAAATAATAAAAATAAAAATAATTTAACTTTTCATAAGTATGATTAGGTGATTTAAAATAGCTGATTAATGTTTAATTAATCTAATTAACTACTGATGAGTGTTATTTGGGCCCTTAGGTGACTTGGGCTAGATGAGGGGTTTAAATGGATAAATTTGATAGAATTTATCTAAGCTTAACTAAGTTAATTTAATTTGTAAAATGAAAATTTGGTTAATTAGTATTTGAATGATTAGGTTAGATTGATAAATTAATATTTGATTTACTTTAGGGAAAAAGGAATTAAATTTGATTTTAAATAATTGTGTTAATTAGGATTTATCGCGGGTACGTAATCCGAGTAGTTCGACGGAGTGATTCGTTATTACGCGGGTTGATTCTGAAGACCGAATCGCTAACCCAGGTGCGTTGGTTCTCCGATGGTAGGATTTATTCAAGTTAGGGGAATTCCCGCTGGGGTTTTCTTAGGAAAAATTCTTGGATGTCTTAAATATAATAAAAGATTATGCTTGATAAAATTTGTTTGCCTACATGTTAGTTTAGTTTATTTCTGTCTGACATGTAGGATATACTATGGTTTGCATGTTAGTTTAATTTACTTTACCTGACATGCATGATATACCATGATTTTCTATGCTAGTTTTAATATGTCGTAGTATCTTGTCGAGCATGTTAAATATTATTTTATTATATTTCTATGCTATGCTAGCATACCCTTCATGCAGACATAGATAATAAATAACGACATGTTAGAACCTTTGGCGACGTCACCGCCACTTAGACAGAAAAAGGGGCCTTTTTCCATATGCCCCGGTTGACCGCCGCGTTCCGACGATGGTCAAACAGTAACGTCCCGTTAGGCACCACTCCCGAGGTTGATGCATAGCTTGGATACTGGGAGTGCCACTCCCGAAGTTATGCATAGCTTATATACTGGGAGCTGGTAGGATAAGAGACTGTACAAACTCCATGGTCGGGTTACAAACTATATGGAGCAAGTCCTTACCCGAGATCTTCACCCGCACGAGTGTCGTTTAGGCGGCCTCGTGATAGTCCTGAGATGGTTAGCAAGGATGAGCCCTACCATGGACTTGGCACCGATGGAGTCGAGGTTGCCACAGCCTATCGTGCGGATGTGTGCCAATCTTGACAGACGTCGACGGCTATTGGATTGGGAAGGTGATTCCACATGCGACGCCTTGGACAGTAGATCCGTTGACCACACGACTATCACCCTTGACGTCTGCAGACGATCGGATGAGTAGTCCGGATCCTAGGGTGGTTATTCCGGCTAGCCGTGGCCGATAAGATTTAATAGAGATGACCTTGTCTACGGACAGCGTGTAGTACTACATGGGTGTCGTGGCCCCTACGGAATCCGGGGAGGATGTAAGGGCACGACGGTTTCGCTAGGGGAGGCATGGTCAGCGACTAGTGAAACGATGGAGAGTGATGTTGGGTCACCCGTCCTCTCCGCCAACATCAGTGCAGCGGGCATAGGTAGAGACAGAGACAGAAAGGCACTGATGAGCTTACTGATACCCTCGGCCCGGGTATTCACTAAGCATAGGCTGGCAGCCCGAGTCTTATAACCTTAAAGTCTTATTATGATGTAGATGACATGCTGTTGACTTTGACACTAGATACTACTTAGGTAACATCTAGTGAAATATACATATGTATTTAATTATGATGTTTTACTGCTTTCCATAAATTTGATTTACACAAATCAAATGAAAAATGATGATTAACAACCAAAGGCATCCTAGAATACTCCTCCTAGCCTTTGATTTCTTTATTCGGTAGAGTCGTAATTTCACACTAGGCCGCAAGGCTGAGCACACCATTTTTCCCCGTGTGCCATACGGCGGTTGCCACGTACCCGACAGTAGGGTCGGGGCGTGACAATTATCACTATTAGTATTTTTATTTTTGGATTCTTGAGTCTACCCAATGTGATATATTATTTCTAAATAATACCTTTAGAAAAATACTTTTTGATTAAATTACTATTAACCATCACGTACAAGTAAATAAAGGTAAAAATATATATATATATACATTCATTGTGATCTTAATAGATGTATATAAAATGAAATATTTTAATCTCCTCAATATTCAAAATTAAACTAACAGTAGTATCATCAAACAATTTTATTTAAGAAGGAAATTGAAGACATGAGAGAAAAATTTATTAAAAATAATAATATAATCTGATACCCAAAATCTATACTAGTAACGATTTCTACCGCATATCCCAAAAATTATATTTTTGTATTACTTAGGGAATGGGCACAAACCTTAATCATTATTATTTTCATCTGGGATTTCTTGCATCGATGCCATAAGCTTCTACTCCACTACTGCATCATCTATTTCCTCAAATGCCTTCTCTTCCTTGTCGAACAGATTCCACCGTAGGCTTGCCAATCTTAATCGACGGCGAAAAAAGGGTGTGGAGGTGGAGATTTAGATTGTGGGATGATCAGGTAAATAAAGGAAACTAATACGGTTGCCTCGGACTCCCATTTTTTCCATTAACCCTTAATTATTTAATTTTTGAGAAGTAAACTTATTTTAATACTTATATATATATAGATATATCTATTCTTATATACCTATATATATACATATGGTAAATAATTATTCTTACGAGGAGGATTGTATTTATATATATATTTCATATATACATCTATACATATTGATTTATGTATATATATATATATATATAATAATAATATTTCATTTCTACTTTAATCAAAATCTAGCTACGTGTCTATTTTATATAAAATTTATTTATACAGCTAAATATATATAGATCTAGATCTTACTATCTTATTGCTATTATTATTATTTATTTATTTATATTTACCTATTTATACACATATTTATCGGTTATTGTTGACACATCCATGCATGTATATGACGGTACGTATATATATGCACCTACTTATTTATTGACACATATATATTTTCTAAAAATTTAAGGGTTTAATTATTTATGGACATATGTATACATATTTCAAAAAAAAAAATTGAGGGTTTACATCTCCGTCAGAAAGAAGATGCTTATGAAGGAAGAGCAGCAGATGAATGGAGCTAATTTTACCTGCAGTCGGCCATCGATTCTTGGAAAGAAAGCAATAGGAGGGCATGAAGTTCCCCCGTACCCACCAACACTCCGGCCTCCTCCTCTCCCAACCCCCCCCCCCCTCTTCTCCCCAGCTTCTTCCCGTTCTCCTTTGCTTTTGCTTCTTCTTCCTCCGCACGCACCTTTCTCCCTACTGTAGGTGAGAAAGCGGCCATCTTTGTCATCGTCGTCACCGTAGGAGGAGGTTAAGGTAGAAGAGGGCCATAGAGAGAGCGAGCATCGTCGGAAGATGATCTGGATGAACGATGGTGCGAGGAAGATGATGATGGTGTGTAGCCGGCGTGCGTGTGGGCAAGTGCCGGTGCGAGTGCTGGACCGGGCTTGTGTTATTAAATTTTTTGATTAAAAAATTTGTTAACATTCTAACCTGATATGGGACCCAAACCTGATATGGGACCCAAATTAATATTTCAAATAGATTAGTACTGTATTAAATCTGTGTGTTCCTAGAGGACAAGAATAATTTTTTTTTAGAACTTAATGAGTCTTGAACTCAAGACCTCATGATCCTCCCATATAGAGCCTAATTACTCTAACCAGAGGGATGTACACTTTGTGTACGAAGGACAGAAATAGTTATATTTATCCGGTTGGTTCTGGCAGATGCTATTATTGGGGCATGGATTAATTGGATGGCATTCATTGATGATCCACAAGCAGGAGTAGAAGGTAAAAAGGGTACTCATAATGATAAGCGATTATGAATTAACAGCGAACCTTGGCGTCCGTCTTTGAGATAGGGTTGCCTTGGTATCCAGAAGAACGGTTGCAAAGATATCCAAGAGCATTGGAGGAGTCGACGCATACGCTGTTCTCACTGACGCAAGCATAAGAGGTCTAATTGCGCTTCACTATCTCGTCGCAGGTTTAGTCTCCGATGGCCCAATCCACCACCACAGGTATCCGACTATCATCGCCATTATCCCAGATTTGATTTGGTGAGATATTAGATGTTTGAAACTTGAACCAGTCGGCCTCCACCAACATGATGTAGCTGCAGCTGTTGAAGTTCCATATGGTAGGGGTTGCCTTGGTATCCAGAAGAACAATAGCAAAGATATCCAAGAGCATTGGAGGAGTCGACGCATACGCTGTTCTCATTGACACAAGCATAAGAGGTCTGATTGTGCTTTGTTATCTCGTCGCAGGTTTGGTCTCTGATGGCCCAATCCACCACCACAAGCATTCGGCTATCGTCGCCATTGTCCCAGATTTGATTTGGTGAGATATAAGATGTTTGAAACTTGAACCAGTTAGCCTCCACCAACACGGCGTAGTTGCAGCTGCTGAAGTTCCATATGGTAGAGTTGTTGTAGTTAGGATCGAACTAGACTTCGTAGTATTTAAGGTTCTTGGGTATAGAGGTCTGGCAGCATTCGATTCCGGAGCAGGTGTCGTTAATGAAGTTGAGCTTGTTCTCACACATGGAGACGCACCCACTTTGATAGTTGTTGCTCATTTCATGGTTGAGAATATAAGTGAGGGTGTCGCAGCTAATAATAATGAACTTGTTGAGGGCATCAGAAAATCTATACGTCGTATTTTTCAGAGTAAAATGCCAGTCAAGAGATGTGGTTGAGCATTCGAATCTGGCCCTGCGAGAGATATTGATGACCTGGATGTTCCCCGAGAAAGGCTTCATATGCGTCTTGTTGCAAGTTAGGAAGAAGCCAGTTTTCAAGGAAAAGTTTTTGCCAATGCTGAAGGGGTAGGGGATGTCGACGTCGCTGCATTTGGATGGGCAGTCGGGCAGGAAGGTAGCAGAGGCTGCTTTAACAATAACCCGGCTAGGCATGCTTATCGGCCCGTGCCGGGCCCGACCCATCTCCGACCGTGCTAAATCGAGCCATACTTGGCACGACACTATGTGCACAATGTGCCGTGTTGGGCCACCTTTTGGAGCCCACGTGTCATGCTAGGTACGGCCCGACTATAGCCCACAATCAATTGTATGAGCATACTAAATATTGAAGGTGTGAATGATGACACTATCTCTTAAATAGAAAATGATGCAACTCTTTTCCAAGACTTTCCTGATGTATGATTAAAAAACTCCTCTCCAATCCTTTTAATTTTTTCTCTAAAACTCCAAGTCTTTCACGTTCAAAATTAAAATTTTTTCATTCTATTAAAATTACCATACTAACCTTTATTAGTTATAATTTTATAATTTTATTAAATGGTATTTTATTCATTTTTATATGTATTATTTTATTAAAATATTAATTAAAATTCATATAATTACTCTTTCATTTCTATTCTTAATTCCTATTATTGAATAAATTAGGACATAATATTAACACTTAAAATGAACATTATGATAATATGTCATAAATATTGCTAGATTTTAAAAATAAAATTATTAGATTATATGTATAATTTATATTCAAATCAACCTCATATAATAGTTTGTTAATAAATAATAAATTTTAGTAATTGTAATATCTTAGATTTTAAAGATTTTCTAAATGTGTCACTGATAACATCGGAATGGAAGTTCATTTAAATAATTTAAGTTTATGGTAATATATGAAATATTTATTGGCTACGTGGATTTTAAAGTAATAATAATTATAATATATGGTTGATGGAGAAAGAGTAAAAATATATATACAAAGGCATGTTGGAAAAGATAATTTTTATTTTAAAAGTTGGTTTTTTATTTTTATTAATTATCTAGCTTATGACATAGAACTTCTAATAAAATGAGAAGATTCCTAGACAATCTAATCTTAGGAAGAGATTTTATAAAATGAGAGTTGACCCTCAAACCCTCAAACCGATCTATAGTTTAATTTTTTCATTAGGTTGGAGTGAACAGAAGTTTTATAAAGAATATTATATATATTTAAAAAAATTATATACTTTAATAAAATTAAAAATTTATATATTTTAATAAAATATAAAAGTAATTTATATTTTTAAAGTTTAAGTAGGTTAGGATGACTTTTTTTATTTTTTATAAAAAATGATGGATGGTTAGTAACAAGTCAATGGTTATTTTTAGTCTCGTGTCTTTAAAAAAAATTTAGTCCAACATTAGGTATGGAAATAAAATTATACTAAAATAAAATAAAATATATCAGGATTAAGGCTATAGAGACTCGAACCCTGGACCTTCTTAGTAAAATAAACCAAACTAATAATAGTACAAGCTCCCACGGCAAGTTATAGTATTATGCATGTAAGCAGTATGCAAGGCATAAGAGTGCGTTGCTACGCTACTACGCAAATGTTTACGAGCAAATGAGGCTGTGAACGCACGGGGAAAGGGCTAAATCGCTCAAACTTAACATTTAATGTAATCATCTAATAAAATTTGGAAAAATAATACATCTATAATAAGATGCGGTTATAATTTGCAATATAATTTTGGATGAAAAGACTACAAACCTCTTCAGTTTTCTATAATATTGACTGGCTGTACATAATATATATATATATGTGCAAATCCTTCAATCAAATACCCACTGTAGAATATATAACTAGCGCCTTCCATTGATCACAAACGCCCATGAGATGGAGGATGAGTTCCCAGCGTAGAAATATTGCAAGCTCCATGTTTCTGCTGCCTCTCCTCTTTATTTTGTGCTCCTTCCAAGCTCGCCTGCAGCAGCCACCGATGCTGAATCGACAGGCAAGGTACTTCAAGTTTTAATACCATGTATGCAATGCATCTTTGATGATTCAGTAATTAACAAATGCTTCGTATATGATTAATTTCATCAGCTATAAGTAGTCTTTTGTCTTCCTCGGAGAAAGGAAACATGAAGATACAAACCTTGTGACTTCCTCTCACCATGATATGCTCTCTTCTTTTCTTGGTAGGTATATATATATATATCTACTATCTAGCGAGATATATATATATAATATGATAATAATTATACACAGCAAGGAAGAAACTGTGAGTTTTAATTATTTACAGTTACAGGCATGGGTTCTCAGGCTTTGCAGCCATGCTTACCAGTTCCCAAGGTTCATAATTATCATATGTAAGCAATTTGCATGCTATATATATAGCATAAAGAAACTGATAGTTGTATAATATGTATTAGAGCTGCCGGAAGTAATCAGCATAAATCCAAACACCTTCACTCAAGTGCACACCCACGCGAAGTTGGGACTTCCTCCGAATGCCTTACGACGACGAACACCAGCAGCATCATAATGGATTGCTTCAGGAGACCAACTTTGGGGATAACGTCGTCATCGGGATGATCGTCTCAGGTAATCGATCATCCATCAAGTAACACCTGCAAATTAAAGATACATGTAATGAATTTCTAGCTCTTCGGTTGCTAATCTTCGGCCACCCGCCGCTGAGCCTTCTCGAGTTCACTTTCTCCGGTGGTTTGCTGTGTGTGCATGTTGATTATAATGTGCTGCCGCAGATAGTAAACTACGCCGTCGTTGCAGAGTAATCTACTTATTTTGGTCTGCTACGTACAAATTATGGGTGTTCGTTCATCTATTGTTACACTTGAAAAGTAATAATATTTCAACAGATCTCTCAAGGTGAAGGTAAGCCCAGCAAAGAGCATGCCGGGCGATGGAGTGATGGCGCCGAGGGTGGCGGCGTTTTCCTCGAGAGGGCCGAGCTTGACTTTGCCAGATCTAATCAAGGTATCTTTATTAATCGATTTATTAGGTATTTTTTGTATATATTATTAATGGATTAAAGAAGTTTTTGGTAGCCTGATATCACGGCTCCTGGAGCAGGCATCTTGGCTGCAGTGAGAGATTCCTATAAATTAAACTCCGGAACTTCAATATCATGCCCTCATGTTTCTGGAGTAGTAGCTCTTCTTAAAGCCGTGCATCCCGAATGGTCTCCTGCTGCTGTTAAATCTGCGCTCCTAACGACCGGCGAACAAACTACTAGATTAGTAATTAATTTACTTATCTTTCTTCCCAGACCATGTATAAATGAGATAGATCAAATTGTTGGTTAATTCCCGCTGAAAGCTGACACGACGAACGCATACTGCTTCCCAGTGGAAGCGGATGGGATTCCTCAAAAGGTTCAGACGTTTGCATTATCTCGATTGACATCAATATTTATATGTGCATTTGTAATGTTTCGGTCATATGCACACTATCTGACTTGGTTATCAGATACTCAAGGATGCTTTTCTTACTAAAAGTCTAAGAGCCCACGCTAAATGACTTGTACCTTTTCTTATGCAATAACATGTTTGGTAAGATTTTAAATCTATCTTGACGGGTCCATCAGGTAGAAATATACTTGTAGTTCTCTCAAGTTGATTGCAGATATTGACGAACTCCTTAGCAAAACTCTTGCAGGTGATATTTTAAAAAATAGCTGAGACAAATCGTGTATATGCTTAACTGTGCATCTGGAAGTTGTCACAGATTATTGTATCTTCAAGTGCACCCATGGCAACCGGAAATTACCACATAAATGCATGATTGCAAACGTAGGAGGGGCAGCATGCAACATATAATATTTGTTCTTGGTTCGTGCTTATTTAACTTTTGCTTTGGGTTTTTTCCCCAATTATTCGATTATTTGGTTCATCGAATGGATGCATGATTCTTTCTTTTAGAATTAGCATTCAAAAAGGTTATGTAAATTTTTTATGATTCCTTCAATTATACTACTACACTTATTTTATTTTTCATTGTCTAATATAGATTTACTATAAAACCTTTTCTTATAGCAAAATCTAATTATTGGTCTTATTATGTTACTTCGTCTTATCGTGTATCCAGAAATTATTGAATGTAGAACTATATCTCAGCAGTGAAATCCATGTTTTAATACCAATCATAAGTTTGACATAAGATGAAAAGAACTATATCTCAGCAGTGAAAATTATTATGATCAAGAATTGGTCTAGGAATTAGTGCTACATTCTCCTTGGTCAATGTCCACTGTGGAGGACCACTAACTCGGTCAACGTCAACTCCAACCATCCTAACTAATGGGGAAAAAAAGGAAATATGAATAATGCAAGAGGTAATTTAACTAGATCATCGTTAACAGTGAATGCGAAGGTAATCGTTTAATTCAGGTTGAGCTAGTGCGTATTATTTATTATATAATGTTTTTGACGTAAAAAATAATAATTATTGAAGTTGGAGGAGTCCGAGAAAACGAATGCAGTTAAGAGCAGCGATTCACATGCAGTTAGAGTCGAGAGGACGAGTCGAATCTGTCGGGATGGTTTTGAGGGTTCATCCATTAATGGGGGGTAGGTAGACGTACATTTATTTAGTTGGTTCATATTATAACGTTTGACTAAAATGATGATGGATGTAAAACTTGTTAAAATCAAATAAAGAACAAAAAAAAAGGTGATCTAGTTAATCTGTATAGTTTTAATTCTACGTCGATTTTATTTTTTATTTTTAGAAAAAAAGAGGAAAAAGAATGTAGCAAGCAAGAACGATCTCAGGATTGAATGTTTCAAGGAGTTGGTAGAAATTAAGGAGCGAATAGTTTGATTGATGGGGACAAGGCTTTTAAGATCGTCACGATTCGGAAGAAGAAAAAAAGAAATAGTAAGTCATCGGTCGGTCAATAGACGTAGTCAACACTTGCATCGTCACCTCCTCCGTCGTAATTAATTATCTGAGATGAGGAAATCAAAGTATACAGCAACAAATGATGATGGAGGCCAACACTATACTACTACTATATATATATAGCGAGAGAGAGAGAGAGGGGGGGTTAAGGGAGCATGGATCAAGCCGGGTGGTTGTTAATGGATCGGCTTTGCCTGATCATAATACCGATGGTTGTGGTGATAGCCGCCGGAGAAGCGGCGTCCGCTGCCTCCCTGCCCAGCTGCCCATCCAAATGCGGCGACGTCGACATCCCCTACCCCTTCGGCATCGGCCCCAACTGTTCCTTCCAAGCTGACTTCTCCCTCACCTGCAACGACACCACCCAAGGTAAGAAGCCTTTCTGGTGGGATGTTGAGGTCGTAAGCATCTCAATGCCGCAGGGTCAGATTCGAATGCGCAACCACATCTCTAGGCAGTGCTACGATGTCACCACCAATTCCATCAACTCCTCCGACTGGTCTTTTACTCTGGAAAACACGTCGTATAGATTCTCTGATGCCCTGAACAAGTTCACCGTCATCGGCTGCGACACCCTCGCCTACAGTCTCGACTACCAAACGAACGACAGCTACCTTGTCAGTGGGTGCGGATCCAAGTGCGTGACCAAGAAGAGCCTCGTCAACGGCACCTGCACCGGCAGCGGCTGCTGCCAGACCCCCATACCCAAGGACCTCAGGTACTACGAAGTATCCTTCGATACTAACCACAACAGCTCTGCCGTATGGAGAAACTTCGGCAACTGCAGCTATGCAGTCATGTTGGAGGAAAAGTGGTTTCAGTATAAAACATACTACAGCACGACGGACGAGTTCTGGAACGAAAATAACGGCACCGTGCCGGTGGTGATGGATTGGGCCATCGGAAACCAAACCTGCGAGGAGGTAGCGAAGCGCAATCAGACCTCTTCTGCCTGCGTCAGTGAGAACAGCATGTGCGTGGACTCCTCCAATGGCCCTGGATATCGCTGCAAATGTTCTGATGGATACCAAGGCAACCCTTATCTCAAAGTCGACGGAGGATGCCAAGGTTCGCTATTCATTCATAACCCCTAATCATTATCAGTACCCATTTTTTACCTTCTTCTCCTGCTTGGTTTCTCATGCGCTATAAATGACTTTGACTTGATTCACAGACATCGATGAATGCCAGACAATTAATCGATGCCCCAACAACGGCATCTGCCACAACCTACCGGGCCATTACAACTGCACCTGCCCTCCAGGAACGCACAGTGATCCTTCTAATGGACCATGCACTACGGACCAGAAACTCCCTCCGAACCAGAAACTCCCCTTAGCAGTGAAGGTGGTCGTAGGTGATTACAGTCAATCTCTCCCTCTCTTAATATAATTTCCCCTGGTATGCTTGGTAGTTAGATTGTAGCTCTATTTATTCTTGATTACTTTTTCTGCTCTCTTTCTTTTGTTATTTTTTTTTATGAAAAAGGAAGTGAACAGGGGGGTGTTCACTGCCATCTTTTATTCGGAGAGTTTATACATAGAACACAGATACACTATAGTATTCAAGTTAATACGTCAAAGGTCAAAAACAAAATAGGGAATGTGTTCTCCGCAAGAGCCTGAACCTGCTTCAGTTGATCTCATTTCCAAATATGAACTTGTTCTTCACCGGTCATATTGCCCAATAGGAAAATCTACTTAAGAAAGGTGTACCCATCATGACTAAAAATTCTCAATATTATTGATCCAAAATAGACCGATAGGAAAAACTTATAAGGATGGAACCTACTGAAACTTTGCAATCATAGAGGATTTTGGTGCTCAAATATATATCCTAGCTAGCGGTCTGGAATCCTTGCAACTGCAATGATTTTAAGTGAAGATAAATAATATCGAGTCATTTCCATTTATCCCCTAACTCGAAAATGAAAAATAATGTGTTCGTGAATACGCGCAGGTACCTCCAGTGGTCTAGCATTTGCAATTTTTTGCAGCATGTGTGTCTGCATGATTACCGAACGGAGAAAACGTATCAAGGATCGAGAAAGATATTTCAGAGAACACGGAGGTAGGCTACTGCTCGAAGAGATCAAAGAAAGACAAGGGCTTGCTTTTAAGATATTCTCCAAAGATGAATTAGAAAAGGCAACAAATAAGTTCGACCAAAATCACATATTAGGGCGAGGGGGCCATGGTACTGTATACAAAGGAGTTCTAATGGATACACGCATCGTTGCCATAAAGAAATCTAAGATTATCGATGACAAAGAAAATAAGGAATTTGGAAAAGAGATGCTTATCCTATCGCAGGTCAACCACAAGAACATAGTTAAGCTCTTGGGTTGTTGTCTGGAAGTAGAGGTTCCAATGCTAGTTTATGAATTTATCTCCAATGGAACCTTGTTTCATCTGATCCATGATAACAATGCATCTCCTATTTCTCTAACTACTCGTTTAAGGATTGCCTATGAGTCTGCTGATGCTTTAGCTTATTTACATTCATCAGCCTCACCTCCGATCATTCATGGGGATGTGAAGACTTCCAACATACTTTTAGATGAAAATTATAATGCAAAAATCTCTGATTTTGGATCTTCGAAGCTGATTCCAAAGGATGAAGATGAGTTTGCTACCTTAGTTCAAGGAACTTGTGGTTATTTGGATCCTGAGTATCTCCAAACAGGCCAATTAACAGATAAAAGCGATGTTTATAGCTTCGGGGTGGTTCTTCTAGAGGTGCTAACTGGTCGAAAGGCAATTTACTTTGAGGGTTCAGAAGATGGAAAATTTCTTGTATCGAGTTTCTTCTTGGTCGTGAGTGAGAATTGTTTTTCAGATATCTTGGACAGTCGAGTCAAAGATGAAGCCGATGCAGAACTGATTGAAGAACTTAAGGAGCTCATAAAACAATGTTTGCATTTGAAGGGAGATGGAAGGCCTACAATGAAGGAAGTAGCTGAAGAACTAGACAAGCTAAGAAAATTAACGCAACATCCTTGGTCCCCGTGCAACTCTGAGGAGATTACGAGCTTGTTGGGGGATCCATCATCAGAACGTGGAATAGGAGAAAATTATCACAGAATGGATACCACTACTTGCTATGTCTCAGAGAAAGGATACGCCTTAGACATTAAATCTGGAAGATAAAGTTTAGGACACCCAATCACGCCTAATCCTTCATTCCTCTTATGTTTCTTAGAGCTATCTGGAACGAAGACTAGTTCCAACTTCAAAGTATATTTGTTGTGTGAGTGATTCTGCATGTTTTCTGTTATGTGAATGCTAGTGTGGTGTGTAATAAATGATTCACTACAATCTCATATTGTGGTATGAAATCTTTGTAGAAAGAAATATTTTCTCTGTCATTACGGCCGAGTACCCTGTATTTAATATATGAGTATTTTCAAACTGCTTTTGAGAAGGAATACTAGATTCATTTTGTCCAAAAGGGGAAGGAGCATTGAATTGATATCAAATCACTTAGTGAAGGAATGTGTATGGTAAAAACATTTTACCCCATCTATCAAAAGTTAAAAAGTTATGCTGACAAGTCGATGTTCAGAATGTTTTAGAATCCATCACTCTCTGCGTCTCTTAAAACCTTGGGAAAAGACTGATAAGGACGGTTATCTTCATATGATCAATCTGTTGGCCTATGTTGGCCTCTATTTTGTTATGAAGAAGAGAAATAAACAGAGGAAGAATGAAGATGATAACTCCCACAAAAAAATGATATATTTTCCTTAACTCAATTACAAGTCTTAGGTCATACTTATAAACTCGTATAAAGGAGTTATGACAATTTCAACATTAATATTAAATCAACCACTAACATATTAAATAAATATTAACTCAAAACATTAATTTCAACACTCCCCCTTAATGTTTTGTTTGTCATACCTAATAATTCTCTAAGATATACAAACTTATCACAAGGAAGTGCTTTAGTGAAAATATCCGCCAATTGCTCACCGGTCTTCACATGCTTGATGATAACCTCTTCATCCTCCACCGCTTCTCTAATATAGTAATGCTTGAGATTGATATGCTTTGTTCGACTATGAAACACCGAATTCTTCGACATTGCAATTGCCGACTTGTTGTCACAAAAGAGAACCGTGGCCATGTCTTGCTTCTCCCCCATATCTTCTAAAATCTTCCTCAATCAAACCACTTGTTTAGTGGCTTCACTTGCCGACACATATTCGGCTTCCGCGGAGGAATGCGCCACTCTTTCCTGCTTCTTTGATGCCCATGAAAAAATATTTGACCCGAGTGTAAAGCAATACCCGGATGTACTTTTCATATCATCCATGCTACCTGCCCAATCACTATCACAAAATCCAAACAACTCCACATCTTCTTTTTCATTTTTCTCAAACATGATACCATAATCTTTGGTACCTTGTATGTACCGCAACAGCCTCTTTGCAACTCCATAGTGCATTTTGCTCGATTGATGCATAAATCGAGACAACAAACTTGAGGCATACATGATATCAGGTCTAGTAGTGGTAAGATATAACAAGCTTCCAACCAAACTCCTATAATCTGCTGCATCGGCATCACCACTACTATCATCTTTCACCAATTTCTCATTTACCAATAACGGTGTGAATACTGGATTGCAATTTTCCATCTTAAACTTAGAGAGAATATTTTGGGCATACTTCTTTTGAGAAATAAAAACTCCATCATCCCTTTGATCAACTTTAATACCCAAGAAATAATGTAGTAAACCCAAATCATTCATCTCATATTTTCTCATCATGTCATTCTTAAACTCATGCATCATTTTCTCATTATTTCCGGTAAATACCAAATCATCAACAAAAAGAGAGACAATAAGCATACCAGTTTCACAATGTTTGACATAGAGTGTTGGCTCGCTAGGACTTCTCACAAATCCACTTTCGATGAAGTAACTATCAATGTTGCCATACCATGCACGGGGTGCTTGCTTTAGCCTGTACAATGCCTTCTTCAATTTGTACACTTTCTTTTCTTCACCTTCAACTTCAAATCCTTGTGGTTGCACCACATATACTTCTTCTTTCAACACTCCATTTAAGAAAGCAGACTTCACATCAAGTTGGTAGAGCTTCCAACCTTTATGTGCGGCCAATGCAATCAACATTCTTATCGTCTCATGCCTTGCAACCGGTGCAAATGTCTCTTGATAATCAATTCCGGGTTGTTGTGAATAACCTTTGGCAACCAACCTTGCTTTGCACTTTTGCACTGAACTATCTGGATTTAACTTTGTCTTATAAATCCACTTCAACCCGACGATATCCTTTTCTTTTGGCTTTTCTACCAACTCCCAAGTCTCATTTTTTTCAATCATTTTTATCTCATCTTCCATAGCATTTATCCACACCTCCTTTTGAACTGCTTGCTCAAAGCTTTCTGGTTCAACAACACAAAAATTACATCTTGCATAAATATCACTTAACCTTCTCATTTTTACCGGAGTTGAGCTTGGAGTAGATGAACTCGACCCGATATGTGTTGTTGGAGAATGTATTGTTGGAGATTGTTGTTGCTCTTCTTGCTCTTCCTGGCTAATTTCATTTACACCACTGGATTCTTCTCTTGGATCCTCTTCATGTATCAACACTGGCACACTTTCAACTCTTTTTTCTTTCCAATCCCACTTATCTTTCTCATTAAAGATCACATCTCGACTTTCAATCACCTTGTTTTTCTTCAAACTAAAGAGTCTATAGCCTTTTGATTTTGTGCTATAACCAACAAACACACATTTCTCACCTTTATCTTCAAGTTTGTTTCTCATTTCTTTTGGAACATGCGCATAGCAAATGGATCCAAATACTTTCAAGTGATTCACTGATGGTTTTCTACCACCGGACCATGCCTCAAATGGTGTCTTGTTCTCAATTGCCTTTGTTGGACATCGATTTAATAAATATGTTGAAATTAATGTTTTGAGTTAATATTAATTTAATATGTTAATGATTGATTTAATATTAGTCTTGAAATGGTCATAACTCCTTTGTACGAGTTTATAAGTATGACCTAAGACTTGTAATTGGGTTAAGGAAAATATATCATTTTTTTGTGGGAGTTATCATCTTCATTCTTCCTCTGTTTATTTCTCTTCTTCATAACAAAATAGAGGTCAACATAGGCCAACATAGTGGTATCAGAGCCATGGCGATGCAAGGAGATACATGGCCGGTGCGAGGTGTACAACTCGTCTTCGACGGAGAAGACTACGACTACTGGAGTATAATGATGAAGACTCTCTTGGTTTCACATGATTTGTGGGACATAGTGGAAGAAGGGTTTGTGCCCACGATGGGAACCGTTGATGCGGTGGTGATTCAAATGGAGAAGGAGAACAAGAAGAAAGATGCGAAGGCGCTATTTTGCATCCAACAAGGTATTTCTCGGAAGCTTTTCCCAAGGATAATTGGGGCAAAGACATCGAAAGAGGCATGGGATATTCTGCAAAAAGAGTTTCAAGGAACCGACAAAGTGAGAACTGTAAAACTTTTGACTCTTAAGAGGGATTTCCAGAATTTGCAGATGAAGGAGAAAGAGACTCTAAAGGAGTATTTCTCAAAAGTGATTGAAATTATGAACCAAACTAAAAGCTTGGGTGAAGACTTAACTGATAAAATGGTATGTGAGAAAATTTTAATTAGCCTTACTTCCAAATATGACAATATTGTGGCTATTTTTGAAGAAACCAAATACCTCTCTATTCTAAGTATTTAAGATTTGATGGGTTCTCTTGAGATGCATGAACAACGATTGGATAGGCATTGTGATACCTCTCTTGAAAGTGTCTTCCAATCGAAGTTAAATGTGAAGGAGGGTTCTAACCGAAATATGAGTAAAGGAGAAACATCACGTTGGGGCGGTAGTTTTGGCAGAGGTCGAGGTAGAGGAGGAGGCAGAGGCAATGGTAATGATAATGGTAAATTTTGTAATTTTTGCAAGAAGCCAGGTCATCTAGAAGAAACTTGTTATAACAAGGGAAAACCTCAATATTACTATTGCAAGAGGTATGGCCACAGACAAAAAGATTGTCGGGATAAAAATAAAGAGCAAGCCAATTACACCGATGAGAAAACAAATAGTGGAAGTGATGGAAGCACCTTTTATGCATGTCAAGCGGCGGTTGAGAAGAAAGATAATGAGTGGTATATTGATAGTGGGTGTAGCAATCACATGACTGGAGATGAGTCAATTTTTTGCAAACTTGACACCGCTGCCACTACTCAAATTACCATGGGTAATGGAGCAGTTGTGAAGTCAAAGGGCAAAGGCACGATTGCAGTTAACTCCAAAAAAAGGTAGAATGTTGATTCATGATGTGTTGCTTGTGCTAGAGTTGGCTCAAAATTTGCTAAGTATTAGACAATTGATGGAGCATGGTCATGCAGTTCACTTTGAGGGGGAGACTTGCAAAATCTTTGACAAAGTTAAAAATAAGAGAGAATTGATGGCGGTTGTGAATATGGAGAGACATAGAAATTTTCCTCTTACTCTTGAACCTGCAAGTTGTGTTGCTTTGAAAGTTGATGCAGAAGATGTGTCATGGTTGTGGCACAAAAGGCTTGGACATGTGAATTTTGAGAGCTTAAAATTATTGAGTAGAAAGAGCATGGTGTATGGTTTGCCAAATATTGAAGAGAAGAAAGATGTTTGTGAAGCATGTGCTCTTGGTAAGATACACCGGGAGACATTTCCAAAAGAGAAGACTTGGAGGACAAAAGAACCATTGCAGCTTGTGCACACCGACATTTGTGGGCCAATGAGCATAAATTCTCATGGAGGTAATCGCTACTTTATCACTTTCATTGATGATTTCTCAAGAATGTGTTGGGTTTATTTTTTGAGGCAAAAATCAGAAGTATTTTTAGTTTTTAAGAAGTTTCAAAGAATGGTGGAAAGACAAAGTGGCAAATTAATCAAAAAGTTGAGAAATGATAGAGGTGGTGAATACAACTCTAAGGAGTTTGACAAATTCTGTGAGGATATTGGTCTTGAAAGTCAAGTGACAATCAATTTTACACCGGAACAAAATGACATTGCTGAAAGAAAGAATAGAACAATTGTGGAGATGTCAAGGACCATGATGAAAGAGAAGGAGTTGCCATTATCATTTTGGGCAGAGGCAACATACACAACTGTTTATTTATTAAATCGATGTCCAACAAAGGCAGTTGAGAACAAGACACCATTTGAGGCATGGTCCGGTGGTAGAAAACCATCAGTGAATTACTTGAAAGTATTTGGATCCATTTGCTATGCGCATGTTCCAAAAGAAATGAGAAACAAACTTGAAGATAAAGGTGAGAAATGTGTGTTTGTTGGTTATAGCACAAAATGATAATGGCAACTCCTTCTCTTTCATCATGGTCCTTGACATCTCCCAATTTCAAGGAACCGACAAAGTGAGAATGGTAAAACTTTTGACTCTTAAGAGGGATTTTCAGAATTTGCAGATGAAGGAGAAAGAGACTCTAAAGGAGTATTTCTCAAAAGTGATTGAAGTTGTGAACCAAACTAAAAGCTTGGGTGAAGACTTAACCGATAAAATTTTCTCACATACCATTTTATCGGTTAAGTCTTCACCCAAGCTTTTAGTTTGGTTCACAACTTCAATCACTTTTAAGAAATACTCCTTTAGAATCTCTTTCTCCTTCATCTGCAAATTCTGGAAATCCCTCTTAAGAGTAAAAAGTTTTACCATTCTCACTTTGTCGGTTCATTGAAACTCTTTTTGCAGAATATCCCATGCCTCTTTCGACGTCTTTGCCCCAATTATCCTTGGGAAAAGCTTCCGAGAAATACCTTGTTGGATGCAAAATAGCGCCTTCGCATCTTTCTTCTTGTTCTCCTTCTCCATTTGAATCATCGCCGCATCAACGGTTCCCATCGTGGGCACAAATCCTTCTTTCACTATGTCCCACAAATCATGTGAAACCAAGAGAGTCTTCATCATTATACTCCAGTAGTCGTAGTCTTCTCCGTCGAAGACGAGTTGTACACCTCGCACCGGCCATGTATCTCCTTGCATCGCCATGGCTCTGATACCACTATGTTGGCCTATGTTGGCCTCTATTTTGTTATGAATAAGAGAAATAAACAGAGGAAGAATGAAGATGATAACTCCCACAAAAAAATGATATATTTTCCTTAACCCAATTACAAGTCTTAGGTCATACTTATAAACTCGTATAAAGGAGTTATGACCATTTCAACATTAATATTAAATCAACAACTAACATATTAAATTAATATTAACTCAAAACATTAATTTCAACACAATCATCAATAAACGCCATTTGGTTCCGCTAAGACTTTCATTCATAATTCCGTTGAGATTGCTTATGAGTTTGCTGATGCCATGGCTTACTGCCACCAATTTCATTGAGATTGCTATGATTACGCCAACAATTACGTCGACTCCTCCATCTGGTATATGAACCTGGAAAAAATGCCGAAGTTCACCATCATCGGCTGCGACACCATCGCCTGTAGTATCAACTACCAAACGAATGACAGCTACTCGGTCAGTGGGTGCGGATCCAAGTGCGTGACCAAGGACAGCCTCGTCAAGGGCACCTGCACCGGAAGCGGCTACTGCCAGACCCCAGCTTAAAAATTATGATAAGATTCTACTTAAAATCTTCAACTTTACCCAGTCTAATCTTAAGTGATAATGGGTTTAAAAAGTACAGGAGTAGTCCTATTGATTGATGGAGAGATAATGGATTAGTCATAAATAGATTAACATCTATTCTTCTATTCCATATCATGCGAGTTGAGGGAATCAAATCTAGATAATGCATGATTCTTTCTATTAGAATTAGCATTAGAAAATGTTATATGAATTATTTATGATTCCATCAATGTTATATAAATTATCTAAGATTCCGTCAATTATATTACTCCACTCTTTGTTATGTTTCATTGTAAATTTTTTTGAGAATCTAACCCATTGTTGGTCTTATCATATTACTTAGTCTTATTATATTAAGCCCACTATCTTATCATATTACTTGATCTCATCATATATCAATAAATCTTTGATGGTAGAACTATAACTAAGTAGGGAAATCGATGTTTTACTACTAATACCAATCTATCTGATATTATGATAAATACTCATACTAAAAATTATGATCAAGAATTGGTCTATCAATCATCCTTCTAGTTCACTGTCCATTATGGAGGACGAGTACCTTGGTCAACCTCAACTCTAAACGTCTTAACTAATATAGGAAAAAAATGAATAATGGGAGAGATAAGTTAACGAAATCATCATTCATAGTGAAAGTGATTGTTTTATTCAGGTTGAGCGAGCGCTCATTATTTATTATATAATGTTTTTGACGTAAAAAAAAAAGTTATTGCAGTTGGGGGAGTCCGATAAAACGAATGCAGTTAGCGTGAAGACGATGAGTCTAATCCGTCGTGATGGTTTTGAGGGTTCATCCATTAATGGGGGTAGTATACTTACATTTATTTAGTTGGTTCATATTATAATGTTTGACTAAAATGATGATGGATTTAAAACTTGTTAAAATCAAATAAAGAAAAAAAAAGTGATCTAGTTAATCTTTATAGTTTTAATTCTACGTCGATTTTATTTTTTATTTTTAGAGAAAAAGAGGAAAAAGAATGTAGCAAGTAGGAAGTATCTTAGGACTGACTGTTTCAAGGAGTTTAGAAATTAAGGAGTGAATAGGAGGTAAGAAGCCTTTCTGGTGGGATGTGGGTCAGATTCGAATGCTCAACCAGATCTCTTGGCAGTGCTATAATCACACCACCAATTCCATCAGTTCCTTCGACTGGTCTTTTACACTGAAAAACACGTCGTATAGATTCTCTGATGCCCTGAACAAGTTTACCGTCATCGGCTGCGACACTCTCTCCTATAGCTTGTTCCTGCCTTTCTTAGATTTGGGAACTTGTTGAGTAGAGACGTGATTTTCAACGAAAGAATGATATACAAAGATAAGCATAAAACTGATGTCAATGACTTAGAGTAGAGTGAGCCAGTATTTGCAAATGTAGACGATGTCCTAGACAGTCCCATAACAAAGTCGATTATATCAAATCCTCAACCAGAAGAACTTGTTAGTTAGAGCAGTGCACAACAGTCCGACATACTACAACCGTAGCCTCCTACTCTAGTTCCTATATTGAGAATGTCTTCTCAACCTCATATACCTAATAGAAAATACATGCATTATTTACTGTTGACTGATGGAGGGGAGCCTAAATGCTATGAAGAAGCTTGTCAGACTGATGATGCTAGCAAGTGGGAGCTTGCCATGAAAGATGAGATAAAGTCTCTAAACCTCAACCAGACATGGGAACCAGCTGAGTTACCCATGGGAAAAACGACACTTCATAACAAATGGGTGTACCGGGTGAAAGATGAGCATGATGGTTCTAAAAGATATAAAGCCCAACTAGTTATCAAAGGATTCTAGCAAAATGAAGGAGTTGACTACACTGATATTTTTGCTCCTGTTGTGAAGCTCAATACTATTAGATTAGTGTTGAGTATTGTTACCATTGAAGATCTTCATCTTGAACAATTAGATGTGAAGACTGCATTTCTTCATGGAGATTTAGATGAAGAGATATACATGCACCAGTCAGAAGGTTTATCAGAAAGAGGGAAGGAAAACATGGTATGTAGACTTAATAAGAGTTTGTATGGTTTAAAACAAGCCTCAAGATAGTGGTACAAAAAGTTTGATAGCTTCATGCACAAGGAAGGTTTCCAGAAGTACAATGCTGATCATTTTTGTTACTTCAAAAGGTATAAGTCCAATTATATCATTTTACTACTTTATGTTGATGATATGTTAGTAGCAGGTTCAGATATAAATGACATTAGAAGGTTGAAGCAATAATTGTCAAAGAAGTTTGACATGAAGGACTTGGGTCCAGCAAAGAAAATTCTTGGAATGCAAATCACAAGAGATAAACATAAATGGATTTTGCAATTATTTGTCAGAGTACATCAATCATGTTTTGCAAAGATTTAATATGAGTGAAGCTAAGCCAGTTAGCACACCCTTGGCTAGTCACTTTCACTTATCCAAGGATCAATACTCTCAGACGGAGGAAGAGAGAGATTTCATGGCTAAAGTCCCTTATGCCTCAACTATTGGGAGTTTAATGTGTGTGATTGTCTATACGAGACTAGACATTGGCCATGTAGTTGGAGTTATTAGCAAGTTTATGTAAAATCCAGGAAAAGCTCATTGGGAAGCAGTAAAATGGATTTTAAGGTATCTACGAGGCACTACAGAGAAGTACAAAGTACAAGGCTCCGTAGATACAGACTTTGGAGGTGAAATCGATCACTGGAAAAGCACCACTGGTTATATATTTACTATTGAAAATACAGCTGTTAGTTAGATGTCACGGTTGCAGAAGATTATTAGTCTATCCACTACAGAAGCTGAGTATGTAGCTTTGAAATGGTCAGAAAAATTAATGCTTTGAAAATTCCATTTTTGTTTCTTGAGTATCTCGTTGACAGACTTGGAGGCAAAAGCAAGCAGCATCGTCCACGGATTGATTTATGAAGAAAGAGGTTGGGAAAATTCAATTGTGTAAGCTGGCCGTACGTGCATAAGCCCAAACTTAGCTGATCGTGGACTCCAATAAAATTTATCATGTAAATTTTTCCACAGTGCTTGTTCTGGATCCATAAATAGAGAAGCAGAATCTCTCAGGTCAGTTAACTCGCACATTAAAAGAGGAGAGAAAATCCGCGCTGCATGGTTTGCCTTTGATCTTGGCTGTATGCTGTATGCTCTTATAGGTTTGCCTTTGATCATCTTTCAACTTTCACTCATGGAAAGCAATAAGAATTCATCGGCCATGGCCGGACACTGCCGAGGAGTTCCTAGCAGTGTTCAGAATGTGTTTTCTCTATTCTTGTGAAAAGAGTTGACATTTAATTTAATTAATCCCGCAATGTTTGAGATTATAGATTAATTGATTGGGATAGTTTCTGATTTTTTTGTAAAAGTTTAGATTAAATTTTGAATGAATTGGGACCTAATTATTCAGAATCCCAGCTGTTCTGGCTGTCTCGGCTTTGCATGATCGCTGAAGACCCCTTCACCACCCACATAAAAAACAAATCTGCGAAGCACGTAGCTGTGAGAGTTTATCAAGTATCTCTCCCGAAGGTCGCCTCAAAGAAAAGAAAAAAAAGCTACATATGAGGAATGGACGAGATAAGGGTGATGCCCCGGCACGGAGGTCAATCCCTCAGCCGGCGTTGTCATCACCTTCAAGCAGATGAGCACCTCGAGGTCTACACCTACACCTGTCTTTGTAAATGAACAAAAGAAAAAAAAAGGATGCAAGAAGGAAAAAAATAATAATAATAGCATGAGAGCGTGAACTTTTAAGCTCGTATACGTTCAGATGCTTAAAACCCAAAATTATTAAAAAGAAAAAGGACCCCTTTTTTGCAAACATCCTCCTGCATTGCTCTCGATCAACTAAATTGAAGTCGAAAATGAAATGGACAAAATAGACAATTAATTTGGCAGACAGTAAAAAAATGATACTTTAACAACCAACTGCAAGAACTTAGGCGAAAATTGCTGAACGACATACGTTGCAAAGAACCGAAACCGAGTTAGATCCCGGCCAGAACAATCGCATGCATATTTCTGCTTAAACACTTGCTCTGTTTAGGAAGAAAGTGAAGGGATCTGCGCACTAGTTCATTTTGCGCTAACTTCAAAGTTCAGATTGGAAAAATAAGTCAGTCACCTACAAGATGGCAAATATATGATAATAAGGGGAAGAGGTAAAAGAAAAACAAATTATGATGGAGGTTACTCTTCCCCCACTGCATTACTACTTTTATATAGCTTACCTGATGCTCGCTGTATATATAATATATATATAGCGAGCCATCGCAACTTACAGATACAGACACAGAGAGAAAGAGTGAACGAGGGAGAGAGGTTAAGGGAGCATGGATCAGTGCCGGGCTGTTGTTAATTAATCGGCTGTGCTTCATCATAATACTGCCGATGGTGATGATAGCCGCCGGAGCAGTGGCGTCCGCTGCCTCTCGGCCTCACTGCCGATCCAAATGCGACGACGTCGACATCCCCTACCCCTTCGGCATCGGCGACGGCTGTTACTTGGAAGGTTTCTCCCTAACTTGCAACGCCACCACCCGAGGCGAGAAGCCTTTCTCGGGGGATGTTGAGGTCGTCAACATCTCTGTGCCGCAGGGCCAGATTCGAGTGCTCAACCACATCTCTTGGCAGTGCTATTATCTCACCACCCATTCCATCAACTCCTCCGACTGGTATCTTTCTCTGGCAGATACATTTAGATTCTCCGATGCGCTCAACAAGTTCACCGTCATCGGCTGCTACACCCTCGCTTATATCTATAACCCCAAGGAAGCAAACGAGAGGCCGTACCTAAGTGGGTGCGTCTCCACGTGTGAGAACGAACAGAGCCTCGTCAACGGCACCTGCTCTGGAACCGGCTGCTGCCAGACCTCCGTACCCAAGAATCTCGACTACTACACAGTCGAGTTCGACGCCAACTTCAACACCTCCGGCATCTGGAATTTTAGCGATTGCAGCTTCGCAGTCATGTTGGAGGCAAATTGGTTTCAGTATCAAACAAACTACAACACGACTTCAAATTTCTGGTACGAAAATAACGGGACGGTGCCGGTGGTGCTGGATTGGGCCATCAGAAATAATCAAACCTGTGAGGTAGCACAGCGCAATCAGACCTCTTATGCCTGCGTCAGTGGGAACAGCGTGTGCCTCAACTCCTCCAATGGTCCTGGATACCTTTGCAATTGCTCTAAAGGATACCAAGGCAACCCTTACCTCAAGCACGGATGCCACGGTACTACATTATATCTGTACCCCCCTTATCATTCATATATGCATTATCAATAGTCCTTTATCTATTCTCTAATTTCTATATTCCACTTGTGCGCTGATTTTTCATCTGCTACGACTTTTAATTGATTCCAGATATCAACGAATGCGATGGACAACATCCGAATCAATGCTCTTCTGGTGCGAGCTGCCAGAACCAACCAGGCAACTACACATGCTCTTGCCCTCGAGGAACGCACGGTGAACCTTACAATGGAACATGCACTGCGAACCAGAAACTCCCCTTAGTAGTGAAGGTGGTCATAGGTAATTACCATCGCTCTCCCTCAATTAATAATCCCTTCCACCACTAGCATATATCACTAACAACATATGTTCCTATTTCTCCTTGAATGCTTATGCCAGTAGCTAGCTCTCTTCTTCCCTGATTACATTTTTTTTTCTCTTAATGACAAATCTGCTCAAGAAATTAAGGTAATTTTTCATCTAGAATTGACCCATAGGAATTCCAATTGGGTTACTTTCCAGAGTCTGCTCGAGCACAGATGACTACTTCATGAACTTTGCAGATTTTAGAGGTTTTCCTTAATTACCTATACAAAACGATGAGAGCAGCAATATTACGTCCATCTGCGTAGACTTAAACGACTAAGTTGAATGATGCATAGTTGTTGTGACCATTTCCATTTATCTCTCTGCTCGTGGATATATGTGTGTGGCTAAAGAAAAAAATCAAAGTCTCCTTCAATAAGGCATTCTCCACCAAATATAAAGACACAATAATGGATGTTTTTTCATATTTTATTTCACTAAAATAGGAAAATAAATATATAAATCTCCTCCTCTTGTAAGTCACGAATTTTAAAAAATAAATATCCCTTGATAAAGATTTGATCTTTATTAAATATTTTTTGATTTGCTCTTGAATAAATATTTGATGAAGATTTGATCTTGAATAAATATTTCTTAATTTGCTCTTGATTAAATATTTGATGTGTCATTGGGCCTTGTATGCTAACCAGGTCTTGCATAGGTGAACCAGTGATGTCCTCATCATACTCCCCTTCTTGAAAAGGAGTCGACCTCGACTCTAGCTCATCTTCATCCCCCAAGTTTGGAGATAAATCAGCCACATTAAATGTATTACTCACTCCATAATCTTTAGGTAGTTCCAACTTGTAGGCATTATCATTGATCTTTGCAAGAACCTTGAATGGACCGTCACCTCGTGGCATTAGTTTCGACTTGCGCTGTTCTGAAAATCGATCTTTGCGCAAATGCAACTAAACCAAATCTCCTTCTTCAAAAATAACTTTCTTTCTACCTTTGTCTGCATGCTTCTTATATTGTATTTGCATCTCCTCAATATTTATTTTGGTCATCTGATGTATTTTACGAATCATCTCAGCACGCTTCTCCGCATCAAGATTACCTCTTTCTGATGGTGGTAGAGGTAGTAAATCAATTGGAGCGGCAGACTTAAATCCATAGACGACCTCGAATGGGCAGAACTCGGTTGTAGGAAAAATCAATATGTGGTAAGCACTCCTCCCACATCTTCAAGTTCTTTTTTAGTATCGCCCGTAGCATAATACCAAGTGTGCGGTTGACAACCTCGGTTTGTCCATCCGTTTGGGGATGACATATAGTTAAAAATAACAGTTTTATCCCGAGCTTACCCCTAAGCATCCTCCAAAAGTGGCTCAAGAATTTCGCATCACAATTTGAAACAATTGTCCTCGACACTCCATGTAGACGAACGATCTCCCTGAAAAATAAATCGACAATATGAGTAACATCATCGCTCTTATGACAATGTATGAAATGAGCCATCTTAGAAAACCTATCAACGATAACAAATATACTCTCTCTTCCCTTCTTAGTCCTTGGTAAACCCAACACAAAATCCATTGAAATATCCTCCCAAGGTACCTTTGAAATAGGAAGAGGTGTATATAAACCATGTGGGTTTAAGCAAGACTTAGCTGTTTGACAAATGATGCATCTCCCCACGTAACGCTCGACGTCGTGCCTCATCTTTGGCCAATAAAAGTGTATTGTCAATACGTCCTCAGTCTTATGTATCCCAAAATATTCCATCAAACCACCTCCATGCGCTTCCTGCAATAATAGAAGACGAACAGAACTTGCAGGAACATAGAGCTTGTTAGCTCTAAATAAATAGCCATCATTTAATACATACTTATCCCAACATCTCCCTTCTTTACATTTGGTGTAAATGTCTTTGAAATCCAAGTCAGTAGCATATAATTCTTTTAACCTTTCCAAACCGAAAATTTTACAATCAAGTTGGGACAACAACATGTAACGTCTAGATAAAGCATCAACAACTAGATTATCTTTTTCCTTATTATATTTCACAACATATGGAAAAGTTTTAATAAATTCAATCTACTTAGCATGTCTACGATTCAACTTACTTTGGCTATGAATATGCTTTAACGATTCATGGTCTGAATATATGACAAATTCTTTTGGTCAGAGATAATGTTGCCGTATTTCTAACACTCTAACCAATGCATATAATTTCTTGTCATATGTTGAATAGTTTAAGGTTGGACCACTAAGCTTTTTACTAAAGTAAGCAATGAGTTTCCTATCTTGCATAAGAACACCTCTAATTCCAATATCACTAGCATCATATTCTATTTCAAAAGTTTTATTAAAATCAAGAAGTTGTAAAAGTGGTGCATTGGTTAACTTATCTTTTAGCAAATTGAAGGCATCTTCTTGTGCCTTTTCTCACTTGAAATGTATGTTCTTCTTTGTCAATGCATTGAGTGGAGCAGCGATGGAGCTAAAATCCTTTACGAATTGACAATAAAAGCTTGTCAGTCCATGAAAACTCCGCACTTGCGTGACTGATGTAGGTGTTGGCTAGGCTCGAATAGCTTTCACCTTTTCCTCATCCACCTCAATTCCCTGTGCAGTCACAATAAAACTAAGAAATAGGACTCGATCCGTGCAAAAGGTGAACTTCTCGAGGTTAGCAAACAAACGTGCCTCTCTCAAAGTAATCAAAACTTAGTGCATATGTGCTAAATGTTCATCCAAAGACTTGTTATATATTAATATGTCATCAAAGTAAACTACCATAAATTTTCCAATAAAAACTCTCAACACTTCATTCATTAAGCGCATGAACGTATTATGTGCATTAATAAGACCAAATAGCATAACTAACCACTCATATAATCCAAATTTAGTCTTAAAAGTTGTTTTCCATTCATCATCTAGCTTCATTCTAGTTTGATGGTAACCACTACGCAGGTCAATCTTAGAAAATACGGTAGAACCACATAATTCATCAAGCATATCATCTAATCGAGGAATAGGATGACGATAACGTACCATAATATTGTTGATAGCTCGACAATCTATACACATCCTCCATGATCCATCTTTCTTTAGCACAAGTAAAATAAGAACAACACATTGACTTAAACTTTCACGCACATATCCTTTATCTAGAAGCTCTTGCACTTGGCGCTGAATTTCTTTTGTCTCCTCGGGATTGGTACGGTATGGGGGTCAGTTAGGCAGAGACGCCCCTGAAATCAAATCGATTTAATGCTCAATCCCCCACAATAGTGGCAACCCTGCAGGTATCTCATCTGAAAAGACATCAGCAAATTCCTGCATCAAAGAAACAATCAAAACAGGCAAAGAATATGGTAAAGAATTAGTAGAAAAGAGAGAGTCCTTGCATACAAGTACAAAACACTCTTGGGGATTAGTTTCTACTTCTCTCATCTTACTTTTTGTGGCTAATAGAACTTGTCCATTGATTGGTATTTCTCTTTTCTTCTAATATTTTTCTTTCTTTTCTCTCATTTTGGGCTGATGACTCTCACTTTCTATTTTGTGAATGTCCCTCATCTCTTTCTCTTTTCTCTCACACTTAGCCCTATCTATATCGTCTTTGAGAAGTTTTTCCGGTGTCATTAGAACCAACACGACCTTCTTATCTTTGTGCATAAAGAAGTATTTGTTGGAACACCCATAATGTGTAGCATCCTTATCATATTGCCATGGTCTTCCAAGTAGTAATGCACAAGCTTCCATTGTCACCACATCACAGTCCATAAAGTGAAAGTAGATACCAACAGAAAAATGAACACATACCATCATTGTTACCTTCAACATTCCACAAGAATTGTACCATTGAATGTAGTATGACTGCGGGTGTAATCTTGTGGTTATGCCAAGCTTTCCAACCATCTTTGAACTTGCAATATTATTGCAACTTCCACAATCAATTATGATCTCACAAGAGTGCTCCTTGATCACAAATTTGGATTGAAACAAATTGTGACGCTGCCCATTTTCTGCCTTCTCCATGTGGGAGCTAAGAACACAACAAACAACAAGGCTTACATGGCTTCTATCAAATGTGATCTCTTCTGGTTCTGACCCTGAAATATGTTGAGACTCCTCATGATCAGGTCCACCTCCCTCTTTAACTTCACTGCCGATGTGTACTCATCATCTTCTTGAATGATAAGGGTACGTTGATTTGGACAATCACGCATATAATGCTCTTTTCCCTTACACTTGAAGCACTCAATCTCCCTTGTTCTTCCGGTAGAAGCAACTGAGGATGAACTTTTTACAGGGACAATAGTGGTCTTTATTGAATCGATAGGTTTGGATGTTGGTGAAGTAAAGCAGCTTCCTGAATTCCCTTGGCCAATTGGTGCAGCAGTCCTGCTAGAATGACCAACACCCTTTTCTTGCTGATGGGCATCCCTCCAAAGCATAAAAGAACTAGGTTAGCTACGACTAGATTTGTACGGCTGCTTCCTCCTTTGAATTTATCTTTCAGCTTTGCATGCATAATGAAAGGGTAGTTATTTTTATCGGTTAGCCGTGGCCGATTTGTCTTGTTGATGGTGACCCTGCCTTTGGGCAGTGTGTAGTACTATACGAGTCGTCGTTGCCCCTACGGAGTCCGGGGAGGATGTAAGGGCACGACAGTTTCGCTAGGGGAGGTATCAAGGGCGACTAGCGAGACAGTAGAGAGTGATCAAAGGTCACCCGTCCTCTCCGCCAACATCAGTGCAACGGGCATAGGTAGAGATAGAGACAGAAAGACACTGATGGGCTTACTGATGCCCTTAGCTCGGGTATTCATTAAGCATAGGCTGGCAGCTCGAGTCTTGAAACTTCAATTCTTATTATGACGTAGGTGACATATGCTGATAATATTGACACTAGATACATCTTAGGTGACATTCAATGAAATATACGTCTGTACTTATTATTGTTGTTTTATTACTTTCTATAAACTGATTTACACAAATCAAATGAAAAATAATGATTAACAACCCAAGGCATCCTAAAGTACTCCTCCTAGCCTTTGATTTCCTTATTTGGTTTAAAGCCGTAATTTCGCACTAGGTCGCAAGGCTGAGCACACCGCGTTCAATGTGTGTGCAGGTGCAGACGTTCTAGACGAGACCGTTGACGGAGAGCTCAGTGCGAAAGGTATACGGTCGCCGTTATGAGTTTCGTATGTCGCTAATATCGGTCTTAGATTTGTATTATAATATATCGGGACTGTACTAAGATGTTATTTGGAAATGTGGGTGTGTGTGTATTGTGATATTTTTATTTATGCCTAGTATGGGTCGTAGGGCCCATACGGCGATTGCCACGTGTCGTCCTGCGGGTCGGGGCGTGACAATTAAAGTGGTATCAGAGCCTAGGTTTATAGACCAAGGGATTTCTGGGGCTTCGGCTCCGACTCTTCAGTATAAGGAAGTCAGTCTCGATATAATTAGGGCGGCCAGTTAGATAGTTGGTGGTACGGTCGTTTACCTATATCGTGACTATACGTATCGGAAGAGTTTACCTTACATTAATTTTATTGCATATGAACTGACCGAAGCCTGTTTCGTGTAGATGTCGGAAGTACCGCCGAGACGCAAACGGAGGAGGCCCCGAAAGCTCACAGAACCCCAGGATCATTCGACGGTCACCTCCCGTCCATCGGCAGATCCGTTAGCGCCACTCGCACCGGTACCAGCCGCTAGCGTTACCGGAGATTCCGATAGGGCACCAGTACCTACGATCCCCGAGCAGGCATCGTCTGGTACACGTCGGAGCTTTATTTTCCGTCGGACTTTGAGGCAGAGGACCGTAGCCACAGTGCCATCTGGGCAGACTCCTATATCGTAGGGACAGCTGAACATGATAGCGGCAGCTATGGTCAGCATCATGACTCCCTCCCTGCAGCAGGAGCCGGGGGAGCTACAGACGATAGCACCTTCTTCGCCTCATGCCCCACCAGTAGCCCCACCAGTACCACCTGTAGTTCTGGCGGCTACTGCCCCAGCCGTTGCACCTGCTCCAGCTGATATTTGTGCAGAGACAGATCCAGTGGGAGGTACGGCGGTAGTTGCTACCCCTCCAGTAGGAGTACAGATGACTTATACCCGGGCTGATTATCAGACCCCGCAGACAAGCAGCCACGTGCTAGACAAGCAGGCAAACAAACTCTGACGCGCGCACTCAGTGCATCCAGCAAGCAGGCAACCACCGTTCGGAAGCCAAGGCAATCTCAGAAGAACCTCCTTGCCGGCGCCCACTATCACCTCCTTAGGATACTGATGATGACCCAAGATCCCAGCATTGATGGAAAGCCTGCAGAACTCAGCAGCACAACCAAGAGAAGATCTTCATCATGCCAGGATCTGAAGCATTAATGGGGCAGCTCAAGGGTCACCTTTTGCCTATAAAAAGGGCAGAACACCAACGTTTTGAGGGGTTCTAGTCTTGCTTTTGAAGCTGCCCTACAGAGGAGTGAAGTAGACTATTTTCTGTAACTTTTATTAAACTTTCTTGAAGCTACTTGGAAAGAACGGTGTTCCAATTGTGCTAGTGAATAATTTTGCATGCTTATGATTGTGAAAAAGTGTATTTTTCAGAAACCTGCACTAAATTTGTGCCATTGTTGTTCTACTTATGTGAATCTGTGTGCTTCCCCTAGAGTCATGTTACTAAAGTACATGTCAGTGTCTAGTGAGCAACGCCGTGTGTAACAGTTGATTCACTACAATCTCTTGTGTGTACATGGAAGAAATATTTTGAATGGCACTTAGCAGAGTCCTCTGCATTTAATGCACATACTTCCTCGATCTGTTCTTGAAGAAGGAATGGATTGACAATATCATTCCAACTACTCTTGAGTCACAATCTCGAAAAAATACAAAAGAAAAAAAAGAGGATAAAAACACAGCTTAGTTAATTTAAGTATCCTGTGAGCCCCCGAAGGACAGCTTAGATAATAATGGCAGTTTCATGCAATTATTGATTAGGACAAATGATGGAATAAAGAAAAGAAAACACCCCAAATCACATCACATGTGAAAAATTACATGAGGTTGGAGAAGGAAGGTGCAAGCGGGAAAACATATGGTCATACCTGTGAGCCCCCGAAGTGTAGGAGCAACAACAATCAAAGGGGCGTCCGCTAAGACCAAACTACCTGCGAGAAAACACCCAAAAAATGACATGAGAATAGAGAAGGAAGTTGTTAGCGGGAGTGTCCGCTAAGACTAAACACCCTGTCAAAAGTGTGATCATCACCTATTCTTCTTCTTGGAGACAAGCGACCACATATTAAAGAGTGTGATTAAGAATAAACAGCAAACAGCTCATGATGGAGAAAAGAATGACATGAACCAAAAAGTGAATGGGGCGTCGCGAGAATCGAAATCATGAACTCTCACACCACAAGCAAAAATCATACCACTAGACCAAGCCGACACGAGGATGAAAAAGGAAGCTGCTAGCAGAAAATGGAGATGATCGTCGTACCTTCCAGCCTCGATGGAGATGAGGTAAAATATCAACGAAGAGGACGCGTAGCAACAACAGCAGAAGGGGTGTTGTGAGAATTGAACTCACAACCTCTCGCACCCAAAGAGAGAATCATACCACAAAACCAAACTCCCAATGGTCAATTTTGACATCACAAAGCACCATGTGTGATCCTTTACTGAGTACAAGCCCCCGGGGGTTTTGTAAGAAAAGAAAACACCCCAAATCACATCAAATGCGAATAATGACATGAGGTTCGAGAAGGAAGTTGCTAGGGGGAAAACATATGGTCATACCTGCGAGACCCCGAAGTGGAGGAGCAACATCAATCAAAGGGGCGTCCGCTGAGACCAAACTCCCTACGAGAAAACACCCAAAAAATGACATGAGAATAGATAAGGAAGTTGTTAGTGGGAGTCTCCGCTAAGACCAAATACCCTATGAGGAGTGTGATCATCACCTATTCTTCTTCTTGGAGACAAGCGACCATTTATTAAAGAGTGTGATTAAGAATAAACAGCAAACAGCTAATAATGGAGATAAGAATGACATGAACCAAAAACTGAATGGGGCATTGCGAGAATCGAAATCATGAACTCTCACACCATAAGCAAAAATCATACCACTAGACCAAGCCGACACGAGGATGAAGAAGGAAGGTGCTGGCGGAAAATGGAGATGATCGTAGTACCTTCCAGCCTCGATGGTGATGAGGAAAAATATCAACGGAGAGGACGAGGAGCAACAACAACAAAAGGGGTGTTGTGAGAATTGAACTAACGAACTCTCGCACCCAAAGCGAGAATCATACCACTAGACCAAACACCCAAAGTTTAATTTAGAAAGCACCAGGTGTAATCCTTTACTGAGTACAAGCCCACATGGAATACAAAAATGAAAACATTTACAACTTCATGGTGTTGTTGTGAGAATTGAACTCAATACCTCTTGCACCCTAAGCGAGAATAATACCACTAGACCAAACACTCTCTCATTTGTTGAATTTTCATCATTGTTTGTCGGCATATACATACGTAATCACTTCGTTACGAGTGCAATCATCATCTAAGCATAGATTATCAATAACAAGATTCACCCACAGGATAAATGAAAGTTAAACAAGTACACCCTGATGTATTTTCTCAGAGCAGTTTGATGCATTCATTGATTGGGATCGATGATGAAAAAGGAACTTAAATCATCGATGGAAAAAGAACCGAAAACACCCAAATCAAATACAAAAAATAACATTAGGATGAAGAAAGAAGTTACTGGTAGAAAAACGATATGATCATACCTGCGAGCCCCTGATGGAAAGGAGCAGCAGTAATAAAAAGTGTGCAGCGAGAAACAAATTGACGACATCTAACATCCAAAGTAGAATCATCCCACTATTCCAAACACCTTGCGACTGGTGTGATCACCGCCAAAACTTCTTCTTAGAGAAAATTCAATTGCTCAGTAAAGAGCGCGAACCCGATAGAGATAAAAGAATGGCATCAACAGCAAGGAAGAAGTGGTGTAGTTAGAATTCTACTTATAACCAATCATACCCTCAGCGAGAATCACTGCGCCGGATAAAACGCCCTTAAAAGTTTGCAAACTCCTTGCAGGTTCTCGCACAAATAAGAGTGTGATCGCTCAGTGAAAAGCGCGATCATCATCCAAGTTTAGATTAACAAAACCACAATTCACCGAAACATCGGATAAGAAAGTGCACCTTGAGCATTTCCTCACGGCAGTTTGATGCAATTATTGATTAGGACAAATGATGGAAAAAAGAAAAGAAAACACCCCAAATCACATCACATGTGAAAAATGACATGAGGTTGGAGAAGGAAGTTGCTAGCGGGAAAACATATGGTCATACCTGCGAGCCCCCGAAGTGGAGGAGCAACAACAATCAAAGGGGCGTCCGCTAATACCAAACTCCCTATGAGAAAACACCCAAAAAATGACATGAGAATAGAGAAGGAAGTTGCTAGCGGGAGTGTCCGCTAAGACGAAACACCCTGTGAGGAGTGTGATCATCACCTATTCTTTTTCTTGGAGACAAGCGACCACTTATTAAAGAGTGTGATTAAGAATAAACAGCAAACAGCTCATGATGGAGATAAGAATGACATGAACCAAAAAGTAAATGGGGTGTTGCGAGAATCGAAATCATGAACTCTAACACCATAAGAAAAAATAATACCACTAGACCAAGTCGACACAAGGATAAAGAAGGAAGCTGCGACAAACGACCACTTATTAAAGAGTGTGATTAAGAATGAATACCAAACAACTCATGATGGAGATAAGAATGACATGAACCAAAAAGTGAATGGGGCGTTGCGAGAATCGAAATCATGAACTCTCACACCATAAGCAAAAATCATACCACTAGACCAAGCCGACACAAGGATGAAGTAGGAAGCTGCTCGCAGAAAATGGAGATGATTGTCGTACCTTCCAGCCTCGATGGAGATGAGGAAAAATATCAACAGAGAGGAAAAGGAGCAACAACAGCAAAATGGGTGTTGTGAGAATTGAACTTACAACCTCTCGAACCCAAAGAAAGAATCATACCACTAAACCAAACACCCAATGTTGAATTTTGACAGCGCCAAGTGTGATCCTTTACAGCGTACAAGCCCCCATAGAATACAAAAATGACAACATTTACAAATTCACGGTGGTGTTGTGAGAATTGAACTCACGACCTCTCGCACCCTAAGCAAGAATCATACCACTAGACCAAAAACCCTCTTATATGTTGAATTTTCATCATTGTTTGTTCACATATACATATGTAATCACTTCTTTACGAGTGCAGTCATCATCCAAGCATAGATTATCAATAACAAGATTCACCCACAGGATAAATGAAAAGTTAAACAAGTACAAGCTGATGTATTTTCGTAGAGCAGTTTGATGCATTCATTGATTGGGATCGATGATGAAAAAAGAACTAAAATCACGGATGGAAAAAGAACCAAAAACACCCAAATCAAATACAAAAAATAACATGAGGATGAAGAAGGAAGTTACTGGTAGAAAAATGATATGATCATACCTACGAGCCCCCAATGGAAAGGAGCAGCAGCAATAAAAACAGTGCTGCGAGAAACATGCTCACAACCTCTAACATCCAAAGTAGAATCATCCCACTATTTCAAACAGCTTGCGACTGGTGTGATCACCACCAAGACTTCTTCGTAGAGAAAATTCAATCGCTCAGTAAAGAGCGCGAACCCGATGGAGATAAAAGAATGGCATCAACAGCAAGGAAGAAGGGGTGTAGTTAGAATTTTACTCATGACCAATCATACCCTCAGCGAGAATCACGGCGTCGGATCAAACGCCCTTAAAAGTTTGCAATCTCCTTGCAGGTTCTCACACAAATAAGAGTGTGATCGCTTAGTGAAAAGTGCGATCATCATCCAAGTTTAGATTAAAAAAACCACGATTCACCTAAACATCGGATGAGAAAGTGCACCTTGAGCATTTCCTCACGGCAGTTTGATGCAATTATTGATTAGGACAAACGATGGAAAAAAGAAAAGAAAACACCCCAAATCACATCACATGTGAAAAATGACATGAGGTTGGAGAAGGAAGTTGCTAGCGGGAAAACATATGGTCATACCTGCGAGCCCCCGAAATGGAGGAGCAACAACAATCAAAGGGGCATCCGCTAAGACCAAACTCCCTGTGAGAAAACACCCAAAAAATGACATGAGAATAGAGAAGGAAGTTGCTAGCGGGAGTGTCCGCTAAGACCAAACACCCTGTGAGGAGTGTGATCATCACCTATTCTTCTTCTTGGAGACAAGCGACCAGTTATTAAAGAGTGTGATTAAGAATAAACAGCAAACAGCTCATGATGGAGAAAAGAATGACATGAACCAAAAAGTGAATGGAGCGTTGAATTTTGTAATTTTCATCAGTCTACTTCCGCATATACATACGTAATCACTTCGTTACGAGTGCAATCATCATCCAAGCATAGATTATCAATAACAAGATTCACCCACAGGATAAATGAAAGTTAAACAAGTACACCCTGATGTATTTTCTCAGAGTAGTTTGATGCATTTATTGATTGGGATCGATGATGAAAAATGAACTAAAATCATCGATAGAAAAAGAACTGAAAACACCCAAATCAAATACAAAAAACAACATGAGGATGAAGAAGGAAGTTATTGGTAGAAAAATGATATGATTATACCTGCGAGCCCCCGATGGAAAGGAGCGAAAACAATAAAAAGGGTGAAGGAAGTTTCTAGCGAGAAAACATATGGTCATACGTGCAAGCCCCCGATGTGGAGGAGCAACAATAATCAAAGGGGCATCTGCTAAGACCAAACTCCCTGCGAGAAAACACCCAAGAAATGACATGAGAATATAGAAGGAAGTTGCTAACAGGAGTGTCCGCTAAGACCAAACACCTTGTGATTAATGCACCATGATGTATTTCCTCGAAGCAGTTTAATGCAATTATTGATTGAGACAAACGATGGAAAAAAGAATAGAAAACACCCCAAATTATACAAAAAATGACGTGATGATGGAAATGGAAGTTGATAGTGGGAAAACATATGCTCATACCTGCAAGCCCCTGATGGAGAGGAGCAACAACAATCAAAGGGATGTTTGCTAAGATCAAACACCCTGTGAGAAAACACCCTAAATCACATGCAAAAAATGACATGAGGATGGAGTAGGAAGTTGCTAGCGGGAGTGTCTGCTAATACCAAATATCTTGTGAGGAGTGTGATCATCACCTAGGCTTCTTCTTAGAGACAAGCGATCATTTATTAAAGAGTGTGATTAAGAATGAATAATTCTTAATGGAAAAAAGAATGAAATCAACTACAAAGTGAATGAGGTGTTGCGAGAATCATACCACTAGACCAAACAACCTCTAATATATAAAATTATCATCCCTGTCCTTCTGCAGAAATGTATGTTATTGCTTAGTACGAGTTCAAACAAGATTTACCTACAACGATTAAATAATAGATTAACAAGTACACCCTAATGTAATTCTCAGAGTGAGGAAAAAAAAACCAAAAATATAGATGGAAAAAGAACCAAAGAATTCCTAAATCACATACAAAAAATGACATGAAGAAGGAAGTTGCTAGCAGAAAATGGAGATGATCATACCTTCCACCTCCGATGGAGATGAGGAAAATATCAATGGAGAGGACAAGGAGCAACGACACCAAGAAGATTGTTGCAATAATCAAACTCACAACCTGTCACATCTAAAGCAAAAATTATACTACTAGAGCAAACACCCTATAAGGTTTATTTTGATCATCACCACAGAGGCTACATAGAGCAAATTTGGTAACTTACTAAATAATGTGATCATTTAGTGTATTTTCTTAGAGCCAAGAATGAAGAATGAGCAACCCTTGTTGGAGATGAGAATGACATCGACTGCATGGAGGAAGGGGTGTAGCTAGAATTTTACTCACAACATCTAGCTCCCTAAACAAGAATCATACCACTAGACCAAACACCCTTAAATGTGTGCAATCATCTTACAAGTTCTCACACAAATAAAAGTGTGATCGCTTAGTGAAGAGTGCAATCACCATCCAAGTTTAGATTAACAAAACTAAGATTTTCCTACAAAGATTAAATATAAGACAAGAAAAGTACACTCTAATGTATTTCCTTAGAGCAGTTTGATGCAACTATTGATTGGGACAATAGAGAGAATGAAACACACGACCTCACACCTAAAACAAGAATCATACCATAATTCCAACCAACCTTTGAGGAATGTGATTATCGCGCCTTCTTTGTAAAAAAATGTGATTGATTGGTAAAGAGCGTGAGCCCGATGAAGATGAGAATGACATCAATAGCAAGGAAAAGGGGGTGTAGATAAAATTTTACTCAAACTCTTGCACCCTAAGCAAAAATCTTACCACTAGACCAAACACCCTCAAATATGTGCAATCATCATATAGGTTCTTACATGGATAAGAGTTTGATCACTTAGTTCAGAGTGCAATCATCATCTAACTTTAGATTAACAGAACCATGATTCACCTATGAAAATAAACGATCTTCAAAAAAGTACACCATAATGTATTTTTTGAGAGTAGTTTGATGCATCTATTCTTTGGACTAACAATGAAAAAAATAGCTAAAAGCACCCAAAATCACATACCAAAAATGGCACGAGGAAGAAGGAAGTTACTAGCAGAAAAACATATGGTCAGACTTGCGAGCTCCAGATAGAGAGGAGCAGCAGCATTAAAAGGGGTGTCCACTATACTAAACACCATGGGAGGAGTGTGATCATCACCAAGGATTCTTCGTAAACAACCCCCAATGAAGATGAGAATGACATCAACTTTTTAGCCCCCAAGGATTCTAGCTTATTAAATAAGTCGTCTTCCTTTGTCCTTTTGCATGCATGTATTGTTTTGGTCATTGCTGTAAAAGCATCTGATGCTAACCTACCCTAAATAAAAGCACTTTATATGTCATGCCCCAAACCTACCTTTGGGCAAGTGGCAACTGCCGTATAAGCCGCACTTCAATACCACAACTTATACAAGGCTAAAAAGTATCACAAAGCACTACCATTTTATTAATTAACAAAGCGGAAGCAATAACATTTTATATTCAAGCCAGCACTACTCATTCACATCTCTATCTATATTACAAAAATAAATATCGTTCACCAACTAGGTTCTCCCTCACTCCTCGCCAATGGCCAACCTGTAACCTGCGCAACAGGAAAAAAATATGCATATATGAGTTGCGAAACTCAGTGAGGCTACAGAGAGAGTATCCTAAAAATGGGCATAAGGTATTATACAAACCAACAAGAAAATATATCCACTAAAATCACATATTAAATCAACATGACAATAACATAACAAGGCAACCAACAGGAATCATCATGAACATGATCATAATATGACATATAACAGGATATAAAAAATATGATCATAATAATGTTACTAAATCAAAGATGTCATATCACTTTAATTAAAAATCATCAACTATCCATTCTACATCTAAGGCAACCTCTTATGTTCAAGGTGAACCCCTCGTCAGAGATTTCCCTGAACCCGTCAGTGTCAACTCTATGTCTCTGTCCTATACGCCTGTACACCGATTTTGGCAAAAGGAGCTGGTGTCCATGGTACCCCTTCTTTCTAAACACAAGTACCATACAATGTTGTAATTCTGCCCCATGGCAGGATCACCATACCAAAACAACAATCACATCCATCTCCAGCCTAGCAAGCTGAGACCCACTATATACGATACCAACGAACCAGGACTGCTCAGGGACCCACCACTGTTGAGCATGCCAGAGTCATCAGGTTCCCTAGCCTTAGTAGCGTATTGCACGGTATTGTTCCTAGTACACCCTCTACCTTGGTGTAACACAAATAAGTTGAGTTCTGCACCGAAGTGAGATCCCAGCTACACCAAAGTGTTAGTAACTAAGTCAACTGAGCTTGCACCTCTACCGTACTAGCACATGACTCACCACATATTGGCACATACCAGTCTAAGAACCCACACATCATCTCCTGGGTTATCATAATCATATGATGTTCTAAGTTCTTAATCATATACCAATTTAGATCACTTTAGGTATTATCACAATCATGAACCTAAAGTGTCTCAAGTTTTTATCTCATGTCAACATGTTCCATGTTCCTGCTAAGTGTCACTACATCTCTAACAACATGAACATATCAATAAAAAAAAAACATGAGTATAAACATCAATATCATGCATATAACAACATTATACATACACCAACATGGTATCACTTTCTAACTTGCATTTAAAGCAAGCATATAATAACATCATACATAAACTAACATGATACAATATGAACTAGCATGATATAACTTTCAACTCATATTAAAAGCATGCATATAAGTTTTAACAATTTACATGTTAATCAAATATGCAACTAAGTAGATATAAAACTCATCGACATGTACAATAATTAACAACGACCCTTAGGACTCAGCATCTGTAGTAGGCCAAATACATTTGAAACCATAAACCCACACATGAGTCTCAAAGCAGATATTTAAACAAGAATCACAGCTTGGTCGTGATTCTTTAAGCAAACAAGTAAGCAAACAATCAAGCAAAGTAATTCCTTTCTACTTCAACACAAATTACAACTGTGATTTATCAAGCAATAGCACTGCAAACACAACCTCCTAAAATAAATCCAATACAACCAAACAAGCATGCATAAATACCACATCTCAAACAATCTTCCTAACAACCCCCACTACTCACAACCTCACACTAAATTTTATTTAATTACCTTTAACTTAATTAAATAATTTAAAAATCTTAAATAAACACAACCACTACAAACATACATCAAACCAACCTTAGCTACAACCATAAAATTTGTTTACATTTAAATTATACCATAAGATCATAAATTGAATACTTATTTGCACAAATATATTATTCTAACAATTTAAATCAACTATACCACCTTAATTAATCATATGGATAAATTATATCACCTTAATTAATCTAAAAATAATTTTTAATAATTCTGTAAAAATCAAATTACTATCAATAAATATATTAAATCACAACTTCCCAATTTCATTGATTAGAAAATCTAATTAACCTAATTATCTATTTAATCACAACATAAAATTTATAAATTCTGTGAAAATTTTAATTAAATTATTTTGATTCTGTTTAACATGAGTCAAACATAATAACACCTACCAAAATATTCTTTCATGTAAATAACATACAAATAATTCATTTAAGATTTAAATAAACCCAAATCACAATAATTAAATAAAAACACTACCTTAACAGTTCGGAAAAATTATAATTAAATCATAAAAATTATGACTAAGCATAATCTAGCGTTATAAATTATTTCATATTTTTCTGATATCATTAATGCACTCAAACCCTTAAACCCAACCTAAAATAATTCAAAAACCACCCCTAAAACTTGCTAAACATTCTAAATAAATTCTTAAAAGCTTAAAACTTACCAACGAATCTATAGAAATGTTAAATCCAAGTAAACGGGTCGAAAAACCACGTAAACTAGCTAAATCTACGTTTGAACCGCAGTTGAACCGGTCTTCATCTGAACCGGACCGGACCAGCTGGTCGAACCGACATGGACCGAGCCGCCCGCACGTGCCTCGAACGCGCTGGCCCTCCTTCTTCCTCTCTGCCGCTCGACACCACCTCGTACCACCCGCGAATCACCGCCGATTCCACTCATCTTCTCCGCTGCAGCCTCACCGGAGCAATACGTAGCCGGCGATACGTCTTCCTCGACCTTCCGGCCGCCTATTCGCACCACCGGTAGAACCCAGTTGCTCTTGGCGGCTGCTGCGTATCAAGCTCCCCTGCCACGCTGCTCGATCGGCGATTCCGGTCACCCTCAAGCTGTCGTCGGCGCCTCCACCGTTCCAAATTGACTCAGTAGAAGTCGAATTGCTTTCAGGAGCTTTGCTGCTAAGAGGAAAGTGTTCGCCATATCTTCTCGCCAGCGAACTCGAACGGAACAAAGACGTCCTCTATTCCGCCGTCCTCCTCAAGCTCTCCACCGACCTCCGGCCCTCTCGCTCTGCCTACCCGAACCCTACCCCTCGCGAGACGAGTTGACTACAGAGAGCTTGCAATGGTGGGAGGGAAGGCTCGCCGCGCCCTTCGTCGGCGTATTCAGTAGGAACAGGGAGACTCCCCTGTTCGTCGTTTGTTCACCGCCTCCCACTCCATCACAGCTCGCCGGAGCTGCCACAACACCTCACCGGCTTCGCGGACGATGACCCCGCTCGCCCGCTCCCTCCTCCGTTGAAGACGATGGCCGGCGGCGGCGTGTGGAAGCCCACCGCGCCGTATCCCTCGGGGAACAAGGTCCAGCCATGTTCTCCGAGAGTTTTTAACTCCTCTGGCTTTTAAATTTTTTTTTTTTACTTTCCTATAAAAGAAATCAATTTAAATAAAAAAATTATTTTTCCTAATTTAATTTAAATCTAAAAAAATCTTTTCTGTATTTAATTTAAAATTTTATTATTTAATTTATAATTTTATTATAAAAAATTTCTAAATTTTAATTTTTTTAATATAAAATAGAGTTTACATTATAACTCTAAAATGAGGCAAGGCATAAATTTTTTGAGTATATCCACTAAAACTTTAGACATGAGCTTTCTCATGCTATTTTTAAGGCTAATTAGCCTAAAGCCCCTAATTGAATCTGCACTCTGCTTCTTTGGAATTAGGGTAGTATGAGTCATGGATATTTTTCTTGTATTCACATCTCCTTACTTTGAACTTTTGAAAGATTTTCATAATATTACCTTTTACCTCATCCAAAACTATAGTGCAGGAATCAAGAATAAATTGTCAAGACCTAGAGCTTCATTTTCCCTAAGTCGTTAATTGCACCTTTTACTTCTCGATAAAATCATCCTACAAGTTGTCCAATGACATACTTTGAGGTTGATAGGATTCCTCCCACCTAATGAGAAGCTTTTGATGGTGTTGTATCCCCAAGAGTTATTTATGATGGTTATATTGTAAGATCTATTTTTGATCCAAGATTTCGTATCCATTTAAATTCAGCAAACTAATATGGTTCCTCCAATGTTTAATACTAGCATATGTATGAAAGAACTTTATATTTTGGTCTCCATCTTTATACCATCTAATTTTAGCCCACTCTTTCTAGGACAGTTCCTCGACTACATAACAGTAATCCAATTTTTTGCTTTAAGGCTCTCCATGCATCAAGCTCCTAATGTACTAATAACCCCCCCTTGGCTTTAACTGAGAGGATATTGATCTTCTCCTCTAAATAATTCTTGATTTTTTTTTTCATGACCTTTAAATATGCACTCCATCTCTAGAGAATCCAAAGCTTCAGTGGATCTTTTATATGAGAGAATTATGCACTTTCTGCTCAACCCTTCTGAAATATTTTCCTAAAAGTCTGTTGCTTCAACCAATAGCTTTCAAATTAGCGAGATGATGGTCTATGAGAAGTTTTGAAGCTGAAAATTAGCGGTGAGTGATCCGACAACCACATATTCCCTGCAAATCATGTGCCAAAGTGTAGATAATCTTGTGCAGTTATATTTAACATTACTCTATCTAGCTTCACAAATGCATGTGGATGATGGTGATTTGTCGAAGGCCATTCCTATGATTGATATCTCCATCAGTTTTAGATTAGTGATAAGTCTAGAAAATTTTATTAAATCTCATAGGTGACCAATATAATTTAGCCTGTCGATCGAATCTCTTGTTAAGTTGAAATCACCCCCATAATAATTATTTTATCTTGACAAGCTACCTTCTCTAGCTCTTGCCATAAGCATTTCCTACCTTCATGATGCAGGGGGCATTTACTTTAAGAATCATCTGACTTTGCTTGCATTTTAACTCCATTGATATATGAGTCTCACCAATATTAGATATGGCTAAGTCCCAAAGATCATTGTGTCATCCAATCAAAAGACCACCACTCCTTGGTGATAAAAGAAAATGCATTTGAACCTGTAATGCTCCTAATTGTTGAATCTGTGCACATCATCATTTTTGTCTCTTGCAGGGCAAAAATTTAAATTTTCTCATCATTCAACATGTTATTCTTTTCCTCATTCTATTGAGGCCTCTAACATTCCAAAATAAGATTCTAAAATTTAACTTATTAATGATCTTTTAAGTTCCAATCCTACTATGTATTTAACATGTTCTAAAATCTTGTCCGGCATGTTATATTATTTTTTTGATATGTGTTATACAACCACTATGCGGACATAGATATAAATGATGACATATTAGGATCTCTTAGGAGACATCACCTGAAGTTAGACAGAAAAGGGGCGTTCCTTACATACCCCGTTTGACCACCGCGTGCCGCCGATGGTCAAAATGGTGATGTTTCTCTACGTATCACTCCCGAGACTATACATAGCTTAGATACTGGGAGCTGGTAGGGAAATGGACTGTACAAACTCCAAGGTCATATTAGACCGGAAATATGGAGCAGGTCCCTACCCGAAAATTTATACCCACACGAGTGTCGTTTAGGCGATCCCGTGATAGTCCTAAGATGGCTAGCGAGGATGAGCCCTACCATGGACTTGGCATCGATGGAGTCGAGGTTGCCACAGCCCATTGTGCGGATGTGCGTCAAATCTCGATCGACGTTGACTGCTATTGGAGTGGGAAGGTGATTCCCTATGCGAAGCCTTGGACAGTAGATTCGTAGACCACGCAGCTATCATCCATGACGTTCTGCAGACAGTCGGATGAGTAGTCCGGATCCTAGGGTTATTTTTATCGGTTAGCCGTGGTCGATTAGTCTTGTTGATGGTGACCCTGTCTTCGGACAGTGTTGTAGTACTACACGAGTCGTCGTTGCCCCTACGAAGTCCGGGGAGGATGTAAGGGCACGACAGTTTCACTAAGGGAGGAATCGAGGGCGACTAGCGAGACAGTGGAGAGTGATCAAGGGTCACCCGTCCTCTCCGCCAACATCAGTGCAACGGGCATAGGTAGAGACAGAGACAAAAGGCACTGATGGGCTTAGAGATGCCCTTAGCCCGGGCTATTCACTAAGCATAGGCTGGCAGCCCGAGTCTTGAGACGTAAGGTCGTATTACAAAATAGATGACATACACTGATGATATAGTCGCCGGATACAACTTAGGTGACATCTAGTGATATGCATGTTTGTATTTGCTTACTCTGTTATATTACTTTTATGACATGAATTACATGTATCAAGGAAAAAATGACGATTAATAAACCAAAGGCATCCTAGAGTACTCCTCCTAATCTTTGATTTCCTTATTCAGTTTCGAGCCGTAATTTCGCACTAGGCCGCAAGGCCGAGCACACCACTTTTCCCCGTGTGTGCAGGGTTAGTCGCGGCAGTAAAGGTTATTGACGAGGACTACGCCATTGGAGGTATACTCCAGCATTTATTTAGATGTCGTTGCTTCCGATTCTAGATTTGTATTAGGAATATATTGGGATTGTACTAAATGGATTGTAGTAGTGTTTTATGGATTTTAGACTGATCTGTACTCTTTATGCCTTGTATGGATCCCAGGGTTCATAAGGCGGTTGCCACGTGACCCGACAGGAAGGTCGAGGCGTGACATATTGTTTGAGTGAAAATAAGTAAAGGTCCTGGCTGCCAAAGAGAAGTGTTTGGTTAACAAAGGTAGAAATCCTTGTCACTGTTTATACCATAGATTTGAGCAACAATTGATCTGCCTGGCTGAACAGATTCTGCAGGACAATTGACCGTGTGCTGCCTAACAAATGATTCCACTGTAATGCTGAGAATAGGGACCGATCGCCAGAGTTCAACGATTTCAAATTAAGACTAAGAGGTTGTCGATGGCATACTGAGTGATGGGAGGAGATTGGGCATAGGGATTGAAGGAAGAATTTGGAGCTTGAGATGAGCAGGCGTAAGGAAGGAAAGAAGTGATGCGAGCTAACTGGAAAAACTGGGGGAAGTGGGAGATGAATCAAAAGATTTGAATGATCAAAGCGTGAGGATCTGGCAGACGAAGCATAGGAGCAAAAGAGGGCTACTAAGGATTTGGAGCACTCCCGCCGGTGGCTAGTACCGTAGGTTGAAAATGGGGACAGGAAGGCCAAGGGTCACCAGAGTCACCATCTTCTTCAGTTTGATACATTCATTGATTGGGAATGACAATGAAAAAAGAACTAAAAACACCGATGAAAAAAGAACTAAAAACACCGATGAAAAAAGAACTGAAAACACCCCAAATCACATACGAAAAATGACACTATGATGAAGAAAGAAGTTGCTAGTGGAAAAAGGAGATGGTCATACTTGCTAACCTCCATGGAGATGATAAAAATCGTAGGAATAGGAGCAAATAGGTGTACTTGTTTATCTATTGTTTAATATTTGTAGGTGATTCATGGTTTTGGTAATCTATACTTGGATAATGATCGCATTCTTAACTAAGCGATCACACACATATCTGCAGAAGGACCAAGATGATGATTCCATATATAAGAGGGCGGTTTAGTGATATGATTCTCACTTATGGTGCAAGATGTTATGAGTTCAATTATCGCAACACCCCTTCCTCTTGCAGTTGATGTCATACTTATCTCCATCGGGAGCTGTTCATTCTTTATACTCGACTATGAGGAAATATATCATGTGATTGCATTTTTGCAATGAAGAAGCCTCAAATCACATTCCTCATAGGGTGTTTGGTCTAGTAGTGTGATTCTCACTTTGGGTGTGATAGATTGTGAGTTTGATTCTTGCAACACCCCTTTTGCTACTGTTGCTACTCACTGTTGATATTTTTCGGGGCTCACATGAATGACCATATCCTTTTTCTACTAGCAACTCCATCCTTGTATCATTTTTCATATGTGATTTGGGGTGTTTTCGGTTCTTTTTTCATTGCCTATCTTAATCAATAAATGCATCAAATTGCTTTGAGAAAATATATCAGGGTGTACTTTTTTATCTATTATTTAATCTTCGTAGGTGAATAGTAGTTTTGGTAATTTATACTTAGATGATGATCGCACTCTTAACTAAGCGATCATACTCTTATCTGCGGAAAAAATTGAATAAAGATTATACATGTGAGAGGGTGTTTGGACTAGTAGTATGATTCTCGCTTCGGATGCGAGTGGTCGAGAGTTCAATTCTCACAATACCTCTTCTCCTTGAAATTGGGTGTCATTCTCATCTTCATCATGGGGCTGTTCATTCTTCACCCCTTCTCCTAGAAGTTGGTGTCATTCTCATCTTCATCATGGGGTTGTTCATTCTTCACCCCTTCTCCTTGAAGTTGGTGTCATTCTCATCTCCATCATGGGCTGTTCATTCTTTGTACTTGGTTTTGTGAAAATAGCTCCTAAATCGCAAGCTGTGATATATTTTTTTTTTTGTCTTTACTGGTATGATAATTAACAAGCAAGAAAAAGCTCCGTGTGTCTGCTATCCTTCTACGCTTGTGTCTAGGTTTAGCCAAAACTGGATGTCACTTCCATACCCAATCGTGTAGTCGAGATTTATCATGAAGATGCTTTTTAACTTAAAGGTAGCATGCTACCTGTGTTTTTCTCTGCAGACTACTTTTTTTCCTCAAGTATCTACATGTGGAAGACCTACCCGAAATTAGCTTCCACAGCCATGATCCAAGCCGAGCTTCATTGTGAGTTCAATGTCAAGGACTCCATGATCACCATTTATTATTTTCGTAGTTATAATATTCCAATTGACTGGATTGAGTGTATATTCTTCCCGCTTTCTTCCCCAAAGGAAACATCTCAGGCAATCAATCTCCTCAATTACCTGATGGCCAAGTTGTATGAGGGAATGGAGGATAAAATAGAATTTATCAAACATAAGTTTCCCTGCCTTTGATCACAGCCGCCCTTTCCATCTGTCAAGGTGTCCGTCTATGTTGGAAATTATGGCTTTCGAGTCATTCTTCTTGAGTGAAGTATCCCTTAAAAGAAGTCCTAGATACTTTACAGGGAAATATCCTGCTGGGTAATTCAGCAGAATAGTTATGCATTGTTACATGTTGAATAATATCATCAGTGAAACCAACATATGTGACTCCTTGTATTCCGTTTAAACACCTTTATTCAGGCCTTTCTGATCTGCTTGTTTGATCATACAGGCAAAACACTCTCATGATGATCACAAATAGGTATGGGGGCATAGTATTGTGCTGACTTAATCCCTGCTTATGTCTAAAAGGCCTGCTATCATCTCCATTGACAATCACTGCTGAGTCAGCCTTTATTACTGATTGTTATCCACTATATCCATTTGCATGTTAGGTAATTTGACCTTAGGACTTGTACAATGAAATCCCAAGATATCATATCAAATGCCTTCTCAATGTCAAGCTTTATGAGAAGACTGTTCTCTTTTGCCTTTCTACAGACATGTGCTGTCCCTGCCACTACAGTATATAGGCATTAGCTGCAGATCTCCCTTCGATGAAGGCACTTTGGGTTTTAGCATAAGCTCTGGCATGAGCTATTTAAGTTTTCTCATGTTGTTTTCTAGGTTAATTGGTCTAAAATCAGCTATAGTATTAGAACCTTGTTTTTTTGGTAATTGAATAATGTGGCTCATGGAGATCCTGCAGGTCCAATGAGAAATTTACCATCGGTTCCTCCTACCTTGTACTCCAAGCTGAACTAGAAACCTCCCGTAGCTTGATTATCATCCTCCTTTGTTTCTTAACCAATTTTTCTTCATGAAGTATTTGCAATAGTGATAGTTATATTTGTGCAATGATTAGGTTGGAAAAGAAGACTGTAACAAGAAAAAAGCTGCTTGCAACACTGATCGTCGTAGGAATTATGACTTGAATGTTGATGATGATTGGGTGCAATCCGGCAAGAAGGTCAAGAGATGCAAGTTCCGAGTTGGTGGTTTTATCTACAGTGGTTGTGGGTACGTTCTTTCCAAATGCAGTGAAAAATAAGAACAAGCTTAGGGGGGAGAATGTTAGGAAATAAGCTTGTTTTAGGAAATAAGTATTTTTGATTTAATCTTTGCATGTTTTGTTTACAATTTCTAAGTTTACATTGTAAAGAGAAGATGAAATATTTTACAAATCTTCTCTAGTTTCCAGTTTTATTTTTCCAATTCGAGAAAGCTATAGGCACTCCACATAATTTTTCCCTTCCCATCACTGCTTCTCTACTTCTTGTGTTCGTCGTTCATGTTCCAACAAAATGCCACAAATCTGGATTCAGCAATTTGCCATCCTCTGCTCCGTTTCGTCTCTTCTGAGCTCGCAAACATGATGTACAAGCCTATTCCGAAGGTAAGCAGAGCAGTTCCCAGAAGAAACATGTCTGTTGGAAGCAGAATGTTAATGATTCATTTAGACCATGCTAAAAAGATTAACGAGGACAGATTAAATTTATGTCAAATCTCAGATAAATCTTGAAAAAATCTCATTTCGCAATATAAGTGTTATATAAAATATTCACCCTTTTCCTTTTAGGAAGTGAAAATTATGACATAATTCTACTTTTGACCCAGTCTAATTAAGTATAAAAATAGTCTTAGATTGGAGAAATAATGAATTGGTCATAAATAGATAATATATGATACTTCCTTTAGAATTAGCATTCAAAAATATTATATAAATTATTTATGTTTCCATCAATTATACTACTATTTATTATCTATTACTTGGTCTTATTATATTAAGTCCATTATTGTTAGCGACCACATCTATCGAAGCGACACCTCTAGGAGGGGAGTTGAATCCCGTATCTAACTTTCTTAACTTCTTCCTATTATATACTATTTATAGTCAAGATGGAGTGAGGAAAAACTCGTCATCCAATGAAATATATATTATATTAGAGAGATTATTGCAATGAGAGAAAGCCGGAGTTAAGATTGTAAACTTAGAAGTTGGGGGTTTTACTGATACTTTATAATAAATTAATCATTTCCCTCATTTCTTATTGTTAGTGTTCTTCAATTGTTTCTCAAGGATTGTATCGTCCATAATATTAGCGATACGCCGCATACCCGAGCATTTTCTTCATCAACATTAGACGCAAGTTTAGCGGGTGTGACAATTATCTTATCATGTTAATTAATCTTATCATATATCAAGAAATCTTTTATAGTAGAACTATATCTAAGTAGGGGAATCAATGTTTTACTCCCAATCAATCTTATATTGGACGAAAAGTACTTATACTAAAAATTATGATCAAGAATTGGTCTATGAAAAGTACTCATACTAAAAATTAAAAATTATGATCAATAATTAATCTATCAATTAGTGTGCTGCATCCTCCTAGGTCACTGTCCAGTGTCGAGGATGACTAACTTGGTCAACGTCAACTCTAACCATCGTAACTAATGAGAAAAAAATGAACAATGGGAGAGGTAATTTAACTAAATCATCATTAACAGTGGAAGTGATTGCTCAACAGGTTGAGCGAGCGTGCATTATTTATTATATAATGTTTTTGATGTAAAAAAGAAATAATTATTGCAGTTGGAGGAGTCCGTGAAAACGAATGCATTTAGCGTCAAGACGACTCTTCTAAATCTGTCGGGATGGGTTTGAGGGTTCATCCATTAATGGGGGGTAGTAGATGTACATTTATTTAGTTAGTTCATATTATAATGTTTGACTAAAAAGATGATGGATTTAAAACTTGTTAAAATCTTTTTTTTTTTAAAGTGATCAGGTTAATTTGTATAGTTTTAATTCTAAGTCTATTTTATTATTTTTTTAAGAAAAAAAAGAGGAAAAAGAATGTGGCAAGCAGGAATGATCGTAGGATTGAATGTTTCATGGAGATGGTAGAAATTAAGAAGTGAATAGTTTGATTGATGGGTCAAGTCTTTTACTACCATTCAGAAGAAGAAAACAAAATAAAAAATAGTAAGTCATCGGTGGGTCAATAGACGGAGTCAACACTTGCATCGTCACCTCCTACGTCGTAATTAAATTATCTGAGGTGAGGAAAACAAAGTATACAGCAACAAATTATGATGGAGGTTACGCTTCCCCCACTGCATTACTACTTTTATGTAGCTTACCTGATGCTCGCTGTATATATATATATATATATATATATAGCGAGCCATCGCAACTTATCTCAACTTACAGATACAGACACAGAGAGAAAGAGTGAACGAGGGAGAGAGGTTAAGGGAGCATGGATCATGCCGGGCTGTTGTTAATTAATCGGCTGTTCTTCATCATAATTCTGATGGTGGTGGTAGCCGTCGGAGCAGCGGCATCTGCTGCCTCCCTGCCCAGCTGCCCATCCACATGCGGTGACGTCCACATCCCCTACCCCTTCATCATAATTCCTGGGATGCGGGCTTCTCCCTAACTTGCAACGCCACCACCCGAGGCGAGAAGCCTTTCTCGGGGGATGTTGAGGTCGTCAACATCTCTGTGCCGCAGGGCCAGATTCGAGTGCTCAACCGCATCTCTTGGCAGTGCTATTATCTCACCACCCATTCCATCAACTCCTCCGACTGGTATCTTTCTCTGGCAGATACATTTAGATTCTCCGATGCGCTCAACAAGTTCACCGTCATCGGCTGCTACACCCTCGCTTATATCTATAACCCCAAGGAAGCAAACGAGAGGCCGTACCTAAGTGGGTGCGTCTCCACGTGTGAGAACGAACAGAGCCTCGTCAACGGCACCTGCTCTGGAACCGGCTGCTGCCAGACCTCCGTACCCAAGAATCTCGACTACTACACAGTCGAGTTCGACGCCAACTTCAACACCTCCGGCATCTGGAATTTTAGCGATTGCAGCTTCGCAGTCATGTTGGAGGCAAATTGGTTTCAGTATCAAACAAACTACAGCACGACTTCAAATTTCTGGTACGAAAATAACGGGACGGTGCCGGTGGTGCTGGATTGGGCCATCAGAAATAATCAAACCTGTGAGGTAGCACAGCGCAATCAGACCTCTTATGCCTGCGTCAGTGGGAACAGCGTGTGCCTCAACTCCTCCAATGGTCCTGGATACCTTTGCAATTGCTCTAAAAGGCAACCCTTACCTCAAGCACGGATGCCACGGTACTACATTATATCTGTACCCCCCTTATCATTCATATATGCATTATCAATAGTCCTTTATCTATTCTCTAATTTCTATATTCCACTTGTGCGCTGATTTTTCATCTGCTACGACTTTTAATTGATTCCAGATATCAACGAATGCGATGGACAACATCCGAATCAATGCTCTTCTGGTGCGAGCTGCCAGAACCAACCAGGCAACTACACATGCTCTTGCCCTCGAGGAACGCACGGTGAACCTTACAATGGAACATGCACTGCGAACCAGAAACTCTCCTTAGTAGTGAAGGTGGTCATAGGTAATTACCATCGCTCTCCCTCAATTAATAATCCCTTCCACCACTAGCATATATCACTCACAGCATATGTTCCTATTTCTCCTTGAATGCTTATGCCAGTAGCTAGCTCTCTTCTTCCCTGATTACATTTTTTTTTTCTCTTAATGACAAATCTGCTCAAGAAATTAAGGTAATTTTTCATCTAGAATGGAGCCATAGGAATTCAAATTGGGTTACTTTCCAGAGTCTGCTCGAGCATAGATGACTACTTCATGAACTTTGCAGATTTTAGAGGTTTTCCTTAATTACCTATACAAAACGATGAGAGCAGCAATATTACGTCCATCTGCGTAGACTTAAACGACTAAGTTGAATGATGCATAGTTGTTGTGCCCATTTCTATTTATCTCTCTGCTCATGGATATATGTGTGTGTGTGTGCGTGCGCGCAGGTACCTCCAGCGGTCTAGCATTTATGTTTTGCTGCAGTATACTCATTTGCATGGTTGTCCAAAGAAGAAAACTTATGGAGGTCAGAGAAAGATACTTCAGAGAGCATGGTGGTAGGCTGCTACTCGAAGAGATTAAGAAAAAACAGGGTCTTGCCTTCAAGATATTTAGAAAAGAAGAATTAGAAAAGGCAACCGATAAGTTTCATGAGAATCGGGTGATAGGGCAAGGGGGACATGGAACTGTATACAAAGGGGTCTTGGAAGATAGAAGCACGGTTGCTATAAAGAAATCTAAGATAATTGATGAGAGCCAACAAAATGAGATTGGAAAAGAGATGCTTATCCTATCACAGATCAATCACAAGAATATAGTTAAGCTTCTAGGTTGTTGTTTGGAAGTGGAGGTACCGATGTTGGTCTACGAGTTTATTTCCAATGGGACCTTGTTTCATCTTATCCATAATAGCAATATGTCTCTTTCTCTGGCCATTCGCTTAAAGATCGCTTATGAGTCTGCCGATGCTCTAGCCTACTTACATTCATCTGCTTCACCTCCGATCATTCATGGTGATGTGAAGACTTGCAATATTCTTTTAGATGAAAATTACAATGCAAAAATCTCTGACTTTGGAGCTTCAAAGTTTGTTCCTAAAGATGAAGACCAGTTTGCTACCCTAGTGCAAGGAACTTGCGGTTATTTAGATCCTGAGTACCTCTTGACATGCCAACTGACGGATAAAAGTGATGTTTATAGTTTCGGAGTGGTTCTTTTGGAGGTACTGACGGGTCGAAAGGCAATTTACTTTGAGGGATTAGAAGAAGGAAAATCCCTTGCATCTAGTTTCTTCTTGGCTATGGATCAAAATCGTTTTTCAGATATCTTAGACAATCAAGTCAAGAATGAAGGAGATCTGGAGCTGTTTGAAGAACTCAGTGAGCTGACAAAAAGATGTTTGGATTTGAAGGGAGATGCAAGGCCTACGATGAAGGAAGTGGCAGAAGAACTAGACAAGCTAAGAAAATTCCAGCAGCATCCATGGGTGCCCCAAAACTCCGAGGAGATTACCAGCTTGCTGAGTGAACCATCAAATTATGTGATGGATATGACTGCCTGCTATAATACTTCAGAGAAAAGATATGCCTTAAACATTGAATCTGGAAGGTAAAAAGGCTTCCACAACACCCAATCACATCTACTACTTCATTCATCTACATTATTTCTTCTTGAAGCTACTTGGAAAGAACGGTCGTTCCAATTGTGCTAGTGATTAATTTTGCGTGCTTATGATTGTGAAAAGTGTATTTTTCATGAAACCTGCACTTAATTTGTGCCATTGTTGTTCTAGTTATGTGAATCTATGTGTGCTTCCCCTAGAGTCATGTTACCAAAGTATATGTCAGTCTCTAGTCAGCAACGCTGTGTGTAATAGTTGATTCACTGCATTCTCTTGTTGTGTAGAATGCTTGAAGAACAAATATTTTAAATGATACTTTAGCAGGGTCCTCTGTATTTGATGCAAATACATACGTTGTAATAGTTGATTCACTGCATTTTCTTGTGGTGTAGAATGCTTGAAGAACAAATATTTTGAATGACACTTTAGCAGGGTCCTCTGTATTTGATGCAAATACATACGTTGTAATAGTTGATTCACTGCATTTTCTTGTGGTGTAGAATGCTTGAAGAACAAATATTTTGAATGACACTTTAGCAGGGTCCTCTGTATTTGATGCAAATACATACGTTGTAATAGTTGATTCACTGCATTTTCTTGTGGTGTAGAATGCTTGAAGAACAAATATTTTGAATGACACTTTAGCAGGGTCCTCTGTATTTGATGCAAATACATACGTCTTGTCTGTCTCGCTTGGTGGCGGGGACTGGATATTTAACTCTGACACTATTCTTGCCTCTTCTGGTGCTTATGTGAACAATTACGTCATTCCAGTGACTCGAATCCTGACCCAACTGAAGGCAAGGGGTGTCCTCTTTTCACCGCCGACACTCGACTTCGCTTTTCCTTGCGGAACCTCCCTAATATGTGTCTTCCTCTATATTTTCAAATACACCACAACATCTGAAGATAGATAATTAGTCAGGATATGTTAATTTGGTGAATTAGTACAGCTGCATTTGCTAATATAGATAAATTAATTAGTTTGAACATCCTACGTACACATAGCAACAAGACTGCTGCGATGAAGGTGAGTCCAACAACCACAACGTTTGGAAGTTAAGTGTCATCGCCCTTTGTAACTGCTTTCTCCTCAAGAAGGCCAAGCTTGTTGTATCCTGAATCATCAAGGTCTGTAAATACTTTTACACACATTCTTAATTTCTCCATTTCCTTTTCTCTAACTTAGAGCCACGACCTTATGATGAATTTGGAATTATATATATAGCCAGACATTGCAGCTCCGTGAGTTAGCATGCCGCAAGGAGAGGTTCTTACGGTCTCCAATCTGGAACTTTTATGGCTTCTCCTCACGTAGCTGGAATCGTATCTCTCCTGAAAAGCAGCGCATTCCCATTGGTCTCCTTCTGCCATTAAATCGATACTAGCCGCAACTGGTGAGCCAGCGACCTATCTATCTAATTTACTTAATCTGCTTCCGGTTCTTCTTTGTTTTGCTGACTATGCAGCCATCTATCTATTTGTTCTCAATTTGAAGCTCTACTACCGCTTCATACGGTAGAACGATTTCTGCAAACGGTCATCCTTGAAAAATCGCAGATCCTTTCGACTCCGGCTGCGGCCAAGTTGATTCCAACAGAGCTACGGACCCTGGTCTCATCTACGACATCGAGCCCCAAGATTATCTAAGTTCATTCACTGCACCAATGGTGTATCCAGTAACTGCGATGAGGTGGGCAGGTTGAGACTGTATAGCATTTTGATATACTTCTATTTTAGATACTTTATCATCTGATTTATCATCTGATTTGCTCTGTTGTCCTGCAGAGGAGGCTTCAAATGTTATAACCTTCCTTAATCTTTTATTTTTGTAGGAAAGTGAGAGTGAACATAAAAACTACAACAAAACCTAAAATAACCTGGGATATTCTTATATTTTTGGCAAAATTTCTATTTTAACTTTATTACTCTTGGCTATTACAACATTTACTATATTTAACCCTTTGTATTTTGTGGCTCCTGTCATCTAAGGAACAATATAAATATGTATTCTTTCTTCACAACAATGCATCAATTTTCATTTTTGTCTTTGCTCTCTCTCTCTGAAGGCTCACAGACTTCCTCTTTTCTTACATTGATAAGTTTATTATTTTTGATCCAAAGTTCTTTAATTTTATTATCATTTATTCTGAAACTAATTTTTCTAACAAATGGTATCAGAGCAGCGTAGGAAAGCGAAGGCGAGACTTCCTCTTTTCTTACATTGATAAGTTTATTATTTTTGATCCAAAGTTCTTTAATTTTATTATCATTTATTCTGAAACTAATTTTTCTAACAAATGGTATCAGAGCAGCGTAGGAAAGCGAAGGCGAGGTACTCACGGTAAGTCTACAACATTCGTGGTCTAAGACTTGTTAGAAAAATTAGTTTTAAAATAAATGACAATAAAATTAAAGAACTCAGGATCAAAAATAATAAATTTATCAATGTAAAATTAGTTTTAAAATAAATGACAATAAAATTAAAGAACTCAGGATCAAAAATAATAAACTTATCAATGTAAGAAAAGAGAAAGTCTCTGAGCCTTCAGAGAGCAAAGACAAAAATGAAAATTGATGCATTGTTGTGAAGAAAGAATACATATTTATACTGCTCCGTAGATGACAAGAGCCACAAAATACAAAGGGTTAAATATAGTAAATGTTGTAATAGCCAAGAGCAATAAAGTTAAAATAGAAATTTTGCCAAAAATATAAGAATCTCCACCTTGGCAAAATTTACATTTGCAATTTCAATTTTAACCAGGGTTGAATTGAAGTCCAACTGAGATCACGTAGTACTGAAATTTGTGTGTTGGCAGTGGCTTCATTAGTATATCTGTGAAATTATCTTTCGTATCCACTTTGTTTAGAATTTACTTCTTTGCGGTTGATAACATTCTGAATGAAGTGATAGCGAACGTCAATATGCTTTGTTCGCTCATGGAACATCTGATTTTTAGCTACTCAAGTTTAGTCTGAATCAGCTCACACACTCATCCACAACTGCTCCAAAGGAGGTCCAGGCATCAAAGACAAGCAAAATGTGCATGCACACAAGAGGATTCGAACCCAACAAGACATAATGTTGATATGGTCAAAAGTAGTGGACAATGAACAAAGAAAGTGGACGATGATCTAAGCGAGTGCATCATGATCACTATCCATGATACCTATTTTAGGTTGAGGTTACAACCCTATAAAAATTAAGGTATTGAAGAGCCAAAGCATTCAATCATCATCAAAGGAACAAAGTTTGATGTGGGCTTAGAGTAAGAGTATTTTGAGAGTGATTGTAGAGAGCTTTGAGAGGTTTTACTGGTGCTTGAGTAAAGCAACCTTTTTTCCTCTCCGTTCATCATATTCTTGGTGTTTTTCCATTCCGTAATCTAGGTTCGTGAGCACTAAACCCACGGTACGGTGTTTATTACTCTACACAGGAATCCAATTCACTGGGTAAGCAAATTAAAGATTGAATCGTGACACTAGACCTATCATGTACCTCGAGTGGAGATCTCAAATAGGAGGTGAATGATCCCCGTCATAGGTAATTGCAATCACTCTCCCTCTCTTGATTAATCTCTTCCACCACCAACATATATTACTGACAACATATGTTCCTTGTTGCTCCTGGAATGCTTTTGCCAGTAGCTAGATCTCTTCTTTCCCGATTACTTTTTTTTGTTCCCTTAATGACAAATCTGCTCAAGAAGTTAGGTCTCTCCGACATGAATAATCTCGGCATTTTTGATCCAGAACTGACCTATAGAAATACCAATTCCGTTAGTTTCCAGAGTCTGTCGGGGCACAGATGACTACTTCATGAACTTTGAAATTCTAGACGTCTCCCTTGATTACCTATACAAAACGAGATGAGCAGCAATATGAAGTCCATCTGATCTGCAATCTTGCATCTGTGCAGACCTAAATAATGAAGATGAATGATGCATAGTTGTTCTACCCATTTCCATTTATCTCTCTGCTCCCTCCAGTGGTCTAGCGTTTATGTTTTGTTGCAGTACACTCATTTGCATGGTTATCCAAAGAAGAAAACTTATGGAGGTCAGAGAAAGATACTTCAGAGAACATGGTGGTAGGCTGCTACTCGAAGAGATTAAGAAAAAACAGGTTCTTTCTTTCAAGATATTTAGGAGAGAAGAGTTAGAAAAGGCAGCAAATAAGTTTCATGAGAACCTGGTGATAGGGCGAGGGGGACATGGAACTGTATACAAAGGGGTCTTGGAAGATAGAAGCATAGTTGCTATAAAGAAATCTAAGATAATTGATGAGAGCCAACAGAATGAGTTTGGAAAAGAGATGCTTATCCTATCGCAGATCAATCACAAGAACTTAGTTAAGCTTCTAGGTTGTTGTTTGGAAGTGGAGGTACCGATGTTGGTCTATGAGTTTATTTCCATTGGTACCTTGTTTCATCTTATCCATAATACCAATATATCTCTTTCTCTGGCCATTCGCTTAAAGATCGCCTATGAGTCTGCCGATGCTCTAGCTTACTTACATTCATCTGCTTCACCACCGATCATTCACGGTGATGTGAAGACTTGCAATATTCTTTTGGATGAAAATTACAATGCAAAAATCTCTGACTTTGGAGCTTCAAAATTCATTCCAAAAGATGAAGACCAGTTTGCTACCCTAGTCCAAGGAACATGTGGTTATTTAGATCCTGAGTACCTCTTGACATGCCAACTGACGGATAAAAGTGATGTTTATAGTTTTGGGGTGGTTCTGCTGGAGGTGCTGACAGGTCGGAAGGCAATTTACTTTGAGGAAGTAGAAGGAGGAAGATGCCTAGCATCGAGTTTCTTCTTGACTATGGATCAAAATAATTTTTCAGATATCTTAGACAATCGAGTTAAGGATGAAGGAGACGTAGAGCTGTTTCAAGCACTCAGTGAGCTGATAAAAAGATGTTTGGATTTGATGGGAGATGGAAGGCCTACGATGAAGGAAGTGGCAGAAGAACTAGACAAGCTAAGAAAATTCCAGCAGCATCCATGGGTGCCCCAAAACTCCGAGGAGATGACCAGCTTGTTGAGGGAACCATCATATTATGTGATGGATACTACCGCCTGCTATCATACTTCGGAGAAAAGATATGCCTTAAACATTGAATCCGGAAGGTAAAAAAGTTTCCACAATAACCAATCACATCTACTACTTCAGTCATCTAAATTATTTCTTGAAGCTACCTGGAAAGAACGGTCGTTCCAATTGTGCAAGTGAATAATTTTGCATGCTTATGATTTAGAAAAAGTGTATTTTTCATGAAACCTGCCTTTAATTTGTGGGATTGTTATTCTACTTATGTGAAGCTGTGTGTTCTTCCCGTAGGGTTATATCACCAAAGTACATGCCAGTATCTAGTGAGCAACGGTGTGTAGTTGTTGTTTCACTGCAATATCATGTGGGTGTAGAATGTTTGTAGAAGAAATATTTTGAATGGCAGTTTAGCAGGGTCCTCTGAATTTGATGCACATGCATGCTCAATCTGTTCCAACCAGTCTTGAGTCACAATCTAGATAAAAAGACAAAAACAGAAAGAAAAAAAGGGATAAAAACAAAGCTCAGTCAATGCAAGTATCCGTCTAGAGAGGAATGAAAGTGTTGGAAAAACAATAAATGCTTTGAGAATTCCATTTTTGTTTTATTGTAAAAGTATCATTTTCATGGACCGACTTGGAAGCAAAAGCGTAGTGATTTGGTGGTGGACTAAGCTGCACATCGATCACGTACATGACCGTACAAATTTTATTTGTTCACAATGCAAAGGCCTAAAACCTCCTCAGACCAACAATACTAACCAAAAATGTACCGATCCAGCAAAAAGCTCAATAATTCATGGAGCACACTTGCAGAATGCAACGGTGATGCTCACTACAAGTTCTGTAATGCTAAAAGTAAGAGGTTTTGAAAATAGGTAGAACATTCTCTTATATAAATTCAATAACCTTAAAATCAAAGGCAGGTGGTAATTATATATTAGAGAAAAGAAAGATTTATTGTGATTGTAATAATAGGATTGAGTTTCTCCTAATTTTTTGCAAAATAGAGGTTGACAGCATCGTGCTAAGAATGCTCGAACATCATGAAAGCACATAGAGGATTCCTTTACGGGGGAAAAGGTACATGAGTTCCGCACTAATAAGCAAGTTAATTCCATTTTTACTAAGTCCATCCGTTTTCACTGACTTCTTCATCTTCAGCAATTCGCGTTAATTGATCGATGTTAATTGATGTTATAGGAATTCAAGTTTCTTAGTATCTTCTAAAGATTTGATGCGGACTTAATTATCTTATGGACTTATCTCCTTTTTCTAATATATATATATATTAGCAGTTATTTATTTATTCATTCATTTGGCCTCATTTCTTCCTTGGAAATCAGTAATATCACTATCATCATGGTTATGCCAAGAGTACCAGCATCATAGGCAAAATTAGAAGAGCAAAGTTTACTTTTTAAGAGGAAAATTCCAATAAATAGCTTGTGCTGAGAGGAACTCACCCATTTCAGGCTGGGCATAATCGATAATTTTTTTCCCATGAGTCATGGTTAGAGTTGAATTTGACAAAGCTAGTAGTCCACAACCTAGGAGGATATGTACCGGTGCGTTCATTGGAGACGGTGATCAAAATATATCTCCAGTATATATATAAGTTTAATTAATTAAAGTCGATCTCTCCGTTCAGAATCTGTGTCGGTCAACCTATATTTGATATATTTAACTACCTCATATAATTAGTACTCCAATTTCTATATAAATATAAAAGTACGTCGCGGGATACCGTTGAATTTATTTGCATCTCTTGCGACAACAACCGTATCACTGCACAAATTCAAACATTCACGTGGATCAGAATTATTAATTAATTAATAAACACCCTTTTATTATTTTATGCAGCCTGCATGTAGGTAGTGATCGAATATATTATAATATATGCTTAGGCCTTACAGAATTAATTAATTAACCTAGCTTCAAGCCTTTTCCCATGGAAGTATGGGTTTACTTGGTGTCCGTGTTACAACCCCATGCCAAAGATAAGGTGAAGGCTTCAACAAATCGCCTAAGTATCATGCCAGAATAAATAAATCGAGGCTTGCGCACTAGCAAGACTAAGGCGCACGGCAAACAGGCAGCTGCGCGCAGGACAGCAAACAACAAATAGGCTGCAGCGCGCAGAACAACAACTGGGCAACAGGCAGCCACGTGCTAGACAAGCAGGCAAACAAACTCTGACGCGCGCACTCAGTGCATCCAGCAAGCAGGCAACCGCCGTTCGGAAGCCAAGGCAATCTCAGAAGAACCTCCTTGCTGGCGGCCACTATCACCTCCTTAGGATACTGATGATGACCCAAGATCCCAGCATTGATGGAAAGCCTGCAGAACTCAGCAGCACAACCAAGAGAAGATCTTCATCATGCCAGGATCTGAAGCATTAATGGGGCAGCTCAAGGGTCACCTTTTGCCTATAAAAAGGGCAGAACACCAACGTTTTGAGGGGTTCTAGTCTTGCTTTTGAAGCTGCCCTACAGAGGAGTGAAGTAGACTATTTTCTGTAACTTTTATTAAACTTTCTTGAAGTTACTTGAAGCTACTTGGAAAGAACGGTGTTCCAATTGTGCTAGTGAATAATTTTGCATGCTTATGATTGTGAAAAAGTGTATTTTTCAGAAACCTGCACTAAATTTGTGCCATTGTTGTTCTACTTATGTGAATCTGTGTGCTTCCCCTAGAGTCATGTTACTAAAGTACATGTTAGTGTCTAGTGAGCAACGCCGTGTGTAACAGTTGATTCACTACAATCTCTTGTGTGTACATGGAAGAAATATTTTGAATGGCACTTAGCAGAGTCCTCTGCATTTAATGCACATACTTCCTCGATCTGTTCTTGAAGAAGGAATGGATTGACAATATCATTCCAACTACTCTTGAGTCACAATCTCGAAAAAATACAAAAGAAAAAAAAGAGGATAAAAACACAGCTTAGTTAATTTAAGTATCCAAAGTATCAATGATTAGTATATTTTGTTGGAATATCGATCTCACAACGCTCTTGAAACTTAGAAAAAAAATAATAGAGGAGAAGAGGAAGAACTTTTTTTTTTCAAAGAACAAACAATTGTATTGATGTGAGATAAACAATCTTAACATTACATCAACTATTTATACTCAAACAAACTACCAAATTAAGCATAGGTTTACAAATGTTCAAAGAGCATGAACCATGCATTTCAAAATTACCATGAACTAAATCAAGTAGGTAAATATGAACCATAAAAATGTAAAAGTCAAAAATTCAAGTTTACTTTTAATTTCTAATATTCCCCCTTAAACTTGAAATACTTTGAACTCCGAGCTTTAGTCTGAGCTTGTTAAAGCTGTCAATCTTGAGAGGCTTCGTAAAGATATCTGCGACTTGTTCAATAGTATTAATATGCTTTAGCTCAATCTCTTTATTTGTAACATATTCTCGGATGAAATGATACCTTGTATCAATATGTTTGCTCCGATCATGAAAGACTGGGTTTTTCGCTAATGCTTGTGCCAACTTATTATCAATCATAATTTCTGTAGCAGTTTCTTGTTTGAGGGAAAGTTCCTTGAGTAGCCTTCTCAACCAAATAGCATGGCATGCATATGAAGTAGCTGCAACATATTCAGACTCACAAGTAGACAATGTAACGATAGGTTGTTTCTTTGAACACCATGTGATAGCACTGTTTCCCATAAAAAAAACAAAGCCAGTTGTGCTTTTTCTATCATCAATATCTCCAGCAAAATCACTATCACAATACCCCATAAGTCTGACATCATTAGAGGAAGTATAAAAAATTCCAAAGTCAATAGTACCTTTGATATATCGCAGAATTCTTTTGGCTGTCATGAAATGTATTTTGTTTGGATTCTCCATAAAATGACTCACAATCCCCACCGCAAACAAAATCTCAGGTCTTGTGATAGTCAAATACCTTAAACTTCCAACAAGGCTCTTGAACATGGTTGAATCAACCTTCTCTTCATCTTCCATGTACTTGGATAATTTTGCTCCACATTCCATAGGAGTGTTGATAGAATTACAATCTAACATGTTAAACTTTTTAAGTACCTCTCTTGCATATCTTTCTTGTGAAAGAAAGATATAGTCTTCTGTTTGCACCACTTGGATTCCCAAGTAATATGTCATAAGCCCCAAGTCTGTCATCTCGAACTCTCGAGCTATTTCCTTCTTAAAATTTTCAAACATCTTGAGATTATTTCCTGTGAATATAAGATCATCCACATATACACAAAGAAATAAAATATTCTCATTTTCTTCTTTTTTATACAGGGCATATTCATGTTGGCATCTATAAAAATTATTTTCTTGTAGATATTTGTCAAGACGATTATTCCATGATCTTGGTGCTTGTTTAAGCCCGTATAGTGCTTTCTTCAACTTTAAAACTTTATTCTCTTGTCCTGGAGCAACATACCCTAATGGTTGTTGAACATAAATATTTTCTTCAAGATAGCCATTGAGGAAAGCAGATTTCACATCTAATTAATGAATCTTCCAATGATTTTGTGCAACAAATGAGATTAATAAACGAATAGTTTCCATACGAGCAACTGGAGCAAATACCTCATCATAGTCAATGCCTTGTTGTTGTTTGTAACCTTTGGCTACAAGTCTTGCCTTGTATCTTGTCACCTTTCCATTTGAATCTCTCTTGAGTTTGTACACCCATTTGACTCCAATCGGTTTATGACCACTTGGAAGAATTGTTAACTCCCAAGTCTCATTCTGCTCTATGGCTTGAATTTCTTCGTCCATAGCTTGAACCCATTTTTCTTCCTTTTTCGCTTCTTCAAAACTCATAGGCTCAGAATCAGTAAGTAAACAAAGCAAATTAAAATCATCACACCTTTCAGTTTCATTGTAAATATCTCCAAGAGATCTTGTTCTGTTTGGTCTTTCTGAAGATGAAGATGGTGAAGATGAAGATGAACGTGCAGAATGTATTGGTGACGTCGGTGGAGTAGCTTCTCGATTATGATTTTCTTCTTCTTCAAAATATGGTAGAAAATTATAAGAATCTTCTTGTTTTGTATTCCAATTCCATGAAGCATTCTCATCAAACTCCACGTCTCTGCTAATTACAATTTTTCCTTTTTCTGGATTAAATAATTTATACCCTTTTGAATTCTCATCATATCCGATAAAAATAAGTTTTTGGCTTCGATCATCGAGCTTAGATCTTTCTTGTTTAGGTACCTGTGCATAAGCGATAGATCCAAATACCTTTAAGTGTGCCACACTTGGTTTCCATCCGCTCCATGCTTCTTGAGGAGTCTCATTCTTCAAACTTTTAGTTGGACTTCGATTTGAGAGATACACTGCACATGCAACTGCTTCAGCCCAAAATTCCTTTGGCATAGCTTTTGACTTCAACATGCTTCTAGCCATATTGAGGATTGTCCTGTTCTTCCTTTCGGCAACACCATTTTGCTGAGGTGTTCTTGGAACTGTCAAGGGACGACAAATACCATGCAACTCACAAAAATTGTTAAATTCGTTAGAAGTAAATTCACCGCCTCTATCAGTTCTTAAAGCTTTGATTTCGTAGCCACTTTCCTTTTCAACAAAAGCTTTAAATTTTTTGAATGAGTTAAAGGCTTCTGATTTATACTTCAGAAAATAAACCCAAGTCTTTCTGCTATAATCATCAATGAAAAGAATAAAGTAAGAATTTTCACCAAAAGATTGAGGTTTGATCGGACCGCAGACATCGGCATGAACTAGTTGAAGTGGCTTTTGGGCTCTTGATTCTGAGTGCTTTGGAAAACTTTTCCTTGAATGCTTGCCAAATAAACATCCTTCACATAACTGATTAGGATGATTAATTTTTGGAATCTCTTTTACAATTTTCTTTTCTGCTAAAGAATTGAGACTTCCAAAATTTAAGTGACCAAATCTCATGTGCCAAATCCATGATGCATCTTCAAGGCATGTCTTTAAGCAAATTGCATTATAATTTTCTAAATTCAGCATAAACATACGATTTTGTGACATTGTGACTTTTGCAAGAAGATTAGAATTTTGATCTCTAAGCCATAACATATTATCTTCCATATTAATTTTATGTCCTCTCTCCAAGAGTTGTCCAACGCTTAAAATATTGCTAGTGAGCTTCGGAATATAATAAACATCATGAATAACTATATGTCTTCCATCTTTTACTTGAATCAAAATCTCACCATTACCTTCAATATCTACCTTTGAATCGTCACCAAAACTTACAAATCCTTTCTTGTTGGTGTTGAATTTGTAGAACTTACTTCTATCACCTGACATATGGTTGCTTGCTCCATTATCAAGATACCATGCATTTGATTTCTCCATTTGACCATCTCTTAATGCAAGAAGGAGAGAGTGTTCTGTTTCTTCATCTTTCTGCTCAATAAGCCTTGCTTCTTCATAAACTTTGTTAGATCGACACTCCCAAGAGTAATGTCCATATTTATAACAAGAATAACATTGAACTTCAGATTTATTTACTTGATTAGAATTTCTCAAGTAATTACCTCTTCATCGCCCTCTTGCAAATTTTGTTGCTGAAAATTGATTTCTTTGGAAATTTGACGAGTGCTCATAATTTGTTCTTCCTGGACCACGACCTCTACTTCGGCCTCGACCTCGACCACGATCTCTATTTGAATTATCTCCTCTAGACTTTCAGGTCATCTTAGCTTGTAGAACTTGTTCAGGTTCTGGTTGCTTGCCTCAAGTCATCCTCTCTTCATGGGCTCTTAAAGACCCATTTAATTCATCAATCGTCATGACTTCAATATCTTTAGATTTTTCAATCGCCACCACAATGTGATTGAATCTTGCATCAAGAGATCGAAGAATTTTTGCCACCACTCGAGAATCCGGCATTGATTCTCCAAAACTCGACATTTGATTTACAAGTATTAAAATTCTCGAAAAATAATCTTGAATGGATTCACCTTCTTTCATAGAGAGGGTTTCAAACTCAGCCCTTAGAGTTTGAAGTCGGACCCTCTTCACCTTCTCAACTCCTATGATGGAGTTCTTTAGCGTCTCCCATGCTTGTTTTGATGTAGTGTCCTTCGCAATCTTGTGGAGCATGTTATCATCTAGTCCAAGATAGATGATGGCGAGAGCTTATTGATCTTTTTTTCTTTCTTTCTCTACACTGTCTCTTTCTCTTTGAGTGAGTGTAGCCATATTTCTTGGTTGATTGTAGTCATTCTCTACAATGTCTCATACACCTTGGGAACCAAGAGTTACCTTCATCCGAAGTGCCCAAGTCTCATAGTTGAGAGATGTGAGTTTCGGATATGGAAAAGAAAAGGAGGTCGACGACATCTTCTAGCAACTTAGAACCTGGCTCTGATACCACTTTGTTGGAATATCGATCTCACAACGCTCCTGAAACTTAGAAAAAAAAAATAGAGGAGAAGAGGAAGAACTTTTTTTTTCAAAGAACAAACAATTGTATTGATGTGAGATAAACAATCTTAACATTACATCAACTATTTATACTTAAACAAACTACCAAATTAAGCATAGGTTTACAAATGTTCAAAGAGTATGAACCATGCATTTCAAAATTACCACGAACTAAATCAAGTAGGTAAATATGAACCATAAAAATGTAAAAGTCAAAAATTCAAGTTTACTTTTAATTTCTAATATATTTTCTTTCGGAATAATCGTCAAGACCTACACGGTCGAGAGAGGAACGAAAGTGTTCATAAACAATAAATGCTTTGAACTGGTCAGGAAAATTAATGCTTTGATAATTCCATTTTTGTTTTTTTCTAAAAGTATCATTTTCCTGGACGGACTTGGAAGCAAAAGCAAGCAGCGTCGTCCACGGATTGATTTATGAAGGAAGAGGTGGGGAAACTTCAATCGCGTAAGCTGGTCGTGCGTGCATAAGCCCAAACTTAGCTGATCGTGGACTCCAATAAAATTTATCATGTACATTTTTCCAGAGTGCTTGTTCTGGATCCATAAATAGAGAAGAAGACGCTCCCAGGTCAGTTAACTCGCACATCAAAAGAGAAGAGAAGATCCACGCTGCACGGTTAAGGATGGCCTCTCTAGTGCTCCTGCGGCTGCTGGTGGTGGTGGGTGGAAGCAGCCTTCTGTCTGACCTGCAATGCCAAATTCGAGTGGTCAAGGAAATATTTTGAATTAGAAGCTGCCTTCTCTCTATCTCTAGATTTTAAGTGCTCGCCCATTGGCCTGTTGCATACCCCTGACGTCAATGCTTCCAGCCTCGCTCATCGCCCCCTCACCTCTCCGTCTCTGCGGTCAGCGACGGGTGCACCTGCGCATTGCGCTCAGCACATCATCAGCCGCAAGCTGCTTGCCAAGCACGACACCTCCGCATATCATACCTTACTGTGCACTAGGCCAAACAGCAAGACCCAACACAATACATAGAAACGGATCATGCTCTGAATGACCTTGGCAGCCATGGGTCTCGTGCCATCCGTGAGTAAGGACGATTCAAACTTTCATGTCTATCTGTATCATGAGCAGCCGGACATTTATACTTATTTACTTTAATTTGACCTAGAACATTGAAAGAAAAATTCTTCTCTTTTCTTCTACTTTTGTACATGGAGTTGGTGCCTTCTTGGTGAATAAAAACAACTTTTAGGAAAGTAAAACAAAAGAGAATCTTTCTTCTATGTTGAAGATCAAATAAATATGCACAGTACGTTATTACTCAGCCTATAGACATAAACCCAGTGATAAAGGCAATATACCTTAAATTTATGATATCCTCCAGCAGACCCAAGGTGATGTTGATGAATAATAGTGTTTATCTCTTCCTGGTAAATTAATATATCTAGATTGGATTTTTCATCTACATCAAATTTATTGTTTCAGTTTATTAATAACACTTAGAAACCTATAACTTTTGCCAAAGACAAAAAAAAATTAGGTTGACTGTGTCGTATTTGACTAACTCAACCCTTCCTAAGCTATTGTCATGGTGGACACAGAAAAGGGTTTCACCTAGGGTTTGAGCCTAAGTAGGACAGATAAATAGTCTCATAGTACCAATATTATACTTTGTGGATAGAAATCTGTATTATAAAATAATTGATAATATAATTCATAATAATTAATTAAGCACATATAATATCTTTAGATTCTCAAAGTTGATCTTCTTTATTTATTTTTTGTGCTTTGGTTTGTTATGGAATCTTGGAGCAGACTTCATTACTTGATTTTAGCAGTTCCACTTTCAGGTAAAACCAGCAGCTTTGGGTCTTGAGGAACCCCATGCAGCAAGCACATGGTCAGAAACAGTCCTTGAGAAACCAACTTTATCTATCTGGGATCCTGATTTGGAGGAAAAAAATTCAAAGTCCCTAAATGCTCCACTACCTTCTCACCCAAAGCTACAGAGAGAGAGGACAACTGAAAGATGGTCTTCATTCTACCAAATGAAGTTCTAGCAAACTGGTATTCCAGTCAGATATACTTGGTACTTTTAGAATGTTTATGATTGATGTTTGCTAAAACAAATAGCTTCTAGACCTGAATTGGGTATATGCATGTCATATATCTTAGATTCTCAATATTTTATCAAAGCATTGATCATAAGCATTCTAAAAGTATCAAATATGTATGAATGGAATATCAGTTTGCTGGAACATTATTTAGTAAAATAAATGCAGTCTAACATCACATAAATTTATATGGACCTTTCTCTTCTTTAAATTTATTTGTTCTTAGGAGGAGATGAGCAAGCTTAAAATGGAAGAGGGTGGCAAAATATGGATATGATCCGTTGTTGGTCAAAATTGGGCTAATTTAGTGATGTGCTGATCTAGATTTGTTGATTCTTTCACCGGGTTCTGTGTATCCATCAGCCAATAGTTATGGAAAGCAATAGCTCACTGGCAATGATTAGATTCCTGTCGGACGATCTTGACTGTATGCTCTTGTAGGTTTGCCTTTGATCATCTTTCAACTCTCACTCATGGAAAGCAATAGAATTCATCACCTCAGCTGAGAGACATGCACAAACTGCTTACGGCCATGGCCGGACTCTACTGAGGATTTTTTCATCCAAAATTATACTGCAAAATTCTAACCGCATGGTATTATAGATATATTATTTTTCTAACTTTTATTATATGCTCATATTAAATGTTAGGTTTGAGCGATTTAGCCTTTTCCCCGTGGGTTTCTTGCATACCTCTACATGCAGCTAATAGATGATCATACATGCATAATACTAGAACTTACTACGGGAGTTTGTACTATTATATGTTTGGTTAAGGTCTATGATTTGAGTCTCTATAACCTTAATCATAACATATTCTATTTTAGTAGAGTACTTCATCATTTAGTAGTTATTTATAGACTAAAACCCTCGTATCTTCAAACCCTCAAATGAAAATATATAGAGGGATAGAAAAAAAAAGAAATTTCAATAGATCTAAAGAATCTCAGATAAATCTTCAAAAAAATCTTATATTATATAACATATCTTACACAAGTATTATATAAAATATTCACCTTCTCCATTAGTCATACTGGATGAATTAGATAGAGTTGGTTACACACTTTTACTTTTGTATACCAAATATCAATCTATTTAAGAAGCAAAAATCATAACATGATTTCTACTTAAAAACTTCAACCTGATCTAATCTAATCCTAAGTCACATTAGTTTAGAAAATACTCTTTTCTTGGTTTGGGTCTTGGGTCTTGGATCTTGTATTTGTAAAAGCTAATTACTAATTTTTTTTACTCTAATCTTATTGATTGATTCATTAAAACTGTTACAGATGTTGCCTGAACAGAAATAAAATGTACGTTTTGTTTTTCTTTTTCCCCTTCCCCTTCCCCTTATTATCATATATTTGCCATCTTATTTTTCCAGGTGATTGACTTATTTTTCCAACCTGAACTTTGAAATTAGTACTCTTCTCGTAAACAGAAAAGTGTTTAGGCAGCAATATGCAAAGTATGTTATTGAGCACTCTTCTCCTAAGTTCCTGCAGTTGGTTGTTAAAGTATCATTTTTTACCCTCTGCCAAATTAATTATCTATATTGTCCATTTCATTTTGCAGGTATATATATATAGATGCTTGTTGAATGTTCGACTCAATTTAGTTGATCGAGAACAATCCCGGAGGATGTCTGCAATAAACGGGTCCTTTTTCTTTTTGATAATTTTGGGCTTTAAGCATCTGAATTGTATACAAGCTTAATAATTCCTTTTTTTTTCCTTCATTTACAAAGACAGGTGTAGACCTCCCGGTGCTCACTCTCACAGCTTGCGAAAAACGTAGTAGTTTTTCTTTTTTTATTTTTGTTAAATACGTGAATGATCGATCTAGCAATTCATCTCAATACAATATATGATTCAGTTCGTGTCATTATGGTGTGTTTATATATATATATATAGCGAAAGGAAAAAAATGGACTCATTTACTTGTGTTGCATGTGAATGCATGTGGTTGGGTAGTTAATTAAATCTTTATCGTTAATTAATAACACTGCAATCCATCCAGCGTAAGGCGAAGGAAGGAATCCTCGGAAGTCAGTCGTAACGTGAGTTACTGATTAAAAATTAACAACTAGTCTTCTTATCTTTACTTGTCTCCTCTTTTTTATTTATTTCCACCTGGATCTGGTCACAGGAAGTCGTCTTTTACTCCACTTTTCTTGCAATTATTTCATTCGTAACTCGTTGAAAGAATCAGATATAAATATTTAGTCGTCTGCACTTCGAGTCGTCTTTCGAAGCCGTAAAAAAACCTTTCTCTGGATCGTCAGCTTTATAAATAAATAGTGCTCGATGTAGCGTTTCCTCGACATGGTTGTTGCAAGCTGGAAGCCAAAGTTACTATCCACTAGCTCTATTTATCTATCTATCGATCAATTCATGGTTTCTTCATCTCTGCAGCATGCTGTTTCTACTTCCAAATTTCTTCTTCTCCTTCTCCTTCTCTTTGCTTCTTTGAGCTCCTTCCAGATTGCAGCCGTAGATCTTAAGCGATCGACGACCAAGGTAATATCTGTTTTCATATAAAACTGCAACTAAATGTCGTGTGATTGATCGAGAAATTAACTTTAAGGGAAAAAAAACCTTGAAACTAATTTCTCATGATTAATTATTGCCTATCTATAGGTAGTCTCTCTCGGAGAGAGGCAGCATGACGATCAAGACCTTATGACTGCATCCCACCATGATATGCTGTCTTCTGTACTCGAGAGGTAATCAAATCAAAACTTAAGTTAAGCTCCAACCTGATAGCACTACTAATAATTACATTAAAAAATTCAGCATGGAAGAAGCTGTGAGCTCAATCGTTTATATCTGCAAGCATGGCTTTTCCGGCTTTGCAGCCGTGCTCATGGATTCCTAAGCAAAGCAAATCGCAGGTCTCTATATATACCTAAATCATATGCGTCAAATCTTAATCAACAGATTTAATCTCCATACGAGCTCCTTAAATATATATATTTGCAATCAGTTAGAATAGCTGAAGGTGCTAAGCGTTGACGAGAACCAAGTTTTCCAGCTTCCCACTACGCGCGAAGCTAGGATTACCTTGGAGTGACACCTTCCCGACAAACTTACAGCAGCGGATTACTTCCGGGCCTGCTCCGGCACCGCCGTGCTTAAGGCGATCGACGACCCCATACATGATGGCGTGGACGTCTTGTCTCTCTCGCTTGGTGGCGGGGACTGGATATTTAACTCTGACACTATTCTTGCCTCTTCTGGTGCTTACGTGAACAATTACGTCATTCCAGTGACGCGAATCCTGACCCAACTGAAGGCAAAGGGTGTCCTCTTTTCACAGCCGACGCTCGACTTCGCTTTTCCTTGCGGAACCTCCCTAATACGTGTCTTCCTCTATATTTTCAAATACACCACAACATCTCAAGATAGATAATTAGTCAGGATATGTTAATTTGGTGAATTAATACAGCTGCAGTTACTAGTATAGATAAATTAATTAGTTTGAACATCCTACATACACATAGCAACAAGACTGCTGCGATGAAGGTGAGTCCAGCAACCACAACGTTTGGAAGTTAAGTATCATCGCCCTTTGTAACTGCTTTCTCCTCAAGAGGGCCAAGCTTGTTGTATCCTGATATCATCAAGGTCTGTAAATACTTCTACGCACATTCTTAATTTCTCCATTTCATTTTCTCTAACTTAGAGCCACGACCTTACGATGAATTTGGAATTATATATATAGCCGGACATTGCGGCTCCGGGAGTTAGCATGCCGCAAGGAGAGGTTCTTACGGTCTCCAGTCTGGAACTTTTATGGCTTGTCCTCACGTAGCTGGAATCGTAGCCCTCCTCAAAGCAGTGCATTCCATTGGTCTCCTATCATTTAATTGACACTAGTCACAACTGGTGAGCCAGCGACCTATCTATCTAATTTAGTTAATCTGCTTCCGGTTCTTCTTTGTTTTGCTGACTATGCAGCCATCTATCTATTTGTACTCAATTCGAAGCTCTACGACCACTTCGTACGGTAGACTGATTTCGGCAAACGGAGTCGCAGATCCTTTCGACTCCGGCTACGGCCAAGTTGATCCCAACAGAGCTATGAACCCCGGTCTCATCTACGACATCGAGCCCCAAGATTATTTTTCAAGTTCTTCCACTGCACCAATGGTGTATCCAGTAACTACGACGAGGTGGGCAGGTTGAGACTGTATAACTTGAATCTACCATCCGTCTCCATTCCCGACCTCAAGACGTCGGTGACATTGTGGAGAACAGTCACCAACATGGGAGCCCCCAACTCTACCTAAATGGTGATGGTGGAACCTCCTCCCAACGTTAAGATGAGCATGGATCCATCCGTGTTGGAGTTTACCGAATCCAAGATGTCGCACATCTTTGCAATTACCTTCACATCACTTCAGACGAGGAACGGAGTCACCATGTTCGGCAGCCTAACATGGTGCGACCAAGGGGTAAGTAGACTCCCGGGCACGGCCTTTGCCCAGCAGGCGCCTGCCGTGGCAGGCTTAACATTGACCTATCAACATGCCACATTGGAATGTTAACCAATTTTTTAATCGAAAAAATCAACAACACAACGTTCGCCTGGTCCAGCGCTCGTTCGGCACTCGCCCTGCCGTCTTCCTTGCTATCCACGCCCGACGACAACGGTGCCTGGTTGACGTTGATCCACTGGAGCATCGACATCAGCAGCTCTCTGCTCTCTGTCCTAACTCAATCGATCGTCAGAAAGAAGATGCTCGTGAACGAAGAGCAGCAGATGAATGGAGCTTATTTTACCTGCAGCAGGCCATCGATTCTTGGAAGGAAAGCAATAGGAGGGCATGAAGTTCCCCCGTGCCCACCAACACTCCGGCCTCCTCCTCTCCCCCCCCTCCCCTCTTCTCCCCAGCTTCTTCCCGTTCTCCTCTGCTTCTGCTTCTTCTTCCTCCGCACGCACCTTTCTCCCTACTGTAGGTGAAAAAGCGGCCATCTTTGTCATCCTCGTCACCGTAGGAGGAGGTCAAGGTAGAAGAGGGCCATAGAGAGAGAGAGCGTCGCCGGAAGATGATCTGGATGAACGATGGTGCGAGGAAGATGATGATGGTGTGTAGCCGGCGTGCGTGTGGGCGAGTGCCGGTGCGAGAGCTGGACCGGGCCTGTGTTGTTAATTTTTTTGATTAAAAAATTTGTTAACATTCTAACCTGCCATGGGACCGGTCAATGTATTTATATTAATTCAAGAGACATAAGTTATTAAAACTAAATAACTATTTTAATCCAAGAGACATAAGTTATTAAAACTAAATAACTACTTAAACTAAAAATTTAAAACACCTTCTTAGCTAAGGGGAGGGGGAGTTTATGGTCAGTAGTGCATGGGCAAGAATAGTTTTTTTTAGAACTTAATGAGATCTAATTTTTTTAGAACTTAAATGAGTCTTGAACCCAAGACCTAATGATCCTCCCATATAGTGTCCAATTACTCTAACCAGAAGGATGTATGATATGCACACATCTTGACTTAAAATGCGTGCAAGCAAGTTGATCCCGATCTTCCGTCGTAGGAGAAATCCTTAAGATAGGGGGAGTCGTGACTTTGACGAAGGGGAGGCTAACCACGATCAAGGAACGCGACCAGCAACCTCGTAATCGCTAAACTACTCCTCAGTTGGTTATCAACTATGTCAAACACGACTGACTTGTTCATGAAGAATGACACAAACAATTCAAGAGAATTGAAAGAGCAACAGCGGAAGGATCACTCAAAAAGTGATTAAGAAAGTGGACTTCAAGTTTATAGCAAAAACATTACAAAAGTGGTGGCTAAAGTAAAAATCAAAGTCTATTTTCAACAGTGCACGTCTCACCAAATATATAGACAAAATATGGCACATTTTTTTATATTTTGTTTCACTAAAATAGGAAAAATAAATATATAAATATCATCCTCTTGTTAGCTATGAAATTTGAAAAAATAAATCCCTTCATGAAGATTTGAATATATATTTGAAGAAGATTTGATCTTAAATAAATCTTTCTTCGTTTTCTCTTGAATAAATCTTCTTCCTTGATTTGCTCTTTAATAAATATTTGATAAAGATTTGATTCTTGAATAAATCTTCCTTCACTCATACACTTCCATATGAGTAATTCATGCAACTTCCATATAAGTAATTCCTCCATGTGTTTCCTTGCATGTAGTGAAAAGTAAATAATAATAATTAGACAATATCATTTGTTCTGTAATTAAGTAATTAAATTGTCCAAGAAAAGAATTCACCTGCCGTCCTAAGCGTCGCGCACGGGCTCGTGTCATTGGGCCTTATATGGTAATTGAATCTTGCACGGGTAAACCAACGATGTCCTCATCATACTCCCCTTCTTGAAGAGGAGTCGACCTCGACTCCAGCTCATCTTCATCGCCCAAGTATGGTGATAGATCAGCTACATTGAATGTGTTACTCACCCCATAATCCTTAGGTAGTTCCAGCTTGTAGGTATTATCATTGATCTTCGCAATAACTCTGAATGGACTATCACCTCGTGGCATGAGTTTGGACTTGTGCTGTTCTGGAAATCGATCTTTATGTAAATGCAACCAAACCAAATCTCCTTCTTCAAAAATAACTTTCTTTCTGCCTTTGTCTGCATGCTTCTTATATTGTATTTGCATCTCCTCAATATTTATTTTGGTCATCTGATGTATCTTACAAATCATCTCAGCACGATTCTCCGCATCAAGATTACCTCTTTCTGTTGGTGGTAGAGGTACTAAATCAATTGGAGCAGCAGGCTTAAAGCCATAGACAACCTCGAATGGGCAGAACTTGGTAGTATAATGCATAACTCAGTTGTAGACAAACTCAATATGTGGTAGGCATTCCTCCCATATCTTCAGGTTCTTTTTGAGTATCGCCCGTAGCATGGTACCAAGTGTGCGGTTGACAACTTCGGTTTGTCCGTTCGTTTGGGGATGACATATAGTTGAAAACAGCAGCTTTGTCCCGAGCTTACCCCAAAGCGTCCTCCAAAAGTAGCTTAAAAATTTTGCATCACGATCTGAAATAATTATCCTCGGCACTCCATATAGGCGCACGATCTCCCTGAAAAATAAATCGGCAACATGAGTAGCATCATCGCTCTTATGACAAGGTATGAAATGAGCCATCTTAGAAAACCTATCAACAATAACAAATATACTATCTCTCCCCTTCTTAATCCTTGGTAAACCCAACACAAAATCCATTGAAATATCCTCCCAAGGTAATTTTGGAACAGGAAGAGGTGTATATAAACCATGTGGGTTTAAGCGAGACTTAGCTGTTTGACAAGTGGTGCATCTCCCCACGTAACACTCGATGTCGCGCCTCATCTTTAGCCAATAAAAGTGTGTGGCCAATACGTCCTCAGTTTTACGTATCCCAAAGTGTCTCATCAAACCACCTCCATGCGCTTCCTGCAATAATAGAAGACGAACAGAACTTGCAGGAATACAAAGCTTGTTAGCTCTAAATAAATAGCATCATTCAACACATACTTATCCCAACATCTCCCTTCTTTACATTTCATGAAAATTTCTTTGAAATCTAAGACAGTAGCATATAATTCTTTTAACCTTTCCAAACCAAGAATTTTGCAATCAAGTTGGAACAACAACAAGTAACGTCTAGATAATGCATCAACAACTAGATTATCTTTTCCTTTCTTATATTTCACAACATATGGAAAAGTTTCAATAAATTCGATCCACTTAGCATATCTACGATTCAACTTACTTTGACAATGAATATGCTTCAAGGATTCATAATCTGAATGTATGACAAATTCTTTTGGCCAGAGATAATGTTGTCATGTTTCTAATACTCTAACCAATGCATATAATTCCTTATCATATGTTGAGTAGTTTAAAGTTGGACCACTAAGTTTTTCACTAAAATAAGCAATGAGTTTCCTATCTTGCATAAGAACACCTCCAATTCCAATACCACTAGCATCACATATCTCAAAAGTTTTATTAAAATCAGGAAGTTGTAAAAGTGGTGTATTGGTTAACTTATCTTTTAGCAAATTGAAGGCATCTTCTTGCGCTTTTTCCCACTTGAAATGTATGTTCTTTTTTGTCAACGCATTAAGGGGTGCGGCGAGTGAGCTGAAATCCTTTACGAATCAAGGATAAAAGCTTGCCAGTCCATGAAAACTCCGTACTTGAGTGACTGATGTAGGTGTTGGCTAAGCTCGAATAGCTTTCACCTTTTCCTCATCTACTTCAATACCCTGCGCAGTCACAACAAAACCAAGAAATACGACTCGATCCGTGCATGTACACTTCTCGAGGTTAGCAAACAAACGTGCCTCTCTCAAAGTAATCAAAACTTGTCGCATATGTGCTAAATGTTCATCCAAAGACTTGCTATAAATTAATATGTCATCAAAGTAAACTACCATAAATTTTCCAATAAAAGCTCTCAACACTTCATTCATTAAGCGCATAAATGTACTAGGTGCATTTGTAAGACCAAATGGCATAACTAACCACTCATATAATCCAAATTTAGTCTTAAAATTAGTTTTCCATTCATCACCTAGCTTCATTCTAATTTGGTGGTAACTACTATGCAAGTCAATCTTAGAAAAGATAGTAGAACCATACAATTCATCAAGCATATCATCTAATCGAGGAATAGGGTGACGATAACGTACCGTAATATTGTTGATAGCTCGACAATCTATGCACATCCTCCATGATTCATCTTTCTTTGGCACAAGTAAAACAGGAACAGCACATTGACTTAAGCTTTCACGCACATATCATTTATCTAGGAGCTCTTGCACTTGACGCTGAATTTCCTTTGTCTCCTCAGGATTGGTACGGTATGGGGGACGGTTAGGCAGAGATGCTCCTGGAATCAAATCAATTTGATGCTCAATCCCCCGCAATGGTGGCAACCCTGCAGGTATCTCATCTGGGAACACATCAGCAAACTCCTGCATCAAAGAAACAATCGAAACAGGCAAAGAAGAGGGTAAGGAGTTAGTAGAAAATAGTGCGTCCTTGCATACAAGTGCAAAACACTCTTAGGGATTGGTTTCTAACTCTCGCATCTCGCTTTTGGTAGCTAATAGAACTTGTCCCTTGATTGGTATCTCTCTTTTCTTCTCACATTTTTCTTTCTTTTCTCTCATTTTGGGTTGATGACTCTCACTTTCTATTTTGGAAATGTCACTCATATCTTTTTCTTTTCTCTCACACTCAGCCCTATCTAATTCATATTTGAGAAGTTCTTCTGGTGTCATTGGAACTAACACGACCTTCTTATCTTTGTGCATAAAGGAGTACTTGTTGGAACACCCATAATGTGTAGCATCTTTATCATATTGCCATGGTCTTCTAAGTAGTAATGCACAAGCTTGCATTGGCACCACATCACAGTCCACAAAGTTAGAATAGGTACTAACAGAAAAATGAACACGTACCATCATTGTTACCTTCAACTTCCCACAAGAATTGAGCCATTGAATGTAGTATGATTGCGGGTGTAATCTTGTGGTTAGGCCAAGCTTTCCAACCATCTCCGAACTTGCAATATTATTGCAGCTTCCACCATCAATTATGATCTTACAAGAATGCTCATTGATCACAAATTTGGATTGGAACAAATTGCGATGCTGCCCATTTTCTGCCTTCTCCATTTGGGAGCTAAGAACACGACGAACAACAAGGCTTGCATGACTTGTATCAAAAGTGATCTCTTCTGGTTCTGATCCTGAAACAGGTTGAGACTCCTCATGATCAGATCCACTTTCCTCTTCTATCTCACTGGCCGAAGTGTACTCACCATCTTCTCGAATGATAAGGGCACGCTGATTTGGACAATCACGCATATAATGTCCTTTCCCATTACACTTGAAGCACTCAATCTCCCTTGTTCTTCCTGTAGATACAACTGAGGATGAACTTTTTGTAGGTGCAACAGTGGTCTTTTTTGAATCGACAGGTTTGGATGTTGGTGAAGTAAAACGGCTTCCTGAATTCCCCTGGCCAATTGGTGCAGCAATCCTGCTAGAATGACCAACACTCTTCTGTTGCTGATTGGCATCCCTCCAAGGCATAAAAGAACTAGGATAGCTACGACTGGCTTTGTATAGTCGCTTCCTCCTTTGAACTTGCCTTTCAGCTTTGCATGCATAATGAAATAGTTGATCCAAAGAATTGTAGTTCTGGAAATCAAGTATATCTTGTATCTCTCCATTCAATCCTCCCAAGAATCTAGCCATCTTTGCATTATCATCTTCTTGCACATTAGCACGTAGCATTCCCACCTGCAACTCTTGATAGTATTCTTCCACAGATTTGTTTCCTTGATTCATTCTTTGGAATTTGTTAAGTAATTCTCTCTCAAAATAGGAAGGCACGAACCTGGACCTCATCAAGCGCTTCAAATCATCCCAAGTACGAGGAGCTCCATTTCTTTATCGAATTTGACTCCACCAGATATAAGCATAACCAATAAATTCGGTAGTTGCTGCACGTACTCTATACTCTTCTGGGTAATGATGACAGCTGAATTTTTGCTCAACTAATAATTCCCAATCAAGATAGGCTTCTAGATTAAACTTTCCATCAAAACTAGGAACAATGAATTTAATTTTACCCAATGAATCATTTCTTCTTTCTTCGTTACGGTGACGTGCATAACCTCCATCAACTCCCACTCCTCGTGCGGGATGGCGCTGATACAATTCCAAGGCAACTTCATCATCAGCCACATAATTATTATTTAACTCTTTATCAACAACTTCTTGAAATGCAGCGTTCAAATTTCCTCTTGGTTCGACTGGAGTACCAGCAGCAGCATTATTATGAGCTTCAACTCGTCCTCGAGGAACTCGAGGTGGTGGGTGTCGTCGTGGAGGAGTTTGCTCCACTTGATCAAGTCGTGCTTCAATTTCTCCAAGACGATTCTCCAACCCGTTCAAGCGCACAAGTACTTGATCGGATAGTATTTGCTCGAAGTTGTTTGTAACATGAGCCATCAAAGCTTGAGAACGTGGAGACAATGATATCATTGATGAGTGGGACCCATCTTCCCCGTCATAAGAAACATCACGAGGACTTCTCGATCCTAACATTGTTAGTAAGACAAAAGAGAAATTCCGCCAAACTAGTAAATTATTTATGAAAAACTCACAATCCTCACAAACCTTACCACCTGAAGCTCTAACCCTTCTCAAAAATTGCTCGCGTGTTTGCTGGTTCGTGATAACTTTTAACACGGAGTGAATAAAGCGATTGCAAAGTACTAGAACACGGTGATTAAGGCTAATTTATGGAGATCTAGATGAGGATATATTTGTAGCAAAAAGAAGAAAAATAATAATTCAAGAAATTACAAAGTTTACTCAATTAAGCAAGGTAGAAGGTGTCAAAAGGAAGAAAAAATGTAAGAATAATTATAATTAAAATTTGGATTGCAAAATTAACTCAATCAAAGAAGGTATAAGGTGTCAAAAAGGAAGAATAAGTGCAAGATAATTAAAATTCGAATAAAATATTTTTTTGTTTATTTTTTTTTCTTGGCCGAACCTTCCTCTCACTTCTTTTTTTTTTTTTTTCTACTCGCCGAAAGCTTGCTCCTCCCTTTCTCCATCTATTTTTTTTCTTGCCGAACACTACTCCCTTTTTTTTTTCTCCTCTTTTCTAGCAAAACACTTCCTCCTCTTTTTTCTCCTCTTTTCTCTCTCTCTCTCCTTTTTTTTCCAATTTTTCCCACCGAACACTTCTTCCTCTTTTCTTGCAAAACACATCCTCCTCCTTTTTCTCCTCTTTTCTCTCTACCTTTTTTTTTTTTTTTTCAAAGCTTCGGCCGAACACTCTTTGGCTGAACAACAATTCTTTTTTTTTTTTCAAGGATAAAAATTTACAACTCAAGCGGAAATTAGGAGATTAAAAAAAAAATAAAGATGGAAAAACAACTATAATGGGTACGAAATAGAAGTTCATGATATAGGAAAAATAAAAGAGAATCTAATAAAGGATAGATGAATTCCTACCGACAACGAAGGCTCTGATACCACCTGATATGCACACGCTTCGACTTAAGATGCGTGTAAGCAAGTTGGTCCCGATCTTCCGTCGTAGGAGAAATCCTTAAGATAGGGGGAGTCGTGACTTTGACGAAGGGGAGGCTAACCACGATCAAGGAACGCGACCAGCAACCTCGCAATTGCTAAACCACTCCTCAATTGGTTATCAACTGTGTCAAACATGACTCACCTGTTCATGAAGAACGGTACGTACAATTCAAGAGAATCGAAAGAGCAATAGCGGAATGATCACTCAAAAAGTGATTAAGAAAGTGGACTTCAAGTTTGTAGCAAAAGCATTACAAAAGTGGTGGCTAAAGCAAAAATCAAAGTCCCTTTTCAATAGTGCACGTCCCACCAAATATATAGACAAAATATAGCACATTTTTCCATATTTTGTTTCACTAAAATAGGAAAAATAAATATATAAATATCCTCCTCTTATTAGCTACGAAATTTGGAAAAATAAATCCCTTCATGAAGATTTGAATATATATTTGAGGAAGATTTGATCTTGAATAAATCTTCCTTGATTTGCTCTTGAATAAATCTTCTTCCTTGATTTGCTCTTTAATAAATATTTGATGAAGTTTTGATTCTTGAATAAATCTTCCTTCACTCATACACTTCCATATGAGTAATTCATGCAACTTCCATATAAGTAATTCCTCCATGTGTTTCCTTGAATGTAGTGACAAGTAAACAATAATAATTAAACAATATCATTTGTTCTGTAATTAAGTAATTAAATTGCCCAAGAAAAGAATTCATCTGCCGTCCTAAGCATCGTGCACTGTGTCACACCCCGACCCACCTGTCGGGCACGTGGCAACCGCCGTATGAGCCCAACAGACCCATACAAGGCATCAAGTGATACATACCATTCATACACATCATTTATGCAGCGGAATTTACAATTTAATTATCTAACTCAACATCTCCTAACACAGTCCCGATAAACCTACTACAATTCTATAATAAAAGACATCGAGAAATAAAAATAAACCCGTCGACGGACTCATCTTCATCAAATATCTCGGACAGTCATTTAACACACCTGCACACACGAGAAAAAGTGGTGTGCTCAGCCTTGCGGCCTAGTGCGAAATTACGGCTCTACCGAATAAAGAAATCAAAGGCTAGGAGGAGTATTCTAGGATGTCTTTGGTTGTTAATCATCATTTTTCAATTGATTTGTGTAAATCAATTTATCAAAAGTAGTAAAACAACATAAATAAATTACCGATATATAACTCGCTAGATGTCACCTACATTGTATCTAGTGTTAATGTCAACTGTATGTCACCTACGTTATAATCATACTTTGAAGCTATAAAACTCGGGCTGCCGGCCTATGCTTAGTGAAAACCCTAGCTAAGAGTATCAGTAAGCCCATCAGTGCCTTTCTGTCTCTGTCTTAACCTATGCCCATCGCACTGATGTTGGCGGAGAGGACGGGTGACCCAGTTTCCCTCTCCATTGTTTCACTAGTCGCCGACCATGTCTTCCCAAGCGAAACCGTCGTGCCCTTACATCCTCCCCAGATTCCGTAGGGGCCACGACACTCATGTAGTACTACATGCTGTTCGTAGACAAGGTCGCCATATAACAATGTCATCGGCCACGGCTAGCCGGAATAACCACCCTAGGATCCGGACTACTCATCCGATCGTCTGCAGACGTCAAGGATGATAGCCGTGCGGTCTACGGATCCACTGTCCAAGGCGTCGCATGTGGAATCACCTTCCCAGTCCAATAGCAGTCGACGTCTATCGAGATTGGTGCACATCCGCACGATGGGCTGTGGCCTTCGACTCCATCGGTGCCAAGTCCATGGTAGAGCTCATCCTTGCTAACCATCTCAGGACTACCACGAGGTCGCCTAAACGACACTCGTGCAGGTGAATTTCGGGTAAGGACTTGCTCCATATTTCCAGTCTAATACGACCATGGAGTTTGTACAGTCTCTTACCCTACCAGCTCTCAGTATATAAGCTATGCACAACGTCGGGAGTGGTGCTCCCAGTACCTCCGCTATGCATCAACCTCAGGAGTGGCGCCTAGCGGAACGTCACCATTTGACCACCGTCGGAACGCGGCGGTCAATCGGGGCATATGGAAAATACCCCTTTTTCTGTCTAAGTGGCGGTGACGTCGCCAAATGTTCTAACATGTCATTATTTACTATCTATGTCTGCATGGTAGGTGTGCTAACATAGCATAGAAAAATAATAACATAACATACAACATGTTTGACAAGATATCACGACATATTAAAACTAGCTTAGACATCATAGTATATCCTACATGTTAGACAGAATAACTAAACTAACATGCAGGCAAAAGAAATCTTATCAAGCATAACATTTTATTATATTTAAGACATCCAAGAATTGTTCCTAAGAAAACCCCAGCGGTAATTCCCTAGCTTGAATAAATCCTACCATCGGAGAACCAACGCACCTGGGTAAGTAGATCAATCTTCAGAACCAACCGTATATTAGCTCACACCTCATTTAATTGATTGATGTATTTACCTATCGTAAATAATATTACCATTAGATATGACATTTAATATTATCTACAAGATCAAATACCCATCATTACTATTTTGCTCACCTAACTCATCCTAAGTTAAATGATTATTCAATTAGATTTACTTAATCCAAACTAACCTTAATTGACCAACCTGATTTAATTTATTACCCTTAATCACAATCTCCAACTAATCAAGTCTCAATTTTCTTAAAAGCCCAATTAAAATCTCACTCATTCATAATCAAAATTAAATCATTTTCTACTTTCACCTACTTACAACATACCATCATAATTATTACACTACATGCGTAATAATAAAAAAAATCATAATAAGTGAGGAGAAGGACGGTGGGGGAGATAACTTGAATTCAATAATAATATTATCAAGATCATCATCACTATTAAATCCACGATTTAAAAATAATTAAACAACATCACCATCCATCTAAACATCAATAAACCAATAACACCATCAAATCATATATAAATCTCACATTCCAAAACTAACCACATTATCACTACAAATCACCACATTCCACTCATAACAACATCACTACATATCCAACAATAATTCCAATTAATCATCACACCTCATTTATCACCAAACAATTATTCCAATTAATTATCACAACTCATTTATCACCAAATAAATTCCAATTAATCATCATAACTAATTTATCACCAACCATACCGTATCAAACAATAATTCCAATTAATCATCTAAATACCAACCACTTACTTAACCCATTAATTAATTCACTTAATTAAATCACTAACTTTGGTTTATTTATGCTAAACATGCTTAATTAAATCTAAGCATTTGACAATACTATTTTATCTTAAACGTGTTTAATTAAGACTAAACATGCTTAATTAATCACTAATCGCGATTAGAGAAAAATAAAGCTACCTTAGCCAGAATTACTATTCATTGTCGGAATCACTATTCACTCGTCGGAATAGTAACGTCGTCGCCGGAACCCTAGCCGCCACCTCGCCAGAGCTCGCGAAATCAGCGGCAAACTTGACGGCGAGCTCCACAAGCCTACGCACGCGTGGGAACCGACGACGACCTGCGCAAAATCCGGCCATCAACACCTAAACGATCCAATTTTTTTGGCGTCGTCGGCGAACTTTAGGGCAAGTTCGCCGGAGGGCGAAATCGCCCAATAACAGGGGGGAAGAGTGGCGGCTCACCTCGAAATCACTCAGAGGAGGCGGAGAGGGAAGATTCGCCGGCAAGGGGAGTGGAATCACAGCTCCACTCCTCGCCGGTGGTGTTGCGGATCGAACGGGCGACGGCGACGAAATCGTCGCCGGTTGCGTCTGCGTTGGGGCAGACGTGGGCTCATAATTTCGCGGAGGGGGCGAGCAAGCTCAAGCCCCTGCGCGTGGAATGGCGGACGGATGACAGACAATTTGCAGCAGACGCGAAGAGGGGAAATGCAGCGGACGGAAAAGGGGAGGAAGCAGGGGACGGAAAAGGGGCGGGGGCGTGGCAGACCTCCGCCGTGCTCTCCTTGCCGCGGCGGGGATCTACGGAGGTCGGACGGCAACGAGGGACGACGGACGACGAACACGGCGGGAAGTCACCGGCGTTCGCTCCGCTGCGATCGAGGAGGATGCAGCGTCGCGAGGTCGGGGACGAAGGCGACGCGAGTGGGAAGAGCCGCGCCTCTTCTCGCTCGTATTGGTTTTCTTTCGAACCGGGTTCGAGCCGGTTCAGCTGGACCGGCCAGCTGGTCGGTTCAGTTGAAGCAGACCTTTTTTTTTTTCTAAAGATTAGATTTAGAAGATGGGGATTTACAAGTACTCCCCCCCTTAAAAATTTTTGGTCCACCAAAAATAAACCCAATCGGTGATCCCTTCCTCGAATCATGATCAATGATAAATAAGTAGACCTTTTATATCCCCTTTGAAGCAATAACTCCTTTCTAAGGTGATACCACTTTTGTTATCATATACTTATTGGTACTAAGATATAAGGTCTGTAATTTATGGTAGCCCAACTAAATGACTCACGCGACAACATAATATATATCATGATATAGCGATCCACTTTAGTTGTCACTATACTGTGGATCATTGTAGTCATATCTGGATCCTCATGAGCATCCATATTATTCAACAGCAAGATGCGTATCCTAGTACGTGGTAGAAAGCAATTGCTTAGTAGGTAGTGGTCTACTAGAGGTACTGAAAGAGCATTAGAGGGGTAGATCAAACTTTACCATAATAGATTATTAAGATCAATTGAGATAACCGGTTCGTTGGTGAAGCAATTTACTAACAAAAACTAGAGGGTAGGTATGCCAGGGAGTCTCTTTTACACTAACATACGAACAACCTGTTGTGGTTCAGGTTGAATCAGGATCAGACATCTCTGAATTATAATATGATCATAATGGAGTAAGAGATATCATAATACATGTAGCTACTAAGGATATCAACAGGTACTAGAGGTGCCAAGAAAACTGCAGCATCCAGAAATTAAAGGAGAAATCAAAAGAAGTACAGAAGCAAAGTTACCCTAAAATCTGCAGGTAGTTGAAATATGAGTTGCCGCTATAGAAATACTGCCAACTGCATTGACTGAATAAGACTGCAGAGAAAGACCGGGTATATATATAATGATACTGATGAAAGTATAGGAATCTGAGCTGCAAAAATACTAAGTAACGAACTGCGCTAAGCTGAGAGAGCTACCGAAATAAAAAGGAGTGAAGAAATCTACCAACGATTGATAGAATTGGACTAAGGAAATTTAACAAAGGAAGTAGCTCCGCAAAAAGGAAACTACAAACTGCAGAATAGGAATGAGGAAATAACTGCAAAGGAAATTGCAGAAATATTCGGCAGAATTTGAATTCAGAAAGGCCACCGAGTAGAATTAAAAGAAGCAGATGAAAGAAATCTGCTTGGCTAATAAGTTGGTCATATATAGGAAACACAAAATAAGTGGAAGCTGCTCAAGCTCCAAAAAGAAACTGATAGATAAAAGAAAATAGCATGAAACAGCTACATTGAATGCATGGAATGCTGGTACAAAGGAATATGCTCCTAGAGCTCAATAAGAATTTAATATGACCGAGAGAACTGCTTAAAAGAGTGTACGCAGCTTTATGGATATAATGATGCAAGAGTGTAAGTGGTATGCTGATGACAGCTATACCAACTGTATTGATGCATCGAAATATGAAATGAAGGGAGAAACAATCGAAGAATTTACATTTAGGGAGCCAGTCCACATGACTGCAGATAAACTAAAATGAATGTAAAATATCAAAGTTGTAGAAATGTAAAATGAAGCAAGCGGTAAAGCTGAGCGGCAAAAATGAAGCTACAGAAATATAACAAGTGAGCATCGAAGCTGCAGAACTCAGAAAATGAAGAAGGCTGTAGCATGCACAACTAGAAATGTCATGCAATATACACCAGCTGAATTTGTGAAATGGAGTTGCAGATAGGGTGTAGAGCTGCAAAGAGAGTATATGTAGAAAGCTACAATTACTATACGTAGAGTTGTAAGTGTTGGGGGTTGACACGAATATTATGATTGATGACGGTCAACTTTTAGATGCAACTTAAAAATTATGACGACGATCCAAAATGATCAACATATACTAATAAGATTCATATATATATATCAATAATTAACTCAAATGAGAGTAAGGTCATAGATGATTTCAAATCATTTGATACAGATTCATCCACAACCAAATTTATGAATATGGAATGAAGTCCATCTAAGAGATCCGAGCAGGAGTTAGGTTCAAAGAAAATTAACTCATACGTAAGCCAGCTTAAAATATCGGTAGATCTTTCTTTAAGCTTAGTGGTCTTACGTAGATAGATCTGATATAAACTCTATGATCTAGACCTCATATGAATCTTCAATATCAATAGTTTTCCAAGATCTAACAGGAATAATTAAGGTAAAGATTTGTATGGAAAATTCTCATGATCAAAATAAAGATGTAAAATGGTGTATATCTGGAGATAATTTACCTGGATTGCTATATCTCCACACTGATCATGGATTTAACCTAAGATTCAAGATTTCGACTTTCTAGAAATCATTTATACCCGATAGTCAATATGATCATAACATCAGATTTCACAATCTGATAAGATAATTATAACCCGCGATATAAGCAAGAGTTAACAATATCACACGTGCTCAAATGTCGTATAATAACACACGTGTTAACTCAAGTAGGAAGGTCTACAGAATGATATGATAACGTACTTATTGTTTAACTAGATTGTAACATATGAATCGATGGTAAGATTTACAGATACTCCACAATTTAATGATCCTGATAGACTACCTGATACCTCAGCTATCTAGCATGAGAGTATAGGTGTGGGAGTGTATCTGGTGCGGGAGTGTATTTGGTGCTTCTATGTCACGAGTCAAGCTCAGAAGCACGTGCTCGAATCGGAGCGGATAAAATAAAATATTGATAGATTTATTTAACTCAGTATCCCAACTGGGTCATGGGATACAAATAGTATGATACAGATATAGAATGAATAATCGGATATCAATACTCTTAAGATCAAAGTGATGATAGCTACCTATGTTGGTATAAGAGGTGATTGTGATGCACCCAACAAGGTAACCTAGAGTATGATCATGGATAAATTTACTTGATCATTTAAAAATGAAACTTGATCGTAGATCTGAGCCTATTGATCTAAGTTTCTATCTCTTCTTCAATGCGGTGGAGATGGTATCCATATTTACTATCTTTATATAACAGCGATTATTGACTCAAGAAAAATTTATCCTAGCGATCAACTGTCGTCTGAGTAAAAACTCATCACTAAGGAAATATACTACTATATTTCCGACTCGCACTTTATCCTATATTATATCGAGACTGTTATCTAAATTCTTAAAACCTCAAACTTAACTTAATCTCCTAGGTTCTCCAAACCTAGGTTCTCATATCACTTTAATAGTCAGGTCTTTAAACCTAGGCTCTGATACCACTTTAGTTGTCACGCCCCGACCCACTTGTCGGGTACGTGGCAACCGCCGTATGAGCCCAACAGACCCATACAAGGCATCAAGTGATACATATCATTCATACAAATCATTTATGCAGCGGAATTTATAATTTAATTATCTAACTCAACATCTCCTAACACAGTCCCGATAAACCTACTACAATTGTATAATAAAAGACATCGAGAAATAAAAATAGACCCGTCGACGGACTCATCTTCATCAAATCTCTCGGACAGTCATCTAACACACCTGCACACATGGGGAAAAGTGGTGTGCTCAGCCTTGCGGCCTAGTGCGAAATTACGGCTCTACTGAATAAAGAAATCAAAGGCTAGGAGGAGTATTCTAGGATGTATTTGGTTGTTAATCATCATTTTTCAATTGATTTGTGTAAATCAATTTATCAAAAGCAGTAAAACAACATAAATAAATTACCGATGTATAACTTGCTAGATGTCACCTACATTGTATCTAGTGTCAATGTCAACTGTATGTCACCTATGTCATAATCATACCTTAAAGCTATAAAACTCGGACTGCCGGCCTATGCTTAGTGAATACCCTAACTAAGAGTATCAGTAAGCCTATCAGTGCCTTTCTGTCTCTGTCTCTACCTATGCCCGTCGCACTGATGTTAGCGGAGAGGACGGGTGACCCAGTTTCCCTCTCCATTGTTTCACTAGTCGCTGACCATGCCTCCCCTAGCGAAACCGTCGTGCCCTTACATCCTCCCCGGATTCCGTAGGGGCCACGACACCCATGTAGTACTACACGCTGTCTGTAGACAAGGTCGCTATATAACAATGTCATCGGCCACGGCTAGCCGGAATAACCACCCTAGGATCCGGACTACTCATCCGATCGTCTGCAGACGTCAAGGATGATAGCCGTGCGGTCTACGGATCCACTGTCCAAGGCGTCGCATGTGGAATCACATTTCCAGTCCAATAGTAGTCGACGTTTATGGAGATTGGCGCACATCCGCACGATGGGCTGTGGCCCTCGACTCCATCGGTGCCAAGTCCATGGTAGGGCTCATCCTTGCTAACCATCTCAGGACTATCACGAGGTCGCCTAAACGACACTCGTGCAGGTGAATTTCGGGTAAGGACTTGCTCCATATTTCCAGTCTAATACGACCATGGAGTTTGTACAGTCTCTTACCCTACCAGCTCTCAGTATATAAGCTATGCACAACGTCGGGAGTGGTGCTCCCAGTACCTCCGCTATGCATCAACCTCGGGAGTGGCGCCTAGCGGAACGTCACCGTTTGACCACCGTCGGAACGCGGCGGTCAACTGGGGCATATGGAAAATTCCCCTTTTTCTGTCTAAGTGGCGGTGACGTCGCCAAATGTTCTAACATGTCATTATTTACTATCTATGTCTGCATGGTAGGTGTGCTAGCATAGCATAGAAAAATAATAACATAACATACAACATGCTCGACAAGATATCACGACATATTAAAACTAGCATTGACATCATAGTATATCCTACACGTTAGACAGAATAACTAAACTAACATGCAGGCAAAACAAATCTTATCAAGCATAACATTTTATTATATTTAAGATATCCAAGAATTATTCCTAAGAAAATCCCAGCGGGAATTCCCTAACTTGAATAAATCCTACCATCGGAGAACCAACGCACCTGGGTAAGTAGATCAATCTTCAGAACCAACCGTATATTAGCTCACACCTCATTTAATTGATTGATGTATTTACCTATCGCAAATAATATTACCATTAGATATGACCTTTAATATTATCTACAAGATCAAATACCCATTGTTACTATTTTGCTCACCTAACTCATCCTAAGTTAAATAATTATTCAATTAGATTTACTTAATCCAAACTAACCTTAATTGACCAACCTGATTTAATTTATTACCCTCAATCACAATCTCCAACTAATCAAGTCTCAATTTTCTTAAAAGCCCAATTAAAATCTCACTCATTCATAATCAAAATTAAATCATTTTCTACTTTCAACTACTTACAACATACCATCATAATTATTACACTACATGCGTAATAATAATAAAAATCATAATAGGTGAGGAGAAGGACGGTGGGGGAGATAACTTGAATTCAACATAATACTATTATCAAGGTCATCATCACTATTAAATCCACGATTTAAAAATAATTAAACAACATCACCATCTATCTAAACATCAATAAACCAATAACACCATCAAACCATATATAAATCTCACATTCCAAAACTAACCACATTATCACTACAAATCACCACATTCCACTCATAACAACATCACTACATATCAAACAATAATTCCAATTAATCATCACACCTCATTTATCACCAAATAATTATTCCAATTAATTATCACAACTCATTTATCACCAAATAAATTCCAATTAATCATCATAACTCATTTATCACCAACCATACCGTATCAAACAATAATTCCAATTAATCATCTAAATACCAACCACTTAATTAACTCATTAATTAATCCACTTAATTAAATCACTAACTTTGGTTGATTTACGCTAAACATGCTTAATTAAATCTAAGCATTCAACAATACTATTTTATCCTAAACGTGTTTAATAAAGACTAAACATGCTTAATTAATCACTAATCGCGATTAGAGAAAAATAAAGCTACCTTAGCCGGAATCACTATTCACTGTTGGAATCACTATTCACTCGCCGGAATAGTAACGCCGTCGCCGGAACCCTAGCCGCCACCTCGCCGGAGCTCGCGAAATCAGCGGCAAACTTGACGGCGAGCTCCACAAGCCTACGCACGCGTGGGAACCGACGACGACCTACGCAAAATCCGGCCATCAACACCTAAACGATCCAATTTTTTTGGCATCGTCGGTGAATTTTAGGGCAAGTTCGCCAGAGGGCGAAATCGCCCAATAACAGGGGGGAAGAGTGGCGGCTCACCTCGAAATCACTCAGGGGAGGCGGAGAGGGAAGATTCGCCGGCGAGGGGAGTGGAATCGCAGCTCCACTCCTCGCCGATGGTGTTGCGGATCGAACGGGCGACGGCGACGAAATCGTCGCCGGTTGCGTCTGCGTTGGGGCAGACGTGGGCTCATAATTTCACGGAGGGGGCGAGCAAGCTCAAGCCCCTGCAGCAAGGAGCGGGACGCCGGCGGTCGGCGCGTGGAATGGCGGACGGATGACAGACAATTTGCAGCAGACGCGAAGAGGGGAAATGCAGTGGCAAGGGTCGCGCGGCTGGAGTCGATCCCTCCTCGTCTCCGCCGAATGCTCCTCGTCGCAGCGGAGGGGAAAGGGGCGGCGACGTCGGCTACGGACGGCAGCAGCGAATGGCCGTCAGTGGGCGCGGAGGAGGGGCGACGGGCGGCTGCGGATGCAAAGAAGGGAAGGAGGCGGACAGCGGCTCGGTGGGGTGCCCTGCTGCGTTTGGTCGCGAAGGCGAGGAAGGAGCCGTCGCCGAGCTCCCCTTGCAGGGAGTGATGCGCTGCGGCGACGGAGACGGGCGACCACCGACGAACGGTGGGCAGCGACCGATGGCGGAAATGTGGGCGTCGGCGCTGCTCTGTCGTGGACGAGGGAGGGGGCCTTGCGAAGGAGGCATTGCAGACGGAGACGGGGCGGATGCAGGGGAGAGGTCGCGCGGCAGCAACAGAGCTCCGCCGAGCTCTCCTCGTCACGGTGGAGAGGAACGAGCTACGACGGCGGCTGCGAACGGCTGGCGGTGGGCGCGGAGGAAATGTGACGGGCAGCTGCAACCACTCCCACGAAGGGGAGGAAGCAGGGGACGGAAAAGGGGCGGGGGCGCAGTGGCAGACCTCCGCCGTGCTCTCCTTGCCGCGGCGGGGATCTACGGAGGTCGTACAACAGCGAGGGACGACGGACGGCTAACTCGGCGGGAAGTCACCGGCGTTCGCTCCACTGCGATCGAAGAGGATGCATCATCGCGAGGTCGGGGACGAAGGCGACGCGAGTGGGAAGAGCCGCGCCTCTTCTTGCTCGTGTTGGTTTTCTTTCGAACCGGGTTCGAGCCGGTTCAGCTGGACCGGCCGGCTGGTCGGTTCATTTGAACCGGACCGTTTTTTTTTTTTCTAAAGATGAGATTTAGAAGATGGGGGTTTACACACGGGCTCGTGTCATTGGGCCTTCTATGGTAATTGAATCTTGCACGGGTGAACCAACGATGTCCTCATCAATGTACACATGTACAGAGGACAGGAATAGTTGTATTTGCCCGATTGGTTCTAACAGATTATTGGGGTATGGATTAATTGGATGGCATTTATCGATGATCCACAAGCAGGAGCAGAAGGTAAAAAGGGTACTCATAATGATAAGGGATTATGAATTAACAGCGAACCTTGGCATCCGTCTTTGAGATAGGGTTGCCTTGGTATCCAGAAGAACAATTGCAAAGATATCCAAGAGCATTGGAGGAGTCGACGCATACGCTGTTCTCACTGACGCAAGCATAAGAGGTCTGATTGCGCTTCACTATCTCGTCGCAGGTTTAGTCTCCGATGGCCCAATCCACCACCACAGGTATCCGACTATCATCGCCATTATCCCAGATTTGATTTGGTGAGATATTAGATGTTTGAAACTTGAACCAGTCGGCCTCCACCAACATGATGTAGCTGCAGCTGTTGAAGTTCCATATAGTAGAGTTGTTGTAGTCAGGATCGAACCGGACTTCGTAGTATTTAAGGTTCTTGGGTATGGAGGTCTGGCAGCATCCGATTCCGGAGCAGGTGTCATTAACAAAGTTGAGCTTGTTCTCACACATGGAGACGCACCCACTTTGATAGTTTTTGCTCATTTCATGGTTGAGAATATAAGCGAGGGTGTCGCAGCCAATAATAGTGAACTTGTTGAGGGCATCAGAGAATCTATACGTCATGTTTTTCAGAGTAAAATGCTAGTCAGAGTAGTGGACGGAATTGGTGGTGTGATTATAACACTGCCAAGAGATGTAGCTGAGCATTCGAATCTGGCCCTGTGGGAGATATTGATGACCTGGATGTTCCCCGAGAAAGGCTTTATGCGCATCTTGTTGCAAGTTAGGAAGAAGCCAGTTTCCAAGGAAAAGTTTTTGCCAATGCTGAAAGGGTAGGGGATGTCGACGTCGCCGCATTTGGATGGGCAGTCGGGCAGGAAGGTAGCAGAGGCTGCTTTAACAATAACTCGGCTAGGCATGCTTATCGGCCTATGCCGGGCCCGACTCATCTCAGGTCATGCTAAATCGGGCCATGCTTGGCACGGCACTATGTGCACAACGTGCCGTATTGGGCCACCTTTTGGAGCCCACGTGCCATGCCAAGTACGGCACAACTATAGCCCACAATCAATTGTATGAGAATACTAAATATTGAAGGTGTGAATGAGGGCACTATCTCTTAAATAGAAAAGGATGCAACTCTTTTCCAAGACTTCCCTCATGACTAAAAAACTCCTATCCAACTTTTCAACTTTTTCTCTAAAACTCAAGTCTTCAATTCAAAATCAAATTTTTTTCATTCTATTAAAATTATCATACTAACCTTTATTAGTTATAATTTTATAATTTTATTAAATGATATTTTAGTCATTTTTATATGTCTTATTTTATTAAAATATTAATTAAAATTTATATAATTACTCTTTCATTTTTATTCTTAATTATATTCTTAATTCCTGTTATTGAATAAATTAGGACATAATATTAATACTTAAAGAACATAATATTAACACTTAAAGATGAACATTATGATAACATGTCATAAAAATTGCTAGATTTTAAAAATAAAATTATTAGATTATATGTATAATTTATATTCAAATCAACATGATATAATAGTTAGTTAATAAATAATAAATTTTAGTAATTATAATATCTTAGATTTTAAAAATTTTCTAAATGTTAAATAATTTAAGCTTATGGTATTATATGAAATATTTATTGGCTATGGATTTTAAAGATAATTATAATATATAGATGGAGAAAGAGTAAAAATATATGTACATGTTGGAAAAGATAATTTTTATTTTAAAGGTTGGTTTTTTATTTTTATTAATTATCTAGCTTATGATGTAGAACCTCTAATAAAATGAGAAGATTCCTAGACAATCTAATTTTAGGAACAGAGATTTTATAAAATGAGAGTTGACCCTCAAACCCTCAAATCGATCTATAGTTTAATTTTTTCATTAGGTTTAAGTGGACAGAAGTTTTATAAAGAATATTATATATTTTTTAAAAAATTATATATTTTAATAAAATTAAAAATTTATATATTTTAATAAAATATAAAAGTAATTTATATTTTTAAAGTTTAAGTAGGTTAGGATGACTTTTTTATTTTTTATAAAAAATGATCGATGACTAGTAATGAGTCAATGGTTATTTTTAGTCTCATGTCTTTAGAAGCATTTGTAAGTTAATACCTTCACTATTGCTAGTGTATTGGTATAGGTATGGATGAAGTCTTTATCCTTCAAAGAATAAATCCTATGTAAATCCTATGATGTATAATTATAACTATACAGATCACCTTTTCAAGGTAGGTTTTCCTATTAAGCTAATTCTAATAGAAATATTAACATAATGTTTACTTCCTAAAAGGAAAAGGGTGAATATTTTATTTAATACTTATACTATTTCAAGATATGAGATTTTTTAAAGATTTATCCGAGAATTGGAGCATCTTATTTTTGCACATGAACAGTTAGTAATCTAAGTCAAGTTGGCTAGTCTATAAACAACTACTATGAGGAAATAAAATTATACTAAAATAAAATAAAATATATCAGGATTAAGGCTATACAGACTAGAACCCTGGACAATAAACCAAACTAATAATAGTACAAGCTCCCACAGCAAGTTCTAGCAGTATGCAAGGCGTAAGAGTGCGTTGCTACACAGCTAGGTCACAGGCTGGGTTAGAGACTGCGCTAATGTGAGCATGGGAAGCATACTACGAAAATGTTTACGAGCAAATGAGGCTGTCAACGCACGGGGAAAGGGCTAAATCGCTCAAACTTAACATTTAATGTAATCATCTAATAAAAGTTGGAAAAATAATACATCTATAATAAGATGCGGTTATAATTTGCAATATAATTTTGGATAAAAAACTACAAACCTCTTCAGTTTTCTATAATATTGACTGGCTGTACATAATATATATATATATATATATATATATGTGCAAATCCCTTCAATCAAATACCCACTGTAGAATATATAACTAGCGCCTTCCATTGATCACAAACGCCCATGAGATGGAGGATGAGTTCCCAGCGTAGAAATATTGCAAGCTCCATGTTTCTGCTGCCTCTCCTCTTTATTTTGTGCTCCTTCCAAGCTCGCCTGCAGCAGCCACCGATGCTGAATCGACAGGCAAGGTACTTCAAGTTTTAATACCATGTATGCAATGCATCTTTGATGATTCAGTAATTAACAAATGCTTCGTATATGATTAATTTCATCAGCTATAAGTAGTCTTTTGTCTTCCTCGGAGAAAGGAAACATGAAGATACAAACCTTGTGACTTCCTCTCACCATGATATGCTCTCTTCTTTTCTTGGTAGGTATATATATATATATCTACTATCTAGCGAGATATATATATATAATATGATAATAATTATACACAGCAAGGAAGAAACTGTGAGTTTTAATTATTTACAGTTACAGGCATGGGTTCTCAGGCTTTGCAGCCATGCTTACCAGTTCCCAAGGTTCATAATTATCATATGTAAGCAATTTGCATGCTATATATATAGCATAAAGAAACTGATAGTTGTATAATATGTATTAGAGCTGCCGGAAGTAATCAGCATAAATCCAAACACCTTCACTCAAGTGCACACCCACGCGAAGTTGGGACTTCCTCCGAATGCCTTACGACGACGAACACCAGCAGCATCATAATGGATTGCTTCAGGAGACCAACTTTGGGGATAACGTCGTCATCGGGATGATCGTCTCAGGTAATCGATCATCCATCAAGTAACACCTGCAAATTAAAGATACATGTAATGAATTTCTAGCTCTTCGGTTGCTAATCTTCGGCCACCCGCCGCTGAGCCTTCTCGAGTTCACTTTCTCCGGTGGTTTGCTGTGTGTGCATGTTGATTATAATGTGCTGCCGCAGATAGTAAACTACGCCGTCGTTGCAGAGTAATCTACTTATTTTGGTCTGCTACGTACAAATTATGGGTGTTCGTTCATCTATTGTTACACTTGAAAAGTAATAATATTTCAACAGATCTCTCAAGGTGAAGGTAAGCCCAGCAAAGAGCATGCCGGGCGATGGAGTGATGGCGCCGAGGGTGGCGGCGTTTTCCTCGAGAGGGCCGAGCTTGACTTTGCCAGATCTAATCAAGGTATCTTTATTAATCGATTTATTAGGTATTTTTTGTATATATTATTAATGGATTAAAGAAGTTTTTGGTAGCCTGATATCACGGCTCCTGGAGCAGGCATCTTGGCTGCAGTGAGAGATTCCTATAAATTAAACTCCGGAACTTCAATATCATGCCCTCATGTTTCTGGAGTAGTAGCTCTTCTTAAAGCCGTGCATCCCGAATGGTCTCCTGCTGCTGTTAAATCTGCGCTCCTAACGACCGGCGAACAAACTACTAGATTAGTAATTAATTTACTTATCTTTCTTCCCAGACCATGTATAAATGAGATAGATCAAATTGTTGGTTAATTCCCGCTGAAAGCTGACACGACGAACGCATACTGCTTCCCAGTGGAAGCGGATGGGATTCCTCAAAAGGTTCAGACGTTTGCATTATCTCGATTGACATCAATATTTATATGTGCATTTGTAATGTTTCGGTCATATGCACACTATCTGACTTGGTTATCAGATACTCAAGGATGCTTTTCTTACTAAAAGTCTAAGAGCCCACGCTAAATGACTTGTACCTTTTCTTATGCAATAACATGTTTGGTAAGATTTTAAATCTATCTTGACGGGTCCATCAGGTAGAAATATACTTGTAGTTCTCTCAAGTTGATTGCAGATATTGACGAACTCCTTAGCAAAACTCTTGCAGGTGATATTTTAAAAAATAGCTGAGACAAATCGTGTATATGCTTAACTGTGCATCTGGAAGTTGTCACAGATTATTGTATCTTCAAGTGCACCCATGGCAACCGGAAATTACCACATAAATGCATGATTGCAAACGTAGGAGGGGCAGCATGCAACATATAATATTTGTTCTTGGTTCGTGCTTATTTAACTTTTGCTTTGGGTTTTTTCCCCAATTATTCGATTATTTGGTTCATCGAATGGATGCATGATTCTTTCTTTTAGAATTAGCATTCAAAAAGGTTATGTAAATTTTTTATGATTCCTTCAATTATACTACTACACTTATTTTATTTTTCATTGTCTAATATAGATTTACTATAAAACCTTTTCTTATAGCAAAATCTAATTATTGGTCTTATTATGTTACTTCGTCTTATCGTGTATCCAGAAATTATTGAATGTAGAACTATATCTCAGCAGTGAAATCCATGTTTTAATACCAATCATAAGTTTGACATAAGATGAAAAGAACTATATCTCAGCAGTGAAAATTATTATGATCAAGAATTGGTCTAGGAATTAGTGCTACATTCTCCTTGGTCAATGTCCACTGTGGAGGACCACTAACTCGGTCAACGTCAACTCCAACCATCCTAACTAATGGGGAAAAAAAGGAAATATGAATAATGCAAGAGGTAATTTAACTAGATCATCGTTAACAGTGAATGCGAAGGTAATCGTTTAATTCAGGTTGAGCTAGTGCGTATTATTTATTATATAATGTTTTTGACGTAAAAAATAATAATTATTGAAGTTGGAGGAGTCCGAGAAAACGAATGCAGTTAAGAGCAGCGATTCACATGCAGTTAGAGTCGAGAGGACGAGTCGAATCTGTCGGGATGGTTTTGAGGGTTCATCCATTAATGGGGGGTAGGTAGACGTACATTTATTTAGTTGGTTCATATTATAACGTTTGACTAAAATGATGATGGATGTAAAACTTGTTAAAATCAAATAAAGAACAAAAAAAAAGGTGATCTAGTTAATCTGTATAGTTTTAATTCTACGTCGATTTTATTTTTTATTTTTAGAAAAAAAGAGGAAAAAGAATGTAGCAAGCAAGAACGATCTCAGGATTGAATGTTTCAAGGAGTTGGTAGAAATTAAGGAGCGAATAGTTTGATTGATGGGGACAAGGCTTTTAAGATCGTCACGATTCGGAAGAAGAAAAAAAGAAATAGTAAGTCATCGGTCGGTCAATAGACGTAGTCAACACTTGCATCGTCACCTCCTCCGTCGTAATTAATTATCTGAGATGAGGAAATCAAAGTATACAGCAACAAATGATGATGGAGGCCAACACTATACTACTACTATATATATATAGCGAGAGAGAGAGAGAGGGGGGTTAAGGGAGCATGGATCAAGCCGGGTGGTTGTTAATGGATCGGCTTTGCCTGATCATAATACCGATGGTTGTGGTGATAGCCGCCGGAGAAGCGGCGTCCGCTGCCTCCCTGCCCGGCTGCCCATCCAAATGCGGCGACGTCGACATCCCCTACCCCTTCGGCATCGGCCCCAACTGTTCCTTCCAAGCTGACTTCTCCCTCACCTGCAACGACACCACCCAAGGTAAGAAGCCTTTCTGGTGGGATGTTGAGGTCGTAAGCATCTCAATGCCGCAGGGTCAGATTCGAATGCGCAACCACATCTCTAGGCAGTGCTACGATGTCACCACCAATTCCATCAACTCCTCCGACTGGTCTTTTACTCTGGAAAACACGTCGTATAGATTCTCTGATGCCCTGAACAAGTTCACCGTCATCGGCTGCGACACCCTCGCCTACAGTCTCGACTACCAAACGAACGACAGCTACCTTGTCAGTGGGTGCGGATCCAAGTGCGTGACCAAGAAGAGCCTCGTCAACGGCACCTGCACCGGCAGCGGCTGCTGCCAGACCCCCATACCCAAGGACCTCAGGTACTACGAAGTATCCTTCGATACTAACCACAACAGCTCTGCCGTATGGAGAAACTTCGGCAACTGCAGCTATGCAGTCATGTTGGAGGAAAAGTGGTTTCAGTATAAAACATACTACAGCACGACGGACGAGTTCTGGAACGAAAATAACGGCACCGTGCCGGTGGTGATGGATTGGGCCATCGGAAACCAAACCTGCGAGGAGGTAGCGAAGCGCAATCAGACCTCTTCTGCCTGCGTCAGTGAGAACAGCATGTGCGTGGACTCCTCCAATGGCCCTGGATATCGCTGCAAATGTTCTGATGGATACCAAGGCAACCCTTATCTCAAAGTCGACGGAGGATGCCAAGGTTCGCTATTCATTCATAACCCCTAATCATTATCAGTACCCATTTTTTACCTTCTTCTCCTGCTTGGTTTCTCATGCGCTATAAATGACTTTGACTTGATTCACAGACATCGATGAATGCCAGACAATTAATCGATGCCCCAACAACGGCATCTGCCACAACCTACCGGGCCATTACAACTGCACCTGCCCTCCAGGAACGCACGGTGATCCTTCTAATGGACCATGCACTACGGACCAGAAACTCCCTCCGAACCAGAAACTCCCCTTAGCAGTGAAGGTGGTCGTAGGTGATTACAGTCAATCTCTCCCTCTCTTAATATAATTTCCCCTGGTATGCTTGGTAGTTAGATTGTAGCTCTATTTATTCTTGATTACTTTTTCTGCTCTCTTTCTTTTGTTATTTTTTTTTTATGAAAAAGGAAGTGAACAGGGGGGTGTTCACTGCCATCTTTTATTCGGAGAGTTTATACATAGAACACAGATACACTATAGTATTCAAGTTAATACGTCAAAGGTCAAAAACAAAATAGGGAATGTGTTCTCCGCAAGAGCCTGAACCTGCTTCAGTTGATCTCATTTCCAAATATGAACTTGTTCTTCACCGGTCATATTGCCCAATAGGAAAATCTACTTAAGAAAGGTGTACCCATCATGACTAAAAATTCTCAATATTATTGATCCAAAATAGACCGATAGGAAAAACTTATAAGGATGGAACCTACTGAAACTTTGCAATCATAGAGGATTTTGGTGCTCAAATATATATCCTAGCTAGCGGTCTGGAATCCTTGCAACTGCAATGATTTTAAGTGAAGATAAATAATATCGAGTCATTTCCATTTATCCCCTAACTCGAAAATGAAAAATAATGTGTTCGTGAATACGCGCAGGTACCTCCAGTGGTCTAGCATTTGCAATTTTTTGCAGCATGTGTGTCTGCATGATTACCGAACGGAGAAAACGTATCAAGGATCGAGAAAGATATTTCAGAGAACACGGAGGTAGGCTACTGCTCGAAGAGATCAAAGAAAGACAAGGGCTTGCTTTTAAGATATTCTCCAAAGATGAATTAGAAAAGGCAACAAATAAGTTCGACCAAAATCACATATTAGGGCGAGGGGGCCATGGTACTGTATACAAAGGAGTTCTAATGGATACACGCATCGTTGCCATAAAGAAATCTAAGATTATCGATGACAAAGAAAATAAGGAATTTGGAAAAGAGATGCTTATCCTATCGCAGGTCAACCACAAGAACATAGTTAAGCTCTTGGGTTGTTGTCTGGAAGTAGAGGTTCCAATGCTAGTTTATGAATTTATCTCCAATGGAACCTTGTTTCATCTGATCCATGATAACAATGCATCTCCTATTTCTCTAACTACTCGTTTAACGATTGCCTATGAGTCTGCTGATGCTTTAGCTTATTTACATTCATCAGCCTCACCTCCGATCATTCATGGGGATGTGAAGACTTCCAACATACTTTTAGATGAAAATTATAATGCAAAAATCTCTGATTTTGGATCTTCGAAGCTGATTCCAAAGGATGAAGATGAGTTTGCTACCTTAGTTCAAGGAACTTGTGGTTATTTGGATCCTGAGTATCTCCAAACAGGCCAATTAACAGATAAAAGCGATGTTTATAGCTTCGGGGTGGTTCTTCTAGAGGTGCTAACCTGTCGAAAGGCAATTTACTTTGAGGGTTCAGAAGATGGAAAATTTCTTGTATCGAGTTTCTTCTTGGTCGTGAGTGAGAATTGTTTTTCAGATATCTTGGACAGTCGAGTCAAAGATGAAGCCGATGCAGAACTGATTGAAGAACTTAAGGAGCTCATAAAACAATGTTTGCATTTGAAGGGAGATGGAAGGCCTACAATGAAGGAAGTAGCTGAAGAACTAGACAAGCTAAGAAAATTAACGCAACATCCTTGGTCCCCGTGCAACTCTGAGGAGATTACGAGCTTGTTGGGGGATCCATCATCAGAACGTGGAATAGGAGAAAATTATCACAGAATGGATACCACTACTTGCTATGTCTCAGAGAAAGGATACGCCTTAGACATTAAATCTGGAAGATAAAGTTTAGGACACCCAATCACGCCTAATCCTTCATTCCTCTTATGTTTCTTAGAGCTATCTGGAACGAAGACTAGTTCCAACTTCAAAGTATATTTGTTGTGTGAGTGATTCTGCATGTTTTCTGTTATGTGAATGCTAGTGTGGTGTGTAATAAATGATTCACTACAATCTCATATTGTGGTATGAAATCTTTGTAGAAAGAAATATTTTCTCTGTCGTTACGGCCGAGTACCCTGTATTTAATATATGAGTATTTTCAAACTGCTTTTGAGAAGGAATACTAGATTCATTTTGTCAAAAAGGGGAAGGAGCATTGAATTGATATCAAATCACTTAGTGAAGGAATGTGTATGGTAAAAACATTTTACCCCATCTATCAAAAGTTAAAAAGTTACGCTGACAAGTCGATGTTCAGAATGTTTTAGAATCCATCACTCTCTGCGTCTCTTAAAACCTTGGGAAAAGACTGTTGGCCTATGTTGGCCTCTATTTTGTTATGAAGAAGAGAAATAAACAGAGAAAGAATGAAGATGATAACTCCCACAAAAAAATGATATATTTTCCTTAACCCAATTACAAGTCTTAGGTCATACTTATAAACTCGTATAAAGGAGTTATGACAATTTCAACATTAATATTAAATCAACCACTAATATATTAAATAAATATTAACTCAAAACATTAATTTCAACACTCCCCCTTAATGTTTTGTTTGTCATACCCAATAATTCTCTAAGATATACAAATTTATCACAAGGAAGTGCTTTAGTGAAAATATCCGCCAATTGCTCACCGGTCTTCACATGCTTGATGATAACCTCTTCATCCTCCACCGCTTCTCTAATATAGTAATGCTTGAGATTGATATGCTTTGTTCGACTATGAAACACCGAATTCTTCGACATTGCAATTGTCGACTTGTTGTCACAAAAGAGAACCGTGGCCATGTCTTGCTTCTCCTCCATATCTTCTAAAATCTTCCTCAATCAAACCACTTGTTTAGTGGCTTCACTTGCCGACACATATTCGGCTTCCGCGGAGGAATGCGCCACTCTTTCCTGCTTCTTTGATGCCCATGAAAAAATATTTGACCCGAGTGTAAAGCAATACCCGGATGTACTTTTCATATCATCCATGCTACCTGCCCAATCACTATCACAAAATCCAAACAACTCCACATCTTCTTTTTCATTTTTCTCAAACATGATACCATAATCTTTGGTACCTTGTATGTACCGCAACAGGCTCTTTGCAACTCCATAGTGCATTTTGCTCGATTGATGCATAAATCGAGACAACAAACTTGAGGCATACATGATATCAGGTCTAGTAGTGGTAAGATATAACAAGCTTCCAACCAAACTCCTATAATCTGCTGCATCGGTATCACCACTACTATCATCTTTCACCAATTTCTCATTTACCAATAACGGTGTGAATACTGGATTGCAATTTTCTATCTTAAACTTAGAGAGAATATTTTGGGCATACTTCTTTTGAGAAATAAAAACTCCATCATCCCTTTGATCAGCTTCAATACCCAAGAAATAATGTAGTAAACCCAAATCATTCATCTCATATTTTCTCATCATGTCATTCTTAAACTCATGCATCATTTTCTCATTATTTCCGGTAAATACCAAATCATCAACAAAAAGAGAGACAATAAGCATACCAGTTTCACAATGTTTGACATAGAGTGTTGGCTCGCTAGGACTTCTCACAAATCCACTTTCGATGAAGTAACTATCAATGTTGCCATACCATGCACGGGGTGCTTGCTTTAACCCGTACAATGCCTTCTTCAATTTGTACACTTTCTTTTCTTCACCTTCAACTTCAAATCCTTGTGGTTGCACCACATATACTTCTTCTTTCAATACTCCATTTAAGAAAGCAGACTTCACATCAAGTTGGTAGAGCTTCCAACCTTTATGTGCGGCCAATGCAATCAACATTCTTATCGTCTCATGCCTTGCAACCGGTGCAAATGTCTCTTGATAATCAATTCCGGGTTGTTGTGAATAACCTTTGGCAACCAACCTTGCTTTGCACTTTTGCACTGAACTATCTGGATTTAACTTTGTCTTATAAATCCACTTCAACCCGACGATATCCTTTTCTTTTGGATTTTCTACCAACTCCCAAGTCTCATTTTTTTCAATCATTTTTATCTCATCTTCCATAGCATTTATCCACACCTCCTCTTGAACTGCTTGCTCAAAGCTTTCTGGTTCAACAACACAAAAATTACATCTTACATAAATATCACTTAACCTTCTCATTTTTACCGGAGTTGAGCTTGGAGTAGATGAACTCGACCCGATATGTGTTGTTGGAGAATGTATTGTTGGAGATTGTTGTTGCTCTTCTTGCTCTTCCTGGCTAATTTCATTTACACCACTTGATTCTTCTCTTGGATCCTCTTCATGTATCAACACTGGCACACTTTCAACTCTTTTTTCTTTCCGATCCCACTTATCTTTCTCATTAAAGATCACATCTCGACTTTCAATCACCTTATTTTTCTTCAAACTAAAGAGTCTATAGTCTTTTGATTTTGTGCTATAACCAACAAACACACATTTCTCACCTTTATCTTCAAGTTTGTTTCTCATTTCTTTTGGAACATGCGCATAGCAAATGGATCCAAATACTTTCAAGTGATTCACTGATGGTTTTCTACCACAGGACTATGCCTCAAATGGTGTCTTGTTCTCAACTGCCTTTGTTGGACATCGATTTAATAAATATGTTGAAATTAATGTTTTGAGTTAATATTAATTTAATATGTTAATGATTGATTTAATATTAGTCTTGAAATGGTCATAACTCCTTTGTACGAGTTTATAAGTATGACCTAAGACTTGTAATTGGGTTAAGGAAAATATATCATTTTTTTGTGGGAGTTATCATCTTCATTCTTCCTCTGTTTATTTCTCTTCTTCATAACAAAATAGAGGTCAACATAGGCCAACATAGTGGTATCAGAGCCATGGCGATGCAAGGAGATACATGGCCGGTGCGAGGTGTACAACTCGTCTTCGATGGAGAAGACTATGACTACTGGAGTATAATGATGAAGACTCTCTTGGTTTCACATGATTTGTGGGACATAGTGGAAGAAGGGTTTGTGCCCACGATGGGAACCGTTGATGCGGTGGTGATTCAAATGGAGAAGGAGAACAAGAAGAAAGATGCGAAGGCGCTATTTTGCATCCAACAAGGTATTTCTCGGAAGCTTTTCCCTAGGATAATTGGGGCAAAGACATCGAAAGAGGCATGGGATATTCTGCAAAAAGAGTTTCAAGGAACCGACAAAGTGAGAACGGTAAAACTTTTGACTCTTAAGAGGGATTTCCAGAATTTGCAGATGAAGGAGAAAGAGACTCTAAATGAGTATTTCTCAAAATTGATTGAAATTGTGAACCAAACTAAAAGCTTGGGTGAAGACTTAACTGATAAAATGGTATGTGAGAAAATTTTAATTAGCCTTACTTCCAAATATGACAATATTGTGGCTATTATTGAAGAAACCAAATACCTCTCTATTCTAAGTATTTAAGATTTGATGGGTTCTCTTGAGATGCATGAACAACGATTGGATAGGCATTGTGATACCTCTCTTGAAAGTGCCTTCTAATCGAAGTTAAATGTGAAGGAGGGTTCTAACCGAAATATGAGTAAAGGAGAAACATCACGTTGGGGCGGTAGTTTTGGCAGAGGTCGAGGTAGAGGAGGAGGCAGAGGCAATGGTAATGGTAATGGTAAATTTTGTAATTTTTGCAAGAAGCCAGGTCATCTAGAAGAAACTTGTTATAACAAGGGAAAACCTCAATGTTACTATTGCAAGAGGTATGGCCACAGACAAAAAGATTGTCGGGATAAAAATAAAGAGCAAGCCAATTACACCGATGAGAAAACAAATAGTGGAAGTGATGGAAGCACTTTTTATGCATGTCAAGCGGCGGTTGAGAAGAAAGATAATGAGTGGTATATTGATAGTGGGTGTAGCAATCACATGACCGGAGATGAGTCAATTTTTTGCAAACTTGACACCGCTGCCACTACTCAAATTACCATGGGTAATGGAGCAGTTGTGAAGTCAAAGGGCAAAGGCACGATTGCAGTTAACTCCAAAAAAAGGTAGAATGTTGATTCATGATGTGTTGCTTGTGCTAGAGTTGGCTCAAAATTTGCTAAGTATTAGATAATTGATGGAGCATGGTCATGCAGTTCACTTTGAGGGGGAGACTTGCAAAATCTTTGACAAAGTTAAAAATAAGAGAGAATTGATGGCGGTTGTGAATATGGAGAGACATAGAAATTTTCCTCTTACTCTTGAACCTACAAGTTGTGTTGCTTTGAAAGTTGATGCAGAAGATGTGTCATGGTTGTGGCACAAAAGGCTTGGACATGTGAATTTTGAGAGCTTAAAATTATTGAGCAGAAAGAGCATGGTGTATGGTTTGCCAAATATTGAAGAGAAGAAAGATGTTTGTGAAGCATGTGCTCTTGGTAAGATACACCGGGAGACATTTCCAAAAGAGAAGACTTGGAGGGCAAAAGAACCATTGCAGCTTGTGCACACCGACATTTGTGGGCCAATGAGCATAAATTCTCATGGAGGTAATCGCTACTTTATCACTTTCATTGATGATTTCTCAAGAATGTGTTGGGTTTATTTTTTGAGGCAAAAATCAGAAGTATTTTCAGTTTTTAAGAAGTTTCAAAGAATGGTGGAAAGACAAAGTGGCAAATTAATCAAAAAGTTGAGAAATGATAGAGGTGGTGAATACAACTCTAAGGAGTTTGATAAATTCTGTGAGGATATTGGTCTTGAAAGACAAGTGACAATCAATTTTACACCGGAACAAAATGACATTGCTGAAAGAAAGAATAGAACAATTGTGGAGATGTCAAGGACCATGATGAAAGAGAAGGAGTTGTCATTATCATTTTGGGCAGAGGCAACATACACAGCTGTTTATTTATTAAATCGATGTCCAACAAAGGCAGTTGAGAACAAGACACCATTTGAGCCATGGTCTGGTGGTAGAAAACCATCAGTGAATCACTTGAAAGTATTTGGATCCATTTGTTATGCGCATGTTCCAAAAGAAATGAGAAACAAACTTGAAGATAAAGGTGAGAAATGTGTGTTTGTTGGTTATAGCACAAAATGATAATGACAACTCCTTCTCTTTCATCATGGTCCTTGACATCTCCCAATTTCAAGGAACCGACAAAGTGAGAATGGTAAAACTTTTGACTCTTAAGAGGGATTTCCAGAATTTGCAGATGAAGGAGAAAGAGACTCTAAAGGAGTATTTCTCAAAAGTGATTGAAGTTGTGAACCAAACTAAAAGCTTGGGTGAAGACTTAACCGATAAAATTTTCTCACATACCATTTTATCGGTTAAGTCTTCACCCAAGCTTTTAGTTTGGTTCACAACTTCAATCACTTTTAAGAAATACTCCTTTAGAATCTCTTTCTCCTTCATCTGCAAATTCTGGAAATCCCTCTTAAGAGTCAAAAGTTTTACCGTTCTCACTTTGTCGGTTCCTTGAAACTCTTTTTGCAGAATATCCCATGCCTCTTTCGATGTCTTTGCCCCAATTATCCTTGGGAAAAGCTTCCGAGAAATACCTTGTTGGATGCAAAATAGCGCCTTCGCATCTTTCTTCTTGTTCTCCTTCTCCATTTGAATCATCGCCGCATCAACGGTTCGCATCGTGGGCACAAATCCTTCTTCCACTATGTCCCACAAATCATGTGAAACCAAGAGAGTCTTCATCATTATACTCCAGTAGTCGTAATTTTCTCCGTCGAAGACGAGTTGTACACCTCGCACCGGCCATGTATCTCCTTGCATCGCCATGGCTTTGATACCACTATGTTGGCCTATGTTGGCCTCTATTTTGTTATGAAGAAGAGAAATAAACAGAGGAAGAATGAAGATGATAACTCCCACAAAAAAATGATATATTTTCCTTAACCCAATTACAAGTCTTAGGTCATACTTATAAACTCGTATAAAGGAGTTATGACCATTTCAACATTAATATTAAATCAACAACTAACATATTAAATTAATATTAACTCAAAACATTAATTTCAACACAATCATCAATAAACGCCATTTGGTTCCGCTAAGACTTTCATTCATAATTCCGTTGAGATTGCTTATGAGTTTGCTGATGCCATGGCTTACTGCCACCAATTTCATTGAGATTGCTATGATTACGCCAACAATTCCATCGACTCCTCCATCTGGTATATGAACCTGGAAAAAATGCCGAAGTTCACCATCATCGGCTGCGACACTATCGCCTGTAGTATCAACTACCAAACGAATGATAGCTACTCGGTCAGTGGGTGCGGATCCAAGTGCGTGACCAAGGACAGCCTCGTCAAGGGCACCTGCACCGGAAGCGGCTGCTGCCAGACCCCAGCTTAAAAATTATGATAAGATTCTACTTAAAATCTTCAACTTTACCCAGTCTAATCCTAAGTGATAATGGGTTTAAAAAGTACAGGAGTAGTCTTATTGATTGATGGAGAGATAATGAATTAGTCATAAATAGATTAACATCTATTCTTCTATTCCATATCATGCGAGTTGAGGGAATCAAATCTAGATAATGCATGATTCTTTCTATTAGAATTAGCATTAGAAAATGTTATATGAATTATTTATGATTCCATCAATGTTATATAAATTATCTAAGATTCCGTCAATTATATTACTCCACTCTTTGTTATGTTTCATTGTAAATTTTTTTGAGAATCTAACCCATTGTTGGTCTTATCATATTACTTAGTCTTATTATATTAAGCCCACTATCTTATCATATTACTTGATCTCATCATATATCAATAAATCTTTGATGGTAGAACTATAACTAAGTAGGGAAATCGATGTTTTACTACTAATACCAATCTATCTGATATTATGAGAAATACTCATACTAAAAATTATGATCAAGAATTGGTCTATCAATCATCCTTCTAGTTCACTGTCCATTATGGAGGACGAGTACCTTGGTCAACCTCAACTCTAAACGTCTTAACTAATATAGGAAAAAAATGAATAATGGGAGAGATAAGTTAACGAAATCATCATTCATAGTGAAAGTGATTGTTTTATTCAGGTTGAGCGAGCGCTCATTATTTATTATATAATGTTTTTGATGTAAAAAAAAAAGTTATTGCAGTTGGGGGAGTCCGATAAAACGAATGCAGTTAGCGTGAAGACGATGAGTCTAATCCGTCGTGATGGTTTTGAGGGTTCATCCATTAATGGGGGTAGTATACTTACATTTATTTAGTTGGTTCATATTATAATGTTTGACTAAAATGATGATGGATTTAAAACTTGTTAAAATCAAATAAAGAAAAAAAAAGTGATCTAGTTAATCTTTATAGTTTTAATTCTACGTCGATTTTATTTTTTATTTTTAGAGAAAAAGAGGAAAAAGAATGTAGCAAGTAGGAACTATCTTAGGACTGACTATTTCAAGGAGTTGGTAGAAATTAAGGAGTGAATAGGAGGTAAGAAGCCTTTCTGGTGGGATGTGGGTCAGATTCGAATGCTCAACCAGATCTCTTGGCAGTGCTATAATCACACCACCAATTCCATCAGTTCCTTCGACTGGTCTTTTACACTGAAAAACACGTCGTATAGATTCTCTGATGCCCTGAACAAGTTTACCGTCATCGGCTGCGACACTCTCTCCTATAGCTTGTTCCTGCCTTTCTTAGATTTGGGAACTTGTTGAGTAGAGACGTGATTTTCAACGAAAGAATGATATACAAAGATAAGCATAAAACTGATGTCAATGACTTAGAGTAGAGTGAGCCAGTATTTGCAAATGTAGACGATGTCCTAGACAGTCCCATAACAAAGTCGATTATATCAAATCCTCAACCAGAAGAACTTGTTAGTTAGAGCAGTGCACAACAGTCCGACATACTACAGCCGTAGCCTCCTACTCCAGTTCCTATATTGAGAATGTCTTCTCAACCTCATATACCTAATAGAAAATACATGCATTATTTACTGTTGACTGATGGAGGGGAGCCTAAATGCTATGAAGAAGCTTGTCAGACTGATAATGCTAGCAAGTGGGAGCTTGCCATGAAAGATGAGATAAAGTCTCTAAACCTCAACCAGACATGGGAACCAGCTGAGTTACCCATGGGAAAAACGACACTTCATAACAAATGGGTGTACCGGGTGAAAGATGAGCATGATGGTTCTAAAAGATATAAAGCCCAACTAGTTATCAAAGGATTCTAGCAAAATGAAGGAGTTGACTACACTGATATTTTTGCTCCTGTTGTGAAGCTCAATACTATTAGATTAGTGTTGAGTATTGTTACCATTGAAGATCTTCATCTTGAACAATTAGATGTGAAGACTGCATTTCTTCATGGAGATTTAGATGAAGAGATATACATGCACCAGTCAGAAGGTTTATCAGAAAGAGGGAAGGAAAACATGGTATGTAGACTTAATAAGAGTTTGTATGGCTTAAAACAAGTCTCAAGATAGTGGTACAAAAAGTTTGATAGCTTCATGCACAAGGAAGGTTTCCAGAAGTACAATGCTGATCATTTTTGTTACTTCAAAAGGTATAAGTCCAATTATATCATTTTACTACTTTATGTTGATGATATGTTAGTAGCAGGTTCAGATATAAATGACATTAGAAGGTTGAAGCAACAATTGTCAAAGGAGTTTGACATGAAGGACTTGGGTCCAACAAAGAAAATTCTTGGAATGCAAATCACAAGAGATAAACATAAATGGATTTTGCAATTATTTGTCAGAGTACATCAATCATGTTTTGCAAAGATTTAATATGAGTGAAGCCAAGCCAGTTAGCACACCCTTGACTAGTCACTTTCACTTATCCAAGGATCAATCCTCTCAGACGGAGGAAGAGAGAGATTTCATGGCTAAAGTCCCTTATGCCTCAACTATTGGGAGTTTAATGTATGTGATTGTCTATACGAGACTAGACATTGGCCATGCAGTTGGAGTTATTAGCAAGTTTATGTAAAATCCAGGAAAAGCTCATTGGGAAGCAGTAAAATGGATTTTAAGGTATCTACGAGGCACTACAGAGAAGTACAAAGTACAAGGCTTCGTAGATACAGACTTTGGAGGTGAAATCGATCACCGGAAAAGCACCACTGGTTATATATTTACTATTGAAAATACAGCTGTTAGTTAGATGTCACGGTTGCAGAAGATTATTAGTCTATCCACTACAGAAGCTGAGTATGTAGCTTTGAAATGGTCAGAAAAATTAATGCTTTGAAAATTCCATTTTTGTTTCTTGAGTATCTCGTTGACAGACTTGGAGGCAAAAGCAAGCAGCATCGTCCACGGATTGATTTATGAAGAAAGAGGTTGGGAAAATTCAATTGTGTAAGCTGGCCGTACGTGCATAAGCCCAAACTTAGCTGATCGTGGACTCCAATAAAATTTATCATGTAAATTTTTCCACAGTGCTTGTTCTGGATCCATAAATAGAGAAGCAGAATCTCTCAGGTCAGTTAACTCGCACATTAAAAGAGGAGAGAAAATCCGCGCTGCATGGTTTGCCTTTGATCTTGGCTGTATGCTGTATGCTCTTATAGGTTTGCCTTTGATCATCTTTCAACTTTCACTCATGGAAAGCAATAAGAATTCATCGGCCATGGCCGGACACTGCCGAGGAGTTCCTAGCAGTGTTCAGAATGTGTTTTCTCTATTCTTGTGAAAAGAGTTGACATTTAATTTAATTAATCCCGCAATGTTTGAGATTATAGATTAATTGATTGGGATAGTTTCTGATTTTTTTGTAAAAGTTTAGATTAAATTTTGAATGAATTGGGACCTAATTATTCAGAATCCCAGCTGTTCTGGCTGTCTCGGCTTTGCATGATCGCTGAAGACCCCTTCACCACCCACATAAAAAACAAATCTGCGAAGCACGTAGCTGTGAGAGTTTATCAAGTATCTCTCCCGAAGGTCGCCTCAAAGAAAAGAAAAAAAAGCTACATATGAGGAATGGACGAGATAAGGGTGATGCCCCGGCACGGAGGTCAATCCCTCAGCCGGCGTTGTCATCACCTTCAAGCAGATGAGCACCTCGAGGTCTACACCTACACCTGTCTTTGTAAATGAACAAAAGAAAAAGAAAAGGATGCAAGAAGGAAAATAATAATAATAGCATGAGAGCGTGAACTTTTAAGCTCGTATACGTTCAGATGCTTAAAACCCAAAATTATTAAAAAGAAAAAGGACCCCTTTTTTGCAAACATCCTCCTGCATTGCTCTCGATCAACTAAATTGAAGTCGAAAATGAAATGGACAAAATAGACAATTAATTTGGCAGACAGTAAAAAAATGATACTTTAACAATCAACTGCAAGAACTTAGGCGAAAATTGCTGAACGACATACGTTGCAAAGAACCGAAACCGAGTTAGATCCCGGCCAGAACAATCGCATGCATATTTCTGCTTAAACACTTGCTCTGTTTAGGAAGAAAGTGAAGGGATCTGCGCACTAGTTCATTTTGCGCTAACTTCAAAGTTCAGATTGGAAAAATAAGTCAGTCACCTACAAGATGGCAAATATATGATAATAAGGGGAAGAGGTAAAAGAAAAACAAATTATGATGGAGGTTACTCTTCCCCCACTGCATTACTACTTTTATATAGCTTACCTGATGCTCGCTGTATATATAATATATATATAGCGAGCCATCGCAACTTACAGATACAGACACAGAGAGAAAGAGTGAACGAGGGAGAGAGGTTAAGGGAGCATGGATCAGTGCCGGGCTGTTGTTAATTAATCGGCTGTGCTTCATCATAATACTGCCGATGGTGATGATAGCCGCCGGAGCAGTGGCGTCCGCTGCCTCTCGGCCTCACTGCCGATCCAAATGCGGCGACGTCGACATCCCCTACCCCTTCGGCATCCCCTACATCATAATGATGCGGGGTCACCACCCGAGGCGAGAAGCCTTTCTCGGGGGATGTTGAGGTCATCAACATCTCTGTGCCGCAGGGCCAGATTCGAGTGCTCAACCGCATCTCTTGGCAGTGCTATTATCTCACCACCCATTCCATCAACTCCTCCGACTGGTATCTTTCTCTGGCAGATACATTTAGATTCTCCGATGCGCTCAACAAGTTCACCGTCATCGGCTGCTACACCCTCGCTTATATCTATAACCCCAAGGAAGCAAACGAGAGGCCGTACCTAAGTGGGTGCGTCTCCACGTGTGAGAACGAACAGAGCCTCGTCAACGGCACCTGCTCTGGAACCGGCTGCTGCCAGACCTCCGTACCCAAGAATCTCGACTACTACACAGTCGAGTTCGACGCCAACTTCAACACCTCCGGCATCTGGAATTTTAGCGATTGCAGCTACGCAGTCATGTTGGAGGCAAAGTGGTTTCAGTATCAAACATACTACAGCACGACGAACAAGTTCTTGGACGAAAATAACGGGACGGTGCCGGTGGTGCTGGATTGGGCCATCAGAAATAATCAAACCTGTGAGGTAGCACGGCGCAATCAGACCTCTTATGCCTGCGTCAGTGGGAACAGCGTGTGCCTCAACTCCTCCAATGGTCCTGGATACCTTTGCAATTGCTCTAAAGGATACCAAGGCAACCCTTACCTCAAACACGGATGCCACGGTCCTACATTATATCTGTACCCCCCTTATCATTCATATATGCATTATCAATAGTCCTTTATCTATTCTCTAATTTCTATATTCCACTTGTGCGCTGATTTTTCATCTGCTACGACTTTTAATTGATTCCAGATATCAACGAATGCGATGGACAACATCCGAATCAATGCTCTTCTGGTGCGAGCTGCCAGAACCAACCAGGCAACTACACATGCTCTTGCCCTCGAGGAACGCACGGTGAACCTTACAATGGAACATGCACTGCGAACCAGAAACTCCCCTTAGTAGTGAAGGTGGTCATAGGTAATTACCATCGCTCTCCCTCAATTAATAATCCCTTCCACCACTAGCATATATCACCGACAACATATGTTCCTATTTCTCCTTGAATGCTTATGCCAGTAGCTAGCTCTCTTCTTCCCTGATTACATTTTTTTTTCTCTTAATGACAAATCTGCTCAAGAAATTAAGGTAATTTTTCATCTAGAATTGACCCATAGGAATTCCAATTGGGTTACTTTCCAGAGTCTGCTCGAGCACAGATGACTACTTCATGAACTTTGCAGATTTTAGAGGTTTTCCTTAATTACCTATACAAAACGATGAGAGCAGCAATATTACGTCCATCTGCGTAGACTTAAACGACTAAGTTGAATGATGCATAGTTGTTGTGACCATTTCCATTTATCTCTCTGCTCATGGATATATGTGTGTGGCTAAAGTAAAAAATCAAAGTCCCCTTCAATAAGGCATTCTCCACCAAATATAAAGACACAATAATGGATGTTTTTTCATATTTTGTTTCACTAAAATAGGAAAATAAATATATAAATCTCCTCCTCTTGTAAGCCACGAATTTTGAAAAATAAATATGTCTTGATAAAGATTTGATCTTTATTAAATATTCCTTGATTTGCTCTTGAATAAATATTTGATCTTGAATAAATATTTCTTAATTTGCTCTTGATTAAATATTTGATGTGTCATTGGGCCTTGTATGCTAACCAGGTCTTGCATAGGTGAACCAGTGATGTCCTCATCATACTCCCCTTCTTGAAAAGGAGTCGACCTCGACTCTAGCTCATCTTCATCCCCCAAGTTTGGAGATAAATCAGCCACATTAAATGTATTACTCACTCCATAATCCTTAGGTAGTTCCAACTTGTAGGTATTATCATTGATCTTTGCAAGAACCTTGAATGGACCGTCACCTCGTGGCATTAGTTTCGACTTGCGCTGTTCTGAAAATCGATCTTTGCGCAAATGCAACTAAACCAAATCTCCTTCTTCAAAAATAACTTTCTTTCTACCTTTGTCTGCATGCTTCTTATATTGTATTTGCATCTCCTCAATATTTATTTTGGTCATTTGATGTATTTTACGAATCATCTCAGCACGCTTCTCCGCATCAAGATTACCTCTTTCTGATGGTGGTAGAGGTAGTAAATCAATTGGAGCAGCAGACTTAAATCCATAGACGACCTCGAATGGGCAGAACTCGGTTGTAGGAAAAATCAATATGTGGTAAGCACTCCTCCCACATCTTCAAGTTCCTTTTTAGTATCGCCCGTAGCATAATACCAAGTGTGCGGTTGACAACCTCGGTTTGTCCATCTGTTTGGGGATGACATATAGTTAAAAATAGTAGTTTTATCCCGAGCTTACCCCTAAGCATCCTCCAAAAGTGGCTCAAGAATTTCGCATCACAATTTGAAACAATTGTCCTCGGCACTCCATGTAGACGAACGATCTCCCTGAAAAATAAATCGACAATATGAGTAACATCATCGCTCTTATGACAATGTATGAAATGAGCCATCTTAGAAAACCTATCAACAATAACAAATATACTCTCTCTTCCCTTCTTAGTCCTTGGTAAACCCAACACAAAATCCATTGAAATATCCTCCCAAGGTACCTTTGAAATAGGAAGAGGTGTATATAAACCATGTGGGTTTAAGCAAGACTTAGCTGTTTGACAAATGATGCATCTCCCCACGTAACGCTCGACGTCGTGCCTCATCTTTGGCCAATAAAAGTGTGTTGTCAATACGTCCTCAGTCTTATGTATCCCAAAATATTCCATCAAACTACCTCCATGCGCTTCCTGCAATAATAGAAGACGAACAGAACTTGCAGGAACATAGAGCTTGTTAGCTCTAAATAAATAGCCATCATTTAATACATATTTATCCCAACATCTCCCTTCTTTACATTTGGTGTAAATGTCTTTGAAATCCAAGTCAATAGCATATAATTCTTTTAACATTTCCAAACCGAAAATTTTACAATCAAGTTGGGACAACAACATGTAATGTCTAGATAAAGCATCAACAACTAGATTATATTTTCCCTTCTTATATTTCACAACATATTGAAAAGTTTTAATAAATTCAGTCCACTTAGCATGTCTACGATTCAACTTACTTTGGCTATGAATATGCTTTAACGATTCATGGTCTGAATGTATGACAAATTCTTTTGGTCAGAGATAATGTTGCCGTGTTTCTAACACTCTAACCAATGCATATAATTTCTTGTCATATGTTGAATAGTTTAAGGTTGGACCACTAAGCTTTTCACTAAAGTAAGCAATGAGTTTCCTATCTTGCATAAGAACACCTCTAATTCCAATATCACTAGCATCATATTCTATTTCAAAAGTTTTATTAAAATCAGGAAGTTGTAAAAGTGGTGCATTGGTTAACTTTTCTTTTAGTAAATTGAAGGCATCTTCTTGTGCCTTTTCTCACTTGAAATGTATGTTCTTCTTTGTCAATGCATTGAGTGGAGCAGCGAGGGAGCTAAAATCCTTTACGAATTGACAATAAAAGCTTGTCAGTCCATGAAAACTCCGCACTTGCGTGACTGATGTAGGTGTTGGCTAGGCTCGAATAGCTTTCACCTTTTCCTCATCCACATCAATTCCCTGTGCAGTCACAATAAAACTAAGAAATAGGACTCGATCCGTGCAAAAGGTGCACTTCTCGAGGTTAGCAAACAAACGTGCCTTTCTCAAAGTAATCAAAACTTAGCGCATATGTGTTAAATGTTCATCCAAAGACTTGTTATATATTAATATGTCATCAAAGTAAACTACCATAAATTTTCCAATAAAAACTCTCAACACTTCATTCATTAAGCGCATGAACGTATTATGTGCATTAATAAGACCAAATAGCATAACTAACCACTCATATAATCCAAATTTAGTCTTAAAAGCTGTTTTCCATTCATCATCTAGCTTCATTCTAGTTTGATGGTAACCACTACGCAGGTCAATCTTAGAAAATACGGTAGAACCACATAATTCATCAAGCATATCATCTAATCGAGGAATAGGATGACGATAACGTACCATAATATTGTTGATAGCTCGACAATCTATACACATCCTCCATGATCCATCTTTCTTTAGCACAAGTAAAATAAGAACAACACATTGACTTAAACTTTCACGCACATATCCTTTATCTAGAAGCTCTTGCACTTGGCGCTGAATTTCTTTTGTCTCCTCGGGATTGGTACGGTATGGGGGTCAGTTAGGCAGAGACGCCCCTGAAATTAAATCGATTTAATGCTCAATCCCCCACAATAGTGGCAACCCTGCAGGTATCTCATCTGAAAAGACATCAGCAAATTCCTGCATCAAAGAAACAATCAAAACAGGCAAAGAATATGGTAAAGAATTAGTAGAAAAGAGAGAGTCCTTGCATACAAGTACAAAACACTCTTGGGGATTAGTTTCTACTTCTCTCATCTTACTTTTTGTGGCTAATAGAACTTGTCCATTGATTGGTATTTCTCTTTTCTTCTAACATTTTTCTTTCTTTTCTCTCATTTTGGGCTGATGACTCTCACTTTCTATTTTGTGAATGTCCCTCATCTCTTTCTCTTTTCTCTCACACTTAGCCCTATCTATATCGTCTTTGAGAAGTTCTTCCGGTGTCATTAGAACCAACACGACCTTCTTATTTTTGTGCATAAAGAAGTATTTGTTGGAACACCCATAATGTGTAGCATCCTTATCATATTGCCATGGTCTTCCAAGTAGTAATGCACAAGCTTCCATTGGCACCACATCACAGTCCATAAAGTCAAAGTAGATACCAACAGAAAAATGAACACGTACCATCATTGTTACCTTCAACATTCCACAAGAATTGTACCATTGAATGTAGTATGACTGCGGGTGTAATCTTGTGGTTATGCCAAGCTTTCCAACCATCTTTGAACTTGCAATATTATTGCAGCTTCCACCATCAATTATGATCTCACAAGAGTGCTCCTTGATCACAAATTTGGATTGGAACAAATTGTGACGCTGCCCATTTTCTGCCTTCTCCATGTGGGAGCTAAGAACACAACAAACAACAATACTTACATGGCTTCTATCAAATGTGATCTCTTCTGGTTCTGACCCTGAAATATGTTGAGACTCCTCATGATCAGGTCCACCTCCCTCTTTAACCTCACTGCCGATGTGTACTCATCATCTTCTTGAATGATAAGGGTACGCTGATTTGGACAATCATGCATATAATGCTCTTTTCCCTTACACTTGAAGCACTCAATCTCCCTTGTTCTTCCGGTAGAAGCAACTGAGGATGAACTTTTTACAGGGGCAACAGTGGTCTTTATTGAATCGATAGGTTTGGATGTTGGTGAAGTAAAGCAGCTTCCTGAATTCCCTTGGCCAATTGGTGCAGCAGTCCTGCTAGAATGACCAACACCCTTTTCTTGCTGATGGGCATCCCTCCAAAGCATAGAAGAACTAGGTTAGCTACGACTAGATTTGTACGGCTGCTTCCTCCTTTGAATTTATCTTTCAGCTTTGCATGCATAATGAAAGGGTAGTTATTTTTATCGGTTAGCCGTGGCTGATTTGTCTTGTTGATGGTGACCCTGCCTTTGGGCAGTGTGTAGTACTATACGAGTCATCGTTGCCCCTACGGAGTCCGGGGAGGATGTAAGGGCACGACAGTTTCGCTAGGGGAGGTATCGAGGGCGACTAGCGAGACAGTAGAGAGTGATCAAAGGTCACCCGTCCTCTCCGCCAACATCAGTGCAACGGGCATAGGTAGAGATAGAGACAAAAAGGCACTGATGGGCTTACTGATGCCCTTAGCTCGGGTATTAATTAAGCATAGGCTGGCAGCCCGAGTCTTGAAACTTCAATTCTTATTATGACGTAGGTGACATATGCTGATAATATTGACACTAGATACATCTTAGGTGACATCCAATGAAATATACGTCTGTACTTATTATTGTTGTTTTATTGCTTTCTATAAACTGATTTACACAAATCAAATGAAAAATAATGATTAACAACCCAAGGCATCCTAGAGTACTCCTCCTAGCCTTTGATTTTCTTATTTGGTTTAGAGCCGTAATTTCGCACTAGGTCGCAAGGCTGAGCACACCGCGTTCAATGTGTGTGCAGGTGCAGACGTTCTAGACGAGACCGTTGACGAAGAGCTCAGTGCGAAAGGTATACGGTCGCCGTTATGAGTTTCGTATGTCGCTAATATCGGTCTTAGATTTGTATTATAATATATCGGGACTGTACTAAGATGTTATTTGAAAATGTGGGTGTGTGTGTATTGTGATATTTTTATTTATGCCTGGTATGGGTCATAGGGCCCATACGGCGGTTACCACGTGTCGTCCTGCGGGTCGGGGCGTGACAATTAAAGTGGTATCAGAGCCTAGGTTTATAGACCAAGGGATTTTGGGGCTTCGGCTCCGACTCTTCAGTATAAGGAAGTTAGTCTCGATATAATTAGGGTGGCCAGTTAGATAGTTGGTGGTACGGTCGTTTACCTATATCGTGACTATACGTACCGGAAGAGTTTACCTTACATTAATTTTATTGCATATGAACTGACCGAAGCCTGTTTCGTGTAGATGTCGGAAGTACCGCCGAGACGCAAACGGAGGAGGCCCCGAAAGCTCACAGAACCCCAGGATCATTCGACGGTCACCTCCCGTCCATCGGCAGATCCGTTAGCGCCACTCGCATCGGTACCAGCCGCTAGCGTTACCGGAGATTCCGATAGGGCACCAGTACCTACGATCCCCGAGCAGGCATCGTCTGGTACACGTCGGAGCTTTATTTCCCGTCGGACTTTGAGGTAGAGGACCGTAGCCACAGTGCCATCTGGGCAGACTCCTATATCATAGGGACAGCTGAACATGATAGCGGCAGCTATGGTCAGCATCATGACTCCCTCCCTGCAGCAGGAGCCGGGGGAGCTACAGACGATAGCACCTTCTTCGCCTCATGCCGCACCAGTAGCCCCACCAGTACCACCTGTAGTTCTGGCGGCTACTGCCCCAGCCGTTGCACCTGCTCCAGCTGATATTTGTGCAGAGACAGATCCAGTGGGAGGTACGGCGGTAGTTGCTACCCGTCCAGTAGGAGTACAGATGACTTATACCCGGGCTGATTATCAGACCTCGCTTGGGGAAGTTGCTACTCCGGTGCTCGGTACCCGAGTTGGTAGACCGTTAGCCGCTTGGGTGAGAGATGCTCGGCATCTAGGTTGTGTCACATTTTCTGGATCATCAGACCCCCAGATAGCCCGGTCATGGATTAACAATGTCCGCAGTATCACTGCTGATTTGGAGTTATTAGATAGAGACCGGCTTGGAGTGGCACTCTATCAAGTGGACGGGGATGCTGAGACCTGGCGAGAGGAGCTAGAGACCCGTTATTCCGTAGGACAGACGTGAGACATCTTTCTGGATGAGTTCCACGAGCGTTTCTACATAGAGCTCCAGCATGATCTGAAGATATAAGAGTTCTTGGAGTGTACACAGGAATGCAGATCTGTGTCAGAGTGTGTGGTGGAGTTTAACCGGTTGGTCTCCCTGGTACCCTATGTGATTCCATCTGATAGATATCTTTGTCTGCGTTTTATTCAGGCATTGGATGACCACCTTCGTATTAGGGTGTGAATACTTAACTACACTACTTTTCAGCAATTGGTGGATAAATCCCTGTTGACTGAGAGGATGATCCAGACGACTCGTACACGAAGGGAGGGGCATAAGAAGAAGAGATCAGCATCACACAGGGGTCGAGGTAACTTTAGGGACAGATAGACTGGCACAGTACCATCAGTTGCCTTAGCTGCAGGAGGGGCTCCATTTAGGGGCCGATTTATACAGAGGACTGAGCAGCGTGGTCGGCAAAGTCAGGCGCATCCCCCGCCGTCAGTATATAGGGCCTCTCAGATGCACCATACCCCACCGTTGGCCCCATGTACCTTCTGCCACATGACTCTCATCGGGTTGTATCGAGAGGTCTCATGCTATTAGTGTGGACAGAAGGGGCACATTCGGCCCAACTGTCCCCAACGGAGTCAGATGGGCGGAGCTCAGCAATCGGCCATCCATCCTGCATCTGCGGGTCGTAGTCGCCTGCCCACACCGATTCCCCCTGTTGCACCTATGACGGGAAGATGACCTGCCACCAGATCTAGTCCACACTCCCAGAGGCCGCCCCAGCGCACCCAGACTCGCATCTATGCACTGGACAGCATCGACGCACAAGCCAACCCGAATGTAGTCACCGGCAACACCTCGCATGCTGATGCCCCTTGAGTTATCTTATTTTGGAGATTGAATAGTTGAACTTGATAAGTTGATGATGTGTTGGTTTTTGGAACTAAAACATGTTTTCGTTTAGTTGAACTATATTTAACTTGCCATATGTGTTGTTTGTGTGATGGTAGATTATGACATATGCGGTTATTTGCTGCATGGGCTCGTATTCTCATTGATACTGGGTCACATCGGTCTTTTATTAGCTCAGAGTTCGCCAGACGAGCCGATATACCTCTTACCCCGTTAGAGTTAGAGTTGATTGTCGGCACTCCCTTGGGGGAGAAGATTTTACGGGATCAGGTGTATCGGTCCTGTCCTATTATGATACAGGATGTCACTCTTGAGGCAGACTTGATTCCACTGGATATGACAGACTTTGATGTGATCCTCGGTATGGACTAGTTGACAGCATATAGAGCCCTGGTGAGTTGCTTCACGAAGTCAGTGTCTTTCGTTAGATCGGGACCACCGGAGCTCGTATTCGAGGGAGATCGTCGAATCCCACCGACCACCATTATATCCGCTCTTACGGCGTAGAGATACATCAAGAAAGGATATCAGTATTTTCTAGCACACGTGGTGGTTAGCAGCCAGTCGGATAGGCGGATGGTGGATATTCTTGTAGTCCGTGAGTTCCCAGATGTGTTCCCTGAAGATCTGCCTGGCCTACCTCCGGATCGAGTGTTAGAGTTTTGCATCGATCTTGCTCCTAGGACAATGCCGATCTCTAGATCCCCATATCGCATGGCACCGGCAGAGTTGAAGGAACTCAAGCTACAGTTGCAGGACTTGGTGGACAAGGGGTTCATACGACCTAGTGTCTCCTCTTGGGGCGCACCTATTCTATTTGTGAAGAAGAAGGATGAGACCATGAGGATGTGCATTGATTACAAGCAGCTGAACGAGATCACCATCAGGAACAGGTATCTGCTTCCCCGTATCGATGATTTGTTTAATCAGTTACAGGGACCTCGAGTTTTCTCGAAGATTGATCTGAGGTCAGGGTATCATCAGTTAAATATTAAGGACTCGGATATTCCGAAGACAGCATTTCGGTCACGGTATGGACACTATGAGTTCCTAGTCATGTCTTTTGGACTCACAAATGCTCCCGCAGCCTTAATGGATCTGATGAACCAGGTTTTTCATGAATATTTAGATAAGTGTGTCATTTTCTTCATAGATGACATACTTATCTATTCAAAGAGCCCGAAGAAGCATACGAGATATCTCCGACTTGTCATTCAGATGTTGAGAGATAATCAGCTTTATGCTAAGTTCTCTAAATGTGAGTTTTGGCTGACTCAAGTTGGATTTCTGGGGCACATTATATCAGTGAGGGCATTCAGGTTAATCCGACAAAGATCGAGGCAGTGACTAAGTGGGAGCAGCCTAAGAGTCTCATAGAGGTTCGTAGTTTCCTTAGGTTAGCTGGGTATTATCGACGATTTGTGTAGAATTTCTCCCGTATAGCAGCGCCGATGACCAAATTGACTCGGAAGGATGTCAAGTTTCAGTGGGCCCCGGAGTGTGAGCAGAGTTTTTAGGAACTTAAGACCCATTTGACCACCGCTCCGATACTCACCCACCCAGTCAGCGGTACAGAGTATGTGGTATTCAGCGATGCTTCGAAGCAAGGATTAGGCTGCGTACTTATGCAGAGTGGACGGGTAATTGCCTATGCTTCGCGTCAATTGAAGAAGCACGAGGTAAATTATACGACTCATGATTTAGAGTTAGCAGCTATTGTTCTGGCTCTTAAGATTTGGTGACACTATCTATACGGGGAGAAGTGTCATATTTTCATCGACCATAAGAGCCTACAGTACTTGTTGACATAGAGGGAGTTGAATCTCAGGCAGCGCCGCTGGTTAGAGTTAATCAAGGATTATGACTTGATTATCGACTACCACCCAGGGAAGGCTAATGTTGTGGCAGATGCTTTGAGCGGAAAGTCATCCGCCACTTTGGCGTATATTCGCACTGCCTACCTACCTTTGCTGCGTGACTTGAGATTTCTGGGGGCGGAGCTACAATGTGACTCGTAGGGTGGGTTACTGGCACAGTTTGCTGTGCGACCCACTTTATCAGATCGGTTGACAGAATTACAGAGGACAGACTCCGCGTTGAGCAAGGTGATCCAAAGAGTACAGGATGGTCAGGGTCAGGATTTCAGACTCAGAGATGACGGCATGCTGGTACTGAATGACAGGATCTGCGTACCCAATGATGAGGATCTACGATGGCAGATTCTGGAGGAGGCACACAGTTCCGCTTATACTATTCATCCCGGTAGTACGAAGATGTATCGTACTATTCGACAGACGTATTGGTGGTCGGGCATGAAGCGGGACATAGCTGATTTCGTAGCTCGATGCCTAGTGTGCCAGCAGGTTAAGGCGGAACATCAGAAGCCGGCAGGGACTTTGCAGCCTCTTCCGATACCGGAGTGAAAGTGGGAGCACATCACTATGGACTTCGTAGTCGGGTTGCCGCGCACCCAGAGATATCATGATGCTATCTGGGCGATCGTCGATCGACTTACATAGTCCGTCCACTTCTTACCGATCGAGATTTCGTATTCATTGGAGAGGTTAGTCAGGCTATACATCAGTGAGATTGTCCGCCTTCATGGAGTGCCGGTATCTATTATTTCGGATCGAGATCCTAGGTTCACATCTAGATTCTGGTTGAAGTTTCAAGAGGAGCTGGGTACATCATTGAGGTTTAGCACCGCATTTCACACGCAGACTGATTGACAGCCAGAGCGTACCATTCAGACGCTGGAGGATATGTTGAGAGCATGTGTGCTTGAGTTTATTGGTAACTGGGACACATACATTCCTTTGGTAGAATTTGCCTATAATAACAACTATCAGGCCAGTATTGGTATGACTCCCTACGAGGCTCTATATGGCAGGCAGTGTCGGACTCCCTTATATTGGAGTGAGGTGAGACGACTGATGGGTATGGAGTTGATTGATGAAACCGTAGCCAAGGTCAATGTCATCCGAGACAGGCTGAAGACAGCTCAGGATCGACAGAAGAGCTATGCAGATCATCGCCGCCGGCCTCTAGAGTTTGCGGTTGGGGATATGGTTTTTCTAAAAGTTTTCCCATGGAAGGGTATCCTTCGATTTCAAAAGAAAGGGAAGCTACACCCTAGATACATCGGACCCTTGCAGGTACTTGAGAGAGTTGGACCGGTGGCATATCGACTAGAGCTACCTGCAGACTTAGAGCAGATTCATGATGTCTTCCATGTGTCCATGTTGAGGAAGTACATATCAGATACATCTCATGTCCTCACGGCACCACCAATTCAGTTGAGAGAGGACTTGAGTTACGGGGTGCAGGCTGTTAAGATTATTGATCGGCGCATAAAGGTACTTCGAGGTAAATCTATTTCCCTGATAAAAGTCCTCTGGAGGAATGCTCATATCGAGGAAGCTATGTGGGAGACTGAGGCCCACATGCGGGCTCAACATCCCCATTTATTTGAGGGAGAGAGTATTTGAGTGTGATGTAAAAGGATTTTGGAACGTGTTACGCTGTAATATGAACATTTTTATATTGGATTTTTTTTTTTGGAGGACCAAAAATTTTTAAGGGGAGGAGTACTTGTAAACCCCTATCCCTTTATTTTTTAAAAAAAAAGAAAAAGAAGAAGGGGTCCGGTTCAGATGAATCGGCTAGCCGGTCGGTCCAGCTGAACCGGCTTGGACCCGGTTCGAAGGGGCGAAGCGAGCGAGAAGAGCCGAAGGCTCTTCCCCCTCGCGTCTTCGTCCCCGACCTCGCGAGCAAGCCGTCGCCCTCTTCCGCAACCGAGCAGCACCGACGCCTCCCATTTCGCCGTCGGTCGCTGCCCGCCGTTCGTTGGCGGCCGACTATTTTCGTCGCCCGCCGCGCACCACTCCCCGGCAGAAAGGGGAGCTCCGCGACGCCCCCTCCTTCCTCTCTTTCATGACCATCCGCAGCAGAGCAGCTGTCACTGTCCGCTCGCCGTTCCGCGCCCAGATCGCCGGCGTATCGTCTCCTCCGCTGCAGTTGGAGACGCTCGCCCCCGCTGCACCCTCGCGAGCTGCCGTCGACCCCCGACGCCAACGCAGCAGGCGACGATTTCCGCCGCCGCTGCTCGCTCGATCACAACACCACCGGCGAGCGGTGGAGCTACGAATCCACCCGCCTCGCCGGCCGAAGCTTCCTCCCCTTCTTCCCCACGCATTCGCGAGATAGGTAGCTCCGTTTCCCCCCTGTTATAGGCGGTTTCGCCCTCCGATAATCGCGCCCTAGAGTTCGCCGGCGACGCCACCAAAAATGGTTTTTTAAGCATTGACGGCCGGAGTTTTCGCAGGTCATCGCTGGTTTCCACCTGTGCGAGGAGTTGCGGAGCTCGCCGTCAAGTTGGTTGCTGGTTTCGCGAGCTCCGGCGAGGTGGCAGCTAGGGTTCCGGCGGCCGGCGGTGGGTTTTCCGGCGAGGAAAAGGGATCGGTTGAGGTATCCCCTCTTTTCTCCTTAATCACGATTAGTGATTAATTAAGCATGCTTAGGGTTAATTAATCAAGTTTAAGTTAATTTAACTATGATTTAGAGTTAATTTAATGAACTTGAATGGGTTGAACCGAATTGAAGTTAGTTGGATTGGGTTTGAGTTAAGTTTGGGTTCAGGTTGAGTTTAGTTGGGTGAGCTGAATCAATTAATTGAAATTAGTTCGAGGTCGAGTTAAACCCAATTTGATTGGGCTGGCTGGACCGGATCCGAGTCGAACCAAATTAAATTGAACCGGATCCGAGTCGAACCAAATTAAATTGAACCGAACTCGGATTAGGATGGGTTGGAGGTGACTCGATCGAACCGAACCAGCTGGGGCTTGGGTCCGACTCAAGTTAAGCCGGATCAACAGTGACCGGTTAGCTTTGACCGGGTCAACAGCGTTGACTGGTCAGCGTTGACCAGGTCAACCGTTGACCAGTCAAAAATAATAATAAAATAATAAAATAAAAATAATTTAATTTTTTTATGAGTATGATTAGGTGATTAAAATAGTTAATTAAGATTTAATTAATCTAATAAGTGCTAATAGGTTTTATTTGGGTTTTGGATTTTTCATATGGACATGGGCTAGATAATAAGAATTTAACCTTAAAGGGGTTGAGCTAATTGGGTTTGGGTTAGTTTTATGAATTAGAATAGATAATTAAATTGGGATAGATCTAAATAAATTGGATAACTTAAATTTTCAATTAATTAGATTTTTATAGAGATAATTCTTAGGAATGATATTAAACTTATTCTAAATAGAATTTATTATTTAGAAATATTATTTTGGTTCGCAAGCTATATTACGATCGATACGTTCGAGCTTCAATTGGATTGGTTTCGAAGCTCCGATCGCGATTCAGGTGCGTTGGTTCACCGATATAGGATTTATTCAAGCTAGGAAATTCCTGCTGAGGTTTTCTTAGGAAATTCTTGGATGTCTTAAATATAATAAAATATAATGCTTGATAAGATTTGACATGTCTGTATGTTAGTTTAATTTATTTTTGTCTAACATGTATGATATACCATGATCACAATGCTAAGTTTTTAATATGTCGTAATATCTTGTCGTGTATGTTTTACTATTTTCCATGTTATGTTCAATACAACTATCATGCAGACATATATATAAATAACGACATGTTAGGACCCCTTGGCGACATCACCGCAACTTAGACAGAAAGGGGCATTTCTCATATGCCTCGGTTGACCGCCGCGTACCGACGATGGTCAAACGGTGACGTCTCGCTTCGCACCACTCTTGAGGCTATACATAGCTTAGATACTGGGAGTTGGTAGGGAAAGGGACCGTACGAACTCCAATGTCGTACTAGACCAGAAATATGGAGTGGGTTCCTACCCGAAAACTTATACTCGCACGGATGTCATTTAGGCGACTCCGTGATAGTCCTGAGATGGCTAGCGAGGATGAGCCCTACCATGGACTTGGCACCGATGGAGTCGAGGTTGCCACAGCCCATTGTGCGGATATGCGTCAATCTCGGTCAACATCGTCTGCTATTGGACTGGAAAGGTGATTCCCTATGCGACGCCTTGGACAGTGGATCCGTAGACCACGCGGCTATCATCCATGACATTCTGCAGATAGTCGGATGAGTAGTCCGGATCCTATGGTAGTTATTTTTATCGGTTAGTCGTGGTCGATTTGTCTTGTTGATGGTGACATTGTCTTCGGGCAGTGTGTAGTACTACACGAGTCGTCGTTGCCCCTACGGAGTCCGGGGAGGATGTAAGGGCACGGCATTTTCGCTAGGGGAGGCATTGAGGGCGATCAGCGAGACAGTGGAGAGTGATCAAGGATCACCCGTCCTCTCTGCCAACATCAGTGCAGCGGGCATAGGTAGAGACAGAGACAGAAAGACACTGATGGGCTTACTGATATCCTTAGCTCGGGTATTCATTAAGCATAGGCTGGCAGCCCGAGTCTTGAAACTTCAATTATTATTATGACGTAGGTGACATATGCTGATAATATTGACACTAGATACATCTTAGGTGACATCCAATGAAATATACGTCTGTACTTATTATTGTTGTTTTACTGCTTTCTATAAACTGATTTACACAAATCAAATGAAAAATAATGATTAACAACCCAAGGCATCCTAGAGTACTCCTCCTAGCCTTTGATTTTCTTATTCGATTTAGAGCCATAATTTCACACTAGGCCACAAGGCTGAGCACACCGCGTTCAATGTGTGTGCAGGTGCAGACGTTCTAGACGAGACTGTTGACGGAGGGTTCAGCGCGAAAGGTATACGATCGTCGTTATGAGTTTCGTATGTCGCTAATGTCGGTCTTAGATTTGTATTAGGATATATCAGGACTGTACTAAGATGTTATTTGGAAATGTGGGTGTGTGTGTATTGTGATATTTATATTTATGTCTGGTATGGGTCGCACGGCCCATACGACGGTCGCCATGTGTCGTCCAACGGGTCAGGGCGTGACAGCATCGTTGGAAAATTGGCATCGTCGTCCGGTTCGCGTGAAGGAGGAGAGAGAGTGAGAGAGAGATGGAGCGCGCGCGAGCTGCGGTGGGAAGAAAATATGAGGTTTTTTTTCTAATTAATTAATTAAAATCTTAAATCCTAGATTAAATCTTGACTGTCCAATTGACCAATCAAACGACATCCAAATTACGATCCGTCTGCGCCGTTGGATTCCTGATCAAAAATGCTAACTGATGGTATAATTTTCACATCAAAATATCATACTTCAAAAATCAATATGATTTTACAAATAAGTCCTTTAAAGAATTTCTTTTACAATTAAATTCTCCAAATACTAAAATTACTCTATTGCCCTTATTCAAAAATCACGAGTCTCACGAGATCTCTTGCATAATATGAATATATCAAATAGCAACATAACATAAGTATAAATATCAATATCATACATGTAATAGCATCATACATATACTAGCATAACATAACTTTCAACTCACATTAAATCACATACTAATTAAAATATATAATAAAACAAATATATAACTTATCAGCATATACAATAAATAACGACCCTTAGGACTCAGCACTGTAGTAGACCATAAATTTAAAACCATAAACCCTCACCTGAGTCTCAAGGCAAATCCTTAACAAAAATCACAATTTGGTCATGATTCTTAAAAGCAAGCAAGCAATCAATCAATCAATCAGGTAAAGCAATTCCTTCCTACTTCAACACAAATCACAGCCTCACCATAATTTGTCGAGCAATAGCACAACAACACAAATCTCCTAAAATAAAATAAATACAACCAAATAAATATACATAAGCAACACAGCTTAACAATCTTCCTAACTACCCTTACTACTCACAACCTCACATCAATTTTTATTTAATCCCTTTTTAACCAACTAAATAAATTAACAAATTTGATAAACACATCAACCACAATCAAATATCAAAGCATTCCTAGACACATCTATAAAGTATATTACATTTAAGTTATACTACAAGACTATAAATTAAATATCATCTTCATAAATAAATTATACTAACAATTATTGTTACACTATACCACCTTAATTAATCTAAAAATAATTTTAATCATTATGTGAAAAATCTAATTACACCAAATAAATTGGTACAATCCCAAATTATCCAATTTCCCTAATTAGAAAAATCTAAATAACCTAATTATCGAAACATAAATTTATAAATTCTGTAAAAATCATAATTAAATTATTTTAATTATATTTAATATAAATTTAATAAAATAGCATCTACTAAAATATTCTTTCATGCATATCACCTACAAATAAATCATTTAACCCCTAAATTAATCTGAATCATCTTTATTAAATTAAAACTCTACTTAAAAATTCTAATTAAATTACAAAAATTACATCAAATTCTGACATGATTTACGCACTTAAAACTCTAAACCCAACCATAAATAATTTAAAAAATAGCACCTAAAATTCGCTAAAAATTTTAAATTAATTCTTTAAAGTCTAAAACTCACTAGCTAACCTATGCCACGTTGAACATGACCAAACTGAGCATAAAATCACAAAACCAGGCTAAACTCATGTCAGACCATAGCCGAACTGGCCGACTGCCAAATTGGACCGAACAAAATCGGACCAGCGCACGCGTGACACACGTGCGGTCTACTTCGCTCACCCTTTCACCTTCATTCAAGCCCCGCCATCGCTGCAACGCCGATCACCTTAGCTCCACTACTGCAGGCGTGCTGGAAACACCGTGCACAAGCTTGCCTGAACTTCCTCCACCCACCAGCCACCTCCTCTCATCACTGGTAGAGCCCAAGAGCCCCCACGACCCATCGGTGCCTGCTATTCCCTTGCCGCGGGTGAAACTGTCATTCCCAGCCGCCGCCATGTCTCTCCCGCCATGGCCACCACTCCATATTAACTCCACAGAAGTCGAATCGCGTTCAGAGAGCTCGCCGCGGAAGGAGGAACGATGGTCGCGCTCCTCACCGGTGAAACCGACGGAAACAGGGGAAATCCCTTGTTCACCGCTTCCCACGCTATGTCAGCTTGCCAGAGCTGCCTTCCACGCCGTGTTGGCCCCTACACCGACGCACAGACGGCCTCAAGCCCTCCTCGTCGCACACGTTGGCCGCTGGAGTGGAGAGAGCTCCTACGTTGCCGTCACTCGCGGGCGGGTTTTTAAAAATAATTTTTTTTCTTTTTCTTCTTCTCTCTTCTTTTCTATATTTAAAATTTTAAAATTAAATTTTTTTCTTTTCCTTTTTCCTTATTTATTTTTTTATTTTTATTTTTATTTTCTAATTTATTTTATTTTTATTTAATTTATTATATTATTATTTTAATATTATAATATATTTTTTGGAAAGAAAATTGGATTTACATGATGAATGTAGGTCGAAGAAGGGATACACAGATCAAAAGGACAAGTGCCGAAATGGTTGGAAAACGTGGCTTAATATCCATGGGTGCTCCGTGGAAGTCGGCATTGGAGATGGAGAGATCCACCATGGATGCCGCCGGAAAGAGGGAAGTTTTAGTTTCTACCTCTTTGCAAGTTCTTGAGACAGCAATCGGATCGACGGTGGCTAAGATCGAGTTGGTTCAGAGAAAGGAAGCAAAGAAGGCAGAAAGGAGGTCGCAGGAGCTCACGCAGGGACGCGATAGGTTCTCCCAGAACTTCGTCTCCGAGGTCAAGCTGGTTCTGCGAAGGGAAATGGAGGCGGAAGTGAAATTGAAGGATCTACCCGAGGCACTAGATAAAGTAAAGGCGAATCAAGCCAAATCGATAGTGAAATCCGCGAGCGTGGAGTTGGAGAAGGATCATCCAGCATCTTATTCTAATTATGAGGAGGAAGCCTGTTGTTCAGGAATTCGCAGAGGAAGTTGAAGCACAGGAGATCGACTTCATGGCATTGCAGAAAGAGGACTTCATCTGCATCGCAAAGTTAGCCGTGCAGGTTGAGCACTACAACGAGATGGTGGACTCGATGAAGAAGGTGGCAAGGTTGGATGTCGAGCTCACGGTGGAGGAACGGAACCTAGATGGTGGGTTCAGTGAATTGCTCCTAAACAACATGTATGATGATGGTGCTGTAAGACAACTATTGCACAGCCAGGTAAATAGAGGGATGTGTGCAGCTTGATGGCCGGAGGATAAGGAGGTGCTTCGACTCTCAGCCTTCTCGAGGAGTTGAAGAAGGTTAAAGCTGAGAATTTGCAGCTGAAGGAGATGTTGCTGGACAAGGAGAATGAGTTGCAATGCATTAGTCAGACAAATGCTGACATCAAAAGTCAAAAAGATGCAGCCATGGAGAAGGTCAAAGAACTCTCCTTTTTGCTCGCCAAAGGCACGACCAGTAAATCTCATCAAGAGATTGGTCAAGTATCGAGAGATTTGATCGAGCACTGATGAGGACATCGTTGGTTCACCCGTGCAAGATTCAATTATCATAGAAGGCCCAATTACACGCGCCCGTGCACGACGCTTAGGACGGCAGGTGAATTCTTTTCTTGGGCAATTTAATTACTTAATTACAGAACAAATGATATTACCTAATTATTATTGTTTACTTGTCACTACATGCAAGGAAACACATGGAGGAATTACTTATATGGAAGTTGCATGAATTACTCATATGAAAGTGTATGAGTGAATGAAGATTTATTCAAGAATCAAATCTTCATCAAATATTTATTGAAGAGCAAATCAAGGAAGAAGATTTATTCAAGAGCAAATCAAGGAAGATTTATTCAAGATCAAATCTTTCTCAAATATATATATTCAAATCTTCATGAAGAGATTTATTTTTTCAAATTTCGTAGCTAACAAGAGGAGGATATTTATATATTTATTTTTCCTATTTTAGTGAAATAAAATATGGAAAAACGTGCCATATTTTATCTATATATTGGGTGGGACGTGCACTATTGAAAAGGGACTTTGATTTTTGCTTTAGCCACCACTTTTGTAATGCTTTTGCTACAAACTTGAAGTCTACTTTCTTAATCACTTTTTGAATGATCCTTCCGCTGTTGCTCTTTCAATTCTCTTGAATTGTTTGTGCCGTTCTTCGTGAACGGGTCAATCGTGTTTGACACGGTTGATAACCAACTGAGGAGTGGTTTAGCGATTGCGAGGTTGCTGGTCGCGTTCCTTGATCATGGTTAGCCTCCCCTTCGTCAAAGTCACGACTCCCCCTATCTTAAGGATTTCTCCTACGACGGAAGATCGGGACCAACTTGCTTGCACGCATCTTAAGTCGAGGCGTGTGCATATCAGGTGGTATCAGAGCCTTCGTTGCCTGTAGGAATTCATCTATCCTTTATTAGATTCTCTTTTATTTTCCCTACATCAAAAAAAAAATCCTTCTCTTGAACTTCTATCTCGTACCCGTCATCATTTTTTTTCCCATCTTTTATTGTTCTTTTTCTTTATTATCTCCAATTTTTCGTTTGATTGTTGAGATAAATAAAAAATAAAAAAAAAAGTATTGTTTGGCCAAAAGGAGAAAAAAGAGGGAGTAGTTTTCAGTAAGGAAAAAAAATAGGTGGAGAAATGGAGGAGTAAGCTTTCGGCGAGTAGAAAATATTTTATTCGAATTTTAATTTTCTTGCACTTATTCTTCTTTTTGACACCTTATACCTTCCTTGATTGAGTTAATTTTGCAATCCGAATTTTAATTATAATTATCCTTGCATTTTTTCTTCCTTTTGTCACCTTCTACCTTGCTTGATTGAGTTAACTTTGTAATTTCTTAAATTTTTATCTTCTTCTCTTTGCTCCAAATATATCCCCACCTAGAGCTCCCTAAAATTAACCTTGAACACCGTGTTCTGGCACTTTTGCAATCGCTTTATTCACTCCGTGTTGAAAGTTATCACGAACCAGCAAACACACGAGCAATTTTTGAGAAGGGTTAGAGCTTCAGGTGGTAAGGTTAGTGAGGATTGTGAGTTTTTCGAAATAATTTACTAGTTTTGTGGAATTTCTCTTTTGTCTTACTAACAATGTCAGGATCGAGAAGTCCTCGTGATGTTTCTTATGAGGGGGAAGATGGGTCCCACTCATCAATAATATCATTGTCTCCACGTTCTCAAGCTTTGATGGCTCATGTTACAAACACCTTCAAACAAATATTATCTGATCAAGTGCTTGTGCGCTTGAACGGGTTGGAGAATCGTCTCGGTGGAATTGAAACGCGACTTGATCAAGTGGAGCGAACTCCTCCACGACGACACCCACCACCTCGAGTTCCTCGAGGACGAGTTGAAGCTAATAATAATGTTGCTGCTGCTGCTCCATTCGAACCAAGAGGAAATCTGAACGCTGCATTTCAAGAAGCTGCTGATGAAGAGTTAAATGATAATTATGTGGCTGATGATGAAGTTGCCTTGGAATTGTATCAGCGCCGCCCCGCACGGGGAGTGGGAGTTGACGGAGGTCATGCACGTCACCGTAACGAAGAAAGAAGAAATGATGCATTGGGTAAAATTAAATTCATTGTTCCTAGTTTTGATGGAAAGTTTAATCCAGAAGCTTATCTTGATTGGGAATTATTATTTGAGCAAAAGTTCAGCTGTCATCATTACCTAGAAGAGTATAGAGTACGTACAGTAACTACTGAATTTATTGGTTATACTTCTATCTGGTGGAGTCAAATTCGACAAAGAAATGGAGCTCCTCGTACTTGGGATGATTTGAAGCGCTTAATGAGGTCCAGGTTCGTGCCTTCCTATTTTGAAAGAGAATTACTTAATAAATTTCAAAGATTGAATCAAGGAAACAAGTCTGTGGAAGAATACTATCAAGAGTTGCAGGTGGGAATGCTACGTGCTAATGTGCAAGAAGATGATAATGCAAAGATGGCTAGATTCTTGGGAGGATTGAATGGAGAGATACAAGATATCATTGATTTCCAGAACTACAATTCTTTTGATCAACTATTTCATTATGCATGCAAAGCTGAAAGGCAAGTTCAAAGGAGGAAGCAACCATACAAAGCTAGTCGTAGCTATTCTAGTTCTTCCATGCCTTGGAGGGATACCAATCAGCAACAAAAGAGTGTTGGTCATTCTAGCAAGACTGCTGCACCCATTAGCCAAGGAAATTCAGGAAGCCGCCTTACTTCACCAACATCCAAACCTATTGATTCAAAAAAGACCATTGTTGCACATCCTCAGTTACATCTGCAGGAAGAATAAGGGAGATTGAGTGCTTCAAGTGTAAGGGAAAAGGGCATTATATGCATGATTGTCCAAATCAACGTACCCTTATCATTCGAGAAGATGGTGAGTACACATCGGCCAGTGAGGTTGAAGAGGGAGGTGGATCTGATTATGAGGAGTCTCAACATATTTCGGGGTCAGAACCAGAAGAGATCACTTTTGATACAAGCCATGCAAGCCTTGTTGTTCGTCGTGTTCTTAGCTCCCAGATGGAGAAGGCAGAAAATGGACAGCGTCACAATTTGTTCCAATCCAAATTTGTGACCAAGGAGCATTCTTGTAAGATCATAATTGATGATGGAAGTTGCAATAATATTGCAAGTTCAGAGATGGTTGGAAAGCTTGGCCTAACCACAAGATTACACCCGCAGCCATACTACATTCAATAGCTCAATTCTTGTGGAAAGTTGAAGGTAACAATGATGGTACGTGTTCATTTTTCTGTTGGTACCTATTCTGACTTTGTGGACTGTGATGTGGTGCCAATGCAAGCTTGTGCGTTACTACTTGGAAGACCATGGCAATATGATAAGGATGCTACACATTATGGGCGTTCCAACAAGTACTCCTTTATGCACAAAGATAAGAAGGTCGTGTTGGTTCCAATGACACCGGAAGAACTTCTCAAAGATGATTTAGATAGGGCTGAGTGTGAGAGAAAAAAAAAGGAGAGGTGTGACATTCACAAAAATAATATTGAGAGTCATCAACCCAAAATGAGAGAAAAGAAAGAAAAATGTGAGAAGAAAAGAGAGATACCAATGAAGGGACAAGTTCTATTAGCTACCAAAAGTGAGATGCGAGAGTTAGAAACCAATCCCCAAGAGTGTTTTGCACTTGTATGCAAGGACGCTCTATTTTCTACTAACTCTTTACCCTCTTCTTTGTCTGTTTCGATTATTTCTTTGATGCAGGAGTTTGCTGATGTATTCCCAGATGAGATACCTGCAGGGTTGCCACCATTGCGGGGGATTGAGCATCAAATTGATTTGATTCCAGGAGCATCTCTGCCTAATCGTCCCCCATACCGTACCAATCCCGAGAAGACAAAGGAAATTCAACGCCAAGTACAATAACTCCTAGATAAAGGATATGTGCATGAAAGCTTAAGTCTATGTGTTATTCCTGTTTTACTTGTGCCAAAGAAAGATGGATCATGGAGGATGTGTATAGATTGTCGAGCTATCAACAATATTACGGTACGTTATCATCACCCTATTCCTCGATTAGATGATATGCTTGATGAATTGTGTGGTTCTACTATCTTTTCTAATATTGACTTGCGTAGTGGTTACCACCAAATTAGAATGAAGCTAGGTGATGAATGGAAAACTGCTTTTAAGACTAAATTTGGATTATATGAGTGGTTAGTTATGCTATTTGGTCTTACAAATGCACCTAGTACATTTATGCGCTTAATGAATGAAGTGTTGAGAGCTTTTATTGGAAAATTTGTGGTAGTTTACTTTGATGACATATTAATCTATAGCAAGTCTTTGGATGAACATTTAGCACATATGCGACAAGTTTTGATTGCTTTGAGAGATACACGTTTGTTTGTTAACCTCGAGAAGTGTATATTTTGCACGGATCGAGTCGTATTTCTTGATTTTGTTGTGACTGCGCAGGGTATTGAGGTGGATGAGGAAAAGGTGAAAGCTATTCGAGTTTGGCCAACACCTACATCAGTCACTCAAGTGCGGAGTTTTCATGGACTGGCAAGCTTTTATCGTCGATTCGTAAAGGATTTCAGCTCACTCGCCACACCCCTTAATGCGTTGACAAAAAAGAACATACCTTTCAAGTGGGAAAAAGCGCAAGAAGATGCCTTCAATTTGCTAAAAGATAAGTTAACCAATGCACCACTTTTACAACTTCCTGATTTTGATAAAACTTTTGAGATAGAATGTGATGCTAATAGTATTGGAATTGGAGGTGTTCTTATGCAATATAGGAAACTCATTGCTTATTTTAGTGAAAAGCTTAGTAATCCAACTTTAAACTACTCAACATATGACAAGGAATTATATGCATTGGTTAGAGTATTAGAAACATGACAACATTATCTCTGGCCAAAAGAATTCATCATATATTCAGACCATGAATACTTGAAACATATTAATAACCAAAGTAAATTAAATCGTAGACATGCTAAGTGGATCGAATTTATTGAAACTTTTCCATATGTTGTGAAATATAAGAAGGGAAAAGATAATCTAATTGTCGATGCTTTGTCTAAACGTTACTTATTGTTGTCCCAACTTGATTGCAAAATTCTTGGTTTGGAAATGTTAAAAGAATTATATGCTACTGACTTAGATTTCAAGGACATTTTCATGAAATGTAAAGAAGGGAGATGTTGGGCTAAGTATGTGTTGAATGGTGGCTATTTATTTGGAGCTAACAAGCTTTGTATTCCTGCAAATTCTGTTCGTCTTCTATTATTGTAGGAAGCGCATGGAGGTGGTTTGATAGGACATTTTGGGATACGTAAGACTGAGGATGTATTGGCCACACACTTTTATTGGCCAAAGATGAGGCGCGACATCGAGCGTTACGTGGGGAGATGCACAACTTGTCAAACAGCTAAGTCTCACTTAAACCCACATGGTTTATATAAACCTCTTCCTGTTCCCAAATTACCTTGGGAAGATATTTCAATGGATTTTGTATTGAGTATACCAAGGACTAAGAAGGGGAGAGATAGTATATTTGTTGTTGTTGATAGATTTTCTAAGATGACTCATTTCATACCTTGTCAAAAGAGCGATGATGCTACTCATGTTGTCGATTTATTTTTCAGGGAGATCGTGCGCCTACATGGAGTGCCGAGGACAATTGTTTCAGATCGTGATGCAAAATTTTTAAGCCACTTTTGGTAGACGCTTTGGGGTAAGATCAGGACAAAGCTGCTGTTTTCAACTACTTGTCATCCCCAAACGGACGGACAAACCGAGGTCGTTAACCGCACACTTGGTACCATGCTACGGGCGATACTCAAAAAGAACCTGAAGATGTGGGAGGAATGCCTACCACATATTGAGTTTTCCTACAACCGAGTTGTGCATTCTACTACCAAGTTCTGCCCATTCGAGGTTGTCTATGGCTTTAAGCCTGCTGCTCTAATTGATTTACTACCTCTACCACCAACAGAAAGAGGTAATCTTGATGCGGAGAAACGTGTTGAGATGATTCGTAAGATACATCAGATGACCAAAACAAATATTGAGAAGATGCAAATACAATATAAGAAGCATGCAGACAAAGGCAGAAAGAAAGTTATTTTTGAAGAAGGAGATTTGGTTTGGTTGCATTTGTGTAAAGATCGATTTCCAGAACAGCGCAAGTCCAAACTCATGCCACGAGGTGATGGTCCATTCAGAGTTATTGCGAAGATCAATGATAATGCCTACAAGCTGGAACTACCTAAGGATTATAGGGTGAGTAATACATTCAATGTGGCTGATCTATCACCATACTTGGGCGATGAAGATGAGCTGGAGTCGAGGTCGACTCCTCTTCAAGAAGGGGAGTATGATGAGGACATCGTTGGTTCACCCGTGCAAGATTCAATTACCATAGAATGCCCAATTACACGAGCCCGTGCACGACGCTTAGGACGGCAGATGAATTCTTTTCTTGGGCAATTTAATTACTTAATTACATAATAAATGATATTGCCTAATTATTATTATTTACTTGTCACTACATGCAAGGAAACACATAGAGGAATTACTTATATGGAAGTTGCATGAATTACTCATATGAAAGTGTATGAGTGAAGGAAGATTTATTCAAGAATCAAATCTTCATCAAATATTTATTGAAGAGCAAATCAAGGAAGAAGATTTATTCAAGAGCAAATCAAGGAATATTTATTCAATATCAAATCTTCCTCAAATATATATATTCAAATCTTCATGAAGGGATTTATTTTTCCAAATTTCGTAGCTAACAAGAGGAGGATATTTATATATTTATTTTTCCTATTTTAGTGAAACAAAATATGTGCCATATTTTGTCTATATATTGGGTGGGACGTGCACTATTGAAAAGGGACTTTGATTTTTGCTTTAGCCACCACTTTTGTAATGCTTTTGCTACAAACTTGAAGTCCACTTTCTTAATCACTTTTTGAGTGATCCTTCCGCTGTTGCTCTTTCAATTCTCTTGAATTGTTCGTGTCGTTCTTCGTGAACAGGTCAGTCGTGTTTGACACGGTTGATAACCAACTGAGGAGTGGTTTAGCGATTGCGAGGTTGCTGGTCGCGTTCCTTGATCGTGGTTAGCCTCCCCTTCGTCAAAGTTACGACTCCCCCTATCTTAAGGATTTCTCCTACGACGGAAGATCGGGACCAACTTGCTTGCACGCATCTTAAGTCGAGGCGTGTGCATATCAAACACTCAGTTGATTTGTTCGAGTTCAAGACTAGGAATAAGAACCAAGAAATAGAATTGCCATTCAATGAGTGAGACTCTGACATGTGGGAGGTGTTTGATTTAGAAATTGAGGCCACATATGAGTTTGATGCTGATTGGGTACAATTTGGCAAGAAGGTGAGAAACATCAAGGTCGAAAAGGATGAGTTCCACAATTACAATACTTGCTCAGAGTTGTCTTTTTCCAAGAACAAGGGATGCAAGTTTCGAGCTCGTGGTTCTACCTATAGTGGTGACTATGAGTGTGTTCTTCCAAATATAAGGAAAAAAAACAACAAGCTTAGGAGGGAGATTGTTATGAAATAAGCTTGTATTAGGAAATAAGCTCGTATTATTTACTCTTATGCTTGTTTTGTTTACGATTCATATTTATGTTTTGTAGTTTCTATGTAAGGAGAAGGTGGGAGAGTGTTTTCTATTCCTTCCCATTTGCTTTCCATTATTTTGCATTGTAGTTTACATGTAAGGTTAGTTTCTTTAAATATAGAGCGTGAGGGAACCACTGCAGCAGCTGCTCTCTCAAAATTATTCATCTCTGCTGTGAAAATGGAGTCTTTGGTTTTCTTCTTCTAATCAACAAGGAAAAAAAAGCTTACATATGCAGGCCCACACGCATATATATGTATATATTTATAGATAGCAATAACCAAAACTCGTACAGATGAGGAATGGACGAGATAAGGGTGATGCCCCCTGGCACGAAGGTCAACCCCTCAGCGGTGCTGTCATCATCTGCTTAAAACCCAAAATTACTAAAAAGAAAAAGGACCCCTTTTTTCGCGGACATCCTCATGCATTGCTCTCGATCAGCTAAATTGAAGACGAAAATGAAATGGACAAATAGATATTTAATTTGGCAGACAGAAAAAATGATACTTTAACAACCAACTGCAAGAACTTAGGCGAAAAGTGCTCAACCACATACATACTTTGCAAAGAACCGAAACCGAATTAGAACCCGACCAGAACAATCACATGCATATTTCTGCTTAAACACTTGCTCTGTTTAGGACGAAAGTGAAGGGATCTGTGTACTAGTTCATTTTGCGCTAACTTCAAAGTTCAGATTGGAAAAATAAGTAAGATGGCAAATATATGATGATAAGGGAAAGGGGAAAAAAGACAAACAAAGCGCACATTTTATTTTTGTTCACGCCAGCATTAGTTTACTTCTTTAAATAATTGGGGGAAAAAACCCAACGCAAAAGTTAAATAAGCACAAACCAATAACAAATATTATATGTTGCATGCTTTTCCCTCCTGCATCTGCAATCATGCATTTATGTGCTAATTTTCAGTTGCAATGGGTGCACTTGAAGATACTTATCCAATAATCTGTGACAACTGCCAGGTGCCACAGTCGAGCATCTACACGATATGTCTCAGCTATTTGTTAAAATATCAGCTGCAAGAGTTTTGCTAAGGAGTTCGTCAGTATCTGCAATCAACATGAAAGAACTATAAAGTATACTTCTACCTGATGGACCGGCGAAGATGCCTACTCCAGGAGCCGTGATATCAGGCTATCAAAGAATTAAGTTCTTTAATCCATTAATAATATATACAAAAAATAAATAAAGATACCTTGATTAGATCTGGCAAACTCAACCCTGGGCGCCATCCCTCCACCGCCTGCCATGCTCCTTACTGGGCAACTATTATACGTAAACTACTATACCTTCACCTTGGGAGATCTGTTGAAATATTATATGTAAACTATTGTTCTATTACGCCAGACCAAAAAAATTAGTAGATTACTCTGCAACGACGGATTAGTTTATTATCTGCGGCAGCACATTATAATCAACATGCACGCACAGCAAACCACCGGAGCAAGTGAACTCGAGAAGGCTCGGCCGCAGGTGGCCGAAGATTACCAACCGAAGAGATAGAAATTCATTACATGTATCTTTAATTTGCAGGTGCTACTTGATGGATGATCGATTACCTGAGTCAATAATCCCGATGATGACGGATCCCCAAAGTTGACCCTCCGAAGCAGTCCATCATAATGCAGCTGGTGTTCGTCGTCGTAAGGCATTGTGCACTTGAGTGAAGGTGTTTGGATTTATACTGACTACTTCCGGCAGCTCTAATACATGTTATACTTCTTTATGTTATATATATAACATGGAAATTGTTTACATATGATAATTATGGACCTGCAATGTATTATGCTTTAGAATCTGTAAGCATAGATGCAAAGCTTGGCAGTAGATATATATGTATATATCTACACGATTGAGCTTAGGGCTTCTTCCTTGCTGTGTATAATGATTATCATATTGCAGCATATATATATATATATGTATATATGTATACCTAACTAGCTTGGCAGTAGATATATATATATATCCCGAGAAAAGAAGAGAGCATATCATGGTGAGACGCAGTCACAAGGTTTGGATCTTCATATTTCCTTTCTCTCAGGGAGACTATGTATAACTGATGAATTATATATGAAGCATTTGTTAGTTACTGAATCATCTCCGATGCATTGCATACATTATAATAAAACTTCAAGTAACTTGGCTGTCGATTCAGTATCGGTGGCTGCTGCAGGTGCTCCCGCTTGGAAGGAGCTCAAAGTAAACAGGAGAGGCAGCAGAAGCATGGAGCTTGCAAGATTTCTACGCTGGGAACTCTTCCTCCATCTCATGGGCGGGTTTGATAAATGGAAGGGGCTATTTATATATTATATAGTGGGCATTCTACGATGGAAGGCGCTGTATATATATATAATATAGCCAGTTAATATTATAGTGGGCATTCTCCGCTGATTCCCTGCCCGGCTGCCCATCCACATGCGGCGACGTCGACATCCCCTACCCCTTCGGCATAGGCGACGGCTGTTACTTGGAAGCAACCTTCTCCCTAACTTGCGACGCCACCGACCAAGGCGAGAAGCCTTTCTGGCGGGATGTTGAGGTCGTCGACATCTCTGTGCCGCTGGGCCAGATTCGAGTGCTCAACCAAATCTCTTGGCAGTGCTACAATGTCACCACCAACTCCGTCGAAAACTCCACCTGGTATTTTACTCTGAAAAAAACTTCATTTAGATTCTCCGATGCGCTCAACAAGTTCACCGTCATGGGCTGCTACACCCTCGCTTATATCTATAACAACGACGAAGCAAACGAGAGGCCGTACCAAAGTGGGTGCGTCTCCACGTGTGGGAACGAACAGAGCCTCGTCGACGGCACATGCTCTGGAACCGGCTGCTGCCAGACCTCCGTACCCAAGAATCTCGACTACTACGAAGTCTGGTTCGACGAATCCTTCAACGCCTCAGGCATGGGGGATTTGGGCAATTGCAGCTACGCAGTCATGTTGGAGGCAAAGTGGTTTCAGTATCAAACATACTACAGCACGACGAACAAGTTCTTGGACGAAAATAACGGGAAGATGCCGGTGGTGCTGGATTGGGCCGTCGGAAATAGTCAAACCTGTGAGGTAGCACAAAGAAATCTGAGCTCTTATGCCTGCCTCAGTGAGAACAGCTTGTGCCTCAACTCCTCCAATGGTCCTGGATATCTTTGCAATTGCTCTAAAGGATACCAAGGCAACCCTTACCTCAAACACGGATGCCTGGGTACTGCATTATATCTGTACCCACCTTATCATTCATATATGCATTATCAATAGTCCTTTACGATTCTCTAATTTCTTATATTCTACTTGTGCGCTGATTTTTCATCTGATACGACTTTTAATTGATTCCAGATATCAACGAATGCGATGGCCAACATCCGAATCAATGCTCTTCTGGTGCGAGCTGCCAGAACCAACCAGGCAACTACACATGCTCTTGCCCTCGAGGAACGCACGGTGAACCTTACAATGGAACATGCACTGCGAACCAGAAACTCCCCTTAGTAGTGAAGGTGGTCATAGGTAATTACCATCGCTCTCCCTCAATTAATAATCTCTTCCACCACTAGCATATATCACTGACAGCATATGTTCCTATTTCTCCTTGAATGCTTATGCCAGTAGCTAGCTCTCTTCTTTCCTGATTACATTTTTTTTTTCTCTTAATGACAAATCTGCTCAAGAAATTAAGGTAATTTTTCATCTAGAATGGAGATGGTAGAAATTAAGAAGTGAATAGATTGATGCATGGAGACAAGTCTTTTACGACTATTCGGAAGAAGAAAAAAAGAAATAGTAAGTCATCGGTGGGTCGATAGACGTAGTCAACACTTGCATCGTCACCTCCTACGTCGTAATTAAATTATCTGAGCTGAGGAAATCAAAGTAACAGCAACAAATTATGATGGAGGTTACCCCTCCCCTACTGCATTACTACTCATATATAGCTTACTTGATGCTCGCTGTATATATATACCGATCCATCGCAATTTACACACACACAGAGAGAGAGAGAGAGGTTAAGGGGGAGTATGGATCGAGCCGGGTTGCTGTTAATTTATCGGCTATGCTTCATCATAATCCGACTGATGGTGGTGATAGCCGCCGGAGCAGCGGCCTCTGCTGCCTCCCTGCCCGGCTGCCCATCGACGTGCGGCGACGTCGACATCCCCTACCCCTTCGGCATCGGCGACGGCTGTTATAGGCCAGGCTTCAGGGTAATCTGCAACGAGACACTCATGAAGCCTTCCACGGGGAACATCGAGATCGCCAGCATCTCAGTGCCGCAGGGCCAGATTCGAATGCTCAACCCCATCTCTTGGCAGTGCTACAATGCCACCAACAATTCCGTCTACTACAACGCCTGGTCTCTTTCTCTGAAAAAAACTTCATTTAGATTCTCCGATGCGCTCAACAAGTTCACCGTCATGGGCTGCTACACCCTCGCTTATATCTATAACAACGACGAAGCAAACGAGAGGCCGTACCAAAGTGGGTGCGTCTCCACGTGTGGGAACGAACAGAGCCTCGTCGACGGCACATGCTCTGGAACCGGCTGCTGCCAGACCTCCGTACCCAAGAATCTCGACTACTACGAAGTCTGGTTCGACGAATCCTTCAACGCCTCAGGCATGGGGGATTTGGGCAATTGCAGCTACGCAGTCATGTTGGAGGCAAAGTGGTTTCAGTATCAAACATACTACAGCACGACGAACAAGTTCTTGGACGAAAATAACGGGACGGTGCCGGTGGTGCTGGATTGGGCCATCAGAAATAATCAAACCTGTGAGGTAGCACAAAGAAATCTGACCTCTTATGCCTGCGTCAGTGAGAACAGCGTGTGCCTCAACTCCTCCAATGGTCCTGGATATCTTTGCAATTGCTCTAAAGGATACCAAGGCAACCCTTACCTCAAACACGGATGCCACGGTACTACATTATATCTATACCCCCCTTATCATTCATATATGCATTATCTATAGTCCTTTATCTATTCTCTAATTTCTATATTCCACTTGTGCGCTGATTTTTCATCTGCTACGACTTTTAATTGATTCCAGATATCAACGAATGCGATGGACAACATCCGAATCAATGCTCTTCTGGTGCGAGCTGCCAGAACCAACCAGGCAACTACACGTGCTCTTGCCCTCGAGGAACGCACGGTGAACCTTACAATGGAACATGCACTGCGAACCAGAAACTCTCCTTAGTAGTGAAGGTGGTCATAGGTAATTACCATCGCTCTCCCTCAATTAATAATCCCTTCCACCACTAGCATATATCACTCACAGCATATGTTCCTATTTCTCCTTGAATGCTTATGCCAGTAGCTAGCTCTCTTCTTCCCTGATTACATTTTTTTTTTCTCTTAATGACAAATCTGCTCAAGAAATTAAGGTAATTTTTCATCTAGAATGGAGCCATAGGAATTCAAATTGGGTTACTTTCCAGAGTCTGCTCGAGCATAGATGACTACTTCATGAACTTTGCAGATTTTAGAGGTTTTCCTTAATTACCTATACAAAACGATGAGAGCAGCAATATTACGTCCATCTGCGTAGACTTAAACGACTAAGTTGAATGATGCATAGTTGTTGTGCCCATTTCTATTTATCTCTCTGCTCATGGATATATGTGTGTGTGTGTGCGTGCGCGCAGGTACCTCCAGCGGTCTAGCATTTATGTTTTGCTGCAGTATACTCATTTGCATGGTTGTCCAAAGAAGAAAACTTATGGAGGTCAGAGAAAGATACTTCAGAGAGCATGGTGGTAGGCTGCTACTCGAAGAGATTAAGAAAAAACAGGGTCTTGCCTTCAAGATATTTAGAAAAGAAGAATTAGAAAAGGCAACCGATAAGTTTCATGAGAATCGGGTGATAGGGCAAGGGGGACATGGAACTGTATACAAAGGGGTCTTGGAAGATAGAAGCACGGTTGCTATAAAGAAATCTAAGATAATTGATGAGAGCCAACAAAATGAGTTTGGAAAAGAGATGCTTATCCTATCACAGATCAATCACAAGAATATAGTTAAGCTTCTAGGTTGTTGTTTGGAAGTGGAGGTACCGATGTTGGTCTACGAGTTTATTTCCAATGGGACCTTGTTTCATCTTATCCATAATAGCAATATGTCTCTTTCTCTGGCCATTCGCTTAAAGATCGCTTATGAGTCTGCCGATGCTCTAGCCTACTTACATTCATCTGCTTCACCTCCGATCATTCATGGTGATGTGAAGACTTGCAATATTCTTTTAGATGAAAATTACAATGCAAAAATCTCTGACTTTGGAGCTTCAAAGTTTGTTCCTAAAGATGAAGACCAGTTTGCTACCCTAGTGCAAGGAACTTGCGGTTATTTAGATCCTGAGTACCTCTTGACATGCCAACTGACGTATAAAAGTGATGTTTATAGTTTCGGGGTGGTTCTTTTGGAGCTGCTGACGGGTCGAAAGGCAATTTACTTTGAAGAATCAGAAGAAGGAAGATCCCTAGCATCCAGTTTCTTCTTAGCTATGGATCAAAATCATTTTTCAGATATCTTAGACAATCGAGTCAAAGAAGAAGGAGATTTAGAGCTATTTGAAGAACTCAGCGAGCTGATAAAAAGATGTTTGGATTTGAAGGGAGATGGAAGGCCTACGATGAAGGAAGTGGCAGAAGAACTAGACAAGCTAAGAAAATTCAAGCACCATCCATGGGTGCCCCAAAACTCTGAGGAGATTACAAGCTTGCTGAGGGAACCATCAAATTATGTGATGGATACGACCACCTGCTATATTGCAGAGAAAGGATATGCCTTAGACGTTGAATCTGGAAGGTAAAAAAGTTTCCACAGCACCGACACATCTACAACTTCATTCGTCTACGTTATTTCTTGAAGCTACCTGGAAAGAACGGTCATTCCAATTGTGCTAGTGAATAATTTTGCGTGCTTATGATTGTGAAAAGGTGTATTTTTCATGAAACCTGCACTTAATTTGTGCTATTGTTGTTCTACTTATGTGAATCTGTGTGTGCTTCCTGTAATAGTTGATTCACTGCAATCTCTTGTGGTGTCGAATGCTTGAGGAAGAAATTTTTTGAATAACACTTTGGCAGGGTCCTCTGCATTTGATGCACATACATGCTCTATCTGTTCTTCAAGAAGTAATGGATTGACAATATCGTTCCAACCACTCTTGAGTCACAATGGTCTAGTTAATTTAAGTATCCAAAGTATCAATGATTAGTATATTTTCTTTCCGAATAATCGTCAAGACCTACACCGTCTAGAGACGAGTGAAAGTGTTGGTAAACAATAAATGCTTTGAAATGGTCAGGAAAAGCTTTGATCATTCCATTTTTGTTTTTTTGTAAAAGTATCATTTTCCTGGACGGAGTTGGAAGCAAAAGCAAGCAGTGTCGTCCACGGATTGATTTATGAAGGAAGAGGTTGGGAAACTTCGATTTTAGCTGATCGTGGACTCCATTAAAATTTATCATGTACATTTTTCCAGAGTGCATGTTTTGGATCCATAAATAGAGAAGAAGCTCTCAGGTCAGTTAACTCGCACATCAAAAGAGAAGCGAAGCCACGATGCATGGTTAAGGATGGCCTCTTTAGTGCTCCTGGTGGTGGTGGTGGTGGTGGTGGTGGCTGCTCCATGGAAGCTGCCTTCTCTCTGACCTGCAATGCCAAATTCGAGTGGTCAACAAAATACTTTGAAGTAGAACTGCCGTCTCTCTATCTCTAGATTTTAAGTTCATACGAAGGTTTTATTCGCTGATGAGTCATCTATATATATTTTTTAGAACACTATGAGTATTAGATCCAGGATCCTCTGTACAGGATAGTACATTTAAGTATAAAATTAAATTAAATAATTTTATATTTTGACCAAAATACTCTTTAATATGGATATTTCATCTATATCAAATTATTTCAGTTTTTGCAGTAGTTGTAAGGTTGTTAGAAAATAAGAATTAAAGACCTAAAACTTTTTGCCAGAAGACAAAAAAATTAGGTTGATTGTATCGTATTTGACTAGGTCAACCTTCCTAAGCTATTGTCCTGGTAGATAGTTTCACCTAGGCATTGAGTCTAAGTAAGATAGATAAAGAGTCTCATAGTACCAATATTATATATACATTGTGGATAGAAATCTGTATTATGAAATTATTAATAATATAATTCATAATAATCAATTAAGCACGTATAATGTCTTTAGATTATCAAAGTTGATTTTCTTTATTTATTTTTTGTGCTTTGGTTTGTTATGGAATATTGGAGCAGACTTCATTACTTGATTTTAGCGGTTCCCCTTTCATGTCAAACCAGGTCATATATGAAATGCAGCTTTGGATCTTGAGGAACCCCATGCAGCAAGCACATGGTCAGAAACAGTCCTTGAGAAACCAACTTTATCTATCTGGGATCCTGATTTGGAGGAAAAAAATTCAAAGTCCCTAAATGCTCCACTACCTTCTCACCCAAAGCTAGAGAGAGAGAGGACAACTGAAAGATGGTCTTCATTCTACCAAATGAAGTTCTACCAAACTGGTATTCCATTCAGACATACTTGGTACTTTTAGAATATATATGATTGATGCTTGCTAAAACAAATAGATCATCAGCATTCTAAAAGTATTACCAGATAGGATATTATTATAATAATTGCCCGAGACTTCAACGAATAGGTGACAGTAGAAGCTTTAGAATACTCAGACCGATACTGAATGGTAGAGGATTAACCGCTCAGGATAGACAACCATCAAGCACAGCAAGAGGTCAAAAAACTGATCAAGGGAGCAGTATTAGAGGATCACAAGGTGGTTCTAGAATTCCACCACGAGAGCATACTAAGATTTTTACCAACTGAGATAAGGAGGCCGAGGTTATCCAAATATGAGTATATGTATTTTATAGCTATTTAAGCATTCTGCTAGAGTACTTATTGATAGTGGTTCTCATAGATTTTATATTAATCATGAGTTTATAAAATTTAGTGATAAACCATTAATTCATTTGAAACCTTAACTTATCGTATGCATACCTCTAGAACAACAATTACTTAGAGATACAATTTACAAGGACTGTGAGATTATGTTAGGAGATACGACATTATTAACTAATCTCATCCCATTAGATATGATAGATATTGATTTAATATTGGGGATTGATTGGTTAGCCCGACATAAAGCCATAGTTAACTGTTTTACCAAGGAAGTGATATTCTCAAGAGAAGGAATACCTGATTTGCATTTTACTGAAAATCGCTGAATCCTATTGACTTACATGATTTTCAGCGCTATAAGTTTGGAATCAAATTAAAAAAGGACGTGCAACTTATCTAGCTTATATAAGAATACTAATGGACCATAACCAATCTGCATATAATCCATAAGCCCAGTGTAGCTAAGATATAAGTCTTTCAACCTCAACCTAAGATATTCAGAGAAAATCTCTTGAAGATTGATTATGTCATCATTTATATCTACCTACTGTAGGATAAGAATTTGAAGGTTGCGGAGGCTGCAAGATGAACAACCAAAACGTTTGCCTTTGGAACCAGCAGGAATGATTCCAAGAACTCAGGGAAGGTGTCAGAGAGAAAGCAGAGATGGACTTATACTGCCAAACAGCCTCCGTTTGCATCCGTATTCATCAAAACTCTAGTCCTCGGAAGTCTCATCAGAGCAATCCACAGAGGAATCCGGTCTATGACGATTGCTAATGTCGAGCTAGACAACGTGCTTCGTCCGGATCTATATCAATTGGTATCGAAGCAGCACTCAGTTATTTTATTTTTTTAGTTAAGTCATACAAGGAAGATGACGTAAACAGGAGCAATGGAGACCAGAGAGTGCTCAGGTTAAACAATGGCAACACTGGCGTGCGAAGAAGACGAGGTGGTGCTGGGATCGGGAATGCCACGGGGCTACTTCGATCTCGATGCGAGCGGGGAGGGAATCGGGCAGCGGAGTGCAGGCTCGATTTCGCGTGGGTGAAATCGATTTGGGGCCGGTTAGAGGCGAACGGACCGAGAAGATCCGCGAGAGACTGCCGCGAGGAGGGTGCAGCAGCGATCGATCAATGCGGACCGGAAGGCAGCTGTCGTTGACTGCTCGACGTCGCACAGGGAGAGAGGGAGGCTGAATTGGGGATTGGCTCTGGAGTCGATTGAGGGCCATCGACTAGGGCATGATTCATGGAGAATAGATTTGGAGGAGGAGGAGCACGTGAGTCACGCGTTTCCGAGGAAATGACAGTTTTGTCCCTTCAGTGTTCTAACCGTTTGGTATATAACATATATTCATCCGCTGGCCTATGCGTATAATTATTATACTTCTAACCTTCGTATGGTTTCTCATTTTTCTACGGTAATAAAAGCATAGGTACTAGGCCAGAATTTAACTTCAATCGGGGGAGAGCGTTAAATTTCTTTCCTACTTCAAAATTTTTAATCCTCCAAGAAAAGGTATATAAGGAGTGAGTTTCCGATTAGAAAAGGTTCAAGTTGTCGATTCTATCGGCCTACTTAGTATAACTCGGATTGATCCATAATTTTTGTGATTAAGTATCAATTAGTATATTCATGCCCATGCAACAAATAGGTGTGCACTACCTTATTCACATGATACAATAAACAAACAAATATGACAATATATCAAGAGTCGTTAACTTAACAACGCCACACTTAATCCAAAGATAGGGTTGCACAATCCTTTTAGAGTTTAACAACCAAAATCAAGGTCAAGGGACCTGAATATCAGTTGAGTTACCGGTGATCCAGTGTGGGTTCCCTTGAGCATCCTAGCTATTCAAAGGAAAGACATGAGTTTGAGAGCATGTGTGATGGCACTGCGTACTTACTAACTTGATTCACGGGTAGGTGCTCGACCTGGGGTGGATGCAGAAGCAATAGTCTGGTACTGTTGGATGACCTCGGCTGGCAATAGTAAGATGATTTGCCAGAGGGTAAGCTACTTCGGTCGGCCTCCATTGTCACGCTCCGACCCTACTGTCGGGCACGTGGCAACCGCCGTATGAGCCCAACGGACCCATACAAGGCATTTAGTGATACATACAGTCCATACACATCATTTACGCAGCGGAATATATATTCAAAACATCTAACTCAATATTTCTAATACAGTCCCGATAAACCTACTACAATTCTATGAAAAATGATATTGATAAATAAAAATAAATCCGTCGGTGGATCCATCTTCATTTACTATCCCGATCGACCATCTAATAACCTGCACACACGAGGAAAAGTGGTGTGCTCAGCCTGGCGGCCTAGTGCGAAATTACGGCTCGAAACCGTAGTAAGGAAATCAATACTAGGGGAAAGATTCTAGGATGTATTTTTATTTTATTAATTATCACTTTACAAGATTAATAAAGTATATGAATGTTATCAAGAATACATGTAATCATATGTGACAGTGCACATCTTCGTATATTCCTACATGTCCTCTATATTGCAATTCATACATGTGTCACTAATAATGTCATCTAAATAATTTCTATCTTTGTATCAAATATCGCAAGCCGTCAGCCTATGCTTAGAAGAATTCCCCCGTCGGGGACTTCCCATAAGCCCATCAGTGCGGTGTCATTCTATGTCTCTACCTAGGCCCGCTGCACTGATGTTGGCGGAGAGGACGGGTGACCGTATATCTCTCTCCATTGTTTCGCCAGTCGAACCCTACACCCCGTCCCAACGAAACATCGCGCCCCTACTTCCTCCCCGGTCTCTGTAAGGGCAACGACACTCTGTGTAGTACTACACACTGCCCGCAGGCAGGGTCATCTCAACTTAATATATCATCGGTCACGGCTAACCGAAATCATAATAACCCTAGGATCCAGACTACTCATCCGATCGTCTGCAGAACGTCTAGGATGATAGACATGTGGTCTACGGATCCACTGTCCAAGGCTTAAGGGAGTCACCATCACAACTCAAAAGCAGTCGATGTTGGTCGAGTTGACCGTCAATCCGCACAATGGGTTTGAGGTACCTCGACCACATTTTTGCTGAATCATTGGAAGGTTCATCCTCGATAACCATATAAGGACTATCACGGTGACGTCCAACCGTCACTCGTGCGGGTAATAGTATCCGGGTATGGACCCACTCCGCTTTCTAGTCTATCTTGACCCTGAAGTTAGTTTGGTCCATTTCCCAACCAGCTCCCAGTATCTAAGCTACTTGTAGCCTCGGGAGTGGTGTTGGTGAGTAGACATCATTATTCGAATATTAACAGTTCGTCATGTTATCTAGGGTGCGTCGTTAACACCCTGTAAATTGTAATTTAGTGATATCCCTAGAAGGTGCTAGTATCATGTGTTTCACATGTCTCTATACTAGAGTATTATGTGTCAATCATTGATACTACCTCCTATATTTATTTGTTTGATGTCTAACTTATTATACATGTATTCATCCGCATGGTAAGTGTGTCACACATAACACTACATATAATATAGCATGCGGGAAAATAATCAAGTATGTCCAATACTAACATTATATACATGACATGGCAATCGTGCTAAATAAAATAAATCATGCTAGCATGCATAATCATATAGTATCTATTATACATCAAATTTTATTCTATTCAAGGCATCAAAGACTTTCCTAAGAAATTCCTCGGCAAGAATTTTCCTAGCATGAATAAATCTTAATTACGATGAACCAATGCACCTGATCGAAGTTTGAGCTTCAGAACCAATCTAATTGAAGCTCACAAGTATCAACCGTACGGTAGCTCACGTGCCAAAATAATATTCCTAAATAATAAAATTTATTTAGAACAAATTTAATACCATTTCTATGAATTATTTGGATAGAAATTTAATTAATTGAGAACATTACTTTGGTTCTATCCAAATTAATTATCTAACTCAATTCATATAACTAACCCAAAACCAAATAAATCCCAATTCAATTAAGCTCCAATTTACTTGAGGTCCAATTTAATCCACCTAGCTCATAAAGCCTAAATTCAATTTCATAGCCCAAATAAATGATAATATAATCTAATTATTTACATTAACTCAAATTATCATACTCAAATTAACTAGTAATCATATAATCAAATTGTTATTCTATTTAAATAATCAAATCAAAATAATTTCTAATTTCATTTTATTAAATTATTTGAAATTAATCATCAACTCAAATCTCACGTAATCAACAAAAATTAGATCATCGAGTCTTCATTGGACTCAATCTCAGATATCAGCCCACATTTATCTCAAAAACCCAACCTTTTAAACTCTTAATCCTTATTCATCAACTCCAACTATTTAGATTAGTCTAAGTCAAATCCTAAATTAATTATTTCCTATTTAAACTCCATGTCAAAATATGTTTATTAGCTATGTGGAGTTAACAACAACTTTCCTAGTACATGCCCTATTTCAAATCTCGACCTCTTCTCATTACATGCACCACATAGAGAGGAGGAGAAAGGAGAGAGTATGATAGGGAAGTGAGAAGGAGGTGGGGGAGATAGCATGAATTCAATTATCCCCCATCCATCCAAAATATAATAATTCATTTCACCTGAATTACACCATCATACATGCTCCTCGTGACATTGCTCGGAGGAGGGAGGCAGAGTCAACGATGACTCCTCCCTCGATCGTTAAGGATGCAGAGGTGGATTCCAAAGGTTGTCGTCGAACGAAGAGAGGGCAATGTCGGGTTGCAGCTAGTCGGCAGAATCATGTCGGGTTGCAGCTAGTCGGCAGAATCATCCCTCCGCAGCTTCACCGTCGAGCCTCACAACTAATTACTTCTGATATGAACCAACATTCTAATTAGGTTCCTATAAAATTTTTACATCATTATTACACACTTTTAACCCAATAATTTAGCTAAATTTTACCATTTGAGTCCTAATACTACTCAACTATTCTTTAACCCTCTTTTACTCATATCTAAGCATAAAGAAAAAATTTTAAATTTTTAAATAATAATTTTTTTTTCCTAATTAAATCATATAGAAGTGGGGGTTTACATCCATTGTGGACAAGAGGGTCGGGTATATCTCACCTAGCCGCATTGATAGCAAGTAACAATCATGCACTGATCCAAGTGAGTTTAGCAACGGTAAGGACATGGGGCTGGGATTATGGAGCGAAACGTTTAAGTTGGTCTAGGGGGAGACGGTCGAAACGACTCAGGTTAACATGAGTCACTACCCCCATCGAACATCAATGTAGGTGAAGTCACTAGAACTACTGTGGTAATTGGGGTTACCATAGTGGTCGCTTGTCTCTTTATCATAAATGGTTCACTTCCTATGCAATGATCACCATTTAGACTTAGTCTTGTTTGAATCGCTAAATATCCAAACCTTGGACGAACATGGTCCTCAGATAATATCATTTTAGGGACAAATAAGACTATCATATCAAACTCCGTTGCATACTCAGGCACCATCCTGTACACACTCTAGGAATTCTTATTTTTTCATCTCATACTACCACTAAGTATAATAATAATAATCAAAGGTCCCCACAGATTGAGTCCATGGTATGCCCGTGGCAGATCGAGCATCTAGCTCTTCCCATCGTACCTTTGCATCACCCTCGAGCAGATAATAAGCCCTCTCTCCCTCGTGAGATTTCCTCCCCTATATAAACAAACCCTCACTTCGCTTCTTCTGCTCTCACGTCGAGAATCTCTCATGGTTTTCTTCATCAGCGTGCTCCATAATTCGGGCTGCCATTTTTTTCCCCGATCGATTACACTGCAATGTAACACCCCGGCGGGGCGGTTGACTGAGGACCATACTTCGAGTTCTCAGTCTCACCGTCGCCAACCGCGGACGATATCGCTCTAATATCAATTCAACTTAAATAGGGCAATAGCATTTCTGACTTTGGAAGACCGACTGCGCCACCTCCTGCATCTATTATTTCTTGTGTTCCTAGTAAAATACACGTGATGAAGTGGGAGAAACAAACAAATTTTTCCTGTATATTTACATAGAAGATTTTAAAATAATACATCTAGTACGTGGTTTTGGATGAAATGAGAAATCTTTTAAATAATTTAAATGGTTTAGATGCGGAAGACTGAAATTAAAATAATAATAATAACTATGATAAGCGCTTCAGACGAGGATGAAACTTCTACTTTGATAAGTAAAAATAATAATGATAAATAATTAAAAAATAATTGCTAAGATATATTAAAAATTAATTTTTTGTTTTTTTAATTATCTAGCTTATAATCTAAAACTGCTTGTACCTAATTCTTCTAATCGTAGATTATAGGTTCGGTTTCTTTTGTTCTATAGATTCATAATAAGAGAGTTGATTCGTCATTGAAGTTTAATTTTGCTAGAAATTTGATCCTAGAGATTTTATAGGTAATACTAATATTTCTTCTTTAAAAAATTTATATAATATAATAAAATTTAAAAAATAGTTAATTAATTTTATTTGAAAAACCATCGCTGCCGCAGCATGAGACTATTTTTTAAAATAAATTTTATTAATAAAAAAAGCAGCGCGCGGGCGGCGAACCCGCTGTTATTTTTACTTTTTTAAAAAAGAATGGCCCTGCGTGCCGGCGCTGCGACACTCTGCGGCACGCGGCACGCCCGTGCCGTGCCGGGCACGACCAGCGGATGGCTAGGCGAAGGCAAATAAATGTCGTGCACGCCAGAGTTCCTCCCATGGAGCTCGACCTCGATTCCGTCCTCTGATCCCACGGCCGCGATCTCTCCTCCTCCCATGGAGCGACAGTGACGACGACGCCGACGCCGTGCGCGGCCACACCGTCGACGAGATCCTCAACGACTCCTCCTCCTCCGCTTCCTACTCTCCTCGCTCTCAAACCCCTCCAGAACCCTGGTTCCGGCCCCTGATCATAATCCTAGGGTGGAAGAAGCACCAGTCGTGGAGGAAGCCCAGGGACGTGTCCAGGATTCGGCTCTTGCGGCTGCGGCTGCGGCCTCTCGCAGTGTCCCAACGCCTCATTACATAGCCATCAAGAACGGGAGGGCCAGCATTGGCAAGGATCTCGAGGAGGGATTGGAGACTGCGGGTTCGGATGAAGGAGAAAGCGGTCATCGGATGAAGCAGCTGACAAAAGTTAGCGGTCACCGGATAAGCAGCTGAGGTTGTACACAGTGAAGTTGAAGAATAATCGGAATCTGGCCGTGCTTCTGCTTGGGCTGATGAGATTGAGACACCAGAAGCTGATGAAGATGTTACGGAACTCATGGAGTCGAGTGAGGCACCGTTTGTTACTGTAATTGCTGATGAGAATGTGTTGAAGATGGACAATGCTGCTTCTGTTCATGAGAGCCAGACTGATGCTACTAGTGAGGTAGAATTAGAAATGCTTCCAATTGAAACAGATGAATTGGTCGAAGAGCTTTTGCCTGCTGGGGAGGTAAGTAGCTCCGTTGGTCAAGAAGTCCAGGTTGGAAGTAATATCGATAAATTAGTTGAGGAGCGTCTCTATCTCAGTTGGAGAACACCAAGAAAGCAGAGAAGACACTTCGTGCCTCGATGCAGCCTCTTCTGGAATGGGTTGAAGAGCTGGAGAAGAGGGAGGCATGCCTCCTCTGGTTTGCACTGGGAGGAAAGGACAGCTGATTGGTTGAATCGATAAGTATTTGGGCCATCATCGTAAAAAATATGGATAATCCTGAAGACTATAAAATGAATCAATCGGGAAAAAAATGAGCAGAAGAAGGAGCGAGGGTTTATACAGGGTAAACTAGGGTTTCATGAAGAGTCCAAGAGATCCTCGCTTTAGGACCAAAGGATCCTCGATTGGGGACCTGGTCTAATTTTGGGGCCATCAGAGTATAACTCAGCAGAGCAATGGACAGAATTGAGTCATGAACTAAATCAACTAGCCCAAGTTCTCAAGCAAAGGTGAATGGGTTAAATTGGCATGCACAGTTTGATCACGACCTTGAACAGCCTAGGGCATCTAATCTTTAAAAAAGGGTTAAGAATGCATCTTCTGCAAAATCATTCAATTGAACACTTTTAGACTCAATGCTTAAGTATTGCAATAAACAAATAGTACAAGGTACACATGTAACTCATATTGTTCGATTCCAGGTTAGATGATATGGAGATGGTAAGCATTCAATCCATGTAGAATAAATCTGTTGCAAAAATAAATCAATCCTACAATAACATATGATGTAGAACAAATCTAAATGATGTATTCATTGCTTTATTCATATACAGAAATTGAAATATAGGTCTGGAAAGTGCTCTAAGTATTCTTACACGCTGCACATGGATGGATGGACAACGTTGACATCCAAGATTGAAATGTCAGGATACATTCGTTAGAAATTAGAGGCACCATCTTCTTTGATTTATGATAAACAAAAAAAAACTGGCAAGGTGTTGTTAAAGTTGCTGCCCAAGAGGTTTGCAGCTTCTCTTCTTATCTCATGAATTTCAGCATTTCATTTGGTTTGATATATAATTTGAAGGTTCTTTGCAATGGTTTCTAGATGATATACCATGTACTTTCATACCATGTCAAGTTGCTAACTCATGATTTGCACAAAAGTTGGGATGCTTTTGCTGAATATGCTGCACTGTGATGTAAGAATTGTTCAAATTGAGTATTGTTTTATTTTTATACCTCCTCACTTTTACTTCCTTTTTCAAACTGAATTAACATATATTAAGTTTTTATGAGACTATAAAATTGTAAATTTATCTTTTATTTATTTTAATTATAAATAAATATGTTATAAATCTATTTATTATATGTTGCAAATTTTTAGTATACGATTATTTTAATTTATTTTTAAATATATATAAATAACCCGAAGCCAGCAGCATCAGTTTTCTGCCTCCTTGGAATTCGTCAGGCAATCCGACACGTGCCGCGTAAACGGGAAAAACCATATTCGCTCCAGATATGCCTCCTCCCCCTCCCTCAGCTGGCACGCCACCGCCACCTCCCCCTTCCTCATATCGTAAGCCGCCACCTTCCTCTCCGGCAGCCCCAGGTACACCACGTCCCTCTCCGGGTGCAGCGCCAGCAGATGCGGCTTCTGCCTCAAGTTCGCCGGCAGCCCTCTCGCTATCGCTCCGACCTCCACTTTGTGCCTCAACTTCCACGCGCCCTCCTTCCACTCCTCCAGCTTCCACACCCTGATCTCGCCGCCGGCGATGCAGGTGTAGTGTAGATACCCTCCGCAGCTGTCGATGCTGGCTTCCGGCTTCGCCGTCTCCGGCAATTGCATGAGCCGGCTCCTGAGCACGCCGCTGCTGTCGCCGTCGAGGTCGACCGCCACAAGGTAGTTGGGGTGGGCGAGGATGTAGATGTTTCCACCGAAGCAGCGGAGGGTGGCTGTCATGGTGTCGGGGCTGACCCCCCACTGGACGCGGCGCTCGGCCCACTTGCCGGTGGAAGACGAGTAGAGCTCCAGCTCGGCGCCCTGCGGCAGCGCCCCCACGAAGGAGACGACCTTGTACTCCTTCGAGCGGTAGGGATCGAAAGCCAGGACGGCGAGGTAGGTGCTCCGGCGGACCGGCGGAAGCGCGGCCCATTTCCTCGTGATGGGGCTGAGTACGTAGAAGGCATCGGTGGCGGCAGCGTGACAGAGGAGGAGGCCGCTGCAGCAGTCAATGATGGTGGAGGTGCTGTGGAAGGGGAAGAAATCGAGCGAGTAACCTCGGAGGTCGCCGCCGGCGCCGTCGTCCGAGGCGGTGCATGCGAAGCGTGCCACGTCTCTGCTGCCGGGCCCGCCGTCACATCTGTAGAACACGGCAGATGTGATGAGGGGGAGGCGGCGCCGGAGGTAGTCCTCGTCGGAGATGAGGCGGCGCCAGGATTTGGAGACGCAGCTGGAGCGGAAGAGGGACTTGAAGGGGAGTCTGGAGAGGATCTCCAGGGACACGTTGTCGTTGTCCATGGCGGGCGCCGGCCGGTGCAGGTGCTCGGTCGGAGAAGCTCGAGGGACTCCTCAATTCAACGGAGAAGGATCGGTGGGCAATTCGGCTCGCACGCGACGATGAATGATCAAAAAAACCAAAAAGAAAATAACGCGAAACGTGAAAGGGGTTTAAATGGGGCAGAAGGTACGCAGAGAGAAGAGATGTGTCACAAAGACAAAGGAGGAAGAGATGGCGTCGAGAGGTGGCAATACAGCGAGTTGATTCGTGTCCGCTTTATAATCAATCCGCCGAGGGAGACGGAGATCTATAAATACCACCATCCGACCCGTAATCAACACCCAACAAATCCAGCAGTTTAGATTTTTTTTTCCCCCTAAAAAAAACAGATTCACGTTGTTGGATCGTACCTAACCGTTGTTTTTTTTTAATATTATCGTTTATTATCATTATTTTATAATTTTATTAAATTAAAAACAGCTGTGTTTGGTTAAAAATTATGTAATATATATTAATAAATTATATCTTCTACTGTTGCTTTCCTCTTAACTCCAACTCTGTAGGTTCACCAAGGTAGGATTTTAATAATTTTATAAATCTCATATTTTATTACAAATTATACTTTATGATATTAAATTATCCTGTATCAGATTAGGTTATAAAATTTATATAAAAATAATTAAAAATTCTTATTTTTTTTATATAAATAAACTTATATTATTCTTGCTTTTACACCTAGAATAGCTTATTGGGCACGTGGCCACCGTCGTCGCATGAGTCCAAACTTTACATCATAAGTTATTAACAGCGTCAATGACTAATTAAGGTCACTCGGTAGAATCCTAATATCAATCTGCTGCATGTTTAAATTATGGTTTAAATCGTAAGCATAAATCAAAGGCTAGGTTAGGGGATTATTCAAAGATGCCTTAGTATGATCAGTTATCAGGCAATAAGATTTTTTTAATTTACAAATGATATCTATCTTATAATGTTTTGTGATAACGTACAGGATAGGTGGATATATGTCTCTAAATATCATCTATGTTGTATATCATGTCGGTATCACTAGTATGAGCAACCTAGAATATTTTCTAAGTTATATCAAATGACTCAGACCGTTAGTCTATGCTTAAGAAATACTCTAGTCAGGGGTCTCTATAAGCTTATTAATGTCATTACATTATAGGTTTGTCCTATGCCTGCTGTATTGATGTTGGCAGAGAGGATGATGACCCTAGATCACTCTCCATCATCTCACTAGTCGCTGGCCATACCTCTTATTGTGAAATCGCCATGCTCAAACATCCTCCCCGGATCTGTAGGAGCAAGGACAACTGTATAGTACAACACACTGTTCGTAGATAAGGTCACCATCATAAAAGTCTCATCGGCCACGGCTAGCCGAAATAATAATAATCCTAGGATCTGGATCATTCATCCGATCATCTGCAGAACGTCTAGGATGCTAGCTGTGCCGTTTATGGATCCATTATCCAAGGCTTAAGGGAATCATATTCCCAATTCAAAAGCAGTCGATGTTGACTTAGTTGAATGTCACATCCTCACAATGGACTGTGATAACTCGACCACGTACCTGCTAAATTATCGAAAAGGTTCATCCTTGCGAGCTATCTCAAGGATTACACCTAATGCGCATGTCATATTAGCTAAATCTACTCCAAGCAAGGTATACACCTAATGCACAATTGCTTCCGACTTATCTTCTGTGCTTGCTCCAATTTCTAGTTGCATTTAACTTTGTGAGTTCTTTTTCAACGTATAAGAAGTTGTTGATGCACGCAAGAATGCTCTTAGAGGTTTACATAATGACAAGATTGCCCGGTGCAGTCTTTCTTGCAACTGGTAATTTAGAATCGTGAATGCTGAGAATTATGAAGGCAGATCTCTGGTTGATAATTGATCAAAAATTCTATTTCTGTCCACTACAGCTATTATCTTTTGGTCTAGTATTTTGAAAATGAATTGTTGCATTAATTGCACCCTGTGATGATTTGCTTTGGTTTTGATTTACTACTGGCAGCCAGTAAATTACATACGCTTCACTAATAACAGATTAACTATTGCTTCAGGCGAAGGGAACTCTGTTGATGAGACATGAAATTGAAACTGACTCAAATGATTACTGGTTGGGCTTGATGGCCCATCTCCAATCTTCGTCTGTCCCAAGGAAGGTAAACTTAATATTCTGTTGGTGTTTCTTGTTGATATTGTCTCTAATTAGAATTAGAAACGGTTTAAGATTTATGTCCAATGAAAACAATGACGATGTGTTGCAAAATATTCTACAAACTGTGTTGCAAAATTATGGAATCAGTTGAACCGAACCGCCGATGTGACGAGCAAACAACTACGTAGAGTAATAATAAGAAAGCATTAAACCTTTCGAGGCGAAGGTAAATGCCGACCACGCCACCGGGGCGAGGAGCTCCTCCCATGGAGCTCGACCTCGATTCCTTCCTCAGATCCCACCGGCCACGATCTCTTCTCCTCCTCCTCCTCCAGCAACGATGATGACGACGCCGCCGCCGTCCCCCGCCGGCACCGTCGACGAGATCCTCAACGACTCCTCCTCCTCCGCTTCCGGAACCCTGGTTCCGGACCCTGATCTTAAGCCTAGGATGGAAGAAGCACCAGTCATTGAGGAAGCCCAGGGACGACTGTAATTTTGATTTGATTTTTTGTAAGCCTCTGTTATTTAATTCAAACTAGGGCCTCTGTTGTCATGGTTTGATAGTTGATATCCAGTGTATACTAATTCTCTCTATAAATTCCATCAATATTCTTACATGAATTTGGTAATTTTAGACGACGTAGGCGTTCATTTTGCATCAACTCATGTTATCCTAGAAAATTGTCATACTTTTGCTGACAGTCTGTTATGGATGAATAGAATGTAGGTTCAGAGAATTATGAAAAACTGCATATGTTGTATTTGTTTTGGAATGATATATTCTAAAGTGAGTTACCCAAACTGTGATCTTCTTCTTACACTTTTTTCAGCATATCACTCTTGTATGAAGTGTTTACGTGAGTGATAAAGTTTATCGTTAGCAATCTATAGATAGAAAGGAGTATCTTGAAGAATTAGTGGCTACATCTTGTACTTGTCAGTTGTATGCTTCTTTTTGTAGACTACATTTTTTCTCGTCACTCCTGGTGCAGCTAAGTATCTCCAGAATAGGTAGATATTCTTCTTCTAGATGCAATTATTAAGTTTGTTTTTATTTCAGATGCTTACTTTTGGTTCTCATGGTAAGAAAGCTCAAACACCTGTAAACTCAATGTCCTTCAATCAGCAAGGTGAGCTGCTTTTAGCAGGATATGAACAATCTGGGATGTGCAGAAAGCAGTGGCAGCAAATATCATTACTGGGGAACATATAGACCCAGTTGTTCATACATCATTTTAGGGCAAGATCCACAAATCACCCGACAATTTAGAATTGTTACTGGTGATTGCAAGAGGGCTTGTCTTAGTGCACACTGTTTCGATGGTTTCTCTAATCAACCGTATTACTTCCAAGAGAGAGGTAAAACAAAATAAGTCCTGATTTTTATTTTTATTTTTAATCTGCATCCAGTTTATCATAGGTTGTTGTCACAGCCTTTCATTAATCTCATCAGCATATTCTATTTGATGGCAAAGCAACTGCAGTTGTATTATGCGCTTATCCTCTTTTATTGGATGATTTCCATGGATTTGTTTCTGCGCCTACTCAAGGAACATTCAGCAGTAACCTCAAATGCTCTTGGTAGAATGGTGGGAGGTGTTTTCGGAGGTGTAGTTGGAGGAGAAGCTGGATAGGAGCTCTTCAATGAAGGTTCGCCTTTGGTGGAAGAAGGTGCTGTCATGTTTGTCACCAATAAGAATGCTTTGGTGGCAGGGACCCTCTTTACATAATAGATAAGGAGACAAGTTAGTATTAGTTCACAGTTTAGCATGAATAACCATGAATACCTGGTATGGGTCATGCTGTTTATGGCTTTCAGGTAAGGTTAACTCGTGCTCTTCCAGAAGTGCTTGATACATTTCCTAGACCAGATGGTGTGCGAGATGGATCTATGCCCTATGCTTCTTGGAAATGGACATCAGTACATGTCTCGTCACCAGGTTAGGCTCCAAAATGACATGAACCAATTTGCATTCTGGTACATATGAAGTGCATTGTACTAATGGGAACGACAAACCTGCAGATTCATCTGATAGGATTTCATGGCATGCTATTGTTTGGGGTCGAAAGGTCCAAGTGGCCAGGTTGGTTAAATCAGAGATGAAAAAATATAGGGGATGGAACCTTGATAATGCTGCCATAGGCATTGCTTGGTTAGACCATCAGGTTCTGAAAGTTCCATCCAACTTTGGTTCTCCATTTGATTTGCATTATCTTCTTGGAATTTATTATTCAGTTCAAACAATAAGAATTCATCACCTCAGCTCAGAGACAAGCACAAGCTGCTTGACCAGGTTGTGACGGCCATGGCTGGACACTGCTGACCAGTTCCTAGCAGTGTTCAGAATGTGTTCTCTCCATTATAGTGAAAAAAATTGGCATTTAATTTATTCTCGCAATATTTGTGATTATACATTAATTGATTGGGATAGTTTCTGATTTGGGAGAGAGAGAGATTGTGATATTTTCTATGACTAAATCGAAGAAAGCGAATGATAATTTTCTTTGAAGGAATTTATTATTTAGTTCAAGCAATAAGAATTTTCATCACCTCAGCTGAGAGAGAAGCACAAGCTGCTCGACCTGACCAGGTTGTGATGGTCATGGTCGGACATTGCTCTCCAATAAATTTTGCATACAGTTTTCTCAAAATAGCAGCAGAGTTTTTGTGTGAAGCCCTCCATTTAAGCAATTGCTCTACTGCACTCATTGGATCAGCATCACCATTGCTTTGTTTCACAGAGGCTTCTTTTCTGGCACAGAGCCACTTCAATGTCTCAGAGTAATTAGGGTAGAACTGTAAGAGTCTGGTAGTGGGATAGTTTTAAATACAGCTTTACTGTATCAAAAACGTTTTCAAGAGATTCAACGGTGGGGATGCTCTAAATAATTAATTTCATATTAGGTAAGACCTGAAGGATGAAAGAAAGAAGTGAAATAAAATAATATTAAGCGATGATACAAGAATAATCAGTAGAATACACTATGACCTGAAATCAAATGGCAGCAATTTAAAGAGGACCATATGATGGCATAATACACTATCACAATAACAATGATTGCGTATGAGAGGCATACGAACCCAATTAGTATAATGACAGCAAGAGGCTTCAAAGGGGCTCAAATTATTCTTCATCAGCATATAATACCACAACATATGCACTCAAGATTGCGTCATCTCATTGTTTGCTCAAAACCCATGAACATTAAAAAAAATTCTTATTCTTTATTCCTAAAATGATGCCAACATTTACTAAATATGATCAGTTAGATGATACATCCTTCGAGTCGAGCAACCGAAATCAAAGAGATTCCACCTCCATTTGGTCTTAGCGTTGCATATTTCTTTGGCATAAGCTAATGGAAGTATGCAAGACATCACGAACGGAGACAACCTGAGAAGAGTAACGAATATAAAAGCAAATTACCAAAAAACTTAATTCAGTGAAAGAAAGTGGGACATGGATTTGTAACAAGAAAAGTGGAGGTGGCACCAAATGGCTGAGTAAATAGTGTAGAATTTATGCAGAAATATTCCTAATACAAGGTCTTCTTCTTGGAGTGAGTAGTTCTACTTGTGCACAATGAATGTTGTTGGAAAAGCTGTGCATGCCAGCTAATGTATGAGGGATTGATACCTTTAATTTCTACAATGAAACAACACAAGCAATTTAGAAACTGAGGCATTGGTAGTAATATTCTTTCAGCCTGAAGACATGAGACGGTTTTTGCTTTTTTAGTTGAAAAAGGAGGGATCCAGTCTTCATAAGGGAGATATCATATTCTTTTTTAGTTGAAAAATCCCAGTCCATTTTTACAAAGTTTGTAAAAGAAATTGTTATAAGGGAGATGGAAAAGATGATCCTAATAGATATTTATATATATCCTTTATCAAGTAGTTGTCTGCTTATTTTTACAGGCGAATCAAGGGTTAAATCAGACAAAGATCAAAACACAGTTCATATATATATTACTCTAGGCCCATCATATTATTTCTAAATGCTTGGTTGCGGTGTGACTCCATCTACCTATCATTAGTACTTATACGTCCATCACTCCTTACTCTAAAGAAAGCAAACTTACATCTTCTGTTCCACAAAATCCTATGGTGAATCACGGTGTAACGAAATTGATGTGTTTTAGATAGAAAAATATTTCAAGAGGTGTGAGGAGTCATTGCATTGTATGTCGTTATTATTTGTTATACAAAAATTCTTAAAACATTCTTCTTCTTTTTTGAAATTACAGTGAACGAAAGTTTTTTTATTTTGCCGTGATGCTTTTGAAAAGCGTCACTTTGGGCTTTTTATGCTGTAATATGTATGTGTACAAAATGTAGTCTTAGAATAGTAAAATTTAGTATAAAAATAAATGCTATCAAGTAGGATTTCTCTCGTCAAAATGGGTTGTTCATAGGATTTCTGTGTCTCACCAACTAACATCACAATGTGGAAAGCCTCGCGAGGAAATAATCACAAGAGTGCAGGTGATACAGTAAAAGAGTCATAATGTATAAAAAGAAAGGAGCCGCACAGCATGTTACACCTCTAAGTTTCGGGTCTCGTCCAAGTGCGAATGTCAGCAATGAAGCAAGGTCAGCCACGGATCATCACTGAGGGAATATTCCTTCATTCTTAAAATTGCCAATGCTTAGAGGTACAACTCTGGAAGGATTATTATTCGAGAGGTATAATACTTGAAGATAATTTTGACTAGATAATTGTGGTGAAATATTTTCTTAGTGCACTAGATTTTCTTCGACCCTTATTGGAATATTTTGATAAAAGTGATTATAACTAAGATTATTGATCTGAAACTAACTGCAGAGAGACTAAGATACGTCGGCCTCGAGAATGATCTGAAGAAGTCAGGGATTGGATTGGATTATGTTGGAAGAAGTTGCCTTGTTCAAACGCCGAAGTCGTCGGAGAGAAAGCAGAGATGGCGTTAAACCGCCAAGCAGCGCCCAGCTGCATCCGTATTCATCATCAAAACTCTAAAACTCTAGTAATACGGTGTCTCATCAGAGCAATCCACGTGGGGGTCCGATCCATGTTGATTGCGAAGGCCGAGCTGGACAAGGAGGCCGGTGGTGTTGCTGTAGGCGATGCCTTACAGGCGCAGTATTGATGTTGCCGGGTTGGGAATACGGCTTGTAGACGTTGTTGGACGAGCGAGAAAGGTTTTTATATGCTGATGTGAAGTGGTATCTTAATTAATCATACCTGTTTCGACAACTCCAATGATGATATCTTCACCGTAGTTGGCTGCTTGAAGCAACCCATTGCTGCCCGGTTGCAGGAAAGGTGTTACTCCAAGATAATCCCAGCTTCGTGTAGTATGAAGATGAAAAATTTGGTCTTCCTTAATGCTCATCACCTCCGGCATTTCTAATCACAAGTGAATATTTATATATTCACTTTTGAACTTTGTTATATAATTATAATGTTTGCGTATGTAATCAACGGCCTGTTTACCCGCAATTTGTTCTGCTCCGGAACTCGTAAGCGTGGCTGCAAAGCCGGAGAAGCCATGCCTGTAACTGTAAATAATTGAACTCACAGCTTCTTCCTTGCTGTGTATGATAATAATCATATTAGAACATGTATATATTTATATACGTATATATCGCTAGCTAGTAGATATATATATGTACCTCCCAAGAAAAGAAGAGAGCATATCATGGTGAGACGCAGTCACAAGGTTTGGATCTTCATCTTTCCTTTCTCCGAGGTAGATTACGTATAACTGACGAATTATATATGAAGCATCTGTTAATTACTGAATCATCACCGACGCATTGCATATATGGTAATAAAACTACAAGTACCTTGGCTGTTGATTCACTATCGGCGGCTGCTGCAGGTGCTACCGCTTGGAAGGAGCTCAAAATGAACAAGAGAGGCAGCAGAAACATGGAGCTTGCAAGATTTCTACGCTGGGAACTCATCCTCGATCTCATGGGCGTTTGATATCAATGGAACAAATCGTTCTTGCATGGTTTGTGTTGGAAGGCGCTATTTATGTAGGAACGATCAACTGTGTACTGGTCTTTTCAAGGGGTCTGGTAATAGCAGGTAGTCAGTCAGTATTAGAGACAATTAACCTCCTCTCACAGGTTTCTTCTTGCTTTAAAACTTGAGCGAATGAGACATCCACCTACCTACAAAAACTATGAACAAGTAGGCCGAGATTAATTCAATTGCTTGCGCGGACAGCAGGTTGGACAAGCATTTACCAACTTAAGAAGATTTTTAATTAGCAATATGGATCTGAAGCGGTCAAACTGCTACCTACGTCGATCGGTTCTCACACTGACCAAGGAAAAAAAAAGGAAGAAAAGGGTCATGAGAGTGCTTTGGCTCAATCTCTACAGTTGATGGGCGAGAGAACTGTAGCAGTGAAAAGCCAACTGTAGCAGTTATATACTCTATTGGTTAATTAGTATTAAACAGAGACGTATAGATATGTGCTTTGGTTAAGCTTTCTCTCCAATCACCAGCAATGCATGCATATTGCAAGTGCTGGGTCAAGATTTATGAACAGGCTCCATGGCATGATTCACTTTTTTGCCTAGTGAAGATTTAGGAAATTTAGATACCAACCAGAATTAGACAATGTATATAGCCTTTTCCTGAACCATGCCGTTGCACTTATAGATCGATTCTGCAAGATTCTTAACTACCTACATTACATATCACATGGGGCAGGGGTTGCAAGAGCAATACTACATTAACGAGAAGGTATTAAAAATGGATAGATAAGTCGAACTTTCAAATCTGATATGCTCTGGCATCACCCCCACTTGTTAAGACCGTTCTTTTTCCATGACACATGGCGTCAGTGAGCGGCCCGTCAGTGGCGTCGCGGGGAGTGTCCCTTCCGTCTTCCCTCGCCAAAAGCAACCACATCGATGAGACTCTGAGAACTGCGGACGAGATTGAAGATGAGGACGGGAACATTGCTAAAGACGGTGCTTGCAACCCTGAAGGTCTTAGGAACGGTGCTCAAGGAGCTTACCGCAGAGATGCCTCCTGACGATGCCGTAAATTTGAGATTTCTGAAGAGGTTCTTTCTTGTTGAAATTTCCTATAATATTTGTTTATCAAACTTGTAAGTGTCCTGTTTTCTAATATCTATTTAAATGTAATGTCCCAATAAATTTCCTTTATGCCCCTTATAGATGAAACGGGTGACGGAGAAAGATGCTGAAATGTCAGAAGATGTAATTGCTTATAGCATCATTCCACTGGATGAACCATCTACAGCAAAGGTTATTGTCAATTTTATTGAGGCAAGCTGTTGGTGCTCTTTCAAAAAATTCCTAACAAAATCCATTATGTTGTTACTTATCAAATTTTGCCTAAAGGTGAAAAAAATGGCAATGTCATCTTGAGTGCATATTGACATGTTTCAGAGGCACCAAGTAGTTAAAAAATTTCACATTAGGCTAGACTATTTGACTGATGAAAGTGTATTTCCCGCTTACTGTGACTTTTATGGATTCAATCATTTGTGTAATATTTTGGGAATGAAATAGAATTCTGTAATACGACTCAGTTTGAAGGCCATGTAGTTCAACATAGATTCCCACATCTCAAATGTATTAAGGTAATATGACTTATTTTGTTTTGCCATATTTTATACCATACATTTGAACTCAATTTGAAGAATTATATCATAATTTTATGGGCATGGAATTTTTTATTTCCATTTTGATTCTAGTATTTTAACTAATAAATATACATTTCTGTGAACTATTAATAACTAGACTTTTCTAAACTGTGTTATGAGTTTTTTCTTAAATTATGTTTTTCTTTATCCATATCATTTTTTGGAGTGATGGATTTCCTCTTAGGGATTAACAATCATTGCCTTCCATACTAATAGGCAGAATTGGGGAACAATTATGCAGATCCTTAGGTTGGGCCCCACATATGCTGTCATGAAATTTATAGAAATTAAGTTGTTAGTACTTCCTTTCCTTTTGGTCTTGGAGTCATGCTTCTACCTTTTTTTTTCACAGGTGTGCTAGATGACCTTATGGTGCATATTCTACATCTCGTCAATCAGCTATTGCTAGAATATTTACCGCTTTCTATGGTTTTCAGTTGCGTCATCCCTAGTTTGCTACTTATATATCTATGCTGCTCATTTCTCAATTTTCTTTTGACTCACCATTTCCTGAATATTTGATGAAGTTAATATTGTCCTGAATTATTGTTATTTATTCTTATGAATCTTAATAAACTCATGAGATGGTGTTACTTGCTTTCAGTAAAGCACTGCAGGCTAAACGTAACACTTTAACAGCAGACATTTAGGATGAATTGGATAACATTTGTTGTTGCTTGAGAAGTTAAAGCGTTGAAGACTTAAAGTACGCCTTTATGTTTGTCTATTTGTTTGCTACCTTATGGCAAAAAATGTAACATCTAGGATTTGGAAATGAGGTTGGATCTGGAAACCAACCTCCAACATAGCCTAAGTATGAATTATAACTAAAATTGAGGTTTGATTTGGAAACCAACCTCCAATTACCTCATACCAAACAAGGACTTAGGGTACTTCTGAGCACAATTCTTGTGAGAGGAGCCTTTTGGGATATTCACTCACAAGACCAATTTGCCCATGCTTTGTTAGGATTTTTTTATCTTTTGTTTCTTTTTCTTTTCTCTATAGGCATATGTGTAGAGCACCTTTATATTTTCTTGTTTTGAGTTAACATAGTTTTCTCTTTAATATATGAAACCGTATTATTGTTTGTATCTTGAACTCCCATGACATTTCTATTGCTTTATTTTATTGGACCATATATGTTAGACTTCTCAGATTAGATCAGTCGAAGCTCTACACATTTTATTTGAGAAATTTCATGGTGCATTTTTTGATAACTTTTATGTTCCTCTAGGCAAAAGGTTCGGACATATTACAAAGTATTTTATTACATTGTTTTATCTATTTGTATGTAATGCTTTTATTTGATTGCATTTACAGGAAGCAGTTATCTTCATCAAATGACTTAAAACAAGTTTTCATTGATTGTTGATTGCTTTTTGTGTCATTTAATATATCTATGTGGTTGGACTTAGAACAATTGCCTTTTTTTGGTCTTTGTTTTGTTCTAGGAAAATTTATGTGCTTTGTAGAAAAATTATTTTGTTAGGATGGTAGATAATCGTGTTCTTTTGCAGGCTTGTTTTTGGCGCGAAATACTGCATTTTATTTATGCTTTTAATATTGTTGTTGATAACATGTGTACGTGCAATTTTTAAGAGGCCCTGAGATGTTTACAGTTTATCAAAGTTTGTTATTTCTAATATGCCGTTTTCCATTTTAAAGATGAAAATGACAATTTCATCTTTCAAATACTACACAAATCAAGCTGATATGCTTGATTTGTTGCAGATGTCTTTGAATCCAGGTTTGTTTCTCATATTTTGCTCATGTACAAAAATGATGTTGGATGGTTGAAAATCTGTGCATGTTCATGTTTGTGGAGATTGTTAAATTTGATCATATGACAATTTGCACATCTATTTTGTCAACACTACCAGTAACATACAGGTGGGCAAATTGGACTCACATAAATTCAACGTATAGGCATACTTGACGTATTTGATAGTATATGTTTCGTAAATAGTTGTATTAGCAGTACTTGGAACTTAAATCAGCTAGAAATGTTGTTGTATTATTTGGTGTCACTATACAGAGTGCATATTGACATATTTGGTGTGCTTGGGACATCTCTAGTATTGGGTAGACTTATTGGTCTTGGTTGATCTGTTTACTAGGCCATACTTGAACTGGGAGATACCAAGAGCACCAGACTGGTATGCTTGGTATCTTTAATCAATGTTTCAGGGTCACCAAGTAGTTAAAAAATTTCATGTTAGGCTAGAATATTTAACTGATGAAAGTGTATTTCCTGCTTGATTTTATACAACTGAAGCTCTTAGTTATGGTAAACCTTTATATTATCTAGCTAACAAATTTGTCATAACATATCAAATCCTAATTACAATGAAAATATAATGTGGGATAACCTGGTACAGCAGCCATAGTATTAGAAATTCAATGTCATCATCTGGCAACACTCATTGTGTAAGTTTGAATAAAGTAATCTTTTCATGCAGTGGATCTTGGCATACTCCACTAGATTGTGGTTAATAGGGGATTCAGACAGTAAATTTCCCATATTTCCTTGTGCATATAGGAGGCTGCAGACAATGATATATAATATATGCCATATATGTGTGGACATATGTGTGCATATCAAGAACGAAGAAATGCAGATATGGCCAAATATGTTCAATTCCCGCTATCCGCCCACGGTGAAGTAATCTATTTTGATAAGAGATAAAATAAAAAATTGAACTACTATGACTAGCTGCTATAGTAGATGCATGAGCACCACATTCAGCTTGGAGAAACTATGATAGTTTCAATGAGTTTTTCTGGTATGTACTGATGCTTAGCTGTCTAGTTGAGGTGAATGTGGATTTTTCTACCTTTCCTTCACTGCTTTGATTTCTCATTCATTTTGAACTTCTTAGGTCTCATCGTTCATCAACTTGGTTGGCCTTGTAGGCTTGGTTCACCGTTTAGATTTGTGCTTTGTGTTCTCATGTTTGGTGGTATAAGTATAGAATTCATTTTTGAACCTTAGTTGGGAATTTTTCTTTAACTTGTATCATCAGTCAGTAGCATGAAATTTTTTTGTTTGTTTTTTGCCTTTTTCTTTTATTTTGTTTCTGTTGCCTCTTTTTCTTTAATGCATATTCTGATATTTTGCAGATCTGTTCTTTTCTGGCTTGCTATTCAGCCTTCAGGATTTAAAACTTTATAGTTGAAATATATTCTGGTTTCAAACAGTTCATCGGTTTCCTAATGCGGAGTCTTGTAAAATGGTTGCACCAGGTTAATGTTTTAATGCTTTTAAAACTTTTAATTTTTTATCTGCCTGTTCAACGTGACACTGGCTTCTATATCTATCAAGGAAAATTACTATGCTGGACATGGCGTGTGTGGGAGTATATCTGACTATATCGAGTAAGCACATCTTCTTGGTGATTTATAATTTCTTAACATTATTTGAGATATATACTTTACGCCATACTATTTTTTTGATTAACCTTGTAATACAGGGAGACCTGAGACTGTTTGGTTATGTTGTTTAACCTTTAAATTTTCAGTTGCGGGGACACCCTACATCTATCTATATAGCTGTTTCACCTCAATAAAATTGTTTATTTTCCATGTCTAGTGTTCTCACAGTAACCTTGCTAATTGAATTTTTTCCATTAATATGTTACTCGAAGGGCGAAGTATTTAATATGAGAATCTGATTCTGATGTTTATTGAATTTTTGGTTACTTGTGAAATACATTATCTCAAATAATATCATCATTGTCTTCTTGTCTGATTATTATCATCTATGTTCTTCATGTATTCTTATACTGCTTCCCTGTTCTGGGTATAATGTGGACATAGCGATGTTTTATTAATGTCTGAAGATCCAAGCACATATGTTTTTGATTTGATGTTTGAACAACTTAAATTTGTTGTGTTCTCGTGTTTAGTGGTATTAGTATAGAAGTCATTTTTGAACTTTAGTTGGGAATTTTTCTTTAACTTGTATCATCAGTTTGTATCATGAAGTTTTTTTGTTTGTAACTTGGCTTTTGCTTTAGTTTTGTTTTTGTTTCCTAATTTTCTTTAATGCATATTCTGATATTTTGCAGATATGTGCTTTTCTGGCTTTCTGTTCTGGGAGGAAAGTTTTCAATTGCCTATTTCCTCAGGAAAGTTGTTTTTATCATCTACTCTCAGTTCTCATCCTGTATGTTATTTAAACCTTGAACGTCCTGCAGATCAAGCCATTGGTGACACCAACCAAGACTATAGTTAATTTCGGAGACTTAAAATATTCATGGCTTGATTTGGTGTCTAAGAGTAAGTGCATATTGTTTAGCCTTCTTCTTCTGAAACATCTAAGGGAAAAATTGTGGTTTTTTTGGGGGGAAGTAGTCCCTGCTATTCATTGTTCACTAAACAAGAATAGAAGTTCTATCTTCCTGATTTTTCTCTTCCTATTTATTGTAATTTATGACTTATTGATGGTACTTTCAAATGGGTCAAATGTACTGATGAAAAATTATGTGGAGTGTTTTCTTTTTCACTTTATCTAATTGCTGTAGCACTGCAAATGGAGGTATATTGCACAATTTTATCACTCCATTCCGGCTTTTTGATTGTCATTTTGGACGGACAATGGCAATGCTCAATTTTACCAGAAATTGGTTCTTTTTTCTTTTTTCAGTTTATTCTCCTTTCTGCGGAGACAAATGTTTTTATTTTGACAAAATATTATATGTCTGCAGCTTGTTTCTTCTTGAATTTGTTCCATATTTTTGGTTCTCGATGAAGGCATGCACTGCTTCTTTTCAAGTTATTGGCTATCTATGGTGGAGACGTTATGTGTCAGAGCATGTGGTAGCTGTTTTGATTGTTGCTGCAGATAATCATAATGCAGTGACAATTCTTAGCTTATGGGCACTAGTTTTTGCTGTAAGTATTGTTTTTTCATTGTTGTTGTTTGCTTCAATTTTGCCGTTCATATTCTGGAAATTTTGATTTAATCATCATGGCCCAGGGAATTTCATTACAGTACTAACGAATTGTAGACCTTTTAATGATGGACAAATCCTTTCTTTTTTTTGAGGGGCTATGGAATTTGGTAATATGTGCATTTATAGCTCTAGTTTTGGAGATTTAATATTTGCAAGGTGGGGGATTGTGTTTGCTATTGGTTTTAAACACAAAGGATCGGTCTCCAAGCTGTGTTTGTTTAATTTTGTTTTCTAAAATATTTTTTCTTGACTTTTTGTGTTTGGTTCCAAATGTTATGTTGATATATTTTAAAATTATTCCTTAATAACATTATAAAAGGATCCGTCTTATTTATATTCAATATTAAAATTTTAAAGTAATAAGATACAAGGTATATTATTAGGTAATAAAATGTTCTCATAATGCTAAAGTGCTATAAAGTATTAGGAATTTTTCTTGGATAATTGGTTGGAATAATTAGATTATTATGCGGAAGATGAAGGTGATGAGAATACAAATATTTAGTAGCTCCTTCCACCAGATATTTTATGTGAATGTTTCAAGTTCACCCTTGACACTTGACATTTTACATTTACAGCTTTATCTATACCTTTGAAAGTAATATACTATGAGCTCGTGCACTCTTAACTCCTAACTTTTGGTCTTATGTCTTTAATCAACAGAAAGGGTTATTTATAACTGGGTGGGAGGTAACGCATAATGATGATTGATTGTTTTAGGAGCACTGGTTGGTACGATGTTTTAAAGGATGATTACTAAAATATTTATTCAAATGCATTCTAGTTAGATAAGCTAGAAGTCACTTTGTGGTTTTGGTTCGTTATTTGGCATTTTGTATGAATCAAATACATAATTTTACAGAAACCATACAATTTCAAAGCTTTTGCTTTGAACTGTATCTGCACATGCTAAATGTAACATTTTCACACTAGAAATTTAAGATGAATTGGATAGCGTTTGTTGTTGCTTGAGAAGAACAACCTTACGGCAAAAAAGTAACATTTTGGAAATGAGGTTTGAACTCCCATGACATTTCTATAGCTTTCTTTTATTGCACTGTTGTTTGGCAGCTATTGGTATCAAAACACGCCTTACCTTAGGCATAGAGAAGAAGTTCTTTTCATCTTTTACCCTTTCATTTGAAATGTGTTCACATCTGCAACTTGAACTTTGGTACTTTAAGAAGTGCCAGCAGCTCCTAGAAGTTGATCAGCAAAACCACATTCTTTCAAATTTCCGTTGGTGCATGTATTGACGAGTTATTGCTGGTACACATGATTTGATTTTGTAAGTAGGAGATAATTGATCAAGTAAATCAATTTGATAATCTTTTTAAGGTTCTGTTATCTGTAATCGCCTGCAAAATAATATGTGCATAATTTTTATTAATATAAACTCTGTTTTGCAGATTTACCTTTTGGATATCCACATCTTTGACACCCTGCTTTCAGCTGTCTATGGGTTCTTATTTGGAGCCAGAGATCGGTTGGGTGAGGTAGGTTATCTCTGTGTAAATGCTGGATTAACTATTTTGTGATGTTAGGATCAGCAGGACTTGCTTTTACATTTTTCTTATATTGAATTTAGGTTTTGGCATGTTTTTGTTGTTCATTATTCCTCACAATGAAGCAGTTATCTTTCATAAAATGAGGTAAACCTTTGATTGTTAATTGCCTTTTCTTTGATCCTTGTTTTGTTCTAGGAAAATTTATGCACTTCTAAGAAAAACTATTTTTGTTAGGATGGTATATAATTGTCATTCTGTAGGCTTATTTCTGCGGAGGAATACTGCATTTTATTTATATTTTTGAAATTGTTGTTGATGACATGCATACATGCAACTTTTTAAGAGGCCACCTCCCTTAAATTTGTATTGCACCAGAGGAAAAAGCATAATTCGATTGCAAGGCTCGAAGGTGGCTTATGAGACGTGAATATTGAGAAACATCTTCATTTGCCTTCAAGGCCTTGTTTTGGAAGTCCACAATAGAGATGAGAATGATATCAACAACAAGAAGAAAGAGGTGTGTGTAGCTAGAATTGAACTTAACCTCTTGCACCCTAAGCGAGAATCAAACAAAGTACACTTTAATGTATTTTCTCAAAGCAGTTTGATGCATTCATTGATGGGGACCGACGATGGAAAAAGAAGTAAAAGCATCGATGGAAAAAGATCCAAAAACATCCAAGATCATATATGAAAAATGACATGAGGATGAAGAAGAAAGTTGCTAATAGAAAAAGGATATGATCGTACCCGTGAGCCCTTGATGGAAACAAGCAATAGCAATATGAGGGATGTTACGAGAATAAAACTCATGACCTCTCATATGTTGAATTTTCATCCTTGTTCTTGGCAGATACGTGATCACTTGGTACAATTATCATCAAAGTATAGATTATCAATACCAAGATTCACCTACAAATATTAGACAAAATCATCATCCAAGTATTTTAGACGAAACACTCTATGAGGAATGTGATCATCACCTAATCTTCTCCTTAGAGAGAAGCAACCACTTATTAAAGAGTGATTAAGAATGAACAACTCATGATGGAGATGAGAATAACATCAACTACAAAATGAATGGGCTGTTGCGAGAATCAAAATCATGAACTCTCACACATAAGCAAAAATCATACCATTAGACCAAACCAAAGAAATCTCAAATCGCAAAGATGCTAGCAGAAAATGGAGATGAACATACCTTGCACCTCGATGGAGATGAGGAAAAATATCAACAAAGAGGACAAGGAGCAACAACAACAAAAGAGGTGTTGTGAGAATCGACCTCACGACCTCACGACCTCTCGCACCCAAAGCGAGAATCATACCACTAGACTAAACACCCTCTCATATGTTGAATTTTCATCCTTGTTATTCGGCAGATACATACGTGATCACTTAGTACAATCATCTTCTAAGTATAGATTATCAATACCAAGATTCACCTACAAATATTAGATGAAATCATCATCCAAGCATATTAGACGAAACACTCTATGAGGAATGTGATCATCACCTAAGCTTCTTCTTAGAGAGAAGCAACTGCTTATTAAAGAGTGATTAAGAATGAACAACTCATGATGGAGATGAGAATAACATCAACTACAAAATGAATGGGCTCTTGCGAGAATTAAAATCATGACCTCACACATAAGCAAAAATCATACCGTTAAACCAAACTGAAGAAATCTCAAATCGCAAAGATGCTAGCAGAAAATGGAGATCGTAACTTCCAGCCCCGATGGGGATGAGGAAAAATATCAACGGAGAGGACAAGGAGCAACAACAGCAAAAAGGGTTTTGCAAGAATTGAACTCACGACCTCTCACACCCAAAGCGAGAATCATACCACTAGACCAAACACCCTATGGTCAACTTTGACATCATAAAGTGCCAAGTGCGATCCTTTACTGAGTACAAGCCCCCATGGAATACAAAAATGAAAACATTTAAAAATTTACGAGGGTGTTGTGAGAATTAAACTCACGACCTCTCGCACCCTAAGCGAGAATCATGCCACTAGACCAAACACCCTCTCATAAGTTGAATTTTCAACATATCATTGTTCTTCCGCATATAGATACGTAATCACTTCGTTACGACTGCAATCATCATCTAAGCATAGATTATCAATAACAAGATTCACCCACAGGATAAACGGAAGTCAAGCAAGTACACCCTGATGTATTTTCTCAAGCAGTTTGATGCATTCATTGATTGGGATCGATGATGAAAAAAAAACTAAAATCACCGATGGAAAAAGAACCGAAAACACCAAATCAAATACAAAAAATAACATGAGGATGAAGAAGGAAGCTGCTAGCGGAAAATGGAGATGATCGTACCTTCCAGCCCCGATGGGGATGAGGAAAAATAATGAACGGAGTGGACGAGGAGCAACAATAGCAAAAGGGGTGTTGTGAGAATTGAACTCACGACCTCTCGCACCCAAAGCGAGAATCATACCACTAGACCAAACACCCTATGGTCAACTTTGACATCATAAAGTGCCAAGTGCGATCCTTTACTGAGTACAAGCCCCCATGGAATACAAAAATGAAAACATTTAAAAATTTACGGGGGTGTTGTGAGAATTGAACTCACGACCTCTCGCACCCTAAGCGAGAATCATACCACTAGACCAAACACCCTCTCATACATTGAATTTTCAACATATCATTGTTCTTCCGCATATACATACGTAATCACTTCGTTACGAGTGCAATCATCATCCAAGCATAGATTATCAATAACAAGATTCACCCACAGGATAAACGGAAGTCAAACAAGTACACCCTGATGTATTTTCTCAGAGCAGTTTGATACATTCATTGATTGGGATCGATGATGAAAAAAGAACTAAAATCACCGATGGAAAAAGAACCGAAAACACCAAATCAAATACAAAAAATAACATGAGGATGAAGAAGGAAGCTGCTAGCGGAAAATGGAGATGATTGTACCTTCCAGCCCCGATGGGGATGAGGAAAAATAATGAACGGAGTGGACGAGGAGCAACAGCAGCAAAAGGAGTGTTGTGAGAATTGAACTCACGACCTCTGGCACCCAAAGCGAGAATCATACCACTAGACCAAACACCCTGTGGTCAACTTTGACATCATAACGTACCAAGTGCGATCCTTTACTGAGTACAAGCCCCCATGGAATACAAAAATGAAAACATTTAAAAATTTACAGAGGTGTTGTGAGAATTGAACTCACAACCTCTCGCACCCTAAGCGAGAATCATACCACTAGACCAAACACCCTCTCATACATTGAATTTTCAACATATCATTGTTCTTCCGCATATACATACGTAATCACTTCGTTACGAGTGCAATCATCATCCAAGTACACCCACAGGATAAACGGAAGTCAAACAAGTACACCCTGATGTATTTTCTCAGAGCAGTTTGATACATTCATTGATTGGGATCGATGATGAAAAAAGAACTAAAATCACCGATGGAAAAAGAACCGAAAACACCCAAATCAAATACAAAAAATAACATGAGGATGAAGAAGGAAGTTACTGGTAGAAAAATGATATGATCATACCTGTGAGCCCCCGATGGAAAGGAGGAGCAGCAGTAAAAAGGGTGCTGCGAGAAACAAACTCACGACCTTTAGCATCCAAAGTAGAATCATCCCACCATTCCAAACACCTTGCGACTGGTGTGATCATCACCATGACTTCTTCGTAGAGAAAATTCAATCGCATAGTAAAGAGTGTGAATCCGATGGAGATAAAAGAATGGCATCAGCAGCAAGGAAGAAGGGGTGTAGTTAGAATTTTACTCATGACCTATCATACCCTTAGCGAGAATCATGGCGCAAGATCAAACACCCTTAAATGTTTGCAATCACCTTGCAGGTTTTCACACAAATAAGAGTGTGATTGCTCAGTGAAAAGTGCCATCATCATCCAAGTTTAGATTAAGAAAACCACGATTCACCTAAACATCAGATAAGAAAGTGCACCTTGAGCATTTCCTCACGATAGTTTGATGCAATTATTGATTAGGACAAACGATGGAAAAAAGAAAAGGAAACACTCCAAATCACACCACATGGAAAATTACATGAGGATGGAGAAGGAAGTTGCTAGCGGGAAAACATATGGTCATACATGCGAGCCCCCGATGTGGAGGAGCAACAACAATCAAAGGGGTGTCCGCTAAGACCAAACTCCCTACGAGAAAACACCCAAAAAATGACATGAGAATAGAGAAGGAAGGTGCTAGTGGGAGTGTCCGCTAAGACCAAACACCCTGTGATTAATGCACCATGATGTATTTCCTCGAAGCAGTTTAATGTAATAATTGATTGATACAAATGATGGATAGAAGAACATAAAACACTCCAAATTACATACAAAAAATGACATGAGGATGGAGATGGAAGTTGATAGCGGGAAAACATATGCTCATACCTTCAAGCCCCTGATGGAGAGGAGCAACAACAAGCAAAGGGATGTTTGCTAAGACCAAACACCCTATGAGAAAACACCCCAAATCACATGCAAAAATTGACATGAGGATGGAGAACGAAGTTGCTAGCGGGAGTGTCCGCTAAGAGCAAATATCCTATGAGGAGTGTGATCATCACCTAGGATTCTTTTTAGAGACAAGCGATCATTTATTAAAGAGTTTGATTAAGAATGAATAATTCCTGATGGAAACAAGAATGACTTCAACTACTAAGTGAATGAGGCATTGCGAGAATCATACCACTAAACCAAACAACCTCTAATATATAAAATTATCATTCTTGTCCTTTTGCAGAAATGTACGTTATCCCTTAGTAAGAGTTCAACCATGATTTACCTACAAAGATTAAACAATAGATTAACAAGTACACCCTAATGTAACTCTCAGAGTGAGAAAAAAAACCAAAAATATAGATGGAAAAAGAACCAAAGAATTCCTAAATCACATATGAAAAATGACATGAAGAAGGAAATTTCTAGTAGAAAATGGAGATGATCATACTTTCCACCTTTGATAGAGATGAGGAAAATATCAATGGAGAGGATGAGGAGCAACAATACCAAGAAGATTGTTATAATAATCAAACTCACAACCTGTCACATCTAAAGCAAGAAATATACTATTAGACCAAATGCCCTAAAAGGTTTATTATGATCATCGCCACAGAGGCTATATAGAGCAAGTTTGGTAACTTACTAAATAATGTGATCATTTAGTGTATTTTCTCAGAGCCAAGAATGAAGAATGAGCAACCCTTGTTGGAGATGAGAATGACATCGACTGCAAGGAGGAAGGGGTGTAGCTAGAATTTTACTCCCAACATCTAGCTCCCTAAACAGGAATCATACCACCAGACCAAACACCCTTAAATGTGTGCAATCATCTTACAAGTTCTCACAATAAAAGTGTGATTGCTTAGTGAAGAGTGCAATCACCATCCAAGTTTAGATTAATAAAACCAAGATTTACCTACAAAGATTAAATATAAGACAAGAAAAGTACACTAATGTATTTCCTTAGAGCAGTTTGATGCAACTATTGATTGGGACAATAGATAGAATGAAACACACGACCTCACACCCAAAACAAGAATCATACCATAATTTCAAACACCCTTTGAGGAATGTGATCATCGTGCCTTCTTTGTAAAAAAAATATGATCGGTTGGTAAAGAGCGTGAGCCCGATGAAGATGAGAATGACATCAATAGCAAGGAAAAGGGGGTTTAGATAAAATTTTACTCAACCTCTTGCAACCTAAGCGAGAATCTTACCACTAGACCGAACACCCTCAAATGTGTGCAATCATCATATAAGTTCTTGCATAGATAAGAGTTTGATCACTTAGTTCAGAGTGCAATCATCATCCAACTTTAGATTAACAAAACCACGATTCACCTATGAAAATCAAACGATCTTCAAAAAAGTACACCATAATGTATTTTTTGAGAGTAGTTTGATGCGTCTATTCTTTGGACTAACAATGAAAAAAATAATTGAAAGCACCCAAAATCACATACCAAAAAGGCACGAGGAAGAAGGAAGTTACTAGCGGAAAAACATATGGTTAGACCTGCGAGCTCCAGATAGAGAGGAGCAGCAGCATTAAAAGGGGTATCCACTATACTAAACACCCTGGGAGGAGTGTGATCATCACCAAGGATTCTTCGTAAACAGCCCCCAATGAAGATGAGAATGACATCAACTACCAAGGATTCTAGCTTATTAAATAAGTCATTTCCTTTGTCCTTTTACATACATGTATTATTTTGGCCACTGCTATAAAAGCATCTGATGCTGACCTAACCTAAATAAAAGCACTTTATAACTCTATGATGAGGTCATGCATAAATTTTTTGAGTATATCCACTAAAATATTAGATATGAGCTTTCTCATACTATGTTTAAGGCTAATTAGCCTAAAGCCCCTAATTGAATTTGCACTCTGCTTCTTTGGAATTAGGATAGTATGACTCATGGATATTCTTCTTGTATTCACATCTCATTCCTTGAACTTTTGAAAGATTTTCATAATATCACCTTTTACCTTATCCAAAACTGTAGTGCAGGACTCAAGAATAAATTGTCAAGACCTAGAGTTTCATTTTCCATAAGTCGTTAATTGCACCTTTTATTTCTCGATAAAATCATCCTGCAAGTTGTCAAATGACATACTTTGAGGTTGATAGGATTCCTCCCACCTAATGAGAAGCTTTTGATGGTGTTGTATTCCTAATAGTTGTTTATGATGGTTATAAAAAGCTTGTAAGATCTATTTTTGATCCAATATTTTGTATCCATTTAAATTCAGCAAACTAATATGGTTCCTCCAATGTTTAATACTAGCATATGTATGAAAGAACTTTGTATTTTGATCCCCATCTTTACACCATCTAATTTTAGCTCACTCTTTCTAAGACAGTTCCTCGACTACGTAATAGTAATCCAATTTTTTCCTTTAAGGCTCTCTATGCATCAAGCTCCTACTGTACTCAATCTCTAGAGAATCTTTTTCAATTTCTTGGTTTTGACAATCCATAGCTTAAGTGGATCTTCTATATGAGATAATTATGCACTTTCTGCTCAACCCTTCTGAAATATTTCCCTAAAAGTTTGTTGCTTCAAACAATAGCTTTCAAATTTGAAGTGAGATGGTTTATGAGAAGTGTTGAAGCTGAAAATTAGCGGTGAGTGATTTGACAACCACATATTCCCTGCAAAGCATGTGCCAAAGTGTAGATGATCTTGTGTGGTTACATTTAACATTACTCTGTCTAGCTTCACAAATGTATGTGGATGATGGTGATTTGTCCATGTAAAGGCCCTTCCTATGATTGATATCTCCATCAGTTTTAGTTTAGTGATAAGTCTAGAAAATTTTATTAAATCTCATAGGTGACCAATATAATTTAGCCTTTCGGTCGAATCTCTTTTTAAGTTGAAATAACCCCCTTATAATAATTATTTTATCTTGACAAGCTACCTCCTCTAGCTATTGCCATAAACATTTCTTACTTTCATGATGCAGGGGGCATTTACTTTAAGAATCATTTTACTTTGCTTGCATTTTAACTCCACTGATATATGTGTCTCACCAATATTAGATATGGCTAAGTCCCAAAGATCATTGTGTCATCCAATCAAAATATCACCGCTCCTTGGCGACATAAGAAAATGCACTTGAACCTGTAATGCTCCTAATTGTTGAATCTGTGCACATCATCATTTTTGTCTCTTGTAGGGCAAAAATTTAAATTTTCTCATCATTCAACATGTTATTTACCATTCTTCTTTTTCTCATTTTATTGAGGCCTCTAACATACCAAAATAAGATTATAAAATTTAACTTATTAATAATCTTATAAGTTCCAATCCTTGCAATTAATGCTTTTGTACACCACCTATCGTCCCCTTTGGCTCAAAGCCCAATATTTTGAACTTTGTCACTAGATCTAGGTTTGATTTCAACTCTTTATCAATGACTTTCTTCTCGGCCCCAAGTACCTTTCTTCATTGTTTATATTCCCTCCTATCTTTTCATGGGAGACCTTGTTGTTCTAATGACTTCCTAGCCCCTTCTCAGCAAGCCGAGCACTTCATCTAACCCTCATGTCATTTGGAAGTGATTTCCTTGGAATTCTAGCTACCAGATACTTAAGTTTAACAATCCATCGAACATTCCTTTTATATCTTTGTATTTTCCATCTCACTTTATTGATATTCATCGTATTTTCACCCCCCCAATATGAGTAACTTAGCTTTACTATGTTGTGGAGGCTTATCAGTAAGTGAAGTAAAAACTCAAACAACATCCATGAAACTTTTTATCATACTCCACTTATGTGTAAACCAGCTATAGAAATGAGTAGATGACTATGTTAGGCTGAAATTCATCATACCTTTCCCTTTTATTTGTATAGATACTATGATGCAATGCCTATCCACCCGAGTGTTAAATTGTTGCACATCAAATTGATGTCACCAATTTATGCTACTTTGCAAGCTTGGCTTCAACATCACAGTTCCAAGTGTAGGATGATTTTTGCAGTGTAGGAGATCCCTCTTTAGCCTTTTGAACACTGATGACACACTATTAGTATAACTTTTTGGCATATCCGCATCTAAAGGATATACTTCATCTGCATGATTTGCTATCACATCCCACTTGGGGATCGGAAGGTGGAGACCCAATGGGCATGCACTCCCTGTTGGGGTTTGTAATACAATCATTACATAAGGTCCTTATCCTCATAGCCGCTTAGGCCCTTTGTAATATGTTTTTGAGAGATATCCCTACTCATATAATGCATGTCATTATCCTCAGTTGTTTGCACTTGATCTTGAGCTGTGTCATGACAATCAGATTGTTGGTCATTAGTGGACTTTTCCAATGAATGTTTCTTCTACCCTTTCTCTTTTTCTCTCTGCTTCTCAAGAGCTTGCAAATTTATACCCTTATTGTGCCATCCACTTATAACTAGTATCGTATTAGTCTTTCCCTCTAAGAATGAAGTGACATAGCTAGTGAGAATTGGTGATATTTTTTTCTAATAATTACCTTGCAATCTTGTGAATTCCTCAATGATAAAGATTTCATGTCAACTTCCTTCAATTTTGCTAGAGGAAATGGCTTTCATTATTGCTTCTTTGTGCCATGTAAAATGATTTTCATTCTTTCTTTCCTTCAAGTATTCTATCCTTGTTCGTGAGACCAATATTCTATTTTAAGTAAGGCATGATTAATATGAATGAGCTTGGTCTTCCATAAGCACCTCTTGTAATATCCTTGACTAATTACTGGAGTGGTGACTATAGGTATTTTTCTTCAGCCATATTATCTTGCTTCTAGAGATGGTCGTGTGTTTTAACATCCTGAAAAATTTATGTTGGTGCAATGTTATGCTAACAATTACGCAATGTTCCTTTAGGAACCTTAATCTTTTCTACATAGCCTAAGATTGAAGTTTCACCTCAATAGCTATAGTTGAGACTTTTCTTTTAGCTTCCTTCAGTTTTTGATGTTTGACCTTGCAAAGTTTGCATTCATGCCCTCTTTGTCCATAAATGTAACATATCCTTAAAGATTTGCAAATTTCTACCTTATGCCCTTTCCTAAATATCGGAAGTATCTATTTTGATCCCTCAAAATATCAATAGGGATACTCAAGCTTGTTTGTTGAATCCTCACTTTACTCCTTTCACTGTCCATTGAGGTCTGCAATTGATATTTTCATTGAGCTTCATCATTTGTTGTTGCTACAGATTAGTTTCTTGTGTAATCATGTTGCTAGACCAAGGCTTAACCAAGACCCTTGCAACTATTAGTTGTAGATCCTTTTGCAGATTCCTCCATTTCTCGAGCAAATCCAAGTGCAGTCTCTAGATCTACTGAATCCTATAGTACCTAGGAATCAAATTCTCTATGACCTCTGGATTTTCTTCTAACCAATCTGATATCTCTTTCATACTGATTAGAGCATTTGTATCCAAAGGTTCCAACCATCTGCAAGCTGGCTTCCGCAACTCAGGGTCCATCAAAGAGGGAGATATTGTTTGAGTAAAAAATAAGTAAAGGTCTTGGCTGCCAAAGAGAAGTGTTTGGTTAACAAAGGTAGAAATCCTTGTCACTATTTATACCATAGATTTGAGCAACAATTCATCCACTTGGCTGAACAAATTTTGCAGGACAATTGACCGTGTGCTACCCAACAAATGATTCCACTGTAATGCTGAGAATAGGGACCGATCGCTAGAGTTCAACAATTTCAAATTAAGACTAAGAGGTTGTCAATGGCAGACTGAGTGATGGGAGGAGATTGGGGATAGGGATTGAAGGAAGAATTTGGAGCATGAGACGAGTAGGCATAAGGAAGGAAAGAAGTGATGCGAGCTAACTGGAAAAACTGGGGGAAGTGGGAGATTAATCAAACAATTTGAATGATCAAAGCGTGAGGATCTGGCGGACGAAGCATAGGGGCAAAAGAGGGCTACTAAGGATTTGGTGCACTCCCGCCGGTGGCTAGTACCGTAGGTTGAAATGGGGACAGGAAGGCCGAGGGTCACTAGAGTCACCATCTTCTTCAGTTTGATACATTCATTGATTGGGAACGACAATGAAAAAAGAATTGTAAACACTGATGGAAAAAGAACTGAAAACACCCCAAATCACATATGAAAAATGACAGGATGATGAAGAAAGAAGTTGCTAGTGGAAAAAGGAGATGGTCATACTTGCTAACCTCCATGGAGATGAGAAAAATCGTAGGAATGGGAGCAAATAGGTGTACTTGTTTATCTATTGTTTAATATCATCCTCCTTTGTTTCTTAACCAATTTTTCTTCATGAAATATTTGCAATAGTGATAGTTATATTTGTGCAATGATTAGGTTGGAAAAGAAGACTGTAATAAGAAAAAGTTGCTTGCAACACTGATTGTCTTAGGAACATGCTCAAGGAGCTTACCATAGAGGTGCCTCCTGACGAGGCTGAAAATTTGATTTCTGAAGCAGTTCTTTCTTGTTGAATTTCATATGATATTTGTTTTTGAATCTTATAAGTGTCTTGTTTTCTATATCTATTTACATGTAATGCCCACATAAATTTCCTTTGTGCACCTTATAGATGAAACAGGTGATGGAGAAAGATGCTGAAATGGCAGAAGATGTAATTGCTTAAAACATCATTCCACCTGGATGAACCATCTAAAACGGACGTTATTGTCAATTTTCTCAAGGCAAGCTGTTGGTGCTCTTTCAAAAAATTGTTAACAAAATTCATTATGTTGTTCACTTATTAAATTTTGCCTAAAGATGAAAATGGCAATATCCTCTTTGAGCTACTACACAAACATTATTCCCAGTGAATTTCCTCTTTCCATTGCAAGGAGTGCCGATATGTCTTTGGTTTCCAGGTTTGTTTCTCATATTTTGCTCATGTATAAAAATGATGTTGGATGATTAAAGTTGTGCAAGTTCATCTTTGTGGTTTTTTGTTTGAAAAATAACATTACATTCATTTCACCAATCTGAAACGACACAATACATCATCCAAAGGGATCTAGAAAAAGAAAGAAAAGTATAGAAGTATATGTATATAGTTAGTATAAACAGTATCATCAAAGTGTTATATATAAAAAAATCAAAACACCTGAAGCCCAAAAAAAATCTAAAGAAGACCCATTATAAGCCTCTTCAATGTGGCTTATGATTAGTGAAGAAAGTGAAAGCTGCAACTACTTGTGTAACCAAAATCCTTGTTAGTATTGCACTACCTATAAAACATCTTTTATTTTTCTCTCTCCAAACACTCCAATACCAAATAGCTAGTTGTTTGATTTGGAGCAGAATCATTGCCCTATCACCCTTCGCCTCCCATGGTGTGTCAGTGATGACATATGGTTGCATTTGCAATAAATGCAAGTAAGTAGACCAGTCATTTAATGTATAAGGACTGATAAAATAGATGATCCCTTGTCTCCACTTCTCCCTTACAAAGGCTACAAGATTCATCAACCATAATGTCTTTACATATCAACCACATTTTTGTGTATAATTTATCTTTCCTCATTAACTAGTTGAAGAAATTTATTTTCAATGGAAGTCTCGGCTTCTATAAGATGCGGCCTTCAACATCTTTAATATTAGATTCCTTCATAATGTTATACATGGAGTGCACAGAGAACATCCTAGACTTTGTCCATCACCACCAAATATGCTTATTTCCTTCACTGATTTGTATGTCTTTCATATCCTCAAGAAATCTCTCTACGGCTGTTTGGGACAATATTATTTACAACAACTTTCCAACTACTAAATGAACTATCTTCCCACCTAGCAAGTGGGGATAATGTGGCATTTGGATGTTGCACTGCACTGAAAATTTCTTTATGCCTATCTGCTATTTTCATATAATTGTGCCATGGCTCAAACCAAAATTTTATGTCAGCCCTATCTCCAACTTCATAATCCATACTACAAGTAAAAAACCCTCTTAGTTTTGCTATAGTGCACCTTGTGTTAGACCATCCTACGGTCCCCTTATCCATATATCAGTCCTTCCTTTTGAAGTACTTCCAACGCACAACTCTGGCCTATGTTGAATAGCTTCCTATGATTAATTTCCATAGCCAAGAGCCCAATCTAGCATCATTATGAGCACGAATGTCTAGAACACCTAGACCCCCATTTTCTCTTTTCATTGTAACCACTTTGCAGTTCACAGGGTTTAAAGTGCCTTTCTGCCCCTCATTTTTACCCCATAAAAAGCATCTTCTGCACTTGTTTATTTATTTAATCACCCATTGAGGAATTTTAAAGACCGTTGAGAAATAAGAAGGGATTGAGGAGAGTACTGAGTTTATTAAAATGAGTTTGCCTTCCTTAAATAGCAACCGAACTTTCCACCCTGCCAGATGATTGTCAATTTTGGTTATGATGGATTTCCAATCATCTTTCTTTAAACTACCCTCTCCCAAAGGCATACTCAAATACTTAATGGGAAAAGCACCTACTGGGCATCCCAAAATTTTATCGGATCATTTGGAGATTGCCTCTCTTCCTTGTAGATAAATTATTGTGGATTTATCAAGATTGATCTTCAAACCTAACGCTGCATGAAAACAATCAATGAGTAACCTCAATTTTGTATGTAGTCCTCTTTACCTTGTAAGAAGAGGACAATATCATCTGTGAAACCCACATATGTGACTCCTCCCCCTTGAACCTGATTTAGCACTCCCTTAATAAGGCTCATCTGATCAGCCCTCTTAATCATTCTAGAGAAGCATTCCATAACTAGGACAAAAAGGTATGGAGATAATGGGTTTCCTTGCCTTAGCCCTCTCCGATGAGTGAAGGGGTTGCTTGCAATACCATTTATAATTATTGCAGAATCAGATTTAGTGATCAACTCCATTATCCATTAAATCCATTCCGGTGAAAATTGATTAGCCTCTAAAACACTCTCAACGAAGTCCCAAGATACTGTGTCAAAAGCTTTTTCAATATCTAACTTGATAAATAGGTTGTCCTTATTCGACATTTTGCATGCACTAATTATTTCGGTCACTGCCATGAAAGCATAAGATGCTGACCTACCCTGAATAAAAGCACTCTGTGATTTTGAAATGAGGTTGGGCATAAATTTCTTGAGTTTATCTGCTAAAACCTTAGATATCAGCTTTCTCATGCTATGTTCAAGGCTAATTGGCCTAAAATCCCCTGTCAAATTTGCAACCTGCTTCTTTGGAATTAAAACAATATGGCTCATGAATATCCTTCGAGTATTCATATCTCCTTCCTTAAGTTTCTGAAAACTCTACATAATATTTTCTTTTACCTCATCTCAAACTATCATATAAAACTCAGGAATAAACCCATATGGACCTGGAGCTTTTATTTTTCTCATGTTATTGATTGCATCTTTCACTTCTTTCTCACTGAAATACTCCTGGAAGTTGTTCAATGATATACTTTGGGGTTGATAGAATTCCTCCCATCTTATTAGCAGTTTCTGATGATGTTGCACCCCCAATAGTTGATTGTAGTGGTTATAAAAAGCTTGTCCAATTTGCTTTTGATCCACAATTTCATTCCCATTTAAATTCAGTAAACCAATATGGTTCCTCCTTCGCTTAACACTAGCATATGTATGAAAGAACTTTGTATTTTGGTCCCCATCTTTACACCATCTAATTTTAGCCCGCTGCTTCCAAAATAGCTCTTCAGCTACATAACATTCATCTAATTTTTGCTTTAAGTCTCTCCATTCATCAAGCTCTTATTGTAAAATAAGCCCCTCTTCGGCTTTGATTGAGAGGATGTTTATAAGTTCATCTTTGTGGTGATTGTTAAATTCAACATATAGGTATACTTGACTTAATTAATAGTATATGTTTTTTAAATAGTGGCATTAGTAGTACTTGGAACTTAAATCAGCTAGAAAAATTGTTGTTTTATTTGGTGTCGCTCTACAGAGTACATATTGACATATTTGGTGTGCTGGCACATTTCTAGTATTGGTTGGGTATTGGTTGATTTGTGCCCTAGGCCATGCCTGAATTGGGAAATACCAAGAGCACCAAAATGGCCTGCTTGGTATATTTAATCAATGTTTCAGAGGCAGCAAGTAGTTAAAAAAATTTCCTGCTGGAACTCAACTAAAGCTCTTAGTTATCAGTAAACCTTTATATTACCTAATACTTAACAAATTTGTCATTACTTATCAAATCCTAATTATAATGAAAAGATAATGTGGGATAACCTGGTACAGCAGCCATAGTATTGCAGATACAATGTCATCTGGCAATACTCGTTGTGTAAGTTTGAATTGTATCCTTTTCTTTTGGGCTGATACTCTGGATTCATATTGATTCCCTTTGCTTCTTCTTCTTATTCGGTGCCTTTTCGTTGCATTTTCGTTGTTGTAGTGAAATGAATTTTGTGCTGGCAGTTGCTTGTCCATTACATGCCAATACATGTTTTCTATAATTTCATGATTATAATAGGAGTTCCTTCTATACTCATGCCTCAGAGAAAATGTGATAGTAGTGTAGTACAATGACCAAATTGAAGTGCTTTTTTTTAACGATGGAATCTAATGCTTTCTTTTGATGCAACCCAGTTTCAATGTGTAACCTCGAATCTGTACAAGTCTTTGGTTAACAATTTGGTGTTATAAGCTTATAAAGCTTGCTCCTCGGGTTTCTTTTGATTCACATGCTAGATATTTATTTCATAGAAAAGTGCAGATGGCTTTGTATTATTGTAAGTTCATGGATTTGCATGCCTACTGCATTGCAATTGCAAAGACCTTGGTGCATATACATGTTTCCAGCTTCATTATCCCTTTCATGCTATTGTTTGAATGCAATTGGGATTAAAGCTCTCTCTTTGAAGAAGATGGCCATCAGTTTCTTTTCAAAATTTCTATCTCCACCTTTCTTTAATTTTCATTGGATACCAACTGATTAAATATCTTCTACCAGGCTGCTTAAACTGGTTCTGTTTCATTACTCCCAGTGATTTTAAAGATTAAGTTGGATATTATACTAAACTGATGCAACTTGGTCAGCTTGTAATTGTTGAGAATGCAGTACATGAAGGGATTGAACCCTCGAGACCTTGGAATGATTGGTCTACTAATCAAACTTAACAGTATCTCGGAGTAGCAGGTTTTGCGTTTTAATACATTGGCACTAATTAGAATATATATAAACCTAGTCACATGAGTTTGAAGTTCTGCGCATGTATTATGGCCATCTAGACCAAATGTTTTGCATAGAGTTTTCCACCTACGCATTATAAACATGAGTGAAGATAATATATATGCAGGTAAAATGCACATTTGTGAGTTTGATGAACAAAATCCAGATGGGCTCTCCAACATATATCTCCTGGACCTACTATGGTGCATGCAAGGGAGGGCTGGCGCCCGACCAAGCTGTAGTACTACAGGGCAAAGGGTAGGGCTAACTTTTATGGTGGAGCTCACCACCCTACTTGTCAACAATAACATATCAGAAGAAGCAGTCGTGGAGAATAGAGATGTAAATGAATTGTGCCCGTATAGTATTGACCCCCTAAGGCATGCTATAGAAACATGTCCACTCACTATTATTCTATAAATTTTTAATAATTTTCTTTATGTAATAATAATATCATACCATCATAATGGTATGCTATGCTAGTAATGGTCCGCCGATAAGCATAGTCCAAGTCAAGCTAACCTCATGTTGTCCATGGGTGATACGACCCATTATGCACCTCTAGTGGAGGGGTGGCATCATGTTACACTCTCAAACTCGAGCCCAACTCAAGTTTAGTCCAAATCAACTCACATACTCATCCATGACTACCCCAAAGGAGGTCCAGACATCAAAGACAAGCAAAATGTGCATCCACACAAGAGGATTCGAACCCGCAAGATGTAATGGTGACATAGTCAAAGGGAGTAGACAATGACCAAAGAAAGTAGACCATGATCTAAGAAAGTGCATCACGATCACTATCCATGATCCCTATTTTAGGTTGAGGATACAACCCTATAAAATCTAAGACATTGGAGAGCCAAAACATTCATTCATCATCCACCGAATAAAGTTTGATGTGAGCTTAGGGTAAGAGTATTTTTTTAGAGTGATTGTAGAGTTGTTTGAGAGGTTTTGCTAGTGCTTGAGTAAAGCAATTATTTTCCCTCTTCGCTCATCTTATTCTTAGTGTTTTTCCTTTTTGCAATCTAGGTTCATGAGCACCAAACTCACAGTACGGTGTTGATCACTCTATATGGGAATTCAACTCGCTGAGCAAGTGAAGAAAGATTGGATCGTAACACATGACCCGTTATGCACCTCTAGTAGAGAACTCTCATAGGAGGTGAATGATCCCCATCAGAAAAAATATATATATAAATATTGATAGGATAACCAGTAAGTTAGCTTACCGCTGACTTATTGACCGGAGAGAGCAAAAATGGTCAAGAGCAGCCGAAGATTATAAGGTATCCTGTTGGTCAACTTACCGCGCCCTAAAAAAATTTAAGACCGAAATCAACAGAAATATCACTTGTAGAGAGCCTTAAACAAATTTGAGGGACTGAAAAAATCAAAATCAACCAAAATATCACTTTCTTATCCTCATTCTGGTGATAAGACCCGATAATAAATAATCAAATTACCCGTGACCTGAAGCTTAGCTTAATAAAGAAAAATAGAAGTAAGAAGATCATGTCAAAATATCTTAAACCCATTAGAATTAGAAAATTTTAACTCTTATGAATTTTACCCCCAATAAATGAAATTAATATACCTAGAGACCAACCTATCACCTAGGCATAAAAATAAAATTAATAAGTCCTCTAGATTATAGATAGTGAAGATAAATTATAGAGAAACAGTGCAATATTAAGCAGATGATCATCTACAATGTTGGCCAGGATCATCTTCTTTGCAGAAGTGACGGCAGCCACACTAGCTCTAATCCTCCTAACTTTCCTCTCGCTGGTCTCCAGGAAATCTGCAGAGGGCCTGCAGGGGCCATGGCGGGCCCTGCCCCTCTACATTCATCCCCCCGGCATCGACAGTCGTCCCCATCAACCGACAGGCGGCATGAAAGCAGCGCCTTCGCCTTTTGCCACGAGATCAGGGAGCTCGCCGCGTTCAACGTCGTGCACCTCGCCCTCGACGCGCCCCCATTCTAGGGGAGCCTTAGCGTGGAGGGAAGGAGGCCGGTGGAGCGCAGGGCCGCAGAGGAGCTCGTAGTGGTCGGAGGAACCGGGGCGCTCTGTAGGAAAATAATTCAAGAAGAACACCAGATCACAGAAAGTTCACCACCGGAACTTGAGTCAGGATTGTGGAGAAAAAAAACAAAGCAGTTGTTTCTGTATTCTCATTTCAGAAATAAAGGAACTTGTACAAAACATAACTGTCCACTAACAGCATAACTCAAATACACGTGTAAATAAAATCCAAAATGTAAATAGCAACAAAGTTCTAAGTGCTTTAACAATCTAAACAAGCTTATGTCTTCATTCTCCCTCCTAAGCTTGTTCCTTGTTCTTGAGTCGTTGCAGTCCTAACAAAGTTCTGAACTCAACAAACTTTTGTCTTCCTAATGCCTTTGTAAAAATATCAGCTCTTTGCTCACAAGTACTGACATAAACAATCTCCACTTGTCCTTTCTCAACACATTCACGAACAAAGTGATAACGTGTATCTATGTGTTTAGACCGACTATGATACACCGGATTTTTACTTAATGCAATGGCCGACATATTATCCACAAGAAATGGAACCTTTTGCACTGGTTCTCCAAGCAAATCAGCCGAGCCAGCCATATTCCTTGACAAGCAGCACTTGTCAATGCAACATACTCTGCTTCACAAGAACTTAGAGCCACAATTTTCTGTTTTGATGATCCCCAGCTGATAGGACTATTCCCAAGCAAGAAAACCATTCCATTTGTGCTTTTCCTATCCTCATTGCAGTTGGCATGATCACTATCACTGTAGCCCTTTAAAATACATTGTGTTTGATCTCCCTTTTGATAAACGAGACCATAATCTATTGTTCCCTTCAAGTACCTAAGTACTCTCTTTGCTGCATTTAGATGCTCAACATTCGGTGTCTCCATAAACCTGCTAAGAACTCCAACAGTATACATTAGATCAGGTCTAGTATGAGTTAGATACCTCAAACTACCTATCAACTTTCTATATTCAGTTTTGTCCACAGCTGATACACTTTCACCTTGCTGAAATTGAAGCATCTCCTCCATAGGAGTATGTGCAGGATTTGCGTGCACCATGCCAAAATCTTTCAAAATTTTCTGTGCATACAAATGTTGTCCTAAAGTTATCTTGCCGACTGATTGCTGAATCTCCACACCAAGGTAAAAGTGCAATAGACCCAAATCTGTCATTTCAAACTCTTGTTTCATCTGATCTTTAAAGGTTTGAATCTGATGCAAATTGGCACCAGTAATCAACAGATCGTCCACATAGACACCGAAAATAAGGTGCTGACCACTTACTGCTTTAGCATAGACAACAGGCTCCTGTGAATTTTTCTTGAAACCAAGTGCCAACGAAGACCGATCAAGTTTCAAATTCCAAGCTCTTGGAGCTTGCTTAAGTCCACACAATGCCTTTTTCAGTCTTAGGACTTTTCCTTCCTTTCCTCTTACCACAAATCCTTCAGGTTGATGAACATAGACTTCTTCTTCAAGAACACCATTGAGAAAAGCTGACTTCACATCCATCTGATGTACTTGCCAACTTCTTTGAGCAGCAATAACAATGATTAACCGAATAGACTCAAATCTTACTACCGGTGCAAAGACTTCTTCATAGTCTACCCCTTCTTATTGCACATAGCCCTTTGCAACAAGCCTAGCTTTATGCTTGACAACTTCTCCTTGAGCATTCTTTTTTAGTTTGAACACCCATTTCAGACCAATTATATTATGATCTGATGGTAGATCAGATAGTGTCCAAGTGTCATTCTTAACTATCTGCTTATACTCCTCTTCCATGGCTTTTCTCCATGCTTCAACTTGCACTGCTTCTTTGAAGCTTGATGGTTCACTTTCTAGAACCTGTGAAAGAAGTATCTGATCAATAGGTTCAATCATTCGAACAGTAGGAACACTCACCTGATCAGTAGCTCTATAAATGCTACTTAGTGCACGAGTTTTTCTTGGCACTTCAAAAGAATCATCTATATTACTTCCTCCATAGGTAATTTGACGAGGAGATCCCAAAGAAAATGGTATAGGATCATATCTAGATGCACCAGCAAAAGACTGATCATATGTACCAAACTGCACATCATCTTGTGATACTGAATTTTGCTGTCTTGATTGCTGAAAAGAAGATGTATCAGTCCTGTTGATACTGTTTTTAGCAGAAGAGACAACCTGTACAGCTGAACCACTGAAAATATCATTTGTTACAGCATTAACAGTACCAAAAGTATCAAAATTAAATGAAAGCTGCTGCTGAGATTGATTAAAATCAGAATCATGTTCAGTTATTTGATACTGTTCACCGTGCCAATCTGGATTTACAGCTTCTTCAAAGATGCAATCCCTGCTAACAATTATAGATTTAGTTTCTGGATTAAAGAACCGATAGGCCTTAGATCCACATTCATAACCAACAAATGCTACTTTCTTGCTCCTATCAACAAGCTTGTTTAAGTGTTTACCAAGTATCTTCACATGTGCTTGGCAACCGAACACTCTAAAATGTGCAATGTTTGGTTTTTGCCCAGTCCACAATTCATATGGAGTTACATTGTTCAAACTCCTAGAGAAGGACCTATTCAAAATATAGACAGCTGCATTCAAAGCTTCACCCCAGAAAACCAATGACACTTTCCTTGTCTTCAAGAGAGATCTAGTCATGGACATTACAGTCCTGTTCCTCCTTTCCACAACTCCATTTTGTTGTGGAGAATAGGGAGCTGTTAAGAATCTTTTAATACCCTGCTGATAACAGAACAAACTAAAGTCTTTTGAATTAAACTCTTCTCCTCTATCTGATCTAAAAGCTTTAATTTGTCTACCACATTCAGATTCAGCTAGTGATTTGAATTTCTTAAATGCTTCAAGTGTTTCAGACTTATGTTTCAGCATATAAACCCACATGTATCTTGAAAAATCATCAACTATTAAAAGAAAATAGTTGCTCCCTCCTAATGAGGAACAATAGGTCCACACAAGTCCCTATGTATTAATTCTAGTATTTTTGTGGCTCTAAACACTGATGAATCAGAAAAAGATGATCTGTTCAGTTTTGTTGTGACACATTCTTGGCAAGTTTCTTTAGCCAAAGAAATTTTAGGAAGCCCTTTAACTAAGCACTTATCAGACATAGATTTTAAAGACTGATAATTCAGATGCCCATACCTTTGATGCCATAGTCTACTGTTAATCTCATCAGACATCAACAAGCAATGGTCAGAAATATCAAATTTCATCAAATACATTCGGTTTGCTGCTCTTTTTACCGAAATCAGTTGCTTGCCTAGTTTATCAACAACACACAACAAACCATTTCTGATAACAATTGTATAACCTAGCTCGTCTAGTTGTCCTATGCTCAAAATATTTGATTTCAAGGAAGGTATATACAAAACATTTGTAACAAGAGTTGTGTTACCTGCTTCTCCTGAAAAATATATTGAGCATTTTCTTGTAATTTCAGCAAACGTGTCATCCCCAAATTTCACATTTCCATCTACTGTCTCATCCATAGTATGGAAAAACTCTTTGTTCCTTGTCATATGACTTGTGGCACCAGTATCCAAATACCAAAAATCAAATAAATTAGATTATGCTGCCATACCTTGTAAGAGTACTTCTGACTTTTTCTTTTCCTCTTCTACTGTCATCAGAACCATGTGTTGTTGGACACTATCTTGCTGTTGTTTCTCTGTATTCTGCTCAGCTAAGAAGATAGTCTCATCCTTTGTACATTCAGCTGCATAATGACCAAGATTTTTACAATTATAACATCTGACTTTAGACTTATCTTTTTTTGGTTTCTCCTGAAACAATGTGGTGCTACTGCCAGCTCCACTTGCAGTATTCCTTCCAAAGTAGCCTCTGCCACCGGCCACGAGTCCTACCTCCTCTGAAATTGTTGTGAAAACCACGTCCGCGTCCGCGCAAGTTTCCAACACTCCTTCAGGTTTTTGAATCCCAATCAGCTCGAGCAAAGAGTACCTGGTTTTCAGAGGTTTGCAACTTTGATGTTAGTCTAACTTCAAAAGTTTTGAGAGCACTTACGACATAGTCTACTGTCACAGTCGAAGTATCCTGAAATTGCTCCAAATTGCAAGCAACGAGATCAAACTTCGATGGAACTGATCGAAGAATTTTCTCCACCACTCTTTCTTCTTCTACGTCTTGACCGATGTTCCTCATCATGGTCACAATGGAAGAGAGACGATTCACGAATTCATCTACTGTTTCAGCATCAGACATAGTAATTCTTTTGAACTCACCATGAAGTTGATTCATCCGTGCCTTCTGAAATTTTTCATTTCCCCCATGGAAACTCTTAAGCGCATCCCAAGCCTCTTTTGTCGTTCTTTTGTTAGCAATCAGCATCAACAATTCATCACTTAGCGCTTGATGAATAAAAGACAACGCTACCTTATCCTTGCGTTTGTCGACTGGTTGATCTTCCTCTCCATCTGGTTCAATAGCTTCCCATACTCCTTGCGCATCTAAGAAGGATCGAACTCTAATCGCCCACATGGCAAAGTTTGCTCCTTTTTGTAACATAGGACAGAATCCAAGAGTGCCTCCTCCACTGCTTAGCAAGGCCTTGGTTCCACCGGTTCCCACCACGCTCATCATGGGTTGCTCTCCTCTTGCCGGGGTTGCCATCGCAGCTTCCAAATAGGACATGGACACCTTTGTTACGGCAAATACAGATGAGCTGATCACTTAGTTTATGTGGGAATCAATGTCACTTTCCTCTTGGCTCTGATACCAAATGTAGGAAAATAATTCAGGAAGAATACTAGATCACAGAAAGTTCACCACCGGAACTTGAGTCAGGATTGTGGAGAAAAAAAACAGAGTAGTTGTTTCTGTATTCTCATTTCAGAAATAAAGGAACTTGTACAAAACATAACTGTCCACTAACAGCATAACTCAAATACACGTGTAAATAAAATCCAAAATGTAAATAGCAACAAAGTTCTAAGTGCTTTAACAATCTAAACAAGCTTATGTCTTCACGCTCGCCTTCGCTAGGAGCTTAGCTGCTTTTACTGTCACATGCACAGAGGAACAGTGGCGCTCGCCTTCTGAGTCAGTTTTATATTATTAGATTAAATAGCACTTGCATCTCGAACCAAAAGGAGAAGAGTGAAAGAGAATAAACATAAATTGTAGCAGAGTGAAAGGAAAAAAGAAAAAGGTGGATCTCTTTTTATTCCTCTGTGGTTCAAAGAACAGCACCTATTATCATTAGTTTGGTCTATGAATGAACAACTATGCCTTTATCTTTCAAAGAAGATTATAAACAATATAAAGAATCTTTTACAGGTATGCTGAAGGTGTAGGAAAGAAAAGTTATATCAGGACTGTTTTTGGAGTTGCGCCCATCAACTTATTCCTTCAACTCTGAAGTTTTATTTATCAGGTCTGTAGTATATGGGTATGCATTTTTGCAGTGAGGAACTGCCAGCTTGGAGAGGAGGAAAACGCAGGTTGAATTCGAGCAAAAATGCTCCTGCAAAGCAAGCGAGGTCCAACCCGGTTGTCAACTGAACATTCTTGAACTTGTCCATCACACTTGCCTGAAGAATCAGCAGCACGGCGTGCCCATGCCTGGAATTTGCCTGCGAGATTGACTGCATCTCCATGCTCTCCGCGAGCTTCTGGATCGCAGGAGAACGATTGTTAGGATCTTAATCACAGTCATAGGAGGAGGAAGAACATGTTTCCATAGAAATGTACTAAAACCCTGAGCTTGAGGTTGAATGGCCCAAATCTGGATTCAGCAATTTGCCATCCTCTCTGCTCCGCTTCGTCTGTTCTGAGCTCGCAAAAATGACGTACAAGCCTGTTCCGAAGGTAAGCAGGGCAGTTCCCAGAAGAAACATGTCTGTTGGAAGCAGAATGTTACTGATTCATTCGACCATGCTAAAAAGATTAACGAGGACTGATTAAATTAAGCATACGGATAGAAAAAATAAGATACGTCAAATCTCAGATATTGAAAATTTCTCATTTATTGTAACAAATATGAGTATTATATAAAATATTCACCCTTTTCCTTTTAGCAAGTGAAAATTATGATATGACTATGCTTAAAAACTTCAACTTGACCAAGTCTAATCCCAAGTAACATGGGTTTAAAAAGTACGAGAGTGGTCCTATTGATTGATTGATGGAGTGATAATGAATTAGTCATACATAGATTAACATTTCTCTCTATTATGTGAGTTGAGTGAACTGAAAAGGTTTGATTATATGATTCATTCTATTAGAATTAGCATTTGAAAATGTTATATTAATTATTTATGATTCCATCAATTATTTTACTTCACTCTTTGCTATGTTTTATTATCTAGTATAGCTTTGCTGCAAAACTATTTCTTGCACCAGAATCTAACCCATTGTTGGTCTTATCGTATATCAAGAAATCTTTGATGGTAGAAGTATATCTAAGTAGGGGGATAGATGTTTTATTATTAATGAATTTAATATTCGATGAAAAGTACTCATACCTAAAATTATGATGAAGAATCGGTCGATGAAAAAATTTATGATCAAGAATTGATCTATCAATCAGTGTGCTGCATCCTCCTAGGTCACTATCCAGTGTCAATGATGACTAACTTGGTAAACGTCAACTCTAACAATGCGTAACTAATGGGAAAAAAATGAATAATGGGAGAGGTAAGTTAACTAAATCACTAACAGTGAAAGTGATTGTTTAATTAAGGTTGAGCGAGCGTGTCTTATTTTATTATATAATGTTTTTGACGTAAAAAATAAATAATTACTGCAGTTGGAAGTGTCCGTGAAAACGAATGCATTTAACGTCAAGACGATGACTTTCTTCCATTAATGGGGGGAAGTAGATGGACATTTATTTAGTTAGTTCAGACTGTAATGTTTGACTAAAAAGATGATGCATTTAAAACTTGTTAAAATCTTTTTTTTTAAAAAAAGTGATCAGGTTAATTTGTATAGTTTTAATTCTAAGTCTTTTTTTTTTCTTAGAAAAAAAAGGAAAAAGAATGTGGCAAGCAGGAATGATTGTAGGATTGACTGTTTCAATGAGTTGGTAGAAATTAAGGAGTGAATAGTTTGATTGATGGGGTCACGTCAATAAAAAATAGTAAGTTACGCTTCCCCCACTGCATTACTACTTTTATATAGCTTACCTGATGCTCGCTGTATATATATATATATATATATATATATATAGCGATTCATCGCAACTTACACATACACAGAGAGAGAGGGAGAGAGAGGTTTAGGTATATATATATAGCGATTCATCGCAACTTACACATACACAGAGAGAGAGAGAGACAGAGAGAGAGGGAGAGAGAGGTTTAGGGAGCATGGATCAAGCCATGTTGTTGTTAATTAATCGGCTGTACTTGATCATAATTCCGATGGCGGTGATAGCCGCCGGAGCAGCGGCGTCTGCTGCCTCCCTGCCCGGCTGCCCATCCACATGCGGCGACGTAGACATCCCCTACCCCTTCGGCATCGGCCACAACTATTCCTTGGAAGCTAACTTCACCCTCACCTGCAACGCCTCCACCCAAGGTAAGAAGCCTTTCTGGCTGAATACTGAGGTCGTCAACATTTCAGTGCCGCAGGGCCAGATTCGAATGCTCAACCACATCTCTTGGCAGTGCTATAATGCCACCACCAATTCCATCGAAGAGTCCAACTGGCCTTTTTTTACTCTGGAAAACACGTCATTTAGATTCTCCGATGCGCTCAACAAGTTCACAGTCATCGGCTGCGACACCCTCGCCTATAGTCTCGACTACCAAACGGATGATGACTACCTAGTTAGTGGATGCAGCCCACAGTGCGATGACAAGGAGAGGCTCGTCGACGGCACCTGCACCGGAATCGGCTGCTGCCAGACCCCCATACCCAATGACCTTTACTACAACGAAGTCTCCTTCGATACAGACTACAACAACTCTGCCATATGGAACTTCAGCCGCTGCAGCTATGCCGTGATGGTGGAGGCCGACTGGTTCAAGTTTCAAACATCTTATATCTCACCAAAACAAATCTGGGACAATGGCAACAATAGCCGGATGCCGGTGGTGGTGGACTGGGCGATAGGAAACCAAACCTGCGAGGTAGCGAAACGCAATCAGACCTCCTATGCCTGCGTCAGTGAGAACAGCGTGTGCGTGAACTCCTCCAATGGTCCTGGATATCGTTGCAATTGTTCGTCTGGATACCAAGGCAACCCTTACCTCAAAGATGGATGCCAGGGTACTACACTCTTTCACATACATATATTTACCCCCCTTATCATTCATATATGCATTATCAATAGCCCTTTATCCATTCTCTAATTTTATATTCTACCTGTGCCCTGGCTTTTCATCTGATACGACTTTTAACTAATTCCAGATATCAACGAATGCGATGAACATCCGAATCCATGCTCTTCTGGTGAGAGCTGCCAAAACCTACTGGGCAATTACCAATGTATCTGCCCAGGAGGAATGCACGTTAGAGCCTCCAACGGAACATGCCCTTCGAACCACAAACTCGCCTTAGCAGTGAAGGTGGTGATAGGTAATCACAATCACTCTCCCTCTCTTGATTAATGATCTCTTCCACCACCAGCATGTATCACCGACAACATATGTTCCTGTTTCTCATGGAATGCTTTTGCCAGTGACTAGCTCTCTTCTTTCCTGATTATTTTTCTGTTCTTTTAATGACAAATCTGCTCAAGAAATTAAGGTAATTTTGATCCAGAATTGACCCATAGGACTAACAATTGAGTTAGGAGCACAGATGACTACTTCATGAACTTTGCAATTTTAGAGGTCTCCCTTAATTACCTATACAAAACGAGATGAGCAGCAATATTACGTCCAAATGCGTAGACTTAAACAACTAAGTTGAATGATGCATGGTTTTTGTACCCATTTCCATTCATCTCTCTGCTCATGGATATATATGTGTGTGTGTGTGTGCAGGTACCTCCAGCGGCCTAGCATTTATGTTTTGTTGCTGTATACTCATTTGCATGGTTATCCAAAGAAGAAAACTTATGGAGGTCAAAGAAAGATACTTCATAGAACATGGTGGTAGGCTACTACTCGAAGAGATTAAGAAAAAACAGGGTCTTTCTTTCAAGATATTTAGGAGAGAAGAATTAGAAAAGGCAACCGATAAGTTTGATGAGAACCGGGTGATAGGGCAAGGGGGACATGGAACTGTATACAAAGGAGTCTTGGAAGATAGAAGCACAGTTGCTATAAAGAAATCTAAGATAATTGACGAGAGCCAACAAAATGAGTTTGGAAAAGAGATGCTTATCTTGTCGCAAATCAATCACAAGAATATAGTTAAGCTTCTAGGTTGTTGTTTGGAAGTGGAGGTACCGATGTTGGTCTATGAGTTTATTTCTAATGGGACCTTGTTTCATCTTATCCATAATGCCAATACATCTCTTTCTCTAGCCATTCGCTTAAAGATTGCCTATGAGTCTGCTGATGCTCTAGCCTACTTACATTCATCTGCCTCACCTCCGATCATTCATGGTGATGTGAAGACTTGCAATATTCTTTTAGATGAAAATTACAATGCAAAAATCTCTGACTTTGGAGCTTCAAAATTTATTCCGAAAGATGAAGACCAGTTTGCTACCCTAGTCCAAGGAACTTGTGGTTATTTAGATCCTGAGTACCTCTTGACATGTCAACTGACGGATAAAAGTGATGTTTATAGTTTCGGAGTGGTTCTTTTGGAGGTACTGACGGGTCAGAAGGCAATTTACTTTGAGGGATTAGAAGAAGGAAGATCCCTTGCATCGAGTTTCTTCTTGGCTATGAATCAAAATCGTTTTTCAGATATCTTGGACAATCGAGTCAAAGAAGAAGGAGATTTGGAGCTGTTTGGAGAACTCAGCGAGCTGATAAAAAGATGTTTGGATTTGAAGGGAGATGGAAGGCCTACGATGAAGGAAGTGGCAGAAGAACTAGACAAGCTAAGAAAAATCCAGCAGCATCCATGGGTGCCCCAAAACTCTGAGGAGATTACCAGCTTGTTGAGCGAACAATCAGATTATGTGATGAATACAACTGCCTGCTATAATACTTCAGATAAAAGATATGCCTTAAACATTGAATCTGGAAGGTAAAAAAGTTTCCACGACACCCAATCACATCTACTACATTCATCTACATTATTTCTTGAATCTACCTAGAAAGAACGGTCATTCCAATTGTGCTAGTGATTAATTTTGGGTGCTTATGATTGTGAAAAAGTGTATTTTTCATGAAACCTGCACTTAATTTGTGCCATTGTTTCTACTTATGTGAATCTGTGTGCTTCCCCTAGAGTCATGTTACCAAAGTATATGTCAGTGTCTAGTCAGCAACAATGTGTGTAATAGTTGATTCACTGCAATCTCTTGTGGTGTAGAATGCTTGAAGATGAAATATTCTGAACGGCACTTTAGCATGCTCGTCTGCATTTGATGCAAATACATGCTCAATCTGTTCTTGAAGATGGAATGGATTGACGATATCGTTCCAACCACTCTTGAGTCACAATCTCGAAAATAAACAAAAGAAAAAAAGGAGAGGATAAAAGCTACACAGTGTAGGGAGGACGGAAAGTAGTAAACAATAAATGCTTTGAAATGGTCAGGAAAATTAATGCTTTGAAAATTCCATTTTTGTTTTTCTAGAAGTATCATTTTCATGGACAGACTCGGAAGCAAAAAACAAGCAGCGTCGTTCATGGATCGATTTATGAAGGAAGAGGTTGGGAAAATTATATTGTGTAAGCTGGCCGTACGTGCATAAGCCCAAACTTAGCTGATCGTGGACTCCAATAAAATTTATCATATACATTTTTCCAGAATGCTTGTTCTGGATCCATAAATAGAGAAGCAGAAGCTCTCAGGTCAGTTAACTCGCACATCAAAAGAGGAGAGAAAATCCACGCTGCATGGTTGAGGATGGCCTCTTTAATGCTGCCGCGGCTGCTGGTGGTGGTGGCCGCCGCCACCGCCGTAGTGTCCGCTGCCTCCCTTCCGGGCTGCCCCATCCACGTGCGGGACGGGGGACATCCCCTACCCCTTCCCGTCGGCGATATCTTAATTTTACCTATAGCAAGAAGTTGTACTTGTGGATGACAACACCAGATGCTGCAGATATCTTAATTTCATTCAGGTTTGTTCTTAGGAGGAGATGATCAAGCTTAAAATGGAAGAGGGTGGCAAAAATGGATATGATCCCGTGTCGGTCAAAATTGGGCTAATTTACTGAAGTGCTGAGCTGGATTTGTTGATTCTTTCAACGGGTTCTGTGTATCCATCAGCCAATAGTCATGGAAAGCAGTAGCTCACTGGCGATAATTAGGTTCCTGTCGGACGATCTTGACTGTATGCTCTTGTTGGTTTGCCTTTGATCATCTTTCAACTTTCACTCATGGAGAGCAATAAGAATTCATCACCTCAGCTGAGAGACATGCACAAACTGCTTACGGCCATGGCCGGACACTGCTGAGGAGTTCCTAGCAATGTTCAGAATGTGTTCTCCATTCTTGTGAAAAGAGTTGACATTTAATTTAATTAATCCCGCAATATTTGAGATTATAGATTAATTGATTGGGGTAGTTTCTGATTTATTTTATTTTTATTTTTTTGTAAAAGTTCAGATTAAATTTTGAATGAATTGGGACCTAATTATTCAGAATCCCAGCTCTTGTGGCGGTCTTCATATTTATCCTAATAAAAATATCAAGCATTTTGTTTACCATGTATCTCTCCCAAAGGTCGCAACAAAGAAAAGAAAAAAAAGCTACATATGAGGAATGGACGAGATAAGGGTCAGCCCTGGCACGGAGGTCAACCCCTCAGCCGGCGTTGTCTTCAGCTGCAAGCAGATGAGCACCATGAGGTCTACACCTTTGTAAATGAACAAAAGAAGAAAAAAAAAAGGATGCAGGAAGGAAAAATAATAATAATAGCATGAGAGCGTGAACTTTTAAGCTTGTATACGTTCAGATGCTTAAAACCCAAAATTATTAAAAAGAAAAAGAACCCCTTTTTTGCAGACATCCTCTTGCAACGCTCTCAATCAACTTAATTGAAGTCAAAAATGAAATGGACAAAATAGATATTTAATTTGCCAAACAGTAAAAAATTGATTCTTTAACAACCAACTGCAAGAACTTATGTCACGCCCCGACCTACCTGTCGGGCAGGTGACAACCGCCGTATGAACCCTGGGATCCATACAAGGCATAAGAAGTACAGATTAGTCTAAAATTCATAAAAATAATAATACAATCCATCTAGTACAGTCTCGATATATTCTTAATACAAATCTAGAATCGGAAGCGTCGATATCTAAATGGACGCAGGGTATACCTCCGGTGGCGTAGTCTTCAACAACCTCTACTGCCACGACTACCCTGCACACACGGGGAAAAGTAGTGTGCTCAGCCTTGTGGCCTAGTGCGAAATTACAACTCAAAACCACAGCACGAAATCCAAGGTTAAAGGGATCGTTCAATGATGCCTTAGTGGATTAGCTTTCACACAACAAGTTTTCTTTTAATATTTTACATGTATCACCTAATGATGTCATATGTCAACCTAGATAGTGGATAGATGTATGTCGCTAAGTGTCATCTAGGTTGTATATCATGTCGGTGTTACTAGCATAAGTCATCTATAATATCTCTATGTTCACATCATAAGATTTGGCTGCCAACCTTCTGTAGAATGTCAAGGATGCCAGCCGTACGGTCTACGGATCCACTGTCCAAAACTTAAAAGGGAATTACCTTTTCGGTTCAAAAGAGGTCTGCGTTAGTTAAGTTAACGTCACATCTTCATAATGGACTGTGGTAACTTGACCACGCACCTACTAAATCGTCGGGCAGGTTCATCCCCGCTAGCCATCTCAGGACTATCACGGTGATGTCCAATCATCACACGTGCGGGTAACGATATTTGGTATGAACCCACTCTATCTTTGGTCTATCACGACCTAGGAGTTAATTCGGTCCAACCTTCAGCTCACTCCTAGTATCTAAGCTATCTGTGATCTGTAGCCTCGGGAGGTGCTGGTGGGTGATCACTAACCGAACACTAATAGTTCGCAATGTCATCTAGGGTGCACTAATAACACCCTCTGTATAAAATTAAATGATGTTCTATAATGGTACTAGTATCATGTCACATATGTCTGTATACTATTGTATCCGATGTAAATCATGATACTACAACATAATCAACCAACATGCACTAAAATATCATGCCAAGTCGGGAAAACAATAGTAGACATAGCATATCATTGTGCTAGATAAAATACAATAACATGACATTCATCTTTTTATTAGTATTTTTAAAAGCATAGCAATTATTTAGTTGGCAGGTATCCGAGAATTTCCCTCAAAATCTAATTAAGATTTACCGCTAGCTGGAATAAATTATACTATGATGAGTCTACGCACCTGTAACGATATTTGAGCTTTAAAATCAATCCAATTGAAATCCTGGAGTGATAATAGTAGGGTAGGTCAAGTCCAAATAATTTTCCTAACATAAAAAAATTTATTTAGAATTTTAAATAAATTTTCTAAAATTAATTTGAATAGAAATATGTTAATTTATGTCGATCCGATCTATCCTCCTAATTTGGATCTAATCATGTAATTAGCCCAATCTGATTGGTCCAAGTTTATTCATAAAGCCCAAACCTAAATCCATTTATTATCCCAATAAATTTGGTCAAAATTGATCAAATTTGACTTTGATTAATCAAATTGGTTTAGTCTGACCCAATCCATCTCAATTTGACTCAATTCGGACTCAAATAGTAAAATTAGTTCGACCTAGATCCAATTTGATTCAATTTGGTTCGGTTTGGATCCGGTTCAATTTATTTCGACTCGATCTGGGTCCAAATCATTTCGGTCCAATCAGCCTAATCCAGCTTAATCAAACTCGAGTTCAAACTAAATCTAATTAACTATTTGGCTAGAATCCAACTCAAATAAATGATTCGGCTCAATCTACGATCCATGCTCAACCCAATCCGCACCCAGTTCATTCTCACTCAACTAAACCCAACCGATTTATTAACTCCACTTAATTAATTCACTAAATCGGTTTAACTTAATTAATCTACCCTTAAGCACGTTTAATGAAAAGGAGCAAGTGCAGTGGGCGTCACCTTCGCTCCCGCTCGTCTCCTCCGGCCCCGACGAAGGTGCTCCCACTCCGGCCAGAGGCGGTGGGTTCTCCAGCACCGACGACGGCGGCGAGAGGGCGGTGGGTCCTCCGACGCCTGCAATGACGGCGAGATGGAGGGTGAGGACGAGGGGTCGCCGCAATGGGGCGAAAAAAAAACCGGCGAAGGAAGGAGGTGACCAACCTTCTCAGTTCTCGTCGCAGGAGCAGTGTCCAACGATGAAGGGTGAGGCGATGGTGGCGTCTTTTATGGCGCGGCTGCACGGCTAGACGCCGGCGGCCGTCCGTGCGTGGAGAGGCGAAGTTGTTCGGAGCAAAAGCAGGGAAAGGCAAGGCAGCTGCTCCGGTGGGAGTCTAGGGACCTCCGTGGATGGCGAAGCTCGATGGAAAGGGGGGAGACCGACGAGGCGCACGAAGAGGGCGCAGTGACGATGGCCTCCTCTTGGTGATGGGGAAATCACCGGCTGGGGTCGCGAACTAAGGTGCTCTGCTCGCGCCCCTGTTCCTGTCCGCGAGCAGGGGAAGGCTGCCCCGCTGCTATCTCCAGCAGCGGCGAGGCAAGGGGAAGGAAGATGGCGGCGAAGGGCGTGCCGGTGAGAGTGCTCACGCTCTTTCGTCGCTCGGAAGAGGGGGCTGCGCGTGGAGGAGACGCCGGCGATCTACTGCGCGGCGTTCGTGGGAAAGGGGCAAAGGTGTCGGACCTTCGCGAACGAAAGGGAAGGTGTCGCCTTCCCTTCTCCGGCGGGTCGGCAACGAGGATGGGGGTCGTGCGTGCGGCGATGGAGGTGGCGAGGAGTTCTGCGGCGATGCGAAGGAGGAAAGGAGAAGAGAATGCAAGGCGTGGGCTGCGGGTACGATGGAGAAGGCGGAAGGCATGGGTAGCACGCGCTTGTTGACGATGGACGGGGCGTGTGTGGCTTTCCCCCTTCTCTTTCTCTTTTCCCTTTTTTTTTTCCTTCTTCTTTTTTTGATTTTTTTCTCCAACGAGAAGGGGTTTACAACTTAGGCGAAAAGTGTTCAACCACATACTTTGCAAAGAACCGAAACCGAATATATGATAATAAGGAGAAGGGGAAAAAGAAAAACAAAGCGTACATTTTATTTCTGTTCACGCAACGTCGGCAACAGCTTTACAGCATTAGTTTACTTCTTTAAATAATTTGGGGAAAAAACCCAAAGCAAAAGTTAGATAAGCACAAATATTATATGTTGCATGCTTTTCCCTCCTGCATCTGCAATCATGCATTTATGTGCTAATTTCCGGTTGCAATGGGTGCACTTGAAGATTTATCCAATAATCTGTGACAACTGCCAGGTGCCACAGAGGAGCATCTACACGATATATCTCAGCTATTTTTTAAAATATCAGCTGCAAGAGTTTTGCCAAGGAGTTCGTCAATATCTGCAATCAACTTGAGAGAACTATAAAGTATAATTCTACCTGATGGACCGGCCAGGATGCCTACTCCACGAGCCGTGATATCAGGCTATCAAAGAATTAAGTTCTTTAATCCATTAATAATACATACAAAAAAACCTAATCAATCAATTAATATATCAGACTATCAAAGAATTAAGTTCCGTGACCGCTGTAGTCTCTAGGGGATTCGTAGTCCATGTCAAGATCAGCTGAGGCAACACGTACCATCTTGCTCCGATGGTCTTCCGGTTGCAATTGCTGATGCTGAAATTTTTGCCCTCTTTGGCATATTCCTTTCCGACGAGATGGTATCCGACTGCAACCCTTGTCTTCAAAGCTCATCCACTCCGGCCAAATCCATATACCAACCGAAGAGCTGGAAGTTCATTACATGTATCTTTAATATGCAGGTGTTACTTGATGGATGATCGATTACCTATGACAATCACCTCGATGATGACGCTATCCCCAAAGTTGGTCTTCTGAAGCAATCCATCATGATGCTGCTGGTGTTCGTAGTCATGGCATTCCGAGGAAGTCCCAACTTCGCGTGGGGGTGCACTTGAGTGAAGGTGTTTGGCTTTATACTGATTACTTCCCGCAGCTCTAATACTATAACTATCAGTTTCTTTATATTATATATATATATATATAATGGAAATTGTTTATATATGATAATTATGAACAAGCAATTTCTTATGCTTGGGAACTCGTAAGCATGGCTGCAAAGCCGGAGAGGCCATGTATTCAACTGCACACGATTGAGCTTAGGGCTTCTTCCTTTCTGTGTATAATAATTATCATATCACAACATATATATATATGTATCACTAACTACCTAGGTAGTAGATATATATATATATTTATATATACCTCCCAAGAAAAGAAGAGAGCATATCATGGTGAGAGGAAGTCACAAGGTTGGTATCTTCATGTTTCCTTTCTCCGAGGAAGAAAAAGACTACTTATAGCTGATGAAATTAATTATATATGAAGCATTTGTTAATTACTGAATCATCACAGATGCATTGCATACATGGTAATAAAACTTCAAGTACCTTGGGCTGTTGATTCACTATCGGTGGCTGCTGCAGGTGCTGCCGCTTGGAAGGAGCTCAAAATAAAGAGGAGAGGCAGCAGAAACATGGAGCTTGCAATATTTCTACGCTGGGAACTCATCCTCCATCTCATGTGCGTTTGTTATCAATGGAAGGCGCTATTTATATATTCTACAGTGGGTATTTGATTGAAGGGATTTGCACACACATATATATAATATAGCATGAGCGATTTAGCCCTTTCCCCGTGCGTTCCTTGCATACCGCAGCATGCAGCTAATAGATGATCATACATGCATAATATTAGAACTTACTACAGGAATTTGTACTATTATATGTTTGGTCAAGGTCTATGGTTTGAGTCTCTATAACCTTAATCATAACATATTCTATTTTAGTGGAGTAACGAAAACCCTCAGATTTTCAAATGAAAGCATACATAGGAATAGAAAAAATAAGAAATTTCAATAGATCTACTGAATCTCAGATAAATCTTGAGAAACTCTCATATCATATAACATATCTTATACAATATAAGTACTATATAAAATGTTCACCCTTTTCTATTCATCATTCTAGATGAATTAGATATTTTCTTTTAACGCACATGCTCAAAGAGTTCGTTACATACTTTTGCTTTTATATACTAAATACAAATCTATTTAAGAAGTAAAAATCATAACATAATTCTGCTTAAAAACTTCAACCTGATCTAGTCTAATCCTAAGTTATATGGGTTCAGAAAATATTCTTTTTCTTGGTCTTAGGTCTTGGGTCTTAGGTCTTGGATATTGTATTTGTAACCTTCATTGAAGAGTAGTTTTATTGATTGATGCAAAAGACAATGGAGAGATAATGAATTGGTAGTAAATAGATTAATATTTCTTCTTCTATATTATATGAGTCGAGTGAGTTTGGATATTTTATTTGATTCATCACATCGATTCATGATTCTTTCTCTTAATTAACATGTATTTATGATTCCATCAATTATACTACTACACTTTTTTTTTATTTTTCATTATCTAGTATAGATTTACTGTAAAACCTTTTCTTATATCAAAATCTAATCAATTGTTGGTCTTATCATATGTTACTCGGTCATTAAGTCCATTATCTTACTATATTACTTAGTCTTATCATATATCCAGAAATTATTGAATCGTATATCTGAGCAGTGAAATCCATGTTTTAATACCAATCACAAGTTTGATATAAGATGAAAAGTACTCGTACTGACAATTATAATGATCAAGAATTGGTCTATGAATGAGTGCAACATCCTCCTAGGTCAATGTGGTCAATGTCCACTGTCCAGGACCACTAACTTGGTCAACGTCAACTCTAGCCATCATAACTAATGGAAAAAAGGAAATATGAATAATGTGAGAGGTAATTTAAGTAGATCATCATTAACCGTGAATAATTCTGGTTGAACGAGCACGTATTATTTATTATATAATGGTTTTGACGTAAAAAGGAAAATAATTATTGCAGTTGGAGGAGTCCGTGAAAACGAATGCAGTTAAGAGCAGCGATTGACATGCGGTTAGAGTCAAGACGACGAGTCTAATCTGTCGGGTGGCCTTATCATATTACATGAGTCTAATCTGCTCATTTATTTAGTTGCTTCGTATTATAATGTTTGACTAAAAAGATTAGGGATTTAAAACTGGAGTTTTTCACCGTATTTTTCAAAAACAACGAAGTAAGAAATTTTTTTGCAGTCTACCTCGGTTCATCCATTCGACCCTGGCCGAAGTAAGCAGTCTACTCTACTCACATTCGAATGCCTCGTCCTCCTTCCCTCGGTTCAGACTCGGTTCATCCGATCCTGGCCGGTCCACTGTCCCTCGTTCGTTGTCAGCTCTGGCCTCTAGTACGGTCAACTTCATGACATGACAGGGCCTAGTAGGCCCGGCACCTAACAATAATTATTCAGCCCAGCACAGCACGTGACACGCATTAATACGTGCCGGGTCAAACCCGGCCCGCCCATACAAGTACACTAGTGCAATGTTTCCCCCTGAATTACATGATGTGGGACTAAAAAAAAAAGTCAGACTAAAAAAAATCAGGCTAATAAAAGTTACCCAATACATTTTTTTTTCTAGAAAATTCATCTTGTACTTGAATCTTAAAAAATTAATTACATTTTAATTTTATTAAAGTATATAATTTTTTTAAAATATATAATATAATTTATAAAACATCTCATTACTTCAAAGAATAAATCAATCATTATCTTATAAAATTAACACTTTTAACTTAAATTAAACTTGATCAACTCCTCCTCCTATAAAACCTCTACTTCAATATTAAAATCTGCAAAAAGAAAGAGACTCCTCCTCCTCTAAATTCTCTGTTCCAATATTAAAATCTGTAAAAAAATAAAAAGACCGAACCCAAAATTAGATTTTGGGCTGCCTACGTATCTTCTAATTGAGATTAGAAGAATCAGGTCTCCATAGTTCAAAATTTAAGGTAGATAGTTAAAAAATAAATAACAAACCAACTTTAAAAATAAAAATTACCTTCCAATATATTTTTTACTTATTTTTTTAATTATTCATCACTGATCCAGATTATTTTCTATTGAAGTTGAAGCTCCTTCCTCATCAGATCCGGTCAAGCACATATCATAATTATTTTTATTTTGAAGTTTATCCTCCGCATCCAACCAATCTTTCATACACATACAAGCTTCAACACTTAAATTATTCAAAAGACTCCTTTTTTCATCTAAAACTCTTCCACCTGCACTAAAACAAGATTCGGATGCCACCGTAGATATGGGCACGCATAAAAAATCACGAGCTATCATTGACATTATAGGAAAAGATTTTCCATTTGTTCTCCACCAATCTAAAATATTATAGTCATTAATTCCATTAGGATTCCAACTACTTTCATGATTTTATTCGATATAAATATTTATTTCAGTAATTCTTGATATAGTAGACGTATTTTGTTGACATCTTAGGTGTTGTTTTTTGTTGATACACTACACCATATTTATTTGAATATAAATTATATACGTCATGAAATAATTGAGTAATTTTATTTTATATACATCATGAAATAATTGAGTAATTTTATTTTTAAAATCAAATACATTATCGGTTAATGACATATTATCATAATATTCAAAGTCCATATAATTTAATTCTAGGATCTAAAATTGCACCAAAATAATAAATAGGAGCAATAGTTCCCCAATATTTTTAAAATTTTAATTTCATAGCAGTAAGTGCATTATTAATAATAAATTCACATCCATTCGACTAACTATTTCTATAATTATGAAAAAAAGAACTAATATTAACTATTTGCATAAGAAATTGATTAGTAGGATAATGAATACCTGAAAAGCAATTAGAAGCATCTCTAAATAATTTTAAAATTGAACATATAAATGAAATAAAATTCCAATATGCATCAGTAATAATATTTTCTGGTATTTTTTCATTATAATTGATAGAAAAAATATCCTTATAAGGTAGAGCATACTGTAACATGTTATAGGTCGAATTCCATCTAGTTGTAACATCTAATTTTAATTTTTTAAATGGTTTACGATGAATATTACAAAAAATTTTAAATTCTTGTAATCTAGAACTAGAACTTTTAATATATTTAATAATATTTCTAATTTTCTTTATATGATCATCAAATATTTTTAAACCATCCTGAACACATAAATTAAGAATATGACATGCACATCTAATATGAAAAAATAATCCATCAGAAATAGGAGATAAAGATTGAGCTAACAAATTGACTGTCACATCATTATTACTAGCATTATCAAAACTAATAGAAAAATTTTTATTTTCTATATTATATTCATGAACACATGCATTGATAGTTTTATAAATAGCATGTCCGGTATGAGGGTGTTCAAATACTTTAAAACTAATAATTCTCTTATGTAAATAAAATTTATTATCTATCCAATGACAAGTAATTCACATATACGACATACTATTATGTTGATTAGTCCAAACATCCGAAGTTAATGAATAATTTGAAATATTATCCTTAAATTCATTAGAAATATAATTTTTATACTCGTAAAATAATTTTAATATAATACATTTATAATAAGGATAAAATGCAGATTGAATTAAACTAATAAAATTAGGACTTTCTGCAAATGAAAAAAGTAATTCATTTTTAATTATAAATTTTACTAATTCTTTTCGTGTAGTGTCAATGTTATATCTAAATGTGGTTAGATTACCTGAATTTATATTTAAAATTTGCTGAGCAAATGATATTTTATTACTATGACTTTTAATATGTCTCCTTAAATGGCCCGTTTCTGATTTTGAATTAGCAGAAAATAATTTTTTACATTTTTTACACCTAGCTTTTTCAACATTATCAAACATTAATATGTCAAAATCTCCCCATACCTTGCTACTTCTTTTTCTAGAAGTAGAATTTGATGGCAGATTGATTCCGATTATAGAATTTGATTCCGTGTTGATTGCAATTGCAGCATCATCCGATTGATTAGCCATTGATGTCATAGGATTTGAAGATGGATTATCCTGCTTAAAAGAAATATTAGTAGAAATATTAGAATCAATTTCTTGTGAACTTAAATTTTTTTGATAATTAGAACTATTATTATTCGTCATAATAAAAAAATAAAAATAAATGTACTAGATTAGATAAGAATAGTAAGATGAAATTACCGAATACAAATATAATAAAAAATAAAAATAAATGTACAGATATAAATAGATAAGAATGGTAAGATCAGATAAAATTAGGAACGAATATAAATAAAATTAATAACTCGTATGAGAAGAAATTAAAAGCGAGAAAATTAAGAGCTTAGAAGAGATGAGTTGAGAGCACGAAAAGAAATTAAAATAAATTAATAGCGAGAAAATTAAGAACACGGAAAATATCAAATGAGTTGAGAGCAGGAAAAGAAATTAAAAAAAATTAAGACCGAGAAAATTAAGAACTGGGAAGAGGTCAAATGAGTTGAGAGCAGAGATCGTAGAGATCGTATGAGAGAAGAAATTAAGAGCGAGAGTAGAGAGCGAGAGAAATTAAGAGCGAGAGTTGAAAGCAGAGATCTTACGGAGGAGGAGAGTATTTATAAAAATTTAATATAATATTTTAATAAAATAATAAATATAAAAAGACTAAAATACCATTTAATAAAATTATAATGTTATAATTAATAAAGGATAATAAAGGTAATTTTAATAGAATATGAAAAATTTTAACCGTTGGAAGGGGGAGAGGAAGAGGGGGAGAGGAAACTTCGATGTCTTTAATAAAATTTTGAACGTTAACTTTTCAGTAATAATGAGTTTGAATAAAATATAAAAAAAATTTAATGATAGAAGTTTTAGTCCCACATCGCCAAATCTTGAAAGAAAGCTGCCTATTTTTTCTATTTAACAGCATCTGTGGACTTTCTACAGGCTATGGGCTTTAGGCGGGCCGTGCCAAGCACGGCACGACAGCGGGCTGTGCCAAGCACGGTACGCGGGCTACAAAATGTGGCCCAGCACGGCACGTTATATACACAGTGTCGTGCCATGCACGACTCGATTGGGCACGGGCCGTGCTCAGCACGTCTCGCAATGGGTCGGGCTCGTGCCGCCCACGGGCGGCATGGTCCGATAAGCATGCCTATTCCGGCCTGACTGTCCATCCAACCTGACTGTCCATCCAAATGCGGCGACGTCGACATCCCCTACCCCTTAGGCATCGGCCACAACTGTTCCTTGTCGACATCCCCTACCCCTTAGGCATCGGCCACAACTGTTCCTTGGAAGGCTTCTCCCTAACCTGCAAAGAGACGCTTCGAGATCATCAGCATCTCAGTGCCCGCAGGGCCAGATTCGAATCCTCAGCCCCATCTCTTGGCAGTGCTACAATATCATCACCAATTCTGTCGACTTCTTCGAATGGTGGGTGGACATGAGAAGCACTTCATTTAGACTCTCCGATGCGCTCAACAAGTTCACCGTCATTGGCTGCAACGTTGCTGCATATAGTATCAACCACCAAACGAATGACAGCGACCTCATCAGTGGGTGCGGATCCACGTGCATGACCAAGGAGAGCATCGTCAACGGCACCTGCACCGGAACCGGCTGCTGCCAGACCCCCATACCCAAGGACTTTTACTACCATGAAGTCTCCTTCGATCCTAACTACAACAACTCTGCCATATGGAACTTCAGCCGCTGCAGCTACGCCTTGATGGTGGAGACCGACAGGTTCAACTTTCAAACATCTTATACCTCACCAAATCAAATCTGGGACAATGGCGACGCTAGCAGGATGCCAGTGGTGGTGGATTGGGACATCGGAGACCAGACCTGCGAGGTAGCGGAGCGAAATCTGTCCTCTTATGCCTGCCTCAGTGAGAATAGCGCGTGCATCGACTCCTCGAATGGTATTGGATATCTTTGCAACTGCTCTGAAGGATACCAAGGCAACCCTTACATCAAAGACGGATGCCAAGGTTCGCTGTTAATTAATAACCCCTTATCATTAACAGTACCACTTTTACCTTCTTCTCCTGCTTGGTTTCTCATAGGCTATGTATATGACTTTTACTTGATCTGTAGACATCGATGAATGCCAGCCAATTAACCCATGCCGCAACGGCATCTGCCACAACCTACCGGGCAAATACAAGTGTTCCTGCCCTCCAGGAACATACGGTGTAGCTTTCAATGGAACATGCAGTCCGAACCCTCCTCCATCCCCTCCGAACCCTCCACTCCTTTCGAACCAGAAACTCCCCTTAGCAGCGAAGGCGATCGTAGGTAATTACAATCACTCTCCCTCTCTTGATTAATCTCTTCCACCACCAGCATATATTACTGACAACATATCTTCCTTGTTGCTCCTTAAATGCTTTTGCCAGTATCTAGTTCTCTTCTTTCGCGATTACTTTTTTTGTTCTCTTAATGACAAATCTGCTCAAGAAGATAAGGTCTCTGATGTGAATAATCTCGACATTTTTTATCTAGAACTGACCCATAGGAATACCAATTCCATTAGTTTCCAAAGTCTGCTGGAGAACAGATGACTACTTCATGTACTTGAAATTCTAGATGTCTCGCTTAATTACCTATACAAAACGATATGAGCTGCAATATTACGTCCATCAGATCTGCAATCTTCCATCTGCGTAGACTTAAACAACGAAGATGAATGATGCAGAGTTGTTGTACACATTTCCATTCATCTCTCTGCTCATGGATATATATATATATATATGCAGGTACCTCCAGTGGTCTAGCATTTATGTTTTGTTGCAGTATACTCATTTGCATGGTTATCCAAAGAAGAAAACTTATGGAGGTCAGAGAAAGATACTTTAGAGAACATGGTGGTAGGCTGCTGATAGGAATAAGCTTGTTTATTTAATTATTTTATTATGCATTTTATTTTCCTTTGGTCGTAAGATAGTTACGTAGTTTGGATAACGATATTATAAGTTTATTTTAGTTAAAAGACCGAGTCCAGGGACATGGAGTAAGTGGGTCTTTAATCGTGGTTAGTGGAAGACCAGATCTACCTGTATTTAGCTATGTATTTCTTATTATTTAATAGAAGACAGACGAGAGTATTTTCATCGTCTCATAAAATATATTTCTTTATCCATCTTCTTGTTTGTGAATTGATGTTCGTGTTTTATTTTTGCTCTTGATTCCTAACATTTGGTATCAAAGCTTCATTGACGTGCGCTGGATTGTGCGTGTTGCTGCGTTACCAAGAACATCAAGGTTGAAGATGAAGAAGGTTCCATCAGTTCCATTGCTGACTCCTGCAACCGGAAAGACTTCTATGAGCGTAGTTGAATCAGGAGGATTCAAGATTGCTACGAGTGGAGGAAGTCAAGGATATCCAGTTTTGCAAAAAGAAGGGAACTACGCCATGGGGGCAGTAAGAGTTCGGACCTTCTTAAAGGCGCAAGGAGTTTGGGAGGCTGTTGAATCCATGGATGATGTTGATCACCAGACGGATCAGCGAATAGACAACATAGCCTTGTCGATTATTCAGCAAACATTGAGCGATGACTTGCTGATGCTTGTTGCGGATAAATCATCAGCAAAGGAGACTTGGGATGCCTTGAAAAGCATCTATGGAGGTAATGAAAAATTTCAGAAAGCTAGGATGAATCAACTTAGTGGTGAGTTTGAAAGAATTCATATGACTAACTCTGAATCAGTTGATGAATTTGTTAATCGGCTTTCTGCAATTGTAAATACAATGAGGAATATAGGGCAAAAAGTGATGGAACAACGCATAGTGGAGAAGCTCCTTCGATCGGTTCCAGCCAAGTTTAACCCAATTGCTTCTCAGTTGGAGTAATTTGATGACATGTCAACAATGTCAATGGACTATGTGGTGAGTGCACTAAAAACGTATGAGGTAAGACTTTAAGCTACCTCTTCTTCTTCAGATGAACAACAACTGGTTTTATTCAACCATGCCGAGTGGGAATCAAAACCCCGAAGGGGTTCTGTTAATTACCGTGGAAGAGTTGGTCGTGGAGGTAACAATTTCAGAGGAAGGTTTCCTGGAAGAGAAGGCAGAGGATATTCTGAACAACCTTCTGATGGTGGTGCCATGAGAAAACCAAAACGAGATAAGTCTCAAATCAAATGTTTCAATTGCAAGCATTTTGGTCACTTTGCCTCAGAGTGTAAAAAAGAGGAAATAGTCTACATAGCCGAACAAAGTGAAGACAAAGGTCAAGAAGAAGCATTGAACCAGCATGCTGTCTTGATGGTTGTTGAAGAGCAGAAGTTTGAACCAGCACACTATCTGGCTGAAACTAGAAAAATTGAAGAGCATCATCAAGTTCTGCTTGTTGCAGAAACCAAAATTGAAGAAGAAAAATATATTTGTTTTGAAGAATCTGTCTTGCAGGAACTCCCTTTGATAGAGGTTGCAGCAATACTTCGGGAGTTCGGTGAGGACGATGCAGTCGCGCTGGTGTGCGAGCACATTGAAGTCGAAGGTCTCGTCGATGGTGACCTTGCAGCGGATATTGGGCGAAATGTGGACCTTGCAGCAGACGAGGATCAAGGCGATCTGATAGCGTCGAGGTCGGCGATGCAGGTTGATTACGAGGAGGCTGCTGCCGACACCGCCTGCAAGGCTTGCGATTTCTTGACCAAAACTGCAGATATAATGAAGGAGATGGTGGCAGATGCAAAGGAACGAACAGAGCATGTCGCTCCATGTACGCAGCGAACAGAGCATCCTCTGCTCCAAAAGTCGCCTGAGATGCGCGAGGAGCGAGCAGAGATGGCGGCGAGAAAGTCTGCTGTTGAGATGGCCACCATTCGCAGCGAGCAGAAGACCAAGCGCCAGCCCGAGGAGCAGGGGAGTGGCGGCTGCAACGATGGTGGCGGTGACGATGGCTTTCTGAAGAGCATCAAGGAGGGCACCAAATCAATGGCGTTGACGACGGAGAAGGTTGTGAAGGCGAAACCCGCTGCTGCAGAAGAAGATCTTCTCGAATTTCTTTGCAAAACGTCAACTAGAAGAACAGCGATGGGGAGGGGAGCCGAAATAGAGGACGAATTCCTCTCGCCAAATATTTTAACTTGCAGGAAGACGGGGAGCAGGATGCTTCTGAGCGAGATCAGGAAGAAGGCATCGAGTTTTATCCAGGACAAGTGCAAGACAGTTCGGTTGGCCCTCACCGATGTAACGGAAGCGCAAGTATTGGCTGAAGAAGCTACCAATGGCGAAGCATGGGGTCCTGATGCCAAGACGATGATGCTGATCTCCGAGGCGGCGGAGGACATGGAAGATTACAGGAGAATAGTCGATGTGTTTCACAAGAGATTCCGCATGGTGGACTGGAAGGAATGGAGGCAGTCGTACAAGACGCTCGCGCTCCTGGAGTTCCTGCTCACGCGTGGCCCTAACGAGATGTTCGACGAGTTCCAGTGCGACGCCAAGGCGATCCGCGAGCTCGGCGACTTCGTTTACGTCGACGAAACATGCTTCGACTGGGGCGCATGCATGAGGAGCCGAGCGAAGAGGATCCTGACGCTGCTCAGCGACGAAGAGGAGCTCCGAGACGCAAGAGAGAAAGCGCTGCGGATATCACGGGAGATCCAGGGATTCGGAAACCTGCTCGTTTCTCCGTCGTCGTCCCCCTCGTCTTCCTCCTCGCAGACCTCGAGATCGTCCTTCGGGTCGTCGTACTCCGGCGAGAGCCCCACCTGGAGCGGCGTTGATGAGCCGGGAGATGGCAAGCAGCAGCAACAGGAGGAGGAGGAGCTCTGCCACATGAACGACGCGCAGCACCACAACCTGCACAAGAGGTCGCTGAGGACTGCCTCGGCGGCGGCGTAGGCGAATCATCTGTGGGACCTTCCCGTGGGGGAGGGCAGCTCCCTCATCGACGTGAAGAAGGAGAAGAAGATGATGTTTCGGAGTCTGTCGGACGTCAATACCAGCAAGGAGGAAGATGCTGACGATGCTGAATATGTATCTGCCGAGGACGATGTAGAAGACGTTGCCTGGCATGATCGACGATTCTTGACGAACGACAGTATCCGAGAACTCAAAGACGTCAGGACACGTGATGAGGTGATGCGATTTCTTCGCCATAACCTCAGAAGCACGGGCCACGAGGTATCGATGGAGCCCGACGAGCTGAGGACTAAGGCAGACATCAATAATCTAAACGAGGAGCTGCAGAAGAGGTTCAAGATAAGAAATAAGGAGGAAGAAATAGAATCACCGTTTGATGAATCAAACTCTGAGATGTCAGATGATGATGATTGGATACAATCGGACAAGAAGCTCAAAAGGTGCAAGTTCCGTGTTAATCGATGATTGGTTCCGAGATGCAAGGAAAATATATAACAAGCTTAGGAGGGAGAATGATAGGAATAAGCTTGTTTATTTAATTATTTTATTATGCATTTTATTTTCCTTTGGTCGTAAGATAGTTACGTAGTTTGGATAACGGTATTATAAGTTTATTTTAGTTATTTAGCTATGTATTTCTTATTATTTAATAGAAGACAGACGAGAGTATTTTCATCGTCTCATAAAATATATTTCTTTATCCATCTTCTTGTTTGTGAATTGATCGTGTTTTATTTTTGCTCTTGATTCCTAACAGCTGCTACTAGAAGAGATTAAGAGAAAACAAGGTCTTGATTTCAAGATATTTAGGAGAGAAGAATTAGAAAAGGCAACCGATAGGTTTGATGAGAACTGGATGATAGGGCGAGGGGGGCATGGAACTCTATACAAAGGGATTTTAGAAGACAGAAGCACAGTTGCTGTAAAGAAATCTAAGATAATTGATGAGAGCCAATATAATGAGTTTGGAAAAGAGATGCTTATCCTATCCCAAATCAATCACAAAAATATAATTAAGCTCTTAGGTTGTTGTTTGGAAGTGGAGGTACCAATGTTGGTCTATGAGTTTATTTCCAATGGGACCTTGTTTCATCTCATACATAACAACAGTACATCGCTTTCACTGGCCCTTCGCTTAAAGATCGCCTATGAGTCCGCCGATGCTCTAGCCTACTTACATTCATCTGCTTCACCTCCGATCATTCACGGTGATGTGAAGATTTCCAATATTCTTTTAGATGAAAATTACAATGCAAAAATCTCTGACTTTGGAGCTGCAAAGTTTGTTCCGAAAGATGAAGACCAGTTTGCTACCCTAGTCCAAGGAACTTGTGGTTATTTAGATCCTGAGTACCTCTTGACATGCCAACTGACAGATAAAAGTGATGTTTATAGTTTCAGGGTGGTTCTTTTAGAGGTGCTGACGGGTCAAAAGGCAATTTACTTTGAGGGATTAGAAGAAGGAAGATCCCTAGCATCGAGTTTCTTCTTTGCTATGGATCAAAATTATTTTTCAGATATCTTGGACAATCGAGTCAAAGAAGAAGGAGATTTGGAGCTATTTGAAGAAATCACTGAGCTGATAAAAAGATGTTTGGATTTGAAGGGAGATGGAAGGCCTACGATGAAGGAAGTGGCAGAAGAACTAGACAAGCTGAGAAAATTCCAGCACCATCCATGGGTGCCCCAAAACTCTGACGAAATTACGAACTTGCTGAGGGAACCATCAGAGTATGTGATGGATACGACTACCTGCTATAATACAAAGAAATGATATGCCTTAAATGTTGAATCTGGAAGGTAAAGAAGTTTCCACAACACCTAATCACATTTAGTACTTCATTCATCTACGTTATTTCTTGAAGCTACCTAGAATGAACGGTAGTTCCAATCATGTTGGTGAATAATTTTGCAATCTAGCGATTGTGAAAAAGTGTATTTTCATGAAACCTGCACTTAATTTATGCCATTGTTGTTCTACTTATGTGAATTTTTATGTGCTTCCTGTAGAGTTATGTTACCAAAGTACATGTCAGTGTATAGTGAGCAACGCTGTGTGTAACGGTTGATTCACAGCAATCTCTTGTGGTGTAAAATGTTTGAGGAAAAAATATTTTGAATGACACTTTAGCAGGGTCCTCTGCATTTGATCAATCTGTTGTTGAAGAAGAAATGGATTGACAATTTCGTTCCAACCACTCTTGAGTCACACTCTAGAAAAAAATAAAAAACCATAAAAAAAATAAAAACACTGCTTATTTATATCCATGATTAACATATTTTCTTGCGGAATAATTGTCAAAAACTATACGGTTTAGTGAGTAATGAAAGTGTTAGTAAACAATAAATGCTTTGAAATGGTCAGGAAAATAAATGCTTTGAAAATTCCATTTTTGTTTTTTTTTTAAAATATCATTTTCATGGACCGACTTGGAAGCAAAAGCAAGCAGCGTCGTCCATTGATTGATTTATGAATGAAGAGGTGGGGAAATTTCAATTGTGGAAGTTGGCCGTACGTGCATAAGTCCAAACTTAGCTGATCGTGGACTCTAATAAAATTTATCATGTACATTTTTCCAGGTGCATGTTTTGGATCCATGAATAGAGAAGAAGAAGAAGAAGAAGCTCAAGTCAGTTAACTCGCACATCAAAGGAGAAGAGAAGATCCGCACTGCATGGTTAAATATGGCCTCTTTAGTGCTGCCGCAGCAGCTGCAGGTGGCGGCGGCCGCCGCGGTGTCTGCTGCCCCTTCCCCATCTGCTACGGCTGCTTCATGGAAGCTACCTTCTCTCTGACCTGCAATTAGACGCTCATGAAACCTTTTGAGATCATGAAGATCTCAATGCCACTGGGCCAAATTCGAGTGCTCAACGAAATATCTTGGCAGTACTACGATGAAGTCAACAAATCCATCGACCAATACATGCTCTGGAGTCTGAGCCTAGAAAAACTCTCCATTTGGCTTCTCCAATGCCCTCAAAGAGTTCAACAACTTCAGCACCATCACCTACATCCAAGGTGTTACACCTTAACTTCATAATGCACCCAAGTTGGCCCAGGCATGCCCAAAGGTCATATGATTATAAATAGGGATAAAGAATGTAAAGGTCATATGATTATTAATTATATTTATCATGAGTAGCACGGTAAGGTGTTGCTAGTATATATCCCCTTCTAGAATTTGGGAGTATGGATCCTACCTTGATGATGCTAGTTTGGTCAAAGAAGCACGAATACCTTATGAGACACTGTAGTAGGAATTTAATTAGCACTCCTATGGACCGCCTATATAGAGGAGTGTTGTCACTTTTTATTTGCAAAGAGCCAAATGATTTCAATTTTGTAGTATCTTCATTATGTGCTTTTTCGTCACTTTTTATTATACCTTACATACAACTCTTGGGGAGAGAAAATCCATAAAGATTTAGATTACCAACATATAGATTGTAGATTGTTTACAACTTTGTAGTTGAGTGATATGACAAGTCCAAAGTGCTCATGACATTCAAGGATGCTAAGCACAAAGGAATTGGACTTCTAATTTTAATGCCATTAATATTTTATAGTATCTCTCCAATTAGATAATTATACGATAGTTTTAAGCTTTATAGATTATAGAGTATTCAAGTTTCCCAACTCTGAAGGGATATATCCAGTTAATAAATTATTAGAGAGAGAACGAAAATTCTTATGTATTATTGTAAATTGTCATACTCGAGTTCTCCTTTTATGAATTATTAAGATATTTTAAAAAATCCAAATCATCATGGATGGAATCTCTCTTCAAATGCACTAAAATCTCTCTTCAATCAAGTCTTTAATTTGACAAATGAAGAAAGGAATAGTCCCAATAAAATTATTCATAGACAAATCAAGATACTTAATAAAAGATAACATATTGTTGATATATAAAGGAAGCGTGCCTGATGAGAAATTATTTGAGAGATCCAGATTTATAAGCTTCAAGAAGAATTGTGGTACTAAATGAAGCTGAACTGAGAAGGAGTTATTCGAGAGATTCAAATATTGAAGTTTTGGTACTTATGGTGGCACATGACCTATATTCCCATTACATAAGAGAAATAAATACTCCAAGGTGGTTGGAAGTCAATTGAGAAAAGCATCTTTGTTTATACCTGTGCTTGATGAATTGAGCCAAGAAAGAACTCTTTGTTTGTGGAGCCATTTTGGAAACTTAGACATGGGCAATATTCTGCATGAAGGCATGAAAAGGTGTTTCAACTGAAAAGGAGGGGGATCAATCTTAGTAATTTTCATTTAAGACAAAGGTGGTGGATAAATGTCCAATCAACCTCTGACAACATCAATGAGTTGCTACCAAGACTTAAATCAACAAGCCCTTTCATATGTTCGAACGTTCCACAATTGTCCCATTCAACTAGTTGCTGTTACATATTCAAATACCAAAGACAGTAAATTCCCAAGTGATGCAGGAACAAGACTAAACTGAGAAGCATTACTATTGAGATAGAGGCTCTTGAAATTATTCATGGACCATAACCAATCTAGCATATAACCCTTAAGCCCAATATAGTTAAGATATAATTCTTCCAAGCTCAACCTAAGACATCAAAAGAAAATCTATTGGAGATTGATTATCTCATCATTTATGTCCACCTGCCGTAGGATAAGAGTTTGAAGGTTGCAGAGGCTGCAGAAAGTTGTTGGCCCAAGGCCACGTGGGAACACATTCTCAGATAAGTCCAACACACTTAGAGAGGTCAACTTTTAAATAGGAGGAAGATCAGGACAATTTAGATAATTCTGACAAAGATTAAGCGGTTGGAAGCTTATAATATTAAACAACCAAAATGGGGCACTGGAGTTTATATGACAAATCCAGAGCATTGAAAGAGGTACGAAGTTCATACCAAGCAGCAAACTACGAGGAGGAAATAAGCTTACAATTTCACAATTAGCCTAAAAATTGCTCTGATATGTTACTTTGCCTTTGAAACCAGCAGCAGAGAGACTAAGATAACTCAGCAAATTAACGCGAATATTAATCCAAGTACGGGCCTCATGTAGGTCTGAGGTTTCATCAAAAGAAACACATCCGAGCCGCCTGACATCTTACCATTATAGAGACAGACCTAATGATTGAACTGGATAAATTCAAAAATCAAACTTAATAAGTATTAAATCAACAAATCTCCTCTATGAAATCTTATCATTCTAACCAAATGAACAAAAACTATATATTCCTAATATTATATACTTTTTATGTTTGGTAGTAAAACAATAAATAATACCTTAGATAAGAAAAAACTTGATTAGGAAAATATATGAGGATAGTAGGATTATCCAACAATCTTACATACGTGGAAGATTAAATGTTAGAATAATATTTCACTACATTTGTTTATGATTCGAATGCAGTAATGACACCAGCAGCAGCCGATACACTTTCACATACCTCAAATTATACACTTTCACATACCTCAAATTATGCAGTAATGAAACCCCGAAATCCCTTGGACTCTTCTTGAAATGTCTCTCACCTCTCCCGCCTCTTCTTTACTCCTCGTCGCCGACTGCGGGCGACACCGCTCCCTCTCTCGCCTTTCCGTTTCTCCCCTACTAGAGCAACGGTAATTTCATCTTTCTTATTGTTTCCGTTAATATTAGCTGCTTGAACTTTGTTTGATTCATAATTTCAGCTGTAGATTTGGAGAGACAAAAGTGTGATGTTTAACAATCACCTATTCCAAGCAATTTCCCCTTCATCCTGTACTGTACATACATTGATAGAACAACTTCTACTTGTTCTTAGATCTACTATTTCTTGAATTCTTGCAACATCATATTTTCTGAATTCTCATTCTGACGTAGGAGACGCACAAAAGATATTCTAATTAAACAATAAGGAATATTTTATTTATAGTGGAGAATCCTTTTTTGATATTGAAAGACTGGGTAATGTCTCATTGTTCAGATTGTCTACACGAACTTCGTGAGGTATCTGATTTTTTATCTATGTAGTATTTAAAACAATAAGTCAAGGAAGTAGAACTAGAAAATATTGATTTTTTTGTTTTTTTTTTTAATTTTTATTCTGATGGTTAGAAATGGCACCTGATGGATTTTTCTTTATTATTGCGTTGATGTTCACATGTATTCTCACAAATGTGATGTTCTACTGTTCCATGATTCTTATCATCACTGTCACTAATTTATACTTGTTATCATGAGTTTGGTAAACGTCATGAAGCAATTGTTGAAAGGCTGCCTCCAAAATATGGTTGAGGTCTTTCTTCACTCAACCTCAGAACCTTCGATAGATCGCTCTACTTCAGAACCTTTGATAGATCGAGGCGTTATCGTTTAAGATGCAAACAGAGCATCATAGACACTTTAGCAAGTCAACGAACTGGGAGTAGCTTTGTAAGTTCATCTTCCAAGTTTTTCCAATTTTTAGTTTAGGTATCACTTACCTCTAACTTTGCAACTTAGGGAGTTAGCCATCTAGTTTTAACAGATCCAATATCAATTCAACGTAAATAGGGCGATGGCATTTCTGACTTTGGAAGACCGACTGCGCCACCTCCTGCAGCTATTGTTGCTTGTGTTAAAATGCACGTTGATGAAGTGGGAGAAACTGACTTTAAAATTTTTCCACATGAGATAACTGATTCTATATATTGGATGTTAAAGGAACCTGATCGTTGAATTTTGAGAAATGAAATGTTGTTAATTTTGAACTACTATCTATATCTCTACTTCATTCTTATACTTTTTTCCTTTTTTATATCCAATCAGTAGTTACGTTATTTTTACAGGTGGTTTATCCAATCTTGGTCTTTATCAAGAATCTTACGGATCATGATTATTTGAGTGCCTTTCTTAGGCTTTAAGAATACAACGACATTTTCAGTGTTACATGTTGGAGTTGGTATAAAGCTCATCTTATCCAATGGCAGGTTCACCTGAAAGAAACTGATGAGAGTGCATGTGCATACATCGCAGGCCCAGCCCCAAGCCGTTGAGGATTCTCTGCTGAAGGAAGAGATCTTTTTGATCTGATAAATATCTCAAGCACAAATGGTAAATCGTTTCAATTGGTTTGCACTGACTGATTGCCCATTCCTATGTTAGAAATATGATATTATGACTTATCTCAACTGAGGATATAAGATAGAATCAAAACTATAAAGCGCATGGTAGAAGAGAGAGGGAGCCTTGAAAAAGAAAAGAATTTTTAAATGGTAGAACAACTACCGAAGAAATTCATCATACAGTTACTACCCACAAAGTATAATATTGATACTATGGAACTATTTATCTGCTCTACTTAATGAAGGTTCACTTAGACTCGAAGCCTAGGTGAAACCCGATTCTTTGTCTACCATGGCATGGCTTAGGAAGGTTTGGCTAGTCAAATACATACAATCAACCTAATTTTTTTTGTCTTGTGGCAAAAAGTTTAGATTTTTAAGTGTTATTTTCTAATAACCTTACAACTACTGGCCAAAACTGATACAATAAATTTGATGCAGATGAAATGTCCAATTCAGATAGATCAATTCACCAGGAAGAGGAAGACACTAAAAGAGGTATTCTGAGTCATCCTCTATTCTTCAGCATCACCTTGGATCTGCTTGCCGAGATCATAAATTGAAGGTACATTGCCTTTAACACTAGGCCTGTATTCATAGCCATAGGCTGAGCAATAATGTATAGTGCTTACTTATTTGGTTCAATTTGACCTTGAACATCCTTTTCTTCTGCTTTCTATACGCAGTTAGTGCCTTAACGATGAGTAAAAATACCAGTTCCTCTTTGTTTAATGGTTTCATCCTCATGCTATTTTTAGCTTCACATTAAAATGCTGATAGGTATGCACCGTGGCTTCACATTAAAATGCTAATTTCAGTTACTCTTTGTTTAATGGATTCATCCTCATGCTAAATTTAGCTTCACATTAAAATGCTGATAGGACAATAAGTTGTCCGAATTAGCACTGTGACAGTATTCAAAACTTTGCTAAGTGCTCCATATCTTTTTCCTTTTTTTTCTTTTGCAATTTCTGTTTATAAAATTGTGAACTTTTTCTTCCTGGCAATATAAACTGGTTGGGGTTATTCAAGTCATGCTAACACGTGCCTCCCATTTCAGACTCTTCATATCAGTTTGGGATTCCCTGGAGCTATCATACGCTGCATCCTTTGAACTAAGACTTTTTGATTGGTTGACTCTAGGATAGCATGCCATATCAGCTACACCTACTCCATGCAAGGTATAGACCTAACGCCCAATTGTTTCCGATTTATCTTCCGTTCGTGCTCCAATTTCTAGTTGCATTTAACTTTGTGAGTTCTTCAAAGTATACGAAGCTGTTGATGCATGCAAGAATGCTCTTAGAGGTTTACATAATAAAAAGATTTCCCAGTGCGAGTTGGATGAGGTCAGTATATAATCTTTCATGCAACTAGTAATTTAGAATCGTGAAAGCTGAGAATTATGAAGGCAGATCTCCGGTTGATAATTGATCAAAAATTCTAATGCTGTCCACTGTAGCTATTATCTTTTGGTCTAGCATTTTGAGGAGGAATTGATGCATTGATTGTATTCTGTGATAATTTGCTTTGGTTTTGATTTACTACTGGCAGCCAGTAAATTACATACGAATCACTAATAACAGATTAACTATTGCTTCAGGCGAAGGGAACTCTGTTGATGAGACATGAAATTGGAACTGACTCAAATGATTACTGGTTGGGCTTGATGGCCCATCTCCAATCTTCGTCTGTCCCAATGAAACGGTTTAATATTATGTTGGTGTTTCTTGTTGATATTGTCTCTAATTAGAATTAGAAAAGGTTTAAGATGTAAGTTCAATGAAAATAATGACGATGTGTTGCAGAACTATGGAATCAGTTTAACCGAACTGCCGATGTGATGAGCAAACAACTACGTCGAGTAATACTAAGAAAGCATTAAAACTTTCGAGGCGAAGGTAAATGTCGATGACGCACACCACGCCACCGCGGCGAGGAGCTCCTCCCATGGAGCTCGACCTCGATTCCTTCCTCAGATCCCACCGCCGCGATCTCTTCTTCTCCTCCTCCTCCAGCGACTATGATGACGACGCCGACGCCAACGATTCCTCCTCCTCTGCTTCCTCCTCTCATCGCTCTCAAACCCCGATTCTCACCTTTGGAACCCTGGTTCCGACCCCTGATCGTAAGCATAGGATGGAAGAAGCACCGGTCGTCGACCTCGTTCGATTGGAGGCGGAGGTCTCGTGAGCTGTCCAGTTCCGTCTCATTATCTTCGTTGGGATCTGGGAATGCGGCATCTCGCTCGCGGCCGTCTTCTTCTTCGTCGTCTTCGTCTCGCCCGATGCCGTCTTTCTTTGGTGGCGTCCGGCCTAACCTTAAGCCGGGCGCTGCTCTTGCGGCTGCAGCTGCGGCCTCTCGCAGTGTCCCGACGCCCCATACCGGAGCCATCAAGAACAGGAGGGCCAGCATTGGCAAGGATCTCGAGGAGGGATTGGAGACTGCCGGTTCTGAAGGATATGACTCGGAAGGTACGTTTCTAAGTGAGAACTTAGAATCCGGAGAGGACGAAGGAGAAATTTTGCGGTCGATCGGATGAAGCAGCTGTTGACAAAATTTTGCTGTCACCGGATGAAGAAGCTGTTGACAAAATTTTGTGGTCATCGGATGATGCAGCTGAGGCAGTACACGGTGAAGTTGAAGAGTTATCGGAATCTGACTCACTGATGAGATTGATATTGGAAAATAACTCTATGTTCTTCTCCGATAAATGAAGATAGATGGAAAAAGTGTTATCAGAGATGAAGAAATCGGTTTAAACAAAAACCAACTTAACCATCCCTATAAACTTGGTCTGCAGTTATCTAAACTGCAGTAACTTATCTTACGATTAAACATGATAATAATAATTAAAACAAGCTTATTCCTAACAATCTTCCTCCTAAGCTTGTTATATATTTTCCTTGCATCTGGAAACCAATCATCGATGAACATGAAACTTGCACCCCTTCAGGGTGTCTGCTGCACCCCTTCAGGGTGTCTACTGTGTTCGTGATGCTCCTTAGCTCCTCCCCATACTTCAAAGGCTTCGACCAAACCTTATCGTCTAAGATGAACACCTTCACTTCGTCCGCTGTAGATTCATATTCAGCAATGTAGGCTTCTTCCTCTGGCTGAGGTAGCAACAACTTCTCTGCATCAGATGGGGTGATTTCTAGGGATGCTTCATGCAGATCTTGTTCGATCATCTTCCCAATCGAAGGATGGCTAAGAACCGAAGCACATCTTCGTCCTCCGGCTATCACGCTGCTCGCACGCCCATCCAGGTTCCGCCTCTTCACAGTTTGCTCGATATCCTGCATCGCCACCTTCTGGCGGAGTCGAATTGAGTCGATCTCCTGTGCTTCAACTTCCACAAAATTAAAAAAAGATGTTGACTGAGTCTTCTCCAACTTCACGCTCGTGGATTTTAATTTGGCTTCTGCTTCCCTTTGCAGAAACATCTCGACCTCTGAGACGGAGAACTTGGCGGGTCCCTGCGAGAGCTCCTGCGACTTCCTCGCCGTCTCCGTCAACCTCTCGCTCAACAAGCTAGTATCCTCGTTCAACATCATCTTCTCCTCGATGAAATCAGCCCAGAAGCCGACCTGGGCGCAAGCGTAGGGATCGGAAAGGAACAGCGGGCTCTTGTTCCCCAGATCCTCCTCTGCTTCTTCATCGAATGCTTCAAGAGTTTCCTCCTAACAGATGAGTTCCTCGAAGATCCTTGCAGTCGATTCCGAAGATTGTCTCGTCCTGCAAGGTAAAACAATGGGCGAGAGGAATTCGTCTTCCGCTCCCCTCCACGCCATCGTTCTCCTGACTGTAGTTTTGTAGAGGAACTCGAGAGGACCTTCTTCTGCAGCAGCATCCTTCGTCTCCCCCGTGATAGGATTTAAGCTTGTAATAGGAAGTTTTGGTTAACATGTTTTTAGATTGCTTGTTTCCATTCTGCATTGTAAGAGAAGTTGGAAGTAGATCCAAATCTTCTCAGTTTTGATTTAAGTTTCCAATTCTGTAATTTACAGTTTCTTCTTAATACATATTTTACGTGAGGGTTAGCATTGTTGCACCCTACGCACAATCTTTATTCTTCGCCGTCACTTGCAGAAACAAAGGCTGCTTTGTTTTCTCTTTTGCTCTTGTTTTCTTTCCAACATTTGGTATCAGAGCTTGCGTTGAGGCGATCCAATGCAGAAGAGTCCGATGCTTTCCCCGATGAGTGGAAAGACGTCCGCCAGCAGCACTCCAATGAGTGGGAAGTCGCCCATCAGCAGTATGGCTGATGGAGGAGGTCTCAGGTTCTCCTCGGGAGGAGGAGGAGGGAGCCTCGGTGGCTGTCCGTTGCTGAACAAAGGAGGTAACTTCAGCGTGTGGTCGGTTCGACTTCGATCCTTTCTTGACGCACAAGGGGTGTGGGAGGCAATCGAACCAAGAGTACCAGGAGATGCACCTGCTGACATAAGAAGAGACAAGTTAGCGCTATCCTTCATCCATCAATCCTTAGGCGATGAGCTCATAACTCTTGTTGCTGACAAGAGAACGACGAAGGAGACGTGGGAAGCGTTGAAGAGTCTTCATATGGGCAACGAAAAATTCCTTAATGTGAAGATGAATAAACATCGCGGGGATTTTGAGCGGCTGCAGATGTCAAATTCAGAAATGGTTGGTGAGTACTACGATCGACTCTCCTCCATTGTTTCTGAAATGAGAAACGTTGGTGCAAAGGTGAAGGAGCAGCAGATCGTTGAGAAATTAATCCATTCGGTGCCATCCAAGTTTGATCCCATAGCTTCCAGCCTGGAACAATTCGGCGAAATCCAAAACATGACGGCAGAGTATGTGGTAGGAGCCTTTAAGACATACGAAGTGCGTCTCCAAGCTTCCATGCAGACAACTGAAGCCCACGAACAGGTTCTGCTATCCCGGGCTGAAGGCGAAGTCAGGGCTCGCAGAAGTCCTGCGTTTCGTGGACGAGGACGTGGTCTCGATGCCAGCAGGGGCAGAGGCCTCGGACGTGGAAGGGGACGCGTAGATGGGCGCTTCGATGGAGGTCGGGGCAGTAGCTCATCAATATACCATGAGAAACAAAAGAAAGATAAGTCTCACATTAAGTGCTTTAATTGCAAAACCTTCGGTCATTATGCATCTGAGTGTAGAAGAGAAGAAGCTGTGTATTTAGCTGAATCGAGTAACACTAAAGAAGGTCTTCAAGTGACCTTGGATGATCATGCAGTGTTGATGACTGTGCAGGAAGAATTCAGCGAAGGAGAGACAATTTTTGGAGGCACAAAAGATGCAGGAAAGGATTCCGATTTGTGGTACTTAGATACCGGTGCTACAAATCACATGACTGGATGTAAGGAGCACTTCCATGAGCTAGACAGAACAGGAGGCGGAAGGGTCCATTTTGGAGATGGCTCAATTGCAGAGATTGCTGGGAGAGGAAGCATCTATTTTTCAGTAGATGGAGGTGGAGTGGACGTTCTATCGAACGTTCTTTATATTCCAAAGATGAAGTCAAATATTTTGAGTCTTGGGCAAATGGATGAGCTAGGATTCTCCACTGTTATCAAGGATGGTAAGCTGCAAATTTTTGACAAAAAGGGTGAGCAACTAGTTGAGGTAAGAAGAGCTGGTAGCAGGTTGTATCTGCTGAAGTTGAAAACTGCCGATCGCTGCTACTTAGCAAAAATTGATAACAACAGTAGGTTGTGGCACAATCGGTTAGGCCATCTGAATTTTCAAGCTCTAAAGCTTATGGCTGACAGGTCCTTGGTGGAAGGACTCCCAAAAGTTAATGCAGCTAAAGGAGTATGCCAAGAATGTGTGGCTGCAAAAATGACCAGGTTTGCGTTTCCACATGTTTCAAGTTTTAGAGCAGAGAAGGCTTTGCAACTTGTTCATGGAGATCTATGTGGACTGATTGTTCCCTCTTCTTTGGTGGTAAGCAACTATTTCTTGCTCCTAGTAGATGACTGCACAAGATTTATGTGGGTCTACATGCTGAAGAGGAAAAGTGAAGCTCTTGAGGTATTTAAAAAATTTAAGGCCCTAGCTAAATCTAAAAGTGATGCGAGAATTGGATCTTTCAGATCAGATAGGGGGGGAGAATTCAACTCGAATGAGTTCAAGATGTTTTGCCAGCAACAGGGTATCAAGAGGTTTTTTACAGCTCCATATACTCCACAACAAAATGGAGTAGTGGAGAGGAGGAATGGCTCGGTCATGTCCATGACAATAAGCATGCTAAAGACCATGAACATGCCATTAGAACTTTGGGGAGAAGCTGTGAATACAGCTGTTTACATACTCAACAGAACAGTTACAAAAGGCTTGGATAGAATGACTCCCTATGAGAAATTGGTAGGAAGAAGGCCGAACATCTCTCACTTGAGGGTGCTTGGTTGTCAATCTCATGTGAAAGTATTGAGAACACATCTGAAAAAACTAGAAGACAGAAGTAGAAAGGTTGTGTTCGTTGGTTATGAGAATGGCACGAAAGCATACAGGTTTTTTGATCCAAATACAAGTGGTATAATTGTGAGCAGAGATTGTATTTTTGAGGAAAATGTTAAGCCACAATGGAAAAATTATGATACTAATCAACAACAGTATCAGTTTTCTGATACAAATCATCAACAGTATCAGTTTTCTGATACTAATCAGCAGCAGTATCAGTTTACTGATACTGAACAGTATCATGATTCTGCAAACCGACAGTATCATCCTTCTGATATAGAAGAGTATCATCAACGTGATACTGAAAGTCTGCATTCCACATCAGACACTGGACAGCAGGGTGTTCCAGCTGGATGGATGTTTGTTCAATCGAAGCAGCAGCACCTACAACAGCAGTATCAGCTGCAAATTTAGCAACAGCAGGAACATCAGCAGCTTGATTCTGAAAGTGGCACCTCTCCAGCAGATTTCAGGTATAATTCTGCAACCTTATCTTTTGATACTCCTAAGTATTTTTCATGTGGTGGCAGCAACAATGATGAGTCTGCAGAAGTACCAAGGAAGATTCGGTCTCTAAGTAGCATTTACAGAGATACAGAAGAAGTAAATCCAATTACTGAAAAAGTGCTACTAGCTACAGTCACAGATAGTGAGCCGGCAAGTTTTCATGAAGCCAAAAATGAAAAAGTGTGGAGGAAAGCCATGGAAGAAGAATACAGTCAAATTATGAAGAATGAGACTTGGATTCTTGCAGATCCTCCCCAAGGCAGCAAGGCCATTGGCTTAAAATGGGTGTTTAAAGTAAAGAAGAATACTCGAGGAGAGGTTATAAAGCACAAAGCTAGACTAGTTGCAAAGGGATATGTTCAGCAAGCAGGAGTAGACTTTGAAGAAGTGTTTGCACCTGTTGCTAGACTTGAATTAATAAGATTAATAGTTGCGGTGGCTGCAGAAAAATGTTGGGAGATTCATCAAATGGATGTCAAGTCAGCATTTTTGAATGGAGTTATTGAAGAGGAGGTATATGTGAAGCAATCAGATGGCTTTGTGTTGAAGGGCAAAAGAAGAGAAGGTGCTCAAGCTCAAGAAAGCATTGTATGGTCTCAAGCAGGCCCCTAGAGCATAGAATATGAAGCTTGATAAATATCTTTTGTCACTTGGTTTCAAGAAAAATTTGCAGGAACCAGCTGTTTACACAAAGGCAGCAAATAAAAAACAATTGATAGTTGGCGTGTATGTTGATGATCTGCTGATTACCGGCATAAGCGTGCAGAGCATTCAAAAGTTCAAGATGCAGATGCACAGTGAATTCGAGATGACTGATTTGGGCTTGCTAAATTGCTAAATTTCTATCTCGGAATGGAGATAACTCAGTCAAAACATAAGATTACACTTGGGCAGTCGGCATATGCAGAGAAAATTCTAAGAGGAGTAGGGATGCTGCAATGTAATTCTGCTCACACACTGATGGAAGAAATATTGGTGTTTCGGCATGGTGAAAACATGACAAGAGTTGATCAAACCGAGTACAGAAGTTTGATCGGAAGCTTGAGATACTTAACCCACACCAAACCTGATATAATGTATTTGGTTGGTGTGTTAAGTAGATACATGGAGGCTCCTACAGTGGAGCATATAGCTGCTGCAAAGAGGGTCTTGAGATATTTGAAAGACACGCTTGATTACGGGTTGGTCTACGTTAAAGGAGGTCGTGGTGATAGTCGCTTGGTTGGCTATAGCGATAGCAACCATGCCGGATGTGGTGAAGACAGGAAGAGCACGAGCGGGATGTTGTTCATGCTTGGTGATAGCTCCATCAGCTGGGGTTCATCAAAGCAGAAGGTGGTGGCGTTGAGCTCATGTGAGGCGAAATATATAGCATTGACTAGCGCAGCTTGCCAAGGAGTTTGGCTAGCTTGTTTTTTGTCAAGCTTACTTGAAGAACCGGTGAAGCAAGTGCAATTGTTTGTGGACAACATGTCTGCAATAGCTTTGAGCAAAAATCCGGTCTATCATGCTCGATCCAAGCACATAGACACTCGGTATCATTTCATTTGTGAATGTATTGAGAATAATCATGTGACGGTTGAACATATTGGCACGGGGGAGCAGAAAGCAGACATTTTCACAAAAGCACTTGGGAGGCAGAAGTTCGTGGAGATTCGGACACCACTGGGACTTTAGAACAACAAGAAACAACAAGCTTAAGGGGGAGAATGATAGGATTTAAGCTTGTAATAGGAAGTTTTGGTTAACATGTTTTTAGATTGCTTGTTTCCTTTCTGCATTGTAAGAGAAGTTGGAAGTAGATCCAAATCTTCTCAGTTTTGATTTAAGTTTCCAATTCTGTAATTTATAGTTTCTTCTTAATACATATTTTACGTGAGGGTTAGCGTTGTTGCACCCTACGCACAATCTTTATTCTTCGCCGTCACTTGCAGAAACAGAGGCTGCTCTGTTTTCTCTTCTGCTCTTGTTTTCTTTCCAACACTCGGCCTTCTCCGCCGTCAATGCCGCTGCCTCCTGCGTCCGGCCCGTGATTGCACCGAAGAGCCACTTGGTGTCCTCCTTAATACTCTCCAGAACTCCATCGCCACCATTGTCGCTGCTGCCGCTGCCCTATTGCTGGCGGAGGCTCTCCTCAGTCTTCCGCTCGCTGCGAATAGTGGCCAGCATATCAGCAGACTTTCTCGCCGCCGCCACTGCCCGCTCCTCGTGCAACTTTTGTTCCTTATTTGGTTTCTGGAAGCGGGACTCTGATGTGGCTGTTGTCTCCTCTTCGAGCAGTTTCTCCACCGTCCCCTGCATCGCCATGGATTGGGAGACTGCGAACTCTGATTTCTTCTTCGCTATATCCCCAGTTTCGATCATGGCCTCACGAGTCTTGTAGACGGTGTCAGCAGCAACCTCCTCGTAATCTTCCATCTTCTGCTTCGTTGATACCATCGTCTCCATCGTCGGTTGATCCTGGAAATTACGATCCAGAAGCAGACGACTGATCTCCGGACTCGCGGCCATCCTGCTCGCGATCACCGTAGCATCATCGTGAATGCCTTCCTGCGCGGACCCCTTCAACCTCGCTCCTGTCATGTCCTGCGCCTCCCGAACCATTACAGAACCTGCAACCTCCATCAAAGGAAGCTCCTGCAACAACATCAACGAAGCATCAATTGCTTCAAAAATATTATCAGGTTTTTCTTCAATTTCTGTTTCTGCAGCAAGCAAAACTTGATGCTGCTCTTCTTTTCCATTGGTCTCAGCTAGATACACCGCCTCCTTCTTCTCCTCCTTCTTGCACTCTGAGGCGTAGTGCCCATAACGATGGCACTTGAAGCACTTGACGTGAGATTTATCTTTCCTTATCTTCTCATGTTGTGGAGATGAACTATCATCCCGATGGTTCTTCCATATATTGTTGTTGAATCCACGTCCACGACCACGGAAGTTTCCAAAGTTGCTTCTTCCTCTCGGTTCCCATTCAGACCGGGTTAGCAACACCTGGTTCTCAGAAGTTTGCAGTCTAGATTTGAGTCTTACTTCAAAGGTTTTGAGGGCACTTACAACATAATCAACTGTCATGGCGGAAGTATCCTGGAATTGCTCCAAGTTGCATGCTACTGGGTCAAACTTGGATGGTACTGATCGAAGGATCTTCTCCACGATTCGTTCTTCCTTTACTCTTTGGCCAATATTCCTCATTGTGGTCACAATTGAGGAGAGACGATTCACGAATTCATCAACAGATTCACTCTCAGACATGTGAATACTTTCGAACTCACCTCGAAGTTGGCTCATCCTTGCCTTCTGAAATCTTTCGTTTCCACCATGAAGACTCTTAAGCGCATCTCATGTCTCCCTTGCTGATCCCTTATCAACAACTAACATCAACAATTCATCAGATAAAGCTTGATGAATAAATGACATGGCTATATAATCCAAGCGCTTGTCAACAGCACGATCATCTCCATCCATAGGTTCAATCGCTTCCCAAACTCCCTGTGCTTTCAAGAAGGAGCGAATTCTAATTGCTCAAGTAGCAAAGTTTCCTCCCTTCTGAAGCATCGGACAAAATCCAATACTGTCTCCTCCTCCACTCGGAGAGGCTTTGGAACCAGCAGAACCCATCAAACTCATCACGGGTTCCTTTCCACTTGTCAGGGTTGACATCAGGACCTTCTTTCCAGATAACATAAACTACTTGATCCCGACAAGAACAGAGAAGCGATGCACTCCACTTCAGTGGGAGATGATCGTTGTTCTTCTTTTATTTATTTTTTTTCTCGTTTCGTTTGGCTCTGATACCAAATATTGGAAAAGAACTCTCTGTTCTTCTCCGATAAATGAAGATAGATGGAAAAAGTGTTATCAGAGATGAAGAAATCCTTTCTTCTGTATTCTATATTTCTTTAATGAAAAACAACATAAATAAATAGATTCCACTAGTTTAAACAAAAACCAACCTAATTATCCCTATAAACTTGGTCTGCAGTTATCTAAACTGCAGTAACTTATCTTATGATTAAACATGATAATAATAATTAAAATAAGCTTATTCCTAACAATTGAGACACTAGAAAAAGCTGAAGATGTTACGGAACTCATAGAGTTGAGTCAGACACCGTTTGCTCCTGTAATTGCTGATGAGAATGTGTTAAAGATGGACAATGCTGATTCTGTTCATGAGAGCCAGACTGATGCTACTGGCGAGGTAGAATTAGAAATGCCACCTATAGAAACAGATAGAATTAGTCGAAGAGATTTTGCCTGCTAAGCTGTGCTGGTCACAAATCCAGGTTGGAAGTAATATCGATAAATTAGTTGAGGAGCGTCTCTATCTCAGTTGGAGAAACGCCAAGAAAGCAGAGAAGAAGCTGCGTGCCTCGGTGAAGCCTCTCTTCTGGGCTGAAGAGCTGGAGAAGAGGCATGCCTCCTCTGGTCTGGAAGTAGTTATCCTAGGATGAATCACAGTGTAAAGAAATTGATGTGTTTTAGATAGAAAAATATTTCAAGAGCCATGTATTTATTATTTGCTATAACAAAATTCTTATAACATTAAGTTTTTTGGAATTACAGTGAACGAAAGTTTTTAATTTTGCTGTGATGGTTTTTAAAAAGCGCCACCTTGGGCTTTTTATGTTATAATATGTATGTGTACAAAATGCAGCTTAGAATAGTAAAATTTAATACGAAGATAAACGCAATTAAGTAGGATTTCTCTCATCAAAATGGGCTGTTCGCAGGATTTCTGTGTCTCAACTAACACCACAATGTAGAAAGCCTCGCGAGGAAATACTCACAACTGTACAGGTGATATAGTAAAAGAGTCATAATGAAAAGCCATATTTTGTTACATGGCCGAGACAAAGGCTAAGCAAGGACAAGTGTTGACCCCTTCATGAAAAGCCATATTTTGTTAAAATATATTGAAATGTTTGGATCATCATGGAACGAATGTTCCTTCGATGCATTAAAATTACCAATGCTTAAGGGTACAACTCCAGAAAGATTACTAGATTACTGTTTAAGAGGACTAATACTTGAGATAATCTTGATGAAATATTTTCCATCAAATCATTTGAGTGCAATTTGAGGACATGTGAGTGCATGATTTTTACCATCCTTATTGGAATACTTCCATAAAATTGATTATAACTCAAATACTCTATTGTTTAATTAGTATTAAACAGCCACTTATAGATATGTGCTTTAGTTGAGCTTTCTCTCCAATCACCAGCAATGCATGCATATTGCAAGTGCATTAGAATGGGTCAAGATTTATGAACAGGCTCCATGGCATGATTCACATTTTTGCCTTCTGCAGATTTAGGAAATTTAGATACGATTAGGAAATTAGATGGTCAGCCTTTTCCTGAACCATGCCGTTGCATTTATAGATCGATTCTGCAAGATTCTTGACTACCTACATTATATATTACATGGGGCAGGGGTCGCAAGAGTAATATATTACATTAACCAGAAGGTATTAAACATGGACGGATATGTTGAACTTTCAAATGGCATCACCCCCACTGGTTAAGACTAACTGCGTTCTTTTTCCATGATACTGCATTAGCCCCTTTTAACATGAGGCAATCAATTCTTGAAAACTGAAAAATGTATGGATTGGGTTTTCCTGTAAAATTATAACTTAACATGAGGTTAGAGCAATTGGGCTATACGGGAGATATGTGAGGTCTTGGGTTCAAGCTGAGTTCTAAAAAAAAAACATGAGGTTAAATTTCAAAAGTAATCTTTAATACACCAAACCAGACAACAAGAGAGTGCAAGGGAGATTCAAGCGAGCAACTTCTAGCTATAAGTAACCCTTGCTTCTAGAGAGAGAGGATTTTATAGATGTCATATCCTTTCAAGTAAAAGAATGATACATTTTCCTCTTAAGTTCTAATGTGTTTGAAGTTTTGATGTATTTTTGATGATTCTATCTTTTTCATCATGTCTTAGGCCAGTGGTTGCTTCATGCCTGTGCAATGCTTCAACCGGTGTAATTCTCTTGTATGTATCTCGGCTCTTAGTTATCACAAAATGCCATATTCTCCTAAAATAAAATATAAAAGTTGATGTGTGCATGAAAATTCTAAATAACTGAAAATATAGTAAAAACTTTCCTTCTTTTATAAATATTTGTGTTCTAAAATAAACTTAATAATTTAAAACATAAAAAATAGTAAGACATAAAATTAAATTCAATTCGATATTATTATATATAACTAAAATAATTATATAAAATATTAAAATATAAATTTAACTCCTTATAGCTTGGGCACCTACCCACGTGGTAGATGGGCCAAAATAGGAGCATCACTTAGCTTAAATTTATAATATTTAAAGATGACTATCATGACAAGATTACTCTTTACCTCATAACCTTCCATGTAAAACTAAATTAGTCTACTAGAAGAATGTATACTTTGTATATTAAATGATTTAATGTGCACGATTGATAATTCTCATGTTATGTAACGTATATTTATATATTAATTATTACATTGTGGAAATAAAAGAAGAACAAAAATATTTAATTATTCTACTGTTGAATAAAAAGCGAGAAATAAAAATCAGTAACCTGGTATTGTTTTCATCGTGGCAAAGGAATGTGATAGAAATATATCCATTCTTATAATACATAAACACTGTGCACTTAATCAGTTATTATCCATACATATATATTGAAATATATCCATTCTTATTAATCATTCTTTTCTAAGTTTTTTCATATTCACCATCCTCATCACATAGTTTATCATATATATTGATAGCTTTAAAGAAAGTAAACCTCTATCTTCTTTAAAATATAAGTGATCCAAAGACCTATCTCAATTTTATCATTTGTATCTTTGTTCTATGCTTCTTCGATAATTTTTCTTATACCAATTTTACAACTCTTGGAGAGAGAAAATTCACAAATATTTTGATTACCATCGTAACTAGATTGATTAAAAGTTTATAGTTAATTGCCGGTGTAAATCTGACCTATAGATTATTATATAACAAGTCCAAAGTGCCTAAGAAATTCAACCATAGTAAGGTAAGATGAATTGGACCTAAAGATCATTCCTTGATAATTCAAAGACTTCTAATTTTTACATGTCCATCTATTTTTAGTGGTATCTCTTCAATTAGATAATTATGTGATAGGTTAAAGTTTTGTAGAGTATTCAAGTTTTCCAACTCTTAAAAATAAATCTAGTTAAATTATTAGAGAGATCAAGAATATGATTGTAAGTTATCATACTCAAGTATTAAAAAATTATTATTTAAGAGGTCCAATAATTAAAAATATTCAAGACTAGATAATCATGATGAAATACTTTTCCTGAAATCATTTGACTGCAACTTGAGAACTTGTAAGTATAGTTGATTTTCTCTAATTCATATTAGAACACCTCCATAAAAATGATTATAACTAAGATCAACGACTAATCAACCTTATGCAACATTTCAAATAAGAAGGAATTTGTCCAAATAAAGGGTATAATGATTATAAGTTGTTATTTGATAAGTCTAAAATGATAACTTTTTATAGAATTGTCCAAATAATTAGGAATGCTTATGGAAAAATTATTTCCTAAAAGTCTTAGTTCAACCAAATCTTTAATTTAACAATTGGAGAAAGAGATAGTCTCAAAGTATTCATAGATAAAAGATAAATCATAAGAAATCACTTGAGAGATCCAAGTGGGCCTAACAAGAAATATATTACTATAACTAAGATGCAATGACCAAAGTCATTGAAGATTGAATAAAGATTGGGGGAGTCGGACAATACATGCGACGGTGGTGGCTGCGGCGTTCAAGGTCTTGATCCGCAGGGCGCACGCTCCATCGACAGTCCCTGATAAGTCTATAATGATAATTTTTTATAGAATTGTCTAAATAATTAGGAATCTTTTTAGAAAAATTATTTTTGAAAAGTCATAGTTCAACAAGTCTTTAATTTAACAACTGAAAATTATTCATAGATAAATTAAGATACTGAACGAAGGATAGCATATTATCAAGATAGTGGGCCCGACAAGAAATCATTTTAGAGATCCATATTTATCAGCGAATTATGGCAATAAAGGAATCTGACATAAGCAGGATCATTGGAAAGTGTTTCATGTCGAACAATATATATATATATATATATATAAATGTATAAAATGGATAAAGTCGTGCTTGAATACGAGCTCTTTCTTGTAAGGTAGGAAATGAAATCTAGGTCAGTCGTGAGCCTTCTGTTTTGGATATTCAACTAACCAAACTCATCAGTTTGTATATTAATTGTGGAAACTAGAAACTACGCTGCCTTTGGTCGGGCAACTACTCTCACTTGTTTGCATATGGATTTAACTTGGAAGTTTATAAGAAATTGAAAGTACGATGCAATATAAGAACAACCCACAAACACAGTCATGAGATTTCCAGAACACACGCAGGTGACCTGTTTATTCATAATTATTACTTAATCGGCATCTGCCTCATGCATTATGCGTATATATTTTTCCCCTGCACATTTATATTAAGAGGTGTCGGAGAAGTTGTCTTGGGCGATGATACGAACTGCGATGGGAATCCGAACCGAGTGCTTCCCACCGTGGTCGCACCATGTCAGGCTTCCGAACATGGTGACACCGTTCATCGTTTGAAGAGATGTGAAGGTAATTGCAAAGGTGTGCGTCGTCTTGGACTCGCTGAACTCCAGCACGGCTGGATCCACGCTCATCTTAACACCAGGAGGAGGTTCCATCACCGCCATATAGGTAGAGTTGGGTTCACCCACATTGGTGACGGTTCTCCATACGGTCACCGACGTCTTGAGGTCGGGAATGGAGACGGAGGGAAGATTTAGGTTATAGAGTCTGGATTTGCCCACCACATCGCAGTTACTGGATGCACCATCAGTGCAGCGGAAGAACTTGAAGTAATCTTGGGGCTCGATGTCGTAGATGAGACCGGGGTCCATAGCTCTATTTGGATCGACTTGGCCGCCGCCGAAGTCAAAAGGATCTGCAATCTTTCGAGGATGGCCGTCTGCCAGAATCGGTCCACCGTATGAAGTTGTCGTAGAAGCTTAGGATTGAGAGGAGATTGATAGATGATTGCACAGTCAGCAAAACAACGAAGAACAGGAAGCAGATTAAATTTTGAAGTAAATTAGATAGGTAGGTCGCCTGGTTCACCAGTTGTGACGAGCGCAGATTTAATGGCAGAAGGAGACCAGTGTGGATGCACCGCTTTCAGGAGAGCTACAATTCCTGCTACATGAGGACAAGCCATGGAAGTTCCAGATTCAAGACCGTAAGAATCTTTAGTTGCAGCCAAGATGCTAACTCCTGGAGCTGCAACGTCAGGCTGTATATGTAATTCCAAATTCATCATCATGTTGTGGCTCTATATTAAATTCTTAATTAAAAAAATACAAAAGGAAATGGAGAAATTAAGAGTGTGCGCATAAGTATGCACAGACCTTGATGATATCAGGATACAATAAGCTTGGCCCTCTTGATGAGAAAGCAGCTACGAAGGGTGACGGCACTTGACTTCCAAACATTGGGGTTGCTGGACTCACCTTCATCGTAGCCGTCTTGTTGCTTTGTGTAGGTAGGGATGCTCTTATTAGTTATTTATGTATACGAGTAACTACAGCTGGATTAATTCACCAAATTAGCATATCCTAACTCATTACCTATCTTGAGCTGCTGTGGCGTAAATCTTGAGGAACACATCATTGTCAACGAAGACGCATATTAGCGAGGTTCCGCAAGGAACAAGGAGGTCGAGCGCCGGTCGTGAAAAGAGGACACCCTTTGCCTTCAGTTTGAACAGGGTGAGAATCACCGGACCTACGTAGTTTTTCACGTAAGCACCAGAAGAGGCAAGAACAGCGTCTGGGTTATATATCCAGTCCCCACAGAGAACAATCTTCCCTTCGACTCCTGCGTCTTTGAGATCCTCGGGACGATCGGTGCTGCAACTGCATCAATATATACATATGGACACATAGTAATCATGTTAATTAATGAAGTAATCTGGAAAAATGCCTATATATGTGCAAGCATTAGTATTTTACGCACACTTGAATTGGCACTAGCTCCTTGAATCCTTCATCCGTGGGCGCAGAGTAGTAAGATTGGCCCTGCTTATACATATCCAATTCATTAGTTGATTGACTGATTGATTTAATTAGCAGTGGATCACGCAGGGCTCAATTCATACCACTAGCTCAGTTCGATCGTCCAGGGTCAGGAGTGTAGGAAACGAGCGATCCATAGTGGAGGCGGCGACGGTGATCACCCACGGAAGGTCATTTTCCATGGTCTGAAGCACAGGGCCGGAATTGCCGGCGGATTGGACCACCGTGATCCCCTTCGCTACCGCGTATATGGAATCAAAATAGTTGCCCTCCAGCGAGAGAGACAAGACATCCACGCCATCATGTATGGCGTCGTCGATCGCCTTGAGCACGGCAGCACCGGGGCACCTCGCTTGGGAACCCCAGCACGCCTTATATATGGCCAGCCGGGCGTGAGGGGCACCTCCTCTTGCCAGCCCACGGGCGAGGACTTCGAAACTTGCATTCCCCACGAACGAGCCGGCTGCAGTGGAGGCCGTGTGCGTCCCGTGGCTGTTGTTGCCCCTGGGTGACAAGTAGTCATTGCCTATGTCAGAGGGATCCACGCCACCGGGGTACCATCTTGCGCCGATGACCTTTCGGTTGCAGTTCTTGGTGGTGAAGTTTTGGCCGACTTGGCATGTTCCTTTCCATCGGGATGGGATGGGGCCATAGCCATGGTCGTCGAAGCTCTTTGATTCCGGCCAAATGCCTAAATATATGGACAGGAAATTAAGAATATTGCAGAGAAGAAGGAACAATAAAATGAAAAATAGGAGGCCGATGGTGTATTAATCATACCTGAGTCAATAACTCCAATGATGATATCTTCACCGTAGTTGGCTGCTTGAAGTAACCCATTGCTGCCCGGTTGCAGAAAAGGTGTTACTCCAAGGTAATCCCAGCTTCGTGTAGTGTGAAGACGAAAAATTTGATCTTCCTTAATGCTCATCACCTCCGGCATTTCTAATGACAAGTGAATATTTATATATGTTGAGAAATGAAGTTTGTTATTTAATTATAATGTCTGCGTACGTGATTAACTGTCTGTTTACCTGCAATTTGTTCTGCTTGGGAACTCGTAAGCATGGCTGCAAAGCCGGAGAAGCCATGCCTGTAACTGTAAATAATTGAACTCACAGCTTCTTCCTTGCTGAAATTAATCATCAAACCGTCATTCCAATATGATACGTATATGTAATCTTTGAACTTAACATATATATATATATATATAATCTTGAGTTGATTACCTCTGGAGTATAGAAGATAGCAAATCATGGTGGGACGCAGTCACAAGGTCTGGATCATCATGCTGCCTCTCCCCAAGAGAGACTACGTATAGCTGATCAATTATGCAGATTAATTAAGTGGCAAGTTAACAGCAAAGTTCAAAAACAGTCTTATCTGATCAGTTAAATGATCTTACCTTGGTCGATTGCTTATGATCCGCAGCTGCAATCTGGAAGCAGCTCAAAGAAGCGAAGAGAAAAAGAAGACATGTGGAGGAGGAAGAAAGCGTATGCTGCAGAGATGAAGAAGAAGCCATCGATTGCTAGTAGCTACCTGGAGCCGATTAATATTCGGCTGCATGATGCTTCCCTATTTATTATCACCTTGCGATGGAAGAACAGTTCCTGGTCCGTGCTGCAGCAGACTCACAATTCAACGTCAAAAAATAATTATATAAAAAGAAAAAGAGAAGATGAATTGATCCTTCCTCTATTCGTCGTTCTAGGACTGATTCAACGATTGCTACTGATATGAGGATTGACGGGGCATAGCACTAATCCTAACAAGTTTAAACTGAACACCAAGATGCAATCCCAATCCATGGTTAATTAAATCTATCCATATTTCTTAACTCTATTTGGATTCCCTCTGAGTTGATTAAGTGATAGAAACTTTTTTTCTCTGCATACATCTTTCTATTATTCATTTTACTAATTCCTATTTGACTGTATCCTGAAGTGAGACTAATGCACCGTTGAAGTGAGACTAATATAAGTTTTGAAAATGTATTTTGAACCACAATCTCCTCATCATCATAGTTTTGTGTATGTAGGTCAAATAATACTTTGTATGTGCATATAGATAGCAACACCTAGAATACGTACATGTGCGAAAAGGAGGAGATAAGAGTGGTTGTATAAGCAGGGAAGTCATCTCCTGAGTTGGGCTGTCTTCTTCTTCTAGCAGTTATATTTTTCAAAACAAAGAATCATATATATATGTATAACAATACTTAGAAGACATATGCATACCAGGAAAAGCCGAGAAAAGGGCCATCCCCGAGCTACTAATTTGATGTGTACATATGAGAAAAAAGAAAGGAGAAAGGGATGGTGGCTTGGCACACAGGTCATCCCTCGAGTTATTAGGATGTCTCGTATTCAAGCAGATGGGCAATATCACAAACATCGCATCAACTCCAACAAAACTCCAGTTTTCTTTCTTTCCCATGTAATATAGCAATTCAGCCCTTTATATTTAGGATATAAAATTCTATAAATGATGTTAATATGACTTTATACACACGAATTATATATGCATACTAGAAATATAAACCAGAGCTTTGTCAGGTGTTTACAATATATATATAAATTTTGTGTGAATTGAAAATTTTTAATTTTCAAACGTAGAATTTTATCAGCATACGGCGTTGCCTTTTATCAGCTTTGAATTTTAAATTTGTGTTCGGAGTTGATGTGATATTTGTTTGTGTTGAGAAAAAAGAGGGATTGGAGGTGCTCATCGTTAAGATTAGTCCTGTGCCCCATCAATCCTCATGTCAGTAGCAATCGTTGGACTAGTCCCTGAACAATGAATAGAGGAATAATTCATCTTTTAATTATCTTTCGACGTTGAAGCGTGAGCCTGCTGCGGCACGGACCAGGAATTGTTCCTCCATTGCATGGTAATAATAAATAGGGAAGCATTTATTATGCAACAGAAGATGAATCAACTCCAGGTAGCTACCCGCAATTGGTGGCTTCTTCTTCATCTCTGCATCATGCTCTTTCTTCCTCCTCCATGTGTCTTCCTTTTCTCTTAGCTTATTTGAGCTGATTCCACATTGCAGCTGTGGATTTAATTGATCTAATTGATTAGCTATACGTAGTCTCTCTTGGGGAGAGGCATCATGATGATCCAGGCATATTATAATATCATAGTTGATATTATGTACATATGGTTGTCCCACGGTTAAAATAAAGAATTAGATAACTCATAGTTTTTTTTTTAAGAACTTAATGAGATTTGAATCGAAGATCTCATGATTCTTAACTATCTACAGTAAATTTTTATAAATAATTTTTTTAAATAATATAATATTAAAATAAATGTTCATATTCGAAATTATTATATGTGTATATATATAGGAAAAAGAGGAGATGAACATGCACGAGTATACATCCATCTTGTAAATGAACAGAACAAGAAAAAAAAAATGCACCGTGAATTTTCAATCTCATCTTGTATATATTCAGAATGCTTAAAACCCAGCGTTATTAAAAGTAATATTAGAAATCTTCAATGGCGGGCGTGCTTCCTTCCGAACTCATCACCCACCTTCAGAAATAATTCAAACGTCTAAACCTTCTTACTAGCACTCAAACTCAAGAGCCTTCGTCATTACTCCTTTTTACGTTCTATCTAACCTCATCTATGCATGGAAGGAGAAAAAAAGAGGGGGCAGTGGAGGTCTGGGCTGATGAATGATGAAGATTTAGTAAACTAATAGCTAATCTCTTCCTGTTTTCATTCTCTTTCCTTTTTTTGTTTGCGGCACGCTGAGTGATGGTCGTTATGCTGTCATTTAGGCATACTGATTGAATTGGTGATGTGAGTGGGAAGCAAAGCAAATCATATACTACCTCTCCTCCTACTCGCACAAGGAAAAAGGCAGAAGGATTCCTTCCTTTTTAAATCATTCGATCAACTGGCCTTTTCCTGAAGCATGCCAGAATTAGACGATGTGCCTGGAACATGCCGTCCCACTTATAGATCGATTCTTGACGACGCGGACTACCTAAATTATATATTACATGGGGCCGGGGTTGACAGAGCAACGCATGCATTAACCAGAAGGTATTAACGAAGGACTGATCAGTTGAACTTTCGATGCTGATATGCTTTGAGCTCACCCCCACTTCTTCAGACTAACACCCTTCTTTCCATGATATACTGCAGTAGCGACTTTTAACCTGAGGCAATCGATTATTTAAAACTGAAAAAGGGGTGCTTTTTTCTCGCACTGCTCTGGATCACCGAAACGAGAGTGGAAAGAAAGCATGAAAAAGGCAGGTCAACGCAACTGCTGGAGGTTGGGATGCTTTTTTTTTCCCACTTCTTAATGTCGGAGATGGCACTTCTTAATGTATATGGATTTAACTAGCAAGTTTATAAGCAATTGGAAGTAGGATGCCCAATAAGACCAACCCACAGCCACAGTCATGTGATTTCCAGAGCAAACACAGGTGGCCTGTTTATTCATAATTATTGCTTAATCGTATATATTTTTCCCCTGGAGAATTACATTAAGAGGTGTCGGAGAAGTTGTCTTGGGCGATGACACGAACTGCGATGGGAATCCGAACGGAGTGCTTCCCGCCGTGGTCGCACCATGTCAGGCTGCCGAACATGGTGACTCCGTTCATCGTCTGAAGCGATGTGAAGGTAATTGCAAAGGTGCGAGTCGTCTTGGACTCGCTGAACTCCAACGCAGCTGGATCCACCCTTATCTTAACACCAGGAGGAGGTTCCATCACCACCGTGTAGGTAGAGTTGGGAGCGCCCACATTGGTGACGGTTCTCCATACGGTCATCGACGTCTTGAGGTCGGGAATGGAGACGGAGGGAAGATTTAGGTTATAGAGTATGGATTTGCCCACCTCGTCCCAGTTACTGGATACGCCATCGGTGCAGCGGAAGAACTTGAAGTAATCTTGGGGCTCGATGTCGTAGATGAGACCGGGGTCCATAGCTCTGTTTGGATCGACTTGGCCGACGCCGAAGTCAAAAGGATCTGCAATCTTTCGAGGATGGCCGTCTGCCAGAATCGGTCCACCGTATGAAGTTGTCGTAGAAGCTTAGGATTGAGAGGAAATTGATAGATGATTGCACAGTCAGCAAAACAAAGAAGGACAGGAAGCAGATTAAGTTTTCAAGTAAATTTGATAGGTAGGTCGCCTGGTTCACCAGTTGTGACGAGCGCTGATTTAATGGCAGAAGGAGACCAATGGGGGTGCACCGCTTTGAGGAGAGCTACGATTCCAGCTACATGAGGACAAGCCATGGAAGTTCCAGAGTCCAAATAATATGAATCTCCCCTTGCAGCCAAGATGTTAACTCCTGGAGCTGCAACGTCTGGCTGTATATATAATTCCAAATTCATCATCAGGTTGTGGCTCTAAGTTAAATTCTTAATCTAAAAAAAGACAAAATGAAATGGAGAAATTAAGAGTGCGTATAAGTATGTACAGACCTTGATGATATCAGGATACAATAAGCTTGGCCCTCTTGATGAGAAAGCAGCTACGAAGGGTGACGGCATTCGACTTCCAAACATTGTGGTTGCTGGACTCACCTTCATCGTAGCCATCCTGTTGCTTTGTGTAGGTAGGGATGTTCTTATTAATTATTTATGTATACGAGTAACTACAGCTGGATTAATTCACCAAATTAGCATATCCTAACTCATTACCTATCTTGAGCTGCTGTGGCATAAATCTTGAGGAACACATCATTGTCAACGAAGACGCATACTAGGTAGACGCAAGGAACAATGAGGTCGAGCGTCGGCCGTGAAAAGAGAACACCCTTCGCCTTCAGTTGGGTCAACATTTGAATCACCGGAGCGACGTATTTATTCACATAAGCAGAAGAGGAAGCAAGAACAGCGTCCGAGTTAAGTATCCAGTCCCCGCAGAGAACGATCTTTCCTTTGACTCCTGCATCTTTGAGATCCTTGGAATGAAGTATTTAGTATACGCACACTTGAATTGGTAGCTCTTTGAATCCTTCATCCGTGGGTGCAGAGTAGTAAGATTGGCCCTGCTTATATATAACCAATTCATTAGTTGAGTGACTAATTGATTTAATTAGTAGTCGATCACGTAGAGTTCGATTCATACCACTAGCTCAGTTCCATCGCCCAGGGTCAAAAGTGTAGGAAACGAGCGATCCATAGTGGTGGCCGCAACAGCGATCACCCATGGAAGGTCATTTGTCAAGGTCTGGAGCACAGGGCCGGAATTGCCGGCGGAGTGGACCATCGTGATCCCCTTCGCTACCGCGTATATGGAATCAAAATAGTTGCCACCCAGCGAGAGAGACAAAACATCCACGCCATCATGTACGGCATCGTCGATCGCCTTGAGCACAGCGGCACCGGGGCATTTTCCAGAAACCCAGCATGCCTTATATATGGCCAGCCGGGCGTGAGGAGCACCTCCTCTTGCCAGCCCACGGGCGAGGCCTTGGAAACTTGCATTCCCCACGAACGAGCCGGCTGCGGTGGAGGCCGTGTGTGTGCCATGGTTGTGGCCGTCCCTAGGTGACCTGTTGTCACAGGCGCCTTCGCGTTGGTCTGCGGAAGCTCGCGGAGAGGCTACGCGCCTTGGTCTGCGGAAGCTCGCGGAGAGGCTACCTGTGCGGCGTAGACGAAAGGTTTGCCGTCGCCTACCAACCTGGGTCTTGCTGGAGGCAAGAAGGAGAAGGAGCTGAGGGATCTCATGAGAAAGATTGTGAAAACAGAGAAGGTGGCTGGGCACGCTTATACAAGAAGTTCTCTATCTCTCGTTATTTGCAGAAGGAAAGGGGAAGTGATCCGATCGTCTGCACTCCTCCTTATGGTCAGCCTTATATAGCATTAAGAGGCCTCTTATTTAGGAGGTTATTTTATGGCTTGTGACGTGGACAAGGGGCTATCCACGTTCCTTGCCCTTGTTTCGTGGGCGTCCACCCGAAGGGGTGTGACAGTTCTCCACCACTCGAGTCTAAAGATGCCCTCGTCTTCTTCCGCGTCCGATAGTCCACCCTTCGTGTTGTCCAAGTGGGCTGTGTGGTAAGGTACTTGGACTTCTCCTTCGATGGTCCTCTCCACTCCATTTCTGCTCGTGCTATTTGATAGGAAGGTTCAGCAAGGGAATGTCCATTTGGAGTCACGATAATATGGTGCCCTTTCGTCTTCTGCGATAGTAATGCCTTTGGAGGTCTGTAGTGCTTGGTGACCTCGGGTTCTTTCCTTAGTCGCACCGCCGCTAGCCGACGCTTTTGAGGGCCCCCATTCTTGACCGAAGAGATGGGCATTGCGTGAGTGAAGCCGGGTTGCGCAACGTCCATCGTTATGAGTCCGCCTAAGTGAGGGGCGACCACAGTTTGTGAATGCCGTAGAAAGTTCATTCCAAGGATGAAGTCGAAATCATCTATCGGAACCACCGCTATGTCCATCTGTCCCTTCCATTGGCCGACTTGAAGAGGAGCAAGTCGAACCATCCTTATGACATGAGAGGTTGGTGCGTTCACCGTCTTTATTTTAAGGTGGCTTGCCTCTATATTCAATCCTAGCTTTTGAGCTAGTTCCTTACACATGAAGTTATGTGTTGCTCCTATATCAACCATTGCATCGCATGGTTGTTCGTTGACCAAGAGCGTGACGTAAATCAGCCCTGGGTTTGGTTCACCCCTGCTTTGGAAAAAAAGGTGCTGAAAAAAAAAAAAAGAGGGGGAAAGAGGAAAAGGGCAGGGCACTGTACGCGTGCCCTCTTCCTCGCCCACCCCGTGCTCCCCACCTTCGCTCTCCCGCCGATAGCCCTCGCTCGACACTTTCTTCCCACCGCCGACGATCGTTCCCATCTCCTCTCCTCTCCTCTCCATCTTCCTCACCCACCGGCCACCGGAGCACGTCGCTGTCGTCTCTTCCCATCGCCGGTGCCTTCGCCTCTGCCTCCACCCTCTTCTCATGGATGCCCGCGCAGCACTCACCGGCGTCTCCTCCTCCACGCGCATCCATCTTCTCCGAGTGACGAAGGAGCGGGTGCAAACTCGTCGGCACGCCCTTCACCGCGACCCATCACCCCTCGCCTCGCCGCTGCCAGAGTTTGCAGCAGAAGGGGCTGCCTTCCCCTGCTCGCGGGCAGAAACAGAGTCGCGAGCAGAGGGCTTCAATCGCGCGCCCATGAGCGGCGATCTGTCACCGCCAGCGCCTCTTCCTCGCCCATCGCCGTTGTCCATCTGCCGGCGACCATCCTCCGTCCCTGATCCACTACTCGCGAGCCCCACAAGAGCTTGCCGGAGCATCACCTGCACTGCCCGCTTCCCACGCGGCAGGGAACTCCGCTTCACCGCGCCCTTCGCCGCTGCTGTCGTCGCCGCTTCAGAGGACTCCGGCGGACCTTCGCGGAAGCCGGAGGACTGCCGTCGGAGCCGAGGCGACCTCGCCCGAGCTCCATCGCCGGCGTCGGAAGGGAAGAAGCGGACGAGCGCCTCTGCCCACGCCGTCGAGGGTTTTCTTCCCTAATTACGATTAATTTTTATTTAATTAAGTTAAGTAAGATTAGTAATTATATTAAGATGGATTATTTATTTAATTAAGTTAAGTAAGATTAGTAATTATATTAAGATGGATTATTTATTTAATTAAGTGGAGTTAAGTAATGGGTTGGGTTGAACTAAATTAAAGTGGATTGGGTTGGATCTGAGTTGGGTTTAGATTCGGGTTGAGTTAGTTGGGTGAGTTGAATCAATTAATTGAAATTGGTTCGAGCTCAAGTCAGATTAGATTAAATTGAGCTAGCCGAACCGGATCCGCTTACATTTGGGCTGAATCTAAGTTGAACCAGATTGGATCAAATTAAACCTAGTTGAGCCAGATTACTTGATCCGAACCTGAGTTGAGTCAAATTAACTAATTTAAGCCCAAATTGAACCCAATTGGATTGAATCAAGTTAGAATTGAACCAAATTGATTTTAAATGAATCCAAATTGAACTGATTTCACTATTTGAACCCAAATTGAGTTAAATTGATTCAGATTTGACCAAATTAGATTAATTTGGTCAATTAAAGTTAATTTTGATCAACTTTGATTAAATTGACTTGGATTAGGAATGAATTTGGGCTTTGACTTTATGAATAGAGTTGGGCTAAACAAATTAGACCGATTAAACGGATAGATCAGATTAACATTAAATAATCTATTTCTATCCTAATTAATTCCAGAAAATTCTAAATAAATTTTCTTACCTCAGAAATATTATCTGTCAGCTATCTATACCGCGATTAAAGTTTTTGGACTTCTTTTGGATTGGTTTCGAGGCCCGAACACATGATACAGGTGCGTAGGCTCACTATAACATGATCTAATCAAGCTAGGGTAAATCTTAATTAGATTTTTTTTGGAGATTCTTGGATGCCTGTCAATTAAATAAATATTATGCCTATTAAAGTACCAAAATACATATGCATGCTAGAAATACATGTTTTATTAATTATTCCACCTGCTTATCTGCTTATCGTTTATTATTTATCTAGCATGCTATGTTTCTCCTACCGCATGTTATTATTTATTGATGTTATATGGCAGACTACACATAACTATCATGCGGAATAGGGGACCACGATAAACCATAAAACATAGTATCGCGACATACACCAGACACTCTAGTATAGAGACAGGTGACATGATACTATCTTATTCTAGGAACATCACTGAATTACCCACAGGTTGCTATTATGCATCCTGAATAACATCACGAACCACCAGTGTTCGGTTAGTGATGTTCACCCCTCCCGAGGCTTCTGATAGCTTAGATACTGGGAGTGGGCTGAGGGATTGGACCAGTTAACTCCTGGGTCAGATTAGACCAGCACATGGAGTGGTTCCAACTCAGGTTCTTATACCCACACGTATGCCGCTTCGGCGACACCGTGATAGTCCTGAGATGGCTACCGGGAATAATCCTACACCGTGATAGTCAGGTTATTGGGTCACTCGTCCTCTCCGCCAACGTCAGTGCAGCGGGCACAGGTAGAGACTTAGACTGTAAAGGCACTGATGGGCTTAAGGACATCCCGGGCCTGGGCTAATCCTTAAGCATACGTGGCAGCTCGGGATATACGATATGAGTTAGAGTCAGGTTTGACGACTTATTTTAGTGACACCGACCTATGAGATATAACCTATGTGACATCTAGAGACGTACACATATTTATAACCTAAGTCAACATGTAATTTGACTAGATAAAATTGATATTACATAGAAAATAGTTGTTTGATAACTAATCTCATTAAGACATCCTTGAATGAGCCCTCTAGCATTTGATTTCGTGCTATCGTTTTGAGTGATAAATACACACTCGGCCGCAAGGCTAAGCACACCGAGTTAATGTGTGTGCAGGTGTAGCGGTGTCGGTCAGATTTGCAGACGAGGGTTGCGTCATCCGAGGTGCGCTATCGTCCTCGTTCCGGTTCTTTCTTGATTTTGGGACGTAGCATGTAGTAGATCGATATCGGGACTGTACCAGGAGACTGTATTATTTATTTTATTAATACTACTAGTTGTTTATATTGTATAAATAAGATCATGTTTTACCTTGCATGGGTTGGTGAGCTCATGCGGCGATTGCCACGTGCCCGGAAGGTGGTTCGGGGCGTGACACTGCACATATTGTTCCAAGGAATTGAATCGAGGCTGCTCGTGCAGTTGGAGCAGGGGTTTCTCCAGCTCCTTCTTCGTCATCTTCTTCTACTTCTTCTTCATAGGTGATGGCAGCTACCGATTGCTCCCTCCTCAGGCAGCGATGTGCTTGATGTGGTCCTTTGTAAATGTAGCACCCCCTCCACTGGACTCAGCTCCCACCAGCATCATTGTTGTCCCTATTATCGGGCAGTCGTCTTCACCCACCATCATAGGTGTTCGCTTGTGGGGGACCGGACATGAGTCCTTTGTTTCGTGACGTCTCACTATTATTGGGTGAAGGTCTTCGCTCGGTATCTTTGTTGGTTGGGGACCATGCACGGGTCTCCTTGTCTTGAGACGGCCTCCTACCCTCCGTTCGTGGAGGTGGAGCGCTCACTCGTAGGTCCATAAGGCGTTCTGCAGTGGAGATGGCTTCCTGTAGGGAGGTGACCCCCCTACGGATCAGTTCTTCTTGGGCTGGCGCTTGGAGTTCGTGGAGGAAGGCAAACAACATGTCTTGCTCAGACATGCCTTTGATCTCCATCCGGATGTTGTTGAATTCCTGCACATATTCCCTTACAGATCGATTCTGGTACAGATCCCGCTCAGGACGTGTTAGTCGGGAGGAATTATTGTCGGAGCTCCCTCACCATTTCTTGCCAGTCCTCTGATTCGTCGGCCTCACCATTAGCTTGGACTTCGCACCGGATCCACCACCACTGCTTGGCATCTCCGTCTAGATAGGCTGCTGCCATGGGGACTTTGTCTTCTTCAATCGTTTTTGTTGCCTTGAAGTATCGATTCATGTCCCAAATAAAATTTTCTAGGACCTTCGCGTTCCTCGCCCCCAAGAAGATCTTTGGTTCTGGTATCTTTGCTGGGTCTGGATGCGGACTCCGTTGCTGAGATGGAGTTCCTGGCGGATTTTTGCAAGTTCCCCCTGGAACATATCCATGGGGACTATGTCAGAGGGAGGGGCTACACGAAGAGGATGGGGGTCGGCATTGCGCAGCTTCTCGAGGTCCTCACGGAGAAGGGCAACTGCCTCAAAAAGTTCTTCCATACGTTCGTAGATGGACGCGGCACGGGCGTTCTCATCGCCCTGCGTGTGGCCGAGAGGTTGGCCAATTGTCGCTTCTACTGATGCCATCCGTTTCTCTAGCTGCTCGAATTGCTGCTTCGTCACCATCGTTATGTGACGAGGAGGGTGGACTGGCTTGATCTGTTGATCTGATGCCCTTCCTTATGGTTCGCGTCTCAACGGAGACCTTCGTCGCGAGAGATCTGGGGAGATGCCTCTTCCTTCGTGTAATTGCCAAGGTTGGGATCGTGCTCTGATACCAACTGTCACAGGCACCTTCGCGTTGGTCTACGGAAGCTCGCGGAGAGGCTGCCTGCGCGGCGTAGACGAAAGGTTCGCCGTCGCCTACCAGCCTGGGTCTTGCCGGAGGCAAGAAGGAGAAGGAGCTGAGGGATCTCGTGAGAAAGATTAGTATTATTTCTCAAAATAGGAAGAAGGCAGCAGTCCCAGTCCACTGTGAAAACAGAGAAGGCGACTGGGCACGCTTACACAAGAAGTTCTCTATCTCTGGTTATTTGCAGAAGGAAAGGGGAAGTGATCCGATTGTCTGCACTCCTCCTTATGGTCAGCCTTATATAGCATTAAGAGGTCTTTTATTTAGGAGGTTATTTTATGGCTTGTGACCTGGACAAGGGGCGATCCACGTTCCTTGCCCTTGTTTCGTGGGCGTCCACCCGAAGGGGTGTGACACCTCTAGTCATTGGCTATGTCAGAGGGATCCACACCACCGGTGTACCATCTTGTGCCGATGACCTTCCGATTCCAGTTCCTAGCGGCGAAGTTTTGGCCGACTTGGCATGGTCCTCTCCAGCGGGATGGGATGGGGCCATATCCATGGTCGTCGAAACTCTTCGACTCCGGCCAAATGTCTAAATATATGTACAGGAAATTAAGAAGATTACATAGAAGAAGGAACAATAAAATGAAAAATAGCAGATCGATGGTGTATTAATTGTACCTGTGTCCACAACTCCAATGATGATATCTTCACCGTAGTTGGCTGTTTGAAGCAACCCATTGCTGCCCGGTTGCAGGAAAGGTGTTACTCCAAGATAATCCCAGCTTCGTGTAGTATGAAGATGAAAAATTTGGTCTTCCTTAATGCTCATCACCTCCGGCATTTCTAATCACAAGTGAATATTTATATATTCACTTTTGAACTTTGTTATATAATTATAATGTTTGCTACGTAATTAACTCTCTGTTTACCTGCAATTTGTTCTGCTTGGGAACTCGTAAGCGTGGCTGCAAAGCCGGAGAAGCCATGCCTGTAACTGTAAATAATTGAACTCACAGCTTCTTCCTTGCTGAAATTAATCATCAAACAGTCATTCCAATATGATACGTATATGTAATCTTTGAACTTAACATATATATATATAATCTTGAGTTGATTACCTCTGGAGTATAGAAGATAGCAAATCGTGGTGGGATGCAGTCACAAGGTCTGGATCATCATGCTGCCTCTCCCCAAGAGAGACTACGTATAGCTGATCAATTATGCAGATTAATTAAGTGGCAATTTAACAGAAAGTTCAAAAACAGTCTTATCCGATCAGTTAAATGATCTTACCTTGGTCGATTGCTTATGATCCGCAGCTGCAATCTGGAAGCAGCTCAAAGAAGCGAAGAGAAAAAGAAGACATGTGGAGGAGGAAGAAAGCGTATGCTGCAGAGATGAAGAAGAAGCCATCGATTGCTAGTAGCTACCTGGAGCCGATTAATATTCGGCTGCATGATGCTTCCCTATTTATTATCACCTTGCGATGGAAGAACAGTTCCTGGTCCGTGCTGCAGCAGACTCACAATTCAACGTCAAAAAATAATTATATAAAAAGAAAAAGAGAAGATGAATTGATCCTTCCTCTATTCGTCGTTCTAGGACTGATTCAACGATTGCTACTGATATGAGGATTGATGGGGCATAGCACTAATCCTAACAAGTTTAAACTGAACACCGAGATGCAATCCCAATCCATGGTTAATTAAATCTATCCATATTTCTTAACTCTATTTGGATTCCATCTGAGTTGATTAAGTGATAGAAACTTTTTTTCTCTGTATGCATCTTTCTATTATTCATTTTACTAATTACTAGTTGACTGTATCCTGAAGTGAGACTCATGCACAGTTGAAGTGAGACTAATATAATTTCTCATCATCAAACTTTTATGTATATGTAGGTCAAAAATACTTTTTATGTGCATGTAAATAGCAACACCTAGAATATGTAGTACACAAAGTGTATATCCCTCTGATTAGAGTAATTGAGGGTTAAAGACTCATTAAGTTCTAAAAAAAACAGACTCATTAAGTTTATAAAATTTTATATATTATGTATATTCAAAATTTTACGTACTAAAATTTTATATTTAATTTTTATAAATAAATTTTATGTATATTCAAAATTATTATATGTGTATATATATATATAGGAAAAAGACGAGATGAACATTCACGAGTACCCATCTTGTGAATGAACAGAACAAGAAAAAAAAATGCACCGTGAATTTTCAATCTTGTATAAATTCGGATGCTTAAAACCCAGCGTTATTAAAAGTAATATTAGAAATCTTCAATGGCGAACGACTCGAACTGCGCGTAGGGATGCCCACTCCATGTCAAGCTCTCAAAGCTGAACTCACCGCCCACCTTCAGAAATAATGCAAACGTCTAGACCTTCTTACTGGCACTCAAACTCAAGAGCAGAAGGCTCTTGAGTTCGTCGTGTAAGCTTTCAGCAGGAATTAACAGACAATTTAATTACTCTTTACGTTCTATCTGATCTCATCTACGCATGGAAGGAGAAAAAAAAGAGGGGGCAGTAGGGGTCTGGGCTGATGAATGATGAGGATTTAGTAAACTAATAACTAATCTTTTCCTGTTTTCTTCTTCTTCTTTTTTTTTTTTTGTTTGCGGCGCGCTGAATGATGGTCGTTATGCTGTCAATTAGGCATACTGATTGAATTGATGATATGAGTGGGAAGCAAAGCAAATCATATACTACCTCTCGTCCTACTCGCACAAGGAAAAAGACGGAAGGATTCCTTCCCTTTTAAATCATTCGATCAACCGGCCTTTACCTGAAGCATGCCAGAATTAGACGATGTGCCTGAAACATGCCGTCGCACTTATAGATCGATTCTTGACGACGCAGACTACCTAAATTATATATATTACATGGGGCCGGGGTTGACAGAGCAACGCATGCATTAACCAGAAGGTATTAACGAAGGACTGATCAGTTGAACTTTCGATGCTGATATGCTTTGAGCTCGCCCCCACTTCTTCAGACTAACACCCTTTTTTTCCATGATATACTGCAGTAGCAACTGTAAACGGGTGCTTTTTCCCGCACAGCTCTGGATCACCGAAACGAGAGTGGAAAGAAAGCATGAGAAAGGCAGATCAACGCAACTGCTGGAGGTTGGGATGCTTTTTTTCCCCACTTCTTAATGTCGGAGCTGGCACCTTATACTGAACAAAAGCGGATGTATTAAAAAAAGAAAGCGGCCGACTTCATCAGACCCCGGAGGAAGATAATGTACGAAGGACCGTCCGAGAGTTTGCAGGTCAAACAATATATATATATATATGTATGTGGGTGTGTGTATAATTGATTGAATCATGCTCTCTTTCTTTTAAGCTAGGAAGTGAAATCTGGGTCAATCATCACTGTTTCTTCGGCTTCGGACATTTCAACTAATCGAACTCATCTGTTTGTATACTGACTGTAGAAACTGGAAACTACGCTGCCCTCATTTGGTCCGGCAACTACTCACTTGTTTGTATATGGATTTAACTTGCAAGTTTATAAGCATCGGAAGTAGGATGCGCGATAAGACCAAACCGCAATGACAGTCATGTGATTTCCAGAGCACGCGCAGGTGGCCTGTTTATTCATGATTATTACTTAATCGGCATGTGTGCCTCATGCATTATGCGTATATATTTTGCCCTGCAGATTTATGCTAAGAGGTGTCGGAGAAGTTGTCTTGGGCGATGACACGAACTGCGATAGGAATCCGAACGGAGTGCTTCCCGCCGTGGTCGCACCATGTGAGGCTGCCGAACATGGTGACTCCGTTCATCGTCTGAAGCGATGTGAAGGTAATTGCAAAGGAGTGCGTCGTCTTGGACTCGCTGAACTCCAGCACGGATGGATCCACGCTCATCTTAACACCGGGAGGAGGTTCCACCACCGCCGTGTAGGTAGAGTTGGGAGCGCCCACATTGGTGACGGTTCTCCGCACGGTCACCGACGTCTTGAGGTCGGGAATGGAGACGGAGGGCAGATTTAAATTATAGAGTCTGGACTTGCCCACCTCGTCACAGTTATTGGATACGTCATCAGTGCAGCGTAAGAACTTGAAAAAATCTTTGGCTTTAATATCGTAGATGAGACCGGGGTCCATAGCTCTATTTGGATCGACTTGACCGCCGCCAAAGTCGAAAGGATCTGCGATCTTTCGAGGATGGCCATCTGCTAGAATCGGTCCACCGTATGAAGTGGTCGTGGCAGCTTCAAATTGAGAATGCAGTACATAGATAGATAGCTGCATGGTCAGTAAAACAAAAAAGAACCAGAAGCAGATTAAGTAAATTAGATAGGTAGGTCACCAGTTGTGACGAGCGCTGATTTAATGGCAGAAGGAGACCAATGGGGATGCACCGCTTTGAGGAGAGCTACGATTCCAGCTACATGAGGACATGCCATGGAAGTTCCAGAGTCGAGACCGTAAGAATCTCTCTTTGCCGCCAAGATGCTAACTCCTGGAGCCGCAACATCTGGCTGTTAATTTTTGAGTTCATCAGTTAACTGAACATGACTCGTGGTTCTCAAGCTCTCGGTGTGGGTGTGTGTAAAAGTATGCACAGACCTTGATGATATCAGGATACAGCAAGCTTGGCCCTCTTGATGAGAAAGCAGCTACGAAGGGCGACGGCACTTTACTCCCAAATGTTGTGGTTGCTGGACTCACCTTCATCGTAGTCGTCCTGTTGCTGTGCGTATGCAGGATGTTCATATTAATTAATTTATATATACCAGTTACTGCAGCTGGATTAATTCACCAAATTAACATATCCAAACTAATTACCTATCTTGAGTTGCTATGGCGTAAATCTTGAGGAAGACATCGTTGTCAGCGAAGACGCATATTAGGGAGGTTCCGCAAGGAAAAAGGAGGTCGAGCGTCGGTTGCGAAAGGAGAACGGCCTTCGCCTTCAGTTTGATCAGGGTTTGAATCGTCGGAATGATATAATTGTTCAAATAAGCAGCAGAAGAGGCAAGAACAGCGTCCGAGTTAACTATCCAGTCCCCGCAGAGAACAATCTTCCCTTCGACTCCTGCGTCTTTGAGATCCTCGGGACGATCGGTATTGCAACTGCATCCATGCATATACATATTCATATATATTAATCATGTTAATTAACGAAGTAATCAGGAAAAATGCTATATATGTGCAAGCATTAGTATTTTACGCACATTGGAATTGCCACTAGCTCTTTGAATCCTTCATCCGTGGGCGCAGAGTAGTAAGATTGGCCCTGCTCATACATATCCAATTCATTAGTTGATTGACTGCTTGATTTAATTAGCAGTGGATCACGCAGAGCTCAATTCATACCACTAGCTCAGTTCGATCGTCCAGGGTCAGGAGCGTAGGAAACGAGCGATCCATAGTGGTGGCGGCGACGGTGATCACCCACGGAAGGTCATTTTCCATGGTCTGAAGCATAGGGCCCGAATTGCCGGCGGAGTACACCATCGTGATCCCCTTCGCCACCGCGTATATGGAATTAAAATATGGGTTAAGTTTGACACCCAGCGAGAGAGACAAGACGTCCACGCCATCATGTATGGCGTCGTCGATCGCCTTGAGCAGGGCAGCGAGGGAGCAGCTTCCGGAACCCCAGCATGCCTTGTATATGGCCAGCCGTGCACGAGGGGCGCCTCCCCTTGCGAGGCCGTGGGCGAGGCCTTGGAAACTTGCGTTCCCAACGAATGAGCCTGCTGCGGTGGAGGCGGTGTGCGTCCCGTGGTCGTTGTTGTCCCTGGGTGACATGTAGTCATTGGCTATGTCAGAGGGATCCACGCCTCCGGTGTACCATCTTGCGCCGATGACCTTCCGGTTGCAGTTCTCAGTGGTGAAGTTTTCGCCAACTTGGCATACTCCTTTCCATTGGGGGCCATAGCCATGGTCGTCGAAGCTCTTCGACTCTGGCCAAAAGCCTAAATATACATACATGTGCATAGAAAATTAAGATTACTAAAAAGAATGAACGATAAAAATTGGTTGATAGCATATTATACCTGAGTCAATAATTCCAATGATGATGCCTTCGCCATAGTTGGCTGCTTGAAGCAACCCGGTGCTGTGCGTTTGCTGGGAAGGTGTTATTCCAAGGTAATCCCAACTTCGTGTCGTATGAAGGTAGAAAATTTGGTTTTCGCTGATGCTCATTACCTCCGGCATTTCTAGTTAATTAATGACAACTAGATGTACTCATCACGTATGATAATTAGTTTTGCCAATTCAGCCATAAGCGAGTGGAGGTAAATTGCCTGTCGATTACCTTCAATTTGGCCGGCTTGAGATTGTGTCAGCATGGCTGCAAACCCAGAAAAGCCATGTTTGTAGCTGTAAACTATTGATTTCACAGCTTCCTCCTTGCTGAGGCATTTATATTTAGGGGAAAATTAACCACATATATAAGCATTGATTGGAGAAAGAAATAGGAAACTGGATAAATACCTCTCCATTACAGATGACAGCAAATGATGGTGGGACGCAACCACAGTTCTGGGTCTTCCTGTTTCTTCTCTCCGAGGCTCACAATGTAGAGCTAAAAATAAAAGCAAGCAATTTAAGTATTACTGCACATGTACTCTACTTGCAAATTAAAATAGTCTTTAACTTCGGTAGCAAAACCTTGGTCGATGGATTGGCACTTGAAGGTGTTGCTCCCACCAGGAATAATGAGGTGATGGAAAGGAAGAGAAGAAGAAAGACCGAAGGTGTAGTAATACCAGTACTACTTTGAGATGCCATCGCTTTGTATCGATGCACGGAGGAAACTTGGAACAGCTGCACCGTCCTCCTGGTGAGCTCTGATTAAATATACTAATGGAAGTGGAAAGTAAAGCATGATGTGATCATTAATTGTTGGAATCAAATAGAATACCTGTAGTGCTGCTGCTCCATTTCTTCTTTATCACACTATGCTTTACACAATTTATATTGGGTCACACCTCAGTCAAAAGGTTCGAAGCACGCCCAACAGAAGATTCGAAGCACGCCCAATGGTGGATAAAGAGGAGAGCAACTCAGTACCAAGCCGCACGGCACTGAATGCAGGCCGTGCCAAGCACAGCCCATCTTGAGGCAAACGGCGCGAGCCTATACAGCCCATCTTGAGGCAAACGGCGCGAGCCTATTTGCACTTCTAATACCAACCCATAAAAACTAAGAGACATTCAACTAAGCCCGTATGAAAATTAAGATAACCAAAGAGGTCAAGTTTATAATGTCGAAACGGTAGATATCAGATTAGATCAACGATAGACTACATTTTGACACTGAAGCAACTTAGATCCCTCTAATAGGTTTAGGACCACAAATCGTAGTTATCATGCCGATTTGTTGCATGAATCTTTGAGAGTTTTTTAGGTGAATAGAGATTTTTTTTTCTATCAATTGTTATCCTTGAAGAAGAGCTTACACCGTCTAGTTCCTCTCAAGCTTTTGCAGTGCATCTCAATTCAAGACCGAAGAAATCTTGTGGCTACTACGAAATCACGCGGCACACTCATATCGGCCCAAGTTCAATTAAATTGAATTAGGGTTGTGATATTGTGTGACATAATAGGATGAGTTAAGTGCAGGGATCATCCCGTGTGCGAGTGCTGGGGGGTATCAGGCTTCAATCTTCTCGTCTTTTTTCCTACTTTGGAGTAATGCGACAGGAGGCGAATAATTGCAGGGACCATCCAGTGTGGGAGTGCTGGTGGGGCTTCAATCTTCTCGTCTTTTATCTTCGTTTTTCCTACGTTGGAGGAATGCGACAGGAGGCGAAACAGTTGGATTGTGAGAACAAGGTGGAAGAAATGATGAGCCAATCGTTGTTGGAACGGGCCGCTGCAAACTTCTTCCCATGATATGGCATGATGACCCCATCTATTTATTGGCATCTTATGAGGATTGAGATAACCAAAGAGGTCAAGTTTTATAAATGTAGAACCAGTAGATATCAGATTGGATCAAAATAGACTCCATTTCGACACTGCAGATGAAAAAACACTCGTAAAATTCAGATATCAACCGAACTGCGACGACCCAAACAGTCGCACAGATCGATTCCGCAAAATTCATGACAACCAGAAAGCTAGATCGCATGGCATTGGGGCATACCAGAACGATATATTACCCATAAGGAGTGTAATTAATTGGCCCCTTAAGAATAGCATGATGTGAGTCATCCATAAGCCAAAAAAACAATTGCATAAACATCTCAATTACGAGAAAATTAAGGCTCTGCTATCGTCACTTCGACCTCCACACCAGGTTCGATGGTGATCGATGTTATCTGCTTCACCACCTCAGAAGAGCTGACGAGATCAATCACCCTCTTGTGAACTCGGAGCTCAAACCGATCCCATGTATTAGTTCCTGCAATCGATAAGCAAGGTCATTAGGAAGGAGACGACCACAATTTGTTTAGAGAACGAAATGATCAATGATGATGACAAGCATTACGATTAAGGCAGTCCAGTAATAAAATGCTATCCAAAGAAGCACTAATACTACGTTCTATCAAAAAAAATTGAAAAATCAGGCAAGTCTGGCAATGAAGTTTACATTTTTCATTTTATTACTATCCAAAAAAGCACTAATACTACGTTCTATCAAAAAAAATTGAAAAATCAGGCAAGTCTGGCAATGAAGTTTGCATTTTTCATTTTATTGGCCTTATAACCCACAAAACTAAAGCCTGGAAAAAGGTAAAACAAAGCAGAAATCCAAAACAATTATTAAGGTGACAAGGTATGATCATGACTACACAAATGAGAAAAAATAATGCTAAAGCTTTCCCTGCAACGACTGGTCATATTCTGCAGACCTGATGTTAGGCTTCTAACGCCATGGATGGCTAGATAAAGCATTAAGAAAAAAAGCTCATTTTGTAGACTTCAGGGAAGAATTTTCAGTGTATTTTCCTATTCCAATATGGTATTCAGTCGAATGACCATTAAACGTTTTTAATTTTTTTCATTGAGTTTTACAAATATATTCTTGATAGTTTATAAAAAAACATGAATGGCTAGACTGAGCATCAGTTTTAAAAAGCTCGATTTGTTGAGACTTCACAGAGATCTCAGCGAGTAATATTCCTATCATCATCTGCACAGTCAAACCATCCACAGATTTAAACCGCACGGAATATGAACATGAACTTAGTCACGACAGTTTTATCAACAAGAAATATCAACATACGGAAATGGATTTCTTCAACCTCCAATCAAATGGGCGGAAGCTTAAGCAGAATGCTAGCCTTTTAATGTAGCAAGTCTGACATAAAAAACTCTTTCCAGTTTTCAATAAGCAAAGCATCTTGTGGGTTAGAAATCCAATTTTATTAAGACTGAATTCTCACCGGTTAATCATTAAGTGGCAATAAAAAGTGTGATGAAGGCTTTGAAATGCTCCGTATTCGATATGGAATCCATGTAAATGAAGAGACATATTCCACTTGATAATTGCGAAAAAAGCAACTTTCCGAGCCAAATTATTAAAAGAATTTGACAGAATGGATGAAAATATAAGAAAAAAAAGCTTCTCAATACCTTCACCACAAGGAGATTTCCTGGTAGTGATGTGCAGGACCTTGGTAGGCATCCTCACAGGGCCCTTCACTGTAAGCTTCTTGTCCTTTGCTCCCCTCACAAGATCAGCACACACTGAACCACTGACGTTAATCAGAAGCGTAAGGCAAAAGAAGAAATCGAGTAGAGAAGAAAACACTCGTACCCTTCTCAAGGTTCTTCACATTTTTTGAGGAGAGAGTGATCCTGATGCGGTGAAGCTGCTCGTGGGGCTCTTCCAGGCCCAGTTTCGTCGGTTTCATTGCTCCATAAGCCGCCGCCATGCTTGCCTGAGCTGAACAAATGGATCAAGATCAGCGAAACCTAACCGCATCAAAGATGGAAATGAAGGAGGGTGGCATCCTTACTCCTCGGCCTCTCTTCTCACGCCGCCGTCGTCGTCGAAGTGCTCGTAGGGCGGCGAATTAGGGTTTTATTTTGGAACATATATATCGTGGACTTTACGGGAAAAAAATTGTAATATGCTACTTTAAAATGGGCTTTAAGGCCCGGTCCATGCTATATGAACGCGCGTGCGTGAAAACATAGCACTGGCTCAAACGACCGAGAGGTACGTAGTGGAAGAGCTTGTGTTCAGCTGAATACAATATTTAGTCGATTAATATGTAGAGGCTGACAACTGATGCATTTTTCTTTTCACTCCACGATTGTGAGACTACGCACTCTAATTGATCTTTGATCCGTCACGAGCAAACGCAATTCTCAAAGCAAGCTGTTCACCACGGTATTCCAAAAACTAATTCGAAGCCAGGTATTGGCGGAGAACATAAAGTATGAGGGAGGGTAGCGAGAGGATAACAGTCCCAAACGAAAAAATGCATGGAAAGGAAGAATTAGAACACAATGATTAAAGCCTGATGAGGTAGAGGTTTAAAGAGAAAATGTTTATCCATCTGACAGAACAACACATCTGACTATTAAAGCTCGACAAAAGTCCCAACTCCAGTAACAACTAAAGAGTTCTTCCTGAAACAACTCTAGGATCTGTGAACTAAATAAGGATTTGTTGAAGTGAACTTCTGAGTTCCGGATTCCGCGCAAAACATGCTAAAAATTATTTGAAGAATTGGATCCTAAGCCACGAGAGTGCTGGCAGTGGTAGACTCGCTGCAAAAGAAGAACAAGGAAAGCCATCAGAATCATAAATGGCTAACTATAGTAACTAGCAATTCATCGAGTATAAACACATTACAATCCATTAGTTGCAAATGAATAGTTTAGCATGCCAGATTGTCAATCCTGTGAAACATGGACCAGCTATTCTTCTACCCATCTCATTGCCCAAGTACGCTCCAAACCTGGCTCAGGTTCGGGTTTCTTATCCAGTCTGAGTATAGAACCTACTCAGCCTAATGGGGTTACTCGAGATAGTTAAGGTTTCACTAACCCAATAGTCCTCAAAATCCTAGAAGAAAGTTTCTGACTACTCTGCTTCAACCAATAATTCATACCTATTAGATGAACATGTAAGACGACCATCGAGGAAGATTCCTGTACTAGGTAATTGAACCTAGAATCCATATACATCCATCATTATAAGTATGTTATCCAAAAATCATTAATAAATATTACCCATTGGTCTATAACATAGGTTGCTTTGTTCTTCAACAGAGGTTGCTGATTAAAGCAAATCCACTGTTATCCTTACAATCATCAAGTCCATATGAAACTCAGAAGAAAATTAACGCTCAAAGCACTACCATCATGGATGTTTATTCATCCTCAACATTGATATTATAGAACCTCCATCATGGAGATTCCTGTACTACAAACAATGATATCATTAGATACAAACAGCGAAGAATCCTCAAAAATTCGAGTGTATAATAATTCTTTCCCTTTTAATCTAAAGAATATATAAAAGAAGTTCCTAATTAGCATATAAATCCAATACCTTGCGATTGTCATTTTTCTACCATCATCAAAGATAAAATTAAGGGGAAAAAAACTCCACAAAACTAATCTAAAAGTCATAAAACACATTGAGTTGAGATGCATTTTCAAGTGCACTTATATAGCGCGCAGCTGTCGATTGTCACTTCTGCTCAGGGAAATTTAGCATCATATGACTGAGCTTGCCTATCTAAGTGTTTGACAAAAAAACAAACCAGAATCCCCACTGAACCTATGGTGCCGTGTCAATTTTTTGCAGCATCAAGAACATAAATAAATGCAAAGTAGTAGAGCAACTCACTATTTCCAGACAGGCGGGAGCTTCTTGGTCCTCTTGTAGTAACGGGCCAAGCGGTGGATCCTGCTCTCGACCAAAATCAGCCTGAATTTGGAGTCCTTGTCCTTCCTGTTCCTCTCCAAATGCTTCCTGATCGCCACAGCCTTCTTAATCAGGTGGTATAGATCCTCCGGAATCTCAGGCGCAAGCCCTATATCAACACCAGGTCAAAACCAATTATAAGAAATCCTAAAGCACCAAAAAAAAAAAAAAAATTTAACAAATTGCGCATACCGTGAGCCTTGAGGATCCTGAGGATCTTACTACCGGTGACACTCTTGACCTGGGCGATGCCGTGAGAATCACGAAGAATGACACCAATTTGCGACGGCGTCAGCCCCTTCTTCGCAAACTTGCATATGCTGTCTTCCACCTGAGAGATAAAACGCTTCAATAAACTGCGAATGGCATTAACAGCAAGACATTGACCTGGAATAGGAGGAGATGTCACACATCTGGAGAGGAGATCTTAAGCCAGCTTGGCGGAGTCCTCTTATACGGCAGCGCCGACGAGGAGATACCCTTCCTGCAGCCCAAAAGCAAATAAGTACTCCATCGTAGAAACAAATCGAAAGAGGAACTCCGAATCTAAGAATAACATTATTACCCACGACTGTGCATACGACCCATGGCGGCAGGCAGGCGGCGACGATCGGCGACGACGTTGGAGGCGTTCTTCCCTGGAGGCGGCGGCGGAAACCCTAGACTGCTCTGAGAGCGCGAAAGAATCGCTTTGCGATGATATATATACGGAGGTCTCCGAAGATTCTGGTATTTGATTTACCAAAAATGCCCTCAAAAGCGTGGTAGTTTGTGCCAGATAGAGAAAGGAGACCCGTCTGATTCATTTTGATCGGCTTACGTCTAATATGATGGAGGAATTTTATATGCTATGAGGAAAATAATTAACATAATCGATCAATTGATGGTTCTTATTTGAATAGAAGATGTCCATTTAGCAATTAATGATGAAGAATACAATAAAGCAATTTATAAATAAGAATTAGCAATGCCGAATTAATCAAATGGGATCTACAAAAAGGAAAAAAAAAAGGTTTGAAAAAGAAAAATATTTAGCTACAGATTAAGATGAGATTGATGTGTCTGCGTCTATCTATGCACTTAGAATTCGTCGGCGAGGGGCATCACCTGCTTTGAGGTCCGAGCGCTTTCGACGCTCTCGGCCTTCTCCACCTGCCATCCACCCAGCACCCGCAGCTGCTGCTGCACCACCAACGTCGACACCGGAACCCCGAAGTCCGCCGACACCAGCAAGTCCCCGATGACTCCGAGCTCCGGGTACTCGCTCCACGTCGATAGGCCTACCATCATCGGCGACGACTCTTGCCCCGCCCGCCGCCCCACGATGACCAGGTTGAACCTACCGATCGTCTCTCGAATTATTCCCACCGTCCCTTCGCTGTTACTCACCACCTTCTCCCTGAACTCCACCCTCTTATCGTTCATCTTCTCTTGCCGGAACTGCGTCACGACCCTCTCGTCGATCAACTCTTCCCGCCCCACGATGCGCCTCTCCTTGGGCAGGAGGAATCGAATCACAGTCAGTTCGACGATGCCCTGCGCCGCCATGCGCGAGCCGAGGGAGAGCGCCTCCCGATCGTCTGGCCCGCCGAAGAAGTAGACGGCCACGCTGTGCTGCGGCGACCCGCCCTTGGAGAAGCCATTGTCGATGAGGATGCCGACGGAGCAGGGCGCGTACTGGAGGATGCTCAGATTGACGGCGTGCACGGCGGAGCTTGCGGAGCTGATGCTACCGTCAGTGTCGACGTGCTTGTGGAAGGGGACGATGATGAGGGACACGTTCTTGTCGAGGGCCAGGGAGCAGGCATCTTCGTACATGGTCCTGTAAGGGGAGATGCAGACGTAAGGGATAAAAGAGACGGCGTCCGGGTACTGCTTCTCGAAGAGCCTGAACGCGTTGACGATATGGTCGGACTCCGAAAGGCCGGCAGATGACTGGGACATGCCCGGTTTCTTGTAAGGGATGAGGACGGCGTGAGCGAAGCCGAGAAGATGGGTGAGGTGGAGGCCGTAGACGCAAACAGGGGATTCAGCAGAGGGGCCGACGGCGCCGATGAGGGCGAGGATTGGGTTGACGTTTTCCTGCTCGTAGACGCAAGCGAGGACTCCGAGCTCGTCGTGGGGCTTCGCGTGCTGTATGGTCCGCCTCTTGTAGGGCAGAAAGCGGTCCTCCGGGCGGTACAGGTACTTGACCACGGGTGTTGTGCAGCCGCAGATGACGATGATGGTGAGAATGAGCGCGGTGTAGAGCTGGTTATCGACGACCTGCAGCGGGGGTCACCATTGAAATAAATGGAGTAAATGCGAGAAGAAGACGATCGATCGAGGAGGTTAATTGGATTCGCACTCGGTTCTCCTTCCACTGGATAGCGTGCTCTAACTCATGAATGCCCTTGCTGATCATGATGAGCCCCAGCGAGACGGCCTCGCGGTATGGCGTCCTGCAGGAAAGGCATGGAACGATCACCCCTACGAACTTGGACGCCACGCTGAGCATCACGAACAGCTCCAGGAGCCCCCACTGCTTCACGTCGGCCAACGACGTCAGATCCGCGCGCATCCCGGCGAGCGACAGGCAAATGGGCATCAGCACCCCCGTCACGAATCGATCGACTCGCTCCACCATCGTCGTCCCCAGCGGCGCTCCCCCCGGCAGCACCATCCCGAAGAAGAAGGGCCCGGCCAGAAAGTCGAAACCGATCGACATGCACATCAGCCCGCAGGCGAACGCCATCAGCATCATCCACACGAAGCTCGCCTCCCCCAGGAACGCCCTCTCCGGCGTGCGGCGCACGAGCCAGAGCGCGAGCGGCCTCATTATGAGCATGATGATGCCCAGCATGACGAAGAAGGCGAGTGGCCCTATGAACCCGTCCATGGCGCCGGCGCCCTTCCGGCTCATGATGAACGCCCCGATGCACGCGTCGATGAACATGTGCACGATGTCGGCCAGGAGGGCCGCGGACATGCCGAGGCGACCGACCTTGGATGTGAGGAGATTAAGCTCGCTTAGGACGCAGAAGACGACGATGTAGGACGTCATGCTCCATCTGTTGGCGAGGAGGTAGAGCAAGGGCGTGTCCGCCAAACTGGGGGGCAGTTCGCTCTTCATGGTGAAGGCCAGGGAGTAGACCAGGCCGTAAGGAAGTACGGTGCTGAACACAGCTATGGCCACGGCCTTCTTGCCGACCTTGGGGATCAGGCTGAGGTCCGCCTTCACGCCCATCACGAAGTAGAAGAGCATCAGGGAGAAGATGCACAGGGTACCGAGCTGCTCGAAGCTCTGACGAGAGAAGAGCACCGCCTCAAACTTGAGAGATCGACCGAGGCAGGTGGGGCTCAGCAGCACGCCCGCCTGCGGATTCAAGCACATGATCGGAGTTAAGCAAAATCACGGCGGTGGATGAGATCGATCGATCGATCGATCCGGAGGAAAATTGATGTATATTACGACGAGCTGGGAGACGATGAGGGGTTGTCCGAGGCGAGAGAGGACGACGTGGATGACGTGTGAGAAGATGAAGATGACGATGATCTGGTAGAGGAGGATGGGCAAGGCGAAGTGGAAGGGGTTGTCGCCGAGCCACATGCCGGCGGAGGTGGTCATCATCGCTCGGTAGCAGTAGACGGATTTTGCATCCGTCGTCTTCGCCGTACTCAGCAAGTGATTCTTGATCCATAGCCGGCCGCCGGCGAGCACGTCCATCTTCCCCGCCCCCCCCACAGAGAGAGAGAGAGAGATCAGAGAGAAGAAGGGTGTCTCCGACGATCGATGTTCCCTAATAGGCGACCATCGGATATAAACATTATGTGGTTGGTTGACATTTGATTTGACCAAAAGCCCTCCTGCCGATCTGTGGAGAAGACCCTTGTCCATTTTTTTTCTAAGTGTTGACAAAATAAATGTACGCTGAAAAAAAATTATTTTTAGCAAATTAATTGTATTGTGTATAATTATTTCCGTGTTAAATAATTTTAATTCTTAATTATTACATGTTTTATAAAATATATAATACACCACGAAATGCATTTGCCATATATTTTTATTTACTTTTTAAAATTATTTTATTTATTTTGGATCAACCATAAGCGCTCAAACTAAATACTACAAACTCAACTCTCTTACTGTAGTGCGATGAATGTTTATCTATTTTTTAGTATTTTGTACTATTATAGATTTTTACTGAAGTAATGCATCCATTTTAATTCATCTCTTATATCTTAGGTAGTTGAGTGTGTGATTCAAACTTATCTTCAAACTCAAGGGTGTGACAAATATTCACCAAGTTAAAAAAATACATCTTAATAAACTTAAAAGTTTCAAATACTCGAAGTGGTTTAGTTAGAACAATGAGGTTTTCTAAAAAAAATCTCGGTTCAATTCAAGCTAAGTTAAAAAAAAATATTAAAAGTTTAAATTCGTAGCATTTATATAAATGAATTATATACTTCGATAGATAAATTTTTAAAACAATTAAATTATATTTAAAGTATTTTTAAATTTATTCATTAATAAGTTGTATGAAAACTTGGTTGTTATCAAAAATTAAATTTTTTAATTGTCTAAGGAGGAAAAAATAAAATAACATCGGTATATAATGATATCATGATTATTGAAGCTTATAACTTATAATAAAAAATTGAGATAAAGATCATCTGTTGAAGTCATACAATATCTTATATATCTCATGAGTTGAGTTGTGAAGGGAGATGAAGAGTTGATATTGTTAGAGATCAAGCAATTAATTATATGTTACTGTAATACATAGAGGGGAGAGAAATATGAGATGTATTATGAATAATTTAATATTAGCAAAGGTATTAGCACTATAAATAGTTATAGTTCTAACATCTTTACATACTCAATCAGCTACATTGCTTAGGTTTATAGTCTATTCATTTTCACTTTAAGTAGCTTGATACATTATGATTTAATCTATATATTTTCCTACGTCACATTTTAATTTTCTTTAATTTTATTTTTTAAATATTATCTTTCAAAAATAATAAAATAAATATCTTATTACATGAGGGAATCAGGAGATGATTCTGATGAAGCTTTGGCCAAAAGAGGGAGGTTAATCAGTAAAAGCAGTAGGTTTGGATCTAGATCGATGTTAAGATCTAGAAATATCGTCTATCTTTATTGTAAGAATAAATGTAATGGTTCGAACTCAAGAATAAGTATTAGCGTGAAAGACCGCACCTATAATGTACTAAAAATTCTAAATAAATTTCTTAAGGTTCACAACTTATCAACAAAGCTCTAACAACATTGAACCGAATCAAACTAGTTGAAAAACAGCAAAAACTAGCTAAAATCGAAGTGAATCGGGACCTGAACAGGCCCTGAACTAGACCGATCTGGCTCGAACCGCCACCAGCCGAATCGCCGCACGTGCGTGGCATGTGTGGTCCACTCGCCCATTCCCTCTGCTACTTGAGGTCGCCGCTGCAGTTGGTGCCGCCATCGGTTTCCACTCCGATTCCATCGATTGACCACCGTTCGTTCAACGAAACTCTGCGCCTATCATCATCGAGCCTTCCTTAGCCCTCCAGCCGCCCCCTCTCACCATCGGTCTAGTCTGAGAGCTCCAGAAGCCCGCCGGTGCTGACTTTTCTTCTGCAACAGGCGGAATCGCCGTTTCCTTCACCGATCGAGCGCCGTCCACTTGCAGGAACGCAGCGTACGAGCTCTCCTCTTCTCCCTCAACCCACCGGACAACCTTCCACGACGGAAGGAGCGATCCCCGGCCTTCCCTTGCCGACAAAATTAGCACGAGCAGAGGGGTCCTCTGTTCACCACCTCACTTCGCTCGCCGTCGATCTCCGAGCACCAACGCCGCGCCCATCGCTCATAGACAATTCCACGATAGTCGTATTGACTGCAGAGAGTAGGCCGTGGTGGGAAAAGGTATTCACCGTACCCTTCCCCAGTGAAATCGATGGGGAACAGGGAAACGCCTTGTTCCGCCTCTTCCCAGCGTTCACAGCCCGCCGGTGCTATATCCCTTGCACCGCCGGCCACCACATCATTGCCCAGCCCCAGCTACCACCTTCTCCTGTCACCAGCGCAGCTCATCGGGGAGGATGGAGCTCCGCCCGATGCCACCCCTCGAACCCTCTATTTCACGAGGGTTTTTATTCTCAGTCAATGAGTCGCCGACTCGTCGACCGACTCGGCCGACTAAGCTATTTATTTTATTTTTTCTTTTTCTTTTTTCTATTACTTTATATTTTTCTATTTATTATTTATTTATTTAATTTTTTTTTTCTAATTCCATCGATAAATAAATATTATTATTTATTTTTATTCTCTTTTCTATTTTATTTTACTTATTTATTATTTTAATATTAAAAATATTATTATTATTATTATTATTTTTATAGAAAATAGGGTTTACAGAGGTAACCCCCTAGGGCACGCATTGAAAGATAGGAAATTGGGAGCTAGGGAGCTGATGCCGCTATACCTAGGACTAGGGGATTTGCTGACACTGACGTACCTTACTTAGGTTCTACAGACTTAAAGGGTAGTCTGAATCTCTCGTGTAAATACATGTGCTAGTTCCAGCTCATCAGGCTGAGAACATTATTATAGAGGTGTTGTCGAGGGGCAAAATTGTAGCACTACATTGTAGTTATTTCGTGCGTGCTACTAAGAGACGCACAATGCGATGGACTCAAGGTGCAATCAGGGTTAACGGCCTACGAGATATATTAGAGAAGATTCAATAGTCTAACAATTAGTGTTATTCTCCTACGAGATCCATTAGAGAAGATTTCGTAGTCCATCAAAAAAAGAGTGACATAATTATTATGCTTATGTTGGGGCTTTATTTGATGTTAACTTTTCTTATCACATTGATTCACTCTTTTACTTTTCTTCTGGACACATATACTTGTTGCTTATTTTTTTTTTAGGATACACTCTTTTTATAGCCACTAAGTTGCAAGACTAAGCTTATGGTGTTTTTTGTGTGTAGGTGATACGGTTTGTGGTTAGGAGTCAGGAGAGCAATGGGGCAACAAATCCGACAATAGAAAAAATAAATTGGTTTTCTGATAAAATTGGTTCCATTAGAGTGAGCTTTTCTGATAAAATTGGTTTCGTGTGGGCTCTAAATGATGGAACAAATATGATTTCTAAAATCCTTTTGAGCAGAGCTATCAACTAGTACTAATATTGGTACTATTCGAGGAACTTTATCGGTGACTTTTTTAATGAACTTGAGGAAAAATTTAGGTTGAATCTAGAGATCATTCAAAAAGTGATAGTGAAGATGGATTTGATAAATTGTTACTAGATTGAGAATTAAAATTCATTAAAATATTCACAAGATATTCATTAACTAAGCACGAGGATAAGAACAAACATGAAATGGATTAGAATGCAGTTAGAATAATAGAATCAGGTAAGTGTTTATTCTCTTGGTAGAATATATGGGATAATTCTCAATGTTTAGCCTAGGAGAAATATATTCCTTTAATTATTTACGTTTGATATTCTTTGACACTCCTACTAGTTAATATAAATTCTGATTATCATTATAAATGAGTTATGAATAACATTTGATATCCTTGTTTGTTTATATAAGCTTTTCATTGCTATTATTTCTTGATTCATTATAAGCATGATACTATGCTTTTGTGTGATTCTGAAAGCTAGCATATGTATTTATTTTTCCAAAAATCTAGAGTTATGGTGAAAAGTATGCCTAGGAGACTTCTTGATTTATACGAGATTTTACTTTATCTTTGAGAGCATATGACTAGGATGACATTATATTGGTGTGCTTAGAGCACCGTCACTGTAGTGATTATGATTTATTAGCACTCCCATGGGCCGCATAGATAGGAGCATGGGGCTAAAATACCAGCTCGCTAGGATGAGAGGTTAGATAATATATTTCTAGTTACTTATGTAATGTCAGTCAAATTTCAGTCCAGATTATGCTTAATCCAGTTGGGCATGATCCTTATTTGGCATACCAAAGAGAATCGATAGCTACACAACTGAAAATGTTTTGCTGCCGACCTTGATGGTTGTATAGTTGCTGCAAATCTTAAGATTTGATATGGATCAAAAATTTAGTATTCTTGCCTAAATTTTATAGTTTAATTAGCTGAAGAACAAGTTTCCACTACTATAACTCCATTTTGCATGTTGTTACAGTGATTTTTGAATCTTAGATCAATTTATATTTAACTGTACTTTCAGCTTCCTTTCTACTCTGATGTTGAGATAAAGGAACCATTGTCCACTCAAAATTCTTAGCTTAATCTCAAGCACACTGCAGCTTATCCTGAACACTTAACTTTAACAACTTTCTATATTTTAACCACTTTCATTATCTTTGACTCGTGTATTCCAGCTTTTGAACCCTTGACCTGCATCTAAGTTACAATGAATATTAATTTATTTGTGTTGCAATGTTTATGCCACAGCCTTAAAGCTCTATCTTGCAATCCTTTGAATGTTTCATTTATAGAAACTAAGTATAAGATTATAGTCAAGCAGTCAAATGTTTGTTAATGACCATAAGGATAACTTATTCAAGATTTTTAAAAAAAAATTTCTATGAAGAGTTGAGAAACATCTTAGCATTCGATTTACAATGAATAGTCACTCTCTGAAAATAAAATTTGATCCTTGATCTTCTTGATTATTATATTAAGAGTAGGCGGATGTCAAAGGAACTATATAGGAAGAAAGAAAAAGAATACATTTACTTAGGCAAAATCAAGCCGTAGTTCATCATCTAGTAGATTCAGGTAATCTTCGCTGAGAACTAGGGAAACACAGAAGTTTATATCCTAAAAATATAAATTAGAGAAGTACTCGGTATCAAATGATGTAAAAATGGAGAATGTGAATGTCTTTTGATAGGAATCTACTTTTTTCATCTTTGGATATGAGGAAAATCAATCAATTCGATGCTTGATTTGAACCCAGTAAATTGCTGCTTGTTTTTCATAGGAGAAGAAAAATAATCTAATGATCTATATAAGAGAAATTTTATAGATGGTCAATTTGGAAGATACTTATATAAATTCAGTAAATGTGTTTGTAAGCAAATTCTCCTTAAAGAAAAATTATGAAAGTAAAGTAAAGAGAATCTGAGGTGTAAAGATAAATACAAAAAGTAGTTCTAGTATCTCTTATATCTTTTCTTAATGTTAAGGTTCACAATCCACCTTAAAAATTAATTTTTTTTCAAAAATAAATTAACTAACATAAAATTGGGGATTAACTCTCTAACTCCACTAAAATAAAATACAAAACTTCATGCATTATTGACTTCATTCATTATTTATCTTGCTTCCTCTCACGGACCGTTTCCTCTCCTCTATCATCACAGCAACATCTATTAATTTGTCTAAATTTGTTGTCTTTTTTCTAGTCATCCTTGGCTGAAATTCAGGATCCAATCCTGCTTTAAATAAGCGAGAATAATAATTATCATCTAGAATTTCATCTTGCACCATGGCAGATAATAATTCAAACTCCCTTGTATACACTGCCATTGGTCGTCCTCTCTATGAATATTCTAGGAAATTTCTCTTTTTCTGATCGCGAGGTCTCAAGAAGCAATATTTTGACTTAAATAATTCTAGAAATTTAGGCCATGTAGCGGTGATGGTATTATTTGCTCAAATTTCGTTCCACCACATCTTTGCATCACCTTTCAAGAGGTATTGTGCTACTACTAGCCTATCTTTCTCTGATAGTCTCATGTCTTCTATGAAGAGACATGTTTTTAATCCAACCATGTGCCTCTAATGAATCAAACCTCTAATGAATCTTTCACATCCTAGTTGCTTTGCATCTGTAGTAAACTTTTTAATCGTTGAACATGTGGATTCACTTATATTAATGTGTGTGTAGACCTCGAATCTTATTTGTCAATGTGTTTATATAGCTTAAGTATAAGTTCTCCTACCTGCTCCATCATCTCTATCATCTTGTTCCTAAGGTCTGGAATTGATTCTAGTGGCTCTTGACTTTCACTCATAGCAACTTACAATGGCGTAGTATTTGCCCTTGATTCTACTGGTAACTTTTCTTCTATCAGTCTCTATGGCTTCTTAGAATATTCTTCATCAGATATTGTCCTTACTCGCGATGGATCGCTATCATTTTGAACATAATGATCATCATCTATAAGGTTTGAAAGTGCTTTTGGGCCATCAACTGAACATGAGTCTTCCTCTACTACTCGGTTTTCTCTTGCCATCTACATAAGGGGTGACTTAAATAGGTGTGTAAGTCCGAAAATGTATTAAATCTAATGCATGCCTTAATCGATTCCAAGCATATATATATATTTATATTTGAAATTCTAGCACAAATGAAATAAGTTAAGAAAATCATGGAATTTCAATATTTCTCAAGAATATAGACATTCAAGGAAAATATGCCCTTCACTAAAAAATATATAGTATTATCATAAAGAACATCACAAAAGTAGAAAAATCAATTTTCTCCTAGGTCAAGTTTTCAACAAATACAACACATCACAAGTACAATATAAAATCAACATAGTCCACAACAATTAAGACACACATAATAATAAAAAAAAGCTTAAGTCTTTACCACAGTAAGCATAAAAACATAACAAAACAAAATAAGAAAAACATAAGGCCAAAAGCTTAAGTCCACATATCCCTATAACCAACCGATCCTATCTTTGCCCCATCAAGGTTGTATCACATGTGTTCTTAATCCTATGGTGTACTCTAAGTTTCTATCTCTACTTTTAATGACATCTTTTTAACCTAATGCTCTCATACCACCTTAATTGTCATGCCCCAATCCTCTCCTTTGGGCACATGACAACTGTCGTATAAGTTGCACTTCTACATCATAGCTTATGCAAAGCTAGAAGCATTAAAACCACACAACTATAATTTATTATTTAAAATAGTGGAAAATATCAACAAATAATATTTAAATCCAATATTATAAAATCATAATCTCTAGTTATTTAGATTGCCAAAGTAGTTCTGCTCTGCACACCTATGTTCTTCCTCATCCCTCATCCTGCTGACCAATCTTGTAACCTGTGCAAAAAGAAAAAATGTGCGCATTTAAGTTTCAAGACTTAGTGAGGTTACAGAGAGAGCAGCTTAAAAATGGGTATAAGGTATTGTATATACTAACAAAAAGATATATCCACTAAATCACACATCAAATCAATATATCAACAAACATAGTATAACAACCACTACAAATCATATCATATGAAGCATATACTAATATCACTAATCAACAAAATATAGGAAATATAATCATAATAGCAAAACTATTATCCAAAATGTCATAGTATCCTCAAAACTACTTCATCATGTTTTCCAACGCTACTCCTAGGGTAGCCAACTTATTTTAAAGCAAATCCCTCGTTAGGGATTACCTCCAACCCGTCAGTGTCAACTCTACATCTCTATCCTATATATCCGTACATTGACGTTGGCAGAAGGAGATGGTGACCACAACACCCTTTCTATACATCATAAGTACTGTACAACGCTGTAATTTTGCCCCATGATAGGGTTATTACACTAAATTATAAATCACACCATCTTCGACATGACTTGCTTAGATATCCTGCATATGTTACTAATGAACTTAGACTGCTCAGGGACCCACATCTTGAGCATGTAGCGCATTGAATGGTACTGTTCCTAGCACACCATCTATCTTGTAGTAACACAAAGAAGTTGAGTTCTACACTGAAGTTAGATCCCAGTTATACTAAAGTATCTGTGGCTAAGTCAACCGAACTGGCTGATTTGATGAGAGGAAGCTGCGGTGAAGTTTGGTCCACCATTGCGAGGCCGACGGAGCCTTGAAGCGGTTCCGGCGGAAGGTGCGTCCAAAGGGGGGGAAGCAACAAAGGTGATCAACAGCGGCGACATATATTAGAGCTCCGACGGGCCTCGATCTCGATGGGAGACCGTGCGACCGAGTTGGGGCGGTCATTCCGGGTGCAGTGAGTCTTAGAAGCTGCTCCGTCGAACTTAAATTGTGGGTAGACAGCAGATTGATGGCGGAATAGGGGATGTGTAAACCTTGTTTTCTATATAAAAAAATTGAAAAAATTATTATTTTCATATTAAATTAATAAAATAATAGATAAATAAAAGAAAATAGAAAAATAGAATAAAATAATAAAATAAAATAAATTAAGTAAAAATAAATAAAATTTGAAATAAGGATTTATGTATTAAGTAAAGGGGTTTTTTTAATTAATAATATTTTGAATATTAAATTAATAAAAATAAAATAAAATATGGAAAATAAGGATTTAGGAAAAAGAAAAGGGTTAAGATGTAATTTGAGAAAATATGGGGGATTTATCTGATAAAACGAAAATTTAAAATAAATAAATAAATAATTAATTAAAAGAAATTAAAATTTATTTAAAATTATTATTAGCCGCTGCACGTGCAGCGACGGTGAGAGAGATTTAAAGAACCCCTGTTCTCCGAAGGTTATGGCGCGACGGGCTTCCATGCGCTGCCGGTGGCCGTCGTCTTCGACAGAAGAAGGAGCAGGCAGGATGGTGCAGCGGTTGTGAAGCTAGCGAGGCGTTGTGGCAGCTCCGGCAAGCTGCGGGCATGAGGGAGGCGGCGGACGGGCGTCGCACAGGGGAGTCCTCTGCTCCCACTAGTTACGCCGGTGAGGGAGGTGATGGGCTCTTCCTCCCACTATGGCGAGGTCGACACGACTCAGTGGAGTCGTGTAGGAGCATCAGCGGTTGCGGTGAGGGCTCGACGGCATTTCCGACGGGCGGAAATCCGCTGAGAAGCGGAGGAAGCAGGGGCGCCGAGAGGGGAGCCTTGTTCCCCGACGTTCTCACCGGTGGAGGACGCGGGGGGAGAAGGGGGTCGTCCTTTCACTCCGCAGCAAGTTTCTCGACATAAATTCGACTCCAGCGGAGTTGATTGGAGGAGGGAGCCGACGGCGACGAAGATTTAGGGGGTGATGGCCATGACGATCACTTGGTGCGGTAGGGGACCGAGAACGCCGATGGTTGTGGGGATCCTTGGGCACGAAGGACGGCGAGAAGGGTTCGCTGATGGGGTAAGGAGGTGAGGTGGAGCTATTCACGATGTTTCCGGCGCATTGGCGGCAGCAGAGTGGGACGTGGAAACGCGGCGGCGAAAGCTGGGTTTCGAACGGAAGAAGAGAAGGGGCGAACGAGCGGGCGCACGTGCTTAGCGTGTGCGGGCGGTTCGGTTCAGACCAGTCCAACCCGATCGGGTCCGGTTCGACTGCGGGTTTAGCCGGTTTTCACCTTTTTCTGACTGGTTTAATTCAACGTGGCTAAGGCTTGATTGGTGAGTTTTTGTGATTTAAGAAATTTATTTATAATTTTTAACCTATTATAGACCCGGTTTTTAAATTATTTTATGTTGGGTTTAGGATTTTGAGTGCTTTAAAGATATTAGAAAAATCTAAAGTAATTTATGATGCTAGGTTATGCTTATATATAATTTCTATGATTTAATTAAATTTTTTTCAGATTATTAGAAATTCTATTTGATTTAATTAAGATAATTTAGGTTATTTTTGGATTTTAAAAAAAGAATTAATTATATGTTAAATACATGAAGAAATATTTTTATAAGTGTTACGCCATTTTAAGTTACAGTAATTAGAATTGAAATGATTTATTTAGAATTTTTAGAAAATTAATAAATTTAGGATATTGTAAGTTGAGGTGATTGGATTAGTTAGATTTTATAATTAATGAAATTGAATAATTTAGAATTTTGTAAATTTAGAAATGATAAATTAATTTATTTAGATTTTCTAAAATTAATAAAATTAAATAATTTTGGGTTTTGTGCATTTAATTATTATAATTAGATTATTCACAAGATTATTAAAATTATTTAAAATTTTATTATGGTGGTATATGTTGATTTAGATTTTAGGTATAATTAAATTATTAAACTTAATATTATTTTATAAGCTTGTAATGTTTAAATGTGTTAGGGTGTGATTGGTAATGTGGTGGATGATTGGTTATTCATGAGGAATTAAAAAAAGAAAGAAAATAATGTGAGGATGTGAGTAGAAGAGTAGACAGAAAATCCTTGTTTGAATTGTATGATTTATGGTTGTTAGATGTATTCATTTTATCTTAAGAAAATTGATTGCTGTGCTGTTGCTCGACAAATCATGGCCAAACTGTGATTTGTGTTGGAGTAAGAAGGAGTTGCTGTGCTTGATTGTTTGATTGCTTGCTTTTAAGAATCACAGCCAAGCTGTGAATTCTTATTTAATACTACTTTGAGACTCAGGTGAGGATTTATGGTTTCAAATTTATTTGGCCTACTACAGATGCTGAGTCCTAAGGATCGTTGTTAATTATTGTACATGCTGATAAGTTATATGTCTACTTAGTTGCATATTTAATTAACATATGGTTTATTGGAAGGATGCATGTTAGTTGAGATGTGATGCTATTATATGCATGCCTTGATATGAGTTTGAAAGTTATACCATGCTGGTATATGTATGATGCTGTTATATGCATGCTCTTGATGTTGTTACTCATGTTATGTTATTATTGATATGTTCATGTTGTTAGAGATGTAGTGACACTTAGCAAGAACATGGAACACGATGGCATGAGATATAACTAGAGACAGTTTAGGTACATGTTATGATAACACCTAGAGTGATCTTATTTGACATTTAACTGAGAACCCGTGGACGTCTTAGGGTCATGGTAACCTAGGAGATGACATTAATGTTCTTAGTCTGTTATGTGCCAACATGTGGTGAGGAGCCATGTGCTAGTCAAGGTAGAAATGCACGCTCTGTTGACTTAGCCTCAGATGCTTTGGTGTAGCTGGGATCTCACTTCGGTGCAGAACTCAACCTATTGGGTTACTCCAAGGTATATGGGTGCTAGGAACAGTACCAGGCCATACGCTACTAGTGCCAGAGAACCTGATTGACACTAGCATGCTCAACGATGTGGGGTCCCTGAGCAGTCCGGGTTCATTGATTACATATGCAGCAGATCTCAGTTTGCTAGGCTGTAGATAATAGTGATTTGTGATTGTATATGGTGATCCTGCCGTGGGGCAGAAATACAGCGCTATATGGTACTTATTGTTGCATAGAAGGAGTGCCGTGGTCACTAGCTCCTTCCGCTAATGTCAGTGTACAGGCATTTAGGACAGATATGTAGAATTGACACTGACGGGGTTCGAGGAGCTCCCTGACGAGAGGTTTGCCTTGAACATAGGATGACTGCCTTAAGAGTGATACTGGATAACTTATGATATATATATTGATATATGTGATTAGATATTTTTAAGATTTAAGTTATGCAAATAAGTTTCTAATATCATGTTCATATGCTTTATTTGAATAATGTGACTGCTACATTAATATGTTAAGTTTTGCTATATGTTGTGTTATGTTAACTTAAATATCTGATTTCGTAGATATATTTTCTTGTTAGTTTGTACAATACTTTATACCCATTTTTAGGGTGCTCTCTCTGTAGCCTCACTGAGTTTCGCGACTCAGAAGTGCATATTTTTCCCCTGTTGCGCAGGTTACAGGTTGGTCACTTGTATGGGGAGCGAGGGAGAACCTAGTTCGACGGAATAGACTATCATTGAAAAGCTAAATAGAGATTTGATTTGTAATATTAAATTTTAATGTAATTTGGTTATGCTTCCACTATGTTAATAAAAATAATAGTGTTGCTTTGTGATACTCTTAGCCTTGTATAAGTTGTGGTGACGAAGTGCAGCTTATACGGCGGTTGCCACGTACCCAAAGGTGGGTTTGGGACGTGACAGGATGTCCCTATTCCCGTCGTCTTCGCTAGCGAGAGGGTGGCCAGCGGTCTCCTTCCTCCCCAGCGGGGTGGCTGAGGAGGATACAACTCCTGTGGAGTCGATTGGGAGCGGCGGTCATGAAGTTTGGGGCCAGAACTTGTCTGCCGACAGAGGGTAGTGCAGTGCGACGGAAAACCCATTGCACCAGCACCTAAGGTGGTCGAGAGCCATACCGACGATGATTAAGGGTGTGCGAGGATAGTGGGAGGCGCTACTGAGCCGTGGGCAGAGTTCGGGCTGGTTGTAGCGGTGGATGCTCAAGAATTCGAGCAATCGGCAATGGACTCTACAACAGCGACGGCGAGTAGAGGAAGAGGCGAGCTGGTTCGAACCAATGGCATGTGCGTTGTGCGTGCTGGTCCAGTTCGAGCCGGTTCTGTCCGGTTCAGGACCTGTTCAACAACGGTTCAACTTAGTTTTTGATGGTTTTTGCAGCTTCACAATCAGTTTAGTGCGGTTTAACGTGGCTAGGACTTAATTGGTGAGTTTTGAACCTTAAGAAATTTATTTAGAATTTTTGACACATTATAGGTACAATTTTTGAATTATTTTAGGTTGGGTTCAAAGTTTTGAATGCGTTAACGATGTCAGAAAAATCTAATATAAATTATGCTGCTTTAGGAGTGATACTGGATAACTTATGATATATTGATTTATTGATTAGACTTTTTAAGATTTAAGCTATGAAAATAAGTTTCTAGTATCATGTTCATATGCTTTGTTTGAATAATGTGACTGTTACATTGATATGTTAAGTTTTGCTATATATTTTATCGTGTTAATTTAAATGTGTGATTTGGTAGATATATTTTCTTGTTGGTTTGTACAATACCTTATGCTCATTTTTAGGGTGCTCTCTTTGTAGCCTCATTGAGTTTCGCGACTCAAATGTGCAGCGAGGATTCGAGCGATCGGCAACGAGCTGGTTCGAACCAATGGCACGTGCATCGACTCAGATCGGCGGCGAGCGATGCGACTCAGATGTGCAAAGGAAGAGGCAAGCTGGTTCGAACCAATGGCACGTGCATCGCTTATTTGCTTGCTTGCGACTCAGATCTGTGATTTGTGTTGTAGTAAGAAGGAGTTGCTGTGCTTGATTATTTGTTTGCTTGCTTTAAGAATCATAGCCAAGCTGTGAATTCTTATTTAATACTACTTTGAGGCTCAGGTGAGGATTTATAGTTTCAATTTATTTGGCCTACTACAGATGCTGAGTCCTAAGGGTCGTTGTTAATTATTGTACATGCTGATAAGTTATATATATACTTGGTTGCATATTTAATTAGTATGTAAATTATTGGAAGTATGTCATGCTAGTGTACCCATGACTTAGGTGTGATACTGGATAACTTATGACATATTGATTTATGTGATTAGACCTTTTTAAGATCTAAGTTATGAAAATAAGTTTCTAGTATCATGTTCATATGCTTTGTTTGAATAATGTGACTGTTACATTGATATGTTAAGTTTTGTTATATATTGTATCGTGTTAATTTAAATGTATGATTTGGTAGATATATTTTCTTGTTGGTTTGTACAATACCTTATGCCCATTTTTAGGGTGCTCTCTCTGTAACCTCACTGAGTTTCGCGACTCAGATGTGCACATTTTTCCCATGTTGCGCAGGTTATAGGTTGGCTCTTGATGCGGGGAGCGAGGAAGAACCTAGTTATGACGAAACAAAATTCATTTTCGAAATCTAGATAGTGATTTCATTGTTACAATATTGATGTAAAATGTACATTATTTATGTTTCCGCTGTGTTTTAATAAAAAGAAATTATTGTTCTTTGTGATATATTTAGCATTGTATAAGTTATGGTGGAGAAGTGCAGCTTATACGGCGGTTGCCACGTGCCCAGAAGTGGATTTGGGGTGTGACAATTAAGGTGGTATCAGAGCGTAAGTTTAAAAAGATGAAATATAAAATAAGGATAAGGACTTAGGGTACACCAAAGGGTTAAGTACTCATGTGAGATAACATAGATGGGGTAAAGAGAGGTTATAGGGATTTAAAATTTTGCTCTTGTGCTTTCTTTACTTATCGTGTTACATCCCTATGTTGCCCTTGCTTGTTGATACTTCTGACATTATGTTTTCCTTACTTTGTTGGGTTATGTTTTATGCTCGTTTCTTGTTTGTGTGCTGTGATTATTTTGGTTGATATTAGTGAAGTAAAATTATATTGTGCTTTGTGTGTTTTAATATTGTGGATTGTGATAATTGTTGTTGTGATTATGGGGTGCGGTGGTTGCTGCAACCTTGACCTAGGAAAATATAGGGACATTTAGAGATTTACATAGGAGTCTATAGAGAACTTATTGTTGAAATTTTATGCTTATTTGGGTGATATTGATATTGGATAATCCTCTCACATTGTGTGAAACTATTTTCCTATGCTTCCTTTATCTAGTGTATCAACTAAGTTGTAAACCCTAATATTTTAATAGGACTTTTTTTTAATAATAATAATAAAATAGAGGGGACCAATGGCAGGGGTAAAATGGTAAGGAAGGGATTGTGAATAGAAAGAGTTTGGAGGATAGAAATATCATTTGTGATTGACACATGCTAGTCACGTGCGCTCCCTTGCTAACTCTCTGCTACCTCATTGCACATCGCAATGCCTCTTTGATCTCAATGTTGCATGCTCTGTTCTTAATGGATGCTATTGCCTAATTTGATTTATTGAGTGTTAATGGTGCTTTGATGAAGTTGGATTGTTGTGTTTTCAGTTGCTAATGGTGTTAATGATGGTGATGGTTTATGTTTTTGTATTGTTGATTGTTGATGACTTTGATAATGGTGATAATGTTGTGGATTCTGGTTATTTATAATATAATAATTATGACATAATAAGTGATCAAACGCATGTCAACACTAAGACATAATTGCAATGTTCCACCTTGTTAGTTATTAGATATGATAGTTAAACAAAATTAGGAAGTCATTAGTTGAAACTATAGATGACTTAGAATTTTAATTAGTTCATAAGGAAATGGTGGTTGCTTAAGGTTGTAAAGTAATAGGGGTTAAGTAGTTTAGGGTAGATTATGTTGAATAAACTAAATTAAGTTGAATGACATTTAATTAAATTGGGTTGATGTGAGTTTAAATAAAATAAGGAAAGATGATCAATTTAGCTTATTATAAATAAATGGGGTGATACCTAATATTAGAAATAATTTCTAAAGGTAATGATATTTGTATTAGGTAGGCCACCTTGAAATAATTAAACGACTTAAAGCTCTTATACGGTTGGTTCCGAAGAATGAACTACATTACTCAGGTGCGCCGTTTCACTACAGTAGGTTATTTTCAAGTTAGTGAAATTTAAGGAGATAAATATTTTACTGCTTAGGAATTAATATTTGATTAATCACGATTCATGCTTTGTATGTTAGATTAGCCTGTTAATATTAATAATGTGATATGCTGTAGTCTTATATATGCTGTTATTTAAATATGTGCTATGGTTATTCTCTTGCTCATTATCTGCTATGTTGATGTAACGAAAGATAATAAGATGATACTGTTACATCTAGAAACTATCTTGTTACACTATAGTTTGACATATACATAGACATCAATAAGCAGCACTTATAGACATATGACATTGACATACTTATCTATGAAAACACTGAGGATGCATCACATATGATCTCCTAAATTACGGATACGAGCTTTAATGCTCATAAACCTATACCACCCAAAGAGGTTGAAATCATCTTGGACATAAAGGGTGAGGATAAGATATAGATTGATTTATTGCCAAAGAACGTTATGATGTATTCACTATACCCGCACGTGTGTCGCCGAGTCGCCACCGTGATAGTCCTGAGATGGCTAGCAGGGATGAAACCAAACCAATGACCTAGCAAACATGTCGCCGAGGTTGTAGCATTCTGGCGACGGGTAGGATGCACACCTCCCGGCAGGCATCGTTGCTTATAAATTGGTACGGTGACTCCTTCCGCAAAGCCTTGGACAGTGGATCCATGGACCATACGGCTATTATTCCAGATATTCTGCAGACGTTCTGTAAATCCTCTATCTTGGGTAGAAATTTTTTTTTATTAAAGTGAAGTAAAGTAAAGGAAAGGGTGGTTTGGTAAAAGGAGGAAGTGAGAGGGGTCAAAGAGAAAAGTGGCAAGGGCATGTAGTGCGTGTCGCCCCTGCCTTACGCTCACCGCTCACGCCCCCACCATCTTCTTCCTCGCTCTCTCCTTCCTCTCCGCCACCTTTGATACTGTCTGTTGCTCCCCACCTTCCTCCTCCATGAACCCACTCGCCGACTGCCGGAGAAGGGTCAACGACGGCCTACTCTCCTGCGTTGCGAAGCTCCAATGCCTCCATCCCTTCACACGAATGCAAGCGTACGCAGCTCACCGGCGTCCGCTCCCTCACGCGATCCCTATTCCCTAGCCGCAGAGGAGCGCCGTCCACCTCACTGGTGCCTCGTTCGCTGCTTTTCCCCCTCTTCCCATCGTCGTTGGAGGCTGTTGGAGGCCGCTTTGATGCAGGCCCTTCCTGCCTCGTCTTCCCCTGCTTGCGGGTAGAAGCAAGTCGCGAGCAGAGCACCCACAGCGCATGCCCGCGACCGACGATCTCCCATCGCCAAGTTGAGACCATGGTCGTCCGCATCCTCTCCTCGCATCTCGCCGTCGTTCACTCGCCGTGGTCGTGGAGCTCGATGCCGCCGCTGCCCCTTCACCTAGCGGCGAGCTCGCTCTCGTCGTAACCTTCGCCGCCACCGTCTCTGCCGCTTGAGGGGACTCCGACGAACCCTCGCAGTAGCCGGAGGGCTGTCGCCGGAGCTGGAGCACCCTCGCCGGAGTCGGAGCATGCGAGCAAGGCGAAGCCGGAGTAGATGCCCACGCGCAGAGGTTCGCTCGCCCCTCGGTTCGAAAGGATTTTTCCCTAAGCATGTTTAATATTTTAGTAACTATGCCAAGAAGGATTAGTGAATTAATTAAGTTAGGTTAATTAATGAGTTAAGTATTGGGTTGAGTTGAACCAATTAATTGAGTTGGATCAGGCTTGGTTCGGACATGGGTTTGGGTTAAGTTTATTTTAAGTTGGGTTAAGCTGAGTGAAATAGCTGGATGGGTTTGAGCTGGAGTTCAGTTGAGTCGGATTGGGCTGGCTAGATTGAATCACATGAACTGAGCTTGATTTGAGCTGAGCCGAATTAGATTAGATCAATAAAATTAAATTGGACTAGATATGAGTTGAATCAAAGTGAATTGATTTGAACTTAGATTGGGTCAGACTGAATTGATCTGAGTCTAGACTGAACCCATTTGAATTGATTTAAGCCTCAGTTGAGCCCAATTAGATTAAATTGAATCAGATTTGAATCAAATCAAATTAAATAAAATTCAAATTGAGCCAGTTTGACTTTTGACCCCCAATTGAGTCAAATTAATTTGGATTGAGTCAAAATAAATCACATTGGTTGACTAGGACTAGAGTTGTCTAATTTTGACTTAATTACATGTATTGAATTTGAGTTCAAATAAAGTCCAAATTGAATAATTTTGATCAGATTAGTTTGGACTCCATGATTGGACTTGGATTAAGTAAATTGGATTAATTATATAATTAAGACCGGAGATGAACCGTATTATCATAAATTAATCTATTTTTATCCTGATTAATTTTAGAAAATTCTAAATAAATTTTATTCTCTTAGGAATATTATATGATTATGATCTACACTACTATCTACACACGATACAGGTGCGTAAGCTCATTATAGTATGATCTATTCAAGCTAGGGTATATCTTAATTAGATTTTTTGAAAGTTCTTGGATGCTTGCCAATTAAATAACTATTATGCTTATAAAATACTAAAAGACATGCATGCTAGAAATACATGTTTTACTAGTCGCTCGACATGCGTGTATGCTTACTATTTATTATTTATCCAGCATGCTATGTTACTCTTACCGCATGTTATTATTTATTGATGCTATAATGCAGACTACACATATAATAATCATGCGAAATATGGTAAAAATGATATAACTTACAACATAGTATCATGACGTACACCAGACACTCTAGTATAGAGACATAGGTGACATGATACTATCATATCTTATGAGCATCACTGAATTACCCACAGGAAGCTATTATGCACCATGGATAACATCGCGAACCACCAGCGTTCGGTGAGTGATGTTCACCCCTCCCAAGGCTTCTGATAGCTTAGATACTGGGAGTGGGGCCGAGGGATTGGACCAGTTAACTCCTGAGTTAGATCAGACTAGCACATGGAGTGGTTCCAACCCAGGTTCCTATACCCACACGCATGCCGCCTTGGCGACACTGTGATAGTCCTCAGATGGCTAGTAGGGATAATCCTACTCGACGATTTAGCAGATATGAGGTCGAGACACCATAGCCTATCGTGTGGATGTGCGTTCAACTCGACCAACATAGATTGCTTTTGAGTTAGAGGGGTGATTTCCTTACGCCTTGGATAGTGGATCCGTGGACCGCACGGCTAACATCCTCGACGTCTTACAGACGATCAGATGAGTAGTCCGGATCCTAGGGTTATTCTTATTTCGGCTAACCGTGGCCGATGGCTTTGATGTGATGGTGACCCTGTCTATGGATAGAGTGTGGTACTACACTGGGGTCGTGCGCCTACGGAGTCCGGGGAGGCTGTAAGGGCATGACGGTTTCGTTAGAGGAGGTATCGTCGACGATTAACGAAACAAGGGAGAGGGTTATTCGGTCACATGTCCTCTCCGCCAACATCAGTGTAGTGGGCATAAGTAGAGACATAAACGATAAAGACACTGATGGGCTTATGGACGTCCCTGGCCCGGATTCGTTCTTAAGCATATGTTGGCAGCCCGAGACACGTGATATGAGTTAGAGCTGTGTTTGATACTGATTATATTGCACAGTCCCGATAAACCTACTACAACTCTATGATAAAAGGTATCGATAAATAAAAATAGACCCGTCGATGGACTCATCTTTATCAATCGTCTCGTATGATCATCTAACACACCTGCACACAAGGGAAAAAGTGGTGTGCTCAGCCTTGCGGCCTAGTGCGAAATTACGACTCGAAACCGAATAAGGAATTCAAAGGCTAGGAGGATTAATCTAAGATGCCTTGGGTTTATTAATAATCATTTTCATATAATACATGTGAAGCATATTATAAATGCAAAATAACTGTATAAGCATATGCAACAGGTGTAGCACTAGATGTCACCTCTGCTGTCTCTAGTAACTATATCATCAATGTCACCGAAATGTCATCTACAGTGTACTATGACTATCAATCTTAAGACTCGGGCTGCCAGCTTATGCTTAGTGAATACCCCGGCCAAGGGTATCACCAAGCCCATCAGTGTCTTTTGTCTTTGTCTCTTCCTATGCCCGCTGCACTGATGTTGGCGGAGGTGACGGGTGACCCTTGATCACTCTCCTCTGTCTCGTTAGTCGCCTACAATGCCTCCCCTAGCGAAATTTTCGTGCCCTTACATCCTCCCCGGACTCCGTAGGGGCAACGACGACTCGTGTAGTACTACAACACCGTCCGAAGACGGGGTCACCGTCAATAAAATCCATCGATCACGGCTAGTCGATATAATACAACCCTAGGATCCAGACTACCCATCCGACCGTCTGTAGAACGTTAAGGATGGTAGCCGTGTGGTTTACGGATCCACTGTCCAAGGCTATGCGGAGGGAGTCACCGTCCCAGTCCCCGAGCAGCAATGTCCCATGAGGTGTGCAAACTAGCCGTCGCCGGAATGCTACAACCTCGGCGACATGTTTGCTGGGTTTTTGTTCTGGTTCGTCCCGACTAGCCATTTTAGGACTATCACGAGGCCCCTGAAACGACACTCGTGCGGGTATAAATCATCGGTTAGGGACTTGCTCCATATATCCGGTCTAATGTGACCTTGGAGTTTGGACAGTCCCTTTCCCTACCAGCTCCCAGTATCTAAGTTATGCGTAGCATTGGGAGTGGTATGTGGTGGAGCATCAACAATCTGACCATCGGCGGTACGCAGTGGTCAAACGGGGTATGCAAGTAGTACCCCTTCCTGTCTAATTTCTAGTGATGTCTCCTAAGAGTTTCTAACATGTCATCATTCTTATCTATAAATGCATGGTAATCGTGCTATCATAGCATAGATGAATAGTATAACATGCAGGACAAGAGTTATAGACATGTTAAGTATGTGGCATGGTAAACATGACATATCATGCGTGTAAACAAAGTAAATCATACTAACATGCATTTATATAGAAACATAGCATGCATTTCAGTTTTATTATATTTAAGGCATCCGAAATATTTCCTAAGAAAAATCTCGGCAGGAATTCCCTAGCTTGAATAAATCATATATTCGATGAACCAACGCACCTTTATCGGAATTTGAGCTTTAGAACCAACCGAATTAAAGCTTAGAGATCGCAATAATAAGTAGCTCCAAGTCAAGATAAGATCCCTAAACAATAAAGATTTTATTTAAAATAAAATCTTCATAATCTAATATGATAGAGATTATTTAATCACTAGTAACTCGTGAATCATTTGGCCTAATCTAAAATAAATGATGCACTTCAACTATTGGGCTAAACTTCATACTCAAGTCCAATACTTCAAATCTCTCAATTTCATAGGTCAGCTCAATAGCCCAAGTCAACAACAAATCCAATTCCATTATTTTATTTTTCAACTCCATGTCCAATATCACCATCAACTAAGTCAGACTAACAATTACTTTCTCTAGTGCAAACCCTGGTTCAATCCTCTATCTTAACACATTATAAGCATCAAGAGGAGAAGAGGGGAAGTGAATCAGGAAACGAGAAGAAGGTCATAATAGGTGAGAAGAAGAAAGATGATGGGGGCGATATCATAAATCAACCAAGTTCTTATAATCACCATAACCCATCACATTAAAAACTCACCATAAGTCACATCCAAAAACACCGCGTGAAAATAATTCAAAAGCCATTAATAACATTACCACAATCCATTAATTCAATCACTTCATCAAACTAAACCCAAATAGCAACATCACACCATCATCAAACCATCAAGAAAAATTCAGGAAACCACAACAGCAATACTAGTTCATCATATGTAAAATTTCTAGTAGGGAAGAATAACAAAGAAGAATGAGAGGGTTCAATAGAAAAATGAGAGAACATAATAACTCAACTAGGTCCCTCAAGCCTTCATAAAATTTCAAACTAGATCTCTGTAAACTTTATTAAATTATAACCATATCCCTTTTTAATTCAAAAATGAACCTTATACCACCATCTAGGTTTTAACTCAATTTCAAACCCTTTTCTATACAAATCTAAACTTAAATAAAATTTTAAAGTATTATGTATATTATTTTATTTTTTATTTATTTATTTAAACTATATAGAAGTGGGAGTTTACATGAGGTGGTCAAGAGCCCTACCCACAGCGATTAAGGGTGCGCGAGGGTAGTGGGAGGCGCTACTGAGCCGTGGCTGGAGTTCCGACTGGTTGTAATGATGGACGCTCGAGAATTCGAGCGATCGACGATGGACACTGCAGCAGCGGTGGCGAGCAGAAGAAGAGGCGAGTTGGTTCGAACCAATGGCACGTGCGTCGCGCGTGCTAGTCCGGTTCGAGCCGGTTCAGACCGGTTCACCCCGTTCTGTCCGGTTCAGGACCGTTTCACCAACGGTTCAACTTGGTTTTCGATGGTTTTTGCAGTTTGACAACTAGTTTAGTGCGGTTCAACGTGGTTAGGGCTTAATTGATGAGTTTTGAACCTGAAGAAATTTATTTAAATTTTTGACACATTATAGGTGCGGCTTTCAAATTATTTTAGGTTGGGTTCAAGGTTTTGAGTGCGTTAATGATGTCAAAAAAAAATCTAAAATAAATTATGCTGCCTTAGGAGTGATACTGAATAACTTATGACATATTGATTTATGTGATTAGACCTTTTTAAGATATAATTTATGAAAATAAGTTTCTAGTATTATGTTCATATGCTTTGTTTGAATAATGTGACTGCTACATTGATATGTTAAGTTTTGCTATATATTATATCGTGTTAATTTAAATGTGTGATTTGGTAGATATATTTTCTTCTTGGTTTGTACAATACCTTATGCTCATTTTTAGGGTACTCTCTCTGTAGCCTCACTGAGTTTCGTGACTCAGATGTGCACATTTTTTCCATATTGCGTAGGTTACAGGTTGGCCCTTGATGCGAAGAGCTAGGGAGAACCTAGTTATGACGAAACAAAATTCATTTTGGAAATCTAGATAGTGATTTCATTGTTACAATATTGATGTAAAATGCACATTATTAATGTTTCCGCTGTGTTTTAATAAAAATTTTTTATTGTGCTTTATGATACATCTAGCATTGTATAAGTTGTGGTGGAGAAGTGCAGCTTATATGGCACTTACCACGTGCTTAAAAGTGGATTTGGGCGTGACACCACAACTATTCATATTTCCCAAAAAAATAATCAAAATGATGGACGCAGTTTGTAGGACATTCTTATGGACAAGATCAATTGAGACTAGTAGGAAGACTTGGTAGCTTGGAATAAAGTCTGTACACAAAAGTCAGCAGGAGGACTTAACTTACTAAGACTAGACTTATAGAACAAGCAGCCATCTTCAAGCTCTTTTAGGATATGCAGACGAAGAAAGATAAATTATTGATCAAATAGGTACACACTTATTATATAAAAAATAAAAAATTTCATACTATAACTCTACCTAAACAAATAAGCTGGATGTTTAAGAAAGTGATGATAAGTAGAGAGGTATTACAATACCATCCTTGACTGACAAAAATACTGACTAGGAAAAATACAATCGGTACAATTTACAATATGTTAGTGGGTATATTGCTAAAGGAAAATTGGATAAGTTTAATTTGTGATTCTACAGCTAAGCTTAGAGCTATCTTCATTCTATGGCTTGCTTTGTATCATAAATTAATAACTGCAAATAAACTACTCAAGCGGGGCATGCAAATAGAAGGAGGATGTCAGCTATGTTTGACTGCAATAGAAATCTTAGAGCATTTGCTGAATAAATGTAAATATAGCAAAACTATATCGAGTGATTTATTGAAATGGAATGAAGAATGTTTAAAAAAAACTATAAAGAAAACTATAATTAATACAGCTGCTAGAATAGCTAAAAGGAGAACATTGAAATGACAACTTAAGTAGGTGGTTATAGCAGAGTTTTTATATCACATTTGGGAAAAGAGAAACTAGAGACTATTTAAGCAATAAGTAAGAGACGAAGTGGTCCTTCTTCGGCATATCAAGAAAATAATTTTTTCTAGGTTGGATAAATATAAAATAAGAGAGTTTGTTATCTAATGCTTAACTTAGAATACTACTGCTCTTTGAGATATTTATTTTTAATGTATTTGCTCCTTTATCACTTGTAGTACATGATATTGTAGTGATGCTTAAATACCCTTCCTAGAAGGTGAGTTGAGATACTATTAATGCTATCAAATAAGTTATAAAGAGCAAAATTTATGTACGATGATGTAACTATACTGAAATAATGTAATATCTTATTGGTAAATGATAATTTAATCTATTTGCCAAAAAAAATAAAGAAGACATACAACTTATCAGTTTGTATAGTACACAAAGTGTACATCTTTCTGGTTAGAGTAATTGGGCTCTATACGGGAGGATTATGAGGTTTCGAGTTCAAAACTTACTAAGTTCTAAAAAAAAACTTACCTTAGGACTCAGCACTGTAGTAGGCTATAAACTCTCATCTAAGAATTAAAGGAAATTTTTTTTCCGCAGAATTTTCTATTTGCCCTTCTACTCAAAAACTCACATAATTTCTTTTAATTCCTTTTTTAATCAACCAATTAATTATCAACTTTAAATAATCATGGAACAATCACAATTAAACATCAAATCCACCCTACTCATCAAAACCTAGTCACACATATAAAGTATATAGCATTGAAACCCGATAATTTATTCTAAATTATAATAAATCCAACAACTTAGATGTCAACACTTAAATACAATTTCTTTACCCATACATCAATAAAATTATAAATTAAATATTTATTTTTAAAAAATAAATTATACTAAAAATTTCAATCAACCTACACCACCTTAATTAACCTAAAACGACCACTTGTTCTGATGAGGACATTACTGGTTCACCCGTGCAAGACTCAGTTAGCATACAAGGCTCAATGACACGAGCCTGTGCCCGACGCTTAGGACAATAGGTGAATTCTTTTCTTGGGCAAATAAATTACTTAATTATAGAACAAATGATATTGACTAATTATTATTATTTACTTATCACTACATGCAAGGAAACACATGGAGGAATTACTCATATGGAAGTTGCATGAGTAATTGAAGGAATATTTATTCAAGATCAAATCTTTATCAAATATTTATTCAAGAGAAAATCAAGGAATATTTATTCAAGATCAAATCTTCATCAAATATTTATTCAAGAGAAAATCAAGGAATATTTATTCAAGATCAAATCTTCATCAAATATTTATTCAAGAGCAAATCAAAGAATATTTATTCCAGATCAAATCTTCATCAAATATTTATTCAAGATCAAATCTTCATCAAATATTTATTTAAGAGCAAAGCAAGGAATATTTATTCAAGTTCAAATCTTCATCAAATATATATTCAAAATCAAAACATGTAATATTGATTGTCCAAAATTTGTGGCTTGCAAGAGGAGGAGACTTATTTGTTTATTTTTCTTATTTTAGTGACACAAAATATAGAAAAACATCCATTATTGTGTCTATATATTTGGTGGAGCATGCCCTAATGAGGGGACTTTGATTTTTGTTTTAGCCACCGCTATTGTAAGGCTTTTGCTGCAAACTTGAAGTCCAATTTCTTTGAGTGATCCTTCCGCTGTTTCACTTTCAATTCTCGTGAATTGTTCATGTTGTTCTTCGTAAACAGGTCAGTGGTACTTGACACGGTTGATAACCAACTGAGGAGTGGTTTAGCAATTGTGAGATTGCTGGTCGCATTCTTAGATCGTGGATAGCCTCCCCATCATGAAAGTCACAACTCACCACCTTAAAGATTTCTCCTACGACAGAAGATCGGGACCAACTTACTTGCACACATCTTAAGTCGAGGCGTGTGCATATCAGGTGGTATCAGAGCCTTTGTTGCCGGTAGGAATTCATCTATCCTTAGTAGATTATCTTTTATTTTCCCTACATCAAAAAAAAAAATCCTCTACTCCTTTTCTTAAACTTCTATTCCGTTCCTATCATCGTTGTTTATCCAACTTTTATTCTGTTCTTTTTTTTGATCCCCTAATTTCAGTTTGCTTCGCTGAAATCTTTAAAAAAAGAGAGAGAAAAAAAGAGAGGAGGAAATGTTCGGCAAGAAAAAAAAAGAAAAAGGGAAAAAAAATAGAGAGAGTAAGGTTTGGCAAAAGAAAAGAGAGGAATTTTTTTATATTTTTTTGGCCAAATTTTAAATATAATTATCCTTGTATTTATTCTTCCTTTTTGACACCTTCTACCTTACTTGATTGAGTCTTAGATATTCTACAAATCTGCAACTAAGACTAATACTTGTACGAACATTTTATTAAACTTTGCAATTTCTGAAATTATTGTTTGCTTCTCTTTGCTATAAATATATTCCTATTTAGAGCTCCATAAATTAGCCTTGATCAACGTGTTCCAGCATTTTGCAATCGCTTTATTCACTCCCTGTTGGAAGTTATCACGAACCAGCAAACACGCGAGCAATTTTTGAGAAGGGTAAGAGCTTCAGGTGGTAAGGTTTGTGAGGATCGAGAGTATTTCATAAATAATTTATTAGTTTTGTAGAATTTCTTTTTGTCTTCACTAACAATGTCAAGATCGATAAGTCCTCGTAATGTTTCTTATGACGGGAAAGATATGTCCCAATCGTCAGTGATATCATTGTCTCCGCATTCTCAGGCTTTGATGGCTCATGTTATCGAAACCTTTGAGCGAATACTATCCGATCAAGTACTTGTGCGCTTGAAAGGGTTGGAGAATCATCTCGGTGGAATTGAAGCGCGACTTGAACAAGTGGAGCAAACTCCTCCACGACGACACCCACCACTTTGAGTTCCTCGAGGACGAGTTGAAGCTAATGCTGCTGCAGCTGCCGCTCCATTCGAACCAAGAGGAAATTTGAATGCTGTATTTCAAGAGGCTGCCGATGAAGAGTTAAATGATAATTATGTGGCTGATGATGAATTGCCTTGGAATTATATCAGCACCGCCTCGCACGTCATCATCAAGGAGTGGGAGGTGATGGAGGTCATGCACGTCACCGTAATGAAGACAGAAGAAATGATGCATTAGGTTGATGGAAAGTTTAATCCAGAAGCCTATCTTGATTGGGAATTATTAGTTGAACAAAATTTCAGCTGTCATCATTACCCAGAAGAGCAAGGAGTACGTGCGTCCACTACTGAGTTTATTGGTTATGCTTCTATTTGGTGGAGTCAAATTCGACAAAGAAATGGAGATCCTCATACTTGGGATGATTTGAAGCGCTTGATGAGGTCCAAGTTCGTGCCTTCATATTTTGAGAGAGAATTACTTAATAAATTCCAAATAATGAATCAAAAAAATAAATCTGTGGAAGAATACTATCAAGAGTTGCATGTGGGAATGTTACGTGCTAATGTGCAAGAAGATGATAATGCAAAGATGGTTAGATTCTTGGAGGATTGAATGGAGAGATACAATATATACTTGATTTTTAGAACTACAACTCTTTAGATCAACTATTTCATTATGCATGCAAAGCTGAAAGGTAAGTTCAAAGGAGGAAGCAGCCATATAAATTTGGTCGTAGCTATCCTAGTTCTTCCATGCCTTGGAGGGATGCCAATCAGCAACAGAAGAGTGTTGGTCATTCTAGCAGGACTGCTGCCCCAATTGGTCAAGGGAATTCAGGAAGCCGCTTTACCTCACCATCGTCCAAACCTAGTGATTCAAAAAAGACCACGGATGCCCCTACAAAGAGTTCATGCTCAGTTGCTTCTACAGGAAGAAGAAGGGAGATTGAGTGCTTCAAATGCAAGGGGAAATGGCATTATATGCGTGATTGTCCAAATCAGCATACCCTTATCATTTGAAAAGATGGTGATTACACATTGGCCAGTGAGGTAGAAGATGAAGGCGCATCTGACTATGAGGAGTCTTAACATGTTTTGGGGTTAGAACTAGAAGAAATTACCTTTGATGCAAGTCATACAAGCCTCGTTGTTCGTCATGTTCTTAGCTCCCAGATGGAAAGACAGAAAACAGACAGCACCACAATTTGTTCAAATCAAAATTTGTGATCAAGGAGCACTCTTGCAATATTATAATTGATGGTGAAAGCTGCAATAATATTGCAAGTTCAGAGATAGTTGTGATGTTTGGCCAAACCATACGATTACACCCGCAGCCATACTACATTTAATGGCTTAATGCTTGTGGAAAGTTAAAGGTAACAATGATGGTACGTGTACATTTTTCTGTTGGTACCTATTCTGATTTTATGGATTGTGATGTGGTGCCAATATAAGCTTATGCATTATTACTTGGAAGACCATGGCAATGTGGTAAGGATGCTATATATTATGGGTGTTCCAACAAGTACTCCTTTATGCACAAAAATAAAAAGGTCATGTTGGTTCCATTGACACCGGAAGAACTTCTCAAAGACAATTTAGATAGGGCTAAATGTGATAGAAAAGAAAAGGAGATGAGTGACATCCACAAAATGAAAAGTGATAGTCATCAGCCTAAATTGAGAGAAAAGAAATAAAAATGTGAGAAGAAAAGAGAAATACCGATCAAGGGACATATTCTATTTGCCACCAAAAGTGAGATGCGAGAATTAGAAACCAATCCCCAAGAGTATTTTGCACTTGTATGTAAGGACGCTCTCTTTTTTACTAATTCTTTACCCTCTTCTTTGTCTGTTTCGATCGTTTCTTTGATGCAGGAGTTTGCTGATGTGTTTCCAGATGAGATACTTGCAGGATTGCCACTATTGCGGGGAATTGAGCATCAAATTAATTTGATTCTAGGAGCATCTCTGCCTAACCGTCCCCCATATCGTACCAATCTTGAGGAGACAAAAGAAATTCAGCGCCAAGTGCAAGAGCTTCTCGATAGGGTATGTGTCACGCCCCGACCCACCTGTCGGACACGTGGCAACCGCCGTATAAGCCCAAAGGACCCATACAAGGTATTTGGTATTAAATGTTGTCCGTATACAAAATCAACACGGCAGAATATACAATTAAATCATCTATGGATCTCTACTGATACAGTCCCGATATACCTACTACAATTCTACAATAACGAAATCGATAAATAAAACTAAATCCATCGATAGTCCTCATCTTCGTCAAATATCACGGTCGGTCATCTAACAACCTGCACACACATTGAACGCGGTGTGCTCAGCCTTGCGGCCTGGTGCGAAATTACAGCTCGAAACCACAATATGAAATCCAAGGCTAAGGGGATCGTTCAAGGATGCCTTAGTGAGATTAGTTATCACATAATAAGCTTTTTAATATTTTACATGTATTATCCGACTATGTTATATGTCAACCTAGGTTGTAGGTAGATGTATGTCTCTAAATGTCACCTAGGTTATATATCATATCAGTGTCGCTAGTATAAATCATATATAACATCCTTATTTTTATGTCAAATGACTCGGGCTGTCGGCCTATGCTTAAGGAAAGCCCTGACCCAAGACTTCCCTAAGCCCATCAGTACAATTACAGTCTATGTCTCTACCTATGACCGCTGCACTGATGCTGGCGGAGAGGACGGGTGACCCAAAATCACTCTCCATCATTGCACTAGTCGCTGACCATGCCTCCCCTAGTGAAACCGTCGTGCCCTTACATCCTCTCCGGATCCGTAGAGGCAACGACATCTGTGTAGTACTACACACTGTCCGTAGACAGGGTCACCATCATAACAGTCTCATCGGCCACGGCTAGCCGAAATAATAACCCTAGGATCCGGACTACTCATCTGATAGTCTGCAGAATGTCAAGGATGATAATCGTGTGGTCTAAGGATCCACTGTCCAAGGCGTCGCATAGGGAATCACATTCCCAGTCCAATAGCAGTCGACATTGATCGGGATAAATACACATCCGCACAATGGGCTGTGGCAACTCTGTCTCCATCGGTGCCAAGTCCATGGTAGGGTTCATCATCGCTAGCTATCTCAGGACTATCACGGTGCCGCCTAGACGACACTCGTGCAGGTATCAGTATTTGGGTATGAACTCAATCAATTTTTAGTCTATCTTGACCTAGGAGTTAATCTGGTCCAAACCCTCAGCTCACTCTCAGTATCTAAGCTATCTATGATCTATAGCCTCGGGAGGTGCTGGTGTGTGAACATCACTAACAGAACACTAATAGTTCGCGATGTTATCTAGGGTGCATTAATAACACCCTTAGTTTAAAATTTAGTGATGTTCTTACGTTGTACTAGTATCATGTCACCTATGTCTCTATACTAAAGTGTCCGGTGTAAATCATGATACTATGTTCTATGTTTGCTTATTTTTATCATGTTCCGCATGATATTATTTTGTATTTAGCATTTCAACATAATTAACTAGCATACGGTAAAAATAGTATCTCATGCGTAAAGAGGAAAAATAAGCATACATAGCATATTCACATACTAAATAAAATGTAATAATATAGCATGTATTTTTCTTGATAATTTTAGAAGCATGATATTTATTTAATTGACAAGCATCCGAGAATTTTCCAACAAAATCTAATTAAGATTTTCCCTAGCTAGAATAAATCATACTATGATGAGCCTACGCACCTGATTTGGCAGTTTGCTTTTCGGAACCAACTCATGTAAAATAAATCACTCCGACGAACCACTCGAATCGCATACCAACAATAGTCCTAAGTAACACAATTATTTAAAATGAAATTTAATTTATTTTTCCCTAAAATAAATAAAATATAAATTTATCAATTCCAACTTATACAATTATCCTAGTTAATTATCGCTTGATAAGCCTACGTTTACCCACTTGGCCCATGTCCACATTTTTGGCCCAAATAAATTATCAATAAATTAATTAAAATAATTATTATATTTAATTAACTCAACCCAAGCACATAGTTTGATAATTAATTATATCTAATTAAATCTTAATTAATCAAATTTTAATTTATTATTTAAACTAATTATCATGTTAATTTAATTTAATTAAGCTTAAATAAATTCTATCAAATTTATACCCATTTAAACCCAACACATGATCTAGCCTAAGTCACCCAAGGGCCCAATTAAAAATCCATCAGTAATTTATAAAATTATTAAATCTTAATTAACTCAATTAAGCATATAAATTAGGTTTACTCACTTTAATAATCATCTAATCCAATTTAGCCCAATTTGATTCAAGTCAAAATTTGGTCAAAATTGACCTAGTCAACTAAAATTGATTATATTGACCATTAAGAGAATTTTGATTTATCATTATCCAACCCATTTAAGTTGTTCGGCCAATCGAGTCGGCCCAAATTTTGGGCTCATGAGACCCAAATAAAATTCTGGGTCAATGTTGACTCGGTCAATGATGACGGCGAGTCAATGTTGACCCGGTCAACCACCTAATAAATTATTCAGTTTAACATTAATTTACACCCATTTAAATTCATGGGTCAAAATTAGTCAATTTGACCGTAGTCAACTTAGGCTGACTATGTTGACCCACTAATTGATTAAATTAACTCATATTTGACTCGAATTCGAAATGGGTCGGCTTGGGTTCGACCCAAATCCAAGCTGGATCGGTGCGATCCAGTCCAATCCTAACAAATTCCAATTTGAGTTAGTTTCGAGTTCGAATTTAATCCATTGAGCCCAAACCCCCCCCCCTTTTTGTTAGCCAGGTTGTTTAATTAGTCACTAATTAAATACTAATAAATCCTTAATGCACTAATTAAATATGATTAAGTTAACATAATCACAATATATAGTTAATTAGTGTTAATCACGCTTAACTACACTAATCATACTTAGTTATCATTAAATGTGATTAAGAGGAAAGGGGCGATACCTTCCCTCGCCGAATTCCTCGCCCAAATCCCTCGCCGGAACCCTCGAAACCTCACCATCAACAACACGCAGGCGAAGACAGTGGCAATCCCACGCGCGTGGATGGAGGGAGTGCTCTATCGAACTTGCAGACGCGGGGTGAGAATAGATCTCGCGGCAGTGACGAAGTGAACGAGCAAATCCGACTATTGCCAACTCGCAGACGAAGCGCTTGGCCGCATCCACTCCTCAACTCCTACTGTGGCCGGATTTGAGGGAGCCGCTCCTTCGCAAGCTCGCTAGGAGACGAGACCCCCCCCCCCCCCCCCCCCCCCCGATCCCTTGCGGGTGAAGTGGCGGACTCAACCTCGACGAAGCTGAGGCGGACGCAGAGGAACTGCTCGCTGGAAAGGGGGAAATCGGGTCAACGAACTACGCATAGAGCGGCTGCTCTCGTGAAGAGGAAAGGGGTGGGGAACACGCGGACGCACAACTGCGGACCTCCGCTGAGCTCCCCTTGTCACGGCGGAGATCAGCAGACGGGAAATGGCGGATGGCGGGCGACAGTCGCGGTGGAAGGGCGCCGGCGTTCGATCTGCTGCAGGTGAGGGAGGAGATGGGGCATGGTTGCGAGCAAATGGGGATCACTCCCACGCTTCCTCCGGTGGTCCACCTCGCGACGGCGAGGACGGGAGGGGGTCGAGGTGACGGCAGCTCACCGGCGGCCTCAATGCCCCCCTGTTGCTGTGCGGAGCTGCAGAGGAAGATGACGGTGCGCAGATTAGGGCGAGCTCATTCGCCCTCTTCCGCGTGGGTACTATTCGAGGGGTCGGTTCACCTGAAGATGAGGCCCCCCCTCGATCCCTCGCGGTTGAAGCGGCGGAGCCAACCACGATGAAGCGACGACGAACGGCTGAACGAATTCCCGAACGGAGGCTGAAGGCAACGGTGCGTGCAACATTGATGGGAGCGTCGCCAGATCGTTTCCGGCGAGCTCTCTTCATCACGAAGGGAAGGACCGGAGGGTGGACGGCACGCCGGTGTGTTCGTCGGTGCCTGCTCGTGCTCCGTGATGCGAGGAGGAAGACGGGGCGGGAGCTCGAACGAGTTAGGGCATCCGCCCTTCTCGCCCGCCCTTCTTGCCCGCTCCACTATTCTAGTGGCAGCCGGTCTATCCGAACCGGTCGGCTGGCCGGTTCGGTTGGACCGGACAGGTTTAAAATTTATTTTTTTTATAATTTTTCTTTTTGATGATGATGAGAGTGGGGGTTTACAGTATGTGCGTGAAAGTTTAAATCCGTGTGCTGTTCTTATTTTACTTGTGCCAAAGAAAAATAAATCTTGGAGGATGTGTATAGATTGTCGAGTTATCAACAATATTACGGTACGTTATCCTCATCCTATTCCTCGGTTAGATGATATGCTTGATGAATTGTGTGGTTCTACTATCTTTTCTAAGATTGACTTGCGTAGTGGTTACCATCAAATTAGAATGAAGCTAGGTGATGAATGAAAAACTGCTTTTAAGACTAAATTTGGATTATATGAGTGGTTAGTTATGCTATTTGGTCTTACTAATGCACCTAGTACGTTCATGCGCTTAATGAATGAAGTATTGAGAGCTTTTATTGGAAAATTTATGGTAGTTTACTTTGATGATATATTAATTTATAGCATGTCTTTGGTTGAAAATTTAACACATATGCGCCAAGTTTTGATTGCTTTGAGAAGTACACCTTTTGCATGGATCGAGTTGTGTTTCTTGGTTTTGAGCACATATGAAGAAAAGGTGAAAGCTATTCGAGCATGGCCAACCCCTACAACAGTCGCGCTAGTGTGGAGTTTTCATGGACTGGCAAGCTTTTATCGTCGATTCGTAAAGGATTTCAGCTCACTCGTCGCTCTACTCAATGCGTTGACAAAAAAGAACGTGCCTTTTAAGTGGGAAAAGGCACAAGAAGATGTCTTCAACTTGATAAAAGATAAGTTAACCAATGCACTACTTTTACAACTTCCTGATTTTAAAAAAACTTTTGAAATAGAATGTGATGCTAGTGGTATTGGAATTTGAGGTGTTCTTATACAAGATAGGAAACTCATTGCTTACTCTAGTGAAAAGCTAAGTGGTCCAACCTTAAACTACTGAACATATGACAAGGAATTATATGCATTGGTTAGAGTGTTAGAAACATAGCAACATTATCTCTGGCCAAAAGAATTTGTCATACATTCAGACCATGAATCATTAAAGCATATTCATAGCCAAAGTAAGTTGAATCATAGACATACTAAGTGGATTGAATTTATTGAAACTTTTCCATATGTTGTGAATATAAGAAGGGAAAAGATAACCTAGTTGCCGATGCTTTATCTAGATGTTACATGTTGTTGTCCCAACTTGATTGTAAAATTCTCGGTTTAGAAAGGTTAAAAAAATTATATGCTACTCACTTAGATTTTAAAGACATTTACACTAAATGTAAAGAAGGGAGATGTTGGGATAAGTATGTATTAAATGATGGCTATTTATTTAGAGCTAACAAGCTCTGTGTTCCTACAAGTTCTGTTCGTCTTCTATTGTTGTAGGAAGCACATGGAGGTGGTTTGATGGGATATTTTAGGATACATAAGACTGAGGACGTATTGGCCACACACTTTTATTGGCCAAAGATGAGGTGCGACGTCAAGCGTTACGTGGGGAGATGCATCATTTGTCAAACAGCTAAGTCTCGCTTAAACCCACAAGGTTTATATACGCATCTTCCTATTCCGAAAGTACATTAGGAGGATATTTCAATGGATTTTATGTTGGGTTTACCAAGAACTAAGAAGGAGAGAGATAATATATTTATTGTTGTTGATAGGTTTTCTAAGATGGTTCATTTCATACCTTGTCATAAGAGCGACGATGCTACTCATGTTGCCGATTTATTTTTCAGGGAGATCGTTCGCCTACATGGAGTGCCGAGGATAATTGTTTCAGATCGTGATGCAAAATTCTTGAGCCACTTTTGGAGGACGCTTTGGGGTAAGCTTGGAACAAAACTACTATTTTCAACCATGTCACCCCCAAACTGATAGACAAATCGAGGTTATCAACCGCACACTTAGTACTATGCTACGAGCGATACTCAAAAAGAACCTGAAGCTTTGGGAGGAGTGCTTACCACACATTGAGTTCGCCTACAATCGAGTCGTGCATTTAACTACAAAGTTCTGCCCATTTGAGGTTGTCTATGGATTTAAGTATGTTGCTCCAATTGATTTACTGCCTCTGCCACCTTCAGAAAGAGGTAATCTTGATGCTGAGAAGCGTGCTGAGATGATTCGTAAGATACATCAACTGACCAAAACAAATATTGAGGAGATGCAAGTACAATATAAGAAGCATGCAAACAAAGGAAGAAAGAAAGTTATTTTTGAAGAAGGAGATTTGATTTGATTGTATTTGCGCAAAAATTAATTTCCAGAACAGCGCAAGCCCAAACTAATGCCACGAGGTGATGCTCCATTCAAGGTTCTTGTAAAGATCAATGATAATGCCTACAAGCTGAAACTACCTGAGGATTATGGAGTGAGTAATACATTCAATGTCGCTGATTTATCTCTATACTTGGGTGATGAAGATGAGCCAGAGTTGAGGTCGACTCCTTTTCAAGAAGGGGAGTATGATGAGGACATCACTAGTTCATCCGTGCAAGACTCAATTAGCATACAATGCCCAATGATACATAAGAGTGAGGACGTATTGGCCACACACTTTTATTGGCCAAAGATGAGGCGCGACGTCAAGCGTTACGTGGGGAGATGCATCATTTGTCAAACAGCTAAGTCTCGCTTAAACCCACAAGGTTTATATACGCATCTTCCTATTCCGAAAGTACCTTAGGAGGATATTTCAATGGATTTTATGTTGGGTTTACTAAGAACTAAGAAGGAGAGAGATAATATATTTATTGTTGTTGATAGGTTTTCTAAGATGGCTCATTTCATACCTTGTCATAAGAGCGATGATGCTACTCATGTTGCCGATTTATTTTTCAGGGAGATCGTTCGCCTACATGGAGTGCCGAGGATAATTGTTTTAGATTGTGATGCAAAATTCTTGAGCCACTTTTGGAGGACGCTTTGGGGTAAGCTTGGAACAAAACTATTATTTTCAACCATGTCACCCCCAAACTGATGGACAAATCGAGGTTATCAACCGCACGCTTAGTACTATGCTACGAGCGATACTCAAAAAGAACCTGAAGCTTTGGGAGGAGTGCTTACCACACATTGAGTTCGCCTACAATCGAGTCGTGCATTCAACTACAATGTTCTGCCCATTTGAGGTTGTCTATGGATTTAAGCATGTTGCTCCAATTGATTTACTGCCTCTGCCACCTTCAGAAAGAGGTAATCTTGATGCTGAGAAACGTGCAAAGATGATTCGTAAGATACATCAACTGACCAAAACAAATATTGAGCAGATGCAAGTACAATATAAGAAGCATGCAGACAAAGGAAGAAAGAAAGTTATTTTTGAAGAAGGAGATTTGGTTTGATTGTATTTGCGCAAAAATTGATTTCCAGAACAGCACAAGCCCAAACTAATGCCACGAGGTGATGGTCCATTCAAGGTTCTTGCAAAGATCAATGATAATGCCTACAAGCTGAAACTACCTTAGGATTATGGAGTGAGTAATACATTCAATGTCGCTGATTTATCTCCATACTTGGGTGATGAAGATGAGCCAGAGTTGAGGTCGACTCCTTTTCAAGAAGGGGAGTATGATGAGGACATCACTAGTTCATCCGTAAAAGACTCAGTTAGCATACAAGGCCCAATGACACGAACCCGTGCCCGATGCTTAAGACAACAAGTGAATTCTTTTCTTGGGCAAATAAATTACTTAATTATAGAACAAATGATATTGCATTATTATTATTATTTACATGTCACTAAATGCAAGGAAACACATTGAGGAATTACTTATATGAAAGTTGCATGAGTAATTAAAGGAATATTTATTCAAGATCAAATCTTCATCAAATATTTATTCAAGAGCAAATCAAGGAATATTTATTCAAGATCAAATCTTCATCAAATATTTATTCAAGAGCAAATCAAGGAATATTTATTCAAGATCAAATCTTCATCAAATATTTATTCAAGAGCAAATAAAGGAATATTTATTCAAGATTAAATCTTTATCAAATATTTATTCAAGAGCAAATCAAGGAATATTTATTCAAGATCAAATCTTCATCAAATATTTATTCAAGAGCAAAGGAAGAAATATTTATTCAAGATCAAATCTTCATCAAATATATATTCAAAATCAAAACATGTAATATTTATTGTCCAAAATTCGTAGCTTACAAGAGGAGGAGACTTATTTATTTATTTTTCCTATTTTAGTGACACAAAATATAGAAAAACGTCCATTATTATGTCTATATATTTGGTGGAGCATGCCCTAATGAGGGGACTTTAATTTTTATTTTAGCCACCGTTATTGTAAGGATTTTGCTACAAACTTGAAATCTAATTTCTTTGAGTGATCCTTCCCCTGTTGCTCTTTCAATTCCCGTAAATTGTCGTTCTTCGAGAACAGGTCAGTCGTGTTTGACACGGTTGATAACCAACTGAAGAGTAGTTTAGCGATTGTGAGCTTGCTGGTCGCGTTCTTAGATCGTGGTTAGCCTCCCTATCATGAAAGTCACAACTCACAACCTTAAAGATTTCTCCTACGTCGGAAGATCGGGACCAACTTACTTGCACGCATCTTAAGTCGAGGCGTGTGCATATCATGTTCCTCTTGAAAATTGCTATGAATTTTTTTTTCTTTCTCACCAAAAGAAGGAATACCCCTTTAAAAAGATAAGATTATAATATTTATACATAAGATTGTTGTTAGTGGTGCTAGAACCACAACCAACATTGTAGTACAAATAGTAGGGGTAAGTAGAGTGTAGAAGGGAAAGGAAAATTGCCTGAATGTATTGAGAATAGCGTTCTATATATCCATATATTCTTGGTCTTTTGTAATCGAATCAACATATGATTTGCCATTAAAAGTCTTTTGGAGTGAGTGAAAATCATCGATAACACCTTAAGATGCATGTTGTAATGAATGTGTGAACTATAGAGTCTCATCAAGTGAGAGAGTCTTGTCAAGTATGATTTTAAGATTCATTGTTATTGAAGTATAGTTATTGAGTCTCCTCTAGATCGAAACCAGGTGCATTATTGAATGTGCTAAAATATTATAGGTATGATCATTGATCTTAGTAATGTTAAGAAATTCTCAATTTAATGATGGAGTTAGGCATCCTATCCTTTCAGAATCATGCAAATCAAATCGATCGAGAGTTATGTAGAGTAAATTTATATGCCGAGTGATCTATGCTACCTCAGATGTTTTGTCGATTGAATTTTTTTGAGGGAGAAAATGTCATTGAAATTATGTTGGGATCTATGTGATTTTTAGATTCGTGACAAAATAGGTGCAAGTTTCTTTAATAGGTGCCTTTGGATTCGTTCTCTTATGAAAATTACTTTATAACTTCTGTAACGCAAGGTGTATACCCCTCCGATTGGAGCAATTGTATTCTATAGGAGAGGTTGGGGATTCATTACTAACCAAGTTCTAAAAGAAGCTTGCGTGATTTTTTGAGTTGTGCATAAATGGATACATATCCAATCAAGTCTCCAGAAGTTAGAGTATTGTGAGATGTGCTTCAGCATTTGATGGTTAATTGTATATAGCAAGTTTTGCAAAATCATATCGATGAAGATACGATGTGAAAATAAAATAACTTAGAAAAAACTCATATGCTATTGTAGAGTTTCACAAAATAACTTAGAAAAAACTCATATGCTATTGTAGAGAGCGTCGAAAGAGCGTCCATCATTGTCAATAGGAGCACAAATATTTACCAACATCTAAGTATAGCAAACCACCGGGTCCACATAACCAACACAACAAAACTACTAACTTCTCTCTCTTTCTTTTGCATTTTTTACACTATATATATCTATATATATACATAAAGATATCATCCTCTACCTCCCCTGTCCACAAACCCTTGATAATATTAGCTTCATTATAGCACCATCAAAGCATAACTTTCTCTTAAAAATTACAGTAAAAATTTCTTTTTCTTTCTCTTGGAAAGACAAGGGTTGTCACACCCCAATCCTCCCCTTTGGGCACGTGGCAACCGCTGTATAAACTGTACTTATACATCACACCTTATACAAGGCTAGAAGCATCAAAGCATGCAACTACAATTTATTATTTAGAATAGCGAATATATCAACAAATAACATTTAAATCCACTACTACAAAATCATAATCTCTAGCTATCTAGATTGCCAAAGTAGTTCTGCTCTGCATAACTACGTTCTTCCTCATCCCCCATCCTGCTAACCAAACCTATAACATGCGCTATAGGGGAAAACGTGCACATTTGAGTTGCAAGACTCAGTGAGGCTACAGAGAGAGCAGCCTAAAAATGGGTATAAGGAATTTTACAAACTAACAAGAAGACATATTTACTAATTCACAGATAAAATCAACATATCAACAAGCATAGTATAACATATCACATGAAGCATATACTATCATCACTAATCAATAAAGTATAGAAAATATGATCATAATAGCAAAACTAAAATCTAAAATATCATAGTGTCCTCAAAACTATTTCATCATATTTATCAATACTACTCCTAGGGCAGCCAGCCTATGTTCAAAGCAAATCCCTCGTCAGGAATTTTTCCGAACCCGTCAGTGTCAACTCTACGTCTCTGTCCTATATACTTGTATACTGACGGTGGCAGAAGGAGCTAGTGATCACAATACCTCTTCTATACATCATAAGTATCATACAGTGCTGCAATTCTGCCTCATGATAGGGTCACCACATTAAATCATAAACCACACTACCTTCAGCCTAACCTGCTGAGATATCCTGTATATAATACCAATGAAGCTAGACTGCTCAGGGACTCACATCATGAGTATGTCAGTGTCTTTAAGTACCCTAGGCTTGTAGCACATTGAACGGTACTGTTCCTAGTACACCATCTACGTTGGCGTAACATAAATAAGTTAAGTTCTGCACTGAAGTGAGATCCCGGTTACACCAAAGTATCTGTGGCTATGTCAACCAAACTTGCACCTCTACCTTAGCTAGCACATAGCTTCTCACCACATATTGGCACATAGTAACCTAAGAACCTAATATCATCTCCTAGGTTATTAGTTGTCCAAAGTCTTTAGTCATATGTCACTTATGACCACTCTAGGTGTTAGCATAACATGAACCTAAAGTATCTCAAGATCAAGTCCCATATCATCTTGTTCTATGTTCTTGCTAAGTGTCTCTACATCTCTAGCATAATATGAACATACCAACAGTAACATAACATGAGCATAACCATAGACAACATGCATATTATAGAGTCACATATCCTAACATAGCATATCATCATATCCTACATCAAAATCACATGCTAATTAAATATGTAACTAATGAGGACATCACAGGTTCACCCGTGCAAGACCCGGTTAGCATACAAGGCGCAATGACATAAGCCCGTGTACGACGCTTAAGACAACAGGTGAATTCTTTTCTTGGGCAAATTAATTACTTAATTACAGAACAAATGATATTACCTAATTATTATTGTTTACTTGTCACTACATGCAAGTAAATACGTGGAGGAATTACTCATATGGAAGTTGTATGAGTAATTGAAGGAATATTTATTCAAGAATCAAATCTTCATCAAATATTTATTCAAGAGCAAAACAAGGAAGATTTATTCAAGATCAAATCTTCATCAAATATTTATTCAAGAGCAAATCAAGGAATATTTATTCAAGATCAAATCTTCATCAAATATTTATTCAAGAGCAAATCAAGGAATATTTAATGAAGATCAAATCTTCATTAAATATTTATTTAAATCTTCATCAAGGGATATTTATTTTCCAAAATTTGTAGCTTAAAAGAGGAGGAGATTTATATATTTATTTTTCCTATTTTAGTGAAAGAAAATATGAAAAAACGTCCATTATTGTGTCTATATATTTGGTGGAGCATGCCCTATTGAAGGGGACTTTGATTTTTACTTTAGCCACTACTTTTGTAATGCTTTGCTGCAAACTTGAAGTCCAATTTCTTTAATCACATTTTGAGTGATCATTCCGCTGTTGCTCTTTCAATTCTCTTAAATTATTCGTGTCATTCTTCGTGAACAGGTCAGTCATGTTTGACATGGTTGATAACCAACTGAGGAGTGGTTTAGCGATTACGAGGTTGCTGGTCACGTTCCTAGATCGTGGTTAGCCTCCCCTTCGTCAAAGTCACAACTCTCCGCCTTAAGGATTTCTCCTACGACGGAAGATCGGGACCAACTTGCTTGCAGGCATCTTAAGTCGAGGTGTGTGCATATCAGGTGGTATCAGAGCCTTCGTTACCGATAGAAATTCATCTATCCTCTAATATATTCTCTTTTATTTTCCCTACATCAAAAAAAAAATCCTCTAGTCCTTTTCTTGAACGTTGTTTCTCCATCTTTTATACTTTCTTTTTTTTTATCTCCTAATTTTCGTTTGTTTGTTTAATTTTTATCATTCTTGCAAAAAAAAAAATGTTGTTCAGCCAAAAGATATAGTGTCGGTCGAAATCTTGAAAAAAAAAGGAGGGGTAGAGAAAAAAGAGGAGGAAGTGTTCGGCTAAGGAAAAAAAAAGAGGAAAGGAAAATTCGGCTGAAATTTTGGAAAAAAGAGAGAGAGAAAAAAAAAAGGAGGAAGTGTTGGGAGGAAAAAATATATATATATATATACATTTTATCCAATTAGCCTTAATCACCGTGTTCTAGCACTTTACAATCGCTTTATTCACTCCCTGTTCAAAGTTATCACGAACCAGCAAACACGCGAGCAATTTTTGATAAGGGTAAGAGCTTCAGGTGGTAAGGTTTGTGAGGATCGATAATTTATTAGTTTGGTGGAATTTCTCTTATCTTTACTAACAATGTCAGGATCGAGAAGTCCTCGTGATGTTTCTTATGATGGGGAAGATGGGTCCTAATCATCGGCGATATCATTGTCTCCACATTCTCAGGTTTTAATGGCTTATGTTACAAACACCTTCGAGCAAATATTATCCGATCAAGTACTTGTGCGCTTGAACGGGTTGGAGAATCGTCTTGGTGAAATTGAAGCACGACTTGAACAAGTGGAGCGAACTCCTCCACGACGATACCCACCACCTCGAGTTCCTCAAGGACGAGTTGAAGCTAATAATAATGCTGCTGCTGCTGCCGCTCCATTTGAACCAAGAGGAAATTTGAACATTGCATTTCAAGAGGTTGCCAATAAAGAGTTAAATGATAATTATGTGGATAATAATGAAGTTGTCTTGGAATTGTATCAGCGCCGCCCCACATGAGAAGTGGTAGGTGATGGAGGTCATGCACGTCACCGTAATGAAGAGAGAAGAAATGATGTATTGGGTAAAATTAAATTTACTGTTCCTAGTTTTGATGGAAAGTTTAATCCAGAAGCCTATCTTGATTGAAAATTATTAGTTGAGCAAAAGTTCAGCTGTCATCATTACCCAGAAGAGTATGTGCGCCCACTACTGAATTTATTGGTTATGCTTCTATTTGGTAGAGTCAAATTCGACAAAGAAATGGAGATCCTCATACTTTGGATGATTTGAAGCGTTTGATGAGGTCCAGATTCGTGCCTTCAAATTTTGAGAGAGAATTACTTAATAAATTTCAAAGAATAAATCAAGGAAACAAATCTGTGGAAGAATACTATCAAGAGTTGCAGGTGAGAATGTTACGTGCTAATATGCAAGAAGATGATAATGTAAAGTTGACTAGATTCTTGGGAGGATTGAATGGAGAGATACAAGATATACTTGATTTTCAGAAATACAACTCTTTGGATCAACTATTTCATTATGCATGCAAAGCTGAAAGGCAAGTCCAAATGAGAAAGCAGCTATATAAATCTGGTCGTAGTTATCCTAGTTCTTCCATGCCTTGGAGGGATGCCAATCAGCAACAGAAGAGTGTTGGTCATTTTAGTAGGACTGCTGCCCCAATTGGCCAAGGAAATTCAAGAAGCCGCATTACCTCACCATCGTCCAAACCTAGTGATTCAAAAAATACCATGGTTGCCCCTACAAAGAGTTCATCCTTAGCTGCTTCTACAGGAAGAATAAGGGAGATTAAGTGCTTCAAATGCAAGGGAAATTATATGCATGATTGTCCAAATCAGCGTGCCCTTATCATTCGAGAAGATGGTGAGTACACATCAGCTAGTGAGGAAGAAGATGAAGGTGCATCTGACCACGAGGAGTCTCAACATGTTTCAGGATCAAAACCAGAAAAAATTACCTTTAATACAAGTCATACAAGCCTCGTTGTTCGTCATGTTCTTAGCTCCCAGATGGAGAAGACAGAAAACGGGCAGCGCCACAATTTATTCCAGGCGAAATTTGTGATCAAGGAGCACTCTTACAAGATCATAATTGATGTGGAAGCTATAATAGTATTGCAAGTTCAGAGATGGTTGGGAAGCTTGGCCTAACCACACGATTACACCTGCAGCTATACTACATTCAATGGCTCAATACTTGTGGAAAGTTGAAGGTAACAATGATGATACGTGTACATTTTCTGTTGGTATCTATTCTGACTTTGTGGATTATGATGTGGTGCCAATGCAAGCTTGTGCATTACTACTTGGAAGACCATGGTAATATGATAAGGATGCTACACATTATGGGCGTTCCAACAAGTACTCCTTTATGCACAAAGATAACAAGGTCGTGTTGGTTCCAATAACACCGGAAGAGCTTCTCAAAGACGATTTAGATAGGGCTGCATGTGAAAGAAAAGAAAAGGAGATGAGTGATATTCACAAAATGGGAAGTGAGAGTCATCAGCACAAATTGAGGGAAAAGAAAGAAAAATGTGAGAAGAAAAGAGAAATATCGATCAAGGGACAGGTTCTATTAGCTACCAAAAGTGAGATGCGAGAATTAGAAACCAATCCCCAAGAGTGTTTTGTGCTTGTATACAAGGATGCTCTCTTTTCTACTAATTCTTTACCCTCTTCTTTGCATGTTTCGATTGTTTCTTTGATGCAGGAGTTTGCTTATGTATTTCCAGATGAGATACCTACAGGATTGTCACAATTGCATAAAATTGAGCATCAAATCGATTTGATTCCAGAAGTAACTCTGTCTAACCGTCCCCCATACCGTACCAATTCCGAAGAGACAAAAGAAATTCAGTGCCAAGTTTAAGAGCTTCTAGATAAAGGATATGTGCGTGAAAGTTTAAGTCCATGTGTTGTTCATGTTTTACTTATGCCAAAGAAAGATGGATCATGGAGGATGTGTATAGATTGTCGAGCTATCAACAATATTACAGTACATTATCGTCATCCTATTCCTCGATTAGATGATATGCTTGATGAATTGTGTGGTTCTACTGTCTTTTCTAAGATTGACTTGCGTGATGGTTACCATCAAATTAGAATGAAGCTAGGTGATGAATGGAAAACTGCTTTTAAGACTAAATTTAGATTATATAAGTGGTTAGTTATGCCATTTGGTCTTACTAATGCACCTAGTACGTTCATGCGCTTAATGAATGAAGTATTGAGAGCTTTTATTGAAAAATTTGTGGTAGTTTACTTTGATGATATATTAATTTATGGCAAGTCTTTGGATGAACATTTAGCACATATGCGCCAAGTTTTGATTGCTTTGAGAGAGGCACACTTGTTTGCTAACCTCGAGAAGTGCACCTTTTGCACGGATCGAGTCGTATTTCTTGGTTTTATTGTGACTGCGCAGGGAATTGAAGTAGATGAGGAAAAGGTGAAAGCTATTCGAGTATGGCCAACACCTACAACAGTCACGCAAGTGTGGAGTTTTCAAGGACTCGCAAACTTTTATCGTCGATTCGTAAAGGATTTTAGCTCACTCGCCGCTCCACTCAATGCATTGACAAAAAAGAACGTGTCTTTCAAGTGGGAAAAGGCACAATAAAATACCTTCAATTTACTAAAAGATAAATTAACCAATGCACCGTTTTTACAACTTCCTGATTTTAATAAAACTTTTGAGATAGAATATGATGCTAGTGGTATTAGAAGTGGAGGTGTTCTTAGAAGGTGATTTTAATAAAACTTATAACTTGTAGCACATGATATTGTAGTGATGCTCAAATATCCTTCTTAGAAGGTGAGTTGAGATTACTATTGATGCTATCAAATAAGTTATAAAGAGCAAAATTCATGTACCATGATGTAACTATACTGAAACAATGTAATATCCTATTGGTAAATGATAATTTAATCTATTTGCCAAAAAAATAAAGCAGACATACAACTTATCAGTTTGTATAATAAATAACAATCGACCCTTAGGACTCATGTCACGCCCCAAACCCACTTTGGGCATGTGGCAACCGTCGTATAAGCTGCACTTCTTCACCACAACTTATACAAGGCTAGATGTATCACAAAGCACAATAAATTATTTTTATTAAACATAACAGAAATATAACAATGTATATTTTACAGCAATACTTTAAAAATGAAATCTTTATCTAGATTTCTAAAATAATATATTTTCAACTTTTGAAGCCTCCTATATAGAATAGGAGAATGAATCAAATATTCTCGTAGTCTGCTTCAACCATTTAAGGCCTAAAGATAAGTAGATTCTAGATTTTGGATGCTCTTTCCATATGACCTCATACTAAAGTTAATTCTCTACTTATAGGTCAACTACTGATAGAGAAGTTGGGATAGATAACAACAACTCTTGCAAAGCACTCAGCGTCATGATGACACTGCTAAAACGTTATCTAATATTTGACATATTCCTAAACTGCAACATAATTTAGTTTCTTTAACTTCGCTCAGTGCACTTGCTATAACTTCACTCAACATGGTGGAGTTTTGAATGTCACTAAAGAAGCCCTAATAGTCATGAAGGCCTTGGAGAAAGGAAAAATAGTGACACGATCGACTGCTAGTTATAATATATCTAAGACTTTTTGCTATTCAGCTTATGTATAAGCAAATGATATAGAAGACTTGAGCCTAAATCAAAATAAATGTTTCAAAAATATTCTAAAAAAGCCATAGAGGATAAATTGTGGTGTAAAATTCAAGTAGATAGATATATTATCTTTAATGAGCAAGGACTTAGAGAGGAGCGAGATTTAAAGGAGCAATTTAATCAATGAGATAGTTGAACTAGATCAACCACTTTAGTGCATGAGGACTACAACGCTCCTATTAGAAAGATCTGAAATGTTTATAGATATTGAGAATTCATTAAGCCGATAGTATATTGAAGAAGATGATCATAGGACTTTTTAAATTAAAGTGTAAATCCCACAATTTTTACCTAGTAAAATAAAATAAATAGCAACAAAATAGGAAAAGAATGAAATGAAAGAAGAACGGTGGTTGGAAAAAAATTGGAGAAGTAGAAGGGGCTTGATGAAAAAGTTGCACGGGTATGTTACATGCACCCCCTCCTTTCTGGGCGTGTCGCCCATGCCCTCACCCACCATTTCTGCCCTAGTTGTCTCCCTTCTCACCACCTTCAACATTGCATGCCCGCCCTCATCGTCGCTCGCTGACCCACCGAAGGAAGGACGGCAACGGTTTCCCCTTCCTTTTTGCAAAGGCTCCGACGCCTCCATCCCCTTCCTATGACCACAAACATGGCCGCCTTTGTAGCTCGTTGAGCGTTTGCTAACCAGCATCTCCTAGGATTTCCAAGTCCTGGCAGAGGGTGCTGCCAAGCTCGTCGTCATGCCGTCCACCATAACCCATCTTCCCTCTCCTTCCCATTGCCACCGGAGGTCACGGAAGGTAGCTCTAACTTCCCCTGCTCATAGACAAGAATAGGGGTGCGAGCAGAGTGCCCCAGATCATGTGCCCCAACTAGTGATTTCCCCATCGCCGAGCAAAGGCTATCGTCACTACTCCCTCTCCGCACTCTCCTCATCATTGACCCATTTGTTCGAGCTTCGCGGCCCACAGAGCTCGCCGAACCCCACCGGTGTGGCCGCCCTAACTTCCCTTGTTTCCGCTATGGACAGCTTCTCCCTCTCCATGCATTGATGACCATTTGGTTCTAGTTGTGTCGTTGAGCCATCGACATCACCTTCCCCTCCGCTGCCGGATGCCGTCGCGACGACCTTCGTTCATGCGACAGGAGCAAAAGTGATAGGCGACCTCCCCCCTTTGCCAGTCCCTTTCCCCATAACATCGAGCTCTTCCCGCCCATCATCGTTCTTCCTCTCATTGCCGCTGTCTCCGAAGAGCCTTCGCCAGAGTGGAGTGACCTCGCTGACACTAGAGGAGATGTGCACGAGCGAGGCGGAGTCAGAGTGAACGAGTACGAGCAAGGGAATCTCGCCCCTTTTAACTAAGATGATTAGGGCTTGGTTAATTAAGTTAAATATGATTAATGAGTTAATTAAGTGGGTTTAATCAATGAGTTGGGTTTAGTTGAAGCAGAGTTCACTAGGTTTGATTTGGGTCAGATCTGGGTTTGAGTTGAGTTTATTTGGAGTTGGGTTCGAGCTGAGTCAATTAATTAGATTTAGTATGAGCTCAAGTCAGATTAAGCTGAATTAGGCTAGCTGGATCGAATGAATTTTGATCGGATTTGTGTTGAACCAAAGTAAATTGATTTTGTCCTTGGTCGAGTCAAACCAAATTGATCTAAATCTAGGCTGAACTAAATTAAATTAAATCAAATCTGGATACAAACCGAGCCTAGGTTGATCAATTTTGACCAGATTGACTTGGGTAATAAATTAGTTCGGGCTTGGGCTTCACAAGTAGAATTGGACTACTCAGATTGGGCTAATTGCATAATTAGGTTTAAATTAAAGGGATAGATTTAATCAACATAAATCTTAAATCTAGAAAATTTATTTAATATTATTAAATAAATTTTCTTATATTAGGAATATTATTTGAATTGGTTGTGAAGCCTCGACATGGTTGTAGGTGAGTAGGTTCATCACTATATGATTTATTCAAGCTAGAAAAAATCTTAATAATATTTTATTAAAAAATTCTCGGATGGGTGCTAACTAAATAAATACTGTTATACATTTTTCATAATATTTTAGATATGTCATGTATGTTTATTGTTTTATATTTACTTGGCATAATATATTATTCTTATAGTATACTAGTTAATTATGTTGTAATGCTAAATACAAAATAACATCATGTGGATGATGATAAAAATGAAACAAACATAAGAGGGAGTATCTCGACTTGTACCCGACAGTCTTGTATAGAGACAGAGGTAATGTGGTACTAGTACCTCTTAGGAATATCACTGAATTATAATTAGAGTGTGTCGTTACTGTACCCTAGATGACATCGTGAACCATTAGTGTTTGATTAGTGATGTTCTACCACCAGCACCTCCCGAGGCTACAAATCATAGATAGTTTAGATACTATGAGTGAGCTGAAGATTGGGCCAAATTAACTCCTATGTCATGTTAGACAAGAAAATAGAGTGAGTCTATACCCGGATATTGTTATCCACACATGTGATAGTTGGAAATCATCGTGATAGTCATGACATGGTTGGCAGGGATGAACCTTCTGTTAGGTGTGGAGATAGATAATGGAGTCTAAAAATAGCTATCACAGTTCTGAAAATAGTTGTTGCGCACTGTTGCTTGTTTTAGGTGTAACTTCTTCATCCAGCGACGAAATTAGATGATTCAATATGAATTAGAAAGATAAGAGAATTATCTATAACTTATCTATTCTTAGCATCTTCTAATTCGGGAGGCATCATGGCCTAAAAAAAATTGCTAGAACGTGAAGGGTATTTTAGGAAGGTTATTTCTAGATTTGTGCTATTTTTGGGTAGTTATTTTTTGTATAGGCCCGGGATATAAATATTAGAGATTTTTAAACTTAGATTACGGTTGAGAGAAGTACGAATTCATGCTAAAAGCTTATGTGAAAAATTCCTTGAAATTTCCTATAACTTGAGAGTTTGGTGGTAAAGGTTTTTTCACTGAGAGAGTTTTTTTTCAAAACTGCAGTGCTTTTTTTTTGTTATATTATTTCATTTAGTGGCATATCAGTGGTATCAGAGCCGAAGGTTCGGTAGGAGAATCGATTAAGGACTTAACTGGTTTCATATGTGAAGAAGACAGTGCTACAACAGCCTCTGATGGATGAATCAAAGGTACAGATTTGTCGGTTCGATGGAAGGAATTTTTGATTTTAGAAGATGTAAGTCAAGGCTTTGCTCTACCAAAAGGATCTAGAAGATGCCCTTAAAGAGAAGAAACCCGAGAATATCTAGATTAAAGAAGAATTGACCAAACTCAACCACAAGGCATTGAGCGTAATTCAACTTACGCTCTCAAAAGATGTTGCTTATAATGTTACTAGTAAGACGACGGTGTATGGAGTCATAAAGGCACTAGCCAATATATACGAGATGCCGACAACTCTCAACAAGGTGAACTTGGTGCGACGTTTTTTCAAATTGAGAATGTCAGATGGTATGACAGCAGCACAACATCTAAATGTGTTCCAGTCCATCACCACCAAACTGGAGACACTCAATTTTAACCTCGATAGAGAGATGAAAGTTGTCATCCTCTTGTCCTCACTACCTGATAATTGGTCGACAAACGTTGATGTGATTGGTGCCACAAAAGAAAAATTATCTTTTGAGGAAGTTCGTGACCGCCTTTTAAATGAGGATATCCGTAAACAAGAACGAATTGAGACCTCAGATGTAGCATTAAATATGGAGGATAGAGGTTGTAGATATCAACAGGGCAAGGGTTGAGGGCGATCTATGTCGAGGGTTAGAAGCAAATCCAAATCTCGTGGTGAGTTTAAGTGCTGGAAATATAGCAAGAGCGGTCGCATGAAAAGAGATTGTCCAAACTTGAAAAAGGATAAAAGGGGTGACCCATCAATTGCGAACACAACCATTGAAGATGGTGACTCTGATGATTGTCTTATGCTATATGTTGAAAGCCCTATTGAATCATGGATATAGATTCAGGTGCCTCATTCCATGCAACATCTAACAAATATAAGTTCCTTAACTTTAAATCTGGAAATTTTGGTAATGTGCACTTAGCTGATGGTAAACCCCTTAAGATTACTGGTATTGGTGATATCCAAATAAAATCCAGCAACAGATTTAAGTGGGTGTTGAGAAAAGTACGGTATGTGCCTGAGTTAACGAAGAACTTGATATCTATTGGACAATTAGATGTAGAAGGATATAAAACTATTTTTGATAATGACATATGGAGGATTATAAATGTCACGCCCCGACCCTACTGTCGGGTACGTGGCAACCGCCGTATGAGCCCAACGGACCCATACAAGGCATCAAGTGATACATACAATCCAAACACATTGTTTACACAGCGGAATATACAATCAAATATCTATCTCATCGATTCTAACACAGTCCCGATAAACCTACTACAATTCTATGATAACGATATCAATGAATAAAGATCAACTCATCGAAAAACTCATCTTCACCCACCGCCATGATCGATCATCTAACTCACCTGCACACACGGGGAAAAGTGGTGTGCTCAGCCTTGCGGCCTAGTGCGAAATTACGGCTCGAAACCGAATAAGGAATCCAAAGGCTAGGAGGATTAATCTAGGATGCCTTGGGTTTATTAATAGTCATTTTCATATAATACATGTGAAGCATATCATAAATGCTAAATAACTGTGTAAGCATATCTGACAGGTGTAGCACTAGATGTCACCTAAGCTGTCTCTAGTATTATGTCGTCAGTGTCACCGGAATGTCATCTACGGTGTACTATGTCTATCAGTCTCAAGACTCGGGCTACCAGCCTATGCTTAGTGAAATTCCCCCGTCGGGGACTTCCCATAAGCCCATCAGTGCCTTTTGTCTCTGTCTCTTCTTATGCCCGCTGCACTGATGTTGGCGGAGGTGACGGGTGACCCTTGATCACTCTCATCTGTCTCGCTAGTCGCCTACGATGCCTCCCCTAGCGAAACTGTCGTGCCCTTACATCCTCCCCGGACTCCGTAGGGGCAACGACGACTCGTGTAGTACTACAACACCATCCGAAGATGGGGTCACCATCAACAAGACCATCGACCACGGCTAGTCGATATAATACAACCCTAGGATCCGGACTACCCATCCGATCGTCTGCAGAACGTCAAGGATGGTAGCCGTGTGGTCTACGGATCCACTGTCCAAGGCTATGCGGAGGGATGTCACCGTCCCAATCCCCGAGCAGCGATGTCTGCCAAGAGGTGTGCAGACTAGCTGTCGCCGGAATGCTACTACCTCGGCGACATGTTTGCTAGGTTCTTGTTTTGGTTCGTCCCGGCTAGCCATCTCAGGACTATCACGGTGTCGCCTAGACGGCACACGTGCGGGTATGACTTTCTGGGTAGGGACTCACTCTGTATATCCAGTCTAACGTGACCTTGGAGTTTGTACAGTCCTTTCCCTACCAGCTCCCAGTATCTAAGCTATGCATAACCTCGGGAGTGGTACTCCCAGTATCTAAGCTATGCATAACCTCGGGAGTGGTGTGTGGCGGAGCATCACCATTCTGACCATCCGCGGTAAGCGGTGGTCAAACGGGGTCTGCAAGCAGTACCCCTTCCTGTCTGTTTTCTAGTGATGTCTCCTAAGAGTTTCTAACATGTCATTATTCTTATCGATACTGCATGGTGATAGTGCTAACATAGCATAGATAAATAGCAGAGCATGCATGACAAGATTCATAGACATGTTAAATAAGTAGCATGGTAGACATGACATATCATGCAGGTAAATAAAGTAAATCATACTAACATGCATATATAATCAATCATAGCATGCGTCTCATTTTTTTATTAAATTTAAGGCATCCGAGATGTTTCCTAAGAAAACCTCGGCAGGAAATCCCTAGCTTGAATAAATCCTATATTCAGTGAACCAACGCACCTGATAATGTAGTTGGGTCTTCTTCGGAACCAACCGTGTTATAAGTCGTACTTCCTTTAATCGTTTCGAGTAGATCTTCCTATTATAAATAAAGTCATATTTAGATATTTACTTTTATATGATTTATAATTAACTTTGTCGATAATGTGACAAGTCATCTTAGTTTCAACAAATCACTCCCTAATTCTATTTAACTATCACATCTAATGGATAATAAGGTGGAACCAAGCCACTGTATCCTAGTGATGACCTGCATTCGATTCCCTATTCTAACATAATTATTGTATTATCTCATTCACACATTAACAGAACACATTAAAATATTCTCTCATTCTCTCGAATCAACCCATATTCTCTCATTCTCTCGAATCAACCCAAAAAAAACAACCCAACAACAAAAAGAATAAAAACATAAACATTCAACCCAACCAACAAATAATATCAGTCAACAACAAACCATATAAACTCAGCTACAGCAAACCATGTAAATAACCATATAAACTCAGCATCTAACACATCAAATTCAACCCTAAAAACTCAGCAATAACACCATCGATTTAACCATAAAACGGCATCAACAACACCATCAAGCAAAATCCAGAATCCATAAGCAATGATCCATACTTCACCATCCTCCAACATTCACAGCACACATTACTAGTAAATCACCATTAATCATACCATTCAAATTCACACCTAGGTTCAATAGGTTCGGTTTGGGCAATATTAAGAGATGGTCAATAAGAATAGAGCATCAATACCAAAGAGGATTCACATGCATCATCAATTGATAACAAATGAGAGATGGGGAATCGACCTTAGGATGGTGCGGCCGATCTATGATTCGGTGAAGCTTCGGTGCTCAATTATCGATAGAGTCGTGGGGGTAATGTGAATTTAGGCGATCGGTTTCCCCCGACGAAGCAGCGGGGGCGAGATCAGATGCGAGGTCGAGTCGCGGCAATGGACGACAAATAGTTTGCCGCTGAGCTCTCGCCGAGAGAAGCTTGGAAGCGAAGGAAGGAGGTGCGGCGAGCTCAAATAAATGCTCCGATTACCAGGGGGGACGAACGATGCAGTGGACGGCGAAGTGTTCGCTGCTGGGCTCGCTGTGATACGAGAGACGCAGCAGCTGGGGATCACGCGGGTGAGGTTCGTCATCGAGCAGAGGACATGGCACTCGAATCGCAGCTGCAGCCGCCAATGGGTCGAAGGAGCAAGGTGAGATGCAGACGCCTTCGGATCGAGGAAGGAAGGCGACGCGATCGGAGGTGCTCGCAGCTGCAGTCGCCATCGGATCGAGGTAGAAGAGGTCGAAGAAGGAGGAGGAGGGCCTCGCCGCTGAGCTCGCAACGAGGAAGAATCCCGCCCCGCGTTCGAAGAGGAGAGGTCGTCAAATGGTTCACCGTCGCCGGATTTGAAGCGGGAGAGCAAAGGAGTCGCCGAAGGAGATGCAGAGGGGCATCGAGCTTGCAGCGGCGTGAAAAGGGGCGAAGGAGAAGGAGACGAAGGAAGAGGACGGGATTTGGGGGCGCGTTTCCTCCGGCTTAGGGCATGCGGTCGGCTCTTCTACGTGCCTTTCTCGTCGACCGGTTCAACTAGATCTATTCGGTCTGAGTTGGCCCGGTCCAAGGGTTGCACATGCCTAACATGTGAGGGGTTAACACTCACCTTCCACATATTTCCAGATTGATCCACAACTTCCATAATAATACAACCAAGTCCCTTGTACCTTAATAAAATTTCTAACTAGGTCCCTACAAACTTTTAATAAAATGCAAATAAGCCCTTGTTGATACAAAAATCAACTTAATATCATCATCTTGTTTCTAACTCAATTCCAAACCACTCTAAATAAAATAAAATTTTAACTTTATCCATACAAAATTTATAAATCCTAATTATATTCATTTTAATCCAAATTTATTTCGATTTCATTATTTGTCCTAATTCCACTCAAAAAAATTTCTATCCTATTTTTCTCAATTTAAACTTAAGAAATTTTTTATTTTTAATCATTTTTATTTTATTAATTAAACCACCTAAGGTGGGGGTTTACAATAAAAGGGCAATGATTGTGGCTAGAGGTATAAAAATATGATCTCTATATTTGACAGATAATAATAGAGATGTAGACATGATGTTAGGGGCAGCAACTGACTTGGAGTTGTGGCACAACCGGTTATGACACATGAGTTATAAAAACATGAAAGAACTAGTCAGCAGGGGTTTATTGCCAAGTATGAAAATGATTAAACCCAATTTTTGTGAGAATTGTGTGCTCGGAAAATAAAAGGTTTTTTGAAGAACAACCGTGAACTAAAAACTGAAAGGCTAAATTTGGTGCATACGGATATGTAGGGACCGGCACCGGTCCAATCTCTTGGAGGATCATGGTATTATGTCACCTTTATTGATGATGCGGCCGGAAAGTTATGAGTTTATTTTCTTAAACAAAAATCTGAGGTGTTTCAAGTGTTTAAGAGGTGGAAAGCCGAAGTTGAAAATGAAACTAATTTGTGGCTGAAAAGTCTAAGATCAGATAATGGTGGCAAATATGAAAATGCTGATAAGTTCAAGTTCTTTTGTGAGCAACAAGAAATAAAACATGTGCACACTATCCCTAATCGACCTCAACAAAACGAAGTTGCAGAGAGAATGAATCGTACATTAAATGAGCAAGCAAGAGCCATGCGGATTCATACGGGGCTGCCAATGACATTTTGGGCAGATGCGGATTCATGCGGGGCTGCCAAAAAATTTTCGGCAGATGCGATTAATACAACGGTGTATCTCATAAATTGAAGCCCAAAGATTTCTCTCAGTTACGGAATACCTAAAGAAAATTGGACAAATAAAAAGGTATCATACTCTTATTTAAGGGTCTTTGGATGTGTTGCTTATGTTCACATTGATTCTAAAAAAAGAGATAAATTAGACGTCAAAGCAAGAAAATTATTCTTATTGATTATGGATCTAATTACCTTGGTAGTTGATTTTGAGATGCACAAAATTACAAGGTCATTAAGTCTGGAGATACAACTTTTAAAGAAGAAGAGCTGTATTGATTTTGATTGGGACCTAAATATGATACAACTAGTGATGGTGCTAGAGTAAGTAACACACAAGAGCAAAATATTAAAAATTCTGAAAAGATCAACGAAACTAAATTTGTGGAGGTTCCGGTGGGTGATATGGTCTAGAAGCCTATAAACAAAACTAGAAATGCAGAGGAGAGGACTGAAGAACAAGACCAATCAGCAACTAAAATTGAAACTGAAACCACAGCGGAAATACGGGAAAATGAAGAAGGTGCATCAGACCCACAACAACAAAACCTGAGGAGATCTAGTCGAGTACCAAAAGCTCTAACCTGGTACTCTCCTTCCCTTCATTACTTGCTACTAATTGATGCAGGTGAACCAGAAAGTTATCAGGAGGCAATTGATACTAAGGGATCAGTTAAGTGAGAGCAAGCTATGCAAGAAGAGATTGACTCTCTTAAAAAGAATAATATATGAAAATTAACACAACTACCTGTAGGGAAGAAGGCTTTGTAAAATAAATGGATGTTTAGGATTAAAGATGAACCAGATGGAAGTCAGTGGTATAAAGCAAGATTAGAGATTAAAGAATTATTGCAGAAAGAAGGTGTTGATTATGCTAAAGTATTCTCACCTGTTGTTAAAATAACTACTATATGAATGGTACTTGGTATAATGGCTACTAAAAATTTGCATTTAGAGAAAATGGATGTGAAAACTGTATTTCTTCATGATGATTTGGAAGAGAAAATATACATGCAGTAGCCTGAAGGGTTTAAAGTGCCCGGAGGCACGGTCTAGTGTCCAAATTGAAGAATAGTTTATACAGTTTTAAGTAAGCCCCACGACAATGGTATAAAAGGTTTGACAATTTCATCAGTAATGAGGAGTTCAATCGAGGCGACTAAAATCATTGCTGCTATTTCAAGAAAGTTAATGAAAATATCTTAATATTGCTTTTGTATGTAGATGATATGTTGCTTATATGCTCTATAATGGAGGATATCAACGCACTTAAGAGGGGGCTGTCACAAGAATTCAAGATGAAGGATTTGGGGCCAACAAAATAAATCCTTGGTATGCAAATTATTCGAGACGAAGCAACAGGTTTTACATCCTTATCATAAGAAAAATACATCGAGAAGGTGCTAGAAAGATTTCGGATAGATGATGCCAAATCGAGAAGTACCCCGCTTGGTGCACAAGTCAAACTCTCGAAAGAGCAAATGTTAAAAACTGCAGAAAAAAAAAGCAAAAATGTCGAAAGTGCCATATGCTTTAGCTGTTGGTAGCCTCATGTACGCCATGGTATGTACTTAACTCGATATTGCTCATGCAGTAAGAGTTGTTAGTCAATTTATGGCTAATCCAAGACCTGAACATTGAGAGGTTGTTAAATGGATATTGAGGTACCTGAAGAATACATCTAACATGACTTTATGCTTTTGGCGAGGAGAAGTTGTGTTGCAGTGGTTCGTCGATGCAGATCTCAGTGGAGATGTTGAAGGAAGAAAAAGCACATCTAGTTATGTATTCACGATAAATGAGACAGCAGTAAGCTGGATGTCTAGACTGCAGAAATGTGTTGCACTTTCAACCACAGAAGCTGAATATATTGCAATCTCAGAGGCAGAAAAGTAATTGGTATGGTTGATGAAGTTTTTGAAAGAAATAGGCAAGGAATAAGGACAAGGAGTGCAATACACTGACAACTAAAGCGCTTTGTATCTTGCGAAGAATCCGGTGTTCCATTCAAGAACAAAACATGTTCAACTTTCTTACCACTATATTCGGGAGTTAATCAATGAGGGAACAGTTTCATTGAAGAAGATTCGTAGCTCAAAGAATCTTGCTGACATGATGATAAAAGTTATGCTTACTGATAAATTAAGGATGTGCAGTGCCTCAATCGGACTTGCTAACTAGGCAAGTGGGAGTCACTAAACTCAAGGAGGAATGCAAGAAGTTTTATCTCTAATGTGGTACCACCATTAGTCTCCAAGTGGGAGATTGTTAGGTGTGGAGACAGATGATAGAGTCTAAAAATAGTTATCACAGTTCTAAAAATAGTTGTTGCGCACTGCTGTTTGTTTTAGGTATAACTTCTTCATCCAGGGACGGAATTAGATGATTCAAGATGCGTTAGAAAGATAAGAGAATTATCTATAACTTATCTATCCTGGGCTTCTTCTAATTCGGGAGGCATAGTGGCCTAAACAAAATTTGCTAGAATGTGAAGGGTATTTCAAGAAGGTTATTTTTGGATTGGTGTTATTTTTGGGTAGTTATTTTTTGTATAGGCTCGGGATATAAATATTATAGATTTTTAAACTTAGATTGTGGTTGAGAGAAGTAGGAATTCCTGCTAAAAACTTAGGTGAAAAATTCCTTGAAATTTCTTGTAACTTGAGAGTTTGGTAGAAAGGTTTTTTTCCCTAGGAGGATTTTATTTTTTCAAAACTACTGTGCATTTTTCTTTTTGTTATATTATTTCATTTGGTGGCATATCAGAGACATATCACATTTTCGATAATTAGCAAGTATGTGGTCGAGCTACCACAACCCATTACGAGGATATGACGTTAAACTAAGACAACGTAGACCTCCTTCGAATTTGGAAGGTGATTTCCTTATACCTTGATAGTGGATCCATAGACCGCACGGCTGGCATCCTTAATGTTCTGCAAATGATTAGATGAGTAGTCCGGATTCTAGGATTATTATTATTTTAGTTAGTTGTGGCCGATCAGACTTTTATGATGGTGACTCTATCAACGGACAGTGTGACAGATGTCGTTGCCCCTACGGATTCAAGGAGGATGTATGGGTACGATGGTTCCGCTAGGAGAGGAACGGTCAGCGATCAGCGAGATAATTAAGAGTGATCATGGGTCACTCGTCCTCTCGGCTAATATCAATACAGTAAACATAGGTAGAGACATTGATTGTAGTGACACTGATGAGCTTAGGAAAGTCCTAAGCTAGGAAATTTCTTAAGCATAGGCTGGCAGCCCAAGTTATATGATATAAAAATAGAGATGTTATAGATATCTTATACTGATAACACTCACATAATGTGTAACCTAGGTATAAACATGGTTAGACAATATCGATAATATACTAAAAAGCTTATTGTGTGATAACTAATCTAACTAATGCATCCTTGAATGATTCCCTAGCCTTTAATTTCATCTGTAATTTCAATGTGTAATTTCACACTAGACCGCAAGGCTGAGCATATTGTGTTCAATATGTGTGTAGGTATAGTAGTGACGGTCAAGATCGTGGACGAATATTTTTATCCTCGGAGGTTGGCTATCATCCTCGCTTAGATTTTATTTATTTGTTGTCGAACATAACTTATAGAAAATTTATATGAGGACTGTACTAAGTGATTGTATTTAGTTATTGGCATTATCAACTACTCTTGATGTAGAGCTCAGATCCTATTATGCCTTGTATGAGTATGCGGACTCATGTGATGGTTGCCACGTGCTCGACAGATGAATCGAGGCGTGATATAAAGTATTTGTACAACCTTCCAGAAAAGAATTTATTCTGCAATATCTTAAAGATGGAGTCATTCTATATTAAGAAGATAGTACATGGAACTTGGTTGAATATCAAGAGAGAGATAGTGATCCTTTTTAGTATCAATAATTGAGATATTGAGTTATTATTTGTAAGGTCATCCATTTTGATTCTCTTTTCTTCTCAATTTAAGATTTTATTCTAAGAGCTGTCACGTCCCGACCCACCTGTCGGGCACGTGGCAACCGCCGCATGCCCTTGCAGACCCATTGTAAACCCCCACCTTAATAAATTAGATTTTTAGGGAAAAAAAAAAAATTTCCGGCCCGGTTCAACTGAACCGGCCAGCTGGCCGGTCCGAGTGAACCGGTCCGACCCGGTCCGAAGGGGTCGACGCGAGCGAGGAGAGCCGCGGGCTCTTCCCACTCGCGAGGCGCCCCTCCCTTCTTCCCCTTTCTCTTCTTCTTCTTCTTCTTCTTCTCCGTCTCCCTCACCCGCAGCAGGGCACGCCGGCGGCCCTCCCATTCGACGCCGTCGGCTGCCGTCGTTCGTCGGCGGCTGCCCGACTCCGTCGCCTGCCTCCTTCACTCTCGCGACGCCCCACCTCCTCTTCGACCGCAGCAGGGCGAGTGCAGGCGCTCGCCGCCCGTCGCCAGCGCCCGTCGTCCGTCGCACGTCGCCGGTGTCCGCCGTCGTTCGCTCTCCTTAGACCCCCACCGTGGCAAGGAGAGCGCGGCAGAGGTCCAGCGGCCACGCGCCTCCTCTTCCCCTGTTTCCGCCTGCTACCATCTCCTCTTCGCATCAGTTGCAGCCGACCGTCGCCCGTCCTTCGCGCCCACCGACGGCCGGTTGCTCGCCTTCGCGTCTGCCGTCCGCAGCCTCCTCGCCGCTGCCCGTTTCCGCCACGATGAGGGGAGCTCGGCGGAGGTCCCTTGCAGCCGCGCGACCCATTCCCCTGTTTGCGGAAATCGCTTCCGTCCGCAGCAGAGCAAAGGAGCTCCTCTCCTCCACCGCCCGCCGCTGGCTGCCGACCGCACTCAGGCGCCGCCCTCTCCTCTCCTTCGCGACGAAGGGACCTCAGCAGAGGCCTGCCATCGCCGCGCGCCATTCCCCCGCCTGCTGCCGCCGCTGCTCGTTCGACCCGCAGCAGAGCAGCCACCCACCGAGCCGCAGTTCGCTGTTCGCCTTCCTTCCGCCGTTCGTTCGTCGTCCCGCGCCCACATCACCGGCGCATCCTCTCCTCCGTCGCAGCTGGTGCTGACTCGCCCTCTGCGCATGCCCGCGAGCTGCCGTCGACCCTCGACGGCAATGCAGCAGGCGGCGATTTCCGCCGCCGCTGCTCGCTCGAACGCAGTACCACCGGCGAGCGGTGGAGCCTCGATTCCGCCCGCCTCGCCGGCCGAAGCTCCCTCCCCTTCTTCCCCACGCATTAGCAAGGTGAGGAGCTCCGTTTCCCCTCTGTTGTTGGGCGATTTCGCCCTCCGGCGAACTTGCCCTAAAAGTTCGCCGGCGACGCCACCCAAAAGATGGGTTTTTGGTGTTGATGGCCGGATTTTTGCGCAGGTAGTCGTCGGTTCCCACGTGCGTAGGCTTGCGGAGCTCGTCGTCTAGTTTGCCGTTGATTTCGCGAGCTCCGGCGAGGTGGCGGCTAGGGTTCCGGCGACGGTGCTACTATTCCGGCGGTGAATAGTGTTTCCGACGATGAATAGTGATTTCGACTAAGGTAGCTTTACTTTCCCCTAATCACGATTAGTAATTTATTTTAAGCATGTTAGTTGTAATTAAACATGTTTAGGATAAATTAGTGTTGTTAAAATGCTTAGATTAATTTAAACATGCTTAGTGTAAATCAACCAAGCTTAGTGGATTGATTAAGCAAGATAAATTAAGTTAAGAAAAATTAATGATTTAATTAAGTAGAGTTAGTGAATGGGTTGAGTTGAACCAGATTGGAGTTAGTTGGGTTGAATTCGAGTTAAGTTTGGGTTCGGGTTGAGTTAGTTGAAGTGAGCTGAATCAATTAAATTGAACCTGAGTCGGACTTGGATTTAGATGAGTTGGAGCTGACTCGATCGAATCGAACTGGCTAGGCTTGGGTCAGACTCAAATTAAGCCGAACGAATAGTGATTGGGTCCACCGCGTTGGCCGGGTCAACAGCGTTGACCGGGTCCACCGCGTTGGCCGGGTCAACAGCGTTGGCTGAGTCCACCGCGATGGCCGAGTCAACAGCGTTGACTGGATCCACCGTGTTCACCGGGTTGACCGGGTCAACTGTTGACCGTTGACCAGTCAAATAATAATAAAATAATAAAAATAATAAAAATAATTTAACTTTTCATGAGTATGATTAGGTGATTCAAAATGGCTAATTAATGTTTAATTGATCTAATTAAATATTGATTAGTGTTATTTGGGCCCTGAGATGACTTGGGCTAGATGAGGGGTTTAAATGTATAAATTTGATAGAATTTATCTAAGCTTAACTAAGTTAATTTAATTTGTAAAATGGAAATTTGGTTAATTAGTATCTGAATGATTAGGTTAGATTGATAAATTAATATTTAATTTACCATAGGGAAAAAGGAATTAAATTTGATTTTAAATAATTGTGTTAATTAGGATTTATCGCGGGTACGCGATCCGAGTAGTTCGACGGAGTGATTCGTTGTTACGCGGGTTGATTCTGAAGACCGGATCGCTAACCCAGGTGCGTTGGTTCTCCGATGGTAGGATTTATTCAAGCTAGGAAATTCCCGCTGGGGTTTTCTTAGGAACAATTCTTGGATGTCTTAAATATGTTAAAACATAATGCTTGATAAGATTTGACTTGATTTGCATGTTAGTTTAATTTACTTAACATGCATGATATACCATGATTTTCTTATTAAGTTTCTAATATGTTGTAGTATCATGTCAAGCATGTTAAATATTATTTCATTGTGTTTCTATGTTATGCTAGCATACCTACCATGCAGACATTGATAGTAAATAACGACATGTTAGAACCTTTGGCGATGTCACCGCCACTTAGACAGAAAATGGGGCCTTTTTCCATATGCCCCGGTTGACCGCCGCGTCCCGACGGTGATCAAACGGTGACGTCCCGTTAGGCGCCACTCCCGAGGTTGATGCATAGCGGAGCACTGGGAGCACCACTCCCGATGTTATGCATAGCTTATGACTGGGAGCTGGTAGGGTAAGGGACTGTACACACTCCATGGTCATGTTAGACTGGAAATATGGAGTGAGTCCTTACCCGAAACCTTCACCCGCGCGAGTGTCGTTGTAGGCGGCCTCGTGATAGTCCTGAGATGGTTAGCTAGGATGAACCCTACCATGGACTTGGCACCGACGAAGTCGAGGGCCACAACCCATCGTGCGGATGTGCGCCGATCTCGATAGACGTTGACGGCTATTGGACTGGGAAGGTGATTCCACATGCGACGCCTTGGACAGTGGATCCGTAGACCGCACGGCTATCACCCTTGACGTCTGCAGACGATCGGATGAGTAGTCCGGATCCTAGGGTGGTTATTCCGGCTAGCCGTGGCCGATGAGATTTAAGAGAGGTGACCCTGTCTACGGGCAGTGTGTAGTACTACATGGGTGTCGTGACCCCTACGGTATCCGGGGAGGATGTAAGGGCACGACGGTTTCGCTAGGGGAGGCATGGTTGGCGACTAGTGAAACAACAGGAGAGGGACTCTGGGTCATCCGACCTCTCTGCCAACATCAGTGCAGCGGGCATAGGTAGAGACAGAGACAGAAAGGCACTGATGGGCTTACTGATACTCTTAGCTAGGGTAGTCACTAAGCGTAGGCTGGCAGCCCGAGTTTATGAAACCTTAAAGTCTCGTCACGATGTAGGTGACAGACTGTTGATGTGGACACTAGATATCACGTAGGTGACATCTATTGAATTATACATCGGTATTGTATTTACGACGTCTGTTGCTCCCCATAAATTGATTTATACAAATCAAATGGGGACAGACTGTGGATGTTGACACTAGGCTTAACTTAGATGACATCTAGTGGCATGTACACCTTTGTTTATTTATTTATTTATTTATGTTATCTCAATATGAATTGTTTAAATTATATGACATGAAAGATGATGATTAACCACCAAAGACATCCTAGAATACTCCTCCTAGTCTTTGATTTCTTTATTTGGTAGAACCGTAATTTCGCACTAGGCCGCAAGGCTGAGCACACCACTTTTCCCCGTGTGTGCAGGTGTATTAGATGACTGCCCGAGTTATTCGATGAAGATGAGTCCGTCGACGGGTTTATATTTTTATTTATTTATTGTTACCTTTTTCCTAGAATTGTAGTAGGTTTATCGGGACTATGTTAGAAATGTTGAGTTAGATAATTAAATTGTAAATTCCGCTGCATATATGATGTATATGAATGGTATGTATCACTTGATGCCTTGTATGGGTCTGTCGGACTCATACGGCGGTTGCCACGTGGCCGACAGTTGGGTCGGGGCGTGACAACTTAAGTGGTATTAGAGCCTAGGTTTTTAAAGACCTGACCATTAAAGTGATATGAGAACCTTGGTTTGGATAACCTAGGAGATTAAGTTAAGTTTGAGGTTTTAAGGATTAAGATAACAGTCCCGATATAATATAGGATAAAGTGTGAGTCGGAAATATAGTAGTATATTTCCTTGGTAAGGAGTTTTTACTCCGGCGATAGTAATTTTCGTTAGGATAAATCTTTCCTAGACCGCTAATCGCCTTAATATATGAGATTATAAATTTATTAATCTCCGGACAATATATATTGGCTACGACCTCCACTACATTGGAGAAGAGATAGAAACTTAGATCAATAGGCTCAGATCTACGATCAAGTTTCATTTCTAAATGATCAAGTAAATTTATCCATGATCATATTAAGGTTACCTTGTTGGGTGCATCACAATCACCTCTTATACCAACATAGGTAGCTATCATCACTTTGATCTTAATAGTATTGATATCAAAATATCTCATACGATATCTTTATCATACTATTTGTATCCCATGACCCAGTTGGGGTACTGAGTTTGAATGAATCTATCAATATTCGATTTTATCCGCTCTGATTCGAGCACGTGCTTCTGAGTTGGACTCTTAGGCATAGAAGCACCAGATACACTCTCACATCTGTACTCTCATGCTAGATAGCTGAGGTATCAGGTGGTCTATCAGAATTGTTAAATTGTGGATTATCTGTAAATCTTACTATCAGTTCATATGTTACAATCTAGTTAAACAATTAGTACATTATCATATTATTCTGTGGACCTTCCTACTTGAGTTAGCACATGTGTTATTATATGACATTTGAGCACGTGTGATATTGTTAACTCTTGCTTATATCGCGGGTTATAATTATCTTATCAGATTGTGAAATCTGATGTTATACAACACACCACTCCCGAGGTTATACATAGCTTAGATACTGGGAGCACCACTCCCGAGGCAATATATAGCTTAGATACTGGGAGCTGGTAGGGAAATGGACTGTACAAACTCTAAGGTCATATTAGACCAGAAATATAGAGCAAGTCCCTACCCGAAAATTTATACCCGCACGAATGTCGTTTAGGCGACCCCGTGATAGTTCTGAGATGGTTAGTGATGATGAGCCCTACCATTGACTTGGCATCGATGGAATCGAGATTGCCACAGCCCATTGTGCGGATGTGCGTCTATCTCGGTCGACGTTGACTGCTATTGGACTGGAAATATGATTCCCTATGCGAAGCCTTGGACAGTGGATCCGTAGACCACACGACTATCATCCCGGACGTTCTGCAGACAGTTGGATGAGTAGTCCGGATTCTAAGGTTATTTTATCGATTAGCCGTGGCCAATTTGTCTTGTTGATGGTGACCTTGTCTTCGGGCAGTGTGTAGTACTACACGAGTCGTCATTGCCCCTACGGAGTCCGGGGAGGATGTAAGGGCACGGCAGTTTCGCTAGGGGAGGCATCGATGGGCAACTAGCGAGACAGTGGAAAGTGATCAAGGGTCACCCGTCCTCTCCGCCAACATCAGTGCAGCGGGCATAGGTAGAGACAGAGACAGAAAGGCACTGATGGGCTTACTGATGCCCTTGGCTCGGATATTCATTAAGCATAGGCTGGCAGCCCGAGTCTTAAAACTTCAAAGTCTTATTATAACGTAGGTGACATATGTCGATGATATTGACACAAGATACAAAAGACACAACTTAGGTGATATCTAGTGAATTACATGTCTATGTTTATTTATGCTGCTTTACTGCTTTCTATAAACTGATTTACACAAATTAAATGAAAAATGATGATTAATAACCCAAGGCATCCTAGAATATTCCTCCTAGCCTTTGATTTCCTTATTCGGTTTAGAACTGTAATTTTGTACTAGGCCGCAAGGCTGAGCACACCGCGTTCAATGTGTGTGTGGGTTGTTAGATGACTGTCCGAGATATTGGATGAAGATGAGGGATATCGATGGAGTTAGTTTTATTTATTGACGTTGTTATTATAGAACTGTAGTAGGTATATCGGGACTGTGTTAATAGAGTTATATAAGTGATTTAATTGTATATTCCGCTGTGTTGATTATGTGTACGGACGATATTTATTACCAAATGCCTTGTATGGATCCTTTGGGCTCATACGGCAGTTTCCACGTGTTCGACAGGTGGGTCGGGGCATGACACCATGCCTCCCCTAATGAAACCGTCGTATCCGTACATCCTCAGACAGGGTAGGGGCAACGACACCTGTGTAGTACTATACACTGTCCGCAGACAGGATCATCATCACAACAGTTTAATCGGCCACTGCTGGCTGAAATAGTCACCTTTCCAACTCAAAAGAGGTCTACCTTGGCCAAGTTAACGTCATATCCTCACAATGGTCTATGGTAATTTGACCACGTACCTGCTAAATCATAGGACAGGTTCATCCCTGTCAACCATCTTAGGACTATCACGGTGATGCTCTATCATCACACGTGCGGGTAACGGTATTCAGGTATGGACCCACTCCATTTTTAGTTTACCATGACCTAGGAGTTAATCTAGTCCAACCCTCAGCTCAAATGTGATGTAATATGATAAACTTAAGAGGTTGAAGTACAAGTTTGTAACATAGATCCGAATAAGAATGTATAACAGTGATACTCACATCAGAAATGGATTTAGTATTAGCAACAAGAAGGTATGGTATCAATAAACATCCCACAACCTTTATTCATGGGAATTCACTCTTCACGGGAGTGCACTCCTATAGAGTAAGGGAAGGAAATATAAATTATCAAGGGAGATTATTCATCAGAGAGTGTCTATGTTTAGAAGAAAGGGATAAGGAAATTGAAATTATCAAGGTTCAAAATGTAGGTAAGGTATAATTTCAGCATTGTTATTCATATATACGCATAGTACTTATCATGCTGAAGAATGAGACCTAGACTTACAACGGGGGGATTATAAATCAAAGGTAAGGGAAAAGAACGGATATATATTCTGCTGTTATCACAGACATAAAAGATTCAAGTAGAAAGATGAATAATTTTCAACTCAAGAGTATCAAATTTTTGGTACACTAACTTTTCAAGCTTTAGTAAATTTTGGAAGGTCATAACCTCCCTTATAGAGATCAGATTAAGCTAAAATTTTGAGAATAATTTTTGATATCAGTGAAGAAGGTGTCTGCAAAATTTTATAGGAAATTGACACCCAGAGAGCTCAGGGTGATTAAATCTCTGAGACAAGATAAATCTGGAATTTAATTTGTCCAGGTTTATGAAACTCTACTATAGTGATTTATACATCTCATCATCCATGGTTTTAGCTCACTCTTCAGTTGTGTATGGGAGTTGTGGTTTAGATTTTTGAGATAGGAATGGTGTTGTTAAGTGAGAAATATAGTAAGGGTCTTTAATGGAGGATAAGGGTGCAATTTGGATTTAGCTTTAATATCACTTGGAATATTCAAAATTGGAAAACAAAGTTGGTTTATTTCTCACACATTGGTCTGGTACAGTAGGTATGCTTATCTAGGATTGAGTAAAAAGGTATTCAATAATCAACATTGAGGATATACAAGTATATGAACAAGAGATTCATTCTCTTAATTTAACGTGCTGAAAATGTTAAACTTCCAGCATTAGGATTTCATTGAACTTACTTGCAACTCTTACTAGATTGCTCGATAACTTGAAGTTATAGATTGTATTTGGAATATTTCTTGAAAGAGTCAAGAGTATCACTCAAAAGATTTTAGAAGATGACAAAGATTAGGAAGCAAAATATACTAAGGATGAATGGTTGAATATCAAAGGAAGGAAATTGAGTTCTTTTAGTGTCAGAGATGGAACCACTTTTTGAATACACCCAAGAATACTCAACGAAAGGATGGTTAGTATTTTGCGAATGGTCAGCATTTGAAGAATGGTCACCGCTAAAGATTTTTAGAAAAGGGTTGAAGCATATCAATGACTGATAATGATGGAATAGATCTTCTTTTCATCTATATATGCCGAATATAGTTCATGGGTATCAAGACTTTGGTTTCTCTTAGTTTAAGGAAGAAGAACTACATTGCATAGTATAGTCCCTGTGCTATGAAAGTATGTGATATCTATTCATATAAGACTGTCAGATAGGGCTAAAGGAATAAGATTGAAGTAAGATGGTAGATACACCCCAATAGTACCAACTAGTTCATGTGATACTGATGATTTTGGGGTTTATTTGACTCCCGAGGTCAATACCCTAAGATCACCAAAATGTTGAATAATAGATGATATTGATTTGTAATTATGATTCAAGAGTAAGGGATGATAAAAATCAATAAAATCTAGGGGAATGAAACTCTACAATTTAACTATGTTCTTCAACTAAGTTCTAAATATATAGAGAAAGAAAGATTATTCTTACACTTTGGTTTTGATTAGGATGTGATAGGAAAATAATTTGAGAGAATCTCTATCCTTCTTCTCAGCCCCAACTAGATGAAATGATATTTTCAATTCTGCAATAAGGATCAAATTTAAATATCCAAGGCTGTATAAGGTATTAATATTTAAATTTCTAATAAATCCTATGTCATACCAATGGGTAGATGACTCCTCTATTTAGCAATAAGGAAGGAAAAATAGTTGTCGTAACCCAAGACTATTAAATGCTCAGTTTGGGTAGGAGTCACACCGTGATAACTTAGGCACTAAATCAAGAAGGAATTTGTGATCTTTAGCTAGAGTGGTGGATCAGTCAATATTATGTGGACAAATAAGATCATATGTTCAATAGATGAGTGAGATCAACTGAAATCAAGGCAACTTAGTTGCTAAATAAATGAGGAAAATAATTTTACATAATTTCAGTGGATTATCCAACATAAATCATCAACCAGTAATAAGCATAGAACCCCAACAACAAGTTCTCTATAGTCTCATATGGAAGTCTCTAAATGTCTAGATTTTCCTTGGTCAAGTTTTTAGCAATCACAATACAATTCAAGCACAATCAATATAACCCTAAAACACACAATAACAAGTTACTTACTAACATCAACCAATACAAATATAGAATATCATCAAGTAAGAACATAAAACACAACATAACCAAGTAAAGGGTAACATAGGTATGAAAAGGGATAAATCTCCATATATCCCTAAAAGCTCTCTTTACCCCGTCAAAGTTGTCTCACATGAGTACTTAGGCCTATAGTGTTTCTGAAGTCTTATCCTTACTTTTAATGTCATCTTTTTAAACTTATGCTCTGATACCACTTTAATTATCACGCCCCAATTCCACCTTTGGACACGTGACAACTGCCGTATAAGATGTACTTCAACACCACAACTTATACAAGACTAAAAAGTATCACAAAGTACTATAATTTTATTAATTAAACATAGCAGAAATAAATACATTTGACAATTTAACCATCACTATCATTTTAAATCTGTATCTAGGTTGCCAAATTGATATTGTTCACCAAGCTAGGTTCTCCCTCACTCCCGACTAAAGATCCATCTTTAACCTGTGTAACAGGAAAAAATGTGCACATCTGAGTCGCGAGACTCAGTGAGGCTACAGAGAGAGCACCCTAAAATAATGAATTTAGGGTATTGTACAAACCAACAAGAAATTTCATCCACTAAATCACATATTAATTCAACATGTCAATAAAATATCACACATTAATATCACATATCAACAAGGTATTACCAAACAGCAAATATGGAACATCATAACCATGATCATACTAAAGTATATGACAGAATATGATCATAACAGTGTTATTAAACTAAAGATGTTATATCACTTTAATTAACCTATCATCATTTATCCATTCTACACCTAAGTCAGTCGACCTATGTTCAAGGTAAATCCCTTGTCAGAGATTACCCCAAACTCGTCAGTGTTAACTCTTTGTCTCTGTCCTATATGCCTGTACACTGACGTTGGCAGAAGGAGCTGGTGATCATGGCACCCTTTTTAACATAAACACAAGTACCATTACAGCGTTGTAATTCTGCCCCATGGCAGGATCACCATACACATAACAAATCAAATTCATCTCCAGCCTCGCTAGCTGAGATCCATTGAATACGATACCAATGAACTTGGACTGCTCAGGGACTCACATCCATTGAGCATGCCAGTGTCAATCAGGTTCCCAAGCCTCAGTAGCACATGGGATGATACTGTTCCTAGTACACACTCTACCTTGTATAACACAATAAAGTTGAGTTCTGCACCGAAGTGAGATATCGGCTACACTAAGGTATTAGTGACTTAGGTCAACCGAACTTATATTTCTACCTTACTAGAACATGGCTCCTCACCACATGTTGGCACATACCAATCTAAGAACCACACATATTGTAAACCCCTACCCCTTTATTGAAAAAAAAAATTTAATCGGTCTGGTTCAACTGAACCGGCCAGCCGGCCGGTCCAGATGAACCGGCTCAGACCCGGTTCGAAGGAGGGCTCGCGGGTGAGAAGAGCCGAAAGCTCTTCTCCCTCGCGTCGCCCCCTGCCTTCGTCGCGAGGGCGTCTCGCTTCCGTCCGCAGCAGAGCGGAGGAGCCCCTCTCCTCCGCCGCCAGCTGCTGGCCGCCGACCGCACTCCGGCGCCGCCCTCTCCTCTCCGCCGTGACGAAGAAACCTCAGCGGAGGTCTGCCATCACCGCGCGCCTCTCCTCCGCCTACTGCCATCTCCTCTTCGCGTCTGCTGCAACCGCTCCTTCGTGAGGCCACCTCCCTCGTCCACGGCAGAGCAGTGCCGACACCCACATTTCTGCCATCGGTCGCTGCCCACCGTCCGTCAGCTGCCGCCCGTTCCCGTCGTCCCCTAGCGCACACTCCCCGGCAGAAAGGGGAGCTCGGTGATGCCCCCTCCTTCCTCGTCTTCGCGATCACCCGCAGCAGGGCAACTGCCCACCGTCCGCCCGCCGTCTCGCTCCTAAACTGCCGATGAATCGCCTCCTCCGCTGTAGTTGGAGTCACTCGCCCTCTCCGCACCCTCGCGAGCCTTCCATCAGCCCCGACGCCAACGCAGCAGGCAGCGATTTCCGCCGCCGCTGCTCGCTCGACCACAACACCTCCGGCGAGGGGCAGAGCCGCGAATCCGCCCGCCTCGCCGGCCGAAACCTCCTCGTCTTCTTCCCCACACGTCCGCGAGGTGAGCAGCTCCGTTTCCCCCCTGTAAATGGGTGGATTCGCCCTCCGGCGAACTCGCCCAAGAGTTCGCAGGCGATGCCCACCGAGAGCTCCCTTTTTAGCATTGATGGCCTGATTTTTCGCAGGCCATCGTTGATTTCCACGCGTGCGAAGTGTTGCAGAGCTCGTCGTCTGGCCGGCCGTCGATTTTGCGAACTCCGGCGATGTGGCGGCTAGGGTTCCGGCGACCGGCGGTGAGGTTTTCCGGCGATGAAGGGAATCGGCTGAGGTATCCCTCATTTTCTCCTTAATCATGATTAATGGATTAATTAAACATGTTTAGTGTAAGTTAAGCAAGATTAGTGATTTAATTAAGTGAGATTTGTAAATGGGTTGGGTTGAACCAAATTGAAGTTTATTTGGGTTGGATTTGAATTGAATCTGGGTTCAGGTTGGGTTAAGTTGGGTGAGCTGAATCAATTAATTAGATTGGGTTGGAGCAAAATTAGTTAATTGAAATCAGTTTGAGCTCGAGTCAAACCAAATTAGATTGGGCTGGCTAGACCGGATCCAATTAAACTAGACCGGATCCGAGTCGAACCAAATTAAATTAAACCGAACCTGAGTCGAACCAAATTAAATCGAACCGAACCGGTCAGCATTGACCGGGTCAACAGATGACCGGACCGGTCAGCATTGACCGGGTCAACCGTTAACCGTTGACCAGTCAAAAATAATAAAATAATAAAATAATAAAAATAAAAATGATTTAATTTTTCATGGGTATGATTAGGAGATTTAAAATAATTAATTAAGATTTAATTAATCTAATTAAGTGTTGATAGGTGTTATTTGGGCCCTTGGGTGACTTGGGCTAGATGATGGGTTTAAATAGATATAAATTTGATAGAATTTATTTAAGCTTAATTAAATTAATTTAACATGATAATTAGTTTAAATAGTAAAATTTAAAATTTGATTAATTAAGATTTAATTAGATAGAATTAATTATCAACTTGTAGGCTTAGTTTGAGTTAATTAAATGTAGTAATTACCTTAATTAAATTATTGATAGATTATTTGGACTAAAATGTAGGTATGGACCCAATGGGTAAATATGGGCTTACTAATTAAGTATGTGTCCCTAAATTAAATATGAGGTCGTAAATTTAAATGTAGGCTTATTAAGCGATAATTAATTAGGATAATTGTGTAAGTTAGATTGATAAATTTATATTTGCTTTACTTTAGGGAAAATTAAATTAAATTTTATTTTAAATAATTGTGTTATTAGGATTTTTGCGGGTACGCGATTCGCGTAGTTCGTCGCAGTGATTCATTTCTACGCGGGTTGGTTCTAAAGAGCAGATCGCTAACCCAGGTGCGTTGGTTCATCGATGTAGGATTTATTCAAGCTAGGGAATTCCCGCTGGGGTCTTCTTATGAATAATTCTTAGATGTCTTAAATATAATAAAATATAATGCTTGATAAGATTTGATATGTCTGCATGTTAGTTTAATTTATTTATGTCTAACATATATGATATACCATGATTACCATGCTAAGTTTTAAATTATCGTTATATCTTGTCGTGCATGTTATATATTATATTATTATTTTTCTATGTTATGTTAGCACAACCACCATACAGACATAGAAAATAAATAACGACATATTAGAACCCCTTGGCGACGTCACCGCTACTTAGACAGAAAGGGACATTTCCCATATGCTCCGGTTGATCGCCGCGTACCGACTGTGGTCAAACGGTGACGTCCCACTTCGCACCACTCCCGAGGCTATACATAGCTTAGATACTGGGAGTACCACTCCCGAGGCTATACATAGCTTAGATACTGGGAGCTGGTAGGGAAATGGACCGTACGAACTCCATGGTCGTACTAGACCGAAAATGTGGAGTGGGTCCCTACCCGAAAACTTATACCCGCACGGATGTCGTTTAGGCGACCCCGTGATAGTCCTGAGATGGCTAGCGAGGATGAGCCCTACCATGAACTTGGCACCGACGGAGTCGAGGTTGCCACAGCCCATCGTGCGGATGTGCGTCAATCTCGGTCGACATCGACTGCTATTGGACTGGGAAGGTGATTCCCTATGCGACGCCTTGGACAGTGGATCTATAGACCATGCGGCTATCATCCTGGACGTTCTGCAGACAGTCGGATGAGTAATCCGGATCCTAGGGTTATTTTTATCGGTTAGTCGTGGCCGATTAGTCTTGTTGATGGTGGTCTTATCTTCGAGTAGTGTTGTAGTACTACACGAGTCGTCGTTGCCCCTACGGAGTTCGGGGAGGATGTAAGGGCACGGCAGTTTCACTAGGGAAGCATTGAGGGTAACTAGCGAGACAGTGGAGAGTGATTAAGGGTCACCCGTCCTCTCCGCCAACATCAGTGCAGCGGGCATAGGTAGAGACAGAGACAGAAAGGCACTGATGGGCTTACTGATGCCCTTAGCTCGGGTATTCATTAAGCATAGGCTGGCAGCCCGAGTCTTGAAACTTCAAAGTCTTATTATAACATAGGTGACATATGTGGATGATATTGACACTAGATACAAAAGATACAACTTAGATGATATCTAGTGAATTACATGTCTATGTTTATTTATGCTGCTTTACTACTTTCTATAAACTGATTTACACAAATTAAATGAAAAATAATGATTAATAATCCAAGGCATCCTAGAATACTCATCCTAGCCTTTGATTTCCTTATTCGGTTTAGAGCTGTAATTTTGCACTAGGCCGCAAGGCTGAGCACACCGCGTTCAATGTGTGTGCAGGTTGTTAGATGACTGTCCGAGATATTGGATGAATATGAGGGCCCTTGATGGATCTAGTTTTATTTATTGATGTTATTATAGAATTGTAGTAGGTATATCAGGATTGTATTAGTAGAGATTCATAGATAAATAAATTGTATATTCCCCTGTGTTGTGTATGTGTATGGACGACATTTATTACCTAATGCCTTGTATGGGTCCTTTGGGCTCATACGGCGGTTGCCACGTGTTCGACAGGTGGGTCGGGGCGTGATACATCTTCTCCTAGGTTATCATAACCTTAAGATGTTCAGAGTTCTTATTCACATAATAATTTAGATCACTTTAGGTGTTTATCATAACATGAACCTAAAGTATCTCAAGTCTTATCTCATGTCCATATGTTTTATGTTCTTGCTAAGTGTCTCTACATCTCTAGCAACATGAACATATTACATAATCAACATGACATTAGCGTAAAAATATCAATAACATGCGTGTAATAGCATCATACATATACTAGCATGATATAACCTTCAAACTCATAATTAAGAGCATGCATATTATAACATCACACATGAACTAGCATGATATAACTTTCAAACTTATATCAAGAGCATGTATACAGTAACAACATGCATGAACTAGCATGATATAACTTCCAATAATTCACATGCTAATTAAATATGTAACAAAGTACATGTATCACTTATTAGCATATACAATAATTAACAACTACTCTTAGGACTCAGCATCTGTATTAGGCCAAATTAAATTGAAACCATAAACCCTCACCTGAGTCTCAAGCAGATCTTTAAACAAGAATCACAGCTTGGCCGTGATCCTTAAGAGTAAGCAAGCAATGCAGTCAATAACTCAAGCAAGCAACGCAATTCCTCTCTACTTCGACACAAATCACAGCCATACAAATCACAGCTTGACTGTGATTTATCAAGCAATAACACAGCAACACAATCTCCTAAAATAAATTAAAAATAAGTAAACAAACATGCATAAATAACACAACTCAAACAATCCTCTTAACTACCCCAACTACTCACAACACATATCAAATTTTTAGTTAATTTTTTTAAATCCATTAAATCATTTAACAATTTAAATAAATACATCCGTCATAATTATACATCACACCAACCCTAGCTACACATGTAAAATATGTTTACATTTAAATTATACAGTAAGAACCCAAATTAAATTTATATTTGCACAATTACATCATTCTAGCAATTTGATCTACTATACCACCTTAATTAATCTAAAAATAATTTTAATAGTTATGTGAAAATCCAATCACTGTATATAAATATATTAAGTCACAATTTCTTTAATTTTATTAAATAGTAAACTAAGTAATCTAATTATATAATTTAATTATAATATAAAATTTATAAATTCTGCAAAAATATCAATTAAATCATTTTAATTCTGTTGTCGGGCTATGCTAGGCATGGCAAGACCACAACCCACAACCCATTGTATGGGTAAATTTGATATTGGAGGTGTGAAGGATGACACTATCTCTTAAAGAAAAATAGAGTTTACACAAACTCAATTAATTGGTTTAGCTCAACTAGTTACTTAACCCATTAACTAATCCACTTAATTAATTATTAACTAAGCTTAGCTTAATTAATCATTAAATAATCATGCTTAAGGATATTTCTTTGAATAAAAGGGGGCAAAGCGAGTAATACCTCCTCGTGTGGTTGCTTTCTCCAGCTCCGGTAAGAGCACTCCCCTGACTCCGGCGAGGGTTCATCGGGGTCCTCGAAGGTGGTGGCGGCAGTTCTCCGGCACCAGCGACGGCGGCGAGGCGGAGCGAGGAGTTGACGCCGTGGGATAAAGGAACGGCGAAGGGAAAAGAGGTCGTTTTCCATCTCCATGCTCATCACACGGCCGGAGGTCACCGCGACGATGTCCGGCGGTAGCAGAGAAGGAGGTGAGTTTGACGGCGATGTTGTCGACGACATGGCTGCACAGTTGAACGCCGACGATCGTTCATGCGCAAAGAGGGCGACGTCGGCAGCAACAGAGATAGAGGGTAGGGCAGCCACTTTGATGGGAGTTTGCGAGCTCCGTGGATGGTGAAGCTCGAAGGAAAGGGATCGACGACGAGGGAAAATCGGTGAGGCGCACGGAGAGGGTGCGGCGATAATGGGGTCTACCTGGTGTTGGAGAAATCGCCAACTGGGGCATGCGATTTGGGGCACTCTGCTCGTGCCCCTATTCCTATCCACGAGCAGGGGAAGGCGGAGCTGCCTTTCGTGATCTCTGACGGTGGTGGGAAGGAGAAGAGGATGATGGATGAGGCATTGGTGAGTTCTTTGGAAGTCCTCCACAGCTCCAGCGCATGGATCACAGGAGGGAACGGACGCTAGGGCCGAGCTGCAGGTGTGGCCGCATTCATGGCCGTGGGAAGATGACGAATGCGTCGGAAACTTCGCGAGGTGGAAGAGGAAACGTCGTCGGCCTCCCTTCAGTGAGTTGGCTAGCGGCATCGAACGAGGCTGAGGAAGGCGATAAGAGCAGAAGCAGTAGGTACGAAGGGGAAGGCGGAAGGTATGGGCAGCACACGTGAGGGATGGAGCGTACAGTTCTCTTCTCTCCCTTTTTTTATTTTTTATTCCCTCAATGAGTGAGGGGTTTATAAGAGCTCCCTAACATGAAGAGCAATGATAACTAAGATGATGGGAGTGGACATAATAGATTGATAGCTTTATCCTCTTATTAGATCTTGATATTCATGTCCACAATGTATATGATGAACATTTTGAAAAAAAGTAGTTTTTATTTTAAAGTAAATTTGCACGTGAGCATTTTTTATTTGTATAAATACTCTAACTTACTCTAAAGTTTTATCATTGAATCTCTATGAAGTACCTATCGAAGCGCATTCATATTAACTTTAGGGTCAGAGGGTTCATTTTTTTAAATGCTGTGAAGGTTTTATCTTGCTAGGATATATTTTATTTTAACTTGCCAAAAAATAAAATAAAGGAAATCAAGACAGCACCTTAGAGAAGATATCTCAATATCTTAAATCTTGACACTAAAATAAATCTTTATCTCTCTCAAACTCAAATAAATCTTTATCTCTCTCGAACTCAATTCTAAACTCTCAACTTTTTTCCTCTACTCTAATAGTTTTTGCTCTCTTCGCTAAGAGGCATCTACTAAGGGCTACTTATATTGGAAAAAAAAAACCCTAACTTATAACTTACTGGAGATATGGATTACTCATTACAGATAAATATGAACCACATTAAGTATTATTCATATATTTAATCATTAGATTTTAAATCAAAACTAGCATTAAATCGCTGCTTTTAAAAGTTCATTTATTAACGAGGCAAATATCTCATCGCAACACAATCGATTCAAATATCTCAAAATATTATTTTGAACTGACACCCTATTATTTATAAATCATGGATATAGTTCCTGAAATATACTTTAAAATAATTTTACTTTTTTTAAAATTTACTAATTCTTAGACCGAGATCGATACACACTTTATATAAATAAATATAACTATAAAAATACATTAATTATATGCTTAATGAACTGTATTTTTTAAAGGTTTGATAATTATATTATGAGTTTTTCTAACAAAAATAATCTAACAGCTTCAGAGTAAATCTATTTCGAATTATAGCAGCCTTCTTTGGATTCGCATCACTTACATGATTTGCTAAAAAAAAAAGAGTTAATATATCTACCTTCTAATTACCACTTCGTATCTACAACCACCTGCAATTATTGCCTGCTCTCGATCGGACGACTAATGCACATATATATCTCTTGTACTCATCGTCGTCGTCGTCGACATAGCTATACGTATATATATACGTCGCATGCACACTAATGAATTAGCTACAGTAGATCGGGGCCGGCAGGTTTAGAATTATCCGGTGGAGTCCGCTCCCTGGGAGGACTGTCCGGGATATGCGTCGTCGTCGTCATCACCCTCGCCTGCTGTTTCACCACCAGCGTCGACACCCCGCCGCTGAAGTCCGTCGACGTGAGGAGGTCGCCGATGATCCCCAGCTCCGGGTACTCACTCCAGGTCGACAGCCCCGCCGTCAGCGATGACTCGTTCCCCTCTCTCCGCCCCACGATGAGCAGGCCGAACTCGGGGCTCATCCTGCGGATGACCGCCACCGTCTCCTCCCCGTCCTTGACCTCCTCCTCCACATACGCCACCCGCCTGCCGTCCACCTTCTCGTGCTGGAACTGCATCAGCATCCTCTCGTCGATCTTCTCCTCCCGCCCTTCCTGCTGCCACTCCCTCGGCGGGAGGAACCGCACCACCGTCAGGCGGACGTTCGTGCGGTCCGCCATGCGCATGCCGTAGGCAAGCGCCTCCCGGTCGTCGGGCCCGCCGAAGAAGTAGACCGCCGCGTGGTGCAGCGTGGACCCGAGGCCGGAGAGCTGGTTGTCGATGAGGATGCCGATGGAGCAAGGAGCGTAGCGGAGGACGTTGATGTTGACGGACCGGATGGAGGAGTTGGAGGCGATGTTGCCGGCGTTGTCGACGTACCTGTGGAAGGGGAGGATGACGATGGTGACCTTCTTGTCCAGCGAGAGGGAGCAGATGTCGTCGTGCATCGTGTTGTACGGGGACATGCAGATGAAGGGGAGGACATAGGCGTGGCCGGGGTCGTACTGCTCCTGGAACAAGCTCTGGAAGGCGTTGACGATGTGGTCGGAGTCGGAGAGGGTGGTGGCGTTGGCGGAGGACGAGGACCTGCCCCTGTGCTTGTAAGGGATGATGACGGCGTTAGCTCGGCCGATGAGCTGGTTGAGGTGGAGGAGGTAGACGCAGATGGGGGACTCGGCGCAAGGGCCGGAGGCCTTGAGCACGGCCAGGATGGGGTTCACGTTGTGCTGGTCGTAGACGCAGGCGAGGAGGCGGAGCTCGTCCGTCGGCTTAGCTTGCTCCAGCGTCCGGCACTTGTAGGACACGTACCGATCCTCTGGCCGGTACATGTATTTTATCAAGGGGGCGGTGACCGCACTCACGAGGACTAGGGTCAGGATCAACACGGAGTAGTTCTCGAAATCGATCACCTGTGCCCATGTCGATCGATCAAATTCATATACGTATACATATATCTGTATGTGTGTGTGTGTATATATACACGCACCCTGTCCTGCTGCCAGTAGATGGCAGCAGACACTTCGTGAATGCCCTTGCAGATCATCATGAGGCCGACGGTGATGGCGTCCCGAGGCGACATCTTGCAGTAGATGCACGGGAAAAGGGAGCCGACGAACTTGGCCAGCACGCACAGGAGGAGGAACATCTCCACCCATATCCAGTTGCTGACTTTGAACATGTTCTCGAAGTTGACCCTCGCCCCGGCCGTGGCGAAGAACATGGGAAGCAAGAACGGCATGACGATGCTGTCCATGCGCTGCGCCAGCGTGGTGCCCAAGGGCTCGCCCTCCGGCAGCACCAGCCCGAAGAAGAAGGCTCCCGTCGTGAGGTCGAGGCCGATGGTCTTGGTCACCAGCCCGCAAGCCAGCGCCATCACGATCACCGCCACCAGGCTCCCCTCTCCCAGCGGTTCCCCCTCCGGCGTCCGCCTCACGAGGTGGATCACGATCGGCTTGAGTATGAAGAGGATGATCAGCGTCAGGGCCAAGAAGTAGCACCCCGCCTCCAGCCCCTTGAGCGGGGAGCCGACCTTGGTGCACAGCCTGAAGATGGTGATGAAGACGTCGCCGACCAGGTGGAGGACGTTGGAGATGAGGGAGGCGGACATGGTGAGGCGACCGAGCTTCGAGCTGAGGAGGTTGAGCTCGCCGAGGGTGGTGGAGAGGACGACGAAGGAGGTCATGCACCATCTGTCGGCCAGGACGACGACCAGATAACTCTCCTCGCCGAATATTTTCTTAGGGAGATCGCCCTTCACGCCGAGGAAGACGAGGTAGGCGGCCAACGCCGGGGTCGCCGTGCTGAAGATGGCCAGGCCCAGCGCCTTCTTCCCCGTCTGGCGGATCATGTTCAGGTCCGCCTTCAGCCCGGCCATGAAGTTGAAGAGCATGTAGCCGAAGATGTTGGCCGTGTTGAACTGCTGGTAGATGCGTGGGGAGTTCACCGTCATATTAAAATTGGGGTTCTTCGACAGGATGCACGGCCCGATTATAAACCCCGCCTGCATTAACCATGAACGAACAAGCTAGCTAAGCTAGCATCAATTTGATCATAGGTTCGATCCCGATGAATCAACGATGTAATGGGATAGCGTCGAATACGTACGACGATCTGAGAGACGTGGATGGGCTGGTGGAGGCGGCGGAGGAGGAGATGCAGGACGGTGTATATGACGAATATGAGGCTTATCTGGTAGATGAGGTTGGGGAATGGGAAGACGAGAGGGTTCTCCCCGTTCCAGAAGCCGGCGGAGCTGGTGGGCACGACGTGGAAGCACCAAACGGACCTGTTGCCGTAAAGCACCGCGTCCTGGAAGATTTGCATGTCACGGCTGGCCGGATCTTCATCTTCGAGGCTGTTGGTGCCGGCCATGTCGAGATGCCGATCAAGAAACGCATGAAGAGGAAGAGGAATACCAAAAAGAAAAAGAGGAGCGGGGAGCCTCGGTTAATAATAATCCACTCCCTTCCCCAGAGTTAGCCATCACCCAGGATCGAAGAGGAACGGTCAACCCATTCCAGATATAGCTGAAAGTTGACCGGACGACGACTTTCATTTACCTTTTCCATTATTAGCAACGGAGTCATTCGAGATGAGAGATGCATGTAAAACCAAAAGCAACAAGGTGAGCGAGCAAAAAAAGGACACTGTGTTTAAAGAGCTTATACATATATATAAGCATCAGTAACGTCACAGATCAGAAAGCTAAGCGTTGGAAGTAAAACAAATGACAAATTTAGAGACATTGGCTCCCTGTTCTTGTTATTCAGATACTTTCCAGCAAAAAAGTATGTATCATTAGTTACTCCAACAATAGTGTCACAGATTCTGATCTAATCATGATTTGTTATGAGTAAAAAAGGAAGTAGTTCCCTTACTTCTGATACCATTCGCAGTATTTTCTGACAATGAACCATGAGCAATGTTGTGGATACTGACTGCATCACAATTTAATAATCATAACTGTATATTTGGGTAAAAGCGATTTTTTGTTCATTCATTTTATAGCGGATGGGGAGTGTTTTATGTCATCCTCTCTAGATCAATCTGCGTATCTGATAGCTGTATCCCGGTTGAACGTTCACGGTTCTCTTTAGTTTGTAATTTGAGGAAAGTAATTCAATGACGATGCACAGATCTAATTGATAAAACCGCTGCTGATGATGAAAGAAAATAATGTTCATTGATTGATGCTCGTACATGATCTAAATTAAGCTAGCTAATCTGCCTACAAACGGGGAGAAAGAAACATACAAACTAATCATCTAACTAGTTCGATTTCTAGATGGATTATGTTTGTAAAGGTCGCGCGTTGATAGGCGCAACCGATCATATTTTTGGCTCCGATGCCACCTGCTGCTGCGAACTTTTGGTTTTTGACTTCTTCAAGATGTCCTGCACGCGCTTGCGCATCGGAACGCGCTTGGGGCTGCCGTCGGGCACCTGCATCGTCGACACCGCCTTCACCCTCGTCTGTTGCTGCACCACCAGCGTCGACACCCGCCCGCCGAAGTCCGTCGACGCCAGGAGGTCGCCGATGAGCCCCAGCTCCGGATACTCGCTCCACATCGACAGCCCCGACGTCATCGGCGAGTCCTTTCCCTGTCTCCGCCCCACCAAAAGCAGGCTAAACTTCGAGCTGTTCTCTCGGATGATGGCCATGGTGTCCTCACCGTCCTTGACCTCCTCCTCTCTGTACAACACCCGCCTCCGGTCCACCTTCTCGTGCTGGAACCGCCTCAGCATTTCCTCGTCGAACCTCTCCTCAACCTCGCTCCGATCCCGCCACTGCTCCGGCGGGAGGAACCGCACCACCGACAGATGGAGCTCTGTGAGGTCCGCCATGCGGATGGCCAAGGCGAGCGCCTCCCGGTCGTCGGGCCCCCCGAAGAAGTAGACCGCCACGCTGCGGATGTGCGCCTTGACGCTGATGGCGAGCCCGTGGTCGACGAGGATGCCGACGGAGCAGGGGGCGTACTGGAGGACGTTGACGTTGACGGCCTGTACGCCGGGGTTGGCGGCGATGATGCTGCCGTCGGCGATGATGAACTTGTGGAAGGGGAGGATGATGAGGTTGACCTTTTTTTCGAGGGCGAGTGAGCAGACGTCGTGCTGCATGGTGCTGTAAGGGGACATGCAGACGTAGGGTTTGATCCACACGGCGTTCTGGTCGTAGTGCTTCTCGAACATCCGGAAGGCGTTGACGATGTGGTCGGACTCGGAAGAGACATGGCCGTCGGTCTCGGGGGCAGTGGAGGAGTCCAAGGAGTTGCTGGCGGAGTTCTTCCGCCGCTTATCGAGGGCTACGAGGATGGCATCGCACCGTCCGACGAGCTGGACGAGGTGGAGCACGAAGACGGTGAGAGGAGACTCGGGGGAGGGGCCGCAGGCCTTGAGGAGGACGATGAGGGGGTTGACGTTCTCCTGCGCGTGGATGCACGCCAGCACTCTGAACTCGTCGTCCGAGTTGGATTGCTCGAGCGTGCGGCGCTTGTGCGCCACAAAACGATCCTCCGGTCGGTAAAGGATCTTGATGATGGGGGCAATTCCTCCACTGAACACGAGAATGGTCAGAATGAGCAAGGTGTACTGCTTCTTATCCACAATCTGATCATCGATTACGTAGTTGATTTGATCAATATTCGATCGGGGGGTTAATATGAACGTGAAATCAAGTAATATGGCCACTCATCGATCATCACCTGGTCGTCATCCCAGACGATGGCGGCGGATAATTCGTGGACGCCCTTGCAGATCATCATGAGGCCGACGGTGATGGTATCCCGGACGCGCATCCTGCAGTAGATGCAGGGAAGGGTCGCCCCCAGGAACTTGGTCACCACGCTCAGTATCAGGATCGTTTCGAACCACCACCATTCGGGGTAGTCTTGCAGGTGCTCCATGCGCATCCTCATCCCCGCCGTGGCGAAGGTCAGCGGCAGCAGCAGCGCCACCACTATGGTCTCAACATTCTGCTCCAGGGTGGCTCCGAGCGGCACTCCCCCCGGCAGTACCAGGCCGAAGAAGAAGGCCCCCGTCGTGACGTCGAACCCGAGGAGCTTGCTCATCACACCGCAGGCGAAGGCCATCATGATCAGCGCCACCAGGTAGGACTCCTCCATCATGGAGCTCTCCGGCGTCCGCTTTATCATCCACAGCGCCACCGGCCTGAACATAAACACGATGGTCGCAACCATGCCGACGAAGGCCACCATCGCCTCCACCCCCATCCCGGGGGAGTGCAGCTTCACGATCAGCAGGTAGGTCATGACGCAAATATCGGCGAGCACGTGCATGAAGTTGCTGATGAGGGCGGACGACATGGCGAGCCGGCCGAGCTTCGAGCTGAGGAGGTTGAGCTCGGTGAGGACCACGGAGAGGACGACGTAGGAGGTCACGCACCATTTGTCCGACACGATCATCATCATATACAGCTTGTCGATGTCCGACGGGATTTGGTTATTGCTCTTCATGTACATGACGGCGGCGTACAGCACCGCGGCGGGGAGTAAGGTGGTGAACAGGGCGATGAACAGCGCTTTCTTGCCGACCTTGGGGATCATTGTGAGGTCCACCTTCACGCCGGCGAGGAAGTTGAAGAGAATGCCCCCGAGGAGGGTGGTGGTCTTGAGCTGCGCATACGTCTGAGGGGAAATCAAACTGTTCTTCATCTGCTGATTCCGGCTGAGGAAGTTGGGGCTTAATATGATCCCCGCCTGCAGATCAATCAGTTACCAACTAGAGATTACAAATCTATCAGCTCCGTGTGAATAGATATACATTAATCTGACGTTGGTACGTACGACGATTTGACTGACGAAGATGGGGAGGGAGAGGTAGCGGAAGAGGATGTGGATGAGGCGGTAGAGGATGAAGATGAGGATGAACTGATAGAGGAGGTTGGGCAAGGGGAACTCGAGGGTGTTGTCGCCGAGCCAGATGCCGCCGGAGTTGGTGGGCACGGCGTCGAAGCAATAGAGGATCCGAGATCCATTCGTCGCGCCTACGTAGGGATCCCTCGTTGGATCGAATTCGTGATCCATCTTTTGATTTCCTTCCTTCAGCAGCAGGCGGAGAGGGAAGCAGAGAATGCCACCGACGACAACAACGTCATCATGGAGCGACGGAGATTGACCCTTCCTCTCCTTTCCCTTCCCTTCCCTTCCCTTTCCCTTTCCCTTCTCTTCTCTTCCCGTCCTTTCTAAATAGCGTTGACCACGCTCCTGGTTTCATGCACTGTCAAAAGGGAAAGAGGTAATAATTAAGAGAGACAGACTGAGGAGGAGATCTAATTAAATATTGTGTAAAGATAAATATAAAGGAATATCTGATTAATTAATTACTGTTTCAATCTATGCACCTAGGTACATAAGATTACTATCATACTTCTAAAATTAAAAGTCAGTGTAGTACCCATACGGGGCATGTTGTAGCACCAGGATATGATAAACGCGAGGTTGTCGCATGATTCCATAAAAGTAATATCGGATCTATCGTGATATGATATAAATATCACTTGTAAGACAACTAGATTTAGCAATTTGATATGACATTGGATGTTATCTAGGCAACAATTAGTAGACCCATAAGGATCAATGCACAAGTAAACTTAAAAGTCATGTAAGCAGAGGCACGCTGCTTAGAACCCTCATGGTAGAAACTATATAAAGCTTCAGGGAAAACATCCAAGAATGATTCAAGAATTATAGAAAAAAAAATGGTATCAGAATATCGAATATCAAGAGTTCAGTCCACGGAGAGCTGAGCACTTACCTCATTTTTATTCAAACTGCTTGAAATACTTCAATTCAAACAACAATTGGGAAAAAGAACTCTAATTTACCTCATGCTTCTCCTCCCTCCCTGCATTCACTTTTCAAGAGCCCTATCCTCTCACTAAAAGAAAATAATTCTCTTTTCTAATATGTTTTATTTTCGAATACGTGTGTCACATGATGCAGAAAGATGCGAAGCAAGATTGTTTTAAGCAATAAACATTTAAATTTTATCGACATAATTTTTTGAGTTTTGGTATAAATTAACTGACTAGTTTAAGAAAAATATTCATAATAATTAATTCCTGTCGCATATTAGCAACAGATGCCAAGGTCAGCTGGTTCCTTCGCGGTTATCAGTTGCAGCTTTGGGAGATCCAATTCAAGACAACTTGCTCAGAAAAAAAATCTGTCGATATTCCATGTTTAGAGTAAAATATAGGAAGCAAACAGTCGACGAGCATATCACAAAGTTTAAAAGCATAGATTGCTCCAAATTTCATGCTCAAAGATAAACCGTGTACTAGTTTTTATCTGTACAACAGAAACCATCACCAGATTTAAAACTCAAAACAGTGGCAAACATTTGAAGTAACTTGTTTGACCGGCAAACAGGGCCACAACTAAGAGAAGGAAGAACATTGGTCGATACTTGCTAGCCTGGGAACGGCAAGAAGAAAAAACTTTGAGCCTTCAATTCGCAGTTGATGCCTCCATCACCCCGTTACGGATCTGATCCGTGATGTCTCTCACATGGCCAGGGCCATGGGGTATGAACACGGTTGTATTATTCGATGAGTTGCCAAGCTCTTTGATCGTGTCAAAGTACTGAGTAACCATTATCAGATCCATCACTTCTTTTGCGGTGGTGCCGGACACTGTATGAGAGAAGTTTAGAATATTCTCTCTCAGACCCTCAGTTATTGCCTGGCGCTGTTTTGCAACCCCAACACCTGCAAGGTATTTAGCCTCCGCCTCTGCTTCGGCTTTCTTCACCAGGAGGACCTTTTCTGCTTCCCCTTTGTAGACACTGGCAAGCTGAAGCCTCTCGGCTGCAGATCATGAAATAATAATACATCACTTGATAGCATATAAGGAAAGGCAAGTTATTCTCCTTAGCAACAACATAAACGCATTTAACAACAACAGCTAGAACAGAATCCCAACTGTTGCATCCTTCAAATTTCATGTCTCCCATGTACGTGCTAAGATACAATGGATCAGTACCAGCATTTATTTCATTCATTGCTCTACGCACAGCAGGATCTGGTATGATATCCACCATGAGTATCTGCTCAATGCTATAGCCATAACCTCCCATAACCTGCTTAAAATTTACATTCCAAAGGACTATGGTTAATGTGAGAACATGAGATGACTATTATCAAGATGCCTACTACAGCTGCAAAAGTCAACTATAGAACAAATATGACTCATGCGTAAGATTATGACCACAATCTAATATATTCCACTAAAATTATACGCTTCAATTTGGTTTCTTTTGTAGATGTATTGTTAAATGAAAAGCCATACACCAGAGAAAATACTAGTTGCAAATATAAGCAGGCCTTCTTAAACGGAAAAACTGGAAGAAGAGAGGGATAGCAGACTTATAAGCTGACATCAACATGCAGAAAATCAACATGATTGAATAATCAAAAACTGCATATCTAGAGAGTAAAAGAAAGGACAGACTCTGGAATAAAAACATCTGCATTAGTATCACTATAAGCGGAGGGAATGCAAAATCATCAATTATGTTGCAGCCCAACCTATGAAAATTATTGGGGCCAGACACCTACGAAAATAGATGATACCTTCTCTAGTTCCTCAAGAACTGCTTTTGCTACATCACCTTTTTGCTCAAAGAGTTCATCAAGAGCCATTCTTGGAACATGGGCTCGGACAACTATGATTTGAACCAGAATAAACAAGATTAGTAAAACCAAAAAAATACGCCCATTAGAAATAAAGAAAATTTAAAAAAGCACGTCACCATCAAAAACATAAGCCTGGATCTGCTCTTCTGGATTTTGCAACTCATAGAAAGCATCATCAGCATTTTCTTTAACAATGCGATATTGAATTGAACATAGCAGCTGCACAAAAACATTATCCTGTTGACAACAACGGAATGTCAATATTCCATACTCTAACTTAATGATCTCATCAGAAAATCAAACCTAGATAATTAAAAATACGAGAATATGTGCATGTACCCTGTGGAGATTAAAAAGAAATCAGGAACTTATGCATGGAGCTCTACTTGTTCACTGATGTAAGGGTCCATCCACGTTACACAAGAAGCAAAAAACCATTCAGAGTTCCATATAACAAGACACATACCCAATAGCTTCTTATGCAAGAATAAAGGAACATGCTAAAAGACAATAAGTACATAAATGGTTCAAGTGTTATCAAAAGACTTATCTTATGAATTTTGGAGCCTTAAAATGTTACAACACACTTAAAAGGCATAATAACCCTTCCTAGATATGAATTTGGATCGTTTTCTCTAAACGATCTATGAATTTTAGATCATGTTCACATTCTTAATTCTTCCTTCAATTTCCTTTGGATAACCTTGATGCATTTTGCCCCTATCATGACTAAGTTTTACACCAGGAGTCTCTTCACTCTCTTTTGAATAATTCTCATATATCGGAACTCTCTCTATAATATGCTGTGGGACAGTATCAAAAATACATTGAACTATAACCACATAGCTCAGACACGATGCTATAAGAATGACCATAGGTATGAATAACCACATAGCTCAAATTAACAATTGTCATGATGAGTAAAGAAATGGTAAATTGTTCACTTTCACCGAAGGTACCAACCATAAACACCCTGGTAGAGTCTGATTATTTATTCATTTGTTACTGTGGGAACGTTCATAGATATCTCAATCCTAATTACACTCTTTTGGGTGGCTGATGATATCGATTTCATCTCTGCATCTAAGCACCCTGATATATCAAACACAATCTGATTTTAAAGGAAAATTCATAATTACCCATCTCGATCAAATCAAATGCAATCCGAACCATAAAAAGGTATCGATCCAGGACAATTCCTCCATCAAAACTATGAATCCAAATCACGGAAAGACGCAAGAAGTCAATTTTTTTATTATACTAGTAATATTCAAACTTTCGTTTCTTGAAAGAAAAAAAAACGCGTCTTGGTCTAAAACCAAAAGGCGGGCAGGGAAAAAAAGGACCGACCTTGGTCTTGGTCTCGACGCGGACTTCGAGGGAGGAGATGCGGGTGGAGAGCGTTCCGGCGATGCACTCCCCAGCCAAGGGATTGAAGAAGTGCAGTCCAGGCCCTGCGAGGCGGATGAATCGCCCCCACTGCTCCACGATGCCGACGCTCGCCTGGTCGATGCAAGCGCAAAATAAGAAGGAGGTGCTTCCCATTCTTCAACCCTTTTCCACTTCCTTCGTTCTCCTTTCCCCTTCCCTATGACCCAAAAAGATCGAGGAAACAAGAGACGAGATCACAGCCAGAAGAAATTGCCCACGGAATTGAAGTAGAAAAGACGACGGCAGCGAGGGTAGGAAAATAAATACCAAGGTCGGTTTCGTATATGTGGTTAGAAAATAAAATAAAACAAATCATAATCGTTCTAAAGTAAACTTAGCATGAGAGCGACGTTTCATGCGCCGACTTAAGCCGCGACTCAGTGCGGCTCGCGTCATATTCTCGCAAACATCGGCATCTCGTGACCTAAGTCGTGAAATAAGTCGGATCTTTGGACCCCTCGAACCTGAAGAGCCGCTTCCCACCCCTCCGCGCGCGCTCCGCCTCGCGATGCCGACGCGATGGACGGCGAGAAGAGGACTTCCCATCCGCCGCTCCCACCTTCCATTCTCCTCATCGTCCTCCTACTCGTCGTTGATTCAGGCCATCCGGTCCGCCGCAGACCTCGGTCGCCCCCGCCGCGCCCTGTCCTTGTACGCCGACATGCTGCGGTCCGGTTGCCCCGCCGATCCCTTCGCAATCGCGGTCGTCCTCAAGGCCTGCGCTCGAATCTCTGCCAAGCCCATCGCGTCCGCCATTCACGGACAGCTACATAAGCTCGGTTTTCACTCTCACGTCTACCCCCAGACCGCTCTCGCTGACCTCTACTCCAAGCTCGATGGCATGGAAACCGCGCGGAAGGTGTTCGACGAAATGCCTGTAAAGAACGTCGTCTCGTGGAACACGATCCTGTCCATGTACTTGAGAGCAGGAGAGTTGGAGGCCGCTCGGAAAGTCTTCGATGAGATGCCCGTAAGAGACGTGGTGTCCTGGAATTCGATCATGTCAGGATATGTCAGAACTGGCGACATGGATACTGCAGCTGAATTGTTTGACTCTACGCCCGAAAGAAATTCTGCTTCATGGAACGTGATGATCAGCGGATACATCAACCGTGGGCATACGGAGATGGCAAGGGAATTCTTCGAGGAAATGCCTACTAGAGATAATGTTTCTTATATTGCCATGATCTCTGGATGCACAAAGTGTGGTGATATTGTGTCTGCAAGGAAGATATTTGATCAGATGGAAAAGAAGGACGTTTATGCGTGGAATGCGATGATTGCTTGCTATGCTCAGAATGGACGCCCCAGAGAAGCCATTCAGACGTTCAACAGGATGAGGAAGTTAGATTCAGGTGTTGAACCAGATGAGAAGACGATATCCAGTGTTATATCAGCTTGTTCACAGTGGGGGAACTTGAAATTTGGCTTGTGGATTGAAGAGTACATAGGTTTGATGGGAATTGAATTTGATGATCATTTGAGGACTGCATTTATAGATTTATATTCAAAATGTGGTGGAATAGACAGAGCATTTGAGCTGTTCAGTGAGTTGAGGAGGAAGGATATAGTGTCATATAGTGCAATGATCTTGGGTTGTGGTATTAATGGGAGAAACAATGACGCAGCCAGATTATTTCGGAAGATGTTGGATGAAAAGATTTCCCCTAATGCTGTGACTTTTGTTGGACTTCTTACAGCATATAATCATGCTGGTCTGATCGAGGAAGGCCGCAGATGTTTTGCTTCCATGTCAGAAAAGCATAAAATTGCACCAACAGCAGATCACTATGCAATCATAGTGGATCTTCTTGGTCGGGGTGGTAGGTTGGAAGAAGCATACCGGTTGATCTGTAAGATGCCAATGCAGCCCCATGTTGGAGTCTGGGGAGCCTTACTTCTGGCGTCTAGGTTACATGGCAACATAGAGCTTGGAGAGATTGCTGCTAGGAATTGCTTTAAACTAGAGCCTGAAGAGAGTGGATATTATGTTCTCTTAGCCAGCCTCTATGCTGAATCTGGAAAATGGGACAAGGCTAAGGGACTAAGGAAGCTTATGGAAAAAAAGGGATTAAATAAGACACCAGGATGTAGCTGGGTAGAACCAACATAGGCCCTTCTGTTTTTGTTCTAGGTTGATCCCAGATCCAATTGGATGGCTGCTAAATTCGCAGCGCTTGTCAAAATGTTGTTTAGTGATAAAGGCTGATGGCATTTCTCAGATTACTCATGCAGCATCAAGCATTTGTAAAATTGCACGAGAATCTCAACACGACACCTTATTCACGTGCTAGCTCTTGAAAGTAGATTATTCCGATCCTAGCATTTCCCTGGAGCAATTACAAATCCTAACCAAGTTTAATTGTAAGATCATTGATAGAAACATGCATTACCAGGTTGTTAAAAACACCAGTGGGCTATTCCATTATTATATTTTGATTTATCAAGCGCCATTGATGAATTGCAACTTACATCGTAACCTGGATACTGTTGCTTCATGGAGCCAGCAGGGTGCAAATCAGATGAATAATTGGAGCATATAAATTTCTAATGACGTGCTGACGATCCCTCTGTCTGCCAAAGTCTAATCTCCCTTTGGTAAGAAGTGTACTCCTGCCTATTTCTCTGGATAGCATTTATTTTTCTTTGACATCCGTGAGCTTCAAAGCCAAGTGGTACTTATTTATTGATTTTGTAGTATCGGGTTTTACCATAAACATCTACTTCTCCTTGGACTTGTATTTATTGATTTTGGAGGCTATGATTTTTGCAATCTATATAGTTTCTCTTTGTATTGCTATCCTAATCAGCGAATCATACTCTCTACTCTGGTAAACACATGGCAAGTGGTATCCTCAGTCCACAAAAATGCAGTACTGACTTCATTTTTTCCTAATTGCTTCTTCTTTTAAACAAATTTTCAGGATGCTTTCCAGTGCATTGGATGGACATCAGTAGTTGATTATCTTGATGAGTTCCTGTTCCTCCGTGCCCTTGCTTTATCTTGAAGTATGCACACATCATGTTGGTACGATCATCATCATAGTCAGGGAGTATGTATGCTATATTTGGTTTAGTCCTCTCTGTAATTAATAATGCTTCTTTGTAGGTAACAATTTTGTCTCAGCACCTAAGTAAATGTCGTGTGTATGACAATTCAATATATTTAGTGATTTATATACAAAGTGTACGTTTCTCTGATCAGAACAATTATATTCTATACAAAAAGTTATAGATTCAATGCTCACTAAGTTCTAAGATCTACATGGAGAAAAAGACTAATCTTTTAGTTCTTGTAGTCATATAAAATGCCATCTGATAATAAAATTTCTAAGAGGTTTTTTTGAGCTGAAGAGGGGGATATTGATATTATGCATGATATCATAGATCCCCAGCAGTCAACTTTGGGCAGATTTTTCATCCTTTTTCTCAAGTGCATTCTCATTTTTTTTTGGTACTTCTCATTAGTCACGTTTATCGAGCCATACCCAGTTGTGCCATACAGAGCACGACACCTGCTTGCATATTGTGTCGTCCTGGGCCATGTTTTTACAGCACACGGCATGATATGACACGGCCACGTGCCGTGCTCAGCATGCGGCTCGGGGCACGCCTGCAGCAGTAAGTAGGCGGTAGCGGTGATGCTGTGATGGTGATGGATAATAAATCGTCAGTCATCTTTCATACCAGTTGAGGAATAAGAAGGAATGAAATATAAATTAATAATTGCTCCTTCGCTTATGAGACCAGAGATGGGTCAGCAACCTTGTAGGTGACGAGCAGGGTGCTGCTATCGGTAATGCTGCGGGCGAAGTTACCAAGGGTGTAGATAGAGGGCATGACATGGCCGACGATGGCGGAGACGGTGTGGGTGCCATTGCTATCGTTGTTGCTGAAGGGAGAGAAAGAGGAGGAAGTACAAGAGCATACAGAGATAAGGGGGAAGAAGAAAGCATTCAAAGCAAGCTAATATCAATATCAAATTAAGTTGATAAGAAAGAGGTAAGATGATGCATATTTCATAGTACTTGATTGTTATTAACAACCCTATTTCAATTTTTAAAAAAAATTATAGTTCATGTTTGAAAGCTTTGATTTTGTTCTTTTTCTCCTTCAAGCTCCTCACTAATTACTCCTTTCGCCATCCTGCATTGTCGGCACCCATGGTCATTACCTCCTTGAGGAACTCACCGATGATTCTAGAGTTTCAAGTCGAGGATGATCTCCATCGACATCGATTCGATCTCTTCGCCCTCACCATTCCATCCTCTCTCTTTCTCCTTTCCTCACACAGCACACGTGTATTGTATCAAGCTTAACTTAGCACATTAATAATATGTGCCGTGTTAGGCCGACCGGAGCACAATACGCTCCATGCTGACCACGACAAGCACCATAGTAGGTCATTTATGAGCTTAACTTAGCACATCAATAATATGTGCCGTGTTAGGCCGACCGGAGCACAATACGCTCCATGCTGAGCACGACAAGCACCATAGTAGGTCATTTATGGGTCGGTACGAGTATAGCCTATCCCAATGCCTACTTCTCATTAAATGAGGATTTTGTTAAAAAAAAGAAGAGAATTTAATTGAAATATGTTTAATATATATAGAGAGAGACTTTAAATTCATAATTATATTTAGTATTTAATTTTATATTGCTCATCAGTTGCGAGTTTAGAATTTAATTTATAATATATATTTTTTGTTTTTTTTATGTTTTAAATCACCTCAGTTCGCTGTAAAATGTTAAAAGATAAATTATAGGATTTTTGGGGTTTTTCAACTGCTTCACGCCTATGATTTGGAGCGGTCTCAATGACCTCAATCCGACCCGGAAACCCGCAAATTTACTACCCGGATCCGCTGAGGAATGAAATGTATTGCTCTCTTTACATTTTTCCAGTGACCGGAAGTCATGGCGTTAACCTCACCGCCGCCGGTCATGACGTCGCGTAAGTTTTCTTCTTCCCTTCTTCGGCACTCGTCGCCTATCTCTCCTCTCTCGTATGTATATATACGTTTATCGCCTCTCCTTGTTCTCTTTCTAAGCTCTTATTCTCCATTTCTCCCCTTTCTTGCCCATCCAGTGCTTTTGGAGCAGCAGGAGAAGCTCCGCCGGGTGGTCGACGAATGGCGCATCCGAAGCCACGTCTTGCTCTGCGACCTCGGGACCGACGCCTCCCCACCGCCGTCCTCGGCGGGCTCCGATCCGGTTCGCCTCCATGTCGAGCCCATCGAGCACTCCCATCTCTCCGAGCTCCTTCGATCCGACAACGTTGCCGCCTCCAAGTTCGTCATGGTCCTTTCCTACGATTGTGTGGAGATCGCCAATCTCAGCGATCTGGTAAGAAAGTTCCCTTTCACGAAAACAGTCTAGATTTCTATTCTTTTCTAACCCTAGTTGAATTGTGATTGCCCCTGTTTGTGGAATTAGGCGTCCAAGAACTTGTACAGACAGCTGCATTTGTTCAGCCATCGGTCGAGCCCCCAGGAGGTGCTTCTAGAAGGCGAGCCGCAGAAGGCGTTTGGTGAGTCGCTGTCTCTGTTCCTCGAATTATACGAGACCACGACAAGGATTGCCGACGTTTTGGGGAATTTGCTCCAGCAGCTTAATTCAGTTTACTCTCTCCGTGACAAGAACGTCCGTCCTTTGAATTCGATAAAAAATTTGATTTTGAGGACGGCTTTTGAAGCGCTTGGGGAGGGCCTGGCGGTGTTTCTTGTCTTGGACGAAATCATAAAGCGGAATGAGCACATAAAGAGCTACTTGTCTCTCTTCTCAAGGTAGGCGATTTACTTCCTGTCATAGCTGTGCTAAGTGGAGGTATGTGGTCAATTCAATGGTTGGATGTCCTTGATTCACTCTAAATGAGCCTGGTACCATCTTTCTCTTTTCATTTGTGAACGAACACAAAATCTTTTCACTCTATTCTTAATTTACCTGCTTTTAGCCTGTGATGCTGGGTGAAAGAGAAGATTCATACCCCTAGTGGGCCAAAAAAAATCCTAATTAGGTTAACCAGAAAAAAGCATTTGTTTGGATTCAGAAATGCGTGAAGTTGTTAGATTATGCACTGTCCAACTGATCTTGTCTCTTAAATATTTTCCATTTCTCATTAGTTATGTTTCTAATTTGTAAAGCATTTCAAGAGAATTAACACTAACTATAATATGTTTCTAATTTGTAAAGCATTTCAAGAGAATTAACACTAACTATAATGGGCAAGAGAAAGAGGGAGAAGTGGGAAAAAAAGAAAAGGAGTGAGAAATCTAAAAACCTAGCTATAGTACATGCCAAATTGGACAGTGTCTGTGCAAATGCAATAGGTATCCGTCTGGTAGGTTAAATCTATGAAGGATGGTCTTAATGGGTTTAATTTTGTTAAATGACATATTTTATAAACATGTTATTGTGGATAATAAAGGCATGATGCTGAAAAGTACTTTCGTCATATGTTGATAAATTAAGATGGATTTCATGCTACTTCCATCTATGACTTTCTTCTGTGTTATTTGGTGCCATCCTGAAGAGTAAGAGTAGGCTTCAATATCGAAAAGAGTTGGCTTCCATCTACGTCAACTTACCTCTAATAAAAAAATTTAGCATCCTTTTGGATAATGATACTTATAACTGTCAAGACAATCATGTTTACCCTACATTTTTTCTTGCAAAACTAAATATTAACTGATATCTTTACTGTTTATCCTCTTGTTTGTTTTTATTTTCCTTCTACTCTGTAGGATGCTTAATAAGGTGAAGTCGGAACTTGACACCTTTGATCTAACTGTTGAGGACTTAGACTTACTGGATCATGTTGTCAGCCATTTTGAGAAGCTTTTTGAAGCCAGCTTCTTCCAGGTAAGAGCTACCGTGGTTGGGTACTGATCTTAATTTTCTTGATTCTTTCTTCCCCTCTAGCATTGTGCAAATGCATTTTTTTTGAAAGATCGTCAGATGAACATAATGTATATTGGATTTTGTTGGATTAAGATGACATTTGAGCCTGATTATTGTTTATTTATTTTTATGATATTTCCAGTGGGTACTGCACAAGGAATCATCTTGGCAGGGAACAATGGAACAGGTCAAGTGCAATAAGAGATTCATTGATGGATGTTTTGCCTGCATTCATGAGGGTTTACTAGAAATCTTTCCTAGACTTGGCAAGTGATCTGTTGACTATTCTATCTAAGTGACTAATTATTGAATGTGTTATCCTTCTAATTTTTTCTATAAAATACTGTAGATACCTGGAAGGAACCCCCACTTGATCGGTGGAAGATATTGCAGAATATGGCTCTGTTTATATTTTCAACACATGCCTCTGGTATAAGTCATAATGCCCAAGTAATTTGTTGAATGCATTTTTAGTAGTCCTTAATTTCCCTTAATCAAACTGATTGATTAGAAGAAAAACATTAACTGCAAGTTTCAGGAGGATACTATTTTAAACAATGTTATAATTAAATGATCTGAATATTTAGCAAGCATTTAAGGCCCAGAAGGTGGATTTCTTTCGAGCCCTTAAAATTTTTGTAATGTTTTCAGTAGATCATTGCATTATCCTTTCTTGTAATAAAGGGTTGCTATTTATGCTAATATCTTCTTTGGCCGTCCTCCAACTCATGTTGATCCATTTTATTCTGTGGCAAAGATAGGCAAGGATCTGTGAGATCTTATTTCATTATTATGATTGCAGAACGCAAGTGATACAAAAAGTCATTTGTCAATAGAGACTAACATTGGGAACATATGTCCTTGAGAGAATTAATTAGAGGTATTTTTGTATTAGGACATCGAATTTAATAGTACAGCTTTGGTTTATAAAGAGTATTTGTCACCTCTGAGAAAAGAAGAAAAGTGGAGAATGTTTTCAGGTCTTCGCTTTCTTATCTGTGTCTTTATGGTGAATGAACACCGAAGTATTTCCTTTTGCTGATGCCCTGGTACCTGTGACGAGAAACTTGCAGCATGATTTTAGAAAAGATTTTACAACTGGAACATAGTAATGCCTGCTCTTAAGTAGTTAGAAAGGACCACATTATTGTTACCTTGTGGCATGCATATCACATAGTTCAGGATCCTATCAATTTTGTATCCCACGTCATGTTTCTGGTTTGTGACATGTAAGTTTTACAGGACGAAGATGACCCTTGGTCATTCTTTCCTGAAAATGGCTCTTTCTGCAGGACAATCTTGAACAACCATAAATATAAATGCAGACATTGCTAGGGAAAACCCATCAGGCCATTTCAGATGAAAGACAGGATATCCGACATTGTCAAGTTTATTGACTCAGAATTCTTATTGAAGTTAAGGCCAATTCGGCGGAGAATTCTTTAGGATTATGTTTCGCTTTCACTAAAAACAAAACATGTTTCCATCTAGACACCTATAACCTATTTGGTTAGACAGTTTTCAGAAATTATTTGGAAAACTAATCCAAGCTAGGAGCACAAAATTCTCAAGAATTTTGAGGATAGGAAAATCTCTTCTCAAAATTCTCAACAGGTTTTCAAAGTGAAAATAAAACTCAAGAAAGTTGCTTAACATTTTATGTTGATCTGGTAAAAACCCTCAGGTGTTGTAACTTAGTTTCTTGAGTGTCCAGAATTTTCTTTTATTCAGCAGTCTCAGCAATAATTGAATAATTTTGGATGGTTACTAGCTATTCTTTCCTTGAAACTGCAACTGTTTAAACATTAATTTATGAATGAACCTGTCTTAATATCCCCATGTTTCTTTTTTGATTTCAATATTCATGAACATGGCTTGTTTAAATAGGTTGAGAAGGGTCGAAATTTGAACTGCACGTAGTCACTAGCCAAAAGTGTTCATGCAGTCCATCTAACTATATTTTTTTTAACTTGATATGTCAGCTGTTGGTCCAGAGAAAAAACTAGTTAAGGTTCTCACAGACATGATTCATCTGGTTCCTCTTATATATGTTGGAGGCAACAGGATTATCCTAATTGATGTGCTGAAGGAACAATGCTCTCCATCATTATTCTCTTGGCCTTTAATAAGAGAAGCTATAAGGGATCGCAATTTAATGAATAGTAATTACCTCAAGCGATTAAGTGAATTTCATTTGAGGTATGCTATATATTCCAACATTGAACAATTCTAGGTTACTCCATAGTTGATAATTATATAGTTCTGTAAACTTATATTGTAAGTAAAAAACATTCACATGAAATATTTTTGATATAGTGAATATCCGTTGTTTTTTCATTATATCATTTTTTACTTCAACCTTACCTGGTTTTGGTATCTGGATTGATGTGAGACCTAGTTTATCAAGTACTGATGGAATAAGGATGAATATTTCTGAAACTCTCCTGTATATCCGGAAGCTAAAGAAAACATAGGATAATTAAACTAGATGCCCCTGAGCAACTGTTTTGCCCTCAACATGCTTCATTGGACCACCTAGAATCATAAGGAGCGGAAACCAATTCCTGCCTTTTAAAACTGCTCATGTTGGAAGTAGGTCTTGGAAATTTGAACCTGTTTCATATGCCATTCTTTTACTATTTTGTTCAAGTAATTATTCTACTTGTTACAGGGACTGGCAAGCAATTAAAGATTCACTCTCTTGTTGGGTAGCTTCTTTTCACTCTACTGTTCATCCTTCGGTAACAAGTTCCTTCTTCTCTGTCAGTGTTTTTGCTTCACTTGTCAGGCCAATTTAGTAATTCTAATATACTTTACCCTTTTCTTGATTAATAGGCAGAGATGTTGAGTGAAGGATGGCTACGGCTTCATCTGAAGAAGACCATGCAGGTTCCAGTCCACAGTTTTTTTTTTGTTCAACAAATCATTATTACATTATCTAGCTAGACAACTGCATTTCTGGGTAAAAAGAGGGATTCATATTTCTTTCTTCTGAGTGTTTTACAAATTTGTGAATTTGTCAATTGATGACAACATCTGTCATACGGAATTGTCACCGACTGTAGATGCTATTTTTTAGATATAATTTCAAATTTTATAATAGTGCACATCCAGTTCATTGAATACAGCAGGGCAGTCCATGAGGTTCTCTTTTGGCTCTATCTGTTATTTTTCATTCTATAACTAACACTAGTAATGCTTATTCTGGTTGAAATGTCAATTATTTTATTTGTTGCACTGTCAATGCAGGGTCTAATCCTGGCAGATAGACTGCAGCTTCTTATTCTTTCGATACTTGACTTGCATTCATTGCTTGAGGTATTTTAACTATATTCTGTTAATTTGGCCAATCATTAAAGTCAAATTGTTTCCATACATATCAAATCTTGTTTCTGCTGAATTGCAGCAGCATAGCCAATTCTATTCAGTTCAATATTGGTGATAAAGTATAAATAAGCTGATTTTTAACATATGGGCACACTTATTAGACAATAGAAATTAGTCATTGTGATTTTGCCTAAGGCTACATGCCAAGATTATGCTAATTATTATTGAGTTTTCTCAAGTGTTTGTCAAAGTTTTTGTGAGATACCATTATGTCACCTTTGCTTTCTTCTCATAATATAAACCTATATTAGAATGCACGATCATACATAAAATGTATGGTCTTCTAGTTAAAGCGGTAAGACTCTATATGAGAGGTTGTAGATTCAATACTCACTTAAGTTCAAAAATATATTAGAATGCACTATCTATGAATTTCTCTTATTTGGTAGATTCCATTACTTGTTCTGTTTCATTTGTTAGATTCGATGATTCTTCCATATAATAAATTACAGTTTTGATGATATATCGTAGGTTCCTATCAAGAGGGAGAAACTCAAGTCCCTTTGTCATATGATCACTTCATTGAAGGTGTGTATTTATTCTGTATCTCAAAGCTGTAATTCTTTTAGGACTGATGAACCTGACCATAGGTTTTGGAGCAAGTCTTCCATATTAAAGGGCCTGATATGATTCAAAGTCTTCCGCACATCATAAATATTATTCAAGCAGATATTGAACAACTTATATTTCCTTTCAAGGTAAATAATGGTTTTTCAAGATAAACGTATCATATAACTATCAACATTGACCATGAACCATAATGCATGATTGTGTATAAATTGACAGTATAAGCTACAAGTTGAAGTAGATAAAGGGAGTCAAATGAGCAAGATGGGATTTTTGAGTTCATTGACACGTGGTAGGATGGCTCTTCTGCTTCCTCGTTATGGATTGTCTAAACTTGCAACCTTCTGAATGGAGAAGATAATTAAAATATTATTCTAAAGACTAAAATGATCCTTGGTTACGTGATTGGTCTACTTATCTTTCACTTAATAGTTACTTTAGTTACTTTTATCTACACTCATCAATGTATTCTATTTTTAGCATAAACTCGACATGTATGCTAGTTAGGGTGTAGCATGATCACTTCAATCTTGAGTTCATTAACATGTGGTAGGATGGCTTCGACTCTGATGCATTTCGAGTTGCTTCTAGAAAGGATCTAAGCTAAGTTTATTAAAAAACTCTTAGCTTCTCTATAGTCAGGGTATCTGCAATGTGTCCAAGGGAACCACACCTGCTGAACGTTGGACTGGCTTGGAGCAACCCTTCCTTGCCAGCCTCTTGTCCCAATGTGGAACACAAGATCATAATGGTTTGATAAACATGATGGGATGAGAGGAAAATGTGTTCTTTATTTGACACAAAGGGATTAGTACCTACAAAAACCTCTCAACACTCTCCTTGCCCAAATACAAATAGAGAACCCTCAACCCAGTAGCCTTAATACTGCTTTACAAGATCTCACAGCTAACAACTCCCTCTAGAGTTCTCAAACTCTAGCCCTGTCTCGTCTCTAAGCTCTCTACTTTTCTCTTGGCTTCTCTTTGGCTTTTTTTGACGAGTAGGGTTCAAACAAAGGTGGTCTTATAGCTGTTGGCATTGACTTTGTCCTTGGATATCAGTTTTCTACATCACTAGGGTTTGTCGGGGTTATTTGCCTTATCTAGTCATGCGAATCCGATAAAATCTCGGTGGACAATGCTAGATATACCTCTCCAGATGCTATGCATCAAATTTCATCTAATTCACACGAGTAATCTCGGAGATACCTGAAATTTTCCGTTGAACTCATTGATTTTTTTTTTTTTGGTGCGCTGCATGTACCTGTACTCCATTGGGCTCAGGCTACTTCAGCTTCTTCCATGCACTCAATTTTGTGCTTGCCCACATGCTTGCCTCTGCGCTTGCCTGCTCACTCTGCCCCAGGCCTACATCTGCTTGATTCTACTTGTGTTGATGAGTCCTCAGCAGAGCAAAGCTCAACCTTGTTCCTGAGTGGCCTGCCAAATTTTGGTTGTATTGATAGGATGAATTCTGAACCACTCGAGCTCACTTTTCATTGTGAGAAAATTACCAATTGAACACATGGGTATGAAAGTGTTAAATTGATAGTTTATTCCTTAGGACTTGTGGTGCTATTTGATAAGATCTAGGAATCAGGAACGCATATACTATAGTGGATCATTATTTATTTATAAAATTCAGATTTTATAAGACATTTTTGCCATGATAATTGTGTCCTATTTATAACAATTCATCAAGATGGGCCTTTGTATGGGTCATTATATTTATGCAGCACTGCACATAAAAGTCAGGAGCAAATCAAAATAGTTTGATGTTGCTTGGGACTTGGCAGATCTTTTTTTACTTGCTTCAAACTGCATATTCTCCATCTTTATTTAGTATTCCTAACCTTTTGTTATGTTAATTCCATCTTCAATTCTATCCAATGCATGCCTAAACTGTGCTCGAACATGTGGGTTCATTTAGGCTCAATTTTGAGTTTTATCTTCATTGTTTCATACCATTGGGCTTAAATTTTTTCCTTCAATGATCCTGCATGTCCTTCTCTGATCGGATTGATTCTTTACTTTTTACATTTATTCAGGTAGCAAGGAGACAGACACAAGGCTTATGGACTCTCTTTCTTTGGTTAGTACCATCCAACACATAACCATGAATACATATCATCTGACATATTCCGAGTACAATGTGTTTGCCGTATCTGACTGAAAACTTCTTTTTCCTTCCATTCTCCGTACCATGAAAATTTTCCGAGTTATTTCTATATTTTCATTAGTTTATTTAGAAGGCTTTTGTAGATCCTAGAAAGACTTATATGTGTTTTTAGGTATGTTTGTCTTTGCAAATGCTTCAAGGAGGAGGTAGCCTCAAGAGACGGCTTATTTTCTTGAACATTTTGGATGTTCTTCAAAGCATTGTGAGTGGTTAGCTAGACCTTTAACACTTAAAAATCTATCTATTAGTCATCTTTTCTCTATGGACACTCGTCTTTCACTATCTGAATTTCTAGTGTGTTATCTTAGTTCTGACTCTCACAGTTTCGACAGTTGCTTACTGTTGTCTGAATTTTCAGGCGATGTTAAATATATACATTGTCATAACATTTACAAATCTTTCTATTCTATATCCGGATTGCATATACTAATTCTTAGTTCTTTAGAACCCGAAATTGTAAGTAACCTCCTTTATAACTTAATGCAGGGCTATTTGGACATTGGTTTTTCAAGGGTCAGGAAGTTGACGTCAAAACTAGGGATATTGGCAAACTTCCATACTATCATTTCTAATATCACAGATTGTGGCTTCCTGTATTGGAGAAGGGAGATGATGGGAAATTTATTTTCTATGGTTTACGAGGATGTCAGAAGATCTTCATGGCTACAGTAAGCCTTCTCTAGAGAATATTTTGTTTTATGCTTAGAAGAGATGTGTATGAGGATGATTTAAATTAACATCATCTCTATTTTATGATGATATTTTGCCTGTTCAGGTACCTTCTTGATGCATTTTCTGATGGAGTAAGGCTTCTTCAGCTTGGCAAAGTGGGCAAACTTACTCTCAAAGAATATCAGAAAGAAATTGAATGTAGCGTAAAAAATGTGCGTCCATGATTACATTTGATTCTCATATTGAGGCTAAATTTGCATCAAATACTATAACTTTTGTTTTAGTGGTGTTATGTTCTCTAGATATTCTTTTGTGTTTTCAGTTTAAATCTTCTGGTAAGTGTTCTGTCAGGCTCTCATACACTTTTGAAACAGGAAATAGTCATCCCTCTTTGTAGAGATATTGAAACAGATCTTCGCCTTCATGTTCATTCAACTTATTTAAAAGGATCTGTTGTTGTAAACCCAACAAAGGTAATTCTGAATCTTTACTGTAAGGAGGATTTATTTACTTTTATTCTCTAGTTGTAACTTTTTGTTGTATGTTTTATCTCAGACTGGTGTGCGCAACCTTGCATGGTACGTGGGAATCAAACCTCTGAGACTTCCTTTCAAGCTTATTAATATAAGATTGCTTGTTGAGAGCTATTTGAATTCTGCCTTCTATAATCACTCAACTATGTCCACATATGATAGAAAGGCAGGTCTTTTATTGCATTTGTTTTGAAGGCTCACTAATGTTGGACAACCTTCTTTCATACTAATTGGTGCTTGCTTATGACTTTTGCCTTTTGTGATCCTCAGATATACTTAGGGATGCAGCTTCTTGCTGCACTGAAATATCAGTTATACTTGGATGATATTCATTTCATTGGTAATTCTATGGTTCAAAACATTAACATTCATGAGATAGTCCAAGATCTGCATGCATTTGCAGAGACCTATTCCTATAACGTAGTTAAGCAGGTAATGAATGTTATTGTTGTCTGACATTGGCTTGTTTGTCTAGTGATAAGCACTATATACAATTATTTTCCATGATCATGGGGATGTTCTTATAGAGAAATGTTTGTGCTACAAGGTGTTCATTGAGAAGGTTCCAAAAGGGCAGAACAAGAAGAGTATAAGATTGATTGGTGTTGAAGAAATTGCAAATTCAATCGCTATTCATGGTCAAAAAGGATTATATCAAGCTTCAGATTCAACACTGAAATTTTTAAATGAAATGTTCACAAATTTATCGCAGTTGTTTCAAGAAGACTATTGCAGGCCAGAATCATCAAACAAATACATGTTCTTGAAGGTGCTGTTTTGCTTTAATTATTGACCTTAATTTATGAAATCTTTCCTTTTATGCACTTACACAGGTACGGAAACTTGATCTACCTCACTTACAAAAGTATGGCAACTTGTTCTATGTCAACTGCCACTTCTTGTATATTTAGAAGGCAGTATCAATATTTCACCCACTTATTATACTCTTTTATACTGCTATGCAGCTAGATCTATTCCTTTGGAACTTAATTTCTAGTTTCTGTCTAATCAGAAAATCAGTCAATTTTATTATAAAGATGAAGCATATAACTTGATTGGGAAATAAAACAATTACACATGATAAAAGAGAAAGGGAGAGAAAAAAGAATCCTGCAGATAGGAAAAAAACAGTCTTGATTAAGCAGCAGGTCTTCTGAGTAATTTGCATTTAATGATAGTCCATTTCTGATACCATTAGAATTAGCTTAGTAAAGCTGGCTTTACTCTAGTGCGTTCTTTTGGGCAATGAAAACCATGTACCGAACATCCTTGACACCTCTCAGAGAGTTCTTTCGTCTCAGAAGTCAGAGCATCTGGTCTATAATCTATTATTGGTATATTTACTGTCCACCTGTAGAATGCTGGAGCAAATAGTTTTTTTATGAAAGCTGGAGCAAATAGTTAATATGGGACATGCCATCACTGTTTATTATTATTATTTTTTTAGTTTTATAAATACATGAATTGTTAGCTTAAATTTTCTTGCAGAATGACAAGGAAATAGTTAATGGACTTCCTTTTATGCCACATGGAGAACTCAGATCTGCCCTAGGAAAAATTGTCTTGGGAGATCATGGACAGAACTTCCTTCAACAGCTCCATTATATCATGACTAAGATGGGTAATGCTTTGGGACTCGTCAGAATTCTTCAAACAGGGAGCTCACGCCATCACAATAGCATATCTCGGTATGTCATTCAACTTTCCATGATTATATATTTGTCTTATGTTTTGATGTTCACCCATTAAATTATTTTCGACTGTAGATTCACCATCGATATGAGCTTTGAGGAGAACTATAAAAAGGTTGGAGTTACTGATGAGATTCTTGCAGCTGGAAGAATGATGGATGAGGCATTAGAGGAGAACTACAAGCCTGATGCAAGAGTGGAATCTCTTTCTTTTTTCATTACCAAATTTATGAAAGTAAGCTATCTTTATTATTGAATCAAGAAAGATCCATTCAAGTTTTGTTATTTTAAGTTTTCTCCTCTTTTCCAATACAGTTATGTTGATCTCCTTCCTTCTAAATCTCTTGGTTCATGCTAGCCAAATTTGATATGTAATATGAAATTGCTTTCCAAATGAAGCATTAAGAAATTAGATATCTACTTATCAGTATACATTATAATGTTAATCTAAGTACTGTCAACTTATCATGTGTAGGAACATCAGTTCAGCAAAGATGACCCTTTGAAAAATTTGTTTCATACGATTCCTGCTGCTGTAGTGAACTTCATAAATTCCAGAGTCCGTCAAGAGGACAAGCTGTTGGTGAAGGAGCATGATTCTGGAAGTACCCTGTACATGGATGATAGTTTCCTGATGGGGGTTGCCTTTGCTCTCAAGGTTCGTTTATTTTAATATGCTGTTGTGCATCCCTTTGCGGCAACTTCAATGACATTCTTTCCCAAACCAGCACGTTGTGACACGACACAAGCTAGATAATGTCTCAAGTGCACAAGCAAGTTAAAGTTCCACTCTGGAGTTTGGTCTGAGTTTTAGGGACCTTGCTGTTGTTGGTTTCATGCGAAGTTGCCATGGCACTCAAATCGCTAATTATATTGCTCGTGGTAAAACTTCTGCAGATCTTGGGGCAGGAGAAGTCATTTGAGGAACTAAACTGGTTTGCTTCCGTAAGGAAGATGCTTGACGATGGGATACTATCGCTGGAAGGCAGTAGCAAGGTTCAAGATAACAACAGTAGGGTGGTTAGTTTTGCTCGGTTGAACCTTTGGGGTCAGGCTTCACCGATTCCGGTCGAGACTCAAAAGGTATGGATGGAGTGTCATCGGTCCTCTTTTTTAACTACGAATCATTTGATCGTTCATCCCAGTGACGATCCCCATTATGCTTTTCATCAGGAATTGGATGAATTGAAGAGATACCGGAAGGAAATTGAGTTTGCAGAGCATGTACTCAAAATCGCCAGAACATTGATGACGTGATATAGAGTGTCTGCCAACAAATGTTTTTTTTTCTTTTCTTTTATAATCTTTCCCCCCCTCGAGTGTAGGCTTCAAATACGCATCTGAGACATGGAAGTTTACTGTACATAATAATTAACGTTGCTGAATGATTAATAGGGAGAGCGTTGTACCAGTGGAATTTTAATCACGAGGCAGCATAAGCCGACGACGGTCCAACGGTTCGTGTTTCTTATCGTAACCAGCAACCACTCGATCCGCCTAAAGATCGGGTTTTAGTCGGCAGCTTGAGTATTGTCACCGCGAGAGCAAACAAGAATACTTACCATCGATGATTTTGCTCGAATTCTGATGATTAATGGGCCTCTTTGTAGTCCTACTGGTGCACGGTAACTTCACCCTGTAGGTAGGTGGCAGTAACATTTTTGACTTTATCCTAAAACTCCGCTTGCCTGCCGATTAGCAGCTGAAGTTCCATCACCGCTGATGAAAGTAAGAATTCTTATCCCCCATGATTTTTGGCGATTTGTCGTTTAATTTTTTTTTGGGGGGCCTCCTCATCGCCCATCGGAATGTGGTAAGCTCACAATGGGTGATGGTGATGGTGATGGTGATGGTGACTCTATTATACAAATCTTGCCAAATCTTGTCGATTAATTTTTTTTACTCTTCATCGTCCTTTTCGTGTGCGGTAAGTTCACCGCAGGTGACAGTAACTTCACGACCGCCGGTTATCTGCTAATTAGAAGCAAGAGTTCCGCCACCGTGACTGCAAATAAGAATACTTAGCTAGGTCGGTTTTTTTGCAATTTTTGCCGATTAATTTTTTTTTTTTGGATCACTTCATCGTCCCGCTAGTATGCGGCAAGTACATCAGAGGTGACGATTACTTTTTTGGTAATTCTTAAAGATGAATATTTTTCATATACGTATAGATGCACCTGATGAGTTGAGCCAGGATGACTCAACATCACGTATCTTCAACTAGACTTGTATATTTTTTATATGAAAATTTTATCTTCTGATATCTACGATGTAAAAATATTATAAAATAGATAATGCAGATTTATTATATAAAAATATTGTTATCTTATAATAGACGTGAATGTGTTTGAGACTTATTTTTCATGCTGCAGCTTCACCTGTTCTGTTGATGTGCGTGTGCGGTAAGTTCACCTGTGGGTGACGGTAACTTCTTGACTTCATTAATCAACCGACTAGCAGTGGCAGCAGCAAAAATTACCGTGAACTGACGAATTAATTTTTTTTTTCTTTTGGACCATTTCTGACGATTCACGGTAATTTTTGGCCACACCGTTCTTTTGGCAACTTCGAGTCGTCCATTTTTTTCATCGAAACATATACGTCCATCAGCTGGAGAATCCCACATCAATTTGCACCCACTGATGAATATTGGCTTAAGAATGGATGGAAACCAACAATTTAAAACCTTCATTCACCAAAAGCTTCAAGAAAGAAAAATGGAAAAAACTGAATCCTGTCGAGTGAAAAATATTAACTCAGAAGGATATAAATGAGGAAGAGATCCACTCCCATTTGTTTGGCACTTGGTCGGTGAGGCAGAAAGGTAAATTGATAGTACATCATATGGTATTGGCATTCCAGCAGAGAACATAAATTTTGGGCCACATTAACACACAGCTTCTAAACCAAACCAAGCATACAGTGAAATCTACCAGTAGCCAGTGAAATTTTGAATGTTAAAACATCAACGGAATGATTAAACAATGAAAGGAAAGACACTGGTAATCGACCCCCCTATCAAAAGCATATTTCAAACCACCCGATTCCATCGTCCACGTCCACGATTAAAGCAAATGCATGCTAAAAGAATACAAATGTTAGGATCTGATGAAGCTTTGGATCATGTGGTGGGGGTGTACCTTAACAACAATGTGGATGGATGCCTAGTTTTGCTCATCAGTAAAGATGGCCTCGCGAGGGAGGAACAAATGACTGCTAAGTGAGAGTAATGAAGCAAGATGATAGATAGATAGATACGGGTCGTACTTGGACTATACCTTCACCCTCCAGGCAAACTTATGTTGATGTCTGCTGTCGAGTTCCCGGAGGCAGGCACCACTGGCTGTAGGGAAGCAGACCAGCCTTCCTCCCCTCTGAACGAGGATGTCATCGTCGAAGAAGGATTCGGCACCGCTTTCCCAGCTGCTGAACCGTGCTGCCCTTGCCCGCTGGCCTGAGCTTCCTCCACATCTGGGCTCGAGAGTGGAATTGCAGATGTTGGCGCCGTAGATGCTGATCCAATTTCTATTCTTGGCTTCTTCACTTTTTGCTCCATCTGGTAGCTAGGCAAAAAACTTCCCACCACAACCTGACAAAGAATAGTCGGATGATCAAGAATGAAGTTTTGACTAAATTGCTTTCATGACGATGATTTGACCTGTAAAAGATCTGAAAAGTTCTATTAAGAAAGAAATTAACATAAAAATAAAGGACAACATTTTTCACCGAAAAACAAGAGTCGCTGGTGAGACTAGCATATTTCTCAATGTTACAAGAACTGGGCGTCAGTTGCAATAACATACGGCGTATGGAAGAGTAAATACTCAAATGGTCATTTTCCAGAACTAACAATTATCCAGGCAGGTTATGCCCCAAAAGATTATATTATCCAGACAGCTAAATGTTCGGATATAAATCACGAGAACTTGCAGTGATAAGCACCATTACCTGCACAGGACTAGCGGCCACCAGTAGACCAGCAACTCCACCACCCACAACTCGACCGTCTGGACTTGCCAGAGAAACACTTAGCCCACCTGATCGGCTTCTTGTTCCTCCATTTTCATTTGGCATGAAAGATCCAGACAACGAGAGCAGTTCAAAACGGCCCTGTAATACAGCACGTAGATATCATTAGTCATAGATAGTCCACAAATTCCACCATACCCACACCAGCACTTACTGCAACAACATCCGCAAACAGCTCATGAAAATCTACTGCAACATCGATTATCTATTTTTCAAAAATCTAGTGATAAAATGATCAACATGCATGACAAGTCGTTCTCTGAAAAGAGACTTGCATGTCATGTTATGGAAAATTCTGTTATAATAGTTCAATGTTAAACAAACAACTCATCAATCAGTTTGACCCAAATATGCTGTGTAATCTGAATCAGGTTCTTCCTAATCTAAATGATTAGATGTAACACTTTTAAAGTGAGTGTGTATATTCTACATATTTCTATCATTAATGTATATGTTTAAATCACACTTTAATGTCTATGGACCAGCATTAATACCAAGTCTTGGTAGGCCAAGATCAAAGTAGTAATCAGTATGAAGAGCCTCATTTGTGCTATTTATTTTGTCAATATATGCAGGGAGCAAATCTGCAAAATCAAAATGGTACTAGTAGTGTCATCAATCAACTACAAACCTGAAATGATCGACAAAATCTGGCATCAATTATAAAGACAAATTTTGAGAAAAGCGAGATTCACGCACATTATATTAGTAATATCAATTCATAAAGAGCCCAATTATCCATTGGAAAAAAAGCAGATTAATCAGCAATGACTTCCTTCTAAGTGGTAATCCATAATTCTTCAACATTTACCATCTTGGCAAGACTATTTACCACTTAAATTTCCTAGTTGACCTGCATCTCTATTTTACACTTGGTTTAACTATAGATGTTATTTATTGTTGTGCTAAAGCACTGAATCCTAATTTCGAGCCAATCTATTTTACATCAAAACCCTTAAGTTCAGCCCAAAATGAGATAGTTCAGCCAGTTACATGTTCGGGGGAAAAAATGGCTATATCGGCCATTCTCTTAATATATAAGGTCTCCTGATAAATTGTATGTTACATTAGTAACATGATAATGCAAGAAAAGATAAAATTTTGGATATTTCCTAATTGTGAAAACTGAGTAGAAATTCAAAATTTATAAAATATTCTACTCCTTGAGATGATATGCAAACCTCATAGGTTAATGTACCACCACTTGAATCAGGTTGACGAAGTGTAACATTTGAGACAACACCATTAGCGGATAAAATACAAATAGCTCGGGGCCCTTGTTGTGAGAAAGATATGATCTTCATGGTAACGTCCTGCACATAATAAGAAAGGTTAATAAAAGAATGAATTTTGATATTTTTGAAAGTTGAAATAAAGAAGCATAAAACAAAAGTATGATCCACAACACATTCTACTCAAAAGATGGACCTGATGCGATTTTTTTGATCTATAAAAGAATACTACTTGGATCATTGATTTCATAAATGATGTTCAATATTACGGTATTTAGAATCTGGTAGTCGATACATCAACAAACTGGGTGCCCTAAAGGTTTACCATACAGCGCTGATCAATATAGTTCAGATGTTTTACTAGAGGTAAATAGGAGCCAAAAATAAAAACGAAATATATATAAATGAAGATTGCATTGCACTTCAACTTCATATATAGTTATAAGTGCATAGATGTGATTTATCACAATCTTGGATCTTACTGCTGACAAGAAGTGGCCACAAATATGTTTTCTAGCTCTGTTATAAGCTAGTGCATATAAGTAGAAATGTGGTCTTCAAATATCATTATCATCTCGCTTAAATAGCAAAAAGCCTTGTGAGGGAAACATTCCATTACTAACAAAGGATTTCTTTCTGTTATCAAATTTTAATATGCTACATATTAGTCATTCGTTACTTTTTATCTTATTGGCTACATATTATATCATACATTGCCCAGGAAAGTTCTGACTAACTATAATAAACAAATTAGTTATCCCATGTGCAATATTTGATGCATGAAACATGATGAAAAAGTTATATATGACAGATAAGATAATAGAAAAAAATATTCATTTATTATTGGATTAGAAAATAAGTTTTGCATCAAAGCTCAGATAGGTGTAAGAATTCAGCTTAACATTTCTATGTTACAGTGTTGGTTAAATTTCTCAAGTAGGAGACCAATAAATGTAATATTAGTGCCTAAGAAAATACATCAGTTACCCACATCCTTGCTTCCGTTAATGCTTGTAGTAATTCAGGACACTTATACAAATAAAAAGACAATCACAACTCAGAATTCTCGAGAGGAACGTCACAATCTTAGCATCAGGTTCTTCAGAACAAAAAAAGAATCAGAAATCTATTTTCAGGGGAAATTTTTCATCAATTTTGGTAAAAAATCAGAGTTCTAAAAAAAGACAAAAAATAAAAAATCAACACAATAGAAGGATTAACAAATTAAAGGGAAGATAATCTTGTCTTATATAACTTCTCATTAAGATGAATATTCTTTTATGTATTAGTGAGTGTTGAATCTACAAGCTATCTCTAGTGTCGAGTCTTATCACTCTAACTAAATTGAGTATGCACATTGTACACATTTATCAAGATGCATGTTGAATTGTGATTATAAAAAAAAAAGGTTTGCACCGGTGGAAAGAAATGAGCAGAGATGTAACTGAAGGATGAACATAATGAATATTTTTCTAAATAAGAAATAATAAGCAATACCTCGCCAGAAGCAACATTGATGATATGAGGTGTGAAATTGGCACCTGCAGCACAAGCCACCATCTCTGCTGCATGGTATATATAATTCAGATATTTAGAGGTTCAATAATGGTTATGTGCAGGCTATCCTGGATTATTATACATGGACAAAAGAGGCTTCAGAATGCTGGTAGTGTTGAAGAAAGGTGAGGACAAAATAACAGTACATGGTTAAACATCACGGAACGACCAAACTCTAAAAATAGTTCCTAGATTTAGCAGACTGACTCCTGAGGAGGAGATGTGAGATTGAAGTGCACAAATCCGTTAGTGAAAGAGCTAACCTAAAAGAAATCAGTCAATAACCAGAACTTTCCATCAGAGTATGGGTTTCTGATGCTAGCAGAAGAGCAGGGAGACTGCAATGTCAGGAGCACCAGCGCAGCTGTTCCCATACACTGTCTTCGGTACGAAAAGTAATCTAACCCTAAATCCGTTTTCATCCTCCAGCTCCTCGGAACCAACAAAACAGAGACCACACATGTACGGACCCTAGTTAGAAAGGAAACAGGTACTGATTCAGGTCCCAATTCCCTGATCCAACCCCACAAAATTCACTTTCTATAGCCGATACAAAACCCTACCTTGTGAGATCCGCGGAGAAGAGTGGTCCCCTAGCAGATCAAAACGACTAGTTTCACTTGTTTCTTGAAGTCCATGTTGTCAGGTACCACCAAAAAATTGATCTCGTATGAAAAAGAAACCCAGACAGAGAGAGATACCGCAATAAAAGACCATTCTGGGATCCACAGGATCGATCAACATCAACAAAACCTCGATAGAACCAAAGCACAGGCGGCAACGAATCAGGAAATGCAAGCGGTAAAATTAAACCGAGAGGAGAAATTAGAGGAAACATAGATTAATATAACCGTACATTTGTCCCTAAATTTCTAACAAGGAATGTGGATTGATTTTTGTCATAGAATTAAGAAGCACGACCGAACAAAATATGGTAAGAAAAATAGAACAAAAATGGCGGCGCCAAAGAGTCGCCCGATCGTAGGAAAAGAGTCAAAGAGACAACCTGGGCGAGAAAAAAAGGGAGGAAGCGAAAGGGATGGGAGGGAATACCTAGAGGATCCAATTCGACTTGGAACTGGGGCAACTTACTCACCACACCCACTGGCCGCCCTCTACCCCGCTTCATGGCCGCCCCCACCGAGGTCGCCGGCGTGTACTCGATGCCGGTCGGCGCCGATGCCGAGATCGGCATCGGGTTCAGCGGCCGCAGCAGGTTCCCGTCCGGCCCGTACTTCCTCGGCCGCCCCCTCTTCTTCTTCATCGGCCCAGTCCCCGACGCCACTGCCGGCGCAGCCGCCACCACCGCTTGGCCGATGGCTATTCCTGCCGGCGCAGGCATCACTACCGGCGTCGGTGCGGCAACCGTCGCCGCCATCCCGCTGATCTCACCAGCAGGCTTCTCGACCACCAGCGGCGGAGGTGGCTGGTAGCTCCCCGACCCCTCTGCAGCCGCCATCGTCGCCGCTCCCGCCGCGGTGGGAAGCGCCGCGCCTTCCCTTCCCTCCATGCATGGACGAACCACGAGGAACCCTAAAGAACGCCTCAGATCCCCGAATCAAACCCCCGCAAGGAGCTCCTTCGCTCACCGACCTCCGATCACCAGGGTTTCCTCTCCGCCACCAAATTCCACCGCCACCCCCACCCAAGAAAAAGAAAAATTCAAAAAGAAGCAAAAATAGCGCTCTGAAGTTTTAAAAAATTTTCTTCTCTAATTCTTCTCGCCTTCTTCTCGCTATCAAGTGAAGCAGCAGCGATTTCGAACAAGAAGAAAAAAAAATAACCGGAGGAAAAGGGCGAGAAGAAAAAAATATAGCCCGAGAAAAAAATACTAAAAAAATGGAACGAAATGATTAAGAAAATAGCATCGAACAAAATAAATAAATAAATAAATAAAGGCGAAGCATTATTTTAATTCCTTCGCCGCATGAATCGAAATATGCCTGCTCCTTCCATTATTTTAACTAAATAAACTGATGGGTAATTTAGGAATTTTAAATCGCTCCCTTAATCTTCTTTCCATTCAAGAGCTGCAACACCGGCGCCTCCCGCCGGCGGGAGTCCCGCTTTAAAAGTCACGAACTGCAGAACAGCCCCCCGGTCATGCACAAATTCACGGGAATGCCACTGTCCCTGCTGTCGGAAATTATTTTGACTGGACTCGACCTGATCTGGCTTGATAATAAAAATTTTTGGGCTCGGTGAGGTGGGCAGCAGCTCGATCGATCGATCGACAGATCCAGGTTAAGTTAACCAGGAACAGAACAGGAGGAAGGTGGGATCCAGCTGTGGTGAGGTGGTCGGTGGTCAAAAAGGCGTGCGGGCAGAAGAGCACGCCGTGCTTAAAGCTTTTAAACAAACAAAAAGCTCATCGAAGAACAGATGATTAAATAATTATTTTTACTAATCGGATTCATTCATTCATCTGCCCGCTGCATCATGATTCGCGCGGACGCAGAAACGGGCGCTGCGCCGAGACAAAAACACACGTGGTGCTCCGCCAATCAATCGGACCTGATCCGGATTTTAAAAAATTAAACCCGCATGTGCCTCCAGCATGATTAGCCCATTGCGGAGCGGGTTCGATCGAGCTCGGGTTCGGGCAACATGTTCCGAGCATCTTCTTCTCATCATCGATGAGCCGGCCGAATAATGAGGGAAGAAAAAGCTAAAGTTTGGACGGATCTTGTCGGCGCAGGATGCTGCTGCAGCCAATGGGGAGGGGAGGGGAGGAGGTTCTTTCATTCTTGATGGGGGTTCATCATCATGTTCTGGCGGAAACAGACTGATCCAACAAGCTTCTGCTGAATGATTCGGTTTTACAGAAGCAGTCGAACGACGATTAGTTCGTCAGTACAAGGAGACTCTCGATCCATCCTGTTTTTAACTACAAACAGCAAAAGGCAGGCAGCAGCCAACAACGCCGTGCTCGGATTCTGCGCTCCGTCCTCTTCTTCCTTTTACGACAAGCAGCACGTCACGATGCTGTCGGGTTTCCGCTCGTAGAAAGATGGACAAAGGGACAGGCATCCCAATCCATGGGCGCCTTTCTGAAGAGAGAGATTGCAGACGACGCAGCAGCGGGCATTGGATGCGCGTGTTCCGTGGTCCATCCAGTTTTGATTTGGATCAAAGGCACTGCGCCGGTGCAGCAGCTTTAGATCGATGCGCAATCCTTCGCTTCGTCTGTGATGCACGGAGGACCTGGAAGGAGCAAGAACTGGTGGGGGTGGTCTGTGCGGTCGCTGGAGCATGGAGAAGGTGTCGACGACGGGCGTTTCTGCCGAGGAGTTAATTAAGAGCACGACTTGATCAACCCCAAATTGTACAGATTTCTCATGACTAAACTGCCCAAGTAAAGGAGCCCGACGCCGACGCCGCCGCCGCCCTGCGGCTGAGCTCCTTCCCCGTCGATGGAGTCCTTCCGGCAGAACCGCGGCCTCTGCTCCTCCTTCACCTTGAGGCACTCCAGGCCGATCGATGCCCGGACGGCCTCGATCGCCCGAGGGTCCACCGGCTGCCCGCCGGCATCGGTCACGTAGAAGACGTCCGAGGCCATGTCGCCCTTCGTCGACACCTCTGCTCTCGTCACCAGGAGCCCGTTCTCCCGGAAGGTTCGGGTCACGTCGGAGAGCAGCCCTGGCCGGTCCGGCATGCGAAGCTCCAGCCTCGTGCTCTGTCGTCGTATCATGGCGTCAAAATCAGAGTCGGTTTCACTTTGAGGAACTAAATTTGAGGTGCTCTGCAGAGTTTGATTTGCGGGGTTTACCTCTGCTGCTCTCCTCTCGATGGCCGCTTGCAAGCATTGGATCACCCGTTGCCTCTCCGCTTCCGAGTTGATTGGGCTGCCGTCCTTATGCCGTATGTAAAACTCCTGAAGAGATCGAACGAGCACGTAAATTAGTCACAAAACCGAGCGGGAGCAAAAGGTTTGGCTTCTCAGTCGCTCTCCCTAATTCAAAGATCGAACCTGATGAGCTAAATCGCCATCGGTGTCGACGGTGCCGTGGAACACCACGTACTCCATATCGGTCAATGTGCAGACGATGTCGAACAAGAGCTTTGACCGGTCCCGGCACTGCACGTTGACGACCGAGTACCCTCTCTCCGCCCAGTTCTGGACGGAGACGGAGGACGAGGACCCAGGCGGCGAGGAGGTGCGCTCGTAGTCGCGGTCGGCGAGCATGAGCTGGTGGAGGCGACGGTCGACGTTGGTGACGGCCACGGCGGTGACGGCGGTCTTGGCGCCGCGGACGTCGGGGTCGCCCTTGAGAACGTGGCGGAGGCGGGACTCGATGCGGTGGATCCTCTGCGGGTCATCAATGGGCGAGCCGGTGAGCTGGTCCTTCACGAAGAGGACCGACGCGATGCGGCCGTTGTGCGTCCAGACCGTGGCCTCCGCCACCCCGCACTGCAGGTCCACGAGCACGGCGTAGACCTCCGAGAGGAGGCCCGGGCGGTCGGCCCCGGTTAGCTCCAAGGTCGTTAGCTCTCCGCAGCCGCCTCGGGTGGTCTTGCTCGTTTCCGGATTCCCCGCGTCCAAAGACTGCTCGAGGTAGGAGATGACACTGTCATCCGTGAGCTTGCGGCCGAACTGGTCGGTGACATGGAAGACGTCCATGAACCAGCGACCGTCGGCGGAGATGTAAGCCTTTTTGACGGATAGATTGAGGTCGGTGAGGACCTGGATGGCCTCGAGCAGAACGCCGTGCTTCCTCGAAGCGCTGTCCACCTGCCCGACCTTCTCCATTAGAACGATGACAGATTACAGAAATAACAACTCCCGAATCGCACAAAAACCGTGCGGCGCCTTTCAACTCCTTACCTTGACGAGAGTCGCGGTTTGGCAGACGACATTGTCGATGACGACTCTGGATCGAAGCAACAAGCAAAGATCAATAAGCATTGAATCAATCAGCACAGCTCGAAGAGGAAGAGAAAGCAAACAGAGCAAACTAAAACCCGATTCAGAATACCTGGGGTTATTCATCCCGAGGACGAGCTTCTGGTACTCGTCGAGGTAGGTCGGCCACTCCATGTCCCTCGTCGTCTTCTCCGAGTTAGTTGCTCAATTGTTAAGAGAAGACGCGAACTCCTCTGCCTCTGCCGCTGCTATCACCGTCTCGGTCGGTCCGCCTTCCGCAGCTTTTATTCCAAGGAGCGGAAGAGCGAGGGGAAGGACAAAGAGAGCGTTCGGAAGATCCGCCGCCCTTCGTCTCGTCCTCGTCGAAGCTGCCCTTTTTGTCTCAACTCGAACTCGGAGCTCCCATGGAAGCCAATCCGCTGCGAGCGGCGTCGATATTTAAAAAGCCAGAGGGGGGACCCCCGAACCGGGCCGGCCGCCGTGCGTCGTCATCCGGCCGGAAGGGAGCCAGATCAGGGGGCGACACGGACACGTGGGCGCATCTATGCCTTTGGCCTTTGCTTGGCTTTGGGGCGAAGGCAGCGCCACGGCGGATCGCGTGCGACCACGAGGGCCGCCGGTTCGGCTTGTCGTTCGTTCGTCTCGGCTCGGCCGGTCGGAGGGCCAAATCATGGAACATTAAAAATCGTCTCGAAACGGCGGCGGCGCTTTTGCCGTTTGCGTCGTCGTCATCGGCCGGGGCTCCACATGCCCTGTGTCTTGTGACAGCAGTAATTATGAGACTGCGTTCGTCGACGTTGCTGCTTACTCGTGAGTTTATTAAATCGCTGCCAAATCTTGGACATTAATGAGCACCCGTAGAAACTTCTGATCCCTCCACGTGCAGAGAGCAATTACTCCGGCCATGGTTCGCATGCAGCACGCGATAGATGAAGACGATGATGATGATACCGTGAGGGGTTTCACCGGGTCAGCAGAGCAGGTAATTTTAACTAACGAAGCTAGTAGAAGCAGGGGAATCCCCAAGATGAGTTCCAGCTCCACAGCTGCAGTAAGGGGGGCAGTAGAGAGCAGCGGGGAAGTGGGCGAGTGATGGGGCACCACAAAACGCGCACACTCGGACGACCGGACCCCGACATGTCGGCGTTAAAAATAACCCAAGTGTCGGACACTGAATTAGTGCGCGGTAATTGAGTCATGTTTTTTTAAAAGAGAAACGCATGAACTCGGCATGCCTGTCTCCGGCGTGCGGCATGCATGCGATGGACGTGCGAGGCACGCCTGGTTGATGGCCGTGTGCGGCCGCCCCACGGCGAGGTTTCGTCAACCACAGACGTGCTGAAACCTGCCGTCGATTAAGCGTCGTCGTTAGCGCATGCCTCCTCCTCCTCTTCGTCCTGTTTCTTGCTTTCTTTCTACGAATTAATTAATGGGAATGGAAGTGCGACCCAAGAGGCCTTAAAGAGCCGTTTTTTGATTTGTCCTGCTCCTTCGACGCAGGTGTATGTATATATATATTGTGGAATATATAATTCTAGCGGCATTGCTGTTTCCTGCGTTCGTTTCTAGTTCATGCCTCTCACCGGACGGCGGACGGCATCATGGATTTTGTCCATGATAAAAAAGTCAATGTTTGGGCCAAGACACTACTCATGGACGTGTCTCTGCTAACGTTCAGTAAGCATGCACTATCTGCGAGCCTGCAAAAAGTTGGGCCTTAAGCCTCTTCAAACGCCTCGTGCGTAGTGAGATCGACTGTTCATCTACAGGAAACGGTCGGAGGTCGACAGTCGGGAGCGACGGTGGTCCGCCCATGGCTACGCCTGACGGCCTCCATGCCGCCGCCTATTATTTTAAGAAACAGGGGAAGGACGAAGAGGGGCACGTCCGTAGATGGGGCGGTGAATTATTGGAGGGGAGCGGGCGGGGATCAAGACGGATGGACGCAGGAGTTGGTGGGTGCACCATCCGCCCGTGTGCGCAGTGCATAATGCATTATATATAATATGGATGGCCTTTTTGGGTGTGCGGTTTGCACATTGGTGGATAAGAAAGGTAGAGAGAGACCGATCGAGAGCAGAACTGTAGATGCTGGCTGGCTCTTGCAGAGATGGTAATGGCCGAATCTTATCGCCAGGGAATGGAAGGAGAGGAAGAGTTAATGGCAGAGAAGGAATGGCCGTTGGAGATTGAGGAGGAGGGGGATTAATGGAAATGGCACCCTTTGTTCTTATATCTCTTCCCTAAACCCTACTCCTTCCTTGTTTTGACCTTTAATTGCTTCCCAAATCCTAAAGACTGATTTCGAGTCCCTCGTTCTTCTTCCACCTATAAATTGTAAACCTTCCATGGAGCAACAGCAGATTGACATATTTAGTTCCATCTATAGGTCTCATCTGCTTTCCATATTTCTGTGTCCGCTTCCTTCTTCGTCGTCGTTGCTCTGATAATTAATTTGATTTATTGCGTTCAGTTTGCTGTTAATTGTAAAAGATTTGACAAAAAGGAAATTTTTGAAGGAGACATGGATCCGATGACGTCGCCCACGCGCCGCAGCCACCATCTCCCTCCTCCCTTCCGCGCTCGAGCCTTCCACCAGTCGTTGCTGCAGCAGTACAAGATCGAAGAGAAGTTCAGCAGCTCCCACCCCCGCGTCATCAGAAGCGACAACGACGATTTCAGCAGCAGCAGCAACAACATCTCCGGCAGCGCCGTTTACCCGGATCTCCCCCAGCTCGCTTCCCCCGGCTGCTGCCGCGGTGACGGCGGGGACGCCACTCGCAGGCCGCGCGGGCGTCCCCGGGGTTCGAAGAACAAGCCGAGGCCGCCCATCATCATCAACCGCGGCAGCGCTGACGTGCTCCACTCCCACGTGATGGAGGTCGCCGACGGGTGTGACGTTTTCGAAAGCGTCGACACCTTCGCCCGCCGTCGGCAGCGCGGCGTCTGCGTCCTGAGCGGCAGCGGCATCGTCACCAGCGTCAAAATCCGGCAACCAGCGACCGCCGGCAAGGTCATCGATCTCGAAGGCCGGTTCGAGATCCTGTCCCTCTCCGGATCGTTCCTGCCGCCGCCAGCTCCGCCGGCCGCGACGGCCCTGGCGATCTACTTGGTGAGCGGGCAGGGGCAGGTCGCCGGCGGGAGCGTGGTCGGGCCGCTGATAGCGTCGGGCCGTGTGATGATAATAGCTGCGTCTTTCGGGAACGCAGCCTACGAGCGGCTGCCACTGGCGGTGAAGGAGGAGGATGAGGAGCCACAGGTGCAAGATTTCCATGGTCTGCCGCCGGCTGGAAGCCATAATCCATTCCACTACCGTATTGATTAGAATATATCTTACATTAATTCATAGTTAAGTGTTTTGTTCTTCTCCTCCTTTTGTTTCTATTGAGCTTTCTCTGAAGCTTAACATAGAAAAGCAAGGCCTTATTCTTTTGGGCCTTAAAAGATTAACTATGTTGTTAAGCTGCGATAGGATAAGCATCTCTCTTCGAAATTCCTTCTTTTGGATCTCATCGATAACTTTGGATTTCTTTATAGCAACGACATGTCTCTCTTCCGAGACCCCTTTGTGTACAGTTCCATGCCCCCCTCGCCCTAGTACTCGGTTCTCATCAAACTTTTCGGTTGCCTTTTCTATTTCTTCTGTCCTAAATATTTTGAAAGCGAGACCTTGTTTTTTCTTAATCTCTTCTTGTAGCAGCCTACCACCATGTTCTCTGAAGTATCTTTCTTTGACCTCCGCAAGTTTTCTTCTTTGGATAAGCATGCAAATGAGCATACTGCAACAAAATATAAATACTAAACCACTGGAGGTACCTGCATAAATATTCACGAGCACATCATTATAGGCTACATATCAGACAAACAAAAAAATTAAGCAGCAGAGAAATAAATGGAAATTGGTAAAGCTATGCATCCTTCATCTGCGTTTAAGTCTCTGCAGATCACACGAGCACATTTCATAGACACCTGCTACGTAGTATTGCTGCTTATCTTGTTTTGTATAGGTAATTAAGGAAGACCTCTAAAACTGCAAAGTTCATGAATCCAGCAGATTCTGGAAACTAACGTGAATGATTATTCCTACTGGTCAATTCTAGATTGAAAATGTTGAGGATTTTTTATTATTATCGGAGAAACCTTAATTTCTTGAGCATATTTGTCACTAAGAGAACAAAAAAAGTAATCGGGAATGAAGAGGGCTAGCTACTGGCAAAAGAATTCCAGGAGCAACAAGGAACATATGTTGTCAGTAATATATGCTGGTTGTTGAAGAGATTAATTAAGAGAGGGAGAGTGACTCTAATTACCTACGACCACCTTCACTGCCACGGAGGGTTTCTGGTCTGGAGTGCACGTTCCTCTGTAAAGTTCACCGTGCGTTCCTCGAGGGCAGGAACACGTGTAATTGCCTTGCAGGTTCTGGCAGATGGCGTCGGTGGAACATGGATTATTTGGATAGCATTCATCGATGTCTGTGAATCAAGTAGAAGTCATATATGGCGTATGAGAAACCAAGCAGGAGCAGAAGGTAAGAAAAGGATACTGATAATGAATAGGGGTTATGAATTGACAGCGAACCTTGGCATCCTCCGTCGACTTTGAGATAAGGGTTGCCTTTGTATCCTGTGATGGAAATAAGCTTGTTTTTGGTAAAATTCAGTAATAATCAGTAATAGGAACATTCAGTAATATATAGTAGGAAAGTTTTTTGCTTAATTAAAATTTCCTTTGATACAATGTACGGAGAAGTTGGAAGTTGTTCCAATTCTTCTCAGTATTCTGTTATTTGCAACTTTGATACATTGAATACAATATACGTGAAAGGAGGATTCATTGCTTCTCTACACAGTTTTTTCATCTGCTGTTACAAGTTGCCGTGAGTCCTCTATTTTGTAGTGTTACTATTATATTGCTTCCCGTCCAACAATTGGTATCAGAGCAAGGTTCGCTCGGGTGATACCTTAGAAGATGTCGATGCAGACGCCGTCAGCTTGGAAGAAGCCATTGATTGGCACGGCCGGGGATGCAGGACTCAAAACCTCCTCAGCAGTAGGAGGGAGTCATCAAGCAGGTCCGTTACTGATCAAGGGAGGCAACTATGCGATGTGGGCTGTTCGTATGGAATCATTCCTTGATGCGCAAGGAGTGTGGGAAGCGATTGAGTTAGAAGGAGGTGTTGTGCATGTAGACCGAAAGAAAGACAAGGTAGCACGATCAATAATTCATCAATCCTTAAGTGATGAAGTATTGGCGCTTGTTGCTGACAAGAAGACAACAAAAGAAACGTGGGATACATTGAAGAATCTCCACGTAGGGGACGAAAAATTCAGGAACGCAAAAGGTAGTCGTTTGCATGGTGAATTTGAGAAGCTGCAAATGAAGAACTCAAAGTCAATAGATGATTATGTTGGCAGGCTCTCTTCGGTGGTGACTGAGATGAGAAATCTCGGTTTAGAGATGAAGGAGCAATTTGTTGTAGAGAAGTTGCTGCGATCTATTCCTTCCAAATTTTATCCTATTGCATGCAACTTAGAGCAATTTGATGATTTAACCACCATGACCGTTGATTATGTAGTAGGAGCTTTGAAAATGTTTGAAGTTAGAATTGCACCTTCCCCTCAAGAAGAAGAGAACCATGTTTATTGGTCTCACGCAGATGTGGAGGCTAAACAACGCAGAGATTCTCCAAGCAGTTGGCGTGGAAGAGGTCAAGGAAGAGCAAGAGGTTTTGCTCAAGGAAGAGGAAGGATTGTAGCAATTTTAATGGAGGACGAGGTTTTTTCAATGGAGGACGTAGCAGAGGCAGATACAAGAGAAACCAAGAAAGGACAAGTCACATGTCAAGTGCTTTAGTTGTCAAAAATTTGGGCACTATGCTTCGGAGAGTAAGAAGGAAGAAAGGGTGTTTTTGGCTGAGACAGATGAAGACAAGGAGCTTCATGAGCATTATGCAATTTTTATGGCCATAGAGGATGAAGGCAGTAAGAGTGATACTCTCTTACAAGGTATCAATTCTCATAAGTCTATTTTTGATACAACATGTGATACTTGGTACTTGGATTCGGGTGCAACTAGTCATATGACCGGAAATGTCACGCCCCGAACCACCTGCTGGGCACGTGGCAATCGCCACATGAGCTCACCAACCCATGTAAGACAAAACAGGATCTTATTTAGGCAATATAAACAACTAGTAGTATTAATAAAATAAATAATACAGTCTCCTAGTACAGTCCCGATATCGATCTACTACATGCTACGTCCCAAAATCAAGAAAGAACCGGAACGGGGACGATAGCGCACCTCGGATGACGCAACCCTCGTCTGTAAATTTGACCGACACCGCTACACCTGCACACACATTAAACTCGGTATGCTCAGCCTTACGGCCGAGTGCGTATTTACCGCTCAAAACGATAGCACGAAATTAAAGGCTAGATGGCTCATTCAAGGATGTCTTAATGAGATTAGTTATCAAAAAACTATTTTTTTATGTAATATCAATTTTATCTCGTCAAGCTATATGTCAACCTAGGTTATAAATATGTGCACGTCTCTAGATGTCACATAGGTTATATCTCATAGGTCGGTGTCACTAAAATAAGTCGTCAAACCTGTCTCTAACTCATATCGTATATCTCGGGCTGCCACATATGCTTTAGGATTAGCCCGGGCTCGGGACGTCCTTAAGCCCATCAGTGCCTTTACAGTCTAAGTCTCTACCTGTGCCCGCTGCACTGACGTTGGCGGAGAGGACGGGTGACCCAATAACCCCCTCCCTCGTCTCGTTAGTCGTCGACTATGCCTCCCCTAGCGAAACCGTCGTGCCCTTACAGCCTCCTCGGACTCCGTAGGGGCACGACCCCAGTATAGTACTACACTCTGTCCGTAGACAGGGTCACCATTACAAGAACCATCGGCCACGGCTAGCCGAAATAAGAACAACCCTAGGATCCGGACTACTCATCCGATCGTCTGCAGGACGTCAAGGATGCTAGCCGTGCGGTCCACGGATCCACTATCCAAGGCGTAAGGGAATCACCCCTCTAACTCAAAAGCAATTTATGCTGGCCGAGTCGAACGCACATCCGCACGATGGGTTGTGGTGTTTCGACCTCATATCTGCTAAATCGTCGAGTAGGATTATCCCCGCTAGCCATCTGAGGACTATCACCGTGTCGCCGAGGCAGCACACATGCGGGTATAGGAACCTGGGTTGGAACCACTCCATGTGCTGGTCTGATCTGACCCAAGAGTTGACTGATCCAATCCCTCAGCCCCGCTCCTAGTATCTAAGCTATCAGAAGCCTCGGGAGGGGTGAACATCACTAATCGAACACTGGTGGTTCGCGATGTTATCTAGGCTGCATAATAGCATCCTGTGAGTATTTCAGTGATGTTCCTAAAATATGATAGTATAATGTCACTTGTCTCTATACTAGAGTGTCTGGTGTATGTCGCGATACTATGTTTTATGATTTATCATGGTCCCCTATTCCGCATGATAGCTATGTATATAGTCTGCCATATAACATCAATAAATAATAACATGCGGTAAGAGGAACATAACATGCTAGATAAATAATTAACGATAAGCAGATAAGCAGGTGGAACAATTAATAAAACATGTATTTCTAGCATGCATATGTATTTTGGTATTTTAACAGGCATAATATTTATTTAATTGGCAGACATCCAAGAATCTCCAAAAAAAAATCTAATTAAGATTTACCCTAGCTTGATTAGATCATGTTATAGTGAGCCTACGCACCTGTTTAGTGTGTCGGGCTTCCAAAAGTGATCCAAAAGAAGCCCAAAACTTTAATCGCGATGTAGATAGCTGACAGATAATATTTCTGAGGTAAGAAAATTTATTTAGAATTTTCTAGAATTAATTAGGATAGAAATAATTATTTAATATTAATCCGATCTATCCGTTTAGTCGGTCTAATTTGTTTAGTCCAACTCTATTCATAAAGCCCAAGCCCATATCCATTCTCAATCCATATCAATTTGGTCAAAATTGATCAAAATTAACTTTAATTGACCAAATTGATCTATTTTGATCAGATCTAAATCAATTTAACTCAAATCGGGTTCAAATAGTAAAATTGGTGCAGTTCGGATTCAATTAAAATTAATTTGGTTCAAATCTGACTTGATTTGGTTCAATTGGCTCAATCTGGATTCTATTTAATTTGATTTGATTCAAATCTGATTCAATTTAATCTAATTGAGCTCAACTCAGGCTTAAATCAATTCAAATGGGTTCAATTTAGGCTTAGATCAATTCAATCTGACTCAATTTAAGTTCAAATCAATTCACTTTGGTTCAACTCATATCCAGTCCAATTTAATTTTATTGATCCAATATAATTCAGCTCAACTTAAATTAAGCTCAGTTCATGTGATTCAGTCGAGCCAGCCCAATCCGACTCAACTGGACTCTAGCTCGAACCCATCCAACTATTTTGACTCAACTTAACCCAACTTAAAATAAACTTAATCTAAACACATGTCCGAACCCAACTTGACCCAACTCAATTAATCGGTTTACCCCAACCCATTTCTTAACTCCTTAACTAACCAACTTAATTAATTCACTAATCCTTCTTAACTTAATTAATTAAATATTTATCATTCTTAAGGAAAAATTCCTTCGGACAAAAGGGCGAGAGTAGAGGAGCTTTACCTCTGCTCGTGCGCTCCACCTCCAGCTCCGGCAAGGTCGCCGCAACTCCGGCAAAGTCCGGTGAGGTTGCCCCATCTCCGGAGACAGCCCTTCGGCTTTGGAAGGAGTCCGTTGGAGCCTCCGCAAGCGACGGCGACGGCGACGAAAGGCGAGCTTGAAGCTGGGTAAAGGGAGATCGGAAAAAGGGCAGCAGCTCCGGTGGCCACCCTTCGAGCTCCGTGGAGGCAAGGCACGGACGAATAGGAGTCGCCGTTGAATGGACAAAGGCGAGGTGCGAGGAGGGGACATAGGCGGCGAGTAATCGCCGCTCCTAGGCGTGCGAGTGGGATGCTCTGCTCGCGGCTCTGCTTCCGCCCAAGAGCAGGGGAACCTTCAGCTGCAATTTCCGGCAGTAAAGAGGTGAGGGGAAGGCGCAATGGAACAGAGGAAGTGCGGGTGAGATCATCGACGCTCCTCCGCTGCCAGTGGCGTGGATTGCGTGAGGAAGAGGACGCCGGCGAGCTACGTGCGCCTGCGTTCATGGAAAGGGGCGAAGGCGTTGGGCTTCGCAACAAAGGAGAGGTCATCATCGACCCTTCTCCGGTGGTCGGCGAGCGCCGTTCATGGAGGAGGATGGCAGGGGAGTGATGGACAACATCGAAGGTGGCGGAGAGAAAGGTGAGGGCGAGGAAGAAACGATGGGGCGTGAGCGGTGGGCGCAAGGAAGGGGCGACACGCACAAGTCGATCGAAGAGAGGCGTGAGTAATATTGCAAGCTTCCCAGCATGCCCCTCCCACTTCTCCCTTTTTGCCAAATCACCCTATCTCCTATTTTGAGAAAAAGAAAAAGAAAAAAAAACCATCTTATTTTACTTTATTATTTTTTTTTTTTACATATGGTAGGGGTTTACAGGATATCTTGCATGCTTACATAATGTGAATACTACTTGCTGTGGACAAGTAAAATTTGGTGATGGTTCATTTGTTAGCATAGCAGGAAAGAGAAGTGTACATTTTTTTGTTAATATTCAGTTAGATGAACTTGGTTTTACTACCATAATCAAGCAGGGAAGGTTAAATATCTATGACAAAGAAGGGAAGAATTTTGTTTCAGTAAAGAAAGCTGATAATAGACTGTTTCTGTTTCATAATGAAATTTCTGACAAATGTATGCTAGTGAAGAACAATGAAAGTAGTTGGCTATGGCACAAAAGATTCAGTCACTTAAATTTTCAAGCACTAAAATGCATGTCTGATCAGAATTTGGTAAAAAGATTACCACATGTTCAGTTGAACGAGAGTGTTTGTCAAGAATGTGTTGCAACAAAGCAAACAAGATTTGTATCAGTCATCAAATTTCAGAACTACTCATGTGCTAGAATTGGTTCATGGTGATCTATGTGGACCTATTACTCCATCTACTTTGGGTGGAAATAGGTATTTTTTATTACTAGTTGATGATTATTCCAGGTACATGTGGGTAGCAATGTTGAAAGCAAAAGATGAAGTTTTTTCTGCATTCAAAAGGCTTTTGAAGATGACTGAATCAGAATGTGCCAAGAAGCTGAAAATTTTCAGAACAGATAGAGGAGGAGAGTTTAATTTAAGGGAATTCAATATTTTTTGTGAGCAACAAGGAATTAAAAGACATCTAACAGCACCTTATTCTCCACAGTAAAATGGAGTAGTAGAGAGAAGAAATAGAACTGTGATGGAGATGGCTAGAAGTTTGCTCAAAACTATGAATGTACCATCTGAATTCTGGGAGAAGCTGTTAATACAGCTGTATATCTCTTGAATAGGTCCTTCACAAGTAGCTTGAAGGGTGTAACTCCCTATGAGGCTTGGACTGGTAGGAGGCCGAGCATTTTTCATCTAAAGGTGTTCGGTTGCAGAGCTCATGTGAAACTCTTGGGTGTCCATTTGAAAAAGTTGGATGATAGGAGCAAACTAATGATATTTATTGGATATGAAGCTGGTTCTAAGGCCTACCGTTTCTTTGATCTAGAGAAGAAGTTAGTTGTGGTGAGTAGGGACTGTATATTTGAGGAAGAAGTAAGAAGGGATTGGTCTAGAAGCTCAGCTGATGGGGTTTCTGATCAAATCAGGAATATACAGCAGAAACTGATTACTGATGGAGCTGGAAATCAGTATCAGTATCAATCTGATATTGATGAATTCAGTATGGGGACTTCTGATACATTGCCATCAAAACCTCATGTTTCTGAAGGGGATCATCCAGGGAGAGTGTCAAGAAGCCAGATCACACCAATTGCCCTCAACCTGGATGATACGGACAGTGGCACTGATCAACATCAAAAGGTATCAGATTGTGATACTTTTGGTGATACTCTTGCTGACAAGTGTGTTAATGTTTTTGCAGATACTATTGATGCCTCTACTGAACCAGCTGCAGGAAGAAGATTTAGGCCTATTCAAAGCCAGTATAGAAGCTCAAATGCAACTGAACCCCTACAAGAAGAAGCATGGTTGGCACGAAATTCAAATCAAGAACCTTTGAATTTTCAGGAGGCAGCTGAACATGAGGAATGGAGGAAGACAATGAAAGAAGAGTATGATCAAATAATTAGGAACCAAACTTGGATTCCTACTGATCTTCCAAAAGAAAGCAAGACTATTGGCTTGAAGTGAGTGTTCAAAATTAAAAGAGATGCACAAAGAGAAATTCTAAAGTACAAAGCAATGTTGGTTGCAAAGGGATATTTGCAACAACAAGAGGTGGACTTTGATGAAGTGTTTGCTCCAGTTGCAAGAATAGAGACCATTCGGTTGTTGATAGCAGTAATAGCTCAACAAGGATGGGAATTACATCAGATGGATGTCAAGAGTGCATTCTTGAATGACACAATAGAAGAGGAAGTGTATGTGAAGCAACCTGATGGGTTTGTTCTCAAAGGAGAAGAGGGAAAAGTGCTTAAGCTTAAGAAGACATTATATGGACTTAAGCAAGCACCTAGAGCTTGGAATATAAAGCTTGATAAGTCTTTATTATCACTAGGATTTAAGAGAAATGTGCAAGACTCTGCTGTGTATACAAAATCAGTAAAGAGTGAGAGGTTGATAGTTAGAGTTTATGTGGATGATCTACTGATCACTAGTTCAAATGTGAGAATCATTCATGAATTCAAGGTGCAGATGCAGAAAGAGTTTGAAATGACTAACATGGGGCTCTTACATCATTATCTTGGCATGAAGATCTTACAATTAGAAGACCGTATCACTCTATGTCAATCACTATATGCAGAAAATTTATTAAAGCAGATGGGCATGTTTGATTGCAACTTGGCACATACACCCATGGAGGAGAGGCTAGTTTTTCAGCAAGTAAAGGAAGTGGATGTGACTGATTACCATAGGCTTGTTGGGAGCTTGAGATATCTCACTCAAACAAGGCCTGATTTGATACATTCTGTAGGAATACTTAACAGATACATGCAAGCTCCAACGGTGGCACATTCAATTGCTGTAAAAAGGATAAGGTATCTCAAAGGAATATTTGGATATGGCTTAGTTTACTACAAGGGAGATCATATCAAAAATACTGTGATACATGGGTATAGTGATAGTAATCATGCAGGATGTGTTGATGATAGAAAGAGTACAAGTGGTATGATATTCTTCTATGGTGGAAGTGCAATCAGTTGGAGCTCAACTAAGCAAAAGATAGTTACTTTAAGCTCTTGTGAAGCTGAATACATAGCTTTGACAGGAGCTGCGTGCCAAGGAATTTGGTTGACACGTTTCTTGTCTTTATTGCTTGAGGAGGAAGTAAAATCGGTGACAATTTATGTTGATAACTTATCAGCATTAGCACTTAGTAAAAATCCAGTCCATCTCAATCGTACAAAGCACATTGACACAAAGTATCATTTTATTAGAGATTGCATTGATTCAAATCAAATTGTGGTAAAGTTTGTGAGCTCTAGTGAGCAAAAAGCTGATGTTTTTATAAAAGCACTGGGTCGGCACAAGTTTGTTGAGATGAGAACAATGCTAGGACTTCAAGAGCTCAAGCACACACAAGCTTAGGAGGGAGAATGATGGAAATAAGCTTGTTATTGGTAAAATTCAGTAATAATCAGTAATAGGAACATTCAGTAATATGTAGTAGGAAAGTTTTTTGCTTGATTAAAATTTCCTTTGATACAATGTAGGGAGAAGTTGGAAGTTGTTCCAATTCTTCTCAGTTTGTTTCTAATTCTGTTATTTGCAACTTTGATACATTGAATACAATATACGTGAGAGGAGGATTCATTGCTTCTCTACACGATTTTTTCATCTGCTGTTACAAGTTACCGTGAGTCCTCTGTTTTGCGGTGTTACTGTTACATTGCTTCCCGTCCAACATCCTGAAGCACAATTGCAAAGATATCCAGGACTATTGGAGGAGTTCACGCGCACGCTATTCTCACTGACTCAGGCATAAGAGGTCGGGTTACGCTGTGCTACCTCACAGGTTTGATTATTTCCGATAGCCCAATCCAACAGCACCGGAACAGTGTTGTTGTTATCATACCAAAAATTTAATGTCGTGCTGTAATCTGTTCGGAACCGGAATGACTTAGCATCCAGCAAAACGTCAATGCTGCAACTGCTGAAGGTCGAGGTGCGAGAGCTGTCGAAGCCAGGATCGAATCGGACTCGGTAGTATTTGAGTTTCGGGGGTATGGAGGTCTGGCAGCAGCCTCTTCCGGAGCATGTGTCGTTGATCAGGAGGCTCTGCTTGCTGCTGCACATGGACACGCACCCACTTTGGTAGCTGTCGTTCTTTTGGTTGCTGTTGCCAAGAACGTTAGCGAGGGTGTCGCAGCCGATGACGGCGAACCTGTTGAGGGCAGTAGAGAATCGATACGGCGTGTTTTCCATGTTCATATACCAGTTGGAGTAGTCGGGGGAATTTTTGGTGGCATTATAGCACTGCCAAGAGATGTGGTTGAGCATTTGAATCTGGCCGTGCGGCACTGAGATGCTGGCGATCTGGATGTTCCCCGAGAAAGGCTTCTCGCCGTTGCAAGTTAGGGAGAAGCCTTTCAAGGAACAGCCGTCGCCGATGCCGAAGGGGTAGGGGATGTCGACGTCGCCGCATTTGGATGGGCAGCCGGTCAGGGAGGCAGCAGACGCCGCTGCTCCGGCGGCTATCACCACGACCATCGGTATCATGATCAGCAACAATCCGGCTCTCTCCATTACTTCTCTATCTCTTTCTCTCTGTCCCTCTAGATCTCCCTCTATATACATAAATCAACTGTTCCGACGGAGAAGATTGGAGGAGGCGACAACGACGACGACTATGTCCTGGTATGCATCCAAATTAATTAAGCAGTCAAAGGAAAAAGGAAGTACAAGTTCATCAAGTCGACAGTTTGATACGATGCAGATGAGTAGTCAGCGACTTATTACGTCAGTTGCTAATTAATTAATCGAAGTCATCGTTCCCATCCACCAAAGTTTTCTGATTCAAGCATCGGTTAATTAATTAGCTGCCTTCGCCGAGCGTGTATAGTTGCTGCTGAGCTTTAAGAATATTTGTTAGCAATCAGCATGCGATTGTTTTGCATTTAAATTTATCATCCTCTTGCAGGTGCAGCGGATTCCTTGACTTGACTATGACTTGTCCCAACTTCCCCATACAACAATTTCCCTTTGCTTAATTACTTTTTTCATCAAGTATTTTCCTAAAGTGTACACAAAGTATAAGCTCCTAAGTTTAAAAAATATTTTCATGAAGTATATACTTTTTAATAACAGCATTATATATTATATTTTCTTTTAAAAAATTAATAATAAATATCAGCAGTAAAATCTCTGATTTGAATGTCCCTTTGCTCTACTAAGTTCTCTGATTTGGTGGTGCACTCTCTGATGTCCGAATGTCATTCTTGGCCTTTGGCTTTTATAGAGCAGCAATAGCAAGCTGTAGTGGGCGGATTGAATGCTCATCAAGTCCCTTCACTGCTTGAAACCATCGGCCATTAAGTCCTCCTTGGATCACTGCAGCGGTCATCTAAATCAAGAGTTAATCGTCCGATTGATAGCCTTGATTTGCCTTGAGAGGAAGGAGTTGCCGAGTCATCCCAATGCTCGAGCATCAATGCACATGCGCGGCACTCGTGTGTCCGTTCGATTCTTCCAACAGTCGGGTGCCTCTGCGCTTGTCGATCTGTAAAGCCGCTCGGTCGGCTAAGCCCCTTGCATTGGTCCTTGGTGCTTGTACATCCTCCGTGCATAACAGTAGTTCAATGCTACAAATGGCATGCGCGTGCCACCCGAGCCTGCTTGCTCCTTGTGCATGCTCGTGTGTCCAAACACCAACTCAAATGGAGAATGCCATGTTGCTGAAGTCCGATGTGAGTTATAACAAAATTGAAGGGTGTCTAGTAAGCTCACCCAATTCTTGTGTGACGCCATTACAAAATATCGCAAGTATTCTTCGAGCAATGTGTTGATCCTCTCCGTTTGGTTGTCCCTCCGTGGATGATTTACCATGGAGAACTTCAACTTTATCCCCATTATCTTGAACAGCAGGGTCCAAAAATGACCTGTGAAGAGCGTGACATAGTCATTGTTCATGTATTTTGGAAGCTTTGAAGAAAAGTGTAGTCGTTTCTTCGGCCATGACATGATCTATGGTGAAAATGGTATAGTTGCTGAACTGATCCACATGATCTATGGTGAAAATGGTATAGTTGCTGAACTGATCCACTACCACGAGCACTATAGAGTAACCATCCACCACAGGGAACGACTTGACATAGTCCATGGACATGGACGTCCATGGTCAACTGGGCACGGGCAACAATTAGAGTAGTCTGGCAAGGCACGTGCACTTCGTCACCACCTCATTGATGAGGAGGATGAGGAGAATCTACAGATGCAAGATTTCCATGGTCTGCCGCCGACAGGAAGCCATAATCCATTCCATCACCGTATTGATTAGAATATATCTTACATTAATTCATAGTTAAGTGTTTTGTTCTTTTCTCCTTTTGTTTTTATTGAGCTTTCTCTGAACCTTAACATAGAAAAGCAAGGCCTTATTATTTTGTCCTTAATTCTTCTCCTTTTGTTTTTATTGAGCTTTCTCTGAACCTTAACATAGAAAAGCAAGGCCTTATTCTTTTGTCCTTAAAAGATGTAGTAATGTCCCATTCATCGAGCTTCTTTCGATCTATGCCCATGCTGCAAGTTTCATAAACAATGTCGAAAAGCAGCAGACTTGTGATGCGAAGTCGGCCAATTAATTCTTCTTTTAAAGCGAAGGGTACTTGGTCAACGAAATTATATGTTAAGTTCTGAACTCTTCAACAATTATTCGGCTAATTAGTTGAAATATGAATCGAAAGAAGTCAGTGCTCCAAGTCTTCGTTGGAAAAAATATAATGAATCGATGATCATCATGTGCAGATAACGGAGTGACTGTCAATCATTTTGCAAGATAATAGTAATGAATTAAGTTACATTCCACAGCAGAAGAGATTGCAAAGAGTTATTTTATGACAAACATGTATAACTTAATAAACTCTACAACGGAGTTTCATAAAATTAAAAAAAACACTTCTCTCAATTATAACTGGAACGACTGCTCTATACAGGTAGCTTCAAGAAATAATGTAGATGAATGAAGAAGTAGATGTGACTGGGTGTTGTGGAAACTTCTTTACCTTCCAGATTCAACGTTTAAGGCATATCCTTTCTCTGTATTATAGCAGGTACTCGTATCCATCACATACTCTGATGGTTCCCTCAGCAAGCTCGTAATCTCCTCAGAGTTTTGGGGCACCCATGGATGCGGCTGGAATTTTCTTAGCTTGTCTAGTTCTTCTGCCACTTCTTTCATCGTAGGCCTTCCATCTCCCTTCAAATCCAAACATCTTTTTATCAGCTCGCTGATTTCTTCAAACAGCTCCACATCTCCTTCTTCTTTGACTCGATTGTCTAAGATATCTGAAAAACGATTTTGATCCATAGCCAAGAAGAAACTTGATGCAAGGGATCTTCCTTCTTCTAATCCCTCAAAGTAAATTGCCTTCCGACCCGTTAATACCTCCAAAATAACCACTCCAAAACTATAAACATCACTTTTATCCGTCAGTTGGCATGTCAAGAGGTACTCAGGCTAGAGCATCAGCCGACTCGTAGGTGATCTTTAAGCAAATGGACAGAGAAAGTGATGTACTATTGTTATGTATGAGGTGAAACAAGATCCCATTGGAAATAAACTCATAGACCAACATCGGTACCTCCACTTCCAAACAACAACCTAGCAGCTTAACTATATTCTTGTGATTGATCTGTGATAGGATGAGCATCTCTTTTCCAAACTCATTCTGTTGGCTCTCATCAATTATCTTAGATTTCTTTATAGCAACCTTACTTCTATCTTCCAAAACTCCTTTATATACAGTTCCATGCCCCCGTCGCCCTACCACCTGGTTCTCATTAAACTTATTGGTTGCCTTTTTTAATTCTTCTCTCCTAAATATCTTGAAAGCAAGACCTTGCTTTTTCCTAATCTCTTCAAGTAGCAGCCTACCGCTATGTTCTCTGAAGTATCTTTCTCTGACCTCCACAAGTTTTCTTCTTTGGTTAAGCATGCAAATGAGTACACTGCAACAAAATATAAATGCTAGACCGCTGGAGGTACCTGCACATATATATATATCCATGCTCAGAGAGATCAATGGAAATGGGTACAACTATGCATCAATCATCTTCATTTAAGTCTACGCAGATGGACTAATATTGCTGCTCTCTACAAATGAAAAGTTCATGAAGTAGTCGGACTCTGGAAATTAACTCAATTGTTAATCCTATGGGTCAATTTTGGATAAAAAATTACCTTAATTTCGTGAGCAGATTTGTTCTTAAGAGAACATAAAAATAATCAGGAAAAAAGAGAGCTAGCTACTGGCAAAAGCATTCAAACAGATATAAGACCATATGTTGTCAGTGATATATGCTGGTGGTGGAAGAGATTCTTAATTAAGAGAGGGAGAGTGATTGTAATTACCTATTACTACCTTCACTGCTAAGGGGAGTTTCTGGTCCGTAGTGCAAGGTCCCTCGAAAGGATCGCCCTGCATTCCTGGAGGGCAGGTACATGTGTAATTTCCTGGTATGTTTTGACAGATGCCGCTCTTGGGGCATTGATTAATTGGATGGCATTCATCGATGTCTGTGAACCAAGTGAAAGCCACATATAGCACATGAGAAACCAAGCAGGAGCAGAAGATAAAAAAAGGGTACTGATAATGATAAAGGGTTATCAATTAGCAGCGAACCTTGGCATCCGTCTTTGAGGTAAGGGTTGCCTTCGTATCCAGCAGAACAATTGCAAAGATATCCGGGGCCATTGGAGGAGTCCAGACACATGCTGTTCGCACTGTGGCAGGCATAAGAGGTCAGATTGCGCTTCGCTACCTCGCAGGTCTGGTCTCCGATGGCCCAATTCCCCACCACCGGTACCCGGCTATCGTTCCCATCGTCCCAGATTTGATTTGGCGAGATAAGAGATGTGTTAAACTTGAACCAATCCGTCTCCGCCATCACGGCATAGCTGCAGCGGCTGAAGTTCTAGATGCGAGAGTTGTTGAAGTCATGATCGAACTTGACTTCGTAGTATTTGAGGTTCTTGGGTATGGAGGTCTGGCAGCAGCCGATTCCGGAGCAGGTGTCGTTGACGAGGCCCTGCTTGTTCTCACACATGGAGACGCACCCACTTTTGTAGTTGATACCCGTTTCATGGTTGATAATATAAGCGAGGGTGTCGTAGCCGATGACTGTGAACTTGTTGAGGGCATCGGAGAATCGATACGGCGTGTTTGTCGCGTTCAAATGCCAGTTGGAAGAGTTGACGGATTTATCGGTGTGATTATAGCACTGCCAAGAGATTTGGTTGCGCCCTCGAATCTGGCCCAGCGGCAGTTCGATGTTGATGATCTCGATGTTCTCCACGAAAGGCTTCATGAGCATCTCGTTGCAGGTTACCCCGAAGCCTTTCAAGAAACAGTTGTCGCCGATGCCGAAGGGGTAGGGGATGTCGACGTCGCCGCATTTGGATCTAGTAACCTCTAGTAACGTTAAACAAATTTAAACCACGTAATCTAACACTACATGTCATAAGAATAAGAAAAATAGAAAGTAACCGTTCAAGATAAAATAAATATAAAATAAATATAATAATATATTAGGATATTGTTAGCCGAATTCTAACAATCTCCACCTCGGCTGAGAATATCCTATTTTGATCGTCTGCGATTCATCCAGGATTTGGTTGAAGTCCAACTGAGTTCACGCAGTACTGAAATTTGTGTGTTGGCAGTGGCTTCGTTAGCATATCTGCGAAGTTATCTTTCGTATCCACTTTATTGAGAATTACTTCTTTTCGGTTGATAACATCTCGTATGAAGTGATAGCGAACGTCAATATGCTTTATTCGCTCATGGAACATCTAATCTTTGGCTAAGTGTATTGCACTTTGATTATCGCAATACACAACCACTTTATGCTCTCCAAGCTTGAGTTCAGCAATGATATTCTTTAGCCAGATTGCTTCTTTGATTGAGTCCGCAACCGCCATGTACTCCGCTTCAGTTGTGGATAATGCCACTGTAGCTTGAAGAGAGGCTCTCCAACTTATGGCCGTTCCATCAAGGCAAAAAATGTGACCGGTGAGTGACCTTCGTTTGTCCAGATCACCTGCAAAATCCGAATTTGAAAAACCTACAAGAGTTATGTTAGATCCAGAAAAACATAAACATACATCAGAGGTTCCATTAAGATATTTAAAAATCCATTTAACTGCCTCCCAATGTGTTTTGTTTGGATTTGATAGAAATCTGCTTACTACACTAACGGCATAAGCTATATCAGGTCTTGTGCACACCATAGCATACATCAGACTGCCTACCGCAGATGCATATGGAATTCTATTCATATAAGATTCTTCTTCTTTTGTTTCAGGGATTAAAGTTTTTGATAACTTAAAATGTACAGCAAGTGGAGTTTTAACTGGTTTTAAATAATTCATGCCAAACCTTTCTAGAGTTCTTTTAATGTATGATGATTGAGATAAATACAGTTTTCTTGCTTTTCTATTTCTGCTAATCTCCATGCCAAGGATTTTCTTGGCGGGACCTAAGTCCTTCATCTCAAATTCGGTTTTGAGCTAATGCTTTAACCTGTCAACTTCAGAAATTTCTTTTGAAATAATTAGCATATCATCAACATAAATTAATAAATATATAATTGAATTTTTAAATGACTTAAAGTAAATACAACTATCAAATTTTGATCTACAAAAGTTTATGCTAAGCATGAATTTATCAAAACTTTTGTACCATTGGCGAGAGGATTATTTGAGACCATAAAGCGATTTCTTTAAAATGCAAACGAGGTTTTCCTTACCCTTTACCTCAAAATCTTTTGGTCGTTGCATGTAGATCTCCTCAACCAAATCACCATTAAGAAACGTCGTTTTGACGTCTTGCTGCTCTAGTTCTAAGTCTTCCGCTGCTACTAAGGCTAAGAAGATACAAATAGAAGTATGTTTAACAACAGGAGAGTAGATTTCACCATAATCAATACCTTCAACTTGGCTAAAACCTTTAGCCACTAGGCGAGCTTTATATCTTGCATTTTCAACACCTTGAATGCCTTCTTTCTTTTTGAAAACCCATTTGCACCCTATGATCTTCTTTTGTTTAGGTGGCTCCACCAAATTCCATGTTCCATTTTTGAGAAGTGACTGAAACTCCTCATGCATTGCTTCTTGCCACTTGCTGGAGTCTGCTCTGGACATGGCATCTTCATAATCTGTAGGATCAGTACTACCTTCTGTTTCTTCAGCAGCTGCAAGTGCATAAGCAGTTATATTCACGTATTTTGGGTTTGGTTTTGGGTCTCTTCGAGGTCTGTCTCTTGCTATGGAATATGGAATGAGATTATCTTCAGTGTCGGATGGAGCATGTTCATCTTCTCCTTCAGGATGTTGGACAACCATTTGTTGTGGATTTGAAGGAGAATGTTGCACCGCTATTTGTTGTGAAGTTGTTGATGTCTCCTGATCAACTACCATTTTGGTTGAGCGAGGCTCTGCTTGATCATTTTCTTCATTAGCTGAGGGTTGTTGATGTGCGTCCCGCTTCTTCAAGAATACATGTTCATCAAATATAACATCTCTATGGATTTCTACTTTACATGTTTTGGGACACCACAATTTATATCCCTTAACTCCTTTAGGATAACCTAGGAAGATACAACATTTTGATCTAGGCTCAAGTTTTCCATCATTTACATGTGCATAAGCTTTACAACCAAAAAATTTTAGCACAGAGTAATTTGTTGGTTGATCTGACCATAATTCTTCAGGAGTTTTTAATTTTATAGCTATGGAAGGTGATCGATTTATTAAGTAACAAGCTGTTGATGCAGCTTCTGCCCAAAAAGACTTTGAAAGTCCTGAGTTGGACAACATACTTCTTACTTTCTCCATTTTGGTCATGTTCATCCTCTCGGCAACACCATTTTGTTGAGGCGTATAAGGAACAGTTCGATGGCGTTGAATGCCTTCTTCAATGCAAAATCTGTAAAACTCACCACTGCAAAACTCAAGACCATTATCAGTTTGTAAAATTTTAATTTTTCTTCCAGTTTGATTTTCAACGAGGATTTTCCATTCTTAAATTTATCAAAAACTTCATTTTTATGTTTAATTATGTAAATTCATACCTTTCTTGTGTAATCATCTATAAAAGTAATCATGTACCGTCCGCCACCAAGAGAAGGTTGAGGAGCAGGACCCCAAAGGTCAGAGTGAATGTAGTCCAGAATTCCTTTGGTTCGTTGTACACTCATTTTGAAGGCAACTTTCCTGTGTTTACCATATAAACAATCCTCACAAAAATTAATTTTTGAAAATTTTTGCTTACCAAAATATCCTTTATCGTTGAGGATGTTCATGCCTTGTTCTCCCGTATGGCCTAGTCTCATATGCCATAAACGGGAGTTGTCCTCATCGCTTAAGGTTGAAGGAGAGGAAGAGATTTCTGCTGATCCTGTCACTGTTATTCCCAATAGAACATACAATTTATTTTGCATTGTAGCCTTCATGACTACTAAATTTCCTTTAGTGACTTTTAAAATTCCATTACATCCAGAAAAATTATATCCAAGATCATCAAGCGAAGATAAAGAAATTAAATTTCTTTTTAAATCTGGTACATGCCAAACATTTGTTAATATTTTAATGGAATTATCATGCAATTTTAATTTTATTGTACCAATACCAATTGCCTTGCATGCATTATTATTACCCATTAAAACGTCTCCACCTAAAATAGATTTATAAGAAGAAAACCAGTTTCTATTAGGTGTCATATGAAAAGAACATCCAGAGTCTAGGATCCATTCTTCCTTAGACTTGGATTGTTCTAAACTTACCATAAGAACTTCTCCATCGCTCTCCTGTTCTACAAAAGAAGCTTCAGATAACATAAAATAATTGTGTTCTTTCCTTTCAAAATTTTGCTTATTTTTGAGCTTGTAACAATCAGATAAGATATGACCTTTTTTCTTACAATAATTACAAAAGAGAACCTTAGATTTAGATTTTGATCTAGATCTAAAATTGTTTATTCTGTTACTTGGTCTGCCTCTCAATGTTAATGCTTCAAATCTGTTATCTTTTGAATTATTTATAAGTTGTCGATCAAAAAGTTGTCAAGAAGTTAAAGCAGAGACAACTTCATCAAAAGATATAGAGTCTTTACCATATAAAATGATTTCTTGAAAATTCCTGTATGAAGGTGGAAGAAAACACAATAAATGGACCGCCTTGTCTTCTTCATCGATTTTCACATCCATGTTCTCCAAATCCAAGAGAATAGATTGGAAAGCATCAATGTGTTCTTCAATAGGGGTACCTTCAGTCAATCTCATTAGAAATAGTTTTTGTTTTAACGCAATCTTACCAATCAGTGTCTTCGGCTTGTATAATTGCTCTAATCGTTTCCAGAGCTTTGCTGCCGTCTCTATATGAAGTACTTCACGTAACACTTCATTTGAAAGAGAAAGTTGTATGGCGGAGATCGCACTATCATCTGCTTCTGCATCGAATGGATGACCTTCTATGAGGGTTTTATGCAGCTTCTCTCATTTTAGAATGACTTTCATCTTCGTCTGCCAAAGTGTAAAACTTACACTTCTATCTAGTTTTTCGATCTCGAATCTTGTACTTGCCATTGGTAAAAATTCTGAAAAATCAACTAACAAAAAAAACTTGAACGTGACTCTGATACCACTTGTTAGAATAATTAAATTTCAGAATAATGACAATTAATTAAAAGAACGAGAGATAATAATAAAAAAAAATTATCACAACACGGAGGAGAAGAAATTCGAGAGCCGTAAGAGAAGAGCGAAGACAATATGAGAATAAAAGTAAGTTTTCAATTGAATTTCAACAAAGGTAATATACAAGTATATATAGTAACCTATAGTAACGTTAAATAAATTTAAACCACGTAATCTAACACTACGTGTCATAAGAATAAGAAAAATAGAAAGTAACCGTTCAAGATAAAATAAATATAAAATAAATATAATAATATATTAAGATATTGTTAGCCGAATTCTAACAAGCAGTGAGGAAGGGAGGCAGCAGACGCCGCTGCTCCGGCGGCTATCACTACCATCGGTATCATGATCAGCAACAATCCGGCTCGCTCCATTAATTCTCTCTATCTCTCTCTGTCGCTCTAAATCTCCCTCTATATACAAAAATCAACTGTCCTGACTTGCGTCCAAATTAATTAAGCAGTAGAAGGAAAAAAGAAAACGCACAAGTTCATCATCAAGTTGACAGTCTGATATGATGTAGATGCGTAGTCAGCGACTTACTACATCAGTTGCTAATTAATTAATCGAAGTCATTGTTCCCATCCACTTGCTTATATATGTAACACCACTCGAAGGTTTCTGATTCAAGCATGAGTTAAATAATTAGTCTGCCTTCGCCCGTCGTGTTATTGCTGCTGAGATTTAAGAATATTTGGTAGGAATCAGCATCTGATTGTTTGCATATAAATTTATCATCCTCTTGCAAGTGCAGCGGATTCCTTGACCTGACTTTGACTTGTTCCAACTTCCCCATTTACAACAATTTTCCTTTGCATAATTACTTTTTTCACCAAGTATTTCGATGCGTGAATGGTAGTCGTTTTTTTTTCAATTCTTTCTTTCTCTCTTCTCCACATTTCCATGAAGTATATATTTTTAAAAACAGTATTATGTATTATATTTCCTTCAAAAAAAGTCAGTAGTAAAAATCTCTTATTATAGTAGAATTGAGATGCTTATGTCATAGTAGAAGTAAAGGCATTTGCAGATATGGATTTCCCCCAACAAGCTTGCAATCTCCTCAGAATTGTAATGCTGGTTAAATTTCCTCACCTCGTCTAGTTCTTTTGCCATGTCTTCCTTCATCGTAGACCTTCCATCTCCCTTCAAATCCACTGAGTTCCCGAAGCAACTCTAGACCTTCCATCTCTCGTGCCATCTCCTCTTTATAGCCCATAGAAGTCGAACCACGTAAATTATTTCATGTTTGTATGATTTACTCTTGTTTCATTTATTTTTCTCTCTCCTCAAGCTTAGTGACCTCCATCTTAGCAAAAGAAAAATACACATGATGATCTTAGAAGATGAACCATCTGATCAAGAAGTTGGTTTGAATGTGCTTACCACAATCTCTCTCTATATCTAACGATGTGTTACAAGATGTGCTTCAAGAGAATTCGATGACAAAGCTGTGGAAGAAACTGTAGAGTTTGTATCAACATAAAATTTCCATGAGTAAACTCGCACTTAAGCATAAACTGCTTCTTTTTTTTTAGATACTTGAAGGGACCACAATTAAAGAACATATTAGCACTTTCCAGTTCATCAATATGGACATAAAAAATATGGAGGTCAAAATTAAAGATGAAGTAAAGTTCTCAACTTGTTGTGTTCGCTCTTGCTGTGTTCGCTCCTACCATCTTACAAAAATTTATGCTCCTGCCATCTTGTGTGCGGGAAGAACACTGTCAGCCTTGAAGAAGTCATCATTACTTTTTACTCCAATGAGCTCATGGACCGAGAGCTCACAAGCAGTTCAAGCTTCAACAAAAATAAAACCTTGGCCTTAAGAGTGAGGTCAATTGGTAAAAATAATAATTTCAAATCTAGATGAAAATCATGATTTAGAAATATCATATGTAAAGCAAGTTAGAAGGGTTGCAGTAAAAGACTGAATACTTTAAACTTAAGAACAATCATTAACGCAAAAGAAGTACACAAAGTGTACATCCCTCTGGTTAGAGTAATCGGGCTCTATACGAGAGGATTATGAGGTTTTGGGTTCAAGCCTCATTAAATTCTAAAAAAAAAATCATTAACGCGAAAAAAAGGAGCATAAAAAATCTTCAACAATTAAAGCCTCATTCAAGGTATAGAATTGAGTGGATCTTTGATTCTAGTGCTCCTTTGACATGAACCCACATTGAAATTGGTTCTCCACCTCAAGTGGAGAAGTTCTAATGGGCAACAATAAACTCTTATAAAGTTATTGGCATCGGACCTGTAAAAATTAAATTATATAATAACATAGTAAAATTATTTTCTAATTGTTAGAATAATTATATTTAATATATAGTATATAGTCTTTTTAGATGTGTGGTTCAGATTTCTTTATTATTGTAATCCTAGGTTTTAGTTTCACTATAAATGCAACATGCTTGCAGACCTATAATAAGTGTGTAAATTATCTCTTCTCTTTTCAAAGTTCTTTACATGGTATCAGAGTGGATAAAGACCTTAACTTTATATGCTGTCACCACTTTATTCATCATCACACAAGCAATATCATCCTCCGATGTAGCTGCACAATCTGTTCAGCGGCAGATCATCGAATAAAGGATTACCTATATGATTCTATCCTCATGGAGCAAGTAGGAATATGATGCACCTATTGCAGAAGGGAAGGTCATACTCAAGATCGATATTACTCCTTGCATGGATTTCCAAATAGGACTGCTAATGTCAAACCTCGTACCTTCCTCTAGGGCACATGGCAGACTGTAGTGAACCCCACATTTAGCCTTGCTAAGCCTTCGGGACTATATGGGAGCCCATTAAACGTACCTAATGTATATCCCCTCTATTTATGGAAGGAGAGAATCTAGATAATAAATTAATATAACTCTAAAACCATGCATATTCAAAATTAGATTTTTTTTACACAAAAAAATCACTTATATGCAAATATTTTACAATCAAAATAGGGTACCTGCCCAATGATACATAAAATATATATCCAGTGGATATCTCTGTACACAAAATAAAGATAGAACTGTACTACCTTTCAAAATAAATCAGGAGCCTAGCTATACACCTCGATATCTATCGGTCTCTCTGTGATCCTAAAAAATAAAAAATGAGTTCCCCTAGGGGTGAGTACACTTGTTCCCAGTGAGTTGGATAGAAAACAATATAAAACCGAGAACATAAAGTAACAAAGTCTCAAGAATATGATACTCTGGTTATTCGTGTGTAACAGTCAATCAAAAAGAGTAATCAAGAATCACACGAGATTGTATTCGGGGTGGTTCAATCAAATACAGTTGCTACAGACAACTGTCACCTTAGGGGGAGGAATTATATATCATAAGGTACCTATTGAAATAGGAGTACAAGAACAGAGAAATAAATCCCCCTTTCCCTCCTAGATTGCCCACTGGACCTCACTACCTAGTTTACCGTAGTTAGTCCAGTGCATATTCACAGCCAGGAGTTATCTATCCTCCCATCCCGACTGTCTGGTACTTTAGCCCCACGCTCCTCTATCTAGCCGGCCCATGGGAGTACGAATAGAATATCATTGCAGTGACTGTGCTCTAAGCACACTAGTTTATGGTTATCCTAGTCATACACACCTAAAAGATGAAGCATAATTATATATAGATCAGTAAATCTTCTAGGATATGCTTTTCACCATACCTCTAGCTTTTTAGGAAAAATAGGTGCATATACTAGCTTTTGAATCAAACAAAAACATCATATCATCCTTATAATTAATCAATGTACAATAACAATGAAAAACTTATATCAAGAAGCATGAATATCAAATGTTATTCACAACTCATATATAATCATAATCAGGATAATTAACTAGCAGGAGAGTCAATGAATATCAAGTATAGCTAATCAAAGGGATATAGTTCTCTTGGACTAAACATTGAGAACTATCCCGTTTATTCTACTTGGAGAATAAACACTCACCTGATCCTATCATCGTAAGCACGTTCTAATTCGTATTGTGATTGTTCATATCATCGTGCTTGCTTATCAAATTTCCTGATATTGTATCTGAAATCTCATCGAAAAACTCCACCGAAGTTGATCGGAGCGTCATCGACAAGGTGCAAAGACGAATCTCGGAAACAGGGGAGAGAGATAAGAGAAGAAAGAGGCTCGCGCATGTTGAAGAAAAATACATTTTTTTCTAAAATAAATAATTAGAAACTTAATGTTGCTGGCGCTGTTGTATTTGTGTTTTTTTTGTTTTTTTTTTCCAGATCAAATCGTGGTCGTTCGCCGCTTAAGTGATTTAATCTCGTCCGTCCGTTTGGATCAATCCTTGACTCAATGATTTGATCAATCAAACGACGTCCAAATTACGATCCATCTACCCTGTTGGATTCCTTATTAAAAATCCTATTTGATGGTATAATTTTCACATCAAAATGTCATACTTTAAAAATTCATATAATTTTACAAATAAGTTCTTCATATTATTTTTCTTCCATAAAATCCATCAAAATTTACCATCTATTACCTAATTATCCTTACTACAAACTTACAAATCTCACAGCTAATATGATGTAGTGCCAACCAATAATAAAGAACAAGGCAAAAACTGTAAAATCCTTGAATTTATAAATGAATACAATGAGTATTTTCAACTCAAGGCTGTCCAACAATGAGTATTTTTAAACCAAATACTTAGGTAAGTTGTGATATTTCCTTGGTATTGAGGTGACTCGATCAAAAATAGGAGGGACAGTTATATCTCAAAGGAAATATGCTCTAGATTTGTTACAAGAAGCAGGAATGTTTTACAAGCCACTTGATACTCTAATGGATCCGAGTGAAAAAGTTTTACCAAATCAAAAGGAACTCTACTCAGATCCTAATAGATATCGAAGATTAGTTGGAAGCTCAATTACCTTATTATAACTACACCAGATATATCATTCTCAGTGAGTGTAGCAAGTTAATTCCTTAATTATCCTTGGGTTAATCATTGAAATGCAGCTGTAAGAATTCTCAAATACATTAAAAAGTCAGCAGGGAAAGGAATAATATACAAAGATAGAGGCAACCTGATATGTACACGCCTCGACTTAAGATGCGTGAAAGCAAGTTGGTTCCGATCTTCCATCGTAGGAGAAATCCTTAAAGCAGCGAGTTGTGACTTTCACGAAGGGGAAGCTAACCACGATCTAGGAACACGACTCACAACCTCGCAATCGCTAAACCATTCCTCAGTTGGTTATCAACCGTGTCAAATATGATCGACCTATTTACGAAGAACTGCACGAACAATTCACGAGAATTGAAAGAGCAACAGCGGAAGGATCACTCAAAATGTGATTAAAGAAATTGACTTCAAGTTTACAGCAAAAGCATTATAATAGTGGTGGCTGAACAAAAATCAAAGTCCCCTCACTAAGGCATGCTCCACCAAATATATAGACACAATAATGGATGTTTTTTCATATTTTGTGTCACTAATAAGAAGAAAAAAAAAGTATCCTCCTATTGCAAGCCATAAATTTTAGAAAATAAATATTCCTTGATTTGTTCTTGAATAAATATTTAATGAAGATTTGCTCTTGAATAAATATTCGATGAAGATTTGATTTTGAATAAATATTCTTTGATTTGCTCTTTAATAAATATTTGATGAAGATTTAATATTGAATAAATATTCCGTCAATTACTCATGCAACTTGCATATGAATAATTCCTCAATGTGTTTCCCTACATGTAGTGACAAGTAAACAATAATAATTAAGCGATATCATTTGTTCTGTAATTAAGTAATTTATTTGCCCAAGAAAAGAATTCACCTGTTGTCCTAAGTGTCGGGCACGGACTCGTGTCATTAGGCCTCGTATGCTAACTGAGTCGGGCACGGGTGAACTAGTGATGTCCTCATCACATGAGATCCTAAAAACTATCTAGTCTACTTTATCTACTTGAGGTCAATTTGCTAACTTACAATTTTGACTCTCTCTATTATTTCAATAAATTTTAATTTCCAATAATAATTTCTCTTAGTTTATACATTTTTCATTTTTCTTGTAGATTATTTTAATGAATTTTAATTTCTAAGCTGATAATAATTTCTTGAATTTGACTTCACCCTTTTAGAGTGATCCATAGATTCGCCTTAAATTTTTTCTAGAGTTTGCTGAAAAAAAGTTCATCAGGAAAGTTCGCTGGAATCATCGTTAGTGATGTTCTTGCTATCATCACTTCTTCATCAATTTCTCCCTCAAATCAACTTTAAAAACTTATTTTGATGATTCCATAGAGTTTGAAAGGCTCACCAAATGCTATAGTGAAAATTTTGACCTAGAGCGGCCAAATCATTGCCCAAAAGGAGTAAGGGCTATTGTTTTTTTTTTAGAATTTGATGAGAATTGAACCCACAACCTCCCAATTGTTCTAAGCAGAGAAAAATATACTTTATGTACAATAAGAGTGAATGTTGTTTGCTACTTCATATGGCTTCTTCCTGATGAGGAGGAAGAAGAATAAGAATGCAACCGGTTTGACTCAAAAAACTAGCTGCCACTTAAATCTTAACTCGGGTTTAACTTGGGCTAGACCGCTTAATCTATGTTGTCCATCATTTAAATTGTTTGTATGGATCACCTAATCTGGTTAATTTATTATATAAGTTGGGTCAGTGGTTTGGTCTAAATTTGATTCATCAAATCTAAAGATGAAAGTGGGCAGTGCTCGGGCCGACCCGAGCACGACCCACCAGGGCACGCTCATGTAGCGTGCCGGGTCAGACCCGACACGCTACAGTGCCGTGCCGTGCTTGGCACGGCACGGTTCGAGCAATGCCCCGCCCGGCACGGCCCAGAGCACGCGCGTGCCCAGAGCATGCGGGGGAGGCGTGCCGGGCCGGGCACGGCCACGGCCCGAAGCCCGCGGGCCGACCCGCCTTGTGCAAATAAAATTTTTCCATCACAAAATTGGAAGCGCGCCCTCCCAACCATCCCTCTATCTAATATTTTGAAACTAAATCTATATATTATATTTATAAACTATTCGTGCCGCGCCGTGCCCGCCCACGGGCCTCAACGTTGGGGCCCGGCCCGGCACGGTGATAAGATCGGGCCGTGCCGGGCACGGCTCGCTTGGGACCCGGGCCGGGCTCGGGTCGCCCGCAGGCCGCCCGGCTCGTTTTTCACCTCTAATCAAATCCACCGTTAATCTCCAAAGCAAGCTAATCTGGGGCATCTAGTTTAATCATGATTAGTCTAGTTCTATTCAATCGAGTTTTAATTTGATTCAATAATTTGACCAACTACCTCCAACTTAATCATGGTTAGTTATGACATGCGTCCAAATTAATTAAGCAGTCAAAGGAAAAGGACGCACAGGTTCATCAAGTTGACAGTTTGATATGACGAAGATGCGTAGCCAGCCACTTAGTCGATAATTAATCAAGGTCGCTGTCCTATCAACTTGCTTATATTTAACCCCACTCCGAGGTTTCTGATTCAGGCCATCAGTTAATTAATTATTCTGCCTTCCGACATATGTAGTTGCTGGTGAGCTTTAAGAACATTTTGGTAGCAATCAGCATTTGATTGTTTCCATTTAAATTTATCATCCTCTTGCATGTGCGGCGGATTCCTTGACTTGACTTTGACTTGTTCCAACTTCCCCATCTACAACAATTTCCCTTTGCTTAATTTCTTTCTCCACCAAGTATTTCGATGTAATGGTTTTTTTTTTCATTCATTCTGTCTCTCTTCTCAACATTTTATTATATATTATGTTTCCTTTAAAAAAAAGTAATAATAAATAATCAGCATTAAAATCTCTTGTTGTAGAATTGAGAGGTTCTGAATGCCCTGAACTATTCTTGTCATAGTAAAAGTAAGGGCATATGTATTTTCCCTTTGCTTAATTTCTTTCTCCACCAAGTATTTCAATGTAATGGTATTTTTTTTCATTCATTCTGTCTCTCTTCTCAACATTTCATTATATATTATGTTTCCTTTTAAAAAAAGTAATAATAAATAATCAGCATTAAAATCTCTTGTTGTAGAATTGAGAGGTTCTGAATGCCCTGAACTATTCTTGTCATAGTAAAAGTAAGGGCATGTGTATTTTCCCTTTGCTTAATTTCTTTCCCCACCAAGTATTTCGATGTAATGGTATTTTTCTCATTCATTCTGTCTCTCTTCTCAACATTTCATTATATATTATGTTTCCTTTTAAAAAAAAGTAATAATAAATAATCAGCATTAAAATCTCTTGTTGTAGAATCGAGAGGTTCTGAATGCCCTGAACTATTCTTGTCAGAGTAAAAGTAAGGGCAAATGTAATTACACTTCGGCAAGGCACAATGGACTTTTGAAAGTCACTAAATTATCCCCTGTGATCTTAAAAGCTTTAGATGTAAATATGTTTATGTTCTACATGGGAGGACAGTGACATAATTAGTTATAATCTTCTCATGTAACCTAAGTGATGAAGAGAACACATGTTTATGACACATGAGACTAAGCTATATAAGAGACAAAGGCATGACAGTTGTCTACAACAACAAAAGATTTTTGGATAAGCAAAAGATCCCCAAACATAACCTGCTTATATGCCAAATAGAATAGTGTTTCATTCGATATTGGCCTTCATCAGTCCAAGGGGCTCTAGACTACATCCACTCAATTCTTTGAAAACCTGCACCAAATCCTTCTCTTAGTGGTGGATGTCACAGACTACATCCACTCAATTCTTTGAAAACCTGCACCAGATGGATGTCACAGACTACATCCACTCAATTCTTTGATGTCACAGACTACATCCACTCAATTCTTTGAAAACCTACCAGGTTATGGGCTTATATTATATTTAAGCTGATAACGGTCTCAATTTCTAGAATAGAAATTCAACAAGAAAACGACATTATTGAAAGGATAATTAGAATATTTGTGGAGAAGGTACACTTAGGCATGCTTATCAAGGGCAGCATGAGCTCAGCCCATATCAGACTGTGCTTGGCACAACACTGTACACATAACGTGCTGTGTTGGGTCACATTTTGCAGCCCGCATGCCGTGCTTGGCACGACACACTATTGGGCCATGCCTGGTATGACACACTATCGAGCCATGCCTAGCACAACATGCCCAAAGCTCATAGCCCATAGACAGTCCACAGATGGTGTTGAATGATTATAGATACAATCTTCTTAAATATCAAAAATATGTAGCTTCTCTTGAAGACTTGAGCGATATGGGACTAAAACTTCCACTAATAAATAATTTTTATATTTTATTCGATCTCATTATTACAAATGAGTTCAATGTTCAAATTTTTATTAAAGTCAGTAACGTTTCCTCTCCCTTTCCAACGTTTAAATCTTTTCATATTTTATTAAAATTACCTTATTATCCTCTGTTAGTTATAACTTTATAATTTTATTAAACAATATTTTAGTCTTTGTTTCATATTTATTATTATTAAAATATCATATTAAATTATTATAAATACTCTTCTCCTCCTATTCTCTACTCTTTTTACAATTTCTTCTTCTAGACCTCTCAACTCTTTTCCAAAGCTCTTAATTTCTTATTAGTGATTTTGAAGGATATATTAAAAAATTAGTTTTCATTATCTATTTGTATTCGTAATTTTATTTTTATTTTTTATTATGACGGATAATAATAGCTCTAATTTTTAATTTTTTTAAAGTTCCTCCTCCGATATCAATGGCTGATCAACTAGATGATACTAGAATAAATTCGGACAAATTATTGAAATCCACCCGGAATTAAATTTTACATAAAGAAGTAACGAGGTACGGAGAGATTTTGATTTATTAATGATTAATAACGTTGAAAAAGCTAGATGTAAAAAAAAAATTATTTTATACTAATTTAAAATCAGAGGTCATTTAAAAAGTCATAATGATAAAATTTTATCAGCTAAATAAATTTTAAATATAAATTCGGATATTTAATCATATTTAGATATAATATTAATACTAATCAAAAGAATTAGTAAAAATTATAATTAAAAATAAATTACCTTTTCCATTCAAAAGTTCTAATTTTATTTGTTTAATTAAATCTGCATTTTATCTTCATTATAAATGTATGGCACTAATATATTAAAATTATTTTACCAGTATAAAAGTAATATTTCTAATGAATTTAATGATAATATTTTAAATTATTCATTAACTTCAAATGTTTAGACTAATCAAAATAATAATATGTCATACATGTGTATTACTTGTCATTAGATGGATAATATTTTAAAGTATTTGAGCATCCTCATACTAGACATGTTATTTATAAAACTATTAATGCATGTGTTCATGAATATAATTTTTTCTATTAGTTTTGATAATCTCAATCAATTTATCAGCTCAATATCTCCTATTTCTGATGGATTATTTTTGTATATTAGATATGCTTGTTACTTTCTTAATTTATGTATTCAAGATGGTTTAAAAATATTTGATGATCACATAAGGAAAATAAGAAATATTAATAATTATATTAAAAGTTCTAGTTCTAGATTACAAAAATTTAAATTTTTTTGTAATATTCATCGTACACCATTTAAAAAATTAAAACTAGATGTTACTAATAGATGAAATTCGACTTATGATATATTGCAATGTGCTCTGCCAAGAATATTTTTTCTATCTTATAATAAAAAAAAACTAGAAAATATTATTAATGATACAAATTGGAAAATTATTTCCTTTATATGTCAAATTTTAAATTTTTTAGAGATGCTTTGAATTATTTCTCGATTATTAATTATCCAATTATTAATCAATTCCTTATATAAATAATTAATATTAGTTGGAAACAAAGAGGATAAGGCTGATAAAGTGATGAAATGAATAACAGTAAATTTTAAATATGCAGGTAATTATACAGCAGCTACAAATGACAGAATTTGGTTATTATGAGATACAGATTTACTAGATATAATTGTACTTATTGTCGATGCTCAATTTATTCATTATTTAGTAATTGATAGATGCTCTAATATACATTACAATCTTACGCTTGTGTATACTATTGAGTTGAGAAAAGATCTATGGCAGGGCCTAAGGAATATAGCTGCTCAAATTCATGGATTATGGCTTATTATGGGAGACTTCAATGCAGTGTTATCTATGGATGATAGATTGCAAGGTAATCCTATAACTGAACATGAAACAAGAGACTTTAATGCCACTATAGAGAACCTCCAACTTACTGAGCTAACAACTATTGGAGGATATTACACATGGAGCAACAAATAAAAGGGGAGTGATAGGATATGGAGTAAGATAGACAGAGTATTTGGGAATAAAGATTGGATAGAAAATAATGGAGTAGTGGTGGTGGAGATAAGAGAAGCAATGATCTCATATCATTCTCCATTAAAACTTGATGTAAGTACTACTACTAATAGAGGCATACCAAGTTTCAGATTTTTGAATATAATAGCTAATCACATTGAATTTCTCCCTACTGTTGCAGCTATTTGGAGTACAGAAATTGAGGGCTTTGAGATGTATAAAGTATTGCAAAGACATAAGCTCATGAAAGGTGCAATGCAAGAACTATTCAAGAAACATTTTAGTCAAGCAAAACTTAAGGAAGACAAAGCTAGAAGTAATTTGGAAAGTATCCAAAGACAATTGCAAGACACTCCTTTACTAGTTAATCTGCATGTGTAAGAGAATATACCTTAATGGAATTAGAGAAATGGGATAGAGTAGAGGAGAGTATATTGAGGCAAAAGTTTAGAGCTTATTGGATTATTTTAGGTGATTCAAACTCTAAATTCTTTTTTACCTATACAAAAACAAGTAATGATGCCAAAACTCTTAATATCCTATATAGTAGAGATGGAGAGAGATTAACTACTCGTGATAAGATCAGTGCAGAAATAGTTGACTTTCTTTTATAAAGGTTTAATAGGAAATGCAGAATATGAACTTTCTATGGTGGATAAAATGATAGTTAGATTTGGTAGACTAGTTCAGCACCATCATTTCTCAGGTCTATGTGCAGCTGTCTCAAAAGAAGAGATCAGTCAAGCTTTATTTGACATAAATGATGATAAGACTCCGGGAATTGATGGATTTGGTGTATTATTTTTTTAAAAAACATGGTATGTGCTAAAATATGATATATGTGTAGCAATACAAGAGTTCTTCATGATAGGAAAAATGTTAAAAGCTATAAACTCTACTTTAGTTACACTCATACTCAAGGTACCAAATCCAGAAACTGTTAAGGACTTAAGATCAATTGCTTATTGTACAATTTTATACAAGATTATTGCTAAGATCTTGATGAATAGACTTAAAGGAGTGATTGGTGAACTAGTTAGTGAAACTCAGTCAGCCTTTGTGCTAGGAAGAGTGATTGCAGATAATATCATATTAAGTTATGAATATATTAAAGGATATACCAGGAAAACAATATCCCCCCAGATGCATGATCAAGGTGGATCTATAAAAGGCTTATGATTTAGTAGAATGGATATGTATGAAACAAATGCTCATAAAATTGGAATTTCCTCCTAGATCCACTCAATGGGTGATGGCTTGCATCAAATCAGTACATTATAAACTTAATGCAATTAAGTTTAAGAGAGATTATTTTATTAAGTTGTGTATATTTTTATCAAACCTCCAAGTCTATTTTATTTCTAACTTTTAAATTTTATATTTGTTAGGATAGTATTAATATAGATATATTTAATATGCGGTCTCAGTTATATAACGTGTGGTTCAAGTTTTTCAACTGTAAATAGACTTAATAGCACCAATTAATTTTTAAGTATTAAAGAAAGTTTCTCCTCCATATAGGCTGTGGGTTAATTACTCACTTTAATTTTTTTAAATAAATAATTCAAAAAAATGATAAGGGGTTTTAACAGCAAACCTTGGCATCCGTCTTAAAGGTAAGGGCTGCCCTGGTATCCATCAGAACAATTGCAAAGATATCCAGGGCCATTGGAGGAGTCCACGCATACGCTGTTCTTACTGCGGCAGGCATAAGAGGTCTGATTGCGCTTCGCTATCCCGCAGGTTTTGTTTCCGATCGCCCAATCCACCACCACCTGCACGCGGCTATTGTCGCCGTTGTCCCAGATTTGGGTTGGCGAAATATTAGAGCTTTGGAACGTGAACAAATCTGCCTCCATCATCACGGCGTAGCTGCAGCGGCTGAAGTTCCAGATGCGAGAGTTGTTGAAGTTGCCGTCAAACCAGACATCGTAGTATTTAAGGTTCTTGCAGGTGCCGTTGACGAGGCTCTGCTTGTTCTCACACACGGAGACGCACCCACTTTGGTAGCTGTTGTCCGTTTGGTAGTTGAGAATATAAGCGAAGGTGTCGCAGCCGATGACGGTGAACTTGTTGAGCGCATCAGAGAATCTATACGGCGTGTTTTCCAGAGTAAAAGACCAGGTGGAGTTTTCGACGGACTTGCTGGTGACATTGTAACACTGCCAAGATATGTGGTTGAGCATTCGAATCTGGCCCTGCGGCACTGAGATGCTGACGGCCTCAACATCCCACCAGAAAGGCTTCTTGAGCGTCTCGTTGCAGGTTAGGGAGAAGTCAGCTTTCAAGGAACAGTCGTCGCCGATGCCGAAGGGGTAGGGGATGCCGACGTCGCCGCATTTGGATGGGCAGCCGGGCAGGGAGGCAGCAGATGCCGCTGCTCCGGCGGCTATCACCGCCATCAGTACTATGATCAGCAACAATCCGGCTCGCTCCATTAATTCTCTCTATCTACCTCTTTCTGTCCCTCTAGATCTCCCTCTATATACATAAATCAACTGTTCCGACGGAGAAGATGGGAGGAGGCGACGACGACGACTAAGCCCGGCATGCATCCAAATTAATTTACAGTTTGATATGATGTAGCTGCAATAGTCAGCGAGTTATTAAATGAGCCGCTAATTAGTTAATCGAAGTCATTGTTCGCATCCACTTGCTTATATATATATATATATAACACCACTCCAAGTTTTCTGATTCAAGCCATCAGTTAATTAATTAGTCTGCCTTCGCTAACGTATATGGTTGCCACTGACCTTTAAGAAATCTGGGGCTCTTTGACATCAGCCAGGATAAACAAAGAAATTTTGTTTACATTTAAATTTATCGTCTTCTTGCAAGTGCAGCGGCTCTTCGACTTGTTCCAACTTCCCAGTTTACAGTTTTCTCTCTGCTTCAATTTTTTTTCCACCGATTATGTTGAAGCGTTGATTGTATTATTTCTTTCTTTTTTTGTTTCTTCACAGGATTTCCGCTGAAGTATATATTCCATAGCTGGCAACCGTGCTTGTCATAGTTAATTTAGGATATATGCTGATATTTTTGAAGTCCTCCGATAATTCACTGAGAGGATAATTATGACTGGGAATATGAATTGAAAAGTTCTCCGAAGAATAAAAAATTGATGGAACAGATGGCATTATCATATGAACACCAGATGTGATTGGGTGATGCAGAATTTTACCTTCCTGGATTCAACATCTAAGGCAATATCCTTTCCTTAGAAATAGCAGGAAGCCAGTAATCTCCTCAGAATTGGATGCTGATTAAATTTCCTGAGCTCGTCTAGTTCTTTTGCCACTTCCTTCGTTCTAGACCTTCTACCTCCCTTTAGATCCAAACATCTTTTTATAAGCTCACTGAATTCTTGAAGCAACTCTAGTTGTCCAAGATATATCTTTCTGGTTCATGGCCTAGAAGAAATTCGATGCAAGGCATCTTTCCTTCTTCTATTCCTTCAAAGTAAATAACCTCTTCTTGCCTGTAAGCATCTCTAGAAGAACTACCTTAAAACTACAGATATTGCGTTTACTTTTAAGCACTCATGGTCCCAGTACCCACAAGTTGTTTTTACCAAAACAGCAAGTTGCACAAGTTCTTTGTACCAATATAGCAAGCTGCACAGGTTCATTGTACCAAAGTAGCAAGTTGATCTTTATTCTTTGGGAATTAACTTGGGAGCTCCAAAATCAGAGTTTTTTTTCGTTATAATTTTCATCTAAAATTATATTAGCAGTCTTCACGCAGATTCATAGGCGATCCTTAAACTAGTAGCTAGAGAGATATAAGAAATGCTTTGGTATTACGGATTAGCTGAAATATTGTCTTACTTCCAAACAACGACCTAAGACCTTACCTATGTTCTTTTTTTCCAAATTCCTTCTTTTCACCTTCATCCATTACGTTGGATTTTCTTTATAGCAACGATATGTTTGTCTTTCTTTCAAAACTCCCCCCCCATATTGGATTATGATTGAACTTTTTCAGTAGCACTTTTCTAATTCATCCTTTGTAAATATCCTAAAAGCGAGATCTTGTTTTTATCTTCAAGTAATAGCCTAACTCTGTGTTCTCATATCCTATCCTTTCATGACCTCCATAAGTTTTCTCCTTTCGGATATCATCGTAGATGCAGATGCTGCACTGGAGTTACCTGCACATTAATGAACAGGTCATTTCGAGCTACCAGACCAATCTGCATCTCTTTTATGGACATTTTTGATGGAATAACACGGTGTACTAGTATTTTGCCCCTCTTCTGGTATTTTATGGAAACAAGAGACCTCCATAATTCCAAAAGATCCCCAAGTCTTTACTACTCAAACGAGTGCTCTTCTTGATTTGCTCCATCAGTCCTTGATGGAAACTGGAAAGGGGAACACATTCGGTGATTGCTCGGTGATTCAGATAGACAATAGAATATTAATTATTAGCAGAAAGGCACAAATGCCATGCTGGTGGTTGCAAGTAACGGAAACATTAGATGAACCTGTTGATGAGCAACATCGGAGAATCTAAATGCATCTTCCAGGCTCAGCCACCAGCCTGTAAGCAAATACATCTCCCTTGATTTTCAGTAATTATACAAATACAAATGAATTTTCAGTGATTATACAGTGGTTGATAGCTACCTCAAAAAAAAATTACAATAAGTTTAATTTAGAAAACACTTCGCCCAACCTTTTCTTAACTGTGAGCTAGGAAACAACTCTTTCCGAAAGCTTAATGAATCTGCATGCATACATGTATAACAACGCCCATGTCATACATTTCGATACAATCATTTACTTCTGTGTGTCATAAGGTGAAATTATACATTAAGTTCTAAACTCTTTAAAAACTTAGAATTGGCTAATTAGTTGGGATATTGAAAGATCAAGTAAAGAGTCTCAAGTCTCTGATGGAGAAATATAATGGAGGCGATGGCATTTATTAATTGATCGTGTGCAGATAGATCTACTCACTGTCAATATCTATTCCAAGTTATTAAGATATGCATATGATAGTAATGAATTATATCACATTCAACAAACTAAGATTCCACACAAGAAGCGATCACAGAGAGTCTAGGTTTCAGGAAAATAATACACTTTTCACAATCAGATTGAGTGAAAAACTCTTCACTGGTACAATTGGAACGACAGTCCAGGTAGCTTAATGTAGATGAATGAAGGAGTAGATGTGATTTGGTGTTGTGGAAACTTTTTTACCTTCCAGATTCAATGTTTAAGGCATATCCTATCTCTAAAGTATTGCAGTTGGCAGTTGTATCCATCCCATAATCTGATGGTTCCCTCAGCAAGCTCGTAATCTCCTCAGAGTTTTGGGGCACCCATGGATGCTGCTGGAATTTTCTTAGCTTGTCTAGTTCGTCTGCCACTTCCTTCATCGTAGGTCTTTTATCTCCCTTCAATTTCAAACAACGTTTTATCAGCTCACTGAGTTCTTGAAACAGCTCCAGGTCTCCTTCATCCTTGACTCGATTGTCTAAGATATCTGAAAAACGATTTTGATCCATAGCCAAGAAAAAACTTGATACAAGGGATCTTCCTTCTTCCGATCCCTCAAAGTAAATTGCCTTCCGACCCGTCACCATCTCCAAAAGAACAACCCCAAAACTATAAACATCACTTTTATCCGTCAGTTGGCATGTCAAGAGGTACTCGGGATCTAAATAGCCACAAGTTCCTTGAACTAGGGTAGCAAACTGGTCTTCATCTTTCGGAATAAACTTTGAAGCTCCAAAGTCAGAGATTTTTGCATTGTAGTTTTCATCTAAAAGAATATTGCAGGTCTTCACATCACCATGAATGATCGGAGGTGAAGCAGATGAATGTAAGTAAGCTAGAGCATCTGCAGACTCATAGGCGATCTTTAAGCGAATGGCCAAAGAAAGAGATGTATGGTTACTATGGATAAGATGAAATAATGTCCCATTGGGAATAAACTCATAAACCAATATCGGTACCTCCACTTCCAAACAACAACCTAAGAGCTTAACTATGTTCTTGTGATTGATCTGTGATAGGATAAGCATCTCTTTTCCAAACTCATTCTTTAGACCCTCATCGATAATCTTAGATTTCTTTATAGCAACTGTCCTATCTTCCAAAACTCCTTTGTATACAGTTCCATGCCCCCCTCGCCCTATCACCCGGTTCTCATCAAACTTATCAGTTACCCTTTCTAATTCTTCTCTCTTAAATATCTTGAAAGCAAGGCCTTGCTTTTTCTTAATTTCTTCGAGTAGCAGCCTACCACCATGTTCTTTAAAGTATCTTTCTCTGACCTCCGTAAGTTTTCTTCTTTGGATAGCCATGCAAATGAATATACTACAAAAAAATATAAATGCTAGACCACTGGAGGTACCTGCATAAATATTCGTGAGCACATCAGACAAACAGAAAATAATTAAGCAGCAGAGAGAGTTGAAAATTGATAAAACTATGCATCCTTCATCTGAGGTTAAGTCTTTGCAGATGCAAGATTGCAGATCACATGAGCATATTTCACAGAGCACCTGCTACCTAATATTGCTGCTCTCATCGTTCATTATAGGTAATTAAGGGAGACCTCTAGGATTGCAAAGTTCATGAAGTCATCATCAGTAATCCAGCATACTCTGGAAACTAACGGAATCGGTATTCATATGGGTCAATTCCGGATTAAAAATAATCATGGATTATTCATGTCGGAGAGACCCTGACTTCTTGAGCAGATTTGTCATTAAGAGAACAACAAAATAATCAGGAAAGAAGAGAGCTTGCTACTGGCAAAAGCATTCGAGGAGAAACAAGGAACACATGTTTTCAGTGATGTATGCAGGTGGTGGAAGAGATTATTAATTAAGAGAGGGAGGAGCGATTGTGATTACCTATGACCACCTTCACTGCCATGGAGAGTTTCTGGTCTGGAGTGCAGGTTCCTCTGTAAGGTTCACCGTGCGTTCCTCGAGGGCAGGAACATGTGTAATTGCCTTGCAGGTTGCTGCAGATGGCGCCGGTGGTGCATGGATTATTTGGATGGCATTCATTGATGTCTGTGAATCAAGTAAAAGTAATATATAGCCTATGAGAAACCAGTCAGGAGCAGAAGGTAAAAAGGGTACTGATAATGAAAAGGGATTATTCTACACAAAGTAAGTTCAATACTTAAATATTTTTGAGAAAAATGACAAGGGATTATTAACAGCAAACCTTGGCATCCTCCGTCTTTGAGATAAGGGTTGCCTTGGTATCCAGAAGAACAATTGCAAAGATATCCAGGGCCATTGGAGGAGTTCACGCACACGCTGTTCTGACTGCGGCAGGCATAAGAGGTCTGATTGCGCTTCGCTAGCTCACAGGTTTGATTATTTCCGATGGCCCAATCCACCACCACCGGCATCCGGCTCCCTTTACCGTTGTCCCAGAGTTGGGTTGGCGAGATATTAGAGTTTTGGAACGTGAACAAATCTGCCTCCAACATGACGGCGTAGCTGCAGCGGCTGAAGTTCCAGATGCGAGAGTTATTGAAGTTGGAGTCGAACCAGACATTGTAGTGATTAAGGTTCTTGGGTATGGAGGTCTGGCAGCAGCCGATTCCGGAGCAGGATCCGTTGACGAGGCTCTGCTTGTTCTCACACATGGAGACGCACCCACTTTGGTACTTGTTGAAGTTGTCAATATAAGCGAGGGTGTCGCAGCCGATGACGGTGAATTTGTTGAGGGCATCGGAGAATCGAAACGGCGGGTTTTCCATGTTCAAAGACCAGGTGGAGTAGTCGATGGAATCGTTGGTGTGATTATAGCACTGCCAGGAGATGTGGTTGAGCACTCGAATCTGGCCTTGCGGCACTGAGATGTTGATTATCTCGATGTTCCCCAAGAAAGGCTTCATGAGCGTCTCGTTGCAGGTTAGGGAGAAGCCGTCCAAGGAACAGCCATCGCCGATGCCGAAGGGGTAGGGGATGTCGACGTCGCCGCATGTGGATCGGCAGCCGGGTAGTGAGGCAGCGGAAGCCGCTGCTCCGGCGGCTATCACCACCACCGGTATCATGATCAGCAACAATCCGGCTCGCTCCATTAATTCCCTCTATCTCTCTGTCCTTCTAGATCTCCCTCTATATACATAAATTAACTATTCCAACGTGGGAGATGGGAAGAGGGCGACGAAGACAACGACTAAGTCCTGGCATGCGTTCAAATTAATTAAGCAGTCAAAGAAAGGACGCACAAGTTCATCTGGCTTACAGTTTGATATGATGTAGTGGCTAATTAATTAATCGAAGTCATTGTGTTCCCATCCACTTGCTTATGTTATATAACGCCACTCCAAGGTTTCTGATTCAAGTCATCAGTTAATTAATTAGTCTGCCTTCGCTGACTTATATAGTTTTTGCTGACCTTTAAAAATTTTTGGTAGCCATCAGCTCGGACAAACCAAAGAAAATGTGATTGTTTACATTTAAATTTATCATCTTCTTGAAAGTGCAGCGGCTTCCTTAACTTTGACTTGCTTCAACTTCCCAGTTAACAAATTTCTCTTTGCTTCAATTTTTTTTCCAGCGGCCTTTTTTCTTTCTTTCTTTTTTTTTCTTCTCAAGATTTCCGCTTATGTATTCTACAGCAGGCAACCGTGCTTGTCATAGTAAATTAAGGACACATGCAGATGTTTTTGAAGTCCTCCGATAATTCGACAATTCACTGACTTGTCATAGTAATTATGACTGGGGATATGAATTGAAAATTTCTTCAGAGGAAAAAAAAATTGATGGAGCAGATGGCATCATCATATGAATACCAGGTGTGATTGGGTGATTTAGTATCTACCTAGATTGACCATCTAACTCTTGGTCGGCATTTTTTCACTAGATTGCTATGGTAAATTAGGTAACCCAGGGCGAAGGAGCTATATTCTTATATCCTCATTTTAATACTTTGTTTGGGAATCTTATGATGATCGATGCCTCTCCTTGAGGTGACAGTTTTCAGCTGCAATTGTCGTTGATCATACTAGCTCTAGATATATTTAGGTTTGACTTGTAGATTGTTCTTATTATTGAGACATTTCACACAGATGTTTATATTATCCTCTTCTATTAAGTGTTCTCAATCCAGCTCATTAGGTATGGTATTGCTCACCTCATTGGAGAACTTATTTTTATTTTTTAGGACAACAGCAATGCAGGGACTTTTAGTTAGTTAGACAAGTAGCTAGATGTCCATCTAAGGTAGAGTATTACTATATTTATTTTATGTAAATAGAGATCTACTAGATAGGAATCATGTATATATATATTGAACAGAAGTCCTATTTTGACCATAAAATATTTGTATATAAATATTTCATTGTGCAGTAATTCTTATTTTAAAAATGCATCATATTTTAATAAGTCTTATGGGTTATAAAAACATATTATACATATTATCACCTTCTATATATAGAGGAGATATACACAACTTAAGTTTATTGGGATCCCATATGGCATCAGAGGTAAAGCAAGATTACATATGAAATTCACTAAAGTCTGCCACATATTCTAAGGAAGGTATAAGGCCTGACAAAGTTTAGAGGTTCAGAGCAAGATTACATCAGAGTGGATATATCAAAGTGATCGACGTTCCCCAAGAAAGGAAGGCTTTATGAGCATCTCCTTACAAGTTATATGTCACACCTCAACCCACAGGTCGGCTCATGGCAACTGTTGTATAGATTCAAAAACTCATACAAGACATGAGGTGAACTCAACACTGCATCTAAAATTTACTAAAAATAATAATTATCTTAATATAGTCTCAAGCCTACTACAACTCTATAACAATTAATAAAATATAAACGATAGATGTACTCCTCACCAATGATCTCGATCGATATTACTAAACATGCATAAATATTGAATACGATATGCTCAACCTCACATCCTAATGTGAAATTATAACTTAAAATCATGGAAAGGAAATTAAACACTAGAGGGAATGTTTTAGGATGCATTTGGTTTATTAATTATCATACATTAATTTTTAATATAAATAATGTCATCAACAATATTAATTACTAGTTGATGTGTATGTCTATGCATGTCTCATATTTGTATCACTAGTGTATGTCATTTAAAAATATTTATATTTTTATATCAAGTGTCTTAGGCTAGCTTATGCTTAAGGGATATTCAGATCCGGGATACCCATAAGCCCATCGTACATATCTTAGATGATAGTCATATAGTCTATAGATCCACTATCCAAGGCTCTGCGAAAGGAATCACCTTCCTAACTCAAAAGCAATTGATGTTAGCTGAGTTGAACTCACATCCGCAAAATGGAGGTTATGGCTACCTTAACTACATATATGCAAAATCTATGGGAGTGCTCATTCTTTTTAGCCATCTCAAGACTATCACGATGATGCCAAATGTCACGTGTGCGGGTAATAATATTCGAGTATAGATGTACTCCACTTTTTGGTCTATCTTAATCCTAGAGTTAGTGTGGTCCATTTTCCAACCAGCTTCCAGTATTAAAGTTAAGTGTAGCCTCCAGAATGGTGTTAATGAGTGAACACCACTACTTGAACATTAATTGTTCATGATGTCATCTAGAGTATACTAATGACACACCCTCTTAAATTCAATGATATTCCTAGGAGGTACTAGCATCATGTGTTACCTATGTCTCTATACTAAAGGATAATATATGATTTTTGATAATATCTCTTATACAATGATTTAAGCTTTTTAAAATCAATATTTTTTATCTTCTTTGACAAGGTAATATCATATAACAACATGGCACGATAAAGTAACATGCATAATATCAATACTTTCCTAATAAAATATTATTTGATGCCTCCGATGGTAGAATCGAAGGACATGCTTTGGTGTCGCGAGGAGAAGGAACGGGGATATCAATGCTCACGAGACAGGCGAGCTCCACGACACTCTCCTCCACCGCGTGGAGTCGTGGAGCAGCTCCACGGCACTCTCCTCCACCGTGTGGAGTCGTGGAGCGCTGGGAAATGGTCGCGCAGGGAGATGCATATGATAGTAATGAATTATATCACTTTCAACGAACTAAGGTTCCACACATCACACAGAGTCAAGGTTCCATGAAAAATACACTTTTCACAATCGCATTGGGTGAAAAACTATTAATAGGTACAATTGGAACCACAGTTCTTTCCAGGTAGCTTAATGTAGACGAATGAAGGAGTAAATGTGACTGGGTGTTGTGGAAGCTTTTTTTTACCTTCCAGATTTAATGCTCAAGGCATATCCTTTCTCTAAACGATTGTCGCTGGCAGTTGTAAATATCCCATAATCTGATGGTTCCCTCAGCAAGGTCGTAGTCTCACAGTTTTGGGGCACCAGTGGATGCTACTGGAATTTTCTTAGCTTTGAGAACTATAATAAAAATAAACTCACAATAGGATGAGAGAATGGAAGGTAGACACTTTTTCTTTTTTGTATTCATATTAAAAATACAATCATCAAGCCGTTTATATAGGTACGAAGCACTACTATACAAATAACTAAAAAACTAATTAATTCTAAAAAATATATAAAAGATAATTATCTCTTGTATCTCCACTACCACCATTATCTCACGCATTACTCCTCTTCCTTTTACTTTTTCAACCAAATAAAAAACTCATAAAATATAGTATTTAATGTTTATTTAACAAAACTCCCCCGTAAACTTAAATGCTTCTACCATCCACCACGTCGATCATTTTCTTGCATTTGTCGAAAGACTCTTTTGGTAGCGGTTTTGTGAAAATATCCGCAACTTGATCTTGACTTGCCACATGCACCAACTCCACATGTCCTTCCTTCACATGATCTCAGTAAAATGAAAACGAACATCAATGTGTTTGCTTCTTTCATGGTTCACTGGGTTCTTTGCCAACTCAATTGCTGACTTGTTGTCAACTTGAATTATGGTTGCACCTAGTTGCTTTAGTTCCATATTGCACAATAAATTTCTAAGCCATATTGCATGACATACACACCAAGATGCTGCAGCATATTCAGCTTCACACGTTGAGAGCGTCACGATCGGTTGCTTCTTTGAAAGCCATGTAAACGCAATAGCTCCCATAAAGAACACATATCCCGATGTACTTTTTCGATCATCTATGTCTCTGCACCAATTGCTATCGGAGTACCCAACCAACTTGTAATCTTCTACTTTCGAGTAGAACAACCCGAGTGACATCGTTCCTTGGATATACTGTAGGATTCGCTTCAATGCCTTCCAATGTGAATAAACTGGCTTCTCCATGAACCGACTTAGGATGCCGACGCTTAATGAGAGATCTGGCCTTGTGCACGTGAGATAGCGAAGGCTTCCTACCAAACTCCGGTATTTACTCGCATCGACACATTTTCCTCCATCGAACTTCGATAGCTTTGTACCTGGTTCCATAAGTGTTGATACTGGGTTGCAATTTGTCATCTTGTATTTCTTCAAAATTTCCTTTTCATACGTCTCCTGTGATATAAAGATACCTGTATCTAGTTGTCTTACCTCCAAGCCAAGAAAAAACTTCATCAAACCCAAATCTGTCATCCCAAATTCACATGTCATTGTGCTCTTAAACTCTTCTATCATTTCATCATTGTTACCCATAAAAATGAGGTCATCAACATAAAGAGCAACAAATAACACGTTACCTCCATTCTTCTTTGCATAAAGGACATGCTCCTAGGGAGATTGCTTGAACCCCTTCTCCTTGAAATATGTGTCGATACGTGTATTTTAGGCTCGCGGTGCTTGCTTCAATCCGGAAAGTACCTTCTTCAATTTTAGCACCTTTTTCTCTTCTCCAATAAAGAGCAACAAATAACACGTTACCTCCATTCTTATTTGCATAAAGGACATGCTCCTAGGGAGATTGCTTGAACCCGTTCTCCTTGAAATATGTGTCGATACGTGTATTTTAGGCTCGCGGTGCTTGCTTCAATCCGGAAAGTACCTTCTTCAATGTTAGCACCTTTTTCTCTTCTCCAACTCTCATGTACCCGGGTGGTTGTTCGATGTAGATATCTTCTTCGAGTACACCATTCAAGAATGTCGATTTGACATCCATTTGAAATATCGGCCATTTGAATTGAGCAGCATGTGAAAAGAGTAATCAGATTGTCTCCATTCTTGCAACAGGAGCAAATACCTCCTCATAGTCAATTCCTGCCTTTTGCTTGTATCCCTTCGCAACAAGTCGCGCCTTGTACCATTCTATCTTGCCTTGAGCATTCATCTTTTTCTTGAACACCCACTTCACACCAATAGGCTGGCTTCCTTTCAGCAACTCTGCTAGCTCCCATGTGTTGTTGCGGTCTATCGCTTTAATCTCCTCATCCATAGCAATTTGCCAGTTCTTGTCTCGCACCGCCTCTTCAAAGCTGATATTTTCAGCATCTGCAAAAGGACATACAAAATGCATCTCACTTGTCGAATCATATAAATCTTGGCAAACTTCTCATTTTGAGTTATCGGGGGTTCATCTTCATCATCGGTAGTTTCAGAATTTGTTGGTATGCTTGTTGGTTCAATAATTGGTGATTCTTCAACTTCGATGATAACCTCTATCGAATTGTTCCAATCTCATTCGCTTGCTTCATTTACTTACACATCACGACTCACCAACACTTTCTTTTTTATCGGGTCGAATAGCTTCTACCTTTTAATCTTCACATCATAACCAATAAAAATATATCTTTTGCTTTTGTCTTCGAGCTTCGTCCTTCGTTGATCCGGTAAGTGTGCATAAGCCACACTACCGAACACTTTGAGATGAGAAACTGTTGGCTTTTGTCTGCTTCATGCCTCTTGTGGTCTTTGATCATCTAACTTCATATGTGGACATCAATTTTGTACATAGATGGCACATTGCACAGCTTCTGCCCAGAATTCCTTCAGCACTTTCTTGCTCTTGAGCATTGATCGAACCATGTCGAGAATAGTCCGATTCTTCCTCTCAGCTACTCCGTTTTGTTGAGGTGAGTATAGTGCACTTAGAAATCTCCTTATGCCTTGCTCCTCGCAATACTCCATGAAGGCCGTCGACGTATACACACCACCTCTATCGGAACGTACGGCCTTGATGTGTCTACTTGTTGCCTTCTCCACTATCACTTTGAATTTTTTGAACATTTCGAATGCCTCGGATTTTTCCTTCAGAAAATAAACCCAAGTTTTCCGTGAGAAATCATCAATAAAGGAAATAAAGTATCTTTTACCGTTGAAAGATTTAGGGGTGATGGTCCACAAATGTCAGTATGAATCAATTCGAGAATATGTTTAGCCCGATATTCTGCCTTCTTTTGAAATGAGGTTCTCTCTTGCTTGCCAAGCACACATTCTTCACAGAATTTGCCATGAAAGTCCATGTCCGGCAGCCCGCGCACCATGTTCTTCTTTGCTAACTCTTTTAGACCACCATAATTTAGGTGACCAAAGCAGAGATGCCACAGCGTTGCCTTGTCTTCTACATTGACTCATAGATATTTTCCTTGCACACTTCTCAAATTCAATTTGTACATTCGATTTCTTCCTATCTCGACTCGAGCAACTAGTCGCCCTTGCTTGTCCTTCAGATGCAGTAGTCTGTCTTTTAAAAATATTGAGTAACATTTCTCCGTTAGTTGCCCCATACTCAAAATATTAGTCTTAAGATCTGGTACGTAATAAACATCTTGGATCGACCCTAATAAGTCATCCTTTTGTAAATAACAAACCGTACATCAACCTTTTATCTCTACCTTTGATGCATCTCCAAATGACACATGACCATGATCGATCTTTTGCATCTTTTTAAATAGGTACTCGTGGCCGCACATATGGTTGCTTGCTCCTGAGTCGAGATACCATAACGTGTCATTGTTGATGTTAACTTCATTTTGAGCCATCAAGAGAAAACCTTCATTTGCTTCGTCTTCTAAGGTTAGGTTGATTGTTTCTTCAACATTTTTATCGGCTCAACAATCTTTTGCATAATGCCCCACTTTACCACAATTATAACATTTATCGGAGTTGCAATCCATCGCATAGTGACCATACTTGTAACACTTGTAGCACTTGATGTTGGAATAGTGTGACCGGCCACCTCTTCCTCGACCGCGTCCTCTTCCACGCCAATTTGGTTGGTTCGACAGTCCCTTCTCCTTATAGAATCCTCCATGATTGCCACCTCGACAACCGCGACCATTTCCATGACCTCCACGCCCACGTCCTCTTCCTGAAAAATCTTGAGAATAGAATACCTTTTCGTCTTTGATTGACGCATTGGTCTGAAGTGCTTGCTCGAGTGGCTCTTCCTTCTTTTTCTTACGTTGTTCATGTGCCTCGAGAGAACCAGCAAGTTCATCGACTGTGAGCGTCACAAGGTCCTTTGACTCTTCTATTGCGCAAACAACATTCTCAAAATTGTCAGTTAATGATCTCAAAATCTTCTCGATAACTCGCGCATCGGTTAGCGGTTCGCCATTACGAGTGAGTTGATTTGCCACAACTTGTACACGGGTGACGTAGTCTAATACACTTTCTGATGGCTTCATCTTCATGCTCTCCAATTCACCACGAAGTGTTTGGAGACGCACTTGCTTGACTCGGTTGGCTCCTCTGAACACTTTCTTTAAAGTATCCCACGCTTCTTTTGAAGTAGTTGCACCGACAATCTTCTCAAAGCCCGACTCGTCAACAGCTCGGAACAACGTGCCTCTTTCAACGCCTTGTTTTGAGCCGCCGTATAACCCGTGGTACTTGGTGGTTCTTCGAAACCTTCTTCGACCGTCTCCCATGCATCTTGAGATCCAAGAAGAGCTTTCATTTGAATGCTCCAATTCTCGTAGTTTGCCTTCGTTAGTCGTGGTAACGGTATTTGCCCCGTTACAAACGCCATTAGCTCTGATACCAATTTGAGAACTATAATAAAAATAAACTCACAATAGGAGGAGAGAATGGAAGGTCAAAGATACTTTTTCTTTTTTTGTATTCATATTAAAAATACAATCATCAAGTCGTTTATATAGGTACGAAGCACTACTATGCCAATAACTGAAAAACTAATTAATTCTAAAAAAATATAAAAGATAATTATCTCATGTATCTCCACTACCACCATTATCTCACACATTACTCTTCCTTTTACTTTTTCAACCAAATAAAAAACTCATAAAATATAGCATTTAATGTTTATTTAACAAGCTTGTCGAGTTCTTCTACCACTTCACTTCCTTTATGGTAGGTCTTTCATCTCCCTTCAATTTCAAACAACGTTTTATTAGCTCACTGAGTTCTTGAAACAACTCCAAGTCTCCTTCATCCTTAACTCGATTGTCTAAGATATCTAAAAAATGATTTGATCCATAGCCAAGAAGAAACTCGATGCAAGGGATCTTCCTTCTTCTGATCCCTCAAAGTAAATTGCCTTCCGACCCATCAGCAACTCCAAAGAACCACCCTAAAACTATAAACATCACTTTTATCTGTCAATTAGGATGTCAAGAGGTACTTAGGATCTAAATAGCCATAAGCTCCTTGAACTAGGATGGCAAACTGGTCTTCATCTTTGGGAACAAACTTTGAAGCTCCAAAGGCAGAAACTTTTTGCATTATTGTTTTCATCTAAAAGAATATTGCAAGTCTTCACATCACCGTGAATGATAGGAGGTGAAGTAGATGAATGTAAGTAGGCTATGTTGGAAATAGGGGCTCTCACATACAATCTAGAATTTGGAGAATAAGGAAGATATTTTTTTGTTTCTTCTCAAGATTTCCACTGTAGTATATATTTTGAAGGCCCCACGGCAGGCAACCGTGCTTGTCATAGTAAATTAAGGACATATGCAGATATTTTTAAAGTCACTGAACGCATAACTATGACTGGGGATATGAACTGAAAAGGTCTCCGGAGGAAAAAAAAAATTGATGGAGCAGACGGCATCTTCAATCATCATATGAACACCAGATGTGATCGGGTGATGTAGAATTTTAACTTCCTGGATCGAACATCCAAGGTGATACCCTTTCGTTAAACAGAGCAAGTAGTCTTATCCGTGGTTCCCCCAACAAGCTTGTAATCAAAAAACTCCTCAGAATTGGATGCTGGTTAAATTTCCTGAGCTTGTCCAGTTCTTTTACCACTTCATTCATCCTAGACTTTCTATCTCCCTTCAAATCCAAATATTTTTTTTATAAGCTCACAGCAACTCTAGTTGTCCAAGATATATCTTTCTGGTTCATGGCCTAGAAGAAACTCGATTCAACGCATATTTCCTTCTCCTATTCCTTCAAAGTAAATTACCCCTTCCTGCCTGTTAGCATCTCTAGAAGAACTACCTTAAAGCACTCGAGGTCTAAGTAACCACAAGTTTCTTGTACCAAAGTAGCAAGTTGATCTTTATTCTTTGGAATTAGCATGGAAGTTCCAAAATCAAGTCTTTTTGCATTATATTGTTCATCTAAAATTATATTAGCAGTCTTCATGCAAACTCATAGGCGATCCTTAAACTAGTATCTAGAGAAATAAGAAATGCTTCGTTATTATGGATTAGATAATGATGTCTTACTTCCAAACAGCAACGATGTGTTTTTCTTTTTGTTGATCTGCAGTAAAGTTTTTCTTTTTTCCAAATTTCTTCATTTTACCTTCATTCATTTATTGCAACGATGTGTTTGTCTTTAAAAACTCCCTTGCATGCGAATAGTTCCATGTCTGGTTAGAAATTAAATTTAAATTTTGAATGTTAGTGGGAGTAATTTAGATGGTTAGAGTTATTATTTTTTTTTAGAACTTAATGAGTCTTGAACCCAATAGCTCATGATCCTCCCGTATATAGCCTAATTACTCTAACTAGAGTGGTGTACACTTTGTGTACGATGGTTAGAGTTATTGTTATTTGGTAGTTTTAATAATTTTTCATAATTTATCTCGATAGTTTTAATGATTTTTTTGTAACTTATTTTTTATATTAATTTAAATATTTCATATAATTTTAAAGCTTAATATGAAGTAATTTTTTAAAAAATTTTATATCATCATCTTTCTTGAATTGGGCACTTTTAATAAAGGCTATACTTAGCTCCCAAGGTGTACACGAGTCAATGAAAGCTATACTTAGCTCCTAAGGTGAAGATTGTTAAGAAAGACTATAGTAAACCATATGGTGACTCATCAAATTCTCAAAGGAAAAAAGAAGTTTTAAGAAAGAAAAGAAGAAAGATCAATATGCTTCGTACAGCAAGGCTTGGATTATGAAATGTTTGAGGAGATTGTAAATGAGAAAACAAGTGCAAAAGACACTTCATAACTCTGTCATCATAGTTAAGAATGTGAAGAAGGTTTGACCTTTTGAGTTTGAATTTCTCTTGATGAAAAAAGATAAATCAATTCAAAACTACTTTACAAAAGTCTCGATGATTTAAACCAAATAAAGAGACTTAGAGAATCAATGTCGGATGTTCGTGTAGTGGAGAAAATTATTCATTCTATCAATATGATGTTCAACAATGTTGTAGTAGCTATTGAAGAATCAAAAGGCATTGAGACCATGATTATAATAGATAGACTTGAGTTTACTTCCTAAAACATAAGTTAGAGTCTTTTGATTGATTTGAAAATTCTAAACCTTTTGTTGAAAAGAAAATTGGTCATGGAATTAAAATTTTAAGAGTTGATAAACGTGGTGAATTTACATTATTAAGTTTAAAACTTTTTGTGAGTTGCTTGGTGTTCGCTGCCCTTTGGCAATTCTAAGAACACCCCAATAAAATAGTATTGTCAAGAGAAAGAATCGAGCAATCCTCAATATGGCCAGAAATATGTTGAAATAAAAAGATGTGCAAAGTGAGTTTTGTGATGAAGTAGTTGCATGTGCAGTATATCTCACAAGTTGAAGTCCAACTAAGAGATTGAAGAATGAAACACCTCAAAAATCTTAGAGAGTCTAGTATATTTAAGAATCTTTGAATCCATTGCTTATGCACATATTTTGAGCAAGAGAGATCCAAGATCGATGATTGAAGCTACAAGCTTATTCTTATGGGGTAGGATGAGAATTTAAAAGGACATAAATATTCAATCCAGAAAAAGAAAAAAATATAATTAGTAGAGATGTGGAATTTGATGAGAATGCTTCGTATGATTAGAGTTCAAAAAAAAGAAGGATCCTATTTTTTTCCATATTTTGAAGAGTAAGAAAAGCATCAAGAAAAAACTCCACTGACTTTACCATTATGATCAACACGTTTATTCTCATCGGCATTATCTTCTAAAAGAGCAACCAAAACTTGAGCCCTTGGAGATATTTATATTGAAATTCAAAGATTAAATGATATAAATCTACTTTGTTTATTTATTAATTGTGAATCTCTGAGTTTTGAGTTTTGAAGAAACTAGAAAGGAGGATAAATGGGTTTGAATAATGAATGCAAAAATTTCAAGCAATCGAGAAAAATGATATTTGGGAACTAGTATATCTTCTAAGTAATCACCAAATAATTGGATTAAAATGGGTATTTAAGATCAATAAAAATCCTAATGGAGATATAAAAAGATAAATTCAAGTCTTGTAGTCAAAAGCTATAAACAAAAATATGGTGTTGACTATAAAGAGGTGTTTACTATGTTGCCCAAAATCACAGCAAGATTCATCAATAGAATGTGAAGTGTACCTTTCTCAATACAACTGAATATATGATTGATAATAAGTTGGCACAACATTACCAAAGAATATGTTATCCTATGATCAAGATATTTTTACAAAGCCCCTCTCGGTAGCTTTCAAATGCTTAGACTCATGCTTGGAGTACAGTAAGAGTAGTCTAGATGATTTCAGTAAGTGTGTAGTTTTAATAACTTCTTTTCTGGATAGTTTTAATAACTTTCTATAACTTATTTTTTAATTAATTTAAATATAATATTCATGTAATGTTAAAATTTAATATGAAATAATTTATTAAAATAGTTTATCTTACTTATCCGTTTGCCCACTACTTTCCAACACCCTCCCCCTAATATTCGATTATGATTGAACATATCAGTAGCCTTTTTCTAATTCATCCTTTGTAAATATCCTAAAAGCGAGCCCTTGTTTTTCTTTGATCTCTTCAAGTAGCAGCCTACCTCCGTGTTCCCATATCCTATCTTTTTCTGACCTCCATGAGGTTTTCTCCTTTCGGATATCACGCAGATGCAAATGCTGCACTGGAGTTAACAGCACATTGATGAACATGTCGTTTCGAGTTACTAGACCAAGAGAAGAGACCGCCGGAGATATATTTGTGCTTTATTCATCTTCATTAAGTCTACCCAGTTGCAACAATTGCAGATCACTTTAATTAGACATTTTTTATGGAATAACGCGGTGTACTAGTACTTTGCCCCTCTCCTAGTATTTTATGGAAACAAGAGACCTCTAGAATTCCAAAAGATCCTAAGTCTTTACTACTCCAACGAGTACTCTGCTTGATTTGCTCCACCAGCTCTTGGTGGAATCTGGAAATGGGAACACATTTGGTGATTCCTCGGTGATTCATAAAGAGAACAGAAAATTAATTATTAGCAGAAAGGCACAAATCTCAAGCTGGTGGATGCAAGAAAGGGAAACATTAGATGACCTTGTTGACGAGCACATCGGAGAATCTAAATGGACTGTCTTCCGGGCTCAGCCACCTGCTTGTCAGCAAGTACTTCTCGCTTTGGAATTTTCAGTGATTATACGGTAGTCGATGACTACCTCAAAAAAAGTTGCAACAAGTTTAATTTTGACAACACTTGGCCCAACCTTTTCTTAACTGTGTGATACGAAACAGCTATTTCCTAAAGCTTAAATGAATCTGCATGCATATATATATAACCACGCCCTGGTCATACATTTCGATACAATTATTTACTTCTGTGTATTATAAGGTCAATGAAATTATACATTAAGGCCTAAACTCTTCAAAAACTAAGAATTGGCTACTTAGTTGGGACATTAACCGAAAAAGTAAATGGTCTCAAGTCTCTGATGGAGAAATATAATGGAGATGATGGCATTTATTAATTGATCATGTGCAGATAGTTCTTCTCACTGTCAATCTTTTCCTCCAAGTTATTAAGAGATGCAAATGATAGTAATGAAATATATCACATTCAACTAACTAAGATTCCACACCAGAAGAGATCACACAGAGTCTAGGTTACAGGAAAAATACAATTTTCACAATCAAATTGGGTGAAAAACTATTAACAGGTACAATGGGAACGACAGTTCTTTCCAGGTAGCTTAATGTAGACGAATGAAGGAGTAGATGTGACTGGGTGTTGTGGAAACTTTTTTACCTTCCAGATTCAATGTTTATGGCATATCCTTTCTCTAAAGTATTGTAGCTGGCAGTTGTATCCATTCCATAATCTGATGGTTCTCTCAGCAAGCTCGTAATCTCCTCAGAGTTTTGGGGCACCCATGGATGCTGCTGGAATTTTCTTAGCTTGTCTAGTTCTTCTGCCACTTCCTTCATCGTAGGTCTTTCATCTCCCTTAAATTTCAAACAACGTTTTATCAGCTTGCTGAGTTCTTGAAACAGCTCCAGGTCTCCTTCATCCTTGACTCGATTGTCTAAGATATCTGAAAAACGATTTTGATCCATAGCCAAGAAGAAACTTGACACAAGGGATCTTCCTTCTTCTGATCCCTCAAAGTAAATTGCCTTCTGACCGGTCAACATCTCTAAAAGAACTACTCCAAAACTATAAACATCACTTTTCTCTGTCAATTGGCATGTCAAAAGGTACTCAGGATCTAAATAACCACAGGTTCCTTGAACCAAGGTAGCAAACTGATCTTCATCTTTCGGTATAAGCTTTGAAGCTCCAAAGTCAGAGATTTTTGCATTGTAATTTTCATCCAAAAGAATATTGCAAGTCTTCACATCACCGTGAATGATCGGAGGTGAAGCGGATGAATGTAAGTAAGCTAAAGCATCAGCGGACTCATAGGCAATCTTTAAGCGAATGGCCAGAGAAAGCGATGTACTATTGTTATGTATGAGATGAAACAAGGTCCCATTGGAAATAAACTCATAGATCAACATCGGTACCTCCACTTCTAAACAACAACCTAAGAGCTTAACTATATTCTTATGGTTGAGCTGCGATAGGATAAGCATCTCTCTTCCAAATTCCTTCTTTTGGATCTCATCGGTAACTTTGGATTTCTTTATAGCAACGACATGTCTGTCTTCCAAGACCCCTTTGTATACAGTTCCATGCCCCCCTCGCCCTATTACTTGGTTCTCATCAAACTTTTCAGTTGCCTTTTCTAATTCTTCTGTCCTAAATATCTTGAAAGCGAGACCTTGGTTTTTCTTAATCTCTTCTAATAGCAGCCTACCACCATGTTCTCTGAAGTATCTTTCTCTGACCTCCTTAAGTTTTCTTCTTTGGATAACCATGCAAATGAGTATATTGCAACAAAATATAAATGCTAGACCACTAGAGGTACCTGCACATATATATATATCCATGAACAGAGAGATAAATGGAAATGGGTAAAGCAACTATGCATCACTCAAGTTCGTTGTTTAAGTCTACGCAGATGCAAGACTGCAGATCAGATGGACGTAATATTGCTGCTCATCTCGCTTTGTACATGTAATTAAGGGAGACCTCTAAAATTGCAAAGTTTTGATGTGGTCATCTGTGCTACAGCAGACTCTGGACACTAACGCGAATGGTTATTCCTACTCGTCAGTTTTTGATCAAAAATGTCAAGGATTTTAGAGTCCTTAACTTCTTAAGCATATTTGTCATTAAGAGAACAGAAAAATAATCAGGAAAGAAGACAGCTAGCTCCTGGCAAAAGCATTCCAGGAGAAAGAGGAACATATGTCGTGAGTGATATACTGGTGGTGGAAGAGATTATTGATCAAGAGAGGAATAGCGATCGTAATTACCTATCACCACCTTGACTGCTAAGGGGAGTTTCTGTTTCGAAGGGCATGTTCCATTGGAAGATCTAACGTGCATTCCTCCCGGGCAGGTACATTGGTAATCGCCCGGTAGGTTTATGCAGCGCTCACCAGAGCATGGATTCGGATGCTCATCGCATTCGTTGATATCTGGAATTAATTAAAAGTCGTATCAGATGAAAAGCCAGGGCACAAGTAGAATATAGAAATTAGACAATGGATAAACGGCTACTGCTAATGTATATACGTTGATAAGGGATAAATAAATATATATATGAACTTGTAGTACCCTCGCATCCGTGTTCGAGATAAGGGTTGCCTTGGTATCCAGGAGAACAACTGCAACGATACCCAAGGCCATTGGAGGAGTCCTTGCACACGCTGTTCTCACTGACGCAGGCATAAGAGTTCTGATTGCGCTTCGCTACCTCGCAGGTTTGGTTTCCGATAGCCCAATCCACCACTACCGGCACCATCCCGTTATTTTCGTACCAGAATTTGTCCGTCGTGCTGTAGTATGTTTTATACTGAAACCAATTTGTCTCCAACATGACTGCAAAGCCGCAGTTGCCGAAGTCGCTCCCTGCGGCAGAGCTGTTGTAGTTAGGATCGAAGGAGACTTGGTAGTAGTAAAGGTCCTTGGGTATGGAGGTCTGGCAGCAGCCGCTTCCGGAGCAGGTGCCGTTGACGAGGCTCTCCTCGGCCACGCACTTGGATACGCACCCACTGACCGAGTAGCTGTCATCCGTTTGGTAGTTGATAGTATAGGCGAGGGTGTTGCAGCCGATGACGGTGAACTTGTTGAGCGCATCGGAGAATCTAAATGAAGTGTTTCCCATGCTCGTAGACCAGGTCGAGGGGTCCGTGGAATTGGTGGTGCGATTGTAGCACTGCCAAGAGATGCGGTTGAGCAGTCGAATCTGGCCCAGCGGCACTGAGATGTTGGCGATCTCGAGGTTCCATAAGAAAGGCTTCATGAGCGTCTGGTTGCAGGTTAGGGAGAAGGCAGCATCCAAGGAACAGTCGTCGCCGATGCCGAAGGGGTAGGGGATGTCGACGTCGCCGCATTTGGATGGGCAGCCGGGCAGGGAGGCAGCGGACGCCGCTGCTCCGGCGGCCAACACCACCGTCGCTATTAAGATCAAGAACCAGGCTTGATCCATACTCTATCTCTACCTAAAAATCTCTCTCTCTCTATCTATCTATCTATCTATATATATGTCTATATATATATCTGTGAAGTGTTACGACCGAGAAGATGAGGAGTGGACGACTGTCTTTGGCATATATGAACGCGTTCAAATTAATTAACTTAAGCAGTCAAAGATTTCACCTCGTCCACAGTTTTGAATGATGCACGTGTGGACCGACTTCGTTCTTTGTAGACGAGCAGTTAACATCAACCGAAGCCTTATTCCTATCAACCTGCTTATCACTGCGAGTACGAACTAATTAATCCTGAGCACTTGTAATTTTTTACATCTTCTTCGAAGCACAGCAGTTTCCTTGATTTGACTTGAAGTGTTCCAACTTCTAATATATCTATATCTTTATTTTATTCCCATACATATTTCTTTCTTATATCTGGGCTGAAATCAAATCAAATCACCTGATCGGATCGGATCGGTGTGGCTCGATGGATTTGGGCCATTTAAATGGTCGGCGTTATGTTCTGCCCCCAACTGGAAACCAGGAGGAGTAACGTGGTATCCATTTCATGCGAAAGAATAATAAAAGAGGTGTAGTCTTGTCGCCGTCGCCATCACAATTCCTAACTCGATATTTATAGCAGCAGCCCCAGTTTTAGTTACTGCTTCTTATTAATTATTATTATTATTATTGTCTTTCTGCATCATTTTCGGTTATTATTGTACGATGAGGTCCGTCTTCCTCCTGGGAAATTATTGTTTCATCTCCCTCTGCCGTTGTGTTCTCTCTCTTTTTCAGGACACCAACATCTCGTGGCGGGCACGTGCACTCCATCCACCTTCTCGGATCTGATCGGAGTCCGTCAGCAGAAGCTCTCATCCGAAATGGAGGAGCGGCGGCTGGGCAAAACCTGCACGGCTTATTCTCCGTGGAAGTCCCAGGCCAAACATTCTGACAGCTAGAGTTATGTGGTATAAAATAAGAATGTTATAGATAATTTATATCAGTGACACTAATATGATATACAACATAGGTGATATTTATAAATATACATCTATTTATAACCTAGGTTGATGCATAAAATGGTTAGACGATACTTGTAATATATTAAAAAGCTTGCTATGTGATAACTAATTAAATTAAGACATCCTTGAACGATCCCGTAGCCTTTGATTTCTTACTGCAGTTTCGAACTGTAATTTTGCATTAAGCCAAAAGATTGAGTACACCTTGTTTAATATATGTGCAAGTATAGTAGTGACAGTCCAGATTATGGACGAGGATATCATCGTCGAAGATTGGCTATGATCCTCGTCTATATTTTATTTATTTATTATCGGATGTAGCTTATAGTAGATTTATATCGAGATTGTACTAGATGATTGTATTTAGTTATTAACATTACCAACTATTCTTAATGTAGAGTTGAGATCTTGTTATGCCTTGCATGAGTCTTCGGGCTCATGCGATGATTGCTGCGTGCTCTACTTACGAGTCAGAGCGTGATAATTTTAATAACTTCCCATAATGAGAGTACAGTAAGAGTAGTTTAGATGATTTGAGTAATTGTTAGTAGGTAGTTTTAATAACTTCTCATAATATGTAGATAGTTTTAATAATTTCTATGGCTTATTTTTTTAGATTAATTTAAATATATCCATGTTATGTTGAAATTTAATGTGAAATAATTTATTAAAATAGTTTATCTTACTTATCCGTGTGCCCACTACCTTCCAACACCCCGCCCCCTAGTATTCGATTATGATTGAACATATCAGTAGCCTTTTTCTAATTCATGCTTTGTAAATATCCTAAAAGCGAGCCCTTGTTTTTCTTTGATCTCTTCAAGTAGCAGCCTACCTCCGTGTTCTCGTATCCTATCTTTTTCTGACGTCCATGAGTTTTTCTCCTTTCGGATATCACGCAGATGCAGATGCTGCACTGGAGTTAACAGCACATTTGTGCTTTACCATGCAGATGGAGATGCTGCACAGGAGGAATGAGATGATGAACATGTTATTTCGAGTTACTAGACCAAGAGAGGAGACCACCGGAGATATATTTGTGCTTTATTCATCTTCATGTAAGTCTACGCAGTTGCAAGAACTGCAGATCAGTTTAATTAGACATTTTTGATGGAATAACACGGTGTGCTAGTATTTTGCCCCCTCCTAGTATTTTATGGAAACAAGAGACCTGTAGAATTCCAAAAGATCCTTAGTCTTTACTACTCAAACGAGTACTCTTCTTGATTTGCACCAGCAGCCCTTGGTGGAAACTGGAAATGGGAACATATTTTTGGTGATTCCTCGGTGATTCAGAAAGAGAACAGAAAATTAATTATTAGCAGCAAGGCACAAATCTCATGCTGGTGGATGCAAGTAAGGGAAACATTAGATGACCTTGTTGATGAGCACATCGGAGAAACTAAATGGAGTGTCTTCCAGGCTCAGCCACCAGCGTGTCAGCAACTACTTCTCGTTTTGAAATTTTCAGTGATTATACAGTGGTCTATGACTACCTCAAATAAAATTACAATAAGTTTAATTTAGACAACAATTGGCCCAACCTTTTCATAACTGTGAGCCACGAAACAACTCTTTCCGAAAGCTTAAATGAATCTGCATGCATACATTGTTGAATAAACATTAAATGCTATATTTTATAAGTTTTTATTATTATTTTATTTGGTTGAAAAAGTAAAAGGAAGAGGAGTTATGTATTAGATAATGGTGGTAGTGGAGATATAGGAGATAGTTATCTTTTATATTTTTTTTAGAATTTTCAGTCATTAGCATAGTGGTGCTTCGTACCTATATAAGTGACTTGGTGATTGTATTTTTATATTAACACAGAAAAAGAAAAAGTATGCCGCTACCACAACTGGCAAAGGCAAACTACTAGAATTGGAGCATTCAAATGAAAGCTCTTCTTGGATCTCAAGATGCATGGGAGACGGTCGAAGAAAGTTTCGAAAAACCATCAAGTACCACGGGTTATACGGCGGCTCAAAACAAGGCATTGAAAAAAGCACATTCGAAGGATAAAACCACATTATACATGTTGTTCCGAGCTGTTGACGAGTCGGGCTTTGAGAAGATTGCCGGTGCAACTACTTCAAAAGAAGCGTGGGACACTTTAAAGAAAGTATTCAAAGGAGCCGATCGAGTCAAGCAAGTGCGGCTCCAAACTCTTCGTGGCAAGTTGGAGAGCATGAAGTTGAAGGAGTCAGAAAGTGTATCCGACTACGTCACCCATGTACAAGTTGTGGCGAATCAACTAGCTTGTAATGGCGAAGCACTAACTGATGCGCATGTTGTCGAGAAGATTTTGAGATCATTAACTGACAATTTTGAGAATTTTTTTTGCGCAATAGAAGAATCAAAGGACCTTGCGACGCTCACAGTCGACGAGCTTGCCGATTCTCTGGAGGCACATGAACAACGTAAGAAAAAGAAGGAGGAGCCACTCGAGCAAGCACTTCAGACCAAGGCATCAATCAAAGACGAAAAGGTATTCTATTCTCAAAATTTTGCAGGTAGAAGTCATGGTCATAGAGGTCATGGAAATGATCGCAATGGTCAAGGCGGCAATTCAGGAGGATTCTATAAGGAGAATGGACTATCGAGCCAACCAAATTGGCGAGGAAGAGGACGTGGTCGAAGAAGAGGCGGCTGGTCAAATTATTCCAATATCAAGTGGTACAAGTGTTACAAGTATGGTCACTACGCGACGGATTGCAACTCCGACAAATGTTATAATTGTGGTAAAGTGGGGCATTATGCAAAAGATTGTCGCGCAGATAAAAAGGTGAAAGAAACAATCAACCTAACCTTGGAAGACGAAGCAAATGAAGGTTTTCTCTTGATGGCTCAAAATGAAGTTAACATTAACAATGACACGTTATGGTATCTCGACTCGGGAGCAAGCAACCATATGTCTGGCCACGAGTACCTATTTAAAGAGATGCAAAAGATCAATCATGGTCATATGTCATTTGGAGATGCATCAAAGGTAGAGGTAAAAGGTCGAGGTACGGTTTGTTATTTACAAAAGGATGGCTTATTAGGGTCGATCCAAAATGTTTATTACGTACCAGATCTTAAGACTAATATTTTGAGTATGGGCAACTAACGGAGAAATGTTACTCGATATTTTTAAAAGACAGACTATTGCATTTGAAGGATAAGCAAGGACGACTAGTTGCTCGAGTCAAGATAGGAAGAAATTGAATGTACAAATTGAATTTGAGAAGTGTGCAAGCAAAGTGTCTGCAACTCAACATAGAAGACAAGGCCATGTTGTAGCATCTCCGCTTTAGTCACCTAAATTATGGTGGTCTAAAAGAGTTAGCAAAGAAGAACATGGTGCGCGGGCTGTCGGATATGGATTTTCATGGCAAATTCTGTGAAGAATGTGTGCTTGGCAAGTAAGAGAGAACCTCGTTTCAAAAGAAGGCAGAATATTGGGCTAAATATATTCTCAAGTTGATTCATACCGACATATGTGGACCCATCACCCGTGAAACCTTTAGCAGTAAAAGATACTTTATTTCCTTTATCCATGATATCTCATGAAAAACTTGGGTTTATTTTCTGAAGGAAAAAACCGAGGCATTTGAGGTGTTCAAAAAATTCAAAGTGATGGTGGAGAAGGCAACAGGTAGACACATCAAGGCCGTACGATCTGATAGATGTGACGAGTACACTTCGACAACCTTCATGGAGTATTGTGAGGAGCAAGGCATAAGGAGGTTTCTAACTGCACCATACTCACCTCAACAAAACGGAGTAGCTGAGAGGAAGAATCGGGCTATTCTCGACATGGTTCGATCAATGCTTAAGAGCAAGAAAATGCCGAAGGAATTCTGGGCAGAAGCTGTGCAATGTGCCATCTATGTACAAAATCGATGTCCACATATGAAGTTAGATGATCAAACACCACAAGAGGCATGGAGCAGACAAAAGCCAACAGTTTCTCATCTCAAAGTGTTTGGTAGTGTGGCTTATGCACACGTACCGGATCAACGAAGGACGAAGCTCAAAGACAAAAGCAAAAGGTATATTTTTATTGGTTATGATGTGAAGACTAAAAGGTACAAGCTATTCGACCCGATAAACAAGAAAGTGTTGGTGAGTCATGATGTGCAAATAAATGAAGCAAGCGAATGAGATTGGAACAATTCGACGGAGGTTATCATTGAAGGAGAATAATCATCAATTTTTGCACCAACAAGCATACCAACAAGTTCTGAAACTACTGACGATGAAGATGAACCTCGACAACTCAGAATGCGAAGTTTGCAAGATTTATATGATTCGACAAGTGAGATGCATTTTGTATGTCTTTTTGCAGATGTTGAAAATATCAACTTTGAAGAGGCAGTGCGAGACAAGAAGTGGCAAACCGCTATGGACAAGGAAATTAAGGCGATAGACTGCAACAACACATGGGAGCTAGCAGAGTTGCCGAAAGGAAGTCAGCCTATTGGTGTGAAGTTGGTGTTCAAGAAAAAGATGAATGCTGAAGGCGAGATAGAACGGTACAAGGCGCGACTTATTACAAAGGGATACAAGCAAAAAGCAGAAATTGACTATGACGAGGTATTTGCTCTTGTTGCAAGAATGGAGACAATCTGATTACTCTTTCAAATAGATGTCAAATCGGCATTCTTGAATGGTGTACTCGAAGAAAATATCTACATCGAACAACCACCTAGGTATATAAGAGTTGGAGAAGAGAAAAAAGTGCTAAAATTGAAGAATGCGCTTTACGGATTGAAGCAAGCACCACGAGCCTGGAGTAAACGTATCGACACATATATCAAGGAGAACGGGTTCAAGCAATCGCCCTACGAGCATGCCCTTTATGCAAAGAAGAATGGAGGAGGCGTATGCAAAGGAAATTTTAAAGAAATACTAGATGACAAATTGCAATCCAGTTTCAACACCTATGGAACCAGGTACAAAACTTTCGAAGTTCGATGGAGGAGATCGTGTCGATGTGAGTAAATACCGGAGTTTGCTAGGAAGCCTTCGCTATCTCACATGCACAAGGCCGGATCTCTCATTAAGCGTCGGCATCCTAAGTCGGTTCATGGAGAAGCCAGTTTATTCACATTAGAAGGCATTGAAGCGAATCTTACGGTATATCTAAGGAACGATGTCACTCAGGTTATTCTACTCAAAAGTAGAAGATTACAAGTTAGTTGGGTACTCCGATAGTGATTGGTGCGGAGACATAGATGATCAGAAAAGTACATCAGGATATGTATTCTTTATGGGAGCTACTGCGTTTACTTGGCTTTCGAAGAAGCAACCGATCGTGATGCTCTCGACGTATGAAGCTGAATATGTTGCAGCATCTTGGTGTGTATGTCATGCAATATGGCTTAGAAATTTATTGAGCAAGATGGAACTGAAGCAACTAGGTGTAACCATAATTCAAGTTGACAACAAATCAACAATTGAGTTGGCAAAGAACCCAGTGAACCATGAAAGAAGCAAACACATTGACGTTCGTTTTCATTTTATCCGAGATCATGTGAAGGAAGGAAATGTGGAGTTGGTGCACGTGGCAAGTCAAGATCAAGTTGCGGATATCTTCACAAAACAGCTACCAAAGGAGTCTTTCGATAAATGTAAGAAAATGATCGGCATTGTGGATGGTAGAAGCATTTAAGTTTATGGGGAGTTTTGTTGAATAAACATTAAATGCTATATTTTATGAGTTTTTATTATTATTTTATTTGGTTGAAAAAGTAAAAGGAAGATGAGTAATGTATGAGATAATGGTGGTAGTGGAGATATAGGAGATAGTTATCTTTTTTTTTTTTTTAGAATTTTTAGTTATTAGCATAGTAGTGCTTCGTACCTATATAAGTGACTTGGTGATTGTATTTTTATATTAACACAGAAAAAGAAAACTCATCCTATTGTGAGTTTATTTTATTATAGTTTTCAAACATATATAACCACGCCCATGTCGTACATTTCGATACAATCCTTTACTTCTGTGTAACATAAGGTCAATGAAATTATACATTAAGTTCTAAACTCTTCAAAAACTAAGAATTGGCTACTATGGGATATTTAACTGAAAGAGTAAATGGTCTCAAGTCTCTGATGGAGAAATATAATGGAGACGATGGCATTTATTAATTGATCATGTGCAGATAGCTCTACTCACTGTCAATCTTTTCCTCCAAGGTATTAAGAGATGCATATGATAGTAATGAATTATATCACATTCAACTAACTAAGATTCCACACCAGAAGAGATCACACAGAGTCTAGGTTTCAGGAAAAATACAATTTTAACAATCAGATTGGGTGAAAAACTATTAACAGGTACAATGGGAACGACAGTTCTTTCCAGGTAGCTTAATGTAGACGAATGAAGGAGTAGATGTGACTATGTTATGGAAACTTTTTTATCTTCCTGATTCAATGTTTAAGGCATACCCTTTCTCTAAAGTATTGTAGCTGGCAGTTGTATCCATCCCATAATTTGATGGTTCCCTCAGCAAGCTCGTAATCTCCTCCGATTTTTGGGGCACCCATCGTTGCTGCTGGAATTTTCTTAGCTTGTCTAGTTCTTCTGCCACTTCCTTCATCGTAGGTCTTTCATCTCCCTTCAATTTCAAACAATGTTTTATCAGCTCGCTGAGTTCTTGAAACAGCTCTAGGTCTCCTTGATCCTTGACTCGATTGTCTAAGATATCTGAAAAACATTTTTGATCCATAGCCAAGAAGAAACTTGATACAAGGGATCTTCCTTCTTCCGATCCCTCAAAGTAAATTGCCTTTTGACCGGTTAACATCTCCAAAAGAACTACTCTGAAACTATAAACATCACTTTTTTCTGTCAATTGGCATGTCAAGAGGTACTCAGGATCTAAATAACCACAAGTTCGTTGAACCAAGGTAGCAAACTGATCTTCATCTTTCGGAATAAGCTTTGAAGCTCCAAAGTCAGAGATTTTTGCATTGTAATTTTCATCTAAAAGAATATTGCAAGTTTTCACATCTCCATGAATGATCGGAGGTGAAGCAGATGAATATAAGTAGGCTAGAGCATCGGCGGACTCATAGGCAAATCTTTAAGCGAACGGCTAGAGAAAGTGATGTACTATTGTTATGTATGAGATGAAACAAGGTCCCATTGGGAATAAACTCATAGATCAACATTGGTACCTCCACTTCCAAACAACAACCTAAGAGCTTAACTATGTTCTTGTGGTTGAGCTGCGATAGGATAAGCATCTCTCTTCCAAATTCCTTCTTTTGGATCTCATCGATAACTTTGGATTTCTTTATAGCAACGACATGTTTGTCTTCCAAAATCCCTCTGTATACAGTTCCATGCCCCCCTCGTCCTATCACCCGGTTCTCATCAAACTTTTCAGTTGCCTTTTCTATTTCTTCTCTCCTAAATATCTCGAAAGCTAGACCTTATTTTTTCTTAATCTCTTCGAGTAGCAGCCTACCACCATATTCTCTGAAGTATCTTTTTCTAACCTCCATAAGTTTTCTTCTTTGGACAGCCAAGTAAATGAGTATACTGCAACAAATATAAATGCTAGACCACTGGAGGTACCTGCATAAATATTCATGAGCACTATAGGCTACCTATCAGACAAACAGAAAAATTAAGCAGCAGAGACATAAATGGAAATTGGTAAAACTATGCATCCTTCATGTGAGTTCAAGTCTTTGCAGATCACATGAGCATACTTCGCAGAACACCTGATATGTAATATTGCTGCTCTCCTCATTCTTTGTATGTAATTAAGGGAGACCTCTAAATTTGCAAAGTTCATGAAGTGGTCATCTGTGCTCTAGCAGACTCTGGAAGCTAACGTGAATGATTATTCCTACCGGTCAGTTCTGGATCGAAAATGTTGAGGATTTTTTATTCATGTCTGAGAGACCTTAACTTCTTCAGCAGATTTTTCATTAAAAGAACATAAAAAATAATCAGGAAAGAAGAGAGCTAGCTACTGTCAAAAGCATTCTAGGAGAAACAAGGAACATGTGTTGTCAGAGATATATATATACTGGTGGTGGAAGAGAGATTAATTAAGAGAGGGAGAGTGATCATAATTACCTATGACCACCTTCACTACCATGGAGAGTTTTTGGTCTGGAGTGCATGCTCGGTTGAAATGTTCGTAGTGCGTTCCTCGAGGGCAGGAACATGTGTAATTGCCTGGCAGGTTCTGGCAGATGCTCTTTTTGTTAAAATTAATGTTTTGAGTTAATATTAATTTAATATTAATGTGGAAATGGTCATATAACTCCTTCGTACGGGAACATATATAAGTTTTACCTAAGACTTGTAATTAGGATTAAGGAAAAATATATCTTTTTTGTGGGCAGCCACCATTCTTCTTTCTTCCTCTGTTTTATTTCTCTCATCTATAATGAAATAGAGGCCAACATAGTGGTATTAGAGCTATGGCGATGCAATGAGATACATAGCCGATGCGAGGTGTGCAACTCATCTTCGATGAGGAAGACTACGACTACTGGAGTATAATGATGAAGACTCTCTTGGTTTCACATGATTTGTGGGACATAGTGGAAGAAGGGTTTGTGCCCACGATGGGAACCGTTGATGCGGCGGTGATTCAAATGGAGAAGGAGAACAAGAAGAAAGATGCGAAGGCGCTATTTTGCATTCAACAAGATATTTCTCGGAAGCTTTTCCCTAGGATAATTGGGGCAAAGACGTCCAAGGAGGCTTGGGATATTTTGCAAAAGGAGTTTCAAGGAACCGACAATGTGAGAACGATGAAACTTTTGACTCTTAAAAGGGATTTTCAAAATCTAAAAATGAAGGAGAAAGAGACTCTAAAAGAGTATTTCTCAAAAGTGATTGAAGTTGTGAACCAAACTAAAAGCTTGGGTGAAGACCTAACCGATAAAACAATATGTGAGAAAATTTTAATTACCCTTACTTCCAAGTATGACAATATTGTGACCATTATTGAAGAAACCAAAGACCTCTCTACTCTAAGTATTCAAGACTTGATGGGTTCTCTTGAGATGCATGAACAACGATTGGATAGGCATAGTGATACCTCTCTTGAAAGTGCCTTCCAATCGAAGTTAAATGTGAAGAAGGGTTTTAACCCAAATATCAATAAAGGAGAAACATCCCGTGGAGGCAGTAGTTTTGGTAGAGGTCGAGATCGAGGTAGAGGTAGAGGAGGAGGCAGAGGCAATTGTAATATAAATTTTGTAATTTTTGCAAGAAGTCGGGTCATCTAGAAGAAACTTGTTATAACAAGGGAAAACCTCAATGTTACTATTGCAAGAGGTATGGCCACAGGCAAAAAGATTATCGGGACAAAAATAAAGAGCAAGCAAATTACATCGAGGAGAAAACAAATGGTGGAAGTGATGGAAACACTTTTTATGCATGTCAAGCGGCAGTTGAGAAGAAAGATAATGAGTGGTATATTGATAGCGGGTGTAGCAATTACATGACCGGAGATGAGTCAATTTTTTGCAAACTTGACATGGCAGCCACTACTCAAATTACCATGGGTAATGGAGCAGTTGTGAAATCAAAGGGAAAAGACACGATTGCAGTTAACTCCAAGAAAGGTAAAATGTTGATTCATGATGTATTGCTTGTGCCAGAGTTGGCTCAAAATTTGCTAAGTGTTGGACAATTGATAGAGCATGGTCATACAATTCATTTTGAAGGGGAGACTTGCAAAATCTTTGACAAAATTAAAAATAAGAGAGAATTGATGGCGGTTATGAATATGGAGAGACATAGAAATTTTCCTCTTACTCTTGAACCCGCAAGTTGTGTTGCTTTGAAAGTTGATGCAGAAGATGTGTCATGGTTGTGGCACAAGTGGCTTGGACATGTGAATTTTGAGAGCTTGAAATTATTGAGCAGAAAGAACATGGTATATGGTTTGCCAAATATTGAATAGAAGAAAGATATTTGTGAAGCATGTGCTCTTGGTAAGATACACTGGGAAACATTTCCAAAGGAGAAGACTTGGAGAGCAAAAGAACCATTGCAGCTTGTGCACACCGATATTTGTGGGCCAATGAGCATAAATTCTCATGGAGGTAATCGCTACTTTATCACTTTCATTGATGATTTCTCAAGAATGTATTGAGTTTATTTTTTGAGGAAGCATTTTTAGTTTTAAAAAAGTTTCAAAGAATGGTGGAAAGACAAAGTGGCAAGTTAATCAAAAAGTTGAGAAGTGATAGAGGTGGTGAATACAACTCCAAGGAGTTTGACAAATTCTGTGAGGATATTGGTCTTGAAAGACAAGTGACAATCGATTTTACACCGGAGCAAAATGGCGTTGCTGAAAGAAAGAATAGAATAATTGTGGAGATGTCAAGAACCATGATGAAAGAGAAGGAGTTGCCATTGTTCTTTTGGGCGGAGGCAACATACACAACTGTTTATTTGTTAAATCGATGTCCAACAAAGGCAGTTGAGAACAAGATACCATTTGAGGCATGGTCCGGTGGTAGAAAACCATCAGTGAATCACTTGAAAGTATTTGGATCTATTTGCTATACGCATGTTCCAAAAGAAATGAGAAACAAACTTGAAGATAAAGGTGAGAAATGCGTGTTTGTTGGCTATAGCACAAAATCAAAAGGCTATAGGCTCTTTAGTTTGAAGAAAAACAAGGTGATTGAAAGTTGAAATGTGATCTTTAATGAGAAAGATAAGTGGAATTGGAAAGAAAAAAATGTTGAAAGTGTGCCGGTGTTAATACATGAAGAAGATCCAAGAGAAGAATCAAGTGGTGTAAATGAAATTAGCCAGGAAGAGCAGAAGAGCAACCACAATCTCCAACAACACATGCCGAGTCGAGTTCATCTACTCCAAGCTCAACTCCGATAAAAATGAGAAGGTTAAGTGATATTTATGCAAGATGTAATTTTTGTGTTGTTGAACCAGAAAGCTTTGAGCAAGCGGCTCAAGAGGAGGTGTGGATAAATTCTATGGAAGATGAGATAAAAATGATTGAGAAAAATAAGACTTGGGAGTTGGTTGAAAAGCCAAAAGAAAAGGATGTGGTCGGGTTGAAGTGGATTTATAAGACAAAATTGAATCCAGATGGTTCAGTGCAAAAGTGCAATGCAAGGTTGGTTGCCAAAGGTTATTCACAACAATCCGGAATTGATTATCAAGAGACATTTGCACCGGTTGCAAGGCATGAGACGATAAGGATGTTAATTGCATTGGCTGCACATAAAGGTTGGAAGCTCTACCAACTTGATGTGAAGTCGGCTTTCTTAAATGGAGTATTGAAAGAAGAAGTATATGTGGTGCAACCACAAGGATTTGAAGTTGAAGGTGAAGAAGAGACAAGTTGAAGAAAGCATTGTACGGGCTAAAGCAAGCACCTCGTGCATGGTATGGCAACATTGATGGTTACTTCATCGAAAGTGGATTCATGAGAAGTCCTAGTGAGCCAACACTCTATATCAAACATGGTGAAACTGGTATGCTTATTATCTCTCTTTATGTTGATGATTTGGTATTTACCGGAAATAATGAGAAAATGATGCATGAGTTCAAGAATGACATGATGGGAAAATATGAGATGAATGATTTGGGTTTACTACATTATTTCTTGGGTATTGAAGTTGATCAAAGGGATGATGGAGTTTTTATTTCTCAAAAGAAGTATGCCCAAAATATTCTCTCTAAGTTTAAGATGGAAAAGTGCAATCCCGTATTCACACCGTTATTGGTAAATGAGAAATTGATGAAAGATGATGGTAGTGGTGATGCTGATGCAGCAGATTATAGGAGTTTGGTTGGAAGCTTATTATATCTTACCACTACTAGACTTGATATCATGTATGCCTCGGGTTTGTTATCTCGGTTTATGCATTAACCGAGCAAAATGCACTATGGAGTTGCAAAAAGAGTGTTGCGGTACATACAAGGTACCAAAGATTATGATATCATGTTTGAGAGAAATGAAAGAGAAGATGTGGAGTTGTTTGGATTTTGTGATAGTGATTGGGCAGGTAGCATGGATGACATGAAAAGTACATCCGGGTATTGCTTTACACTCAGGTCGAGTATTTTTTCATGGGCATCAAAGAAGCAGGAAAGAGTGGCGCGTTCATCCGCAGAAGTCGAATATGTGTCGGCAAGTGAAGCAACTAAACAAGTGGTTTGGTTGAGGAAGATTTTAGAAGACATGGGAGAGAAGCAAAACATGGCCACGGTTCTCTTTTGTGATAACAAGTCGGCAATTGCAATGTCAAAGAATTTGGTGTATTAGAGAAGCGGTGGAGGATGAAGAGGTTATCATTAAGCATGTGAAGACCGGTGACCAATTGCCAGATATTTTCACTAAAGCACTTCCTTATGACAAGTTTGTATACCTTAGAGAATTATTGGGTATGACAAACAAAACATTAAGGGAGAGTGTTAAAATTAATGTTTTGAGTTAATATTAATTTAATATCTTAGTGGTTGATTTAATATTAATATGGAAATAGTCATATAACTCCTTTGTACGGGATCATATATAAGTATGACCTAAGACTTGTAATTAGGGTTAAGGGATATATCAGCCACCATCTTCCTTCTTCCTCTGTTTTATTTCTCTCCTCCATAATGAAATAGAGGCCAACATAGGCCAACACTTTTTGGGGCATGGATTAACTGGATGACATTCATCAATGTCTGTGAATCAATTAAAAGTTATATATAAAGTATGAGAAACCAAGCAGCAGAAGAAGGTAAAAAAAGTATACTGATAATGATAAGATGTATTAACAACGAACCTTGGCATCCTCCGAGTTTGAGATAAGGGTTGCCTTGGTATCTAGAAGAACAATTGCAGCGATATCCAGGGCCATTGGAGGCGTCCACGCACATGCTGTTCTTATTGCGGCAGGCAGAAGTCTGATTGCGCTTCGCTACCTCCTCGCAGGTTTGGTTTCCGATGGCCCAATCCACCATCATCGACACCATCCCATTATTTTCGTTCCAGAACTCGTTCGTCGTGCTGTAGTATGTTTGATACTGAAACCATTTTGCCTCCAACAGGACTGCAAAGCCGTAGGTGCCGAAGTTTCTCCGTGTGGCGGAGTTGTTGAAGTTAGAATTGAAGGAGACTTCGTAGTATCTGAGGTCCTTGGGTATGGGGGTCTGGCAGCAGCCGCTTCCGGTGCAGGTGTCGTTGACGAGGCTCTCATTGCATTGTGTTCTGCACCCACTCACAAGGTAGCTGTCGTTCGTTTAGTAGGCGAGACTATATGCGAGGGTGTCGCAGCCGATGACGGTGAACATGTTGAGCGTATCGGAGAATCTAAATGAAGTGTCTCCCATGTACACATACAAGGGGGAGGAGTCGATGGAATTGCTGCTGACATTGTAGCACTGCCAAGAGATGGGGTTGAGCAGTCGAATCTGGCCCAGCGGCACTGAGATGTTGGTGATCTCGAGGTTCTACAAGAAAGGCTTCATGAGCATCTCATTGCAAGTTAGGGAGAAGTCAGCATCCAAGGAATAGTTGTCGCCGATGCCGAAGGGGTAGGGGATGTCGACGTCGCCGCATTTGGATTGACAGTCGGGCAGGGAGGCAGCGGACGCCGCTGCACCGGCAGCCATCACCACCGTCGCTATTAAGATCAACAACCAGGCTTGATCCATACTCTCTATCTCTACCTAAAAATGTTTCTCTTTCTTTCTATCTATCTATCTATCTATCTATATATATATATGAAGTTACGACGGAGAAGATTACGAGGGGACGACTGTCTTTGGCTATATGCATGCGTTCAAATTAATTAACTTAAGCAGTCAAAGATTTCACCTCGTCCACAGTTTTGAATGATGCACGTGTGTACCGACTTCGTTCTTCGTAGAACGAGCAGTTGACATCAACCGAAGCCGTATCCCTATCAACCTGCTTATAACTACGCGTACTGACAGAATGAGGTTCAATTAATTAATCCTGAGCACGTGTAATTTTTTACATCTTCTTTGAAGCACAGCGTTTGCTTGATTTGACTTGAACTCTTCCAACTTCTAATCTATCCATAACTTTATTTTATTCCCATGCGTATTTCTTTCTTATATCTGGGCTGAAATCAAATCAAATCTCCTGATCGGATCGGATGGGTGTGGCTCGACGGACTCGGGCCAATTAAATGGTCGGCGTTTTGTTCTGCCCCCAACTGGAAACCAGAGGGAGGCAGGAGGAGTAACACGGTATCCATTTCATGCGAAAGAATAATAAAAGAGGGATGTAGTCTTGTCGCCGTCGCCAATCGCCATCACAATTCCTAACTCCACATTTATAGCAGCAGCCCCAGTTTTAGTCACTGCTTCTTCTTAATTATTATTATTATTATCTTTCTGCATCTTTTTCGGTTATTATTGTACGATGTGGTCCGTCTTCCTCCTGGGAAATTACTGTTTCATCTCGCTCTGCGACTGTGTTCTCTCTCTTTTTCAGGACAGGAACATCTCGTGGCGGGCACATGCACTCCATCCACCTTCTCGGATCCGATCGGAGTCCGTCGGCGGAAGCTCTCGACCGAAACGGAGCAGCAGCGGCGGGCGAAACCTTCACGGCTTGTTCTCCGTGGAGCGAGCGAGCTCAAGGTGTAGTGGACGGAAGGCGTGCTGCCGCCATTATTGCGCTCTGCAGTCTGCATCCGCATTGCAAGAAGGAAAAAAGAAAGGCCACAGGAACAAAAAGAGGAGGCGGTGTTGCTTTCGCTCTGCGGCCATGGATTTAGAACTGGTGCGCGGGGAGAGGGGGAGGGCAGGCAGCGTAGGGGGGGGGAAGGGGTGAGGGGCCACTGCCTGTCTATGGCGGAGCGAGCAGAGGCACGGGACGCTCCGGCCCCGCCTGTCCTCCGCCACCCAACACCCCCCTCCTCCCGTCCTCTGTGTCCTCCACATGCCCTTGTCCGTCCTCCCCTCTCTCTCTCAGAGGGAGTCCCTTCCCTCACTTCCCCGCTCCTCTGCCTTTTTTTCCATCCTTAAATAACACATCACCGTCTTCGATCTCTCCTCCCTCCGCTTAACTAGCCAGTTAATCCTCAGCCATGGCGGTCAAGGGGCAGAGCAAGTCCTCCTCTTCCTCCTACTCCTCGGCGGCCGCGTCGGCGGCCCAGAGCAGCAGCACGGTGCTGAAGCAGATCATGAAGCGGCGCTCGAGCTCGGAGGCGGGGGCGCCGGTGGACGTGCCCCGGGGTCACTTCGTCGTCTACGTGGGGCAGAACCGGAGCCGCCACATCGTCCCCATCTCCTACCTCGACCACCCCGAGTTCCAGAGGCTCCTCCGCCGCGCGGAGGAGGAGTTCGGCTTCGGCCACCGCATGGGCATCACCATCCCCTGCGACGAGCTCGCCTTCCGCTCCCTCACCTCCTCCCTCAGGTGAAAATTTAAAAAAAAAAAAATGCCACCGCCATCCAGCGGATCTCCCTCTCGCCATGCACGCCCGCGGACGACCTCCACTGCTCGACCTGTAAATTAGGGCGAGGGGAGAGGAGGAAGAATGAGATCTGCACTGATCTGTTAATATAACATTTTTTTTTCTTCTATTAATCTCTTAAATGCTCCTCCTTCCCATCGATATAATTATTAAGTTTGGTGAGAGGTTTATTGCACATTAATTAATTAAATTAATTCTGATGGCCAAATAATTATGAAAACGAATAATAATTTTCCATTATTTCGGACATGGGGAGGGGGGATGAACCGAATCAAGCCAGCTGGGACTCCATCGACGTGTCATAAACTAACGACATGGTTTGCTTGCATGCGGCCATGCAAAACCGCATCGTCACGTACGTACGCTGAGCGTATAAAAATCCTCCATTCGCTCGACCGCAATAATTGGTTCGGCTCGGCCGTCGCTATCGGACCCGACTCGACCTAAGAAACCGTAGCTCGACCCGGTTCGAAGCCGGTCGCCGTACTTGAGCCGTAGAACCTTTATATTTGATTATTAAAGTCGCCGAAAAGTTAAAGCTATATATAAATATATTTATATGCGCGGCATGCCATGTTTCCATGTGACAGCGATGGGAGAAAAAAAGATGCCGTGATCGAACACAAGCCATGTGGTCTGACCTCACCCGGACCCACCGCCTCCTCCCCTTTTGTTTATTTATTTATTTTGGGGGGCTGATTGAATTTATTCGAAGTTAAATTGTTTTTTAAAAATGGAAACGGGAAAGCAACCCAACAACCATTTTGGTGAAGCAAAAAAGAGTTTGAGGGACAAAAATATTAATCACAATAATGATAATAATATTTACAGGACAGAGAGACTGCCGCCGTGAATGAAATGAAGAATGAGGGAATATAATAATATAATGCAGAATGAGGAGGAATTAATTAATTTAATTCTTCTTCCATTTTCTGCACAAAAAAAAAAAAGGAACTCGGCCTCGTCGGACTCGGCTTAATAGTGTGCTGATGAAGAGGGCCGGGGAGTCGGGGGACTCGGCGATTCCTGATCCGATTCAACAAGGGATGACTCGGCTGAGCCGCTAACTCCACCATCTCTGCTTGCTGATGCTGCTTCTTGCTTTTTGCTGCTGCTGCTGCTTCTGCTCTACTCGATGTTTGATGATATATAACGACAAAAATAAAAATTACGAGCTTTCGACAACGAGATCCGTGACTGGTTGACCGCAAGAACAGGGGATGTCTGCCTGCCTGCCTCGAATCTTATTTCTCTTTATTTTTTTAATTTTCTCTTTGGGTTGGGTCGATCGATCATCACCACACGTGCTTCTCGGAGAGGCGGTGGCTGTGGAGGAGAGGGAGGGCGTCGGAGGGGTGGAGCCACCGGCCGGCGTCGCAGCAGCAGGAGGAGGAGGAGGAAGAGGAGAGTTTGGCGAGGTCGTCGAGGGTGAAGTTCGTGAACCTGGCGGAAGAAGAAGAAGAAGGGGAGGAGGAGGAGGAGATGAGGCGGAGGACGTCCTCGAAGAGGGACTCGTCGCAGGGGAGGGAGAGGGGGCCGGGAGGGGCGGAGAAGCCATACTCCTCCTCGGCCTGACGGAGCAGCTGCCGGAACACCGGGTGGTTGAGGTGCGACGCACGCACGACGAACCGACGGGAGCTGCTCCCCACGCACACGGCCACGTGCCCCGCCGGCACGTCCGACGGCGCCGCCCCTCCCTTCCTCGACGTCGACAGCGCCGCCGCCGCCCGCATCCTCCACCGCCGCAGCATCTGCCGCACCCGCACTATGTGCCGGATCTTGTTGCATTTCCCCATCCTTCTTCGCACCCTTTTTCCCCCTTCCGCTTCGCTTCCGATGGATGGTTGGCGAATGGCGACGACGGAGAGAGAGAGAGAGAGGGTGGGAGCGTGGAAGGGAAGCAGACGAGGTGGGGAAGACGCCCATTTTATAAGCCAAGCAATACATTTAAAAAATCAACACCGTAGCGGCCCCCCTAAATTATTTAAACTCATACTCTTTCTACTATATATATATATTCTCTGCACACACACAAAGTTAAAAATTTAATAGGATAGAGGGAGATATAGCAAGCACCAACAGGAAGATCGATGACAGGAGATCTTATCACCATGCTCTCTCGCACCGGATCATGAGATGAGATGAGATGCTACAGATGAAATAGTAATAATTAACCTACAGAATCCGGACACCAAATCATGGTGCACATGACGCTGCTGTGTGTAATGTCTGCGTTCTCTTCGCGGACGTACGTAGCCGCGCGCGGCGCGGACAGGCTACATGCACGCCTGCATGTGCGCCGGAGGTTGGTGGCGCAGGCATTGCAAGATGCCCTCCTCCTCCTCCTTCTTCCTCCTCCTCCTCCTCCTCCGCCCCTGGACCAAGTAATAAATATTTAATTGTATGCATAACAAAACAACAGGCTCCCCCACCCATGTGCAGGAGATGCCTTCAAAACCATCCCCTCCTTTTCTTTTTCTTTTCCTTCTTCTTCTTCTCCTCCTCGTCTTTTTATTGGTGCGAGCGGTTTCCTCTTTCGCTGATATATTAATAAACGAGGCATCAGAAAAGATGCAGATTAATATATAATTCATCGTCTCCAGCCAGCGTCGTCTCGGAGGTGAGATTTTATATATATATAAGTTGAAGAGGATGGAAGATAGCTGTAAAGTTAAAGTAGTTCGATCCATGTTCCATCTGTCCTCATTTTTACTGAAGCGGAGGAAGAGGAGGAGGAAGGAGATGCAGATTTAACTCCGCATCACATCACATGCATCTAATCCGGAGGAGTACGGTTGGGTACGTGCGGTCGTCTTCAATTCGCCCAAATCGTTCTCCTTCCAATCTTTTAATCAATGAGGCAGCCGTAGGGGGGAGGGGGGGGGATTCCTGACTCATATGACTGAATTATCCTCCCTCCGCTTGATGCTGCATTAATTAATCACCCCAAAAGTGGAACTGATTAATTATTAGGGGGGGTTTGCTTATTTAATTTTTCATTTATTGGTTAGACAGACGATGGATCAGTGGATAAGCTTCTTAATTGATTAACTAAAGAAGTGCTACTGTGCAGCGCTTAGGGTTTATTATTAGTACGAGCATGGCTTGACTTTACAGGGAGAAAAAGAATGCCTGTAGCTCTTTTCCTCCCCCCCTTTCCTTAGAAATAAGTAGACATATCGTTTGGGTGATGGAGTGCACACCAAGTCACACAGTTATAGACGGAAGAAAGGAGATAAAAGAAAAAAAAAGTTAAAAACTTTAATTTTGATGACTTCAGTAATCTCAACCTGTTTCTCCTAGAAGGAGTACATACAGCGAGGGCAAACTGAGCAAACTTCTTCTTTCAAATTGACGTTTCACCAACTCTCGCCCTCTCTCTCTCTCTCTGTGTATGTATACATTGGGGGGTTGGGGTCAAAATGTGGACTGGGTGACCAAACAAAGATTCAATCGAGCTGTACTTCGAATACGTCGGAGGAAGTCAAGTATAAAGAAAGATATAGATATATAATAGATATACAGGAATTTGGAAGCAAGCATTTGATTGATTAAAAGAAGAGTTCCAAACCTACAATACAAAGGGAAAAAAAGTACGTACTTGGTGGCGGAGACGACGTGATGACGACCCAGTGAGTTTGTCCGCTTGCAGGGCGGTGGAGGAGAGCACGTTAGGAGGCCGGAATAAACGGAGGAAAAAGCCTTGTCGTCCATTCACATCGGAGACTGACTGCATGCAGATTGGCGTTTCAAAATCATCACTATAAACTACTCCCACATGCAGAGATGGAATCCTCCACCGACCCCTACCCTTCTTTTTTTTTCTTTCTCTTCTTTCTTTCTCTTTTTCTCTTCCCCATTCCTCCCTCTCTCTTTTGATGGATGGAGGTTAGTAAAATATCAATCGAACTGGATGACACTAACAGCCTTTCCCCCCAAAATGGAATATGGATTAATTAGGACAGTTGATTGATTGATTGATTGATTCCTGGCTTGGTCGCGAGGTGGAGGACGACCTACCGGTGGCTCGGCCGTGATCGTGGGATTCTCCAATGATGAGGTGATGATTGGCCCTGGCCGAAGGGAGGGTTTGCTGGTGCTGCTGTTCGAGCTAAATCGATGATTGAGAGATTTAATTATTTTTAGGGTTGGGGGGCGATTCAATTAAACAAAAAAAGGGCGTTCGTCTTGGGGGGGGTGGATCTTGATCTCAACGGAGGAGGGTTTGGCTCAGGTTTCTGCGATAAGCTAATGATTGGCTTATGGAATTCGCATAAAATGATACGTTATGCATTTATTTTTATACGATCTCATGTCTGGTGAAGGAAGGTAGGGGGGGTAGGATGCTCCATTTCATCTATAATTATTTTTTGAATCAAATCCGTATTTATTTTGTTGAGAAAAGAACAAAAATGTGGCCTTTTCCGCATAAGGATTGTTAGGTCGATCGAAGGTTTCGATCATCAGTTCCATGCAATTTTTTTTTTCGATAAATGGATCTCATTTCAAATTTGAGACAAACAATAAATCACTATTAGTTGGAGAAAACAATCTAACCTGTATTCAGGTTGAGAAAATTGACTCATGAAGAATGTGATGTACGATGATGTTCTTACAAGTCTAAAATATAAATAATAACAATCCAAAATTTTATACAAACATCGCAAGATTGCTTTTTGAAAAAAAAACATTGGGAGAAACTCCCGTTGCTCCGTTGCAAAATCTCTGCCTTACAAGAAAAATCTCCTGCGGCTGGTGTCCATATCCGGCTAGAAACGATCACAGAAAGAGGAAATTAAATTTTCGGGAAGCAAAAAAAGAAAAGGTTGCATAGTATTAACGTGACGTAATTAATTCAGTTTTAAGAAGCAAAAAAATAGAAAAGGATGCGATAATTAATACCTTGTGCACCCATTCATACTCTCCTCCCTTTGTGTCAAACGTTCCATGTTGCAAGCTCCTTAATTTAAGCGTGAAACGTGGACCACACTCCTGCATTTTATTCCAAGAGAAGAAAAAGATGAAGAGAACGAACAGTCAAAGAAAATGACGAGGTAAAAGTTCACAGAAAGATTGACGTTTTGGTTTTAGCATATAATGCAGCAGCATCGGCTACAAATTGTAAACTAGAGTTACTGAGCAGATTGACAACTGGATTGGATGCTCAGTCTTGAAGCCAACTAATAATTCTGTTTAATGAACGAATAAAGATTGTCGGTGAAAAAAGTGCAGGACTTGCATTTGACAGTACCTGAAGCCTTGCAATCACTCTCTCCTGAGGTACAGTTTTGCCTTTGGCATCCTTAGCTGTTTTGCTTTTCGAATTGTCCTTTTTCTCTTTGGTTTCGAAAATATATCTATGGTGCAGGGAAAACGAGTGTTAAAAATTATTCAAGATGTGCAAATATACAAAATGAGCGTTGATTTGGGGTGCTGCTATATGGAATTTGAGATTACAGCAGGTTATGATGCATGTAATGCCAACCCAAGAAACGATTTTATCAAATAAGGAGTTTTCTTTTGTCCAAGCTCACCAAAATAGAGAAAAATGCAGACCAACAAGGCAGACCGAATAAAGGGCAGTTTAGAAAAAAATGACCACCGAATAAATCCAACAATAGTTAACAACAGCCCACTGTGGTTACCAACAAAAGAGAGGGTTTATGAATAAGAACTACTGATAATATGGCCAAAGAAACATTCGAGGCCCTTCGTAATATCCTCCATGCATTAGAAAAATTAAACAATTATGAAATACCTGTGGTGTCTAAAAAATATGAAGTCTCGCTGATTATGGAATGTCACAACTCGGCGACCTCGAAAGTGGGGGTCTTGAGGAAAAAGTGATTGTATCATCCTAAAAAGAATCACCCAATAAAAGCAAAATAAGCACACGTACAAGTGATACAAATACCATTTGAAATTTTTGAACCGAGTAAAACTTTGTGTAACCTTCCAACCCGATGACCAAGGCGTGTAGTGAAGTTGTTCAGTACTAATTCTGGCTTGTGGCTTGTTGGATTTCCATGATTCTGATTGGTGATTAAAAAAACCCACAAATAAAAGAGAGTGGATAATGTACATGAAATGCAGAACTTCAAATTTTCATATAATGTAACAGCATTTACCTAAAGCAAAATTTAAAAACAAGATAGCTCACAAGAACCTTGCCGATTAATAACATGTGAACAGTTAATATATCAACATAATGCAGTTTGCTGCATTAAAATATTAATTTAGAGAGAATTCAAATCAACCTGCTTAAGATAACATCCATTCCATTAAGTGTGTGTTTGGTGTGGAGTAATGTGGGATAAAACCCATATCCTTTCCCAATTTTTAGATACAATTTATACTTTGAAAATTAGGGTGAAATGAGGATTCCACCCCAAATTACCTTATACCAAAAACACCTTAAAAGTCAAATCATTAATCCTTGCAAAGACAAGATCAGCACAGCACCAGTGTAACAAACACATTGGCGCCGAGATTGATCTATGGTTTATTATTATAGAAACAAAGCCCTGTAATCATGAGCTCAACATTACTAATTCAGACATAATACGAGATTCCCATAGCTCAAATACAAATTAGAGTACCATAATACTAGAAGTTATCCTGAACTAAGGGGCAATAGTTGCAAATCCTTTCTGATTTGCTTAAGATGGAGAGCTCAATCACCAAATTGTCATACTCAAGGAAAAATGACTGTAGGAAAGGGTAAACACAGTTTACAACCGAACAAAAAAAATGCATTCCTTGAGGTATACCAGTCCAATTTGCTGTATTGAGATATTTATTGAAAAACTAATTTTTTGGGGAAATGGACAACTAATTTTAGTTTCACATTTCTCTGACAAAAAAAAGAAAGGGAATAAATTCAATCTCTGACGAGATTCTTCACACTATATCTGCATTTCCTACCTCCAGCACTCATCTCACAGGCTTGAAGCAGCCCCTAGAATGACCTACGGCAACTGGTGAAGATTTCCAGCTACAGAGTATTTCTTCTGTTCACATAAAATATGACCTTACTCAAGAACTCCCTTCATGCTAAGTGCTCACTTCGAAACTCAGTAACATACATGTAAATCTCTGAGTCAAACAAATATATTCATGGATTTCATGAGAATTTTATAGTACCAGTAGATTATCCATAAATTCCAGTGTTATTGAACGACCTGTGAAAATTATATAATTACACATTTTTTTGCAGGGGGATCCTAAATATCTTGTTAAGATCATGGTCAAACTGCACCTACCTATTTTTCCTTCTCAGCCTTGAATCTTATAATTAACCATAATCCATGCTGATGTAAAAAAATAACAGATTCAAAAGTTTGTGGTTGATGAAAACTCAGCTAATATTTAAGCATCAGATGTGCCAGAAGTTTACCTTAATTTCCTTCCTCAAGACTAACTTTGATAGTTTGAAATGTGCTGTAGGACCATTGGGCAAGCCTATGATAAGCATAGAATCTGCCAAAATAGATATTGAAAGCCACAAGGCCCAACAATGACAGACATAAGAATAAGTACCATAGCTTGTAAACCAAACATGAGCTGCAATCCCTTTACCTGGTTCTCTTCTACTTGAATGGACAACTATGATTGAAGTGAAGTCCTTGTTCTTCGCATACTCAGTTATCTGTTCCAATAAAATAGGGCGTCTTACTAGACATCTCATCATAGAAAAGAAAAAAAAGGACTTCTGTTTCTCTGAAATAAAGTACCTTTTTCAGTTCATAAGTTCCTCTCTTATAATAATGGGCATTGGGGATCACAGACAACAGCTCTTTGATGAAAGAAGGACCTCTCTAGAGGAAAAGTGAATTAGACCATTGCTTTAGTTCATGGTCGCATGAATTCCATTAGAAAAAAAAGGGACAAAAGTATCCAAAGAGAATAGAAAGCCATGTGAGAAAAAACGCAAAACACTGAAAGCATACAGTGGAATTAAAACGATTCGTAGTGATCAATATCTTTGGTGGTGTTTCCTGCTTCAGCACTTTACTAAATTCATCCGCATCGTTGCCTGCAAATAACTGCATCCATGCATGAAATAGTCAATATCTCATATGAAATTATGGAATAATATTAACTAGTAGTATCATCTTTCTTGAAAACAAAGGTTCAAGTACTGGTATGTCGAATATTACTAGCAATAGCATATTCATGGCAAGATTGCCAAACAAGCCACCGTACCTCTTCATCATCTGGTTGGCAGACTGTCTCATCAACCTCCCTGGTGTTCTCGATTGTCCGTGGCACCTTCCTCTCCGGAGGCTATGCATTCATCCACGTAGAACAAACCAATTCAGCACGCAAAGAGGCACGCAAAAAAGAAGGTGAAAAATAAGGAAAGGGAGAGGATGAGTTCTTGCCTCCTCGCCAAGTTCAATGGCTTTGTTGAAGGCGGCTTCTCGGGCCTTGGCCTGCTTCCGCTTCTCTATCTTCTTCTCGCGCTTGAGCTTCCCGTGGACCTCGCTCCTTTTCTCTTTATTTTTTATCATCGAAGGCACCACACTCTCCTTCTTACTTCTTTTCTGCCCTCGTCCGCCATCCTCGGCGTCGCTTTCGTCTCCCTTCTTCCTCTTTCCTCCGCCCATCCTGCTTTCGTCTTCACTGGTTTGCCGGCGCCTGTCGCGAACTCTCCAGTTGTCCGCGGCGGCGGCGACGGGGGCGGCCGAAGTAAGAAGGGTTGGGCTTGGGCGTTAGGGATTTAGGACTTAATATAAACGGGTTAATGGGTTAACGGTTTCGGGTTAATAGGATGCTCCATAAAGCATTTATAATTGGTTTAACGGCCTATCGGACTGAGTTGTTTACGGGTCTGATTTAGTTCTTGGGCTATTTGAACCCCTTCGGATCTATGAACCGGGCCGGGCCATTGATGATTCGAGCCGTCCGTATCAGAGATTGAATGAATCGGACGGAGGAGAACTCATCTCTATCCTCTCTGCGTTCCAATGAGATTTCCTCTGCTTGAGCTCATCATATCTCCATCCCTCCGCACGAACATGAGCGGCAACCATGTCATTGAGTCGGTCGCCCCCGTCTCCGCTAACACTCTCCGTTCCTCTGCCCACCACCACCTCCGCCGCCGCTGGGAATGGCCGTCCGAACCTCCTCTCTCTCCGCTCCTGGGGCTCCAAGAAGAACCCCGATCTCTCGGCGGTAGCGGGAGGAGGACGAGGCGGGTTGGTGCGATGCATGGCGAATCAGAGGCGGGTGAAGATGGTGGCGAAGCAGATCCAGAGGGAGCTGTCCGACATGTTGCTCACGGACAAGGTCCTTCAGTATGCCGTCCTCCCCGAGGCATCCCTTGGCGCCGACCGTTACCTCTCCTCCCTCACCACCATTAGCGGTGTCGAAGTCTCCGGCGACCTCCAGGTGATTCAGATCACTTTGCCATTGTTTGAACGACTTTTGATGAAACTAGCTAGGTTAAATGGCTAAGACTACTCGTGCAGCAAAATTTCCCTCTTTCTTTCTATATGCATCTTCCTGGGGCAATGGGTTTTGTCTGCTAGGATACCAAGTCCTGTATCATCACGGGAATCAAATTGGCGTGCGGAGGTTCTAATCATGCTCTTCGAATGCCTCTTTTAAATATTACCGTATTGGTATTTGGTAATGCAGCATGATCATTACTCTTTCCCTAGTTGCTAGAGTTAAAGCTTCACAAAGGACATTTGGACTGATATTTTTAATGGTGGATATGTTCTATATGGAGAAATTTGGGAGCTAGCCATCAGAGATTTACTTTTATGTAACTTTTCCTGCTCGACAGTATTCATCTGATAGTGGCTTTAGGAATTCTGGGTAGTGGCATGTTGTGCATGACTAACACCGTCAATCTACATGGTCATAATAGGCAGAGTAAGTTGGTTTGGCTATATCATTTGCAGATGCGCTCTACTGTAGCGATCAAAACAAGATAGCCCGTCAATGAATGTTCTTTTAGATGATTTGAGAAAAATAGTTTATCCCTTTTTATTTTGCACATTTTCCTCATTTTTAGTGCATCTCTTGTTGAAATTGTAACTGTGACCTCCTACTTGGCAGTAGATTTGGTTGTTTTAAAGCACTCTCCGCCCGTAGTTTTCTCAGTCAAATGCTAGGGATGAAAGTGTCTGTTTGACCAACTTAATCATTTCATCATGGATAAAATATTTTAACGTCAGCAAGTTACCGAACTTATAAAAATTCCTTTACTGAATAATCACAGAACACAAGCATTAAAGAAGCAGATGAATATTGCACTGAAGCTATTCTTTATCTGCCGATATGTGTAGGTAGTTGAAGTATGCGTTTCATTTTCTGTAAAATTGCAGGTAGTTAAAGTGTATGTATCTGTCTTCGGTGATGAAAGAGGAAGAGAGGTTGCCATTGCTGGACTAAAGTCTAAAGCCAAATATGTGCGGAGTGAACTGGGAAGACGTATGAAGCTGCGCCTAACTCCTGAAATACGCTTCATTGAGGATGAGTCGCTTGAAAGAGGAAGCAGGGTAAGTTAGTCAATACACCGCTTTATGATTTCACGTTATTGCTATCCGATAGCAAAACTTTTTATTTTATATTTTGTACTATTTTCTCTTTGGCTGCAAAATATAAAATATCTGGCTGTGTTAGCACACATGAGTAGCATGCTAAATGAAATAATTTTGTAAAATAAGTTTGCATACAGTAGAATGAAATATGCAATATGCTGGAGTAAGACCTTAAATAAGTATGCTTGAGGATCTTTGGTGATGTTTCCGAAATTGATTCTTTTCCCTGAGTGGTTATTTTCCAGTTTGAGGTAAATGTGGTGGATACCAAGGCTAATCTACCTTTTCAAAATACTTCCGTTGATCCCTAATGTGGTTTCAACTTGTACCATAAGCAGTATGCGCTCGTGTAGTGTACCTTATGCTTCTTCTAAGTTGCATACCTGACATTTGACAACATGTGGCTATCCATTTGTGAGGGGAACACCCCTTGGTCAACTGCCGCAGGCACCCAAATAAGAATTACATGGAAAAAAGAACACAGCACGCGCATTATCAATTTTTATAATTCACATGCCGAGTTTTTTAGTATGTCTACATTTTGTTATCAATAAAGAGGGGCTCAGTTCGCTTGCAGTTAATTAATGCTTTTTGTGCAGGTATTGGCCATATTGGACAGGTTAAAGGAAGAGAAGAATACCTCAGAAGGTCAGGGTGTTGAGAAGCTTGAACCCCTGAATTCATCTGAAGAAGATGGTGATGGTGATCAAGATGACCAAGACGAAGGCATCATTTACATAAACTAGAAGCTACCTGATATAAGAAATGAATGTCAGATCGACTGTTACAAATGCACACGGTAAGTTCTTAAAATTTTTAAATTTAATAAAAATGAAAATTGTAGTGTTAGGATCTACTAGTTCTAATTAAGTTTGTTTACAGCCTTTCGTACCTTGTTCACATATTAGATTGTCAACTTGAATAGACAAATGCCTTCTAAGGTGTCCTTTTCGGCCAAAAGATTTGTCAGACATGATTTGATACCGTGGGAGTGATTTTAACATATAGGTTCCCTGTGCTGTATCTGGACCTCAAATATAATATTCTGAAGTAGGCAAAAATGAATTAGGTAACAGCCCTTCACATCTTTCTAATGAATATCTCTAATTTGTTTGCAGGTGATACCAGCCAACCGGCAATCAAATAGCGGAAGACAAAATTCATGTATTGGAGTGGCAATTTACATTATGTTAATTTAACTTTAAACTTGCCCTCGGTGCAAATGTGTTCTATTTTGATCAGAAATCAGCTTTGTGAAGTATAAAATATTTTTTTTGAAAAAATGTGATACACTTGGAAAAGAAATGACGTAATCTGCTTTTTTTTCCCTTTTCACTTCAGTAGCACTTGTCAGGGAGCAGAAATGAGTAGTTGTGTTACCTGAATAATAATTCAGTTTTTCTTTCTAACACAGTTCTGACCACCGGGATGGCGGCAGATGTTCTTTTATCTGCAGCTTCGTTGCTAATTCAACATCCTGATTTTATGTCTTTCTCCAGGACCAAAGAGAATAGTAATGTTTCTGCCGTCAGGAATACTCCTAAAAACAATTAGTTCCTCTTCCAGTGGTAAGGGAGAAGGGTTCGTCAGAGTGCGAGCAGGACGATGATGAAGGTAAAGGCAATGAAGTTATGAATAGTGAAGTTGATGGTATGAAACGTAAGAAGGGTGGAGGAGAATCTAAGAGGCAATGGGGATGAGAAGGAGCCGTCCAAAATCTAATAAGAATAGGTAGTGATCATATTCACCAAAACTTTTTCTTCATTGAAAATTGACGACATTACTCATACTCTACTAAAGGAGTGTCAGCACTTCACATCAATATGGAAAAGTACTTCACATCAATATGGAAACGTGTTGATAGTGACCTACTTGTAATGATGATCTGTTATTTCTTCGAGTCACATTCTCCTACAAGTCCGGGCGAGCGATATGGATGTGATGCAGCAACTTGAAGGAGGTTTGGTCAACATTTTATTTCTCACGTTAAAAGTTTGTGTTACTCCAAAACATATTTGTAAACCACTGAGCCACATTCATCGGGCCAGCAGCATCCATCCATCTGTTGGATTTTAGCCTTCTCAAGTTTCGGGCTCCACCCAGAGGAAAATGGTTGGCTGTTTACGTTTATTTCCTGTTTCTGTGTTGGATCTAGAGATTCTCTCAGCTTGTGAATTATCAAACACACTATCTCATTCAACTCAAGTGATGTGTTTTTTCTTTTACAGTGATTTATTTGCTTCAGTGCCTGACCTGACTCGCTCAGCTTTATATTATTAGCGTATTGCCTTGTCTGTGCCAGCTGTTGAAGGTAGCCTGAGTTCTTACTGCGATGTGCCATGTGAGAGCATGCAGCATCCTTTTTATTCATTTCAGCACTGGTGAGATCTAAATAAGTGCATCAACTCCGCAATTATGTATCGGTGTACTTAAATCTGTCAGCCCACCGTCCTCAATTCGGTCACTGTTCCTTAACCCCCTTTCTTTTTTCTCCCCTCCTTTTCTGTGAAAACACGCAATATGTCTTCCTGAACAACACAGCATCTCATTTCATCTATTCTCCATAAATATGTCGTAATGCCCTGGACTAAGATCTGATCTAATCTTAGGGTTCGTTCATTCCAATGATGCGAGCCCTTCATCTGATTCCTTGTTCCACCATGTGAGATCGATGGATCGATCGATCGACGCTGGCACTGCAGGGAAAGTACACATGACGCATGCAAACCCCTCATCATTTCATGCTAATTGCAGGAATCCAAGGAACGCCCACCGCCCCCCTCCATATCTCCACAGCGTTTTAATTAATGAATCATTTAGCCCGGCTTGCTGCTTAATTAATAACGAACCAGATCTTAATTTAGTCCCCCTTATATGGTAGCAAAAGGTAAGGAGATGAGTGAGGTGCACACAATGTGAATGATGGTGGCGAGTCTCGGTCAGGCCAAAATGCGTCAACCCTCCCTCCCCATATATATCTATATATATTTAGCTCCCTGATTAATCCTCCATACCTTCCTCCTCCAGATTAAGTAAGCATCTTTGACATTTGCACTCATTATGATGTTCTTCCTCGCACCTACAAAACCAAACAAATTGACAGACGACTCAATTAATTCTTCCCTCTTACTCGCTCGGTAGAGGGAGAGCGATTGAGTTAACGATTAAATCAGGATCAGGATGTTGTTGGAGAGTCACACTTCACTGCGCTGACCTGTTGCCTCTCAAGCAATTTAATTAATTCCTACTAGTTTACTGTCTATTGTCCCTTTTTATTCCTTCCTAATCGAGGAAGACTCGTTTATCCAACGCAAACGCAGCAGCAAATGATAAATTAATCCAAGATGCTCCTCTCCTCCTCCCGTCCTCTCCTGTTTTGATCTTTTTCTTTCTCAAGCAACATGGAGTAGGCTGTCACTGCCTCCCAACCCAACCCCACATCCCCCTTCCACAAAACAACAAAACTCTTGCCATCATAACCCCCCCAACCCCCTCCCCAATCATTCTTAATCTTAATCATTATTAACCCACCTCCTCAATTAATGGATACGGCCCTGCCCTTCCCTGCTGCCTTCTTCATTAGCATTTAACCATTAATAAAACTGGGGAGTAGACGGTAGCAGACGCACTCACTCACCTTTACATACATATAATAAAAACCTGTCAACCTAAACCAAAAACGCATGCAGTCGAGTCTTCCACTGCCGCCCGGCGAAACGGTGGGCTGTCGCGTCCGCATGTGCATGTGCATGTGTCAGCACGTCGGTCCCTTCGCCACCGAACATCCCACACCTTCGCTTCCAATTCTTCCTCCTCCTCACTTTAATCCAATTTAACTTCACAACAACTCAGCTCAGCGGACGACGTAAATAACTAAATATAGCAAGGAGTGCGCAAGTACTGCATCAACCTGTCCCCTCTGCTGCTGCTGCAGTCGTTTCTAATTATACGTACGTGTGCCATGCACAAGGTCAAATTCTACTTCATCTACCCTGCTCTTTTGCTCTCTCCTCTCCCGGGGGAGTCGTCGCCTCCGGTCAAAACCAGTCGCTTCAAGCTCATGCTCTCCTCTTCTCCGTATCTCGGCCCGTTACGTGAATAAGTCGTCTCCTGTTTCGGCACCCGGCACGCGTAACGATACGGCATCCGAGCCGGGCTGTATCGCCCGATATTTACGCGGTCGTCTTCCTCGCTTCGGCCGGCGTATCGTCTCGTCTCGTGACCGCCGCCGCAGGTTTTTGGTGTCCCAAACACCATTTGCCCCTCGCGGTGGCGTAGCATGGTGGTTAGAAGAGGCGGCGGTGAGGTTACCGGTCACCTGCCGAGCTGCATCGGGCCGGACGCCAACCCGGAATTAAAGCGCATTTGATGCGGGTGTTTTAAATTACGGCATTTGGAGGGGAAGCCGAAGCGAAAAGGAAAAGAATAAATGGGTTAAAAGAGCTTTTGGATTAATTATATCGCAGCTGCTGCTGCCGCCGCTGCTGCCGCCGCTGCCGCTGCCGCTGCCGCTGCCACAGCAGACCGAACTCACTGTGCGAAACCAAGAAGAGACGGCTGCGGAAACCCAACCCGAACTCCCCCCTCCTCCCCAGCAGGCCAGCGTAGCAGAGGAAGAGGAAGATGGGGAAGCCGGGGACCTCGTGCTTCAAGATCATCGGATGCGGAGGCAGCAACGACGCGGCCGGCAACGATGATATTGCGCCGGAAGAGGTAAATCTTCTTCTTTCTCCGGTTCGGATCTCTCTTCGTCTTCTGGATCTGATCCTTTTGGTCGCGTTTTGGACCGAAGATGGAGGGGTTTTCCTCGTGGGATCTTTCTGAATAATCAATGGCGCCTTGGTTCGGATTTCACACCCCTGGTCCTCTCGGGCGCCATTTCGTCAGCCGAACGGTGACTAGAAACGGCCCGACTGGTTCCATTGTCGATCTGCACTTCCGATTTGCTTCGTTTGTGTATCTCTAGTAGTTTGTTTTTTAAGATGAGGATCTAAAGGACGCTCGTTTGCATCTCGATTCTTGTTTCTTTTCTTGTGAATATTACATATGCCATCGATCGGGGGGCGTATTTTTAGGGACTTCTCCAATGAGGTTAAACGTTCTTGGCTCTGTTATTTCGCCGTTGATCGCGTGCACTAACAAAGCCAAATTATTCGAGACCCTTGGAACGTCGTACGACTTATGTCTTTGTCATACGCGTTTAAGCTTATCAGTAGGCTGAAGTTGATATCTTGCATGACTGCTCGGCATTGGAGTTACCTTATAATGGGGTTTAGGAAAACTTGAAAAGGGGAATGGTAAATTTTATTTTTCGATACCAGTTTTGGATTTATAACAATGTGCATCAACTGAAAGTGCACACACAGGGGATAATTACCCAACGTGCTACACCCAGGGATGTGACACAACGTCAGTTAATAGATTAGGAACACGTCAAATTTTCTTTCCATAAAGTCTGCCTAGCCTGAATGAACCATTCAATCAATGGATAAAGCCATAGGGCTTTACTTGGTCCCCTCATGGAAAGGTGATGCCATGTTATAGGAACTCTCATGATTTGACAACTATATCTTATAGTATTCGTTGGTTTAATTCCACAAGAGAGAAACAAGACTTGAAGTCTAGCATCTCATAATATGAGATGGAAACAGACTGAAAATCCTTATTTAAGCAGGACCTAAATGTTTAGGAAGCTGGAGTGAAAAATGATATTGTTGTTTAAGGATTGTTTGCATGTTTCTCGAGTCAATAAAAAGCTTAAAGCTTTTATGCTGATTGCATGTATTGCACCGGACCATATATCTTGAATATTTGATCCCATGTCTTGATTCATTTTGTCTAAAAAGATTTTGGGTTTAATCTGTTTGTTTAATCCCATTTGTCTTGTCTGATTGGAGTGAAGACTAGATGTTGCTCATTGTTTGGTGTGGTGGCAACCCTTCAAGATTGGACTGCTGGACATCTAGGCCGAGGGGGTAGCATGCTAATAAAGACTATTAGATAAATTATGTTTCTTTCCTCTGATGAACCCGACCAATCAAACCTAAGAAATAGAAAAGAGAAAGGAAAAGGAAGGAAAAACAACATATACATTTTTTGCTCGATTATACAAGTCAAGCAAAAATTTAGTCACATGCAGCTTTTTTATATTTGATAAATGTTTTAGCCTGTTAGTAAATATCTACTAATTATTTTCAGGCCAAAGCTTCAACTGATAAAAGCCGGTGGAGTTTCCGGAAGAAATCATCCAAACATCGAATATTGAGCAACACTGTGATGTCGGAACCTATACCTGTCTGCTCTAGTAAGGAAAGCCATGAAGTCTCCACTACTAATTTCCATTCACCGAAATATTCCTTCCCAGATAGTGCCAAAGTCCCTGAGAAGTCAATTGAAACATCTACATTATGCATAGGCATTCTAAATACAGAAACATCTTCACTTTCTGATAGAAGTACAACTCAAGTTGGTGTTACCATCAATGAACCAGATGCGAGTCAAGTTGGTGCTACCATCAATGAACCAGATGCCACTCCTGTTGGTGCTACCATTAATGAATCAGATGTAACTCCAGTTGGTGCTACCATCAATGAGTCGGATGCAACTCCAATTGGTACTGCCATCAATGCACCAGATGTAGCTCCAATTTGTGCTAGCCTCAATGAATCAAGTGTATCTTCAATTGGCGCTACAGTTAATGAATCAGATGCAATTCTTTTTCAAGCAACTATAAGGGGATATTTGGTATATACTCATTAATTTTTACGATCTTTACTATTTAACTTCTATTTTATCTACTTCTGTTAAATTATGGAAATAATCCTAGGCTAGGAAAGAGCTCCACAAACTCAAGAACCTTGTCAAGTTTCAAGCTGCTGTGCGTGGGCATCTGGTAAGGAGGCAAGCTATTGGAACACTCCGGTGCATTCAGGCAATTATGAAAATGCAAGCACTTGTAAGGGCCCATCATGCTCGCCGATTAATGAGGAAAACTTCACCAGAAAATAAAAAGTTACAGGTTGATATCAGATTTTTCAACAATCTTTCATTTATCATTATAAGTAGATGATATTGACATACCCATAAATGAATCTCAATATCTGAATTTCTTATCAAACTTGAGATGCTCCATTGTGCAATTGGATTGGATGAGTAGCTGAAACTAAAAATATTCTTTATGATCAGGTCAATAGTCATTCATCAGAGTGCACGCTCATGTTTAATCAACTTTTTTCAAACCAGGTTTTTTGGACTTTATGTGAAACAAGTGAGTGATCCTCATGACTGGGAGTGTTTTCTGAATCACTTGTGTGAATGCTAGTGACAATAGATGTTCAGTATTCTAGCATTATGCAAATACTCAGGGTTATTTTTACACTTCAGAATGGCTTCATTTCACTAAGCAAATTCACGGTAATTCTTAAATGTATTTATAATTATTGTGGACAGTGTTTGTCATTGAATATGTTTTTTTTTTGCAAAATAACATTGCATTCATTTCACCAATCTGAAATGATGTTTGTCATTGAATATGTTGATAGTGAATACTTTATCTTGAATTCCTACTGTTGTTTTTAATTTCTTTTTCCTTTTGTTTATGTTCATAAGCAGGTGCATGAATATTCTTTTGAGAAATCAAGCAGAACATCAACCAAGAAATTACTTTCTAATGGGTTTGCTCGTCAAGTATGCTAATCATTTGCATTTCTTATTTGCTGGTTATCTCTTAATCTTTCTGATTTGATATTGACTTTTGTATTTTCTGATTCTTTTAAGCTTTTGGAGACTACACCAAGGACAAAATCCTTCTACATAAAATGTGATCCATCAAGGTATGATTCAACCTGGCAATGGTTAGAGAGATGGACGACTGTAGTGTCACCAGTAGGCCAAACAGATATGCAAAGTTCCATCCATGACTTTCAGGCAGTAGAAGGGAAAGATTATAAGTTGGCTCTATCTGAACCAGTTGTGGCTCCAATGGAAGAAGATGTTGATAATGTAGCTGTTGAAAATGTGAATAACCTTGATGGTCAAGCCTCAATAATTGCTCCAAATAATTCATTTGGTTCTTCCCTAAAGGATGACATGGAAAAGCCAGAACCCAAAAATGAGCTTTTGAATATCACCGTTGAAGATTATACAGTCAGTGAGATTGCTAATGAGAAAACTGTGGATCAGATACCAGATGATGACCAATCGAAGCCAATTGTAGGTTCTGAAATATTAGCTGTCACAGTACCTATTAAGCTGGAATCAGGGAAAGACAGCGACAGTGATAGTACTGAAAGGTCATCTGCTGAAACACTGGAGAATGAAGGAAAAAGGTCTGTGATGAGTTCAAGAAAATCATGCAATCCAGCTTTTGTTGCAGCTCAGACAAAATTTGAGGAGCTGAGTTTGAAATCCACTGTTGGCCAATCTGTTAGTACTTATAAAAATGCTGCACCAAAATCAAAAACAGAAAACCAGGAAAAACAGAATATTGAGATAAAATCCTGTGCAGATTGTAGTGAACCAATTTCAGCAGAGAACACAGAACTCCGTTCGAGAGTTCAAGCTGCAGCTTCAGAATGTGGTACTGAAATATCTATCTCCTCCACGCTTGACTCGCCAGACAGATCTGAAATGGAAGGTGGAGAAATTGTTCTTGAAATTGGAGCCCTAGTGAAAGAGAACTATGCTACCATTGCTGATGCTGAGAATGCTTTCGATCTTCCCAATTTTGGAGGTGATGAAAAAACTGTGGTCTGTGATCAGATGGCCAACTCAAATGCTTCCACCCACTTACTGCAGGCTGATCAACACTCAGCTGAGCCAACTGCTTCAGATGTGCTAACCAATCTGGAAGGTACAGTAGAACACATTGGATCGCCTGAACGAACAACAGAACAAGTTAAATTGCATGAAGGAACTCCCAGAAATCATATACCAGCATCTGAAGTACATGGAACCCCATCTAGTGACGTCTCTGTAAATACCAAAATGAGTAAGAAGGATAGTAATGCTGTTACACATAAGAAAAGGTCTCCATTGGTTGATAAAAGATCACCAAATCCCAATAATGAGTCAAGTGGAAGAAGTAGCACAGAAAATTTAACCAAGGACTCAAAGATTCCTAGGAGGCGCAGTTCATTTGGTGTGGTAAAAGCTGATAATGGTGATCAGGAGCCCAGGCTTAGTACTAGCAATCCTCTTCCAGGGTACATGCAAGCAACTGCATCTGCAAGGGCTAAAGCCCACATCAGTCAATCTCAGAAGTCCAGCCCTGATCTGAATGATAATCATTCCAAGAAACGACATTCCTTGCCCATGGAAAACGGGAAACTCAATTTATCCCCACGCATGGAAAGATCAGCATCACAAGCTCACCCAACTGCAAAGGGCAATGGAGTCCATTCTCCTCGAAATTCTGCTGGTAAGCTACTGATTTTATGAGTACTACTATTGCTATTCTCGCCACCTACTTAGTTCTCAGTAGAATGGAATGGTGTTCATGTGTATAACTGCATTCGATATATTGGTAAGGCAACATTGTTGCAGAATCATGATCTTCGTCACCTTCAAGTGCTCTTTCCTTGGAGTTTTCAATTGAATGAACTTGCATTTTCTTCTCTTTTTCTTTGGATGGGGGGGTTTCACTGTTCATCATTCCCTGACATATTTATCATTTTCAGAGAGGAAGTGGCAAAGATGACGAAACCTCAAGAACCACAAATGATCCAGATGTGTAGTAATGACAATGCTATGTTTGTTTGGAGTTTTGGCTTAAAATCAATCTGTGATGGTTAGTTTTGATACATTCTTTTGCACATGTAGCTGTGATGGTTACAAATTCTTATTAAGGGGGGTGCAGATGATCAATCCATCGATCCTGAAGCTCCTATGCACCCCCCCAAATCAGGTCATATGTTGTCATAAAAAGTTGTGTGCGCGGTTGTGGTAAGCTGGTGTTTGTTACATGGTGAGGGTTGTGTGTAAAATCTACCTGCATGTGATATATAACTTCCGGAATTATTTATTTATTCATTTCTTTTGTATGAATTTATTTAATGTCCTTTTCGTATACCTCGAGTCCTGAGTCCTCCCTCACAGCGTGTATTATCATTGTATCTTCCCAGTAAAGTTGATTAGCCAAGTTGGCTTCTGAAATCTCAAGCTTGTATCTTGTTTCTCAAGTTTGATCGTATTGGAATTTAGCACTTAGATTAATCAATCAATCACTTGGAATATAGACCCTTTAAATCCGCCCTCGTGCAATAAGAGGCCCTCACCGTCTTATATGCGGCCTCAATGAAGTCTATGTGCACCCCTTGAGAGCCTCATACCTCTCACGGTGAGACCTATATGTTGCATACCTTTCACGGAGAGACCTATATGTTGTTTGACATAATTTTAGAAAGGATGCTTGACATAATTCTTGAAAAGCTCTCACAGGGAAACCTATATGTTGTTTGACATAACTCTAGAAAGGGGGAAACCTATATGTTGTTTGACATAACTCTAGAAAGGGGTTATTGTCTCTTGTGGCCTTGGTGGCATTTGTGCATACCCTTGCTTAGAGAGCGTCGATCGAGGCCCTTTGTACGCTCCTTGTGCAAAGGGACCCCATGCACCGCTTCATGTAGTCGGACCCCATGCACCGCTTCATGTAGTCGGACCCCATGCACCGCTTCATGTAGTCCAACAAACTACCTCTATGAACGCCTTGCCTAGAGGGAGGTCTATGTGTTCTCCCATGTGACTATATCAGAATGTGAACTTGGGCATATACATCATCCCATGCTACCCTCTTTGTCATGGAGTTTAATATCACACTTACCATACGCTGAGGGAGATCTAGGGGTGTGCACACTAGCCCTTGCAGCTAATTGTATCTTTGGTTGGTGTTGGAGCTCTGCTTATAGCGGTTTTAGCTCCATTTGACATTCTTGCACCCTTGTTCAAGCTTGCAGAGGGAGACACGTTAGGCTCAGTAGAGTCGGTCGCTACTCAAAAGTGCTCAAAGTCAATGCATATCATTTCCAGGGTTAGATAGAACTCATCCATGTGACTGTGCAGCAAACCAAAGCTTGAGCTACTCTTGCACCTTGTGCAGATGGGCCTTTGACAGATTCCTCCAATAGGCCAACTCGGTCCTCGAGTTGGTTGAAAATATATTGGGACATCATTTCGATATAGAGAGGAGAGGAGAGAATAGGAGAGGAGAAGAGAGTGGTCATCATTTTTCTTCTTGCTTTGCCTAGATCAATCTGATACTAATTATTATATCCTCAATTAAACCATGATGTGTTTGAGAAAATTGCACCATCTAATTGGGAGTACAGTGTAACATTCTCGATGCTACCAGCCTTCATGAGAGCACTAAATGGGAAATGCAATTGCAAGGGTAACAAGGAATAATAAGAACAATAACTTAAACCCTCTTATTACATCCTTAACTTTAATCTTGAGGTTATTGAATTTATATAAGAAAATATTATATCTATTTTTAGAATCTCTTATTTTTAGCATTCTTGAACTTATGATGAGCACCACCCTTTCCTCTTGCAAGTGTGCTCACCATAAATTATTGAACTCTATGTTCTTAAAATTTTTGTTGGTGTGTGCAATAAATAGTTGTTGCTGTTACACGACGATTTTGTAAATAAGAGATAATTGATCAAGTACGTGCAATTTGATATTTTTTTAGGCTACATTATCTATAATAATATGTGCATAATTGTTATCAATATAACCTCTGTGTTACCGGGTTCTAAACTAAAAATATATGTAGACTCTATTTTTCTATGAACTATGCACTATTGTAACAATTTTCTAATTTCGTGAGATTTTTTCTAATATAGAACCAAATTGCTCTAATCAGTTAATATAATTCTGTGAAAATTGAAATAAACTAAAACAAGCTTTTATATCTTTGGAATTTTTTAAATATGTAAAAAGCATACTCTAATACTTACCATTGATATTCAAGCCCAAGTCTCCACAATCATAACGTGAAATTCTCACCACTAAACTAAACCACAAAGGTGTTGATGTTGAACATGTTCAATAACTGAACATGTTTAGTAATGTTGTAGTAGTGAAATCAGCATAAATGCGCAAGAATGCAGGTTGCTATGATCAGCTTCAACAATTAGACTTGAAAGCAGTAGTTTGTTGATGTAACGATCAAATTTCAGCAAAGTACAGTTACCTGCAAGTTGGCTAGAATAATTGTAGCTAAACCAGCAAACTATGGACTTGTTAATGCAAATTCCAACATGTTCAACAACTAATCAGATTCGGCAGCTACAACTCCAACTCCATGTTCAGCTTGGTGAGTTGTGAGATTGAGCAGTTGATACACCTCCCCGCCCATAGTTATTGACGCCCTCGTAGACTCTTTGGCCAAATACTCTCATTGGAGGTATTCATACTGCTATAATATAGTGAATTCTCACCACTAAACTACAACCACATTAGATTTCTGGTGGTATGAATGCAAAACCTATAATACACCCATATATCATTTTTTTAGAACTTAATAAGTCTTGAACCCAAGACCTCATGATCCTCCCCTATAGAGTCCAATTATGCCCATATATAGTTGAAACAATAATTTTGAAACATTTATAGTCTTCATGGCTACAACTTTGAATTCTCATAGTACTTTTAATTGTAGGAATTATTAAACTATTAGAAGTTTTTATCTTTTCAAATAAAAAAAATATTTTTATTCTGTAGAATATATACACTATTTCATTAAACTATATACAATTAATAAGTTTAGAATATATACACTATTAGAATGAACTAGATGAGGATGTCTGTTGCCCAGCTTGCATCGGTAACTCGGCAATCCTTCTAGTGGACCAAAATTTCAATGTGTGCCATATGCAATGTACGCTTGTTCTGAATGTTCTCCGCTTGTCGGCTGAACTCAATCATGACAATTGGTAGGGCTCGGATCACTTGCTCCCTTTCTAGATCATCATCCTAATAATACCATATGAGAAAGAAAATATGAAAAGTATGATGAATCCCTAACCTGGATGGTCATCGAAGCTGATACGCATCTGCTCCAGCTCTGCATGCTATAGGGAAAGGTTCATCGTACTTGGGCATGAGCCACTTGTGCACACGAGTTCCTCTAACTTTGCGCCATATTTGTAGCGTCAATTTCAGCAAGACTAGGGGCTGACAGTCCATATTCGTGTGCTCTTTCATCCGTTGAGTCGTGTGCTCCAAAGTGATGCAGGCCTAGACAATTTGCTCTTCTTGACCATTAGCAAATTAGGAAGCCACTGGCATCTGTCTACTGAAGTACCTTGGGCCAATTTAGTATGATAAAGAGGTTGTTAGCTGAAGACCAATTCGAATGGAGAGTGCCTTATTGGTGAAGTACGATGTGAGTTGTAACAAACTCAATTTTTCTCATCGAACCATTGAGCTAAAACCATGTTGGAGTATTAATTGTAGGAATTATTAAACTATAACAAGTGTTTACTTTTAGGAAGTAGACTTTTAACCACATTGGAGTATTAATTGTAGGAATTATTAAACTATAACAAGTGTTTACTTTTATGAAGTAGACTTTTAACTCTTCTAGAATAAAGAATATTTTAATTCTGTAAAAACTAGAATAATTTCACTGTGGTTGTTGGGATTTGAGCTCAAGCATCCATTGCGGCATATGAAATTCTCACCACTAAACTACAATCATATTGGATTTCTAATGATATGAATTTGGAACCTATAGCACGCCCATATATTTGTCTAAAATAATGATTTTGAAACATTTTTAATTGTCTAAATTATTAAACTATTACAAGCTTTTATCTCTTTTGAAATTAAAAAAATATTTTCATTCTGTAGAATATATGCACTATTTCTCTTTATGACTACTAAGAATCAAACCCAATACGGCTGCAATATTGAATTCTTACCACTTGAAATTCTCAAGGTACTTTTATTTCTGTTCTGGATTCTTATAAACTTCCTACATGTAAGCTGACCGTCGTATGATGTTTTTTAAATTGATTGTGACAATGCTTATTGCTGTGGCCTAAGTTTATAGTTGAGAAAATAAATATAGAAATTATCCAAATTCACATGATAAGTTAACTGCATATTAGTTGTTTTCCTTGACTTTGAACTTGGGATAATTTTGATGAATTGGTTAAAAAAAACTGATGCCTTGTATGCTACTGTGTATTCATTGCTAATTTTTTTTAGTTCAAATTTAAATGGCATTGAAAATATGGTAGGAGAGTAGGTTGAGGTAGTTAGCATAATGTTTAGTTGTTGGCATGGTGAAGGTTTCCTTTCCTGTTTCTTATTGTTGTATCCTGCCAAATGCATGAATATGATGAAAGTTAAATAAGAAGATGTAAGCATGGGGATATAAAATGTCGTTTGGAGGAAGAAGGGTTCACCAAATAGAACTAATGGTGGAGATATGTCTTTCACCTTTCTCATTACTTGTTTTAAAAGTAAATTGTTGCTATGGTATTGATTGTACTGAGTTGTTGTCTTGTTGTTTTATTATGGTTCTTTTGATCAGATGCTTATTGCTTATTTGCTTACTGTCAAATGGAAATCTTAGGAATAAAGGTTGGATTGGTTGCCTATTCAAAATTCTGTCGGTTTAGTAATAAAGAAACAAGAATAAATATGATGCTGCTAAAACATGCTACCTGCTCAATTATTATTCTGATGCTTACTGATTCGGTTGGAATTGCTGCATAAATAAATTAGTTAGGTGAAATTAGTAACGATCGAATGGAGAAGGTGAATAAGAATAAGTCAAAAACTGTACAAGCTGTTGGATATTGATCCCTTGTTGCAGTTGTGCTGCTTATTTTTGTTATTAGTCTTGTTGTTGCTTGTGCTGTTACATCTGCAATCCCACTGAAAAAAACATAATCGCCTCATTTCCTATTTTGCAGAAGTGTTAAGGCTGCAGCAAAAGTTAGGTTGATATATGGGAAATGGTAAATAGGTAGTTAAAATGAACTGGATATCATTAGAAATTGAATGAAGTTGAAACTGTTTTTGGTGCCTTGCCGTGAACTTGGGAAGTAGGATATGGATTCAAATTTTGCATCATGAGAAATTTTCAGTCCTGCACTCGGGTTGACTACAAATGCTAGGAACAGAATTAGTAAGTTAAGGATAGTTGTTGAGAAAATATAATGGTTCATCATAATTTGTATATCAATTCCATATTATTTCAGAATAGGGTACTGATGCTGCGAAGTTGAGTACCATTCTTATTTCCCATAATCTCCTGAGTAATAACAGTTAATGCATAATGAAAAAATTACATGAATAGTTATTAAGAAGCTAGATTGATCGTCAAAGTAGTAGCATTATGGATAAGTTTAGATTGTTCTAATTTAATGTGATACCAGTAGCTGTAATAAAACAAATGTGGCTGTGTAAAGTATTAGTGAGCAGGGTACTGCAAATAAAGATAACTAGAGCATGATAATTACATAATAAATAAATGGCTTTTGCATGGTATTTCCTCTAGTTCGGTTGAAACTGTTAAGTTGGAACTTGAAATGTGTTGGTGTAGAATTTAATTGGACAGGTGGAGTAGTTAATTTTGGATAAAGAGCATTGCATGAAGATTCTAATGTTTGTGTTTGAATTGATGTGGATGCTATTTTCTTTTTTTGTTGGCTTGAATGTAATTGCTTTAATTATTTGATTAATTGTTTTGCTGTTTTGGATGTGATGAAATGATAGTGTTAATTGGTGTAGAAATCATAAGATCACAGTATTTGTTTCTTTCCCTGTGGGTGTAGTGTTTTCTGCCAAATGTTTGAGTTGCAAAAAGTGTATTTTTTATGTTGTTTGCTATTGTAAAGTGATTGCTTATTTCAATAATTGGGTTGAGATAGAAACTGAATCATTAGGATATTGCTATCCCAAATTGATGGATGTTAGGAAAGGTTTAAAATTTCCTTCCCTGTGCTATTTTAGCTTTTTTTATTTAAATTACAATGTCAAAATGAACCTTAGGAAAGGGAAGGGTTGATAACATTTGAACATGAATTGTTAGAAAGTAAATGCTTATGATTGTAGGAACAAAAGTACTCTACATCGAACCTTGAGTTACTTTAATTGAAAAATTAAACTATTCAAGTACGTAATCTCAATACCTACTACAGTTTGAGCTCTCAAGCAGGCAAGTCCTGAAAAATCTTTATACATGTTTGCGAAGTTGTTATTTAAATGATTCCTCTAAATTGCAATTATTTCTGCTTATACACTAAATTATGTGTTCATATTATACTGTTGTTCAACATACTATGTCTGCATATTACATATAGGACTTTGAACAGTTAAATAGTATATGGACACTGTCTGCATATTACATATAGGTCTTTGAACAGTTAAATAGTATATGGACACTTAGGTGGTAGAGAAAACTAACTAGTGATATAGAGACAATATCCTTATAAGTTACTTCTAGACCACTTGATATAAGGACCATTATAACCTAGAGATATCAAAACCTAGGAGACACATTAGTTCTTAAAACTATTGTAGTTCTCATCACGTGTGATGGGTACCACCATGCAAGTCTAGTGAGGATTAACTAGGTGTCATCGAACCCAACTATTAACTTAGATGAAGTCGAGGAAGAGTCTTCTCGACTATGGTTGAGATTGTCACGCCCCAAATCCACCTTTAGGCACATGGCAACCGCTGTATAAGTTGCACTTCACCACCACAACTTATACAAGGCTAAGAGTATCACAAAGTAACACTATTATTTTTATTAACATAGCGGAAGCATAATCAAATTATATTTAATATCAATGTTACAAATCAAATCTCTATCTAGATTTTCAAAATACAATCTATTCCGTCAAACTAAGTTCTCCCTCGCTCCCCGTACAACATCCAACCTGTAACCTGCGCAACAGGAAAAAAATGTGCACATTTGAGTTGCGAAACTCAGTGAGGCTATAGAGAGAGCACCCTAAAAATGGATATAAGGTATTGTACAAACCAACAAGAAAATATATCTACCAAATCACACATTTAAATTAACACGATACAATATATAGCAAAACTTAACATATCAATGTAGCAGTCACATTATTCAAACAAAGCATATGAACATGATACTAGAAACTTATCTTCATAACTTAAATCTTAAAAATGTCTAATCACATAAATCAATATGTCATAAGTTATCCAGTATCACTCCTAAGGCAGCCATCTTATATTCAAGGCAAACCCCTCGTCAGGGATCTCTCCGAATCCCGTCAGTGTCAACTCTACATCTCTGTCTTAGATGCCTGTACAATGACGTTGGCGGAAGGAGCTGGTGACCATGACACTCCTTCTATGCAACACAAGTACTATACAACAATGTAATTCTGCCCCATGATAGGATCACCATACAAAACCACAAATCACTACCATCTATAACCTGACAAGCTGAGATCCGCTGCATATGTAACCAATGAACCCGGACTGCTTAGGGACCCACATTGTTGAGCATGCTAGTGTCAGTCAGGTTCCCTAGCACTAGTAGCGCATGGCTCGGTAATATTTCTAGCACCCATCTACCTTGGAGTAACCCAAATAAATTGAGATCTGCACCAAAGTGAGATTTCGGTTACACCAAAGTATCTGAGGTTAAGTCAACCGAGTGTGCATTTCTACCTTGACTAGCACATGGCTCCTCACCACATGTTGGCACATAACAGACTAAGAACCTTAATGTCATCTCCTGGGTTACTATGACCCTAAGATGTCCAAAGGTTCTCAGTTAAGTGTCAAATAAGACTACTCTAGGTGATATCATAATATGTTCCTAAAGTGTCTCTAGTTATGTCTCATGTCATCATGTTCCATATTCTTGCTAAGTGTTTCTATATCTCTAGCAACATGAACATATCAATAATAACATAACATGAGTATAAACATCAAAAGCATGCATATAACAACATCATGCATATAACAACATTATACATATACCAGCATAGTATAACTTTCAACTCATATCAAGAGCATGCATATAATAACATCATATATAAACTAACATGACATACTTCCAATAATTCACATGTTAATCAAATATGCAACCAAGCAGATATATAACTTATCAACATGTACAATAATTAATAACGACCCTTAGGACTCAGCATCTGTAGTAGGCCAAATAATTTGAAACCATAAATCCTCACCTAAGTCCCAAAGCAATATCAAGCAAGAATTCACAGCTTTGCTGTGATTCTTAAAGAAAGCAAGTGATCAATCACGCACAACAATTCCTTCTTACTCCAACACAAATCACAGCTTGGCCATGATTTGTCAAGCAACAACACAACAATCAATTTTTCTAAAATAAAATAAATACATCCAACATCCATAAATCATACAATTCAAACAAGGATTTCCTATCTACCCTTCTACTCATATCCTCACACCATTTTCTTTATTTTATTTAATTCTTTATAATCAATCAATCATCTATCACATTAACAATCACAATCCAACACAATCAAGATAAACAAACCTATAAAATAATATTTAATCTAACAATTTACTTGTACCCTAAAAATCTTAATAAATATATTCTACCTTAATTAATTCTAAATACTTTTAATAATATTTTAAATAATCTAATTACATTAATTAAATCCACATAATCTCAAATTATCCAATTTTATTAATTAGACAATCTAAATAAACTAATTTTCTAAATTTTATCACATTATAATTTATAAAATTTTAAATTATTCAATTTCATTAATTGAAAAAATCTAATTAATCTAATTACCCCAATTTACAATATCCTAAATTCATTAATTCTGTAAAATTTTAAATAAATTATTTTAATTCTAATTAATATAATCTAAATGACATAACACCTACAAAATATTTCTTCATACATTTAACATACAATTACTTCATTTAAACCCTAAATTAATCTAAATTATCTTAATTAATTCAAGACCGCATTCTAATAATTTGAATTTTTTTAAATTAAATTACAGAAATTATATCTAAGCATAATCGAGTATCAAAAATTATTTTAGATTTTTCTGATATCATTAACGCACTCAAAACTCTAAACCCAACTTAAAATAATTCAAAAACCGCACCTATAATGTACTAAAAATTCTAAATAAATTTCTTAAGGTTCACAACTTACCAACAAAGCTCTAACAACATTGAACCGAATTAAACTGATTGAAAACAGCAAAAACTAGCTAAAATCGAAGTGAACCGAGACCTGAACAGGCCCTGAACCGGACCAATCCGGCCCGAACCGCCACCAGTCGAATTGCCGCACGTGCGTGGCATGTGTGGTCCACTCGCCCATTCCCTCTGCTACTTGATGTCGCCACTGCAGTCGGTGCCGCCGTCGGTTTCCACTCCGATTCCATCGATTGACCGTCGTTCGTTCAACAGAACTCTGCGCCTATCATCATCGAGCCTTCCTCAGTCCTCCAGCTGCCCCCTCTCACCGTCGGTCTAGTCTGAGAGCTCCAGAAGCCCGCCGGTGCTGACTTTTCTTCTACAACGGGCGGAATCACCGTTTCCTTCACCAATCGAGCGCCGTCCACTTGCAGGAACACAGCGTACGAGCTCTCCTCTTCTCCCTCAACCCACCGGACAACCTTCCACGACGGAAGGAGCGATCGCCGGCCTTCCCTCGCTGACAAAATTAGCACGAGCAGAGGGGTCCTTTGTTCGCCACCTCACTTTGCTCGCTGTCGATCTCAGAGCGCCAATGCCACACTCATTGCTCATAGACAATTCCATGAGAGTCGTATCGACTATAGAGAGTAGGCCGTGGTGGTAAAAGGTATAAACCCCACTTTTAGATGGTTTAATTATTAAAATAATAATAATTAAAAATAAAAATTTTCTTGAGCTTAAATTGAGAAAAATAAAGTAAAGGAATTTTTGAGTGGATTTAAGACTCAAATAATAAAATTGGACAAAATTTTGAGTAAAATGGATATAATTGTAATTTATAAAATTTTACAAGGACCAAGTTAGAATTTTATTTAAGGTTAAGGATCTTTAAGATTGGGTTAGGACCAAGATGGTGATATTAGGTTGATTTTTGGATTAAAAAGGATGTAGTGGTAATTTATAAAAAAATTATAGGGACCTAGATGGAATTTTATTAAAAATAGAGGGACTTAATCGAGATTCAATAGACTCGAGGGGGTGAACTACATAAGTTCACTAGCACATGCTACTCACATGGCTGAGCCGGACCGATTTATCTAAACCGGCTCGCCCATCAAATCCATCTTCACTATCACTTTTTGAATGATCTCTAGATTCAACCTAAATTTTTCCTAAGTTCATTAAAAAAGTCACTGACAAAGTTCCTCGAATAGTACCAATATTAGTACCAATTGATAGCTCTCCTTAAAAGGATTTTAGAAATCATATTTGTTCCATCATTTGGAGCTCACACGAAACCAATTTTATCAAAAAAGCTCACTCTGATGGAACCAATTTTATTAGAAAACCAATTTATTTTTTCTATTGTCGGATTTGTTGCCCCATTGCTCTCCTGACTCCTAACCACAAACCGTATCACCTACACACAAAAAACACCATAAGCTTAGTCTTGCAACTTAGTGGCTATAAAAAGAGTGTATCCTAAAAAAATAAATAAGCAACAAGTATATGTGTCCAGAAGAAAAGTAAAAGAGTGAATCAATGTGATAAGAAATGTTAACATCAAATAAAGCCCCAACATAAGCATAATAATTATGTCACTCTTTTATTGATGGACTACGAAATCTTCTCTAATGGATCTCGTAGGAGAATAACACTAATTGTTAGACTATGGAATCTTCTCTAATAGATCTCGTAGGCCGTTAACCCTGATTGCACCTTAAGTCCATCGCATTGTGCGTCTCTTAGTAGCACGCACGAAATAACTACAATGTAGTGCTACAATTTTGCCCCTCGACAGCACCTTTATAATAATGTTCTCAGCCTGATGAGCTGGAACTAGCACATGTATTTACACGAGAGATTCAGACTACCCTTTAAGTCTGTAGAACCTAAGTAAGGTATGTCAGTGTCAGCAAATCCCCTAGTCCTAGGTATAGCGGCATCAGCTCCCTAGCTCCCAATTTCCTATCTTTCAATGCGTGCCCTAGGGGGTTACCTCTGTAAACCCTATTTTCTATAAAAATAAAAATAAAAATAATAATATTTTAATATTAAAATAATAAATAAGTAAAATAAATAGAAAAGAGAATAAAAATAAATAATAATATTTATTTATCGATGAAATTAGAAAAAATATATTTAAATAAATAAATAATAAATAAAAAATATAAAGTAATAAAAAAAATTAAATAAATAAAATAAATAGCTTAGTCAGCCGAGTCGGTCGACGAGTCGGCGACTCATTGACTGAGAATAAAAACCCTCGTGAAATAGAGGGTTCGAGGGGTGGCATCGAGCGGAGCTCCATCCTCCCCGATGAGCTGCGTTGGTGACAGGAGAAGGTGGTAGCTGGGGCTGGGCAACGATGTGGTGGCCAGCGGTGCAAGGGATATGGCACCGGCGGGCTATGAACGCTGGGAAGAGGCGAAACAAGGCGTTTCCCTGTTCCCCATCGATTTCACCGGGGAAGGGTACGGTGAATACCTTTTGTCACGCCCCGACCCTACTGTCGGGCACGTGGCAACCGCCGTATGAGCCCAACGGACCCATATAAGGCATCAAAGTGATATATACAATCCATACACATCATTTACACAGCGGAATATATATTTAAAACATCTAACTCAACACTGCTAACACAGTCCCGATAAACCTACTACAATTCTATGATAAACATGTGTCAATAAACATAAATCCATCGACAACTCATCTTCATCAACCGTCACGATCGATCATCTAACACACCTGCACATACATTGAACGTGGTGTGCTCAGCCTTGCAGCCTAGTGCGAAATTACGACTCGAAATCGTAGATAGAAAATCAAACACTAGGGGGAAGTACTAGGATGCCTTTGGGTTTATTAATTATCAATTATTAACTTTTTGGTGTAAATAACGTCATTGACAAAGTTGAGTTCTAATTGTTTGTGCATAACTGTATATGTTCCTAATTGTCATCTATGTTGAACAATATGTCTGCCACTAGTAAAAGTCATCTATGTTGCATAAATGTATGTATCTCTAGTATATGTCAACTAGGAGTATTTCTGTCTTTATGTCAAGTGCATCGAGTTGCCAGCCTATGCTTAAGGGATATCCTGATCAGGGATTCCCATAAGCCCATCCGTACCGTGAATGTCTAGGTCTCTACCTATGCTCGTTACACGGATGTTGGCAGAGAGATCGGGTGACCGTGTATCTCTCTCTACTGTCCCGCTGGTCGATCCCTACACCCCGTCCCAGCAAAATCGGCTGCTCCCATACCTTTCCCATTGGAAACCCAGTATGGTCACAACCCACCGTGTAGCGCTACACAACTGTCCGTCGATAGGGTCACCTCAATTAATATGTCCTCGGCCACGGCTAGCCGAATTAAGTAACAACCCTAGGATCCGGACTGCTCATCAGATCGTCTGTAGAACGTCTGGAATAGTAGTCGTGTTGTCTACGGATCCACTGTCCAGGGCTTTAAGGGAATTCACCTCTTCAGTTCAATAGCAGTTGATGTTGGCCGAGTTGAGCTCGCATCCGCACAATGGGCTGTGGCTAACTCGACTACATGCCTGCTAAATCCTTGGAAGGGTTCATCCCCGCTGACCACTCCGCTTTCTGGTCTATCTTGACCTTGGAGTTAATCTAGCCCATTTCCCAACAAACTCCCAGTATCTGAGCTGTTAGTAGCCCCAGGAGTGGTAATAGTGAGTGAACATCACTATTCGAACACTAAGGGTTCGATTTATGTGTTACTAATATACCCTCACGATTTGTGATCTAGTGATGTCCCTAGGAGGTGCTAGTATCATATGTTACCTATGTCTCTATTTAAACTAGAGTGTCAGGTAATTATTCTTGATACTACCTCCTATGTAGTATTTTAACTTTAAATTCACATCTTGTCTTCTTTAGCAAGGTATTAACATATTATATTACAAAAAGAAAAAATAAAGCAGTATGTAAAAGAACGTAATAAAGCATGTCAAATATTAGACAATATACCCATGACATATAATTCATGCTATATAAATAATATTATTCTAGCATGCATGTTATCACATATTTAGCAAATATAGCATTTTATTAGTTTCAAGGCATCCAGGACCTTCCTAATAATACCTCAGCATGTAGTTCCCTAGTTTGAATAAATTCTAATTACGATAAACCAACGCACCTTTATCGGAATTCGAGCTTTAGAACCAATCGAATTAAAGTTTCGAGACAATAGTATTAAGTAGCTCCCAAATCAGAATAATATCCCTAAAATAATAAAGATTTTATTTTAAATATAAAATATTCTTAATTTAATATAATAAAAATTATTTACACTAATGATTCAACTTATGTGATTAATTTAGCTTCCTCTAAATTAATCAACATACTTTAAACTACTAGGTACAACTTGATGCTCAAGCCCAATACTTTAAATCCTTAATCCTCTTTCCTCACCTATAATTTATTAGAATAGTCAAATTCCTAAATCAAACCTAATTATACTTTCAAGTCCAAATCAACATGAAGTCCAAACTAATTATTCTCTGATTTAATCCAACATCATAACATCATCACTAGCAAACTCATATTCAACAATCCTTCTTTTGGTGTCAACCTTCGTTCGATTCTCTCTACATACCTAATTATTATATCATATACACAATCTCTAAATAGAAGATAAAGGAAAGCATGATGAGAAGAAATAGGGAAAGGAGAAGGAGGTGGGGGAGATATCACTGCATGGATTCCAAATAGCAACTATGATCAATACTTCACAAGTTATCCAACATTCACAGCAGCATACCATCATCATCATCAACATTCAAATTCACACATAGCAAACTAATCCATCAGCAATCACCAATTCACAATTCCATTAATAAAGTACCCCAAAGAACAACCAAAATATGCATGCATCATCACCATCAGTTATTAAAGGGAGAGATGAAATCGACCTTAGCAAATTGGATGAACCAATAGTGTTCGCAGGGAGAGATGAAATCGACCTTAGCAAATTGGATGAACCAATAGTGTTCGCAGGAAGCAGGGGCGTGTTGTCAGCAAGCCTATCGACCAGAATCAGAAGAGGGGCAGCTGGAAGAGAATTGGTTCAGCAATCGGAATCGAAAAGAGGACGGTAATGCAGACTTCCAATTGAGGGAGAGATTGGTTCATGCATTTACCCAATCGGGCAAGAATCGTCAGGCGAGATCGAGTTGCGGCGGGAGTCGGCAGATTCGTCCCTCCGCAGCTTCGCCGTCGAGCAGAGGAAACGAAGGACAGAGGTGCGGCGAGCTCACTCTGTGGGATGCCGGCGGATCTGATGGTCGCCTAGCGGGGATGGAGGAGCATCAGGTGAGGTCAGGTCGCGGCGATGAGTTCGCCGTTGAACTCGTGGTGATGCAAGGCACGCAGCAAGCGCTGAAGTCGCATCGTGATGGGGAGCGAAGATGGTGGTATGGGCAACAGTGGGCGGATACAATGGTCGCCGTCGCGCTTCGTGGAAGAGGATGCTCCAGTGGTCACCGCCGACGAAGGGAAGGAGCCACTACAAATCATATCATATGAAGCATATACTAGTATCACTAATCAACAAAATATAGGAAATATAATCATAATAGCAAAACTATTATCCAAAATGTCATAGTATCCTCAAAACTACTTCATCATATTTTCCAACGCTACTCCTAGGGTAGCCAACTTATTTCAAAGCAAATCCCTCGTTAGGGATTACCTCGAACCCGTCAGTGTCAACTCTACATCTCTGTCCTATATGTCCGTACACTGACGTTGGCAGAATGAGCTGGTGACCACAACACCCTTTCTATACATCATAAGTACTGTACAACGTTGTAATTTTGCCCCATGACAGCGTTATTACACTAAATTATAAATCACACCATCTTCGACATGACTTGCTTAGATATCCTGCATATGTTACTAATGAACTTAGACTACTCAGGGACCCACATCTTGAGCATGTCAGTGTCCTCAGATTCCTTAGTTATGTAGCGCATTGAACGGTACTGTTCCTAGCACACCATCTATCTTGTAGTAACACAAAGAAGTTGAGTTCTGCACTGAAGTGAGATCTTGGTTACACTAAAGTATCTGTGGCTAAGTCAACCGAACTGGCTGATTTGACGAGAGGAAATTGCGGTGAAGTTTGGTCCACCATTGCGAGGCCGGCGGAGCCTTGAAGCGGTTCCGGCGGAAGGTGCGTCCAAAGGGGGGGAAGCAGCAAATGTGATCAACAGTGGCGGCGGATATTAGAGCTCCGGCGGGCCTCGATCTCGATGGGAGACCGCGCGACCGAGTTGGGGCGGTCATTCCGGGTGCAGCGAGTCTTAGAAGCTGCTCCGTCGAACTGAAATCGTGGGTAGACAACAGATTGATGGCGGAACAGGGGATGTGTAAACCCTGTTTTCTATAAAAAAATTGAAAAAAATTATTATTTTCATATTAAATTAATAAAATAATAGATAAATAAAATAAAATAGGAAAATAGAATAAAATAATAAAATAAAATAAAATAAGTAAAAATAAATAAAATTTGAAATAAGGATTTATGTATTAAGTAAAGGGGTTTTTTAAATTAATAATATTTTGAATATTAAATTAATAAAAATAAAATAAAATATGGAAAATAAGGATTTAGGAAAAAGAAAAGGGTTAAGATGTAATTTGAGAAAATATGGGGGATTTATCTGATAAAAGGAAAATTTAAAATAAATAATTAATTAATTAATTAAAAGAAATTAAAATTTATTTAAAATTATTATTAGCCGCTGCACGTGCAGCGGCGGTGAGAGAGATTTAAAGAACCCCTGTTCTCCGAAGGTTATGGCACGACGGGCTTCCATGCGTCGCCGGTGGCCGTCGTCTTCGACGGAAGAAGGAGCAGGCAGGATGGTGCAGCGGTTGTGAAGCTAGAGAGGCGTTGTGGCAGCTCCGGCAAGCTGCGGGCATGAGGGAGGCGGCGGACGGGCGTCGCACAGGGGAGTCCTCTGCTCCCACTAGTTATGCCTGTGAGGGAGGTGATGGGCTCTTCCTCCCACTACGGCGAGGTCGACACGACTCAGTGGAGTCGTGTAGGAGCATCAGCGGTTGCAGTGAGGGCTCGACGGCGTTTCCGGCGGGTGGAAATCTGTTGAGAAGCGGAGGAAGCAGGGGTGCCAAGAGGGGAGCCTTGTTCCCCGACGTTCTCACCGGTGGAGGATGCGGGGGGAGAAAGGGGTCGTCCTTTCCCTCCGCAGCAAGTTTCTCGACATAAATTTGACTCCAGCGGAGTTGATTGGAGGAGGGAGTCGGCGACAACGAAGATTTAGGGGGTGACGGCCACGGCGATCACTTGGTGCGGTAGGGGACCGAGAACGCCGGCGGTTGTGGGGATCCTTGGGCACGAAAGACGGCGAGAAGGGTTCGCTGATGGGGTAAGGAGGTGAGGTGGAGCTGTTCACGATGTTTCCGGCTTATTGGCGGCAGTAGAGTGGGACGAGTGGTGGTGGAAACGCGGCGGCGAAAGCTGGGTTTCGAACGAAAGAAGAGAAGGGGCGAATGAGCGGGCGCATGTGCTTAGCGTGTGCGGGTGGTTCGGCTCAGACCGGTCCAACCCGGTCGGGTCTGGTTCGGGGCCGGTTCGGCTGCGGGTTTAGCCAGTTTTCACCTTTTTCCGATCGGTTTAATTCAGTTCAACATGGCTAGGGCTTGATTGGTGAGTTTTTGTGCCTTAAGAAATTTATTTATAATTTTTAACGTATTATAGACCCGGTTTTTAAATTATTTTATGTTGAGTTTAGGATTTTGAGTGCGTTAATGATACCAAAAAAATCTAAAGTAATTTATGATGCTAGGTTATACTTAGATATAATTTCTATAATTTAATTAGAATTTTTTCAGATTATTAGAAATTCTATTTGATTTATTTAAGATAATATAGGTTATTTTTGGATTTTAAGACAAGTAATTGTATGTTAAATACATGAAGAAATATTTTTATAAGTGTTATATCATTTAAGTTACAGTAATTAGAATTGAAATGATTTATTTAGAATTTTTAGAGAATTAATAAATTTAGGATATTGTAAGTTGAGGTAATTGGATTAGTTAGATTTTATAATTAATGAAATTGAATAATTTAAATTTTTGTAAATTTAGAAATGATAAAATGATTTATTTAGATTTTCTAAAATTAATAAAATTAAATAATTTAGGGTTTTGTGCATTTAATTATTGTAATTAGATTATTCACAAGATTATTAAAATTATTTAGAATTTTATTACGGTGGTATATGTTGATTTAGATTTTAGGTATAATTAAATTATTAAACTTAATATTATTTTATAAGCTTGTGATGTTTAAATGTGTTAGGTTGTGTCACGCCCCGACCCTCCTGTCGGCCACGTGACAACCGCCGTATGAACCCTGAGATCCATACAAGGCATAAAGAGTACAGATCAATCTAAAATCAATAAAACACTAATATAATCCATTTAGTACAATCCCGATATATTCCTACTACAACTCTAAATGCGGAAACGACATCGAAATAAATACGGAAGTATACCTCCGATAGCGTAGTCCTCGTCAACAACTATTACTACCGCACGTAAAACCTGCACACACGGAAAAGTGGTGTGCTCAGCCTTGCGGCCTAGTGCGAAATTACGGCTTGAAACCGAATAAGGAATTCAAAGGCTAGGAGGATCAATCTAGGATGCCTTGGGTTCATTAATAGTCGTTTTCATGTAACACATGTGGGTCATGTCATATAAGCAAAATAACGGCGGAACATGTACGTCATGTGTAACACTAAATATCGCCTAAGCTGTGTCTAGTAACTATGTCATAAGTGTCACCGGAATGTCATCTACAGCGTATTATGACTAACAATCTCAAGACTCGGACTGCCAGCCTATGCTTAATGAATACCCCGGCCAAAGGGCATCACCAAGCCTATCAGTGCCTTTTTGTCTCTGTCTCTCCCTATACCCGCTGCACTAATGTTGGCGGAGGTGACAGGTGACCCTTGATCACTCTCCTCTGTCTCGCTAGTCGCCTACGATGCCTCCCCTAGCGAAACTGCCGTGCCCTTACATCCTCCCCGGACTCCGTAGGGGCAACGACGACTCGTGTAGTACTACAACACCGTCCGAAGATGGGGTCACCATCAACAAGACCATCGACCATGGCTAGTCGATATAATACAACCCTAGGATCCACTGTGGTTTACGGATCCACTGTCCAAGGCTATGCGGAGGGATGTCACCGTCCCAATCCCCGAGCAGCGATGCCTGCCAAGAGGTGTGCAGACTAGCTGTCGCCGGAATGCTACTACCTCGGCGACATGTTTGCTAGGTTCTTGTTTTGGTTCGTCCCGGCTAGCCATCTCAGGACTATCACGGTGTCGCCTAGACGGCACACGTGCGGGTATGACTTTCTGGGTAGGGACTCACTCTGTATATCCTGTCTAATGTGACCTTGGAGTTTGTACAGTCCTTTCCCTACCAGCTCCCAGTATCTAAGCTATGCATAACCTCGGGAGTGGTACTCCCAGTATCTAAGCTATGCATAACCTCGGGAGTGGTGTGTAGCGGAGCATCACCATTCTGACCATCCGCGGTACGCGGTGGTCAAACGGGGTCTGCAAGCAGTACCCCTTCCTGTCTGTTTTCTAGTGATGTCTCCTAAAAGTTTCTAACATGTCATTATTCTTATCGATACTGCATGGTGGTAGTGCTAACATAGCATAGATAAATAACAGAGCATGCAGGACAAGATTCATAGACATGTTAAATACATATCATGGTAAACATAGCATATCATGCATGTAGATCAGGTAAATCACACTATCATACATTTACATATAAACATAGCATGCATTTCATTTTTATCATATTTTAGGCATCCAAGAATTTTCCTAAGAAAACCTCGGTAGGAATTTCCTAGCTTAAATAAACCCTACATTCGATAAACCAACGCACCTGTATGGGGATCTGAGCTTCGGAACCAATCCAGATATATCAGTAATACACAGCTCTCAAGATGGAGTAAGATCCCTAAAACAATAAAGATTTTATTTAAAATAAAATCTTCATAATCTAATATGATAGAGATTTTTTTAATCACTAGTGACTCGTGATTCATTTGGCCTAATCCAAAATAAGTGATGCACTTCAACTATTAGGTCCAACTTCATACAAGTCCAATACTTCACATCCCTTAATTATCATAGGTCAACTCAATTACCCAAGTCAACAACAAATCCAACTCCATTATTTTATTTCTCAACTCCATATCCAATATCATCGTTAACTAAGTGGGACTAACAATTACTTTCTCTAGTGCAGACCCTTGTTCAATCCTCCATCTTAACACATTATATGCATTAAGAGAAAAGAAGAGAAAGTAGATAAGAAATTGAGAAGGAGATCATAATAGGTGAGGAGAAGGAAGATCCCAATTAAATCCAACAACTAACCTCATCAAAGCGCTATGAAAAACTCAGCAAACCACATCATCAACTCCATCATTATTATTCTATATACACAACTTAAAGTAAAGAAAAAAAAAGGAAACCAAATAATGGAGAAGGGGAGAGTATGATAGGGAGAGGAGAAGGAGGTGGAACTTAAAGTAAAGAAAAAAAAAGGAAACCAAATAATGGATATATACACAACTTAAAGTAAAGAAAAAAAAAGGAAACCAAATAATGGAGAAGGGGAGAGTATGATAGGGAGAGGAGAAGGAAGTGGAACTTAAAGTAAAGAAAAAAAAAGGAAACCAAATAATGGAGAAGGGGAGAGTATGATAGGGAGAGGAGAAGGAGGTGGGGGAGAGCATACCATAGGTTCGGACATGGGTGATGAACAAGAATAGAGCATCAATTCAAAATTAAAATTAATAGCAACTGATAGGAATTGACCTTGGCAATGATCCAATTGGAGGGTCGAACTGATGGCCGAGAGCGTCGCCAGCGGATCGAGGGAGGAAGGCGAAGGCGTTGCGGGGGGAAAAAAAACAATTTAATGGTTCGTAGGAACCGGTTCACCTGGACCGGGTTGGTTCAGGCGGACCGATGCAGAAAGGCCGGGCTGGTTCGGTCCGATCACATGGAAACCATGTGCATACAACATTTACAATTCCCCCCACTACTTCTCTGGTATCATAAGTAAGTCCCTCAAATATTAATTAAAATTCTAACTAGGTCCCTAAATATTTTATTAAATTACAACTAGGTCCTTCTTATTACAACAATCAACCTAATATCGTCATCTTCGTCCTAACCCAAATCTCACAGTCTTCTACCTTAAATAAAATCCTAACTTAGTCTAAAAATTTTATAAATCCTAATTATCTCCATTTGCATCAAAATTTAATCAATTTTCATTATGTGGGTCTTTTTCACCCAAAAATTCTTTTATCCTACCTTTCTCAAACTCAAACTTAGGAAAAATTTTATTTTTACTTATTTTTATATTATTAATTAAGTCACCTAAAGGTGGGGGTTTACAGGTTGTGATTGGTAATGTGGTGGATGATTGGTTATTCATGAGGAATTAAAAAAAAAAGAAAATAATGTGAGGATGTGAGTAGAAGGATAGATAGGAAATCCTTGTTTGAATTGTATGATTTATGGTTGTTAGATGTATTCATTTTATCTTAGGAAAATTGATTGCTGTGTTGTTGCTCGACAAATCATGGCCAAGCTGTGATTTGTGTTGGAGTAAGAAGGAGTTGCTGTGCTTGATTATTTGATTGCTTGCTTTTAAGAATCACAGCCAAGCTGTGAATTCTTATTTAATACTTCTTTGGGACTCAGGTGAGGATTTATGGTTTCAAATTTATTTAGCCTACTACAGATGCTGAGTCCTAAGGGTCGTTGTTAATTATTGTACATGCTGATAAGTTATATGTCTACTTAGTTGCATATTTAATTAGCATGTAGTTTATTGGAAGGATGCATGTTAGTTGAGATATGATGCTATTATATGCATGCCTTGATATGAGTTTGAAAGTTATACCATGCTGGTATATGTATGATGCTATTATATGCATGCTCTTGATATTGATACTCATGTTATGTTATTATTGATATGTTCATGTTGCTAGAGATGTAGTGACACTTAGCAAGAACATGGAACACGATGACATGAGATATAACTAGAGACACTTTAGGTACATGTTATGATAACACCTAGAGTGATATTATTTGACATTTAACTGAGAACCCGTGGACGTCTTAGGGTCATGGTAACCTAGGAGATGACATTAATGTTCTTAGTCTGCTATGTGCCATCATGTGGTGAGGAGCCATGTGCTAGCCAAGGTAGAAATGCACGCTCTGTTGACTTAGCCTCAGATGCTTTGGTGTAGCTGGGATCTCACTTCGGTGCAGAACTCAACCTATTGGGTTACTCCAAGGTATATGGGTGCTAGGAACAATATCGGGTCATGCGCTACTAGTGCCAGGGAACCTGATTGACACTGGCATGCTCAACGATGTGGGGTCCCTGAGCAGTCCAGGTTCATTGATTGCATATGCAGCAGATCTCAGTTTGCGAGGTTGTAGATATTAGTGATTTGTGATTGTGTATGGTGATCCTGCCATGGGGCAGAAATACAGCGCTGTATGGTACTTATTGTTGCATAGAAGGAGTGTCGTGGTCACTAGCTCCTTCCACCAATGTCAGTGTATAGGCATCTAGGACAGAGATGTAGAGTTGACACTGACGGGGTTCGAGGAGATCCCTGACGAGGGGTTTGCCTTGAACATAGGATGGCTGCCTTAAGAGTGATACTGGATAACTTATGATATATATATTGATATATGTGATTAGATCTTTTTAAGATTTAAGTTATGTAAATAAGTTTCTAGTATCATGTTCATATGCTTTATTTGAATAATGCGACTGCTACATTGATATGTTAAGTTTTGCTATATGTTGTGTTATGTTAATTTAAATATGTGATTTCGTAGATATATTTTCTTGTTAGTTTGTACAATACCTTATACCCATTTTTAGGGTGCTCTCTCTGTAGCCTCACTGAGTTTCTCGACTCAGAAGTGCATATTTTTCCCCTGTTGCGCAGGTTACAGGTTGGTCACTTGTATGGGGAGCGAGGGAGAACCTAGTTCGATGGAATAAACTATCATTGAAAAGCTCAATAGAGATTTGATTTGTAATATTAAAATTTAATGTAATTTGGTTATGCTTCCGCTATGTTAATAAAAATAATAGTGTTGCTTTGTGATACTCTTAGCCTTGTATAAGTTGTGGTGGCGAAGTGCAGCTTATACGGCAGTTGCCACGTGTCTAAAGGTGGGTTTGGGGCGTGACAGGATGTCCCTGTTCCCGTCGTCTTCGCTGGCGAGAGGGTGGCCAACGGTCTCCTTCCTCCCCAGCGGGGTGGCTGAGGAGGATACAACTCCTGTGGAGTCCATTGGGAGCGGCGGTCATAAAGTTTGGGGCCAGAACTTGTCTGCCGACAGAGGGTAGTGCGGTGCGACGGAAAACCCATTGCACCAGCACCTGAGGTAGTCGAGAGCCCTACCCACGATGATTAAGGGTGTGCGAGGATAGTGGGAGGCGCTACTAAGCCGTGGGTGGAGTTCGAGCTGGTTGTAGCGGTGGACGCTCAAGAATTCGAGCGATCGGCAATGGACTCTACAGCAGCGACGACGAGCAAAGGAAGAGGCGAGCTGGTTCGAACCAATGGCATGTGCGTTGTGTAAACCCCCATCACTTTGAAAAAAAATATTATTTAATTCGGCCTGGTCCAACCGAACCGGTCGGTCAACCGGTTCGGGTGAACCGGTCGGTCAAGCGGTTCGGGTGAACCGGCCGCCCCTTTACACGGGGATGCGACCGCGAGCGAGAAGGGCAGAAGCCCTATCTCGCTCGAGCTGCGTTCTCCTCGAGCGCTCGCTGCGCCTCTGCACACAGCACGGACGAACGCCGACGAGTCCGCCGGCGCGCCGCCCGTTGGCCCTCGTCGCCGTCGGCTGTGAGTCGGGTCGGAGGGGAGCTCGGCAGTAGCTTCAGTCGGGACGAAACCCCCGCCGCCAGCCCTTCCGTCATGACGAACAGAGGTGGGTCGCCGCTCTCTTCGCCGGCGACTTCGACCTCGATCCGCCTCCGCATCCCTCGAGATCGCTTCACCGCACCACCACGAGCGCCTAGCAGCCGGCATTCCACCCGGATTTGGCGGGCGAAGCGAGCAACTGGCGAGACGTTGGGGCGAGACGTGCGATCGGCAGCGGCGAGCGAGTCCTTCGTTTTCGCCCTCGTCGTCGCTTGATCCGGCCTCCACTAGCCACTAGCGAGGAAATAGGTGAGAAATCCCAGCTCGATCGGCTTTGCTGCCGCTGTTCGCGGGTGGTCCGCCGACCCCCTCAACCCTCCGGCGTTAGGGTTTTGACGACGGATTCGGTGCAGCGGAGTTCTTGCCGTCTCGCGCACGAGGGCGCTGGGCTTGGCCGGCGAGCTCCGTTCGAGCGGGCGCGGAGGGAGCACCGGCGAGGAGGAGGCGAGGGGGCGATCGACGAAGGGGCGCGGCGAAAGGGTCTGTTTCCGCCCCTTTCTCCTAATCGTGATTAAGTCACGATTAGTGTTAATTAATTTCGCTTAGGGGTTAAAAAAAATATAATTAGTGGAAAATTATGTTATTGTATGCTTAGTTTAATTAAAAGCATGATTAGCGTTAATTAACTATGCTTAGTGAATAAGAAATTATTTCTTTAATGAAAACGGTTGGGTTGAATCAAGTGGGATTAAATCGGTTGGGTTTGAGTTAAGTTTGGGTTGGGTGAGCTGAATCAAATAAGTTGAACCTGGTTCGAGCTCAAGTCAAACTAGATTGAATTGAATTTAGCTGAACCAGACCCGAACCGAACCAAATCGAATCGAACCGGGTGAACAGTAACTCGAACCGTTGACAGAGTCAACAACCGACCTAGTCAGCATTGACCGGGCCCACCGCCGACCCAGTCAGCGTTGACCGGGCCCACCGCCGACCCAGTCAGCGTTGACCGGGCCCACCGCCGACCCAGTCAGCGTTGACCGAGTCAATCGCTGACCCAGTCCGCGTTGACCGGTCAACAGCTGACCCAGTCCGCATTGACCGGTCAACAGCTGACCCAGTCCCCGTTGAACGTTGACCAGTCAACGTTGACCGTTGACCAGTCAACGTTGACCGTTGACCAGGTTAGAAAAATAAAAATAAAAAAATAAATTAAATTAAATAATTAATAAAATAATATTAAAATAATAAAATAATATTAAAATATTAAAAAATCATAAAAAATAGTAAAAATTTCTATAGGTTCTACTTGGGCTCCTGGACGACTTGGGCCAAGTTATGGGTGAGTTTGATGAGTAGAAATTGAATAAAAATTTATTGAAGTTATTAGCTAAAAAGGTAAAAATATGATTAATTTAGAATTTATTAGGTGAGATTAATCCTAAACATGCATAGGATTAATTTAATGTAATAATTATTCAATTGATAGATTTTAATTTATTTATCTTAAGGGAAATAAATTAAATCTATTTTAAATAATTTTTATTAAATAGGATTATTGCGGGTACGCGATCCGAGAAGCTCGGCGGGTGATATTCTCCGCGCGATTTGGTTCCCAGGAGCAGATCGCTATCCCAGGTGCGTTGGTTCTCCGTTGGTAGGATTTATTCACGCTAGGAAATTCCCGCTAGGGTTTTCTTAGGAAAAATTCTTGGATGTCTTAAATATGATAACCCATAATGTTTGATAAGATTTAAATTGTATGCATGCTAGCATAGTTATCTTATCTAACATGTTTATCTGCTAGGTATCTAACATGCTTTATAAATCATGTCTTGCGTGTATTATTGCTTTCAGTATTATGTTAAATGATTACCATGCAGACATAGATAGTATATGCGACATGTTAGAACCTTTGGCGACGTCACCGCAACTTAGACAGAAAAAGGGGCTTTTCTCATATGCCCCAAGTTGACCGCCGCGTCCCGACGGTGGTCAAACGGTGACGTTCCCGTTAGGCGCCACTCCCGAGGTTGATGCATAGCGGAGCACTGGGAGCACCACTCCCGACGTTATGCATAGCTTATATACTGGGAGCTGGTAGGGTAAGGGACTGTACACACTCCATGGTCATGTTAGACTGGAAATATGGAGCAAGTCCTTACCCGAAATCTTCACCCGCACGAGTGTCGTTGTAGGCCGCCTCGTGATAATCCTGAGATGGTTAGCTAGGATGAACCCTACCATGGACTTGGCACCGACGAAGTCGAGGGCCATAGCCCATCGTGCAGATGTGCGCCAATCTCGATAGACGTCGACGACTATTGGACTAGGAAGGTGATTCCACATGCGACGCCTTGGACAGTAGATCCGTAGACCGCACGGCTATCACCCTTGACGTCTGCAGACGATCGGATGAGTAGTCCGGATCCTAGGGTGGTTATTCCGGCTAGCCGTGGCCGATGATATTTAAGAGAGGTGACCCTGTCTACGGGCAGTGTGTAGTGAACCTGTCTACATGGGTGTCGTGACCCCTACGGTATCCGGGGAGGATGTAAGGGCACGACGGTTTCGCTAGGGGAGGCATGGTTGGCGACTAGTGAAACAATAGGAGAGGGACTCTTGGTTATCCGTCCTCTCTGCCAACATCAGTGCGGCGGGCATAGGTAGAGACAGAAAGGCACTGATGGGCTTACTGATACCCCCGGCCCGGGTAGTCACTAAGCGTAGGCTGGCAGCCCGAGTTTATGAAACCTAAAAGTCTCACCATGACGTAGGTGACATATTATTGATATGGACACTAGACATGACTAGGGTGACATCTAGTGACATGTACACATGTATTTATTTATTTAATTGTTTATTTATGATGTCTATTATTATATGAATTGTTTAAACGATATGGCATGAAAAATGATGATTAATAACCAAAGACATCCTAGAATACTCCTCCTAGCCTTTGATTTCCTTATTCGGTAGAGCCGTAATTTCGTATTAGGCTGCAAGGCTGAGCACACCGCGTTCAATGTGTGTGCAGGTGTCGACGCACGAGACGAGATCGTTGACGGAGGGTTCGTCGCGGAAGGTATACGATTGCTGTTATGAGTTTTCGTATGCCGGTCTTAGATTTGTATTACGAGATATCGGGACTGTATTTAAGATGTTAATTGAGAATGTGGGTGTACGTAGTTTAGTATTTGTATTTATGCCTTGTATGGGCTTGTCGGGCTCATACGGCGGTTGCCACGTGTCGTCCTGCGGGTCGGGGCGTGACACGTTGTGCGTGCTAGTCCGGTTCAGGACCGGTTCAATAATGGTTTAACTTAGTTTCTGATGGTTTTTATGGCTTCACAATCGGTTTAGTGCGGTTTAACGTGGCTAGGGCTTAATTGGTGAGTTTTGAACCTTAAGAAATTTATTTAGAATTTTTGACACATTATAGGTACGGTTTTCAAATTATTTTTGGTTGGGTTCAAGGTTTTGAGTGCGTTAACGATGTCAGAAAAATCTAATATAAATTATGCTGCCTTAGGAGTGATACTGGATAACTTATGACATATTGATTTATGTGATTAGACCTTTTTAAGATCTAAGCTATGAAAATAAATTTCTAATATCATGTTCATAAGCTTTGTTTGAATAATGTGACTGCTGCATTGATATGTTATGTTTTGCTATATATTTTATCGTGTTAATTTAAATGTGTGATTTGGTAGATATATTTTCTTGTTGGTTTGTACAATACCTTATGCTCATTTTTAGGGTGCTCTCTCCGTAGCCTCACTGAGTTTCGCGACTCAAATGTGCAGCGAGGATTCGAGCGATCGACAGCGAGCTGGTTCGAACCAATGGCACGTGCGTCGACTCAGATCGGTGGCGAGCGATGCGACTTAGATGTGCAAAGAAAGAGGCGAGCTGGTTCGAACCAATGGCACGTGCATCGCGCGTGCTGGTCTGGTTCGAGCCAGTTTAGACGGGTTCACCCCGGTTCTGTCTTGTTTAGGACCGATTCAGCAGCTGTTCAACTTGGTTTTCGATGGTTTTCATGGTTTCACAACCAGTTTAGTGCAGTTAATGTGGCTATGGCTTAATTGGTGAGTTTTGAACTTTAAGAAATTTATTTAGAATTTTTGACATATTATAGGTACGATTTTTGAATTATTTTAGTTGGGTTCAAGGTTTTGAGTGCGTTAACCATATCAGAAAAATCTAAAATAAATTATGCTGCTATGTTATACTTAAACATATTTTTCATGATTTAATTAGAATTTTTTAAGATTATTATAATGTGGTTTTTAATTTAATTATGATAATTAGGGTTAATTTAGGATTTAAATGAATTAATTGTATGTTATATGCATGAAGTAATATTTTAGGTGATGTTAGGACATTTAAATTGTATTAATTAGTATTAAAATGAATTATTTAGAATTTTTACAAAATTAATGAATTTAGGATATTATAAATGGAGGTAATTAGGTTATTTAGATTTTTTTAATTTATAAAATTGAATAATTTAGAATGTTATAAATTTATAGTGCCACAAAATTTAGGAAATTGATTTATTTAGATTTTTAATTAATAAAATTGGATAATTTAGAATTTTGTAAATTTAATTAATGTAACTAGATTATTCACAAGATTATAAAAATTATTTAGAATTAATTAAGATGATATATATTGATTAAGATTTTTGGGTATAAGTAAATTGTTAAACTAAATATTATTTTATAGGCTTGATTATGTTTGATTGTGATTGTTAATGTGATGGATGATTGTACACAAAGTGTACATCCCTCTGGTGACCTTTTTAAGTTCTAAAAAAAATGTGATTGATGATTGGTTGATTATAAGAAATTAAATAAAATAAAGAAAATAAGGTGAGGATGTGAGTAGAATGGTAGATAGGAAATCCTTGTTTGAATTATTTGATTTATGGTTGTTAGATGTATTTATTTTATCTTAGGAAGTTGATTGCTGTGTTGTTGCTTGATAAATCACAGCCTAGCTGTGATTTGTGTTGGAGTAAGAAGGAGTTGCTGTGCTTGATTATTTGCTTGCTTGCTTTAAGAATCACAGCCAAGCTGTGAATTCTTATTTAATACTGCTTTGAGACTCAGGTGAGGATTTATAGTTTCAATTTATTTGGCCTACTACAGATGCTGTGTCATGCCCCGACCCATCTATCGAGTACATGGCAACCGCCGTATGAGCCCAAAAGACCCATACAAGGCATTTATTGGTTTACACAACTTACATACATTATCAACGCAGCGGATAATACAATTAAATTAACTACCTCAAGTCTACCAACACAGTCCCGATATACCTACTACAATACTATGGTCACAAAAATAGTAGATAACTATGTTCGTCGATAATCTCGTCTCCATTAGCTATCCTGACCGGTCGTCTAGTAGACTTGCACACATTTGAACGTCGTGTGCTTAGCCGCAAGCGGCTGAGTGCTTATGGCTCTAACCGCAGTAGAATAACTCAAGTAGCAAACAAGGAGATTCTAGCATGTCCATAACATCATTTCATAATCTCAAACAAAGCATGTAAAATCAACAAATAAAACATGAAGCATTATAAGAAGAACATGTAGTATAAGTGTGTAGCTCAATTATAAATATGAAGTGTGTTTATTTCACAAGATTATTGTCACTAAAAATATCATCTCATTCCAATACCGTGATCTGGGCAGCCAGCCTATGCTTAGGAGATCTCCTGATCAGGGAGTTCCCATAAGCCCATCAGTGTCCTCTCTGTCTATGTCTCTACCTATGCTCGTCACACTGATGTTGGCAGAGAGGTCGGGTGACCGTGATCCCTCTCCGGTGGTCCACTAGGCAAATTACCCCAGCTCCGCGACCTAGCCACCTGTCACTCCATGCGTCCTCCCCAAACAATCCATGGAGCAACTCCTGTAGTACTACAGACAAGGGTCACCGCACCTAAGTATATACATCGGCCACGGCTAGCCGATATTAAACCCCAAGATCTGGACTACTCATCAGAACGTCTGCAGAACGTCTGGAATAATAGTCGTGTGGTCCATAGATCCACTGTCCAAGGCTATGCGGAAGGAGTCACCGTACCAATTTACAAGCAGCGATGCCTGCCAGGAGGTGTACATCCTAGCCGTCGTCGGAATGCTACAACCTCGGTGACATGTTTGCTAGGTCATTGGTTTGGTTTCATCCATGCTAGCCATCTTAGGACTATCACGGTGACGACTTAGCGACACCGTGCGAGTATAGTGAATACATCACAACGTTCTCTGGCAATAAGCCAATCCATATCTTATCCCCACCCTTTATGTCCAAGACAATTTCAACCTCTTTAGGTGGTATAGATTTATGAGCATTAAAGCTCGTATCCATAACTTAGGAAATCATATATGGTGCATTGTCAATGTTTTCATACATAAGTATGTCAATGTCACATATCTGTAAGTGATGCTTGTTGATGTCTTTGTATGTGTTAACCTAGAGTGTAACATGATAGTCTCTAAGTGTATCTGTAACATGTTATTATTATTTTTTTCATCATATCAACACAGCAGATAATAAGCAAGAGAATAACCCTAGCACATATTTGTATAGCAGTAGACATGAGACATCAAGCATATCCCAATAATACTATAAATAGGCTATCCTAACATACAAAGCATGAATCATGAATAATTAAATATTAATTTCTAAACAGGAAAATATTTATCTCCTAAAGTTTCGCCAACTTGAGATTAGTCTATTGTAGTGAACCGGCACACCTAGATGTTGTAGTTCGTTCGTCGGAACCAACCTTATAATAGCTTGCACATTGTTTAATTATTTTGAGGTGGACTACCTATTACAAATATCATTACCTTTAGAGATTTTTTCAAATATAAGGTATCACCTCTTTTATCTTTAATAAGCTAAATTAATCATCTTTCTTTATTTTCTTTAAACTCACCCCAACCCAATTTAGTTAAATATCATTCAACTCAATTTAGTTTATTCAACATAATCTACCCTAACTACTTAACCACTATTACCCAAGTTCTAATTCCCTTGTGAGCTAATGAAAATTCTAAGTCATCTATAATTTCAACTAATGACTCCCTAATTTTATTTAGTTATCATATCAAATAACTAACACGGTGGAACATTATAATTATATTCTAGTGTTGACCTACGTTCGATTACCCATTATGTCATAATTATTATATTATATACATGAAAAACCAGCACCATTCATAAAATTCAGTAGCATATAAACTCATCGAAACCATCAGTGACATAGCAATATTGATTTATGTGATTAGTGTACCCATGACTTAGGAGTGATACTGGATAACTTATGACATATTGATTTATGTGATTAGACCTTTTTAAGATCTAAGTTATGAAAATAAGTTTCTAGTATCATGTTCATATGCTTTGTTTGAATAATGTGACTGCTACATTGATATGTTAAGTTTTGCTATATATTGTATCATGTTAATTTAATTGTATGATTTGGTAGATATATTTTCTTGTTGGTTTGTACAATACCTTATGCCCATTTTTAGGGTGCTCTCTCTGTAACCTCACTGAGTTTCGCGACTCAGATGTGCACATTTTTCCTATGTTGCGCAGGTTACAGGTTGGCCCTTGATGCGGGGAGCGAGGGAGAACCTAGTTACGATGAAACAAAATTCATTTTGGAAATCTAGATAGTGATTTCATTGTTACAATATTGATGTAAAATGTACATTATTTATGTTTCCACTGTGTTTTAATAAAAATAAATTATTATTCTTTGTGATATATCTAACATTGTATAAGTTATGGTGGAGAAGTTCAGCTTATACGGCGGTTGCCACGTGCCCAGAAGTGGATTTGGGGTGTGACAATTAAGGTGGTATCAGAGCATAAGTTTAAAAAGATGAAATATAAAATAAGGATAAGGACTTAGGGTACACCAAAGGGTTAAGTACTCATGTGAGATAACTTAGATGGGGTAAAGAGAGGTTATAGGGATTTTAAATTTTGCTCTTGTGCTTTCTTTACTTATCGTGTTACATCCCTATGTTGCCCTTGCTTGTTGAGACTTTTGACATTATGTTTTCCTTACTTTGTTGGGTTATGTTTTATGCTCGTTTCTTGTTTGTGTGTTGTGATTATTTTGGTTGATATTAGTGAAGTAAAATTATATTATGCTTTGTGTGTTTTAATATTGTGGATTGTGATAATTGTTGTTGTGATTATGGGGTGCGGTGGTTGCTGCAACCTTGACCTAAGAAAATATAGGGACATTTAGAGATTTACATAGGAGTCTATAGAGAACTTATTATTGAAATTTTATGCTTATTTGGGTGATATTGATATTGGATAATCCTCTCACATTATGTGAAACTATTTTCCTATGCTTCCTTTATCTGGTGTATCAACTAAGTTGTAAACCCTAATAGTTTAATAGGAATTTTTTTAAATAATAATAATAAAATAGAGGGGACCAATCTATAAATATTGGTAAAAGAAGGGTTAAATAATGAAAAATGGTAATATTGTAAATTGATCAACATGGCAGGGGTAAAATGGTAAGGAATGGATTGTGAATAGAAAGAGTTTACGAGGATAGAAATGTCATTTGTGATTGACACATGCTGGTCACAACTCTCTGTTCTTGATGGATGCTATTGCCTAATTTGATTTATTGAGTGTTAATGGTGCTTTGATGAAGTTGGATTGTTGTGTTTTCAGTTGCTAATGGTGTTAATGATGGTGATGGTTTATGTTTTTGTATTGTTGATTGTTGATGACTTTGATAATGGTGATAATGTTGGGGATTCTGGTTATTTATAATATAATAATTATGACATAATAGGTGATCGAACGCATATCAACACTAAGATATAATTGTGATGTTCCACCTTGTTAGTTATTAGATATGATAGCTAAACAAAATTAGGAAGTCATTAGTTGAAACTATAGATGACTTAGAATTTTAATTAGCTCATAAGGGAATGGTGGTTGCTTAAGGTTGTAAAGTAATAGGGGTTAAGTAGTTTATGGTAGATTATGTTGAATAAACTAAATTGAGTTGAATGACATTTAACTAAATTGGGTTGAGGTGAGTTTAAATAAAATAAGGAAAGATGATCAATTTAGCTTATTGTAAATAAATGGGGTGATATGTATTAGGTAGGCCACCTCGAAACAATTAAACGACTTAAAGCTCTTATACGGTTGGTTCCGAAGAATGAACTACATTACTCAGGTGCGCTGGTTCACTACAGTAGACTATTATCAAGTTAGTGAAATTTAAGGAGATAAATATTTTACTTCTTAGGAATTAATATTTGATTAATCATGATTCATGCTTTGTATGTTAGATTAGCCTGTTAATATTAATAATGTGATATGTTGTAGTCTTATATATGCTGTTATTTAAATATGTGCTATGTTTATTCTCTTGCTCATTATCTGCTATGTTGATGTAACGAAAAATAATAAGATGATACGGTTACATCTAGAAACTATCATGTTACACTATAGTTTGACATATACATAGACATCAATAAGCAGTACTTATAGACATATGACATTGACATACTTATTTATGAAAACACTGAGGATGCATCACATATGATCTCCTAAATTACGGATACGAGCTTTAATGCTCATAAACCTATACCACTCAAAGAGGTTGAAATCATCTTGGACATAAAGGGTGAGGATAAGATATAGATTAACTTATTGCCAAAGAACGTTATGATGTATTCACTATACCCCCACGTGTGTCGTCGAGTCGCCACCGTGATAGTCCTGAGATGGCTAGCAGGGATGAAACCAAACCAATGACCTAGCAAACATGTCGCCGAGGTTGTAGCATTCTGGCGACAGCTAGGATGCACAGCTCCCGACAGGCATCGTTGCTTATAAATTGGTACGGTGACTCCTTCCGCAAAGCCTTGGACAGTGGATCCATGGACCATACAGTTATTATTCCAGATGTTCTGTAAATCCTCTATCTTGGGTAGAAATTTTTTTTTTACTAAATTGAAGTAAAGTAAAGGAAAGGGTGGTTTGGTAAAAGGAGGAAGTGAGAGGGGTCAAAGAGAAAAGTGGCAAGGGCATGTAGTGCGTGTCTCCCCTGCCTTACGCCCACCGCTCACGCCCCCACCATCTTCTTCCTCGCTCTCTCCTTCCTCTCCACCACCTTCGATGCTATCTGTCGCTCCCCGCCTTCCTCCTCCACGAACCCACTCGCTGACCGCCAGAGAAGGGTCGACGATGGCCTGCTCTCCTGCATTGCGAAGCTCCAATGCCTCCATCCCTTCCCACGAATGCAAGCGTACGCAGCTCGCTGGCGTCCGCTCCCTCACGCGATCCCTGTTCCCTAGCCGTAGAGGAGCGCCGTCCACCTCACCGGTGCCTCGTTCGCTGCTTTCCCCCCTCTTCCCATCGTCGTTGGAGGCCGCTTTGATGCCGGCCCTTCCTGCCTCGCCTTCCCCTGCTCGCGGGCAGAAGCAAGTCGCTTGAGGGGACTCCGACGAACCCTTGTAGGAGACAGAGGGTTGTCGTCGGAGCTGGAGCACCCTCGCCGGAGTCAAAGCGTGCGAGCAAGGCGAAGCCGGAGTAGATGCCCACGCGCAGAGGTTCGCTCGCCCCTCGGTTGGAAAGGATTTTTCCCTAAGCATGTTTAATATTTTAATAACTACGCTAAGAAGGATTAGTGAATTAATTAAGTTAGGTTAATTAAGGAGTTAAGTATTGAGTTGAGTTGAACCAATTAATTGAGTTGGATCAGGCTTGGTTCGGACATGGGTTTGGGTTAAGTTTATTTTAAGTTGGGTTAAGCTGAGTCAAATAGCTGGATGGGTTTGAGCTGGAGTCCAGTTGAGTCGGATTGGGCTGGCTAGATTGAATCACATGAACTAGGCTTGATTTGAGCTGAGCCGAATTAGATTAGATCAATAAAATTAAATTAGACTGGAGATGAGTTGAAACAAAGTGAATTGATTTGAACTTAGATTGGGTCAGACTGAATTGATCTGAGTCTAGACTGACCCCATTTGAATTGATTTAAGCCTCAGTTGAGCCCAATTAGATTAAATTGAATCAGATTTGAACCAAATCAAATTAAATAGAATTCAAGTTGAGCCAGTTTGACTTTTGACCCCCAATTGAGTCAAATTAGTTTGGATTGAGTTAAAATAAATCACATTGGTTGACTAGGACTACAGTTGTCCAATTTTGACTTAATTACATGTATTGAATTTGAGTTCAAATAAAGTCCAAATTGAATAATTTTGATCAGATTGGTTTGGACTCCATGATTGGACTTGAATTAAGTAAATTGAATTAATTATATAATTAAGACCGGGGATGAACCGCATTATCATAAATTAATCTATTTTTATCCTAATTAATTTTAAAAAATTCTAAATAAATTTTATTCTCTTAGGAATATTATATGATTATGATCTACACTACTATCCATATCATTTGGATCGATTTTGAAGCCCGACACACGATACAGGTGCGTAAGCTCACTATAGTATGATCTATTCAAGTTAGGGTATATCTTAATTAGATTTTTTGGAAGTTCTTGGATGCTTGCAAATTAAATAACTATTATGCTTATAAAATACCAAAAGACATGCATGCTAGAAATACATGTTTTAATAGTCGCTCGACATGCGTGTATGCTTACTGTTTATTATTTATCCAGCATGCTATGTTACTCTTACCGCATGTTATTATTTGTTGATGCTATAATTGTCACGCCCCGACCCAACCGTCGCCCACGTGGCAACCGCCGTATGAGCCCGACAGACCCATACAAGGCATCAAGTGATACATACCATTCATATACATCGTTTATGCAGCGGAATATACAATTAAATTATCTAACTCAAAATTTTTAACACAGTCCCGATAAACCTACTACAATTCTAGGAAATAGGCAACGATAAATAAAAATATAAACTCGTCGACGGACTCATCTTCATCGAATAACTCGGGCAGTCATCTAACACACCTGCACACACGGGGAAAAGTGGTGTGCTCAGCCTTGCGGCCAAGTGCAAAATTACGGCTCTACCGAATAAAGAAATCAAAGGCTAAGAGGAGTATTCTAGGATGTCTTTGGTGGTTAATTATCATCTTTCATGTAATACATTTTAAACAATTCATCTAGAGCGATAAGATAACATAAATAAATAATAAATGTGTACATGCCACTAGATGTCACATAAGTTAAGTCTAGTGTCAACGTCAACAGTATGTCCCCATTTGATTTATGTAAATCAATTTATGGGGAGCAACAAACATCATACATACAATACCGATGTATAATTCACTAGATGTCACCTACGTGATATCTAGTGTCCACGTCAACAGTCTGTCACCTACATCGTGATGAGACTTTAAGGTTTCATAAACTCGGGCTGCCAGCCTACGCTTAGTGACTACCCGGGCCGTGGGTATCAATAAGCCCATCAGTGCCTTTCTGTCTCAGTCTCTACCTATGCCCGCTGCACTGATGTTGGCAGAGAGGACGGATGACCCAGAGTCCCTCTCTAGTTGTTTCACTAGTCGCCAATCATTCCTCCCCTAGCGAAACCGTCGTGCCCTTACATCCTCCCCGGATTTCGTAGGGGCCACGACACCCATGTAGTACTACACGCTGTCCGTAGACAAGGTCACCTCTCTTAAATCTCATCGGCCACGGCTAGCCGAAATAACCACCCTAGGATCCGGACTACTCATCCGATCGTCTGCAGACGTCAAGGGTGATAGCTGTGCGGTCTACGGATCCACTGTCCAAGGCGTCGCATGTGGAATCACCTTCCCAGTCCAATAGCCGTCGACGTCTGTCAAGATTTGGCGCACATCCGCACGATGGGCTGTGGCTCTCGACTCCATCGGTGCCAAGTCCATGGTAGGGTTCATCCTAGCTAACCATCTCAGGACTATCACGAGGCCGCCTACAACGACACTCGTGCGGGTGAAGATTTCGGGTAAGGACTTGCTCCATATTTCCAGTCTAGCTCGACCATGGAGTTTGTACAGTCTCTTACCCTACCAGCTCCCAGTATATAAGTTATGCATAACGTCAGGAGTGGTGCTCCCAGTGCTCCGCTATGCATCAACCTCGGGAGTGGCGCCTAACGGGACGTCACCATTTGACCACCGTCAGAACGCGGCGGTCAACCCGGGGCATATGGAAAAAGGCCCCTTTTTCTCTAAGTGGCGATGACATCGCCAAAGGTTCTAACATGTCGTTATTTACTATTTATGTCTGCATGGTAGGTATGCTAGCATAGCATAGAAACACAATAAAATAATATTTAACATGCTCGACATGATACTACGACATATTAGAAACTAAATAAGGAAATCATGGTATATCATGCATGTTAAGTAAAGTAAATTAAACTAACATGCAAACCAGTCAAATCTTATCAAGCATTATGTTTTATCATATTTAAGACATCCAAGAATTGTTCCTAAGAAAAACCCCAGCGGGAATTCCCTAGCTTGAATAAATCCTACCATCGGAGAACCAACGCACCTGGGTTAGCAATCCGGTCTTCAGAATCAACCCGCGTAACAACGAATCACTCCGTCGAACTACTCGGATCACGTACCCGCGATAAATCCTAATTAACATAATTATTTAAAATCAAATTTAATTCCTTTTTCCCTAAAGTAAATCAAATATTAATTTATCAATCTAACCTAATCATTCAGATACTAATTAACCAAATTTCCATTTTATAATTTAAATTAACTCAGTTAAGCTTAGATAAATTCTATCAAATTTATCCATTTAAACCTATCATCTAGCCCAAGTCATCTAAGGGCCCAAATAGCACTCATCAATACTTAATTAGATCAATTAAACATTAATTAGCTATTTTAAATCACCTAATCATACTCATGAAAAGTTAAATTATTTTTATTCTTATTTTTATTATTTTATTATTTTATTATTATTTCACTGGTCAACGGTCAACAGTTGACCCGGTGGACACGGTGGACCCGGTCAACGCGGTGGACCCGGTCAACGCTGTTGACCCGGCCATCGCAGTGGACTCGGCCAACGCTGTTGACCCGGCCAACGCGGTGGACCCAATCACTATTCGTTCGGCTTAATTTGAGTCTGACCCAAGCCTAGCCAGTTCGATTCGATCGAGTCAGCTCCAACTCATCTAAATCCAAGTCCGACTCGAGTCTGGTTCAAGTTAATTGATTCAGCTTACCTCAACTACACTCAACCCGAACCCAAACTTACTCGAATTCAATCCAACTAACTCCAAACCGGTTCAACTCAACCCATTCACTAACTCTACTCAATTAAATCACTAATTTTTACTTAACTTAATTTATCATGCTTAATTAATCCACTAAGTTTGATTAATTAACACTAAGCATGTTTAAATTAATCTAAGCATTTTAACAACACTAATTTATCCTAAACATGTTTAATTACAACTAACATGCTTAAATAAATCACTATTCGCGATTAGGGAAAAATAAAGCTACCTTAGCCGAAATCACTATTCATCGTCGGAAACACTATTCACCGCCGGAATAGAAGCACCGTCGCCGGAACCCTAGCCGCCACCTCGCCGGAGCTCGCGAAATCAATTGCAAACTTGACGGTGAGCTCCGAAACTCTTCGCACAGGTGGAAACCAGCGATAGCCTGCGAAAACTCCGACCATCAACGCCTAAAAACTCACTTTTGGGTGGCGTCGCCGGCGAACTTTAGGGCAAGTTCGCCGGAGAGCGAAACCACCCGTTTGAAGAGGGGAAACGAGGCCGCTCACCTTGCGAACGAGCGGGGAAGGAAGGGAGGAGATTCCAACCGGCGAGGAGGGTGGAATCGCGGCTCCACTGCTCGCCGGTGGTGCTGTGATCGAGCGAGCAGCGGCGGCGGAAATCACCGCCTGCTGCAGGGGCGTCGAGGGTCGACGGCAGCTCGCGGGGGCGCGGCGGGGGCGAGCGTCTCCAACCGCAGCTGGGGAGACGACGTGCCGGCGACCTGGGCGCGTGATGGTGGCGGACAATCGCTGCAATCGCAGCGAACGAACAGGGGTGGATGCAGGGGAGGTCACGCGGCAGCAACCGAGCTCCGCCGAGCTCTCCTCGTCACGATGAAGAGGAACGAGCTGCGACGGCGGCGAGACCAGAAGCAGAGGCCGGCAGGAGACGGGCGACTGCCGGCGGAGGCTGCGGCGGCGAGGAAATCATCGTTCGAGGCATGCGAGCAGATGTTTCTGCTCGCGGCTTCGTTTCCGCCTGCAAGCAGGGGAAGACGGGGAAGAGGAGGAGGCGCGCGGCTGCAGACCTCTGTCGCGCTCTCCTCGTTGCAGCGAGGAGCTCCGGAGGGCGAGCGGCGGCGGCGAACGACAGACGACGAGCTCGCGGGAAGGACGACGGACGGCTTCTCTCACGGCGAGGAGAATGCAGGGGAAACAGGGGAAGAGTGGCGTGGCCGCTGGACCTCTGCCGCGCTCTCCTTGCCACGGTGGGGATCTAAGGAGGTCGAACGACGGCGGACGCTGGCGACGCGCGACGGACGACGGGCGCTGGCGACGGGCGGCGAGCGCCTGCATTCGCCCTGCTGCGGTCGAAGAGGAGGTGGGGCGTCGCGAAAGTGAGGGAGGCAGGCGACGGAGTCGGGCGGCCGCCGACGAACGAGGCAGCCGACGGTGTCGAATGGGAGGGCCGCCGGCGTGCCCTGCTGCGGGTGAGGGAGAGGGGGAAGAAGAAGAAGAAGAAGAAGAAGAAGAAGAAGAAGAAGAAGAAGAAGAAGAAGAAGAGAGGAGGGGTGCCTCGCGAGGGGGAAGAGCCCGTGGCTCTTCTCGCTCGCGTCGACCCCTTCGGATCGGGTCGGCCGGTTCACTCGGACCGGCCAGCTGGCCGGTTCAGTTTAACCGGACCGGAAAAATTAATTTAATTTTTTTTCTCCTAAAAATCTAATTTATTAAGGTGGGGGTTTACAAGTACTCCCCCCCTTAAAAAATTTTGGTCCCCCAAAAATAAACACCATCGGTGATCCCTTCCTCGAATCATGATCGATGATAATTAAATAGACCTTTTATATTTCCTTTAAAATAGTAACCCCTCTCCAAGGTGGTACCACTTTAGTTATCATAAACTCATCGGTACTAAGATACGATGTCTGCAATATATGGTAGCTCATCTAAATAACCCACGTGGCAACATAATATATATCATGATATAGTGATCCACTTTAGGTCTCACTACACTGTGGATCATTGTAGTCACATCTGGATTTTCATGAGCATCCATATTATTCAACAACAAGATGCGTATCCTAGTACGTGGTAGAAAGCAATTGTTTAGTAGAGTGTCAAACAATTACTTAGTATGATAGTGGTCTGCTAGAAGTATTGTCTGAATTTTAGATGAGTAGATCGAACTTCACCATAATAGATTGTTAAAATAAATCAAGATAATTATTCGTTGGTGAAGCACTAACCCCAATGGGAGAAATACAAGTGGGCAGAAGTTGAAGATATGCTTTAACTTTCTCAAGTAGATATACTAGGTAGGCCCTTTTTTTTTCACTAACATACGGACAATCTTTCGTGGTCCAGGTTGGATCAAGATCAGACATCTCCGAACTATAATATGGTCATAATGGAGTCACCTCCAGATAGAGGATAATATATAAAAAGATAGCAATAACAACTCAATAAAATGCCCACTAACTTGCTCCGCGTCAGTTTAAATTCTTACAACCACTACCTTATAATGTAAAGACAGGTTCCACAACCTAAAGTGAGCACAAGATATTTATAGATGGTTAATCATAATCGTAAAGAGGACATCAGTTCTCAATACGAAAATACTGGATAAGTAGTAGTGGTTAAGGCTTTGATATTTAGATCTAAAGATTTACACTCGAACCTTAATGATATCTCTTTTTATCCAAATGCTCAAACTATGATAGTTTGTTCTATGTCAGATAACAAGAACTTGATTGCATGGCCCCCGAAAATATATATAACAAAAATGTAGGCCAAATGAAATCCGAAACTGAATTTTTTTTTTTTTTTTATAGTGCTAGATCACAACTGCACTGAGATTAACACTGTAGTGTTAGATCACGTACAATGTAGAGATATTGTGTATACGATGATATTATTATGATAACGTACAATTGGATTGATTGCTAGCACGAAGTAAGCTTTAGTCAAAGCTCAAAATGGAGTAAAAAGATTACATCCGAGTTTGTAGATATAGAAATATCGTAGTCGTACCTAAGTTGCTACGTGCACTAGATATGAGCTGCAGAAGTAGTAACTGAAATAGACAATGTCAACAATACCTTCACCTACTAAGGATATCAACAGGTGCTAGAAGTGCCAAGAAAAACTGCAGCATCCAAAATTTAAAGGAGAAATCGGAAGAAGTACAGAAACAAAGTTACCCCAAAATCTGCAGGTAGTCGCAATATGAGTTGCAGATATAAAAATGCTGCCAACTGCATTGACTGAATAAGACTGCAGAGAAGGATCGGGTATATATAATGATACTGATGAATGTATAGGAATCTGAGCTGCAAAAATACCAAGTAAAGAACTGAGCTAAGCTGTGGGAGCTACAGAAATAAAAGGAGTGAAGAAAATCTACCAATGATGGATAGAATTTGACTAAGGACATTTGACAAAGGAAGTAGCTCCAATAAAGGGAACTGCAAACTGCAGAAAATAACTAAGGAAATAACTGCAAAGAAAATTGCAGAAATATTCGGCAGAATGTGCATTCAGAAATGCCACTAAGCAGAATTAAGAGAAGCAGATACAAGAAATCTGCTTGGCTAATAAGTCGGTCGTATATATGATATACGAATTAAGCGAAAGCTGCTCAAGCTCCAAAAAGAAATTGATAGATAGAAGAAAATAGCAGGAAACAACTGCATTGAATGCATAGAATGCTGGTACAAAGGAAGATGCTCCCAGCTCAGCAAAAAGTAATATGACAGAGTGAACCGCTTGAAGGAGGGTAGAAAGCTTCATGTATAAAATCATGCAAGAGTGCAAGCGGTAAAGCTGAGCGGCGAAAATGAAGCCACATAAATATAACAAGTGAGCATCGAAGCTGCAGAAACTAAGAAAATGTAGAAAGTTGTAGCATGCACAACTAGAAATGTCATGCAATATACGCCAGCTGAATTTGTGAAATGGAGTTGCAAATAGGGTGTAGAGCTGCAAAGAGAGTATATGTAGAAAGCTACAAATACTATACGTAGAGCTGCAAGTGTTGGGAGTTGACACTAATATGATAATTGATGGCGGTCAACTTCTAGTTGCAACTTAAAAATCATGATGACGATCCAAGATGATCAACACATACACATAAGATTCACATGTATATAAATAATTAACTCAAATGAGAGTAAGGTCATAGATGACAATTTCAATTAATTTCATACTGATCCATCTATAATCAAATTTATGAATCGGGAATGAAGTCCATCTAAGAGATCCGAGTAAGAGTTAGGTCCAAACAAAATTAACTCATACGTAAGTCAGCTTAAAATATCGGTAGATCCTTCTTTAAGCTTAGTGGTCTTACGTAGATAAATCTGATATAAACTATATGGTCCAGATCTCATATGGACGATCAATATCAGTTATTTCCAAGATCCACGAAATTACTAAGGCAACGATTTGCATGAAAAATTCTCATGATCGACATCAAGATGTAAAAGGGTGTATAACTGGAGATAATCTACCTGGATTTCTATATCTCCAAACTGAACATAGATTTAACCTAAGATTCAAGATTTCAACTTTCTAAAAATCATTTATACTTGTGATAATCAATATGATCATATCATCAGATTTCCCGATCTGATAAGAAAATTATAATTCGCGATATAAGCAAGAGTCCAACGATATCACACGTGCTCACATATCGTATAATAACACACGTGCTAACTCAAGTAGGAGAGTCAATAAGATAATCAGAAAATGTATTAATTATTTGGCTAGATCGTGACATATGAACCGATAATAAGATTCATAAATAATCTACAATTTAATAATCCTGATAGACTACATGATACCTCAGTTATCTAGCATGAGAGTACAGGTGTGGGAGTGCATCTGGTGCTTCTATGCCTACAAGTCAAACTCAGAAGCACGTGCTCGACTCAGAGCGAATAAAATCAAATATTGATAGATTCGTTCAAACTCAGTATCCCAACTGGGTTATGGGATACAAATAGTATGATACAGATATCATATGAGATGTTTTGATATCAATACTCTTCAGATCAAAGTGATAATAGCTATCTATGTTGGTATAAGAGGTGATTGTGATGCACCCAACAAGGTAACCTTAATATGATTATGGATAAATTTACTTGATCATTTAGAAATGAAACTTGATTGTAGATCCGAGCCTATTGATCTAAGTTTCCATCTCTTCTCCAATGTAGTGGAGATGGTATCCATATTCACCGTCTGAAGATAGTAGATTTACTATCTTTATATTACGTCAGTTATCGACTCAAGAAAAGATTAATCAGAGCGATCAACTGTCGTCTGAGTAAAAATTCATCAATAAGAAAATATACTACTATATTTCCGTCTCGCACTTTATCCTATATTATATCGGGACTGTTATCTAAAACCTTAAAACCTCAAACTTAACTTAATCTCCTAGGTTCTCCAAACCTAGGTTCTGATATCACTTTAATGGCCAGCTCTTTAAAACCTAAGCTCTGATACTACTTAAGTTGTCATGCCCCGACCCAACCGTCGGCCACGTGGTAACCGCCGTATGAGCCCGACAGACCCATACAAGGCATCAAGTGATACATACCATTCATATACATTGTTTATGCAGCGGAATATACAATTAAATTATCTAACTCAAAATTTTTAACACAGTCCCGATAAACCTACTACAATTCTAGGAAATAGGCAACGATAAATAAAAATATAAACTCGTCGACGGACTCATCTTCATCAAATAACTCGGGCAGTCATCTAACACACCTGCACACACGGGGAAAAGTGGTGTGCTCAGCCTTGCGGCCTAGTGCGAAATTACGGCTCTACTGAATAAAGAAATCAAAGGCTAGGAGGAGTATTCTAGGATGTCTTTGGTGGTTAATCATCATCTTTCATGTAATACATTTTAAACAATTCATCTAGAGCGATAAGATAACATAAATAAATAATAAATGTGTACGTGCCACTAGATGTCACCTAAGTTAAGTCTAGTGTCAACGTCAATAGTCTGTCCCCATTTGATTTATGTAAATCAATTTATGGGGAGCAACAAACATCATACATACAATACCGATGTATAATTCACTAGATGTCACCTATGTGATATCTAGTGTCCACGTCAACAGTCTGTCACCTACATCGTGATGAGACTTTAAGGTTTCATAAACTCGGGCTGCCAGCCTACGCTTAGTGACTACCCGGGCCGGGGGTATCAATAAGCCCATCAGTGCCTTTCTGTCTCAGTCTCTACCAATGCCCGCTGCACTGATATTGGCAGAGAGGACGGATGACCCAGAGTCCCTCTCCAGTTGTTTCACTAGTCGCCAACCATGCCTCCCCTAGCGAAACCGTCGTGCCCTTACATCCTCCCCGGATTCCGTAGGGGCCACGACACCCATGTAGTACTACACGCTGTCCGTAGACAAGGTCACCTCTCTTAAATCTCATCGGCCACGGCTAGCCGGAATAACCACCCTAGGATCCGGACTACTCATCCGATCGTCTGCAGACGTCAAGGGTGATAGCCGTGCGGTCTACGGATCCACTGTCCAAGGCGTCGCATGTGGAATCACCTTCCCAGTCCAATAGCCGTCGATGTCTGTCAAGATTTGGCGCACATCCGCACGATGGGCTGTGGCTCTCGACTCCATCGGTGCCAAGTCCATGGTAGGGTTCATCATAGCTAACCATCTCAGGACTATCATATTTAAGACATCCAAGAATTGTTCCTAAGAAAAACCCCAGCGGGAATTCCCTAGCTTGAATAAATCCTACCATCGGAGAACCAACGCACCTGGGTTAGCGATCCGATCTTCAGAATCAACCCGCGTAACAACGAATCACTCCGTCGAACTACTCGGATCACGTACCCTCGATAAATCCTAATTAACATAATTATTTAAAATCAAATTTAATTCCTTTTTCCCTAAAGTAAATCAAATATTAATTTATCAATCTAACCTAATCATTCAGATACTAATTAACCAAATTTCCATTTTACAATTTAAATTAACTCAGTTAAGCTTAGATAAATTCTATCAAATTTATCCATTTAAACCCATCATCTAGCCCAAGTCATCTAAGGGCCCAAATAGCACTCATCAATACTTAATTAGATCAATTAAACATTAATTAGCTATTTTAAATCACCTAATCATACTCATAAAAAGTTAAATTATTTTTATTCTTATTTTTATTATTTTATTATTTTATTATTATTTCACTGGTCAATGGTCAACAGTTGACCCGGTGGACCCGGTGAACACGGTGGACCCGGTCAACGCGGTGGACCCGGTTAACGCTGTTGACCCGGCCATCGCGGTGGACTCGGCCAACGCTGTTGACCCGGCCAACGCGGTGGACCCGGTCAACGCGGTGGAACCCAATCACTATTCGTTCGGCTTAATTTGAGTCTGACCCAAGCCTAGCCAGTTCGGTTCGATCGAGTCAGCTCCAACTCATCTAAATCCAAGTCCGACTCGAGTCTGGTTCAAGTTAATTGATTCAGCTTACCTCAACTACACTCAACCCGAACCCAAACTTACTCGAATTCAATCTAACTAACTCCAAACCGGTTCAACTCAACCCATTCACTAACTCTACTCAATTAAATCACTAATTTTTACTTAACTTAATTTATCATGCTTAATTAATCCACTAAGTTTGATTAATTAACACTAAGCATGTTTAAATTAATCTAAGTATTTTAACAACACTAATTTATCCTAAACATGTTTAATTACAACTAATATGCTTAAATAAATCGCTAATCGCGATTAGAGAAAAATAAAGCTACCTTAGCCGAAATCACTATTCATCGTCGGAAATACTATTCACCGCCGGAATAGTAGCACCGTCGCCGGAACCCTAGCCGCCACCTCGCCGGAGCTCGCGAAATCAACGACAAACTTGACGGCGAGCTCCGAAACTCTTCGCACAGGTGGAAACCAGCGATGGCCTGCGAAAACTCCGACCATCAACGCCTAAAAACTCACTTTTGGGTGGCGTCGCCGGCGAACTTTAGGGCAAGTTCGCCGGAGAGCGAAACCACCCGTTTGAAGAGGGGAAACGAGGCCGCTCACCTTGCGAATGAGCGGGGAAGGAAGGGAGGAGATTCCAGCCGGCGAGGAGGGTGGAATCGCGGCTCCATTACTCGCCGGTCGTGCTGTGATCGAGCGAGCAGCGGCGGCGGAAATCACCGCCTGCTGCAGGGGCGTCGAGGGTCGACGGCAGCTCGCGGGGGCGCGGCGGGGGCGAGCGTCTCCAACCACAGCTGGGGAGACGACGCGCCGGCGACCTGGGCGCGTGATGGTGGCGGACGATCGCTGCAATCGCAGCGAACGAACAAGGGTGGATGTAGGGGAGGTCACGCGGCAGCAACCGAGCTCCGTCGAGCTCTCCTCGTCACGGTGGAGAGGAACGAGCTGCGACGGTGGCGAGACCAGAAGCAGAGGCCGGCAGGAGACGGGCGACTGCCGGCGGAGGCTGCGGCGGCGAGGAAATCATCGCTCGAGGCATGCGAGCAGATGTTTCTGCTCGCAGCTTCGTTTCCGCCTGCAAGCATGGGAAGACGGGGAAGAGGAGGAGGCGCGCGGCTGCAGACCTCGGTCGCGCTCTCCTCGTTGCAGCGAGGAGCTCCGGAGGGCGAGCGGCGGCGGCGAAAGACAGACGACGAGCTCGCGGGAAGGACGGCGGACGGCTTCTCTCACGGCGAGGAGAATGCAGGGGAAACAGGGGAAGAGTGGCGTGGCCGCTAGACCTCTGCCGCGCTCTCCTTGCCACGGTGGGGATCTAAGGAGGTCGAACGACGGCGGACGCTGGCGACGCGCGACGGACGACGGGCGCTGGCGACGGACGACGGGCGGCGAGCGCCTGCATTCGCCCTGCTGCGGTCGAAGAGGAGGTGGGGCATCGCGAAAGTGAGGGAGGCAGGCGACGGATGACGGCAGCCGACGGCGTCGAATGGGAGGGCCGCCGGCGTGCCCTGCTGCGGGTGAGGGAGAGGGGGAAGAAGAAGAAGAAGAAGAAGAAGAAGAAGAAGAAGAAGAAGAAGAAGAAGAAGAAGAAGAAGAAGAAGAAGAGAGGAGGGGCGCCTCGCGAGAGGGAAGAGCCCGCGGCTCTTCTCGCTCGCGTCGACCCCTTCGGACCGGGTCGGCCGGTTCACTCGGACCGGCCAGCTGGCCGGTTCAGTTGAACCGGACCGGAAAAATTAATTTAATTTTTTTTTCCTAAAAATCTAATTTATTAAGGTGGGGGTTTACAATAATGCAGACTTCACATATAATAATCATGCGGAATAGGGTAAAAATAATATAACTTACAATATAGTATCATGACGTACACTAGACACTCTAGTATAAAGACATAGGTGACATGATACTATCATATCCTATGAGCATTACTGAATTACCACAGGAGGTTATTATGCACCTTGGATAACATCGCGAACCACCAGCGTTCGGTGATTGATGTTCACCCCTCCCGAGGCTTCTGATAGCTTAGATACTGGGAGTGGGGCTGAGGGATTAGACCAGTTAACTCCTGAGTCAGATCAGACTAGCACATGGAGTGGTTCCAACCCAGGTTCCTATACCCACACGCATGCCGCTTCGGCGACACCGTGATAGTCCTCAGATGGCTTGCGGGGATAATCCTACTCGACGATTTAGCAGATATGAGGTCGAGACACCAAAGCCCATCGTGTGGATGTGCGTTCAACTCGGCCAACATAGATTGCTTTTGAGTTAGAGGGGTGATTTCCTTACGCCTTGGACAGTAGATCCGTGGACCGCACGACTAGCATCCTCGACGTCCTGCAGACGATCGGATGAGTAGTCCGGATCCTAGGGTTGTTCTTATTTTGGATAGCCGTGGCCGATGGCTCTGATGTGATGGTGACCCTGTCTACGGATAGAGTGTGGTACTACACTGGGGTCGTGCGCCTACGGAGTCCGGGGAGGCTGTAAGGGCACGACGGTTTCGCTAGAGGAGGCATCGTCGGCGACTAACGAAACAAGGGAGAGGGTTATTCGGTCACCTGTCCTCTCCGCCAACATCAGTGCAGCGGGCATAAGTAGAGACATAGACGATAAAGGTACTAATGGGCTTAAGGACGTCCCTGACCCGGATTCGTTCTTAAGCATACGTTGGCAGCCCGAGACACATGATATGAGTTAGAGCTGTGTTTGATCACTGATTATAATGACACCGATATGAGTTATAACCTAGATGACATTTAGAGACGTACGCATATCTATAACCTAGGTTGACATATAGCTTGACGAGATAAAATTAATATTACATAGAAAACTATTGTATGATAACTAATCTCACTAAGGCTCGAATGAGCCCTCTAGCCTTTGATTTCGTGCTGTGGTTTCAAGTTGTAATTTTGCACTAGGTCGCAAGGCTGAGCACACCGCGTTCAATGTGTGTGCAGGTGTAGCAGTGACGGTCAAGTTCGGAGACAAGGGTCTCATCCGTCGAGGTGGCTATCGTCCCCATTTCGTTTATTTACTGATTTCAGAGCGTAGTATGTAGTAGATTAGTGTTGTGACTGTATTAGGAGACTGTAATTATTTATTTTATGGATATTACTAGTTGTTTATGTTGCAGAGATGAGATCCTATTATGCCTTGCATGGGTTGGTGAGCTCATGTGGCAGTTGCCACGTGGCCGACAGGTTGTTCGGGGCGTGACATATTCTGATGAGTAGTCCAGATCCTGGGGTTTATTATCGGCTGGCCGTGGCCGATGTATATAATTAGGTGCGGTGACCCTGTCTAGAGATAGTGTATAGTAATACATGAGTTGCTCTATAGATTGTCTGAGGAAGACGCATGGAGTGACAGGTTGTTAGGATGCAGAGATGGAGAGATTCACCTAGTGGACCATTAGAGAGGGATTCATGGTCATTCGACCTCTCTGCCAACATCAGTGTGGTGGGCATAGGTAGAAACATAGACAAAGTGGACACTGATGGGCTTATGGGAACTCCCTGATCAGGTGATCCCCTAAGCATATGCTGGCTGCCCAGATCACGATATTTGAATGAGATGACATTTTTAGTGATAATAATCTTGGGATATAAACACACTTCATATTTATAGTTGAGCTACACACTTATACTACATGTTCTTCTCATGATGCTTCATGTTTTATTTGCTGATTTTACATGCTTTGTTTGATATTATTAAATGAGTTATGGACATGTTAGAATCTCCCTTTTCTCTACTTGAGTTATTCTACTACGGTTAGAGCCATAAGCACAAAGCTGCAAGGCTTAGCACACTACGTTCAATATGTGTTCAGGTCTATTAAATGACCGATCAAGATAGCTAACGGAGATAAGATTATCGACGAACATAGTTATCTACCATTTTTATGATCATAGTATTATAGTAGGTATATCGAGACTGTGTTAGTAGAGTTGAGTTAATTAATTTAATTGTATTATCCGCTGCGTTGATAATGTATATAAGTTGTGTAAATTAATAAATGCGTTGTATGGGTCCTTTGGGCCCATACGGCGGTTGCCACGTGCTCGACAGATGGGTCGAGTCATGACAAAGTTGCCTTAATACTAGTTGATCGCCCATATGACCCCATCTGTTCACCTGATACAGGCTGATCATCTACTCTAACTAAATTCATAAATTTCCACTTGATTAAGTTCCTAGGTTTCCATGCTAAGATTTTTGCTCAAACTGTACCTTTAATAGGTTTAGGTAGCAACAACTACTTGTTCCTTCTCTTCTCTATGTATTCAGAACATAGTTGAGAACATAGTTGAATTGTGGAGTTTTATTCCTAAGTTTTTATTGAGCTTACTGTTGCTTACTCCTGAATCATAATCCAAGATCAATATTACCTCACAACCAATATTTTGGTGATCTTAAGGTACTAAAAGTATTCTCTTACCTCAATCTCAATCTCATTCCTTTACCCTATCTGACAATCTGGTATGAATAACCAACAAGTACTAGCATGTCATAGGCATCATAGTTCTTCTTCCTTAAACTGGGAAAACAAAATATTTATATCCATGAATTATACTATGGATTCTGCATACATGGATGATGAGAAGATCTAATTCCTCACTTACATTGATGGTATATTTTAATCCTTTTCTCTACAATTCGCATGGGCAGTCCTTCAAATGTGACCATTCTCAAATTGCTCAACCTTCCCTCTGTTGAAATACTCTTGGGTGCATTCAAAAGGTAGTATCATCCTTGGCACCAAAAGAACTCATATTCCTTCTAGTGACATTTAATAAATTCTTTTCTTCTTTAGTAGGGACCTCTCCCTAAATCTTTGTCATCTTTCAAAATCCTTTGCATGATACTCTTGATTATTCCAAGAAAGGGTCCAAATACTATCTAGAACATCAAGTTATTGAACAATCTGGTAAGAACTGCAAGTAAATTTAATTAACTCATAATGCTGAACAGTTAGCATTTTCAGCATGTTGAATTAAAAGAATTGAGCTTATCCCTTATTTATTTACTTGCAGATCCTCAAGATTGTCTATTGAAAACCTTTCTACTAAATCTTAGATAAGCCTACCTAACGTACCAAATCAATATATTATAAATAAGGCAACCTTGATCTTAATTTTGAATTTTCCAAGTAATACTAAAGGAGAATCCAAGTTGTAGCCTTATCATTCATTAAGGGCCTTATTATATTTCTCCCCTTATAATATGGTTCTTACCTTAAAAACCTAAATCACAACTCCCATACATAACTTAAAGGTGAGCTAAAACCGAAGGTAATGAAATTTATCAAAGTATTATAAACCTGAATAAAGGAAATTTAAGATTTACCTTGTCTCAGAGATTAAATCAGCCTGAGCTCTCTGAGTGTCAAATTACTATGAAATTTGGTAGACACCTTCTTCACTGATGCCCAAATTTACCCTCAAAATTTTAATTTAATCTGATATCTGTAGAGAAAGTTATGACCTTTCAAAGTTCACTAAATCTTGAGAATTTAGTGAACCGAAAATTTGATACTCTTGAGTTGAGGAACCATTCATCTTTCCATTTAAATCTATCATAGTAGAAAATATATCCATTTTCGTCCATTACCCTGATCTAAAATCTCACAGTTGTGAATATGAGTTTTACCCTCCATCATGGTTTTATATGAACAACAATGCTGAATTTTTCTTTGCCTACATTTTAAATCTTAATAATTTCAGTTTCTTTATTCCTATCTCCAAAAATTTATACTCTCACTGCAAGTCTGGCTTACCCCTTTTCAATCCTCAATTATGCTTCGAATTAAAGCAACCAATTGGGTACTAGCTCCAGTCTTAACCTTCATTTTAGTTGTAAAATTTTATCCTTCACTTTTAATTGGTACTTAACTATTATTACAATAGTCATTTTGACTACTCTAGTCCTCCCAGCAGTGAGTAACCACTCTTAAAGCCTTGTTACTATTCTTGCATACTAATTCCAAGTTATAGTTCCAAAATTTCTCCTCCAAGTTCCAACAATTGGGAGGGTATCATTGAATTCAAAAGAGATTGATTTTACAACATCGGTTGTTACTTTTCCTTTCCTATCATCTACACCTTTATAGTCCAATGGTCGTACATCTATACCTATTCTTGAAGTAAAATTTGCAAAGGAGAGATTAGAAATTATTCCTTTCCTTCATTATTCTAGTGATATTATTATTGAGATAAAAGTTGGAATTGTTATTGTTCTCCAATAAATTTTATTAGCCTTGAATTACTACTCTATCACTAGTAATGGTCTGAAACTTTAAATTTGATCTTCAATCTCTTCCTTGATCATTCAAAGATAATATTCAAATTGTTTAAGTCCAACTACCATGGCCTTACAGATGGTGGGAATTTTTCTCCTCTTAATTTTGAAACTCCAACTTTAGCAATCCAATTGCTCTCTCTATGTTTAGGGTAGTTCATTATACTATGCCAAGTTAATTATTCCATTCTTCGATAATTCTTTCTTTGCTTGGCAAATAATCATATTTTTCTTTGAAGAGTAAGATCTTAAATGGGTATCCTTGAAGAAAAGGTCTACTCCTTCCCAACTATTTTATAACTATTGTTAGAGAGTCAATTGCAGATTCCTCAAAATGATATACTATAACTTTTTGAAGATTGTCTCTTTTCTTTCTAAGCGGATAAATTTATTTTGTTGGATGCTTAAGTTAATTATCCCAGCTTTGGACTTTCCTACTGTCTCTGCTATTCCTTTTGGATAGTGGTTCCAATGCAATTATTGGAATTATCTGAAGACCTTTGTTTGACCAATTTGTATTCTTTATTACTGTTGTGTGATATTCCTAAGATCTATGTTCTTAATTGGTTCTACTACTCGTATTCTGATTGATATCGGATCACAGAGGTCTTATGGGAACACGACATTTCTAAGGGGGTTGATCGACCCTTAGAGATGCTAGGATATAAGACTTGATGTGATTTTGAGTATTAGTTAGTTAACCGAGTATCGAGCCATGGTGAATTGTCTCAAAATGACGATGACTTTTTCTTCTCTGGACCAGTATACTCCATGGTTCTTTCTAAAGTGGTCTAAATAAGACTGAAGATCTTAGGACATATAAAATAATTATGCAGATAATCGGCGGAGGCCGTTTAAAATTTGTGGTTGGGGTATAGTGTTCCTAAAGGTGTATCCTGCAGAAGGACCTCTTCAGGTTCACCTGAAAGGAAGGTTGCAACTAAGGTAGATTGGACAGTTTGAGATTCTAGAAAGGAAGTTGGGCTAGTGGCTTAAAGTTTACAGTCCACCGGTAGACTTAGACAAAATCCATAACGTGCTCCATGTATAGATACTTAAGGAGTGTATGCTAGACGCATCACATGTTCTAACTGCTCCTCTGGTTGCTCTGCGAGATAATTTGAGTGTGAAACTCTCTTATTTTTGCTTGGTATTCTGCTTGATAAAATGTTTGAAAATTGTTTGAATAATTTTTTTAGATTCTTTTTGTGTCTTAGGAGGCATAGGAAGTCTAAAAAAATTTAAGAGTTAGGTTAGTATTTTTGGAAGACCAAAAATATTAAGGGGAAGAGAAATTGGAAACTCTGTTTCTACATTAAATCTTCATCAAATATATATTCAAAATTAAAACATGTAATATTTATTATCCAAAATTCGTGGCTTGCAAGAGGAGGAGACTTATTTGTTTATTTTTCCTATTTTAGTGACACAAAATATAGAAAAACGTCCATTATTGTGTCTATATATTTGGTGGAGCATGCCCTAATGAGGGGACTTTGATTTTTGTTTTAGCCACCGCTATTGTAAGGCTTTTGCTGCAAACTTGAAGTTCAATTTCTTTGAGGGATCCTTCCGCTGTTGCTCTTTCAATTCTCGTGAATTGTTCATGCCGTTCTTCGTAAATAGGTCAGTCATACTTGACACAGTTGATAACCAACTGAGGAGTGGTTTAGCAATTGTGAGATTGCTGGCCGCATTCTTAGATCGTGGATAGCCTCCCCATCATGAAAGTCACAACTCACCACCTTAAAGATTTCTCCTACGACATCCGAGAATTTTCCAACAAAATCTAATTAAGATTTTCCCTAGCTGGAATAAATCATACTATGATGAGCCTACGCACCTGATTTGACAGTTTACTTTTCGGAACAAAGTCACGTAAAATAAATCACTCCGACGAACCACTCGAATCGCGTACCAACAATAGTCCTAAATAACACAATTATTTAAAATGAAATTTAATTTAATTTTCCCTAAAATAAATAAAATAGAAATTTATTAATTCCAACTTATACAATTATTCTAGTTAATTATCACTTGATAAGCCTATGTTTACCCATTAGGCCAATGTCCATATTTTTGGCCCAAATAAATTATCAATAAATTAATTAAAGTAATTACTACATTTAATTAACTCAACCTAAGCACACAGTTTGATAATTAATTCTATTAATTAAATCTTAATTAATCAAATTTTAATTTATTATTTAAACTAATTATCATGTTAATTTAATTTAATTAAGCTTAAATAAATTTTATCAAATTTATACACATTTAAACCCAACACATGATCTAGCCCAAGTCATCCTAGAGCCCAATTAAAAATCTATCAGCAATTTATAAAATTATTAAATCTTAATTAACTTAATTAAGTATATAAATTAGGTTTTCTCACTTTAATAATCATCTAATCTAATTTAGCCCAATTTGATTCAAGTCAAAATTTGGTCAAAATTGACCTAGTAAACTAAAATTAATCATGTTGACCATTAAGAGAATTTTGTTTTATCATTACCCAACCCAATTCAAGTTGTCCGCCCAATCTAGTCGGCCCAAATTTTGAGCTCATGAGACCCAAATAAAATTATGGGTCAATGTTGACTCGGTCAACGTTGACCGTGAGTCAACGTTGACCCGATCCACCACCTTATAAATTATTCAGTTTAACACTAATTTACACCCATTTAAATTCATGGGTCAAAATTGGTCAATTTGACCGTAGTCAACTTAGGCTGACTATGTTGACCCACTAATTGATTAAATTAACTCATATTTGACCCCAATTCGAAATGGGTCGGATTGGGTTCGACCCAAATCCAAGCTGGATCGGTGCGATCCCGTCCAATCCTAACAAATTCCAATTTGAGTTACTTTCCAGTTCGAATTTAATCCATTGAGCCCAAACCCCCCCCTTTTTTTTGTTAGCCACGTTGTTTAATTAGTCACTAATTAAATACTAATAAATCCTTAATGCACTAATTAAATATGATTAAATTAACATAATCACAATATACAGTTAATTAATGCTAATCATGCTTAACTACACTAATCATACTTAGTTATCATTAAACACGATTAAGAGGAAAGGGGAGATACCTTCCCTCGCCGGAATCCCTCGCCGGAACCCTCGAAACCTCACCATCAACAACACGCAGGCGAAGACGGTGGCGATCCCACGCGCGTGGATGGAGGGAGTGCTCTGTCGAACTCGCGGACGTCGGGTGAGAACAGATCTCGCGGCAGTGATGAAGCGAACGAGCAAATCCGACTGTTGCCAACTCGCAGAAAAAGCGCTTGGCTGCATCCACTCCTCAACTCCTACAGTGGTTGGATTTGAGGGAGCCGCTCCTTCGCAAGCTCGCTAGGAGACGAGACCCCCCCCCTCGATCCCTTGCGGGTGAAGCGGTGGACTAAACCTCGACGAAGCGGAGGCGGACGCAGAGGAACCGCTCGCTGGTATGGCTTGCTTTGCATCAGAAATTAATGACTACAGATAAACTACTCAAGTGGGGCATGCAAATAGATGGAGGATGTCAGCTATGTTTAACTGTAATAGAAATCTTAGAGCATTTGCTGAATGAATGTAAATATTGCAAGACTATATGGAATGATTTGTTGAAATAGGATGAAGAAGTCTTAAGACAAACTACAAAGAAAATCACAATTAATACAACTAGTAAAATAGCTAAAAGGAGAACATTGAACGGATAACTTATGCAGGTGGTGATAGCAGAGTTTGTATATCACATTTGGGAAGAGAGAAATTGGAGATTATTTAAGCAATAAGTAAGAGACGAAGTGGTCCTTCTTCGGAATATCAAGATAATAATTTTTACTAGGCTGGATAAAGATAAAATAAGAGAGTTTGTTGTCTCATGTTTTGCTTAGAATACTACTACTCTTTGAAATATTTATTTTAAATATATTTGCTCCTTTATGACTTGTAGTACATGATATTGTAGTGATGCTCAAATACCCTTCTTTGAAGGTGAGTTGAGATTACTATTGATGCTATCAAATGAGTTATAAAGAGAAAAATTTATGTACCATAATGTAACTATACTGAAATAATTTATTTGCCAAAAAAAAAGCAGACATACAACTTATCGGTCTGTATAATAAATAACAATCGACCCTTAGGACTCAGCATTGTAGTAGGTCATAAATTGAAATCATAAACCCTCACCTGAGTCTCAAAGTAAATTTTTAGCAAGAATCACAACTTGGCCATGATTCTTAAAAAGCAAGCAAGCAATCAAGCAAAGAAACGCCTTCCTTCTTCAACACAAATTACAGCTTGGTCGAGATTTGTCAAGCAATATTACAGTAACTCAACTCTTCTAAAATAAAAATAAATACAGCCAAAGAAAACATAAATAATACAAGCCAACAGAATTTTCTATTTGCCCTTCCTACTCACAAACTCACATAATTTCTTTTAATTCCTTTTTTAATCAACCAATTAATTATCAAATTTAAATAATCAAAGAACAATCACAATTAAAAATCAAATCAACCCTACTCATCAAAACCTAGTTACACATATAAAATATATAGCATTTAAACCCAATAATTTATTCTAAATTAAAATAAATCCAACAACCTAAATGTCAACACCTAAATATAATTTCTTTACCAATACATCAATAACATTATAAATTAAATATTTATTTTTAACAAATAAATTATACTAAAAATCCCAATAACCTTTACTACCTTAATTAACCTAAAAATAATAATTTAATAATTCTGTAAAAAAATCTGGTTACACCAAATTAATATGTAAATCCCAAATTAGCCAAATTCACTAAATAGAAAAATCTAACTAGCTTAATTACCTAAATTTATAACAACACAAATTTAATAATTGTGTAAAAATTACCGTTAAATTATTTTAATTTTGTTTGATGTAATTTAAACATAGTAACCTCTATTATAATATTTCTTCATGTAACATACAAACAATCCATTTATGATTCTATTCAAACATTAAGACCAAGGAATAGAATCTATTTAGTCTAAGTAATAAATTATAATGAAAAAAAAAGAGTAAATACTTTTTATTAATAAATAAAAAGAGATTATTTGTGGTGGTGCCAAGACCACCTGTTCCTCTTGAAAATTGCTATGAATTTTTTTTTCTTTCTCACCTAAAGAAGGAATACCCCTTTAAAAAGATAAGATTATAATATATATACATAAGATTATTGTTAGTGGTGCTAGAACCACAACCAACATTGTAGTACAAATAGCAGGGGTAAGTGGAGTGTAGAAGGGAAAGAAAAATTGCCTGAATGTACTGAGAATAGCGTTCTATATATCCATTTATTCTTGATCTTTTGTAATCCAATCAACATATGATTTGCTATTAAAAGCCTTTTGGAGTGAGTGAAAATCATCGATAGCACCTTAAGATGCATGTTATAATGAATGAGTGACCTACACAATCTCATCAAGTGAGAGAGTCTTGTCAAGTATGATTTTAAAATTCATTGTTATTGAAGTATAGTTATTGAGTCTCCTCTAGATCGAAACTAGGTGCATTATTGAATATACTAAAATATTGTTGGTATGATCATTGATCTTAGTAATGTCAAGAAATTCTCAATTTAATGATGGAGTTAGGCATCCTATCCTTTCCGAATCATGCAAATCAAATCGATCGAGAGTTATGCAGAGTAAATTTATATGCCGAGTGATCCATGCTACCTTAGATGTTTTGTCGATTGAATTTTTTTGAGGGAGAAAATATCATTGAAATTATGTTGGGATCTATGTGATTTTTAGATTCGTGACAAAATAGGTGCAAGTTTCTTTAATAGGTGCCTTTGGATTCGTTCTCTTATAAAATTACTTTATAACTTCTGTAATACAAGGTGTATACCCCTCTGATTGGAGCAATTGTATTCTATAGGAGAGGTTGGGGATTCAATACTAACCATGTTCTAAAAGAAGCTTGCGTGATTTTTTGAGTTGTGCATAAATGGATACATATCCAATCAAGTCTCATGAAGTTAGAGTATTGTCAGATGTGCTTTAGCATTTTATGGTTAATTGTATATAGCAAGTTTTGCAAAATCATATCGATGAAGATACGATGTGAAAATAAAATAACTTAGAAAAAACTCATATGCTATTGTAGAGAGCGTCTGAAGAGCGTCCTTCATTGTCAATAGGAGCACAAATATTTACCAACATCTAAGTATAGCAAACCACTAGGTCCATATAACCAACACAACAAACAATGCTAACTTCTCTCTCTTTCTTTTGCCCTTTCTACACTATATATATCTGTATATATACATAAAGATATCATCCTTTACCTCCCCTATCCACAAACCCTTGATAATATTAGCTTCATCTATAGCACCATCAAAGCATAACTTACTCTCTCTCAATATCAAAAAGTAGTGCCAAGCCCACAGATATCGTGACCTTTACATCTCATCCCCTATCGATGACCTGCTCTTACAACTATTGCTCTCAACAGTTCAATACAAAAGAGGATCTTGCTGGTCACCAGAATGTTCACGCAAACGAGCGCATCATCACTACTCTATTACATTCATCGCCCATGGGCCAATGGAAGCTGTTGCCTCTGTGCCCCATTCCTCGGTAATGTCCTTTCCTTGTGACCACTGTTCTTGACAATTTGAATCATTGCAGGGCGTCAATAATCATATGAGGGTACATAAGGAGCTTATTGTAGCTTCCATATCAACATCAGCTGGACAAGGACCAAAGGAGGTTGTTGTCTCTAGATACCATTCCTCGGTAATGCCCTTCACCTGTGGCTTCTGTGCTAGACAATTTGAAACATTGTAGGGTGTCAGAAGTCATGAGACCAAGGTACACCAGAAGCCCAATGCAACTTCCACATCAGCACCAGCTAAGCGTAGAACCATGGAGACTGTCACCTCTACTCCCTCTCAAATTCAAGAGGGCTCTGTTGATACTAACTCTAATGACATCGATCTTGATCTCCACCAATAGATGGAGAAGAGAAGATTATCCCTTGGACATACCTCCTCCCCTTTCAAATTCTCTTGAACTAGGACAATAAATGCTTGACATATATATATATTTATAAATACTATAAATTAGCAACGCTTAGTGCTGTTCCTCTTTATCCCTCCCCCGTTGATAAAATAATGAAGTTTGAAATAAATAAATTATGTTAAAAATATGATTTATAATTTTCTTAATATTTTCTTTTCTATAGTTATTTCTTATTTTATTAAAATAATTTTTTAGTCCATCGGTGATGATAAAAGAGAGTGAATATTTTTTATTAAGAAATAAAAGGTTGGTACCATGACCATCAGTTCCTCTTAAAAATTAAAAATTTCTTTTTCTTTCTCTTGGATAGATAAGGGATGTCACACCCCAATCCTCTCCTTTGGGTACATGGCAACTGCTGTACATCACACATTATACAAGGCTAGAAGCATCAAACCATACAACTACAATTTATCATTTAGAAGAGCGAAAATATCAACAAATAATATTTAAATCCACTACTACAAAATCATAATCTCTAGCTATCTAGATTGCCAAAGTAGTTCTGCTCTACATAACTAAGTTCTTCCTCATCTCCCATCCTCCTAACCAAACCTATAACATGCGCAATAGGGGAAAACGTGCACATCTAAGTTGCAAGACTCAGTGAGGCTATAGAGAGAGCATCCTAAAAATGGGTATAAGGTATTTTACAAACTAACAAGATGACATATCCACTAAATGACAGATAAAATCAATATATCAACAAGCAAGTGTAACATATCACATGAAGCATATACTATCATTACTAATCAATAAAGTATAGAAAATATGAACATAATAACAAAACTAAAATCTAAAATATCATGGTGTCCTCAAAACTATTTTATCATATTTACCAATACTACTCCTAGGGCAGCCAGCCTATGTTCAAAGCAAATCCCTCGTCAGATATTTTTCTGAACTCGTCAGTGTCAACTCTACGTCTCTGTCCTATATACTTGTACACTGACGTTGACAGAAGGAGCTGGTAATCGCAGCACCCCTTCTATACATCATAAGTATCATACAGTACTGCAATTCTGCCCCATGATAGGGTCACCACACTAAATCATAAACCATACTACCTTTAGCCTGACCTGCTGAGATATCCTGCATATAATACCAATGAACCTAGACTGCTCAAGGACTCACATCATGAGCATGTCAGTGTCTTCAAGTACCCTAGGCTTGTAACGCATTAAACGGTACTGTTCCTAGCACACCATCTACATTGGAGTAACACAAATAAGTTAAGTTCTGCACTAAAGTGAGATCCTGGTTACACCAAAGCATCTGTTGCTACGTCAACCGAACTTGCACCTCTATCTTAGCTAGCACATGGCTTCTCACCACATATTAGCACATAGCAGCCTAAGAACCAAATATCATCTCCTAGGTTATTAGTTGTCCAAAGTCCTTAGTCATATGTCACTTACAACCACTCTAGGTGTTAGCATAACATGAACCTAAAGTGTCTCTTGATCAAGTCTCAAGTCATCATGTTCTATATTTTTGCTAAGTGTCTCTACATCTCTAGCTTAACATGAACATACCAACAATAACATAACATGAGCATAACCATAGACAACATTGCATATCATAGAGTCATATATCCTGACATAGCATATCATCATATCCTACATCACGATCACATGCTAATTAAATATGTAACAAAGCAAACATACAAGAGTAGATATTACATGTACCAAAATGTAACAAAAATGCAAGAGAAATATGTAACAAAATCACATCAAAATCATATACGTGTGCAAGAGAAATATGCCTTAATAGAATTAGAGAAATGGGATAAGGTAGAGGAAAGTAGATTGAAGCACAAGTCTAGAACTTATTGGATTGCTTTAGGTGATTCAAACTCTAAATTCTTTTTTACCTATACAAAAGCAAGGAACAATGCTAAAACTCTCAAACCATTCAAGTATCTAGGAGTACCTTTGGCTCCTAAGAAACTAAAAATTACAGAATGTAAAGTATTGCTTGACAAAATGATGGTTAGACTTAAAAGTTGGACTACCAAATTGCTAACATATGCAGGAATAGTTCAACTTATAAAGTGTGTGTTATTTGGAGTGCAAAGTTATTGGCCACAACTATTCATATTGCCCAAACAAATAATCAAAATGATGGATACAGTTTGTAGGACATTCTTATGAACAAAATCAGTTGAGACTAGTAGGAAGGCGTTGGTAGCTTGGAATAAAGTCTGCACACCAAAGTCAGCCAGAGGACTTAACTTACTAATACTAAACTTGTGGAACAAGGCAGCCATCTTCAAGCTCTTTTGGGATATGCAGATGAAGAAAGATAAATTATGGATCAAATGGGTATACACTTATTATATAAAAAATAAAAATATTCATACAATGACTCTACCCAAACAAACAAGCTGGATGTTGAAGAAAGCGATGATGAGTAGAGAGGTATTACAATACCACCCTAGACTGACAATAATATTGACTATAAAAAATACAATTGGTATAATTTACAATATATTGGTGGGTACATTACCAAAGAAAAATTGGATAAGTTCGATTCGTGATTCTACAGCTAGGCTTAGAGCTATCTTCATTTTATGGCTTGCTTTACATCAGAAATTAATGACTGCAGATAAACTACTCAAGCGGGGCATGCAAATAGAAGGAGGATATCAGCTATGTTTAATTGCAATAGAAATCTTATAGCATTTGCTGAATGAATGTAAATATAGAGAGACTATATGGAATGATTTGTTGAAATGGGATGAAGAAGTTTTAATACAAATTACAAAGAAAACCACAATTAATACAACTGCTAGAATAGCTAAAAGGAGAATATTGAAAGGATAACTTATACAGGTGGTGATAGCAGAGTTTGTATATCACATTTGGGAAGAGAGAAACATGAGATTATTTAAACAATAAGTAAGAGAAGAAGTGGTCCTTCTTCGGCATATCAAGACAATAATTTTTACTAGGCCGGATAAAGATAAAATAAGAGAGTTTGTTGTCTCATGTTTAGCTTAGAATACTACTACACTTTGAAATATTTATTTTTAATGTATTTGCTCCTTTATGACTTGTAACACATGATATTGTAGTGATCCTTAAATACCCTTCTTAGAAAGTGAGTTGAGATTACTATTAATGCTATCAAATAAGTTATAAAGAGCAAAATTCATGTACCATGATGTAACTATACTGAAATATCCTATTGGTAAATGATAATTTAATCTATTTGCCAAAAAAAATAAAGAAGACATACAACTTATCAGTTGTATAATAAATAACAATCGACCCTTAGGACTCAGCATTGTAGTAGGTCATAAATTGAAACCATGAACCCTCACCTGAGTCTAAAAGCAAATTTTTAGCAAGAATCACAGCTTGGCCATGATTCTTAAAAAGCAAGCAAGCAAGCAATCAAGCAAAGAAACGCCTTCCTTCTTCAACACAAATCACAGCTTGGTCGCAATTTGTCAAGCAATAGCACAACAACTCAACTCTTCTAAAATAAAAATAGATACAGCCAAAGAAAACATAAATAATACAAGCCAACAAAATTTTCTATTTGTCTCATACACTCACATAATTTCTTTTAATTCTTTTTTTAATCAACCAATTAATTATCAAATTTAAATAATCACAGAACAATCACAATTGAACATCAAATCAACCCTACTCATCAAAACCTACTCACACATATAAAATATATAGCATTTAAACCCGACAATTTATTCTAAATTAAAATAAATCCAGCAACCAAAATGTTAACACCTAAATATAATTTTTTTACCAATACATCAATAAGATTATAAATTAAATATTTATTTTTAACAACTAAATTATACTAAAAATCCCAATAACCTATACCATCTTAATTAACCTAAAAATAATAATTTCATTATTCTGTAAAAAATTTAGTTACACCAAATTAATATGTAAATCCCAAAATAGCCAAATTTCCTAAATAGAAAAATCTAACTAGCTTAACTACCTAAATTTATAACAACACAAATTTAATAATTGTGTAAAAATTATAGTTAAATTATTTTAATTTTGTTTGATGTAATTTAAACACAGTAACCTCTATTAAAATATTCCTTCATGTAACATACAAACAATCCATTTGTGATTCTATTCAAACATTAAGACCAAGGAATTGAATCTATTTAGTCTAAGTAATAAATTATAATGAAAAAAAAGAGTAAATGCTTTTTTTCTTCTTCTTTTTTTTGCAAATAAATTAAATTATCATTTACCAATAGGATATTACATTATTTCAGTATAGTTACATCATCTTACATAAATTTTACTCCTTATAACTTGTTTGATAGCATCAATAGTAATGTCAACTCACCTTCTAGGAAGAGTATTTGAGCATCACTACAATATCATGTGCTACAAGTTATAAAGGAGCAAATATAATAAAAATAAATATCTCAAAGAGCACTAGTATTCTAAGCTAAGCATAAGACAACAAACTCTCCTTTTTTTTTTATCCAGCCTAGTGAAAATTACTGTCTTGATATGTCGAAGAAGGACCACTTCATCTCTTACTTGTTGCTTAAATAATCTCCAGTTTCTTTCTTCCCAAATGTGATATACAAACTCTGCTATCACCACCTGTATAAGTTGTCCTTTCAATGTTATCCTTTTAGTTATTCTAGCAGCTATATTAATTGTGGTTTCCCATGTAGTTTGTCTTAAAACTTCTTCATTCCATTTCAACAAATCACTCCATATAGTATTGCTATATTTACATTCATTTAGCAAATGTTCTAAGGTTTCTATTGCAGTTAGACATAGTTGACATCCTCCTTCTATGTGCATGCCCCGCTTGAGTAGTTTATCCGCAGTCATTAATTTCTGATGCAAAGCAAGCCAAAGAATGAAGGTAGCTCTAGGTCTAGCTGTAGAATCACATATCAAACTTGTCCAATTTTTCTTTGGCAATGTACCCATCAATATATTGTAAATTGCACTGATTGTGATTTTTCTAGTTAGTATTATTGCCAGTCGGGGATAGTATTATAATACCTCTCTACTCATCATCACTTTCTTCAACATCCAGCTTGTTTGTTTGGGTAGAGTCATAGTATGAATATTTTTATTTTTTATATAATAAGTGTGTACTCATTTGATCCATAATTTATCTTTCTTCATCTGCATATCCCAAAAGAGCTTGAAGATGGCTACCTTATTCCATAAGTCTAGTCTTAGTAAGTTAAGTCCTCCGGCTGACTTTGGTGTGCACACTTTATTCCAAGCTACCAAAGCCTTCCTACTAGTCTCAACTGATCCTGTCCATAAGAATGTCCTGCAAACTGCATCCATCATTTTGATTATTTTTTTGGGCAATATGAATAATTGTGACCAATAGCTTTGCACTCCAAATAATACTGATTTTATAAGTTGAACTCTTCCTGCATATGTTAGCAACTTGGCAGTCCAACTTTTAAGTCTAACCATCATTTTGTCAAACAGTACTTTACATTCTGTAATTTTTAGTTTCTTAGGAGCCAAAGGTACTCCTAGATACTTGAATGGTAAAGAGCCCTCTCTATAGTCAAGTATATGTAATATTCTGTCTTTTGTTTCAGCTGGTACTCCTCCAAAGTAAATACTACTCTTAAGTGCATTAGCTTTCAAACCTGATACCTTTGAGAATTTAAGAAATACCTCATGTAGGAGCTTGATAGATTTCTCATCTCCCCTAGAAAACATAAGTAAATCATCTGCAAAACAAAGGTGAGTAATAGATAATTTTGCACATTTGGGATGATATTTAAATTTTTTCTTATTTTCTAGCTCCCTCATACATCTACTTAAGTATTCCATCACAAGGACAAAGATATAAGGTGATAGAGGGTCGCCTTGTCTTAATCCTCTTTTTGCTTGAAAATGTACCTTTTTCTTACCATTTATTAGAATGGTATAATGTACTGATTTGATGCAAGCCATCACCCATTGAATGAATCTAGGAGGAAACCCCAATCCTATGAGCATTTGTTCCACACATATCCATTCTACTGAATCATAAGCCTTTTGTAGATCTACCTTGATCATGCATCTAGGGGATATTATTTTCCTGGTATATCCTTTAATGAGTTCATGACTTAATATGATATTATCTACAATCACTCTTCCTGGTACAAAGGCTGACTGAGCTTCACTAACTAGTTTACCAATCACTCCTTTAAGTCTATTCACCAAGATCTTAGAAATAATCTTGTATAAAATTATACAACAAGCAATTGGTCTTAGGTCCTTAACAGTTTCTGGATTTGGTACCTTGGGTATAAGTGTAACTGGAGTAAAGTTTATAGCTTTCAATATTTTTCCTATCATGAAGAACTATTGTATTGCTATACATATATCATGCTTTAGAACAAGCCATGCTTTTTAAAAAAATAATGCACCAAATCCATCAATTTCCGGAGCCTTATCATCATTTATGTCAAATAAAGCCTGATTGATCTCTACTTCTGAGACAGCTGCACATAGACCTGAGAATTGATGGTGCTGAACTAGTTTACCAAGTCTAACTGTCATTTTATCCACCATAGGAAGTTCATATTTTGCATTTCCCATTAAACCTTTATAAAAGTCAACTATTTCTGCACTGATCTTATCATGAGTAGTTAGTCTTTTCCCATCTCTACTATATAGGATATTAAGAGTTTTGACATCATTCCTTGTTTTTGCATAGGCAAAAAAGAATTTAGAGTTTGAATCACCTAAAGTAATCCAATAAGCTCTAGACTTTTGCCTCAATATATTTTCCTCTACTCTATTTCATTTCTCTAATTCCATTAAGGCATATTTCTCTTGCACATGCAGATTAGCTAGTAAAGGAGTGTCTTGCAATTGTCTTTGGATACTTTCCAAATTACTTCTAGCTTTGTCTGCCTTAAGTTTTGCTTGACTAAATTTTTCTTCAATAGTTCTTTCATTGCACCTTTCATGAGTTTAAGTCTTTGCCATACTTTGTACATCTCAAAGCCCTCAATTTCTGTACTCCAAATAGCTGCAACAGTAGGGAGAAATTTAATGTGATTAGCTATTATATTTAAAAATCTGAAATTTGGTATGCCTCTATTAGTAGTAGTACCAACATCAAGTTTTAATGGAGAATGATCTGAGATTATTGCTTCTCCTATCTCTACCACCACTGCTCCATTATTTTCCATCCTATCTTTATTCCCAAATACTCTGTCTATCTTACTCCATATCCTATCACTTCCTTCTTGTTTGTTGCTCCATGTGTAATATCATCCAATAGTTGTTAGCTCAGTAAGCTGGAGGTTCTCTATAGTAGAATTAAAATCTCTTGTTTCATGTTCAGTGATAGGATTACCTTGCAATCTGTCATCTATAGATAACACTGCATTAAAGTCTCCCATAATAAGCCATAATTTATGAATTTGAGCAGCTATATTCTTTAGGCCCTTCACTATTTCTCCGCGATTGGCCAGCTCATTCTTTGTCGTAGATTCAATGGTTTAGAAGAAGCATTTTTTTCTCGTAATTTCGGGGACTTAAGCACTTGTCCGGGCTCAACTTCATAGGGGGGAGGCGGCAAGGCGGGACTATGAAAAGGGATGTAGTGGCTTGAAAGTGGTCTTTGGTTTCTTGACTTTAGGCTTCTTTATTAGCTGAATTTCATGGGCACAAGAACTTGACTTGGGGGGAGTCTGAGGGCTTTACTATGAGCCCGACTATAGAACGGTCCCCTTCCGACTATTCTAAAGGGAGAAGAAGAAGAATCTTTTCTCAGCTCAATAATGTTAAATCCATACACAAGTGTAAGATTGTAGTGTATATTAGAGCATCTATCAATTACTAGACAATGGATAAATTGAGCATCGACAATAAGTACAATTACATCTAGTAAATCTGTATCTCATAATAACCAAATTCTGCCATTTGCAGCTGTTGTATAATTAGCTGCATATTTAAAATTTGCTGCTATTCGTTTCACCACTTTATCAGCCTTATCCTCTTTAACTCTTGTTTCTATCAAACCAGCCAAATTTATTCTATTTTTTTTGAGATATAGGCAAACCTCTTTTTGTTTATGAGGTTTATTTATACCTCGCACATTCCAACTAAGCCATATCATGTTGATGTCTTCCCCTTATCAGGGGGCTTAGTTATTTCCTGCTCCAATTCTATAATAGGCTCAAGCATTAAAGTTTCATCAGAGTTAAGTTTTTGAGCATTATACAATTTTTCTTCCACAGATGTTGAACTCCTTTCAATAGTTAGCACATGTTGTGAAGGTTGGATATTGTGTTGTTCTGCATCATTTTGTATAACCTTTTTCTTTTGCTTTTCATTAGTTGTATCCTCTATTTTTTCAGTAATCTCCATATGTTGATTATTTTCTTTTTTCTCTCCCTTTGTAGGTAGCCATTCCTGCCTTATAATTTTTTTAGTTCTTTTTTCCTTCTCATTTCCTGTTGTAGGTCGGTTGGAGGCTTTGTCTGGTTGGCTTGGCATATGTGACCCACTTTATTACAAATATTTTTATGAATCCAATCATATTCCACTGTTTACTCAATAGTTCTACCTTGTTTGTCCCCAATAAGAATGCTGTGAGGTAATGGTTGTGTCACATTCATTTCAATCAGAACTCTTGCATAAGATATTCTCATTTGTTTTGTTGTGCACTCATCTGCAATCATAGGAACACCAAGAGAACTTGCTATTCTGCTTAATGAGTTTTCCCCCCAATAGCATAAAGGTAATATAGGTAGCCTAACCCAGATAGGAATGTCCCTTAAAAATTCTTCCTTGAATTCAAAATTCATAGTCCAAGGTTTAAGCATGATAAGATTATTTTTGATACTATATGGTCCTGAAGATAGAATTCTGTCTCTTTCCTGTATTGAGCTAAATTTGACTATAAAATATCCATCATCATGTAGAAATAATTTCGGATTTTCTTTGGTACTCCAATATTTTTTCATGTATCCTTCCATGTACTTAAATCCAGGATTGGTACCAACGATATAAGCAATTAAAGCACATTTCCATTCATCATTCATTTTATCTACTTCTTCTTTTTCTAATTCAACAAATGGTTTGCCATCTCTATTATTTGGAGAAAAGTAGCTAAGTGACATATCATTCTCTATCAATCTATTGCCCGAGAAGAGTCTAGCCCATGATTGTTCATTTTGTATCTCTGCTGGATATTCCTTCCTATTAATATTTGATGGCTCAGTAATTGAAGCATTGCCCACATCTAATTTATGAGCAGTTTCATTTGGAGAGTCCGTTGTTGACAAATGAGTTACTATTCTATTGGTAATAGGAATAACAGGAGCATCTATATTCGTAGAGATGATATTGTTGTTGTTCTCTATGCTATCATCAACGGAATTTTCAATGGAATTTTCAAGGGTTACCTTGCGTGGCCTCCCACAAGGTCGTTCTTGTCCCTTGCTCCCTTGTCCTTGTCCTTGTCCTTTGCTCTGTCCTCCAGCCATTTGTGAGATCTTCGCTGCAATAATATTGCTTGATTCAATTTCCTAAGCGAAGGAAACCCTAGGTTGGAGGAGGAAGAAAGGAGTCGCCATTATTATTACTTACGTACTAATAGTTTGTTATTAAATGAGTAAATGCTTTTTATTAATAAATAAAAAGAGTTTATTTGTGGTGGTGCCACGACCACCTGTTCCTCTTGAAAATTGCTATGAATTTTTTTTTCTTTCTCGCCAAAAGAAGGAATACCCCTTTAAAAAGATAAGATTATAATATTTATGCATAAGATTGTTGTTAGTGGTGCTAGAACCACAACCAACATTGTAGTACAAATAGCAGAGGTAAGTGGAGTGTAGAAGGGAAAGGAAAATTGGCTGAATGTACTGAGAATAGCGTTCTATATATCCATATATTCATGGTCTTTTGTAATCGAATCAACATATGATTTGCCATTAAAAGTCTTTGGAGTGAGTGAAAATCGTCGATAGCACCTTAAGATGCATGTTGTAATGAATGTGTGAACTATACATTCTCATCAAGTGAGAGAGTCTTATCAAGTATGATTTTAAGATTCATTGTTATTGAAGTATAGTTATTGAGTCTCCTCTAGATTGAAACCAGGTGCATTATTGAATGTACTAAAATATTGTTGGTATGATCATTGATCTCAGTAATGTCAAGAAATTCTCAATTTAATGATGGAGTTAGTCATCCTATCCTTTCTGAATCATGTAAATCAAATCGATCGAGAGTTATGCAGAGTAAATTTATATGCCGAGTGATCCATGCTACCTCAGATGTTTTGTCGATTGAATTTTTTTGAGGGAGAAAATGTCATTGAAATTATGTTGGGACCTATGTGATTTTTAGATTCGTGACAAAATAGGTGCAAGTTTCTTTAATAGGTGTCTTTGGATTCGTTCTCTTATGAAAATTACTTTATAACTTCTGTAATACAAGGTGTATACCCCTCTGATTGGAGCAATTATATTCTCTAGGAGAGGTTGGGGATTCAGTACTCACCAAGTTCTAAAAGAAGCTTGCGTGATTTTTTGAGTTGTGCATAAATGGATACATATCCAATCAAGTCTCCCGAAGTTAGAGTATTGTCAGATGTGCTTCAGCATTCGATGGTTAATTGTATATAGCAAGTTTTGCAAAATCATATGGATGAAGATACGATGTGAAAATAAAATAACTTAGAAAAAACTCATATGCTATTGTAGAGAGCGTCGGAAGAGCGTCCATAATTGTCAATAGGAGCACAAATATTTACCAACATCTAAGTATAGCAAACCACCAGGTCCACATAACCAACACAACAAATAATGCTAACTTCTCTCTCTTTCTTTTGCATTTTCTACACTATATATATTTGTATATATACATAAAGATATCATCCTCTACCTCCCCTATCCACAAACCCTTGATAATATTAGCTTAATCTATACAACCATCAAAGCATAACTTACTCTCTCTCAATATCAAAAAGTAGTGCCAAGCCCACATATATCGTGGCCTTTACATCTCGTCCCCTATCGATGACATTCTCTTGCGACTATTGCTCTCAACAGTTCAATACAAAAGAGGATCTTGCTGGTCACCAGAATATTCACGCAAACGAGCGTATCATCACTACTGCTATTACATTCATCGCCCATGGGCCAATGGAAGCTGTTGCCTCTGTGCCCCATTCCTCGGTAATGTCCTTTCCATGTGACCACTGTTCTCGACAATTTGAATCATTGCAGGGCGTCAATAATCATATGAGGGTACATAAGGAGCTTATTGCAGCTTCCATATCAACATCAGCTGGACAAGGACCAAAGGAGGTTGTTGTCTCTAGATACCATTCCTCGGTAATGCCCTTCACCTGTGGCTTCTGTGCTAGGCAATTTGAAACATTGCAGGGTGTTAGAAGTCATGAGACCAAGGTACACCGGAAGCCCAATGCAACTTCCACATCAGCACCAGCTAAGCGTAGAACCATGGAGACTATCACCTCTACTCCGTCTCAAATTCAAGAGGGCTCTGTTGATACTAACTCTAATGACATCGATCTTGATCTCCACCTATAGATGGAGAAGAGAAGATTATCCCTTGGACATACATCCTCCCCTTCCTAATTCTCTTGAACTAGGACAATAAAAGCTTGACATATATATATATTTATAAATACTATAAATTAGTAACGCGTAGTGCTGTTCCTCTTTGTCCCTCCCCCGTTGATAAAATAATGATGTTTGAAATTAATAAATTATGTTAAAAATATGATTTATAATTTTTTTAATATTTTCTTTTCTAAATTATTTCTTATTTTATTAAAATAATTTTTTATCCATCGATGATGATAAAAGAGAGTAAATATTTTTTATTAAGAAATAAAAGGTTGGTACCATGACCACCTGTTCCTCTTAAAAATTACAGCGAAAATTTCTTTTTCTTTCTCTTGGAAAGACAAGGGCTGTCATACCCGAATCCTCCTCTTTGCGCACATGGCAACCGCTGTATAAACTGTACTTATACATCACACCTTATACAAGGCTAGAAACATCAAAGCATGCAACTACAATTTATTATTTAGAACAACGAATATATCAACAAATAATATTTAAATCCACTACTACAAAATCATAATCTCTAGCTATCTAAATTGCCAAATTAGTTCTGCTCTGCATAACTAAGTTCTTCCTCATCCCCCATCCTGCTAACCAAACCTGTAACATGCGCAATTTGGGAAAACGTGCACATCTTATTTGCAAGAATCAGTGAGGTTACAGAGAGAGCAGCCTAAAAATGGGTATAAGGTATTATACAAACTAACAAGAAGACATATCCACTAAATCACAGATAAAATCACCATATCAACAAGCATAGTATAACATATCAAATAAAGCATATACTACCATCACTAATCAATAAAGTATAGAAAATATGATCATAATAACAAAACAAAAATCCAAAATATCATAGTGTCCTCAAAACTATTTCATCATATTTACCAATACTACTCTTAGGGCAGCCAGCCTATGTTCAAAATAAATACCTCATCAGGAATTTTTCCGAACCCGTCAGTGTCAACTCTATGTCTTTGTCCTATATACTTGTACACTGACGTTGACAAAAGGAGCTGGTGATCACAGCACCCCTTCTATACATCATAAGTATCATACAGTGCTGCAATTCTACCCCATGATAGGGTCACCACACTAAATCATAAACCACACTACCTTTAGCCTGACCTGCTGAGATATCCTGCATATAATACCAATGAACCTAGACTGCTCAAGGTCTCACATCATGAGCATGTCAGTGTCTTCAAGTACCCTAGGCTTGTAGCGCATTGAACGGTACTGTTCCTAGCACACCATCTACGTTCGAGTAACACAAATAAGTTATGTTCTGCACTAAAGTGAGATTCCGGTTACACCAAAGTATCTGTGGCTATGTCAACCGAACTTGCACCTCTACCTTAGCTAGCATAAAGGGGACTTTGATTTTTTACTTTAACCACTACTTTTATAATGCTTTGCTGCAAACTTGAAGTCCAATTTCTTTAATCACATCTTAAGTGATCCTTCCGCTGTTGCTCTTTCAATTCTCTTGAATTGTTCATGTCGTTCTTCCTGAACAGGTCAGTCGTGTTTGACATGGTTGATAACCAACTGAGGAGTGGTTTAGCGATTACGAGGTTGCTGGTCGCGTTCCTAGATCGTGGTTAGCCTTCCCTTCGTCAAAGTCACAACTCCCCGCCTTAAGGATTTCTCCTACGATGGAAGATCGGGACCAACTTACTTGCAAGCATCTTAAATCGAGGTGTGTGCATATCAGGTGGTATCAGAGCCTTCGTTACCGGTAGGAATTCATCTATCCTTTAGTATATTCTCTTTTATTTTCCCTACATCAAAAAAAAAATCCTCTAGTCCTTTTCTTAAACGTTGTTTTTCCATCTTTTATACTTTCTTTTTTTTTATCTCCTAATTTTCGTTTGTTTGTTTAATTTTTATCATTCTTGCAGCAACAAAAAAATATTGTTCGGCCAAAGATATAGTGTCGGCCGAAATCTTGAAAAAAAAAGGAGAGGTAGAGAAAAAAGAGGAGGAAGTGTTCGACTAAGGAAAAAAAAAAGAGGAAAGGAAAATTCAGCTGAAATCTTGGAAAAAAGAGAGAGAGAGAGAAAAAAAAAAAGAGAGGAGGAAGTGTTGGGCAAGAAAAAAGGAGAAAGAGAAAAAAATAGTGAGAGGAAGGTTCGGCCAAGGAAAAAAATAAAATAAAAAATATTTTATCCAAATTTTAATTATAATTATCCTTGCGCTTATTCTTCCTTTAACACCTTCTACCTTGCTTGATTGAGTTAATTTTTTAATTTCTTAAATTATTGTTTTGTTCTCTTTGCTACAAATATATCGCCACCTAGAGCTCCCTAAAATTAGCCTTGATCACCGTGTTCTAGCACTTTGCAATCGTTTTATTCACTCCCTGTTAAAAGTTATCACGAACCAGCAAACACGCGAGCAATTTTTGAGAAGGGTAAGAGCTTCAGGTGGTAAGGTTTGTGAGGATCGATAATTTATAGTTTGGTGGAATTTCTCTTGTCTATACTAACAATGTCAGGATCGAGAAGTCCTCGTGATGTTTCTTATGACGGGGAAGATGGGTCCCAATCATCGGCGATATCATTGTCTCGACATTCTCAGGTTTTAATGGCTCATGTTACAAACACCTTCGAGCAAATACTATCCGATCAAGTACGTGTGTGCCAGAACGGGTTGGAGAATCCTCTTGGTGAAATTGAAGCACGACTTGAACAAGTGGAGCGAACTCCTCTACGACGACACCCACCACCTCGAGTTCCTCAAGAACGAGTTGAAACTAATAATAATGTTGCTGCTGCTGTCGCTCCATTTGAACCAAGAGGAAATTTGAACACTGCATTTCAAGAGGCTGCCGATGAAGAGTTAAATGATAATTATGTGGCTGATGATGAAGTTTTCTTGGAATTGTATCAGCGCCGCCCCGCACGAGGAGTGGTAGGTGATGGAAGTCCTACACGTCACCGTAATGAAGAGAGAAGAAATGATGTATTGGGTAAAATTAAATTTACTGTTCCTAGTTTTGATGGAAAGTTTAATCCAGAAGCCAATCTTGATTGGGAATTATTAGTTGAGCAAAAGTTCAGCTGTCATCATTACCTAGAATAGTATAGAGTACGTACGGCCACTACTGAATTTATTGGTTATGCTTCTATTTGGTGGAGTCAAATTCGACAAAGAATTGGAGATCCTCATACTTGGGATGATTTGAAGCGCTTGATGAGGTCCAGGTTCGTGCCTTCATATTTTGAGAGAGAATTACTTAATAAATTTCAAGGAAACAAATCTGTGGAAGAATACTATCAAGAGTTGCAGGTGGGAATGTTACGTGCTAATGTGCAATAAGATGATAATGCAAAGTTGACTAGATTCTTAGGAGGATTGAATGGAGAGATACAAGATATACTTGATTTTCAGAACTACAACTCTTTGGATCAACTATTTCATTATGCATGCAAAGCTGAAAGGCTAGTCCAAATGAGAAAGCAGCTATATAAATCTGGTCATAGCTATCCTAGTTCTTCCATGACTTGGAGGGATGCCAATCAGCAACAGAAGAGTGTTGGTCATTTTAGTAGGACTGCTGCCCCAATTGACCAAGGAAATTCAAGAAGCCGCATTACCTCACCATCGTCCAAACCTAGTGATTCAAAAAATACCACAGCTGCCCCTACAAAGAGTTCATCCTCAGTTACTTCTACAGGAAGAATAAGAGAGATTGAGTGCTTCAAATGCAAGGGAAATTATATGCGTGATTGTCTAAATCAGCGTGCCCTTATCATTCGACAAGATGGTGAGTACACATCAGCTAATAAGGTAAAAGACGAAGGTGCATTTGACTACGAGGAGTCTCAGCATGTTTCAGGATCAGAACCAGAAGAAATTACCTTTGATACAAGTCATACAAGCCTCGTTGTTCGTCATGTTCTTAGCTCCCAGATGGAGAAGGCAGAAAACGAGCAGCGCCACAATTTATTCCAGTCGAAATTTGTGATCAAGGAGCACTCTTGCAAGATCATAATTGATGGTGGAAGCTGTAATAATATTGCAAGTTCAGAGATGATTGGGAAGCTTGGCCTAACCACACGATTACACCTGCAGCCATACTACATTCAATGGTTCAATGCTTGTGGAAAGTTGAAGGTAACAATGATGGTACGTGTACATTTTTCTGTTGGTACCTATTTTGACTTTGTGGATTATGATGTGGTGCCAATGCAAGCTTGTACATTACTACTTGGAAGACCATGACAATATGATAAGGATGCTACACATTATGGGCGTTCCAACAATTACTCCTTTATGCACAAAGATAAGAAGGTCGTGTTGGTTCCAATAACATCGGAAGAGCTTCTCAAAGACGATTTAAATAGGGCTGAATGTGAAAGAAAAGAAAAAGAGATGAGTGATATTCACAAAATGGAAAGTGAGAGTCATCAGCCCAAATTGAGAGAAAAGAAAGAAAAATGTGAGAAGAAAAGAGAAATACCGATCAAGGGACAGGTTCTATTAGCCACCAAAAGTGAGATGTGAGAATTAGAAATCAATCCCCAAGAGTGTTTTGTGCTTGATGCAGGAGTTTGCTGATGTATTTCCAGATGAGATACCTGCAGGATTGCCATAATTGCATAAAATTGAGCATCAAATCGATTTGATTCCAAGAGTATCTCTGCCTAACCGTCCCCCATACCGTACCAATCCCGAAGAGACAAAAGAAATTCAGTACCAAGTTCAAGAGCTTCTAGATAAATGATATGTGCGTGAAAGTTTAAGTTCATGTGTTGTTCATGTTTTACTTATGCCAAAGAAAGATGGATCATAGAGGATGTGTATAGATTGTCGAGCTATCAACAATATTACGGTACGTTATCGTCATCCTATTCCTCGATTATATGATATGTTTGATGAATTGTGTGGTTCTACTGTCTTTTCTAAGATTGACTTGCGTAGTGGTTACCATCAAATTAGAATGAAGCTAGATAATGAATGGAAAACTGTTTTTAAGACTAAATTTGGATTATATGAGTGGTTAGTTATGTCATTTGGTCTTACTAATGCACCTAGTACGTTCATGCGCTTAATGAATGAAGTATTGAGAGCTTTTATTAGAAAATTTGTGGTAGTTTACTTTGATGATATATTAATTTATAGCAAGTCTTTGGATGAACATTTAGCACATATGCGCCAAGTTTTGATTGCTTTGAGAGAGGCACGCTTGTTTGCTAACCTCGAGAAGTGCACCTTTTGCACGGATCGAGTCGTGTTTCTTGGTTTTATTGTGACTGCGCAGGGAATTGAAGTAGATGAGGAAAAGGCGAAAGCTATTCGAGTATGGCCAACACTTACAACAGTTACGCAAGTGTGGAGTTTTCAAGGACTCGCAAGCTTTTATTGTCGATTCGTAAAGGATTTTAGCTCACTCGCAGCTCTACTCAATGCATTGACAAAAAAGAACGTTCCTTTCAAGTGGGAAAAGACACAAGAAGATAAAACTTTTACAAAAGATATGTTAACCAATGCACTGCTTTTACAACTTCCTGATTTTAATAAAACTTTTGAGATAGAATATTATGCTAGTTGTATTAGAAGTGGAGGTGTTCTTAGAAGGTGATTTTAATAAAACTTTTAACTTGTAGCACATGATATTATAGTAATGCTCAAATATCCTTCTTAGAAGGTGAGTTGAGATTACTATTAATGCTATCAAATAAGTTATAAAGAGCAAAATTCATTTACTATGATGTAACTATACTGAAACAATGTAATATCCTATTGGTAAATGATAATTTAATCTATTTGCCAAAAAAAATAAAGTAGACATACAACTTATCAGTCTGTATAATAAATAACAATTGACCCTTAGGACTCATGTCACGCTCCAAACCCACCTTTGGGCATGTGGCAACCGCCGTATAAGCTGCACTTCTCCACTACAACTTATACAAGGCTCGATGTATCACAAAGCACAATAAATTATTTTTATTAAACATAGCAGAAACATAACAATGTATATTTTACAGTAATACTTTAAAAATAAAATCTTTATCTAGATTTCTAAAATAACATTCTATTTCGTCATAACTAGGTTCTCCCTAACTCCCCGTATCAATGTCCAACCTGTAACCTACGCAACAGGGGAAAAATGTGCACATCTGAGTCGCGAAACTCAGTGAGGCTACAGAGAGAGCATCCTAAAAATGGGCATAAGGTATTGTACCAAGCCAATAAGAAGAATTATCCATTAAGTCTCATATCAAACAACATGTTCAAAAGTATATCATCATACCAATAGCCCAATGCGGCACAGTCATAAAATGATCAGGATATATAAACAAAACATAAGAATTTAATTATAACAATAACTCCAATTCATAAATGTCATATTTCTTTAACCATCATATCAATCTTTTCCAAACTACACCTAAGACGGCCAGCCTATGTTCAAGGTAAGTCCCTCGTTAGAGATTACCCCAAACCCATTAGTGTCAACTCTAGATCTCTGGCCTATATGCCTGTACACTGACGTTAGCAGAAGGAGCTGGTGATCATGGCACCTATTCTAATATAAACACAAGTACCATTACAGTGCTGTAATTCTGCCCCATGGCAGGATCACCATACCAAATCAAACATCACATCTGCACTCAGCCTGACAAACTGAGGCTAAAAATCTGCATATGCTACTAATGAACTTGGGCTGTTCAGGGACCCACATTCGTTGAGCATGTCAGTTTCCTCAGGTTCCCTAGCTTTGTAGCGCATTGAACGATATTGTTCCTAGCACACCATCCATTATAGAGTAACACAATCACGGGAGCTTTGCACCGAAGTGAGATTTCGATTATCCTAAAGCATCTGCGGCTAGGTCCACCGGACTTGCACCTCTACCTCAGCTAGCATATGGCTCCTCACCGTATATTGGCACAAAGCTAATAAAAACCCTAGCATCATTTCCTAGGTTATTATAACCTTATGATTTCTAAAGTTCTTAGTATTATGTCAACTGAGATCACTTCTAGGTTTTAACCATAGCATGTGTCACGCCCCGACCCTACTGTCGGGCACGTGGCAACTGCCGTATGAACCCAAAGGACCCATACAAGGTATTTAATGATATACATAACAGTTTAGCGGAATATACATTTAAAAACATCTAACTCAACACTACTAACACAGTCCTGATAAACCTACTATAATTCTATGATAACAGTATTGATAAATAAAAGTAAACTCATCGATAGACTCATCTTCATCAACCGTCGTGATCGATCATCTAACACACCTGCACAAATATTGAACGCGGTGTGCTCAGCCTTGCGGCTTAGTGCGAAATTATGACTGGAAATCGTAGATAAGAAATCAAACACTAGGGGGAAGTACTAGGATGCCTTTGGGTTTATTAATTAAGGTTGAGTTGAACCAATTAATTGAGTTGGATCAGGCTTGGTTCGGACATGAGTTTGGGTTAAGTTTATTTTAAGTTGGGTTAAACTGAGTCAAATAGCTGGATGGGTTTGAGCTGGAGTCCAGTTGAGTCGGATTGGGCTGGCTAGATTGAATCACATGAACTGGGCTTGATTTGAGCTGAGCCGAATTAGATTAGATCAATAAAATTAAATTGGACTGGAGATGAGTTGAAACAAAGTGAATTGATTTGAACTTAGATTGGGTCAGACTGAATTGATCTAGACTCTGAGTCTAGACTGACCCCATTTGAATTGATTTAAGCCTCAGTTGAGCCCAATTAGATTAAATTGAATCAGATTTGAACCAAATCAAATTAAATAGAATTCAAGTTGAGCCAGTTTGACTTTTGACCCCCAATTGAGTCAAATTAGTTTGGATTGAGTCAAAATAGATCACATTGGTTGACTAGGACTACAGTTGTCTAATTTTGACTTAATTACATGTATTGAATTTGAGTTCAAATAAAGTCCAAATTGAATAATTTTGATCAGATTGGTTTGGACTCCATGATTGGACTTGGATTAAGTAAATTGGATTAATTATATAATTAAGACCGGGGATGAACCGCATTATCATAAATTAATCTATTTTTATCCTAATTAATTTTAAAAATTCTAAATAAATTTTATTCTCTTAGGAATATTATATGATTATGATCTACACTACTATCCATATCATTTGGATCGATTTTGAAGCCCGACACACGATACAGGTGCGTAAGCTCACTATAGTATGATCTATTCAAGTTAGGGTATATCTTAATTAGATTTTTTGGAAGTTCTTAGATGCTTGCAAATTAAATAACTATTATGCTTATAAAATACCAAAAGACATGCATGCTAGAAAAACATGTTTTACTAGTCGCTCGACATGCATGTATGCTTACTGTTTATTATTTATCCAGCATGCTATGTTACTCTTACCGCATGTTATTATTTATTGATGCTATAATGCAGACTTCACATATAATAATCATGCGGAATAGGGTAAAAATAATATAACTTACAACATAGTATCATGATGTACACCAGACACTCTAGTATAAAGACATAGGTGACATGATACTATCATATCCTATGAGCATTATTGAATTACCACAGGAGGTTATTATGCACCCTGGATAACATCGCGAACCACCAGCGTTCGGTGAGTGATGTTCACCCCTCCTGAGGCTTCTAATAGCTTAGATATTGGGAGTGGGGCTGAGGGATTGGACCAGTTAACTCCTGAGTCAGATCAGACTAGCACATGGAGTGGTTCCAACCCAGGTTCCTATACCCACACGCATGCCGCTTCGGCGACACCGTGATAGTCCTCAGATGGTTAGCGGGGATAATCCTACTCGAGATTTAGCAGATATGAGGTCGAGACACCAAAGCCCATCGTGTGGATGTACATTCAACTCGGCCAACATAGATTGCTTTTGAGTTAGAGGGGTGATTTCCTTACGCCTTGGACAGTAGATCCGTGGACCGCACGACTAGCATCCTCGACGTCCTGCAGACGATCGGATGAGTAGTCCGGATCCTAGGGTTGTTCTTATTTTGGCTAGCCGTGGTCGATGGCTCTGATGTGATGGTGACCCTGTCTACGGATAGAGTGTGGTACTACACTGGGGTCGTGCGCCTACGGAGTCCGGGGAGGCTGTAAGGGCATGACGGTTTCGCTAGAGGAGGCATCGTGGGCGACTAACGAAACAAGGGAGAGGGTTATTCGGTCACCTGTCCTCTCCGCCAACATCAGTGCAGCGGGCATAAGTAGAGACATAGACGATAAAGGTACTAATGGGCTTAAGGACGTCCCTGGCCCGGATTCGTTCTTAAGCATACGTTGGCAGCCCGAGACACATGATATGAGTTAGAGCTGTGTTTGATCACTGATTATAATGACACCGATATGAGTTATAACCTAGATGACATTTAGAGACGTACGCATATCTATAACCTAGGTTGACATATAGCTTGACGAGATAAAATTAATATTACATAGAAAACTATTGTATGATAACTAATCTCACTAAGGCTCGAATGAGCCCTCTAGCCTTTGATTTCGTGCTGTGGTTTCAAGTTGTAATTTTGCACTAGGTCGCAAGGCTGAGCACACCGCGTTCAATGTGTGTGCAGGTGTAGCGGTGACGGTCAAGTTCGGAGACAAGGGTCTCGTCCGTCGAGGTGGGCTATCGTCCCCATTTCGTTTATTTACTGATTTCAGAGCATAGTATGTAGTAGATTAGTGTTGGGATTGTATTAGGAGACTGTAATTATTTATTTTATGGATATTACTAGTTGTTTATGTTGCAGAGATGAGATCCTATTATGCCTTGCATGGGTTGGTGAGCTCATGTGGCAGTTGCCACGTGGCCGATAGGTTGTTCGGGGCGTGACACATTCTGATGAGTAGTCCAGATCCTGGGGTTTATTATCGACTAGTCGTGGCCGATGTATATAATTAGGTGCGGTGACCCTGTCTGGAGATAGTGTATAGTACTACATGAGTTGCTCAATGGATTGTCTGAGGAAGACGCATGGAGTGACAGGTTGCTAGGATGCGGAGATGGAGAGATTCACCTAGTGGACCATTAGAGAGGGATTCATGGTCACTCGACCTCTCTGCCAACATCAGTGTGGCGGGCATAGGTAGAAACATAGACAGAGTGGACACTGATGGGCTTATGGGAACTCCCTGATTAGGTGATCCCCTAAGTATATGCTGGCTGCCCAGATCACGATATTTGAATGAGATGATATTTTTAATGACAATAATCTTGGGGTATAAACACACTTCATATTTATAATTGAGCTACACACTTATACTACATGTTCTTCCCATGATGCTTCATGTTTTATTTGCTGATTTTACATGCTTTGTTTGATATTATTAAATGAGTTGTGGACATGTTAGAATCTTCCTTTTCTCTACTTGAGTTATTCTACTGCGGTTAGAGCCATAAGCACAAAACTGCAAGGCTGAGCACACTACGTTCAATATGTGTTCAGGTCTATTAAATGACCGATCAAGATAGCTAATGGAGATAAGATTATCGACGAACATAGTTATCTATCATTTTTATGATCATAGTATTGTAGTAGGTATATCGAGACTGTGTTAGTAGAGTTGAGTTAATTAATTTAATTGTATTATCCGCTGCGTTGATAATGTATGTAAGTTGTGTAAATTAATAAATGCATTGTATGGGTCATTTGGGCTCATACGGCGGTTGCCACGTGCTCGACAGATGGGTCGAGTCGTGACAAAGTTGCCTTAATACTAGTTGATCGCCCATATGACCCCATCTGTTCACCTGATACAGGCTGATCATCTACTCTAACTAAATTCATAAATTTCCACTTGATTTTGTTCCTAGGTTTCCATGTTAAGATTTCTGTTCAAACTGTACCTTTAATAGGTTTAGGTAGCAACAACTACTTGTTCCTTCTCTTCTCTATGTATTCAGAACTTAGTTGAGAACATAGTTGATTGTGGAGTTTTATTCCTATGTTTTTATTGAGCTTACTGTTGCTTACTCCTGAATCATAATCCAAGATCAATATTACCTCACAGCCAATATTTTAGTGATCTTAAGGTACTAAAAGTATTCTCTTACCTCAATCTCAATCTCATTCCTTTACCCTATCTGACAATCTGGTATGAATAACCAACAAGTACTAGCATGTCATAGGCATCATAGTTCTTCTTCCTTAAACTGGGAAAACAAAATATTTATATCCATGAATTATTCTATGGATTCTGCATACATGGATGATGAGAAGATCTAATTCCTCAATTACATTGATGGTATATTTTAATCCTTTTCTCTACAATCCGCATGGGCAGTCCTTCAAATGTGACCATTCTCAAATTGCTCAACCTTCCCTCTGTTGAAATACTCTTGGGTGCATTCAAAAGGTAGTATCATCCTTGGCACCAAAAGAACTCATATTCCTTCTAGTGACATTTAATAAATTCTTTTCTTCTTTAGTAGGGACCTCTCCCTAAATCTTTGTCATCTTTCAAAATCCTTTGCATGATACTCTTGATTATTCCAAGAAAGGGTCCAAATACTATCTAGAACATCAAGTTATTGAACAATCTGGTAAGAACTGCAAGTAAATTTAATTAACTCATAATGCTGAAGAGTTAGCATTTTCAGCATGTTGAATTAAAAGAATTGAGCTTATCTCTTATTTATTTACTTGCAGATCCTCAAGATTGTCTATTGAAAACCTTTCTACTAAATCTTAGATAAGCCTACCTAACGTACCAAATCAATATATTATAAATAAGGCAACCTTGATTCTTAATTTTGAATTTTCCAAGTAATACTAAAGGAGAATCCAAGTTGTAGCCTTATCATTCATTAAGGGCCTTATTATATTTCTCCCCTTATAATATGGTTCTTACCTTAAAAACCTAAATCACAACTCCCATACATAACTTAAAGGTGAGCTAAAACCGAAGGTAATGAAATTTATCAAAGTATTATAAACCTGAATAAAGGAAATTTCAGATTTACCTTATCTCAGAGATTAAATCAGCCTGAGCTCTCTGAGTGTTAAATTACTATGAAATTTGGTAGAAACCTTCTTCACTGATGCCTAAATATACCCTCAAAATTTTAATTTAATCTGATATCTGTGGAGGAAGTTATGACCTTTCAAAGTTCACTAAATCTTGAGAATTTAGTGAACCGAAAATTTGATACTCTTGAGTTGAGGAACCATTCATCTTTCCATTTAAATCTATCATAGTAGAAAATATATCCATTTTCGTCCATTACCCTGATCTAAAATCTCTCACAGTTGTGAATCTGAGTTTTACCCTCCATCATGGTTTTATATGAACAACAATGCTGAATTTTTCTCTGCCTACATTTTAAACCTTAACAATTTCAGTTTCTTTATTCCTATCTCCAAAAATTTATACTCTCACTGCAAGTCTGGCTTACCCCTTTTCAATCCTCAATTATGCTTCGAATTAAAGCAACCAATTGGGTACTAGCTCCAGTCTTAACCTTCATTTTAGTTGTAAAATTTTATCATTCACTTTTAATTAGTACTTAACTATTATTACAATAGTCATTTTGACTACTCTATTCCTCCCAGCAGTGAGTAACCACTCTTTAAGCCTTGTTACTATTCTTGCATACTAATTCCAAGTTATAGTTCAAAAATTTCTCCTCCAAGTTCCAACAATTGGGAGGGTATCATTGAATTCAAAAGAGATTAATTTTACAACATCGGTTGTTACTTTTCCTTTCCTATCATCTACACCTTTATAGTCCAATGGTCGTACTTCTATACCTATTCTTGAAGTAAAATTTGCAAAGGAGAGATTAGAAGTTATTTCTTTCCTTCATTATTCTAGTGATATTATTATTGAGATAAAAGTTGGAATTGTTATTGTTCTCCAATAAATTTTATTAGCCTTGAATTACTACTCTATCACTAGTAATGGTCTGAAACTTTAAAATTGATCTTCAATCTCTTCCTTGATCATTCAAAGATAATATTCAAATTTTTTAAGTCCAACTACCATGGCCTTACAGATGGTGAGAATTTTTCTCCTCTTAATTTTGAAACTCCAACTTTAGCAATCCAACTGCTCTCTCTATGTTTAGGGTAGTTCATTATACTATGCCAAGTTAATTATTCCATTCTTCAATAATTCTTTCTTTGCTTGGCAAATAATCATATTTTTCTTTGAAGAGTAAGATCTTAAATGGGTATCCTTGAAGAAAAGATCTACTCCTTCCCAACTATTTTATAACTATTGTTAGAGAGTCAATTGCAGATTCCTCAAAATGATATACTATAACTTTTTGAAGATTGTCTCTTTTCTTTCTAAGCGGATAAATTTATTTTGTTGGATGCTTAAGCTAATTATCCCAGCTTTGGACTTTCCTACTGTCTCTGCTATTCCTTTTGGATAGTGGTTCCAATGCAATTATTGGAATTATCTGAAGACCTTTGTTTGACCAATTTGTATTCTTTATTACTGTTGTGTGATATTCCTAAGATCTATGTTCTTAATTGGTTCTACTACTCGTATTCTGATTGATATCGGATCACATAGGTCTTAGCTAGGATATAAGACTTGATGTGATCTTGAGTATTAGTTAGTTAACCGAGTATCGAGCCATGGTGAATTGTCTCAAAATGACGATGACTTTTTCTTCTCTGGACCAGTATACTCCATGGTTCTTTCTAAAGTGGTCTAAATGAGACTGAAGATCTTAGGACAGATAAAATAATTATGCAGATAATCGGCGAAGGTCGTTTAAAATTTGCGGTTGGGGTATAGTGTTCCTAAAGGTGTATCCTGCAGAAGGACCTCTTCATGTTCACCTGAAAGGAAGGTTGCAACTAAGGTAGATTGGACAGTTTGAGATTCTAGAAAGGAAGTTGGGCCAGTGGCTTAAAGTTTACAGTCCACCGGTAGACTTAGACAAAATCCATAACGTGCTCCATGTATAGATACTTAAGGAGTGTATGCTAGACCCAGCACATGTTCTAACTGCTCCTCTGGTTGCTCTGCGAGATAATTTGAGTGTGAAACTCTCTTATTTTTGCTTGGTATTCTACTTGATAAAATGTTTGAACTTGTTTGAAAATTGTTTGAATAATTTTTTTAGATTCTTTTTGTGTCTTAGGAGGCATAGAAAGTCTAAAAAAATTTAAGAGTTAGGTTAGTATTTTTGGAAGACCAAAAATATTAAGGGGAAGAGAAATTGGAAACTCTATTTCTACAATAAATAAAAAAATAAAATATTTTTATAATAAAATAAAATATAGAATAAGAAAAAATAAATAAATATTATTTTAATAAGTTTAAAATATTATTATTTTAAAATAAGGGTTAAAATAAATAAGGATTAATATTATTTTAAAATAATAATAATAAGTAAGGAGTTTTAGAAAATAATAATATTTTGAATATTGAAATCATAAAATAAAATAGGTAAATATAGAAATAAATAAAGTAAATAATAAATAAATAATAATGTTGTTAATACATGTAATAATATGTTAGGGTTAGTAAATAAAATTAAAATATTATTTTAATAGATTTTTGATTAGGTTAAAATAGAAATTTTAATAATAATATATTATTTTGAAAATAAGTTAAAGAAAATAATTTAAAATAAAATAGTAATAAAATATTAAAAATAGTAGAGAAAAAATAATAGATAATTTTTATGAGTTAAAATATATTTTAAAATAAATTAAAATAATTATAATAAAGTAATGTATATATAAAAAAATATAAATAAAATAAAATAAAATATTAGTAAAAATAGGAAAAATAAATAAATAAATAAGAATTTGAATTTAAATATAAGAAAAACTTTAAATTTAATTTTATATTTACATTTTTTTTAAAAAAAGAAGAAGGCATAGCGAGGGTTTTAAAATCCTTGAAGGTATCAAACCCTCGAAAGAGGGTTTCCCTTTTCTGAGGACAACGGTGGCGACAGACTCGCCGGTCTCCGACAGTTGGTGGATTTGACGAGAGGAAGCTATGGTGAAGTTTGGTCCCCCGTTGCGAGGCCGGCGGAGCCTTAAAGATGCTCTGGTAGAAGGTGCGTGCGAAGGGGGGGAAGCAGCAGTGATCGGCAGCATCAGCGGATATTAGAGCTCCGACGAGCCTCGATCTCGACGAGAGACCGTGCGACCGAGTTGGGGCGGTTGGTTTGGGTGAATCGAGGCTTAGAAGCTGCTCCGTCGAATTATGATCGTGGGTAGACAGTAGATTGGTGGCGGAATAGGGGATGTCCCTCTTTCCGTCGTCTTCATCGGCGAGAGGGTGGCCAGCGGTCTCCTTCCTCCCCAGCGAGGTGGCTGAGGAGGATACGACTCCTGTGGAGTCGATTGGGAGTGGCGATCGTGAAGTTTGGGGCTGGAACTCGTCTGCCGGTGGAGGGTAGTGCGGTGCTACGGAAAACTCGTTGCACCGGCGCCTGAGGTGGTCAAGAGCCCTACCCACAATGATTAAGGGTGCGTGAGGGTAGTGGGAGGTGCTACTGAGCCGTGGGCGGAGTTCTGGCTGGTTGTAATGATGGACGCTCGAGAATTCGAGCGATCGGCGGCGGACACTGCAGCAGCGGTGGCGAGGAGAGGAAGAGGCAAGTTGGTTTGAACCAATGGCATGTGCGTCGCGCGTGCTGGTCCGGTTCGAGCCGGTTCAGACCGATTCACCCCGTTCTGTCCGGTTCAGGACCGGTTCAGCAACGGTTCAACTTGGTTTTCGATGGTTTTTGCAGTTTCACAACTAGTTTAGTGCGGTTCAACGTGGTTAGGGCTTAATTGGTGAGTTTTGAACTTGAAGAAATTTATTTAAATTTTTGACACATTATAGGTGCGGTTTTCAAATTATTTTAGGTTGGGTTCAAGGTTTTGAGTGTGTTAACGATGTCAAAAAATTTAAAATAAATTATGCTGCCTTAGGAGTGATACTGAATAACTTATGACATATTGATTTATGTGATTAGACCTTTTTAAGATCTAATTTATGAAAATAAGTTTCTAGTATTATGTTCATATACTTTGTTTGAATAATGTGACTTCTACATTGATATGTTAAGTTTTGCTATATATTGTATCGTGTTAATTTAAATGTGTGATGTGATAGATATATTTTCTTCTTGGTTTGTACAATACCTTATGCCCATTTTTAGGGTACTCTCTCTGTAGCTTCACTGAGTTTCGCGACTCAGATGTGCACATTTTTTTCATATTGCGCAGGTTACAGGTTTCCCTTGATGCGAAGAGCTAGGGAGAACCTAGTTATGACGAAACTGAATTAATTTTGGAAATCCAGATAGTGATTTCATTGTTACAATATTGATGTAAAATGCACATTATTAATGTTTCCGCTGTGTTTTAATAAAAAGAAATTATTGTGCTTTATGATACATCTAGCCTTGTATAAGTTATGGTGGAGAAGTGCAGCTTATACGGTGGTTGCCACGTGCTTAAAAGTGGATTTGGGCATGACACCACAACTATTCATATTTCCCAAAAAAATAATCAAAATGATGAATGCAGTTTGTAGGACATTCTTATGGACAAGATCAACCGTACACAAAAGTCAGCAGGAGGACTTAACTTACTAAGACTAGACTTGTAGAATAAGCAGCCATCTTCAAGCTCTTTTAGGATATGCAGATGAAGAAAGATAAATTATGGATCAAATGTGTACACACTTATTATATAGAAAATAAAAATTATGAGTAGAGAGGTATTACAATACCACCCTTGACTGACAAGAATACTGACTAGGAAAAATACAATCGGTACAATTTACAATATATTAGTAGGTATATTGCTAAAGAAAAATTGGACAAGTTTGATTTGTGATTCTACAGCTGGGCGTAGAGCTATCTTCATTCTATGGCTTGCTTTGCATCATAAATTAATGACTACAAATAAACTACTCAAGCGGGGCATGCAAATAGAAAGAGGATGTCAGCTATGTTTGACTGCAATAGAAACCTTAGAGCATTTGCTGAATGAATGTAAATATAGCAAGACTATATCGAGTGATTTGTTGAAATAGAATGAAGAATGTTTAAGAAAAATTATAATTAATACAGCTGCTAGAATAGCTAAAAGGAGAACATTGAAAGGACAACTTAAATAGGTGGTTATAGCAGAGTTTTTATATCACATTTGGGAAAAGAGAAACTAGAGACTATTTAAGCAATAAGTAAGAGACGAAGTAGTCCTACTTCGGCATATCAAAAAAATAATTTTTACTAGGTTGGATAAATATAAAATAAGAGAGTTTGTTGTCTCATGCTTAACTTAGAATACTACTGCTCTTTGAGATATTTATTTTTAATGTATTTGCTCCTTTATCACTTGTAGCACATGATATTGTAGTGATGCTCAAATACCCTTCCTAGAAGGTGAGTTGATATACTATTAATGCTATCAAATAAGTTATAAAGAGCAAAATTTATGTACGATTATGTAACTATACTGAAACAATGTAATATCTTATTGGTAAATGATAATTTAATCTATTTGCCAAAAAAAATAAAGAAGACATACAACTTATCAGTTTGTATAGTACACAAAGTGTACATCTTTCTGGTTAGAGTAATTAGACTCTATACGGGAGGATTATAAGATTTTGAGTTCAAGATTTACTAAGTTCTAAAAAAAAACTTATCTTAGGACTCAGCACTCCGCAGAATTTTCTATTTGCCCTTCTACTCAAAAACTCACATAATTTCTTTTTTAATCAACCAATTAATTATCAAATTTAAATAACCATGGAACAATCACAATTAAACATCAAATCCACCCTAGTCATCAAAACCTAGTCACACATATAAAGTATATAGCATTGAAACCCGACAATTTATTCTAAATTATAATAAATCCAACAACTTAGATGTCAACACCTAAATACAATTTCTTTACCCATACATCAATAAAATTATAAATTAAATATTTATTTTTAACAAATAAATTATACTAAAAATTTCAATCAACCTATAGCACCTTAATTAACCTAAAACTTGTTCTGATGAGGACATCACTGGTTCACCCGTGCAAGACTCAGTTAGCATACAAGGCCCAATGACACGAGCCCGTGCCCGACGCTTAGGACAATAGGTGAATTCTTTTCTTGGGCAAATAAATTACTTAATTATAGAACAAATGATATTGACTAATTATTATTATTTACTTGTCACTACATGCAAGAAAACACATGGAGGAATTACTCATATGGAAGTTGCATGAGTAATTGAAGGAATATTTATTCAAGATCAAATATTCATCAAATATTTATTCAAGAGAAAATCAAGGAATATTTATTCAAGATCAAATCTTCATCAAATATTTATTCAAAGTAAATCAAGGAACATTTATTCAAGATCAAATCTTCATCAAATATTTATTCACGATCAAATCTTCATCAAATATTTATTTAAGAGAAAATCAAAGAATATTTATTCAAGATCAAATCTTCATCAAATATTTATTTAAGAGCAAAGCAAGGAATATTTATTCAAGATCAAATCTTCATCAAATATATATTCAAAATTAAAACATGTAATATTTATTGTCCAAAATTCGTGGCTTGCAAGAGGAGGAGACTTATTTGTTTATTTTTCCTATTTTAGTGACACAAAATATAGAAAAACGTCCATTATTGTGTCTATATATTTGGTGGAGTATGCCCTAATGAGGGGACTTTGATTTTTGTTTTAGCCACCGCTATTGTAAGGCTTTTGCTGCAAACTTGAAGTCCAATTTCTTTGAGTGATCCTTCCGCTGTTGCTCTTTCAATTCTCGTGAATTGTTCATGCCGTTCTTCGTAAACAGGTCGATCGTACTTGACACAGTTCATAACTAACTGAGTGGTTTAGCAATTGTGAGATTGTTGGTCGCGTTCTTAGATCGTGGATGGCCTCCTCATCATAAAAGTCACAACTCACCACCTTAAAGATTTCTCCTACGATGGAAGATCGGGACCAACTTGCTTGCATGCATCTTAAGTCGAGGCGTGTGCATATCAGGTGGTATCAGAGCCTTTGTTGCCGGTAGGAATTCATCTATCATTTAGTAGATTATCTTTTATTTTTCCTACATCAAAAAAAAAAAATCCTATACTCCTTTTCTTAAACTTCTATTATGTTCCTATCATCGTTGTTTATCAAACTTTTATTCTGTTCTTTTTTTTGATCCCCTAATTTCAGTTTGCTTCGCTGAAATCTTTAAAAAAAGAGAGAGAGAGAAAAAAAGAGAGGAGGAAGTGTTCGGCAAGAAAAAAAAAAGGAAAAAAAAAAGAGAGAGTAAGGTTCAGCAAAAGAAAAGAGAGGAAATTTTATTTATTTTTTTGGCTGAATTTTAAATATAATTATCATTGTATTTATTCTTCCTTTTTGACACCTTCTACCTTACTTGATTGAGTCTTAGATATTCTACAAATATGCAACTAAGACTAATACTTGTGTGAACATTTTATTAAACTTTACAATTTCTGGAATTATTGTTTGCTTCTTTTTGCTATAAATATATCCCTATTTAGAGCTCCATAAATTAGCCTTGATCAACGTATTTCCGCATTTTGCAATCGCTTTATTCACTCCCTGTTGAAAGTTATCACGAACCAGCAAACATGCGAGCAATTTTTGAGAAGGGTAAGAGCTTCAGGTGGTAAGGTTTGTGAGGATCGAGAGTATTTCATAAATAATTTATTAGTTTTGTAGAATTTATTTTTGTCTTCATTAACAATGTCAAGATCGAGAAGTCCTTGTAATGTTTCTTATGACGGGAAAGATGTGTCCCAATCATCAGTGATATCATTGTCTCCGTGTTCTCAGGCTTTGATGGCTCATGTTACAGAAACCTTTGAGCGAATACTATCCGATCAAGTACTTGTGCGCTTGAATGGGTTGGAGAATCATCTCGGTGGAATTGAAGCGCGACTTGAACAAGTGGAGCAAACTCGTCCACGACGACACCCACCACCTCGAGTTCCTCGAGGACGAGTTGAAGCTAATGCTGCTGCTGCCGCTCCATTCGAACCAAGAGAAAATTTGAATGCTGCATTTCAAGAGGCTGCCGATGAAGAGTTAAATGATAATTATGTGGCTGATGATGAATTGCCTTGGAATTGTATCAACACCGCCTCGCACGTCATCATCAAGGAGTGGGAGGTGATGGAGGTCATGCACGTCACCGTAATGAAGACAGAAGAAATGATGCATTGGGTTGATGGAAAGTTTTGATGGAAAGTTTAATCCAGAAACCTATCTTGATTGGGAATTATTAGTTGAGCAAAAGTTAAGCTGTCATCATTACCCAGAAGAGCAAAGAGTACGTGCGTCCACTACTGAGTTTATTGGTTATGCTTTTATTTGGTGGAGTCAAATTCGACAAAGAAATGGAGATCCTCATACTTGGGATGATTTGAAGCACTTGATGAGGTCCAGGTTCGTGCCTTCATATTTTGAGAGAGAATTACTTAATAAATTCTAAATAATGAATCAAGGAAATAAATCTGTGGAAGAATACTATCAAGAGTTGCAGGTGGGAATGTTATGTGCTAAGGTGCAAGAAGATGATAATGCAAAGATGGCTAGATTTTTGGAGGATTAAATGGAGAGATACAATATATACTTGATTTTCAGAACTACAACTCTTTGGATCAACTATTTCATTATGCATGCAAAGCTGAAAGGTAAGTTCAAAGGAGGAAGCAGCCATATAAATCTGGTTGTAGCTATCCTAGTTCTTCCATGCCTTGGAGGGATGCCAATCAGCAACAGAAGAGTGTTGGTCATTCTAGCAGGACTGCTGCCCTAATTGATCAAGGGAATTCAGGAAGTCGCTTTACCTTACCATTGTCCAAACCTAGTGATTCAAAAAGGACCATAAATGCCCCTACAAAGAGTTCATGCTCAGTCGCTTCTACAGGAAGAAGAAGGGAGATTGAGTGCTTCAAATGCAAGAGGAAAGGGCATTATATGCGTGATTGTCCAAATCAGCGTGCCCTTATCATTCGAAAAGATGGTGAGTACACATTGGCCAGTGAGGTAGAAGATGAAGGCGCATCTGACCATGAGAAGTCTTAACATGTTTCGGGGTTAGAACCAGAAGAAATTACCTTTGATACAAGTCATACAAGCCTCGTTGTTCGTCGTGTTCTTAGCTCCCAGATGGAAAGACAGAAACCGGGCAGCACCATAATTTGTTCAAATCAAAATTTGTGATCAAGGAGCACTCTTGCAAGATCATAATTGATGGTGAAAGCTGCAATAATATTACAAGTTCAGAGATGGTTGGGATGTTTGACCTAACCATACGATTACACCCGCAGCCATACTACATTCAATGGCTTAATGCTTGTGGAAAGTTAAAGGTAACAATGATGGTACGTGTATATTTTTCTGTTAGTTCCTATTCTGATTTTATGGATTGTGATGTGGTGCCAATGCAAGCTTGTGCATTACTACTTGGAAGACCATGACAATGTGATAAGGATGCTATATATTATGGGTGTTCCAACAAGTACTCCTTTATGCACAGAGATAAAAAGGTCGTGTTGGTTCCATTGACACCAGAAGAACTTCTCAAAGACAATTTAGATAGGGCTAAATGTGATAGAAAAGAAAAGGAGATGAGTGACATCCATAAAATGAAAAGTGATAGTCATCAGCCCAAATTGAGAGAAAAGAAACAAAAATGTGAGAAGAAAAGAGAAATACCGATCAAGGGATAGGTTCTATTTGCCACCAAAAGTGAGATGCGAGAATTAGAAACCAATCCCTAAAAGTATTTTGCGCTTGTATGTAAGGATGCTCTCATTTTTACTAATTCTTTACCCTCTTCTTTGCTTGTTTCGATTGTTTCTTTGATGCAGTAGTTTGCTGATGTGTTTTCAGATGAGATACCTGCAGGATTGCCACTATTGCGGGGAATTGAGCATCAAATCAATTTGATTCCAGGAGCATCTCTGCCTAACCGTCCCCCATACCGTACCAATCCTGAGGAGACAAAAGAAATTCAGCGCCAAGTGCAAGAGCTTCTCGATAAGGTATGAGTCATGCCCCGACCCACCTATCGGACACGTGGCAACTGCCGTATGAGCCCAAAGGACCCACACAAGACATTTGGTGATAAATATTGTCTGTACACAAAATCAACACAGCGGAATATATAATTAAATCATCTATGAATCTCTACTAACACAGTCCCGATATACCTACTACAATTCTACAATAACGATATCAATAAATAAAACTAAATTCATCGATAGTCCTCATCTTCGTCAAATATCACGGTCGGTCATCTAACAACCTGCACACACATTGAACGCAGTATGCTCAGCCTTGCGGCCTAGTGCGAAATTACAGCTTGAAACCACAATACGAAATCCAAGGCTAAGGGGATCGTTCAAGGATGCCTTAGTGAGATTAGTTATCATATAACAAGCTTTTTAATATTTTACATGTATTATCCGACTATGTTATATGTCAACCTAGGTTGTAGGTAGATGTATGTCTCTAAATGTCACCTAGGTTATATATCATATCAGTATCGCTAGTGTAAATCATATATAACATCCTTATTTTTTATATCACATGACTCGGGCTGCCGACCTATGCTTAAGGAAAGCCCTGACCCAGGACTTCCCTAAGCCCATCAGTGTCATTACAGTCTATGTCTCTGCCTATACCCGCTGCACTGATGCTGGCGGAGAGGACGGGTGACCCAAAATCACTCTCCATCATTTCACTAGTCGCTGACCATGCCTCCCCTAGCGAAACCGTCGTGCCCATACATCCTCTCTGGATCCGTAGGGGCAACGACATCTGTGTAATACTTACACACTGTCCGTAGACAGGGTCACCATCATAACAGTCTCATCGGCCACGGCTAGTCGAAATAATAATCCTAGGATCTGGAAAACTCATCTGACAATCTGCAGAACGTCAAGGATGATAGCCGTGTGGTCTACGGATCCACTGTCCAAGGCGTCGCATAGGGAATCACACATCCTCAAAATGGGCTGTGGCAACCCCGTCTCCATCGGTGCCAAGTCCATGGTAGGGTTCATCATCGCTAGCCATCTCAGGACTATCATGGTGCCGCCTAGACGACACTCGTGCGGGTATCGATATCTGGGTATGGACCCACTCCATTTTTAGTCTATCTTGACCTAGGAGTTAATCTGGTCCAACCCTCAGCTAATTCCCAGTATCTAAGCTATCTATGATTTGTAGCCTCGGGAGGTGTTGGTGTGAGAACATCACTAACCGAATGCTAATGGTTCGCGATGTCATCTAGGGTGCATTAATAACACCCTTAGTTTAAAATTTAGTGATGTTCTTACGTTGTACTAGAATCATGTCACCTATGTCTCTATACTAAAATATTCGGTGTAAATCATGATACTATGTTCTATGTTTGCTTATTTTTATCATGTTCCGCATGATATTATTTTGTATTTAGCATTTCAACATAATTAACTAGCATACGGTAAAAATAGTATATCATGCGAGTTTTTTTCTTGATAGTAATAATATAGCATATTTATTTAATTGTAATAAGCATACATAGCATATTCACATGCTAAATAAAATGTAATAATATAGCATATTTATTTAATTGTAATAATCATACATAGAATAAATCATACTATGATGAGCCTACGCACCTGATTTGACAGTTTACTTTTCGAAACAAAGTCACGTAAAATAAATCACTCCGACAAACCACTTGAATCGCGTACCAACAATAGTCCTAAATAACACAATTATTTAAAATGAAATTTAATTTAATTTTTCCTAAAATAAATAAAATAGAAATTTATCAATTCCAACTTATACAATTATCCTAGTTAATTATCGCTTGATAAGCCTACGTTTACCCATTGGGCCAATGTCCACATTTTTGGCCCAAATAAATTATCAATAAATTAATTAAAGTAATTACTACATTTAATTAACTCAACCCAAGCACACAGTTTGATAATTAATTCTATTAATTAAATCTTAATTAATCAAATTTTAATTTATTATTTAAACTAATTATCATGTTAATTTAATTTAATTAAGTTTAAATAAATTCTGTCAAATTTATACCCATTTAAACCCAAATAAAATTATGGGTCAATGTTGACTCGGTCAACGTTGACCGTGAGTCAATGTTGACCCGATCAACCACCTAATAAATTATTCAGTTTAACACTAATTTACACCCATTTAAATTCATGGGTCAAAATTGGTCAATTTGACCGTAGTCAACTTAGGCTGACTATGTTGACCCACTAATTGATTAAATTAACTCATATTTGACCCCAATTCGAAATGGGTCGGATTGGGTTCGACCCAAATCCAAGCTGGATCGATGCGATCTAGTCCAATCCTAACAAATTCCAATTTGAGTTAGTTTCCAGTTCGAATTAAATCCATTGAGCCCAAACCCCCCCTTTTTTGTTAGCCAGGTTGTTTAATTAGTCACTAATTAAATACTAATAAATCCTTAATGCACTAATTAAATATGATTAAATTAACATAATCACAATATACAGTAAATTAGTGCTAATCACACTTAACTACACTAATCATACTTAGTTATCATTAAACGCGATTAAGAGGAAAGGGGCGATACCTTCCCTCGCCGAATTCCTCGTCGGAATCCCTCGTCGGAACCCTCGAAACCTCACCATCAACAACACGCAGGCGAAGACAGTGGCGATCCCATGCGCGTGGATGGAGGGAGTGCTCTGTCGAACTCCCGGACGTGGGGTGAGAACAGATCTCGCGACAGTGATGAAGCGAACGAGCAAATCCGACTGTTGCCAACTCGCAGACGAAGCGCTTGGCCGCATCCACTCCTCAACTCCTACAGTGGCTAGATTTGAGGGAGCCTCTCCTTCGCAAGCTCGCTAGGAGATGAGACCCCCCCCCTCGATCCCTTGCAGGTGAAGCGGCGGACTAAACCTCGATGAAGCGGAGGCGGACGCAAAGGAATCGCTCGCTGGAAAGGGGGAAATCAGGTCGACGAACTACGCACGGAGAGGCTGCTCTCGCGAAGATGAAAGGGCTGGGGAACACGCGGATGCACAACTGCGGACCTCCGCTGAGCTCCCCTTGTTGCGGCGGAGATCAGCAGATGGCAAATGGCGGATGGCGGGCGACAGTAACGGTGGAAGGGCGCCGGCGTTCGATCTGCTGCGGGTGAGGGAGGAGATGGGGCAAGGTTGCGACCAAATGGGGATCACTCCCACGCTTCCTCCGTTGGTCCACCTCACAACAGCGAGGACGGGAGGGGGTCGAGGCGACGGCAGCTTACCGGCAGCCTCCACGCCCCCCTGCTGCTGTGCAGAGCTGTAGAGGAAGATGATGGTGCGCGGATTAGGGCGAGCTCGTTCGCCCTCTTCCGCGTGGGTGCTAGCTTGCCCTCTTCCGTGTGGGTGCTATTCGAGGGGTTGGTTTGCCTGAAGATGAGGCCCCCCTCGATCCCTCGCTGTTGAAGCGGCGGAGCCGACCACGACGAAGCAGCGACGGACGGCTGGATGAATTCCCGAACGAAGGAGGCTGAAGGCAACGGTGCGTGTAACATTGATGGGAGCGTCGCCATATCGTTTCCGGCGAGCTCTCATCGTCGCAACAGGAAGGACCAGAGGGTGGACGGCGCGCCGGCGAGCTCATCGACGCCTGCTCGTGCTCCGTGACACGAGGAGGAAGACGGGGTGGGAGCTCGAACGAGTTAGGGCGTCTGCCCTTCTCGCCCGCTCCACTATTCTAGTGGCGGCCGGTCCATCCAAACCAGTCGGTTGGCCAGTTCGGTTGGACCGGACCGGTTTAAATTTTTTTTTTTTTATAATTTTTTTTTTGATGATGATGAGAGTGGGGGTTTACAGTATGTGCGTAAAAGTTTAAGTCCGTGTGCTGTTCTTGTTTTACTTATGCCAAAGAAAAATGGATCATGGAGGATATGTATAGATTGTCGAGCTATCAACAATATTACGGTACATTATCCTCATCCTATTCCTCGGTTAGATGATATGCTTGATGAATTATGTGGTTATACTATCTTTTCTAAGATTGACTTGCGTAGTGGTTACCATCAAATTAGAATGAAGCTAGGTGATGAATGGAAAACTGCTTTTAAGAGTAAATTTGGATTATATGAGTGGTTAGTTATACCATTTGGTCTTACTAATGCACCTAGTACGTTCATGCGCTTAATGAATGAAGTATTGAGAGCTTTTACTGGAAAATTTATGGTAGTTTACTTTGATGATATATTAATTTATAGCAAGTCTTTGGATTAATATTTAGCACATATGCGCCAAGTTTTGATTGCTTTGAGAGAGGCACGCTTGTTTGTTAACCTCGAGAAGTGCACCTTTTGCATGAATCGAGTCGTGTTTCTTGGTTCTGTTGTGACTGCGTAGGGAATTGAGGTGGATGAAGAAAAGGTGAAAGCTATTCGAGCATGGCCAACCCCTACAACAGTCGCGCAAGTGTGGAGTTTTCATGGACTGGCAAGCTTTTATCGTCGATTCGTAATGGATTTCAGCTCACTCGTCGCTCCACTCAATGCGTTGACAAAAAAGAACGTGTCTTTCAAGTGGGAAAAGGCACAAGAAGATGCCTTCAACTTGATAAAAGATAAGTTAACCAATGCACTACTTTTACAACTTCCTGATTTTAAAAAAACTTTTGAAATAGAATGTGATGCAAGTGGTATTGGAATTTGAGGTGTTCTTATACAAGATAGGAAACCCATTGCTTACTCTAGTGAAAAGATTAGTGGTCTAACCTTAAACTACTGAACATATGATAAGGAATTATATGCATTGGTTAGAGTGTTAGAAACATAGCAACATTATCTCTGGCCAAAAGAATTTGTCATACATTCAGACCATGAATCGTTAAAGCATATTCATAACCAAAGTAAGTTGAATCGTAGACATGCTAAGTGGATTGAATTTATTGAAACTTTTTCATATGTTGTGAAATATATGAAGGGAAAAGATAACCTAGTTGCCGATGCTTTATCTAGACGTTACATGTTGTCCCAACTTGATTGTAAAATTCTCAATTTAGAAAGGTTAAAAGAAATATATGCTACTGACTTAGATTTCAAAGACATTTACACTAAATGTAAAGAAGGGAGAAGTTGGGATAAGTATGTATTAAATGATGTCTATTTATTTAGAGCTAACAAGCTCTTTGTTCCTACATGTTCTGTTCGTCTTCTATTATTGTAGGAAGCATATGGATGTGGTTTGATGGGACATTTTGGGATACATAAGACTGAGGACGTATTGGCCACACACTTTTATTGGCCAAAGATGAGGCGCGACGTCAAGCGCTACGTGGGGAGATGCATCATTTGTCAAACAGCTAAGTCTCGCTTAAACCTACAAGGTTTATATACGCATCTTCCTATTCCGAAAGTACCTTAGGAGGATATTTCAATGGATTTTGTGTTGGGTTTACCAAGAACTAAGAAGGAGAGAAACAATATATTTATTATTGTTGATAGGTTTTCTAAGATGGTTTATTTCATACCTTGTCATAAGAGCGATGATGCTACTTATGTTGCCGATTTATTTTTCAAGGAGATCGTTCGCCTACATCGAGTGTTGAGGATAATTGTTTCAGATCATGATGCAAAATTCTTGAGCTACTTTTGGAGGACGCTTTGGGGTAAGCTTGGAACAAAACTACTATTTTCAACTACATGTCACCCCCAAACTGATGGACAAACCGAGGTTATCAACCGCACACTTGGTACTATGCTACGAGCGATACTCAAAAAGAACCTGAAGCTTTGGGAGGAGTGATTACCACACATTGAGTTCGCCTACAACCAAGTCGTGCATTCAACTACAAAGTTCTGCTCATTTGAGGTCATCTATGGATTTAAGCCTGTTGCTCCAATTGATTTACTGCCTCTGCCACCTTCAGAAAGAGGCAATCTTGATGCTGAGAAGCGTGCTGAGATGATTCGTAAGATACATCAACTGACAAAAACAAATATTGAGGAGATGCAAGTACGATATAAGAAGCATGCAGACAAAGGAAGAAAGAAAGTTATTTTTGAAGAAGGAGATTTGGTTTGATTGTATTTATGCAAAGATTGATTTCCAGAACAGCGCAAGCCCAAACTAATGCCACGAGGTGATGGTCCATTCAAGGTTCTTGCAAAGATCAATGATAATGCCTACAAGCTGAAACTACCTGAGGATTATGGAGTGAGTAATACATTCAATGTCACTGATTTATCTCTATACTTGGGTGATGAAGATGAGCCAGAGTTGAGGTCGACTCCTTTTCAAGAAGGGGAGTATGATGAGGACATCACTAGTTCATCCGTGCAAGACTCAGTTAGCATACAAGGCCCAATGACACGAACCCGTGCCCGACGCTTAGGATAACAGGTGAATTCTTTTCTTTGGCAAATAAATTACTTAATTATAGAACAAATGATATTGCATTATTATTATTATTTACTTGTCACTACATGCAAGGAAACACAAGGAATTACTTATATGGAAGTTGCATGAGTAATTGAAGGAATATTTATTCAAGATCAAATCTTCATCATATATTTATTCAAGAGAAAATCAAGGAATATTTATTCAAGATCAAATCTTCATCAAATATTTATTCAAGAGCAAATCAAGAAATATTTATTCAATATCAAATCTTCATCAAATATTTATTCAAGAGCAAATAAAGGAATATTTATTCAAGATCAAATCTTTATCAAATATTTATTCAAGAGCAAATCAAGGAATATTTATTCAAGATCAAATCTTCATCAAATATTTATTCAAGAGCAAAGCAAGGAATATTTATTCAAGATCAAATCTTCATCAACTATATATTCAAAATCAAAACATGTAATATTTATTGTCCAAAATTCGTGGCTTGCAAGAGGAGAAGACTTATTTATTTATTTTTCCTATTTTAGTGACACAAAATATAGAAAAACATCCATTATTGTGTCTATATATTTGGTGGAGCATGCCCTAATGAGGGGACTTTAATTTTTATTTTAGCCACCGCTATTGTAAGACTTTTGCTGCAAACTTGAAGTCTAATTTCTTCGAGTGATCCTTCCCCTGTTGCTCTTTCAATTATCGTAAATTGTTCATGTCGTTCTTCGTGAACAGGTCAGTCGTGTTTGACACGGTTGATAACCAACTAAAGAGTGGTTTAGCGATTGTGAGGTTGCTGGTCGCGTTCTTAGATCGTGGTTAGCCTCCCTATCATGAAAGTCACAACTCACCACCTTAAAGATTTCTCCTACGTCGGAAGTTCGGGACCAACATGCTTGCACGCATCTTAAGTCGAGGCATGTGCATAAAATTGCTATGAATTTTTTTTTCTTTCTCACCAAAAGAAGGAATACCCCTTTAAAAAGATAAGATTATAATATTTATACATAAGATTGTTGTTAGTGGTGCTAGAACCACAACCAACATTGTAGTACAAATAGCAGGGGTAAGTGGAGTGTAGAAGGGAAAGGAAAATTGCCTAAATGTATTGAGAATAGCGTTCTATATATTGATATATTCTTGGTCTTTTGTAATCGAATCAACATATGATTTGCTATTAAAAGCCTTTAGGAGTGAGTGAAAATCGTCGATAGCACCTTAAGATGCATGTTGTAATGAATGAGTGACCTACACAATCTTATCAAGTGAGAGAGTCTTGTCAAGTATGATTTTAAGATTCATTGTTATTGAAGTATAGTTATTGAGTCTCCTCTAGATCGAAACCAGGTGCATTATTGAATGTACTAAAATATTGTTGGTATGATCGTTGATCTTAGTAATGTCAAGAAATTCTCAATTTAGTGATGGAGTTAGGCATCCTATCCTTTCTGAATCATGCAAATCAAATCGATTGAGAGTTATGCAGAGTAAATTTATATGCCGAGTGATCCATGCTACCTCAGATGTTTTGTCGATTGAATTTTTTTGAGGGAGAAAGTTTCATTGAAATTATGTTGGGATCTATGTGATTTTTAGATTCGTGACAAAATAGGTGCAAGTTTCTTTAATAGGTGCCTTTGGATTCGTTCTCTTATGAAAATTACTTTATAACTTTTGTAACGCAAGGTGTATACCCCTCTGATTGGAGCAATTATATTCTATAGGAGAGGTTGGGGATTCAATACTAACGATGTTCTAAAAGAAGTTTGCGTGATTTTTTGAGTTGTGCATAAATGGATACATATCCAATCAAGTCTCCTGAAGTTAGAGTATTGTGAGATGTGCTTCAGCATTTGATGGTTAATTGTATATAGCAAGTTTTGCAAAATCATATCGATAAAGATATGATGTGAAAATAAAATAACTTAGAAAAAACTCATGCTATTGTAGAGAGCGTCAGAAGTCTAAACCCTCACCCTTAATTTACCAAAAAAAAAAAAAAATCGGCTTCCCCTTCGATCTGTCACCCTCGTCGCGCATCTTTCCCATCCTCATCCGATCCACCGGCGACGAAGCCCCTCTCCCGATTTGCGATTCGGCGAGCTCCTTCATTTTCCCCTTCGACCGATTGGAGCCACCGAATGACCGCGACCTCCCCCATCTTCCCTGCTATGTGCGCGACTGCTGCAGCTCGATCTCGCCGATGGTTGGATGAATTATTGTTGTTGTTAAATTCATGCTATCTCCCCCACATCCTTCTCCTTTCCCCATCATACTCTTCCTTTCTCCTTTGTTGCTTTTCTCTCTCCTTTAATGTATATAGTATAATAATGATGGATGTGGAGAGAATCGAATTGAGGTCAGCACTAGGAAAATGTTAGTAAATTCCAATTTGCTAGCTATTGCATGATGATGTTTCTTTATGGTGTTTTGCTCTTGAGCGGTGGATTTAATGGTGCTATTCTTTGTTTGTTGTGATTTGTTATGTGAATTTTATAGGTTTATCTTATGATGGCTTTGATGAGGTTGTTTATGTGTAGTTTTAAATATGAGATTTGTTGATGTTGGTTAGTTGATGATTGAGTGATATTTACTCTGTGTTAATGATTTTAATGTTGATTATTCCGTGTTATTAATTTTAATGATGTTCGGATGAATAGTGATAACGTTGTTGGTTTGTTGGTGATTTAATGATGTTATGTGATAGTGTTTCTTATGGTGTTAGGTGATGGTTTTGATGATGATTAATCATTTATTGCTTAGTGATGATTTTGATTAATATGTTGTTGTTGAGTTATCCGTGCTTTGTTTTCATGATAATGTGAGTGCTTTATTTTCATGATAATATGATAATGTGATTATGTGGTGGATTAAATGGTGCTTTGATGGATGAGTTGACGATGTTTGTTGTGGGCTTTTGTTGATGTGGAATTTTTGTTGAATGTTTTGTAGATGTTTTTTGTTGAGTGTGATGTGAAATTGTTTTGTTGAATTTTTGTAGATGTTTTATGTTGAATGTGATGTGGAATTGTTACATGCTTTTGTTTTATGTTGTGATGTGTTGTTTTCAATGATGGTAGTAGTGTTGCTAACGATATTGGGTTTTGATGATGGCTTTGATATTGTTGTACGTGGTATTGTTGTTGGTTTTGATGGTTTTGAATTATTCATGATGATTACATGGTACCTTCATATGACAGTTTTGGGTGGTTGATGTTGTTTCATGTGGCGGTTTTCAATATATGTGAGTTTTTGTGAGTTGTGGTAAGGGTGGTGTTTTAAATTGTTATTATTGATGATATGATGATTTTATGGTTGGTTTTATACTATCACCTCCATCATCTTCCTTCTTCTCACCCATTATAACCTTCTTCTCATTTCTCTATTTCCTCTCATTCTCCTTGTTATCCTTCCCTACTTGAGATTATGCATAGGGTACAATAATTGGGGATGTAGAGAGAATAAAGGAAGGTTGGCATTAAGGAAAGATTATCAGAGGGTTATTAGTCATGTGTATAGATTGCGAGTTATTAGTGACTAAATAATTCCTATCATATTAGATTATGAAGATTTTATTTTAAATAAAATCTTTATTATTTTAGGGATCTTACTCCATCTTGAGAGCTGTGTATTATGGATATATCTGGATTGGTTCCGGAGCTCAGATCCCCATACAGGTGCGTTGGTTCACTGAATGTAGGATTTATTCAAGCTAGGGAATTCCTGCCGAGGTTTTCTTAGGAAAACTCTTGGATGCCTCAAATATAATAAAATGGAATGCTTGTCAGGATTATGTATATATGGATAGATGTATGTTATGCTTACTATGATATTATCTAAATGCATGTTAGAATGATTTACCTTTTTTACATGCATGATCATGCCATGTTTACCATGCTATTAATTTAACATGTCTATGAATCTTATCCTGCATGCTATGTTATTTATCTTTGCTATGATAGCATGATTATCATGCAGTTATAGATAAGAATGATGACATGTTAGAAACTCATAGGAGACATCACTAGGAATCAGACGGGAAGGGGTACTGCTTGCATATCCCGTTTGACCACGGCGTGCCGCCGATGGTCAGAATGGTGATGCTCCACCACACACCACTCCCGAGGCTACACATAGCTTGGATACTGGGAGCTAGTGGGAAAAGGGACTGTACACACTCCAAGGTCATATTAGACCGGATATATGGAGCAAGTCCCTACCCGATGATTTCTACTCGCACGTGTAGTACTACACACCGTCCGAAGACGGGGTCACCATCAATAAAATCCATCGACTACGGTCTTGGTCGATATAATACAACCCTAGGATCCGGACTCACCATCCGTTCGTCTGCAGAACGTCAAGAATGGTAGCCGTGTGGTCTACGGATCCACTGTCCAAGGCTATGCGGAGGGATGTCCCCGTACCAATCCCCGCGCAGCGGTGCCTGCCAAGAGGTGTGTAGACTAGCTGTCGCCGGAATGCTACAACCTCGGCGACATGTTTTGCTAGGTTCTTGTTCCGGTTCGTCCCGGCTAACCATCTTAGGACTATCACGAGTGCCCCTTAAACGACACTTCCGTCAATAGATCCATCTTCATTTACTATTTCAATCGGTCATCTAATAACCCGCACACACGGGGAAAAGCGGTGTGCTCAGCCTTGCGGCCTAGTGCGAATTTACGGCTCGAAACTGAATAAAGAAATCAAAGGCTAGGAGGATTAATCTAGGATGCCTTGGGTTTATTAATAGTCATTTTCATATAATACATATGAAGAATATCATAAATACAAATAACAGTGTAAGCAAATACAACACGTGTAACACTAGATGTCGCCTAAGCTGTCTCTAGTCACTATGTCATCAATGTCACCTAAGCTGTCTCTAATAACTATACCTCCTCCATATTTTATCTTCTTTAGCAAGGTATTAGCATATCATATAACAATAAGGAAAAATAAAGCAGTATGTAAAAGAACTTAATAAAGTATGTCAAATATTAGACAATATACCCATGACATATAATTCATACTACATAAATAATGTTATTCTAGTATGCATGTTATCACATATTTAGCAACCATAGCATTTTATTATGTTCAAGGCATCCAAGACTTTCCTAATAAAATCTTTCTAAGATTTTTCCTAGGTTGAATTAGATCCTACTGCGATGAACTAACGCACCTGTATGGGGATCTGAGCTTCAGAACCAACCCAGATATATCAATAATACACAGCTCTCAGGTCGGGGTAATATTCCTAAAATAATAAATATTTCATTTAAAATATAAAATATTCTTAATTTAATATGATAAAAAAAATTACTTACTCACTAATGACTCAACTTATGTGATTAATTTAGCTTCATCTAAAATAATTAACCTTTCTTCAAACTACTAAATCCAACTTCGTGATCAAGCCCAACACTTTAGATTCTTAATCCTTTTCATCACCTCTAACTTATTAGAATAATCAAATTCCCAAATCAAACCTAATTATATTTTCAAGTCCAAGTCAATATGAACTTCAAGCTATTATTCCCTAATTTAATCTAATATCATAACAACATCACTAGCAAACTAACATTCAACAATCCTTCCCTTGGTGTCAACCCTCATTTGATTCTCTCTACATACCTAATTATTATATCATATACATAATCTCTAAGTAAAAGATAAAGGAAAACATAATGAGGAGAAATTGGGAAATGAGAAGGAGGTGGGGGAGATAGCATGAATTCAACCATCCTACTTCATCAAAGTGAATTTAACTCCGCAGGCGTCGGTTTGGGTGGGCCGGTTTAGTTAAATCGGTTCGGTTCAAGCGGGCGGTTTAGTTAGGCCGGTCACGTGAGAAGTAGGTCCCTATATCTCAACTAAGTCCCTCTATTTTTAATAAAATTCCAACTAGATCCCTATAAACTTTAATAAATTATAACTACATCCTTTTTAGATCTAAAATTAGCCTAATGTCACCATTTTAGTCCTAACCCAAGCTAAAAGTTCTTTAACCTCTTTTACACTAAACAAAACTTAAGAAAAAATTTAATATCTCATTTTTCGCTAATTAAACCACATAAAAGTGGGGGTTTACAGCATGAACCTAAAGTGTCTCTAGATTTTATCTCATGTCTCCATGTTCTATATTCCTACTAAATGTCTCTACATCTATAGTATAACATGAACATATCAATATCCAACATAACATGAGAACAATCATACATTGCATGCATATAATAGCATAATGTATCTTTTTCATAGCAACATTTATCAACAATTATCAAAACACACATGCTATTAAAATATGCAACAAGCAAACATTCAACTCATCAGCATGTACAATATGTAACAACGACTCTTAGGACTCAGCATCTGTAGTAGGCCGAAATAAATTTTGAAACCATAAGTCCTCACCTGAGTCTTCAAACAATATCAAGCAAGAATTCACAGTTTGGCTGTGATTCTTAAAAGCAAGCAAGTAATCAAACAAGCACAGCAATTCCTTCTTACTCCAACACAAATCACAGCTTGGCCGTAATTTGTCAAGCAACAGCACAGCAATCAATTTTATGTAATTGTGGCAATCCTGCAGGTATCTCATCTGAAAATACATCAGCAAACTCCTGCATCAAAGAAACAATCGAAACAAGCAAAGAAGAGGGTAAAGAATTAGTAGAAAAGAGAGTGTCCTTGCATACAAGCACAAAACACTCTTGGGGATTGATTTCTAATTCTCACATCTCACTTTTGGTGGCTAATAGAACCTGTCCCTTGATCGGTATTTCTCTTTTCTTCTCACATTTTTCTTTCTTTTCTCTCAATTTGGGCTGATGACTCTCACTTCCCATTTTGTGAATATCACTCATCTCTTTTTCTTTTCTTTCACATTTAGCCCTATCTAAATCGTCTTTGAGAAGCTCTTTCGGTGTTATTGTAACCAACACGACCTTCTTATCTTTGTGCATAAAGGAGTACTTGTTGGAACGCCCATAATGTGTAGCATCCTTATCATATTGCCATGGTCTTCCAAGTAGTAATGCACAAGCTTGCATTGACACCATATCATAATCCACAAAGTCAGAATAGGTACCAACAGAAAAATGTACATGTACCATCATTGTTACCTTCAACTTTCCACAAGTATTGAGCCATTGAATGTAGTATGGCTGCAGGTGTAATCGTGTGATTAGGCCAAGCTTCCCAACCATCTCTGAACTTGCAATACTATTGCAGCTTCCACCATCAATTATGATCTTGCAAGAGTGCTCCTTGATCACAAATTTCGACTGGAATAAATTGTGGCGCTGCCGTTTTCTGTCTTCTCCATCTGGGAGCTAAGAACATGACGAACTACGAGGCTTATATGACTTGTATCAAAGGTAATTTCTTCTTGTTCTGATCCTGAAACATGTTGAGACTCCTCGTGGTCAGATGCACCTTCATCTTCTACCTCACTAGCTGATGTATACTCACCATCTTCTCGAATAGACCAGAAAGCGGAGTAGGTCCATACCCGGATACAACTACCTACACGTGTGACGTTTGAGCGTCACCGTGATAGTCCTTAGATGGTTAATAGGGATGACTCCTTACAATGATGTAGCAGGCATGTAGTTGAGGTAACCACAGCCCATTGTGCGGATGCGAGTTCAACTCGGCCAACATCAACTGCTATTGAATTGAAAGGGCATTTTCCTTAACCTTGGACAGTAGATCCGTAGACAACACGACTACTATTCTAGACGTTCTACAGATGATCTGATGAGCAGTCCGGATCCTAGGGTTATCAATTAATTCGGCTAGCCGTGGCCGAGGATATATTAATTGAAGTGACCCAGTCGACGGATAGTTGTCTAGCGCTACACGGTGAGTTGTGACCGTACTAGGTTTCCAAGGGGAAAGGTACGGGAGCAAGCGGTTTTGCTGGGACGGGGTGTAGGGATTGACCAGCGGGACAGTAAAGAGAGATACACGGTCACCCGATCTCTCTGCCAACATCCGTGCAGCGGGCATAGGTAGAGACCTCATTCTAAAAATATTCTTCTATAGCTCTCAACCCCGCTACCCATCGCTCCTCGCCGTCCTCTAAGCAATGTCCGGATACCTGCGCGCGGGGGAAAATTGTATGCGCTAAGTCTTGCGACCTAGTGCCTACAGATAGAAACTTCTCCAAGCAAAAGAATGGGCTAACAATCTATATGTCCGAATGAGCAGCAAGTATATCCATATTAAATCATAAATTAACAACAAAAGGAAGCATACACATAAATAATCAATTAAACACTAAAAGTCTAAATACATGTGTGTGTCTAAAGAATTTCAAAGTTTCTAGTTTCAACACTAACTCCTAGGGCTGCCTACCTATGCTTATGGTAAGCCCTGGCCGGGGACTACCACAAGCCCGTCAGTGTCAGACTAAGTCTCTGCCTAGGCCTGTTGCACCGACGTTGGCGGAGAAGGCGGGTAACCGCGGTTCCTTCTCCTTCCAGTCTCGCGAGCCGTTTACCCAGACCGCACTCCGAGACTATCATATTGTATATCCCCCATGGACCCTAGGATATGAGACACCGTGTAGCGCTACACTTCTGCCCTACAGCAGGGTCACCGACTGACATGTATACTCTCGGCCTGACATGCCGGATCCAACACATACGTATAACTCTGGTTGTCCGGACTACCCCCCAAGCCTACAGGACTCAGTTGGAGTATGTCAGCATCAACAGACACCTTAGTCCTCAGGTTAGCGGCTGAAGTGAGCTCCCCGGCTCCCAGCACCTTAGTTTCGAATACATGCCATGGGGATATCTGGCCGTAGGCGAGAACCCCCTTGTTGGTACTCACCGAACGCTAAAGGATGGGTCGGGTGACGCCTCCGCCAACCCTCTTTAGACTAACACAAATGATATCTACCATTTGCGAGAGATATACAGTGTTATATAGACCTATATGAATCCTAGAGGTTTATGTCCCTAAGAAGTTCAGGTCTATGTCGCTAGGTGTCCAAACTAGTTTAGGTTATCATGTAAGATATGTCACCGAACTAGTCTTGTTTGTCACCTAGTATCTTCATATGTCGCTATGTGTTCTAGGTTCTTCCTAGTGTTAACCACTTTAGAATCATAGAACATAAGCACATAATATATCATTTGAAATTAATTCACATCATACAAGAAATCAAGATAAATGCACATCACGAACAGTAATAAAATTTTAATAACATTTTGCCCACTTGGGAGCTCTACTGCAGCGACTATAAACTAGCCGAAATAACAACGCACCTGAGCCTTTTAAATTAGCAATTTAACAGATTCACAGCTCTTCGGTGTTTAACCATCGTTGCTGCGGAACATTTTCCTATCAATTGACAAACATATTTAAATTTTCTAACACTCATGACAGCAAGTATCTAACACCTTGCTCCCCTTTTCTTTTCCTTATTTGGCATCATAGAATTAGAAGATAAAGAACAAAATAGGTGTTACGATATTTGTTGTTTAATGTTGCTCACGCGTACGACCAAGAAAACATTGAGTGCAAGATATGACAAATTTATTTATCATAGTATGAAAGAAAATATCCAAGAAAAGAAGTAGTACAAAGTATTTCTCAACCATTTTAATTCAATAATATAGTAACAATAACACAATTATTTTGGAACTTGTAATTACTGTACCAAGTTACTAAATTATAGAAGCTTAACTTTCTATCCAATATATCATCCAACTCTCTAATAAAATAATTGTAGTTGTATATATTATGCTAACAAATAAATAAAATTTAATATCTAAAGTCTCCACATTTACTACAACATGTATATATTTATTAAATTAGAAAGGGTATTTATCTACCATATATAAATATACACATAGATATATATATGTAGAATGAATAATGTGAATCATCATTTTCCTATCTAACCACCGATGGCAGCAACAAGCAATACTCAAGTTATTATATAGTTTTGAGTATTAAATTATTATTAGATGCCAGAAACATAATTATTTCATATATCATCTACATCCGTAGAGTTTAATTTTTATTAACAGAGAACAATTATAGAATTTAATTATTATTACTATTAGTATTATTTTTATTTGATTCTTGAATCTACCCAATATGATATTTTATTTCTAAATAGTTTTAAAAGTAACTTTTAATTAAATTACTAGTAATCATGACGTTGATAAATGAAGACAAAAAAATTATATATATACATTCACTGTCACTATGATCTAATAGCTTTATATAAAATGAAATATTTTTAATCACTTTAATATCCAAAATTAACTAATAGTTGTATCCTCAAACAATTTCATTCAAGAAAGAAATTCAAGACATGAGAAATTTATATAAATAATAATAAAAATAATACAATGCAATATCCTAAATCTACATTAACAACTATCTCTAACGCATATCCCAAAAATTAGATTTTTGTATTAAGGAATGGGCACCAACCTTAATCATTCAAATTTATTATTTCCATCTGGGATTTTGAGCATCGGTGCCGTGAGTTTCCACTCCTCTATTACATCATCGATTTCCTCAGATGCTTTCTCTTCCTAGTCGAACAGATTCGACCAAAGGCTTGATAACCTTAATTGTCGGCAATAGAGGGGTGTGAAGATGGAGATTTAGGGAGTTATGTTTAGATGGTCGCCCTGAGATGATCAACTGAATAAAGGAAATTAATATTGTTGTCCCCGATTCCTTTCCTTTTTATTACCCTTATTTTCTTAAATAATGAGAAGTAAACTTATTTTAATATATATATATATATTTATTTATTTATTCGTATATACCTATATATAGACATGGTAAAGAATTATTCTTACGAGGAAGATTGTATTTAAATAAGATTTCATTTCTACTCTAATCAGAACCTAGCTACGTATCTACTTTATATATAATTTATTTATATGACTAAATATATATAGAGATCTAGATCTTACTATCTTATTGCTATTATTATTATTTGTTTATTTATATTTACCTATTTATACACATATTTACGGATCATTGTTGACATATCAATGCATATATATGACGGTACATGTGTATATATATATGCACCTACTTATTTATTGACACATATATATTTTCTAAAAATTTAGGGGTTTAATTATTTACTGACATATGTATATATTCCAACAAAAAAAAATGAGGGTTTACAAGTTCTTCCCCTCTTAAATATTTTTGGTCCTCCAAAAATGTAGAAATCCCAAAAAAAAAAATTTCATTTGACTATCTCCTAAACTTTTCTAATGATCCTTAAAAGTATTTATTATTTACCACAAACACCATCTATGTGTATAGGTCAAAAATAGAAGATGTACTTATAAAGAAAAGAATAAAGCTAGCAAGAACAATATAAGGTTTATGAACCTTCAGCAGTGAATGCAACAGTACTAGTCAAAAATATAGATCGCATAGAACATCTGAATATTCAATACTAATGCCAAAAACATAAAATAAACAAAGCTAGCAAGAACAATATAAGGTTTATGAACCTTCAGCAGTGAATGCAACAGTACTAGTCAAAAATATAGATCGCATAGAACATTTGAATATTCAATACTAATGCCAAAAACATGACTCGTTTTTTCTGCACATTATTGTTTATGCTAGCTGTGCAGTGTAAAATGCATCTTTAAAATCAATTAATTAAAAATATTATTCAATGCAATCTCATATATTAGCTTCATAAATGTGTATAGAACACATGTGACACTTGCATATGACTTTTGGTGAGACTATAGTTCCAAGAGACTAGTATTCTCATAATAGTATATTTGATCATGGATAGAATTCTTAATTAGAATGTAAAATCAAGATTTGTAGCAGACAATATTTACTCCTTGGCATCTAGAGAGAATTATAAGGTGACTACACAAGGTAATCACACAATTTACACCCAAGGCAAATATAATTGCCAATAAGAACATAATCTTAAGAAATCATACTAGTTAAGATGATGAGAAAGCATGCTGGTTAAGGTGTCATTTCTCAAGGTTACATTAATAACTTTCTGTAGAGGAATATTTGCCCACTTTTATGAACTTAAGTGATATATCTTTATATAGATAATACAATATAACAGTATACATCTATCAAATCAGTAGAGAGTACACAATGAAATTAAAAGCAGTAGCCATAAGGATCAAAAAATATAATATTCGAGTGTATTGTTTCTATTTTTATTGCAGTATTACCCAACCATTGTTTCTAGGTGCTACAACAAGAACACAGTCCTGCCACTTAAGAAAATAAATTTTAAGATTTTACATTGGGTATATATTTCAGGTGGAAAACTGTAAATTCAAGATAGTTGACAAGGGCTTAGAAATTGAATGATTTGGTAATAGTTGGAGTATCATAAGCTAGGAAACAAGAGCATATCAAAACAAGTGAAATGCAATTTCGATACCATTCAATGACAACAATTTGGATCAATGATAAGATGGTATGATTTAGAAAAAGAAAACTTATGCAATGATAACTTTTAGGGTACAAATGAAATAAGAGAAGTACTTAATTTAATTAGTTGGAAGGAAACATGTAGCTTGGGAATCTGCAACTTCAATGTGGTTAAAAGGATAATAGCAAATAAAAGGTTGTTGCTATTAATAAATAAATAAGAATATCTTTGGACCAAACTCATGAAAGAGAAACACAATGTAATAAAACCTTAAGATCTTGAATCAAAACTATTTTTGAGCAAACTATAGATATTTGGAAGGATCCATATCTACCTCGTGTGCACATAACTAAAAGATTTAAATATTAAAAGGTTGCATAATGATAGTAGGTACAATGAGCATCCAAGAAGTATTATTTTTATTTTACAAAGAACTGCTAAGTTGCTTTATAATCAAAATATTGACTGATTACAAATTTCAATATGTTTGGGCAAGGAGGCATAGTAGACAAGGCAACCTTAATGCTAAGTCGGCATATAGCTACTTTAAAAGAAAAGAAGAAAATGAAAAGTACATTGAACAACCATTCATTGGGAAGAAAATGAAAAGTACATTGGGAAGGGAAAATGAAAGTTAAATATAATATCAAAAGTGTAAACCATTCATTTGAAGAATTTTATAGTATTGACTACCAATGAACAAAATTTTTTTAATGGAAATTTAAGAATCTAGTTGGAGATATCTGGGATTTAAGTATCTTATTTTGAAGTTGTCACATTTAGGATAACCACCAAAAATATGCTCAAAAGGCACTTGAGATTGTTAGTATTTAAGACATAGATCTATATGATGAATTTGGATATGCCAGAAAAATTATTAGAAATGTTAAGGAAGGACCACCTAGGATATTACTACAACAAAATTTAGAATTAAGGTCATCATATAATTCGTTAGCCAAAGATTTGGGTGTTGCAATCACAAAGAGCAATAATAGACTTCAAGCAAGGTAATATAAAGCTAAAGAATTTTCTAAGAGAAGTTTAACTTATATTTGGAATTTTATACAGAACAAGTTGTTAAAGCTACTAGAAAATATTGCCTTGCTTGGGGCAAGGCTGAGATGAAGGACATGAAGCTAGTTTCTCCTAGGAATTTTTTTTTTTGAGAAGCTTGAGCCCAAAATATTGTTGAAGCTAACCTAAGGATTAGATAATATTTTTCTTAAATTGCTTTGCTTGTTATGATACATTCCAATTGTAGAAAAAGGAGGAAACTAATGGCACCTAGCAAGATTGAAATTTTATTTCGTCTTACTTGTAAGGTTAAAACTTGATGAAGATTCCCAAAGAGTCAATTAAAACTCCTATATCATTATATTTGCCAAAACTAAACATGCGACTATAGTTAAGTACATGTGCACAAAAAGAATATATGAACAAATCCAAATGACATCTCTATAAAATATAAAGAATTACATTTGTTGGTCATACTCGCTCAACGACTTTAGTGAAGATTAATGCATAAAGTCATCAAAATTACTACAATAATTTTTTTTAAAATAAATTCATTTCTAATGGTTGCCGCCAAATATGCTAACAACCTATCCATAACTAGATACACATTGGCTGTCACCATACATGTAAACAGCCGGCCAACATTTATAAATTCTTTGGAAGTAACATCAAATTAGGCTTGAGATGAAAATAACAATCAAAATAGCATAAAACTTTTCTATAACCAAATGCAATATCACCTACCAATTTTTGACATTAAAATCGGTCCAAGCAAACAAATGGAGCATAAAATTAATAAAGAAGGGTCAACCAAGGAAAAGATGAAGTCAAACAAGTTTTTTTTTTCTCTATTAAAGGTATGAGGTACAAGATCTACTAAACATAAACTTGTGAATTTGTTCCATCTGCCAGGTATTAGTACAAAATAATTCAATGAGCAACCAAATAATTAATCAAAACTACTAAAAGTAGTTAAATAATTTATAACAAGCTACTTATCAAACAGGAAAGTGTAGAGAGGTAAAAAGGAAAATTTTAATCAAGGAAATCGTGTTCCTAACCCTTTATCACTCTCACCTTTATTTACCTAAAGTTTGCTTATGGACTGTATCAGGGTTATGTCTGTAATTATCAACCTTCCTAAATTTAATCCTAGAGATTTCTAAACATGGCTCTGATACCACTTTAATTGTCACACCCCGACCCTCTGTCGAGCACATGACAACCGCCGTATAAGCGATATCCCACTCATACAAGGCTAAAAAGACTATATAACTTAAGTATAAATGTAAAGTACTACAGTTAAGTTTACTAAATAAGCTTACAACTAATTCATAGGTTTTTACAACATTGATATAGTCCGTCTATGTTGTGTTTGTATACATCATATCAATATAAATCATTCTAAAAATATTCTTCTATAGCTCTCAACCCCGCTAACCATCGCTCCTCGCCGTCCTCTAAGCAATGTCCGGATACCTGCGCGTGGGGGAAAATTGCATGTGCTAAGTCTTGCGACCTAGTGCCTATAGATAGAAACTTCTTCAAGCAAAAGAATGGGCTAACAATCTATATGTCCGGATGAGCAGCAAGTATATCCATATTAAATCATAAATTAACAACAAAAGGAAGCATGCACATAAATAATCAATTAAACACTAAAAGTCTAAAGAATTTCTAAGTTTCTAGTTTCAACACTAACTCCTAGGGCTGCCTGCCTATGCTTATGGTAAGCCCTGGCCGGGGACTACCACAAGCCCGTCAGTGTCAGACTAAGTCTCTGCCTAGGCCCGTTGCACCGACGTTGGCGAAGAAGGCGGGTGACCGCGGTTCCTTCTTTTTCCAGTCTCGCGAGCCGTTTACCCAGACCGCACTCCGAGACTATCGTATCGTATGTCCCCCATGGACCCTAGGATACGAGACGCCGTGTAGCGCTACACTTCTGCCCTACAGTAGGGTCACCGACTGACATGTATACTCTCGGCCTGACCTGCCGGATCCAACACATACGTATAACTCTGGTTGTCCGGACTACCCCCAAAGCCTGCAGGACTCAGTTGGAGTATATCAGCGTCAACAGACACCTTAGTCCTCAGGTTAGCGGCTGAAGTGAGCTCCCCGGCTCCCAGCACCTTAGTTTCGGATACATGCCATGGCGATATCTGGCCGTAGGCGAGAACCCCCTTGTTGGTACTCACCAAACGCTAAAGGATGGGTGGGGTGACACCTCCGCCAACCCTCTTTAGACTAACACAAATGATGTCTACTATTTGGGAGAGATATACAGTGTTATATAGACCTATATGAATCCTAGAGGTTTATGTCCTTAGGAAGTTCAGGTCTATGTCGCTAGGTGTCCTAACTAGTTTAGGTTATCATGTAAAATATGTCACCTAACTAGTCTTGTTTGTCACCTAGTATCTTCATATATCGCTATATGTTCTAGGTTCTTCCGAGTGTCAACCACTTTAGAATCATAGAACATAAGCACATAATATATCATTTGAAATTAATTCACATCATACAAGAAATCAAGATAAATGCACATCACGGACAGTAATAAAATTTTAATAACAATTTGCCCACTTGGGAGCTCTACTGCAGCGGCTATAAACTAGCCGAAATAACAACGCACCTGAGCCTTTTAAATTAGCAATTTAATAGATTCACAGCTCTTCGGTGTTTAACCATCGTTACTGCGGAATATTTTCCTATCAATTGGCAAACATATTTAAATTTTCTAACACTCATGACAGCAAGTATCTAACACCTTGCTCCCCTTTTCTTATTCCTTATTTGGCATCATAGAATTAGAAGATAAAGAACAAAATAAGTGTTACGATATTTGTTGTTTAATGTTGCTCACGCGTACGACCAAGAAAACATTGAGTGCAATATATGACAAATTTATTTATCACAGTATGAAAGAAATTATCCAAGAAAAGAAGTAGTACAAAGTATTTCTCAACCATTTTAATTCAATAATATAGTAACAATAACACAACTATTTTGAAACTTGTAATTACTGTACCAAGTTACTAAATTATGGAAGCTTAACTTTCTATCCAATATATAGTCCAACTCTCTAATAAAATAATTGTAGTTGTATATATTATGCTAACAAATAAATAAAATTTAATATCTAAAGTCTCCACATTCACTACAACATGTATATATTTATTAAATTAGAAAGGATATTTATCTACTATATATAAATATACACAGAGATATACAGATATACATATGTAGAATGAATAATGTGAATCATCATTTTCCTATCTAACCACCGATGGCAGCAGCAAGCAATACTCAGGTTATTATATAGTTTTGAGTATTAAATTATTATTAGATGCCAGAAACATAATTATTTCATATATCATCTGCATCCGTAGAGTTTAATTTTTATTAACAGAGAACAATTGTAAAATTTAATTATTATTACTATTAGTATTATTTTTATTGGATTCTTGAATCTAACCAATATGGTATTTTATTTCTAAATAGTTTTAAAATTATCTTTTAATTAAATTACTAGTAATCATGACGTTTAGATAAATGAAGACAAAAGAATTATATATATACATTCACTGTCACTGTGATCTAATAGCTTTATATAAAATGAAATATTTTTAATCACTTTAATATTCAAAATTAACTAATAGCTGTATCCTCAGACAATTTCATTCAATAAAGAAATTCAAGACATGAGAAATTTATATAAATAATAATAAAAATAATACAATGCAATATCCTAAATCTACATTAACAACTATCTCTAACGCATATCCAAAAAATTAGATTTTTGTATTAACTAGGGAATGGGCACCAACCTTAATCATTCAAATTTATTATTTCCATCTGGGATTTTGAGCATCGGTGCCGTGAGTTTCCACTCCTCTATTACATCGTCCATTTCCTCAGATGTCTTCTCTTCCTAGTCGAACAGATTCGACCAAAGGCTTGCTAACCTTAATTGTCGGCAATAGAGGGGTGTGAAGAAGGAGATTTAGGGAGTTATGTTTAGATGGTTGCCGTGAGATGATCAACTGAATAAAGGAAATTAATATTGTTGTCCTCGATTCCTTTCCTTTTTATTACCCTTACTTTCTTAAATAATGAGAAGTAAACTTATTTTAATATATATATATTTATTTATTTATTTGTATATACCAATATATATAGACATGGTAAAGAATTATTCTTACGAGGAAGATTATATTTAAATAAGATTTCATTTCTACTCTAATCAGAACCTAGCTACGTATCTACTTTATATATAATTTATTTATATGACTAAATATATATAGAGATCTAGATCTTACTATCTTATTGCTATTATTATTATTTATTTATTTATATTTACCTATTTATACACATATTTACGGATCATTATTGACACATCAATGCATATATATAACGGTACGTATGTATATATATGCACCTACTTATTTATTGACACGTATATATTTTCTAAAAATTTAGGGGTTTAATTATTTACTGACACATGTATATATTCCAACAAAAAAAATTGAGGGTTTACACATGTTATCAAATATTTAGCAACCATAGCATTTTATTATGTTCAAGGCATCCAAGACTTTCCTAATAAAATCTTTCTAAAAATTTTTCTAGGTTGAATTAGATCCTACTGCGATGAACCAAAGCACTGTATGGGGATCTGAGCTTCAGAACCAACCCAGATATATAAATAATACACAGCTCTCAAGTCGGGGTAATATTCCTAAAATAATAAATATTTCATTTAAAATATAAAATATTCTTAATTTAATATGATAAAAAAAATTACTTACTCACTAATGACTCAACTTATGTGATTAATTTAGCTTTATCTAAAATAATTAACATTTCTTCAAACTACTAAATCCAACTTCGTGATCAAGCCCAACACTTTATATTCTTAATCATTTTCATCACCTCTAACTTATTAGAATAATCAAATTCCTAAATCAAACCTAATTATATTTTCAAGTCCTAGTCAATATAAACTTCAAGCTATTATTCCCTAATTTAATCTAATATCATAACAACATCACTAGCAAACTAACATTCAACAATCCTTCCCTTGGTGTCAACCCTCATTTGATTCTCTCTACATACCTAATTATTATATCATATGCATAATCTGAAATAGGGAAATGAGAAGGAGGTGGGGGAGATAGCATGAATTCAACCATCCTACTTCATCAAACAGTAAACTAAACTTAAGAAAAATTTTAATATCTCATTTTTCGCTAATTAAACCACATAAAAGTGAGGGTTTACAGCATGAACCTAAAGTGTCTCTAGATTTTGTCTCATGTCTCCATGTTCTATAATCCTACTAAATATCTCTACATCTATAGTATAACATGAACATATCAATATCCAACATAACATGAGAACAATCATATATAACATGCATATAATAGCATAATGTATCTTTTTCATAGCAACATTTATCAACAATTATCAAAACACATATGCCATTAAAATATGCAACAAGCAAACATTCAACTCATCAGCATGTACAATATGAAATAACGACCCTTAGGACTCAGCATCTGTAGTAGGACAAAATAAATTTTGAAACCATAAGTCCTCACTTGAGTCTACAAGCAATATCAAGCAAGAATTCACAGTTTGGCTGTGATTCTTAAAAGCAAGCAAGTAATCAAACAAGCACAGCAATTCCTTCTTACTCCAACACAAATCACAGCTTGGCCGTAATTTGTCAAGCAACAGCACAGCAATCAATTTTCCTAAGATAAAGTAGATACATCCACCAACCATAAATCATACAACTCAAATAAGAATTTCCTATCTACCCTTCTACTCACATCCTCACATCATTTTTTTTATTTTACTTAATTTCTTATAATCAACCAATCATCCATCACATTAAAAATCACAATCAACATAAATAAGCCTATAAAATAATATTTAGTTTAACAATTTAATTATACTTAAAAATCTTTAAACAATATATACCACCTTAATTGATTCTAAATAATTTTAATAATTTTGTGAATAATCTAAGTAACTAATTAAATTCACAAAATTGCAAATCACCTAATTTTATAATTATAAAATCAAAATAATAAATTTATAAAATTCCAAATTATTTCATATCATTAATTAGAAAGAATCTAATTAATCTAATTTCCTCAATTTACAATACCTTAAATTCATTAATTCTGTAAAAATTCTAAATAAATTATTTTAATTCCAATTAATATAATTTAAATCACATAAAACTTTTAAAAAATATTTCTACATGCATTTAACATACAATTACTTTATTTAAACCCTAAATTATCTCAATTAAATCAAAAACAACATTCTAGTAATCTTAAAAAATTCCAATTAAATCATACAAATTACATACAAACATAATTTAGCATTAAAAATTATTTTAGATTTTTCCAATAACGTTAACGCAGTCAAAAACCTAAATATTTTGAAAACCGCACCTAAAATATGTCAAAAATTCTAAATAAATTCCATAATGCTCAGAACTCACCAATAAAGCCCTAAGCATGCTGAACAAACTCGAACCAGTCATAAATCCTCAAAAACCAACGAAAACCAGCCTGATCCGGTCTTGAACCAAACCGATTGAACCGGTTGGACCAGTCTGAGACGAACCGACGCACGCACTTTGCACGTGCGGTCCGCTCTCACCCTTCTTCCTCCTCCGCTCGACTCCGCCTACAGACGCCGCCGCTTCTACCGTCGAATCGGCGGCGATTCGACTCCTTCCTCTACCGCCGCCTCAACTGAACAATGCTTCAAGTTCGCAGACACCTCCCCCGACCCACTCGCCGGCTTCCCTTGCTGCCGACAGCGCTCGAGAGCTCGCCAACGCCGCCGGTGGTCGCTGTTCCCCTGCCTCATGTAAAATCGTTGCTCCCTACCGCCTCACCATCTCCCCCACCGCGTGCATCACTCTACATCAATTCCTCAGAGGTCGCACCAAGTGCAGAGAGTGTATTGCAGAGGGAAAGACAGTGGAGGCGCCCCTCGCCGGCGGAACGGACGAAAATAGGGTGTTCTCCTATTCAGCTCGTCCCCACTCGATCTCGGCCCGCCGGTGCCACGATCACTCCCCGCCGGCATTGCTGACGACTCTCCCAAGTCGTCCGCGCACTCTCCCGTCAATTCCGCCGGCTGCCAGAGGGATTTGGAGCTCCGCTGGCCGCTCTTCCCCAAACCCTCGAGCCTCTGCTCTCGAGGGTTTAATACTTCTGTCGACGAGTCAGGGACTCGCCGCTCAACTCAGCCGGGTCAACCCGTACAACTCGCTGTACGTGAGTTGCATGTGCAGCGAAGGTATATTGTTTGTTTTCTTTTTTTTTCTTCCTTTCTTCCTTTTTACAGATAGCCCCCTCTATTTTTCAAAATTTACATTTTAACCCCTTCCTCTTCCTAAATTCTTATTTTCTAATTTTATTTATTTATATTATTATTTTTTTTCCTAAAATTTTTATTTTCTATTTCTATTATTAATTTAATATTATATTAAAAAAATTCCTTTTTTTTTTACTATAGAAAATAGGATTTACAATTCAGCATTGTAGTAGGTCATAAATTGAAACCATAAACCCTCACCTGAGTCTCAAAGTAAATTTTTAGCAAGAATCACAGTTTCGCCATGATTCTTAAAAAGCAAGCAAGCAATCAAGCAAAGTAACGCTTTCCTTCTTCAACACAAATCACAGCTTCGTCATAATTTGTCAAGCAATAGCACAACAACTCAACTCTTCTAAAATAAAAATAAATACAGTCAAAGAAAATATAAATAATACAAGCCAACAGAATTTTCTATTTGCCCTTCCTACTCACAAACTCACGAAATTTCTTTTAATTCCTTTTTTAATCAACCAATTAATTATCAAATTTAAACAACCACGGAACAATCACAATTAAACATCAAATCAACCCAACTCATCAAAACCTAGTCACACATATAAAATATATAGCATTTAAACCCGACAATATATTCTAAATTAAAATAAATCCTACAACCTAAATGTCAACACCTAAATATAATTTCTTTACCAATACATCAATAAGATTATAAATTAAATATTTATTTTTAACAAATAAATTATACTAAAAATCCCAATAACCTATACCACCTTAATTAACCTTAAAATAATAATTTCATAATTCTGTAAAAATCTAGTTACACCAAATTAATATGTAAATCCCAAATTAACCAAATTCAATAAATAGAAAAATCTAACTAGCCTAATTTCCTAGTTATAACAATCCAAATTTAATAATTGTGTAAAAATTCTAATTAAATTATTTTAATTTTGTTTGATGTAATTTAAACACAGTAACCTCTATTAAAATATTCCTTCATGTAACATACAAACAATCCATTTATGATTCTATTCAAACATTAAGACCAAGGAATTGAATCTATATAGTCTAAGTAAAAAATTATAATGAAAAAAAGAGTAAATGCTTTTTATTAATAAATAAAAAGAGTTTATTTGTGGTGGTGCCACGACCACCTGTTCCTCTTGAAAATTGCTATGAATTTTTTTTTCTTTCTCGCCAAAAGAAGGAATACCCCTTTAAAAAGATAAGATTAAAATATTTACACATAAGATTGTTGTTAGTGGTGCTAGAACCACAACCAACATTGCAGTACAAATAGCAGAGGTAAGTGGAGTGTAGAAGGGAAAGGAAAATTGGCAGAATGTACTGAGATTAGCGTTCTATATATCCATATATTCATGGTCTTTTGTAATCGAATCAACATATGATTTGCCATTAAAAGTCTTTGGAGTGAGTGAAAATCGTCGATAGCACCTTAAGATGCATGCTGTAATGAATGTGTGAACTATACAGTCTCATCAAGTGAGAGAGTCTTGTCAAGTATGATTTTAAGATTCATTGTTATTGAAGTATAGTTATTGAGTCTCCTTTAGATCGAAACTAGGTGCATTATTGAATGTACTAAAATATTGTTGGTATGATCATTGATCTTAGTAATGTCAAGAAATTCTCAATTTAATGATGGAGTTAGTCATCCTATCCTTTCCGAATCATGCAAATCAAATCGATCGAGAGTTATGCAGAGTAAATTTATATGCCGAGTGATCCATGATACCTCAGATGTTTTGTCGATTGCATTTTTTTGAGGGAGAAAATGTCATTGAAATTATGTTGGGACTTATGTGATTTTTAGATTCGTGACAAAATAGGTGCAAGTTTCTTTAATAGGTGCCTTTGGATTCGTTCTCTTATGAAAATTACTTTATAACTTCTGTTACGCAAGGTGTATACCCTCAGATTGGAGCAATTATATTCTATAGGAGAGGTTGGGGATTCAGTACTCACCAAGTTCTAAAAGAAGCTTGCGTGATTTTTTGAGTTGTGCATAAATGGATACATATCCAATAAGTCTCCCGAAGTTAGAGTATTGTCAGATGTGCTTCAGCATTTGATGGTTAATTGTATATAGCAAGTTTTGCAAAATCATATCGATGAAGATACGATGTGAAATTAAAATAACTTAGAAAAAACTCATATGCTATTGTAGAGAGTGTCGGATGAGCGTCCATCATTGTCAATAGGAGCACAAATATTTACCAACATCTAAGTATAGCAAACCACCAGGTCCACATAACCAACACAACAAATAATGCTAACTTCTCTCTCTTTCTTTTGCATTTTCTACACTATATATATTTGTATATATACATAAAGATATCATCCTCTACCTCCCCTATCCACAAACCCTTGATAATATTAGCTTCATCTATACAACCATCAAAGCATAACTTACTCTCTCTCAATATCAAAAAGTAGTGCCAAGCCCACAGATATCGTGGCCTTTACATCTCATCCCCTATCGATGATCTTCTCTTGCGACTATTGCTCTCAACAGTTCAATACAAAAGAGGATCATGCTGGTCACCAGAATATTCATGCAAACGAGCGTATCATCACTACTGCTATTACATTCATCGCCCATAGGCCAATGGAAGCTGTTGCCTCTGTGCCCCATTCCTCGGTAATATCCTTTCCTTGTGACCACTGTTCTCGACAATTTGAAATTTGCCGGGCGTCAATAATCTTATGAGGGTACATATGGAGCTTATTGCAGCTTCCATATCAACATCAGCTGGACAAGGACCAAAGGAGGTTGTTGTTTCTAGACACCATTCCTTGGTAATGCCCTTCACCTGTGGCTTCTGTGCTAGGCAATTTGAAACATTACAGGGTGTTAGAAGTCATGAGACCAAGGTACACCGGAAGCCCAATGCAACTTCCACATCAGCACTAGCTAAGCGTAGAACCATGGAGATTGTCACCTCTACTCCCTCTCAAATTCAAGAGGGCTCTGTTGATACTAACTCTAATGACATCGATCTTGATCTCCACCTATAGATGGAGAAGAGAAGATTGTCCCTTGGACATACCTCCTCCCATTCCTAATTCTCTTGAACTAGGACAATAAAAACTTGACATATTTATAAATACTATAAATTAGTAATACTCATTGTTGTTCCTCTTTGTCCCTCCCCCGTTGATAAAATAATGATGTTTGAAATTAATAAATTATATTTAAAATATGATTTATAATTTTCTTAATATTTTTTTCTAAATTATTTCTTATTTTATTAAAATAATTTTTTTCTCCATCGATGATGATAAAAGAGAGTAAATATTTTTTATTAAGAAATAAAAGGTTGGTACCATGACCATATGTTCCTCTTAAAAATTACAGCAAAAATGTCTTTTTCTTTCTCTTGGAAAGACAAGGGCTGTCACACCCCAATCCTCCCATTTGGACATGCGGCAACCGCTGTATAAACTGTACTTATATATCACCAAATAATATTTAAATCCACTACTACAAAATCATAATCTCTAGCTATCTAAATTGCCAATGTAGTTCTGCACTGCATAACTAAGTTCTTCCTTATCCCCCATCCTGCTAACCAAACTTGTAACATGTGCAATAGGGGAAAACGTGCACATCTGAGTTGCAAGACTCATTGAGGCTATAGAGAGAGCAGCCTAAAAATGGGTATAAGGTATTTTACAAACTAACAAGAAGACATATTCACTAAATCACATATAATATCACCATATCAATAAGCATAGTATAACATATCACATGAAGCATATACTACCATCACTAATCAATAATGTCACGCCCCGACCCTCCTGTCGGCTACGTGGCAACCGCCATATGAACCCTGGGATCCATACAAGGCATAAAGAGTATAGATCAATCTAAAATCAATAAAATACTAATATAATTCATTTAGTACAGTCCCGATATATCCCTACTACAAATCTAGATTCAAAAACGACAACATCTAAATAATTGCGGAAGTATACCTCCGATAGCGTAGTCTTCGTCAACAACTATTACTACCGTACGTAAAACCTGCACACATGGAAAAGTGGTGTGCTCAGCCTTGCGACCTAGTGCGAATTTACGGCTCGAAACCGAATAAAGAATTCAAAGGCTAGGAGGATAAATCTAGGATGCCTTGGGTTTATTAACAGTCATTTCCATATAATACATGTGAGACATATAATAAATGCAAAATAATTGTGTAAGCAAGTACAACACAGATAACACTAGATGTCGCCTAAGATGTATCTGGCAACTACGTCATCAGTGTAATCGTATGTCATCTATAGTGAAAGGTGGCTATAATATCAAGACTCGGGCTGCCGGCCTATACTTAGTGAATACCCCGGCCAAAGAGTATCACCAAGCCCATCAGTGCCTTTTGTCTGTCTCTTCCTATGCCCGCTGCACTGATGTTGGCCGAGAGGACGGGTGACCCTTGATCGCTCTCCTCTATCTCGCTAGTCGCCTACGATGCCTCCCCTAACGAAACTGCCGTGCCCTTACATCCTCCCCGAACTCCGTAGGGGCAACGACGACTCGTGTAGTACTACAACACTGTCCGAAGACAGGGTCACCATCAACAATAATCCATCGACCACGGCTAGTCGATATAATACAACCCTAGGATCCGGACTACTCATCCGACTGTCTGCAGAACGTCAGGGATGATAGTCGTGTGGTCTACAGATCCACTGTCCAAGACTATGCGGGGGGAAGTCACCGTCCCAGTCCCCAAGCAGAGGTGCCTGCCAAGAGGTGTGCATACTAGCGGCCGCCGGAATGATACAACCTCGGCAATAAGTTTGTTAGGTTCGTGTTTTGGTTTGTCCCGGCTAGTCATTTCAGGACTATCACGGTGTCGCCTAGACAGCACACGTGTGGGTATAAGTTTTTGGGTAGGGACTTACTCCGCATTTTCAGTCTAATATGACCTCGGAGTTTGTACAGTCTCTTTCCCTACCAACTCCTAGTACTAAGCTAATTATAGCCTCGGGAGTGGTGTGTGGCGGAGCATCACCATTCTGACCATCGGCGATACGCGGTGGTCAAACAGGGTATACAAGGAATATCCCTTTCTGTCTGGTTTCCAGTGATGTCTCCTAAGGAGTTCTAACATGTCATCATTCTTAACTATATCTGCATGGTGGTCGCGCTATCATAGCATAAATAAATAACATAGCATGCAAAATAAGATTTATAGACATGTTAAATACATAGTATGGTAAACATGACATATCATGCATGTAGATCATGTAAATCACACTATCATGCATTTACATATAAACATAGCATGCATTTCATTTTTATCATATTTTAGGCATCCAAGAATTTTCCTAAGAAAACCTCGGCAGGAATTCCCTAGCTTGAATAAATCCTACATTCGATAAACCAACGCACCTGAATTACGATCTGAGCTTCAGAACCAATCCAAATAAAGCTCGAATGTATCAACAGTAGTACAGCTCACGATTCAAAATAATATTCCTAAATAATAAAAATTTATTTAGAACAAGTCTAACGTCATTCCTACGAATTATCTGGATAGAAATCTAATTAATTGAATATTTAATTTATCCGATTAATTTAGTTCTATCCAAATAAATTAACTAATCTGATTCATGAAACTAACCTAATCCAATTAATCCAATTTAACTAAGGTCCAATGCTAAGGATGCCCAATCCAACTTCCTAAAGCCCAAATCTGATATCATAGCCCAATCAACTAACAATATATTTTATTCATTAAATTGACTTAAATTATCGTACTCAATCTAACTAGTTATTTATGCAACTAAAATACTACCTTATTTAATTAGTCAAATAACTTACTAAGATATCATGCATATGCTATCAATGAACCTGGACTGCTCAGGGACCCACATCATGAGCATGTCAGTGTCTTCAAGTTCCCTAGGCTTGTAGCGCATTGAACGGTACTGTTCCTAGCACACTATCTACCTTGAGGTAACACAAATAAGTTAAGTTCTGCACTGAAGTGAGATCCCAGTAACAACAAAGCATCTGTGGCTACGTCAACCGAACTTGCACTTCTACCTTAGCTAGCACATGGCTTCTCACCACATATTGGCACATAGCAGCCTAAGAACTAAATATCATCTCCTAGGTTATTAGTTGTCCAAAGTCCTTAGTCATATGTCACTTATGACCACTCTAGGTGTTAGCATAGCATGAACCTAAAGTGTCTCTAAATCAAGTCCCATGTCATCATATTCTATATTTTTGTTAAGTGTCTCTACATCTCTAGCATAACATGAACATACCAACAATAACATAACATGAGCATAACCATAGACAACATGCATATCATAGAGTCACATATCTTGACATAGCATATCATCATATCCTACATCAAGATCACATGCTAATTAAATATGTAACAAAGCAGACATACAAGAGTGGATATCACATGTACCAAAATGTAACAAAAATGCAAGAGAAATATGTAACAAAATCACATCAAAATCATATAGATGTGCAAGAGAAATATGCCTTAATAGAATTATAGAAATGGGATAGGATAGAGGAAAGTATATTGAGGCAAAATCTAGAGCTTATTGGATTGCTTTAGGTGATTCAAACTCTAAATTCTTTTTTACCTATACAAAAGCAAGGAACAATGCTAAAACTCTCAAACTATTCAAGTATCTAGGAGTATCTTTGGCTCCTAAGAAACTAAAAATTACAGAATGTAAAGTATTGCTTGACAAAATAATGGTTAGACTTAAAAGTTGGACTACCAAGTTGCTAACATATGCAGGAATAGTTCAACTTAAAAAGTGAGTGTTATTTGGAGTGCAAAGTTATTGGCCACAACTATTCGTATTGCCCAAAAAAATAATCAAAATGATGGATACAGTTTGTATGACATTCTTATGAACAAGATCAGTTGAGCCTAGTAGGAAGGCATTGGTAGCTTGGAATAAAGTCTGCACACCAAAGTCAGCCGGAGGACTTAACTTATTAATACTAGACTTTTGGAACTAAACTGTCATCTTCAAACTCTTTTGGGATATGCAGATGAAGAAAGAAAACAAACAAGTTGGATGTTGAAGAAATTGATGATGAGTAGAGAGGTATTACAATACCACCCTTGACTGATAATAATACTTACTAGGAAAAATACAATCGGTACAATTTATAATATATTGGTGGGTACATTACCAAAGAAAAATTGGACAAGTTTGATTTATAATTCTACAGCTAGACTTAGAGCTATCTTCATTCTATGGCTTGCTTTGCATCAGAAATTAATGACTGCAGATAAACTACTCAAGTGGGGCATGCAAATAGATGGAGGATGTCAGCTATGTTTAACTGTAATAGAAATCTTAGAGCATTTGCTGAATGAATGTAAATATAGTAAGACTATATGGAATGATTTGTTGAAATGGGATGAAGAAGTCTTAAGACAAACTATAAAGAAAATCACAATTAATACAACTAGTAAAATAGCTAAAAGGAGAACATTGAACGGATAACTTATGCAGGTGGTGATAGCAGAGTTTGTATATCACATTTGGGAAGAGAGAAATTAGAGATTATTTAAGCAATAAGTAAGAGACGAAGTGGTCCTTCTTCGGAATATCAAGATAATAATTTTTACTAGACTGGATAAAGATAAAATAAGAGAGTTTGTTGTCTCATATTTTGCTTAGAATACTACTACTCTTTGAAATATTTATTTTAAATGTATTTGCTCCTTTATGACTTGTAGTACATTATATTGTAGTGATGCTCAAATACCCTTCTTAGAAGGTGAGTTGAGATTACTATTGATGCTATCAAATAAGTTATAAAGAGAAAAATTTATGTACCATAATGTAACTATACTGAAATAATTTATTTGCCAAAAAAAAAAAGCAGACATACAACTTATCGGTCTGTATAATAAATAACAATCGACCCTTAGGACTAGTCTCAAAGCAAATTTTTAGCAAGAATCACAACTTGGCCATGATTCTTAAAAAGCAAGCAAGCAATCAAGCAAAGAAACGCCTTCCTTCTTCAACACAAATTACAGCTTGGTCGAAATTTGTCAAGCAATATTACAGTAACTCAACTCTTCTAAAATAAAAATAAATACAGCCAAAGAAAACATAAATAATACAAGCCAACAAAATTTTCTATTTGCCCTTCCTACTCAAAAACTCACATAATTTCTTTTAATTCCTTTTTTAATCAACCAATTAATTATCAAATTTAAATAATCAAAGAACAATCAAAATTAAAAATCAAATCAACCCTACTCATCAAAACCTAGTCACACATATAAAATATATAACATTTAAACCCGATAATTTATTCTAAATTAAAATAAATCCAACAACCTCAATGTCAACACCTAAATATAATTTCTTTACCAATTAATCAATAACATTATAAATTAAATATTCATTTTTAACAAATAAATTATACTAAAAATGCCAATAATCTTTACCACCTTAATTAACCTAAAAATAATAATTTAATAATTCTGTAAAAAAAATATGGTTACACCAAATTAATATGTAAATCCCAAATTAGCCAAATTCGCTAAATAGAAAAATCTAACTAACTTAATTACCTAAATTTATAACAACACAAATTTAATAATTGTGTAAAAATTACCGTTAAATTATTTTAATTTTATTTGATGTAATTTAAACATAGTAACCTCTATTATAATATTTCTTCATGTAACATACAAACAATCCATTTATGATTCTATTCAAACATTAAGACCAAGGAATAGAATCTATTTAGTCTAAGTAATAAATTATAATGAAAAAAAGAGAGTAAATACTTTTTATTAATAAATAAAAAGAGTTTATTTGTGGTGGTGCCAAGACCACCTGTTCCTCTTGAAAATTGCTATGAATTTTTTTTTCTTTCTCACCTAAAGAAGGAATACCCCTTTAAAAAGATAATATTATAATATATATACATAAGATTATTGTTAGTGGTGCTAGAACCACAACCAACATTGTAGTACAAATAGCAGGGGTAAGTGGAGTGTAGAAGGGAAAGGAAAATTGCCTGAATGTACTGAGAATAGCGTTCTATATATCCATATATTCTTGGTCTTTTGTAATCGAATCAACATATGATTTGCTATTAAAAGCCTTTTGGAGTGAGTGAAAATCATCGATAGCACCTTAAGATGCATGTTATAATGAATGAGTAACCTACACAATCTCATCAAGTGAGAGAGTCTTGTCAAGTATGATTTTAAAATTCATTGTTATTGAAGTATAGTTATTGAGTCTCCTCTAGATCGAAACTAGGTGCATTATTGAATGTACTAAAATATTATTGGTATGATCATTGATCTTAATAATGTCAAGAAATTCTCAATTTAATGATGGAGTTAGGCATCCTATCCTTTCCGAATCATGCAAATCAAATTGATCGAGAGTTAATGCAGAGTAAATTTATATGCCGAGTGATCCATGCTACCTCAGATGTTTTGTCGATTGAATTTTTTTGAGGGAGAAAATGTCATTGAAATTATGTTGGGATCTATGTGATTTTTAGATTCGTGACAAAATTGGTGCAAGTTTCTTTAATAGGTGCCTTTGGATTCGTTCTCTTATGAAATTACTTTATAACTTCTGTAACACAAGGTGTATACCCCTCTGATTGGAGCAATTGTATTCTATAGGAGAGGTTTGGGATTCAATACTAACCATGTTCTAAAAGAAGCTTGCGTGATTTTTTGAGTTGTGCATAAATGGATACATATCCAATAAGTCTCCTGAAGTTAGAGTATTGTCAGATGTGCTTCAGCATTTTATGGTTAATTGTATATAGCAAGTTTTGCAAAATCATATCGATGAAGATACGATGTGAAAATAAAATAACTTAGAAAAAACTCATATGCTATTGTAGAGAGCGTCTGAAGAGCGTCCTTCATTGTCTATAGGAGCACAAATATTTACCAACATCTAAGTATAGCAAACCACTAGGTCAACATAACCAACATAACAAACAATGCTAACTTCTCTCTCTTTCTTTTGCCCTTTCTACACTATATATATCTGTATATATACATAAAGATATCATCCTTTACCTACCCTATCCACAAACCCTTGATAATATTAGCTTCATCTATAGCACCATCAAAGCATAACTTACTCTCTCTCAATATCAAAAAGTAGTGCACAGATATCGTGACCTTTACATCTCATCCCCTATCGATGACCTGCTCTTACAACTATTGCTCTCAACAGTTCAATACAAAAGAGGATCTTGCTGGTCACCAAAATGTTCACGCAAACGAGCGCATCATCACTACTCTATTACATTCATCGCCCATGGGCCAATGGAAGCTGTTGCCTCTGTGCCCCATTCCTCGATAATATCCTTTCCTTGTGACAACTGTTCTCGACAATTTGAATCATTGCAGGGCGTCAATAATCATATGAGGGTACATAAGGAGCTTATTGCAGCTTCCATATCAACATCAGCTGGACAAGGACCAAAGGAGGTTGTTGTCTCTAGATACAATTCCTCGGTAATGCTCTTCACCTGTGGCTTCTGTGCTAGACAATTTGAAACATTGTAGGGTGTCAGAAGTTATGAGACCAAGGTACACCGGAAGCCCAATGCAACTTCCACATCACCACCAGCTAAGCGTAGAACCATGGAGACTGTCACCTCTACTCCCTCTCAAATTCAAGAGGGCTCTGTTGATACTAACTCTAATGACATCGATCTTGATCTTCACCAATAGATGGAGATGAGAAGATTATCCCTTGGACATACCTCCTCCCCTTTCTAATTCTCTTGAACTAGGACAATAAATGCTTGACATATATATATATTTATAAATACTATAAATTAGCAACGCTCAATGCTGTTCCTCTTTATCCCTCCCCCGTTGATAAAATAATGAAGTTTGAAATAAATAAATTATGTTAAAAATATGATTTATAATTTTCTTAATATTTTCTTTTCTAAGTTATTTCTTATTTTATTAAAATAATTTTTTAGTCCATCGGTGATGATAAAAGAGAGTAAATATTTTTTATTAAGAAATAAAAGGTTGGTACCATGACCATCTGTTCCTCTTAAAAATTAAAAATTTCTTTTTCTTTCTCTTGGATAGATAAGGAATGTCACACCCCAATCCTCTCCTTTGGGTACATGGCAACTACTGTACATCACACATTATACAAGGCTAGAAGCATCAAACCATACAACTACAATTTATTATTTAGAACAGCGAAAATATCAACAAATAATATTTAAATCCACTACTACAAAATCATAATCTCTAGCTATCTAGATTGCCAAAGTAGTTCTGCTCTACATAACTAAGTTCTTCCTCATCTCCCATCCTCCTAACCAAACCTGTAACATGCGCAATAGGGGAAAACGTGCACATCTGAGTTGCAAGACTCAGTGAGGCTATAGAGAGAGCAGCCTAAAAATGGGTATAAGGTATTTTACAAACTAACAAGATGACATATCCACTAAATGACAGATAAAATCAACATATCAACAAGCATAGTGTAACATATCACATGAAGCATATACTACCATCACTAATCAATAAAGTATAGAAAATATGAACATCATAACAAAACTAAAATCTAAAATATCATAGTGTCCTCAAAACTATTTTATCATATTTACCAATACTACTCCTAGGGCAGCCAGCCTATGTTCAAAGCAAATCCCTCGTTAGAAATTTTTTTGAACCCGTCAGTGTTAACTCTACGTCTTTGTCCTATATACTTGTACACTGACGTTGACAGAAGGAGCTGGTGATCGCAGCACCCCTTCTATATATCATAAGTACGATACAATGCAGCAATTCTACCCAATGATATGGTCACCATATTAAATCATAAACCACACTACCTTCAGCCTGATCTGCTGAGATATCCTGCATATGCTACCAATGAATCTGGATTGCTTAGGGACCCACATCATGAGCATGTTAGTGTCTTCAAGTTCCCTAGGCTTGTAGCACATTGAACGGTACTGTTCCTAGCACACCATCTACCTTGAGGTAATACAAATAAGTTAAGTTCTGCACTGAAGTGAGATCCCGGTTACACCAAAGCATCTGTTGCTACGTCAACCGAACTTGCACCTCTACCTTAGCTAGCACATGGCTTCTCACCACATATTAGCACATAGCAGCCTAAGAACCAAATATCATCTCCTAGGTTATTAGTTATCTAAAGTCCTTAATCATATATCACTTACGACCACTTTAGGTGTTAGCATAACATGAACCTAAAGTATCTCTAGATCATGTCCCAAGTCATCATGTTCTATGTTCTTGCTAAGTGTCTCTACATCTCTAGCTTAACATGAACATACCAACAATAACATAACATGAGCATAACCATAGACAACATTGCATATCATAGAGTCACATATCCGGACATAGCATATCATCATATCCTACATCAAGATCACATGCTAATTAAATATGTAACAAAGCAAACATACAAGAGTGGATATTACTTGTACCAAAATGTAACAAAAATGCAAGAGAAATATGTAACAAAATCACATCAAAATCATATACATGTGCAAGAGTAATATGCCTTAATGGAATTAGAGAAATGGGATAAAGTAGAGGAAAGTATATTGAGGCAAAAGTCTAGAACTTATTGGATAGCTTTAGGTGATTCAAACTCTAAATTCTTTTTTACCTATACAAAAGCAAGGAACAATGCTAAAACTCTCAAACCATTCAAGTATCTAAGAGTACCTTTGGCTCCTAAGAAACTAAAAATTACAGAATGTAAAGTATTGCTTGACAAAATGATGGTTAGACTTAAAAGTTGGACTACCAAGTTGCTAATATATGCAGGAATAGTTTAACTTATAAAGTGTGTGTTATTTGGAGTGCAAAGTTATTGGTCACACTATTCATATTGCCCAAAATAATAATCAAAATGATGGATACAGTTTGTAGGACATTTTTATGAACAAGATCAGTTGAGACTAGTAGGAAGGCGTTAGTAGCTTGGAATAAAGTCTGCACACCAAAGTCAGCCGGAGGACTTAACTTACTAATACTAAACTTGTGGAACATGGCAGCCATCTTCAAGCTCTTTTGGGATATGCAGATAAAGAAAGATAAATTATGGATCAAATGGGTACACACTTATTATATAAAAAATAAAAATATTTATACTATGACTCTACCCAAACAAACAAGCTGGATGTTGAAGAAATCGATGATGAGTAGAGAGGTATTACAATACCACCATAGACTGACAATAATATTGACTATAAAAAATACAATCAGTACAATTTACAATATATTGGTGGGTACATTACCAAAGAAAAATTGGATAAGTTTGATTTGTGATTCTACAGCTAGGCTTAGAGCTATCTTCATTTTATGGCTTGCTTTACATTAGAAATTAATATTTATAGTCAATATATTTATACTATGACTCTACCCAAACAAACAAGCTGGATGTTAAAGAAAGCGATGATGAGTAGAGAGGTATTACAATACCACCATAGACTGACAATAATATTGACTATAAAAAATACAATCAGTACAATTTACAATATATTGGTGGGTACATTACCAAAAAAAAAATGGATAAGTTCAATTTGTGATTCTACAGCTAGGCTTAGAGCTATCTTCATTTTATGGCTTGCTTTACATCAGAAATTAATGACTGCAGATAAACTACTCAAGCGGGGCATGCAAATAGCAGGAGGATGTCAGCTATGTTTAATTGCAATAGAAATCTTAGAGTATTTGCTGAATGAATGTAAATATAGAGAGACTATATGGAATGATTTGTTGAAATGGGATGAAGAAGTTTTAGGACAAATTACAAAGAAAACCACAATTAATACAACTGCTAGAATAGCTAAAAGGAGAACATTGAAAGGACAACTTATGCAGGTGGTGATAGCAGAGTTTGTATATCACATTTGGGAAGAGAGAAACAGGAGATTATTTAAACAATAAGTAAGAGAAGAAGTGGTCCTTCTTCCGTCTATCAAGATAATAATTTTTACTAGGCCAGATAAAGATAAAATAAGAGAGTTTGTTGTCTCATGTTTAGCTTAGAATACTACTGCTCTTTGAAATATTTATTTTTAATGTATTTTCTCCTTTATGACTTGTAGCACATGATATTGTATTGATCCTTAAATACCCTTCTTAGAAGGTGAGTTGAGATTACTATTAATGCTATCAAATAAGTTATAAAGAGCAAAATTCATGTACCATGATGTAACTATACTGAAACAATGTAATATCCTATTGGTAAATGATAATTTAATCTATTTGCCAAAAAAAATAAAGAAGACATACAACTTATTAGTTGTATAATAAATAACAATCGACCCTTAGGACTCAGCATTGTAGTAGGTCATAAATTGAAACCATAAACCCTCACCTGAGTCTAAAAGTAAATTTTTAGCAAGAATCACAGCTTGGCCATGATTCTTAAAAAGCAAGCAAGCAAGCAATCAAGCAAAGAAACGCCTTCCTTCTTCAACATAAATCACAGCTTGGTCGTAATTTGTCAAGCAATAGCACAGCAACTCAACTCTTCTAAAATAAAAATAGATACAACCAAATAAAACATAAATAATACAAGGCAACAAAATTTTCTATTTGTCTCATACACTCACCTAATTTCTTTTAATTCCTTTTTTAATCAACCAATTAATTATCAAATTTAAATAATCACAGAACAATCACAACTGAACATCAAATCAACCCGACTCATCAAAACCTACTCACACATATAAAATATATAGCATTTAAACCCGACAATTTATTCTAAATTAAAATAAATCCAGCAACCTAAATGTTAACACCTAAATATAATTTTTTTACCAATACATCAATAAGATTATAAATTAAATATTTATTTTTAACAACTAAATTATACTAAAAATCCCAATAACCTATACCATCTTAATTAACCTAAAAATAATAATTTCATTATTCTGTAAAAAATGTAGTTACACCAAATTAATATGTAAATCCCAAAATAACCAAATTCCCTAAATAGAAAAATCTAACTAGCTTAACTACCTAAATTTATAACAACACAAATTTAATAATTGTGTAAAAATTCTAGTTAAATTATTTTAATTTTGTTTGATGTAATTTAAACACAGTAACCTCTATTAAAATATTCCTTCATGTAACATACAAACAATCCATTTGTGATTCTATTCAAACATTAAGACCAAGGAATTGAATCTATTTAGTCTAAGTAATAAATTATAATGAAAAAAAAGAGTAAATGCTTTTTTTTCTTTTTTTTTGCAAATAAATTAAATTATCATTTACCAATAGGATATTATATTATTTCAGTATAGTTACATCATCTTACATAAATTTTACTACTTATAACTTGTTTGATAGCATCAATAGTAATGTCAACTCACCTTCTAGGAAGAGTATTTGAGCATCACTACAATATCATGTGCTACAAGTTATAAAGGAGCAAATATAATAAAAATAAATATCTTAAAGAGCACTAGTATTCTAAGCTAAGCATAAGACAACAAACTCTCCTTTTTTTTTTATCCAGCCTAGTGAAAATTACTGTCTTGATATGTCGAAGAAGGACCACTTCATCTCTTACTTGTTGCTTAAATAATCTCCAGTTTCTTTCTTCCCAAATGTGATATACAAACTCTGCTATCACCACCTGCATAAGTTGTCCTTTCAATGTTATCCTTTTAGCTATTCTAGCAGCTATATTAATTGTGGTTTCCCATGTAGTTTGTCTTAAAATTTCTTCATTCTATTTCAACAAATCATTCCATATAGTATTACTATATTTACATTCATTTAGCAAATGTTCTAAGGTTTCTATTGCAGTTAGACATAGCTGACATCCTCCTTCTATATGCATGCCCCGCTTGAGTAGTTTATCCGTAGTCATTAATTTCTGATGCAAAGCAAGCCAAATAATGAAGGTAGCTCTAGGTCTAGCTGTAGAATCACATATCAAACTTATCCAATTTTTCTTTGGCAATGTACCCACCAATATATTGTAAATTGCACTAATTGTGGTTTTTCTAGTTAGTATTATTGTCAGTCGGGGATGATATTATAATACCTCTCTACTCATCATCACTTTCTTCAACATCTAGCTTGTTTGTTTGGGTGGAGTCATAGTATGAATATTTTTATTTTTTATATAATAAGTGTGTACCCATTTAATCCATAATTTATCTTTCTTCATCTGCATATCCCAAAAGAGCTTGAAGATGGCTGCCTTATTCCATAAGTCTAGTCTTAGTAAGTTAAGTCCTCCGGCTGACTTTGGTGTGCACACTTTATTCCAAGCTACCAAAGCCTTCCTACTAGTCCCAACTGATCCTGTCCATAAGAATGTCCTGCAAACTGCATCCATCATTTTGATTATTTTTTTGGGCAATATGAATAATTGTGACCAATAGCTTTGCACTCCAAATAATACTGTTTTTATAAGTTGAACTCTTCCTGCATATGTTAGCAACTTGGCAGTCCAACTTTTAAGTCTAACCATCATTTTGTCAAACAGTACTTTACATTCTGTAATTTTTAGTTTCTTAGGAGCCAAAGGTACTCCTAAATACTTGAATGGTAAAGAGCCCTCTCTATAGCCAAGTATATGTAATATTCTGTCTTTTGTTTCAGCAGGTACTCCTCCAAAGTAAATACTACTCTTAAGTGCATTAGCTTTCAAACCTGATACCGTTGAGAATTTAAGAAATGCCTCATGTAGGAGCTTGATAGATTTCTCATCTCCTCTAGAAAACATAAGTAAATTATCTGCAAAACAAAGGTGAGTAATAGATAATTTTGCACATTTTGTCACGCCCCGACCCATCTGCCGAACACGTGACAACCGTCGTATGAGCCCAAAGGACCCATACAAGGCATTTATGGATTATACAACTCACACACATCATCAAGTCAGCGGAATATATATTTAAATCAAATACCTTGACCATTCTAACATAGTCCCGATATACCTACTACAATCACTATGATAACACAAACGCTAAAATAATTAGATTTACAACCAACTTCATGTCTATCAGCTATCTCGGCCGATCACGTGTTAAACCTGCACACATTTGAACGCAGTGTGCTCAGCCTTGCGGCTTTGTGCTTACGGCTCTAACCGCAGTAGAATATTTCAAGTAGGAAAAGGGAGATTCTAAGGTGTACGTAAATTATTCGGTAAAGCAAGGAAATATGTAAAGACAATAAATAAAGCATGAAGTATTCATAAATAGAGCATGTATAAGATGTATGTAATTCAAACTATAAACAAGGTGTATGTAGATGTCTCTAAGTAACAATCACAAATAATGTGTCATGTCATTAAAATATTGTGTTCTGTGCAGCCAGCCTATGCTTAGGAGAGCTCCTGATCAGGGAGTGCTCATAAGCCCATCAGTGTCCTTTGTCTATGTCTCTACCTATGCCCGTCACACTGATGTTGGCGAAGAGGTCGGGCGACCGTGATTCCCTCTTCATTGGTACGCTAGGCGAATCTCTTCAACGCCACGACCTAGCGACCCGTCACTCCATGCGTCTTCCCCAGACAATCCATGGAGCAACTCGTGTAGTACTACACACTGTCCCCTGAATAGGGTCACCGCACCTAAATGTATACAACGGCCACGGCTAGCCGATATTTAATTAAACCCCAGGATCCGGACTACTCTTCAGAACGTCTGCAGTACGTCTGGTATAGCCGTGTGGTCCATGGATCCACTGTCCAAGGCTATGCTGAAGATGTGACCGTCCCGATTCAAAAGCAGCGATGCCTGCCAGGAGGTGAGCATTCTAGCGGCCACCAAAATACTACAACCTCAGCGACATGCTAGCAAGATCATCGGTATGATCGCACCCCCAACTAACCATATTAGGATTATCACGGTGGCAACTTCGCGTCACATGTGTGGGTATGGTGACTAAGTCACGAGATTCTTGGCGATAAGCCGATCCATAGTAAATTCTACCATTTATGTCCTTTATAAATTTTTCCTTTTAGGTGGTATGGTTTTCGGAGGGTCAAAACCCGTATCCGTAGTTCAAAATATCTGCCATGATGTATCGTTAATATTTCCTCACATATGTGTGATAGTGTCATATGACCATAGATTCTTTTTTTGATTGTCCGGGTAGATGTCAACTCTAGTATTATCTACTTATCTACATCATACCCATAAATGGAACACTAATGTTTTATTTATCATGACATTATGGCTGATAAGAATAAAAGGAAATAAGAGCATTCTAGCATTCTCAGATAACAGCACATACAAGGTGATAAGTAGATCACATAAGCAAGGTTAAAACTACCACATATCATATAAGCAAGGTTCAGACTACATATAATAAGAGCAAGATTATTTAACACACAAACAAACATTAAGATTAATTTAAATATCAGCTTTCTAAGCAGTAGTATTATCATCTCCTTAATTTTCACAATCTTGAAAGTAGTCTACTGTAGTGAACCAGCGCACCTGGATGTTGTAATTCGTCCTTCGGAACCAACCGTACAATTGCTTGCGCGTCGTTAAATAATTCAAGGTGACCTACCTATTACAAATATCATTAACTTTAGTGATTATTTCTAATATTAAGTATCATCTATTTTATTTTTAATAAGTTAAACTAACCACCTCTCCTTATTTTCTTTAAACTCATCTCAACCCAATTTAGTTAAATGTTGTTCAACTCACTTTAGTTTATCCAACATAATCTACCCTAACTACTTATCCACCATTACTCTACAACCTAATCACCTAAGTTCCAATACTATTGTGAGCTAATTAGAATTCTAAGTCATCCATAGTTTCAACTAATGATTTTAATTTTATCTACTGATTATATCTAATAACTAGCAAGGTGGGACATTGCAACCATGTCCTAGTGTTGACTTGCGTTCGACTACCCACTAAGACGTGATTATTATATTACCTACATGTTCACAAGTAAAGGAAGAAAAGAATGCAAAAATACTACATGAGTAAAAGGGTCCTAATAGGGTAGGAAGAGGCATATAAACATATAGCTCATATCATCGAATCCATCAGCAGACGAGAGCGAAGAGGAGAGGGCTGCAGCAACAGCGCAGTCCTCAGCGAGTCGACGGATATTGAAGGTAGGGCTCGAAGTCGACGATGACCCTCGGATCACCGGCGAATGGCAGTCGCACTTCGATCGGTGCCGCAAGGAATTGAAAGAGGAAAGGTTCGTCGGTTGTTGATAGGGTAGAGGTGGTCGAGAGGGGTGATGGCGAGGCGAAATGAAGATCTTCGCTGTTGAGATTGCGGCGCGAAATTCGTGGACGCACGTGAGTAGCGTGTCCTTGACAAACTTCCATTTTTGCCCCTGACTTTCCCACTTCTTTACAACTATACCCTACCTTGACCATTTTACCCCTAACGATTAACTTTAATTACCTGCTCGTAATTTACCTATGCAGGTTAATTAAATTAATTATATTATATTAAGTTTATTATTATTATTATTATTATTAGTATTTTCCTATAAGATTTGGGGTTTACACATTTGGGATGATATTTAAATTTTTTTCTTATTTTCTAGCTCCCTCATACATCTACTTAAGTATTCCATCACAAGGACAAAGATATAAGGTGATAGAGGCCTTGTCTTAATCCTCTTTTTGCTTGAAAATGTACCTTTTTCTTACCATTTATTAGAATGGTATAATGTACTGATTTGATGAAAGCCATCACCCATTGAATGAATCTAGGAGGAAACTCCAATCCTATGAGCATTTGTTCCACACATATCCATTCTACTGAATCATAAGCCTTTTGTAGTTCTACCTTGATCATGCATCTAGGGGATATTGTTTTCCTGGTATATCCTTTAATGAGTTCATTACTTAATATGATATTATCTGTAATCACTCTTCCTGGTACAAAGGCTGACTGAGCTTCACTAACTAGTTCACCAATCACTCCTTTAAGTCTATTCACCAAGATCTTAGAAATAATCTTGTATAAAATTATACAACAAGCAATTGGTCTTAGGTCCTTAACAATTTTTGGATTTGGTACCTTGGGTATGAGCGTAACTGGAGTAGAGTTTATAGCTTTCAATATTTTCCTGTCATGAAGAAGTCTTGTATTGCTACACATATATCATGCTTTAGCACAGGCCATGCTTTTTTAAAAAATAATGCACCAAATCCATCAATTTCCGGAGCCTTATCATCATTTATGTCAAATAAAGCCTGATTGATCTCTGCTTCTGAGACAGCTGCACATAGACCTGAGAAATAATGGTGCTGAACTAGTCTACCAAGTCTAACTGTCATTTTATCCACCATAGGAAGTTCATATTCTGCATTTCCCATTAAACCTTTATAAAAGTCAACTATTTCTGCACTGATCTTATTATGAGTAGTTAGTCTTTTCTCATCTCTACTATATAGGATATTAAGAGTTTTGGCATCATTCCTTGCTTTTGCATAGGCCAAAAAGAATTTAGAGTTTGAATCACCTAAAGTAATCTAATAAGCTCTAGACTTTTGCCTCAATATACTTTCCTCTACTCTATCCCATTTCTCTAATTCCATTAAGGTATATTTCTCTTGCACATGCAGATTAGCTAGTAAAGGAGTGTCTTGCAATTATCTTTGGATACTTTCCAAATTACTTCTAGCTTTGTCTGCCTTAAGTTTTGCTTGACTAAATTTTTCTTAAATAGTTCTTTTATTGCACCTTTCATGAGTTTAAGTCTTTGCCATACTTTGTACATCTCAAAGCCCTCAATTTCTGTACTCCAAATAGCTGCAGCAGTAGGGAGAAATTCAATGTGATTAGCTATTATATTCAAAAATCTGAAATTTGGTATGCCTCTATTAGTAGTAGTACCAACATCAAGTTTTATTGGAGAATGATCTGAGATTATTGCTTCTCCTATCTCTACCACCACTGCTCCATTAAGTTGTCACGCTCTGATACCACTTAAGTTGTCACGCCCCGACCTAACCATCGGCCACGTGGCAACCGCCGTATGAGCCCGACAGACCCATACAAGGCATCAAGTGATACATACCATTCATATACATCGTTTATGCAGCGGAATATACAATTAAATTATCTAACTCAAAATTTCTAACACAGTCCCGATAAACCTACTACAATTCTAGGAAAAAGGCAACGATAAATAAATAAAAATATAAACCCGTCGACGGACTCATCTTCATCGAATAACTCGGGCAGTCATCTAATACACCTGCACACACGGGGAAAAGTAGTGTGCTCAGCCTTGCGGCCTAGTGCGAAATTACGGCTCTACCGAATAAAGAAATCAAAGGCTAGGAGGAGTATTCTAGGATGTCTTTGGTGGTTAATCATCATCTTTCATGCCATATAATTTAAACAATTCATATTGAGATAGACAGCATAAATAAATAAATAAATAAACAAAGGTGTACATGCCACTAGATGTCACCTAAGTTAAGCCTAGTGTCAACATCAACAGTCTGTCCCCATTTGATTTGTATAAATCAATTTATGGGGAGCAACAAACATCGTAAATACAATACCGATGTATAATTCACTAGATGTCAGCTACGTGATATCTAGTGTCCACGTCAACAGTCTGTCACCTACATCGTGACGAGACTTTAAGGTTTCATAAACTCGGACTGCCAGCCTACGCTTAGTGACTACCCTAGCTAAGAGTATCAGTAAGCCCATCAGTGCCTTTCTGTCTCAGTCTCTACCTATGCCCGCTGCACTGATGTTGGCAGAGAGGACGGATGACCCAGAATCCCTCTCCTGTTGTTTCACTAGTCGCCAACCATGCCTCCCCTAGCGAAACCGTCGTGCCCTTACATCCTCCCCGAATTCCGTAGGGGTCACGACACCCATGTAGTACTACACACTGCCCGTAGACAGGGTCACCTCTCTTAAATCTCATCGGCCACGGCTAGCCGGAATAACCACCCTAGGATCCGGACTACTCATCCGATCGTCTGCAGATGTCAAGGGTGATAGCCGTGTGGTCAACGGATCCACTGTCCAAAGCGTCGCATGTGGAATCACCTTCCCAGTCCAATAGCCGTCGACGTCTATCGAGATTGGCGCACATCCGCACGATGGGCTGTGGCCCTCGACTCCATCGGTGCCAAGTCCATGGTACGGTTCATCCTAGCTAACCATCTCAGGACTATCACGAGGCCGCCTACAACGACACTCGTGCGGGTGAAGGACTTGCTCCATATTTTTCGAGTAAGGACTTGCTCCATATTTCCAGTCTAACCCGACCATTGAGTTTGTACAGTCTCTTACCCTACCAGCTCCCAGTATATAAGCTATGCATAACGTCGGGAGTGGTGCTCCCAGTGCTCCGCTATGCATCAACCTCGGGAGTGGCGCCTAAAGGGACGTCACCGTTTTGACCACCGTCGGGACGCAGCGGTCAACCGGGGCATATGGAAAAGACCCCTTTTTCTGTCTAAGTGGCGGTGACATCGCCAAAGGTTCTAACATGTCGTTATTTACTATATATGTCTACATGGTAGGTATGCTAGCATAGCATAGAAACACCATAAAATAATATTTAACATGCTCGACATGGTACTACGACATATTAGAAATTAAATAAGGAAATCATGGTATATCATGCATGTTAAGTAAAGTAAATTAACTAACATGCAAACCATAGTATATCCTACATGTCAGACAGATATAAACTACTAACATGCAGGCAAATCAAATATTATCAAGCATTATGTTTTATCATATTTAAGACATCCAAAAATTGTTCCTAAGAAAACCCCAGCGGGAATTCCCTAGCGTGAATAAATCCTACCATCGGAGAACCAACGCACCTGGGTTAGCGATCCGATCTTCAGAATCAACCCGCGTAACAACGAATCATTCCGTTGAACTACTCGGATCATGTACCCGCGATAAATCCTAATTAACACAATTATTTAAAATCAAATTAAATTCTTTTTTTTCCTAAGGTAAATCAAATATTAATTTATCAATTTAACCTAATCATTGAGATACTAATTAACCAAATTTCCATTTTACAATTTAAATTAACTTAGTTAAGCTTAGATAAATTCTATCAAATTTATCCATTTAAACCCCTCATCTAGCCCAAGTCACCTAAGAGCCCAAATAACACTCATCAATACTTAATTAGATCAATTAACCATTAATTAGCTATTTTAAATCACCTAATCATACTCATGAAAAGTTAAGTTATTTTTATTCTTATTTTTATTATTTTATTATTATTTGACTGGTCAACGGTCAACAGTTGACCCGGTCAACCCGGTGAACACGGTGGACCCGGTCAACGCGGTGGACCAGGTCAACGCTGTTGACCCGGCTATCACGGTGGACCCGATCAATGCGGTGGACTCGGTCAACGCTGTTGACCCAACCAACGCGGTGGACCCGGTCAATGCGGTGTACTCGGTCAACGCTGTTGACCCAACCAACGCAGTGGACCCCGTCACTGTTCATTTGGCTTAACTTGAGTCTGACCCAAGCCTGGCCAGTTCGGTTCGATCGAGTCAGCTTCAACTCATCTAAATCCAAGTTCGACTCAGGTTCAATTTAATTGATTCAGCTCACTTCAACTAACTCAACCCGAACCCAAACTTAACTCGAATTCAACCCAACTAACTCCAATCTGGTTCAACTCAACCCATTCACTAACTCTACTTAATTAAATCATAAATTTTTCTTAACTTAATTTATCCTGCTTAATCAATCCACTAAGCTTGGTTGATTTACACTAAGCATGTTTAAATTAATCTAAGCATATTAACAACACTAATTTATCCTAAACATGTTTAATTACAACTAACATGCTTAAAATAAATTACTAATCGTGATTAGGGAAAAGTAAAGCTACCTTAGCCGAAATCACTATTCATCGTCGGAAACACTATTCACAGCCGGAATAGTAGCACCGTCGCCGGAACCCTAGCCGCCACCTCACCGGAGCTCGCGAAATCAGCGGCAAACTTGACGGCGAGCTCCGCAAGCCTACGCACGCGTGGGAACCGACGACTACCTGCGCAAAAATCCGCCCATCAACACCAAAAACCCATCTTTTGGGTGGCGTCGCCGGCGAACTTTAGGGCAAGTTCGCCGGAGGGCGAAATCGCCCAACAACAGAGGGGAAACGAAGCTCCTCGCCTTGCTAATGCATGGGGAAGAAGGGGAGGGAGCTTCGGCCGGCGAGGCGGCCGGAATCGAGGCTCCACCGCTCGCCGGTGGTACTGCGTTCGAGCGAGCAGCGGCGGCGGAAATCGCCGCCTGCTGCATTGTCGTCGAGGGTCGACGGCAGCTTGCGGGCATGCGTAGAGGGCGAGTCCGCACCAGCTGCGACGGAGGAGAGGATGCGCCGATGATGTGGGCGCGGGACGGCGAACGAACGGCGGAAAGGAGGCAAACAGCGGACTGCGGCTCGGTGGGTGGCTGCTCTGCTGCGGGTCGAATGAAGGCAACGAGGGAGCTATCGCCGAGCTCCCCCTTCTGCAGGGAGTGTGCGACGGGGGTGGATGAAGGCAGGCCGACGCCGACGGACGGCGGGCAGCGGTCGACGGCGATATGCTGGGCGTCGGAGCTGCTTCGCTGCGATGGAAGAGGGGGCGAGCTCGAAGAAGGGAAAACAGGGGAAGGAAAGGGAGCGCGGCATCACCGCTGCACTTTCCTTGCTGTGGCGCCGGCGATAGACGGCAGACGGCGAACTTTAGGGCAAGTTCGCCGGAGGGCGAAATCGCCCAACAACAGAGGGGAAACGAAGCTCCTCGCCTTGCTAATGCATGGGGAAGAAGGGGAGGGAGCTTCGGCCGGGGAGGCGGGCGGAATCGAGGCTCCACCGCTCGCCGGTGGTACTGCGTTCGAGCGAGCAGCGGCGGCGGAAATCGCCGCCTGCTGCATTGTCGTCGAGGGTCGACGGCAGCTCGCAGGCATGCGTAGAGGGCGAGTCCGCACCAGCTGCGACGGAGGAGAGGATGCGCCGATGATGTGGGCGCGGGACGGCGAACGAACGGCAGAAAGGAGGCGAACAGCGGACTGCGGCTCGGTGGGTGGCTGCTCTGCTGCGGGTCGAACGAAGGCAACGAGGGAGCTGTCGCCGAGCTCCCCCTTCTGCAGGGAGTGTGCGACGGGGGTGGATGAAGGCAGGCCGACGCCGACGGACGGCGGGCAGCGGTCGACGGCGATATGCTTGGCGTCGGCGCTGCTTCGCTGCGATGGAAGAGGGGGCGAGCTCGAAGAAGGGAAAACAGGGGAAGGAAAGGGGGCGCGGCATCACCGCTGCGCTTTCCTTGCTGCGGCGCCGGCGATAGACGGCAGACGGCGAACGCGGCGAGGAGGCACCGGCGTCCGCTCCGCTGCGATGGAGAAGGGCGGCGTCGCGGAAAGGACGCAGACAGCTTCTCTCACGGCGAGGAGAATGCAGGGAAACAGGGGAAAGGAGAGGGGCGTGGCCGCTGGACCTCTGCCGCGCTCTCCTTGCCACGGTGGGGGTCTAAGGAGGTCGAGCGACGGCGGACACCGGCAACGCGCGACGGACGACGGGCGCTGGCGACGGGCGACGGGTGGCGAGCGCTTGCACTCGCCCTGCTGCGGTCGAAGAGGAGGTGGGGCGTCGTGAGAGTGAAGGAGGCAGACGACGGAGTCGGGCGGCCGCCGACGAACGACGGCAGCCGACAGCGTCGAATGGGAGGGCCGCCGGCGTGCCCTGCGGGTGAGGGAGACGGAGGAGAAGAAGAAGAAGAAGAAGAAGAAGAGAAAGGGGAAGAAGGGAGGGGCGCCTCGCGAGTGGGAAGAGCCCACGGCTCTTCTCGCTCGCGTCGACCCCTTCGAACCGGGTCGGACCGGTTCACTCGGACCGGCCAGCTGGCCGGTTCAGTTGAACCGGACCGAAATTTTTTTTTTTTCCTAAAAATCTAATTTATTAAGGTGGGGGTTTACAACTTATGCAGGTGGTGATAGCAGAGTTTGTATATCACATTTGGGAAGAGAGAAACATGAGATTATTTAAACAATAAGTAAGAGAAGAAGTGGTCCTTCTTCGGCATATCAAGACAATAATTTTTACTAGGCCGGATAAAGATAAAATAAGAGAGTTTGTTGTCTCATGTTTAGCTTAGAATACTACTGCACTTTGAAATATTTATTTTTAATGTATTTGCTCCTTTATGACTTGTAGCACATGATATTGTAGTGATCCTTAAATACCCTTCTTAGAAAGTGAGTTGAGATTACTATTAATGCTATCAAATAAGTTATAAAGAGCAAAATTCATGTACCATGATGTAACTATACTGAAATAATGTAATATCCTATTGGTAAATGATAATTTAATCTATTTGCCAAAAAAAATAAAGAAGACATACAACTTATCAGTTGTATAATAAATAACAATCGACCCTTAGGACTCAGCATTGTAGTAGGTCATAAATTGAAACCATGAACCCTCACCTGAGTCTAAAAGTAAATTTTTAGCAAGAATCACAGCTTGGCCATGATTCTTAAAAAGCAAGCAAGCAAGCAATCAAGCAAAGAAACACCTTCCTTCTTCAACACAAATCACAGCTTGGTCGCAATTTGTCAAGCAATAGCACAGCAACTCAACTCTTCTAAAATAAAAATAGATACAGCCAAAGAAAACATAAATAATACAAGCCAACAAAATTTTCTATTTGTCTCATACACTCACATAATTTCTTTTAATTCTTTTTTTAATCAACCAATTAATTATCAAATTTAAATAATCACAGAACAATCACAATTGAACATCAAATCAACCCTACTCATCAAAACCTACTCACACATATAAAATATATAGCATTTAAACCCGACAATTTATTCTAAATTAAAATAAATCCAGCAACCTAAATGTTAACACCTAAATATAATTTTTTTACCAATACATCAATAAGATTATAAATTAAATATTTATTTTTAACAACTAAATTATACTAAAAATCCCAATAACCTATACCATCTTAATTAACCTAAAAATAATAATTTAATTATTCTGTAAAAAATTTAGTTACACCAAATTAATATGTAAATCCCAAAATAGCCAAATTTCCTAAATAGAAAAATCTAACTAGCTTAACTACCTAAATTTATAATAACACAAATTTAATAATTGTGTAAAAATTATAGTTAAATTATTTTAATTTTGATTGATGTAATTTAAACACAATAACCTCTATTAAAATATTCCTTCATGTAACATACAAACAATCCATTTGTGATTCTATTCAAACATTAAGACCAAGGAATTGAATCTATTTAGTCTAAGTAATAAATTATAATGAAAAAAAGAGTAAATGCTTTTTTTTTCTTCTTTTTTTTGCAAATAAATTAAATTATCATCCATACACACTTGACGGCCTCCACTTTTCCTTCATCCATACACACTTGGCCATTGTCAATCCTGTGACCAAGGAAAAAGATCTCTTGCTGGGTGAATTCACACTTGTCCTTTCGAACGAACAAGTTGTGTTTACGCAGCCTCTGGAAAACTCAAAGGAGATGTCCCATGTGTCCCTCTAGGTCTTCCGAGTAAATGATGATTTCATCCTAGTACACAACCATAAACTTATCCATAAAGTCATGGAATATATTGTTCATCAGATTGCAAGATGTCATGATCAATTTTCTTTGATCAGATCTTCGGTCGATTGAGGTCATGCCAGTGTGAACGACATTGGGCGATCTCAGTGCTCACAAGCCTTTGATGTGAAAGAAGGGATACTCAAACAACTTTTTGGTTGAGAGGGCAAAAAGGACTACTTTATAGTGTCGATAAAAACCTCTCTACTCCTCAAGTTCATAAATTGATCTTGAAGAGGGCTTATTACAAGGAACACTCTCCTATTTCTCTCTAGACACCAAGCTGCTTTACTCCATGGCTCAACAGGGTCTTTATATAGGTGGTGGGGTGGCTGTTGGGCTACTTCCTCGGTTACATGCATTACAATCTGTTGCATTGATGAGGGTGATGGTTTCAGCTATTAAGCCCATGTCATCCACCTGTTCGGTGGCTCCTTGACTGCCGCCTGTGTCGGTTGCTGCGGTAGGGCATTGCGTGCAACCCTTAGTTGTGCTAGTGCCCTATGGCTTGGTTCTTTGCTTTCACGCACCTTCGACTAAAGGACCTCTCGGTGTCAATCCTACATATGCCCCTTGTTACTCTACGTGCACCCTTAATTGCTTTTTGCTTGCCTTGTATGCATTCTTTGATCCCCGGTTTGTCAGGCATTTGTTCCGTGCATGCCCCTTGGTTTCTCGGCCACTCAAACCCACGGCGCGCCCCGCGCACGCCCTTCAGGTGAGGCCTTGTGTGTAATGCATAGGCCATTAATTGATGCTTGACCCTCCACGTCCTTGGTCTAGTGAACCTTATGCGTGACTTGAGTTGTACCTAAGGATGGTTGGGAAAAGGGGTCTAACACAAGGCTTCACTACTTCTTCATCGTCGCCCTCTTCCTCTGCAGACTGCTCCCCTTCCCTAGGTAGAAATGCCTTATGGCTAAGGGGGATGGAGTTCCGCATTCGCGGTGGAGCTTGGGGCATTGTCCGGCCCCATTCATCAAGGCCCCTTTAATGTGGCCATGTGTCAGACCCAATTTTGACGGGTCCGACCCAAGGCGTACCATGAACCACGGAGGTTCAAGCGCAAAAGGGCGACCAGCACGCAGCGCACGAAGCCGTTTCAAGGCCATAGCTGAGGGGTGTGCGCGGGATAAGCCGAAGGGCCAGACGGCTGAGCAACCAAGGCGCGCGCGCAGGCCAAGCAACCGAGGGTCATGTGCAAAGCTGGCGCAAGACAGCCGAGCAACTGAGGGCGTGCACGGAGCAAGCGCCTGAGCAACCAAGAGACTTCGCGGGTCAGACGCCCGAACAATTGAGGGCACGCACGGAGCAAGCACCCGAGCAACACGGCGCACACGGAGCAAGCAGTCGAGCAACAAGCGATGCACATAGATCAACAAGGGATACATGCGGGGCAAGAGCGGGGTGGTCCCTTAGCCAAAGGCGCGCACTAGGATAGCACCGAGCCACGGAGCTCCCACACGACCGAGGGTCGAGCGCCGCAGCCCACCGACACTCCCGATGCAAGACACGGGGCGCGCAGCCGCCAGACGCATAGACGGCATGGGCGTAACGACCGAAAATGGTCGGGGCACTTAATGTCCGAGCAATTATGCATGTAATCAAGAGGGCAGCTGAAGGGTCAGCCCTCCACCTATATAAACCCCCTTGCTGAACACTTAGACAGCAAGCAGGAGGGTGAGCAAATAGAGAGTGCTAAGTGAGGGAGCGATTGTAGCTTAGTCATTGTAATAATCCCCTTCAAGTCTAGCTTGAGGGAGAGAGGTTTTACCGGTGCTATAAAGCAGTCTTTTTGTCCTCTCAATCCCAAGGCATCCAAAAGATCCATTCCGCACTAAAGGCTTGTGAGCACCGTGACTCCACGGTGTCGTTCACGCCGACAGGACTCGGGCTCAACGAAAGGGGTCCAAAGGCAAAAAATTTATCGTGACATTTTGGTATCAGAGCTGAAGTGATGCCAACCCACTGACTTGGGGGACAAGTGACACACTCAACTGACGAGCATGTATGTCCGAACTTGAACCGTCGTTTTCAACCTCCCCTCTCCATCATGTCAGGCAAGCAAATGAAGGAAGCGTTTCATAAGAGATTAACGATGTTGGAAGGGTCCGTTGGGACTCCTCCACCGAAGGAGGAGAAGGACCTAGGAGCCGGACCGCTATGGAGTCGCATTAATGATCTCTACATAGCCATGGCGGACATGCGGCTGAAGCTTGAAGAGCTCCAAGCAACAGCCAACCGAACCACCGCAACCGGAGAGCCCAGCACTTCAATCTCGCTCGACATGAGCCTGCTCGAATGGAAGATGCGAGAGGAGCTCGAAAGCTTGCACGCCGAGCTTAGTTCCTCAGTCAAACCCCGGGCAATCTTGGGCCCGACTTTGTGCGTGCCTGAGCCGAGGATCTATTCCGGCGCACACAGCACAAAGCTGTTGGAGAACTACATTTGAGATATGTTCCAATACTTCAATGCCGCCAAGATTACCAAGGAAGACCAAATGCCGACCGCGGCAATCTTCCATGATGGAGACGCGAAGCAATGGTGGCGCGTCCGATGTGAAGCTCCGGGCTACCGACAACGCACTGAGCTGGACACTTGGGCCACCATGATCGAGGAGATGTGATGCTGATTCCTCCCAGTCAATACTGTGTATCAAGCAAGGAAGCGACTATGAGAGCTTCGCCAAACCCGGGGCATCCGTATGTATATATCCAAGACTTCACGTTCAAACCCTCAAACCCTCAAACAATTAGAACTTATAATTAGGCATTCTCTAAATTATTTCAGAAGCAAAATAGCCAAAATAAAGAATTAAATTGACATTAAGCATTGTTGACTGCATAGCGTAGTGGATTAGCGCGTCTGACTTCAGATCATAAGGCATCAACAGTTCCAACTTTTGCTAGAATGAATGCATCAACAGAATGAAAAAAAAAAATAAAGAACAATAATAAGTAACAGCAACCACATAATAAATATTGAAAGTGTTTGTAGTCCAATAGTTAGGATAATTGCCTTCCAAGTAAGAGACCCGGGTTCAACTCTCGGCAGGCAATAGTTCCAAGTTTTATTATTATGAATGACTTGAAAAATTTTACAACTCATTTCATATTCAGGAGAGGAGAGCTTATAATTTTTTTTTGCCAAATTCTGTAGCTCTCTTTTGCTACATGAGTTTGTTTGTTAGAACGAATGCACCAACGGAATGAAAGAAAATAAAGAAAGAACAGTTAGGATAATTGCCTTCCAAGCAATAGATGCGAGTTCATCTCCCAGCAGATTCAATAGTTCCAAGTTCAATTCTTATGAATGAGCTAAACAATTTCTCAACTCATTTCATAGCCAAACAAATTCTATTCCTCCATTTCTGTCTCATTTCATATTTAGGAGAAGAGAGCTTACAATTTATTTTTGCCAAAATTCTATTCCTCCATTTCTGTAGCCAGGGTTGGGTCTTGCAGCTCCAACAGGTCATCCTGAAAGCAAGAGGTCAAAAATAAAGACCAAAAAATGTGAGGAAGAGCAACTGACATGTCCTTTAATGTACTCAGGAAACAATTAGGACTTATAATTAGGCATTCTCTAAATTATTTCAGAAGCAAAATAGCCAAAATAAAGAATTAAATTGAAATTAAGCATTGTTGACTGCATAGCGCAGTGGATTAGCGCGTCTGACTTCGGATCAGAAGGTCATGGGTTCGACTCCCATTATGGTTGGAGCAAGAATAAATGTATCAATTTAATTAAAGAAAAGCAACCACGCACTAAATATTTACTATACAAGTATATTAAATCAATAGTTCCAATTTGAAAAAGAATAAAAAACGAACAGTGAAAAGCAACCACGTACTAAATATTGAAAGTGTTTGTAGTCCAACGGTTAGGATAATTGCCTTCCAAGAAATAGACCCGGGTTCAACTCCCGGCAGACGCAATAGTTTCAAGTTTTATTATTATGAATGACTTGAAAAATTTTACAACTCATTTCATATTCTAGAGAGGAGAGCTTACAATTTTTTTTTGCCAAATTCTGTAGCTCTCTTTTGCTACATGAGTTTGTTTGTTAGAACGAATGCACCAACGGAATGAAAGAAAATAAAGAAAGAACAGTTAGGATAATTGCCTTCCAAACAATAGATGCGGGTTCATCTCCCAGCAGATTCAATAGTTCCAAGTTCAATTCTTATGAATGAGCTAAACAATTTCTCAACTCATTTCATAGCCAAACAAATTCTATTCCTCCATTTCTGTCTCATTTCATATTTAGGAGAAGAGAGCTTACAATTTATTTTTGCCAAAATTCTATTCCTCCATTTCTGTAGCCAGGGTTGGGTCTTGCAGCTCCAACAGGTCATCCTGAAAGCAAGAGGTCAAAAATAAAGACCAAAAAATGTGAGGAAGAGCAATTGACATGTCCTTTAATGTACTCAGGAAACAATTAGGACTTATAATTAGGCATTATCTAAATTATTTCAGAAGCAAATTAGCCAAAATAAAGAATTAAATTGAAATTAAGCATTGTTGACTGCATAGCGCAGTGGATTAGCGCGTCTGACTTCGGATTAGAAGGTCATGGGTTCGACTCCCATTGTGGTTGGAGCAAGAATAAATGTATCAATTTAATTAAAGAAAAGCAACCACGCACTAAATATTTACTATACAAGTATATTAAATCAATAGTTCCAATTTGAAAAAGAATAAATAACGAACAGTGAAAAGCAACCACGTATTAAATATTGAAAGTGTTTGTAGTCCAACGGTTAGGATAATTGCCTTCCAAGCAATAGACTCGGGTTCAACTCTCGGCAGATGCAATAGTTTCAAGTTTTATTATTATGAATGACTTGAAAAATTTTACAACTCATTTCATATTCTGGAGAGGAGAGCTTACAATTTTTTTTTGCCAAATTCTGTAGCTCTCTTTTGCTACATGAGTTTGTTTGTTAGAACGAATGCACCAACGGAATGAAAGAAAATAAAGAAAGAACAGTTAGGATAATTGCCTTCCAAGCAATAGATGCGGGTTCATCTCCCAGCAGATTCAATAGTTCCAAGTTCAATTCTTATGAATGAGCTAAACAATTTCTCAACTCATTTCATAGCCAAACAAATTCTATTCCTCCATTTCTGTCTCATTTCATATTTAGGAGAAGAGAGCTTACAATTTATTTTTGCCAAAATTCTATTCCTCCATTTCTGTAGCCAGGGTTGGGTCTTGCAGCTCCAACAGGTCATCCTGAAAGCAAGAGGTCAAAAATAAAGACCAAAAAATGTGAGGAAGAGCAACTGACATGTCCTTTAATGTACTCAGGAAACAATTAGGACTTATAATTAGGCATTCTCTAAATTATTTCAGAAGCAAAATAGCCAAAATGAAGAATTAAATTGAAATTAAGCATTGTTGATTGCATAGCGCAGTCGATTAGCGCGTCTGACTTCGGATCAGAGGGTCATGGGTTCCACTCTCATTGGGGAAATATTTACTATACAAGTATATTAAATCAATAGTTCCAATTTGAAAAAACATAAATAACGAACAGTGAAAAGCAACCACGTACTAAATATTGAAAGCGTTTGTAGTCCAATGGTTAGGATAATTGCCTTCCAAGCAATAGACCCGGGTTCAACTCTCGGCAGATGCAATAGTTTCAAGTTTTATTATTATGAATGACTTGAAAAATTTTACTACTCATTTCATATTCAGGAGAGGAGAGCTTATAATTTTTTTTTGCCAAATTCTGTAGCTCTCTTTTGCTACATGAGTTTGTTTGTTAGAACGAATGCACCAACGGAATGAAAGAAAATAAAGAAAGAACAGTTAGGATAATTGCCTTCCAAGCAATAGATGCGGGTTCATCTCCCAGCAGATTCAATAGTTCCAAGTTCAATTCTTATGAATGAGCTAAACAATTTCTCAACTCATTTCATAGCCAAACAAATTCTATTCCTCCATTTCTGTCTCATTTCATATTTAGGAGAAGAGAGCTTACAATTTATTTTTGCCAAAATTCTATTCCTCCATTTCATATTTAATGTAGTATTCTAAGCTAAACAAGAGACAACAAACTCTCTTATTTTATCTTTATCCGGCCTAGTAAAAATTATTATCTTGATAGACGGAAGAAGGACCACTTCTTCTCTTACTTATTGTTTAAATAATCTCCTGTTTCTCTCTTCCCAAATGTGATATACAAACTCTGCTATCACCACCTGCATAAGTTGTCCTTTCAATGTTCTCCTTTTAGCTATTCTAGCAGTTGTATTAATTGTGGTTTTCTTTGTAATTTGTCCTAAAACTTCTTCATCCCATTTCAACAAATCATTCCATATAGTCTCTCTATATTTACATTCATTCAGCAAATACTCTAAGATTTCTATTGCAATTAAACATAGCTGACATCCTCCTGCTATTTGCATGCCCTGCTTGAGTAGCACATGATATTGTAGTGATCCTTAAATACCCTTCTTAGAAGGTGAGTTGAGATTACTATTAATGCTATCAAATAAGTTATAAAGAGCAAAATTCATGTACCATGATGTAACTATACTGAAACAATGTAATATCCTATTGGTAAATGATAATTTAATCTATTTGCCAAAAAAAATAAAGAAGACATACAACTTATTAGTTGTATAATAAATAATAATCGACCCTTAGGACTCAGCATTGTAGTAGGTCATAAATTGAAACCATAAACCCTCACCTGAGTCTAAAAGTAAATTTTTAGCAAGAATCACAGCTTGGCCATGATTCTTAAAAAGCAAGCAAGCAAGCAATCAAGCAAAGAAACGCCTTCCTTCTTCAACATAAATCACAGCTTGGTCGTAATTTGTCAAGCAATAGCACAGCAACTCAACTCTTCTAAAATAAAAATAGATACAACCAAATAAAACATAAATAATACAAGGCAACAAAATTTTCTATTTGTCTCATACACTCACCTAATTTCTTTTAATTCCTTTTTTAATCAACCAATTAATTATCAAATTTAAATAATCACAGAACAATCACAATTGAACATCAAATCAACCTGACTCATCAAAACCTACTCACACATATAAAATATATAGCATTTAAACCCGACAATTTATTCTAAATTAAAATAAATCCAGCAACCTAAATGTTAACACCTAAATATAATTTTTTTATCAATACATCAATAAGATTATAAATTAAATATTTATTTTTAACAACTAAATTATACTAAAAATCCCAATAACCTATACCATCTTAATTAACCTAAAAATAATAATTTCATTATTCTGTAAAAAATTTAGTTACACCAAATTAATATGTAAATCCCAAAATAACCAAATTCCCTAAATAGAAAAATCTAACTAGCTTAACTACCTAAATTTATAACAACACAAATTTAATAATTGTGTAAAAATTCTAGTTAAATTATTTTAATTTTGTTTGATGTAATTTAAACACAGTAACCTCTATTAAAATATTCCTTCATGTAACATACAAACAATCCATTTGTGATTCTATTCAAACATTAAGACCAAGGAATTGAATCTATTTAGTCTAAGTAATAAATTATAATGAAAAAAAAGAGTAAATGCTTTTTTTTTTTTTTACAAATAAATTAAATTATCATTTACCAATAGGATATTACATTATTTCAGTATAGTTACATCATCTTACATAAATTTTACTCCTTATAACTTGTTTGATAGCATCAATAGTAATGTCAACTCACCTTCTAGGAAGAGTATTTGAGCATCGCTACAATATCATGTGCTACAAGTTATAAAGGAGCAAATATAATAAAAATAAATATCTCAAAGAGCACTAGTATTCTAAGCTAAGCATAAGACAACAAACTCTCCTTTTTTTTTTATCCAGCCTAGTGAAAATTACTGTCTTGATATGTCGAAGAAGGACCACTTCATCTCTTACTTGTTGCTTAAATAATCTCTAGTTTCTTTCTTCCCAAATGTGATATACAAACTCTGCTATCACCACCTGCATAAGTTGTCCTTTCAATGTTATCCTTTTAGTTATTCTAGCAGCTATTATATTAATTGTGGTTTCCATTGTAGTTTGTCTTAAAACTTCTTCATTCCATTTCAACAAATCACTCCATATAGTATTGCTATATTTACATTCATTTAGCAAATGTTCTAAGGTTTCTATTGCAGTTAGACATAGTTGACATCCTCCTTCTATGTGCATGCCCCGCTTGAGTAGTTTATCCGCAGTCATTAATTTCTGATGCAAAGCAAGCCAAAGAATGAAGGTAGCTCTAGGTCTAGCTGTAGAATCACATATCAAACTTGTCCAATTTTTCTTTGGTAATGTACCCACCAATATATTGTAAATTGCACTAATTGTGATTTTTCTAGTTAGTATTATTGCCAGTCGGGGATAGTATTATAATACCTCTCTACTCATCATCACTTTCTTCAACATCCAGCTTGTTTGTTTGGGTAGAGTCATAGTATGAATATTTTTATTTTTTATATAATAAGTGTGTACTCATTTGATCCATAATTTATCTTTCTTCATCTGCATATCCCAAAAGAGCTTGAAGATGGCTACCTTATTCCATAAGTCTAGTCTTAGTAAGTTAAGTCCTCCGGCTGACTTTGGTGTGCACACTTTATTCCAAGCTACCAAAGCCTTCCTACTAGTCTCAACTGATCCTGTCCATAAGAATGTCCTGCAAACTACATCCATCATTTTGATTATTTTTTTGTGCAATATGAATAATTGTGACCAAATAATTCTGATTTTATAAGTTGAACTCTTCCTGCATATGTTAGCAACTTGGCAGTCCAACTTTTAAGTCTAACCATCATTTTGTCAAACAGTACTTTACATTCTGTAATTTTTAGTTTCTTAGGAGCCAAAGGTACTCCTAGATACTTGAATGGTAAAGAGCCCTCTCTATAGTCAAGTATATGTAATATTCTGTCTTTTGTTTCAGCTGATACTCCTCCAAAGTAAATACTACTCTTAAGTGCATTAGCTTTTAAACCTGATACCTTTGAGAATTTAAGAAATGCCTCATGTAGGAGCTTGATAGATTTCTCATCTCTCCTAGAAAACATAAGTAAATCATCTGCAAAACAAAGGTGAGTAATAGATAATTTTGCACATTTGGGATGATATTTAAATTTTTTCTTATTTTCTAGCTCCCTCATACATCTACTTAAGTATTCCATCACAAGGACAAAGATATAAGGTGATAGAGGGTCGCCTTGTCTTAATCCTCTTTTTGCTTGAAAATGTACCTTTTTCTTACCATTTATTAGAATGGTATAATGTACTGATTTGATGCAAGCCATCACCCATTGAATGAATCTAGGAGGAAACCCCAATCCTATGAGCATTTGTTCCACACATATCCATTCTACTGAATCATAAGCCTTTTGTAGATCTACCTTGATCATGCATCTAGGGGATATTATTTTCCTGGTATATCCTTTAATGAGTTCATGACTTAATATGATATTATCTACAATCACTCTTCCTGGTACAAAGGCTGACTGAGCTTCACTAACTAGTTCACCAATCACTCCTTTAAGTCTATTCACCAAGATCTTAGAAATAATCTTGTATAAAATTATACAACAAGAAATTGGTCTTAGGTCCTTAACAGTTTCTGGATTTGGTACCTTGGGTATGAGTGTAACTGGAGTAGAGTTTATAGCTTTCAATATTTTTTCTGTCATGAAGAACTCTTGTATTGTTACACATATATCATGCTTTAGCACAGGCCATGCTTTTTTAAAAAATAATGCACCAAATCCATCAATTTCCGGAGCCTTATCATCATTTATGTCAAATAAAGCCTGATTGATCTCTGCTTCTGAGACAGCTGCACATAGACCTGAGAAATGATGGTGCTGAACTAGTCTACCAAGTCTAACTGTCATTTTATCCACCATAGGAAGTTCATATTCTGTATTTCCCATTAAACCTTTATAAAAGTCAACTATTTCTGCACTGATCTTATCATGAGTAGTTAGTCTTTTCCCATCTCTACTATATAGGATATTAAGAGTTTTGGCATCATTCCTTGCTTTTGCATAGGCTAAAAAGAATTTAGAGTTTGAATCACCTAAAGTAATCCAATAAGCTCTAGACTTTTGCCTCAATATATTTTCCTCTACTCTATCCCATTTCTCTAATTCCATTAAGGCATATTTCTCTTGCACATGCAGATTAGCTAGTAAAGGAGTGTCTTGCAATTATCTTTGGATACTTTCCAAATTACTTCTAGCTTTGTCTGCCTTAAGTTTTGCTTGACTAAATTTTTCTTAAATAGTTCTTTCATTGCACCTTTCATGAGTTTAAGTCTTTGCCATACTTTGTACATCTCAAAGCCCTCAATTTCTGTACTCCAAATAGCTGCAACAGTAGGGAGAAATTTAATGTGATTAGCTATTATATTTAAAAATCTAAAATTTGGTATGCCTCTATTAGTAGTAGTACCAACATCAAGTTTTAATGGAGAATGATCTGAGATTATTGCTTCTCCTATCTCTACCACCACTGCTCCATTATTTTCCATCCTATCTTTATTCCCAAATACTCTGTCTATCTTACTCCATATCATATCACTTCCTTCTTGTTTGTTGCTCCATGTGTAATATCATCCAATAGTTGTTAGCTCAATAAGCTGGAGGTTCTCTATAGTAGAATTAAAATCTCTTGTTTCATGTTCAGTGATAGGATTACCTTGCAATCTGTCATCTATAGATAACACTGCATTAAAGTCTCCCATAATAAGCCATAATCCATGAATTTGAGCAGCTATATTCTTTAGGCCCTTCACTATTTCTCCACGATTGGCCAGCTCATTCTTTGTCGTAGATTCAATGGTTTAGAAGAAGCATTTTTTTCTCGTAATTTCGAGGACTTAAGCACTTGTCCGGGCTCAACTTCATAGGGGGGAGGCGGCAAGGCGGGACTATGAAAAGGGATGTAGCGGCTTGAAAGTGGTCTTTGGTTTCTTGACTTTAGGCTTCTTTATTAGCTGAATTTCATGGGCGCAAGAACTTGACTTGGGGGGAGTCTGAGGGCTTTACTATGAGCCCGACTATAGAACGGTCCCCTTCCGACTATTCTAAAGGGAGAAGAAGAAGAATCTTTTCTCAGCTCAATAATGTTAAATCCATACACAAGTGTAAGATTATAGTGTATATTAGAGCATCTATCAATTACTAGACAATGGATAAATTGAGCATCGACAATAAGTACAATTACATCTAGTAAATCTGTATCTCATAATAACCAAATTCTGCCATTTGCAGCTGCTGTATAATTAGCTGCATATTTAAAATTTGCTGCTATTCGTTTCATCACTTTATCAGCCTTATCCTCTTTAACTCTTGTTTCTATCAAACCAGCCAAATTTATTCTATTTTTTTTGAGATATAGGCAAACCTCTTTTTGTTTATGAGGTTTATTTATACCTCGCACATTCCAACTAAGCCATATCATGTTGATGTCTTCCCCTTATCAGGGGGCTTAGTTATTTCCTACTCCAATTCTATAATAGGCTCAAGCATTAAAGTTTCATCAGAGTTAAGTTTTTGAGCATTATACATTTTTTCTTCCACAGATGTTGAACTCCTTTCAATAGTTAGCACATGTTGTGAAGGTTGGATATTGTGCTGTTCTGCATCATTTTGTATAACCTTTTGCTTTTGCTTTTCATTAGTTGTATCCTCTATTTTTTCAGTAATCTCCATATGTTGATTATTTTCTTTTTTCTCTCCCTTTGTAGGTAGCCATTCCTGCCTTATAATCTTTTTAGTTCTTTTTTTCCTTCTCATTTCCTGTTGTAGGTCGGTTGGAGGCTTTGTCTGGTTGGCTTGGCATATATGACCCACTTTATTACAAATATTTTTATGAATCCAATCATATTCCACTGTTTGCTCAATAGTTCTACCTTGTTTGTCCCCAATAAGAATGCTGTGAGGTAATGGTTGTGTCACATTCATTTCAATCAGAACTCTTGCATAAGATATTCTCATTTGTTTTATTGTGCACTCATCTGCAATCATAGGAACACCAAGAGAACTTGCTATTCTGCTTAATGAGTTTTTCCCCCAATAGCATAAAGGTAATATAGGTAGCCTAACCCAGATAGGAATGTCCCTTAAAAATTCTTCCTTGAATTCAAAATCCATAATCGAAGGTTTAAGCATGATAAGATTATTTTTGATACTATATGGTCCTGAAGATAGAATTCTGTCTCTTTCCTGTATTGAGCTAAATTTGACTATAAAATATCCATCATCATGTAGAAATAATTTCGGATTTTCTTTGGTACTCCAATGTTTTTTCATGTATCCTTCCATGTACTTAAATCCAGGATTGGTACCAACGATATAAGCGATTAAAGCACATTTCCATTCATCATTCATTTTATCTACTTCTTCTTTTTCTAATTCAACAAATGATTTGCCATCTCTATTATTTGGAGAAAAGTAGCTAAGTGACATATCATTCTCTATCAATCTATTGCCCGAGAAGAGTCTAGCCCATGATTGTTCATTTTGTATCTCTGCTGGATATTCCTTCCTATTAATATTTGATGGCTCAGTAATTGAAGCATTGCCCACATCTAAATTATGAGCAGTTTCATTTGGAGAGTCTGTTGTTAACAAATGAGTTACTATTCTATTGGTAATAGGAATAACAGGAGCATCTATATTCGTAGAGATGATATTGTTGTTGTTCTCTATGCTATCATCAACGGAATTTTCAATGGAATTTTCAAGGGTTACCTTGCGTGGCCTCCCACAAGGTCGTTCTTGTCCCTTGCTCCCTTGTCCTTGTCCTTGTCCTTTGCTCTTTCCTCCAGCCATTTGTGAGATCTTCGCTGCAATAATATTGCTTGATTCAATTTCCTAAGCGAAGGAAACCCTAGGTTGGAGGAGGAAGAAAGGAGTCGCCATTATTATTACTTACGTACTAATAGTTTGTTATTAAATGAGTAAATGCTTTTTATTAATAAATAAAAAGAGTTTATTTGTGGTGGTGCCACGACCACCTGTTTCTCTTGAAAATTGCTATGAATTTTTTTTTCTTTCTCGCCAAAAGAAGGAATACCCCTTTAAAAAGATAAGATTATAATATTTATACATAAGATTGTTGTTAGTGGTGCTAGAACCACAACCAACATTATAGTACAAATAGCAGAGGTAAGTGGAGTGTAGAAGGGAAAGGAAAATTGGCTGAATGTACTGAGAATAGCGTTCTACATATCCATATATTCATGGTCTTTTGTAATCGAATCAACATATGATTTGCTATTAAAAGCCTTTTGGAGTGAGTGAAAATCATCGATAGCACCTTAAGATGCATGTTATAATGAATGAGTAACCTACACAATCTCATCAAGTGAGAGAGTCTTGTCAAATATGATTTTAAAATTCATTGTTATTGAAGTATAGTTATTGAGTCTCCTCTAGATCGAAACTAGGTGCATTATTGAATGTACTAAAATATTATTGGTATGATCATTGATCTTAGTAATGTCAAGAAATTCTCAATTTAATGATGGAGTTAGGCATCCTATCCTTTCCGAATCATGCAAATCAAATCGATCGAGAGTTAATGCAGAGTAAATTTATATGCCGAGTGATCCATGCTACCTCAGATGTTTTGTCGATTGAATTTTTTTGAGGGAGAAAATGTCATTGAAATTATGTTGGGACCTATGTGATTTTTAGATTCGTGACAAAATAGGTGCAAGTTTCTTTAATATGTGTCTTTGGATTCGTCTCTTATGAAAATTACTTTATAACTTCTGTTACGCAAGGTGTATACCCTTTGATTGGAGCAATTATATTCTCTAGGAGAGGTTGGCGGTTCAGTACTCACCAAGTTCTAAAAGAAGCTTGCGTGATTTTTTGAGTTGTGCATAAATGGATACATATCCAATCAAGTCTCCCGAAGTTAGAGTATTGTCAGATGTGCTTCAGCATTCGATGGTTAATTGTATATAGCAAGTTTTGCAAAATCATATGGATGAAGATACGATGTGAAAATAAAATAACTTAGAAAAAACTCATATGCTATTGTAGAGAGCGTCGGAAGAGCGTCCATAATTGTCAATAGGAGCACAAATATTTACCAACATCTAAGTATAGCAAACCACCAGGTCCACATAACCAACACAACAAATAATGCTAACTTCTCTCTCTTTCTTTTGCATTTTCTACACTATATATATTTGTATATATACATAAAGATATCATCCTCTACCTCCCCTATCCACAAACCCTTGATAATATTAGCTTCATCTATACAACCATCAAAGCATAACTTACTCTCTCTCAATATCAAAAAGTAGTGCCAAGCCCACATATATCGTGGCCTTTACATCTCGTCCCCTATCGATGACATTCTCTTGCGACTATTGCTCTCAACAGTTCAATACAAAAGAGGATCTTGCTGGTCACCAGAATATTCACGCAAACGAGCGTATCATCACTACTGCTATTACATTCATCGCCCATGGGCCAATGGAAGCTGTTGCCTCTGTGCCCCATTCCTCGGTAATGTCCTTTCCTTGTGACCACTGTTCTCGACAATTTGAATCATTGCAGGGCGTCAATAATCATATGAGGGTACATAAGGAGCTTATTGCAGCTTCCATATCAACATCAGCTGGACAAGGACCAAAGGAGGTTGTTGTCTCTAGATACTATTCCTCGGTAATGCCCTTCACCTGTGGCTTCTGTGCTAGGCAATTTGAAACATTGCAGGGTGTCAGAAGTCATGAGACCAAGGTACACCGGAAGCCCAATGCAACTTCCACATCACCAGCTAAGCGTAGAACCATGGAGACTATCACCTCTACTCCCTCTCAAATTCAAGAGGGCTCTGTTGATACTAACTCTAATGACATCGATCTTGATCTCCACCTATAGATGGAGAAGAGAAGATTATCCCTTGGACATACATCCTCCCCTTCCTAATTCTCTTGAACTAGGACAATAAAAGCTTGACATATATATATGTTTATAAATACTATAAATTAGTAACGCGTAGTGCTGTTCCTCTTTGTCCCTCCCCCGTTGATAAAATAATGATGTTTGAAATTAATAAATTATGTTAAAAATATGATTTATAATTTTTTTAATATTTTCTTTTCTAAATTATTTCTTATTTTATTAAAATAATTTTTTATCCATCAATGATAATAAAAGAGAGTAAATATTTTTTATTAAGAAATAAAAGGTTGGTACCATGACCACCAGTTCCTCTTAAAAATTACAGCGAAAATTTCTTTTTCTTTCTCTTGGAAAGACAAGGGCTGTCATACCCGAATCCTCCTCTTTGCGCACGTGGCAACCGCTGTATAAACTGTACTTATACATCACACCTTATACAAGGCTAGAAACATCAAAGCATGCAACTACAATTTATTATTTAGAACAGCGAATATATCAACAAATAATATTTAAATCCACTACTACAAAATCATAATCTCTAGCTATCTAAATTGCCAAATTAGTTCTGCTCTGCATAACTAAGTTCTTCCTCATCCCCCATCCTGCTAACCAAACCTGTAACATGCGCAATTGGGGAAAACGTGCACATCTGATTTGCAAGAATCAGTGAGGTTACAGAGAGAGCAGCCTAAAAATGGGTATAAGGTATTATACAAACTAACAAGAAGATATATCCACTAAATCACAGATAAAATCACCATATCAACAAGCATAGTATAACATATCACATAAAGCATATACTACCATCATAAATCAATAAAGTATAGAAAATATGATCATAATAACAAAACAAAAATCCAAAATATCATAGTGTCCTCAAAACTATTTCATCATATTTACCAATACTACTCTTAGGGCCGCCAGCCTATGTTCAAAATAAATACCTCATCAGGAATTTTTCCGAACCCGTCAGTGTCAACTCTATGTCTCTGTCCTATATACTTGTACACTGACGTTGACAAAAGGAGCTGGTGATCACAGCACCCCTTCTATACATCATAAGTATCATACAGTGCTGCAATTCTGCCCCATGATAGGGTCACCACACTAAATCATAAACCACACTACCTTTAGCCTGACCTGCTGAGATATCCTGCATATAATACCAATGAACCTAGACTGCTCAAGGACTCACATCATGAGCATGTCAGTGTCTTCAAGTACCCTAGGCTTGTAGCGCATTGAACGGTACTGTTCCTAGCACACCATCTACGTTGGAGTAACACAAATAAGTTAAGTTCTGCACTGAAGTGAGATTCCGGTTACACCAAAGTATCTGTGGCTATGTCAACCGAACTTGCACCTCTACCTTAGCTAGCATAAAGGGGACTTTGATTTTTTACTTTAACCACTACTTTTGTAATGCTTTGCTGCAAACTTGAAGTCCAATTTCTTTAATCACATCTTGAGTGATCCTTCCGCTGTTGCTCTTTCAATTCTCTTGAATTGTTCATGTCGTTCTTCCTGAACAGGTCAGTCATATTTGACATGGTTGATAACCAACTGAGGAGTGGTTTAGCGATTACGAGGTTGCTGGTCGCGTTCCTAGATCGTGGTTAGCCTCCCCTTCGTCAAAGTCACAACTCCCCGCCTTAAGGATTTCTCCTACGATGGAAGATCGGGACCAACTTACTTGCAGGCATCTTAAATCGAGGTGTGTGCATATCAGGTAGTATCAGAGCCTTCGTTACCGATAGGAATTCATCTATCCTTTAGTATATTCTCTTTTATTTTCCCTACATCAAAAAAAAAAATCCTCTAGTCCTTTTCTTAAATGTTGTTTTTCCATCTTTTATACTTTCTCTTTTTTTTATCTCCTATTTTCGTTTGTTTGTTTAATTTTTATCATTCTTGCAACAACAAAAAAATATTGTTCGGCCAAAGATATAGTGTCGGCCGAAATCTTGGAAAAAAAAAGGAGAGGTAGAGAAAAAAGAGGAGGAGAGCTCCCTAAAATTAGCCTTGATCACCGTGTTCTAGCACTTTGCAATCGTTTTATTCACTACCTGTTAAAAGTTATCACGAACCAGCAAACACACGAGCAATTTTTGAGAAGGGTAAGAGCTTCAGGTGGTAAGGTTTGTGAGGATCGATAATTTATAGTTTGGTGGAATTTCTCTTGTCTTTACTAACAATGTCAGGATCGAGAAGTCCTCGTGATGTTTCTTATGACGGGGAAGATGGGTCCCAATCATCGGCGATATCATTGTCTCGACATTCTCAGGTTTTAATAGCTCATGTTACAAACACCTTCGAGCAAATACTATCCGATCAAGTACGTGTGTGCCAGAACGGGTTGGAGAATCCTCTTGGTGAAATTAAAACACGACTTGAACAAGTGGAGCGAACTCCTCTACGACGACACCCACCACCTCGAGTTCCTCAAGGACGAGTTGAAGCTAATAATAATGTTGCTGCTGCTGTCGCTCCATTTGAACCAAGAGGAAATTTGAACACTGCATTTCAAGAGGCTGCCGATGAAGAGTTAAATGATAATTATGTGGCTGATGATGAAGTTGTCTTGGAATTGTATCAGCGCCGCCCCGCACGAGGAGTGGTAGGTGATGGAAGTCCTGCACGTCACCGTAATGAAGAGAGAAGAAATGATGTATTGGGTAAAATTAAATTTAATGTTCCTAGTTTTGATGGAAAGTTTAATCCAGAAGCCAATCTTGATTGGGAATTATTAGTTGAGCAAAAGTTCAGCTGTCATCATTACCTAGAATAGTATAGAGTACGTACGGCCACTACTGAATTTATTGGTTATGCGTCTATTTGGTGGAGTCAAATTCGACAAAGAAATGGAGATCCTCATACTTGGGATGATTTGAAGCGCTTGATGAGGTCCAGGTTCGTGCCTTCATATTTTGAGAGAGAATTACTTAATAAATTTCAAGGAAACAAATCTGTGGAAGAATACTATCAAGAGTTGCAGGTGGGAATGTTATGTGCTAATGTGCAATAAGATGATAATGCAAAGTTGACTAGATTCTTAGGAGGATTGAATGGAGAGATACAAGATATACTTGATTTTCAGAACTACAACTCTTTGGATCAACTATTTCATTATGCATGAAAAGCTGAAAGGCTAGTCCAAATGAGAAAGCAGCTATATAAATCTGGTCATAGCTATCCTAGTTCTTCCATGACTTGGAGGGATGCCAATCAGCAACAGAAGAGTGTTGGTCATTTTAGTAGGACTGCTGCCCCAATTGGCCAAGGAAATTCAAGAAGCCGCATTACCTCACCATCGTCCAAACCTAGTGATTCAAAAAATACCACAGCTGCCCCTACAAAGAGTTCATCCTCAGTTACTTCTACAGGAAGAATAAGGGAGATTGAGTGCTTCAAATACAAGGGAAATTATATGCGTGATTGTCTAAATCAGCGTGCCCTTATCATTCGACAAGATGGTGAGTACACATCAGCTAATAAGGTAAAAGATGAAGGTGCATTTGACTACAAGGAGTCTCAGCATGTTTCAGGATCAGAACCAGAAGAAATTACCTTTGATACAAGTCATACAAGCCTCGTTGTTCGTCATGTTCTTAGCTCTCAGATGGAGAAGGCAGAAAACGAGCAGCGTCACAATTTATTCCAGTCGAAATTTGTGATCAAGGAGCACTCTTGCAAGATCATAATTGATGGTGGAAGCTGCAATAATATTGCAAGTTCAGAGATGATTGGGAAGCTTGGCCTAACCACACGATTACACCTGCAGTCATACTACATTCAATGGTTCAATGCTTGTGGAAAGTTGAAGGTAACAATGATGGTACGTGTACATTTTTCTGTTGGTACCTATTTTGACTTTGTGGATTATGATGTGGTGCCAATGCAAGCTTGTACATTACTACTTGGAAGACCATGACAATATGATAAGGATGCTACACATTATGGGCGTTCCAACAAGTACTCCTTTATGCACAAAGATAAGAAGGTTGTGTTGGTTCCAATAACATCGGAAGAGCTTCTCAAAGACGATTTAAATAGGGATGAATGTGAAAGAAAAGAAAAAGAGATGAGTGATATTCACAAAATGGGAAGTGAGAGTCATCAGCCCAAATTGAGAGAAAAGAAAGAAAAATGTGAGAAGAAAAGAGAAATACCGATCAAGGGACAGGTTCTATTAGCCACCAAAAGTGAGATGTGAGAATTAGAAATCAATCCCCAAGAGTGTTTTGTGCTTGTATGCAAGGACACTCTCTTTTCTACTAATTCTTGACCCTCTTCTTTGCCTGTTTCGATTGTTTCTTTGATGCAGGAGTTTGCTGATGTATTTCCAGATGAGATGCCTGCAGGATTGCCATAATTGCATAAAATTGAGCATCAAATCGATTTGATTCCAAGAGTATCTCTACCTAACCGTCCCCCATACCGTACCAATCCCGAAGAGACAAAAGAAATTCAGTACCAAGTTCAAGAGCTTCTAGATAAATGATATGTGCGTGAAAGTTTAAGTCCATGTGTTGTTCATGTTTTACTTATGCCAAAGAAAGATGGATCATAGAGGATGTGTATAGATTGTCGAGCGATCAACAATATTACGGTACGTTATCGTCATCCTATTCCTCGATTAGATGATATGTTTGATGAATTGTGTGGTTCTACTATCTTTTCTAAGATTGACTTGCGTAGTGGTTACCATCAAATTAGAATGAAGCTAGATGATGAATGGAAAACTGCTTTTAAGACTAAATTTGGATTATATGAGTGGTTAGTTATGTCATTTGGTCTTACTAATGCACCTAGTACGTTCATGCGCTTAATGAATGAAGTATTGAGAGCTTTTATTAGAAAATTTGTGGTAGTTTACTTTGATGATATATTAATTTATAGCAAGTCTTTGGATGAATATTTAGCACATATGTGCCAAGTTTTGATTGCTTTGAGAGAGGCACGCTTGTTTGCTAACCTCGAGAAGTGCACCTTTTGCACGGATCGAGTCGTGTTTCCTGGTTTTATTGTGACTGCGCAGGGAATTGAAGTAGATGAGGAAAAGGCGAAAGCTATTCGAGTATGGCCAACACTTACAACAGTTACGCAAGTGCGGAGTTTTCAAGGACTCGCAAGCTTTTATTGTCGATTCGTAAAGGATTTTAGCTCACTCGCAGCTCTACTCAATGCATTGACAAAAAAGAACGTTCCTTTCAAGTGGGAAAAGACACAAGAAGATAAAACTTTTACAAAAGATATGTTAACCAATGCACTGCTTTTACAACTTCCTGATTTTAATAAAACTTTTGAGATAGAATATTATGCTAGTTGTATTAGAAGTGGAGGTGTTCTTAGAAGGTGATTTTAATAAAACTTTTAACTTGTAGCACATGATATTATAGTAATGCTCAAATATCCTTCTTAGAAGGTGAGTTGAGATTACTATTAATGCTATCAAATAAGTTATAAAGAGCAAAATTCATTTACTATGATGTAACTATACAGAAACAATGTAATATCCTATTGGTAAATGATAATTTAATCTATTTGCCAAAAAAAATAAAGTAGACATACAACTTATCAGTCTGTATAATAAATAACAATTGACCCTTAGGACTCATGTCACGCCCCAAACCCACCTTTGGGCATGTGGCAACCGCCGTATAAGCTGCACTTCTCTACTACAACTTATACAAGGCTCGATGTATCACAAAGCACAATAAATTATTTTTATTAAACATAGCAGAAACATAACAATGTATATTTTACAGTAATACTTTAAAAATAAAATCTTTATCTAGATTTCTAAAATAACATTCTATTTCGCCATAACTAGGTTCTCCCTAACTCCCCGTATCAATGTCCAACCTGTAACCTACGCAACAGGGGAAAAATGTGCACATCTGAGTCGCGAAACTCAGTGAGGCTACAGAGAGAGCACCCTAAAAATGGGCATAAGGTATTGTACCAAGCCAATAAGAAGAATTATCCATTAAGTCACATATCAAATAACATGTTCAAAAGTATATCATCATACCAATAGCCCAATGCGGCACAGTCATAAAATGATCAGGATATATGAACAAAACATAAGAATTTAATTATAACAATAACTCAAATTTATAAATGTCATATTTCTTTAACCATCATATCAATCTTTTCCAAACTACACCTAAGACGGCCAGCCTATGTTCAAGGTAAGTCCCTCGTTAGAGATTACCCCAAACCCGTTAGTGTCAACTTTAGATCTCTGGCCTATATGCCTGTACACTGACGTTAGCAGAAGGAGCTGGTGATCATGGCACCCATTCTAATATAAACACAAGTACCATTACAGTGCTGTAATTCTGCCCCATGGCAGGATCACCATACCAAATCAAACATGACATCTGCACTCAGCCTGACAAACTGAGGCTAAAAATCTGCATATGCTACCAATGAACTTGGGCTATTCAGGGACCCACATTCATTGAGCATGTCAGTGTCCTCAGGTTCCCTAGCTTTGTAGCGCATTGAACGGTATTGTTCCTAGCACACCATCCACTATAGAGTAACACAATCACGGGAGCTTTGCACCGAAGTGAGATTTCGGTTATCCTAAAGCATCTGCGGCTAGGTCCACCGGACTTGCACCTCTACCTCAGCTAGCACATGGCTCCTCACCGTATGTTGCCACAAAGCTAATAAGAACCCTAGCATCATTTCCTAGGTTATTATAACCTTATGATTTCTAAAGTTCTTAGTATTATGTCAACTGAGATCACTTCTAGGTTTTAACCATAGCATGTGTCACGCCCCGATCCTACTGTCGGGCACGTGGCAACTGCCGTATGAATCCAAAGGACCCATACAAGGTATTTAATGATATACATAACAGTTTAGCGGAATATACATTTAAAAACATCTAACTCAACACTACTAACACAGTCCTGATAAACCTACTATAATTCTATGATAACAGTATTGATAAATAAAAGTAAACTCATCGATAGACTCATCTTCATCAACCGTCGTGATCGATCATCTAACACACCTGCACAAATATTGAACGCGGTGTGCTCAGCCTTGCGGCTTAGTGCGAAATTACGACTGGAAATCGTAGATAAGAAATCAAACACTAGGGGGAAGTACTAGGATGCCTTTGGGTTTATTAATTATCAGTTATTAACTTTTTTGTGTAAATAACATCATTCACAATGTTAAATTCTAACTATTTGTGTATATCTGTATATATTCCTAATTGTCATTTATGTCGAACGACATGTCTCTCACTAGTATCAGTCATCTACATTGCCTAATATGCCTGTATCTCTAGTATATGTCAACTAGAAGTATTTTTGTCTTTATGTTAAGTGTCGTCAGCCTATGCTCAGGGAATATCCTGATCAAGGATTCCCATAAGCCCATCTGTGCCGTAAATGTCTAGGTCTCTACCTATGCCCGCTGCACGGATGTTGGCAGAGAGATCGGGTGACCGTGTATCTCTCTCTACTGTCCCGCTGGTCGATCCCTATACCCCGTCCCAGCAAAATCGGTTGCTCCCGTACCTTTCCCCTTGGAAACCTAGTAAGGTCACAACCCACCGTGTGGCGCTAAACAACTGTCCGTCGACAGGGTCACCTCAATTAATATGTCCTCGACCACGGCTAGTCGAATTAACTAATAACCCTAGGATCCGAACTGCTCATCAGATCGTCTGCAGAACGTCTAGAATAGTAGTCGTGTTGTCTACGGATCCACTATCCAAGGTTAAGGAAAACGCCCTATAAACCCCAACATTTCAATAGGGATTAATAATAATAATAATAATAATAAAAGAAGGTATTAATTTATAAATAACAACTAATCATGGGTTAAATAATGAAAGAATGGTAGCATTGTAAATTTTATCAACAATAAGGGTGAAATGTCAATTATTGCTATGTAAATTCCATGAAGGTATGAGGGTAAAATAGGAAAATAGAAAAGAGGGGCATTAAAGTAGATTTAATGAATTAAGAGGGTTAACTTGGTAATTTGATCATGTGAGTGCACTCCAAGCCCTAGAGCGCGACGGCATCCCCTAATTCGTTTCTTTCCTTCTCCTTCGTCCTCTTCGCACACTGCGGTGCCTTCTCCTTCTCCTCTTCGCACGCCGATCCGCTCCGGATCTCTTGCCGAGAGATCGACGCCGGAGTCCACGGAAGTCTCCTCTCCTCTTCGCACGCCGAACCCACGTTGCCCTCTTCCTTCCTGTTCGATCCGCTCCGGATCTCTTGCCGAGAGATCGACGCCGGAGTCCACGGAAGTCCACGGTTCGCCGCTCTCTCTAGCTGACGACCGGCGACTGCTCCAAGCTCGGCGGTGGACCTTCCTTGGCCCCAAGTCTCCTCGGTTCTGCTCGATCTCATCTCCCTCCTTCCACCCGTGACTTCGTTTTAATCAGTCGCGGAATAGCAACTGATAACATGGAGAAGAGGTGGAATTGACCTTGGCAATGATCCAATTGGAGGGTCGGCAGATCAGATTGGTGTCGATTGGGGTGAATGCATAGCTGCGATCAATTGACCATGAGGTGGCTGCTGCAAACCATTGGCGAGATCGAGTTGCAGCAGTCGCGCGAAGTGGCGCCCAGCTCGTCGGCAGATCGGGTGAGGAGGAAGATGAGATCCCTTCCGATGATAGTGGACCGAAGAGGACAACGGGGAATTGGCAACTCTCGAGTCACCATTTTTTGGGATGCAGCAGCGGAGTTCCAACGTCATCCGTATGGCGGGTCGAACTGATGGCCGAGAGCATCGCCAGAAACCCCCAAGTCGAGGAAAGGACGCAGCCAGGTCGGAGTCTCCGGCGGCCCTCGAATCACCCAAGATAGGGTCTGTGAGATGACGAAGGCAGGGCGCGGCACCCCCAATCGATGTTGTGATGCAGGGTGCACCGTCGAGCTCGTGGTCGACGAAGGGATCGGCCGAGAGAGTCCCGGCGGCGGTGCTGCCGCGTGCTAGGAGGCCGAGGGAGAAGGAGGAGCGTCGAGCATGATGATGGAGGGGTCGCCGGGGTTCCGGCGTCAACGGCATTACGGCGAGGGATCATCCCTCTGCAGCTGCAGTCGTCGGATTGAAGAGGAACGACGACGCGAGCGATGGAACGGCGCGAGCAAAGAAGTCGAACGAAGCAGGTGGAGATGCGATTTGGGGGCGCCTCGTCAGGGTTTAGGGCAGGCGACGGCGAGGTCACGTTAGAGGAGTCGCCGGCGGATCGAGGGAGGAGGGCGACGTGAGGAAGGCGAAGGCGTCGCGGGTGCGGACGAAGGGGAAAAGCGAGGCGAAATTGGGGGAAAAAAAACAATTTAGGGCTTTAGATGGTTCGTAGGAACCGGTTCACCTGGACCGGGTTGGTTCAGGCGAACCGACGCAAAAAAGCCGGGCTGGTTCGGCCCGGTCACATGGAAACCATGTGCATACAACATTTACAATTCTCCCCCACTACTTCTCTGGTATCATAAGTAAGTCCCTCAAATATTAATTAAAATTCTAGCTAGGTCCCTAAATATTTTATTAAATTACAACTAAGTCCTTTTTATTACAACAATCAACCTAATATCGTCATCTTCGTCCTAACCCAAATCTCACAGTCCTCTACCTTAAATAAAATCCTAACTTGGTCTAAAAATTTTATAAATCCTAATTATCTCCATTTGCATCAAAATTTAATCAATTTTCTTTATGTGGGTCTTAATTTCACCCAAAAAAAATTTTATCCTACCTTTCTCAAACTCAAACTTAGGAAAATTTTATTTTTACTTATTTTTATATTATTAATTAAGTCACCTAAAGGTGGGGGTTTACAGGTTATGATTGGTAATGTGGTGGATGATTGGTTATTCATGAGGAATTAAAAAAATAATAATAATGTGAGGATGTGAGTAGAAGGATAGATATGAAATCCTTGTTTGAATTGTATGATTTATGGTTGTTAGATGTATTCATTTTATCTTAGAAAAATTAATTGCTGTGCTGTTGCTCGACAAATCATGGCTAAGCTGTGATTTATGTTGGAGTAAGAAGGAGTTGCTGTGCTTGATTGTTTGATTGCTTGCTTTTAAGAATCACAGCCAAGCTGTGAATTCTTATTTAATACTGCTTTGGGACTCAGGTGAGGATTTATGGTTTCAAATTTATTTGGCCTACTACAGATGCTCAGTCCTAAGGGTCGTTGTTAATTATTGTACATGCTGATAAGTTATATGTCTACTTAGTTGCATATTTAATTAGCATGTGGTTTATTGGAAGGATGCATGTTAGTTGAGATGTGATGCTATTATATGTATGCCTTGATATAAGTTTGAAAGTTATACTATGCTGGTATATGTATGATGCTGTTATATGCATGCTCTTGATATTGATACTCATGTTATGTTATTATTGATATGTTCATGTTGCTAGAGATGTAGTGACACTTAGCAAGAACATGGAACACGATGGCATGAGATATAACTAGAGACACTTTAGGTACATGTTATGATAACACCTAGAGTGATCTTATTTGACATTTAACTGAGAACCCGTGGACGTCTTAGGGTCATGGTAACCTAGGAGATGACATTAATGTTCTTAGTCTGCTATGTGCCAACATGTGGTGAGGAGCCATGTGCTAGCCAAGGTAGAAATGCACGCTCTGTTGACTTAGCCTCAGATGCTTTGGTGTAGCTGGGATCTTACTTCGGTGCAGATCTCACTTCGGAGCACCCTCGCCGGAGTCAAAGCGTGCGAGCAAGGCGAAGCCGGAGTAGATGCCCACGCGCCGAGGTTCGCTCGCCCCTCGGTTCGAAAGGATTTTTCCCTAAGCATGTTTAATATTTTAGTAACTATGCTAAGAAGGATTAGTGAATTAATTAAGTTAGGTTAATTAAGGAGTTAAGTATTGGGTTGAGTTGAACCAATTAATTGAGTTGGATTAGGCTTGGTTCGGACATGAGTTTGGGTTAAGTTTATTTTAAGTTGGGTTAAACTGAGTCAAATAGCTGGATGGGTTTGAGCTGGAGTCCAGTTGAGTCGGATTGGGCTGGCTAGATTGAATCACATGAACTGAGCTTGATTTGAGCTGAGCCGAATTAGATTAGATCAATAAAATTAAATTGGACTGGAGATGAGTTGAAACAAAGTGAATTGATTTGAACTTAGATTGGGTCAGACTGAATTGATCTGAGTCTAGACTGACCCCATTTGAATTGATTTAAGCCTCAGTTGAGCCCAATTAGATTAAATTGAATCAGATTTGAACCAAATCAAATTAAATAGAATTCAAGTTGAGCCAGTTTGACTTTTGACCCCCAATTGAGTCAAATTAGTTTGGATTGAGTCAAAATAGATCACATTGGTTGACTACGACTACAGTTGTCCAATTTTGACTTAATTACATGTATTGAATTTGAGTTCAAATAAAGTCCAAATTGAATAATTTTGATCAGATTGGTTTGGACTCCATGATTGGACTTGGATTAAGTAAATTGGATTAATTATATAATTAAGACCGAGGATGAACCGCATTATCATAAATTAATCTATTTTTATCCTAATTAATTTTAAAAAATTCTAAATAAATTTTATTCTCTTAGGAATATTATATGATTATGATCTACACTACTATCCATATCATTTGGATCGATTTTGAAGCCCGACACACGATACAGGTGCGTAAGCTCACTATAGTATGATCTATTCAAGTTAGGGTATATCTTAATTAGATTTTTTGGAAGTTCTTAGATGCTTGTAAATTAAATAACTATTATGCTTATAAAATACCAAAAGACATGCATGCTAGAAAAACATGTTTTACTAGTCGCTCGACATGCATGTATGCTTACTGTTTATTATTTATCCAGCATGCTATGTTACTCTTACCGCATGTTATTATTTATTGATGCTATAATGCAGACTTCACATATAATAATCATGCGGAATAGGATAAAAATAATATAACTTACAACATAGTATCATGACGTACACCAGACACTCTAGTATAAAGACATATGTGACATGATACTATCATATCTTATGAGCATTACTGAATTACCACAGGAGGTTATTATGCACCCTGGATAACATCGCGAACCACCAGCGTTCGGTGAGTGATGTTCACCCCTCCCGAGGCTTCTAATAGCTTAGATATTGGGAGTGGGGCTGAGGGATTGGACCAGTTAACTCCTGAGTCAGATCAGACTAGCACATGGAGTGGTTCCAACTTAGGTTCCTATACCCACACGCATGCCGCTTCGGCGACACCGTGATAGTCCTCAGATGGTTAGCGGGGATAATCCTACTCGACGATTTAGCAGATATGAGGTCGAGACACCAAAGCCCATCGTGTGGATGTACATTCAACTCGGCCAACATAGATTGCTTTTGAGTTAGAGGGGAGATTTCCTTATGCCTTGGACAGTGGATCCGTGGACCGCACGACTAGCATCCTCGACGTCCTGCAGACGATCGAGTGAGTAGTCCGGATCCTAGGGTTGTTCTTATTTTAGCTAGCCATGGCCGATGGCTCTGATGTGATGGTGACCCTGTCTACGGATAGAGTGTGGTACTACACTGGGATCGTGCGCCTACGGAGTCCGGGGAGGCTGTAAGGGCACGACGGTTTCGCTAGAGGAGGCATCGTGGGCGACTAACGAAACAAGGGAGAGGGTTATTCGGTCACCTGTCCTCTCCGCCAACATCGTGCAGCGGGCATAAGTAGAGACATAGACGATAAAGACACTAATGGGCTTAAGGACGTCCCTGGCCCGGATTCGTTCTTAAGCATACGTTGGCAGCCTGAGACACATGATATGAGTTAGAGTTGTGTTTGATGACTGATTATAGTGACACTAATATGAGTTATAACCTAGATGATATTTAGAGACGTACGCATATCTATAACCTAGGTTGACATATAGCTTGACGAGATAAAATTTATATTACATAGAAAACTATTGTGTGATAACTAATCTCACTAAGGCTCGAATGAGCCCTCTAGCCTTTGATTTCGTGCTGTGGTTTCGAGTTGTAATTTCGCACTAGGCCGCAAGGCTGAACACACCGTGTTCAATGTGTGTGCAGGTGTAGCGGTGACGGTCAAGTTCGGAGACAAGGGTCTCGTCCGTCGAGGTGGGCTATCGTCCCCATTTCGTTTATTTACTGATTTCAGAGCGTAGTATGTAGTAGATTAGTGTTGGGACTGTATTAGGAGACTGTAATTATTTATTTTATGGATATTACTAGTTGTTTATGTTGCAGAGATGAGATCCTATTATGCCTTGCATGGGTTGGTGAGCTCATGTGGCAGTTGCCACGTGGCCGATAGGTTGTTCGGGGCGTGACACATTCTGATGAGTAGTCCAGATCCTGGGGTTTATTATCGACTAGTCATGGCCGATGTATATAATTAGGTGCGGTGACCCTGTCTGGAGATAATGTATAGTACTACATGAGTTGCTCAATGGATTGTTTGAGGAAGACGCATGGAGTGACAGGTTGCTAGGATGCGGAGATGGAGAGATTCGCCTAGTGGACCATTAGAGAGGGATTCATGGTCACTCGACCTCTCTGCCAACATCAGTGTGGCGGGCATAGGTAGAAACATAGACAGAGTGGACACTGATGGGCTTATGGAAACTCCCTGATCAGGTGATCCCCTAAGTATATGCTGGCTGCCCAGATCACGATATTTGAATGAGATGATATTTTTAATGACAATAATGTTGGGATATAAACACACTTCATATTTATAATTGAGCTACACACTTATACTACATGTTCTTCCCATGATGCTTCATGTTTTATTTGCTGATTTTACATGCTTTGTTTGATATTATTAAATGAGTTATGGACATGTTAGAATCTTCCTTTTCTCTACTTGAGTTATTCTACTGCGGTTAGAGCCATAAGCACAAAGCTGCAAGGCTGAGCACACTACGTTCAATATGTGTTCAGGTCTATTAAATGACCGATCAAGATAGCTAATGGAGATAAGATTATCGACGAACATAGTTATCTACCATTTTTATGATCATAGTATTGTAGTAGGTATATCGAGACTGTGTTAGGAGAGTTGAGTTAATTAATTTAATTGTATTATCCGCTGCGTTGATAATGTATATAAGTTGTGTAAATTAATAAATGCATTGTATAGATCCTTTGGGCTCATACGGCGGTTGCCACGTGCTCGACAGATGGGTCGAGTCGTGACAAAGTTGCCTTAATACTAGTTGATCGCCCATATGACCCCATCTGTTCACCTGATACAGGCTGATCATCTACTCTAACTAAATTCATAAATTTCCACTTGATTTTGTTCCTAGGTTTCCATGCTAAGATTTCTGTTCAAATTGTACCTTTAATAGGTTTAGGTAGCAACAACTACTTGTTCCTTCTCTTCTCTATGTATTCAGAACTTAGCCGAGAACATAGTTGAATTATGGAGTTTTATTCCTATGTTTTTATTGAGCTTACTGTTGCTTACTCCTGAATCATAATCCAAGATCAATATTACCTCATAGCCAATATTTTGGTGATCTTAAGGTACTAAAAGTATTCTCTTACCTCAATCTCAATCTCATTCCTTTACCCTATCTGACAATCTGGTATGAATAACCAACAAGTACTAGCATGTCATAGGCATCATAGTTCTTCTTCCTTAAACTGGGAAAACAAAATATTTATATCCATGAATTATACTATGGATTCTGCATACATGGATGATGAGAAGATCTAATTCCTCACTTACATTGATGGTATATTTTAATCCTTTTCTCTACAATCCGCATGGGCAGTCCTTCAAATGTGACCATTCTCAAATTGCTCAACCTTCCCTCTGTTGAAATACTCTTGGGTGCATTCAAAAGGTAGTATCATCCTTGGCACCAAAAGAACTCATATTCCTTCTAGTGACATTTAATAAATTCTTTTCTTCTTTAGTAGGGACCTCTCCCTAAATCTTTGTCATCTTTCAAAATCCTTTGCATGATACTCTTGATTATTCCAAGAAAGGGTCCAAATATTATCTAGAACATCAAGTTATTGAACAATCTGGTAAGAACTGCAAGTAAATTTAATTAACTCATAATGCTGAAGAGTTAGCATTTTCAGCATGTTGAATTAAAAGAATTGAGCTTATCTCTTATTTATTTACTTGCAGATCCTCAAGATTGTCTATTGAAAACCTTTCTACTAAATCTTAGATAAGCCTACCTAACGTACCAAATCAATATATTATAAATAAGGCAACCTTGATTCTTAATTTTGAATTTTCCAAGTAATACTAAAGGAGAATCCAAGTTGTAGCCTTATCATTCATTAAGGGCCTTATTATATTTCTCCCCTTATAATATGGTTCTTACCTTAAAAACCTAAATCACAACTCCCATACATAACTTAAAGGTGAGCTAAAACCGAAGGTAATGAAATTTATCAAAGTATTATAAACCTGAATAAAGGAAATTTCAGATTTACCTTATCTCAGAGATTAAATCAGCCTGAGCTCTCTGAGTGTTAAATTACTATGAAATTTGGTAGACACCTTCTTCACTGATGCCCAAATATACCCTCAAAACTTTAATTTAATCTGATATCTGTGGAGGAAGTTATGACCTTTCAAAGTTCACTAAATCTTGAGAATTTAGTGAACCGAAAATTTGATACTCTTGAGTTGAGGAACCATTCATCTTTCCATTTAAATCTATCATAGTAGAAAATATATCCATTTTCGTCCATTACCCTGATCTAAAATCTCACAGTTGTGAATCTGAGTTTTACCCTCCATCATGGTTTTATATGAACAACAATGCTGAATTTTTCTCTGCCTACATTTTAAACCTTAACAATTTCAGTTTCTTTATTCCTATCTCCAAAAATTTATACTCTCACTGCAAGTCTGGCTTACCCCTTTTCAATCCTCAATTATGCTTCGAATTAAAGCAACCAATTGGGTACTAGCTCCAGTCTTAACCTTCATTTTAGTTGTAAAATTTTATCATTCACTTTTAATTGGTACTTAACTATTATTACAATAGTCATTTTGACTACTCTATTCCTCCCAGCAGTGAGTAACCACTCTTTAAGCCTTGTTACTATTCTTGCATACTAATTCCAAGTTATAGTTCAAAAATTTCTCCTCCAAGTTCCAACAATTGGGAGGGTATCATTGAATTCAAAAGAGATTAATTTTACAACATCGGTTGTTACTTTTCCTTTCCTATCATCTACACCTTTATAGTCCAATGGTCGTACTTTTATACCTATTCTTGAAGTAAAATTTGCAAAGGAGAGATTAGAAGTTATTCCTTTCCTTCATTATTCTAGTGATATTATTATTGAGATAAAAGTTGGAATTGTTATTGTTCTCCAATAAATTTTATTAGCCTTGAATTACTACTCTATCACTAGTAATGGTCTGAAACTTTAAAATTGATCTTCAATCTCTTCCTTGATCATTCAAAGATAATATTCAAAAATTTTAAGTCCAACTACCATGGCCTTACAGATGGTGGGAATTTTTCTCCTCTTAATTTTGAAACTCCAACTTTAGCAATCCAACTGCTCTCTCTATGTTTAGGGTAGTTCATTATACTATGCCAAGTTAATTATTCCATTCTTCAATAATCCTTTCTTTGCTTGGCAAATAATCATATTTTTCTTTGAAGAGTAAGATCTTAAATGGGTATCCTTGAAGAAAAGATCTACTCCTTCCCAACTATTTTATAACTACTGTTAGAGAGTCAATTGTAGATTCCTCAAAATGATATACTATAACTTTTTGAAGATTGTCTCTTTTCTTTCTAAGTGGATAAATTTATTTTGTTGGATGCTTAAGCTAATTGTCTCAGCTTTGGACTTTCCTATTGTCTCTGCTATTCCTTTTGGATAGAGGTTCCAATGCAATTATTGGAATTATCTGAAGACCTTTGTTTGACCAATTTGTATTCTTTATTACTGTTGTGTGATATTCCTAAGATCTATGTTCTTAATTGGTTCTACTACTCGTATTCTGATTGATATCGGATCACATAGGTCTTATGGGAACACGACATTTCTAAGGGGGCTGATCGACCCTTAGAGATGCTAGGATATAAGACTTGATGTGATCTTGAGTATTAGTTAGTTAACCGAGTATCGAGCCATGGTGAATTGTCTCAAAATGACGATGACTTTTTCTTCTCTGGACCAGTATACTCCATGGTTCTTTCTAAAGTGGTCTAAATGAGACTGAAGATCTTAGGACAGATAAAATAATTATGCAGATAATCGGCGAAGGCCGTTTAAAATTTGCGGTTGGGGTATAGTGTTCCTAAAGGTGTATCCTGCAGAAGGACCTCTTCAAGTTCACCTAAAAGGAAGGTTGCAACTAAGGTAGATTGGACAGTTTGAGATTCTAGAAAGGAAGTTGGGCCAGTGGCTTAAAGTTTACAGTCCACCGGTAGACTTAGATACTTAAGGAGTGTATGCTAGACCCATCACATGTTCTAACTGCTCCTCTGGTTGCTCTGCGAGATAATTTGAGTGTGAAACTCTCTTATTTTTGCTTGGTATTCTGCTTGATAAAATGTTTGAACTTGTTTGAATAATTTTTTTAGATTCTTTTTGTGTCTTAGGAGGCATAGGAAGTCTAAAAAAATTTAAGAGTTAGGTTAGTATTTTTGGAAGACCAAAAATATTATGGGGAAGAGAAATTGGAAACTCTATTTCTACAATAAATAAAAAAATAAAATATTTTTATAATAAAATAAAATATAGAATAAGAAAAAATAAATAAATATTATTTTAATAAGTTTAAAATATTATTATTTTAAAATAAGGGTTAAAATAAATAAGGATTAATATTATTTTAAAATAATAATAATAAGTAAGGAGTTTTAGAAAATAATAATATTTTGAATATTGAAATGATAAAATATAATAGGTAAATATAGAAATAAATAAAGTAAATAATAAATAAATAATAATGTTGTTAATACATGTAATAATATGTTAGGGTTAGTAAATAAAATTAAAATATTATTTTAATAGATTTTTGATTAGGTTAAAATAGAAATTTTAATAATAATATATTATTTTGAAAATAAGTTAAAGAAAATAATTTAAAATAAAATAGTAATAAAATATTAAAAATAGTAGAGAAAAATAATAGATAATTTTTATGAGTTAAAATATATTTTAAAATAAATTAAAATAATTATAATAAAGTAATGTATATATAAAAAAAAATAAAATAAAAAAAAATATTAGTCAAAATAGGAAAAATAAATAAATAAATAAGAATTTGAATTTAAATATAAGAAAAACTTTAAATTTAATTTTATATTTACATTTTTTTTTAAAAAAGAAGAAGGCATAGCGAGGGTTTTAAAATCCTCGAAGGTATCAAACCCTCGAAACAGGGTTTCCCTTTTCTGAGGACAACGGTGGCGATAGACTCGCCGGTCTCCGACAGCTGGTGGATTTGACGAGAGGAAGCTATGGTGAAGTTTGGTCCCCCGTTGCGAGGCCGGCGGAGCCTTAAAGATGCTCCGGCAGAAGGTGCGTGCGAAGGGGGGGAAGCAGCAGTGATCAGCAGCATCGGCGGATATTAGAGCTCCGACGAGCCTCGATCTCGACGAGAGACCGTGCGACCGAGTTGGGGCGGTTGGTTTGGGTGAATCGAGGCTTAGAAGCTGCTCCGTCGAACTATAATCGTGGGTAGACAGTAGATTGGTGGCGGAATAGGGGATGTCCCTCTTTCCGTCGTCTTCATCGGCGAGAGGGTGGCCAGCGGTCTCCTTCCTCCCCAGCGAGGTGGCTGAGGAGGATACGACTCCTGTGGAGTCGATTGGGAGTGGCGACCGTGAAGTTTGGGGCTGGAACTCGTCTGCCAGTGGAGGGTAGTGCGGTGCTACAGAAAACTCATTGCACCGGCACCTGAGGTGGTCAAGAGCCCTACCCACAGTGATTAAGGGTGCGTGAGGGTAGTGGGAGGTGCTACTGAGCCGTGGGCGGAGTTCCGGCTGGTTGTAATGATGGACGCTCGAGAATTCGAGCGATCAGCGGCGGACACTGCAGCAGCGGTGGCGAGCAGAGGAAGAAGCGAGTTAGTTCGAACCAATGGCACGTGCGTCGCGCGTGTTGGTCCGGTTCGAGCCGGTTCAGATCGATTCACCCCGTTCTGTCCGGTTCAGGACCGGTTCAGCAACGGTTCAACTTGGTTTTCGATGGTTTTTGCAGTTTCACAACTAGTTTAGTGCGGTTCAACGTGGTTAGGGCTTAATTGGTGAGTTTTGAACTTGAAGAAATTTATTTAAATTTTTGACACATTATAGGTGCGGTTTTCAAATTATTTTAGGTTGGGTTCAAGGTTTTGAGTGTGTTAACGATGTCAAAAAAATCTAAAATAAATTATGCTGCCTTAGGAGTGATACTGAATAACTTATGACATATTGATTTATGTGATTAGACCTTTTTAAGATCTAATTTATGAAAATAAGTTTCTAGTATTATGTTCATATACTTTGTTTGAATAATGTGACTGCTACATTGATATGTTAAGTTTTGCTATATATTGTATCGTGTTAATTTAAATGTGTGATTTGATAGATATATTTTCTTCTTGGTTTGTACAATACCTTATGCCCATTTTTAGGGTACTCTCTCTGTAGCTTCACTGAGTTTCGCGACTCAGATGTGCACATTTTTTTCATATTGCGCAGGTTACAGGTTTCCCTTGATGCGAAGAGCTAGGGAGAACCTAGTTATGAAGAAACTGAATTAATTTTGGAAATCCAGATAGTGATTTCATTGTTACAATATTGATGTAAAATGCACATTATTAATGTTTCCGCTGTGTTTTAATAAAAAGAAATTATTGTGCTTTATGATACATCTAGCCTTGTATAAGTTATGGTGGAGAAGTGCAGCTTATACGGCGGTTGCCACGTGCTTAAAAGTGGATTTGGGCGTGACACCACAACTATTCATATTTCCCAAAAAAATAATCAAAATGATGAATGCAGTTTGTAGGACATTCTTATGGACAAGATCAACCGTACACAAAAGTCAGCAGGAGGACTTAACTTACTAAGACTAGACTTGTAGAATAAGCAGCCATCTTCAAGCTCTTTTAGGATATGCAGATGAAGAAAGATAAATTATGGATCAAATGTGTACACACTTATTATATAGAAAATAAAAATTATGAGTAGAGAGGTATTACAATACCACCCTTGACTGACAAGAATACTGACTAGGAAAAATACAATCGGTACAATTTACAATATATTTGTAGGTATATTGCTAAAGAAAAATTGGACAAGTTTGATTTGTGATTCTACAGCTAGGCGTAGAGCTATCTTCATTCTATTGCTTGCTTTGCATCATAAATTAATGACTACAAATAAACTACTCAAGCGGGGCATGCAAATAGAAAGAGGATGTCAGCTATGTTTGACTGCAATAGAAACCTTAGAGCATTTGCTGAATGAATGTAAATATAGCAAGACTATATCGAGTGATTTATTGAAATAGAATGAAGAATGTTTAAGAAAAACTATAATTAATACAGCTGCTAGAATAGCTAAAAGGAGAACATTGAAAGGACAACTTAAGTAGGTGGTTATAGCAGAGTTTTTATATCACATTTGGGAAAAGAGAAACTAGAGACTATTTAAGCAATAAGTAAGAGACGAAGTAGTCCTTCTTCGGCATATCAAAAAAATAATTTTTACTAGGTTGGATAAATATAAAATAAGAGAGTTTGTTGTCTCATGCTTAACTTAGAATACTACTGCTCTTTGAGATATTTATTTTTAATGTATTTGCTCCTTTATCACTTGTAGCACATGATATTGTAGTGATGCTCAAATACCCTTCCTAGAAGGTGAGTTGAGATACTATTAATGCTATCAAATAAGTTATAAAGAGCAAAATTTATGTACGATGATGTAACTATACTGAAACAATGTAATATCTTATTGGTAAATGATAATTTAATCTATTTGCCAAAAAAAATAAAGAAGACATACAACTTATCAGTTTTTATAGTACACAAAGTGTACATCTTTCTGATTAGAGTAATTAGACTCTATACGGGAGGATCATAAGATTTTGAGTTCAAGATTTACTAAGTTCTAAAAAAAAACTTATCTTAGGACTCAGCACTCCGTAGAATTTTCTATTTGCCCTTCTACTCAAAAACTCACATAATTTCTTTTTTAATCAACCAATTAATTATCAAATTTAAATAACCATGGAACAATCACAATTAAACATCAAATCCACCCTACTCATCAAAACCTAGTCACACATATAAAGTATATAGCATTGAAACACGACAATTTATTCTAAATTATAATAAATCCAACAACTTAGATGTCAACACCTAAATACAATTTCTTTACCCATACATCAATAAAATTATAAATTAAATATTTATTTTTAACAAATAAATTATACTAAAAATTTCAATCAACCTATAGCACCTTAATTAACCTAAAACTTGTTCTGATGAGGACATCACTGGTTCACCCGTGCAAGACTCAGTTAGCATACAAGGCCCAATGACACGAGCCCGTGCCCGACGCTTAGGACAATAGGTGAATTCTTTTCTTGGGCAAATAAATTACTTAATTATAGAACAAATGATATTGACTAATTATTATTATTTACTTGTCACTACATGCAAGAAAACACATGGAGGAATTACTCATATGGAAGTTGCATGAGTAATTGAAGGAATATTTATTCAAGATCAAATATTCATCAAATATTTATTCAAGAGAAAATCAAGGAATATTTATTCAAGATCAAATCTTCATCAAATATTTATTCAAAGCAAATCAAGGAATATTTATTCAAGATCAAATCTTCATCAAATATTTATTCAAGATCAAATCTTCATCAAATATTTATTTAAGAGAAAATCAAAGAATATTTATTCAAGATCAAATCTTCATCAAATATTTATTTAAGAGCAAAGCAAGGAATATTTATTCAAGATCAAATCTTCATCAAATATATATTCAAAATTAAAACATGTAATATTTATTGTCCAAAATTCGTGGCTTGCAAGAGGAGGAGACTTATTTATTTATTTTTCCTATTTTAGTGACACAAAATATAGAAAAACGTCCATTATTGTGTCTATATATTTGGTGGAGCATGCCCTAATGAGAGGACTTTGATTTTTGTTTTAGCCACCGCTATTGTAAGGCTTTTGCTGCAAACTTGAAGTCCAATTTCTTTGAGTGATCCTTCCGCTGTTGCTCTTTCAATTCTCGTGAATTGTTCATGCCGTTCTTCGTAAACATGTCGATCGTACTTGACACGGTTCATAACTAACTGAGTGGTTTAGCAATTGTGAGATTGCTGGTCGCGTTCTTAGATCGTGGATGGCCTCCTCATCATAAAAGTCACAACTCACCACCTTAAAGATTTCTCCTACGATGGAAGATCGGGACCAACTTGCTTGCACGCATCTTAAGTCGAGGCGTGTGCATATCAGGTGGTATCAGAGCCTTTGTTGCCGGTAGGAATTCATCTATCATTTAGTAGATTATCTTTTATTTTTCCTACATCAAAAAAAAAAAATCCTATACTCCTTTTCTTAAACTTCTATTCTGTTCCTATCATCGTTGTTTATCCAACTTTTATTCTGTTCTTTTTTTTGATCCCCTAATTTCAGTTTGCTTCGCTGAAATCTTTAAAAAAAGAGAGAGAGAAAAAAAAAGAGAGGAGGAAGTGTTCGGCAAGAAAAAAAAAAGGAAAAAAAAAAGAGAGAGTAAGGTTCAGCAAAAGAAAAGAGAGGAAATTTTATTTATTTTTTTGGCTGAATTTTAAATATAATTATCATTGTATTTATTCTTCCTTTTTGACACCTTCTACCTTACTTGATTGAGTCTTAGATATTCTACAAATATGCAACTAAGACTAATACTTGTGTGAACATTTTATTAAACTTTACAATTTCTGGAATTATTGTTTGCTTCTCTTTGCTATAAATATATCCCTATTTAGAGCTCCATAAATTAGCCTTGATCAACGTGTTTCCGCATTTTGCAATCGCTTTATTCACTCCCTGTTGAAAGTTATCACGAACCAGCAAACACGCGAGCAATTTTTGAGAAGGGTAAGAGCTTCAGGTGGTAAGGTTTGTGAGGATCGAGAGTATTTCATAAATAATTTATTAGTTTTGTAGAATTTATTTTTGTCTTCATTAACAATGTCAAGATCGAGAAGTCCTTGTAATGTTTCTTATGACGGGAAAGATGTGTCCCAATCATCAGTGATATCATTGTCTCCGTGTTCTCAGGCTTTGATGGCTCATGTTACAGAAACCTTTGAGCGAATACTATCCGATCAAGTACTTGTGCGCTTGAATGGGTTGGAGAATCATCTCGGTGGAATTGAAGCGCGACTTGAACAAGTGGAGCAAACTCGTCCACGACGACACCCACCACCTCGAGTTCCTCGAGGATGAGTTGAAGCTAATGCTGCTGCTGCCGCTCCATTCGAACCAAGAGAAAATTTGAATGCTGCATTTCAAGAGGCTGCCGATGAAGAGTTAAATGATAATTATGTGGCTGATGATGAATTGCCTTGGAATTGTATCAACACCGCCTCGCACGTCATCATCAAGGAGTGGGAGGTGATGGAAGTCATGCACGTCACCGTAATGAAGACAGAAGAAATGATGCATTGGGTTGATGGAAAGTTTTGATGGAAAGTTTAATCCAGAAACCTATCTTGATTGAGAATTATTAGTTGAGCAAAAGTTAAGCTGTCATCATTACCCATAAGAGCAAAGAGTACGTGCGTCCACTACTGAGTTTATTGGTTATGCTTTTATTTGGTGGAGTCAAATTCGACAAAGAAATGGAGATCCTCATACTTGGGATGATTTGAAGCGCTTGATGAGGTCCAGGTTCGTGCCTTCATATTTTGAGAGAGAATTACTTAATAAATTCTAAATAATGAATCAAGAAAATAAATCTGTGGAAGAATACTATCAAGAGTTGCAGGTGAGAATGTTATGTGCTAAGGTGCAAGAAGATGATAATGCAAAGATGGCTAGATTCTTGGAGGATTAAATGGAGAGATACAATATATACTTGATTTTCAGAACTACAACTCTTTGGATCAACTATTTCATTATGCATGCAAAGCTGAAAGGTAAGTTCAAAGGAGGAAGCAGCCATATAAATCTGATTGTAGCTATCCTAGTTCTTCCATGCCTTAGAGGGATGCCAATCAGCAACAGAAGAGTGTTGGTCATTCTAGCAGGACTGCTGCCCTAATTGATCAAGGGAATTCAGGAAGTCGCTTTACCTTACCATCGTCCAAACCTAGTGATTCAAAAAGGACCATGAATGCCCCTACAAAGAGTTCATGCTCAGTCGCTTCTACAGGAAGAAGAAGGGAGATTGAGTGCTTCAAATGCAAGGGGAAAGGGCATTATATGCGTGATTGTCCAAATCAGCGTGCCCTTATCATTCGAAAAGATGGTGAGTACACATTGGCCAGTGAGGTAGAAGATGAAGGCGCATCTGACCATGAGAAGTCTTAACATGTTTCGGGGTCAGAACCAGAAGAAATTACCTTTGATACAAGTCATACAAGCCTCGTTGTTCGTCGTGTTCTTAGCTCCCAGATGGAAAGACAGAAATCGGGTAGCACCATAATTTGTTCAAATCAAAATTTGTGATCAAGGAGCACTCTTGCAAGATCATAATTGATGGTGAAAGCTGCAATAATATTACAAGTTCAGAGATGGTTGGGATATTTGATCTAACCATACGATTACACCCGCAGCCATACTACATTCAATGGCTTAATGCTTGTGGAAAGTTAAAGGTAACAATGAAGGTATGTGTATATTTTTCTGTTGGTTCCTATTCTGATTTTATGGATTGTGATGTGGTGCCAATGCAAGCTTGTGCATTACTACTTGGAAGACCATGGCAATGTGATAAGGATGCTATATATTATGGGTGTTCCAACAAGTACTCCTTTATGCACAGAGATAAAAAGGTCGTGTTGGTTCCATTGACACCAGAAGAACTTCTCAAAGACAATTTAGATAGGGCTAAATGTGATAGAAAAGAAAAGGAGATGAGTGACATCCACAAAATGGAAAGTGATAGTCATCAGCCCAAATTGAGAGAAAAGAAACAAAAATGTGAGAAGAAAAGAGAAATACCGATCAAGGGACAGGTTCTATTTGCCACCAAAAGTGAGATGCGAGAATTAGAAACCAATCCCTAAGAGTATTTTGCGCTTGTATGTAAGGATGCTCTCTTTTTTACTAATTCTTTACCCTCTTCTTTGCTTGTTTCAATTGTTTCTTTGATGCAGGAGTTTGCTGATGTGTTTTCAGATGAGATACCTGCAGGATTGCCACTATTGCGGGGAATTGAGCATCAAATCAATTTGATTCCAGGAGCATCTCTGCCTAACAGTCCCCCATACCGTACCAATCCTGAGGAGACAAAAGAAATTCAGCGCCAAGTGCAAGAGCTTCTCGATAAGGTATGAGTCATGCCCCGACCCACCTATCGGACACGTGGCAACTGCCGTATGAGCCCAAAGGACCCACACAAGACATTTGGTGATAAATATTATCCGTACACAAAATCAACACAGCGGAATATATAATTAAATCATCTATGAATCTCTACTAACACAGTCCCGATATACCTACTACAATTCTACAATAACGATATCAATAAATAAAACTAAATTCATCGATAGTCCTCATCTTCGTCAAATATCACGGTCGGTCATCTAACAACCTGCACACACATTGAACGCAGTATGCTCAGCCTTGCGGCCTAGTGCGAAATTACAGCTTGAAACCACAATACGAAATCCAAGGCTAAGGGGATCGTTCAAGGATGCCTTAGTGAGATTAGTTATCATATAACAAGCTTTTTAATATTTTACATGTATTATCCGACTATGTTATATGTCAACCTAGGTTGTAGGTAGATGTATGTCTCTAAATGTCACCTAGGTTATATATCATATCAGTATCGCTAGTGTAAATCATATATAACATCCTTATTTTTATATCACATGGCTCGGGCTGCCGACCTATGCTTAAGGAAAGCCCTGGCCCAGGACTTCCCTAAGCCCATCATTGTCATTACAGTCTATGTCTCTGCCTATGCCCGCTGCACTGATGCTGGCGGAGAGGACGGGTGACCCAAAATCACTCTCCATCATTTCACTAGTCGCTGACCATGCCTCCCCTAGCGAAACCGTCGTGCCCATACATCCTCTCTGGATCCGTAGGGGCAACGACATCTGTGTAATACTTACAAACTGTCCGTAGACAGGGTCACCATCATAACAGTCTCATCGGCCACGGCTAGCCGAAATAATAACCCTAGGATCTGGAAAACTCATCTGACAATCTGCAGAACGTCAAGGATGATAGCCGTGTGGTCTACAGATCCACTGTCCAAGGCGTCGCATAGGGAATCACACATCCTCAAAATGGGTTGTGGCAACCCCGTCTCCATCGGTGCCAAGTCCATGGTAGGGTTCATCATCGCTAGCCATCTCAGGACTATCATGATGCCGCCAAGACGATACTCGTGCGGGTATCGATATCTGGGTATGGACCCACTCCATTTTTAGTCTATCTTGACCTAGGAGTTAATCTGGTCCAACCCTCAGCTAATTCCCAGTATCTAAGCTATCTATGATTTGTAGCCTCGGGAGGTGTTGGTGTGTGAACATCACTAACCGAACGCTAATGGTTCGCGATGTCATCTAGGGTGCATTAATAACACCCTTAGTTTAAAATTTAGTAATGTTCTTACGTTGTACTAGAATCATGTCACCTATGTCTCTATACTAAAATATCCGGTGTAAATCATGATACTATGTTCTATGTTTGCTTATTTTTATCATGTTCCGCATGATATTATTTTGTATTTAGCATTTCAACATAATTAACTAGCATACGGTAAAAATAGTATATCATGCGTAAAGAGGAAAAATAAGCATACATAGCATATTCACATGCTAAATAAACTGTAATAATATAGCATGTATTTTTCTTGATAGTTTTAGAAGCATGATATTTATTTAATTGACAGGCATCCGAGAATTTTCCAACAAAATCTAATTAAGATTTTCCCTAGCTGGAATAAATCATACTACGATGAGCCTACGCACCTAATTTGACAGTTTACTTTTCGAAACAAAGTCACGTAAAATAAATCACTCCGACAAACCACTTGAATCACGTACCAACAATAGTCCTAAATAACATAATTATTTAAAATGAAATTTAATTTAATTTTCCCTAAAATAAATAAAATAGAAATTTATCAATTCCAACTTATACAATTATCCTAGTTAATTATCGCTTGATAAGCCTACGTTTACCATTGGGCAATGTCCACATTTTTTGCCCAAATAAATTATCAATAAATTAATTAAAGTAATTACTACATTTAATTAACTCAACCCAAGCACACAGTTTGATAATTAATTCTATTAATTAAATCTTAATTAATCAAATTTTAATTTATTATTTAAACTAATTATAATGTTAATTTAATTTAATTAAGTTTAAATAAATTTTATCAAATTTATACCCATTTAAACCCAACATATGATCTAGCCCAAGTCACCCAAGAGCCCAATTAAAAATCCATCAGCAACTTATAAAATTATTAAATCTTAATTAACTTAATTAATTATATAAATTAGGTTTTCTCACTTTAATAATCATCTAGTCCAATTTAGCCCAATTTGATTCAAGTCAAAATTTGGTCAAAATTAACCTAGTCAACTAAAATTGATCATGTTCACCATTAAGAGAATTTTGATTTATCATTACCCAACCCAATTCAAGTTGTCCGCCCAATCCAGTTGGCCCAAATTTTGGGCTCATGAGACCCAAATAAAATTATGGGTCAATGTTGACTCGGTCAACGTTGACCGTGAGTCAATGTTGACCCGATCAACCACCTAATAAATTATTCAGTTTAACATTAATTTACACCCATTTAAATTCATGGGTCAAAATTGGTCAATTTGACCGTAGTCAACTTAGGCTGACTATGTTGACCCACTAATTGATTAAATTAACTCATATTTGACCCCAATTCGAAATGGGTCGGATTGGGTTCGACCTAAATCCAAGCTGGATCGATGCGATCTAGTCCAATCCTAACAAATTCCAATTTGAGTTAGTTTCCAGTTCAAATTTAATCCATTGAGCCCAAACCCCCCCTTTTTTGTTAGCCAGGTTGTTTAATTAGTCACTAATTAAATACTAATAAATCCTTAATGCACTAATTAAATATGATTAAATTAACATAATCATAATATACAGTTAATTAGTACTAATCACACTTAACTACACTAATCATACTTAGTTATCATTAAACGCGATTAAGAGGAAAGGGGCGATACCTTCCCTCGCCGAATTCCTCGTCGGAATCCCTCGCTGGAACCCTCGAAACCTCACCATCAACAACACGCAGGCGAAGACAGTGGTGATCCCATGCGCGTGGATGGAGGGAGTGCTCTGTCGAACTCGCGGACGTGGGGTGAGAACAGATCTCGCGACAGTGATGAAGCGAACGAGCAAATCCGACTGTTGCCAACTCGCAAACGAAGCGCTTGGCCGCATCCACTCCTCAACTCCTACAGTGGCTAGATTTGAGGGAGCCGCTCCTTCGCAAGCTCGCTAGGAGATGAGACCCCCCCCCCTCGATCCCTTGCGGGTGAAGCGGCGGACTAAACCTCGACGAAGCGGAGGCGGACGCAAAGGAATCGCTCGCTGGAAAGGGGGAAATCGGGTCGACGAACTACGCACGGAGAGGCTGCTCTCGCGAAGATGAAAGGGCTGGGGAACACGCGGACGCACAACTGCGGACCTCCGCTGAGCTCCCCTTGTTGCGGCGGAGATCAGCAGACGGCAAATGGCGGATGGCGGGCGACAGTAATGGTGGAAGGGCGCCGGCGTTCGATCTGCTGCGGGTGAGGGAGGAGATGGGGCAAGGTTGCGACCAAATGGGGATCACTCCCACGCTTCCTCCGTTGGTCCACCTCACAACAGCGAGGACGGGAGGGGGTCGAGGCGATGGCAGCTCACCGGCGGCCTCCTCGCCCCCCTGCTGCTGTGCAGAGCTGTAGAGGAAGATGATGGTGCGCGGATTAGGGCGAGCTCGTTCGCCCTCTTCCGTGTGGGTGCTAGCTTGCCCTCTTCCGCGTGGGTGCTATTCGAGGGGTTGGTTTGCCTGAAGATGAGGCCCCCCTCGATCCCTCGCTGTTGAAGCGGCGGAGCCGACCATGACGAAGCAGCGACGGACGGCTGGATGAATTCCCGAACGAAGGAGGCTGAAGGCAACGGTGCGTGTAACATTGATGGGAGCGTCGCCGGATCGTTTCCGGCGAGCTCTCCTCGTCGCAACAGGAAGGACCAGAGGGTGGACGGCGCGCTGGCGAGCTCATCGGCGCCTGCTCGTGCTCCGTGACACGAGGAGGAAGACAGGGCGGGAGCTCGAACGAGTTAGGGCGTCCGCCCTTCTCGCCCGCTCCACTATTCTAGTGGCGGCCGGTCCATCCAAACCAGTCGGTTGGCCAGTTCGGTTGGACCGGACCGGTTTAAATTTTTTTTTTTATAATTTTTTTTTGATGATGATGAGAGTGGGGGTTTACAGTATGTGCGTGAAAGTTTAAGTCCGTGTGCTGTTCTTGTTTTACTTGTGCCAAAGAAAAATGGATCATAGAGGATATGTATAGATTGTCGAGCTATCAACAATATTACGGTACATTATCCTCATCTTATTCCTCGGTTAGATGATATGCTTGATGAATTATGTGGTTATACTATCTTTTCTAAGATTGACTTGCATAGTGGTTACCATCAAATTAGAATGAAGCTAGGTGATGAATGGAAAACTGCTTTTAAGAGTAAATTTGGATTATATGAGTGGTTAGTTATACCATTTGGTCTTACTAATGCACCTAGTACGTTCATGCGCTTAATGAATGAAGTATTGAGAGCTTTTACTGGAAAATTTATGGTAGTTTACTTTGATGATATATTAATTTATAGCAAGTCTTTGGATTAATATTTAGCACATATGCGCCAAGTTTTGATTGCTTTGAGAGAGGCACGCTTGTTTGTTAACCTCGAGAAGTGCACCTTTTGCATGAATCGAGTCGTGTTTCTTGGTTCTGTTGTGATTGCGTAGGGAATTGAGGTGGATGAAGAAAAGGTGAAAGCTATTCGAGCATGGCCAACCCCTACAACAGTCGCGCAAGTGTGGAGTTTTCATGGACTGGCAAGCTTTTATCATCGATTCGTAAAGGATTTCAGCTCACTCGTCGCTCCACTCAATGCGTTGACAAAAAAGAACGTGCCTTTCAAGTGGGAAAAGGCACAATAATATGCCTTCAACTTGATAAAAGATAAGTTAACCAATGCACTACTTTTACAACTTCCTGATTTTAAAAAAACTTTTGAAATAGAATGTGATTCAAGTGGTATTGGAATTTGAGGTGTTCTTATACAAGATAGGAAACCCATTGCTTACTCTAGTGAAAAGATTAGTGGTCTAACATTAAACTACTGAACATATGACAAGGAATTATATGCATTGGTTAGAGTGTTAGAAACATAGCAACATTATCTCTGGCCAAAAGAATTTGTCATACATTCAGACCATGAATCGTTAAAGCATATTCATAACCAAAGTAAGTTGAATCGTAGACATGCTAAGTGGATTGAATTTATTGAAACTTTTTCATATGTTGTGAAATATAAGAAGGGAAAAGATAACCTAGTTGCCGATGCTTTATCTAGACGTTACATGTTGTCCCAACTTGATTGTAAAATTCTCGATTTAGAAAGGTTAAAAGAATTATATGCTACTGACTTAGATTTCAAAGACATTTACACTAAATGTAAAGAAGGGAGATGTTGGGATAAGTATGTATTAAATGATGTCTATTTATTTAGAGCTAACAAGCTCTTTGTTCCTACATGTTCTGTTCGTCTTCTATTATTGTAGGAAGCATATGGATGTGGTTTGATGGGATATTTTGGGATACATAAGACTGAGGACGTATTGGCCACACACTTTTATTGGCCAAAGATGAGGCGCGACGTCAAGCGCTACGTGGGGAGATGCATCCTTTGTCAAACAGCTAAGTCTCGCTTAAACCTACAAGATTTATATACGCATCTTCCTATTCCGAAAGTACCTTAGGAGGATATTTCAATGGATTTTGTGTTGGGTTTACCAAGAACTAAGAAGGAGAGAGACAATATATTTATTATTGTTGATAGGTTTTCTAAGATGGCTTATTTCATACCTTGTCATAAGAGCGATGATGCTACTCATGTTGCTGATTTATTTTTCAAGGAGATCGTTCGCCTATATGGAGTGCTGAGGATAATTGTTTCAGATCATGATGCAAAATTCTTGAGCTACTTTTGGAGGACGCTTTGGGGTAAGCTTGGAACAAAACTATTATTTTCAACTACATGTCACCCCCAAATTGATGGACAAACCGAGGTTATCAACCGCACACTTGGTACTATGCTGCGAGCGATACTCAAAAAGAACCTGAAGCTTTGGGAGGAGTGATTATCACACATTGAGTTCGCCTACAACCGAGTCGTGCATTCAACTACAAAGTTCTGCTCATTTGAGGTCATCTATGGATTTAAGCCTGTTGCTCCAATTGATTTACTGCCTCTGCCACCTTCAGAAAGAGGCAATCTTGATGCTGAGAAGCGTGCTGAGATGATTCATAAGATACATCAACTGACCAAAACAAATATTGAGGAGATGCAAGTACAATATAAGAAGCATGCAGACAAATGAAGAAAGAAAGTTATTTTTGAAGAAGGAGATTTGGTTTGATTGTAGTTATGCAAAGATCGATTTCCAGAACAGCGCAAGCCCAAACTAATGCCACGAGGTGATGGTCCATTCAAGGTTCTTGCAAAGATCAATGATAATGCCTACAAGCTGAAACTACCTGAGGATTATGGAGTGAGTAATACATTCAATGTCACTGATTTATCTCTATACTTGGGTGATGAAGATGAGCCAGAGTTGAGGTCGACTCCTTTTCAAGAAGGGGAGTATGATGAGGACATCACTAGTTCATCCGTGCAAGACTCAGTTAGCATACAAGGCCCAATGACACGAACCCGTGCCCGACGCTTAGGATAACAGGTGAATTCTTTTCTTTGGCAAATAAATTACTTAATTATAGAACAAATGATATTGCATTATTATTATTATTTACTTGTCACTACATGCAAGGAAACACATTGAGGAATTACTTATATGGAAGTTGCATGAGTAATTGAAGGAATATTTATTCAAGATCAAATCTTCATCAAATATTTATTCAAGAGAAAATCAAGGAATATTTATTCAAGATCAAATCTTCATCAAATATTTATTCAAGAGCAAATCAAGAAATATTTATTCAATATCAAATCTTCATCAAATATTTATTCAAGAGCAAATAAAGGAATATTTATTCAAGATCAAATCTTTATCAAATATTTATTCAAGAGCAAATCAAGGAATATTTATTCAAGATCAAATCTTCATCAAATATTTATTCAAGAGCAAAGCAAGGAATATTTATTCAAGATCAAATCTTCATCAAATATATATTCAAAATCAAAACATGTAATATTTATTGTCCAAAATTCGTGGCTTGCAAGAGGAGGAGACTTATTTATTTATTTTTCCTATTTTAGTGACACAAAATATATAAAAACATCCATTATTGTGTCTATATATTTGGTGGAGCATGCCCTAATGAGGGGACTTTAATTTTTCTTTTAGCCACCGCTATTGTAAGACTTTTGCTGCAAACTTGAAGTCTAATTTCTTCGAGTGATCCTTCCCCTGTTGCTCTTTCAATTCTCGTAAATTGTTCATGTCGTTCTTCATGAACAAGTCAGTCGTGTTTGACACGGTTGATAACCAACTAAAGAGTGGTTTAGCGATTGTGAGGTTGCTGGTCGCGTTCTTAGATCGTGGTTAGCCTCCCTATCATGAAAGTCACAACTCACCACCTTAAAGATTTCTCCTACGTCGGAAGTTCGGGACCAACTTGCTTGCACGCATCTTAAGTCGAGGCATGTGCATAAAATTGCTATGAATTTTTTTTTCTTTCTCACCAAAAGAAGGAATACCCCTTTAAAAAGATAAGATTATAATATTTATACATAAGATTGTTGTTAGTGGTGCTAGAACCACAACCAACATTGTAGTACAAATAGCAGGGGTAAGTGGAGTGTAGAAGGGAAAGGAAAATTGCCTAAATGTATTGAGAATAGCGTTCTATATATTGATATATTCTTGGTCTTTTGTAATCGAATCAACATATGATTTGCTATTAAAAGCCTTTTGGAGTGAGTGAAAATCGTCGATAGCACCTTAAGATGCATGTTGTAATGAATGAGTGACCTACACAATCTTATCAAGTGAGAGAGTCTTGTCAAGTATGATTTTAAGATTCATTGCTATTGAAGTATAGTTATTGAGTCTCCTCTAGATCGAAACCAGGTGCATTATTGAATGTACTAAAATATTGTTGGTATGATCATTGATCTTAGTAATGTCAAGAAATTCTCAATTTAATGATGGAATTAGGCATCCTATCCTTTCTGAATCATGCAAATCAAATCGATCGAGAGTTATGCAGAGTAAATTTATATGCCGAGTGATCCATGCTACCTCAGATGTTTTGTCGATTGAATTTTTTTGAGGGAGAAAGTTTCATTGAAATTATGTTGGGATCTATGTGATTTTTAGATTCGTGACAAAATAGGTGCAAGTTTCTTTAATAGGTGCCTTTGGATTCGTTCTCTTATGAAAATTACTTTATAACTTTTGTAACGCAAGGTGTATACCCCTCTGATTGGAGCAATTATATTCTATAGGAGAGGTTGGGGATTCAATACTAACGATGTTCTAAAAGAAGTTTGCGTGATTTTTTGAGTTGTGCATAAATGGATACATATCCAATCAAGTCTCCTGAAGTTAGAGTATTGTGAGATGTGCTTCAGCATTTGATGGTTAATTGTATATAGCAAGTTTTGCAAAATCATATCGATAAAGATACGATGTGAAAATAAAATAACTTAGAAAAAACTCATATGCTATTGTAGAGAGCGTCAGAAGTCTAAACCCTCACCCTTAATTTACCAAAAAAAAAAAAAAAAAAAAATCCGCTTCCCCTTCGATCCGTCACCCTCGTCGCGCATCTTTCCCATCCTCATCCGATCCACCGGCGACGAAGCCCCTCTCCTTCTCCCTCGATCCGCCAGCGACGGAGCTGCCGACTCCTCTACCGTGAACTCCTTTGTTTGCGAGCCCGCCTCCTTCGCCCCTCTTTCATCATCTTGCTCGTCCCGCTTCAGATCCGGCGATGCGACGACGAACCCCTCCCCGTTCGACCTCGCCGTTCTTTCGGCCGCTCACGATGCAGAACCCTAGTCGTGAACTCGGGAGTGGCGCCGCGCCACCTCTTCCTCCTCTCCCGATTTGCGATTCGGCGAGCTCCTTCATTTTCCCCTTCGACTGATTGGAGCCACCGAACGACCGCGACCTCCCCCATCTTCCCTGCTATGTGCGCGATTGCTGCAGCTCGATCTCGCCGATGGTTGGATGAATTATTGTTGTTGTTAAATTCATGCTATCTCCCCCACATCCTTCTCCTTTCCCCATCATACTCTTCTTTTCTCCTTTGTTGCTTTTCTCTCTCCTTTACTTTAAGTTATGTATATAGTATAATAATGATGGATGTGGAGAGAATCAAATTGAGGTCAGCACTAGGAAAATGTTAGTAAATTCCAATTTGCTAGCTATTGCATGATGATGTTTCTTTATGGTGTTTTGCTCTTGAGCGGTGGATTTAATGGTGCTATTCTTTGTTTGTTGTGATTTGTTATGTGAATTTTATAGGTTTATCTTATGATGGCTTTGATGAGGTTGTTTATGTGTAGTTTTAAATATGAGATTTGTTGATGTTGGTTAGTCGACGATTGAGTGATATTTACTCTGTGTTAATGATTTTAATGTTGATTATTCCGTGTTATTAATTTTAATGATGTTCGGATGAATAGTGATAACGTTGTTGGTTTGTTGGTGATTTAATGATGTTATGTAATAGTGTTTCTTATGGTGTTAGGTGATGGTTTTGATGATGATTAATCATTTATTGCTTAGTGATGATTTTGATTAATATGTTGTTGTTGAGTTATCCGTGCTTTGTTTTCATGATAATGTGAGTGCTTTGTTTTCATGATAATATGATAATGTGATTATGTGGTGGATTAAATGGTGCTTTGATGGATGAGTTGACGATGTTTGTTGTGGGTTTTTGTTGATGTGGAATTTTTGTTGAATGTTTTGTAGATGTTTCTTGTTGAGTGTGATGTGGAATTGTTTTGTTGAATTTTTGTAGATGTTTTATGTTGAATGTGATGTGGAATTGTTACATGCTTTTGTTTTATGTTGTGATGTGTTGTTTTCAATGATGGTAGTAGTGTTGCTAACGATATTGGGTTTTGATGATGGCTTTGATATTGTTGTACGTGGTATTGTTGTTGGTTTTGATGGTTTTGAATTATTCATGGTGATTACATGGTACCTTCATATGACAGTTTTGGGTGGTTGATGTTGTTTCATGTGGCGGTTTTCAATATATGTGAGTTTTTGTGAGTTGTGGTAAGGGTGGTGTTTTAAATTGTTATTATTGATGATATGATGATTTTATGGTTGGTTTTATACTATCACCTCCATCATCTTCCTTCTTCTCACCCATTATAACCTCCTTCTCATTTCTCTATTTCCTCTCATTCTCCTTGTTATCCTTCCCTACTTGAGATTATGCATAGGGTACAATAATTGGGGATGTAGAGAGAATAAAGGAAGGTTGGCATTAAGGAAAGATTATCAGAGGGTTATTAGTCATGTGTATAGATTGCGAGTTATTAGTGACTAAATAATTCCTATCATATTAGATTATGAAGATTTTATTTTAAATAAAATCTTTATTATTTTAGGGATCTTACTCCATCTTGAGAGCTGTGTATTATGGATATATCTGGATTGGTTCCGGAGCTCAGATCCCCATACAGGTGCGTTGGTTCACTGAATGTAGGATTTATTCAAGCTAGGGAATTCCTGCCGAGGTTTTCTTAGGAAAACTCTTGGATGCCTCAAATATAATAAAATGGAATGCTTGTCATGATTATGTATATATGGATAGATGTATGTTATGCTTACTATGATATTATCTAAATGCATGTTAGAATGATTTACCTTTTTTACATGCATGATCATGTCATGTTTACCATGCTATTTATTTAACATGTCTATGAATCCTATCCTGCATGCTATGTTATTTATCTTTGCTATGATAGCACGATTATCATGCAGTTATAGATAAGAATGATGACATGTTAGAAACTCATAGGAGACATCACTAGGAATCAGACGGGAAGGGGTACTGCTTGCATACCCCGTTTGACCACGGCGTGCCGCCGATGGTCAGAATGGTGATGCTCCACCACACACCACTCCCGAGGCTACACATAGCTTGGATACTAGGAGCTGGTGGGAAAAGGGACTATACACACTCCAAGGTCATATTAGACCGGATATATGGAGCAAGTCCCTACCCGATGATTTCTACTCGCACGTGTAGTACTACACACCGTCCGAAGACGGGGTCACCATCAATAAAATCCATCGACTACGGTCTTGGTCGATATAATACAACCCTAGGATCCGGACTCACCATCCGTTCGTCTGCAGAACGTCAAGGATGGTAGCCGTGTGGTCTACGGATCCACTGTCTAAGGCTATGTGGAGGGATGTCCCCGTACCAATCCCCGAGCAGCGGTGCCTGCCAAGAGGTGTGCAGACTAGCTGTCGCCGGAATGCTACAACCTCGGCGACATGTTTTGCTAGGTTCTTGTTCCGGTTCGTCCCGGCTAACCATCTTAGGACTATCACGAGTGCCCCTTAAACGACACTTCCGTCAGTAGATCCATCTTCATTTACTATCTCAATCGGTCATCTAATAATCCGCACACATGGGGAAAAGCGGTGTGCTCGGCCTTGCGGCCTAGTGCGAATTTACGGCTCGAAACTGAATAAAGAAATCAAAGGCTAGGAGGATTAATCTAGGATGCCTTGGGTTTATTAATAGTCATTTTCATATAATACATGTGAAGAATATCATAAATGCAAATAACAGTGTAAGCAAATACAACACGTGTAACACTAGATGTCGCCTAAGCTGTCTCTAGTCACTATGTCATCAATGTCACCTAAGCTGTCTCTAATAACTATATCATCAATGTCACCTAAGTCATCTCCCGTATCTGTGTTATCAATGTCGTCGGAATGTCATCTACGGTATGTGTGTCATCAATGTCACCGGAATGTCATCTACGATATATGTGTCATCATTGTCACCAGAATGTAATCTACGGTGCACTATGTCTATCAGTCTCATGACTCGGGCTGCCAGCCTATACTTAGTGAATACTCCGGCCAGAGAGCATCACCAAGCCCATCAGTGCCTTTCGTCTCTGTCTCTCCCTATGCCCGCTGCACTGATGTTGGCGGAGGTGACGGGTGACCCGTGATCACTCTCCTCGGGAGGTTGTTGTCTCTAGACACCATTCCTCGGTAATGCCCTTCACCTGTGGCTTCTGTGCTAGGCAATTTGAAACATTGCAGGGTGTCAGAAGTCATGAGACTAAGGTACACCGGAAGCTCAATGCAACTTCCACATCAGCACCAGCTAAGCGTAGAACCATGGAGACTGTCACCTCTACTCCCTCTCAAATTCAAGAGGGCTCTGTTGATGCTAACTCTAATGACATCGATCTTGATCTCCACCTATAGATGGAGAAGAGAAGATTATCCCATGAACATACCTCCTCCCTTTACTAATTCTTTTGAACTAGGACAATAAAAGCTTGACATATATATATATATATTTATAAATACTATAAATTAGCAACGCTCAGTGCTGTTCCTCTTTGTCCCTCCCTCGTTGATAAAATAATTAAGTTTGAAATTAATAAATTATGTTAAAAATATGATTTATAATTTTCTTAATATTTTCTTTTCTAAAGTTATTTCTTATTTTATTAAAATAATTTTTTAGTCCATCGGTGATGATAAAAGAGAGTAAATATTTTTTATTAAGAAATAAAAGGTTGATAAAATAAGAGGAACGCTAAGTGCTGTTCCTCTTAAAAATTAAAAATTTCTTTTTCTTTCTCTTGGATAGACAAGGGCCGTCACACCCCAATCCTCTCCTTTGGGTAAGTGGCAACTGCTGTATAAACTGTACTTATACATCACACCTTATACAAGGCTAGAAGCATCAAACCATACAACTACAACTTATTATTTAGAACAACGAAAATATCAACAAATAATATTTAAATCCATTACTACAAAGTCATAATCTCTAGCTATCTAAATTGCCAAAGTAGTTCTGCTCTGCATAACTAAGTTCTTCCTCATCCCCCATCCTGCTAACCAAACCTATAACATGCGCAGTAGGGGAAAACGTGCACATCTGAGTTGCAAGACTCAGTGAGGCTACAGAGAGAGCAGCCTAAAAATGGGTATAAGGAATTTTACAAACTAACAAGAAGACATATCCACTAAATCATAGATAAAATCAACATATCAACAAGCATAGTATAACATATCACATGAAGCATATACTACCATCACTAATCAATAAAGTATAGAAAATATGATCATAATAACGAAACTAAAATCTAAAATATCATAGTGTCCTCAAAACTATTTCATCATATCTACCAATACTACTCCTAGGGCAGTCAGCCTATGTTCAAAGTAAATCCCTCATCAGGAATTTTTTCGAACCTGTCAGTGTCAACTCTTTATCTCTGTCCTATATACTTGTACGCTGACGTTGACAGAAGGAGCTGGTGATCACAGCACCCCTTCTATACATCATAAGTATCATACAGTGCTGCAATTCTGCCCTATGATAGGGTCACCATACTTAATCATAAACTACACTACCTTCAGCCTGATCTGCTGAGATATCCTGCATATGCTACCAATGAATCTGGACTGCTCAGGGAACCACATCATGAGCATGTCAGTGTCTTCAAGTTCCCTAGGCTTGTAGTACATTGAACGGTACTGTTCCTAGCACACCATCTACCTTGAGGTAATACAAATAAGTTAAGTTCTGCACTGAAGTAAGATCCCGGTTACACTAAAGCATCTGTGGCTACGTCAACCGAACTTGCACCTCTACCTTAGCTAGCACATGACTTCTCACTACATATTAGCACATAGCAGTCTAAGAACCAAATATCATCTCCTAGGTTATTAGTTGTCCAAAGTCCTTAGTTATATGTCACTTATGACCACTCTAGGTGTTAGCATAAGATGAACCTAAAGTGTCTCTAGATCAAGTCCCAAGTCATTATGTTCTATGTTCTTGCTAAGTGTCTCTATATCTCTAGCTTAACATGAACATACCAACAATAACATAACATGAGCATAACCATAGACAACATTGCATATCCTAGAGTCATATATCCTGACATAGCATATCATCATATCCTACATCAAGATCACATGCTAATTAAATATGTAACAAAGCAAACATACAATAATGGATATTACATGTACCAAAATGTAATAAAAATGCAAGAGAAATATGTAACAAAATCACATCAAAATCATATACATGTGCAAGAGAAATATGCCTTAATGGAATTAGAGAAATGGGATAAGGTAGAGGAAAGTATATTGAGGCAAAAGTCTAGAACTTATTGGATTACTTTAGGTGATTCAAACTCTAAATTCTTTTTTACCTATACAAAAGCAAGGAACAATGTTAAAACTCTCAAACCATTCAAGTATCTAGGAGTACCATTGGCTCCTAAGAAACTAAAAATTACAGAATGTAAAGTATTGCTTGACAAAATGATGGTTAGACTTAAAAGTTGGACTACCAAGTTGCTAACATATGCAGGAATAGTTCAACTTATAAAGTGAGTGTTATTTGGAGTGCAAAGTTATTGGCCACAACTATTCATATTGCTCAAAAAAATAATCAAAATGATGGATACAGTTTGTAGGATATTCTTATGAACAAAATCAGTTGAGACTAGTAGGAAGGCGTTGGTAGCTTGGAATAAAGTCTGCACATCAAAGTCAGCCGGAGGACTTAACTTACTAATACTAAACTTGTGGAACAAGGCAGCCATCTTCAAGCTCTTTTGGGATATGCAAATGAAGAAAGATAAATTATGGATCAAATGGGTACACACTTATTATATAAAAAATAAAAATTTTCAAACTATGACTCTACCCAAATAAACAAGCTGGATGTTGAAGAAAGCGATGATGAGTAGAGAGGTATTACAATACCACCCTTGACTGATAATAATACTGACTAGGAAAAATACAATCGGTACAATTTACAATATATTGGTGGGTACATTACCAAAGAAAAATTGGACAAGTTTGATTTGTGATTCTACAGCTAGGCTTAGAGCTATCTTCATTCTATAGCTTGCTTTACATCAAAAATTAATGACTGCAGATAAGCTACTCAAGCTGTCGCGCCCCGACCCTACTGTCGAGCACGTGGCAACCGCCGTATGAGCCCAACGGACCCATACAAGGCATCAAGTGATACATACAATCCAAACACATCGTTTACACAGCGGAATATACAATCAAAATATCTATCTCATTGTTTCTAACACAGTCCCGATAAACCTACTACAATTCTATGATTATGATATCAATGAATAAAGATCAACTCATCGAAAAACTCATCTTCACCCACTGTCATGATCGATCATCTAATACCTGCACACACGGGGAAAAGTGGTGTGCTCAGCCTTGCGGCCTAGTGCGAAATTACAGCTCGAATCCGAATAAGGAATCCAAAGGCTAGGAGGATTAATCTAGGATGCCTTGAGTTTATTAATAGTCATTTTCATATAATACATGTGAAGCATATCATAAATGCAAAATAACTGTATAAGCATATACAACCGGTGTAGCCCTAGATGTCACCTAAGCTATCTCTAGTAACTATATCATCAATGTCACCGGTATATCATCTACGGTGTAATATGTCTATCAGTCTCAAGACTCGGGCTGCCAGCCTATGCTTAGAGAAGTTCCCCTGCCGAGGATTCCCATAAGCCCATCAGTGCCTTTTGTCTCTGTTTCTTCCTATGCCCGCTGCACTGATGTTGGCGGAGATGACGGGTGACCCTTGATCACTCTCCTCTGTCTCGCTAGTCGCCTACGATGCCTCCCCTAGCGAAACTGCCGTGCCCTTACATCCTCCCCGGACTCCGTAGGGGCAACGACGACTCGTGTAGTACTACAACACCATCCGAAGATGGGGTCACCATCAACAAGACCATCGACCACGGCTAGTCGATATAATACAACCCTAGGATCCGGACTACCCATCCGATCGTCTGCAGAACGTCAAGGATGGTAGTCGTGTGGTCTACGGATCCACTATCCAAGGCTATGCGGAGGGATGTCACCGTCCTGATCCCCGAGCAGCGATACCTGCCAAGAGGTGTGCAGACTAGCTGTCGCCGGAATGCTACTACCTCGGCGACATGTTTGCTAGGTTCTTGTTTTGGTTCGTCCCGGCTAGCCATCTCAGGACTATCACGGTGTCGCCTAGACGGCACACGTGCGGGTATGACTTTCTGGGTAGGGACTCACTCCGTATATCCGGTCTAATGTGACCTTGGAGTTTGTACAGTCCTTTCCCTACCAGCTCCCAGTATCTAAGCTATGCATAACCTCGGGAGTGGTACTCCAGTATCTAAGCTATGCATAACCTCGGGAGTGGTGCGTGGCGGAGCATCACCATTCTAACCATCCGCGGTACGCGGTGGTCAAACGGGATCTGCAAGCAGTACCCCTTCCTGTCTGTTTTCTAGTGATGTCTCCTAAGAGTTTCTAACATGTCATCATCCTTATCTATAACTGCATGATATTCGTGCTATCATAGCAAAGATACATAACATAGCATGCAGGATAAGATTTATAGACATGTTAAATAAGTAGCATGGTAAACATGGCATCTCATGCATATAGACAAAGTAAAACATACTAACATGCATTTACATACAAACATAGCATGCATTTCATTTTTATTATATTTAAGGCATCCGAGATATTTCCTAAGAACACCTCGGCAGGAATTCCCTAGCTTGAATAAATCCTACATTCAGTGAACCAACGCACCTGATTGGGGATATGAACTTCTGAACCAATCCAGATATAGCAACAATACACAGCTCCCAAGGTGGAGCAAGATCCCTAATACAATAAAGATTTTATTTAAAATAAAATCTCCATAATCTGATATGATAGAAATTATTTAATCACTAGTAACTTGTGAATCATTTGGCCTAATCCAAAATAGATGATGCACTTCAACTATTAGGCCAAACTTCATACTCAAGTCCAATACTCCAAATCTCTCACTTTCATAACTCAACTCAATATTCCAAGTCAACAATAAATCCAACTCCATTATTTTATTTTTTTCAACTCCATCTCCAATATCATCGTCAACTGAGTCAGACTAACAACTACTTCCTCTAGTGCAAACCCTTGTTCAATCCTCTATCTTAACACATTATATGCATCGAGAGGAGAAGAGAAAAAGTAGATGAGAAAATGAGAAGGATGTCACAATAGGTGAGAAGAAGCAAGATGATGGGTGCTATAGCATAAATGAATCAAATTCTTGTATTCACCATAACCCATCATATTAAAAACTCACCATAAGTCACATCCAAAAACACCGCATGAAACAACGTCAACCACCAAAACCGCTGTATGAAAATACCACGTAAGCACCATCAATAATTCAAAACCATCAAAGTCATCATTCCCATTAATTCAATAATTCAAAACCATCCATCAACAACGATATCAAAGCCATCATCAGCATCACCATGATATGTCAAACCATCAACAACAATAAAAAGCATAACAAATCATCGGCAACACTACCACCACCAAGAACATTAAATCCAATATCACCACTATCATCAAAATCAACAATACCACATAAAAACCATCAGCGACATCACCTTCATATAAACAACCCACAATCACCACTAGCAATAAATCTAATATCGTCAAAGTCACTAGCAACATTACCACATACACAACCCCATCGGAATCATCACAATCAAAACCATTAGAAACACTATCACATAACACCATTAAACCACTAATACCATTAAATCCACAATTCAAAAATCATTAACAACATTACCCACAATCCATTAATTCAATCACTTCATCAAACACCATCCATCCGTCAATTAACCATCAAACCGTATATAAATCTCACATTCAAAACCATCAGCCAAATAAGATCAGTTAACAATTGTCAACTCAGCATCACAATCATTAAATCCATAATCAAATTAACAAGTGCTTTATCTATCCAATTAATCACCCATCAAGAAAATTCAGCAAAACAATACCATCATCAACTAACCATGAGAAACTCACCATAAGCATCAACAACTCATCATTATCATGAAAACTCAACAACCAAATTTCAAGTCATCAAAGCGCTGTGAAAACTGAACAAACCACATCATCAACTCATCAATCAAGGCACCATGAAACACTCCTCATAAGCCCACTAAAATAACACCATCAAATCCACATTCAAAAGCAAAGTACTATAAAACAACATCATCATATGATATCTAGCAAATTGGAACTTAACAACATTTTCTTAGTGCAAACCACAATTCGATTCTCACCACCTCCATCATTATTATTCTATATACATAACATCAAGTAAAGAAATGAGAAAATCAAAATTAAATTCATGCTATCACCCCTCTAAATATGCAAATAAGCAACAACCCTCCAAATGATTAAACGATTTATCACCCTCTAAATATGCACTCCAAATGATCAACAATGATCTATACCATTCCTCCATCATCATTCAACCACATAATCCATCAACTAAGATATTAACAATTCGGGCACCAAGGGAAAATTTATGAGATATCATCATCAATTTAGAATTGACATAAATGATCTTAACAAATTGGTGCATAGGTAAAGAACATATGAGATCAAGAAAAGGGATTCGACCTTAGCAAGGATCCCCTCCTCGTTGTCCGGTGAAGGTAGGTTCAATTTGGGGCTTCCAATGTGCTACGGCACTGATGAGAAAGGGCGCACACTGCGAAGTTGGCGAGCGAGGGAAATAGATGCAATTTGGGTCTCTTGATCAATCGCGCGCGAAGTGGCGCCCAGCTTGCTGGCAGATCGGGAGAGGAGGAGGAGAAGCCCGGAGATGCAGCAGGGTCTCCAATCGACGCTGCAGTCGTCGGCGTGACGTCGCCGCAGGTTCCTCCGCCACAGGAACCATAGGTGAATGTCGAGCTGAGCTCACGGCGAGGGTCGCGTGCGAAAAGGGAAAGGCGCGGATCGTCTGCGGCCGTGGGAAAGGAAAGGTCGTCGGCCGCCGAGAGAGGAAGAGGGCTCGAAGTCGACAACTACCCTCGGATCACAGACGAGGTGTGACAGCATTCCGCACACAGCCGAGGAGAGGGACGAAGAGGACGGCGGTGTTGAGCTCCCCGCGATGGCAGTGGGAATGGTGGACGGCGAGGTGTTCGGAGCTCGCTGCGACGATGGCGATGCGACGATGGAAGGGCCACCTGGGTTCCGGTGATGCGGCGAGGTCTCTCCCTTCGTCTGCAGCTGCCGCCGTCGATGGATCGAGGGAGGGCGACGTGAGGGTGAAAGACGAAGGCGTCGCGGGTGCGGACGAAGGGGAAAAGCGAGGCGAAATTTGGGGAAAAAAATAATTTAGGGCTGGTTCGGTCCGGTCACATGGAAACCATGTGCATACAACATTTACAATTCCCCCCACTACTTCTCTAGTATCATAAGTAAGTCCTTCAAACATTAATTAAATTTCTAACTATGTCCCTAAATATTTTATTAAATTACAACTAGGTCCTTCTTATTACAACAATCAACCTCACATCGTCATCTTCGTCCTAACCCAAATCTCACAGTCCTCTACCTTAAATAAAATCTTAACTTGATCTAAAAATTTTATAAATCCTAATTATCTCCATTTGCATCAAAATTTAATCAATTTTCATTATGTGGGTCTTAATTTCACCCAAAAATTCTTTTATCCTACCTTTCTCAAACTCAAACTTAAGAAAAATTTTATTTTTACTTATTTTTATATTATTAATTAAGTCACCTAAAGGTGGGGGTTTACACAAGCTGGGCATGCAAATAGAAGGAGGATGTCAGCTATGTTTAACTGCAATAGAAATCTTAGAGCATTTGCTGAATGAATGTAAATATAGCAAGACTATATGGAATGATTTATTGAAATGGGATGAAGAAGTTTTAAGACAAACTACAAAAAAAATCATAATTAATACAACTGCTAGAATAGCTAAAAGGAGAACATTGAAAGTACAACTTATGCAGGTGGTGATAGCAGAGTTTGTATATCACATTTGGGAAGAGAGAAACTAGAGATTATTTAAGCAATAAGTAAGAGACGAAGTGGTCCATCTTCGGCATATCAAGACAATATTTTTTACTAGGCCGGATAAAGATAAAATAAGAGAGTTTATTGTCTCATGCTTAGCTTAGAATACTACTGCTCTTTGAAATATTTATTTTTAATATATTTGCTCCTTTATGACTTGTAGCACATGATATTGTAGTGATGCTTAAATACCCTTCTTAGAAGGTGAGTTGAGATTAGTATTAATGCTATCAAATAAGTTATAAAGAGCAAAATTCATGTACAATGATGTAACTATACTGAAACAATGTAATATCCTATTGGTAAATGATAATTTAATCTATTTGCCAAAAAAAATAAAGCATACATACAACTTATCAGTCTGTATAATAAATAACAATCGACCCTTAGGACTCAACATTGTAGTACGTCATAAATTGAAACCATAAACCCTCACTTGAGTCTCAAAGTAAATTTTTAGCAAGAATCACAGCTTGACCATGATTCTTAAAAAGCAAGCAAGCAAGCAATCAAGCAAAGAAACGCCTTCCTTCTTCAACACAAATCACAGCTTGGTCGTAATTTGTCAAGCAATAGCACAGCAACTCAACTCTTCTAAAATAAAAATAGATACAGCCAAAAAAAACATAAATAATACAAGCCAACAAAATTTTTTATTTGTCTCATACACTCACATAATTTCTTTTAATTCTTTTTTTAATCAACCAATTAATTATCAAATTTAAATAATCACAGAACAATCATAATTAAACATCAAATCAACCCTACTCATCAAAACCTACTCACACATAAAATATATAGCATTTAAACCTGACAATTTATTCTAAATTAAAATAAATCCAGCAACCTAAATGTTAGCACCTAAATATAATTTCTTTACCAATACATCAATAAGATTATAAATTAAATATTTATTTTTAACAAATAAATTATACTAAAAATCCCAATAACCTATACCATCTTAATTAACCTAAAAATAATAATTTCATAATTCTGTAAAAAATCTAGTTACACCAAATTAATATGTAAATCCCAAATTAGCCAAATTCCCTAAATAGAAAAATCTAACTAGCTTAACTACCTAAATTTATAACAACACAAATTTAATAATTATGTAAAAATTCTAGTTAAATTATTTTAATTTTGTTTGATGTAATATAAACATAGTAACCTCTATTAAAATATTCCTTCATGTAACATACAAACAATCTATTTATGATTCTATTCAAACATTAAGACCAAGGAATAGAATCTATTTAGTCTAAGTAATAAATTATAATGAAAAAAAGAGTAAATGTTTTTTATTAATAAATAAAAAGAGTTTATTTGTGGTGGTGCCTATACCACGTGTTCCTCTTGAAAATTGCTATGAATTTTTTTTTCTTTCTAGCCAAAAGAAGGAATACTCCTTTAAAAAGATAAGATTATAATATTTATACATAAGATTGTTGTTAGTGGTGCTAGAACCACAACCAACATTGTAGTACAAATAGCAGGGGTAAGTGGAGTGTAGAAGGGAAAGGAAAATTGCCTGAATGTACTGAGAATATCGTTCTATATATCCATATATTCATGGACTTTTGTAATCGAATTAACATATGATTTTCCATTAAAAGTCTTTTGGAGTGAGTGAAAATCGTCGATAGCACCTTAAGATGCATGTTGTAATGAATGTGTGAACTATACAGTCTCATCAAGTGAGAGAGTCTCGTCAAGTATGATTTTAAGATTCATTGTTATTGAAGTATAGTTATTGAGTCTCCTCTAGATCGAAACCAGGTGCATTATTGAATGTGCTAAAATATTATAGGTATGATCATTGATCTTAGTAATGTCAAGAAATTCTCAATTTAAAGATGGAGTTAGGCATCCTATCCATTCCGAATCATGCAAATCAAATCGATCGAGAGTTATGTAGAGTAAATTTATATGCCAAGTGATCCATGCTACCTCAGATGTTTTGTCGATTGAATTTTTTTGAGGGAGAAAATGTCATTGAAATTATGTTGGGACCTATGTGATTTTTAGATTCGTGACAAAATAGGTGCAAGTTTCTTTAATAGGTGCCTTTGGATTCGTTCTCTTATGAAAATTACTTTATAACTTCTATTACGCAAGGTGTATATCCCTCTGATTGGAGCAATTATATTCTATAGGAGAGGTTGGGGATTCAGTACTCACCAAGTTCTAAAAGAAGCTTGCGTGATTTTTTGAGTTGTGCATAAATGGATACATATCCAATCAAGTCTCCCGAAGTTAGAGTATTGTTAGATGTGCTTCAGCATTTGATGGTTAATTGTATATAGCAAGTTTTGCAAAATCATATCGATGAAGATACGATGTGAAAATAAAATAACTTAGAAAAAACTTATATGCTATTGTAGAGAGCGTCGGAAGAGCGTCCATCATTGTCAATAGGAGCACAAATATTTACCAATATCTAAGTATAGCAAACCACCAGGTCCACATAACCAACACAACAAACAATGCTAACTTCTCTCTCTTTCTTTTGCATTTTCTACACTATATATATTTGTATATATACATAAAGATATCATCCTCTACCTCCCCTATCCACAAACCCTTGATAATATTAGCTTTATCTATAGCACCATCAAAGCATAACTTACTCTCTCTCAATATCAAAAAGTAGTGCCAAGCCCACAGATATCGTGGCCTTTACATCTCGTCCCCTATCGATGACCTTCTCTTGCGACTATTGCTCTCAACAGTTCAATACAAAAGAGGATCTTGCTGGTCACCAGAATATTCACACAAACGAGCGTATCATCACTACTGCTATTACATTCATCGCCCATGGGCCAATGGAAGCTATTGCCTCTGTGCCCCATTCTTCGGTAATGTCCTTTCCTTGTGACCACTGTTCTCGACAATTTGAATCATTGCAAGGCGTCAATAATCATATGAGGGTACATAAGGAGCTTATTGCAGCTTCCATATCAACATCAGCTGGACATAGACCAAAGGAGGGTGTTGTCTCTAGACACCATTCCTCGGTAATGCCCTTCACTTGTGGCTTCTGTGCTAGGCAATTTGAAACATTACAGGGTGTCAGAAGTCATGAGACCAAGGTACACCGGAAGCCCAATGCAACTTCCACATCAGCACCAGCTAAGCGTAGAACCATAGAGACTGTCACCTCTACTCCCTCTCAAATTCAAGAGGGCTCTGTTGATGCTAACTCTAATGACATCGATCTTGATCTCCACCTATAGATGGAGAAGAGAAGATTATCCATTGGACATACCTCATTCCCTTCCTAATTCTCTTGAACTAGGACAATAAAAGCTTGACATATATATGTGTTTATAAATACTATAAATTAGTAACGCTCAGTGCTGTTCCTCTTTGTCCCTCCCCCATTGATAACATAATGATGTTTGAAATTAATAAATTATGTTAAAAATATTATTTATAATTTTCTTAATATTTTCTTTTCTAAATTATTTCTTATTTTATTAAAATAATTTTTTATCCATCGATGATTATAAAAGGGAGTAAATATTTTTTATTAAGAAATAAAAGGTTGGTACCATGACCACCTGTTCCTCTTAAAAATTACAGCAAAAATTTCTTTTTTTTCTCTTCGAAAGACAAGGGCTATCACACCCCAATCCTCCCCTTTGGGCACGTGGCAACCGCTGTATAAACTGTACTTATACATCATACATTATACAAGGCTAGAAGCATCAAAGCATGCAACTACAATTTATTATTTAGATCAGCGAATATATCAACAAATAATATTTAAATCCACTACTACAAAATCATAATCTCTAGCTATCTAAATTGCCAAAGTAGTTCTGCTATGCATAACTAAGTTCTTCCTCATCCCACATCCTGCTAACCAAACCTGTAACATGCGCAATAGGGGAAAACGTGAACATCTGAGTTGCAAGACTCAGTGAGGCTACAGAGAGAGCAGCCTAAAAATGGGTATAAGGTATTTTGCAAACTAACAAGAAGATATATCCACTAAATCACAGATAATATCACCATATCAACAAGCATAGTATAGCATATCACATGAAGCATATACTACCATCACTAATCAATGAAGTATAGAAAATATGATCATAATAACAAAACAAAAATCCAAAATATCATAGTGTCCTCAAAACTATTTCATCATATTTACCAATACTACTCCTAGGACAGCTAGCCTATGTTCAAAGTAAATCCCTCATTAGGAATTTTTCTGAACCCGTAAATGTCTACTCTATGTCTCTGTCCTATATACTTGTACACTGACGTTGACATAAGGAGCTGGTGATCACAGCACCCCTTCAATACATCATAAGTATCATATAGTACTGCAATTGTGCCCCATGACAGGGTCACCACACTAAATTATAAATCATACTACCTTCAGCCTAACCTGCTGAGATATCCTGCATATAATACCAACGAAGCTAGACTGCTCAGGGACTCACATTATGAGCATGTCAGTGTCTTTAAATACCCTAGGCTTGTAGTGCATTGAACGGTACTGTTCCTAGCACACCATCTACGTTGAAGTAACACAAATAAGTTAAGTTCTACACTGAAGCGAGATCCTGGTTACACCAAAGTATTTGTGGCTATGTCAACCGAACTTGCACCTCTACCTTAGCTAGCACATAGCTTCTTACCACATATTGGCTCATAGCAACCTAAGAATCTAATATCATCTCCTAGGTTATTAGTTGTCCAAAGTCCTTAGTTATATGTCACTTATGTCCACTCTAGGTGTTAGCATAACATGAACCTAAAGTATCTCTAGATCAAGTCCCATGTCATCTTGTTCTATGTTCTTGCTAAGTGTCTCTACATCTCTAGCATAATATGAACATACCAACAATAATATAACATGAGCATAACCATAGACAACATGCATATCGAAGAGTCACATATCCTGACATAGCATATCATCATATCCTACATCAAAATCACATGCTAATTAAATATGTAACTAATGAGGACATCACAAGTTCACCCGTGCAAGACCCGGTTAGCATACAAGGCGTAATGACATAAGCCCGTGCACGACGCTTAAGACAACAGGTGAATTCTTTTCTTGGGCAAATTAATTACTTAATTACAGAACAAATGATATTGCCTAATTATTATTGTTTACTTGTCACTACATGCAAGGAAAGACGTGGAGGAATTACTCATATGGAAATTGCATGAATTACTCATATGGAAGTTGCATGAATTACTCATATGAAAGTTGCATGAGTAATTGAAGGAATATTTATTCAAGAATCAAATCTTCATCAAATATTTATTCAAGAGCAAAACAAGGAAGATTTATTCAAGATCAAATCTTCATCAAATATTTATTCAAGAGCAAATCAAGGAATATTTAATGAAGATCAAATCTTCATTAAATATTTATTTAAATCTTCATCAAGGGATATTTATTTTTCAAAATTTGTGGCTTAAAAGAGGAGGAGATTTATATATTTATTTTTCCTATTTTAGTGAAAGAAAATATGGAAAAACGTCCATTATTGTGTCTATATATTTGGTGGAGCATGCCCTTTTGAAGGGGACATTGATTTTTACTTTAACCACTACTTTTGTAATGCTTTGCTGCAAACTTGAAGTTCAATTTCTTTAATCACATCTTGAGTGATCCTTCCGCTGTTGCTCTTTCAATTCTCTTGAATTGTTCGTGTCGTTCTTCGTGAATAAGTCAGTCGTGTTTGACATGGTTGATAACCAACTGAGGAGTGGTTTAGCGATTACGAGGTTGCTGGTCGCATTCCTAGATCGTGGTTAGCCTCCCCTTCGTCAAAGTCACAACTCCCCGCCTTAAGGATTTCTCCTACGACGAAAGATCGGGACCAACTTGCTTGCAGGCATCTTAAGTCGAGGTGTGTGCATATCAGGTGGTATCAGAGCCTTCGTTACCGGTAGGAATTCATCTATCGTTTAGTATATTCTCTTTTATTTTCCCTACATCAAAAAAAAAATCCTCTAGTCCTTTTCTTGAACGTTGTTTTTCCATCTTTTATACTTTCTTTTTTTTTTATCTCCTAATTTTCGTTTGTTTGTTTAATTTTTATCATTCTTGCAAAAACAAAAAAATGTTGTTCGGCTAAAGATATAGTGTCGGCCGAAATCTTGGAAAAAAAAGGAGAGGTAGAGAAAAAAGAGGAGGAAGTGTTCGGCTAAGGAAAAAAAAAAGAGGAAAGGAAAATTCAGCTGAAATCTTGGAAAAAAGAGAAAGAGAGAGAGAGAGAAAAAAGAGGAGGAAGTGTTGGGCAAGAAAAAAAGGAGAAAGAGAAAAAAAATAGTGAGAGGAAGGTTCGGCGAAGGAAAAAAAAATTAAAAAAAAAATATTTTATCCAAATTTTAATTATAATTATCCTTGCACTTATTCTTCCTTTGACACCTTCTACCTTGCTTGATTGAGTCAACTTTTTAATTTCATAAATTATTATTTTCTTCTCTTTGCTACAAATATATCGCCACCTAGAGCTCCCTAAAATTAGCCTTAATCACCGTGTTCTAGCACTTTACAATCGCTTTATTCACTCCCTGTTAAAAGTTATCACGAACCAGCAAACACGCGAGCAATTTTTGAGAAGGGTAAGAGCTTCAGGTAGTAAGGTTTGTGAGGATCGATAATTTATTAGTTTGGTGGAATTTCTCTTATCTTTACTAACAATGTCAGGATCGAGAAGTCCTTGTGATGTTTCTTATGACGGGGAAGATGGATCCCAATCATTGGCGATATCATTGTCTCCATATTCTCAGGTTTTAATGACTTGTATTACAAACACCTTCGAGCAAATACTATCCAATCAAGTACTTGTGCGCCTGAACGGGTTGGAGAATCGTCTTGGTGAAATTGAAGCACAACTTGAACAAGTGGAGCAAACTCCTCCACGACGACACCCACCACCTCGAGTTCCTCAAGGACGAGTTGAAGCTAATAATAATGTTGCTGCTGCTGCTGCTCTATTTGAACCAAGAGGAAATTTGAACGTTGCATTTCAAGAGGCTGCCGATGAACAGTTAAATGATAATTATGTGGCTGATAATGAAGTTGCCTTGGAATTGTATCAGCGCCGCCCCGCACGAGGAGTGGTAGGTGATGGAGGTCCTACACGTCACCGTAATGAAGAGAGAAGAAATGATGTATTGGGTAAAATTAAATTTACTATTCCTAGTTTTGATGGAAAGTTTAATCCAGAAGCTTATTTTGATAGGGAATTATTAGTTGAGCAAAAGTTCAGCTGTCATCATTACCCAGAAGAGTATAGAGTACGTGCGAGCACTACTGAATTTATTGGTTATGTTTCTATTTGGTGGAGTCAAATTCGATAAAGAAATGGAAATCCTCATACTTGGGATGATTTGAAGCGCTTGATGAGGTCCAGGTTCGTGCCTTCATATTTTGAGAGAGAATTACTTAATAAATTTCAAAGAATAAATCAAGGAAACAAATCTATGGAAGAATACTATTAAGAGTTGCAGGTGGGAATGTTACGTGCTAATGTGCAAGAAGATGATAATGCAAAGTTGACTAGATTCTTGGGAGGATTGAATGGAGAGATACAAGATATACTTGATTTTTAGAATTACAACTCTTTGGATCAACTATTTCATTATGCATGCAAAGCTGAAATGCATAAATGAGAAAGCAGCCATATAAATCTGGTCGTAGCTATCCTAGTACTTCCATGCCTTGGATGGATGCCAATCAGCAACAGAAGAGTGTTGGTCATTTTAGTAGGAGTGCTGCCCCAATTGGCCAAGGAGATTCAAGAAGCCGCATTACCTCACCATCGTCCAAACCTAGTGATTCAAAAAATATCACGGCTGCCCCTACAAAGAGTTCATCCTCTGTTGCTTCTACAGGAAGAATAAGGGAGATTGAGTGCTTCAAATGCAAGGGAAATTATATGCATGATTGTCCAAATCAGCGTGCCCTTATCATTCGAGAAGATGGTGAGTATACATCAGCTAGTGAGGTAGAAGATGAAGGTGCATCTGACCACGAGGAGTCTCAACATGTTTCAGGATCAGAACAAGAAGAAATTACCTTTGATACAAGTCATATAAGCCTCGTAGTTCGTCATGTTCTTAGCTCCCAGATGGAGAAGACAGAAAACGGCAGCGCCACAATTTATTCCAGTCGAAATTTGTGATCAAGGAGCACTCTTGCAAGATCATAATTGATGGTGGAAGCTGCAATAGTATTGCAAGTTCAGAGATGGTTGGGAAGCTTGGCCTAACCACACGATTACACCTGCAGCCATACTACATTCAATGGCTCAATACTTGTGGAAAGTTGAAGGTAACAATGATGGTACGTGTACATTTTTCTGTTGGTACCTATTCTGACTTTGTGGATTATGATATGGTGTCAATGCAAGCTTGTGCATTACTACTTGGAAGACCATGGCAATATGATAAGGATGCTACACATTATGGGCGTTCCAACAAGTACTCCTTTATGCACAAAGATAAGAAGGTCGTGTTGGTTCCAATAACACCGGAAGAGCTTCTCAAAGACGATTTAGATAGGGCTGAATGTGAAAGAAAAGAAAAAGAGATGAGTTATATTCACAAAATGGGAAGTGAGAGTCATCAGCCCAAATTGAGAGAAAAGAAAGAAAAATGTGAGAAGAAAAGAGAAATACCAATCAAGGGACATGTTCTATTAGCCACCAAAAGTGAGATGTGAGAATTAGAAATCAATCCCCAAGAGTGTTTTGTGCTTGTATGCAAGGACGCTCTCTTTTCTACTAATTCTTTACCTTCTTCTTTGCCTGTTTCAATTGTTTCTTTGATGCAGGAGTTTGCTGATGTATTTCCAGATGATATACCTGCAGGATTGCCACAATTACATAAAATTGATTGCTGTGCTGTTGCTTGACAAATTACGGCCAAGCTGTGATTTGTGTTGGAGTAAGAAGGAATTGTTGTGCTTGTTTGATTACTTGCTTGCTTTTAAGAATCACAGCCAAACTATGAATTCTTGCTTGATATTGTTTGAAGACTCAGGTGAGGACTTATGGTTTCAAAATTTATTTTGGCCTACTACAGATGCTGAGTCCTAAGAGTCGTTGTTACATATTGTACATGCTGATGAGTTGAATGTTTGCTTGTTGCATATTTTAATAGCATATGTGTTTTGATAATTGTTGATAAATGTTGCTATGAAAAAGATACATTATGCTATTATATGCATGCAATGTATGATTGTTCTCATGTTATGTTGGATATTGATATGTTCATGTTATACTATAGATGTAGAGACATTTAGTAGGAATATAGAACATGGAGACATGAGACAAAATCTAGAGACACTTTAGGTTCATGCTGTAAACCCCCACTTTTATGTGGTTTAATTAGCGAAAAATGAGATATTAAAATTTTTCTTAAGTTTAGTTTAGTGTAAAAGAGGTTAAAGAACTTTTAGCTTGGGTTAGGACTAAAATGGTGACATTAGGCTAATTTTAGATCTAAAAAGGATGTAGTTATAATTTATTAAAGTTTATAGAGACCTAGTTGGAATTTTATTAAAAATAGAGGGACTTAGTTGAGATATAGGGACCTACTTCTCACGTGACCGGCCTAACTAAACCGCCCGCTTGAACCGAACCGATTTAACTAAACCGGCCCGCCCAAACCGACGCCTGCGGAGTTAAATTCACTTTGATGAAGTAGGATGGTTGAATTCATGCTATCTCCCCCACCTCCTTCTCATTTCCCAATTTCTCCTCATTATGTTTTCCTTTATCTTTTACTTAGAGATTATGCATATGATATAATAATTAGGTATGTAGAGAGAATCAAATGAGGGTTGACACCAAGGGAAGGATTGTTGAATGTTAGTTTGCTAGTGATGTTGTTATGATATTAGATTAAATTAGGGAATAATAGCTTGAAGTTCATATTGACTTGGACTTGAAAATATAATTAGGTTTGATTTGGGAATTTGATTATTCTAATAAGTTAGAGGTGATGAAAAGGATTAAGAATCTAAAGTGTTGGGCTTGATCACGAAGTTGGATTTAGTAGTTTGAAGAAAGGTTAATTATTTTAGATGAAGCTAAATTAATCACATAAGTTGAGTCATTAGTGAGTAAGTAATTTTTTTTATCATATTAAATTAAGAATATTTTATATTTTAAATGAAATATTTATTATTTTAGGAATATTACCCCGACCTGAGAGCTGTGTATTATTGATATATCTGGGTTGGTTTTGAAGCTCAGATCCCCATACAAGTGCGTTAGTTCATCGTAGTAGGATCTAATTCAACCTAGGAAAAATCTTAGAAAGATTTTATTAGGAAAGTCTTGGATGCCTTGAACATAATAAAATGCTATAGTTGCTAAATATGTGATAACATGCATGCTAGAATAACATTATTTATGTAGTATGAATTATATGTCATGGGTATATTGTCTAATATTTGACATACTTTATTAAGTTCTTTTACATACTGCTTTATTTTTCCTTATTGTTATATGATATGCTAATACCTTGCTAAAGAAGATAAAATATGGAGGAGGTAGTATCAAGAATAATTACCTGACACTCTAGTTTTGATAGAGACATAGGTAATATATGATACTAGTACCTCCTAGTGACATCACTAGATCACAAATTGTGAGGGTGTATCGTTAATATATCCTAGATGACAAAGTGAACCTCTAGCGTTCGAAGAGTGATGCTCACTCACTACCACCACTCCTAAGGCTGCAAACAGCTTAAATACTGGGAGCTGGTTGGGTTATGGACCAAATTCACTCCAAGATCAATATAGACCAGAAAGCGGAGTAGGTCCTTACCCGGATACAACTACCTACACGTGTGACGTTTGAGCGTCACCGTGATAGTCCTTAGATGGTTAATAGGGATGACTCCTTACAATGATGTAGCAGGCATGTAGTTGAGGTAACCACAGCCCATTGTGCGGATGCGAGTTCAACTCGGCCAACATCAACTGCTATTGAATTGAAAGGGCATTTTCCTTAACCTTGGACAGTAGATCCGTAGACAATACGACTACTATTCTAGACGTTCTTCAGATGATCTGATGAGCAGTCCGGATCCTAGGGTTATCAGTTAATTCGGCTAGCCGTGGCCGAGGATATATTAATTGAAGTGACCCTGTCGACGGACAGTTGTCTAGCGCTACACGGTGAGTTGTGACCGTACTAGGTTTCCAAGGGGAAAGGTACGGGAGCAACCGATTTTGCTGGGACGGGGTGTAGGGATGGACCAGCGGGACAGTAAAGAGAGATACACGGTCACCCGATCTCTCTGCCAACATCCGTGCAGCGGGCATAGGTAGAGACCTCATTCTAAAAATGTTCTTCTATAGCTCTCAACCCCGCTACCCATCGCTCCTCGCCGTCCTCTAAGCAATGTCCGTATACCTGCGCGCGGGGGAAAATTGTATGCGCTAAGTCTTGCGACCTAGTGCCTACAGATAGAAACTTCTCCAAGCAAAAGAATGGGCTAACAATCTATATGTCCGGATGAGTAGCAAGTATATCCATATTAAATCATAAATTAACAACAAAACGAAGCATACACATAAATAATCAATTAAACACTAAAAGTCTAAATAAATGCGTGTGTCTAAAGAATTTCTAAGTTTCTAGTTTCAACACTGACTCCTAGGGCTGCCTACCTATGCTTATTGTAAGCCCTGGCCGGGGACTACCACAAGCCCGTCAGTGTCAGACTAAGTCTCTACCTAGGCCTGTTGCACCGACGTTGGCGGAGAAGGCGGGTAACCGCGGTTCCTTCTCCTTCCAGTCTCGCGAGCCGTTTACCAAGACCGCACTCCGAGACTATCATATTGTATGTCCCCCATGGACCCTAGGATACGAGATACCGTGTAGCGCTACACTTCTGCCCTACAGCAGGGTCACCGACTGACATGTATACTCTCGGCCTGACCTGCCGGATCCAACACATACGTATAACTCTAGTTTTCCGGACTACCCCCCAAGCCTACAGGACTCAGTTGGAGTATGTCAGCATCAACAGACACCTTAGTCCTCAGGTTAGCGGCTGAAGTGAGCTCCCCGGCTCCCAGCACCTTAGTTTCGAATACATGCCATGGCGATATCTAGCCGTAGGCGAGAACCCCCTTGTTGGTACTCACCGAACGCTAAAGGATGGGTCGGGTGACGCCTCCGCCAACCCTCTTTAGACTAACACAAATGATATCTACCATTTGCGAGAGATATACAGTGTTATATAGACCTATATGAATCCTAGAGGTTTATGTCCCTAGGAAGTTCAGGTCTATGTCGCTAGGTGTCTAAACTAGTTTAGGTTATCATGTAAGATATGTCACCGAACTAGTCTTGTTTGTCACCTAATATCTTCATATGTCGCTATGTGTTCTAGGTTCTTCCTAGTGTTAATCACTTTAGAATCATAGAACATAAGCACATAATATATCATTTGAAATTAATTCACATCATACAAGAAATCAAGATAAATGCACATCACGAACAGTAATAAAATTTTAATAACAATTTGCCCACTTGGGAGCTCTACTGCAGCGGCTATAAACTAGCCGAAATAACAACGCACCTGAGCCTTTTAAATTAGCAATTTAATAGATTCACAGCTCTTCGGTGTTTAACCATCGTTGCTGCGGAACATTTTCCTATCAATTGACAAACATATTTAAATTTTCTAACACTCATGACAGCAAGTATCTAACACCTTGCTCCCCTTTTCTTATTCCTTATTTGGCATCATAGAATTAGAAGATAAAAAACAAAATAGGTGTTACGATATTTGTTGTTTAATGTTGCTCACGCGTATGACCAAGAAAACATTGAGTGCAAGATATGACAAATATATTTATCACAGTATGAAAGAAAATATCCAAGAAAAGAAGTAGTACAAAGTATTTCTCAACCATTTTAATTCAATAATATAGTAACAATAACACAATTATTTTGGAACTTGTAATTACTGTACCAAGTTACTAAATTATAGAAGCTTAACTTTCTATCCAATATATCGTCCAACTCTCTAATAAAATAATTGTAGTTGTATATATTATGCTAACAAATAAATAAAATTTAATATCTAAAGTCTCCACATTCACTACAACATGTATATATTTATTAAATTAGAAAGGGTATTTATCTAACATATATAAATATACACATAGATATATATATGTAGAATGAATAATGTGAATCATCATTTTCCTATCTAACCACCGATGGCAGCAACAAGCAATACTCAGGTTATTATATAGTTTTGAGTATTAAATTATTATTAGATACCAAAAACATAATTATTTCATATATCATCTACATCCGTAGAGTTTAATTTTTATTAACAGAGAACAATTATAGAATTTAATTATTATTACTATTAGTATTATTTTTATTGGATTCTTGAATCTACCCAATATGGTATTTTATTTCTAAATAGTTTTAAAAGTAACTTTTAATTAAATTACTAGTAATCATGACGTTGATAAATGAAGACAAAAGAATTATATATATACATTCACTATCACTATGATCTAATAGCTTTATATAAAATGAAATATTATTAATCACTTTAATATCCAAAATTAACTAATAGTTGTATCCTCAAACAATTTCATTCAAGAAAGAAATTCAAGACATGAGAAATTTATATAAATAATAATAAAAATAATACAATGCAATATCCTAAATCTACATTAACAACTATCTCTAACGCATATTCCAAAAATTAGATTTTTGTATTAAGGAATGGGCACCAACCTTAATAATTCAAATTTATTATTTCCATCTGAGATTTTGAGCATCGGTGCCGTGAGTTTCCACTCCTCTATTACATCGTCGATTTCCTCAGATGCTTTCTCTTTCTAGTCGAACAGATTCGACCAAACGCTTGCTAACCTTAATTGTCGACAATAGAGGGGTGTGAAGATGGAGATTTAGGGAGTTATGTTTAGATGGTCGCCCTGAGATATCAACTGAATAAAGGAAATTAATATTATTGTCCCCGATTCCTTTCCTTTTTATTACCCTTATTTTCTTAAATAATGAGAAGTAAACTTATTTTAATATATATATATATATTTATTTATTTATTCGTATATACCTATATATATAGACATGGTAAAGAATTATTCTTACGAGGAAGATTGTATTTAAATAAGATTTCATTTCTACTCTAATCAGAACCTAGCTACGTATCTACTTTATATATAATTTATTTATATGACTAAATATATATAGAGATCTAGATCTTACTATCTTATTGCTATTATTATTATTTGTTTATTTATATTTACCTATTTATACACATATTTACGGATCATTGTTGACACATCAATGCATATATATGACGGTACATGTGTATATATATATATGCACCTACTTATTTATTGATACATATATATTTTCTAAAAATTTAGGGGTTTAATTATTTACTGACATATGTATATATTCCAACAAAAAAAAATGAGAGTTTACAAGTTCTTCCCCCCTTAAATATTTTTGGTCCTCCAAAAATGTAGAAATCCTAAAAAAAAAATTTCATTTGACTATCTCCTAAACTTTTCTAATGATCCTTAAAAGTATTTATTATTTACCACAAACACCACCTATGTGTATAGGTCAAAAATAGAAGATGTACTTATAAAGAAAAGAATAAAGCTAGCAAGAACAATATAAGGTTTATGAACCTTCAGCAGTGAATGCAACAGTACTAGTCAAAAATATAGATCGCATAGAACATCTGAATATTCAATACTAATGCCAAAAACATAAAAAAAACAAAGCTAGCAAGAACAATATAAGGTTTATGAACCTTCAGCAGTGAATGCAACAGTACTAGTCAAAAATATAGATCGCATAGAACATTTGAATATTCAATACTAATGCCAAAAACATGACTCGTTTTTTCTGCACATTATTGTTTATGCTAGCTGTGCAGTGTAAAATGCATCTTTAAAATCAATCAATTAAAAATATTATTCAATGCAATCTCATATATTAGCTTCATAAATGTGTATAGAACACATGTGACACTTGCATATGACTTTTGGTGAGACTATAGTTCCAAGAGACTAGTATTCTCATAATAGTATATTTGATCATGGATAGAATTCTTAATTAGAATGTAAAATCAAGATTTGTAGCAGACAATATTTACTCCTTGGCATCTAGAGAGAATCATAAGGTGACTACACAAGGTAATCACACAATTTACACCCAAGGCAAATATAATTGCCAATAAGAACATAATCTTAAGAAATCATACTAGTTAAGATGATGAGAAAGCATGCTGGTTAAGGTGTCATTTCTCAAGGTTACATTAATAACTTTCTGTAGAGGAATATTTGCCCACTTTTATGAACTTAAGTGATATATCTTTATATAGATAATACAATATAACAGTACACATCTATCAAATCAGTAGAGAGTACACAATGAAATTAAAAGCAGTAGCCATAAGGATCAAAGAATATAATATTCGAGTGTATTATTTATATTTTTATTGCAGTATTACCCAACCATTGTTTTTAGGTGCTACAACAACAACACAGTCCTACCACTTAAGAAAATAAATTTTAAGATTTTACATTGGGTATATATTTCAGGTGGAAAACTGTAAATTCAAGATAGTTGACAAGGGCTTAGAAATTGAATGATTTGGTAATAGTTGGAGTATCAGAAGCTAAGAAACAAGAGCATATCAAAACAAGTGAAATGCAATTTCGATACCATTCAATGACAACAATTTGGATCAATGATAAGATGGTATGATTTAGAAAAAGAAAACTTATGCAATGATAACTTTTAGGATACAAATGAAATAAGAGAAGTACTTAATTTAATTAGTTGGAAGGAAACATGTAGCTTGGGAATCTGCAACTTCAATGTGGTTAAAAGGATAATAGCAAATAAATGGCTGTTGCTATTAATAAATAAATAAGAATATCTTTGGACCAAACTCATGAAAGAGAAACACAATGTAATAAAACCTTAAGATCTTGAATCAAAACTATTTTTGAGCAAACTATAGATATTTGGAAGGATCCATATCTACCTCGTGTGCACATAACTAAAAGATTTAAATATTAAAAGGTTGCATAATGATAGTAGGTACAATGAGCATCCAAGAAGTATTATTTTTATTTTACAAAGAACTGCTATGTTGCTTTATAATCAAAATATTGACTGATTACAAATTTCAATATGTTTGGGCAAGGAGGCATAGTAGACAAGGCAACCTTAATGCTAAGTCGGCATATAGCTACTTTAAAAGAAAATAAGAAAATGAAAAGTACATTGAACAACCATTCATTGGGAAGAAAATGAAAAGTACATTGGGAAGGGAAAATGAAAGTTAAATATAATATCAAAAGTGTAAACCATTCATTTGAAGAATTTTATAGTATTGACTACCAATGAACAAAATTTTTTTAATGGAAATTTAAGAATCTAGTTGGAGATATCTGGGATTTAAGTATCTTATTTTGAAGTTGTCACATTTAGGATAACCACCAAAAATATGCTCAAAAGGCACTTGAGATTGTTAGTATTTAAGACATAGATCTATATGATGAATTTGGATATGCGAGAAAAATTATTAGAAATGTTAAGGAAGGACCACCTAGGATATTACTACAACAAAATTTAGAATTAAGGTCATCATATAATTCGTTAGCCAAAGATTTGGGTGTTGCAATCACAAAGAGCAATAATAGACTTCAAGCAAGGTAATATAAAGCTAAAGAATTTTCTAAGAGAAGTTTAACTTATATTTGGAATTTTATACAGAACAAGTTGTTAAAGCTACTAGAAAATATTGCCTTGCTTGGGGCAAGGCTGAGATGAAGGACATGAAGCTAGTTTCTCCTAGGAAAATTTTTTTTTGAGAAGCTTGAGCCCAAAATATTGTTGAAGCTAACCTAAGGATTAGACAATATTTTTCTTAAATTGCTTCGCTTGTTATGATACATTCCAATTGTAGAAAAAGGAGGAAACCAATGGCACCTAGCAAGATTGAAATTTTATTTCGTCTTACTTGTAAGGTTAAAACTTGATGAAGATTCCCAAAGAGTCAATTAAAACTCCTATATCATTATATTTGCCAAAACTAAACATGCGACTATAGTTAAGTACATGTGCACAAAAAGAATATATGAACAAATCCAAATGACATCTCTATAAAATATAAAGAATTACATTTGTTGGTCATACTCGCTCAACGACTTTAGTGAAGATTAATGCATAAAGTCATCAAAATTACTACAACAATTTTTTTTAAAATAAATTCATTTCTAATGGTTGCCGCCAAATATGCTAACAACCTATCCATAACTAGATACACATTGGCTGTCACCATATATGTAAACAGCCGGCCAACATTTATAAATTCTTTGAAAATAACATCAAATTAGGCTTGAGATGAAAATAACAATCAAAATAGCATAAAACTTTTCTATAACCAAATGCAATATCACCTACCAATTTTTGACATTAAAATCGGTCCAAGCAAACAAATGGAGCATAAAATTAATAAAGAAGGGTCAACCAAGGAAAAGATGAAGTCAAACAAGTTTTTTTTTTTCTCTATTAAAGGTATGAGGTACAAGATCTACTAAACATAAACTTGTGAATTTGTTCCATCTGCCAGGTATTAGTACAAAATAATTCAATGAGCAATCAAATAATTAATCAAAACTACTAAAAGTAGTTAAATAATTTATAACAAGCTACTTATCAAACAGGAAAATGTAGAGAGGTAAAAAGGAAAATTTTAATCAAGGAAATCGTGTTCCTAACCCTTTATCACTCTCACCTTTATTTACCTAAAGTTTGCTTATGGACTGTATCAGGGTTATGTCTGTAATTATCAACCTTCCTAAATTTAATCCTAGAGATTTCTAAACATGGCTCTGATACCACTTTAATTGTCACACCCCGACCCTCTGTCGAGCACATGACAACCGCCGTATAAGCGATATCCCACTCATACAAGGCTAATAAGACTATATAACTTAAGTATAAATGTAAAGTACTACAGTTAAGTTTACTAAATAAGCTTACAACTAATTCATAGGTTTTTACAACATTGATATAGTCCGTCTATGTTGTGTTTGTATACATCATATCAATATAAATCATTCTAAAAATATTCTTCTATAGCTCTCAACCCCGCTACCCATCGCTCCACGCCGTCCTCTAAGCAATGTCCGGATACCTGCGCGTGGGGGAAAATTGCATGTGCTAAGTCTTGCGACCTAGTGCCTACAGATAGAAACTTCTCCAAGCAAAAGAATGGGCTAACAATCTATATGTCCGGATGAGCAGCAAGTATATCCATATTAAATCATAAATTAACAACAAAAGGAAGCATGCACATAAATAATCAATTAAACACTAAAAGTCTAAAGAATCTCTAAGTTTCTAGTTTCAACACTAACTCCTAGGGCTGCCTGCCTATGCTTATGGTAAGCCCTGGCCGGGGACTACCACAAGCCCGTCAGTTCCAGACTAAGTCTCTGCCTAGGCCCGTTGCACCGACGTTGGCGAAGAAGGCGGGTGACCGCGGTTCCTTCTCTTTCAGTCTCGCGAGCCGTTTACCCAGACCGCACTCCGAGACTATCGTATCGTATGTCCCCCATGGACCCTAGGATACGAGACACCGTGTAGCGCTACACTTCTGCCCTACAGCAGGGTCACCGACTGACATGTATACTCTCGGCCTGACCTGCCGGATCCAACACATACGTATAACTCTGGTTGTCCGGACTACCCCCAAAGCCTGCAGGACTCAGTTGGAGTATGTCAGCGTCAACAGACACCTTAGTCCTCGGGTTAGCGGCTGAAGTGAGCTCCCCGGCTCCCAGCACCTTAGTTTCGAATACATGCCATGGCGATATCTGGCCGTAGGCGAGAACCCCCTTGTTGGTACTCACCGAACGCTAAAGGATGGGTCGGGTGACGCCTCCGCCAACCCTCTTTAGACTAACACAAATGATGTCTACCATTTGCGAGAGATATACAGTGTTATATAGACCTATATGAATCCTAGAGGTTTATGTCCCTAGGAAGTTCAGGTCTATGTCGCTAGGTGTCCTAACTAGTTTAGGTTATCATGTAAAATATGTCACCTAACTAGTCTTGTTTGTCACCTAGTATCTTCATATGTCGCTATGTGTTCTAGGTTCTTCCGAGTGTCAACCACTTTAGAATCATAGAACATAAGCACATAATATATCATTTGAAATTAATTCACATCATACAAGAAATCAAGATAAATGCACATCACGGACAGTAATAAAATTTTAATAACAATTTGCCCACTTGGGAGCTCTACTGCAGCGGCTGTAAACTAGCCGAAATAACAACGCACCTGAGCCTTTTAAATTAGCAATTTAATAGATTCACAGCTCTTCGGTATTTAACCATCGTTACTGCGGAATATTTTCCTATCAATTGGCAAACATATTTAAATTTTCTAACACTCATGACAGCAAGTATCTAACACCTTGCTCCCCTTTTCTTATTCCTTATTTGGCATCATAGAATTAGAAGATAAAGAATAAAATAGGTGTTACGATATTTGTTGTTTAATGTTGCTCATACGTACGACCAAGAAAACATTGAGTGCAATATATGACAAATTTATTTATCACAATATGAAAGAAATTATCCAAGAAAAGAAGTAGTACAAAGTATTTCTCAACCATTTTAATTCAATAATATAGTAACAATAACACAACTATTTTGAAACTTGTAATTACTGTACCAAGTTACTAAATTATAGAAGCTTAACTTTCTATCCAATATATAGTCCAACTCTCTAATAAAATAATTGTAGTTGTATATATTATGCTAACAAATAAATAAAATTTAATATCTAAAGTCTCCACATTCACTACAACATGTATATATTTATTAAATTAGAAATGATATTTATCTACTATATATAAATATACACAGAGATATACAGATATACATATGTAGAATGAATAATGTGAATCATCATTTTCCTATCTAACCACCGATGGCAGCAGCAAGCAATACTCAGGTTATTATATTGTTTTGAGTATTAAATTATTATTAGATGCCAGAAACATAATTATTTCATATATCATCTGCATCCGTAGAGTTTAATTTTTATTAACAGAGAACAATTGTAGAATTTAATTATTATTACTATTAGTATTATTTTTATTGGATTCTTGAATCTAACCAATATGGTATTTTATTTCTAAATAGTTTTAAAATTATCTTTTAATTAAATTACTAGTAATCATGACGTTTAGATAAATGAAGACAAAAGAATTATATATATACATTCACTGTCACTGTGATCTAATAGCTTTATATAAAATGAAATATTTTTAATCACTTTAATATTCAAAATTAACTAATAGCTGTATCCTCAAATAATTTCATTCAATAAAGAAATTCAAGACATGAGAAATTTATATAAATAATAATAAAAATAATATAATGCAATATCCTAAATCTACATTAACAACTATCTCTAACGCATATCCAAAAAATTAGATTTTTGTATTAACTAGGGAATGGGCACCAACCTTAATCATTCAAATTTATTATTTCCATCTGGGATTTTGAGCATCGGTGCCGTGAGTTTCCACTCCTCTATTACATCGTCCATTTCCTCAGATGCCTTCTCTTCCTAGTCGAATAGATTCGACCAAAGGCTTGCTAACCTTAATTGTCGGCAATAGAGGGGTGTGAAGATGGAGATTTAGGGAGTTATGTTTAGATGGTCGCCCTGAGATGATCAACTGAATAAAGGAAATTAATATTGTTGTCCTCGATTCCTTTCCTTTTTATTACCCTTACTTTCTTAATGAGAAGTAAACTTATTTTAATATATATATATATATTTATTTATTTGTATATACCAATATATATAGACATGGTAAAGAATTATTCTTACGAGTAAGATTGTATTTAAATAAGATTTCATTTCTACTCTAATTAGAACCTAGCTACGTATCTACTTTATATATAATTTATTTATATGACTAAATATATATAGAGATCTAGATCTTACTATCTTATTGCTATTATTATTATTTGTTTATTTATATTTACCTATTTATACACATATTTACGGATCATTGTTGACACATCAATGCATATATATGACGGTACGTGTGTATATATATATATGCACCTACTTATTTATTGACACGTATATATTTTCTAAAAATTTAGGGGTTTAATTATTTACTGACATATGTATATATTCCAACAACAAAAATTGAGGGTTTACACATGTTATCAAATATTTAGCAACCATAGCATTTTATTATGTTCAAGGCATCCAAGGTTTTCCTAATAAAATCTTTCTAAGATTTTTTCTAGGTTGAATTAGATCCTACTGCGATGAACCAACGCACTGTATGGGGATCTGAGCTTCAGAACCAACCCAGATATATAAATAATACACAGCTCTCAAGTCGGGGTAATATTCCTAAAATAATAAATATTTCATTTAAAATATAAAATATTCTTAATTTAATATGATAAAAAAAATTACTTACTCACTAATGACTCAACTTATGTGATTAATTTAGCTTTATCTAAAATAATTAACCTTTCTTCAAACTACTAAATCCAACTTCGTGATCAAGCCAACACTTTAGATTCTTAATCATTTTCATCACCTCTAACTTATTAGAATAATCAAATTCCCAAATCAAACCTAATTATATTTTCAAGTCCAAGTCAATATAAACTTCAAGCTATTATTCCCTAATTTAATCTAATATCATAACAACATCACTAGCAAACTAACATTCAACAATCCTTCCCTTGGTGTCAACCCTCATTTGATTCTCTCTACATACCTAATTATTATATCATATGCATAATCTGAAATAGGGAAATGAGAAGGAGGTGGGGGAGATAGCAAGAATTCAACCATCCTACTTCATCAAACAGTAAACTAAACTTAAGAAAAATTTTAATATCTCATTTTTCGCTAATTAAACCACATAAAAGTGGGGGTTTACAGCATGAACCTAAAGTGTCTCTAGATTTTGTCTCATGTCTCCATGTTCTATAATCCTACTAAATATCTCTACATCTATAGTATAACATGAACATATCAATATCCAACATAACATGAGAACAATCATACATAACATGCATATAATAGTATAATATATCTTTTTCATAGCAACATTTATCAACAATTATCAAAACACATATGCCATTAAAATATGCAACAAGCAAACATTCAACTCATCAGCATGTACAATATGTAATAATGACCCTTAGGACTCAGCATCTGTAGTAGGACAAAATAAATTTTGAAACCATAAGTCCTCACCTGAGTCTACAAGCAATATCAAGCAAGAATTCACAGTTTGGCTGTGATTCTTAAAAGCAAGCAAGTAATCAAACAAGCACAGCAATTCCTTCTTACTCCAACACAAATCACAGCTTGGCCGTAATTTGTCAAGCAACAGCACAACAATCAATTTTCCTAAGATAAAGTAGATACATCCACCAACCATAAATCATACAACTCAAATAAGAATTTCCTATCTACCCTTCTACTCACATCCTCACATCATTTTCTTTATTTTACTTAATTTCTTATAATCAACCAATCATCCATCACATTAAAAATCACAATCAACATAAATAAGCCTATAAAATAATATTTAGTTTAACAATTTAATTATACTTAAAAATCTTTAAACAATATATACCACCTTAATTGATTCTAAATAATTTTAATAATTTTGTGAATAATCTAAGTAACTAATTAAATTCACAAAATTACAAATCACCTAATTTTATAATTATAAAATCAAAATAATAAATTTATAAAATTCCAAATTATTTCATATCATTAATTAGAAAGAATCTAATTAATCTAATTTCCTCAATTTACAATACCTTAAATTCATTAATTCTGTAAAAATTCTAAATAAATTATTTTAATTCCAATTAATATAATTTAAATGACATAAAACTTTAAAAAAATATTTCTACATGCATTTAACATACAATTACTTTATTTAAACCCTAAATTATCTCAATTAAATCAAAAACAACATTCTAGTAATCTTAAAAAATTCCAATTAAATCATACAAATTACATACAAACATAATCTAGCATTAAAAATTATTTTAGATTTTTTCAATAACGTTAACGCACTCAAAAACCTGAATATTTTGAAAACCGCACCTAAAATATGTCAAAAATTCTAAATAAATTCCATAATGCTCAGAACTCACCAATAAAGCCCTAAGCATGCTGAACAAACTCGAACCGGTCATAAATCCTCAAAAACCAACGAAAACCAGCCTGAACCGGTCTTGAACCAAACCGATTGAACCGGTTGGACCGGTCTGAGACGAACCGACGCACGTGCTTTGCACGTGCGGTCCGCTCTCACCCTTCTTCCTCCTCCGCTCGACTCCGCCTACAGACGCCGCAGCTTCTACCGTCGAATCGGCGGCGATTCGACTCCTTCCTCTACCGCCGCCTCAACTGAACAATGCTTCAAGTTCGCAGACACCTCCCCCGACCCACTCGCCGGCTTCCCTTGCTGCCGACAGCGCTCGAGAGCTCGCCAACACCGCCGGTGGTCGCTGTTCCCCTGCCTCATGTAAAATCGTTGCTCCCTACCGCCTCACCATCTCCCCCACCGCGTGCATCACTCTACATCAATTCCTCAGAGGTCGCACCAAGTGCAGAGAGTGTATTGCAGAGGGAAAGACAATGGAGGCGCCCCTCGCCGGCGGAACGGACGAAAATAGGGTGTTCTCCTGTTCAGCTCGTCCCCACTCGATCTCGGCCCGCCGGTGCCACGATCACTCCCCGCCGGCATTGCTGACGACTCTCCCAAGTCGTCCGCGCACTCTCCCGTCAATTCCGCCGGCTGCCGGAGGGATTTGGAGCTTCGCTGCGCCGCTCTTCCCCAAACCCTCGAGCCTCTGCTCTCGAGGGTTTAATACTTCTGTCGACGAGTCAGGGACTCGCCGCTCAACTCAGCCAGGTCAACCCGTACAACTCGCTGTACGTGAGTTGCATGTGCAGCGAAGGTATATTGTTTGTTTTCTTTTTTTTTCTTCCTTTCTTCCTTTTTACAGATAGCCCCCTCTATTTTTCAAAATTTACATTTTAACCCCTTCCTCTTCCTAAATTCTTATTTTCTAATTTTATTTATTTATATTATTATTTTTTTTCCTAAAATTTTTATTTTCTATTTCTATTATTAATTTAATATTATATTAAAAAAATTCCTTTTTTTTTTACTATAGAAAATAGGATTTACAATTCAGCATTGTAGTAGGTCATAAATTGAAACCATAAACCCTCACCTGAGTCTCAAAGTAAATTTTTAGCAAGAATCACAGTTTCACCATGATTCTTAAAAAGCAAGCAAGCAATCAAGCAAAGTAACGCTTTCCTTCTTCAACACAAATCACAGCTTCGTCATAATTTGTCAAGCAATAGCACAACAACTCAACTCTTCTAAAATAAAAATAAATACAGTCAAAGAAAATATAAATAATACAAGCCAACAGAATTTTCTATTTGCCCTTCCTACTCACAAACTCACGAAATTTCTTTTAATTCCTTTTTTAATCAACCAATTAATTATCAAATTTAAACAACCACGGAACAATCACAATTAAACATCAAATCAACCCAACTCATCAAAACCTAGTCACACATATAAAATATATAGCATTTAAACCCGACAATATATTCTAAATTAAAATAAATCCTACAACCTAAATGTCAACACCTAAATATAATTTCTTTACCAATACATCAATAAGATTATAAATTAAATATTTATTTTTAACAAATAAATTATACTAAAAATCCCAATAACCTATACCACCTTAATTAACCTTAAAATAATAATTTCATAATTCTGTAAAAAATCTGCTTACACCAAATTAATATGTAAATTCCAAATTAACCAAATTCAATAAATAGAAAAATCTAACTAGCCTAATTTCCTAAATTTATAACATTCCAAATTTAATAATTGTGTAAAAATTCTAATTAAATTATTTTAATTTTGTTTGATGTAATTTAAACACAGTAACCTCTATTAAAATATTCCTTCATGTAACATACAAACAATCCATTTATGATTCTATTCAAACATTAAGACCAAGGAATTGAATCTATATAGTCTAAGTAAAAAATTATAATGAAAAAAAAGAGTAAATGCTTTTTATTAATAAATAAAAAGAGTTTATTTGTGGTGGTGCCACGACCACCTGTTCCTCTTGAAAATTGCTATGAATTTTTTTTTCTTTCTCGCCAAAAGAAGGAATACCCCTTTAAAAAGATAAGATTAAAATATTTACACATAAGATTGTTGTTAGTGGTGCTAGAACCACAACCAACATTGCAGTACAAATAGCAGAGGTAAGTGGAGTGTAGAAGGGAAAGGAAAATTGGCTGAATGTACTGAGATTAGCGTTCTATATATCCATATATTCATGGTCTTTTGTAATCGAATCAACATATGATTTGTCATTAAAAGTCTTTGGAGTGAGTGAAAATCGTCGATAGCACCTTAAGATGCATGTTGTAATGAATGTGTGAACTATACAGTCTCATCAAGTGAGAGAGTCTTGTCAAGTATGATTTTAAGATTCATTGTTATTGAAGTATAGTTATTGAGTCTCCTTTAGATCGAAACTAGGTGCATTATTGAATGTACTAAAATATTGTTGGTATGATCATTGATCTTAGTAATGTCAAGAAATTCTCAATTTAATGATGGAGTTAGTCATCCTATCCTTTCCGAATCATGCAAATCAAATCGATCGATAGTTATGCAGAGTAAATTTATATGCCGAGTGATCCATGATACCTCAGATGTTTTGTCGATTGCATTTTTTTGAGGGAGAAAATGTCATTGAAATTATGTTGGGACCTATGTGATTTTTAGATTCGTGACAAAATAGGTGCAAGTTTCTTTAATAGGTGCCTTTGGATTCGTTCTGTCACGCCCCGACCCAACCATCGGCCACGTGGCAACCGCCGTATGAGCCCGACAGACCCATACAAGGCATCAAGTGATACATACCATTCATATACATCGTTTATGCAGCGGAATATACAATTAAATTATCTAACTCAAGATTTCCAACACAGTCCCGATAAACCAACTACAATTCTATAATAAAAGACATCGAAAAATAAAACTAGACCCGTCGACGGACTCATCTTCATCAAATCTCTCGGACGGTCATCTAACACACCTGCACACACGGGGAAAAGTGGTGTGCTCAACCTTGCGGCCTAGTGCGAAATTACGGCTCTACCGAATAAAGAAATCAAAGGCTAGGAGGAGTATTCTAGGATGTCTTTGGTAATTAATCATCATGTTTCATGCCACATCGTGTAACCAATTTATATAAAGATAGACAGCATACATAAACAATTAAATAAATAATTAAATATATGTGTACATGCCACTAGATGTCATCTAAGTCATGTCTAGTGTGCATATCAGTAGTCTGTCACCTACGTCATGGTGAGACTTTTAGGTTTCATAAACTCGGGCTGCCAGCCTACACTTAATGACTACCCGGGCCGGGGGTATCAATAAGCCCATAAGTGCCTTTCTGTCTCAGTCTCTACCTATGCCCGCTGCACTGATGTTGGCAGAGAGGTCGGATGACCCAGAGTCCCTCTCCTGTTGTTTCACTAGTCGCCAACCATGCCTTCCCTAGTGAAACCGTCGTGTCCTTACATCCTCCCCGGATACCGTAGGGGTCACGACACCCATGTAGTACTACATACTACCCGTAGACAGGGTCACCTCTCTTAAATCTCATCGGCCACGGCTAGCCGGAATAACCACCCTAGGATCCGGACTACTCATCCGATCGTCTGCAGACGTCAAGGGTGATAGCCGTGCGGTCAATGGATCCACTGTCCAAGGTGTCGCATGTGGAATCACCTTCCCAGTCCAATAGTCGTCGACGTCTATCGAGATTGGCGCACATCCGCACGATGGGCTGTGGCCCTCGACTCCATCGATGCCAAGTCCATGGTAGGGTTCATCCTAGCTAACTATCTCAGGACTATCACGAGGCTGCCTACAACGACACTCGTGCGGGTGAAGATTTAGGGTAAGGACTTGCTCCATATTTCCAGTCTAACTCGACCATGGAGTTTGTACAGTCTCTTACCCTACCAGCTCCCAGTATATAAGCTATGCATAATGTCGGGAGTGGTGCTCCCAGTGCTCCGCTATGCATCAACCTCGGGAGTGGCGCCTAACGGGACGTCACCGTTTGACCATCGTCGGTACGCGACGGTCAACCGGGGCATATGGAAAAAGGCCCCTTTTTCTGTCTAAGTGGCGATGACATCGCCAAAGGTTCTAACATGTCATTATTTACTATCTATGTCTGCATGATAGTTATTTAACACAAGCATAGAAAATAATACAACATGCAGGACATGAATGTAGAACATGTTAGATAAAATAAACTACACTAACATGCATACAATTCAAATCTTATCAAGCATTATGATTTATCATATTTAAGACATCCAAGAATTGTTCCTAAGAAAACCCCAGCGGGAATTCCCTAGCTTGAATAAATCCTACCATCGGAGAACCAACGCACCTGACTTGACGGTTTACTCCTCGGAACCAACTTAAGGTCTGCCTCGATCCACGTGCCGTCATTTACGCATTTTTATATTTTCCTGTCAATTATTCAACGAATTTTAATTCTCAATCTAGAAATAATTTCTCAAATCTCTCTTCACCACAACTCTTAGAATGATCTCTAGAATCACCCCAAATTTTTTTCCAAGTTCGCCGGAAAATTTCTCCGGCGGACGCCGGAAAGTTCGCCGGAACCCTCGCCGGCGAAGTTCTTCGATCAGCACCAATATTGGTACCAATCGAAAGCTCTCTTCATGAGGATTCCAAAAATCATATTTGCCCCAATTTTTATAGCTCATACGCGATCAATTTCACCGATTAAAATTTTGGGCGAAATCCTAAAGTTAGGGTTTTTAGCTCGCCGGCGGCCAACCGGCGGCCAATAGCCCTCAACTCCGGTACCAATGGATAGCTCTCGTCAAGGAGAATCCATAGGTACCAAGTTTGCAAGATTTCACGGCCGGAATGGCCGGTAATCGCCGGAGCAAGCTCCGGCGACGAAACCCTCGCCGCCGACGCCTCTCACGCGATTTCTCCCTCATCTCTACTCCAAATTTAGGCATCTTGGTATCAAAATGAAGAGGAGGTCGAGCTCTACCTGTGGCTAAAATTTGAGAGCCTAATTCGATGTGGTTTCACCGGAGCATCAACGGGAAAAATGGTTACCTTCACCGTCGCCGCTGCGGAGGAGGAGAGAGAAGAGAGAGGGGGAGGAGGTCGCGCGCGCTCGGTGGGAAAAATGAAAAAAAAAATATTTTTTTTATTTGTTAATTAAAATCTTAAATCCTAATTAAATCTTAATTGTTTAATTGATCAATCAAACGACGTCCAAATCATGATCCGTCTGCGCCGTTGGATTCCTTATCAAAAATACTATCTGATGGTATAATTTTTACATCAAAATCTCATACTTCAAAAATTCATATGATTTTACAAATAAGCCCTTTAAAGAATTTCTTTTACGATTAAACCCTCCAAATACTAAAATTACTCTATTGCTCTTATTCAAAAATCACGGGTCTCACACGTTCTCTTATGAAAATTACTTTATAACTTCTGTTACGCAAGGTGTATACCCTCAGATTGGAGCAATTATATTCTATAGGAGAGGTTGGGGATTCAGTACTCACCAAGTTCTAAAAGAAGCTTGCGTGATTTTTTGAGTTGTGCATAAATGGATACATATCCAATAAGTCTCCCGAAGTTAGAGTATTGTCAGATGTGCTTCAGCATTTGATGGTTAATTGTATATAGCAAGTTTTGCAAAATCATATCGATGAAGATACGATGTGAAATTAAAATAACTTAGAAAAAACTCATATGCTATTGTAGAGAGTGTCGGATGAGCGTCCATCATTGTCAATAGGAGCACAAATATTTACCAACATCTAAGTATAGCAAACCACCAGGTCCACATAACCAACACAACAAATAATGCTAACTTCTCTCTCTTTCTTTTGCATTTTCTACACTATATATATTTGTATATATACATAAAGATATCATCCTCTACCTCCCCTATCCACAAACCCTTGATAATATTAGCTTCATCTATACAACCATCAAAGCATAACTTACTCTCTCTCAATATCAAAAAGTAGTGCCAAGCCCACAGATATCGTGGCCTTTACATCTCATCCCCTATCGATGATCTTCTCTTGCGACTATTGCTCTCAACAGTTCAATACAAAAGAGGATCATGCTGGTCACCAGAATATTCATGCAAACGAGCGTATCATCACTACTGCTATTACATTCATCGCCCATAGGCCAATGGAAGCTGTTGCCTCTGTGCCCCATCCCTCGGTAATGTCCTTTCCTTGTGACCACTGTTCTCGACAATTTGAAATTTGCCGGGTGTCAATAATCATATGAGGGTACATATGGAGCTTATTGCAGCTTCCATATCAACATCAGCTGGACAAGGACCAAAGGAGGTTGTTGTTTCTAGACACCATTCCTCGGTAATGCCCTTCACCTGTGGCTTCTGTGCTAGGCAATTTGAAACATTACAGGGTGTTAGAAGTCATGAGACCAAGGTACACCGGAAGCCCAATGCAACTTCCACATCAGCACTAGCTAAGCGTAGAACCATGGAGACTGTCACCTCTACTCCCTCTCAAATTCAAGAGGGCTCTATTGATACTAACTCTAATGACATCGATCTTGATCTCCACCTATAGATGGAGAAGAGAAGATTATCCCTTGGACATACCTCCTCCCATTCCTAATTCTCTTGAACTAGGACAATAAAAGCTTGACATATATATATATTTATAAATACTATAAATTAGTAATACTCATTGTTGTTCCTCTTTGTCCCTCCCCCGTTGATAAAATAATGATGTTTGAAATTAATAAATTATATTTAAAATATGATTTATAATTTTCTTAATATTTTTTTTCTAAATTATTTCTTATTTTATTAAAATAATTTTTTTCTCCATCGATGATGATAAAAGAGAGTAAATATTTTTTATTAAGAAATAAAAGGTTGGTACCATAACTACATGTTCCTCTTAAAAATTACAGCAAAAATGTCTTTTTCTTTCTCTTGGAAAGACAAGGGCTGTCACACCCCAATCCTCCTCTTTGGACATGCGGCAACCGCTGTATAAACTGTACTTATATATCACCAAATAATATTTAAATCCACTACTACAAAATCATAATCTCTAGCTATCTAAATTGCCAATGTAGTTCTGTACTGCATAACTAAGTTCTTCCTTATCCCCCATCCTGCTAACCAAACTTGTAACATGCGCAGTAGGGGAAAACGTGCACATCTTAGTTGCAAGACTCATTGAGGCTATAGAGAGAGCAGCCTAAAAATGGGTATAAGGTATTTTACAAACTAACAAGAAGACATATTCACTAAATCACATATAATATCACCATATCAACAAGCATAGTATAACATATCACATGAAGCATATACTACCATCACTAATCAATAATGTCACGCCCCGACCCTCTTGTCGGCCACGTGGCAACCACCATATGAACCCTGGGATCCATACAAGGCATAAAGAGTATAGATCAATCTAAAATCAATAAAACACTAATATAATTCATTTAGTACAGTCCCGATATATCCCTACTACAAATCTAGATTCAAAAACGACAACATCTAAATAATTACGGAAGTATACCTCCGATAGCGTAGTCTTCGTCAACAACTATTACTACCGTACGTAAAACCTGCACACATGGAAAAGTGGTGTGCTCAGCCTTGCGACCTAGTGCGAATTTACGGCTCGAAACTGAATAAAGAATTCAAAGGCTAGGAGGATAAATCTAGGATGCCTTGGGTTTATTAACAGTCATTTCCATATAATACATGTGAGACATATAATAAATGCAAAATAACTGTGTAAGCAAGTACAACACGGATAACACTAGATGTCGCCTAAGATGTATCTGGCAACTACGTCATCAGTGTAATCGTATGTCATCTATAGTGAAAGGTGGCTATAATATCAAGACTCGGGCTGCCGGCCTATACTTAGTGAATACTCCGGCCAAAGAGTATCACCAAGCCCATCAGTGCCTTTTGTCTGTCTCTTCCTATGCCCGCTGCACTGATGTTGGCCGAGAGGACGGGTGACCCTTGATCGCTCTCCTCTATCTCGCTAGTCGCCTACGATGCCTCCCCTAACGAAACTGTCGTGCCCTTACATCCTCCCCGAACTCCGTAGGGGCAACGGCGACTCGTGTAGTACTACAACACTGTCCGAAGACAGGGTCACCATCAACAATAATCCATCGACCACGGCTAGTCGATATAATACAACCCTAGGATCCAGACTACTCATCCGACTGTCTGCAGAACGTCAGGGATGATAGTCGTGTGGTCTACGGATCCACTGTCCAAGACTATGCGGGGGGAAGTCACCGTCCCAGTCCCCAAGCAGCGGTGCCTGCCAAGAGGTGTGCATACTAGCGGCCGCCGGAATGATACAACCTCGGCAATAAGTTTGTTAGGTTCGTGTTTTGGTTTGTCCCGGCTAGTCATTTCAGGACTATCACGGTGTCGCCTAGATGGCACACGTGTGGGTATAAGTTTTTGGGTAGGGACTTACTCCGCATTTTCGGTCTAATATGACCTCGGAGTTTGTACAGTCCCTTTCCCTACCAACTCCTAGTACTAAGCTAATTATAGCCTCGGGAGTGGTGTGTGGCGGAGCACCACCATTCTGACCATCGGCGATACGCGGTGGTCAAACAGGGTATACGAGGAATATCCCTTTCTGTCTGGTTTCCAGTGATGTCTCCTAAGGAGTTCTAACATGTCATCATTCTTAACTATATCTACATGGTGGTCGCGCTATCATAGCATAAATAAATAACATAGCATGCAGAATAAGATTCATAGACATGTTAAATACATAGTATGGTAAACATGGCATATCATGCATGTAGATCATGTAAATCACACTATCATGCATTTACATATAAACATAGCATGCATTTCATTTTTATCATATTTTAGGCATCCAAGAATTTTCCTAAGAAAACCTCGGCAGGAATTCCCTAGCTTGAATAAATCCTACATTCGATAAACCAACGCACCTGAATTGCGATCTGAGCTTCAGAACCAATACAAATAAAGCTCGAATGTATCAAGAGTAGTACAGCTCACGATTCAAAATAATATTCCTAAATAATAAAAATTTATTTAGAACAAGTCTAACGTCATTCCTACGAATTATCCGGATAGAAATCTAATTAATTGAATATTTAATTTATCCGATTAATTTAGTTCTATCCAAATAAATTAACTAATCTCATTCATGAAACTAACCTAATCCAATTAATCCAATTTAACTAAGGTCCAATGCTAAGGATGCCCAATCCAACTTCCTAAAGCCCAAATTTGATATCATAGCCCAATCAACTAACAATATATTTTATTCATTAAATTGACTTAAATTATCGTACTCAATCTAACTAGTTATTTATGCAACTAAAATACTACCTTATTTAATTAGTCAAATAACTTACTGAGATATCATGCATATGCTATCAATGAACCTGGACTGCTGAGGGACCCACATCATGAGCATGTCAGTGTCTTCAAGTTCCCTAGGCTTGTAGCGCATTGAACGGTACTGTTCCTAGCACACTATCTACCTTGAGGTAACACAAATAAGTTAAGTTATGCACTGAAGTGAGATCCCGGTAACAACAAAGCATCTGTGGCTACGTCAACCGAACTTGCACCTCTACCTTAGCTAGCACATGGCTTCTCACCACATATTGGCACATAGCAGCCTAAGAACTAAATATCATCTCCTAGGTTATTAGTTGTCCAAAGTCCTTAGTCATATGTCACTTATGACCACTCTAGGTGTTAGCATAACATGAACCTAAAGTGTCTCTAAATCAAGTCTCATGTCATCATATTCTATATTTTTGCTAAGTGTCTCTACATCTCTAGCATAACATGAACATACAAACAATAACATAACATGAGCATAACCATATACAACATGCATATCATAGAGTCACATATCTTGACATAGCATATCATCATATCCTACATCAAGATCACATGCTAATTAAATATGTAACAAAGCAGACATACAAGAGTGGATATCACATGTACCAAAATGTAACAAAAATGCAAGAGAAATATGTAACAAAATCACATCAAAATCATATAGATGTGCAAGAGAAATATGCCTTAATAGAATTATAGAAATGAGATAGGGTAGAGGAAAGTATATTGAGGCAAAATCTAGAGCTTATTGGATTGCTTTAGGTGATTCAAACTCTAAATTCTTTTTTACCTATACAAAAGCAAGGAACAATGCTAAAACTCTCAAACTATTCAAGTATCTAGGAGTATCTTTGGCTCCTAAGAAACTAAAAATTACAGAATGTAAAGTATTGCTTGACAAAATAATGGTTAGACTTAAAAGTTGGACTACCAAGTTGCTAACATATGCAGGAATAGTTCAACTTAAAAAGTGAGTGTTATTTGGAGTGCAAAGTTATTGGCCACAACTATTCGTATTGCCCAAAAAAATAATCAAAATGATGGATACAGTTTGTATGACATTCTTATGAACAAGATCAGTTGAGCCTAGTAAGAAGGCATTGGTAGCTTGGAATAAAGTCTGCACACCAAAGTCAGCCGGATGACTTAACTTATTAATACTAGACTTTTGGAACTAAACTGTCATCTTCAAGCTCTTTTGGGATATGCAGATGAAGAAAGAAAACAAACAAGTTGGATGTTGAAGAAATTGATGATGAGTAGAGAGGTATTATAATACCACCCTTGACTGATAATAATACTTACTAGGAAAAATACAATCGGTACAATTTATAATATATTGGTGGGTACATTACCAAAGAAAAATTGGACAAGTTTGATTTATAATTCTACAGCTAGACTTAGAGCTATCTTCATTCTATGGCTTGCTTTGCATCAGAAATTAATGACTGCAGATAAACTACTCAAGTGGGGCATGCAAATAGATGGAGGATGTCAGCTATGTTTAACTGTAATAGAAATCTTAGAGCATTTGCTGAATGAATGTAAATATAGTAAGACTATATGGAATTATTTGTTGAAATGGGATGAAGAAGTCTTAAGACAAACTATAAAGAAAATCACAATTAATACAACTAGTAAAATAGCTAAAAGGAGAACATTGAACGGATAACTTATGCAGGTGGTGATAGCAGAGTTTGTATATCACATTTGAGAAGAGAGAAATTGGAGATTATTTAAGCAATAAGTAAGAGACGAAGTGGTCCTTCTTCGGAATATCAAGATAATAATTTTTACTAGGCTGGATAAAGATAAAATAAGAGAGTTTGTTGTCTCATGTTTTGCTTAGAATACTACTACTCTTTGAAATATTTATTTTAAATGTATTTGCTCCTTTATGACTTGTAGTACATTATATTGTAGTGATGCTCAAATACCCTTCTTAGAAGGTGAGTTGAGATTACTATTGATGCTATCAAATAAGTTATAAAGAGAAAAATTTATGTACCATAATGTAACTATACTGAAATAATTTATTTGCCAAAAAAAAAAAAGCAGACATACAACTTATCGGTCTATATAATAAATAACAATCGACCCTTAGGAGTAGTCTCAAAGTAAATTTTTAGCAAGAATCACAACTTGGCCATGATTCTTAAAAAGAAAGCAAGCAATCAAGCAAAGAAACGCCTTCCTTCTTCAACACAAATTACAGCTTGGTCGAAATTTGTCAAGCAATATTACAGTAACTCAACTCTTCTAAAATAAAAATAAATACAGCCAAAGAAAACATAAATAATACAAGCCAACAGAATTTTCTATTTGCCCTTCCTACTCACAAACTCACATAATTTCTTTTAATTCCTTTTTTAATCAACCAATTAATTATCAAATTTAAATAATCAAAGAACAATCAAAATTAAAAATCAAATCAACCCTACTCATCAAAACCTAGTCACACATATAAAATATATAGCATTTAAACTCAATAATTTATTCTAAATTAAAATAAATCCAACAACCTAAATGTCAACACCTAAATATAATTTCTTTACCAATACATCAATAACATTATAAATTAAATATTCATTTTTAACAAATAAAATTATACTAAAAATGCCAATAATCTTTACCACCTTAATTAACCTAAAAATAATAATTTAATAATTCTGTAAAAAAATATGGTTACACCAAATTAATATGTAAATCCCAAATTAGCCAAATTCGCTAAATAGAAAAATCTAACTAGCTTAATTACCTAAATTTATAACAACACAAATTTAATAATTGTGTAAAAATTACCGTTAAATTATTTTAATTTTGTTTGATGTAATTTAAACATAGTAACCTCTATTATAATATTTCTTCATGTAACATACAAACAATCCATTTATGATTCTATTCAAACACTAAGACCAAGGAATAGAATCTATTTAGTCTAAGTAATAAATTATAATGAAAAAAAGAGAGTAAATACTTTTTATTAATAAATAAAAAGAGTTTATTTGTGGTGGTGCCAAGACCACCTGTTCCTCTTGAAAATTGCTATGAATTTTTTTTTCTTTCTCACCTAAAGAAGGAATACCCCTTTAAAAAGATAATATTATAATATATATACATAAGATTATTGTTAGTGGTGCTAGAACCACAACTAGTACAAATAGCATGGGTAAGTGAAGTGTAGAAGGGAAAGGAAAATTGCCTGAATGTACTGAGAATAGCGTTCTATATATCCATATATTCTTGGTCTTTTGTAATCGAATCAACATATGATTTGCTATTAAAAGCCTTTTGGAGTGAGTGAAAATCATCGATAGCACCTTAAGATGCATGTTATAATGAATGAGTGACCTACACAATCTCATCAAGTGAGAGAGTCTTGTCAAGTATGATTTTAAAATTCATTGTTATTGAAGTATAGTTATTGAGTCTCCTCTAGATCGAAACTAGGTGCATTATTGAATGTACTAAAATATTGTTGGTATGATCATTGATCTTAGTAATGTCAAGAAATTCTCAATTTAATGATGGAGTTAGGCATCCTATCCTTTCCGAATCATGCAAATCAAATCGATCGAGAGTTAATGCAGAGTAAATTTATATGCCGAGTGATCCATGCTACCTCAGATGTTTTGTCGATTGAATTTTTTTGAGGGAGAAAATGTCATTGAAATTATGTTGGGATCTATGTGATTTTTAGATTCCTGACAAAATAGGTGCAAGTTTCTTTAATAGGTGCCTTTGGATTCGTTCTCTTATGAAATTACTTTATAACTTCTGTAACACAAGGTGTATACCCCTCTGATTGGAGCAATTGTATTCTATAGGAGAGGTTGGGGATTCAATACTAACCATGTTCTAAAAGAAGCTTGCGTGATTTTTTGAGTTGTGCATAGATGGATACATATCCAATCAAGTCTCTTGAAGTTAGAGTATTGTCAGATGTGCTTCAGCATTTTATGGTTAATTGTATATAGCAAGTTTTGCAAAATCATATCGATGAAGATACGATGTGAAAATAAAATAACTTAGAAAAAACTCATATGCTATTGTAGAGAGCGTCTGAAGAGCGTCCTTCATTGTCAATAGGAGCACAAATATTTACCAACATCTAAGTATAGCAAACCACTAGGTCCACATAACCAACATAACAAACAATGCTAACTTCTCTCTCTTTCTTTTGCCCTTTCTACACTATATATATCTGTATATATACATAAAGATATCATCCTTTACCTACCCTATCCACAAACCCTTGATAATATTAGCTTCATCTATAGCACCATCAAAGCATAACTTACTCTCTCTCAATATCAAAAAGTAGTGCACAGATATCGTGACCTTTACATCTCATCCCCTATCGATGACCTGCTCTTACAACTATTGCTCTCAACAGTTCAATACAAAAGAGGATCTTGCTGGTCACCAAAATGTTCACGCAAACGAGCGCATCATCACTACTCTATTACATTCATCGCCCATGGGCCAATGGAAGTTGTTGCCTCTGTGCCCCATTCCTCGATAATATCCTTTCCTTGTGACAACTGTTCTCGACAATTTGAATCATTGCAGGGCGTCAATAATCATATGAGGGTACATAAGGAGCTTATTGCAGCTTCCATATCAACATCAGCTGGACAAGGACCAAAGGAGGTTGTTGTCTCTAGATACCATTCCTCGGTAATGCCCTTCACCTGTGGCTTCTATGCTAGACAATTTGAAACATTGCAGGGTGTCAGAAGTTATGAGACCAAGGTACACCGGAAGCCCAATGCAACTTCCACATCACCACCAGCTAAGCGTAGAACCATGGAGACTGTCACCTCTACTCCCTCTCAAATTCAAGAGGGCTCTATTGATTCTAACTCTAATGACATCGATCTTGATCTTCACCAATAGATGGAGAAGAGAAGATTATCCCTTGGACATACCTCCTCCCCTTTCTAATTCTCTTGAACTAGGACAATAAATGTTTGACATATATATATATTTATAAATACTATAAATTAGCAACGCTCAGTGCTGTTCCTCTTTATCCCTCCCCCGTTGATAAAATAATGAAGTTTGAAATAAATAAATTATGTTAAAAATATGATTTATAATTTTCTTAATATTTTCTTTTCTAAAGTTATTTCTTATTTTATTAAAATAATTTTTTAGTCCATCGGTGATGATAAAAGAGAGTAAATATTTTTTATTAAGAAATAAAAGGTTGGTACCATGACCATCTGTTCCTCTTAAAAATTAAAAATTTCTTTTTCTTTCTCTTGGATAGATAAGGAATGTCACACCCCAATCCTCTCCTTTGGGTACATGGCAACTGCTGTACATCACACATTATACAAGGCTAGAAGCATCAAACCATACAACTACAATTTATTATTTAGAACAGCGAAAATATCAACAAATAATATTTAAATCCACTACTACAAAATCATAATCTCTAGCTATCTAGATTGCCAAAGTAGTTCTGCTCTACATAACTAAGTTCTTCCTCATCTCCCATCCTCCTAACCAAACCTGTAACATGCGCAATAGGGGAAAACGTGCACATCTGAGTTGCAAGACTCAGTGAGGCTATAGAGAGAGCAGCCTAAAAATGGGTATAAGGTATTTTATAAACTAACAAGATGACATATCCACTAAATGACAGATAAAATCAACATATCAACAAGCATAGTGTAACATATCACATGAAGCATATACTACCATCACTAATCAATAAAGTATAGAAAATATGAACATCATAACAAAACTAAAATCTAAAATATCATAGTGTCCTCAAAACTATTTTATCATATTTACCAATACTACTCCTAGGGCAGCCAGCCTATGTTCAAAGCAAATCCCTCGTCAGAAATTTTTCCGAACCCGTCAGTGTCAACTCTACGTCTCTGTCCTATATACTTGTACACTGACGTTGACAGAAGGAGCTGGTGATCGCAGCACCCCTTCTATATATCATAAGTACGATACAATGCTGCAATTCTACCCAATGATATGGTCACCATATTAAATCATAAACCACACTACCTTCAGCCTGATCTGCTGAGATATCCTGCATATGCTACCAATGAATCTGGATTGCTTAGGGACCCACATCATGAGCATGTTAGTGTCTTCAAGTTCCCTAGGCTTGTAGCACATTGAACGGTACTGTTCCTAGCACACCATCTACCTTGAGGTAATACAAATAAGTTAAGTTCTGCACTGAAGTGAGATCCCGGTTACACCAAAGCATCTGTTGCTACGTCAACCGAACTTGCACCTCTACCTTAGCTAGCACATAGCTTCTCACCACATATTAGCACATAGCAGCCTAAGAACCAAATATCATCTCCTAGGTTATTAGTTATCTAAAGTCCTTAGTCATATGTCACTTACGACCACTTTAGGTGTTAGCATAACATGAACCTAAAGTATCTCTAGATCATGTCCCAAGTCATCATGTTCTATGTTCTTGCTAAGTGTCTCTACATCTCTAGCTTAACATGAACATACCAACAATAACATAACATGAGCATAACCATAGACAACATTGCATATCATAGAGTCACATATCCGGACATAGCATATCATCATATCCTACATCAAGATCACATGCTAATTAAATATGTAACAAAGCAAACATATAAGAGTGGATATTATTTATACCAAAATGTAACAAAAATGTAAGAGAAATATGTAACAAAATCACATCAAAATCATATACATGTGCAAGAGTAATATGCCTTAATGGAATTAGAGAAATGGGATAAGGTAGAGGAAAGTATATTGAGGCAAAAGTCTAGAACTTATTGGATAGCTTTAGGTGATTCAAACTCTAAATTCTTTTTTACCTATACAAAAGCAAGGAACAATGCTAAAACTCTCAAACCATTCAAGTATCTAGGAGTACCTTTGGCTCCTAAGAAACTAAAAATTACAGAATGTAAAGTATTGCTTGACAAAATGATGGTTAGACTTAAAAGTTGGACTACCAAGTTGCTAATATATGCAGGAATAGTTTAACTTATAAAGTGTGTGTTATTTGGAGTGCAAAGTTATTGGTCACACTATTCATATTGCCCAAAATAATAATCAAAATGATGGATACAGTTTGTAGGACATTCTTATGAACAAGATCAGTTGAGACTAGTAGGAAGGCGTTGGTAGCTTGGAATAAAGTCTGCACACCAAAGTCAACCGGAGGACTTAACTTACTAATACTAAACTTGTGGAACATGGCAGCCATCTTCAAGCTCTTTTGGGATATGCAGATGAAGAAAGATAAATTATGGATCAAATGGGTACACACTTATTATATAAAAAATAAAAATATTTATACTATGACTCTACCCAAACAAACAAGCTGGATGTTGAAGAAAGCGATGATGAGTAGAGAGGTATTACAATACCATCATAGACTGACAATAATATTGACTATAAAAAATACAATCAGTACAATTTATAATATATTGGTGGGTATATTACCAAAGAAAAATTGGATAAGTTCGATTTGTGATTCTACAGCTAGGCTTAGAGCTATCTTCATTTTATGGCTTGCTTTACATCAGAAATTAATGACTGCAGATAAACTACTCAAGCGGGGCATGCAAATAGCAGGAGGATGTCAGCTATGTTTAATTGCAATAGAAATCTTAGAGCATTTGCTGAATGAATGTAAATATAGAGAGACTAAATAGAATGATTTGTTGAAATGGGATGAAGAAGTTTTAGGACAAATTACAAAGAAAACCACAATTAATACAACTGCTAGAATAGCTAAAATGAGAACATTGAAAGGACAACTTATGCAGGTGGTGATAGCAGAGTTTGTATATCACATTTGGGAAGAGAGAAACAGGAGATTATTTAAACAATAAGTAAGAGAAGAAGTGGTCCTTCTTCCGTTTGGTGGGTATTATCTAGAACTTATTATCTTGTTGCTTAAATAATCTCCAGTTTCTTTCTTCCCAAATGTGATATACAAACTCTGCTATCACCACCTGCATAAGTTATCCTTTCAATGTTATCCTTTTAGCTATTCTAGCAGCTATATTAATTGTGGTTTCCCATGTAGTTTGTCTTAAAACTTCTTCATTCTATTTCAACAAATCACTCCATATAGTATTACTATATTTACATTCATTTAGCAAATGCTCTAAGGTTTCTATTGCAGTTAGACATAGCTGACATCCTCCTTCTATATGCATGCCCCGCTTGAGTAGTTTATCCGTAGTCATTAATTTCTGATGCAAAGCAAGCCAAAGAATGAAGGTAGCTCTAGGTCTAGCTGTAGAATCACATATCAAACTTATCCAATTTTTCTTTGGCAATGTACCCACCAATATATTGTAAATAGCACTAATTGTGGTTTTTCTAGTTAGTATTATTGTCAGTCGGGGATGGTATTATAATACCTCTCTACTCATCATCAATTTCTTCAACATCCAGCTTGTTTGTTTGGGTAGAGTCATAGTATGAATATTTTTATTTTTTATATAATAAGTGTGTACCCATTTGATCCATAATTTATCTTTCTTCATCTGCATATCCCAAAAGAGCTTGAAGATGGCTGCCTTATTCCATAAGTCTAGTCTTAGTAAGTTAAGTCCTCCGGCTGACTTTGGTGTGCACACTTTATTCCAAGCTACTAAAGTCTTCCTACTAGTCTCAACTGATCCTGTCCATAAGAATGTCCTGCAAACTGCATCCATCATTTTGATTATTTTTTTGGGCAATATGAATAATTGTGACCAATAGCTTTGCACTCCAAATAATACTGTTTTTATAAGTTGAACTCTTCCTGCATATGTTAGCAACTTGGCAGTCCAACTTTTAAGTCTAACCATCATTTTGTCAAACAGCACTTTACATTCTGTAATTTTTAGTTTCTTAGGAGCCAAAGGTACTCCTAAATACTTGAATGGTAAAGAGCCCTCTCTATAGCCAAGTATATGTAATATTCTGTCTTTTGTTTCAGCAGGTACTCCTCCAAAGTAAATACTACTCTTAAGTGCATTAGCTTTCAAACCTGATACCTTTGAGAATTTAAGAAATGCCTCATGTAGGAGCTTGATAGATTTCTCATCTCCTCTAGAAAACATAAGTAAATCATCTGCAAAACAAAGGTGAGTAATAGATAATTTTACACATTTTGTCACGCCCCGACCCATCTGCCGAACACGTGATAACCGTCGTATGAGCCCAAAGGACCCATACAAGGCATTTATGGATTATACAACTCACACACATCATCAAGTCAGCGGAATATATATTTAAATCAAATACCTTGACCTTTCTAACACAGTCCTGATATACCTACTACAATCACTATGATAACACAAACGCTAAAATAATTAGATTTACAACCAACTTCATGTCTATCAGCTATCTCGGTCGATCACGTGTTAAACCTGCACACATTTGAACGCAGTGTGCTCAGCCTTGCGGCTTTGTGCTTACGGCTTTAACCGCAGTAGAATATTTCAAGTAGGAAAAGGGAGATTCTAAGGTGTACGTAAATTATTCAGTAAAGCAAGGAAACATGTAAAGATAATAAATAAAGCATGAAGTATTCATAAATAGAGCATGTATAAGATGTATGTAATTCAAACTATAAACAATGTGTATGTAGATGTCTCTAAGTAACAATCACAAATAATGTATCATGTCATTAAAATATTGTGTTCTGGGCAGCCAGCCTATGCTAAGGAGAGCTCCTGATCAGGGAGTGCTCATAAGCCCATCAGTGTCCTTTGTCTATGTCTCTACCTATGCCCGTCACACTGATGTTGGCGAAGAGGTCGGGCGACCGTGATTCCCTCTTCATTGGTACGCTAGGCCAATCTCTTCAACGCCGCGACCTAGCAACCCGTCACTCCATGCGTCTTCCCCAGACAATCCATGGAGCAACTCGTGTAGTACTACACACTATCCCCTGGATAGGGTCACCGCACCTAAATGTATACAACGGCCACGGCTAGCTGATATTTAATTAAACCCCAGGATCCGGACTACTCTTCAGAACGTCTGCAGTACGTCTGGTATAGCCGTGTGGTCCATGGATCCATTGTCCAAGGCTATGCTGAAGAGGTGACCGTCCCGATTCAAAAGCAGCGATGCCTGCCAGGAGGTGAGCATTCTAGCGGCCACCAAAATACTACAACCTCGGCGACATGCTAGCAAGATCATCGGTATGATCGCACCCCCAGCTAACCATATTAGGACTATCACGGTGGCGACTTCGCGTCACACGTGCGGGTATGGTGACTAAGTCACAAGATTCTTGGCGATAAGCCGATCCATAGTAAATTCTACCATTTATGTCCTTTATAAATTTTCCTTTTAGGTGATATGGTTTTCGGAGGGTCAAAACCCGTATCCGTAGTTCAAAATATCTGCCATGATGTATCGTTAATATTTCCTCACATATGTGTGATAGTGTCATATGACCATAGATTCTTTTTTTGATTGTCCGGGTAGATGTCAACTCTAGTATTATCTACTTATCTACATCATACCCATAAATGGAACACTAATGTTTTATTTATCATGACATCATGGCTGATAAGAATAAAAGGAAATAAGAGCATTCTAGCATTCTCAGATAACAGCACATACAAGGTGATAAGTAGATCACATAAACAAGGTTAAAACTACCACATATCATATAAGCAAGGTTCAGACTACATATAATAAGAGCAAGATTATTTAACACACAAACAAACATTAAGATTAATTTAAATATCAGCTTTCTAAGCAGTAGTATTATCATCTCCTTAATTTTCACAATCTTGAAAGTAGTCTACTGTAGTGAACCAGCGCACCTGGATGTTGTAATTCGTCCTTCGGAACCAACCGTACAATTGCTTGCGCGTCGTTAAATAATTCGAGGTGACCTACCTATTACAAATATCATTAACTTTAGAGATTATTTCTAATATTAAGTATCATCTATTTATTTTTAATAAGCTAAACTAACCACCTCTCCTTATTTTCTTTAAACTCATCTCAACCCAATTTAGTTAAATGTTGTTCAACTTACTTTAGTTTATCCAACATAATCTACCCTAACTACTTATCCACCATTACTCTACAACCTAATCACCTAAGTTCCAATACTATTGTGAGCTAATTAGAATTCTAAGTCATCCATAGTTTCAACTAATGATTTTAATTTTATCTACTGATCATATCTAATAACTAGCAAGGTGGGACATTGCAACCATGTCCTAGTGTTGACCTGAGTTCGATTACCCACTAAGACGTGATTATTATATTATAGTTGAGATTGCGGCGCGAGATCGAAGGGATGGCAAGGTGGGGATTTGCCGTGGACACGGGTGGTGAAGCAAATGAATGCGGAGCAGTGGAAGAAGAAAGGGGTCGCATTGAGGGCTTGCACGATCTAGGGCTTGAAGGCACGTGAGTAGCGTGTGCTTGACAAACTTCCATTTTTGCCCCTGACTTTCCCACTTATTTACAACTATACCCTACCTTGACCACTTATTATTATTATTATTATTAGTATTTTCCTATAAGATTTGGAGTTTACAAGTTCTCACCCCCTAAAAAAAAATTTTGGTCCTCCAAAATTATGTAGGAATATAAAACTAAAGTGACATATACTTATGTTTCGATCAAACATGGCAAAACTTTTAAATCTTTACAATAAATTCATTCTCCAAATTACTCAAACAAGTGAGGATACTGGGCTCTCATCTGAGCTTCCGGTTCCCAAGTAACCTCCTCAACATATGCATTTCTCCATAATACCTTCACCAAAGGGATGGACTTTCCTCGCAAAATTTTGTCTTGTTGGTCTAAAATGTCAACTGCCTGTACTCCGTAACTCAAATCCTCTCTCAACTGGACTGGTGGAGTAGTAAGAATATGCGAGGGGTCCGGCACGTACTTTTTCAACATAGACACATGGAAGACATTGTGAATTCGCTCCAAGTCTGCAGGCAACTCCAACTGGTAGGCCACGGGTCCAACCCTATCAAGAATTGGGAAAGGTCCAATATATATGGGATGCAACTTCCCTTTCTTATGAAATCTAAGGATCCCTTTCCATGGGGACACCTTCAAAAAGACCAAATCTCCTACAGAGAATTCCAACGGCCTACGACGATGGTCTGCATAGCTCTTTTGCCGATCCTGAGCCGTCTTCAATTTATCCCGAATAATCTTGACCTTGATAACCGTCTCATCAAGTAACTCGGTACCGGCCTAACGTCGCTCTCCAACTTCACCCAGCATAAGGGTGTTCGACATGGTCTGCCATATAGGGCCTCATACGGTGCCATGCCTATACTGGCCTGGTAGCTATTATTATATGCAAACTCCACTAATGGGAGATGAGAATCTCAACTACCAGTGAACTCCATAATACATGCTCTGAGCATATCCTCCAATGTCTGAATGGTGCGCTCTGACTGCCCATCTGTCTGAGGATGAAACGCTGTGCTAAACTTCAAGGCGGTACCCAACTCCTTTTGAAATTTTGGCCAAAATTTAGAAGTGAACTGAGGATCCCGATCTGACACTATCGACACCGGGACACCATGTAGACGAACAATCTCATCAATATATAACCTGGCCAGTCTCTCCAAGGAGTAGGTGATATCTATCGGTAGGAAGTGGGCAGACTTTGTAAGTCGATCCACTATAACCCATATAGCATCGTGGTGTCGTGGGGTACGTGGAAGACCTACCACAAAGTCTATAGTAACATGCTCCCACTTCCACTCAGGTATCGGAAGGGGTTGTAGTGAACCCACGGGTTTCTGATGCTCTGCTTTAACTTGCTGACATACCAGGCATCTAGCCACAAACTCTGCAATATCACGTTTCATGCCTGACCACCAATACGTTTGTCGGATGGTGCGATACATCTTTGTACTACCAAGATGCATGGCATAAGCTGAGCAATGGGCTTCCTCAAGAATCTGTCATCGTAAATTATCGTCATGCGGAACACATATTCGATCTCGCAACACCAACATACCATCGGATCTGATCCTGAAGTCTTGCCCATTCCCATCCTCTATTCTCTGGATAATACCACTCCACTCTGGGTTTGCCTTCTACAACTCTGCTAGGCGATCCGATAAGGTAGGTCTCACCTTGAATTGTGCTAGCAGCCCACCATGAGAGTTGCACCTTAAGTCGATGCCTAAAGCTTTGAGATCATGCAACAATGGTACGTATGCAGTACGAATATAGGCTAATGTGGTAGAGGATTTTCTACTCAACGCGTCAGCCACCACATTTGCCTTCCCAGGGTGATAATCAATCACCAAGTCATAGTCCTTGATTAATTTCAACCATCGGCGCTGCCTCAGATTTAATTCCTTTTAAGTTAACAAATACTGCAAACTTTTATGGTCGGTAAAAATGTGACACCGCTCACCATATAAATAATGCCTCCAAATCTTTAGAGCTAGAACGATAGCAGCTAACTCCAAATCGTGAGTCGGATAATTAATCTCATGTTTCTTTAGCTGCCTGGAAGCATAAGCGATCACCCGACCATTCTGCATCAAAACATATCCTAACTCCTGCTTGGAAGCATCACTAAAGACCACATATTCAGTGCCACTGACAGGAAGAGTAAGCACAGGTGCTGAGGTCAAACGAGTCTTTAGCTCCTGGAAGCTTTGCTCGCACTCCGGGCTCCATTGGAACTTAATATCATTTCGGGTCAACTTAGTCATCGATGCTGCAATGCGAGAAAAATCTTGGACAAAACGACGATAGTATCCAGCCAACCCGAGGAAACTCCGAACCTCAGTAGCATTTTTAGGTTGTTCCCACTTCATCACTGCATCGATCTTTGTCGGGTCAACCTGGATACCCTCACTGGATACAATATGTCCAAGAAATCCCACTTGCTTGAGCCAAAACTCACATTTGGAGAACTTCGCATAAAGTCGATTCTCCCTCAGCACTTGCAACACCAGTCGAAGATGTTTAGTGTGTTCTTCCTCACTTCTAGAATATATCAATATATCATCTATGAAGATGATGACACACTTGTCAAGATACTCATGAAAGACCCGATTCATAAGATCCATAAATGCAGCCGGTGCATTAGTAAGTCCAAATGACATGACCAGAAACTCATAATGGCCATAACGCATTCTGAATGCGGTCTTAGGAACGTCAGAGTCTCTGATCCTCAACTGATGATATCCCAACCTCAAGTCAATCTTCGAGAATACCCGAGCACCCTGCAACTGATCAAATAAATCATCAATCCTTGGGAGGGGATATTTATTCTTGATAGTGACCTTGTTCAACTGCCGGTAGTCAATGCACATCCTCATGGTCCCATTCTTCTTTTTCACAAATAGGACTGGTGCGCCCCAAGGGGAGACACTAGGTCTAATGAACCCCTTATCCACTAAATCCTGCAATTGTGTTTTGAGCTCCTTCAGCTTCGCGGGTGCCATTCGATAGGACGGCCTAGAGATAGGCATTGTCCCTGGGGCTAGATCTATTCAAAACTCCAATATTCGATCTGGAGGTAACCTGGGTAAGTCCTGAGGAAATACATCTGGGAACTCACGGACCACCAGAATGTTTGCCAATTTACTATCTGATTCACTGGTATCCACTACATGTGCGAGAAAGCACTGACATCCCTTACGGATAAACTTTTGAGCAGTGATGGCCGATATAACCGTGGTCGGTAGAACTCGACGATCTCCCACAAAGACAAGCGTGGGAGACTCTGGTCTACCAAATGACACTGTCTTTGTGAAACAATCAACTTGAGCCGTGTGAGCAGTCAACCAATCCATACCCAGAATTAACTCGAAATCGGTCATCTCAAGAGGGATCAGATCTGCCTCCAATATGACATTCTGGATCATAATCGGACAGGCTCGATAAACTTGATCCCGTAATAATTGCTCACCCAATGGAGTTGAGACGATAAGTTGGGTCTCTAACTGCTCTAATGGTTGATCAGCTCGCTTGGCATGCTCTGAGCTAATAAATGACCGGTGAGATCCGATATCTATAAGTATCCTAGCCCACGTATCAAATAAGCGTACTCGTCCTAAGTCACACCAACACAAGCAAGAAAACGCGCAGAATAGTATTAAAAGAAATTCAACCAAGAAGGTTTATAGCAAATTTTGAAACATGTTTAACAAACAATTTAAAGATTAACAACTAGTGAAAATAAGTCAACATAAGGGGTCTCGACTAGTGGTAGGATTACCAGTGACTATATCTGGGTTAACTTGTGCATCACGACTGTCCATGGCAAAAATACGCATTTGAGTGCATGGTGTCGGTCCGTGGGACGGCTGGCCTTGTCTCAGAGCAGGTGTTCTGATCGGTGCAGAGGCGGGTATGGCAGGTCTGAATGGCGCAACAGGGCATCCTCGGCTAGCAGTAGGAGGACGTACTCCTGACAAAGGAGGAGTATCTGACTGTCTCCGCTGGGGGCACTCTGGCCGAATGTGCCCCTTCTGGCCGCACTGGTAACAAGTGACTCCCCTGCATCTTCCAGTATGCATCTTATTACAGAGAGTACATATGGTCGAGGGTGGAGCACGGTACCCCTGAATCGGCCTCGGCGGTGGCAGTCGAGCCTGAATCGGAGTGGCATGCGTAATAGTGCTCTGGGTAACGGGTCCTGCAAGTGGAGGCCCCCTTACCCTGATGCTACTGCCACCACCGCATTACCAGATCTGTCCCTCTGACTTCCCCGATGTGTCTGAAATCCATTCCTCTTTCTTTTGTGTCTTTCTTTCCTTCCCCGCGTCTCTTGCACCTGCCTCTCTGCCATCAATGCCTTCTACAGAGTCCTTTGAAAATCCATTATGCATTCATTTCTACCTTCTCCCGGATAAGATAATTCAAACTCCGAATGAACAGAATGCAACGATACCGCTCTGATACTATTAACTCTGGCACAAAAGAAGTCAAACAATGGAAATCTGCTGCATATTCCGTCACCGACCTACCCCCTTGTCTGCAATCCATGAACTCTAGTCTTTTTGCTTCATGTTGCATAGGAGTGTAGTAGCGCATGTTAAAGTCCTCCTGAAATCGGGTCCAAGTGACATCTGCAGGGTTGCGGCCCACCAGTTCCCGCCACCATATCTTAGCTTCCCCGTTCAACAAATGAAGAGCTACACTGAGCTTGTCCTTATCTGCCAGCTCCAACTCAGTGGTAATGTCACGAACAGTATCAAGCCAATCTCAAGCCTCCTGTGGGTCAGACGACCCAGAAAATGTGCCACATCCTAGTCTCTGGGCGTCACGTACCCAAGCCACCAACTGCCTAGCTGGACGTGCAGCCCTGACGACATCGGAGATAAAGTAGCATCACTAGTCTGTGGCCTTTGACGAGTCGCTCGTGTCGGTGGCCTCTGAAAGGTTGCTAAAGGAGTAAATACCGGAGCTTGGGCCACCACCGGCACTGACTCAGAGGAACTCTCCTCTGGGGTGAGAGTAGTAGTCGAAGCAGCATGTGTCGGGACAACTGGTGGTACCGTCGAGGTTCTCTGTGTAGTCGGAGGTGGAGGAGGTATGCTCTGTGGTACTCCCATCGGGTTTTGCAGCATTGGCAGGAAAGCGCTAGTAATTGCAGCTGCTATGAGATTCATGTGACTCCGAATTGGCGGTATTGAGCCCGGTGGTGCATCTGCAGCCACCTGCTGTGCTACTGTACGAGCTGTCCCTGAGCTCCGAGGTGCTACTGACACAGAATGTTCCTCGGTCGGCTACCGAGATGCTCTCCCAAAACCTCTACCGTTGCTAGTTACCGGTGGAAGTGGAGGTGGAGGTGCAGGCAGACCTAGAGGGTCTGCTGGTGACTGAGGTAATGCACCCATTGCTTCCTTAGGCTCAACTATCTTACGGGGTCTTCCTGGTTTCCGTTTCAGTGGTACGTCAGACATCTACACGAAATAAGTAGTGTTAATATGTCTATTTACTGTTCCACCAATAATACCGTATATTGGTAACCAACATCGTTATAATGGTTTACTAAGGAATAAAATCACGAATAGGTCATGGCCCTTATGATTACTCCACAACCTAGTACAACTATTCTTACTATATAGGGACTGATTTCCTTAACACCTATGACTCTAACCTAGGCTCTGATACCACTTTAATTGTCACGCTCCGACCCATCTGCCGAACACGTGACAACCGCCGTATGAGTCCAAAGGACCCATACAAGGCATTTATGGATTATACAACTCACACACATCATCAAGTCAGCGGAATATATATTTAAATCAAATACCTTGACCTTTCTAACACAGTCCCGATATACCTACTACAATCACTATGATAACACAAACGCTAAAATAACTAGATTTACAACCAACTTCATGTCTATCAGCTATCTCGGCCGATCACGTGTTAAACCTGCACACATTTGAACGCAGTGTGCTCAGCCTTGCGGCTTTATGCTTACGGCTCTAACCGTAGTAGAATATTTCAAGTAGGAAAAGGGAGATTCTAAGGTGTACGTAAATTATTCGGTAAAGCAAGAAAATATGTAAAGACAATAAATAAAGCATGAAGTATTCATAAATAGAGCATGTATAAGATGTATGTAATTCAAACTATAAACAAGGTGTATGTAGATGTCTCTGAGTAACAATCACAAATAATGTGTCATGTCATTAAAATATTGTGTTCTGTGCAGCCAGCCTATGCTTAGGAGAGCTCCTCATCAGGGAGTGCTCATAAGCCCATCAGTGTCCTTTGTCTATGTCTCTACCTATGCCCGTCACACTGATGTTGGCGAAGAGGTCGGGCGACCGTGATTCCCTCTTCATTGGTACGCTAGGCGAATCTCTTCAACGCCGCGACCTAGCGACCCGTCACTCCATGCGTCTTCCCCAGACAATCCATGGAGCAACTCGTGTAGTACTACACACTATCCCCTGAATAGGGTCACCGCACCTAAATGTATACAACGGCCACGACTAGCCGATATTTAATTAAACCCCAGGATCCGGACTACTCTTCAGAACGTCTGCAGTACGTCTGGTATAGCCGTGTGGTCCATGGATCCACTGTCCAAAGCTATGCTGAAGAGGTGACCGTCCCGATTCAAAAGCAGCGATGCCTGCCAGGAGGTGAGCATTCTAGCGGCCACCAAAATACTACAACCTCGGCGACATGCTAGCAAGATCATCGGTATGATCGCACCCCCAGCTAACCATATTAGGACTATCACGATGGCAACTTCGCGTCACATGTGCGGGTATGGTGACTAAGTCACGAGATTCTTGGCGATAAGCCGATCCATAGTAAATTCTACCATTTATGTCCTTTATAAATTTTTCCTTTTAGGTGGTATGGTTTTCGGAGGGTCAAAACCCGTATCCGTAGTTCAAAATATCTGCCATGATGTATCGTTAATATTTCCTCACATATTGTGATAGTGTCATATGACCATAGATTCTTTTTTTGATTGTCCGGGTAGATGTCAACTCTAGTATTATCTACTTATCTACATCATACCCATAAATAGAACACTAATGTTTTATTTATCATGACATCATGGCTGATAAGAATAAAAGGAAATAAGAGCATTCTAGCATTCTCAGATAACAGCACATACAAGGTGATAAGTAGATCACATAAGTAAGGTTAAAACTACCACATATCATATAAGCAAGGTTCAGACTACATATAATAAGAGCAAGATTATTTAACACACAAACAAACATTAAGATTAATTTAAATATCAGCTTTCTAAGCAGTAGTATTATCATCTCCTTAATTTCACAATTTTGAAAGTAGTCTACTGTAGTGAACCAGCGCACCTGGATGTTGTAATTCGTCCTTCGGAACCAACCGTACAATTGCTTGCGCGTCGTTAAATAATTCGAGGTGACCTACCTATTACAAATATCATTAACTTTAGAGATTATTTCTAATATTAAGTATCATCTATTTTATTTTTAATAAGTTAAACTAACCACCTCTCCTTATTTTCTTTAAACTCATCTCAACCCAATTTAGTTAAATGTTGTTCAACTCACTTTAGTTTATCCAACATAATCTACCCTAACTACTTATCCACCATTACTCTACAACCTAATCACCTAAGTTCCAATACTATTGTGAGCTAATTAGAATTCTAAGTCATCCATAGTTTCAACTAATGATTTTAATTTTATCTACTGATTATATCTAATAACTAGCAAGGTGGGATATTGCAACCATGTCCTAGTGTTGACCTGCGTTCGACTACCCACTAAGACTTGATTATTATATTACCTACATGTTCACAAGTAAAGGAAGAAAAGAATGCAAAAATACTACATGAGTAAAAGGGTCCTAATAGGGTAGGAAGAGGCATATAAACATACAGCTCATATCATCGAATCCATCAGCAGACGAGAGCGAAGAGGAGAGGGCTGCAGCAACAGCGCAGTCCTCAGCGAGTCGACGGATATTGGGGTAGGGCTCAAAGTCGACGATGACCCTCGGATCACCGGCAAGTGGCAATCGCACTTCGATCGGTGCCGCAAGGAATTGAAAGAGGAAAGGTTCGGGTGATGGCGAGGCGAAATGAAGAGCTTCGCTGTTGAGATTGCGGTGCGAAATTCGTGGACGCGGGTGGTGAAGCGAATGAAGGCGGAGCAGTGGAAAAAGAAAGGGGTCGCATTGAGGGCTTGCCCGATCTAGGGCTTGAAGGCACGTGACAAACTTCCATTTTTGCCCCTGACTTTCCCACTTCTTTACAACTATACCCTACCTTGACCATTTTACCCCTAACGATTAACTTTAATTACCTGCTCCTAATTTACCTATGCAGGTTAATTAAATTAATTATATTATATTAAGTTTATTATTATTATTATTATTATTAGTATTTTCCTATAAGATTTGGGGTTTACACATTTGGGATGATATTTAAATTTTTTCTTATTTTCTAGCTCCCTCATACATCTACTTAAGTATTCCATCACAAGGACAAAGATATAAGGTGATAGAGGCCTTGTCTTAATCCTCTTTTTGCTTGAAAATGTACCTTTTTCTTACCATTTATTAGAATGGTATAATGTACTGATTTGATGCAAGCCATCACCCATTGAATGAATCTAGGAGGAAACCCCAATCCTATGAGCATTTGTTCCACACATATCCATTCTACTGAATCATAAGCCTTTTGTAGATCTACCTTGATCATGCATCTAGGGGATATTGTTTTCCTAGTATATCCTTTAATGAGTTCATGACTTAATATGATATTATCTGCAATCACTCTTCCTAGTACAAAGGCTGACTGAGCTTCACTAACTAGTTCACCAATCACTCCTTTAAGTCTATTCACCAAGATCTTAGAAATAATCTTGTATAAAATTATACAACAAGCAATTGGTCTTAGGTCCTTAACAGTTTTTGGATTTGGTACCTTGGGTATGAGTGTAACTGGAGTAGAGCTTATAGCTTTCAATATTTTTCCTGTCATGAAGAACTCTTGTATTGCTACACATATATCATGCTTTAGCACAGGCCATGCTTTTTTAAAAAATAATGCACCAAATCCATCAATTTCCGGAGCCTTATCATCATTTATGTCAAATAAAGCCTGATTGATCTCTGCTTCTGAGACAGCTGCACATAGACCTGAGAAATGATGGTGCTGAACTAGTCTACCAAGTCTAACTGTCATTTTATCCACCATAGGAAGTTCATATTCTGTATTTCCCATTAAACCTTTATAAAAGTCAACTATTTCTGCACTGATCTTATCATGAGTAGTTAGTCTTTTCCCATCTCTACTATATAGGATATTAAGAGTTTTGGCATCATTCCTTGCTTTTGCATAGGCCAAAAAGAATTTAGAGTTTGAATCACCTAAAGTAATCCAATAAGCTCTAGACTTTTGCCTCAATATATTTTCCTCTACTCTATCCCATTTCTCTAATTCCATTAAGGCATATTTCTCTTGCACATGCAGATTAGCTAGTAAATGAGTGTCTTGCAATTATCTTTGGATACTTTCCAAATTACTTCTAGCTTTGTCTGCCTTAAGTTTTGCTTGACTAAATTTTTCTTAAATAGTTCTTTCATTGCACCTTTCATGAGTTTAAGTCTTTGCCATACTTTGTACATCTCAAAGCCCTCAATTTCTGTACTCCAAATAGCTGCAACAGTAGGGAGAAATTCCATGTGATTAGTTATTATATTCAAAAATCTGAAATTTAGTATGCCTCTATTAGTAGTAGTACCAACATCAAGTTTTATTGGAGAATGATCTGAGATTATTGCTTCTCCTATCTCTACCACCACTGCTCCATTATTTTCCATCCTATCTTTATTCCCAAATACTCTGTCTATCTTACTCCATATCATATCACTTCCTTCTTGTTTGTTGCTCCATGTGTAATATCATCCAATAGTTGTTAGCTCAGTAAGCTGAAGGTTCTCTATAGTAGAATTAAAATCTCTTGTTTCATGTTTAGTGATAGGATTACCTTGCAATCTGTCATCTATAGATAACACTACATTAAAGTCTCCCATAATAAGCCATAATCCATGAATTTGAGCAGTTATATTCTTTAGGCCCTTCACTATTTCTCCGCGATTGGCCAGCTCATTCTTTGTCGTATATTCAATGGTTTAAAAGAAGCATTTTTTTCTCGTAATTTCGGGGACTTAAGCACTTGTCCAGGCTCAACTTCATAGGGGGTAGGCGGCAAGGCGGGACTATGAAAAGGGATGTAGCGGCTTGAAAGTGGTCTTTGGCTTCTTGACTTTAGGCTTCTTTATTAGCTGAATTTCATGGGCGCAAGAACTTGACTTGGGGGGAGTCTGAGGGCTTTACTATGAGCCCGACTATAGAACGGTCCCCTTCCGACTATTCTAAAGGGAGAAGAAGAAGAATCTTTTCTCTGCTCAATAATGTTAAGTCCATACACAAGTGTAAGATTTTAATGTATATTAGAGCATCTATCAATTACTAGACAATGGATAAATTGAGCATTGACAATAAGTACAATTACATCTAGTAAATCTGTATCCCATAATAACTAAATTCTGCCATTTGCAGCTGTTGTATAATTAGCTGCATATTTAAAATTTGCTGCTATTCATTTCATCACTTTATCAGCCTTATCCTCTTTAACTCTTGTTTCTATCAAACCAGCCAAATTTATTCTATTTTTTTTGAGATATAGGCAAACCTCTTTTTGTTTATGAGGTTTATTTATACCTCGCACATTCCAACTAAGCCATATCATGTTGATGTCTTCCCCTTATCAGGGGGTTTAGTTATTTCCTGCTCCAATTCTATAATAGGCTCAAGCATTAAAGTTTCATCAGAGTTAAGTTTTTGAGCATTATACATTTTTTCTTCCACAGATGTTGAACTCCTTTAAATAGTTAGCACATGTTGTGAGGGTTGGATATTGTGCTGTTCTGCTTCATTTTGTATAACCTTTTGCTTTTGCTTTTCATTAGTTGTATCCTCTATTTTTTCAGTAATCTCCATATGTTGATTATTCTCTTTTTTCTCTCCCTTTGTAGGTAGCCATTCCTACCTTATAATCTTTTTAGTTCTTTTTTTCCTTCTCATTTCCTGTTGTAGGTCGGTTGGAGGCTTTGTCTGGTTGGCTTGGCATATGTGACCCACTTTATTACAAATATTTTTATGAATCCAATCATATTCCACTGTTTGCTCAATAGTTCTACCTTGTTTGTCCCTAATAAGAATGTTGTGAGGTAATGGTTGTGTCACATTCATTTCAACCAGAACTCTTGCATAAGATATTCTCATTTATTTTGTTGTGCACTCATCTGCAATCATAGGAACACCAAGAGAACTTGCTATTCTGCTTAATGAGTTTTTTCCCCAATAGCATAAAGGTAACTTAGGTAGCCTAACCTAGATAGGAATGTCCCTTAAAAATTTTTCCTTGAATTCAAAATCCATAGTCCAAGGTTTAAGCATGATAGGATTATTTTTGATATTATATGGTCCTGAAGATAGAATTCTGTCTCTTTCCTGTATTGAGCTAAATTTGATTATAAAATATCCATCATCATGTAGAAATAATTTCAGATTTTCTTTGGTACTCCAATGTTTTGTCATGTATCCTTCCATGTACTTAAATCCAAGATTGGTACCAACGATATAAGCGATTAAAGCACATTTCCATTCATCATTCATTTTATCTACTTCTTCTTTTTCTAATTCAACAAATGGTTTGCCATCTCTATTATTTGGAGAAAAGTAGCTAAGTGACATATCATTCTCTATCAATCTATTGCCCGAGAAGAGTCTAGCCCATGATTGTTCATTTTGTATCTCTGCTGGATGTCCCTTCCTATTAATATTTGATGGCTCAGTAATTGAAGCATTGCCCACATCTAATTTATGAGCAGTTTCATTTGGAGAGTCCGTTGTTGACAAATGAGTTACTATTCCATTGGTAATAGGAATAACAGGAGCATTTATATTCGTAGAGATGATATTGTTGTTGTTCTCTATGCTATCATCAACGGAATTTTCAATGAAATTTTCAAGGGTTACCTTGCGTGGCCTCCCACAAGGTCGTTCTTGTCCCTTGCTCCCTTGTCCTTGTCCTTGTCCTTTGCTCTTTCCTCCAGCCATTTGTGAGATCTTCACTGCAAAATAATATTGTTTGATTCAATTTCCTAAGCGAAGGAAACCCTAGGTTGGAGGAGGAAGAAAGGAGTCGCCATTATTATTACTTACGTACTAATAGTTTGTTATTAAATGAGTAAATTCTTTTTATTAATAAATAAAAAGAGTTTATTTGTGGTGGTGCCACGACCACCTGTTCCTCTTGAAAATTGCTATGAATTTTTTTTTTCTCGCCAAAAGAAGGAATACCCCTTTAAAAAGATAAGATTATAATATTTATACATAAGATTGTTGTTAGTGGTGCTAGAACCACAACCAAAATTGTAGTACAAATAGCAGAGGTAAGTGGAGTGTAGAAGGGAAAGGAAAATTGGTTGAATGTACTGAGAATAGCGTTCTATATATCCATATATTCATGGTCTTTTGTAATCGAATCAACATATGATTTGCCATTAAAAGTCTTTGGAGTGAGTGAAAATCGTCGATAGCACCTTAAGATGCATGTTGTAACGAATGTGTGAACTATACAGTCTCATCAAGTGAGAGAGTCTTGTCATGTATGATTTTAAGATTCATTGTTATTGAAGTATAGTTATTGAGTCTCCTCTAGATCGAAACCAGGTGCATTATTGAATGTACTAAAATATTGTTGGTATGATCATTGATCTTAGTAATGTCAAGAAATTCTCAATTTAATGATGGAGTTAGTCATCCTATCCTTTCTGAATCATGCAAATCAAATCGATCGAGAGTTATGCAGAGTAAATTTATATGCCGAGTGATCCATGCTACCTCAGATGTTTTGTCGATTGAATTTTTTTGAGGGAGAAAATGTCATTGAAATTATGTTGGGACCTATGTGATTTTTAGATTCATGACAAAATAGGTGCAAGTTTCTATAATAGGTGCCTTTGGATTCGTTCTCTTATGAAAATTACTTTATAACTTCTATTACGCAAGGTGTATACCCTCTGATTGGAGCAATTATATTCTCTAGGAGAGGTTGGGGATTCAGTACTCACCAAGTTCTAAAAGAAGCTTGCGTGATTTTTTGAGTTGTACATAAATGGATACATATCCAATCAAGTCTCCCGAAGTTAGAGTATTGTCAGATGTGCTTCAGCATTTGATGGTTAATTGTATATAGCAAGTTTTGCAAAATCATATGGATGAAGATACGATGTGAAAATAAAACAACTTAGAAAAAACTCATATGCTATTGTAGAGAGCGTCGGAAGAGTGTCCATAATTGTCAATAGGAGCACAAATATTTACCAACATCTAAGTATAGCAAACCACCAGGTCCACATAACCAACACAACAAATAATGCTAACTTCTCTCTCTTTCTTTTGCATTTTCTACACTATATATATCTGTATATATACATAAAGATATCATCCTCTACCTCCCCTATCCACAAACCCTTGATAATATTAGCTTCATCTATACAACCATCAAAGCATAACTTACTCTCTCTCAATATCAAAAAGTAGTGTCAAGCCCACAGATATCGTGGTCTTTACATCTCGTCCCCTATCGATGACCTTCTCTTGCGACTATTGCTCTCAACAGTTCAATACAAAAGAGGATCTTGCTGGTCACCAGAATATTCACGCAAACAAGCATATCATCACTACTGCTATTACATTCATTGCCCATGGGCCAATGGAAGCTGTTGCCTCTGTGCCCCATTCCTCGGTAATGTCCTTTCCTTGTGACCACTGTTCTCGACAATTTGAATCATTGCAGGGCGTCAATAATCATATGAGGGTACATAAGGACCTTATTGTAGCTTCCATATCAACATCAGCTAGACAAGGACCAAAGGAGGTTGTTGTCTCTAGATACCATTCCTCGGTAATGCCCTTCACCTGTGGCTTCTGTGCTAGGCAATTTGAAACATTGCAGGGTGTCAGAAGTCATGAGACCAAGGTACACCGGAAGCCCAATGCAACTTCCACATCAGCACCAGCTAAGCGTAGAGCCATGGAGACTGTCACCTCTACTCCCTCTCAAATTCAAGAGGGCTCTGTTGATACTAACTCTAATGACATCGATCTTGATCTCCACCTATAGATGGAGAAGAGAAGATTATCCCTTGGACATTACCTCTTGAACTAGGACAATAAAAGCTTGACATATATATATGTTTATAAATACTATAAATTAGTAACGCGTAGTGCTGTTCCTCTTTGTCCCTCCCCCGTTGATAAAATAATGATGTTTGAAATTAATAAATTATGTTAAAAATATGATTTATACTTTTTTTAATATTTTCTTTTCTAAATTATTTCTTATTTTATTAAAATAATTTTTTATCCATCGATGATGATAAAAGAGAGTAAATATTTTTTATTAAGAAATAAAAGGTTGGTACCATGACCACCTATTCCTCTTAAAAATTACAGCGAAAATTTCTTTTTTTTTCTCTTGGAAAGACAAGGGCTGTCATACCCGAATCCTCCCCTTTGCGCACGTGGCAACCACTGCATAAACTGTACTTATACATCACACCTTATACAAGGCTAGAAACATCAAAACATGCAACTACAATTTATTATTTAGAATAGAGAATATATCAACAAATAATATTTAAATCCACTACTACAAAATCATAATCTCTAGCTATCTAAATTGCCAAATTAGTTCTTCTCTGCATAAATAAGTTCTTCCTCATCCCCCATCCTGCTAACCAAACCTGTAACATGCGCAATTGGGGAAAACGTGCACATCTGATTTGCAAGAATCATTGAGGTTACAGAGAGAGCAGCCTAAAAATGGGTATAAGGTATTATACAAACTAACAAGAAGACATATCCACTAAATCACAGATAAAATCACCATATCAACAAGCATAGTATAACATATCACATGAAGCATATACTACCATCACTAATCAATAAAGTATAGAAAATATGATCATAATAACAAAACAAAAATCCAAAATATCATAGTGTCCTCAAAACTATTTCATCATATTTACCAATACTACTCCTAGGGCAGCCAGCCTATGTTCAAAATAAATACCTCATCAGGAATTTTTCCAAACCCGTCAGTGTCAACTCTATGTCTTTGTCCTATATACTTGTACACTGACGTTGACAGAAGGAGCTGGTGATCACAGCACCCCTTCTATACATCATAAGTATCATATAGTGCTGCAATTCTGCCCCATGATAGGGTCATCACACTAAATCATAAACCACACTACCTTTAGCCTGACCTGCTGAGATATCCTGCATATAATACCAATGAACCTAGACTGCTCAAGGACTCACATCATGAGCATGTCAGTGTCTTCAAGTACCCTAGGCTTGTAGCGCATTGAACGGTACTATTCCTAGCACACCATCTACGTTGGAGTAACACAAATAAGTTAAGTTCTGCACTGAAGTGATATTCCAGTTACACCAAAGTATCTGTGGCTATGTCAACCGAACTTGCACCTCTACCTTAGCTAGCATATAGCTTCTCACCACATATTGACACATAGCAACCTACGAACCTAATATCATCTCCTAGGTTATTAGTTGTCTAAAGTCCTTAGTCATATGTCACTTATGACTACTCTAGGTGTTAGCATAACATGAACCTAAAGTATCTCTAGATCAAGTCCCATGTCATCTTGTTCTATGTTCTTGCTAAGTGTCTCTACATCTCTAGCATAATTTGAACATACCAACAATAACATAACATGAGCATAACTATAGACAACATGCATATCATAGAGTCACATATCCTGACATAGCATATCATCATATCCTACATCAAAATCACATGCTAATTAAATATGTAACTAATGAGGACATCATAGGTTCACCCGTGCAAGACCCGGTTAGCATACAAGGCGCAATGACATAAGCCCGTGTACGACGCTTAAGACAGAAAGTGAATTCTTTTCTTGGGCAAATTAATTACTTAATTACAGAACAAATGATATTGCCTAATTATTATTGTTTACTTGTCACTACATGCAAGAAAATACGTAGAGGAATTACTCATATGGAAGTTGCATGAATTACTCATATGGAAGTTGCATGAGTAATTGAAGAAATATTTATTCAAGATCAAATCTTCATCAAATATTTATTCAAGAGCAAAACAAGTAAGATTTATTCAAGATCAAATCTTCATCAAATATTTATTCAAGAGCAAATCAAGGAATATTTATTCAAGATTAAATCTTCATCAAATATTTATTTAAGAGCAAATCAAGGAATATTTAATGAAGATCAAATCTTCATTAAATATTTATTTAAATCATCATCAAGGGATATTTATTTTCCAAAATTTGTGGCTTAATAGAGGAGGAGATTTATATATTTATTTTTCCTATTTTTGTGAAAGAAAATATGGAAATACGTCCATTATTGTGTCTATATATTTGGTGGAGCATGCCCTATTAAAGGGGACTTTGATTTTTTACTTTAACCACTACTTTTGTAATGCTTTGCTGCAAACTTGAAGTCCAATTTCTTTAATCACATCTTGAGTGATCCTTCCGCTGTTGATCTTTCAATTCTCTTGAATTGTTCGTGTCGTTCTTCGTGAACAAGTCAGTCGTGTTTGACATGGTTGATAACCAACTGAGGAGTGGTTTAGCGATTACGAGGTTGCTGGTCGCGTTCCTAGATCGTGGTTAGCCTCCCCTTCGTCAAAGTCACAACTCCCCGCCTTAAGGATTTCTCCTACGACGGAAGATCGGGACCAACTTACTTGCAGGCATCTTAAATCGAGGTGTATGCATATCAGGTGGTATCAGAGCCTTCGTTACCGGTAGGAATTCATCTATCCTTTAGTATATTTTCTTTTATTTTCCCTACATCAAAAAAAAAAAACCTCTAGTCCTTTTCTTAAACGTTGTTTTTCCATCTTTTATACTTTTTTTTTTATCTCCTAATTTTTGTTTGTTTGTTTAATTTTTATCATTCTTGCAACAACAAAAAAATATTGTTCGGCCAAAGATATAGTGTCGGTCGAAATCTTGAAAAAAAAAAGGAGAGGTAGAGAAAAAAGAGGAGGAAGTGTTCGACTAAGGAAAAAAAAAAAAAAAGGAAAATTCGGCTGAAATCTTGGAAAAAAGAGAGAGAGAGAGAGAAAAAAAGAGAGGAGGAAGTGTTGGGTAAGAAAAAAGGAGAAAGAGAAAAAAATAGTGAGAGGAAGGTTCGGCCAAGGAAAAATAAATAAATAAATAAATATTTTATCCAAATTTTAATTATAATTATCCTTGCGCTTATTCTTCCTTTAACACCTTCTACCTTGCTTGATTGAGTTAACTTTTTAATTTCTTAAATTATTATTTTGTTCTCTTTGCTACAAATATATCGCTACCTAGAGCTCCCTAAAATTAGCCTTGATCACCGTGTTCTAGGACTTTGCAATCGCTTTATTCACTCCCTGTTAAAAGTTATCACGAACCAGCAAACACGCGAGCAATTTTTGAGAAGGGTAAGAGCTTCAGGTAGTAAGGTTTGTGAGGATCGATAATTTATTAGTTTGGTGGAATTTCTCTTATCTTTACTAACAATATCAGGATCGAGAAGTCCTCGTGATGTTTCTTATGACGGGGAAGATGGGTCCCAATCATTGGCGATATCATTGTCTCCATATTCTCAGGTTTTAATGACTTGTGTTACAAACACCTTCGAGCAAATACTATCCGATCAAGTACGTGTGTGCCAGAACGGGTTGGAGAATCCTCTTGGTGAAATTAAAGCACGACTTGAACAAGTGGAGCGAACTCCTCTACGACGACACCCACCACCTCGAGTTTCTCAAGGACGAGTTGAAGCTAATAATAATGTTGCTGCTGCTGTCGCTCCATTTGAACCAAGAGGAAATTTGAACACTGCATTTCAAGAGGCTGCCGATGAAGAGTTAAATGATAATTATGTGGCTGATGATGAAGTTGTCTTGGAATTGTATCAGTGCCGCCCCGCACGAGGAGTGGTAGGTGATGGAAGTCCTGCACGTCACCGTAATGAAGAGAGAAGAAATGATGTATTGGGTAAAATTAAATTTACTGTTCCTAGTTTTGATGGAAAGTTTAATCCAGAAGCCTATCTTGATTGGGAATTATTAGTTGAGCAAAAGTTCAGCTGTCATCATTACCTAGAATAGTATAGAGTACGTGCGGCCACTACTGAATTTATTGGTTATGCTTATATTTGGTGGAGTCAAATTCGATAAAGAAATGGAGATCCTCATACTTGGGATGATTTGAAGCGCTTGATGAGGTCCAGGTTCGTGCCTTCATATTTTGAGAGAGAATTACTTAATAAATTTCAAGGAAACAAATCTGTGGAAGAATACTATCAAGAGTTGCAGGTGAGAATATTACGTGCTAATGTGCAATAAGATAATAATGCAAAGTTGACTAGATTCTTGGGAGGATTGAATGGAGAGATACAAGATATACTTGATTTTCAGAACTACAACTCTTTGGATCAACTATTTCATTATGCATGCAAAGCTGAAAGGTTAGTCCAAATGAGAAAGTAGCCATATAAATCTGGTCGTAGCTATCCTAGTTCTTCCATGACTTGGAGGGATGCTAATCAGCAACAGAAGAGTGTTGGTCATTTTAGTAGGACTGCTACCCCAATTGGCCAAGGAAATTCAAGAAGCCGCATTACCTCACCATCGTCCAAACCTAGTGATTCAAAAAATACCACGGCTGCCCCTACAAAGAGTTCATCCTCAGTTACTTCTACAGGAAGAATAAGGGAGATTGAGTACTTAAAATGCAAGGGAAATTATATGCGTGATTGTCCAAATCAGCGTGCCCTTATCATTCGAGAAGATGGTGAGTACACATCAGCTAATGAGGTAGAAGATGAAGGTGCATTTGACCACGAGGAGTCTCAGCATGTTTCAGGATCAGAACCAGAAGAAATTACCTTTGATACAAGTCATACATGCCTCGTTGTTCGTCATGTTCTTAGCTCCCAGATGGAGAAGGTAGAAAACGGGCAGCGCCACAATTTATTCCAGTCGAAATTTGTGATCAAGGAGCACTCTTGCAAGATCATAATTGATGGTGGAAGCTGCAATAGTATTGCAAGTTCAGAGATGATTGGGAAGCTTGGCCTAACCACACGATTACACCTGCAGCCATATTATATTCAACGGCTCAATGCTTGTGGAAAGTTGAAGGTAACAATGATGGTATGTGTACATTTTTCTATTGGTACCTATTTTGACTTTGTGGATTATGATGTGGTGTCAATGCAAGCTTGTTCATTACTACTTGGAAGACCATGGCAATATGATAAGGATGCTACACATTATGGGCGTTCCAACAAGTACTCCTTTATGCACAAAGATAAGAAGGTCGTGTTGGTTCCAATAACATCGGAAGAGCTTCTCAAAGACGATTTAAATAGGGCTGAATGTGAAAGAAAAGAAAAAGAGATGAGTGATATTCACAAAATGGGAAGTGAGAGTCATCAGCCCATATTTAGAGAAAAGAAAGAAAAATGTGAGAAGGAAAGAGAAATACCGATCAAGGGACAGGTTCTATTAGCCACCAAAAGTGAGATATGAGAATTAGAAATCAATCTCCAAGAGTGTTTTGTGCTTGTATGCAAGGACGCTCTCTTTTCTACTAATTCTTTACCCTCTTCTTTGCCTGTTTTGATTGTTTCTTTGATGCAGGAGTTTGCTGATGTATTTCCAGATGAGATACCTGCAGGATTTCCACAATTACATAAAATTGAGCATCAAATCGATTTTATTCCAGGAGTATCTCTGCCTAACCGTCCCCCATACCGTACCAATCCCGAAGAGACAAAAGAAATTCAGTGTCAAGTTCAAGAGCTTCTAGATAAATGATATGTGCGTGAAAGTTTAAGTCCATGTGTTGTTCATGTTTTACTTATGCCAAAGAAAGATGGATCATGGAGGATGTGTATAGATTGTCGAGCTATCAACAATATTACGGTACGTTATCATCATCCTATTCCTCAATTAGATGATATGTTTGATGAATTGTGTGGTTCTACTGTCTTTTCTAAGATTGACTTGCGTAGTAGTTACCATCAAATTAGAATGAAGCTAGGTGATGAATGGAAAACTGCTTTTAAGACTAAATTTGGATTATATGAGTGGTTAGTTATGTCATTTGGTATTACTAATGCACCTAGTACGTTCATGCGCTTAATGAATGAAGTATTGAGAGCTTTTATTAGAAAATTTGTGGTAGTTTACTTTGATGATATATTAATTTATAGCAAGTCTTTGGATGAACATTTAGCACATATGCGCCAAGTTTTGATTGCTTTGAGAGAGGCACGCTTGTTTGCTAACCTCGAGAAGTACACCTTTTGCACGGATCGAGTCGTATTTCTTGGTTTTATTGTGACTGCGCAGGGAATTGAAGTAGATGAGGAAAAGGCGAAAGCTATTTGAGTATGGCCAACACCTACAACAGTTACGCAAGTGCGGAGTTTTCAAGGACTCGCAAGCTTTTATTATCGATTCGTAAAGGATTTTAGCTCACTTGCAGCTCTACTCAATGCATTGACAAAAAAGAACGTTCCTTTCAAGTGGGAAAAGGCACAAGAAGATAAAACTTTTACAAAAGATAAGTTAACCAATGTACTGCTTTTACAACTTCCTGATTTTAAGAAAACTTTTGAGATAGAATATTATGCTAGTTGTATTAGAAGTGGAGGTGTTCTTAGAAGGTGATTTTAATAAAACTTATAACTTGTAGCACATGATATTATAGTAATGCTCAAATATCCTTCTTAGAAGGTGAGTTGAGATTACTATTAATGCTATCAAATAAGTTATAAAGAGCAAAATTCATGTACCATGATGTAACTATACTGAAACAATGTAATATTCTATTGGTAAATAATAATTTAATCTATTTGCCAAAAAAAATAAAGTAGACATATAACTTATCAGTCTGTATAATAAATAACAATCGACCCTTAGGACTAATGTCACGCCCCAAACCCACCTTTGGGCATGTGGCAACCGCCGTATAAGCTGCACTTCTCCACTACAACTTATACAAGGCTAGATGTATCACAAAGCACAATAAATTATTTTTATTAAACATAGCAGAAACATAACAATGTATATTTTACAGTAATACTTTAAAAATAAAATCTTTATCTAGATTTCTAAAATAACATTCTATTTCGCTATAACTAGGTTCTCCCTTGCTCCCCGTATCAATGTCCAACCTATAACCTACGCAACAGGGAAAAAATGTGCACATCTGAGTCGCGAAACTCAGTGAGGCTACAGAGAGAGCACCCTAAAAATGGGCATAATGTATTGTACCAAGCCAATAAGAAGAATTATCCATTAAGTCACATATCAAACAACATGTTCAAAAGTATATCATCATACCATTAGCCCAATGCGGCACAATCATAAAATGATCAGGATATATGAACAAAACATAAGAATTTAATTATAACAATAACTCAAATCTATAAATGTCATATTTCTTTAACCATCATATCAATCTTTTCCAAACTACACCTAAGACAGCCAGCCTATGTTCCCGTTAGTGTCAACTCTAGATCTTTGGCCTATATGCCTGTACACTGACGTTAGCAGAAGGAGCTGGTGATCATGGCACCCATTCTAATATAAACACAAGTACCATTACAGCGCTGTAATTCTGCCCCATGGCAGGATCACCATACCAAATCAAACATCACATCTGCACTCAGCCTGACAAACTGAGGCTAAAAATCTGCATATGCTACCAATGAACCTGGGCTGCTCAGGGACCCACGTTCGTTGAGCATGTCAGTGTCCTCAGGTTCCCTAGCTTTGTAGCACATTGAACGGTACTATTCCTAGCACACCATCCACTATAAAGTAACACAATCACGGGAGCTTTGTACCGAAGTGAGATCTCGGTTATCCTAAAGCATCTGCGGCTAGGTCAACCAGACTTGCACCTCTACCTCAGCTAGCACATGGCTCCTCACCGTATGTTGCCACAAAGCTAATAAGAACCCTAGCATCATTTCCTAGGTTATTATAACCTTATGATTTCTAAAGTTCTTAGTATTATGTCAACTGAGATCACTTCTAGGTTTTAACCATAGCATGTGTCACGCCCCGACCCTACTGTCGGGCACGTGGCAATTGCCGTATGAACCCAAAGGACCCATAAAAGGTATTTAATGATATACATAACAGTTTAGCGGAATATACATTTAAAAACATCTAACTCAACACTACTAACACAGTCCCGATAAACCTACTATAATTCTATGATAACAGTATTGATAAATAAAAGTAAACTCATCGATAGACTCATCTTCATCAACCGTCGTGATCGATCATCTAACACACCTGCACACATATTGAACGCGGTGTGCTCAGCCTTGCGGCTTAGTGCGAAATTACGACTGGAAATCATAGATAAGAAATCAAACACTAGGGGGAAGTACTAGGATGCCTTTGGGTTTATTAATTATCAATTATTAACTTTTTTACGTAAATAACACCATTCACAATGTTAAATTCTAACTATTTGTGTATATCTGTATATATTCCTAATTATCATTTATGTCGAACGACATGTCTCTCACTAGTATCAGTCATCTACATTGCCTAATATGCCTGTATCTCTAGTAATGTCAACTAGAAGTATTTTTGTCTTTATGTTAAGTGCCGCCAGCCTATGCTCAAGGGATATCCTGATCAAGGATTCCCATAAGCCCATCCGTGTCGTAAATGTCTAGGTCTCTACCTATGCCCGCTGTACGGATGTTGGCAGAGAGATCGGGTAACCTTGTATCTCTCTCTACTCTCCCGCTGGTCGATCCCTACACCCCGTCCCAGCAAAATCGGTTGCTCCCGTACCTTTCCCCTTGGAAACCTAGTAAGGTCACAACCCACCGTATAGCGCTAGACAACTGTCTGTCGACAGGGTCACCTCAATTAATATGTCCTCGACCACGGCTAGCCGAATTAACTAATAACCATAGGATCCGGACTGTTCATCAGATTGTCTGCAGAACGTCTAGAATAGTAGCCGTGTTGTCTACGGATCCACTGTACAAGGTTAAGGAAAACGCCCTGTAAACCCCAACATTTCAATAGGGATTAATAATAATAATAATAATAAAAGAAGGGATTAATTTATAAATAACAACAAATCATGGGTTAAATAATGAAAGAATGGTAACATTGTAAATTTTATCAACAATAAGGGTGAAATGTCAATTATTGCTATGTAAATTTCATGAAGGTATGAGGGTAAAATAGGAAAATAGAAAAGAGGGGCATTAAAGTAGATTTGATGAATTAAGAGGGTCAACTTGGTAATTTGATCATGTGAGTGCACTCCAAGCCCTAGAGCGCGACGGTATCCCCCAATTTGTTTCTTTCCTTCTCCTTCGTCCTCTTCGCACACCGCGGACGACCCGCGCCTTCTCCTTTTCCTCTTCGCACGCTGATCTGCTCCGGATCTCTTGCCGAGAGATCGACGCCGGAGTCCACGGAAGTCTCCTTCTCCTCTTCGCACGCCGAACCCACGTTGCCCTCTTCCTTCCTGCTCGATCCGCTCCGGATCTCTTGCCGAGAGATCGATGCCGGAGTCCACGAAAGTCCACGGTTCGCCGCTCTCTCCAGCTGACGACCGGCGACTGCTCCAAGCTCGGCGGTGGACCTTCCTTGGCCCCAAGTCTCCTCAGTGCTGATGATTGGCGACTACTCCAAGCTCGGCGGTGGACCTTCCTTGGCCCCAAGTCTCCTCGGTTCTACTTGATCTCATCTCCCTCCTTCCACCCGTGACTTCGTTTTAATCAGTCACGGAATAGCAACTGATAACATGGAGAAGAGGTGGAATTGACCTTGGCAATGATCCAATTTGAGGGTCGGCAGATCAGATTGGTGCCGATTGGGGTGAATGCATAGCTGCGATCAATTGACCATGAGGTGGCTGCTGCAAACCATTAGCGAGATCGAGTTGCAGCAGTCGCGCGAAGTGGCGCCTAGCTCGTCGGCAGATCGGGTGAGGAGGAAGATGAGATCCCTTCCGACGATAGTGGACCGAAGAGGACAAGGGGGAATTGGCAACTCTCGAGTCACCATTTTGTGGGATGCGGCAGTGGAGCTCCAAGGTCATCGGGATGACGGGTCGAACTGATGGCCGAGAGCATCGCCAGAAACCCCCAAGTCGAGGAAAGGACGCAGCTAGGTCGGAGTCTCCGGTGGCCCTCGAATCACCCAAGATAGGGTCTGTGAGATGACGAAGGCAGGGCGCGGCACCCCCAATCGATGCTGTGGTGCGGGGTGCGCCGTCGAGCTCGTGGTCGACGAAGGGATCGGCCGAGAGAGTCCCGGCGGCGGTGCTGCCGCGTGCTAGGAGGCCGAGGGAGAAGGAGGAGCGTCGAGCATGATGATGGAGGGGTCGCCGGGGTTCCGGCGTCAACGGCATTACGGCGAGGGATCATCCCTCTGCAGTTGCAGTCGCCGGATTGAAGAGGAACGGCGACACGAGCGATGGAACGGCGCGAGCAAAGAAGTCGAACGAAGCAGGTGGAGATGCGATTTGGGGGCGCCTCGTCAGGGTTTAGGGCAGGCGACGGCGAGGTCGCATTGGAGGAGTCGCCGGCGGATCGAGGGAGGAGGGCGACGCGAGGAAGGCGAAGGCGTCGCGGGTGCGGACGAAGGGGAAAAGCAGGCGAAATTGGGGGGAAAAAAACAATTTAGGGCTTTAGATGGTTCGTAGGAACCGGTTCACCTGGACCGGGTTGGTTCAGGCGGACCGACGCAGAAAGGCCGGGCTGGTTCGGCCCGGTCACATGGAAACCATGTGCATGCAACATTTACAATTCTCCCCCACTACTTCTCTGGTATCATAAGTAAGTCCCTTAAATATTAATTAAAATTCTAACTAGGTCCCTAAATATTTTATTAAATTACAACTAGGTCCTTTTTATTACAACAATCAACCTAATATCGTCATCTTCGTCCTAACCCAAATCTCACAGTCCTCTACCTTAAATAAAATCCTAACTTGGTCTAAAAATTTTATAAATCCTAATTATCTCCATTTGCATCAAAATTTAATCAATTTTCTTTATGTGGGTCTTAATTTCACCCAAAAATTCTTTTATCCTACCTTTCTCAAACTCAAACTTAGGAAAATTTTTATTTTTACTTATTTTTATATTATTAATTAAGTCACCTAAAGGTGGGGGTTTACAGGTTATGATTGGTAATGTGGTGGATGATTGGTTATTCATGAGGAATTTAAAAAACAAAATAATATGAGGATGTGAGTAGAAGGATGGATAGGAAATCCTTGTTTGAATTGTATGATTTATGGTTGTTAGATGTATTCATTTTATCTTAGGAAAATTGATTGCTGTATTGTTGCTCGACAAATCATGGCCAAGCTGTGATTTGTGTTGGAGTAAGAAGGAGTTGCTGTACTTGATTTTTTGATTGCTTGCTTTTAAGAATCACAGCCAAGCTGTGAATTCCTATTTAATACTGCTTTGGGACTCAGGTGAGGATTTATGGTTTCAAATTTATTTGGCCTACTACAGATGCTGAGTCCTAAGGGTCGTTGTTAATTATTGTACATACTGATAAGTTATATGTCTACTTAGTTGCATATTTAATTAACATGTGGTTTATTGGAAGGATGCACGTTAGTTGAGATGTGATGCTATTATATGCATGCCTTGATATGAGTTTGAAAGTTATACCATGCTGGTATATGTATGATGCTGTTATATGCATGCTCTTGATATTGATACTCATGTTATGTTATTATTGATATGTTCATGTTGCTAGAGATATAGTGACACTTAGCAAGAACATGGAACACGATGGCATGAGATATAACCAGAGACACTTTAGGTATATGTTATGATAACACCTAGAGTGATCTTATTTGACATTTAACTGAGAACCCGTGGACGTCTTAGGGTCATGGTAACCTAGGAGATGACATTAATGTTCTTAGTCTGCTATGTGCCAACATGTGGTGAGGAGCCATGTGCTAGCCAAGGTAGAAATGCACGCTCTGTTGACTTAACCTCAGATGCTTTGGTGTAGCTGGGATCTCACTTCGGTGCAGAACTCAACCTATTGAGTTACTCCAAGGTATATGGGTGCTAGGAACAATATCGGGCCATGCGCTACTAGTGCCAGGGAACCTGATTGACACTGGCATGCTCAACGATGTGGGGTCCCTGAGCAGTCCAGGTTCATTGATTGCATATGCAGCAGATCTCAGTTTGTCAGGCTGTAGATAGTAGTGATTTGTGATTGTGTATGGTGATCCTGCCATGGGGCAGAAATACAGTGCTGTATGGTACTTATTGTTGCATAGAAGGAGTGTCGTGGTCACCAGCTCCTTCCACCAATGTCAGTGTACAGGCATCTAGGACAGAGATGTAGAGTTGACACTGACGGGGTTCGAGGAGATCCCTGACGAGGGGTTTGCCTTGAACATAGGATGGCTGCCTTAAGAGTGATACTGGATAACTTATGATATATATATTGATATATGTGATTAGATCTTTTTAAGATTTAAGTTATGTAAATAAGTTTCTAGTATCATGTTCATATGCTTTATTTGAATAATGCGACTGCTACATTGATATGTTAAGTTTTGCTATATGTTGTGTTATGTTAACTTAAATTTGTGATTTCGTAGATATATTTTCTTGTTAGTTTATACAATACCTTATACCCATTTTTAGGATGCTCTCTCTGTAACCTCACTGAGTTTCGCGACTCAGAAGTGCATATTTTTCCCCTGTTGCGCAGGTTACAGGTTGGTCACTTGTATGGGGAGCGAGGGAGAACCTAGTTCGACGGAATAGACTATCATTGAAAAGCTCAATAGAGATTTGATTTGTAATATTAAAATTTAATGTAATTTGGTTATGCTTCCTCTATGTTAATAAAAATAATAGTGTTTCTTTGTGATACTCTTAGCCTTGTATAAGTTGTGGTGGCGAAGTGCAGCTTATACGGCGGTTGCCACGTGCCTAAAGGTGGGTTTGGGGCGTGACAAGATGTCCTGTTCCCGTCGTCTTCGCTGGCGAGAGGGTGGCCAGCGGTCTCCTTCCTCCCCAGCGGGGTGGCTGAGGAGGATACAACTCATGTGGAGTCCATTGGGAGAGGCGGTCATGAAGTTTGGGGCCAGAACTTGTCTGCCGACAAAGGGTAGTGCGGTGCGACGGAAAACCCATTGCACCAGCACCTGAGGTGGTCAAGAGCCCTACCCACGATGATTAAGGGTGTGCGAGGATAGTGGGAGGCGCTACTAAGCCGTGGGCGGAGTTCGGGCTGGTTGTAGCGGTGGATTCTCAAGAATTCGAGCGATCGGCAATGGACTCTACAGCAGCGACGACGAGCAAAGGAAGAGGCGAGCTGGTTCGAACCAATGGCATGTGCGTTGTGCGTGCTAGTCCGGTTCAAGCCGATTCTGTCCGGTTCAGGACCGGTTCAACAATGGTTCAACTTAGTTTCTGATGGTTTTTATGGCTTCACAATCAGTTTAGTGCGGTTTAACGTGGCTAGGGCTTAATTGGTGAGTTTTGAACCTTGAGAAATTTATTTAGAATTTTTGACACATTATAGGTACGGTTTTTGAATTATTTTAGGTTGGGTTCAAGGTTTTGAGTGCGTTAACGATGTCAGAAAAATCTAATATAAATTATGCTGCCTTAGGAGTGATACTGGATAACTTATGACATATTGATTTATGTGATTAAACCTTTTTAAGATCTAAGCTATGAAAATAAGTTTCTAGTATCATGTTCATAAGCTTTGTTTGAATAATGTGACTGCTACATTGATATGTTATGTTTTGCTATATATTTTATCGTGTTAATTTAAATGTGTGATTTGGTAGATATATTTTCTTGTTGGTTTGTACAATACCTTATGCTCATTTTTAGGGTGCTCCCTCTGTAGCCTCACTGAGTTTATCGACTCAAATGTGCAGCGAGGATTCGAGCGATCGGCAGCGAGCTGGTTCGAACCAATGGCACGTGCGTCGACTTAGATCGGCAGCGAGCGATGCGACTTAGATGTGCAAAGGAAGAGGCGAGCCGGTTCGATCCAATGGCACGTGCATCGCGCGTGCTGGTTCGGTTCGAGCCGATTTAGACGGGTTCACCCCGGTTCTGTCTTGTTTAGGACCGATTCAGCAGCTGTTCAACTTGGTTTTCGATGGTTTTCATGGTTTCACAACCAGTTTAGTGCGGTTAATGTGGCTATGGCTTAATTGGTGAGTTTTGAACTTTAAGAAATTTATTTAGAATTTTTGACACATTATAGGTACGGTTTTTGAATTATTTTAGTTGGGTTCAAGGTTTTGAGTGCGTTAACGATATCAGAAAAATCTAAAATAAATTATGCTGCTATGTTGTACTTAAACATATTTTTCATGATTTAATTAGAATTTTTTAAGATTATTATAATGTGGTTTTTAATTTAATTATGATAATTAGGATTAATTTAGGGTTTAAATGAATTAATTGTATGTTACATGCATGAAGTAATATTTTAGGTGATGTTAGGACATTTAAATTGTATTAATTAGTATTAAAATGAATTATTTAGAATTTTTACAAAATTAATGAATTTTGGATATTATAAATGGAGGTAATTAGGTTATTTAGATTTTTTTAATTTATGAAATTAAATAATTTAGAATGTTATAAATTTATAGTGCCACAAAATTTAGGAAATTGATTTATTTAGATTTTTAATTAATAAAATTGGATAATTTAGAATTTTGTAAATTTAATTAATGTAACTAGATTATTCACAAGATTATAAAAATTATTTAGAATTAATTAAGACGATATATATTGATTAAGATTTTTGGGTATAAGTAAATTGTTAAACTAAATATTATTTTATAGGCTTGATTATGTTTGATTGTGATTGTTAATATGATGGATGATTGTACACAAAGTGTACATCCCTCTAGTGACCTTTTTATGTTCTGAAAAAAATGTGATTGATGATTGGTTGATTATAAGAAATTAAATAAAATAAAGAAAATAAGGTGAGGATGTGAGTAGAATGGTAGATAGGAAATCCTTGTTTGAATTATTTGATTTATGGTTATTAGATGTATTTATTTTATCTTAGGAAGTTGATTGCTGTGTTGTTGCTTGATAAATCACGGCTAAGCTGTGATTTATGTTAGAGTAAGAAGGTGTTGTTGTGCTTGATTATTTGCTTGCTTGCTTTAAGAATCACAGCCAAGCTGTGAATTCTTATTTAATACTGCTTTGAGACTCCGATGAGGATTTATAGTTTCAATTTATTTGGCCTACTACAGATGCTATGTCACGCCCAGACCCATCTATCGAGTACGTGGCAACCGCCGTATGAGCCCAAAGGACCCATACAAGGCATTTATTGGTTTACACAACTTACATATATCATCAACGCAGCGGATAATATAATTAAATTAATTACCTCAAGTCTACCAACATAGTCCCGATATACCTACTACAATATTATGGTCACAAAAATAGTAGATAACTATGTTCATCGATAATCTCGTCTCCATTAGCTATCATGACCGGTCGTCTAGTAGACCTGCACACATTTGAACGTCGTGTGCTTAGCCGCAAGCGGCTGAGTGCTTATGGCTCTAACAATATGAAGTGTGTTTATTTCATAAGATTATTGTCACTAAAAATATCATCTCACACTGATGTTGGCAGAGAGGTCGGGTGACCGTGATCCCTCTCCGGTGGTCCACTAGGCGAATTACCCCAGCTCCGCGACCTAGCGACCTGTCACTCCATGCGTCCTCCCCAGACAATCCATGGAGCAACTCCTGTTGTACTACAGACAAGGGTCACCGCACCTAAGTATATACATCGGCCACGGCTAGCCGATAATAAACCCCAGGATCTAGACTACTCATCAGAACGTCTGCAGAACGTTTGGAATAATAGCCGTGTGGTCCATAGATCCACTGTCCAAGGCTATGCGGAAGGAGTCACCGTACCAATTTACAAGCAGCGATGCCTGCCAGGAGGTGTACATCCTAGCCGTCGTTGGAATGCTACAACCTCGGCGACATATTTGCTAGGTCATTAGTTTGGTTTCATCCATGCTAGCCATCTTAGGACTATCACGGTGACGACTTAGCGACACCGTGCGGGTATAGTGAATACATCACAACGTTCTCTGACAATAAGCCAATCCATATCTTATCCCCACCCTTTATGTCCAAGACAATTTCAACCTTTTTGGGTGGTATAGGTTTATGAGCATTAAAGCTCGTATCCATAACTTAGGAAATCATATATGGTGCATTGTCAATATTTTCATACATAAGTATGTCAATGTCATATATCTGTAAGTGATGCTTGTTGATGTCTTTGTATGTGTCAACCTAGAGTGTAACATGATAGTCTCTAGGTGTATCTGTAACATGTTTTTTTTTTTTCATCATATCAACACAGCAGATAATAAGCAAGAGAATAACCCTAGCACATATTTGTATAGTAGTAGACATGAGACATCAAGCATATCCCAATAATACTATAAATAGGTTATCCTAACATACAAAGCATGAATCATGAATAATTAAATATTAATTTCTAAACAGAAAAATATTTATCTCCTAAAGTTTCGCCAACTTGAGATTAGTCTATTATAGTGAACCAGCGCACCTGGATGTTGTAGTTCGTTCGTCGGAACCAACCTTATAATAGCTTGCACGTCGTTTAATTATTTTGAGGTGGACTACCTATTATAAATATCATTACCTTTAGAGATTTTTTCAAATATTAGGTATCACCTCTTTTATCTTTAATAAGCTAAATTAATCATCTTTCTTTATTTTCTTTAAACTCACCCCAACCCAATTTAGTTAAATGTCATTCAACTCAATTTAGTTTATTCAACATAATCTACCCTAACTACTTAACCACTATTACCCAAGTTCTAATTCCCTTGTGAGCTAATGAAAATTCTAAGTCATCTATAATTTCAACTAATGACTCCCTAATTTTATTTAGTTATCATATCAAATAACTAACACGGTGGAATATTATAATTATATTTTTCCTATGTTGCGCAAGTTACAGGTTGGCCCTTGATGCGGGGAGTGATACGGCACACAACATACTAAATGAATAAAAGGGTCCTAATAGGGTAGAAAGAGGGAGGTGGGGGAGATATTATATTACATGCTAACTAAATGAATAAAATGGTCCTAATAGGGTAGAAAGAGGGATGTGCACATTTTTCCTATGTTGCGCAAGTTACAGGTTGGCCCTTGAAATGAATAAAAGGGTCCTAATAGGGTAGAAAGAGGGAGGTGGGGGAGATATTATATTACATGCTAACTAAATGAATAAAATGGTCCTAATAGGGTAGAAAGAGGGATGTGCACATTTTTCCTATGTTGCGCAAGTTACAGGTTGGCCCTTGATGCGGGGAGTGATACGGCGGTTGCAACGTGCCCAGAAGTGGATTTGGGGTGTGACAATTAAGGTGGTATCAGAGCATAAGTTTAAAAAGATGAAATATAAAATAAGGATAAGGACTTAGGGTACACCAAAGGGTTAAGTACTCATGTGAGATAACTTAGATGGGGTAAAGAGAGGTTATAGGGATTTAAAATTTTGCTCTTGTGCTTTCTTTACTTATCGTGTTACATCCCTATGTTGCCCTTGCTTGTTGAGACTTTTGACATTATGTTTTCCTTACTTTGTTTGGTTATGTTTTATGCTCGTTTCTTGTTTGTGTGCTGTGATTATTTTGGTTGATATTAGTGAAGTAAAATTATATTGTGCTTTGTGTGTTTTAATATTGTGGATTGTGATAATTGTTGTTGTGATTATGGGGTGCGGTGGTTGCTGCAACCTTGACCTAAGAAAATATAGAGAGAGTGAGGAAGAAGATGGTGGGGGCGTGAGCGGTGGGCGTAAGGCAGGGGCGACACGCACTACATGCCCTTGCCACTTTTCTCTTTGACCCCTCTCACTTCCTCCTTTTACCAAACCACCCTTTCCTTTACTTTACTTCAATTTAATAAAAAAAAATTCCTATTAAAATATTAGGGTTTACAACTTAGTTGATACACCAGATAAAGGAAGCATAGGAAAATAGTTTCACATAATGTGAGAGGATTATCCAATATCAATATCACCCAAATAAGCATAAAATTTCAACAATAAGTTCTCTATAGACTCCTATGTAAATCTCTAAATGGACGATGGCCTGCTCTCCTACGTTGCGAAGCTCCAATGCCTCCATCCCTTCCCACGAATGCAAGCGTACACAGCTCGCCAGCGTCCGCTCCCTCACGCGATCCCTGTTCCCTAGCCGTAGAGGAGCGCCGTCCACCTCACCGGTGCCTCGTTCGCTGCTTTTCCCCCTCTTCCCATCGTCGTTGGAGGCCGCTTTGATGCCGGCCCTTCCTGCCTCGCCTTCCCCTGCTCGCGGGCAGAAGCAAGTCGCGAGCAGAGCACCCATAGCGCATGCCCGTGACCGATGATCTCCCATCGCCAAGTTGAGACCATGGTCGTCTGCATCCTCTCCTCGCATCTCGCCGTCGTTCACTCACCGGCGACCCCCCTTCCATCCGCTCCCCGTGGTCGTGGACCTCGATGCCGCCGCTGCCCCTTCACCTAGCGGCGAGCTCGCTCTCGTCGTAACCTTCGCCGCCGCCGTCTCTGTCGCTTGAGGGGACTCCGATGAACCCTCGCAGGAGCCAGAGGGCTGTCGCCGGAGCTGGAGCACCCTCGCCGGAGTCAAAGAGTGCGAGCAAGGCGAAGCCGGAGTAGATGCCCACGCACAAAGGTTCGCTCGCCCCTCGGTTCGAAAGGATTTTTCCCTAAGCATGTTTAATATTTTAGTAACTATGCTAATAAGGATTAGTGAATTAATTAAGTTAGGTTAATTAAGGAGTTAAGTATGGGTTGAGTTGAACCAATTAATTGAGTTGGATCAGGCTTGGTTCGGACATGGGTTTGGGTTAAGTTTATTTTAAGTTGGGTTAAGCTGAGTCAAATAGCTGGATGGGTTTGAGCTGGAGTCCAGTTGAGTCGGATTGGGCTGGCTAGATTGAATCACATGAACTGGGCTTGATTTGAGCTGAGCCGAATTAGATTAGATCAATAAAATTAAATTGGACTGGAGATGAGTTGAAACGAAGTGAATTGATTTGAACTTAGATTGGGTCAGACTGAATTGATCTGAGTCTAGACTAACCCCATTTGAATTGATTTAAGCCTCAGTTGAGCCCAATTAGATTAAATTGAATCAGATTTGAACCAAATCAAATTAAATAGAATTCAAGTTGAGCCAGTTTGACTTTTGACCCCCAATTGAGTCAAATTAGTTTGGATTGAGTCAAAATAGATCACATTGGTTGACTAGGACTACAATTGTCCAATTTTGACTTAATTACATGTATTGAATTTGAGTTCAAATAAAGTCCAAATTGAATAATTTTGATCAGATTGGTTTGGACTCCATGATTGGACTTGGATTAAGTAAATTGGATTAATTATATAATTAAGACCGGGGATGAACCGCATTATCATAAATTAATCTATTTTTATCCTAATTAATTTTAAAAAATTCTAAATAAATTTTATTCTCTTAGGAATATTATATGATTATGATATACACTACTATCCATATCATTTGGATCGATTTTGAAGCCCGACACACGATACAGGTGCGTAAGCTCACTATAGTATGATCTATTCAAGTTAGGGTATATCTTAATTAGATTTTTTGGAAGTTCTTAGATGCTTGCAAATTAAATAACTATTATGCTTATAAAATACCAAAAGACATGCATGCTAGAAAAACATGTTTTACTAGTCGCTCGACATGCATGTATGCTTACTGTTTATTATTTATCCAGCATGCTATGTTACTCTTACCGCATGTTATTATTTATTGATGCTATAATGCAGACTTCACATATAATAATCATGCGGAATAGGGTAAAAATAATATAACTTACAACATAGTATCATGACGTACACTAGACACTCTAGTATAAAGACATAGGTGACATGATACTATCATATCCTATGAGCAAGACTGAATTACCATAGGAGGTTATTATACACCCTGGATAACATCGCGAACCACCAGCGTTCGGTGAGTGATGTTCACCCCTCCCGAGGCTTCTGATAGCTTAGATATTGGGAGTGGGGCTGAGGGATTGGACCAGTTAACTCCTGAGTCAGATCAGACTAGCACATGGAGTGGTTCCAACCCTGGATTCTATACCCACACGCATGCCACTTCGGCGACACCGTGATAGTCCTCAGATGGTTAGCGGGGATAATCCTACTCGACGATTTAGCAGATATGAGGTCGAGACACCAAAGCCCATCGTGTGGATGTGCATTCAACTAGGCCAACATAGATTGCTTTTGAGTTAGAGGGGTGATTTCCTTACACCTTGGACAGTGGATCCGTGGACCGCACGACTAGCATCTTTGACGTCCTGCAGACGATCGGATGAGTAATCCGGATCCTAGGGTTGTTCTTATTTTGGCTAGCCGTGGCCGATAGCTCTGATGTGATGGTGACCCTGTCTACGGATAGAGTGTGGTACTACACTGGGGTCGTGCACCTACGGAGTCCAGGGAAGCCGTAAGGGCACGACGGTTTCGCTAGAGGAGGCATCGTCGGTGACTAACGAAACAAGGGAGAGGGTTATTCGGTCACCTGTCCTCTCCGCCAACATCAGTGCAGCGGGCATAAGTAGAGACATAGACGATAAAGGCACTAATGGGCTTAAGGACGTCCCTGGTCCGGATTCGTTCTTAAGCATACGTTGGCAGCCCAAGACACATGATATGAGTTAGAGCTGTGTTTGATGACTGATTATAGTGACACTGATATGAGTTATAACCTAGATGACATTTAGAGACGTACGCATATCTATAACCTAGGTTGACATTATCACGCCCCGACCCTACTGTCGGGCACGTGGCAACCGCCGTATGAGCCCAACGGACCCATACAAGGCATCAAGTGATACATATAATCCAAACACATCATTTACACAGTACTACAACTCTATGATAACGATATCGATAAATAAAGATCCACTCATCGAAGAACTCATCTTCATCAACCGTCTCGTATGATCATCTAACTCACCTGCACACACGGGGAAAAGTAGTGTGCTCAACCTTGCGGCCTAGTGCGAAATTACGGCTCGAAACCGAATAAGGAAATCAAAGGCTAGGAGGATTAATCTAGGATGCCTTTGGTGTATTAATAGTCATTTTCATGTGATACAAGTATTTCAAGTCATATATGCAAAATAACAGTGAAGCAGATACAATGTGTAGCACTAGATGTCACCTACGGTGTCTCTAGTAGCTATATCATCGATGTCACCAGAATATCATCTATTGTGTACTATGTCTATCAGTCTCAAGACTCGGGCTACCAGCCTATGTGTAAACCCCCACCACCTTGGAAAAAAAAAAAATATTGACCGGTTCAGGTGAACCGGCCGGCCGGCCGGTCCAACTGAACCGGCTTGGACCGGGCAAAGAGGCGAGGCGGGGCGAGCGAGAAGAGCAAGCGCCTTCCCCCTCGAGCCGTCGTCCTCGAGCACGCGACGAAGCAACGACACTTCGTCTTCTCCCGCACCGAGCAGCGCCGGCGTTCTCCCCTTCGCCGTCGGCTGCTGCACGCCGTCGTCGACGGCCGTCCGCCCTCGTCCACCCCCAGCGAGCAACCCCCGGCGGAAAGGAGAGCTCGCGACGCCCCTGCTTCCGTCCCGTTCGCGCGACCGCCGCAGCAGAGAACATGCTGCCGATCGGTCGCCGCCCAGCGCTCGAGACCCCTTGGCGGTCGTCTCCTCCGCTGCGGTTGGAGACGTCGGCCTTCTCCGCACCTCCACGAGTCTTCGTGGAGTTCAACGACCCGCAGCAGGCGGCTGCGCTCGCCGCCTCTGTTCGCACGACCGAAACCCTACCGGCGACGGGTGGAAATCGCGGATCCGCCCACCTCACCGGCCGGAACTCCGCCCTTTCCCTCTCCACACGTCCGCGAGGTGAGCAGGCTGCGTTTCCCCCATGAAAAGGGGTGGTTATCGCCCTCCGGTGGAGGCGCCGTGAGTTCGCCGGAGACGACGTCGGAAAGATCGCCGTTTAGGCGCTGATGGTCGTCATTCTCGCAGATCGGCGTGGTCTCCGCGTTGAGTGAGGAGCTACGAAGCTCGCCGGCCGGTTAGCCACCATTTTCGCGAGCTCCGGCGAGGTGGCGGCTAGGGTTCCGGCGGCGGCGCTGTTGTTTTCCGACGGTGCATAGTAAATCCGGCGAAGGTGCTTAATTACGGCTTAATCGCGATTAGTGAACGTTAAGCATGATTAATTAAGCGTTAAACATGATTAGTGTAAATATAATATGTTATTAGAGTAAGTTGTATTAACGCATGCTTAGTTTAATCAAAAGCATGATTAGTGTAAATTAACTAAGCTTAGTGAATAAGAGATTATTACTTTAATGAAAACGGTTGGGTTGAATTAAGTGGGATTAAATCGGTTGGGTTTGAGTTGGGTTTGGGTTCAGGTTGAGTTGGGTTGGGTGAGCCGAATCAACTAATCGAAATCAGTTCGAACTCGAGTCAAACCCAATTGAATTGGGTTGGTTGAACCGGACCCGAGTCGAACCGAATCGAACCGAACCGAACCGAACCGGATGAACAATAATCGAACCGTTGATCGAGTAAACAGCTGACCCAGTCAGCATTGACCGGGCCCACTGCTGGCACAGTCAGCGTTGACCGGGCCCACAACTGACCCAGTCAGCATTGACCGGGTCCACCGCTGACCCAGTCAGCGTTGACCGGTCAACCGTTGACCGTTGACCGGTCAGAAAATAATAAAAAAATAAAATTTAATTTAAATAATTAATAAAATAATAAAATAATAAAATAATATAAAAATAATAAAAATAATAAAAATTTCTATGGGTTCTACTTGGGCCTCTGGATGACTTGGGCCAAGTTATGGGTGAGTTTGATGAGTAGAAATTGAATAAAAATTTATTTAAGTTATTAGCTAAAAATGTAAAAATATGATTAATTTAGAATTGATTAGGTGGGATTAATCCTAAACATGTATAGGATTAATTTAATGTAATAATTATTTAATTGATAGATTTTAATTTATTTATCTTAGGGGAAATAAATTAAATCTATTTTAAATAATTTTTGTTAAATAGGATTATTGTGGGTACGCGATCCGAGTAGCTCGGCGGGTGATTATCTCTGCGCGACTTGGTTCCGAGGAGCAGATCGCTATCCCAGGTGCGTTGGTTCTCCGACGGTAGGATTTATTTACGCTAGGGAATTCCCGCTGGGGTTTTCTTAGGAACAATTCTTGGATGTCTTAAATATGATAAACCATAATGTTTGATAAGATTTAAATTGTATGCATGCTAGCATAGTTATCTTATGTAAAATATTTGATCTGCTAGGTATCTAACATGCTTTATAATCATGTCTTGTATGCTATATTGCTTCGGTATGATATGCTAAATGATTACCATGCAGACATAGGTAGTATATGCGACATGTTAGAACCTTTGGTGACGTCACCGCCATTTAGACAGAAAAAGGGGCCTTTCCCATATGCCCCGGTTGACCGCCGCGTCATGTCGGTGGTCAAAACGGTGACGTCCCGCTAGGCACCACTCCCGAGGTTGATGCGTAGCTTGGATACTGGGAGCGCTACTCCCGAGGTTATGCATAGCTTATATACGGGGAGCTGGTAGGGTAAGGGACTGTACACACTCCATGGTCATGTTAGACTGGAAATATGGAGCAAGTCCTTACCCGAGATTTTCACCCGCACGAGTGTCGTTGTAGGCGGCCTCGTGATAGTCCTGAGATGGTTAGGAAGGATGAGCCCTACCATGGACGTGGCACCGATGTTGTCGAGGTTGCCACAGCCCATTGTGCGGATGTGTGCCAAATCTCGATAGACGTCGACTGCTACTGGACTGGGAAGGTGATTCCACATGCGACGCCTTGGATAGTGGATCCGTAGACCGCACGGCTATCACCCTTGACGTCTGCAGACGATCGGATGAGTAGTCCGGATCCTAAGATGGTTATTCCGGCTAGCCGTGGCCGATGAGATTTAAGAGAGGTGACCCTGTCTACGGGCAGTATGTAGTACTACATGGGTGTCGTGACCCCTACGGAATCCGGGGAGGATGTAAGGGCACGACGGTTTCGCTAGGGGAGGCATGGTTGGCGACTAGTGAAACAACAGGAGAGGGATTCTGGGTCATCCGTCCTCTCTGCCAACATCAGTGCAGCGGGCATAGGTAGAGACTGAGACAGAAAGACACTGATGGGCTTAAGCGTAGGCTGGCAGCCCGAGTTTATGAAACCTAAAAGTCTCACCATGACGTCGGTGACAGATTATTGATATGGACACTAGACATGACTAGGGTGACATCTAGTGACATGTACACATGTATTTATTTATTTAATTGGTTACTTATGATGTCTATGTTTATATAATTATTTAAACGATGTGGCATGAAATATGATGATTAACCACCAAAGACATCCTAGAATACTCCTCCTAGCCTTTGATTTCCTTATTCGGTAGAGCCGTAATTTCGCATTAGGCCGCAAGGCTAAGCACACCACGTTCAATGTGTGTGCAGGTGTCGACGCACGAGACGAGATCGTTGACGGAGGGTTCGTCGCGGAAGGTATACGACTGCTGTTATGAGTTTTCGTATGCCGGTCTTAGATTTGTATTAGGAGATATCGGGACTGTATTCAAGATGTTATTTGAAAATGTGGGTGTATGTATTTTAGTATTTGTATTTATGTCTTGTATGGGCCTGTCGGGCTCATACGGCGGTTGCCACGTGTCGTCCTGCGGGTCGGGGCGTGACACTATGCTTAGTGAATACTCCGGCCAAAGAGCATCACCAAGCCCATCAGTGCTTTTGTCTCTGTCTCTTCCTATGCCCGCTACACTGATGTTGGCGGAGGTGACGGGTGACCCGTGATCACTCTCCTCGGTGTCGCTAGTCGCCTATCATGCCTCCCCTAGCGAAACCGTCGTGCCCTTACATCCTCTCCGGATGTCGTAAGGACAACGACAATCGTGTAGTACTACAACACCGTCCGAAGACGGGGTCACCGTCAATAAAATCCATCGACTACGGTCTCGGTCGATATAATACAACCCTAGGATCCGGACTCACCATTCGACCGTCTGCAGATCGTCAAGGATGGTAGCCGTATGGTCTACGGATCTACTGTCCAAGGCTATGCGGAGGGATGTCACCGTCCCAATCCCCGAGCAGCGATGTCTGCCAAGAGGTGTGCAGACTAGCTGTCGCCGGAATACTACAACCTCGGCGACATGTTTGCTAGGTTCTTGTTCTGGTTCGTCCCAGCTAACCATCTCAGGACCATCACGAGTGCCCCTTAAACGACACTCGTGCGGGTGAAAATCATCGGGTAGGGACTTGCTCCATATATCCGGTCTAATATGACATTGGAGTGCGTACAGTCCCTTTCCCCACCAGCTCCCAATATCCAAGCTATGTGTAGCCTCGGGAGTGGTGTGTGGTGAAGCATCACCATTCTGACCATCGACGGTACGCAGTGGTCAAACAGGGTATGCAAGCAGTACCCCTTCCTGTCTGTTTTCTAGTGATGTCTCCTAAGAGTTTCTAACATGTCATCATTCTTATGTATAACTGCATGGTAATCGTGCTATCATAGCATAGATGAATAGTATAACGTGCAGGACAAGAGTTATAGACATGTTAAGTATGTATCATGGTAAATATGACATAATCATGCATGTAGACAAAGTAAATCATACTAACATGCATTTAGATAATATCATAGTAAGCATAATATGCATTTATCCATATATACATAATCATGACAAGTATTTTATTTTATTATATTTGAGGCATCCAAGAATTTTCCTAAGAAAACCTCGGCAGGAGTTCCCTAGCTTGAATAAATACTAAATTCGATGAACCAACGCACCTGGGTTAGCGATCCGGTCTTTAGAACCAACCCGCGTAGCAATGGATCGCTGCGACGAACTACGCGAATCGCGTACCCGCGATAATCCTAATTAACACAATTATTTAAGATAAAATTTAATTTATTTTTTCCTAAAGTAAATCAAATATTAATTTATCAATCTAACTTAATCATTCAAATATTAAACTAATTAAAATGTTAAATTAACTTAGTTAAGCTTAGACAAATTCTATCAAATTTATATCCATTTAAACCCATCATCTAGCCCAAGTCACCCATCAACACTTAATTAGATCAATTAAATATTAATTAGCTATTTTAAATCACCTAATCATACTCATGAAAAGTTAAATTATTTTTATGTTTATTTTTATTATTTTATTATTATTATTATTATTTTGACTGGTCAACGGCCAACAGTGACCCGGGCAATGCGGTGGACCCGGTCACTGTTCATCCGACTTAACTTGAGTCTAACCCAAGCCTAGCCAGTCCGGTTCGATCGAGTCAGCTCCAACCCATCTAAATCCGAGTCCGACTCGAGTCCGGTTCAAATTAATTTGGTTCGACTCAAGTTCAATTTAATTGATTCAACTCACCTCAACTAAACTCAACCCGAACTTAACTCGAATTCAACCCAACTAACTCCAATCTGGTTCAACTCAACCCATTTACTAACTCTACTCAATTAAATCATTAATTTTTACTTAACTTAATTTATCATGCTTAATTAATCCACTAAGCTTGGTTAATTAATATTAAGCATGTTTAAATTAATCTAAGCATTTAACAACACTAATTTATCCTAAACGTATTTAATTACGACTAAACATGCTTAATTAATCACTAATCGCGATTAGAGAAAAATAAAGTTATCTTAGCCGGAATCACTATTCAATATCGGAATCACTATTCACCATCGGAATAGTAGCACCGTTGCCGGAACCCTAGCCGCCACCTCGCCGGAGCTCGCAAAATCAGCGGCAAACTTGACGGCGAGCTCCGCAAGCCTATGCATGCGTGGGAACCGACGACGACCTGCGCAAAATCCGGCCATCAACACCTAAACGATCCTTTTTTTTTTGGCGTCGCCGGTGAACTTTAGGGCAAGTTCCCCGGAGGGCGAAATTGCCCGTTCACAGAGGGGAAACGTAGCTCCTAACCTTGCGATCACGTGGGGAAGGAGAGGTGGAGGATCCGGCCGGCGAGAGGAGTGGATTCGCAGCTCCACTCGTCGCCGGAGGTGCTGCGGGTCGAAACAAGCAACGGCGACGAAACCGTCGCCTGCTGCAATCGCGTCGGGGCCGAATGCAAGCTCAGGAGCTTGCGGAGAGGGCGAGTCCACACCCACTGCAACGGAGGAGAGGATGTGCCGGTGATGGGCGCGGGACGGCGAACGAACGACGACGAACGGTGAGCAATTTCAGCAGCCGCGAAGAGGGAAAATGCAGGGGAATGGGGGTCGCAGGCTGCAACAGAGCCCTCGTCTCCGCCGAGCGCTCCTCGTCGCAGCAGAGAGGAACGAGCGGCGACGGTGGCTGCGGACGGCAGCCGCGAACAGCAGGCGGTGGGTGTGGAGGAAATGCGATGGACGGGCTGTAGACAGTTGCTGCGGATGACGAACAGCTACAGCAGACGCGACGAGGACGATTTGCCAGGGACGAAGAGGGGAATTTGCAGCGGAAAGGAAGGGACTGCAATCTCCGCCGAGTTCTTCTCGTCACGGCGGAGGGGAAAGGGCGGCGATCGCAAGCTGCGATCGGCGAGCAGCTGCCGGCGATGGAAGGAGAGGGCACCTGCTCTGCTGCGGAAGATGTGCAGCGACTTCTCCCTCGAAGGGGAGTAAACAGGGGATAGAAAGGGGGCGCGGCAGCACCGCTGTGCTCTCCCTGCCGCGACGCCGGCGATTTGCTGAAGGTAGAAGTCGGCGGCGGACGGTAGACGGCGAGCTCGCAGGAAGGACGGCGGACGGCGAGCTCGCGGGAAGGACAAGGAGAAGAAGAAGGAGAAGAAGAAGAGGGAAGAGGGCGCCTCGTGAGGGGGAAGAGCCTGCGGCTCTTCTCGCTCTCGTCGGCCCCTTCAAACCGGGTCGGGCCGGTTCACTCGAACCGGCCAGCTGGCCGGTTCCGTTGAACCGGATCGATTAAAAAAAAAATTTCCTAAAAATATAATTTTTGAAGGTGGGGGTTTACAGACATATAGCTTGACGAGATAAAATTAATATTACATAGAAAACTATTGTGTGATAACTAATCTCACTAAGGCTCGAATGAGCCCTCTAGCCTTTGATTTCGTGCTGTGGTTTCGAGTTGTAAGTTCGCATTAGGCCGCAAGGCTGAGCACACCGCGTTCAATATGTGTGCAGGTGTAGCGGTGACGGTCAAGTTCGGAGACAAGGATCTCGTCCGTTGAGGTGGGCTATCGTCCCCATTTCGTTTATTTACTGATTTCAGAGCGTAGTATGTAGTAGATTAGTGTTGGGACTGTATTAGGAGACTGTAATTATTTATTTTATGGATATTACTAGTTGTTTATGTTGCAGAGATGAGATCCTATTATGCCTTGCATGGGTTGGTGAGCTCATGTTGCAGTTGCCACGTGGCCGACAGGTTGTTCGGGGCGTGACACATTCTGATGAGTAGTCCAGATCCTGGGGTTTATTATCGGCTAGCCGTGGCCGATGTATATAATTAGGTGCGGTGACCCTGTCTGGAGATAGTGTATAGTACTACATGAGTTGCTCCATGGATTGTCTGAGGAAGACGCATGGAGTGACAGGTTGCTAGGATGCGGAGATGGAGAGATTCACCTAGTGGACCATTAGAGAGGGATTCATGGTCACTCGACCTCTCTGCCAACATCAGTGTGGCGGGCATAGGTAGAAACATAGACAGAGTGGACACTGATGGGTTTATGGGAACTCCTTGATCAGGTGATCCCCTAAGCATATACTGGCTGCCCAGATCATGATATTTGAATGAGATGACATTTTTAATGACAATAATCTTGGGATATAAACACACTTCATATTTATAGTTGAGCTACACACTTATACTACATGTTCTTCTCATGATGCTTCATGTTTTATTTGCTGATTTTACATGCTTTGTTTGATATTATTAAATGAGTTATGGACATGTTAGAATCTCCCTTTTCTCTACTTGAGTTATTCTACTGCAGTTAGAGCCATAAGCACAAAGCTACAAGGCTGAGCACACTACGTTCAATATGTGTTCAGGTCTATTAAATGACCGATCAAGATAGCTAACGGAGATAAGATTATCAACGAACATAGTTATCTACCATTTTTATGATCATAGTATTGTAGTAGGTATATCGAGACTGTGTTAGTAGAGTTGAGTTAATTAATTTAATTATATTATCCGCTGCGTTGATAATGTATGTAAGTTGTGTAAATTAATAAATGCGTTGTATGGGTCCTTTGGGCTCATACGGCGGTTGCCACGTGCTCGACAGATAGGTCGAGTTGTGACAAAGTTGCCTTAATACTAGTTGATCGCTCATATGACCCCATCTGTTCACCTGATACAGGTTGATCATCTACTCTAACTAAATTCATAAATTTCCACTTGATTTAGTTCCTAGGTTTCCATGCTAAGATTTCTGCTCAAACTGTACCTTTAATAGGTTTAGGTAGCAACAGCTACTTGTTCCTTCTCTTCTCTATGTATTCAGAACTTAGTTGAGAACATAGTTGAATTGTGGAGTTTTATTCCTAAGTTTTTATTGAGCTTACTGTTGCTTACTCCTGAATCATAATCCAAGATCAATATTACCTCACAGCCAATATTTTGGTGATCTTAAGGTACTAAAAGTATTCTCTTACCTCAATCTCAATCTCATTCCTTTACCCTATCTGACAATCTGGTATGAATAACCAACAAGTACTAGCATGTCATAGGCATCATAGTTCTTCTTCCTTAAACTGGGAAAATAAAATATTTATATCCATGAATTATACTATAGATTCTGCATACATGGATGATGAGAAGATCTAATTCCTCACTTACATTGATGGTATATTTTAATCCTTTTCTCTACAATCCGCATGGGCAGTCCTTCAAATGTGACTATTCTCAAATTGCTCAACCTTCCCTCTGTTGAAATACTCTTGGGTGCATTCAAAAGGTAGTATCATCCTTGGCACCTAAATAACTCATATTCCTTCTAGTGACATTTAATAAATTCTTTTCTTCTTTAGTAGGGACCTCTCCCTAAATCTTTGTCATCTTTCAAAATCCTTTGCATGATACTCTTGATTATTCCAAGAAAGGGTCCAAATACTATCTAGAACATCAAGTTATTGAACAATCTGGTAAGAACTGCAAGTAAATTTAATTAACTCATAATGCTGAAAAGTTAGCATTTTCAGCATGTTGAATTAAAATAATTGAGCTTATCTCTTATTTATTTACTTGCAGATCCTCAAGATTGTCTATTGAAAACCTTTCTACTAAATCTTAGATAAGCCTACCTAACGTACCAAATCAATATATTATAAATAAGACAACCTTGATTCTTAATTTTGAATTTTCCAAGTAATACTAAAGGAGAATCCAAGTTGTAGCCTTATCATTCATTAAGGGCCTTATTATATTTCTCCCCTTATAATATGGTTCTTACCTTAAAAACCTAAATCACAACTCCCATACATAACTTAAAGGTGAGCTAAAACCGAAGGTAATGAAATTTATCAAAGTATTATAAACCTGAATAAAGGAAATTTCAGATTTACCTTATCTCAGAGATTAAATCAGCCTGAGCTCTCTGAGTGTTAAATTACTATGAAATTTGGTAGAAACCTTCTTCACTGATGCCCAAATATACCCTCAAAATTTTAATTTAATCTAATATTTGTGGAAGATGTTATGACCTTTCAAAGTTCACTAAATCTTGAGAATTTAGTGAACCGAAAATTTGATACTCTTGAGTTGAGGAACCATTCATCTTTCCATTTAAATCTATCATAGTAGAAAATATATCCATTTTCGTCCATTACCCTGATCTAAAATCTCACAGTTGTGAATCTGAGTTTTACCCTCCATCATGGTTTTATATGAACAACAATGCTGAATTTTTCTTTGCCTACATTTTAAACCTTAACAATTTCAGTTTCTTTATTCCTATCTCCAAAAATTTATACTCTCACTGCAAGTCTGGCTTACCCCTTTTCAATCCTCAATTATGCTTCGAATTAAAGCAACCAATTGGGTACTAGCTCCAGTCTTAACCTTCATTTTAGTTGTAAAATTTTATCATTCACTTTTAATTGGTACTTAACTATTATTACAATAGTCATTTTGACTACTCTAGTCCTCCCAGCAGTGAGTAACCACTCTTAAAGCCTTGTTACTATTCTTGCATACTAATTCCAAGTTATAGTTCCAAAATTTCTCCTCCAAGTTTCAACAATTGGGAGGGTATCATTGAATTCAAAAGAGATTGATTTTACAACATCGGTTGTTACTTTTCCTTTCCTATCATCTACACCTTTATAGTCCAATGGTCGTACTTCTATACCTATTCTTGAAGTAAAATTTGCAAAGGAGAGATTATAAGTTAATTGTCACGCCCCGACCCAACTGTCGAGCACGTGGCAACCGCCGTATGAGCCCCAAAGGACCCATACAAGGCATTTCATGATATACACAATTCATATACATTAACAATGCAGCGGATAATACAATCAAATCATTTAACTAAACTCTACTAACACAGTCCTGATATACCTACTACAATACTATGGTCACAAAAATAATAGATAACTATGTTCGTCGATAATCTCGTCTCCATTAGCTATCCTGACCGGTCGTCTAGTAGACCTGCACACATTTGAAGGTCGTGTGCTCAGCCGCAAGCGGCTGAGTGCTTATGGCTCTAACCGCAGTAGAATAACTCAAGTAGCAAACAAGGAGATTTTAGCATGTTCATAACATCATTTCATAATATCAAATAAAGCATGTAAAATCAACAAATAAGACATGAAGCATTATAAGAACATGTAGTATAAGTGTGTAGCTCAACTATAAATATGAAGTGTGTTTATTTCACAAGATTATTGTCACTAAAAATGTCATCACATTCAAATATTGTGATCTGGACAGCCAGCCTATGCTTAGGGGATCTCCTGATCAGGGAGTTCCCATAAGCCCATCAGTGTCCACTGTCTATGTCTCTACCTATGCCCGTCACACTGATGTTGGCAGAGAGGTCGGCTGATCATGAATCCCTCTCCGGTGGTCCACTAGGCGAATCACTTCATCTACGCGACCTAGCGACCTATCACTCCATGCGTCTTCCCCAGACAATCCATGGAGCAACTCGTGTAGTACTACACCAAGGGTCACCGCACCTATGTAAACGCATCGGCCACAACTAGCCGGTAATAAACCCCAGGATCTGGACTACTCATCAGAACGTCTGCAGAACGTTTGAAATAATAGCCGTGAGGTCCATAGATCCACTGTCCAAGGCTATGCGGAAAGAGTCACCATACCAATTTACAAGCAGCTATGCCTGCCAGGAGGCGTGCATCCTAGCCGTCGCCGGAATGCTATAACCTCGGCGACATGTTTGCTAGGTCATTGGTTTGGTTTCGTCCTAATCATCTTAGGACTATCACGGTGACGACTTAGCGGCACCATGCGGGTATAGTGAATACATCACAACGTTCTCTAGCAATAAACTAATCCATATCTTATCCTCACCCTTTTATGTCCAAGATGATTTCAACATCTTTGGGTGGTATGGGTTTATGAGCATTAAAGCTCGTATCCGTAACTTAAAGATGATTTCAAAACGGTGCATCGTCAATAATTACATACGTAAGTATGTCAATGTCACATGTCTATAAGTGATGCTTGTCGATGTCTATGAATATGTCACACTATGGAGTAACATAATAGGTTCTGAAAGTAACTGTAATATTTTACTATTTGTCATCACATCAGCCTAGCTGATAATGAGCGATAGAATAACTTAGCACCTATTTGAATAACAGTATCAAAAGACAACAAGCATGACACATTAATGATATAAATATACCATTCTAACCTACAAATGATGAATCATAAATAATTAAATATTAATTTCTAAACAGTAAAATATTTACGCAAGAGAATAACCTAGCACATATTTGAATAACCGTAGACATAAGACAATAAGCATATCACATTAATCATGTAAAAAGACTATTCTAACATACAAAACATGAATTATGAATAATTAAATAGAAATTTCTAAGTAGCAAAATATTCATCTCCTAAAGTTTCATCAACTTGAGATTAGTCTATTGCAGTGAACCGGCGCACCTGGATATGTAGATCGATCTTCAGAACCAACCGTATGTTAGCTTGAACGTCGTCTAATTATATCAAGGTGTTTACCTATTACAAGTAACATTATCTTTAGATATGATCTTTAACATTATATATTATTAATCCTATCTACAAAATACTAAATCAACCATCTCAACCATTTTGCCTACCTAACCCATCCTAAATTAATTATTCAATAAGGTTTGATTAATCCAAACTAATCTAATAAATTAACCTTATTCACTTTATAAACCTTAATCATAACTACGAAGCAACCATTAGAGTCCCAAATAAAGTCCAACTAAAATTGCAATCATCCCTAATCTTAATTTCACTCACTAATTTTTATTTAATTACAATATCTAATTATTAGTGGAGAGGAAAATATTAATTGTGCCCTAGTGTTGACATGCATTTGATTCTGCATTCCATCATAATTAACATATCATCTACATGTCATCAAGTAAAGGCAAGGAAAAGAAAATAGAAATAAAATCAACACTCAACAACAATACACCGTATCAACTCATCACAAGCCAACCAAACCACATCAACATCCACCATCAAACCACCAATTGCAACACTATAATCAAAACACCATGAAAATTCAGTAAACAGCCACCATCAGCAACATTGCCACATAAGCACCATATAACAACACTTTCCACTTAATTATCATTAAAAACCGATAGCATAGAATAATCACTGCCATCACTTCAGCAAAGTCTCGCATTCAAAACTCAGAATACCTCACGGCAATCATATAAGGGAAATTAATTAACATTGCAACAGAAGGTATTCTGATCAAATAGGGGAATTTAATCATAGCATAGCATCAAACAGGTTAGCGAATTCGAATTCAACCTTGACGTGGATCGAATTCGGAAGTTGGAGCAGCTGCGACCAATCGATGGAGGAGACAACAGTGTGCAGGTCGGCGAGATCGGAGCCATGGCGGAGCCTTTAGCGTGGATCAAATTGGAGTTTGGGTGCATAGCTACGATCAATCAAGGATGAAGCAGCAGCTGCAGACTCCACGAATTCGAGGCGATGGCGTGCCGTGATGCAGTGAGGCGGCTGCTTCATCATCGAGTGGAGGAGAGGTTGCAGTCATCGGTGGCGCACCCAAATCGTCGAAGGTCATCAGCGCCAAGTCGTCGGTGGTCGGAAGGGAAGAAGGAAGAGGGATCGAAGTCAAAGATGGCCCTCGGATCACCGACGAGGTGCAGCAGCATTCTGTTCTTCGCTGCGGCCGTCGATGCGGCCCATTGGCAGACTGCAGGGGGAAGAGGAGAGGTGCATCTACGATTTGGGTCGAAGGTGCGACGAGGAGTTCGCCAGCGATGGATCTGGCGCCTACGCTCCTTGGCATTCAGCGAAGGAGGCGATGAAGGGAAGAGATCGAAGTCGATCTCGCGGCGAGGGATCCGGAGCGGCGGCGGTGCGGCATCCTCCAAAGAGGCAGAAGAAGAAGAAGGAGAGACTCGCCGCTGAGCTCACGTCCGCGGCCGAAGGAAAGGTGAGGTCGCAAGGTCGAACTTGCGGTGATGGTTACGAAATGGAGGAGCTGCGGCATGTGAAGGAGGAGAAGCATTGTCGCGTGCTCGCCCGACCTAGGGCTTGGAGCGCGCGTGCGGTGCACATGCGCTGACCAACATCCCCTATTTACCCCCTATAGTTCTATTTAATTACAAGTATAACCCAGTGTGCCTATTATACCCCTATCAAGTACAGTTATTTACATGGTCTTACCTTTCCAAATTTATCCCTACTCCTTTCAACTATTTGCTAGGCTATTTTTCATACTACCCCTTCTACTCTTGCAAATTTTTTTTTTCCATAAAATTTGGGGTTTACAAGTTCTCACCCCCTTAAAAATTTTTGGTCCTCCAAAAATTAAAATGATCATAAAAGTAAGCATAGTTAGGGTGTACATTATGAATAAAGAAGTTTACTATCCTTACAATTTCCACAACTACTAAGTGCTTCGAAGAGATCCGAATGGTGGAGACTGGATTGTTCCATTAGTTTCCTAGATATCTTCCACTACCTTATTTTTCATCAAAGATATTACCTTTCTCATGATCTAGAGGTATTTTATAAAGAAGACAAATAGTCATGTTGTTGTAACTCCCATCTATAATCATTAAGATAGCTTATCTCCTAGATACCTATTTGAAAGTTAAGGATTTTGCATTGCATGAATAAGTTTATATTAACTAATTCTTCAACTATAACACCTTTACATTGGAAGGAAGTTATAACATTTATCTCTTTGTCAACTAAATGTTTCTGAATCCTAAAGATAAGTATGTAGACTACTTTAGGATTACAAGGAAGAATAAGAATTTTTTTTTATTTTTCCTAGTTGAGATTTCTCATATATCCTATAAGACATTTCATTGCCTCTTCTTTGATCCTCTTTAATAGTAGAAGTGTTAGAGCCAAATCATCCACCACTTTAACCCATAGAAGCCAAGGAGAGAAAAATAAAAGATATGATACTAGGGAAAAATCAAAGAGCTCGTTAAGTTAGGTACCTTAAAAATATCTAGAAATGTTAAAAGTGGCTCATGTTTAGCATTCTCCCAACTAACTGTGAAATCGACTCCCAATGAAACAAAGTAAGACAACATACAAGGGTTAATGTCTGTGGCTCAAAAATCTATACTAATGTAATGTAAAACAAGCAAATTACTGTAAACAAACTCAAAGTAAAACAACATGAAAAACTATTTTCCACTAGAGTAATGTAATCACATCATGATTAAAATTCAAGCAATCAAAATATATTTTCTTCGTGAACAGGAAGCTATGCATATAATATGACTAAGTTCATATGTGAACACTTAAGTCATGTAGTGAAAGGCCATACGCTTCCATATGCAATACTTGACAACATTATTGAGACCAAAAGGAAAACATAGGTAAGTAAGTGCAACTCATTCCCAAAGAAATGTTGCAATTTATCTGACTGATAATGGAAGCTAAATATCAAGATAAAAGTAAGGGGTATATTTTTCCTTATTCTCAAGATCATACCCCAATATAACAAAAACTCAATACATGAGTATGTATTCATGGATATACAATTTGAAGATACACATAGACACTCAAATTTGTGTCAAATCTTTCTTTTAACAGTGGTAGTAGATTTTAAATCAAATTTAGCAATAACTTTTGTAATTTCACAGTTTATCACATCCTTGAAGGCAATTGCAGTATTAACGCAAACTTTCTTAAGAATATTCTATTTGATAGATCCGAGAACAACCTTTGTTAATATAAGTCCTAGGAGGATATGAATGACAATGAACTAAGTCAAAATGATTGAACGTATATACTAACTTTGATGTTGTGTAGAGAAGAGGGGTTCAAGATACAACCCCAATTGTTATATAAATTTATTTTTCTCTAAAGATCTCAAAGGTAACATAACTGAGAATTTAGATTAGGTTATCCTGCCAGATTATAAACCTTCAAGAATATAAAGGAAGACGAATAAATGAAAGGAGAACCCTGATAGTTAAGAGGTTATATGCACATATTTAGCAGATGATTGATAATCCAAAAGGAGCTAAATTCTAAATGCTCTTTACATGTATGAGTGAAAATATCAATATTGATAAATGAAAATGATCTTGAGATGGTATTGGGAAAGTATCTCAAAACTAAGTCACATTTGAATGTGCATGAATTTATGCACAACAGATGATCATAAATCTACAATATGTGAAGCGGACAGAAAAGCTAATATGGTCAATAAAAATTTATAGGGATGAAATTCAATGTACTAAGATCAAAAAAAAGATAAGAAACAACAAGCTCAATATTGCAAGAGGTAGTGAAAATGAAACCATGATGAATGACTTCCATCATCAAGTGAAAGAGAATATAATTTTCAAAGCTAATGGAAATAAAGATTTTATTTCTGCTGCAAAAATTTTGAAGTGCCAAACTAATGCATATGCAAAAATAATTGTGGAGTAGCGGAGTATGAAGGATTTTGAGAAAATGTTAAACGGTATATTATCCAACAATAACCACGCCAATGACTCCCAAGACTAATCACTTGGAAACGTACCATGGCATTTCTTTTTCCTTGCATCTATATGCAAAAGATAAGATTATCATATTTGGGAGTAGAAAACTTACGATCTTGCATCTATATGCTCAAAATGATAAGATGCACAACTAGATACAACCATTGTGGTTATGCAATATAAATTTTCATTAATATCTAAATAAAGAAATAAGAGTCTCAAGTTGACAAGACATAGAAACATGTAAAGGCAATCTTTATCATAATCAACAAAGTAGTATTGCATTCTCCAAATCCATGGAGGATAACACTGACCAAGAAAATTAGAGAAGTAATAGAGCAAACAAAAGTAAATAATAGCACGTTTAAAGAAGATATACATGATCTGATAGGCAAGGAGAAAAGGAGACATGCCAGAAGGTACAATGTTTAGAGAATATTTATGGTGAAGGTATAAATAACTAATACCATAACTGGTAGTATCTAGTACACTAGGAATAAGAATTAAGAGAAGATGAACTATATATTTCGGGGTAGACCTATAGTGGAATAATTTTTAATCTATAAGAGTTTAAGGACCACAATGAAATTCCAAAAAGAAACATGCAATTAGAGAAATAACTTATAAGTTTCTATAATTTCTTGAGCACATTATCCATACTAGAACTAAGGAAACCAATGACTTTTCATAAAACATGTTCATACTGATAGTTGATGTTAGTGCATGTCATCAAAGTATGGAGATCCAACTATCGATGATACCACAACTAAAAATAATAGAATAGTGTATCATTAAGTAATTCAAGACACTTTATGTGGGATAGATTTGGTGTATCCAAGATGAAAACCTATCAACTAAAGAAGCTGAAAAAGGAACAACCCAAGAGAGGGTTATGGAATCCTATCCTCTGGAATTTTTGTTGAGTTGAAGGTTTTGAAAGGATTCCATGGATGTAGTCATCCAAGATATATAAACTTACGCATTTGAGTCTATCAGTATGACCTCAATTTAAGTGCGGGTTCGAAGATTTAAATCAATGAAACATTTGATCATTAGAAAGAAGTTTTTTTTTTTTTCAAAAATTCAAGACTTTGAAGAAAGAAATAAATTCTCTTAAAACTGATATTTCGCAAGCTAAGTTAATTTTTTTTTCTTTCAATACAACTAGAATAGGTATCATAATGGGCAACAGGCTTCGATAAAATCTCAACCAATGTTTCAAATTGTTGATGCACTTTGTCAAGAACATATGAATATTAAAACTCACTAAGAATGGAATTTAGTAAGAATAGGAAGTTTAGAAGTGCCTCAACCACCAACATATATTATCAACAGGAAGGAAAAACAAATGCTTGGATTATTGAAACTAATTCAATAAGGAGGGAAAGAAAAAAAAAAGATCTATGATCTTAGGGAAGTTTATAGTGATATAATACTTAACTACTATCACAACAATAACCTTATAATAGTTGAGATATGTGCACATACTTGATCCATGATCCATTAATAGATGGTGTAACAAACTTATTTAAAAGAAATATCCAACCACAATAATTAGAACTAATATAGAGGTACAACCCTACCTTGTAAGAGATACTGATGGATCAAGAAAGAGATACAAGGTCAAGAGAATCAATTCAGAAGGAGGTATAAATAAGGTTAAGGGAACTAAAATGTCATCCTTCTGACTCTACACAATATCCTATGTATATCGGGACTATTAGTCTAATCTTTAACCTTGGCTCTGATACCACATTAATTGTCACGCCCCGACCCAACTGTCGAGCACGTGACAACCGCCGTATGAGCCCCAAAGGACCCATACAAGGCATTTAATGATATACACAATTCATATACATTAACAATGCAGCGGATAATACAATCAAATCATCTAACTAAACTCTACTAACACAGTCCCGATATACCTACTACAATACTATGGTCACAAAAATAATAGATAACTATGTTCGTCGATAATCTCATCTCCATTAGCTATCCTGACCGGTCGTCTAGTAGACCTGCACACATTTGAACGTCGTGTGCTCAGCCGCAAGCGGCTGAGTGCTTATGGCTCTAACCGCAGTAGAATAACTCAAGTAGCAAACAAGGAGATTCTAGCATGTTCATAACATCATTTCATAATATCAAATAAAGCATGTAAAATCAACAAATAAGACATGAAGCATTATAAGAAGAATATGTAGTATAAGTGTGTAGCTCAACTATAAATATGAAGTGTGTTTATTTCACAAGATTATTGTCACTAAAAATGTCATCACATTCAAATATTGTGATCTGGGCAGCCAGCCTATGCTTAGGGGATCTCCTAATCAGGGAGTTCCCATAAGCCCATCAGTGTCCATTGTCTATGTCTCTACCTATGCCCGTCACACTGATGTTGGCAGAGAGGTCGGGTGACCGTGAATCCCTCTCCGGTGGTCCACTAGGCGAATCACTTCATCTCCGCGACCTAGCGACCTGTCACTCCATGCGTCTTCCCCAGACAATCCATGGAGCAACTCGTGTAGTACTACACTAAGGGTCACCGAACCTATGTAAACGCATCGGCCACGACTAGCTGGTAATAAACCCCAGGATCTGGACTACTCATCAGAACGTCTGCAGAACGTCTGGAATAATAACCGTGAGGTCCATAGATCCACTGTCCAAGGCTATGCGGAAGGAGTTACCGTACCAATTTACAAGCAGCTATGTCTGCCAAGAGGCGTGCATCCTAACCGTCGCCGGAATGCTATAACCTCGGCGACATGTTTGCTAGGTCATTGGTTTGGTTTCATCCATCCTAATCATCTTAGGACTATCACGGTGACGACTTAGCGGCACCATGCGGGTATAGTGAATACATCACAACGTTCTCTAGCAATAAACTAATCCATATCTTATCCTCACCCTTTTATGTCCAAGATGATTTCAACATCTTTGGGTGGTATGGGTTTATGAGCATTAAAGCTCGTATCCGTAACTTAAAGATGATTTCAAAACGGTGCATCGTCAATAATTACATACGTAAGTATGTCAATGTCACATGTCTATAAGTGATGCTTGTCGATGTCTATGAATATGTCACACTATGGAGTAACATAATAGGTTCTGAAAGTAACTGTAATATTTTACTATTTGTCATCACATCAGCCTAGCTGATAATGAGCGATAGAATAACTTAGCACCTATTTGAATAACAGTATCAAAAGACAACAAGCATGACACATTAATGATATAAATATACCATTCTAACCTACAAAGGATGAATCATAAATAATTAAATATTAATTTCTAAACAGTAAAATATTTACGCAAGAGAATAACCTAGCACATATTTAAATAACCGTAGACATAAGACAGCAAGCATATCACATTAATCATGTAAAAAGACTATTCTAACATACAAAACATGAATTATGAATAATTAAATATAAATTTCTAAGCAGCAAAATATTCATCTCCTAAAGTTTCATCAACTTGAGATTAGTCTATTGCAGTGAACCGGGGCACCTGGATATGTAGATCGATCTTCAGAACCAACCGTATGTTAGCTTGAACGTCGTCTAATTATATCAAGGTGTTTACCTATTACAAGTAGCATTACCTTTAGATATGATCTTTAACATTATATATTATTAATCCTATCTACAAAATACTAAATCAACCATCTCAACCATTTTGCCTACCTAACCCATCCTAAATTAATTATTCAATAAGGTTTGATTAATCCAAACTAATCTAATAAATTAACCTTATTCACTTTATAAACCTTAATCATAACTACGAAGCAACCATTAGAGTCCCAAATAAAGTCCAACTAAAATTGCAATCATCCCTAATCCTAATTTATCAATAACTAATTTTTATTTAATTACAATATCTAATTATTAGTGGAGAGGAAACTATTAATTGTGCCCTAATGCTGATATGCATTCCATCATAATTAACATATCATCTACATGTCATCATGTAAAGGCAAGGAAAAGAAAATAGAAATAAAAACAGCCACCATCAGCAACATTGCCACATAAGCACCATATAACAACACTTTCCACTTAATTATCATTAAAAACCGATAGCATAGAATAATCACCGCCATCACTTCAGCAAAGTCTCGCATTCAAAACCCAGAATACCTCACGACAATCATATAAGGGAAATTAATTAACATTGCAACAGAAGGTATTCTGATCAAATAGGGGAATTTAATCATAGCATAGCATCAAACAGGTTAGCGAATTCGAATTCAACCTTGACGTGGATCGAATTCGGAAGTTGGAGCAGCTGCGACCAATCGATGGAGGAGACAACAGTGTGCAGGTCGGCGAGATCGGAGCCATGGCGGAGCCTTTAGCGTGGATCAAATTGGAGTTTGGGTGCGTAGCTACGATCAATCAAGGATGAAGCGGCTGCTGCAGACTCCACGAATTCGAGGCGATAGCGTGCCGTGATGCAGTGAGGCGGCTACTTCATCGTCGAGTGGAGGAGAGGTTGCAGTCATCGGTGGCGCACCCAAATCGTCGAAGGTTGTCAGCGCCAAGTCGTCGGTGGTCGGAAGGGAAGAAGGAAGAGGGATCGAAGTCAAAGATGGCCCTCGGATCACCGACGAGGTGCAGCAGCATTCTGTTCTTCGCTGTGGCCGTCAATGCGGCCCATTGGCGGACTGCAGGGGGAAGAGGAGAGGTGCATCTGTGATTTGGGTCGAAGGTGCGACGAGGAGTTCGCCAGCGATGGATCTGGCGCCTACGCTCCTTGGCGTTCAGCGAAGGAGTCAATGAAGGGAAGAGCGGCGGTGCGGCATCCTCCAAAGAGGCAGAAGAAGAAGAAGGAGAGACTCGCCGCTAAGCTCACGTCCGCAGTCGAAGGAAAGGTGAGGTCGCAAGGTCGAACTTGCGGTGATGGTTACGAAATGGAGGAGCTGCGGCGTGTGAAGGAGGAGAAGCATTGTCGCGTGCTCGCCCGACCTAGGGCTTGGAGCGCGCGTGCGGTGCACATGCGCTGACCAACATCCCCTATTTACCCCCTATAGTTCTATTTAATTACAAGTATAACCCAGTGTGCCTATTATACCCCTATCAGGTACAATTATTTACATGGCCTTACCTTTCCAAATTTATCCCTACTCCGTTCAACTATTTACTAGGCTATTTTTCATACTACCCCTTCTACTCTTGCAAAAAAAAAATTTCCATAAAATTTGGGGTTTACATTATTCCTTTCCTTCATTATTCTTGTGATATTATTATTGAGATAAAAGTTGGAATTGTTATTGTTCTCCAATAAATTGTATTAGCCTTGAATTACTACTCTATCACTAGTAATGGTCTGAAACTTTAAAATTGATCTTCAATCTCTTCCTTGATCATTCAAAGATAATATTCAAATTGTTTAAGTCCAACTACCATGGCCTTACAGATGGTGGAAATTTTTCTCCTCTTAATTTTGAAACTCCAACTTTAGCAATCCAACTGCTCTCTCTATGTTTAGGGTAGTTCATTATACTATGCCAAGTTAATTATTCCATTCTTCAATAATTCTTTCTTTGCTTGGCAAATAATCATATTTTTCTTTGAAGAGTAAGATCTTAAATGGGTATCCTTGAAGAAAAGGTCTACTGCTTCCCAACTATTTTATAACTATTGTTAGAGAGTCAATTGCAGATTCCTCAAAATGATATACTATAACTTTTTGAAGATTGTCTCTTTTCTTTCTAAGCGGATAAATTTATTTTGTTGGATGCTTAAGTTAATTGTCCATGCTTTGGACTTTCCTACTGTCTCTGCTATTCCTTTTGGATAGTGGTTCCAATGTAATTATTGGAATTATCTGAAGACCTTTGTTTGACTAATTTGTATTCTTTATTACTGTTGTGTGATATTCCTAAGATCTATGTTCTTAATTGGTTCTACTACTCGTATTCTGATTGATATCGGATCACAGAGGTCTTATGGGAACACGACATTTCTAAAGGGGCTGATCAACCCTTAGAGATGCTAGGATATAAGACTTGATGTGATCTTGAGTATTAGTTAGTTAACCGAGTATCGAGCCATGGTGAATTATCTCAAAATGACGATGACTTTTTCTTCTCTGGACCAGTATACTCCATGGTTCTTTCTAAAGTGGTCTAAATGAGACTGAAGATCTTAGGACAAATAAAATAATTATGCAGATAATCGGCGGAGGCCGTTTAAAATTTGCGGTTGGGGTATAGTGTTCCTAAAGGTGTATCCTTCAGAAGGACCTCTTCAGGTTCACCTGAAAGGAAGATTGCAACTAAAGTAGATTGGACAGTTTGAGATTCTAGAAAGGAAGTTGGGCCAATGGCTTAAAGTTTACAGTCCACCGGTAGACTTAGACAAAATCCATAACATGCTCCATGTCTTAAGGAGTGTAAGCTAGACCCATCACATGTTCTAACTGCTCCTCTGGTTGCTCTGCGAGATAATTTGAGTGTGAAACTCTCTTATTTTTGCTTGGTATTCTGCTTGATAAAATGTTTAAACTTGTTTGAAAATTGTTTGAATAATTTTTTTAGATTCTTTTTGTTTCTTAGGAGGTACAGGAAGTCTAAAAAAATTTAAGAGTTAGGTTGGTATTTTTGGAAGACCAAAAATATTAAGGGGAAGAGAAATTGGAAACTCTGTTTCTACAATAAATAAAAAAATAAAATATTTTTATAATAAAATAAAATATAGAATAAGAAAAAAAATTATTTTAATAAGTTTAAAATATTATTATTTTAAAATAAGGGTTAAAATAAATAAGGATTAATATTATTTTAAAATAATAATAATAAGTAAGGAGTTTTAGAAATAATAATATTTTGAATATTGAAATCATAAAATAAAATAGGTAAATATAGAAATAAATAAAGTAAATAATAAACAAATAATAATATTGTTAATACATGTAATAATATGTTAGGGTTAGTAAATAAAATTAAAATATTATTTTAATAGATTTTTGATTAGGTTAAAATAGAAATTTTAATAATAATATATTATTTTGAAAATAAGTTAAAGAAAATAATTTAAAATAAAATAGTAATAAAATATTAAAAATAGTAGAGAAAAAATAATAGATAATTTTTATGAGTTAAAATATATTTTAAAATAAATTAAAATAATTATAATAAAGTAATGTATATATACAAAAAATATAAATAAAATAAAATAAAATATTAGTAAAAATAGGAAAAATAAATAAATAAATAAGAATTTGAATTTAAATATAAGAAAAACTTTTAATTTAATTTTATATTTATATTTTTTTTTAAAAAGAAGAAGGCATAACGAGGGTTTTAAAACCCTCGAAGGTATCAAACCCTCGAAACAGGGTTTCCCTTTTCTGAGGGCAACGGCGGCGACAGACTCGCCGGTCTCCGACAGCTAGTGGATTTGACGATAGGAAGCTATGGTGAAGTTTGGTCCCCCGTTGCGAGGCCGGCGGAGCCTTAAAGATGCTCCGGCAGAAGGTGCGTGCGAAGGGGGGGAAGCAGCAGTGATCAGCAGCATCGGCGGATATTAGAGCTCCGACGAGCCTCGATCTTGACGAGAGACCGTGCGACCGAGTTGGGGCGGTTGGTTTGGGTGAATCGAGGCTTAGAAGCTGCTCCGTCGAACTATAATCGCGGGTAGACAGTAGATTGGTGGCGGAATAGGGGATGTCCCTCTTTCCGTCGTCTTCATCGACGAGAGGGTGGCCAGCGGTCTCCTTCCTCCCCAGCGAGGTGGCTGAGGAGGATACGACTCCTGTGGAGTCGATTGGGAGTGGCGACCGTGAAGTTTGGGGCTGGAACTCGTCTGCCGGTGGAGGGTAGTGCAGTGCTACGGAAAACTCGTTGCACCGGCACCTCAGGTGGTCAAGAGCCCTACCCACAGTGATTAAGGGTGCGTGAGGGTAGTGGGAGGTGCTACTGAGCCGTGGGCGGAGTTCCGGCTGGTTGTAATGATGGATGCTCGAGAATTCGAGCGATCGGTGGCGGACACTGCAGCAGCGGTGGCGAGCAGAGGAAGAGGCGAGTTGGTTCGAACCAATGGCACGTGCGTCGCGCATGCTGGTCCGGTTCGAGCCAGTTCAGACCGGTTCACCCCGTTCTGTCCGGTTCAGGACCGGTTCAGCAACGGTTCAACTTGGTTTTCGATGGTTTTTGCAGTTTCACAACTAGTTTAGTGCGGTTCAACGTGGTTAGGGCTTAATTGGTGAGTTTTGAACTTGAAGAAATTTATTTAAATTTTTGACACATTATAGGTGCGGTTTTCAAATTATTTTAGGTTGGGTTCAAGGTTTTGAGTGTGTTAACGATGTCAAAAAAATCTAAAATAAATTATGCTGCCTTAGGAGTGATACTGAATAACTTATGACATATTGATTTATGTGATTAGACCTTTTTAAGATCTAATTTATGAAAATAAGTTTCTAGTATTATGTTCATATACTTTGTTTGAATAATGTGACTGTTACATTGATATGTTAAGTTTTGCTATATATTGTATCGTGTTAATTTAAATGTGTGATTTGGTAGATATATTTTCTTCTTGGTTTGTACAATACCTTATGCCCATTTTTAGGATACTCTCTCTATAGCTTCACTGAGTTTCGCGACTCAGATGTGCACTTTTTTTTCATATTGCGCAGGTTACAGGTTTCCCTTGATGCGAAGAGCTAGGGAGAACCTAGTTATGACGAAACTGAAAATCCAGATAGTGATTTCATTGTTACAATATTGATGTAAAATGCACATTATTAATGTTTCCGCTGTGTTTTAATAAAAAGAAATTATTGTGCTTTATGATACATCTAGCCTTGTATAAGTTGTGGTGGAGAAGTGCAGCTTATACGGCGGTTGCCACGTGCTTAAAAGTGGATTTGGACGTGACACCACAACTATTCATATTTCCCAAAATAATAATCAAAATGATGGATGCAGTTTGTAGGACATTCTTATGGACAAGATCAACCGTACACAAAAGTCAGCAGGAGGACTTAACTTACTAAGACTAGACTTGTAGAATAAGCAGCCATCTTCAAGCTCTTTTAGGATATGCAGATGAAGAAAGATAAATTATGGATCAAATATGTACACACTTATTATATAGAAAATAAAAATTTTCATACTATAACTCTACCCATACAAATAAGCTGGATGTTTAAGAAAGTGATGATGAGTAGAGAGGTATTACAATACCACCCTTGACTGATAAGAATACTGACTAGGAAAAATACAATCAGTACAATTTACAATATATTAGTAGGTATATTGCTAAAGAAAAATTGGACAAGTTTGATTTGTGATTCTACAGCTAGGCGTAGAGCTATCTTCATTCTATGGCTTGCTTTGCATCATAAATTAATGACTGCAAATAAACTACTCAAGCGGGGCATGCAAATAGAAAGAGGATGTCAGCTATGTTTGACTGCAATAGAAACCTTAGAGCATTTGCTGAATGAATGTAAATATAGCAAGACTATATCGAGTGATTTGTTGAAATAGAAGAATGTTTAAGAAAAACTATAAAGAAAACTATAATTAATACAGCTGCTAGAATAGCTAAAAGGAGAACATTGAAAGGACAACTTAAGTAGGTGGTTATAGCAGAGTTTTTATATCACATTTAGGAAAAGAGAAACTAGAGTCTATTTAAGCAATAAGTAAGAGACGAAGTAGTCCTTCTTCGGCATATCAAAAAAATAATTTTTACTAGGTTGGATAAATATAAAATAAGAGAGTTTGTTGTCTCATGCTTAACTTAGAATACTACTGTTCTTTGAGATATTTATTTTTAATGTATTTGCTCCTTTATCACTTGTAGCACATGATATTGTAGTGATGCTCAAATACCCTTCCTAGAAGGTGAGTTGAGATACTATTAATGCTATCAAATAAATTATAAAGAGCAAAATTTATGTACTACTTATCAGTTTGTATAGTACACAAAGTGTACATCTTTCTAGTTAGAGTAATTAGGCTCTATACGGGAGGATCATAAGATTTTGAGTTCAAGACTTACTAAGTTCTAAAAAACACTTATCTTAGGACTCAGCACTCCGCAGAATTTTCTATTTGCCCTTCTACTCAAAAACTCACATAATTTCTTTTAATTTCTTTTTTAATCAACCAATTAATTATCAAATTTAAATAACCATGGAACAATCACAATTAAACATCAAATCCACCCTACTCATCAAAACCTAGTCACACATATAAAGTATATAGCATTGAAACCCGACAATTTATTCTAAATTATAATAAATCCAACAACTTACATGTCAACACCTAAATACAATTTCTTTACCCATACATCAATAAAATTATAAATTAAATATTTATTTTTAACAAATAAATTATCCTAAAAATTTCAATCAACCTATACCACCTTAATTAACCTAAAACGACCACTTGTTCTGATGAAGACATCACTGGTTCACCCGTGCAAGACTCAGTTAGCATACAAGGCCCAATGATACAAGCCCGTACCCGACGCTTAGGACAATAGGTGAATTCTTTTCTTGGGCAAATAAATTACTTAATTATAGAACAAATGATATTGACTAATTATTATTATTTACTTGTCACTACATGCAAGGAAACACATAGAGGAATTACTCATATGAAAGTTGCATGAGTATTTGAAGGAATATTTATTTAAGATCAAATATTCATCAAATATTTATTCAAGAGAAAATCAAGGAATATTTATTCAAGATCAAATATTTATTCAAAGCAAATCAAGGAATATTTATTCAAGATCAAATCTTCATCAAATATTTATTTAAGATCAAATCTTCATCAAATATTTATTTAAGAGAAAATCAAAGAATATTTATTAAAGATCAAATCTTCATCAAATATTTATTTAAGAGCAAAGCAAGGAATATTTATTCAAGATCAAATCTTCATCAAATATATATTCAAAATTAAAACATGTAATATTTATTGTCCAAAATTCGTGGCTTGCAAGAGGAGGAGACTTATTTGTTTATTTTTCCTATTTTAGTGACACAAAATATAGAAAAACATCCATTATTGTGTCTATATATTTGGTGGAGCATGCCCTAATGAGGGGACTTTGATTTTTGTTTTAGCCACCGCTATTATAAGGCTTTTGCTGCAAACTTGAAGTCCAATTTCTTTGAGTGATCCTTCCGTTGTTGCTCTTTCAATTCTCGTGAATTGTTCATGCCGTTCTTCGTAAACAGGTCAGTCGTACTTGACACGGTTCATAACTAATTAAGGAAAGATTTAGCAATTGTGAGATTGCTGGTCGCGTTCTTAGATCGTGGATAGCCTCCCCATCATGAAAGTCACAACTCACCACCTTAAAGATTTCTCCTACGATGGAAGATCAGGACCAACTTGCTTGCACGCATCTTAAGTCGAGGCGTGTGCATATCAGGTGGTATCAGAGCCTTTGTTGCCGGTAGGAATTCATCTATCATTTAGTAGATTATCTTTTATTTTTCCTACATCAAAAAAAAAAAAAATCCTCTACTCCTTTTCTTAAACTTCTATTCTGTTCCTATCATCGTTGTTTATCCAACTTTTATTCTGTTCTTTTTTTTGATCCCCTAATTTCAGTTTGCTTCGCTGAAATCTTTAAAAAAAGAGAGAGAAAAAAAGAGAGGAGGAAGTGTTCGACAAGAAAAAAAAAAGAAAAAAAAAGGAATAAAAATAGAGAGAGTAAGGTTCAGCAAAAGAAAAGAGAGGACATTTTTTTTATTTTTTTGGCCGAATTTTAAATATAATTATCATTGTATTTATTCTTCCTTTTTGACACCTTCTACCTTACTTGATTGAGTCTTAGATATTCTACAAATCTACAACTAAGACTAATACTTGTGTGAACATTTTATTAAACTTTGCAATTTCTGGAATTATTGTTTGCTTCTCTTTGCTATAAATATATCCCTATTTAGAGCTCCATAAATTAGCCTTGATCAACGTGTTTTAGCATTTTGCAATCGCTTTATTCACTCCTTGTTGAAAGTTATCACGAACCAGCAAACATGCGAGCAATTTTTGAGAAGGGTAAGAGCTTCACGTGGTAAGGTTTGTGAGGATCGAGAGTATTTCATAAATAATTTATTAGTTTTGTAGAATTTATTTTTGTCTTCATTAACAATGTCAAGATCGAGAAGTCCTCGTAATGTTTCTTATGACGGGAAAGATGTGTCCCAATCATCAGTGATATCATTGTCTCCGCGTTCTCAGGCTTTGATGGCTCATGTTACAGAAACCTTTGAGCGAATACTATCCGATCAAGTACTTGTGCGCTTGAATGGGTTGGAGAATCATCTCGGTGGAATTGAAGCGCGACTTGAACAAGTGGAGCAAACTCGTCCACGACGACACCCACCACCTCGAGTTCCTCGAGGATGAGTTGAAGCTAATGCTGCTGCTGCCGCTCCATTCGAACCAAGAGAAAATTTGAATGCTACATTTCAAGAGGCTGCCGATGAAGAGTTAAATGATAATTATGTGGCTGATGATGAATTACCTTGGAATTGTATCAGCACCGCCTCGCACGTCATCATCAAGGAGTGGGAGGTGATGGAGGTCATGCACGTCACCGTAATGAAGACAGAAGAAATGATGCATTGGGTTGATGGAAAGTTTTGATGGAAAGTTTAATCCAGAAACCTATCTTGATTGGGAATTATTAGTTGAGCAAAAGTTCAGCTGTCATCATTACCCAGAAGAGCAAAGAGTACGTGCGTTCACTACTGAGTTTATTGGTTATGCTTCTATTTGGTGGAGTCAAATTCGACAAAGAAATGGAGATCCTCATACTTGGGATGATTTGAAGCGCTTGATGAGGTCCAGGTTCGTGCCTTCATATTTTGAGAGAGAATTACTTAATAAATTCTAAATAATGAATCAAGGAAATAAATCTGTGGAAGAATACTATCAAGAGTTGCAGGTGGGAATGTTACGTGCTAATGTGCAAGAAGATGATAATGCAAAGATGGCTAGATTCTTGAAGGATTGAATGGAGAGATACAATATATACTTGATTTTCAGAACTACAACTCTTTGGATCAACTATTTCATTATGCATGCAAAGCTGAAAGGTAAGTTCAAAGGAGGAAGCAGCCATATAAATCTGGTTGTAGCTATCCTAGTTCTTCCATGACTTGGAGGGATGCCAATCAGCAACAGAAGAGTGTTGGTCATTCTAGCAGGACTTCTGCCCTAATTGGTCAAGGGAATTCAGGAAGCCGCTTTACCTCACCATCGTCCAAACCTAATGATTCAAAAAGGACCACGGATGCCCCTACAAAGAGTTCATGCTCAGTCGCTTCTACAGGAAGAAGAAGGGAGATTGAGTGCTTCAAATGCAAGGGAAATGGGCATTATATGCGTGATTGTCCAAATCAGCGTGCCCTTATCATTCGAAAAGATGGTGAGTACACATTGGCCAGTGAGGTAGAAGATGAAGGCGCATCTGACCATGAGAAGTCTTAACATGTTTCGGGGTTAGAACCAGAAGAAATTACCTTTGATACAAGTCATACAAGCCTCGTTGTTCGTCGTGTTCTTAGCTCCCAGATGGAAAGGCAGAAAACGGGCAGCACCACAATTTATTCAAATCAAAATTTTTGATCAAGGAGCACTCTTGCAAGATCATAATTGATGGTGAAAGCTGCAATAATATTGCAAGTTCAGAGATGGTTGGGATGTTTGGCCTAACCATACGATTACACCCGCAGCCATACTACATTCAATGGCTTAATGCTTGTGGAAAGTTAAAGGTAACAATGATGGTACGTGTACATTTTTCTGTTGGTTCCTATTCTGATTTTATGGATTGTGATGTGGTGCCAATGCAAGCTTGTGCATTACTACTTGGAAGATCATGGCAATGTGATAAGGATGCTATATATTATGGGTGTTCCAACAAGTACTCCTTTATGCATAGAGATAAAAAGGTCGTGTTGGTTCCATTGACACCAGAAGAACTTCTCAAAGACAATTTAGATAGGGCTAAATGTGATAGAAAAGAAAAGGAGATGAGTGACATCCACAAAATGGAAAGTGATAGTCATCAGCCCAAATTGAGAGAAAAGAAACAAAAATGTGAGAAGAAAAGAGAAATACCGATCAAGGAACAGGTTCTATTTGCCACCAAAAATGAGATGCGAGAATTAAAAACCAATCCCTAAGAATATTTTGCGCTTGTATGTAAGGACGCTCTCTTTTTTACTAATTCTTTACCCTCTTCTTTGCCTGTTTCGATTGTTTCTTTGATGCAGGAGTTTGCTGATGTATTTTCAGATGAGATACCTGCAGGATTGCCACTATTGCGGGGAATTAAGCATCAAATCAATTTGATTCCAAGAGCATCTCTGCCTAACCGTCCCCCATACCGTACCAATCCTGAGGAGACAAAAGAAATTCAGCGCCAAGTGCAAGAGCTTCTCGATAAGGTATGAGTCATGCCCCGACCCACCTGTCGGACACGTGGCAACTGCCGTATGAGCCCAAAGGACCCACACAAGATATTTGGTGATAAATGTTGTCCGTACACAAAATCAACACAGCGGAATATATAATTAAATCATCTATGAATCTCTTCTAACACAGTCCCGATATACCTACTACAATTCTACAATAACGATATCGATAAATAAAACTAAATTCATCGATAGTCCTCATCTTCGTCAAATATCACGGTCGGTCATCTAACAACCTGCACACACATTGAACGCGGTGTGCTCAGCCTTGCGGCCTAGTGCAAAATTACAGCTTGAAACCACAATACGAAATCCAAGGCTAAGGGGATCGTTCAAGGATGCCTTAGTGAGATTAGTTATCACATAACAAGCTTTTTAATATTTTACATGTATTATCTGACTATGTTATATGTCAACCTAGGTTGTAGGTAGATGTATGTCTTTAAATGTCACCTAGGTTATATATCATATCAGTGTCGCTAGTGTAAATCATATATAACATCCTTATTTTTATATCACATGACTCAGGCTGCTGGCCTATGCTTAAGGAAAGCCCTGGCCAAAGACTTCCCTAAGCCCATCAGTGCCATTACAGTCTATGTCTCTGCCTATGCCCGCTGCACTGATGCTGGCGGAGAGGACGGGTGACCCAAAATCACTCTCCATTGTTTCACTAGTCATTGACCATGCCTCCCCTAGCGAAACTGTCGTGCCCATACATCCTCTCTGGATCCGTAGGGGCAACGACATCTGTGTAGTACTTACACATTGTCCGTAGACAGGGTCACCATCATAACAGTCTCATCGGCCACGGCTAGCCGAAATAATAACCGTAGGATTTGGAAAACTCATCCAACAATCTGTAGAACGTCAAGGATGATAGCCGTGTGGTCTACGGATCCACTGTTCAAGGCGTCGCATAGGGAATCACACATCCTCAAAATGGGCTGTGGTAACCCCGTCTCCATCGGTGCCAAGTCCATGGTAGGGTTCATCATCGCTAGCCATCTCAAGACTATCATGGTGCCGCCTAGACGACACTCGTGCGGGTATCGATATCTGGGTATGGACCCACTCCATTTTTAGTCTATCTTAACCTAGGAGTTAATCTGGTCCAACCCTCAGCTCATTCCCAGTATCTAAGCTATCTATGATTTGTAGCCTCAGGAGGTATTGGTGTGTGAACATCACTAACCGAACGCTAATGGTTCGTGATGTCATCTAGGGTGCATTAATAACACCCTTAGTTTAAAATTTAGTGATGTTCTTACGTTGTACTAGTATCATGTCACCTATGTCTCTATACTAAAATGTCCAGTGTAAATCATGATACTATGTTCTATGTTTGCTTATTTTTATCATGTTCCGCATGATATTATTTTGTATTTAGCATTTCAACATAATTAACTAGCATACGGTAAAAATAGTATATCATGCGTAAAGAGGAAAAATAAGCATACATAGCATATTCACATGTTAAATAAAATGTAATAATATAGCATGTATTTTTCTTGATAGTTTTAGAAGCATGATATTTATTTAATTGACAGGCATCCGAGAATTTTCCAACAAAATCTAATTAAGATTTTCCCTAGCTCGAATAAATCATACTATGATGAGCCTACGCACCTGATTTGACAGTTTACTTTTCGGAACAAAGTCACGTAAAATAAATCACTCCGACAAACCACTCGAATCGCGTACCAACAATAGTCCTAAATAACACAATTATTTAAAATGAAATTTAATTTAATTTTCTCTAAAATAAATAAAATAGAAATTTATCAATTCCAACTTATACAATTATCCTAGTTAATTATCGCTTGATAAGCCTACGTTTACCCATTGGGCCAATATCCACATTTTTTGCCCAAATAAATTATCAATAAATTAATTAAATTAATTACTACATTTAATTAACTCAACCCAAGCACATAGTTTGATAATTAATTTTATTAATTAAATCTTAATTAATCAAATTTTAATTTATTATTTAAACTAATTATCATGTTAATTTAATTTAATTAAGTTTAAATAAATTCTATCAAATTTATACCCATTTAAACCCAACACATGATCTTGCCCAAGTCACCCAAGAGCCCAATTAAAAATCCATCAGCAACTTATAAAATTATTAAATCTTAATTAACTTAATTAAGTATATAAATTAGGTTTTCTCACTTTAATAATCATCTAATCCAATTTAGCCCAATTTGATTCAAGTCAAAATTTGGTCAAAATTGACCTAGTCAACTAAAATTGATCATATTGACCGTTAAGAGAATTTTGATTTATCATTACCTAACCCAATTCAAGTTGTCCGCCCAATCCAGTCGGCCCAAATTTTGGGCTCATGAGACCCAAATAAAATTATGGGTCAATGTTGACTCGGTCAACGTTGACCGTGAGTCAATGTTGACCCGATCAACTACCTAATAAATTATTCAGTTTAACACTAATTTACACCCATTTAAATTCATGGGTCAAAATTGGTCAATTTGATCCTAGTCAACTTAGGCTGACTATGTTGACCCACTAATTGATTAAATTAACTCATATTTGACCCCAATTCGAAATGGATCGGATTGGGTTCGACCCAAATCCAAGCTGGATCGGTGCGATCCAGTCCAATCCTAACAAATTCCAATTTGAGTTAGTTTCCAGTTCGAATTTAATCCATTGAGCCCAAACCCCCCCCCCCCTTTTTTGTTAGCCAGGTTGTTTAATTAGTCACTAATTAAATACTAATAAATCCTTAATGCACTAATTAAATATGATTAAATTAACATAATCACAATATACAGTTAATTAGTGCTAATCACGCTTAACTACACTAATCATACTTAGTTATCATTAAACGCGATTAAGAGGAAAGGGGCGATACCTTCCCTCGCCGAATTCCTCGCCGGAATCCCTCGCCGGAACCCTCGAAACCTCACCATCAACAACACGCAGGCGAAGACGGTGGCAATCCCACGCGCGTGGATGGAGGGAGTGCTCTGTCGAACTCACGGACGTGGGGTGAGAACAGATCTCGCGGCAGTGATGAAGCGAACGAGCAAATCCGACTGTTGCCAACTCGCAGACGAAGCGCTTGGCCGCATCCACTCCTCAACTCCTACAGTGGCTGGATTTGAGGGAGCCGCTCCTTCGCAAGCTCGCTAGGAGACGAGACCCCCCCCCCTCGATCCCTTGCGGGGGAAGCGGCGGACTAAACCTCGACGAAGCGGAGGCGGACGCAGAGGAACCGCTCGCTAGAAAGGGGGAAATCAGGTCGACGAACTACGCACGGAGAGGCTGCTCGCGAAGATGAAAGGGCTGGGGAACACGCGGAGGCACAACTGCGGACCTCCGCTGAGCTCCCCTTGTTGCGGTGGAGATCAGCAGACGGCAAATGGCGGATTGCGGGCGACAGTCGCGGTGGAAGGGCGCCGGCGTTCGATCTGCTGCGGGTGAGGGAGGAGATGGGGCAAGGTTGCGACCAAATGGGGATCACTCCCACGCTTCCTCCGGTGGTCCACCTCACAACAGCGAGGATGGGAGGGGGTCGAGGTGACGGCAGCTCACCGGCGGCCTCCACGCCCCCCTGCTGCTGTGCAGAGCTGTAGAGGAAGATGATGGTGCACGGATTAGGGCGAGCTCATTCGCCCTCTTCCGCGTGGGTGCTAGCTTGCCCTCTTCCACGTGGGTGCTATTCGAGGGGTTGGTTCACCTGAAGATGAGGCCCCCCTCGATCCCTCGCTGTTGAAGCGGCGGAGCCGACCACGACGAAGCAGCGACGGACGGCTGGATGAATTCCCGAACGAAGGAGGTTGAAGGCAACGGTGTGTGCAACATTGATGGGAGCGTCGCCCGATCGTTTCCGACGAGCTCTCCTCGTCGCAACGGGAAGGACCAGAGGGTGGACGGCGCGCCAGCGAGCTCATCGGCGCCTGCTCGTGCTCCGTAACGTGAGGAGGAAGACGGGGCGGGAGCTCGAACGAGTTAGGGCGTCCGCCCTTCTCGCCCGCTCCACTATTCTAGTGGCGGCCGGTCCATCCAAACCGGTCGGTTGGCCAGTTCGGTTGGACCGGACCAGTTTAAATTTTTTTTTTTTAATTTTTTTTTTGATGATGATGAGAGTGGGGGTTTACAGTATGTGCATGAAAGTTTAAGATCATGTGCTGTTCTTGTTTACTTGTGCCAAAGAAAAATGGATCATGGAGGATATGTATAGATTGTCGAGCTATCAACAATATTACGGTATATTATCCTCATCCTATTCCTCGGTTAGATGATATGCTTGATGAATTATATGGTTATACTATCTTTTCTAAGATTGACTTGCGTAGTGGTTACCATCAAATTAGAATGAAGCTAGGTGATGAATGGAAAACTGCTTTTAAGACTAAATTTGGATTATATGAGTGGTTAGTTATACCATTTGGTCTTACTAATGCACCTAGTACGTTCATGCGCTTAATGAATGAAGTATTGAGAGCTTTTACTGGAAAATTTGTGGTAGTTTACTTTGATGATATATTAATTTATAGCAAGTCTTTGGATTAACATTTAGCACATTTGCGCCAAGTTTTGATTGCTTTGAGAGAGGTACGCTTGTTTGTTAACCTCGAGAAGTGCACCTTTTGCATGGATCGAGTCGTGTTTCTTGGTTTTGTTGTGACTGCGCAGGGAATTGAGGTGGATGAAGAAAAGGTGAAAGCTATTTGAGCATGGCCAACCCCTACAACAGTTGCGCAAGTGTGGAGTTTTCATGGACTGGCAAGCTTTTATCGTTGATTCGTAAAGGATTTCAGCTCACTCGTCGCTCCACTCAATGCATTGACAAAAAAGAACGTGCCTTTCAAGTGGAAAAAGGCACAAGAAGATGCCTTCAACTTGATAAAAGATAAGTTAACCAATGCACTATTTTTACAACTTCCTGATTTTAAAAAAACTTTTGAAATAGAATGTGATGCAAGTGGTATTGGAATTTGAGGTGTTCTTATACAAGATAGGAAACCCATTGCTTACTCTAGTGAAAAGATTAGTGGTCCAACCTTAAACTACTGAACATATGACAAGAAATTATATGCATCGGTTAGAGTGTTAGAAACATAGCAACATTATCTCTGGCCAAAAGAATTTGTCATACATTCAGACCATGAATCGTTAAAGTATATTCATAACCAAAGTAAGTTGAATCGTAGACATGCTAAGTGGATTGAATTTATTGAAACTTTTCTATATGTTGTGAAATATAAGAAGAGAAAAGATAACCTAGTTGCCGATGCTTTATCTAGACGTTACATGTTGTTGTCCCAACTTGATTGTAAAATTCTCGGTTTAGAAAGGTTAAAAGAATTATATGCTACTGACTTAGATTTCAAAGACATTTACACTAAATGTAAAGAAGGGAGATGTTGGGATAAGTATGTATTAAATGATGTCTATTTATTTAGGGCTAACAAGCTCTTTGTTCCTACATGTTCTGTTCGTCTTCTATTATTGTAGGAAGCATATGGAGGTGGTTTGATGGGATATTTTGGGATACATAAGACTGAGGACGTATTGGCCACACACTTTTATTGGCCAAAGATGAGGCGCGATGTCAAGTGCTATGTGGGGAGATGCATCATTTGTCAAACAGCTAAGTCTCGCTTAAACCTACAAGGTTTATATACGTATCTTTCTATTCCGAAAGTACCTTAGGAGGATATTTCAATGGATTTTGTGTTGGGTTTACCAAGAACTAAGAAGGAGAGAGACAATATATTTATTATTGTTGATAGGTTTTCTAAGATGGCTTATTTCATACCTTGTCATAAGAGCGATGATGCTACTCATGTTGCCGATTTATTTTTCAAGGAGATCGTTCGCCTACATAGAGTGCCGAGGATAATTGTTTCAGATCATGATGCAAAATTCTTGAGCTACTTTTGGAGGACGCTTTGGGGTAAGCTTGGAACAAAACTACTATTTTCAACTACATGTTACCCCCAAACTGATGGACAAACCGAGGTTATCAACCGCACACTTGGTACTATACTACGAGCGATACTCAAAAAGAACCTGAAGCTTTGGGAGGAGTGCTTACCACGCATTGAGTTTGCCTACAACCGAGTCGTGCATTCAACTACAAAGTTCTGCTCATTTGAGGTCATCTATGGATTTAAGTCTGTTGCTCCAATTGATTTACTGCCTCTGCCACCTTCAGAAAGAGGCAATCTTGATGTTGAGTAGCGTGCTGAGATGATTCGTAAGATACATCAAATGACCAAAATAAATATTGAGAAGATGCAAGTACAATATAAGAAGCATGCAGACAAAGGAAGAAAGAAAGTTATTTTTGAAGAAGGAGATTTGGTTTGGTTGTATTTATGCAAAGATCGATTTCCAGAACAGTGCAAGCCCAAACTAATGCCACGAGGTGATGGTTCATTCAAGGTTCTTGCAAAGATCAATGATAATGCCTACAAGCTAAAACTACCTGAGGATTATAGAGTGAGTAATACATTCAATGTCACTGATTTATCTCTATACTTGGGTGATGAAGATGAGCCAAAGTTGAGGTCGACTCCTTTTCAAGAAGGGGAGTATGATGAGGACATCACTAGTTCATCCGTGCAAGACTCAGTTAGCATACAAGGCCCAATGACACAAACTCGTACCCGACGCTTAGGACAACAGGTGAATTCTTTTCTTTGGCAAATAAATTACTTAATTATAGAACAAATGATATTGCATTATTATTATTATTTACTTGTCACTACATGCAAGGAAACACATGGAGGAATTACTTACATGGAAGTTGCATGAGTAATTGAAGGAATATTTATTCAAGATCAAATCTTCATCAAATATTTATTCAAGAGCAAATCAAAGAATATTTATTCAAGATCAAATCTTCATCAAATATTTATTCAAGAGCAAATCAAGAAATATTTATTCAAGATCAAATCTTCATCAAATATTTATTCAAGAGCAAATAAAGGAATATTTATTCAAGATCAAATCTTTATCAAATATTTATTCAAGAGCAAATCAAGGAATATTTATTCAAGATCAAATCTTCATCAAATATTTATTCAAGAGCAAAGCAAGGAATATTTATTCAAGATCAAATCTTCATCAAATATATATTCAAAATCAAAACATGTAATATTTATTGTCCAAAATTCGTGGCTTGCAAGAGGAGACTTATTTATTTATTTTTCCTATTTTAGTGACACAAAATATAGAAAAACATCCATTATTGTGTCTATATATTTGGTGGAGCATGCCCTAATGAGGGGACATTAATTTTTGTTTTAGCCACCGCTATTGTAAGACTTTTACTGCAAACTTGAAGTCTAATTTCTTTGAGTGATCCTTCCCCTGTTGCTCTTTCAATTCTCGTAAATTGTTCATGTCGTTCTTCGTGAACAGGTCAGTCGTGTTTGACACGGTTGATAACCAACTAAAGAGTGGTTTAGCGATTGTGAGGTTGCTGGTCGCGTTCTTAGATCGTGGTTAGCCTCCCTATCATGAAAGTCACAACTCACCACCTTAAAGATTTCTCCTACGTCGGAAGTTCGGGACCAACTTGCTTGCACGCATCTTAAGTCGAGGCGTGTGCATAAAATTGCTATGAATTTTTTTTTCTTTCTCACCAAAAGAAGGAATACCCCTTTAAAAAGATAAGATTATAATATTTATACATAAGATTGTTGTTAGTGGTGCTAGAACCACAACCAACATTGTAATACAAATAGCAGGGGTAAGTGGAGTGTAGAAGGGAAAGGAAAATTGCCTGAATGTATTGAGAATAACGTTCTATATATCGATATATTCTTGGTCTTTTGTAATCGAATCAACATATGATTTGCTATTAAAAGCCTTTTGGAGTGAGTGAAAATTGTCGATAGCACCTTAAGATGCATGTTGTAATGAATGAGTGACCTACACAATCTCATCAAGTGATAGAGTCTTGTCAAGTAAGATTTTAAGATTCATTATTATTGAAGTATAGTTATTGAGTCTCCACTAGATCGAAACCAGGTGCATTATTGAATGTACTAAAATATTGTTGGTATGATCATTGATCTTAGTAATGTCAAGAAATTCTCAATTTAATGATGGAGTTAGGCATCCTATCCTTTCTGAATCATGCAAATCAAATCGATGGAGAGTTATGCAGAGTAAATTTATATGTCGAGTGATCCATGCTACCTCAGATGTTTTGTCGATTGAATTTTTTTGAGGGAGAAAGTTTCATTGAAATTATGTTGGGATCTATGTGATTTTTAGATTCGTGACAAAATAGGTGCAAGTTTCTTTAATAGGTGCCTTTGGATTCGTTCTCTTATGAAAATTACTTTATAACTTCTGTAACGCAAGGTGTATACCCCTCTGATTGGAGCAATTATATTTTATAGGAGAGGTTGGGGATTCAATACTAACCAAGTTCTAAAAGAAGCTTGTGTGATTTTTTGAGTTGTGCATAAATGGATACATATCCAATCAAGTCTCCTGAAGTTAGAGTATTGTGAGATGTGCTTCAGCATTTGATGGTTAATTGTATATAGCAAGTTTTGCAAAATCATATCGATAAAGATATGATGTGAAAATAAAATAACTTAGAAAAAACTCATATGCTATTGTAGAGAGCATCAGAAGAGTGTCCATCATTGTCAATAGGAGCACAAATATTTACCAACATCTAAGTATAGCAAACCACCAGGTCCACATAACCAACACAACAAACAATGTTAACTTCTCTCTCTTTCTTTTGCATTTTCTACACTATATATATTTGTATATATACATAAAGATATCATCCTCTACCTCCCCTATCCACAAACCCTTGATAATATTAGCTTCATCTATAGCACCATCAAAGCATAACTTACTCTCTCTCAATATCAAAAAGTAGTGCCAAGCCCACAGATATCGTGGCCTTTACATCTCGTCCCCTATCGATGACCTTCTCTTGCGACTATTGCTCTCAACAGTTCAATACAAAAGAGGATCTTGCTTGTCACCAGAATATTCACACAAACGAGCATATCATCACTACTGCTATTACATTCATCGCCCATGGGCCAATGGAAGCTATTGCCTCTGTGCCCCATTCCTCGGTAATGTCCTTTCCTTGTGACCACTGTTCTCGACAATTTGAATCATTGCAGGGCGTCAATAATCATATGAGGGTACATAAGGAGCTTATTGCAGCTTCCATATCAACATCAGCTGGACATAGACCAAAGGAGGTTGTTGTCTCTAGACACCATTCCTCAGTAATGCCCTTCACCTGTGGCTTCTGTGCTAGGCAATTTGAAACATTGCAGGGTGTCAGAAGTCATGAGACTAAGGTACACCGGAAGCTCAATGCAACTTCCACATCAGCACCAGCTAAGCGTAGAACCATGGAGACTGTCACCTCTACTCCCTCTCAAATTCAAGAGGGCTCTGTTGATAGTAACTCTAATGACATCGATCTTGATCTCCACCTATAGATGGAGAAGAGAAGATTATCCCATGAACATACCTCCTCCCTTTTCTAATTCTTTTGAACTAGGACAATAAAAGCTTGACATATATATATATATATTTATTTATAAATACTATAAATTAGCAACGCTCAGTGCTGTTCCTCTTTATCCCTCCCCCGTTGATAAAATAATGAAGTTTGAAATTAATAAATTATGTTAAAAATATGATTTATAATTTTCTTAATATTTTCTTTTCTAAAGTTATTTCTTATTTTATTAAAATAATTTTTTAGTCCATCGGTGATGATAAAAGAGTGTAAATATTTTTTATTAAGAAATAAAAGTTTGGTACCATGACCATCTGTTCCTCTTAAAGTCACACCGCAATCCTCTCCTTTGGGTACATGGCAACTGCTGTACATCACACATTATACAAGGCTAGAAGTATCAAACCATACAACTACATTTCATTATTTAAAACAGCGAAAATATCAACAAATAATATTTAAATCCACTACTACAAAATCATAATCTCTAGCTATCTAGATTGCCAAAGTAGTTCTGCTCTACATAACAAAGTTCTTCCTCATCCCCCATCCTCCTAACCAAACCTATAACATGCGCAATAAGGGAAAACGTGCACATCTGAGTTGCAGGACTCAGTGAGGCTATAGAGATAGTAGCCTAAAAATGGGTATAAGGTATTTTACAAACTAACAAAATGACATATCCACTAAATCACAGATAAAATCAACATATCAACAAACATAGTGTAACATATCACATGAAGCATATACTACCATCACTAATCAATAAAGTATAGAAAATATGATCATAATAACAAAACTAAAATCTAAAATATCTTAGTGTCCTCAAAACTATTTTATCATATTTTCCAATACTACTCCTAGGGCAGCCAGCCTATGTTCAAAGCAAATCACTCGTCAAAATTTTTTCCAAACCCGTCAGTGTCAACTCTACGTCTCTGTCCTATATACTTGTACACTGACGTTGACAGAAGGAGCTGGTGATTACAACACCCATTCTTTTACATCATAAGTACGATACAGTGCTGTAATTATGCCCAATGATATGGTCACCATACTAAATCATAAACCACACTACCTTCAGCTTGATCTGCTGAGATATCTTGCATATGCTACCAATGAATCTGGATTGCTCAGGGACCCACATCATGAGCATGTCAGTGTCTTGAAGTTCCCTAAGCTTGTAGTACATTGAACGGTACTATTCCTAGCACACCATCTACCTTGAGGTAATACAAATAAGTTAAGTTCTGCACTGAAGTGAGATCCCGGTTACACCAAAGCATCTGTTGCTACGTCAACCGAACTTGCACCTCTACTTTAGCTAGCACATGGCTTCTCACCACATATTAGCACATAGCAGCCTAAGAACCAAATATCATCTTCTAGGTTATTAGTTGTCCAAAATCCTTAGTCATATGTCACTTACAACCACTCTAGGTGTTAGCATAACATGAACCTAAAGTGTCTCTTGATCAAGTCCCAAGTCATCATGTTCTATATTCTTACTAAGTGTCTCTACATCTCTAGCTTAACATGAACATACCAACAATAACATAACATGAGCATAACCATAGACAACATTGCATATCATAGAGTCATATATCCTGACATAGCATATCATCATATCCTACATCAAAATCACATGCTAATTAAATATGTAACAAAGCAAACAAACAAGAGTGGATATTACATGTACCAAAATGTAACAAAAATGCAAGAGACATATGTAACAAAATCACATCAAAATCATATACGTGTGAAGAGAAATATGCTTTAATGGAATTAGAGAAATGGGATAAGGTAGAGGAAAGTTGCGAAACCCGTGATTTTTGAATAAGGGCAATAGAGTAATTTTAGTATTTGGAGGGTTTAATCGTAAAAGAAATTCTTTAAAGGACTTAATTGTAAAATTATATGAATTTTTGAAGTATGAGATTTTGATGTGAAAATTATACCATCAGGTAGTATTTTTGATAAGGAATCCAACGGCGCAGACGGATCGTAATTTGGACGTTGTTTGATCGGTCAATTAAATAATTAAAATTTAATTAGGATTTAAGATTTTAATTAACTAATTAAAAAAAATTATTTTATTTTCTTCATCCCACCCGCGCGCGAGCTCCCTCTCCATCCCTCTCTCTCCTCCTCTGCAGCGGCGACGGCGACAGCGACGAAACTTCCCGACGATGCTCCAGTGAAACCACAACGAATTAGTCTCCCAAATTTTAGCCACAGGTAGATCTCGACCTCCTCTTCATTTTGATACCAAGATGCCCAAATTTGGTGTAGAGATGAGGGAGAAATCATGTGAGAGGCGTCGGCGGCGAGGGTTTCGATCGCCAGAGCTTGCTCCGACGATTTCCGGCCATTCCGGCCGTGAAACCTTACAAACTTGGTACCTATGGATTCTCCTTGATGAGAGCTATCCATTGGTACCGGACTTGAGGGCTATTGGCCGCCGGTTGGCCGTCGGCGAGCTAAAAACCCTAACTTTAGGATTTCGCCCAAAATTTTAATCGGTGAAATTGATCGCGTATAAGCTATAAAAATTGGGGCAAATATGATTTTTGGAATCCTCATGAAGAGATCTTTTGATTGGTACCAATATTGGTGCTGATCGAAGAACTTCGCCGGCGAGGGTTCCGGCGAACTTTCCGACGACCGCCGGAGAAATTTTCCGGCGAACTTGGGAAAAAATTTGGGGTGATTCTAGAGATTATTCTAAGAGTAGTGGTGAAGAGAGATTTGAGAAATTATTTCTAGATTGAGAATTAAAATTCGTTGAATAATTTACAGGAAAATATAAAAATGCGTAAATGACGGCACGTGGATCGAGACAGTGTGAGAGAATAAAAATTTAGTGAATTGACCTTAGGTTAGTTCCGAGGAGTAAACCGCCAAGTCAGGTGTGTTGGTTCTCCGATGTAGGATTTATTCAAGCTAGGAAATTCCCGTTGGGGTCTTCTTAGGAACAATTCCTGGATGTCTTAAATATAATAAAATATTATGCTTGATAAGATTTGGTTGTCCGCATGTTAGTTTAATTTATTTCTGTCTAACATGCATGATATACCATGATTTTCCTGCTAGGTTATAATGTGTCGTGATAGCGTGTCCTGCATGTTGTAAATTATTTTATTATTTTCTATGCTATGCTAGCACAACTACCATGCAGACATAGATAGTAAATAACGACATGTTAGAACCTCTTGGCGACGTCACCGCAACTTAGACGAAAAAAAAGGGGCCTTTCTCATGTGCCCCGATTAACCGCCGCGTACCGACGGTGGTCAAACGGTGACGTCCCGCTACGCACCCCTTCCGAGGTTATGCATAGCTTAGATACTGAGGGCACCACTCCCGAGGTTATGCATAGCTTAGATACTGAGGGCACCACTCCCGAGGTTATGCATAGCTTAGATACTGGAGGGGGGAGCACCACTCCCGAGGTTATGCATAGCTTAGATACTGGGAGCACCACTCTCGAGGTTATGCATAGCTTAGATACTGGGAGCTGGTAGGGTAAGAGACTGTACAAACTCCATGGTCATATTAGACCGAAAATATGGAGCAAGTCCTTACCCAGAAATTTATACCCTCACGTTTAAACCCCTACCTTGAAAATATATATATATATATATATATATTTGGTTCGGTCCGGTCCGGTCCGACCGAACCGGCCGGTCAACCGGTTCGGGTGGACCGGCCGGTCAACCGGTTCGGGTGGACCGGCCGGTCAACCGGTTCGGGTGGACCGGCCGGTCAACCGGTTCGGGTGGACCGGCCGGTCAACCGGTTCGGGAGGACCGGCCGGTCAACCGGTTCGGGTGGACCGGCCGGTCAACCGGTTCGGGTGGACCGGCCGGTCAACCGGTTCGGGTGGACCGGCCGGTCAACAGGTTCGGGTGGACCGTCCGGTCAACCGGTTCCGGTGGACCGGCCGCCCCTAAAGAGAGGCGCGGTTGCGAACGAGAAGGGCGAAAGCCCTATCTCGCTCGAAGTCTTCGAGCGCCCCCTTTCCGGCGCCGTTCCCCGTTCCTCCGGCTCCCCTACACTCGGCGCGGACGATCGGCGACGAGCTCGCCGGCACGCCGCCCGTTCGCCCTCGTCCCCACTCGTCGCACGTCGACGCGTCGGAGAGCTCAGCGGCAGCTCCGGGTCGAGCGTCCCTCTTCTTCGTCTTCGTCTCTTCGCCACCTTCACAGCAGCGGCGATCGACGAGGGAATCGCCGGCGAGCTGCTGCTGCTCCGACCCACTCCCGTCGCCACCGTCGAGAGGAGGACCGCCGGAGAGAGCTTAGCAGCGGCCCTATTTCCGTTCATCCTCTACCTCGCTCCCAGGTTTTCGCCGCTGCACACGGTGAGGTCGCCGCCGCGATTTCGCCTCTCTTGACCGTCGCCACCCATCAACGCCGCCTCGCTTCGTCTCCACGAAGGCGCAGCGGTCGGCGTTCCACCCGGATCGACGTGAGGACGCAGCGGCGAGTCGTTTGCTCGAGGCAGAAAGAGCAGAGGGCGGCGACGCGTGAATCGACTCGTCCGCCCGTTCTGCTACGTGATCCGTTTCCATTCACCATTTGCGAGCTCGAAGGTGAGGAATCCGTCCCCTATCGACCCCTTCCCACCTTCGATTTCGCGGATGATGCGTTTGCCGTCCGCGGGTGGTTCGGTGAGCGCCGAGAGCTCCGGCAACTTGTTCTTACGGCCGGATCATTTGCAGTGAGCTTCCAGCCATCTCGCGCACGAGGACGCCGGGTTGTTGGCCGGCGAGAGCTTTCGAGCGTGGACGGCGGGAGCACCGGCGAAGAAATCATCGAAGGAGCGATCGACGAAGGGGCGCGGCGAAAGTGTTATTTCGCCCCTTTTCCTAATCGTGATTAAGGATTTCCTTAATCACGATTAACGCTAATTAATTATGCTTAGTATTAATAAAATATAATTAGTATAAGTTGTGTTAATATATGCTTAGATTAACTTAAGCATGATTAAGATTTGATTAACTAAGCTTAGTGGATAAGAAAATATTAATTTAATTAAATCGGTTGGGTTGAATCAAGTTGGGATTAAATCGGTTGGGTTTGAGTTGGGTTTGGTTTCAGGTTGAGTTAGGTTGGGTGAGCCGAATCAACTAATTGAAATTAGTTCGAACTCGAGCCAAACCCAATTGGATTGGGTTGGTTGAACTGGACCTGAGTCGAACCAAATCCACTTGAACCGAACTCAAGTCGAACTCGGATTAAGATAGATTAAGCGGACTCGATTGAACCGAACCAACTGGGTGTGGGTCAGACTCAGGTTTAAACCGGATGAACAATGACCGATCTGGGTTGACCGGGTCAACAGCTGACCCAGTCAGCGTTGACCGGGCCCACTGCTGACCCAGTCAGCGTTGACCGGTCAACCGTTGACCGTTGACCAGTCAGAAAATAATAAAAAAATAAAAATAAAATTAAATAATTAATAAAATAATAATATAATAATAAAATAATATTAAAATATTAAAATAATATTAAAATATTAAAAAAATCATAAAAATAGTAAAAATTTCTATAGGTTCTATTTGGGCCCCTGCGTGACTTGGGCCAAGTTATGGGTGAGTTTGATGAGTAGAAATTGAATAAAAATTCATTTAAGTTATTAGCTAAAAATTTAAAAATATGATTAATTAAGAATTGATTTTAATTTATTTATCTTAGGGGAAATAAATTAAATATATTTTAAATAATTTTTGTTAAATAGGATTATTGTAGGTACGCGATCCGAGTAGCTCGGCGGGTGATTATCTCCGCGCGACCTGGTTTCGAGGAGCAGATCGCTAACCCAGGTGCATTGGTTCTCCGATGGTAGGATTTATTCAAGCTAGAAAATTCTCGCTTGGGTTTTCTTAGGAACAATTCTTGAATGTCTTAAATATGATAAACCATAATGCTTGATAAGATTTAAATTGTATGCATGTTAGTGTAGTTTATTTTATCTAACATGTTCTACATTCATGTCCTGCATGTTGTATTGTTTTCTATGCTTGTGTTAAATAACTATCATGCGGACATAGATAATACATGTGACATGTTAGAACCTTTGGCGACGACACCGCCACTTAGAGAAAAAGGAGCCTTTTTCCATATGCCTCGGTTGACCGTCGCGTACCGACGGTGGTCGAAACGGTGACGTCCCGTTAGGTGCCACTCCCGAGGTTGATACATAACTTAGATACTGGGAGCGCCACTCCCGAGGTTATGCATAGCTTATATACGGGGAGCTGGTAGGGTAAGGGACTGTACACACTCCATGGTCATATTAGACTGGAAATATGGAGCAAGTCCTTACCCGAAATCTTCACCCGCACGAGTGTCGTTGTAGGCGGCCTCGTGATAGTCTTGAGATGGTTAGCTAGGATGAACCCTACCATGGACTTGGCACCGATGGAGTCAAGGTTGCCACAGCCTATCGTGCGGATGTGCGCCAATCTTGACAGACGTCGACGGCTATTGGACTTGGAAGGTGATTCCACATGCGACGCCTTGGACAGTGGATCCGTTGACCGCACGGCTATCACCCTTGACATCTGCAGACGATCGGATGAGTAGTCCGGATCCTAGGGTAGTTATTTCGGCTAGCCGTGGCCGATGAGATTTAATAGAGGTGACCCTGTCTACGGGCAGTGTGTAGTACTACACGGGTTGTCGTGGCCCCTACGGAATCCGGAGAGGATGTAAGGGCACGACGGTTTCGCTAGGGGAGGCATGGTTGGCGACTAGTGAAACAAATTGGAGAGGGACTCTGGATCATCCGTCCTCTCTGCCAACATGAGTGCAGCGGGCATAGGTAGAGACTGAGACAGAAAGGCACTGATGGGCTTATTGATACCCCCGGCCCGGGTAGTCACTAAGCGTAGGCTGGCAGCCCGAGTTTATGAAACCTAAAAGTCTCACCATGATGTAGGTGACAGACTACTGATATGGACACTAGACATGACTTAGGTGACATCTAGTGGCATGTACATATGTATTTAATTATTTATTTAATTGTTTATGTATGCTGTCTATCTTTATATAAATTGGTTACACGATGTGGCATGAAACATGATGATTAATTACCAAAGATATCCTAGAATACTCCTCCTAGCCTTTGATTTCTTTATTCGGTAGAGCCGTAATTTCGCACTAGGCCGCAAGGCTGAGCACACCGCTTTCAATGTGTGTGCAGGTGTCGACGCATTAGACGAGATCGTTGACGGAGGGTTCGTCGTGCAAGGTATACGATCGCGGATTTCGAGTTTTTGTATGTCGGTCTTAGATTTGTATTAGGAGATATCGGGACTGTATTTAAGATGTTATTTGGAAATGTGGCTGTATGTATTTTAGTATTTGTATTTATGCCTTATACAGGCCTGTCGAGCTCATACGGCGGTTGCCACGTGTCGTCTTGCGGGTCGGGGCGTGACAACTTAAGTGGTATCAGAGCTTAGGTTTAAAGACCTGAGCATTTAAGTGATATCAGAACCTAGGTTTATAAACCTAGGGATTTTTGGGGTTTCGACTCCAAATCTTAAGTATAAGGAAGTCAGTCCCGATATATTAGAGTTGTCAGTTAGATAGTTAGTGGTACGGTCATTTACCTATATCGTGACTATACGTACCGAAAGAGTTTTACCGTACGTCAATTTTTATTGCGTATGGATTGACCGAAGCCTGTTTCGTGTAGATGTCGGAACAGTTGTACCTGCTCCAACTGACCGTGGTGCAGAGTGAGATCCAGTGAGAGTTGCAGCAGCAGTTGCTACCCCTCCGACAGGAGTACAAGGGACATATATTCGTGCTGATTATCAGACTCCGCCTGTGGGAGTTGCTACTTCGGTGCCCGGTACCCGAGCTGCGAGACCGATAGCCGCTTGGGTGAGAGACGCTCGACATTTGGGGTGTGTCACTTTTTCTGGATCATCAGACCCCCAGACAACCCGGTCTTAGATTAACAACATCCGTCGTATCACTGCTGACTTGGAGTTATCCGATAGAGACCGACTTGGAGTGACACTCTACTAGACGGGGAGGCTGAGACCTGGCGAGAGGAGCTGGAGACCCGTTATTCCACAGGACTGACGTGGGACATCTTTTTGGATGAGTTCCACGGGCATTTCTATACAGAACTCCAGCATGATCTGAAGGTACAGGAGTTCTTGGATTGTACACAGAGAGGCAAATCTGTGTCAGAGTATTTGTTGGAGTTTAATCAGTTGGCCTCTCTGGTACCCGACACGATCTCATCCGACAGATATCGTCGTATGCATTTCATTTAGGGATTGGATGATCACCTTCGTATTAGGGTGGGAATACTTGACTACACTGCTTTCCAGCAGTTGGTGGATAAATCCTTGTGGACTGAGAGGACGCTCCAGACGACGCGTACATGGAGGGAGGGGCATAAGAAGAAGTGGTCAGCGACACGCAGGGATCGAGGTGATTTTAGGGACAGACCGACTGGCCCAGTAGCATCAGTTGCCTCAGCTGCAGGAGGGGCTCCATCTGGGGGCCGATTTATACAGAGGACTGAGCAGCCTGATCAGCAGAGCCAGGTGCATCCCCCGCCGTCGGTATATAGGGCCTCTCAGATACACCATGCTCCACAGTTGGCCCCATGTACCATCTGCCACCGGATTCATAGCGGGTTGTGCTGGGAGATCACATGCTATCAGTGCGGGCAGAAGGGGCACATTCGGCCCAACTGTCCGCAGCGGACTCAGATGGGCGGATCTCAGCAGTCGGCCATCTATCCTGCATCTGCGGGTTGTGGTCGCCTGCCCGTACCGACCTCACCTGCGGCACCTGCCTCAGCATCTACTCGAGGACCCGTCGCCAGATCTAGTCAACACTCCGAGAGACCGTCCCCACGCATTGAGGCACGACTTTACGCGTTAGATGGTATGGATATGCAGGACGACCCTGACATGGTTATTGATGATGAGGATTTAGCGAGCGATGATCCAGATAGGGTTACTGATGACCCAGAACCATTTGTTGATGACCCATCACACCGGGATCTACCTTGAGCTAGCTCGGGTTGTAGAGTTTTTGGTTGCTCTGGATGTTGAGCTTTTGAATGACTGTAGACCCTCTGGGAATACTTAAGCAGCTAGTTGAATTTCTTATGATTTAAGATTTTATTTTGTCAATGTGGCTAAATTGGTGGAAAATAGTACTTAAATTGAGGATCTTGATTGTTAGGGTGTTAACCATGTAGTAGTTGCTACCAACTCTATATATCTTTTGCTGTAGCATGTGGTGGATTATAGAATCATAGCTTAAGGGAAGATTTGAGAGATCGATATGTATTCCCCTTAGAAAGAGATTGATAAAGTGCAAGGGAAATAACCGTTAAGTGTATCGGAAGAAGCACGTGGCTTGCACTCATGGATGATGTAGTGTGTAAGCTATTATTGGTTATTTTCGGAGGACCAAAAATTTTTAAGGGGGAGAGTACTTGTAAACCCCCACCTTGAAAAAAAAAATATATATTTGGTCTGGTCTGGTCCGGTCCGACCGAACCGGCCGGTCAACCGGTTCCGGTGGACCGGCCGCCCCTAAAGAGTGGCGCGGCTGCGAACGAGAAGGGCGAAAGCCCTATCTCGCTCGAAGTCTTCGAGCGCCCCCTTTCCGGCACCGTTCCCTGTTCCTCCGGCTCCCCTGCACTCGGTGCGGACGATCGGCGACGAGCTCGCCGACGCGCTCTTCTTCGTCTTCGTCTCTTCGCCACCTTCACAGCAGCGGCGACCGACGAGGGAATCGCCGGTGAGCTGCTGCTGCTCCGACCCACTCCCGTCGCCACCGTCGAGAGGAGGACCGCCGGAGAGAGCTTAGCAGCGGCCCCATTTACGTTCGCCCTCTGCCTCACTCCCAGGTTTTCGCCGCTGCACACGGTGAGGTCGCCGCCGCGATTTCGCCTCTCTTGACCGTCGCCACCCATCAACGCCGCCTCGCTTCGTCTCCACGAAGGCGCAGCGGTCGGCGTTCCACCCGGATCGACGTGAGGACGCAGCGGCGAGTCGTATGCTCGAGGCGGAAAGAGCAGAGGGCGGCGACGCGTGAATCGACTCGTTCGCCCGTTCTGCTACGCGATCCGTTTCCATTCACCATTTGCGAGCTCGAAGGTGAGGAATCCGTCCCCTATCGACCCCTTCCCACCTTCGATTTCGCAGACGATGCGTTTGCCGTCCGCGGGTGGTTCGGTGAGCACCGAGAGCTCCGGCGACTTGTTCTTACGGCCGGATCATTTGCAGCGAGCTTCCAGCCATCTCGCGCACGAGGACACCGGGTTGTTGGCCGGCGAGAGCATTCGAGCGTGGACGGTGGGAGCACCGCCGAAGAAATCGTCGAAGGAGCGATCGACGAAGGGGCGCGGCGAAGGTGTTATTTCGCCCCTTTTCCTAATCGTGATTAAGGATTTCCTTAATCACGATTAGCGCTAATTAATTATGCTTAGTATTAATAAAATATAATTAGTATAAGTTGTGTTAATATATGCTTAGATTAACTTAAGCATGATTAAGATTTGATTAACTAAGCTTAGTGGATAAGAAAATATTAATTTAATTAAATCGGTTGGGTTGAATCAAGTTGGGATTAAATCGGTTGGGTTTGAGTTGGGTTTGGGTTCAGGTTGAGTTGAGTTGGGTGAGCCGAATCAACTAATTGAAATTAGTTCGAACTCGAGTCAAACCCAATTGGATTGGATTGGTTGAACCGGACCCGAGTCGAACCAAATCAACTTGAACCGAACTCAAGTCGAACTCGGATTAAGATAGATTGAGCTGACTCGATTGAACCGAACCAGCTGGGTGTGGGTCAGACTCAGGTTTAAACCGGATGAACAATGATCGATCTGGGTTGACCGGTCAACAGCTTACCCAATCAGCGTTGACCGGGCCCACTGCTGACCCAGTCAGCGTTGACCGGTCAACCGTTGACTGGTCAGAAAATAATAAAAAAATAAAAATAAAATTAAATAATTAATAATATAATAATATAATAATATTAAAATAATAAAATAATATTAAAATATTAAAAAAATCATAAAAATAGTAAAAATTTCTATGGGTTCTACTTGGGCCCTTGGGTGACTTGGGCCAAGTTATGAGTGAGTTTGATGAGTAGAAATTGAATAAAAATTCATTTAAGTTATTAGCTAAAAATTTAAAAATATGATTAATTAAGAATTGATTAGGTGAGATTAATCCTAAACATGTAGGATTAATTTAATATAATAATTATTTAATTGATAGATCTAAGATAAATAAATTAAATCTATTTTAAATAATTTTTGTTAAATAGGATTATTGTGGGTACGCGATCCGAGTAGCTCGGCGGGTGATTATCTCCGCGCGACCTGGTTCCGAGGAGCAGATCGCTAACCCAGGTGCGTTGGTTCTCCGATGGTAGGATTTATTCAAGCAAGGGAATTCCCGCTAGGGTTTTCTTAGGAACAATTCTTGAATGTCTTAAATATGATAAACCATAATGCTTGATAAGATTTAAATTATATGCATGTTAGTGTAGTTTATTTTATCTAACATGTTCTACATTCATGTCCTGCATGTTGTATTATTTTCTATGCTTGTGTTAAATAACTACCATGCGGATTTAGATAATACATGCGACATGTTAGAACCTTTGGCGACGTCACCATCACTTAGAGAAAAAGGGGCCTTTTTCCATATGCCCCGGTTGACCGTCGCATACCGACGATGGTCGAAACGGTGACGTCCCGTTAGGCGCCACTCCCGAGGTTGATGCATAGCTTAGATACTGGAGCACCACTCCCGAGGTTATGCATAGCTTATATACGGGGAGCTGGTAGGGTAAGGGACTGTACACACTCCATGGTCATATTAGACTAGAAATATGGAGCAAGTCCTTACCCGAAATCTTCACCCGCACGAGTGTCGTTGTAGGCGGCCTCATGATAGTCCTGAGATAGTTAGCTAGGATGAACCCTACCATGGACTTGGCACCGATGGAGTCAAGGTTGCCACAGCCCATCGCCAATCTTGACAGACGTCGACGGCTATTGGACTGGGAAGGTGATTCCACATGCGACGCCTTGGACAATGGATCCGTTGACCGCACGGCTATCACCCTTGACGTCTGCAGACGATCGAATGAGTAGTCCGGATCCTAGGGTGGTTATTCCGGCTAGCCGTGGTCGATGAGATTTAATAGAGGTGACCCTGTTTACGGGCAGTGTGTAGTACTACACGGGTTGTCGTGGCCCCTATGGAATCCGGGGAGGATGTAAGGGCACGACGGTTTCACTAGGGGAGGCATGGTTGGCGACTAGTGAAACAAATTGGAGAGGGACTTTGGATCATCCGTCCTCTCTGCCAACATTAGTGCAGCGGCCATAGGTAGAGACTGAGATAGAAAGACACTGATGGGCTTATTGATACCCCCGGCCCAGGTAGTCACTAAGCGTAGGCTGGCAGCCCGAGTTTATGAAACCTAAAAGTCTCACCATGACGTAGGTGACAGACTACTGATATGGATACTGGACATGACTTAGGTGACATCTAGTGGCATGTACATATGTATTTAATTATTTATTTAATTGTTTATGTATGCTGTCTATCTTTATATAAATTGGTTACACGATGTGGCATGAAACATGATGATTAATTACCAAAGACATCCTAGAATACTCCTCCTAGCCTTCGATTTCTTTATTCGGTAGAGCCGTAATTTCGCACTAAGCCGCAAGGCTGCATTCAATGTGTGTGCAGGTGTCGACGCATTAGACGAGATCGTTGACGGAGGGTTCGTCGTAGAAGGTATACGATCGCGGATTTCGAGTTTTCGTATGCCGGTCTTAGATTTGTATTAGGAGATATTGGGACTGTATTTAAGATGTTATTTGAAAATGTGGGTGTATGTATTTTAGTATTTGTATTTATGCCTTGTATGGGCCTGTCGGGCTCATACGGCATTGCCACGTGTCGTCCTGCAGGTCGAGGCGTGACAACTTAAGTGGTATCAGAGCTTAGGTTTAAAGACCTGAGCATTTAAGTGATATCAGAACCTAGGTTTATAAACCTAGGGATTTTTGGGGTTTCGACTCCAAATCTTAAGTATAAGGAAGTCAGTCCCGATATATTAGAGTTGTCAGTTAGATAGTTAGTGGTACGGTCGTTTACCTATATCGTGACTATACGTACCGAAAGAGTTTTACCGTACGTCAATTTTTATTGCGTATGGACTGACCGAAGCCTGTTTCGTATAGATGTCGGAAGTACCGCCGAGACGTAAACGGGGGAGGCTCCGAAAGCTCTCGGAACCCCAGGATCATTCGACGGCTACCTCCCGTCCGTCTGCAGATCCGTTAGCGCCACTAGCACCGGTACCAGCTGCTAGCGTTACAGGAGATTCCGATAGGGCACCAGTGTCTACGGTCCCCGAGCAGGCGTCTTCCGGAACACTACGGAGCTCGAGTTCTCGTCGGACATCGAGACAGAGGACTGGGTCCACAGTGCCATCAGGGCAGGCACCTGTTGCTCAGGGACAGCTGAACATAATAGCAGCAGCGTTGGCCAGCGCGATAATCAGCATTCTGAATCCCCCTGCACAGCGTGAGCCCGAGGTACCTCAGACTATTGCACCTCCTCCTCCGCCTCCTACTGCACCAGTGGTTCCACCAGCACCGCAGGTGGTGCAGACGGCTCCTGCCCCAGTAGTTGTACCTGCTCCAGCTGACCGTGGTGCAGAGTCAGATCCAGTGAGAGTTGCAGCAACAGTTGCTACCCCTCCGACATGAGTACAAGGGACATATACTCGAGCTGATTATCAAACTCCACCTGTGGGAGTTGCTACTTCAGTGCCTGGTACCCGAGTTGCGAGACCGATAGTCGCTTGGGTGAGAGACGCTCGACATCTGGGGTGTGTCACTTTTTCTGGATCGTCAGACCCCCAGACAGCCCGGTCTTGGATTAACAACATCCGTCGTATCACTGCCGACTTGGAGTTATCTGATAGAGACCGACTTGGAGTGGCACTCTATCTTGTAGACGGGGAGGCTGAGACCTGGCGAGAGGAGCTGAAGACCTATTATTCCATAAGACTGACGTGGGACATCTTTCTGGATGAGTTCCACGGGCGTTTCTATACAGAACTCCAGCATGATCTGAAGGTACAAGAGTTCTTGGATTGTAGACAGAGAGGCAGATATGTGTCAGAGTATTTGTTGGAGTTTAATCAGTTGGCCTCTCTGGTACCCGACATGATCTCATCCGACAGATATCGTCGTATGCGTTTCATTCAGGGATTGGATGATCACCTTCGTATTAGGGTGGGAATACTTGACTACACTGCTTTCCAACAGTTGGTGGATAAATCCTTGTGGACTGAGAGGACGCTCCAGACGACGCGTACATGGAGGGAGGGGCATAAGAAGAAGTGGTCAGCGACACGCAGGGATCGAGGTGATTTTAGGGACAGACCGACTGGCACAGTAGCATAAGTTGCCTCAGCTGCAGGAGGGGCTCCATCTGGGGGCCGATTTATACAGAGGACTGAGCAGCCTGATCAGCAGAGCCAGGTGTGTCCCCCGCCGTCGGTATACAGGGCCTCTCAGATACACCATGCTCCACAGTTGGCCCCATGTACCATCTGCCACCGGATTCATAGCGAGTTGTGCTGGGAGATCACATGCTATCAGTGCGGGCAGAAGGGGCACATTCGGCCCAACTGTCCGCAGCGGACTCAGATGGGCGGATCTCAGCAGTCGGCCGAGGTTATGCATAGCTTAGATACTGGGGGCACCACTCCCGAGGTTATGCATAGCTTAGATACTGGAGGGGGGAGCACCACTCCCGAGGTTATGCATAGCTTAGATACCGGGAGTACCACTCCCGAGGTTATGCATAGCTTAGATACTGGGAGCTGGTAGGGTAAGAGACTGTACAAACTCCATGGTCATATTAGACCGGAAATATGGAGCAAGTCCTTACCCAGAAATTTATACCCTCACGAGTGTCGTTTAGGCGGCCTCGTGATAGTCCTGAGATGGCTAGCGAGGATGAGCCCTACCATGGACTTGGCACCGATGGAGTCGAGGTTGCCACAGCCCATCGTGCGGATGTGCGTCAACCTCGGTAAACGTCGACTGCTATTGGACTGGGAAGGTGATTCCACATGTGACGCCTTGGACAATGGATCCGTATACCACACGGCTATCACCCTTTACGTCTGCAGACGATCGGATGAGTAGTCCGGATCCTAGGGTTGTTATTCCGGCTAGCCGTGGCTGATGAGATTATTATGATGGTGACCCTGTCTACGAACAGCGTGTAGTACCACACAGATGTCATTGCCCCTACGGATCCGGGGAAGATGTAAGGGCACGACGGTTTCGCTATGGGAGGCATGGTCAGCGACTAGTGAAATGATAGAGAGTGATATTAGGTCACCCGTCCTCTCCGCCAACATTAATGCAGCGGGCATAGGTAGAGACAGAGACAGAAAGGCACTGATGGGCTTACTGATACCCTTAGCTCGGGTATTCACTAAGCATAGGCTGGCAGCCCGAGTTTTGTAACTTCAAAGTATTATTATGACGTAGGTGACATGCCGTTGACATTGACACTAGATACAACGTAGGTGGCATCTAGTGAATAATACATCTGTATTTATTATGTTGTTTTACTACTTTCTATAAACTGATTTACAGAAATCAAATGAAAAGTGATGATTAACAACCAAAGGCATCCTAGAATACTCCTCCTAGCATTTGATTTCTTTATTCGGTAGAGCCGTAATTTCGCACTAGGTCGCAAGGCTGAGCACACCGCGTTCAATATGTATGCAGGTTGCTAGATGATTGTCCGAGATATTTGATGAAGATAAGGGCTATCGAAGGATTTAGTTTTATTTATTGGTAACGTTATTGTAGAATTGTAGTGGGTATATCGGGACTGTGTTAGAAATCTTGAGTTAGATGATTTATTTATAATTTCGCTGTGTAAACGATGTATATGGATGATATGTATCACTTTGATGCCTTGTATGGGTCTGTTGGGCTCATACGGCGGTTGCCATGTGCCCGACAGTAGGGTCGGGGCGTGACAAAAGTATATTGAAGCAAAAGTCTAGAACTTATTGGATTGCTTTAGGTGATTCAAACTCTAAATTGCATTTTACCTATACAAAAGCAAGGAACAATGCTAAAACTCTCAAACCATTCAAGTATCTAGAAGTACCTTTGGCTCCTAAGAAACTAAAAATTATAGAATATAAAGTATTGCTTGACAAAATGATGGTTAGACTTAAAAGTTGGACTACCAAGTTGCTAACATATGCAGGAATAGTTCAATTTCTAAAGTGTGTGTTATTTGGAGTGCAAAGTTATTGGCCACAACTATTCATATTGCCCAAAAAAAGAATCAAAATGATGGATACAGTTTGTAGGACATTCTTATGAACAAGATCAGTTGAGACTAGTAGGAAGGCGTTGGTAGCTTGGAATAAAGTCTGCACACCAAAGTCAGCCGGAGGACTTAACTTACTAATACTAAACTTGTGGAACAAGGCAGTCATCTTCAAGCTCTTTTGGGATATGCAAATGAATAAAGATAAATTATGGATCAAATGGGTACACACTTATTATATAAAAAATAAAAATATTCATACTATGACTCTACCTAAACAAACAAGCTGGATGTTGAAGAAAGCGATGATGAGTAGAGAGGTATTATAATACCACCCTGGACTGACAATAATATTAACTATAAAAAACACAATCGGTATAATTTACAATATATTGGTGGGTACATTACCAAAGAAAAATTGAATAAGTTCGATTTGTGATTCTACAGCTAGGCTTAGAGCTATCTTCATTTTATAGCTTGCTTTACATCAGAAATTAATAACTGCAGATAAACTACTCAAGTAGGGCATGCAAATAGAAGGAGGATGTCAGCTATGTTTAATTGCAATAGAAATCTTAGAGCATTTGCTGAATAAATGTAAATATAGTAAGACTATATGAAATGATTTGTTGAAATAGGATGAAGAAGTTTTAAGACAAACTATAAAGAAAACCATAATTAATACAACTGTTAGAATAGCTAAAAGGAGAACATTGAAAGAACAACTTATGCAGGTGGTGATAGCAGAGTTTGTATATCACATTTGGGAAGAGAGAAACTGAGATTATTTAAGCAATAAGTAAGAGAAGAAGTGGTCCTTCTTCGGCATATCAAGACAATAATTTTTACTAGGCCAGATAAAGATAAAATAAGAGAGTTTGTTGTCTCATGTTTAGCTTAGAATACTACTGCTCTTTGAAATATTTATTTTTAATTTATTTGCTCCTTTATGACTTGCAGCACATGATATTGTAGTAATGCTTAAATATCCTTTTTGGAAGGTGAGTTGAGATTACTATTAATGCTATCAAATAAGTTATAAAGAACAAAATTCATGTACCATGATGTAACTATACTGAAACAATGTAATATCCTATTGGTAAATGATAATTTAATCTATTTGCCAAAAGAAATAAAGAAGACATACAACTTATCAGTTGTATAATAAATAACAATCGACCCTTAGGACTCAGCATTGTAATAGGTCATAAATTGAAACCATAAACCCTCACCTGAGTCTAAAAGTAAATTTTTAGCAAAAATCACTACTTGGCTATGATTCTTAAAAAGCAAGCAAGCAAGCAAAGAAACGCCTTCCTTCTTCAACACAAATCATAGCTTGGTCGTAATTTGCCAAGCAATAGCACAACAACTCAACTCTTCTAAAATAAAAATAGATACAACCAAATAAAATATAAATAATACAAGCCAACAAAATTTTCTATTTGTCTCATACACTCATATAATTTCTTTTAATTCCTTTTTTAATCAACCAATTAATTATCAAATTTAAATAATCACAGAACAATCACAATTAAACATCAAATCAACCCTACTCATAAAAACCTACCGACACATATAAAATATATAGCATTTAAATCCGACAATTTATTATAAATTAAAATAAATCCAGCAACCTAAATGTTAACACCTAAATATAAATTTTTTACCAATACATCAATAAGATTATAAATTAAATATTTATTTTTAACAACTAAATTATACTAAAAATCCCAATAACCTATACCATCTTAATTAATCTAAAAATAATAATTTCATAATTCTGTAAAAAATCTAGTTACACCAAATTAATATGTAAATCCCAAAATAGCCAAATTCCCTAAATAGAAAAATCTAACTAGCTTAACTACCTAAATTTATAACAACACAAATTTAATAATTGTGTAAAAATTCTAGATAAATTATTTTAATTTTGTTTGATGTAATTTAAACACAGTAAGCTCTATTAAAATATTCCTTCATGTAACATACAAACAATCCATTTATGATTCTATTCAAACATTAAGACCAAGGAATTGAATCTATTTAATCTAAGTAATAAATTATAATGAAAAAAAAGAGTAAATGCTTTTTATTAATAAATAAAAAGAGTTTATTTGTGGTGGTGCCACGACCACCTGTTCCTCTTGAAAATTGCTATGAATTTTTTTTTCTTTCTCGCCAAAAGAAGGAATACCCCTTTAAAAAGATAAGATTATAATATTTATACATAAGATTGTTGTTAGTGGTGCTAGAACCACAACCAACATTGTAGTACAAATAGGAGAGGTAAGTGGAGTGTAGAAGGAAATGGAAAATTGGCTGAATGTACTGAGAATAGCGTTCTATATATCCATATATTCATGGTCTTTTGTAATCGAATCAACATATGATTTGCCATTAAAAGTTTTTGGAGTGAGTGAAAATCGCCGATAGCACCTTAAGATGCATGTTGTAATGAATGTGTGAACTATACAGTCTCATCAAGTGAGAGAGTCTTGTCAAGTATGATTTTAAGATTCATTGTTATTGAAGTATAGTTATTGAGTCTCCTCTAGATCGAAACCAGGTGCATTATTGAATGTACTAAAATATTGTTGGTATGATCATTGATCTTAGTAATGTCAAGAAATTCTCAATTTAATGATGGAGTTAGTCATCCTATCCTTTCCGAATCATGCAAATCAAATTGATCGAGAGTTATGTAGAGTAAATTTATATGCCGAGTGATCCATGCTACCTGAGATGTTTTGTCGATTGAATTTTTTTGAGGGAGAAAATGTCATTGAAATTATGTTGGGACCTATGTGATTTTTAGATTCATGACAAAATAGGTGCAAGTTTCTTTAATAGGTGCCTTTGGATTCGTTCTCTTATGAAAATTACTTTATAACTTCTGTTACGCAAGGTGTATACCCTCTGATTGGAGCAATTATATTCTCTAGGAGAGGTTGGGGATTCAGTACTCACCAAGTTCTAAAAGAAGCTTGCGTGATTTTTTGAGTTGTGAATAAATAGATACATATCCAATCAAGTCTCCCGAAGTTAGAGTATTGTCAGATGTGCTTCAGCATTTGATGGTTAATTGTATATAGCAAGTTTTGCAAAATCATATTGATGAAGATACGATGTGAAAATAAAATAACTTAGAAAAAGCTCATATGCTATTGTAGAGAGCGTCGGAAGAGCGTCCATCATTGTCAATAGGAGCACAAATATTTACCAACATCTAAGTATAGCAAACCACCAGGTCCACATAACCAACACAACAAACAATGCTAACTTCTCTCTCTTTCTTTTGCATTTTCTACACTATATATATTTGTATATATACATAAAGATATCATCCTCTACCTCCCCTATCCACAAACCCTTGATAATATTAGCTTCATCTATACAACCATCAAAGCATAACTTACTCTCTCTCAATATCAAAAAGTAGTGCCAAGCCCACAGATATCGTGGCCTTTACATCTCGTCCCCTATCAATGACCTTCTCTTGCGACTATTGCTCTCAACAGTTCAATACAAAAGAGGATCTTGCTAGTCACCAGAATATTCATGCAAACGAGCGTATCATCACTACTGCTATTACATTCATCACCCATGGGCCAATGGAAGATGTTGCCTCTGTGCCCCATTCCTCGGTAATGTCCTTTCCTTGTGACCACTATTCTCGACAATTTGAATCATTGCAGGGCGTCAATAATCATATGAGGGTACATAAGGAGCTTATTGCAGCTTCCATATCAACATCAGCTGGACAAGGACCAAAGGAGGTTGTTGTCTCTAGATACCATTCCTCAGTAATGCCCTTCACCTGTGGCTTCTGTGCTAGGCAATTTGAAACATTGCAGGGTGTCAGAAGTCATGAGACCAAGGTACACCGGAAGCCCAATGCAACTTCCACATCAGCACCAGCTAAGCGTAGAACCATGGAGACTATCACCTCTACTCCCTCTCAAATTCAAGAGGGCTCTGTTGATACTAACTCTAATGACATCGATCTTGATCTCCACCTATAGATGGAGAAGAGAAGATTATCCCTTGGACATACCTCCTCCCCTTCCTAATTCTCTTGAACTAGGACAATAAAAGCTTGACATATATATATGTTTATAAATACTATAAATTAGTAATGCTTAGCGCTGTTCCTCTTTGTCCCTCCCCCGTTGATAAAATAATAATGTTTGAAATTAATAAATTATGTTTAAAATATGATTTATAATTTTCTTAATATTTTCTTTTCTAAATTATTTCTTATTTTATCAAAATAATTTTTTATCCATCGATGATGATAAAAGAGAGTAAATATTTTTTATTAAGAAATAAAAGGTTGGTACCATGACCACCTGTTCCTCTTAAAAATTACAGCGAAAGAAATTCTTTTTCTTTCTCTTGGAAAGACAAGGACTGTCACACCGAATCCTCCCCTTTGCGCACGTGGCAACCGCTGTATAAACTGTACTTATACATCACACCTTATATAAGGCTAGAAGCATCAAAGCATGCAACTACAATTTATTATTTAGAACAACGAATATATCAACAAATAATATTTAAATCCACCACTACAAAATCATAATCTCTAGCTATCTAAATTGTCAAAGTAGTTCTGCTCTGCATAACTAAGTTCTTCCTCATCCCCCATCCTACTAACCAAACCTGTAACATGCGTAATAGGGGAAAACATGCACATCTGATTTGCAAGACTCAGTAAGGCTATAGAGAGAGCAGCTTAAAAATGGGTATAAGGTATTATACAAACTAATAAGAAGACATATCCACTAAATCACCATATCAACAAGCATAGTATAACATATCACATGAAGCATATACTACCATCACTAATCAATAAAGTATAGAAAATATGATCATAATAACAAAACAAAAATCCAAAATATCATAGTATCCTCAAAACTATTTCATCATATTTACCAATACTACTCCTGGGGTAGCCAGCCTATGTTCAAAGTAAATACCTCATCAGGAATTTTTCCGAACCCGTCAGTGTCAACTCTATGTCTCTGTCTTATATACTTGTACACTGACGTTAACAGAAGGAGCTGGTGATCATAGCACCCCTTCTATACATCATAAGTATCATATAGTGCTGCAATTCTGCCCCATGACAGGGTCACCACACTAAATCATAAACCACACTACCTTCAGCCTGACCTTATGAGATATCCTGCATATAATACCAATGAACCTAGACTGCTCAGGGACTCACATCATGAGCATGTTAGTGTCTTCAAGTACCCTAGGCTTGTAGCGCATTGAATGGTACTGTTCCTAGCACACCATCTACGTTGGAGTAACACAAATAAGTTAAGTTCTGCACTGAAGTGAGATTCCGATTACACCAAAGTATCTGTTATTAGTTGTCCAAAGTCCTTAGTCATATGTCACTTATGACCACTTTAGGTGTTAGCATAACATGAACCTAAAGTATCTCTAGATCAAGTCCCATGTCATCTTGTTCTATGTTCTTGCTAAGTGTCTCTATATCTCTAGCATAATATGAACATACCAACAATAACATAACATGAGCATAACCATAGACAACATGCATATCATAGAGTCACATATCCTGACATAGCATATCATCGTATCCTACATTAAAATCACATGCTAATTAAATAACAACAATCTTATGTATAAATATTATAATCTTATCTTTTTAAAGGGGTATTCCTTCTTTTGGCGAGAAAGAAAAAAAAATTCATAGCAATTTTCAAGAGGAACAGGTGGTCGTGGCACCACCACAAATAAACTCTTTTTATTTATTAATAAAAAGCATTTACTCTTTTTTTTCATTATAATTTATTACTTAGACTAAATAGATTCAATTTCTTGGTCTTAATGTTTGAATAGAATCATAAATGGATTGTTTATATGTTACATGAAGGAATATTTTAATAGAGGTTACTGTGTTTAAATTACATCAAACAAAATTAAAATAATTTAACTAGAATTTTTACACAATTATTAAATTTGTGTTGTTATAAATTTAGGTAGTTAGATTTTTCAATTTAGGGAATGTGACTATTTTGGGATTTACATATTAATTTGGTGTAACTAGATTTTTTACAGAATTATAAAATTATTATTTTTTGGTTAATTAAGATGGTATAGGTTATTGGAATTTTTAGTATAATTTAGTTGTTAAAAATAAATATTTAATTTATAATCTTATTGATGTATTGGTAAAAAAATTATATTTAGGTGTTAACATTTAGGTTGCTGGATTTATTTTAATTTAGAATAAATTGTCGGGTTTAAATGTTATATATTTTATATGTGTGAGTAGGTTTTGATGAGTAGGGTTGATTTGATGTTTAATTGTGATTTTTCTGTGATTATTTAAATTTGATAATTAATTGGTTGATTAAAAAAGGAATTAAAAGAAATTATGTGAGTGTGCTTGTATTATTTATGTTTTATTTGGTTATATCTATTTTTATTTTAGAAGAGTTGAGTTGCTGTGCTATTGTTTGATAAATTACGACCAAGCTATGATTTGTGTTGAAGAATGAAGGCGTTTCTTTGCTTGATTGCTTGCTTGCTTGCATTTTAAGAATCATGGGCAAGCTGTGATTCTTGCTAAAAATTTGCTTTTAGACTCAGGTGAGGGTTTATGGTTTCAATTTATGACCTACTACAATGCTGAGTCCTAAAGGTCGATTGTTATTTATTATACAACTGATAAGTTGTATGTTTTTTTTTTTTTTTGGCAAATAGATTAAATTATCATTTACTAATAGGATATTACATTGTTTTGGTATAGTTACATCATGGTACATGAATTTTGCTCTTTATAACTTATTTGATAGCATTAATAGTAATCTCAACTCATCTTCTAAGAAGGGTATTTAAGCATCACTACAATATCATGTGCTACAAGTCATAAAGGAGCAAATACATTAAAAATAAATATTTCAAAGAGCAGTAATATTCTAAGCTAAACATAAGATAACAAACTCTCTTATTTTGTCTTTATCCGGCCTAGTAAAAATTATTGTCTTGATATGCCGAAGAAGGACCACTTAGTCTTTTACTTATTGCTTAAATAATCTCCAGTTTCTCTCTTCCCAAATATGATATACAAACTCTGCTATCACCACCTGCATAAGTTGTCCTTTCAATGTTCTCCTTTTAGCTATTCTTGCAGTTGTATTAATTGTGGTTTTCTTTGTAGTTTATCTTAAACCTTCTTCATCCCATTTCAACAAATCATTCCATATAGTCTTGCTATATTTATATTCATTCAGCAAATGCTCTAAGATTTCTATTGCAGTTAAACATAGCTGACATCCTCCTTCAATTTGTATGCCCCGCTTGAGTAGTTTATCTGCAGTCATTAATTTCTGATGTAAAGCAAGCCATAGAATGAAGATAGCTCTAAGCCTAGCTGTAGAATCACAAATCGAACTTGTCCAATTTTTCTTTGGTAATGTACCCACCAATATATTGTAAATTGTACCGATTTTTTTTTCCTAGTCAATATTATTGTCAGTCAAGGGTGGTGATGAGGACATCGTTGGTTCACCCGTGCAAGACATAATTAGCATAGAAGGCCCAATGACACGAGCCCGTGCACGACGCTTGGGACAGCATGTGAATTCTTTTCTTCGACAAATTAATTACTTAATTACAGAACAAATGATATTGCCTAATTATTATTGTTTACTTGTCACTACATGCAAGGAAACATATAGATGAATTACTCATATGGAAGTTGCATGAATTACTCATATGGTAGTGTATGAGTAATTGAAGGAATATTTATTCAAAAGTAAATCAAGGAAGAAGATTTTTTCAAGAATCAAATCTTCATCAAATATTTATTCAAGAGCAAATCAAGGAAGAAGATTTATTCAAGAATCAAATCTTCATTAAATATTTATTCAAGAGCAAAACAAGGAAGATTTATTCAAGATCAAATCTTCATCAAATATTTATTTTCCAAATTCGTAGCTTAAAAGAGGAGGAGATTTATATATTTATTTTTCCTATTTTAGTGAAATAAAATATGAAAAAACGTGCCATATTTTATCTATATATTTGGTGGAGCATACTCTATTGAAAGGGGACTTTAATTTTTATTTTAGCCACCACTATTGTAGTGCTTTTGCTGAAAACTTGAAGTCCAATTTATTTGAGCGATCCTTCCGTTGTTGCTCTTTCAATTCTCTTGAATTGTTCGTGCCGTTCTTCGTGAACAGGTCAGTCGTGTTTGACACGGTTGATAACCAACTGAGGAGTGATTTAGGGATTGCGAGGTTGCTGGTCGCGTTCTTGGAGCGTTGTTAGCCTCCCGTTCGTTAAAGTCACAACTCCCCCCGCTTTAAGGATTTCTCCTACGATGGAAGATTGGGACCAACTTACTTGCACGCATCTTAAGTCGAGGCGTGTGCATATCAGGTGGTATCAGAGCCTTCGTTGCCGGTAGGAATTCATCTATCCTTTATCTTTTATTTTTTTCTGTTATCTTTTTTGAACTCCCTATATTCGGTTCTTTTTTTTTCCCATCTCCTAATTTTAGTTACATCTATTTGCTAAATCCTTTGGTTTATTTATTTTATCCTTATTGCAAAAAAAGAAAAAAAAAAAGAGAAGTGTTGTTCGGCCAAAGAGTGTTCGGCCGAATTTTTGAAAAAAAAAGGAGAGGTAGAGAGAATAGAGGAGGAAGTGTTTGGCTAGGAAAATAATAAAAAAAAAGAGAAAGGAAAGTCGGGAAATCTTGGAAAAAAAAAGAAAGAGAGGGGGAGAGAAAAGAGGAGAAAAAGAGATGAGTGACATTTTCAAAATAGAAAGTGAGAGTTATCAACCCAAAATGAGAGAAAAGAAAGAAAAATGTGAGAAGAAAAGAGAGATATCAATCAAGGGACAAGTTCTATTAGCTACAAAAAGCGAGATGCGAGAGTTAGAAACCAATACCCAAGAGTGTTTTGCACTTGTATGCAAGGACGCTCTATTTTCTACTAACTCCTTACCCTCTTCTTTACCTGTTTCGATTGTTTCTTTGATGCAGGAGTTTGCTGATGTATTTCCAGATGAGATACCTGCAGGGTTGCCACCATTGCGGGGGATTGAGCATCAAATTGATTTGATTCTATCCGTTCCCCATACTGTACCAATCCCGAGGAGATAAAGGAAATTCAGCGCCAAGTGCAAGAGCTCCTAGATAAAGGATATGTGCGTGAAAGCTTAAGTCCATGTGTTGTTCCTGTTTTACTTGTGCCAAAGAAAGATGAATCATGGAGGATGTGCATAGATTGTCGAGCTATCAACAATATTACGGTACGTTATCATCATCCTATTCCTCGATTAGATGATATGCTTGATGAATTGTGTGGTTCAACTATCTTTTCTAAGATTGATTTGCGTAGTGGTTACTATCAAATTAGAATGAAGCTAGGTGATGAATGGAAAACTGCTTTTAAGACTAAATTTGGATTATATGAGTGGTTAGTTATGCTATTTGGTCTTACTAATACACCTAGTACATTTATGCGCTTAATGAATGAAGTGTTGAGAGCTTTTATTGGAAAATTTGTGGTAGTTTACTTTGATGACATATTAATCTATAGCAAGTCTTTGGATGAACATTTAGCACATATGCGCCAAGTTTTGATGGCTTTGAGAGATGCACGTTTGTTTGCTAACCTCGAGAAGTGCACCTTTTGCACGGATCGAGTTGTATTTCTTGGTTTTATTGTCACTTCACAGGGTATTGAGGTAGATGAGGAAAAGGTGAAAGCTATTCGAGCTTGGCCAACACCTACATCGGTCACACAAGTGTGATATGTATCCATTTATGCACAACTCAAAAAATCACGCAAGCTTCTTTTAGAACTTGGTTAGTATTGAATCCCCAACCTCTCCTATAGAATATAATTGCTCCAATCAGAGGGGTATACACCTTGCGTTACAGAAGTTATAAAGTAATTTCATAAGAGAACGAATCCAAAAGCACCTATTAAAGAAACTTGCACCTATTTTGTCACGAATCTAAAAATCACAAAGATCCCAACATAATTTCAATGACATTTTCTCCCTCAAAAAAATTCAATCGACAAAACATCTGAGGTAGCATGGATCACACGGCATATAAATTTACTCTGCATAACTCTCGATCGATTTGATTTGCATGATTCGGAAAGGATAGGATGCCTAACTCCATCATTAAATTGAGAATTTCTTGACATTACTAAGATCAATGATCATACCAACAATATTTTAGTACATTCAATAATGCACCTAGTTTCGATCTAGAGGAGACTCAATAACTATACTTCATTAACAATGAATTTTAAAATCCTACTTAACAAGACTCTCTCACTTGATGAGATTGTGTAGGTCACTCATTCATTACAACATGCATCTTAAGGTGTCATGCCTCGATCCAACTGTCGGCCACGTGGCAACCGCCGTATGAGCCCGACAGACCCATACAAAGCATCAAGTGATACATATCATTCATATACATCTTCCTCAAACCTCTCTGGCAGTCATCTAACACACCCGCACACACGAGGAAAAGTGGTGTGTTCAGCCTTGCGGCCTAGTACGAAATTACGGCTCTACCGAATAAAGAAATCAAAGGCTAGGAGGAGTATTCTAGGATGTCTTTGGTGGTTAATCGTCATTTTCCATTCGATTTGTGTACATCAATTTATCGAAAACAGTAAAACAACATAAATAAAATACTGATATATAACTCACTAGATGTCACCTACACTATATCTAGTGTCAATATCAACAGTATGTCACCTACGTCATAATAATACTTTGAAGTTATAAAACTCGGGCTGCCAGCCTATGCTTAGTGAATACCCGAGCCAAGGGTATCAGTAAGCCCATCAGTGCCTTTCTGTCTCTGTCTCTACCTATGCCCGCTGCACTTATGTTGGTGGAGAGGACGGGTGACCCAGTATCCCTCTCCATTGTTTCACTAGTCGCCGACCATGCCTCCCCTAGCGAAACCGTCGTGCCCTTACATCCTCTTCGGATTCCGTAGGGGCTACGACACCCATGTAGTACTACACGCTGTCCGTAGACAAGGTCGCCATATAACAATGTCATCGGCCACGGCTAGCCGGAATAACCACCCTAGGATCCGGACTACTCATCCGATCATCTACAGACGTCAAGGGTGATAGCCGTGCGGTCTACGGATCCACTGTCCAAGGCGTCGCATGTGGAATCACCTTCCCAGTCCAATAGCAGTCGACGTCTGTCGAGATTGGCGCACATCCGCTTGATGGGTTGTGGCAACCTCGACTCCATCGGTGCCACGTCCATGGTAGGGCTCATCCTTGCTAGCTATCTCAGGACTATCACGAGCTCGCCTAAACGACACTCGTGCGGGTGAAGATTTCGGATAAGGACTTGCTCCATATTTCTAGTCTAACCCGACCATGGAGTTTGTACAGTCTCTTACCCTACCAACTCCCAGTATATAAGCTATGCATAACGTCGGGAGTGGTGCTCCCAGCATCTCAGCTATGCATCAACCTCGGGAGCGGAGCCTAATGAGACGTCACCGTTTGACCACCGTCGGTGCGCAGCGGTCAACCCGGGGTATATGGAAAATGCTCCTTTTTCTGTCTAAGTGGCGGTGATGTCGTCAAAGGTTCTAACATGTCGTTAACTACTGTCTATGTCCGCATGGTATTTATTTAACACATAACAAAGAAAAACAATACAACATGCAGGACATGCATTTAGAACATGTTAGATAAAATAAACTACACTAACATGCATACAAGTCAAATCTTATCAAGCATTATGTTTTATCATATTTAAGACATCCAAGAATTGTTCCTAAGAAAACCCCAGCCGGAATTCCCTAGCTTGAATAAATCCTACCATCGGAGAACCAACGCACCTGGGTTAGCGATCCGGTCTTTAGAACCAACCCGCGTAGCAATGGATCACTGCGACGAACTACTCGGATCGCGTACCCGCGATAATCCTAATTAACACAATTATTTAAAATAAAATTTAATTTATTTTCCCTTAAGATAAATAAATTAAAATCTATCAATTAAATAATTATTACATTAAATTAATCCTATACAAGTTTAGGATTAATCCCACCTAATCAATTCTCAATTAATCATATTTTAAATTTTTATCTATTAACTTAAATAAATTTTTATTCAATTTCTACTCATTAAACTCACCCATAACTTGGCCCAAGTCACCCAGGAGCCCAAGTAGAACCCATAGAAATTTTTACTATTTTTATAATTTTTTTTTAATATTTTAATATTATTTTATTAATTATTTAATTTTTTTATTATTTTCTGACCTGGTCAACGGTCAACGATTGACCGGTCAACGCTGACTGGGTCAGCTGTTGACTCGGTCAACGGGCCGGTTACTATTCATCCGGTTCGGTTCGGTTCGATTCAACTCAATCCATTCACTAACCTCACATAATTAAATCACTAACCTTGTTTAACTTACACTAATCATACAACATAACTTAACCCGAACCCAAGCTTAACTCAAACTCAACCCAACTCAACTAACTGGTTCAGCTCAACCAATTACTTAACTCATTAAATAAATCTACTTAATTAATTCATTAACTAAACTTATATTAATCTAACTAAATATTAATCATGCTTAATTAACACTAACCATACATTAACTTATTTTATACTAAGCATTCTTAATTATAACTAATCATGCTTAATTAATTCTTAAGCATGATTAAGGAAGAACTTAACTTAACCAGCCGATCACTAATCACTCGCCGGAAAACCTCGCCGCCGGCCACCGGAACCCTAGCCGCCACCTCGCCGGAGCTCGCAAAATCCGACGGTCGGCCAGCCGATGAATTCGGGAACCTTCACACGCAGAGAGATCAACACGGCCTGCGAAGAAATCCGGTCGTCAACGCCTAAAAACCCGTTCTTGGTGGCGTCGCCGGCGAACTCTAGGGCAAGTTCGCCGGAGGGCGAAACCGCCCAACAACAGGGGGGAAACGGAGCTGTTTACCTCGCAGACGTATGGGGAAGAAAGGGAGGAAGCCACGGCCGGCGAGGCGGGCGGATTCGTGGCTCCACCGCTCGCCGGTGGTGCTGCGATCGAACGAGCAGCGGCGGCGGAAATCGCCGCCTGCTGCGTTGGCGTCGGGGGTCGACGGCAACTCGCAGGGGTGCAGCGGGGGCGAGAGTCTCCAACTGCAGTAGGGGAGATGTCGCCCGACGATCCATGCATGGGACGGTGGTAGACGCAGCCGGCGGATGGCTGCGAACGCAAAGGAAGACGCAAGGGAAGATGGGGGTCGCGCGCTGCCTCCTCCGGGCTCCCGTTTCTGCGATGGGGGACGATGCACAGCGGACGACGGCGAGCGGACGACGAACGCTGACAAAGCGGAGCGGCACCGGCGTTGCTCTACTGCGGGCGAGGGAGGCGAACGGCGGCTGAACTCGCGACGAGGGGCGGATGCAGGGGAAAGATTGCGCGGCAGCAACAGAGCCCTCCTCGTCTCCGCCGAGCGCTCCTCGTCGCAGCGGAGAGTAACGGGCTGCGACGGCAGCTGCGAACGGCAGCAGCGACGGCAAGCGGTGGGCGCGGAGGAAATGCGACGGACAGCTGCAACTTCTCCCTCGAAGGGGAGGAAACAGGGGACGGAAAAGGGGGCGGGGGTGCGGTAGCAGACCTCCGCCGTGCTCTCCTTGCTGCGGCGGGGATCTACGATGGTCGGACGGCCGCGATGGACAACGGACGGCGAACGCGGCGGGAAGGCGTCGGTGTTCGCTCCGCTGCGATCGAAGAGGGGGCGGCGTCGCGAGCTCGAGGAAGAAGGCGACGCGAGTGGGAAGAGTCGCGCCTCTTCTCGCTCGTGTTGGTTTTCTTTCGAACCGGGTTCGAGACGGACCGGTTCAATTGAACCGGACCGATTTTTATTTTTTTTTTTAAATGAGATTTTGAAGGTGGGGGTTTACATAAGGTGCTATAGATGATTTTCACTCACTCCAAAAGGCTTTTAATAGCAAATCATATGTTGATTTGATTACAAAAGACCAAGAATATATGGATATATAGAACGTTATTCTCAGTACATTCAGGCAATTTTCCTTTCCCTTCTACACTCCACTTACCCCTGCTATTTGTACTACAATGTTGGTTGTGGTTCTAGCACCACTAACAATAATTTTATGTATATATAATATAATCTTATCTTTTTAAAGGGGTATTCCTTCTTTAGGTGAGAAAGAAAAAAAAATTTATAGCAATTTTCAAGAGGAACAGGTGGTCTTGGCACCACCACAAATAAACTCTTTTTATTTATTAATAAAAAGTATTTACTCTTTTTTTTCATTATAATTTATTACTTAGACTAAATAGATTCTATTCCTTCGTCTTAATGTTTGAATAGAATCATAAATGGATTGTTTGTATGTTACATGAATAAATATTTTAATAGAGGTTATTGTGTTTAAATTACATCAAACAAAATTAAAATAATTTAACGGTAATTTTTACACAATTATTAAATTTATGTTGTTATAAATTTAGGTAATTAAGCTAGGACAGAGACATAGAGTTGACCCTGACGGGTTCGGAATAATTCCTGACGAAGGATTTGCTTTGAACATAGGCTGGCTGCCCTAGGAGTAGTATTGGAAAATATGATGAAATAGTTTTGAGGACACTATGATATTTTGGATTTTAGTTTTGCTATTATGATCATATTTTCTATACTTTATTTGTAAACCCCTATCCTTAATATATTAATAATAATAAAAAAACCGGTCCGGTCCGACCAAACCGGCCAAACGGTTCGGATAAACCGACTACCACTTCAACAGTGAAGCGAGCGAGAAGGGCGGAGGCCCTAACTCCTTCGAGCGCCTACCTTCGTCTTCCCCTTCTCCACACACAGTGCGGGCGGGCGACGACGAGATCGTCGGCGCACTGTTTCTACGCTGTTGTCCCCGTCAGTACAAGGCGATCTAGTGGAGAGCTCAGCCACAGCTTTGGCCGAGAGAGCTTCCACTTTAATCCCTTCCGACGCGATGTGCCCTTTTGTTCGCCGTCTTCATTGTTGAAGCCTTCGACGCCGACCCGCAGCCGTGCTCATCCAGGGCGAGGTGCTCCGCCTCCTCTCGAGCATAAGGACCAGCGATTTCCCTCGAGCGATGCCGACCGCCAATATCCATCTCCCCCTTTCGTGCGACCCCAGCGGAAGCTTTGCCTCACCATCGCCGACCGCCTGAATCCCAGCAGCAACATTTCTATCTCCGGCGCGATTCGAGTCGTCACTGAGCCCCATCGGTGATAGTTTCCTCACGGTCTGACACTTCCTCATTGATTCAGTTCCCTTTTTCCTCAATCATCGTCGAGCTTGCTGGGATTGGGGGAAAACAGAGGCATCCCCTATTTTCCGGCATTCCCCTCGCAAGCAACCATCGGCGCCTACGAACCCACCGACGACCCTCCATCGACGCGGACTGATAGGTAGTGATCTTCTTCCCCTCTTCATCGATTCCACATTTCCCTTCCGCTTCGCTCGATTTTGAGCATCGCTTCTCTGCCGAAGGGATTCGCCGAGAGTTTCTAACCTCCATTCCTTTCTTTCCTCCGCCTTAGCCACTACAGTTCGCCGTCTATCGAAGGAGAACTATTGCTAGCAGAGGTCGCTGGGGCTAGCGGCCGGCAGCGTGCTTCACTGGCAAACTCACTGCCAGCGGACGTGCGAGGGCGACGAACGGAGGTGACGACTCTATTTTCGTTAGCTTAAGCCACCGTAATTAATGATTAAATTAGTTAAGATATTCTTAGGGAGTTAATTAAGGAGGTAAGATGGGGTTTAAGTAAGGGGTTGAGCTGAGACGATGAAACTGGGTTCGTTTGACTTGAGCTGAGCTAGTTGACTGGAATTGATTTAACCCAATTTGTTGGGTTAGACAAATTTGGGCTTTGGCTCAAGTTTGGATTAGACCATCTAAATTAGATTGAGTCTAAGTCAGGGTTGGTTAAGTAAAAGTGACTCAATTAGAGTGAGTCAAATTTGGTTAAATTAGTTGACCAGGACCAGATTGAGTAAACTTGGACCTGGATATTGAATTGGACCTGAGTCAAGTTGGAATCACTGTTGACCAATTTTGACTGAATTAAATTGGGTTGGAATTTGGGCTTCATGCATGGACATGGGCTAGATGGATTGGGTTATGGACATGGATTAGGTCAAATATTGAAAATAAATTGGACCAAATCCAAAATTAAATCATGATAACCTTAGTAAATTTTATTTATTATATTCTGATTAAATGTTATTAATTTAGTAAGTTATTTGACTAATTAAATAAGGTAGTATTTTAATTGCATAAATAACTAGTTAGATTGAGTACGATAATTTAAGTCAATTTAATGAATAAAATATATTGTTAGTTGATTGGGCTATGATATCAGATTTGGGCTTTAGGAAGTTGGATTGGACCTCCTTAGCATTGGACCTTAGTTAAATTGGATTAATTGGATTAGGTTAGTTTCATGAATTAGATTAGTTAATTTATTTGGATAGAACTAAATTAATCGGATAACTTAAATATTCAATTAATTAGATTTCTATCCGGATAATTCGTAGGAATGACGTTAGACTTGTTCTAAATAAATTTTTATTATTTAGGAATATTATTTTGAATCGTGAGCTGTACCACTGTTGATGCATTCGAGCTTTATTTGGATTGGTTCTGAAGCTCAGATCGCAATTCAGGTGCGTTGGTTCATCGAATGTAGGATTTATTCAAGCTAGAGAATTCCTGCCGAGGTTTTCTTAGGAAAATTTTTGGATTCCTAAAATATGATAAAAATGAAATGCATGCTATGTTTATATGTAAATGCATGATAGTGTGATTGTAAACTCCAAAATTTCATTAGGAAATAATAATAATAAAAGAAGAAGGGAATAATTTTTAAATAGCAACAAATCATGGTTTAAAAAAATGAATAAAAAATGGTAACCTTTTAAATTTATCAACGGTAAGGGTAATGTCAATTATAGATATGTAAATTTCATAAATGTCCGAGGGTAAAATAGGAAAGATGGACATTATCGTTGATCAGATGAATTAGAGGGGCAAAGTTGGTAATTTGTCGATGCACCTGCGATGCACGTGCGCGTCCTTTGCCCTAAGCTGGATGGGTGCGTCGGGTCCACCGCTTCCTCTTCCCCTTGCAGTCCGCCAATGGGTCGCATCGACGATCGCAGCGAACAACAGAATGCTGTTGCACCTCGTCGGTGATCTGAGGGCTATCTTTGACTTCGATCCCTCTTCCTTCTTCCCTTCCGACCATCGATGACTCGGCACTGACGACCTTCGACGATTTGGGTGCGCCACCGATGACTGCAACCTCTCCTCCACTCGACGATGAAGCAGCCGCCTCACTGCATCACGGCACGCCATCGCCTCGATGGACTTAGTTCATTGTCATTCATATCCTCCTAGGACTGGTATTAACAAAGGTTGTTCTCGGATCTATCAAATAGAATATTCTTAAGGAATTTTGCGTTAATACTGCAATTGCCTTCAAGGATGTGATAAACTGTGAAATTGCAAAAGTTGATGTTAAATTTGATTCAAAATCTACTACCACTGTTAAAAGAAAGACTTGATACAAAGTGGAGTGTCTATGTGTATCTTCAAATTGTATATCCATGAATACATACTCATGTATTGAGTTTTTGTTATATTGGGGTATGATCTTGAGAATAAGGAAAAATATACCCCTTACTTTTATCATGATATTTAGCTTCAATTATCAGTCAGATAAATTGCAATATTTCTTTGGGAATGAGTTGCACTTACTTACCTATGTTTTCCTTTTGGTCTCAATAATCTTGTCAAGTATTGCATATGGAAGCGTATGGCCTTTCACTACATAACTTAAGTGTTCACATATGAACCTAGCCATGTTATATGCATAGCATCCTGTTCACTAAGAAAATATCTTTTGATTGCTTGAATTTTAATCATGATGTGATTACATTACTCTAGTGGAAAATAATTTTTCATGTTGTTTTACTTTGAGTTTTTTTACAGTAATTTGCTTGTTTTACATTACATTAGTATAGATTTTTGAGCCTTAGACATTAACCCTTGTATGTTGTCTTACTTTGTTTCATTGGGAGTTGATTTCATAGTTAGTTGGGAGAATGCTAAACATGAGCCTTTTTTGACATTTCTAGATATTTTTAAGGTACCTAACTTAACGAGTTCTTTGATTTTTCCCTAGTACCATATCTTTTATTTTTCTCTCCTTGGCTTCTATGGGTTAAAGTGGTGGATGATTTAGCTCTATCACTTCTACTATTAGAGAGGATCAAAGAAGAGACAATGAAAAGTCTTTTAGGATATATGAGAAATCTCAACTAAGGAAAAATAAAAATTTTTCTTGTTCTTCCTTGGAATCTAAAAGTAGTCTACATACTTGCCGCTAGGATGCAAAAATATTTAGTTGACCAGAGATAAACCCATAACTTCCTTCCAATGTTAAAGTGTCATAGTTGAGGAATTAGTTAATATAAACTTGTTCAAACAACACAAAATCCTCATCTTGCAAATAGGTATCTAGGAGATAAACTATATTAGTGATTATAGAGTGGAGATACAACAATATGACTATTTATTTTGTTTATAAAAGACCCGTAGATCGTGAGGAAGGTAATATTTCTTGTGAAAGATCTTTAAATAAAAAAAAAAAAAAAACTTGAAGTTAGAAAAAGACAATTAGGAAACCAATGGAATGGATCCGATCCTACTATTCGGATCTCTTCGAAGTACTTAGTAGTTGGGAAAAACTATAAAGATAGTAAACTTCTTTATTCACAATGCAAACCCTAACGACAACCATTTTGAATTTTTGGAGGACCAAAAATTTTTAAGGGTGTGAGTACTTGTAAACCCCAAAATTTCATTAGGAAATAATAATAATAAAAGGAGAATGGAACAATTTTTAAATAGCAACAAATCATGGTTTAAAAAATGAATAAAAAATGGTAACCTTTTAAATTTATCAACGGTAAGGGTAATGTCAATTATAGATATGTAAATTTCATAAATGTCTGAGGGTAAAATAGGAAAGATGGGCATTATCGTTGATCATCTGAGGGTAAAATAGGAAAGATGGGCATTATCGTTGATCAGATGAATTAGAGGGGCAAAGTTGGTAATTTGTCGATGCACGTGCAATGCACGTGCGCGTCCTTTGCCCTAAGCTGGATGGGTGCGACGGCGCCTCATCCTCTCCTTCCCCCTCATGCCTGCGGAGCCCGATCTGTCATCGGAAGGCAGAGAGCTCGACGACGAGTTCCACTGCTTCCTCTCCTCTTCGCCGCCGTCGCTCCGAATCCCTCATCGTGAGATCGACCGTGAACCCCCATTTCCCCTTTGATCTGCCACGCCGACCATTTCCCCTTTGATCTGCCACGCCGACCTGCACACTATTGTCTCCTCCATCGATTGGTCGCAGCTGCTCCAACTTCCGAATTTGCTGAAGTAATGAGTTGATACGGTGTATATTTTCTTTTCCTTGCCTTTACTTGATGACATGTAGATGATATGTTAATTATGATGGAATGCAGAATCGAATGCATGTCAGCACTAAGGCACAATTAATAGTTTCCTCTCCACTAATAATTAGATATTGTAATTAAATAAAAATTAGTGAGTGGTAAATTAGGATTAGGGATGATTGCAATTTTAGTTGGACTTTATTTGAGACTTTAATGGTTGCTTGGTAGTTATGATTAAGTTTTATAAAGTGAATAAGGTTAATTTATTAGATTAGTTTGGATTAATCAAACCTTATTGAATAATTAATTTAGGATGGGTTAGGTAGGTAAAATGGTTGAGATGGTTGATTTAGTATTTTGTAGATAGGATTAATAATATATAATGTTAAAGATCATATCTAAAGGTAATGCTACTTGTAATAGGTAGATACCTTGATATAATTAGACGACGTTCAAGCTAACATACGGTTGGTTCTGAAGATCGATTTACATATCCAGGTGCGCCGGTTCACTGCAATAGACTAATATCAAGTTGGTGAAACTTTAGGAGATAAATATTTTGCTGCTTAGAAATTAATATTTAATTATTCATGATTCATGCTTTGTATGTTAGAATAGTTTATTTATATCATTAATGTGATATGCTTGTTGTCTTATTGCTACTGTTATTCAAATATATGCTAGGTTATTCTCTCGCTCATTATCTGCTATGTTGATGTGATGAAAAATAATAAAATGCTACAGTTACTTCTAGAACCTATTATGTTACACTATAGTGTGACATATTCATAGACATCGACAAGCATCACTTATAGACATATGACATTGACATACTTATGTATGAAAACATTGAAGATGCGTCATATATGATCTCCTAAGTTACGGATACGAGCTTTAATGCTCATAAATCTATACCACCCAAAGAGGTTGAAACCATCTCGGACATAAAGGGTGGGGATAAAATATGGATTGACTTATTGCCAGAGAACGTTGTGATGTATTCACTATACCCGCATGGTGTCGCTAAGTCACCACCTTGATAGTCCTAAGATGACTAGCATGAATGAAACCAAACCAATGACCTAGCAAACATGTCGCCGACGTTGTAGCATTCCGGCGACGGCTAGGATGCGCACCACCTGGCAGGCATCGTTGCTTGTAAATTGGTAAAGTGACTCCTTCCGCATAGCTTTGGACAGTGGATCCATGGACCTCAAAGCTATACCAGACGTACTGCAAACGTTCTGAAGAGTAGTCCGGATCCTGGGGTTTATTACCAGCTAGCCGTGGCCGATGCGTTTACATAGGTGCGGTGACCCTTGGTGTAGTACTACACGAGTTACTTTATGGATTGTCTGGGGAAGACGCATGGAGTGACAGGTCGCTAGGTCGCGGAGATGAAGTGATTCGCCTAGTGGACCACCGGAGAGGGATTCACGGTCACCCGACCTCTCTACCAACATCAGTGTGACGGGCATAGGTAGAGACATAGACAGTGGACACTGATGGGCTTATGGGAACTCCCTGATCAGGAGATCCCCTAAGCATAGACTGGCTGCCCAGATCACAATATTTGAATGTGATGATATTTTTAGTGACAATAATCTTGTGAAATAAACGCACTTCATATTTATAGTTGAGCTACACACATATTACATGTTCTTCTTATAATTCTTCATGTTTTATTTGTTAATTTTACATGCTTTGTTTGAGATTATGAAATGATGTTATGGACATGCTAGAATCTTCTTGTTTGCTACTTGAGTTATTCTACTGCGGTTAGAGCCATAAGCACTCAGCCGCTTGCGGTTGAGCACACGACGTTCAAATGTGTGCAGGTCTACTAGACGACCGGTCAGGATAGCTAATGGAGGCGAGATTATCGACGAACCTAGTTATCTACTAATTTTGTGACCATAGTATTGTAGTAGGTATATCGGGACTGTGTTAGTAGAGTTTAGTTAGATGATTTGATTGTATTATCCGCTGCATTGTTAATGTATATGAATTGTGTATATCATTAAATGCCTTGTATGGGTCCTTTGGGGCTCATACGGCGGTTGCCACGTGCTCGATAGTTGGGTCGGGGCGTGACAATTATTTACTTGATCTACATGCATGATATGCCATGTTTACCATGCTATGTATTTAACATGTCTATAAATCTTGTTCTGCATGCTATGTTATTTATTTATGCTATGATAGCGCGACCACCATGCAGATATAGTTAAGAATGATGACATGTTAGAACTCCTTAGGAGACATCACTGGAAACCAGACAAAAAGGGGTATTTCTTGTATATCCTGTTTGACCACCGTGTATCACCAATAGTCAGAATGGTGATTTTCCGCCACACACCACTCACGAGGCTATAATTAGCTTAGTACTAGGAGTTGGTAAGGAAAGGGACTGTACAAACTCCAAGGTCATATTAGACCGGAAATGCGGAGTAAGTCCCTACCCAGAAACTTATACCCGCACGTCTGCCGTCTAGGCGACACCGTGATAATCCTAAAATGACTAGCCAGGATGAATCAAAACACGAACCTAGCAAACGTGTTGCCGAGGTTGTAGCATTCCGGCGGCCTCTAGTTTGCACACCTCCTGGCAGGCACCGCTGCTTGGGGACTGGGACGGTGACTTCCCCCCGCATAGTATTGGATAGTGGATCTGTAGACCACACGGCTATCATCCCTGACGTTCTGCAGACAGTCGGATGAGTAGTCTGGATCCTAGGATTGTATTATATCGACTAGCCGTGGTCGATGGATTATTGTTGATGGTGACCCTGTCTTCGGACAGTGTTGTAGTACTACATGAGTCGCCGTTGCCCCTACGGAGTCTGGGGAGGATGTAAGGGCACGACAGTTTCGCTAGGGGAGGCATCGTAGGCGACTAGCGAGACAGAGGAGAGCGATCAAGGGTCACCCGTCCTCTCCGCCAACATCAGTGCAGCGGGCATAGGAAGAGACAGACAAAAGGCACTGATGGGCTTGGTGATGCTCTTTGGCCGGGGTATTCACTAAGTATAGGCCGGCAGCCCGAGTCTTGATATTATAGCCACCTTTCACTATAGATGACATACAATTACACTGACGACGTAGTTGCCAGATACATCTTAGGCGACATCTAGTGTTATCCGTGTTGTACTTGCTTACACAGTTATTTTGCATTTATTATATGTCTCATATGTATTATATGGAAATGACTGTTAATAAACCCAAGGCATCCTAGATTTATCCTCCTAGCCTTTGAATTTCTTATTCGGTTTCGAGCGTAAATTTGCACTAGGTCGCAAGGCTGAGCACACCACTTTTCCATGTGTGCAGGTTTTACGTACGGTAGTAATAGTTGTTGACGAGGACTACGCTATCGGAGGTATACTTCCGCAATTATTTAGATGTTGTCGTTTTCGAATCTATATTTGTAGTAGGGATATATCGGGACTGTACTAAATGAATTATATTAGTGTTTTATTGATTTTAGATTGATCTGTACTCTTTATGCCTTGTATGGATCCTAGGGTTCATATGGCGGTTGCCACGTGGCCGACAGGAGGGTCGGGGCGTGACATTATTGATTAGTGATGGTAGTATATGCTTCATGTGATATGTTATACTATGCTTGTTGATATGGTGATATTATCTGTGATTTAGTGGATATGTCTTCTTGTTAGTTTGTAAAATACCTTATACCCATTTTTAGGCTGCTCTCTCTATAGCCTCAATGAGTCTTGCAACTCAGATGTGCACGTTTTCCCCTATTGCGCATGTTACAAGTTTGGTTAGTAGGATGGGGGATGAGGAAGAACTTAGTTATGCAGTGCAGAATTACATTGGCAATTTAGAAAGCTAGAGATTATGATTTTGTAGTAGTGGATTTAAATATTATTTGTTGATATATTCGCTGTTCTAAATAATAAATTGTAGTTGCATGCTTTGATGCTTCTAGCCTTGTATAAGGTGTGATATATAAGTACAGTTTATACAACGGTTGCCGCATGTCCAAAGGGGAGGATTGGGGTGTGACAGCCCTTGTCTTTCCAAGAGAAAGAAAAAGACATTTATGCTGTAATTTTTAAGAGGAACATGTGGTCATGGTACCAACCTTTTATTTCTTAATAAAAAATATTTACTCTCTTTTATCATCATCGATGGAGAAAAAAATTATTTTAATAAAATAAGAAATAATTTAGAAAAAAAATATTAAGAAAATTATAAATCATATTTTAAACATAACTTATTAATTTCAAACATCATTATTTTATCAACGGGAGAGGGACAAAGAGGAACAACATTGAGTATTACTAATTTATAGTATTTATAAAAATATATATATATCAAGCTTTTATTGTCCTAGTTCAAGAGAATTAGGAATGGGAGGAGGTATGTCCAAGGGATGATCTTCTCTTCTCCATCTATAGGTGGAGATCAAGATCGATGTCATTAGAGTTAGTATCAACAGAGCCCTCTTGAATTTGAGAGGGAGTAGAGGTGACAGTCTCCATGGTTCTACGCTTAGCTGGTGCTGATGTGGAAGTTGCATTGGGCTTCCGGTGTACCTTGGTCTCATGACTTCTGACACCCTGTAATGTTTCAAATTGCCTAGCACAGAAGCCACAGGTGAAGGGCATTACCGAGGAATGGTGTCTACAGACAACAACCTCCTTTGGTCCTTGTCCAGCTGATGTTGATATGGAAGCTGCAATAAGCTCCTTATGTACCCTCATATGATTATTGACGCCCTGCAATAACTCAAATTGTCGAGAACAGTGGTCACAAGGAAAGGACATTCCCGAGGAATGGGGCACAGAGGCAACAGCTTCCATTGGCCTATGGGCGATGAATGTAATAGCAGTAGTGATGATACGCTCGTTTGCGTGAATATTCTGGTGACCAGCAAGATCCTCTTTTGTATTGAACTGTTGAGAGCAATAGTCGCAAGAGAAGGTCATCGATAGGGGATGAGAAGTAAAGGCCACGATATCTGTGGGCTTGGCACTACTTTTTGATATTGAGAGAGAGTAAGTTAGGCTTTGATGGTTGTATAGATGAAGCTAATATTATCAAGGGTTTGTGGATAGGGGAGGTAGAGGATGATATCTTTATGTATATATACAAATATATATAGTGTAGAAAATGCAAAAGAAAGAGAGAGAAGTTAGCTTTGTTTGTTGTGTTGGTTATGTGGACCTGGTGGTTTGCTATACTTAGATGTTGGTAAATATTTGTGCTCCTATTGACAATGATGGACGCTCTTCCGACACTCTCTACAATAGCATATGAGTTTTTTCTAAGTTATTTTATTTTCACATCGTATCTTCATCGATATGATTTTGCAAAACTTGCTATATACAATTAACCATCAAATGCTGAAGCACATCTGACAATACTCTAACTTCGGGAGACTTATTGGATATGTATCCATTTATGCACAACTCAAAAAATCACGCAAGCTTATTTTAGAACTTGGTGAGTACTGAATCCCCAACCTCTCCTATAGAATATAATTGCTCCAATCTGAGGGTATACACCTTGCGTAACAGAAGTTATAAAGTAATTTTCATAAGAGAACGAATCCAAAGGCACCTATTTTGTCACGAATCTAAAAATCACATAGGTCCAAACATAATTTCAATGACATTTTCTCCCTCAAAAAAATTCAATCGACAAAATATCTGAGGTAGCATGGATCACTCGGCATATAAATTTACTCTGCATTAACTCTCGATCGATTTGATTTGCATGATTCGGAAAGGATAAGATGACTAACTCCATCATTAAATTGAGAATTTCTTGAAATTACTAAGATCAATGATCATACCAACAATATTTTAGTACATTCAATAATGCACCTAGTTTCGATCTAAAGGAGACTCAATAACTATACTTCAATAACAATGAATCTTAAAATCATACTTGACAAGACTCTCTCACTTGATGAGACTGTATAGTTCACACATTCATTACAACATGCATCTTAAGGTGCTATCGACGATTTTCACTCACTCCAAAGAATTTTAATGGCAAATCATATGTTGATTCGATTACAAAAGACCATGAATATATGGATATATAAAACGCTATTCTCAGTACATTCAGCCAATTTTCCTTTCCCTTCTACACTCCACTTACCTCTGCTATTTGTACTACAATGTTGGTTGTGGTTCTAGCACCACTAACAACAATCTTATGTATAAATATTATAATCTTATCTTTTTAAAGGGGTATTCCTTCTTTTGGCGAGAAAGAAAAAAAAATTCATAGCAATTTTCAAGAGGAACAGGTGGTCGTGGCACCACCACAAATAAACTCTTTTTATTTATTAATAAAAAACATTTACTCTTTTTTTTCATTATAATTTATTATTTAGACTAAATAGATTCAATTCCTTGGTCTTAATGTTTGAATAGAATCATAAATGGATTGTTTGTATGTTACATGAAGGAATATTTTAATAGAGGTTATTGTGTTTAAATTACATCAAACAAAATTAAAATCATTTAACTAGAATTTTTACACAATTTATTAAATTTGGATTGTTATAAATTAGGAAATTAGGCTAGTTAGATTTTTCTATTTATTGAATTTTGCTAATTTGGGATTTACATATTAATTTATAATCTTATTGATGTATTGGTAAAGAAATTATATTTAGGTATTGACATTTAGGTTGTAGGATTTATTTTAATTTAGAATATATTGTCGGGTTGATTTGATGTTTAATTGTCCGTGGTTGTTTAAATTTGATAATTAATTGGTTGATTAAAAAAGGAATTAAAAGAAATTATGTGAGTTTGTGAGTAGGAAGGGCAAATAGAAAATTCTGTTGGCTTGTATTATTTATGTTTTCTTTGGCTGTATTTATTTTAATTTTAGAAGAGTTGAGTTATTGTGCTATTGCTTGACAAATTGCGACGAAGCTGTGATTTGTGTTAAAGAAGGAAAGCGTTACTTTGCTTGATTGCTTGCTTGCTTTTTAAGAATTATGGCGAAGCTGTGATTCTTGCTAAAAATTTACTTTGAGACTCAGGTGAGGGTTTATGGTTTCAATTTATGACCTACTACAATGCTGAGTTGTAAACCCTATTTTCTATAGTAAAAAAAAGGAATTTTTTTAATATAATATTATTTTAATATTAAATTAATAATATTATTAGAAAATAAAAATTTTAGGAAAAAAATAATAATATAAATAAATAAAATTAGAAAATAAGAATTTAGGAAGAGGAAGGGGTTAAAATATAAATTTTGAAAAATAGAGGGGGCTATCTGTAAAAAGGAAGAAAGGAAAAAAAATATATATAACTTCGCTGCACCTGCAACGCACGTATAGCGAGTTGTACAGGTCGACCCGGCCGAGTTGGGCGGCGAGTCCCTGACTCGTCGACATAAGTATTAAACCCTCGAGAGTAGAGGCTCGAGGGTTTGGGGAAGAGCGGCGCAGCGGAGCTCCAAATCCCTCCGGCGGCCTGCGGAATTGACGGGAGAGTGCGCGGACGACTTGGGAGAGTCGTCAGCAATGCCGGCGGGGAGTGATCGTGGCACCGGTGGGCCGAGATCGAGTGGGGACGAGTTGAACTGGGGAACACCCTATTTTCATCCGTTCCGCCGGCGAGGGGCGCCTCCATCGTCTTTCCCTCTGCAATACACTCTCTGCACTTGGTGCGACCTCTGAGGAATTGATGTAGAGCGATGCACGCGGTGGGGGAGATGGTGAGGCGGCAGGGAGCAACGATTTTACATGAGGCAGGGGAACAGCGACTACCGGCGGCGTTGGCGAGCTCTCGAGCGCTGTCGGCAGCAAGGGAAGCCGGCGAGTGGGTGCGGGGAGGTGTCTGCGAACTTGAAGCATTGTTCAGTCGAGGCGGCGGTAGAGGAAGGAGTCAAATCGCCGCCGATTCGGCAGTAGAAGCGGCGGCGTCTGCAGGTGGAGTCGAGTGGAGGAGGAAGAAGGGTGAGAGCGGACCGCACGTGCAAAGCGCGTGCGTCGGTTCGTCTCAGACTGGTCCAACCGGTTCAATCGGTTCGGTTCAGGACCAGTTCAGGCTGGTTTTCATTGGTTTTCGATGATTTATGACCGGTTCGAGTTTGTTCAGCATGCTTAGGGCTTTATTGGTGAGTTCTGAGCATTATGGAATTTATTTAGAATTTTTAACATATCTTAGGTGCGGTTTTCAAATTATTCAAGGTTGGGTTCAGGGTTTTGAGTGAGTTAACGTTATTGGAAAAATCTAAAATAATTTTTAATGCTAGATTATGTTTGTATGTAATTTGTATGATTTAATTGGAATTTTTTAAGATTACTAGAATGTTGTTTTTGATTTAATTGAGATAATTTAGGGTTTAAATAAAGTAATTGTATGTTAAATTCATGTAGAAATATTTTTTAAAGTTTTATGTCATTTAAATTATATTAATTGGAATTAAAATAATTTATTTAGAATTTTTACAGAATTAATGAATTTAAGGTATTGTAAATTGAGGAAATTAGATTAATTAGATTCTTTCTAATTAATGATATGAAATAATTTGAAATTTTATAAATTTATTATTTTGATTTTATAATTATAAAATTAGGTGATTTGAAATTTTGTGAATTTAATTACTTACTTAGATTATTCATAAAATTATTAAAATTATTTAGAATCAATTAAGGTGGTATATATTGATTAAAGATTTTTAAGTATAATTAAATTGTTAAACTAAATATTATTTTATAGGCTTATTTATGTTGATTATGATTTTTAATGTGATGGATGATTGGTTGATTATAAGAAATTGAGTAAAATAAAGAAAATGATGTGAGGATGTGAGTAGAAGGGTAGATAGGAAATTCTTATTTGAGTTGTATGATTTATGGTTGGTGGATGTATCTACTTTATCTTAGAAAAATTGATTAATGTGCTGTTGCTTGACAAATTACGGCCAAGCTGTGATTTGTGTTGGAGTAAGAAGGAATTGCTGTGCTTGTTTGATTACTTGCTTGCTTTTAAGAATCACAGCCAAACTGTGAATTATTGCTTGATATTGTTTGAAGACTCAGGTGAGGACTTATGGTTTCAAAATTTATTTTGGCCTACTATAGATGCTGAGTCCTAAGGGTCGTTGTTACATATTGTACATGCTGATGATTTGAATGTTTGCTTGTTGCATATTTTAATAGCATGTGTGTTTTGATAATTGTTGATAAATGTTGCTATGAAAAAGATACATTATGCTATTATATGCATGCTATGTATGATTGTTCTCATGTTATGTTGGATATTGATATGTTCATGTTATACTATAGATGTAGAGACATTTAGTAGGAATATAGAACATGGAGACATGAGACAAAATCTAGAGACACTTTAGGTTCATGTTGTAAACCCCCACTTTTATGTGGTTTAATTAGCGAAAAATGAGATATTAAAATTTTTCTTAAGTTTAGTTTAGTGTAAAAGAGGTTAAAGAACTTTCAGATTGGGTTAGCACTAAAATGGTGACATTAGGCTAATTTTAGATCTAAAAAGGATGTAGTTATAATTTATTAAAGTTTATAGGGACCTAGTTGGAATTTTATTAAAAATAGAGGGACTTAGTTGAGATATAGGGACCTACTTCTCACGTGACCGGCCTAACTAAACCGCCCGCTTGAACCGAACCGATTTAACTAAACCGGCCCGCCCAAACCGACGCCTGCGGAGTTAAATTCACTTTGATGAAGTAGGATGGTTGAATTCATGTTATCTCCCCCACCTCCTTCTCATTTCCCAATTTCTCCTCATTATGTTTTCCTTTATCTTTTACTTAGGTGAGAATCAAATGAGGGTTGACACCAAGGGAAGGATTGTTGAATGTTAGTTTGCTAGTGATGTTGTTATGATATTAGATTAAATTAGGGAATTATAGCTTGAAGTTCATATTGACTTGGACTTGAAAATATAATTAGGTTTGATTTGGGAATTTAATTATTCTAATAAGTTAGAGGTGATGAAAAGGATTAAGAATCTAAAGTGTTGGACTTGATCACGAAGTTGGATTTAGTAGTTTGAAGAAAGGTTAATTATTTTAGATGAAGCTAAATTAATCACATAAGTTGAGTAATTAGTGAGTAAGTAATTTTTTTTTATCATATTAAATTAAGAATATTTTATATTTTAAATGAAATATTTATTATTTTAGGAATATTACCCCGACCTGAGAGCTGTGTATTATTGATATATCTGGGTTGGTTCTGAAGCTCAGATCCCCATACAGGTGCGTTGGTTCATCGTAGTAGGATCTAATTCAACATAGGAAAAATCTTAGAAAGATTTTATTAGGAAAGTCTTGGATGCCTTGAACATAATAAAATGCTATGGTTGCTAAATATGTGATAACATGCATGCTAGAATAACATTATTTATGTAGTACGAATTATATGTCATAGGTATATTGTCTAATATTTGACATGCTTTATTAAGTTCTTTTACATACTACTTTATTTTTCCTTATTGTTATATGATATGATAATACATTGCTAAAGAAGATAAAATATGGAGGAGGTAGTATCAAGAATAATTACCTGACACTCTAGTTTTGATAGAGACATAGGTAATATATGACACTAGTACCCCCTAGGGACATCACTAGATAACAAATTGTGAGGGTGTATCGTTAATACATCCTAGATGACAAAGTGAACCTCTAGCGTTCGAAGAGTGATGTTCACTCACTACCACCACTCCTAAGGCTGCAAACAGCTTAGATACTGGGAGCTGGTTGAGTTATGGACCAAATTCACTCCAAGGTTAATATAGACCAGAAAGCGGAGTAGGTCCATACCCGGATACAACTACCTACACGTGTGACGTTTGAGCATCACCGTGATAGTCCTTAGATGGTTAATAGGGATGACTCCTTACAATGATGTAGCAGGCATGTAGTTGAGGTAACCACAGCCCATTGTGCGGATGCGAGTTCAACTCGACCAACATCAACTACTATTGAATTGAAAGGGCATTTTCCTTAACCTTGGACAGTAGATCCGTAGACAATATGGCTACTATTCTAGACGTTCTACAAACGATCTTATGAGCAGTCCGGATCCTAGGGTTATTAGTTAATTCGGCTAGCCGTGGCCGAGGATATATTAATTGAGGTGACCCTGTCGACGGACAGTTGTCTGGCGCTACACGGTGGGTTGTGACCGTACTAGGTTTCCAAGGGGAAAGGTACGGGAGCAACCGGTTTTGCTGGGACGGGGTGTAGGGATCGACCAGCGGGACAGTAAAGAGAGATACACGGTCACCCGATTTCTCTGCCAACATCCGTGCAGCGGGCATAGGTAGAGACCTCATTCTAAAAATGTTCTTCTATACCTCTCAACCCCGCTACCCATCGCTCCTCGCCGTCCTCTAAGCAATGTCCGGATACCTGCGCACGGGGAAAATTGCATGCGCTAAGTCTTGCGACCTAGTGCCTACAGATAGAAACTTCTCCAAGCAAAAGAATGGGCTAACAATCTATATGTCCGGATGAGCAGCAAGTATATCCATATTAAATCATAAATTAACAACAAAAGGAAGCATACACATAAATAATCAATTAAACACTAAAAGTCTAAATACATGCGTGTGTCTAAAGAATTTCTAAGTTTCTAGTTTCAACACTAACTCCTAGGGCTGCCTGCCTATGCTTATGGTAAGCCCTGGCCGGGGACTACCACAAGCCCGTCAGTGCCAGACTAAGTCTCTGCCTAGGCCCGTTGCACCGACGTTGGCGGAGAAGGCGGGTGACCGCGGTTCCTTCTCCTTCCAGTCTCGCGAGCCGTTTACCCAGACCGCACTCCGAGACTATCGTATCGTATGTCCCCCATGGACCCTAGGATACGAGACACCGTGTAGCGCTATACTTCTGCCCTACAGCAGGGTCACCGACTGACATGTATACTCTCAGCCTGACCTGCCGGATCCGACACATACGTATAACTCTGGTTGTCTGGACTACCCCCCAAGCCTGCAAAACTCAGTTGGAGTATGTCAGCGTCAATAGACACCTTAGTCCTCAGGTTAGCGGCTGAAGTGAGCTCCCCGGCTCCCAACACCTTAGTTTCGGATACATGCCATGGGGAAATCTGGCCGTAGGCGAGAACCCCCTTGTTGGTACTCCCCGAACGCTAAAGGATGGGTCGAGTGACGCCTCCGCCAACCCTCTTTAGACTAACACAAATGATGTCTACCATTTGCGAGAGATATACAGTGTTATATAGACCTATATGAATCCTAGAGGTTTATGTCCCTAGAAAGTTCAGGTCTATGTCGCTAGGTGTCTAAACTAGTTTAGGTTATCATGTAAGATATGTCACCTAACTAGTCTTGTTTGTCACCTAGTATCTTCATATGTCGCTATGTGTTCTAGGTTCTTCCTAGTGTCAACCACTTTAGAATCATAGAACATAAGCACATAATATATCATTTGAAATTAATTCACATCATACAAGAAATCAAGATAAATGCACATCACGAACAGTAATAAAATTTTAATAACAATTTGCCCACTTAGGAGCTCTACTGCAGCGGCTGTAAACCAGCCGAAATAACAACGCACCTAAGCCTTTTAAATTAGCAATTTAATAGATTCACAGCTCTTCGGTGTTTAACCATCGTTGCTGCGGAATATTTTCCTATCAATTGGCAAACATATTTAAATTTTCTAACACTCATGACAACAAGTATCTAACACCTTGCTCCCCTTTTCTTATTCCTTATTTGGCATCATAGAATTAGAAGATAAAGAACAAAATAGGTGTTACGATATTTGTTGTTTAATGTTGCTCACGCGTACAACCAAGAAAACATTGAGTGCAAGATATGACAAATTTATTTATCACAGTATGAAAGAAAATATCCAAGAAAAGAAGTAGTACAAAGTATTTCTCAACCATTTTAATTCAATAATATAGTAACAATAACACAACTATTTTGGAACTTGTAATTACTTTACCAAGTTACTAAATTATAGAAGCTTAATTTTATATCCAATATATCGTCCAACTCTCTAATAAAATAATTATAGTTGTATATATTATGCTAACAAATAAATAAAATTTAATATCTAAAGTCTCCACATTCACTACAACATGTATATATTTATTAAATTAGAAAGGGTATTTATCTACTATATATAAATATACACAGAGATATACATATGTAGAATGAATAATGTGAATCATCATTTTCCTATCTAACCACCGATGGCAGCAGCAAGCTAAACATAATTATTTCATATATCATCTGCATCCGTAGAGTTTATTTTTTATTAACAGAGAACAATTGTAGAATTTAATTATTATTACTATTAGTATTATTTTTATTGGATTCTTAAATCTACCCAATATGGTATTTTATTTCTAAATAGTTTTAAAAGTAACTTTTAATTAAATTACTAGTAATCATGACGTTTAGATAAATGAAGACAAAAGAATTATATATATACATTCACTGTCACTGTGATCCAATAGCTTTATATAAAATGAAATATTTTTAATCACTTTAATATTCAAAATTAACTAATAGCTGTATCCTCAAATAATTTCATTCAAGAAAGAAATTCAAGACATGAGAAATTTATATAAATAATAATAAAAATAATACAATGCAATATCCTAAATCTACATTAACAACTATCTCTAACGCATATCCCAAAAATTAGATTTTTGTATTAATTAGGGAATGGGCACCAACCTTAATCATTCAAATTTATTATTTACATCTGGGATTTTGAGCATCGGTGCCGTGAGTTTTCACTCCTCTATTACATCGTCTATTTCCTCAGATTCCTTCTCTTCCTAGTCGAACAGATTTGACCAAAGGCTTGCTAACCTTAATTGTCGACGATAGAGGGGTGTGAAGATGGAGATTTAGGGAGTTATGTTTAGATGGTCGCCATGAGATGATCAACTGAATAAAGGAAATTAATATTGTTGTCCCCGATTCCTTTCCTTTTTATTACCCTTATTTTCTTAAATAATGAGAAGTAAACTTATTTTAATATATATTTATTTATTTATTTATTCGTATATACCTATATATATAGACATGGTAAAGAATTATTATTACGAGGAAGATTGTATTTAAATAAGATTTCATTTCTACTCTAATCAGAACCTAGCTACGTATCTACTTTATATATAATTTATTTATATGACTAAATATATATAGAGATCTAGATCTTACTATCTTATTGCTATTATTATTATTTGTTTATTTATATTTACCTATTTATACACATATTTACGGATCATTGTTGACACATCAATGCATATATATGACGGTACATGTGTATATATATATATGCACCTACTTATTTATTGACAAATATATATTTTCTAAAAATTTAGGAATTTAATTATTTACTGACATATGTATATATTCCAACAAAAAAAATTGAGGGTTTACAAGTTCTTCCCCCCTTAAATATTTTTGGTCCTCCAAAAATGTAGAAATCCCAAAAAAAAAAAATTTCATATGACTATCTCCTAAACTTTTCTAATGATCCTTAAACATATTTCTTATTTACCACAAACACCACCTATGTGTATAGGTCAAAAATAGAGGATGTACTTATAAAGAAAAGAATAAAGCTAGCAAGAACAATATAAGGTTTATGAACCTTCAGCAGTGAATGCAACAGTACTAGTCAAAAATATAGATCGCATAGAACATCTGAATATTCAATACTAATGCCAAAAACATGAAAAAAACAAAGCTAGCAAGAATAATATAAGGTTTATGAACCTTCAGCAGTGAATGCAACAGTACTAGTCAAAAATATAGATCGCATAGAACATCTGAATACTCAATACTAATGCCAAAAAAATAACTCGTTTTTTCTGCACATTATTGTTTATGCTAGCTGTGCAGTGTAAAATGCATCTTTAAAATCAATTAATTAAAAATGTTATTCAATGCAATCTCATATATTAGCTTCATAAATGTGTATAGAACACATGTGACACTTGCATGTGACTTTTGGTGAGACTGTAGTTCCAAGAGACTAGTATTCTCATAATAGTATATTTGATCATGGATAGAATTCTTGATTAGAATGTAAAATCAAGATTTGTAGCAGACAATATTTACTCCTTGGCAACTAGAGAGAATCATAAGGTGACTACACAAGGTAATCACACAATTTACACCCAAGGCAAATATAATTGCCAATAAGAACATAATCTTAAGAAATCATACTAGTTAAGATGATGAGAAAGCATGCTGGTTAAGGTGTCATTTCTCAAGGTTACATTAATAGCTTTCTGTAAAGGAATATTTGCCCACTTTTATGAACTTAAGTGATATATCTTTATATAGATAATACAATATAACCGTACACATCTATCAAATCAGTAGAGAGTACACAATGGAATTAAAAGCAGTAGCCATAAGGATCAAAGAATATAATATTTGAGTGTATTGTTTCTATTATTATTGCAGTATTACCCAACCATTGTTTCTAGGTGCTACAACAAGAACACAGTCCTACCACTTAAGAAAATAAATTTTAAGGTTTTACATTGGGTATATATTTCAGGTGGAAAACTGTAAATTCAAGATAGTTGACAAGGGCTTAGAAATTGAATGATTTGGTAATAGTTGGAGTATCATAAGCTAGGAAACAAGAGCATATCAAAACAAGTGAAATGCAATTTCGATACCATTCAATGACAACAATTTGGATCAATGATTAGATGGTATGATTTAGAAAAAGAAAACTTATGCAATGATAACTTTTAGGGTACAAATGAAATAAGAGAAGTACTTAATTTAATTAGTTGGAAGGAAACATGTAGCTTGGGAATCTGCAACTTCAATGTGGTTAAAAGGATAATAGCAAATAAAAGGCTGTTGCTATTAATGAATAAATAAGAATATCTTTGGACCAAACTCATGAAAGAGAAACACAATGTAATAAAACCTTAAGATCTTGAATCAAAACTATTTTTGAGCAAACTATAGATATTTGGAAGGATCCATATCTACCTCGTGTGCACATAACTAAAAGATTTAAATATGAAAAGGTTGTATAATGATAGTAGGTACAATGAGCATCCTAGAAGTATTATTTTTATTTTACAAAGAACTGCTAAGTTGCTTTATAATCAAAATATTGACTGATTACAAATTTCAATATGTTTGGGCAAGGAGGCATAGTAGACAAGGCAACCTTAATGCTAAGTCGGCATATAGCTACTTTAAAAGAAAAGAAGAAAATGAAAAGTACATTGAACAACCATTCATTGGGAAGAAAATGAAAAGTACATTGGGAAGGGAATATGAAAGTTAAATATAATATCAAAAGTGTAAACCATTTATTTGAAGAATTTTATGGTATTGACTACCAATGAACAAAATTTTTTTAATGGAAATTTAAGAATCTAGTTGGAGATATTTGGGATTTAAGTATCTTATTTTGAAGTTGTCACATTTAGGATAACCACCAAAAATACGCTCAAAAGGGACTTGAGATTGTTAGTATTTAAGACATAGATCTATATGATGAATTTGGATATGCCAGAAAAATTCTTAGAAATGTTAAGGAAGGACCACCTAGGATATTACTACAACAAAATTTAGAATTAAGGTCATCATATAATTCGTTAGCCAAAGATTTGGGTGTTGCAATCACAAAGAGCAATAATAGACTTCAAGCAAGGTAATATAAAGCTAAAGAATTTTCTAACAGAAGTTTAACTTATATTTGGAATTTTATACAGAACAAGCTGTTAAAGCAACTAGAAAATATTGCCTTGCTTGGGGCAAGGCTGAGATGAAGGACATGAAGCTAGTTTATTCTAGGAAAAAAAAAATTTGAGAAGCTTGAGCCCAAAATATTGTTGATGCTAACCTAAGGATTAGACAATATTTTTCTTAAATTGCTTCGCTTGTTATGATACATTCCAATTGTAGAAAAAGGAGGAAACCAATGGCACCTAGCAAGATTGAAATTTTATTTCGTCTTACTTGTAAGGTTAAAACTTGATGAAGATTCTCAAAGAGTCAATTAAAACTCCTATATCATTATATTTGCCAAAACTAAACATGCGACTATAGTTAAGTACATGTGCACAAAAAGAATATATGAACAAATCCAAATGACATCTCTATAAAATATAAAGAATTACATTTGTTGGTCATACTCGCTCAACGACTTTGGTGAAGATTAATGCATAAAGTCATCAAAATTACTACAACAATTTTTTTTATAAATAAATTCATTTCTAATGGTTGCCGCCAAATATGCTAACAACCTATCCATAACTAGATACACATTGGCTGTCACCATACATGTAAACAGCCGGTCAACATTTATAAATTCTTTGAAAATAACAACAGATTAGGCTTGAGATGAAAATAACAATCAAAATAGCATAAAACTTTTGTATAACCAAACGCAATATCACCTACCAATTTTTGACATTAAAATCGGTCCAAGCAAACAAATGGAGCATAAAATTAATAAAGAAGGGTCAACCAAGGAAAAGATGAAGTCAAACAATTTTTTTTTTTCTCTATTAGAGGTATGAGGTACAAGATCTACTAAACATAAACTTGTGAATTTGTTCCATCTACCAGGTATTAGTACAAAATAATTCAAAGAGCAATCAAATAATTAATCAAAACTACTAAAAGTAGTTAAATAATTTATAATAAGCTACTTATCAAACAGGAAAGTGTAGAGAGGTAAAAAGAAAAATTTTAATCAAGGAAATCGTGTTACTAACCCTTTATCACTCTCACCTTTATTTACCTAAAGATTGCTTATGGACTGTATCAGGGTTATGTCTGTAATTATCAACCTTCCTAAATTTAATCCTAGAGATTTCTAAACTTGGCTCTGATACCACTTTAATTGTCACGCCCCGACCCTCTGTCGAGCACATGACAACCGCCGTATAAGCGATGTCCCACTCATACAAGGCTAATAAGACTATATAACTTAAGCATAAATGTAAAGTACTACAGTTAAGTTTACTAAATAAGCTTACAACTAATTCATAGGTTCTTACAACATTGATATAGTCCGTCTATGTTGTGTTTGTAATATAATAATATAATATAATATATATATATAATAATATATAATATAATAAATATATATAATAAATAATATAATAAATAATAAATATATTAAATAAATATATAATAAATATAAGTATACATCATATCAATATAAATCATTCTAAAAATGTTCTTCTATACCTCTCAACCCCGCTACCCATCGCTCCTCGCCATCCTCTAAGCAATGTCCGGATACCTGCGCACGGGGAAAATTGCATGCGCTAAGTCTTGCGACCTAGTGCCTACAGATAGAAACTTCTCCAAGCAAAAGAATGGGCTAACAATCTATATGTCCGGATGAGCAGCAAGTATATCCATATTAAATCATAAATTAACAACAAAAGGAAGCATACACATAAATAATCAATTAAACACTAAAAGTCTAAATACATGCGTGTGTCTAAAGAATTTCTAAGTTTCTAGTTTCAATACTAACTCCTAGGGCTGCCTGCCTATGCTTATGGTAAGCCCTGGCCGGGGACTACCACAAGCCCGTCAGTGTCAGACTAAGTCTCTGCCTAGGCCCGTTGCACCGACGTTGGCGGAGAAGGCGGGTGACCGCGGTTCCTTCTCCTTCCAGTCTCGCGAGCCGTTTACCCAGACCGCACTCCGAGACTATCGTATCGTATGTCCCCCATGGACCCTAGGATACGAGACACCGTGTAGCGCTACACTTCTGCCCTACAGCAGGGTCACCGATTGACATGTATACTCTCGGCCTAACCTGCCGGATCCAACACATACGTATAACTCTGGTTGTCCGGACTACCACCAAAGCCTGCAGGACTCAGTTGGAGTATGTCAGCGTCAACAGACACCTTAGTCCTCAGGTTAGCGGCTGAAGTGAGCTCCCCGGCTCCCAACACCTTAGTTTCGGATACATGCCATGGGAAAATCTGGCCGTAGGCGAGAACCCCATTGTTGGTACTCACCGAACGCTAAAGGATGGGTCGAGTGACGCCTCCGCCAACCCTCTTTAGACTAACACAAATGATGTCTACCATTTGTGAGAGATATACAGTGTTATATGAATCCTAGAGGTTTATGTCCCTAGGAAGTTCAAGTCTATGTCGCTAGGTGTCCTAACTAGTTTAGGTTATCATGTAAGATATATCATCTAACTAGTCTTGTTTGGCACCTAGTATCTTCATATGTCGCTATGTGTTCTAGGTTCTTCCTAGTGTCAACCACTTTAGAATCATAGAACATAAGCACATAATATATCATTTGAAATTAATTCACATCATACAAGAAATCAAGATAAATACACATCACGGACAGTAATAAAATTTTAATAACAATTTGCCCACTTGGGAGCTCTACTGCAGCGGCTGTAAACTAGCCGAAATAACAACGCACCTGAGCCTTTTAAATTAGCAATTTAATAGATTCACAGCTCTTTGGTGTTTAGCCATCGTTGCTGCGGAACATTTTCCTATCAATTGGCAAACATATTTAAATTTTCTAACACTCATGACAGTAAGTATCTAACACCTTGCTCCCCTTTTCTTATTCCTTATTTGGCATCATAGAATTAGAAGATAAAGAACAAAATAGGTGTTACGATATTTGTTGTTTAATGTTGCTCACGCGTACAACCAAGAAAACATTGAGTGCAAGATATGACAAATTTATTTATCACAGTATAAAAGAAAATATCCAAGAAAAGAAGTAGTACAAAGTATTTCTCAACCATTTTAATTCAATAATATAGTAACAATAACACAACTATTTTGGAACTTGTAATTACTTTACCAAGTTACTAAATTATAGAAGCTTAATTTTATATCCAATATATCGTCCAACTCTCTAATAAAATAATTATAGTTGTATATATTATGCTAACAAATAAATAAAATTTAATATCTAAAGTCTCCACATTCACTACAACATGTATATATTTATTAAATTAGAAAGAGTATTTATCTACTATATATAAATATACACAGAGATATACATATGTAGAATGAATAATGTGAATCATCATTTTCCTATCTAACCACTGATGGCAGCAGCAAGCAATACTCAGGTTATTATATAGTTTTGAGTATTAAATTATTAAACATAATTATTTCATATATCATCTGCATCCGTAGAGTTTAATTTTTATTAACAGAGAACAATTGTAGAATTTAATTATTATTACTATTAGTATTATTTTTATTGATTAAATTACTAGTAATCATGATGTTTAGATACATGAAGACAAAAGAATTATATATATACATTCACTGTCACTGTGATCTAATAGCTTTATATAAAATGAAATATTTTTAATCACTTTAATATTCAAAATTAACTAATAGCTGTATCCTCAAACAATTTCATTCAAGAAAGAAATTCAAGACATCAGAAATTAATATAAATAATAATAAAAATAATACAATGCAATATCCTAAATCTACATTAACAACTATCTCTAACGCATATCCCAAAAATTAGATTTTTGTATTAACTAGGGAATGGGCACCAACCTTAATCATTCAAATTTATTATTTCCATCTGGGATTTTGAGCATCGGTGCCGTGAGTTTTCACTCCTCTATTACATCGTCTATTTCCTTAGATTCCTTCTCTTCCTAGTCGAACAGATTTGACCAAAGGCTTGCTAACCTTAATTGTCGACGATAGAGGGGTGTGAAGATGGAGATTTAGGGAGTTATGTTTAGATGGTCACCCTGAGATGATCAACTGAATAAAAGAAATTAATATTGTTGTCCCCGATTCCTTTCCTTTTTATTACCCTTATTTTCTTAAATAATGAGAAGTAATCTTATTTTAATATATATTTATTTATTTATTTATTCGTATATACCTATATATATAGACATGGTAAAGAATTATTCTTACGAGGAGGATTGTATTTAAATAAGATTTCATTTCTACTCTAATCGGAACCTAGCTACGTATCTACTTTATATATAATTTATTTATATGACTAAATATATATAGAGATCTAGATCTTACTATCTTATTGCTATTATTATTATTTGTTTATTTATATTTACCTATTTATACACATATTTACGGATCATTGTTGACACATCAATGCATATATATGACGGTACGTGTGTATATATATATGCACCTACTTATTTATTGACACATATATATTTTCTAAAAATTTAGGAGTTTAATTATTTACTGACTTATGTATATATTCCAACAAAAAAAATTGAGGGTTTACACATGTTATCACATATTGTTCAAGGCATCCAAGACTTTCCTAATAAAATATTTCTAAGATTTTTCCTATGTTGAATTAGATCCTACTGCGATGAACCAACGCACCTGTATGGGGATTTGAGCTTTAGAACCAACCCAGATATATAAATAATACACAGCTCTCAAGTCGGGGTAATATTCCTAAAATAATAAATATTTCATTTAAAATATAAAATATTCTTAATTTAATATGATAAAAAAAATTACTTACTCACTAATGACTCATCTTATGTGATTAATTTAGCTTCATCTAAAATAATTAACCTTTCTTCAAACTACTAAATCCAACTTCGTGATCAAGCCCAACACTTTAGATTCTTAATCCTTTTCATCACCTCTAACTTATTAGAATAATGAAATTCCCAAATCAAACCTAATTATATTTTCAAGTCCAAGTCAATATGAACTTCAAGCTATTATTCCCTAATTTAATCTAATATCATAACAACATCACTAGCAAACTAACATTCAACAATCCTTCCCTTGGTGTCAACCCTCATTTGATTCTCTCTACATACCTAATTATTATATCATATGAATAATCTCTAAGTAAAAGATAAATGAAAATATAATGAGGAGAAATAGGGAAATGAGAAGGAGGTGGGGGAGATAGCATGAATTCAACCATCCTACTTCATCAAACACTAAACTAAACTTAAGAAAAATTTTAATATCTCATTTTTCGCTAATTAAACCACATAAAAGTGGGGGTTTACAGCATGAACCTAAAGTGTCTCTAGATTTTGTCTCATGTCTCCATGTTCTATAATCCTACTAAATGTCTCTACATCTATAGTATAATATGAACATATCAATATCCAACATAACATGAGAACAATCATACATAGCATTCATATAATAGCATAATGTATCTTTTTCATAGCAATATTTATCAACAATTATCAAAACACACATGCCATTAAAATATGCAACAAGCAAACATTCAACTCATCAGCATGTATAATATGTAGCAACGACTCTTAGGACTCAGTATCTGTAGTAGGCCAAAATAAATTTTGAAACCATAAGTCCTCACCTGAGTCTTCAAGCAATATCAAGCAAGAATTCACAGTTTGGATGTGATTCTTAAAAGCAAGCAAGGAATCAAACAAGTACAGCAATTCCTTCTTACTCCAACACAAATCACAGCTTGGCCGTAATTTGTCAAGCAACAACACAACAATCAATTTTCCTAAGATAAAGTAGATACATCCACCAACCATAAATCATACAACTCAAATAAGAATTTCCTATCTACCCTTCTACTCACATCCTCACATCATTTTCTTTATTTTACTTAATTTCTTATAATCAACCAATCATCCATCACATTAAAAATCACAATCAACATAAATAAGCCTATAAAATAATATTTAGTTTAACAATTTAATTATACTTAAAAATCTTTAATCAATATATACCACCTTAATTGATTCTAAATAATTTTAATAATTTTGTGAATAATCTAAGTAACTAATTAAATTCACAAAATTCCAAATCACCTAATTTTATAATTATAAAATCAAAATAATAAATTTATAAAATTCCAAATTATTTCATATCATTAATTAGAAAGAATCTAATTAATCTAATTTCCTCAATTTACAATACCTTAAATTCATTAATTCAGTAAAAAATCTAAATAAATTATTTTAATTCTAATTAATATAATTTAAATCACATAAAACTATAAAAAAATATTTCTACATGCATTTAACATACAATTACTTTATTTAAACCCTAAATTATCTCAATTTAATTAAAAACAACATTATAGTAATCTTAAAAAATTCCAATTAAATCATACAAATTACATACAAACATAATCTAGCATTAAAAATTATTTTAGATTTTTCCAATAACGTTAACGCACTCAAAAACCTGAATAATTTAAAAACCGCACCTAAAATATGTTAAAAATTCTAAATAAATTCCATAATGCTCAGAACTCACCAATAAAGCCCTAAGCATGCTGAACAAACTTGAACCGGTCATAAATCCTCAAAAACCAACGAAAACCAGCCTGAACCGATCCTGAACCGGACCGATTGAACCGGTTGGACCGGTCTGAGACGAACCGAAGCACGCGCTTTGCACGTGCGATCCGCTCTCACCCTTCTTCCTCCTCCGCTCGACTCCGCCTGCAGACGCCGCCGCTTCTACCGCCGAATCGGCGGCGATTCGACTCCTTCCTCTACCGCCGCCTCAACTGAACAATGCTTCAAATTCGCAGACACCTCCCCCGACCCACTCGCCGGCGTCCCTTGCTGCCGACAGCGCTCAAGAGCTCGCCAACGCCGCCGGTGGTCGCTGTTCCCCTGCCTCATGTAAAATCGTTGCTCCCTGCCGCATCACCATCTCCCCCACCGCGTGAATCGCTCTACATCAATTCCTCAGAGGTCGCACCAAGTGCAGAGAGTGTATTGCAGAGGGAAAGATGGTTGAGGCGCCCCTCGCCGGCGGAACGAACGAAAATAGGGTGTTGCCCTATTCAGCTCGTCCCCACTCGATCTCGGCCTGCCGGTGCCACGATCACTCCCCGCCGGCATTGCTGACGACTCTCCCAAGTCGTCCGCCCACTCACCCGTCAATTATGCCGGCCGCCGGAGGGATTTGGAGCTCCGCTGCGCCGCTCTCCCCAAACCCTCGATCCTCTACTCTCGAGGGTTTAATACTTCTATCGACGAGTCAGGGACTCGCCGCCCAACTCGACCGGGTCGACCCGTACAACTTGCTGTACGTGCGTTGCACGTGCAGCGAAGGTATATTGTTTTTTTTTTTTCTTCCTTTCTTCCTTTTTACAGATAGCCCCCTCTATTTTTCAAAATTTATATTTTAACCCCTTCCTCTTCCTAAATTCTTATTTTCTAATTTTATTTATTTATATTATTGTTTTTTTCCTAAAATTTTTATTTTCTATTTCTATTATTAATTTAATATTAAAATAATATTATATTAAAAAAAATTCCTTTTTTTTTATTATAGAAAACAGGGTTTACAATTGTAGTAGGTCATAAATTGAAACCATAAACCCTCACTTGAGTCTCAAAGTAAATTTTTAGCAACAATCACAACTTTGTCATGATTCTTAAAATGCAAGTAAACAATCAAGCAAAGTAACGCTTTCCTTCTTCAACACAAATCACAGCTTCGTCGCAATTTGTCAAGCAATAGCACAACAACTCAACTCTTCTAAAATAAAAATAAATACAGTCAAAGAAAACATAAATAATACAAGCCAACAGAATTTTCTATTTGCCCTTCCTACTCACAAACTCACATAATTTCTTTTTTAATCAACCAATTAATTATCAAATTTAAACAACCACGGAACAATCACAATTAAACATCAAATCAACCCAACTCATCAAAACCTAGTCACACATATAAAATATATAGCATTTAAACCCGACAATATATTCTAAATTAAAATAAATCCTACAACCTAAATGTCAACACCTAAATATAATTTCTTTACCAATACATCAATAAGATTATAAATTAAATATTTATTTTTAACAAATAAATTATACTAAAAATCCCAATAACCTATACCACCTTAATTAACCTTAAAATAATAATTTCATAATTTTGTAAAAAATCTAGTTACACCAAATTAATATGTAAATCCCAAATTAGCCAAATTCAATAAATAGAAAAATCTAACTAGCCTAATTTCCTAAATTTATAACAATCCAAATTTAATAATTGTGTAAAAATTCTAATTAAATTATTTTAATTTTATTTGATGTAATTTAAACACAGTAACCTCTATTAAAATATTCCTTCATGTAACATACAAACAATCCATTAATGATTCTATTCAAACATTAAGACCAAGGAATTGAATCTAGATAGTCTAAGTAAAAAATTATAATGAAAAAAAAGAGTAAATGCTTTTTATTAATAAATAAAAAGAGTTTATTTGTGGTGGTGCCACGACCACCTGTTCCTCTTGAAAATTACTATGAATTTTTTTTTCTTTCTCGCCAAAAGAAGAATACCCCTTTAAAAAGATAAGATTAAAATATTTATACATAAGATTGTTGTTAGTGGTGCTAGAACCACAACCAACATTGCAGTACAAATAGTAGAGGTAAGTGGAGTGTAGAAGGGAAAGGAAAATTGACTGAATGTACTGAGAATAGCGTTCTATATATCCATATATTCATGGTCTTTTGTAATCGAATCAACATATGATTTGCCATTAAAAGTCTTTGGAGTGAGTGAAAATCGTCGATAGCACCTTAAGATGCATGTTGTAACGAATGTGTGAACTATACAGTCTCATCAAGTGAGAGAGTCTTGTCAAGTATGATTTTAAGATTCATTGTTATTGAAGTATAGTTATTGAGTCTCCTTTAGATCGAAACTAGGTGCATTATTGAATGTACTAAAATATTGTTGGTATGATCATTGATCTTAGTAATGTCAAGAAATTCTCAATTTAATGATGGAGTTAGTCATCCTATCCTTTTCGAATCATGCAAATCAAATCGATCGAGAGTTATGCAGAGTAAATTTATATGCCGAGTGATCCATGATACCTCAGATGTTTTATCGATTGAATTTTTTTGAGGGAGAAAATGTCATTGAAATTATGTTGGGACCTATGTGATTTTTAGATTCGTGACAAAATAGGTGCAAGTTTCTTTAATAGGTGCCTTTGGATTCGTTCTCTTATGAAAATTACTTTATAACTTCTGTTACGCAAGGTGAATACCCTCAGATTGGAGCAATTATAATCTATAAGAGAGGTTGGGGATTCAGTACTCACCAAGTTCTAAAAGAAGCTTGCGTGATTTTTTGAGTTGTGCATAAATGGATACATATCCAATAAGTCTCCCGAAGTTAGAGTATTGTCAGATGTGCTTCAGCATTTGATGGTTAATTGTATATAGCAAGTTTTGCAAAATCATATCGATGAAGATACGATATGAAAATAAAATAACTTAGAAAAAACTCATATGCTATTGTAGAGAGTGTCGGAAGAGCGTCCATCATTGTCAATAGGAGCACAAATATTTACCAACATCTAAGTATAGCAAACCACCAGGTCCACATAACCAACACAACAAACAATGCTAACTTCTCTCTCTTTCTTTTGCATTTTCTACACTATATATATTTGTATATATACATAAAGATATCATCCTCTACCTCCCCTATCCACAAATCCTTGATAATATTAGCTTCATCTATACAACCATCAAAGCATAACTTACTCTCTCTCAATATCAAAAAGTAGTGCCAAGCCTACAGATATCGTGGCCTTTATATCTCATCCCCTATCGATGATCTTCTCTTGCGACTATTGCTCTCAACAGTTCAATACAAAAGAGGATCTTGCTGGTCACCAGAATATTCACGCAAACGAGCGTATCATAACTACTGCTATTACATAAATCGCCCATAGGCCAATGGAAGTTGTTGCCTCTGTGCCCCATTCCTCGGTAATGTCCTTTCCTTGTGACCATGTTCTCGATAATTTGAATCATTGTAGGGCGTCAATAATCATATGAGGGTACATAAGGAGCTTATTGCAGCTTCCATATCAACTTCAGCTGGACAAGGACCAAAGGAGGTTGTTGTCTCTAGACACCATTCCTCGGTAATGCCCTTCACCTGTGGCTTCTGTGCTAGGCAATTTGAAACATTACAGGGTGTTAGAAGTCATGAGACCAAGGTACACCGGAAGCCCAATGCAACTTCCACATCAGCAGTAGCTAAGCGTAGAACCATGGAGACTGTCACCTCTACTCCCTCTCAAATTCAAGAGGGCTCTGTTGATACTAACTCTAATGACATCGATGTTGATCTCCACCTATAGATGGAGAAGAGAAGATTATCCCTTGGACATACCTCCTCCCATTCCTAATTCTCTTGAACTAGGACAATAAAAGCTTGACATATATATATGTTTATAAATACTATAAATTAGTAATACTCAGTGTTGTTCCTCTTTGTCCCGTTGATAAAATAATGATGTTTGAAATTAATAAATTATGTTTAAAATATGATTTATAATTTTCTTAATATTTTTTTCTAAATTATTTCTTATTTTATTAAAATAATTTTTTTCTCCATCGATGATGATAAAAGAGAGTAAATATTTTTTATTAGGAAATAAAAGGTTGGTACCTTGACCACATGTTCCTCTTAAAAATTACAGCAAAAATGTCTTTTTCTTTCTCTTGGAAAGACAAGGGCTGTCACACCCCAATCTCCCCTTTGGACATTCGACAACAACCGCTGTATAAACTGTACTTATATATCACACCTTATACAAGGCTAGAAGCATCAAAGCATGCAACTACAATTTATTATTTAGAACAGCGAATATATCAACAAATAATATTTAAATCCACTACTACAAAATCATAATCTCTAGCTTTCTAAATTGCCAATGTAGTTCTGCACTGCATAACTAAGTTCTTCCTCATCCCCCATCCTACTAACCAAACTTGTAACATGCGCAATAGGGGAAAACGTGCACATCTGAGTTGCAAGACTCATTGAGGCTATAGAGAGAGCAGCCTAAAAATGGGTATAAGGTATTTTACAAACTAACAAGAAGATATATCCACTAAATCACAGATAATATCACCATATCAACAAGCATAGTATAACATATCACATGAAGCATATACTATCATCACTAATCAATAATGTCATGCCCCGACCCTCCTGTCGGCCACGTGGCAACCGCCATATGAACCCTGGGATCCATACAAGGCATAAAGAGTACAGATCAATCTAAAATCAATAAAACACTAATATAATTCATTTAGTATAGTCCCGATATATCCCTACTATAAATCTAGATTCGAAAACGACAACATCTAAATAATTACGGAAGTATACCTCCGATAGCGTAGTCCTCGTCAACAACTATTACTACTGTACGGTACACAAAGTGTACATCCCTCTAGTTAGAGTAATTGGGCTCTATACGGGAGGAACATGAGGTCTTGGGTTGAAACCTCATTAAGCTCTATAAAAAAAAAAAAAAAAAACTATTACTACCGTACGTAAATATGTCATCTATAGTGAAAGGTGGCTATAATATCAAGACTCTGGCTGCCGGCCTATACTTAGTGAATACCCCGGCCAAAGAGTATCACCAAGCCTATCAGTGCCTTTTGTTTGTCTCTTCCTATGCCCGCTGCACTGATGTTGGCGGAGAGGACTTGTGACCCTTGATCGCTCTCCTCTATCTCGCTAATCGCCTACGATGCCTCCCCTAACGAAACTGCCATGCCCTTACATCCTCCCCGGACTCCGTAGGGGCAATGGCGACTCGTGTAGTACTACAACACTGTCCGAAGACAGGGTCACCATCAACAATAATCCATCGACCACGGCTAGTCGATATAATACAACCCTAGGATCCAGACTACTCATCCGACTGTCTGCAGAACGTCAGGGATGATAGTCGTATGGTTTACGGATCCACTGTCCAAGACTATGCGGGGGGAAGTCACCGTCCCAGTCCCCAAGTAGCGGTGCCTGCCAAGAGGTGTGCATACTAGCGCCTGCCGGAATGATACAACCTCGGCAACAAGTTTGCTAGGTTCGTGTTTTGGTTCGTCCTGGCTAGTCATTTCAGGACTATCACGGTGTCGCTTAGACGGCACACGTGCGGGTATAAGTTTTTGGGTAGGGACTTACTCCGCATTTTCGGTCTAATATGACCTCGGAGTTTGTATAGTCTCTTTCCCTACCAACTCCTAATACTAAGCTAATTATAGCCTCGGGAGTGGTGTGTGGTGGAACATCACCATTCTGACCATCGGCGATACGCGGTGGTCAAACAGGGTATACGAGGAATATCCCTATCTGTCTAGTTTCTAGTGATGTCTCCTAAGGAGTTCTAACATGTCATCATTCTTAACTATATCTGCATGGTGGTCGCGCTATCATAGCATAAATAAATAACATAGCATGCAGAATAAGATTCATAGACATATTAAATACATAGTATGGTAAACATGGCATATCATGCATGTAGATCAAGTAAATCACACTATCATGCATTTACATATAAACATAGCATGCATTTCATTTTTATCATATTTTAGGCATTCAAGAATTTTCCTAAGAAAACCTCGGCAGGAATTCCCTAGCTTGAATAAATCCTACATTCGATGAACCAACGCACCTGAATTGCGATCTGAGCTTCAGAACCAATCCAAATAAAGCTCGAATGTATCAACAGTAGTACAGCTCACGATTCAAAATAATATTCCTAAATAATAAAAATTTATTTAGAACAAGTCTAACGTCATTCCTACGAATTATTCGGATAGAAATCTAATTAATTGAATATTTAAGTTATCCGATTAATTTAGTTCTATCCAAATAAATTAACTAATCTGATTTATGAAACTAACCTAATCCAATTTAACTAAGGTCTAATGCTAAGGATATCCAATCCAACTTCCTAAAGCCCAAATCTGATATCATAGCCCAATCAACTAACAATATATTTTATTCATTAAATTGACTTAAATTATCGTACTCAATCTAACTAGTTATTTATGCAACTAAAATACTACCTTATTTAATTAGTCAAATAACTTACTGAGATATCATGCATATGCTATCAATAAACCTGGACTGCTCAGGGACCCACATCATGAGCATGTCAGTGTCTTCAAGTTTCCTAGGCTTGTAGCGCATTGAACGGTACTGTTCCTAGCACATTATCTACCTTGAGGTAACACAAATAAATTAAGTTCTGCACTGAAGTGAGATCCCGGTAACACCAAAACATTTGTGGCTACGTCAACCGAACTTGCACCTCTACCTTAGCTGAGATATCCTGCATATGCTACCAATGAATCTGGATTGCTCAGGGACCCACATCATGAGCATGTCAGTGTCTTCAAGTTCCCTAGGCTTGTAGCACATTGAACGGTACTGTTCCTAGCACACCATTTACCTTGAGGTAATACAAATAAGTTAAGTTCTGTACTGAAGTGAAATCTCGGTTACACCAAAGCATCTGTTGCTACGTCAACCGAACTTGCACCTCTACCTTAGCTAGCACATGGCTTCTCACCACATATTAGCACATAGCAGCCTAAGAACCAAATATCATCTCCTGGGTTATTGGTTGTCCAAAGTCCTTAGTCATATGTCACTTACGACCACTTTAGGTGTTAGCATAACATGAACCTAAAGTGTCTCTAGATCAAGTCCCATGTCATCATATTCTATATTTTTGCTAAGTGTCTCTACATCTCTAGCAGAACATGAACATACCAACAATAACATAACATGAGCATAACCATAGACAACATGCATATCATAGAGTCACATATCCTGACATAGCATATCATCATATCCTACATCAAGATCACATGCTAATTAAATATGTAACAAAGCAGACATACAAGAGTGGATATCACATGTACCAAAATGTAACAAAAATGCAAGAGAAATATGTAACAAAATCACATCAAAATCATATAGATGTGCAAGAGAAATATGCCTTAATAGAATTATAGAAATGGGATAGGGTAGAGGAAAGTATATTGAGGCAAAATCTAAAGCTTATTGGATTGCTTTAGGTGATTCAAACTCTAAATTCTTTTTTACCTATACAAAAGCAAGGAACAATGCTAAAACTCTCAAACTATTCAAGTATCTAGGAGTATCTTTGGCTCGGAAGAAACTAAAAATTACAGAATGTAAAGTATTGCTTGACAAAATAATGGTTAGATTTAAAAGTTGGACTACCAAGTTGCTAACATATGCAGGAATAGTTCAACTTAAAAAGTGAGTGTTATTTGGAGTGCAAAGTTATTGGCCACAACTATTCATATTGCCCAAAAAAATAATCAAAATGGTAGGAAGGCATTGGTAGCTTGAAATAAAGTCTGCATACCAAAGTCAGTTGGAGGATTTAACTTACTAATACTAGAATTTTGGAACTAAACTGTCATCTTCAAGCTCTTTTGGGATATGCAGATGAAGAAAGAAAAAAACAAGCTGGATGTTGAAGAAATTGATGATGAGTAGAGAGGTATTATAATACCACCCTTGACTGATAATAATACTTACTAGGAAAAATACAATCGGTACAATTTATAATATATTGGTGGGTACATTACCAAAGAAAAATTGGACAAGTTTGATTTATAATTCTACAGCTAGACTTAGAGCTATCTTCATTCTATGGCTTGCTTTGCATTAGAAATTAATGACTGCAGATAAACTACTCAAGTAGGGCATGCAAATAGATGGAGGATGTCAGCTATGTTTAACTGTAATAGAAATCTTAGAGCATTTGCTGAATGAATGTAAATATAGCAAGACTATATAGAATGATTTGTTGAAATGGGATGAAGAAGTCTTAAGACAAACTACGAAGAAAATCACAATAAATACAACTAGTAAAATAGCTAAAAGGAGAACATTGAACGAATAACTTATGCAGGTGGTGATAGCAGAGTTTGTATATCACATTTGGGAAAAGAGAAATTGGAGATTATTTAAGCAATAAGTAAGAGACGAAGTGGTCATTCTTCGGAATATCAAGATAATAATTTTTACTAGGCTGGATAAAGATAAAATAAGAGAGTTTGTTGTCTCATGTTTTGCTTAGAATACTACTACTCTTTGAAATATTTATTTTAAATGTATTTGCTCCTTTATGACTTGTAGTACATGATATTGTAGTGATGCTCAAATACCCTTCTTAGAAGGTGAGTTGAGATTACTATTGAAGCTATCAAATAAGTTATAAAGAGAAAAATTTATGTACTATAATGTAACTAAACTGAAATAATTTATTTGCCAAAAAAATAAAGCAGACATACAACTTATCGGTCTGTATAATAAATAACAATCGACCCTTAGGACTCAGCTTTGTAGTAGGTCATAAATTGAAACCATAAACCCTCACCTGAGTCTCAAAGTAAATTTTTAGCAAGAATCACAACTTGGCCATGATTTTTAAAAAGCAAACAAGCAATCAAGCACAGAAATGTCTTCCTTCTTCAACACAAATTTCAGCTTGGTCGAGATTTGTCAAGCAATATTATAGTAACTCAACTCTTCTGTGCTTTTCTATTTGCCAAGCCAAAGAAAACATAAATAATACAAGCCAACATAATTTTCTATTTGCCCTTCCTACTCACAAACTCACATAATTTCTTTTAATTCCTTTTTAATCAACCAATTAATTATCAAATTTAAATAATCAAAGAACAATCACAATTAAAAATCAAATCAACCCTACTCATCAAAACCTAGTCACACATATAAAATATATAGCATTTAAACCCGATAATTTATTCTAAATTAAAATAAATCCAACAACCTAAATGTTAACACCTAAATATAATTTCTTTACCAATACATCAATAACATTATAAATTATATATTCATTTTTAACAAATAAATTATACTAAAAATCCCAATAACCTTTACCACCTTAATTAACCTAAAAATAATAATTTAATAATTCTGTAAAAAAATCTGGTTACACCAAATTAATATGTAAATCCCAAATTAGCCAAATTCACTAAATAAAAAATCTTACTAGCTTAATTACCTAAATTTATAACAACACAAATTTAATAATTGTGTAAAAATTACCGTTAAATTATTTTAATTTTGTTTGATGTAATTTAAATATAGTAACCTCTATTATAATATTTCTTCTTGTAACATACAAACAATTCATTTATGATTCTATTCAAACATTAAGACCAAGGAATAGAATCTATTTAGTCTAAGTAATAAATTATAATGAAAAAAATAGTAAATACTTTTTATTAATAAATAAAAAGAGTTTATTTGTGGTGGTGCCAAGACCACCTGTTCCTCTTGAAAATTGCTATGAATTTTTTTTTCTTTCTCACCTAAAGAAGGAATACCCCTTTAAAAAGATAAGATTATAATATATATACATAAGATTATTGTTAGTGGTGCTAGAACCACAACCAACATTGTAGTACAAATAGCAGGGTTAGGTGGAGTGTAGAAGGGAAAGGAAAATTGCCTGAATGTACTGAGAATAGCGTTCTAGGTCTTTTGTAATCGAATCAACATATGATTTGCTATTAAAAGCCTTTTGGAGTGAGTGAAAATCATCGATAGCACCTTAAGATGCATGTTATAATGAATGAGTGACCTACACAATCTCATCAAGTGAGAGAGTCTTGTCAAGTATGATTTTAAAATTCATTGTTATTGAAGTATAGTTATTCAGTCTCCTCTAGATCGAAACTAGGTGCATTATTGAATGTACTAAAATATTGCTGGTATGATCATTGATCTTAGTAATGTCAAGAAATTCTCAATTTAATGATGGAGTTAGTCATCCTATCCTTTCCGAATCATGCAAATCAAATCGATCGAGAGTTATGCAGAGTAAATTTATATGCCGAGTGATCCATGCTACCTCAGATGTTTTGTCGATTGAATTTTTTTGAGGGAGAAAATGTCATTGAATTTATGTTGGGATCTATGTGATTTTTAGATTCGTGACAAAATAGGTGCAAGTTTCTTTAATAGGTGCCTTTGGATTCGTTCTCTCATGAAATTACTTTATAACTTTTGTAACACAAGGTATATACCCCTCTGATTGGAGCAATTGTATTCTATAAGAGAGGTTGGGGATTCAATACTAACTATGTTCTAAAAGAAGCTTGCGTGATTTTTTGAGTTGTGCATAAATGGATACATATCCAATCAAGTCTCCTGAAGTTAGAGTATTGTCAGATGTGCTTCAGCATTTTATGGTTAATTGTATATAGCAAGTTTTGCAAAATCATATCGATGAAGATACGATGTGAAAATAAAATAACTTAGAAAAAACTCATATGCTATTGTAGAGAGCGTCTGAAGAGCGTCCTTCATTGTCAATAGGAGCACAAATATTTACCAACATCTAAGTATAGCAAACCACTAGGTCCACATAATCAACACAACAAACAATGCTAACTTCTCTCTCTTTCTTTTGCCCTTTCTACACTATATATATCTGTATATATACATAAAGATATCATCCTTTACCTCCCATATCCACAAACCCTTGATAATATTAGCTTCATCTATAGCACCATCAAAGCATAACTTACTCTCTCTCAATATCAAAAAGTAGTGCCAAGCCCACAGATATCGTGACCTTTACATCTCATCCCCTATCGATGACCAGCTCTTATAACTATTGCTCTCAACAGTTCAATACAAAAGAGGATCTTGCTGGTCACCAGAATGTTCACGCAAACGAGCGCATCATCACTACTCTATTACATTCATCGTCCATGGGCCAATGGAAGCTGTTGCCTCTGTGCCCCATTCCTCGGTAATGTCCTTTCCTTGTGACCACTGTTCTCGACAATTTGAATCATTGCAGGGCGTCAATAATCATATGAGGGTACATAAGGAGCTTATTGTAGCTTCCATATCAACATCAGCTGGACAAGGACCAAAGGAGGTTGTTGTCTCTAGATACCATTCCTCGGTAATGCCCTTCACCTGTGGCTTCTGTGCTAGACAATTTGAAACATTGCAGGGTGTCAGAAGTCATGAGACCAAGGTACACCGGAAGCCCAATGCAACTTCTGCATCAGCACCAGCTAAGCGTAGAACCATGGAGACTGTCACCTCTACTCCCTCTCAAATTCAAGGGGGCTCTGTTGATACTAATTCTAATGACATCGATCTTGATCTCCACCTATAGATGGAGAAGAGAAGATTATCCCTTGGACATACCTCCTCCCCTTTTTAATTATCTTGAACTAGGACAATAAATGCTTGACATATATATATATTTATAAATACTATAAATTAACAACGCTCAATGCTGTTCCTCTTTATCCCTCTCCCGTTGATAAAATAATGAAGTTTGAAATAAATAAATTATGTTAAAAATGTGATTTATAATTTTCTTAATATTTTCTTTTCTAAAGTTGTTTCTTATTTTATTAAAATAATTTTTTAGTCCATCGGTGATGATAAAAAAGAGTAAATATTTTTTATTAAGAAATAAAAGGTTGGTACCATGACCATCTGTTCCTCTTAAAAATTAATAATTTCTTTTTCTTTCTCTTGGATAGATAAGGGATGTCACACCCCAATCCTCTCCTTTGGGTACATGGCAACTGCTGTACATCACACATTATACAAGGCTAGATGCATCAAACCATACAACTATAATTTATTATTTTGAACAGCGAAAATATCAACAAATAATATTTAAATCCACTACTACAAAATCATAATCTCTAGCTATCTAGATTGCCAAAGTAGTTCTGCTCTACATAACTAAGTTCTTCCTCATCTCCCATCCTCCTAACCAAACCTATAACATGCGCAATAGGGGAAAACGTGCACATCTGAGTTGCAAGACTCAGTGAGGCTATAGAGAGAGCAGCCTAAAAATGGGTATAAGGTATTTTACAAACTAACAAAATGATATATCCACTAAATGACAGATAAAATCAACATATTAACAAGCATAGTGTAACATATCACATGAAGCATATACTGCCATCACTAATCAATAAAGTATAGAAAATATGATCATAATAACAAAACTAAAATCTAAAATATCATAGTGTCCTCAAAACTATTTTATCATATTTATCAATACTACTCCTAGGGCAGCCAGCCTATGTTCAAAGCAAATCCCTCGTCAGAAATTTTTTCGAACCCGTCAGTGTAAACTCTACGTCTCTGTCCTATATACTTGTACACTGACGTTGACAGAAGGAGCTGGTGATCGCAGCACCCCTTCTATATATCATAAATACGATACAATGCTGCAATTCTACCCAATGATATGGTCACCATACTAAATCATAAACCACACTACCTTCAGCCTGATCTGCTGAGATATCCTGCATATGCTACCAATGAATCTGGATTGCTCAGGGACCCACATCATGAGCATGTCAGTGTCTTCAAGTTCCCTAGGCTTGTAGCACATTGAACGGTACTGTTCCTAGCACACCATTTACCTTGAGGTAATACAAATAAGTTAAGTTCTGTACTGAAGTGAAATCTCGGTTACACCAAAGCATCTGTTGCTACGTCAACCGAACTTGCACCTCTACCTTAGCTAGCACATGGCTTCTCACCACATATTAGCACATAGCAGCCTAAGAACCAAATATCATCTCCTGGGTTATTGGTTGTCCAAAGTCCTTAGTCATATGTCACTTACGACCACTTTAGGTGTTAGCATAACATGAACCTAAAGTGTCTCTAGATCATGTCCCAAGTCATCATGTTCTATGTTCTTGCTAAGTGTCTCTACATCTCTAGCTTAACATGAACATACCAACAATAACATAACATGAGCATAACCATAGACAACATTGCATATCATAGAGTCACATATCCGGACATAGCATATCATCATATCCTACATCAAGATCACATGTTAATTAAATATGTAACAAAGCAAACATACAAGAGTGGATATTACATATACCAAAATGTAACAAAATTACAAGAGAAATATGTAACAAAATCACATCAAAATCATATACATGTGCAAGAGTAATATGCCTTAATGGAATTAGAGAAATGGGATAAGGTAGAGGAAAGTATATTGAGGCAAAAGTCTAGAACTTATTGGATAGCTTTAGGTGATTCAAACTCTAAATTCTTTTTTACCTATACAAAAGCAAGGAACAATGCTGAAACTCTCAAACCATTCAAGTATCTAGGAGTACCTTTGGCTCCTAAGAAACTAAAAATTACAGAATGTAAAGTATTGCTTGACAAAATGATGGTTAGACTTAAAAGTTGGACTACCAAGTTGCTAATATATGCAGGAATAGTTAAACTTATAAAGTGTGTGTTATTTGGAGTGCAAAGTTATTGGTCACACTATTCATATTGCGCAAAATAATAATCAAAATGATGGATACAGTTTGTAGGACATTCTTATGAACAAGATCAGTTGAGACTAGTAGGAAGGCGTTGGTAGCTTGGAATAAAGTCTGCACACCAAAGTCAGCCGGAGGACTTAACTTACTAATACTAAACTTGTGGAACAAGGTAGCCATCTTCAAGCTCTTTTGGGATATGCAGATGAAGAAAGATAAATTATGGATCAAATGGGTACACACTTATTATATAAAAAATAAAAATATTTATACTATGACTCTACCCAAACAAACAAGCTGGATGTTGAAGAAAGAGATGATGAGTAGAGAGGTATTACAATACCACCCTAGACTGACAATAATATTGACTATAAAAAAATACAATCGGTACAATTTACAATATATTGGTGGGTACATTACCAAAGAAAAATTGGATAAGTTCGATTTGTGATTCTACAGCTAGGCTTAGAGCTATCTTCATTTTATGGCTTGCTTTACATCAGAAATTAATGACTACAGATAAACTACTCAAGCGGGGCATGCAAATAGAAGGAGGATGTCAGCTATGTTTAATTGCAATAGAAATCTTAGAGCATTTGCTGAATGAATGTAAATATAGAGAGACTAAATGGAATGATTTGTTAAAATGGGATGAAGAAGTTTTAAGATAAATTACAAAGAAAATCACAATTAATACAACTGCTAGAATAGCTAAAAGGAGAACATTGAAAGGACAACTTATGCAGGTGGTGATAGTAGAGTTTGTATATCACATTTGGAAAGAGAGAAACAGGAGATTATTTAAGCAATAAGTAAGAGAAGAAGTGGTCCTTCTTCGACATATCAAGACAATAATTTTTACTAGGCCGGATAAAGATATAATAAGAGAGTTTGTTGTCTCATGTTTAGCTTAGAATACTACTACTCTTTGAAATATTTATTTTGTTTGACTGAAATTTTTCTTAAATAGTTCTTTCATTGCACCTTTCATGAGTTTAAGTCTTTGCCATACTTTGCACATCTCAAAGCCCTCAATTTCTGTACTCCAAATAGCTGCAACAGTAGGGAGAAATTCAATGTGATTAGCTATTATATTCAAAAATCTGAAATTTGGTATGCCTCTATTAGTAGTAGTACCAACATCAAGTTTTAATGGAGAATGATCTGAGATTATTGCTTCTCCTATCTCTACCACCACGGCTCCATTATTTTCCATCCAATCTTTATTCCCAAATACTCTGTCTATCTTACTCCATATCCTATCACTTCCTTCTTGTTTGTTACTCCATGTGTAATATCATCCAATAGTTGTTAGCTCAGTAAGCTGGAGGTTCTCTATAGTAGAATTAAAATCTCTTGTTTCATGTTCAGTGATAGGATTACCTTGCAATCTATCATCTATAGATAACACTGTATTAAAGTCTCCCATAATAAGCCATAATCCATGAATTTGAGCAGCTATATTCTTTAGGCCCTTCACTATTTCTCCGCGATTGGCTAGCTCATTCTTTGTCGTAGATTCAATGGTTTAGAAGAAGCATTTCTTTCTCGTAATTCCGAGGACTCCAGCACTTGTCCGGGCTCAACTTCATAGGGAGGAGGCGGCAAGGCGGGACTATGAAAAAGGATGTAGCGGCTTGAAAGTGGTCTTTGGCTTCTTGACTTTAAGCTTCTTTATTAGCTGAATTTCATGGGCTCAAGAACTTGAATTGGGGGGAGTCTGAGGGCTTTACTATGAGCCCGACTATAGAACGGTCCCCTTCCGATTATTCTAAAGGGAGAAGAAGAAGAATCTTTTCTCAGCTCAATAATGTTAAATCCATACACAAGTGTAAGATTATAGTGTATATTAGAGCATCTATCAATTACTAGACAATGGATAAATTGAGCATCGACAATAAGTACAATTACATCTAGTAAATCTGTATCCCATAATAACCAAATTCTGCCATTTGCAGCTGCTGTATATTTAAAATTTGCTGCTATTCGTTTCATCACTTTATCAGTCTTATCCTCTTTAACTCTTGTTTCTATCAAACCAGCCAAATTTATTCTATTTTTTTTGAGATATAGGCAAACCTCTTTTTGTTTATGAGGTTTATTTATACATCGCACATTCCAACTAAGCCATATCATGTTGATGTCTTCCCCTTATCAGGGGGCTTAGTTATTTCCTGCTCCAATTCTATAATAGGCTCAAGCATTAAAGTTTCATCAGAGTTAAGTTTTCGAGCATTATACATTTTTTCTTCCACAGATGTTGAACTCCTTTCAATAGTTAGCACATGTTGTGAGGGTTGGATATTGTGCTGTTCTGCTTCATTTTGGATAACCTTTTGCTTTTCATTAGTTGTATCCTCTATTTTTTCAGTAATCTCCATATGTTGATTATTCTCTTTTTTCTCTCCCTTTGTAGGTAGCCATTCCTGCCTTATAATCTTTTTAGTTCTTTTTTTCCTTCTCATTTCCTGTTGTAGGTCGGTTGGAAGCTTTGTCTGGTTGGCTTGGCATATGTGACCCACTTTATTACAAATATTTTTATGAATCCAATCATATTCCACTGTTTGCTCAATAGTTCTACCTTGTTTGTCCCCAATAAGAATGCTGTGAGGTAATGGTTATGTCACATTCATTTCAACCAGAACTCTTGCATAAGATATTCAAATTTGTTTTGTTGTGCACTCATCTGCAATCATAGGAACACCAAGAGAACTTGCTATTCTGCTTAATGAGTTTTTCCCCCAATAGCATAAAGGTAACTTAGGTAACCCAGATAGGAATGTCCCTTAAAAATTCTTCCTTGAATTCAAAATCCATAGTCCAAGGTTTAAGCATGATAGGATTATTTTTGATACTATATGGTCCTGAAGATAGAATTCTGTCTCTTTCCTGTATTGAGCTAAATTTGACTATAAAATATCTATCATCTTGTAGAATAATTTCGGATTTTCTTTGGTACTCCAATGTTTTTTCATGTATCCTTTCATGTACTTAAATCCAAGATTGATACCAACGATATAAGCGATTAAAGCACATTTCCATTCATCATTCATTTTATCTACTTCTTCTTTTTCTAATTCAACAAATGGTTTGCCATCTCTATTATTTGAAGAAAAGTAGCTAAGTGACATATCATTCTCTATCAATCTATTGCCCGAGAAGAGTCCAGCCCATGATTGTTCATTTTGTATCTCTGCTGGATGTTCCTTCCTATTAATATTTGATGGCTCAGTAATTGAAGCATTGCCCACATCTAATTTATGAGCAGTTTCATTTGGAGAGTCCATTGTTGACAAATGAGTTACTATTCCATTGGTAATAGGAATAACAAGAGTATCTATATTCGTAGAGATGATATTGTTGTTGTTCTCTATGCTATCATCAACGGAATTTTCAATGGAATTTTCAAGGGTTACCTTGCGTGGCCTCCCAGAAGGTCGTTCTTGTCCCTTGCTCCAATGTCCTTGTCCTTGTCCTTTGCTCTTTCCTCCAGTCAATTGTGAGATCTTCGCTGGAATAATATTGCTTGATTCAATTTCCTAACCGAAGGAAACCCTAGGTTGGAGGAGGAAGAAAGGAGTCGCCATTATTATTACTTACGTACTAATAGTTTGTTATTAAATGAGTAAATGCTTTTTATTAATAAATAAAAAGAGTTTATTTGTGGTGGTGCCACGACCACCTGTTCCTCTTGAAAATTGCTATGAATTTTTTTTTCTTTCTCGCCAAAAGAAGGAATACCCATTTAAAAAGATAAGATTATAATATTTATACATAAGATTGTTGTTAGTGGTGCTAGAACCACAACCAACATTGTAGTACAAATAGCATAGGTAAGTGGAGTGTAGAAGGGAAAGGAAAATTGGCTGAATGTACTGAGAATAGCGTTCTATATATCCATATATTCATGGTCTTTTGTAATCGAATCAACATATGATTTGCCATTAAAAGTCTTTGGAGTGAGTGAAAATCGTTGATAGCACCTTAAGATGCATGTTGTAATGAATGTGTGAACTATACAGTCTCATCAAGTGAGAGAGTCTTGTCAAGTATGATTTTAAGATTCATTGTTATTGAAGTATAGTTATTGAGTCTCCTCTAGATCGAAACCAGGTGCATTATTGAATGTACTAAAATATTGTTGGTATGATCATTGATCTTAGTAATGTCAAGAAATTCTCAATTTAATGATGGAGTTAGTCATCCTATCCTTTCCGAATCATGCAAATCAAATCGATCGAGAGTTATGCAGAGTAAATTTATATGCTGAGTGATTCATGCTACCTCAGATGTTTTGTCGATTGAATTTTTTTGAGGGAGAAAATGTCATTGAAATTATGTTGGGACCTATGTGATTTTTAGATTCGTGACAAAATAGGTGCAAGTTTCTTTAATAGGTGCCTTTGGATTCGTTCTCTTATGAAAATTACTTTATAACTTCTGTTATGCAAGGTGTATACCCTCTGATTGGAGCAATTATATTCTCTAGGAGAGGTTGGGGATTCAGTACTCACTAAGTTCTAAAAGAAGCTTGCGTGATTTTTTGAGTTGTGCATAAATGGATACATATCCAATCAAGTCTCCTGAACTTAGAGTATTGTCAGATGTGCTTCAGCATTTAATGGTTAATTGTATATAGCAAGTTTTGCAAAATCATATGGATGAAGATACGATGTGAAAATAAAATAACTTAGAAAAAACTCATATGATATTGTAGAGAGCGTCGGAAGAGCGTCCATAATTGTCAATAGGAGCACAAATATTTACCAACATCTAAGTATAGCAAACCACCAGGTCCACATAACCAACACAACAAATAATGCTAACTTCTCTCTCTTTCTTTTGCATTTTCTACACTATATATATCTGTATATATACATAAAGATATCATCCTCTACCTCCCCTATCCACAAACCCTTGATAATATTAGCTTCATCTATACAACCATCAAAGCATAACTTACTCTCTCTCAATATCAAAAAGTAGTGCCAAGCCCACAGATATCGTGGCCTTTACATCTCGTCCCCTATCGATGACCTTCTCTTGCGACTATTGCTCTCAATAGTTCAATACAAAAGAGGATCTTGCTGGTCACCAGAATATTCACGCAAACGTGCGTATCATCACTACTGCTATTACATTCATTGCCCATGGGCCAATGGAAGCTGTTGCCTCTGTGTCCCATTCCTCGGTAATGTCCTTTCCTTGTGACCACTGTTCTCGACAATTTGAATCATTACAGGGCGTCAATAATCATATGAGGGTACATAAGGAGCTTATTGCAGCTTCCATATCAACATCAACTGGACAAGGACCAAAGGAGGTTGTTGTCTCTAGATACCATTCCTCGGTAATGCCCTTCACCTGTGGCTTCTGTGCTAGGCAATTTGAAACATTGCAGGGTGTCAGAAGTCATGAGACCAAGGTACACCGGAAGCCCAATGCAACTTCCACATTAGCACCAGCTAAGCGTAGAACCATGGAGACTATCACCTCTACTCCCTCTCAAATTCAAGAGGGCTCTGTTGATACTAACTCTAATGACATCGATCTTGATCTCCACCTATAGATGGAGAAGAGAAGATTATCCCTTGGACATACCTCCTCCCCTTCCTAATTCTCCTGAACTAGGACAATAAAAGCTTGACATATATATATGTTTATAAATACTATAAATTAATAACGCGTAGTGATGTTCCTCTTTGTCCCTCCCCCGTTGATAAAATAATGATGTTTGAAATTAATAAATTATGTTAAAAATATGATTTATAATTTTTTTAATATTTTCTTTTCTAAATTATTTCTTATTTTATTAAAATAATTTTTTATCCATCGATGATGATAAAAGAGAGTAAATATTTTTTATTAAGAAATAAAAGGTTGGTACCATGACCACCTGTTCCTCTTAAAAATTACAGCGAAAATTTCTTTTTCTTTCTCTTGGAAAGACAAGGGCTGTCACACCTGAATCCTCCCCTTTGCGCACGTGGCAACCGCTGTATAAACTGTACTTATACATCACACCTTATACAAGGCTATAAGCATCAAAGCATGCAACTATAATTTATTATTTAGAACAGCGAATATATCAACAAATAATATTTAAATCCACTACTACAAAATCATAATCTCTAGCTATCTAAATTGCCAAAGTAGTTCTCCTCTGCATAACAAGTTATTCCTCATCCCCCATCCTGCTAACCAAACCTGTAACATGCGCAATTGGGGAAAACATGCACATTTGATTTGCAAGAATCAGTGAGGTTACAGAGAGAGCAGCCTAAAAATGGGTATAAGGTATTATACAAACTAACAAGAAGACATATCCACTAAATCACAGATAAAATCACCATATCAACAAGCATAGTATAACATATCACATGAAGCATATACTACCATCACTAATCAATAAAGTATAGAAAATATGATCATAATAACAAAACAAAAATCCAAAATGTCATAGTGTCCTCAAAACTATTTCACCATATTTACCAATACTACTCCTAGGGCAGCCAGCCTATGTTCAAAATAAATACCTCATCAGGAATTTTTCCGAACCCGTCAGTGTCAACTCTATTTCTCTGTCCTATATACTTGTACACTGACGTTGACAGAAGGAGCTGGTGATCACAGCACCCCTTCTATACATCATAAGTATCATACAGTGCTGCAATTCTGCCCCATGATAGGGTCACCACACTAAATCATAAACCACACTACCTTTAGCTTGACCTGCTGAGATATCCTGCATATAATACCAATGAACCTAGACTGCTCAAGGACTCACATCATGAGCATGTCAGTGTCTTCAAGTTCCCTAGGCTTGTAGCGCATTGAACGGTACTGTTCCTAGCACACCATCTACGTTGGAATAACACAAATAAGTTAAGTTCTACACTGAAGTGAGATTCTGGTTACACCAAAGTATCTGTGGCTATGTCAACCAAACTTGCACCTCTACCTTAGCTAGCTTATAGCTTCTCACCACATATTGGCACATAGCAACCTACGAACCTAATATCATCTCCTAGGTTATTAGTTGTCCAAAGTCCTTAGTCATATGTCACTTATGACCACTCTAGGTGTTAGCATAATATGAACCTAAAGTATCTCTAGATCAAGTCCTATGTCATCTTGTTCTATATTCTTGCTAAGTGTCTCTACATCTCTAGCATAATTTGAACATACCAACAATAACATAACATGAGCATAACTATAGACAACATGCATATCATAGAGTCACATATCATGACATAGCATATCATCATATCCTACATCAAAATCACATGCTAATTAAATACGTAACTAATGAGGACATCATAGATTCACCCGTGCAAGACCCGATTAGCATACAAGGCGCAATGACATAAGCCCGTGTACAACGCTTAAGACAACAAGTGAATTCTTTTCTTGGGCAAATTAATTACTTAATTACAGAATAAATGATATTACCTAATTATTATTGTTTACTTGTCACTACATGCAAGGAAATACGTAGAGGAATTACTCATATGGAAGTTGCATGAATTACTCATATGAAAGTTGCATGAGTAATTGAAGAAATATTTATTCAAGATCAAATCTTCATCAAATATTTATTCAAGAGCAAAACAAGTAAGATTTATTCAAGATCAAATCTTCATCAAATATTTATTCAAGAGCAAAACAAGTAAGATTTATTCAAGATCAAATCTTCATCAAATATTTATTTAAGAGCAAATCTTCATCAAATATTTATTCAAGAGCAAATCGAGGAATATTTAATGAAGATCAAATCTTTATTAAATATTTATTTAAATCATCATCAAGGGATATTTATTTTCCAAAATTTGTGGCTTAATAGAGGAGGAGATTTATATATTTATTTTTCCTATTTTAGTGAAAGAAAATATGGAAATACGTCCATTATTATGTTTATATATTTGGTGGAGCATGCCCTATTAAAGGGGAATTTGATTTTTTACTTTAACCACTACTTTTGTAATGCTTTGCTGCAAACTCGAAGTCCAATTTCTTTAATCACATCTTGAGTGATCCTTCCGCTGTTGCTCTTTCAATTCTCTTGAATTGTTCGTGTCGTTCTTCGTGAACAGGTCAGTCGTGTTTGACATGGTTGATGGTTTAGCGATTACGAGGTTGCTGGTCGCGTTCCTAGATCGTGGTTAGCCTCCCCTTCGTCAAAGTCACAATTCCCCGCCTTAAGGATTTCTCCTACGATGGAAGATCAGGATCAACTTACTTGCAGGCATCTTAAGTCGAGGTGTGTGCATATCAGGTGGTATCAGAGCCTTCGTTACCGGTAGGAATTCATCTATCCTTTAGTATATTCTCTTTTATTTTCCCTACATCAAAAAAAAAAAATCCTCTAGTCCTTTTCTTAAACGTTGTTTTTCCATCTTTTATACTTTCTTTTTTTTATCTTGTTTGTTTAATTTTTATCATTCTTGCAACAACAAAAAAATATTGTTCGGCCAAAGATATAGTGTCGGCCGAAATCTTGAAAAAAAAAGGAGAGGTAGAGAAAAAAGAGGAGGAAGTGTTCGACTAAGGAAAAAAAAAAAGAGGAAAGGAAAATTCGGCTGAAATCTTGGAAAAAAGAGAGAGAGAGAGAGAAAAAAGAAAAAGAGGAGGAAGTGTTGGGCAAGAAAAAAGGAGAAAGAGAAAAAAATAGTGAGAGGAAGGTTCGGCCAAGGAAAAAAAATAAATAAAAAAATATTTTATCCAAATTTTAATTATAATTATCCTTGCGCTTATTCTTCCTTTAACACCTTCTACCTTGCTTGATTGAGTTAACTTTTTAATTTCTTAAATTATTGTTTTGTTCTCTTTGCTACAAATATATCGCCACCTAGAGCTCCCTAAAATTAGCCTTGATTACCGTGTTCTAGCACTTTGCAATCGCTTTATTCACTCCCTGTTAAAAGTTATCACGAACCAGCAAACACGTGAGTAATTTTTGAGAAGGGTAAGAGCTTCAGGTGGTAAGGTTTGTGAGGATCGATAATTTATAGTTTGGTGGAATTTCTCTTGTCTTTACTAACAATGTGAGGATCGAGAAGTCCTCGTGATGTTTCTTATGACGGGGAAGATGGGTCCCAATCATCGACGATATCATTGTCTCCACATTCTCAGGTTTTAATGGCTCATGTTACAAACACCTTCGAGCAAATACTATCCGATCAAGTACGTGTGTGCCAGAACGGGTTGGAGAATCCTCTTGGTGAAAATGAAGCACGACTTGAACAAGTGGAGCGAACTCCTCTACGACGACACCCACCACCTCGAGTTCCTCAAGGACGAGTTGAAGCTAATAATAATGCTGCTGCTGCTGCCGCTCCATTTGAACCAAGAGGAAATTTGAACACTGCATTTCAAGAGGCTGATGATGAAGTTGTCTTGGAATTGTATCAGCGCCGCCCCGCATGAGGAGTGGTAGGTGATGGAAGTCCTGCACGTCACCGTAATGAAGAGAGAAGAAATGATGTATTGGGTAAAATTAAATTTATTGTTCCTAGTTTTGATGGAAAGTTTAATCCAGAAGCCTATCTTGATTGGGAATTATTAGTTGAGCAAAAGTTCAGCTGTCATCATTACCCGGAATAGTATAGAGTACGTGCGACCACTACTGAATTTATTGGTTATGCTTCTATTTGGTGGAGTCAAATTCGACAAAGAAATGGAGATCCTCATACTTGGGATGATTTGAAGCGTTTGATGAGGTCCAGGTTCGTGCCTTCATATTTTGAGAGAGAATTACTTAATAAATTTTAAGGAAATAAATCTGTGGAAGAATACTATCAAGAGTTGCAGGTGGGAATGTTACGTGCTAATGTGCAATAAGATGATAATGCAAAGTTGACTAGATTCTTGGGAGGATTGAATGGAGAGATACAAGATATACTTGATTTTAAGAACTACAACTCTTTGGATCAACTATTTCATTATGCATGCAAAGCTGAAAGGCTAGTCCAAATGAGAAAACAGCCATATAAATCTGGTCGTAGCTATCCTAGTTCTTCCATGACTTGGAGGGATGCCAATCAGCAACAGAAGAGTGTTGGTCATTTTAGTAGGACTGCTGCCCCAATTGGCCAAGGAAATTCAAGAAGCCGCATTACCTCACCATCGTCCAAACCTAGTGATTCAAAAAATACCACGGCTGCCCCTACAAAGAGTTCATCCTCAGTTACTTCTACAGGAAGAATAAGGGAGATTGAGTGCTTCAAATGCAAGGAAAATTATATGCGTGATTGTCCACATCAGCGTGCCCTTATCATTCGAGAAGATGGTGAGTACACATCAGCTAATGAGGTAGAAGATGAAGGTGCATTTGACCACGAGGAGTCTCAGCATGTTTCAGGATCAGAACCAGAAGAAATTACCTTTGATACAAGTCATACAAGCCTCGTTGTTTGTCATGTTCTTAGCTCCTAGATGGAGAAGGCAGAAAACGGGCAGCGCCACAATTTATTCCAGTCGAAATTTGTGATCAAGGAGCACTCTTGCAAGATCATAATTGATGGTGGAAGCTGCAATAGTATTGCAAGTTCAGAGATGGTTGGGAAGCTTGGCCTAACCACACGATTACACCTACAGCCATACTACATTCAATGGCTCAATGCTTGGGGAAAGTTGAAGGTAACAATGATGGTACGTGTACATTTTTCTGTTGGTACCTATTCTGACTTTGTGGATTATGATATGGTGTCAATGCAAGCTTGTGCATTACTACTTGGAAGACCATGGCAATATGATAAGGATGCTACACATTATGGGCGTTCCAACAAGTACTCATTTATGCACAAAGATAAGAAGGTCGTATTGGTTCCAATAACACCGGAAGAGCTTCTCAAAGACGATTTAGATAGGGCTGAATGTGAAAGAAAAGAAAAAGAGATGAGTGATATTCACAAAATGGGAAGTGAGAGTCATCAGCCCAAATTGAGAGAAAAAAAAGAAAAATGTGAGAAGAAAAGAGAAATACCGATCAAGGGACAGGTTCTATTAGCCACCAAAAGTGAGATGCGAGAATTAGAAACCAATCCCCAAGAGTGTGTTGTGCTTGTATGCAAGGACGCTCTCTTTTCTACTAATTCTTTACCCTCTTCTTTGCCTGTTTCGATTGTTTCTTTGATGCAGGAGTTTGCTGATGTATTTCTAGATGAGATACCTGCAGGATTGCCACAATTGCATAAAATTGAGCATTAAATCGATTTGATTCCAGGAGTATCTCTGCCTAACCGTCCCCCATACCGTACCAATCCCGAAAAGATAAAAGAAATTCAGTGCCAAGTTCAAAAGCTTCTAGATAAATGATATGTGCGTGAAAGTTTAAGTCCATGTGTTGTTAATGTTTTACTTATGCCAAAGAAAGATGGATCATGGAGGATGTGTATAGATTGTCGAGCTATCAACAATATTACGGTACGTTATCGTCATCCTATTCCTCGATTAGATGATATGTTTGATGAATTGTGTGGTTCTACTGTCTTTTCTAAGATTGACTTGCGTAGTGGTTACCATCAAATTAGAATGAAGCTAGGTGATGAATGGAAAACTGCTTTTAAGACTAAATTTAGATTATATGAGTGGTTAGTTATGTCATTTGGTCTTACTAATGCACCTAGTACGTTCATGCGCTTAATGAATGAAGTATTGAGAGCTTTTATTAGAAAAATTGTGGTAGTTTACTTTGATGATATATTAATTTATAGCAAGTCTTTGGATGAACGTTTAGCACATATGCGCCAAGTTTTGATTGCTTTGAGAGAGGCACGCTTGTTTGCTAACCTCGAGAAGTGCACCTTTTGCACGGATCGAGTCATGTTTCTTGGTTTTATTGTGACTGCGCAGAGAATTGAAGTAGATGAGGAAAAGGCGAAAGCTATTCGAGTATGGCCAACACCTACAACAGTCACACAAGTGCGGAGTTTTCAAGGACTCGCAAGCTTTTATTGTCGATTCGTAAAGGATTTTAGCTCACTCGCAGCTCTACTCAATGCATTGACAAAAAAGAACGTTCCTTTTAAGTGACAAAAAAGAACTTTTACAAAAGATAAGTTAACCAATGCACCGCTTTTACAACTTCCTGATTTTAATAAAACTTTTGAGATAGAATATTATGCTAGTTGTATTAGAAGTGGAGGTGTTCTTAGAAGGTGATTTTAATAAAACTTATAACTTGTAGCACATGATATTATAGTAATGCTCAAATATCCTTCTTAGAAGGTGAGTTGAGATTACTATTAATGCTATCAAATAAGTTATAAAGAGCAAAATTCATGTACCATGATGTAACTATACTGAAACAATGTAATATCCTATTGGTAAATGATAATTTAATCTATTTGCCAAAAAAAATAAAGTAGACATACAACTTATCAGTCTGTATAATAAATAACAATCAACCCTTAGGACTCATGTCACGCCCCAAACCCACCTTTGGACATGTGGCAACCGTCGTATAATCTGCACTTCTCCACTACAACTTATACAAGGCTAGATGTATCACAAAGCACAATAAATTATTTTTATTAAAAATAGCAGAAACATAACAATGTATATTTTACAGTAATACTTTCAAAATAAAATATTTATCTAGATTTCTAAAATAACATTCTATTTCGCCATAACTAGGTTCTCCCTTGCTTCCCGTATCAATGTCCAACCTGTAACCTACGCAACAGGGGAAAAATGTGCACATCTGAGTCGCGAAACTCAGTGAGGCTATAGAGAGAGCACCCTAAAAATGGGCATAAGATATTGTACCAAGCTAATAAGAAGAATTATCCATTAAGTCACATATCAAACAACATGTTCAAAAGTATATCATCATACCAATAGCCCAATGCGGCACAGTCATAAAATGATCAGGATATATGAACAAAACATAAGAATTTAATTATAACAATAACTCAAATCCATAAATGTCATATTTCTTTAACCATCATATCAATCTTTTCCAAACTACACCTAAGACAGCCAGCCTATGTTCAAGGTAAGTCCCTCGTTAGAGATTACCCAAACCCGTTAGTGTCAACTCTAGATCTCTGGCCTATATGCCTGTACACTGACGTTAGCAGAAGGAGCTGGTGATCATGGCACCCCTTCTAATATAAACACAAGTACCATTACAACACTGTAATTCTGCCCCATGGCAGGATCACCTTACCAAATCAAACATCACATCTGCACTCAGCCTGACAAACTGAGGCTAAAAATCTGCATATGCTACCAATGAACCTAGGCTGCTCAGGGACCCACATTCGTTGAGCATGTCAGTGTCCTCAGGTTCCCTAGCTTTGTAGAGCATTGAACGGTACTGTTCCTAGCACACCATCCACTATAGAGTAACACAATCACGAGAGCTTTGCACCGAAGTGAGATCTTGGTTGTCCTAAAGCATCTGCGGCTAGGTCAACCAGACTTGCACCTCTACCTCAGCTAGCACATGGCTCCTCACCGTATGTTGGCACAAAGCTAATAAGAACCCTAACATCATTTCTTAAGTTATTATAACCTTATGATTTCTAAAGTTCTTAGTATTATATCAACTGAGATCTCTTCTAGGTCTTTTATTATTATGCATGTGGTATGATAATTATGATGGGATGGGTAATCAAACTTGTGTCAACACTAAGGCATGATGATTAGCTTCCACTTAGCTAGTCATTAATATGTTATACATGTTGTAAGTAAATAAAAGTATGAAATAATTAATTTAGATTCTAGATGATATGAAATTTTGATTGGGGAATTAAGATATGAGTGCTTAGAGATTATAATTAAGGTTTATAGATTAAATAAAGTTGATCAATTAGATTAAGTGAAACTAAGTAAATTTAATTGAATAATTAATTAACCTAGGATGAGTTAGGTAAGTAAAATAGTAAAAATTATGGATTTGATATCTTGTAAATAAGATTAATGATAGATAATATTAAAGGTTATATCTAAAGGTAATGATTTTTGCAATAGGTAAATACTTTGAAATAATTAAATGATGTGCAAGCTTATGTACGGTTGGTTCTGAAGACCGTTCTACTTATTCAGGTGCGCCGGTTCACTGCAATAGACTAATCTCAAGTTGGTGAAACTTTAGGAGATAAATATTTTTTGCTGCTAGAAAATTAATATTTAATTATTCATGATTCATGCTTTGTATATTAGAATAGCCTATTTATATGATTAATATGATATGCTTGTTGTCTTATATCTACGGTTATTCAAATATGTGCTAGGTTATTCTCTTGCATAAATATTTTACTGTTTAGAAATCAATATTTAATTATTTATGATTCATCCTTTGTATGTTAGAATAGTCTATTTGTATCAGTAATGTGATATGCTTGTTGTCTTATTGCAACTGTTATTCAGATATATGTTAGGTTATTCTCTCGCTCATTATCTGCTATGTTGATGTGATGAAAAATAATAATATGTTACAGTTCTTCTAGAACCTATTATGTTACACTATAGTGTGACATATTCATAGACATCGATAAGAATCACTTATAGACATGTGACATTGACATACTTACGTATGCAATCCTTGACGATTCACCATTATGATATCCTAAGTTACGGATACAAGCTTTAATGCTCATAAACCTATACCACCCAAAGAGGTTGAAATCATCTTGGACATAAAGGGTGATGATAAGATATGAATTAGCTTATTGCCAGATAACGTTGTGATGTATTCACTATACCCGCATGGTGCCGCTAAGTCATCACCGTGATAGTCCTAAGATGGCTAGGATGGATGAAACCAAACCAATGACCTAGCAAACATGTCGCCGAGGTTATAGCATTCCGGCGACGGCTAGGATGCATGCCTCCTAGCAGGCATAGCTGTTTGTAAATTGGTACGGTGACTCCTTCCGCATAGCCTTGGACAGTGGATCTATGGACCTCACGACTATTATTCCAGACGTTCTGCAAACGTTCTGATGAGTAGTCCAGACCCTGGGGTTTATAACCGGCTAGCCGTGGCCGATGCGTATACATAGGTGCGGTGACCCTTGGTGTAGTACTACACGAGTTGCTCTATGGATTGTCTGGGGAAGACGCATGGAGTGACAGGTCGCTAGGTCGCGGAGATGAAGTGATTCGCCTAGTGGACCACCGGAGAGGGATTCACGGTCACCCGACCTCTCTGCCAACATCAGTGTGACGGGCATAGGTAGAGACATAGACAGTGGACACTGATGGGCTTATGGGAACTCCCTGATCAGGAGATCCCCTAAGCATAGGCTGGCTGCCCGGATCACAATATTTGAATGTGATGATATTTTTAGTGACAATAATCTTGTGAAATAAACACACTTCATATTTATAGTTGAGCTACACACTTATATTACATGTTCTTCTTATAATACTTCATGTTTTATTGGTTGATTTTACATGCTTTGTTTGAGATTATGAAATGATGTTATGGACATGCTAGAATCTCCTTGTTTGTTACTTGAGTTATTCTACTGCGGTTAGAGCCATAAGCACTCAGCCGCTTGCGGCTGAGCACACGACGTTCAAATGTGTGTAGGTCTACTAGACGACCGGTCATGATAGCTAATGGAGGCGAGATTATCGATGAACCTAGTTATTTACTAATTTTGTGACCATAGTATTGTAGTAGGTATATCGAGACTGTGTTAGTAGAGTTTAGTTAGATGATTTGATTGTATTATCCGCTGCATTGTTAATGTATATGAATTGTGTATATCATTAAATGTCTTGTATGGGTCCCTTGGGGCTCATACGGCGGTTGCCACGTGCTCGACAGATGGGTCGGGGCATGACAATTAAAGTGGTATCAGAGACTAAGTTCGAGGATTTAAGGATTAGGCTAAAAGTCCCGATATACATACGATATTAAGTAGGGTCAGAAGGATGGTACCATAGTACTCTGAACCTTACCTATATCTCAATCTGGATTGATTATCTTAACCTTGTATCTCTACTATAATCTATTAGCACCCCTCGCAAATTAGATCTATCTTGACAAAAATTTAAATTCATGTTATAGATGATTTGAGTTATTGATCACCTCCATATTTATCCTTGTAATGGTGATTGGATACTTCTTCTAAATAAGTTTATGACACCTATAAATGAATCATGGATCAAGTAGGTGCATAGATTTTAACTATTACGAGATCATTGTTGTAATGGTAGTTAAGTATCATATCATTTCTATGTATTCCCCAAGATCATTGATCTTTTATATCTTTTCCCTTTGTTGAGTTGGTTTCAATATTCCAAGCATATTTTTCCTTTCTGTTGATAGTACATGCTAGTTATAGAGGCATTTTTTTTTAAAACTCTCATTCCTAATAAATTCTATTCTTAATGAGTTTTCAATATCTATATTCTCTTGACGAAGTGCATCAATAATTTGAAATGTTGGTTGAAATTTTATCAAAGCCTGTTGCCCATCATGATACTTATTCTAGTTGCATTGGAAACTGACTCAGCTTGTGAAATATTATTTTAAGAAAATTTATTTCCTTCTTCAAAGTCTTGAATTTTTGAAAACTTCTTTCTTATGATCCAATGTTTTATCAGTTTTTGTCTTTGAACTTTCACTTAACTTAAGATCACCTTGTTAGAGTCTCATCAACTTCTTAGGTTGGATATTATTATTAAAATCTCCTCAAGCTAATGTATATTTTACAACTTATTTACCATTAATTAGAGAGAACCCAACTCTTGTCATTTAGCAGTAACTGCAGCTCGTGCAACACTCCTTCGATTTTGTAATCTTAAACATCGCCTAGAATGTGTTAGATACCCCTTTACTTCTCAATTGTAGAGTTGATAGAATTTCTCATGTGTAACTTTATTACTTGACTACATTCGTAGGACCTTGTCATAATCTACAACTCAACAAAAATTTCTGAGTGGAGGATTCCATAACCCATCTCGTGGGCTATTGTTCTTTTTTTTAGTTTCTTTAGTTGATAGCTTTTCATCTTAGAGGCACCAAATCTATCCTATATAAAGTTTTTTGAATTACTTTATGATCCACTCCTTTCTCCCTTTTATTTATTGTATCTTCAGTAGTTAGATCTTCATACTTCGATGACATGCACTGACACCAACCATCAGTATGAACATCCTTTTTGAAAAGTCATGGGTTTTCCGAGTTCTAGTATATATATAATGTGCCCAAGAAATTACAGGAATTTATGAGTCATTTCTTTATGTGTAAGGTCCTTTTGAAAAAGTCATTGTGGTCTTTACAAACTCTTGCAATCTAAGAATCGTTTCACTGTATATTCATATGAGTCAAAACATATAGTTCCTTTTCTCCTGGTTTTCTTGTTATAATATATTGGATGCTAACCGTCATGATATCATTTATTTATATCATTATCACAATTATTCTCAAAACATTAGACCTCCTTGCATGCCTCTTTCACCTCGCCTATCACCCGATGTACTCTTAATTACTGCTGTCTGCTCTATTATTTTCCCATACTTCTTGGTTAGTGTTATCCTCCAAGGATTTGGAGAATGCAATACTATTTGGTCGATTATGATAAAGATTGACTTAACATGTTCTATCTCATGTCAACTTGAGACTCTTATTTCATCGTGTAGATGTTTGTGAAAAATTTATGATATATATCCGCAATGGTTATATCTATTCGTGCAACTTATCAATTTTGAGCATATAGATGCAAGATCGTAAGTTTTTTCTCCCAAATATGATAATCTGATCTTTTGCATATAGATGCAAGGAAAAAAAAATGCCATGGTACATTTCCAAGTGATTAGTCTTGGGATTCATTGGCATGGTTATTGTCGGATAATATACCGTTTAACATTTTCTCAAAATCTTTCATACTCTGTTACTCCACAACTATTTTTGCATATGCATTAGTTTGGCACTTCGAAAGTTGTGCAGTAGAAATAAAATCGTGACTTCCATTGGTCTAGAAAATTGTATCCTCTTTCACTTGATGATGAGAGTCGTTTGTCATAGCTTTTCTTCACTATCTTTGGTAATATTGGGGTTAGATGTTTCTTCTCTTTTTATGATCTTAGCACATGGATTTTTATCCTCATGGATTTCCTTTGACAACCTATTAGTTTTCTTGTTTGCTTCAGATATTGTAGAAATCTAATCATCTACTATGTGTTAATTCTTACATAATAAAAATTTGACCTAGTTTTGAAATGTTTTCCAAATCCATCTAAAGATCATTTCCATCTATCATTATTGTTATTCTCTTACTTGTCATTTAAAATTTGATCATTTAAAATTTCTCCTTGTATTTATTTGTCCCTTCCCTCATATCACTTGCAGGTTATAGTCTTGTAAGATATCGTAGTTTAGATCTTAGTTGTACTAATTTTGAGGACTTTAGAAATATGGAAAAAAAAAATTATTTTTAACAATTGTGGTTGTATCTTGAACCCCTCTTCTCTGCTGAACATTTAAGTGAGAATATACATTCGATCATTTTGACTCAGTTTCTTAACATTCATATCCTCCTAGGACTTATATTAGCAAAGGTTATTTTCAGATCTATCAAATAGAGTATTCTTGAGGAAGTTTGCGTTAATACGACAATTGCCTTCAAGGATGTGATAAACTGTGAAATTGTAAAAGTTGATGCTAAATTTGATTCAAAATCTACTACCACTGTTAAAAGAAAGATTTGACACAAAGTGGAGTGTCTATGTGTATCTTCAAATTGTATATCCATGAATACATACTCATGTATTGAGCTTTGTTATATTGGGGTATGATCTTGAGAATAAGAAAAAAAAAATATACACCTTACTTTTATCTTGATATTTAGCTTCAACTATCAGTCAGATAAATTGTAGCATTTCTTTGGGAATAAGTTGTACGTTCTCACCTATGTTTTACTTTTGGTTTCAATACTCTGGTCAAGTATTGCATATAGAAGCATATGACCTTTCACTACATGACTTAAGTGTTCACATGCGAACCAAGCCATGTTATGCTAGACTTTGATTGATCATAGGAATATGCAAAGCTTCTTGTTCACTAAGAAAATATCTTTTGATCGCTTGCAACTGCATTTGAATGTTTAATTATGATATGATTGCATTACTTTAGTGGAAAAAAAAAGTTTTTCATGTTATTTTATTTTGAGTTTGTTACAGTAATTTGCTTGTTTTACATTACATTAGTAGTATAGATTTTTAAGCTTTAGACATTAAACCCTTGTATGTTGTCTTACTTTGTGTTATTGGGAATCGACGTTACTGTTAGTTGGGAGAATGCTAAACATGAGCCTCTTTTGACCTTCCTAGATATTTTTTTAAGGCACCTAACTTAACGAGCTCTTTGATTCCCTAGCACCATATCTTCTCTTTTTTCTCCTTAGCTTCTATGGGTTAAAGTGGTGGATGATTTAGCTCTATCACTTTCACTATTAGAGATGATTAAAGAAGAGGTACTAAAATATTTAATAGGATATATGAGAAATCCCAACCAAGGAAAGGTATAAATTTTTATTAGCCTTCCTTGGAGTCCAAAAGTAGCCCACATGCTTGCTCTAGGGTTCAGAAACATTTAGTAGAGATAAACGTCGTACTTTCCTTCCAATGTTAAGGTGTCATAGTGGAGGAATTAGTTAATATAAACTTGTTCCTACATCATAGAAAAATCCTTAACTTTCCAATAGGTATCTAAGGGATAAACTATCTTAGTGATTATAGATGGGAGATACAACAATATAACCATTTGTATTGGTTATAAAATTAGAACTTGAGAAAGGTAATATCTTTAGTGAAAGATCCTTTAGGAAAAAAAAAAAGAAAAAAAAGTTGAAGGTAGAGAAAGAAACCTAGGAAACTAATGGAGCATCTCCAAGTCTCAACCATTCGAATATATTCGAAGCACTAAGTAGTTGAAAAAATATATATAAAATAGTAAACTTCTTTATTCATAATATAACCTTAATTAAATCTTATTTCAATTATGTTTACTATTATAACCATTTTAATATTTGGAGGACCAAAAATTTTTAAGGGGGTGAGAACTTGTAAACCCCAACATTTCAATAGGGATTAATAATAATGATAATAATAATAAAAGAAGGGATTAATTTATAAATAACAACAAATCATGGGTTAAATAATGAAAGAATGGTAGCATTGTAAATTTTATCAACAATAAGGGTGAAATGTCAATTATTGCTATGTAAATTTCATGAAGGTATGAGGGTAAAATAGGAAAATAGAAAAGAGGAGCATTAAAGTAGATTTGATGAATTAAGAGGGTCAACTTGGTAATTTGATCATGTGAGTGCACTCCAAGCCCTAAAGCGCGATGGCATCCCCCAATTCGTTTCTTTCCTTCTCCTTCGTCCTCTTCGCACACCGCGGACGACCCGCGCCTTCTCCTTCTCCTCTTCGCACGTCGATCCGCTCCGGATCTCTTGCCACCTTACCAGAGATGACCAGTTAGACAGATAGATTTCATTAGATGACTTACCAGAGGGCGTAGATGAATCCAAAACTCCCTTTTTGAATCAAACAGACTTACCGAAAGGCGGGAAAGAAAGAAGGTATTCTTGGTCGGCCAACTCGTAGATTCCAGAGAAGAGGGCCGAACCCTAGTGAGCTTCTACTTTCCACTACGGGGACATGGGATTGTACGCGAATGATTTGGTTGGGGGTCTGAAAGAGTAGGCTAGGCGGAGGGATCAGAAAGTTGGAGTTCGAAATCCCTCTTCCCTTTCCATTTCGCTACGCGCCTCCATTTCGAATGACAAGATTCTCCGAGTCTTCATATTCTTTCTTGCTCTTCTAACTTCCCGCGTAGCCGAAGAAATTCCGTATTTGTAAGGTCCTATCTACTTTGATTCAGAAAAGAGCCTTGAAAAAGGGAAATGCCGAAAGTCTGAAAGCCATTTCTTCTATTCTGCTCTCGTCCCTACGGACCACTTCGACGTCCGTCCTTCTACTCCATTCCGGCTATTCTAGTAGTTGGGCCAGTGATTAAGCCATGTTCTTGCCTTTTCCTTCCGGCTATGTTGAAGCTCCATGGTCCCTTCGCCTTGATGCAAACAGGGAACTGAAGGCTGAGGCACTGAAGAAAGGCGTAATTACATTCCCTCAGAGCTTATTTATTCGTTGCGGCTTACCTGACGGGGACTAATGAGGGTAGGAATGATTGAGTCGATTAACTCCACTGCCAATATTAGCACTTGACTTTTTAAAGTTCTCACTATCTGGACTGTACGGAAACTGAAGCTTCTTCTTTTCGGTGCGGTGAAGATGACCAATGAATCTAAGAATCAATAGTAAGTAACCCTCGGCCCATTTGGATCAGCGTCTTCTGAACAAAGATTGTGTCTTTTCACCGCTCTTTCAGCAAATCTGCATTTTTGACTTCCCTTCCAAGCCTTCAATTCTCATTGCCGACTAGACCTGCCAATATCTTGCCTCTTTTCCTTTCCTAGGAAACCTCCCGCCCGTATAATAAGCATTGCTTCCAAAGTCAACAGAAAAAGGCAGAGTCACGTACTCTTTTTGTTTTGGCCGAAGGAATGGAACTGGCTTCGGCTTTGTCACGAGAGCGGAATGTAAATGCAACGATCGTCAGAGGAATGTAAATTACGCGATTTAGGGGCGATTTAAGGACGCGATCTAAAAGGACCCTTTGAGCTTTCTTTCTCTTTTCTCACTCAATTCATAAAGGCACTTGAGATACACATCTCTCATTTGGCAGTCATAGCTTATTTGAGTTGGTACTGGTGGCAGAGGAAGCGGCTGATCCACGAGAACTTCAATCGCTCTAAAAAAGCTCCTTCCAATATCTCTTCATTCTTTCTGCAAGTCCACGACTATAGCACCCTGCTTCATAGTCGATCCTTCTTGCTATCTTGAAAGCAAGCGCCTTCTCTCTCTTCTGTGACCAGTCACCCATTTTCCAATTTCCAACCTTGGTATCATGAAGGTGAATAAGGTCTCTGATGCCCTCAGACTGAAGGCACTCGGGATGGGACATAGGAAGGATTCTTTCGGGCCCACGGAAAAGGGGAGTCTCTACTCCATGCGCATCTGCCCTATAAGAGTTCCTCATCATGGAAGCAGCTCTTCAGGCTCAAAGACATTCTTGGGGTCCCTTTCTCCTGTGTCCGGGAGAGGTGAGTTACGAAGCCAAGTACATGATGATGAGTAGAATTAGGTAACGGATGTGGGAACTGAAAGATGTTATGATGAAAGCAGATGGGACTTCGAACTTCGATGCGCTTCAGCAACCAGTCCCAAAGGCAATTAAGACCATTTTTATATTAGTGGGGGGATAGATTCAAGGAAGGCGCCGCAGAGGGAATGAAAGGGCTTGAATAGAGCGGTCTCAATTCTTATCAGCTTAGGCGAACGGGCTTATATTCAAGGCAAGGTGCGGAGCGGCGAGAGTCAACTTCATCCTGCCGCGCTTCCTTCGAAAGAAGTCTTCTGTTGAGGTGTGCCATGGTCTGCTGACTCGGAGATTCAGAAGTCTTTCCTCCCCCTCCCCCAAGATAGATTTGCTCCTTCTCTTCTGTCATGCATCATGGCTGGGTGAGTTGGCCCATTGCGAATTCACCTCAGTTCTGCTCCAATCTGGTCATGCACTTCTGGTCTTCTCTTTTAAAGAGGGGAAGGTGTCGAGGTCTTAATGGAAAGGGTTCAGGTTCAAAGAGGGATCCTAATAAAGATCTTCCGTCGGGCGCCCAGATCCAGCGGTGCTTCCTCTTTTTGCGCTTAATTATTCTTTCCGGTCTTCTTCTTCTTTGGATAGGTTGGTAAGACAAAAACCCTTGCCTTGTCTTAATGAGGTTGAAGCAAAAGAATTCGATCCGGGTGGACTTTCTTTTAGGAGAGAGTCTCTGGAATATTTATTAACAGTTTTTTATTATTATTTATTATTATTATATTATTATTATTATTCTTTTGCTCTTGAAAATGGCTACCACCCAACATATACATAGGCATTAGTGCCCTAAGGCCCGGGATAAGACAGCGAGGGTGAAAGAAGGAAGCTACGATCCTCTTCGGGCGGCTCTAGTACGGACGGCCCCCTATAGGTAGTAGGGTAGGATGGGTGGTACCGCTCAGATTGCGTTGCGGCCAATCCTCCTAACTGGGCGCGGGCCGGGCTTAGAGCGCGTGAAACTCATCACTACCTCATCAGGGCGTGGAGACAAGAGCATGTTAAAAAAAAGCACCGCTTTCTCTGTAGTGTTGTCACACAGCTGCCCGACTGGAAGAGCGACTCGCTCTGTAGTGTTGTCACACAAGATAAGCACGCCTTAAGCCTGCTAGCCGGGCGAATCGAAGTTCTCTTTCGGTCAACTGTCCACCCAGTCAAGTGCAAAAAACACAGTCTAATCACGCAAGGCACGCAGCTGGTGTGCTTCCTGCCCACGAGGAAAGAAGAGCGACAAGGTTCAGATTGGACTGTTTGCGGCATGGGAGCTGATGACCCCCAAAATACCTGGGAAAAAAGAAAAGATATCTCGGTAATGAAAACCATAGGAGGCTGTATTAGCGAGATCCAACGGTCCCCAAATAAAAACCGCCTGGAAGTCCGAGGACCTTTAGTACCCTACCCCCGAACCAGCAGCCTTCGCGCCAAGCTTAGACGGCCCTTGTCCCTTTCCTTTTTCCATTCCGCCTACTTCATCGCTTTCATCCGTCAGTCGTCGGCAAAGCTTAAGTGCTTCGCCTACCACCGGGTTCTTGGATGGCCTTTTGAAAAGGGACGCTTTGCGTCTTCGCTTCCGAGGGTCAGGTGGCCCGCACGCCTTTCAACTACTTTCGCTTTCGCTTCCACTTGCTACCCTCATTGAAGGACTAAAAGGACGGTCGATTCCAAAGGCTTTGAGCCCTCGTATAGGTGGGGTCTTTGTCCTTGGATATGAGGTCATAGACAAATAGAACGGTCTTTAATACGACTCGCACTTTGAGGAGTTGTGAAGGGAGGACAAGGCCAGGTTACGAAGATCTTTCTATCACTATCAATAGATAGGAATGAGTGAAAGAGGTTTTTTGCTTAAATTTCGAGAGCGAACTAGCAACAAAAAATAAAATAGGGCTATAAAGATTTTTCTTTCTTTCTCATCCTTCCAAAGAGTTCGTTTTTGGCCAAATGGATTGGATCCTTTCTGCTTCTGCCAAGGCCCGATTAAGAAAGGCTTCTCAAGTTTTGTTTTGGCGACCCAATGGAATTTCCTGCTTTCATATATCCAAGCACTTCTCCTCCTCGAGTCGTCCTGCCATAAGCGCTTTGGCTACGCGCCTCCGCGCAACTTCGGACAAAGATCTTGGGGCCTAGCCTAGTCCGTAGCGTAGGGGCGAAAGATCGGAATCTTGAAGCTTCATTTCTAATTTGCCGCGTCTTAGTTGTAGTTGGGCTTCTTTCTTTCTTTTTTAGAGGCTCAACAATTAATCACTGTTTCGGGGCGGCGTTCCGATTCAAGGCCTTTCCAAGTTCAGCCTAGAGCTAGTCCCACTACAGAAGGCCTCAGGAGGCGCAGAGCGGGACTCAGAAAGGGGACCCAGCTGAAACCACGTGGACTTATCTTCTTTCATTGCCCTTCAATCTAAGACAGCGCCGACAGCTTGTCCCCCTCCTGAAACCCTTTGCTTTTGTACTTTTTTACAGTAGTGAAGGCGAAGAGCCCCTTGCTACTATGATGGAGAACCATCTGCTTCTCCTTCGGACCTATCGCTCCAATCTTAAGGAAGACTTTGGCTCCATATTTTGCGGTTCCAATCGGTGGACTTAAGTCCGCTTACTTAAGTCCCCCCCAATCGGTCCAATCGGTTCCCGTTAGGGAACCTCATCTTTTTCAAACCCTAATTGGTTCCTTGACTGCTTACAGCCCCTCATCGCTTTCAGCCCCTTTGTTTAGATCGCGTCCTTAAATCGCGTAATTGAATTCCGCTCTCTACATGGAATTCCTCCTAGGATCGCGTCCTTAAATCGCGTAATTTACATTCCTCTGACGATCGCTGCATTTACATTCCTCAAACGAACTGGCGGAAAGCGACTGATACAAATAGGGACATCGGAGGGCTCCACGATGATCTGACTTCTTTCCATCTTAGCTCCTAAAGGTGTGCCGATCACTCAGCGGTCTAGGCAGAGTGAGCGAACTTAGAAAAGGGTCAGGCTGAGTAATTGCATTACCTTGTCTTTCTCAGGAGAGTCGCTTTCTTTTTTGCGTTCTAGTGGCAATGAACAAAATAGGAAGAGGTGAGGCGGCCTTCCTTCTTTTAAGATTGAGTCAGCCACTTAAAGACTGAACCGCTTATTAAGACTCAATATGAATGTTCTTGCTACGCTGTACTAGTGGCGCGAGTGATCTTAGAGAGTGCCTAAGAGAAGTGTCTTTCTTGCCCATGAAAGTGATGTCGTCTTTATCTTTTTTTATTTCTCATTGAGTTGAGCGTATACCGTAAGGCCTTTTCTCAGACTTTGGATTTAATTTTCGTGGCCTGGCTGCGCGGAGCTGTGGTTCTAGCTAGATCTTGGGTTCTGATCTTAAGGATGGAGGTCCACACAAGATGAGAGCTCTGATTCGCCTTTACTAGTCAATGGTATTGATGGAAGGCTTCTGACCTTGGCTCTACCAGTCTCTCCTGGTTGATTTGGATGTCATAAGGGAATGGAATCTCACTAGTCTTAATCACCACTCGATGCCTTCTCTCTGCCTTCTTTTCTCAGTCTTTGCTCGATGTCTTTCTTGCCTAAAATAACCTCTTCTAATCCTGATCGAATAGAAACGAAGCTTAACTAGAAAGGTCTTCGAGACGTCTTGGGAGTTTGATGTGTGGGCTCAGGAAGACGGATTAAAGAGGCGGCGAAGACTCCAATGACTCTCCTCATTCCCAGCAGATAGGATTGGTTTTTCACTTGACTAAGACCCTATGAAAGTTGCACGTATAGACTAATCTTAAAGGCCCCCGAACCGATACTGAATGAGGGACTGAAAGAGCGCCTACTTGACTAAAGGGCAAACCCGCTGAAGGATAGATTAGTGCCTACTTGACTAAAGGAGTTAAAGGGCAAAACCACCAACATACACTACAGGAAAGAAAGTGAAGGAACAGAACCCTCTTGCTTTCATAAGGCCAAATACATCAGTTTGGACAGATAAAGAACTAAGGACTCCCAGGAGATAAAGTACGCCCTAGAGATAAAAACAGATGAGTTTCTTTTGATTAATTAAGAACATACATGAATGTCCGACATTAGAAAATCCACAACTTGCACTAGGCTCAAAACCCCTAGGAAGAGACTTCTTTAGTATGGACGAAAGAAAATAACTGAGAACTCGCTGCAAGTCTCTTCCCACTCTCACTTGTAAGAAGACTGATTCTAGGGGGGCAGGGGATCGAGCTTAAATCTACGCGAATTGCCCAACTTCCAAATAGTCCACAACTCTTTTCAGTTTGATCTAGCCCTTTATTAGCAAAGAAAAGGTCTGAAAGAGATTAGTTTTCTGCCTATCCCACTTTGACAATAAGAGAGAGAGACACAATACTCGAACGGGAACTATGACTCTTACATGGCGGGGCCCTATGGTTCCACAGAAAGCCCTATCCATTCCGGGCAAGCGCTCATATCGATCTAAGGCTGGAAACTCTGGGCTTCACACATAGATTGAGTAAAAAAGAAGGAATTCTTGTCTTTACTTTATATGAAATGCATTCTATTTTCTTTCAATCCACCCTCATTCGACGTCACTTGCCTTCCCTCCTACCTTTCCTCTTTCAAGGGCCTCCTTCTCCGCCCTTTCTTTCTCCCTTTCTTCTAGCGCCTCCTTGCCTTTCATAGTCCTTCCCGCTTGCCCATTTTCTCAATACTCCGACTCTTTCTTTTCATTTTACTTTCGACGCTTTTCCTTTTGGCTTGATTGAACTGGGTTACTGGCTGGAACTAGATGTAAGGCAAGACCCCATGGAACTGGCTCGCATGGAAGGAGGGGGAACCGTCAATGCCCTAACATAGAACTTTCCGCTGGCTAAAAAGGAGGATTGGCAGGGTGAAGAAAAGCAACTTCATAGTTTCGTGGGTTGTGTAGTCAAAGGGCTAGCTTATGGTTGATGGTGAAATTCAAGCTAGTTCATGTATGGAGTCCCACTCTTCGGTAGGGGGGCCTAGAAAGTTGTAATAAAGAGTCTTTGATTTGAGCTTATGCATAGTGGAGGGCTTCTAAGGAGTTCCCAAGACTGAGCTTAGCAGGCGCGTCAGACTTGAGACTGGCCTGGCGCAGCTGGATGCTTTTGATCAATAGGAATAGTAGGCCCAATCAAAGCTTCTCTTATGATTCGTTGTCAATCATTTCTACGATCTAATTCCAGTTTCTTATTATGTAGTGGAAAGGCCTCAGAATCTTCAGTTTTACGCTTACGCTTAAGGGAAGAAATGTTCTTGGTGGATGCAGGACCCGGTACCCCCCAAATTTATCTGCAAGATGAGCTTACATTCGTCCCAATCCAGCGAGCTACCTGCTTTGAGAATAAGGTGGGATCCCTGAATGACGTGGCTGGTGAATCACTGATCAAAAAGCCTATTTTTGAGTTCATCTCACTAGTAGCCGGTCAATCACTGATCAAAGAGGGAGCAGCCGCCAGGTTTCATTCTTTTGTGGGATCCCTGGATGACGTGGCTGGTGAACCGCTTCTTCTTCCACGAAGATTCAGACAAAACCGAGCTTGGATAGAACTGAAGAAGATTGGGTGAACGAATCAAAAGGTCAAAGGATTTATGTTGAACAAAGTAAAAGGAGGTTATTCAGTAGCCATCGCAGGTTTCATTACTTTTCTTCCATTCTCTCCTCTCAACACTCAAAGGATAGCGAATGATCGATTTACCATTGAGAGCATTAACTCCAAAAGGAGGAATATTCTGGTCTTGTCTTCCAAGAGCGGCAGATCAAAGAAGAAGAAATGACTATTCAAGAGAGAATTTGTCAACCAACAAGTCAGACTCACCAAGATCCATTCTTTTGTTGAGGGCCCCTACTATTACTATAAAGAAGCTCTTTCATCAGGTCAGGAAGATTGCATGCTTCTTGATGGTACCTACTCGCCATTCTTGGACTTCTTTCAAGTCTTCTTCGTCATAGCATAGAACGGAAAAGACTTCGTATAGTGCTCAGGCTTCTTCTTCTGGTCCTACTTCTTCTTTCTTTTTGAGGCCGGAAGGATCAATAGAAGAGGAAGAGGAGACAAGAAAGACCACCAAAAGTCACGACCACCAAGATTTGCATAGTGATTCGATCTTTTGAGAACTCTTTTTTGAAAAACGACCATTTGAGTGGGTTTATGAAGATTGGATTGCCTGAATCACGAGTCTTATATACAGTCTTACGATCACCTCATATTGATAAAAAGTCCAGAGAACAATTTGAAATGCAAATCAAGAAATTCCTTCTGGTCCTAAAAACTCCAACGCATCAATTGCGCAAGAAGTTCTTTCGGTTAAAACGCCGTGCGACTCGGAGGACATAAGACTGTAAGGCCAAAAATCTTGCCGACTGGATGCTCCTACCCCACCATGCCTAGCCCTTGACCTTTAAGAAGAGGAGAGGAGGTATGAAGCGTGGGAAAGAATGCAAGAAGTCGTTCAAAGAGGGCAAAACTTGGAATTGATCAACGCGAGTGAACTGTGTTGCTTCGTAAAACCGCACCGCATCTAGGAGAGGATGGATGACCCCTTTCGAAGAACGGAATGTGATCTGAGACACGATGGGAGTTAGCGTGCCTCGGTAGGCGGTAGGCAAGAGATCACCGGAGTATAGCATAAGATCGCTCTCTCCAGCGACCGGCGACTGCTCCAAGCTCGGCGGTGGACCTTCCTTGGCCCCAAGTCTCCTCGGTGCTGACGACCCTTCCACCCGTGACTTTGTTTGAATCAGTCGCGGCCCGATCGTCTCACAACTCGATTTCGGGGGGGTTCTTCTCTACGCAGTAAGGTCAACTCCATAACTATATTCGGTCTTGATGTTGGTTTCTTCCTCCTTCTCAACTACTATGATCTCTTTTATTATTATGCATGTGGTATGATAATTATGATGGGATGGGTAATCAAACTTGTGTCAACACTAAGGCATGATGATTAGCTTCCACTTAGCTAGTCATTAATATGTTGTACATGTTGTAAGTAAATAAAAGTATGAAATAATTAATTTAGATTCTAGATGATTTGAAATTTTGATTGGGGAATTAAGATATGAGTGCTTAGAGATTATAATTAAGGTTTATAGATTAAATAAAGTTGATCAATTAGATTAAGTGAAACTAAGTAAATTTAATTGAATAATTAATTAACCTAGGATGGGTTAGGTAAGTAAAATAGTAAAAATGGTGGATTTGATATCTTGTAAATAAGATTAATGATAGATAATATTAAAGGTCATATCTAAAGATAATGATTTTTGCAATAGGTAAATACTTCGAAATAATTAAATGATGTGCAAGCTGATGTACGGTTGGTTCTGAAGACCGTTCTACTTATTAAGGTGCGCCGGTTCACTGCAATAGACTAATCTCAAGTTGGTGAAACTTTAGGAGATAAATATTTTTTGCTGCTAGAAAATTAATATTTAATTATTCATGATTCATGCTTTGTATATTAGAATAGCCTATTTATATGATTAATATGATATGCTTGTTATCTTATATCTACGGTTATTCAAATATGTGCTAGGTTATTCTCTTGCATAAATATTTTACTGTTTAGAAATCAATATTTAATTATTTATGATTCATCCTTTGTATGTTAGAATAGTCTATTTGTATCAGTAATGTGATATGCTTGTTATCTTATTGCTACTATTATTCAAATATATGTTAGGTTATTCTCTCGCTCATTATCTGCTATGTTGATGTGATTAAAAATAATAATATGTTACAGTTCTTCTAGAACCTATTATGTTACACTATAGTGTGACATATTCATAGACATCGATAAACATCACTTATAGACATGTGACATTGACATACTTACGTATGCAATCCTTGACGATTCACCATTATGATATCCTAAGTTACGGATACGAGCTTTAATGCTCATAAACCTATACCACCCAAAGAGGTTGAAATCATCTTGGACATAAAGGGTGATGATAAGATATGAATTAGCTTATTGCCAGAGAACGTTGTGATGTATTCACTATACCCGCATGGTGCCGCTAAGTCGTCACCGTGATAGTCCTAAGATGGCTAGGATGGATGAAACCAAACCAATGACCTAGCAAACATATCGCCGAGGTTATAGCATTCCGGCGACGGCTAGGATGCATGCCTCCTGGCAGGCATAGCTGTTTGTAAATTGGTACGGTGACTCCTTCCGCATAGCCTTGGACAGTGGATATATGGACCTCACGACTATTATTCCAGACGTTCTGCAAACGTTCTGATGAGTAGTCCAGATCCTGGGGTTTATTACCGACTAGCCGTGGCCGATGCGTATACATAGGTGCGGTGACCCTTGGTGTAGTACTACACGAGTTGCTCCATGGATTGTCTGGGGAAGACGCATGGAGTGACAGGTCGCTAGGTCGCGGAGATGAAGTGATTCGCCTAGTGGACCACCGGAGAGGGATTCACGGTCACCCGACCTCTCTGCCAACATCAGTGTGACGGGCAAAGGTAGAGACATAGACAATGGACACTGATGGGCTTATGGGAACTCCCTGATTAGGAGATCCCCTAAGCATAGGCTGGCTGCCCAGATCACAATATTTGAATGTGATGATATTTTTAGTGATAATAATCTTGTGAAATAAACACACTTCATATTTATAGTTGAGCTACACACTTATATTACATGTTCTTCTTATAATACTTCATATTTTGTTGGTTGATTTTACATGCTTTGTTTGAGATTATGAAATGATGTTATGGACATGCTAGAATCTCCTTGTTTGCTACTTGAGTTATTCTACTGCAGTTAGAGCCATAAGCACTCAGCCGCTTGCGGCTGAGCACACGACGTTCAAATGTGTGCAGGTCTACTAGACGACCGGTCAGGTTCGGCGAGATTATCGACGAACCTAGTTATTTATTAATTTTGTGACCATAGTATTGTAGTAGGTATATCGGGACTGTGTCAGTAGAGTTTAGTTAGATGATTTGATTGTATTATCCGCTGCATTGTTAATGTATATGAATTGTGTATATCATTAAATGCCTTGTATGGGTCCCTTGGGGCTCATACGGCGGTTGCCACGTGCTCGACAGATGGGTCGGGGTGTGACACACCCTTTCAATTCAATAGCAGTTGATATTGGCTGAGTTGAACTCGCATCCGCACAATGGGTTGTGGTTACCTCGACTACATGCCTACTACATCATTGTACGGAGTCATCCCTATTAACCATCTAAGAATTATCACGGTGACACTCAAACGTCACACGTGTAGGTAGTTGTATCCGGGTATGGACCTACTCTACTTTCTGGTCTATATTAACATTGGAGTGAATTTGGTCCATAACCCAACCAGCTCCCAGTATCTAAGTTGTTTACAGCCTTGGGAGTAGTGGTAGTGAGTGAATATCACTCTTCGAACGCTAGAGGTTCACTTTGTCATCTAGGATGTATTAATGATACACCCTCACAATTTGTGATCTAGTGATGTCCCTAGGAGGTACTAGTATCATATGTTACCTATGTCTCTATCAAAACTAGAGTGTCAGGTAATTATTCTTGATACTACCTCCTCCATATTTTATCTTCTTTAGCAAGGTATTAGCATATCATATAACAATAAGGAAAAATAAAGCAATATGTAAAAGAACTTAATAAAGCATGTCAAATATTAGACAATATATCCATTGTATATAATTCATAGTACATAAATAATGTTATTCTAGCATGTATGTTATCACATATTTAGCAATCATAGCATTTTATTATGTTCAATGCATCCAAGACTTTCCTAATAAAATCTTTCTAAGATTTTTCCTAGGTTGAATTAGATTCTACTGCGATGAACTAACGCATCTGTATTGGGATCTGAGCTTCAGAACCAACCCAGATATATCAATAATACACAGCTCTCAAGTCGGGGTAATATTCCTAAAATAATAAATATTTTATTTAAAATATAAAATATTCTTAATTTAATATGATAAAAAAAATTACTTACTCACTAATGACTCAACCTTTCTTCAAACTACTAAATCCAACTTCGTGATCAAGCCCAACACTTTAGATTATTAATGTCACGCCCCGACCCTGCTGTCGGGTACGTGGCAACCGCCGTATGAGCCCAATGGACCCATACAAGGCATCAAAGTGATACATACAGTCCAAACACATCATTTACACAGCGGAATATACAATCAAAATATTCTATGCAACTCTACTAACACAGTCCCGATATACCTACTACAATTCTATGATACACGGTATCGATAAATGAAAATAAATCTAGTAATAGACTCATCTTCACCCACCGTCATGATCAATCAACTAACACACCTGCACATACGGAAAAAAGTGGTGTGCTCAGCCTTGCGGCCTAGTGCGAAATTACGGCTCGAAATCGTAGGTAGGAAATCAAATGCTAGGGGGAAGTACTAGGATGCCTTTGGGTTTATTAACTATCAGTTATTAACTTTTTAAGGTAAATAATATTATCTAGAACGTCAAGTTCTAACCCGTAGTATATGTCTCTATAAGTCCCTACTTATCATCCATATTATATAACATGTATGTCGCTAGAATATGTCATCTATGTCGTGTAATATGACTGTATCTCTAACATATGTCAACTAGACGTATCTCTATTATATGTCAATTAGATGTATCTCTAGTATATGTCAACTAGATGTATCTCTAATATATGTCAACTAGATGTATCTCTTTATCTTTGTATCAAGTGCATCGGGCCGCCAGCCTATGCTCAGGGGATATCCTGATCAGGGATTCCCATAAGCCCATCCGTGCCGTGAATGTCCAAATCTCTACCTATGCCCGCTGCACGGATGTTGGCAGAGAGATCGGGTGACCGTGTGTCTCTCTCTTTACTGTCCCGCTGGTCGTTCCCTATACCCCGTCCCAGCAAAACCGGTTGCTCCCGTACCATTCCCCTTGGAATCCCAGTACGGTCACAACCCACCGTGTAGTGCTACACAACTGTCCGTCAACAGAGTCACCTCAATTAATATGTCCTCGGCCACGGCTAGCCGAAATATATACCAACCCTAGGATCCGGACTACTCATCCGATCGTCTGCAGAACGTCAAGGATGATAGTCGTGTGGTCTACGGATCCACTGTCCAAGGTTATGCGAAGGAAGTCACCGTCCCAGTCCCGAAGCAGTGATGCCTGCCAAGAGGTGTGCATACTGGCCATCACCGGAAATGCTGCAACCTCGGCGACATGTTTGCTAGGTTCTTGATTTGGTTCGTCCCAGCTAGCCATCTTAGGACTATCACGGTGTCGCCTAGACGACACACGTGTGGGTATTTTATCCGGGTATGGACTTACTCCGTTTTCTGGTCTATCTTGACCCTGGAGTTCATCTAGTCCGTTTCCCAACCAACTCCCAATATCTGAGCTATGTAGCCCTAGGAGTGGTAATAGTGAGTGACATCACTATTCGAACACTAAGGGTTCGATTTATCATCTAGGGTTTGTTACTAGTACACCCTCACAATATGTAATCTAGTGATGTTCCTAGGAGATGCTAGTATCAAATGTTACCTATGTCTCTATCTAAACTAGAGTGTCAGGTAACCATTTTTGATATTATCGCCTATGTAGTGTTTTAACCTTATAATCAATATATTATCTTTTTAGCAATGTAGTAACATATCATGTAATAATAGGAGAAAAATAACGCAATATGTAAAAGAATTTGATAAAGCATGTTAAACAGTATACACATGGAATATAAATCATGCTGCATAAATAATATCATTTTAGCATGCATGTTATCACATATTAAGCAAACATAGCATTTTATTAGTTTAAGGCATCCAGGACCTTCCTAATAATACCTCAGCAAGTAATTCCCTAGTTTGAATAAATCCTACTTTGATGAACCAACGTACCTGATAGTGTAGTTTGATCTTCTTCGGAACCAACCGTATAATAATTCGCACTTCCTTTAATTGTTTCAAGGAGATCTTCCTATTATAAACAAAGTTATATTTAGAGATATCCCTTGTATATAACTTTATGATTAATCTTGTTCATGATGTAACAAATCATCTTCCTATGTTGTTCTCCTCTAGGCATGATAGAACCTTAATTAGTAGTCTCACAAGGTCCACGTCAATAACTTATAAATTTCCTCTAACATCACCATATAATAACTAGTTAGCTGGAATTCAACAATATTTCCCTTGTGCCAACCTCGATTCGATTCTCCCTACATCCACCATCATTATTATCCCATGTAACTTCAAGTAAATAAAAGTATTAACATAACAAGGGAGAATGGGAGAGCACCATAGGGAATCATATGCATAATCTCTAAGTAAAAGATAAAGGAAAACATAATGAGGAGAAATAGGGAAATAAGAAGGAGGTGGGGGAGATAGCATAAATTCAACCATCCTACTACAGGCGATGAGTTCGTCGGGATGGCTGTGAAGTGGGAGATGACGCACGCGTGAGATCGATTTGGGGGCAAGGATTAGGGCTACAAGGGTTTAACTCCGCAAGCGTCGGTTTGGGCAGGCGGTTTAGTTAGGCCGGTCACGTGAGAAGTATGTGACCAGTAAACTTATGCAGTTCGTCACCTCGAGTCTATTAAATCTCAACTAAGTCCCTCCATTTTTAATAAAATTCCAACTAGGTCCCTATAAACTTTAATAAATTATAACTACATACTTTTTAGATATAAAATTAGCCTAATGTCACCATTTTAGTCCTAACCCAAGCTAAAATTTCTTTAACCTCTTTTACACTAAACTAAACTTAAAAAAAAATTTAATATCTCATTTTTCGCTAATTAAACCACGTAAAAGTGGGGGTTTACAGCATGAACCTAAAGTGTCTCTAGATTTTGTCTCATGTCTCCATGTTCTATATTCCTACTAAATGTCTCTACATCTATAGCATAACATGAACATATCAATATCCAACATAACATAAGAACAATCATACATAGCATGCATATAATAACATAATGTATCTTTTTCATAGTAACATTTATCAACAATTATCAAAACACACATGCCATTAAAATATGCAACAAGCAAACATTCAACTCATCAGCATGTACAATATGTAACAATGACCATTAGGACTCAGCATCTGTAGTAGGCCAAAATAAATTTTAAAACCATAAGTCCTCACATGAGTCTTCAAGCAATATTAAGCAAGAATTCACAATTTAGCTGTGATTCTTAAAAGCAAGCAAGTAATCAAACAAGCACAACAATTCCTTTTTATTCCAACACAAATCACAGCTTGGCCGTAATTTGTCAAGCAACAGCACAACAATCAATTTTCCTAAGATAAAGTAGATACTACCTTAATTTCTTATAATCATACAACTCAAATAAGAATTTCCTATCTACCCTTCTACTCACATCCTCACATCATTTTTTTTATTTGACTTAATTTCTTATAATCAACCAATCATCCATCACATTAAAAATCACAATCAACATAAATAAGCTTATAAAATAATATTTAGTTTAACAATTTAATTATACCTAAAAATCTTTAATCAATATATACTACCTAAATTGATTCTAAATAATTTTAATAATTTTGTGAATAATCTAAGTAATTAAATTCACAAAATTCCAAATCACCCAATTTTATAATTATAAAATCAAAATAATAAATTTATAAAATTCCAAACTATTTCATATCATTAATTAGAAAGAATCTAATTAATCTAATTTCCTCAATTTACAATACCCTAAATTCATTAATTCTGTAAAAATTCTAAATAAATTATTTTAATTCCAATTAATATAATTTAAATGACATAAAACTTTTAAAAAATATTTCTACATGCATTTAACATACAATTACTTTATTTAAACCCTAAATTATCTCAATTAAATCAAAAACAGCATTCTAGTAATCTTGAAAAATTCCAATTAAATCATACAAATTACATACAAATATAATCTAGCATTAAAAATTATTTTAGATTTTTTCAATAACTTTAACGCACTCAAAACCCTGAACCCAACCTTGAATAATTTGAAAACCACACCTAAAATATGTTAAAAATTCTAAATAAATTCCATAATGCTCAGAACTCACCGATAAAGCCCTAAGAATGCTGAACAAACTCGAACCGGTCATAAATCCTTGAAAACCAACGAAAACCAGCCTGAACTGGTCCTGAACCGGACCGATTGAATCGGTTGGACCGGTCTAAGATGAACCGACGCACGCGCTTTGCACGTGCGGTCCGCTCTCACCCTTCTTTCTCCTCCGCTCGACTCCGCCTGCAGACGCCGCTGCTTCTACCGCCGAATCGGCACCGATTCGACTCCTTCCTCTACCGCCGCCTCGACGGAACAATGCTTCATGTTCGCAGACACCTCCCCCGACCCACTCGCCGGCTTCCCTTGCTGCCGACAGTGCTCGAGAGCTCGCCAACGCCGCCGGTGGTCGCTGTTCCCTTGCCTCATGTAAAATCGTTGCTCCCTGCCGCCTCACCATCTCCCCCACCGCGTGCATCGCTCTACATCAATTCCTCAGAGGTAGCACCAAGTGTAGAGAGCGTATTGCAGAGGGAAAGACGGTGGAGGCGCCCCTCGCCGGCGAAACGGACGAAAATAGGGTGTTCCCCTATTCAGCTCGTCCCCACTCGAACTCGGCCCGCTGGTGCCACGATCACTCCCTGCCGGCATTGCTGACGACTCTCCCAAGTCGCCCGCGCACTCTCCCGTCTGCCGGCCGCCGGAGGGATTTGGAGCTCCGCTGCGCCGCTCTTCCCCAAACCCTCAAGCCTCTACTCTCGATGTCACGCCCCGACCCATCTGTCGAGCACGTGGCAACCGCCGTATGAGCCCCAAGGGACCCATACAAGGCATTTAATGATATACACAATTCATATACATTAACAATGCAGCGGATAATACAGTCAAATTATCTATCTAAACTCTACTAACACAGTCCCGATATACCTACTACAATACTATGGTCACAAAATTAGTAAATAACTAGGTTCGTCGATAATCTCGCCTTCATTAGCTATCCTGACCGGTCGTCTAGTGGACCTGCACACATTTGAACGTCGTGTGCTCAGCTGCAAGCGGCTGAGTGCTTATGGCTCTAACCGCAGTAGAATAACTCAAGTAGCTGTAAACCCCCACCTTTAGGTGACTTAATTAATAATATAAAAATAAGTAAAAATAAAATTTTTCTTAAGTTTGAGTTTGAGAAAGGTAGGATAAAAGAATTTTTGGGTGAAATTAAGACCCACATAATGAAAATTGATTAAATTTTGATGCAAATGGAGATAATTAGGATTTATAAAATTTTTAGATCAAGTTAGGATTTTATTTAAGGTAGAGGACTGTGAGATTTGGGTTAGGACGAAGATGACGATATGAGGTTGATTGTTGTAATAAGAAGGACCTAGTTGTAATTTAATAAAATATTTAGGGACATAGTTAGAAATTTAATTAATGTTTGAGGGACTTACTTATGATACTAGAGAAGTAGTGGGGGGAATTGTAAATGTTGTATGCACATGGTTTCCATGTGACCGGACCGAACCAGCCCGGCCTTTCTGCGTCGGTCCGCCTGAACCAACCCGGTCCAGGTGAATCGGTTCCTACGAACCATCTAAAGCCCTAAATTGTTTTTTTTCCCCAAATTTCGCCTCGCTTTTCCCCTTCGTCCGCACCCGCGACGCCTTCGTCTTTCACCCTCGCGTCGCCTTCCCTCGATCCGCCGGCGGCTGCAGCTGCAGATGACGGGAGAGACCTCGCCGATTCACCGGAACCCAGGTGGCCCTTACATCGTCGCGTCGCCATCGTCGCAGCGAGCTCCGAACACCTCGCCGTCCACCATTCCCACTGCCATCACGGGGAGCTCAACACCGCCGTCCTCTTCGTCCCTCTCCTCGGCTGTGTGCGGAATGCTGTCACACCTCGTCTGTGATCCGAGGGTAGTTGTCGACTTCGAGCCCTCTTCCTCTCTCGGCGGCCGACGACCTTTCCTTTCCCACGGCCGCAGACGATCCGTGCCTTTCCATCTTCGCACGCGACCCTCGCCGTGAGCTCAGCTCGACATTCACCTATGGTTCCTGTGGTAGAGGAACCTTCGGCGACGCAGACGATCCGTGCCTTTACATCTTCGCACGCGACCCTCGCCGTGAGCTCAGCTCGACATTCACCTATGGTTCCTGTGGTAGAGGAACCTTCGGCGACGTCACGCTGACGACTGCAGCGTCGATTGGAGACCCTGCTGCATCTCCGGGCTTCTCCTCCTCCTCTCCCAATCTGCCAGCAAGCTGGGCGCCACTTCGCGCTGCATCTCCGGGCTTCTCCTCCTCCTCTCCCAATCTGCCAGCAAGCTGGGCGCCACTTCGCGCGATTGATCAAGAGACCCAAATTGCATCTCCTTCCCTCGCTCGCCAACTTCGCAGAAGTTTTTTTTTTTTTTCCCCATTTTGTTAAGATCATTTATGTCAATTCTAAATTGATGCTATCTCCCCCACCTCCTTCTCCTCTCCCTATCATACTCTTCCTTCTCCATTGTTTGATTTTCTCATTTCTTTACTTGATGTTATGTATATAGAATAATAATGATGGAGGTGGTGAGAATCGAATTGTGGTTTGCACTAAGAAAATGTTGTTAAGTTCCAATTTGCTAGATATCATATGATCATGTTGTTTTATAGTACTTTGCTTTTGAATGTGGATTTGATGGTGTTATTTTGGTGGGCTTATGAGGAGTGTTTCATGGTGCCTTGATTGATGAGTTGATGATGTGGTTTGTTGAGTTTTCACAGTGCTTTGATGACTTGAAATTTGGTTGTTGAGTTTTCATGATAATGATGAGTTGTTGATGCTTATGGTGAGTTTCTCATGGTTAGTTGATGATGGTATTGTTTTGCTGAATTTTCTTGATGGATGATTAATTGGATAGATAAAGCACTTGTTAATTTGATTATGGATTTAATGATTGTGATGCTGAGTTGACAATTGTTAACTGATCTTATTTGGCTGATGGTTTTGAATGTGAGATTTATATACGGTTTGATGGTTAATTGACGGATGGATGGTGTTTGATGAAGTGATTGAATTAATGGATTGTGGGTAATGTTGTTAATGATTTTTGAATTGTGGATTTAATGGTATTAGTGGTTTAATGGTGTTATGTGATAGTGTTTCTAATGGTTTTGATTGTGATGATTCCGATGGGGTTGTGTATGTGGTAATGTTGCTAGTGACTTTGACGATATTAGATTTATTGCTAGTGGTGATTGTGGGTTGTTTATATGAAGGTGATGTCGCTGATGGTTTTTATGTGGTATTGTTGATTTTGATGATAGTGGTGATATTGGATTTAATGTTCTTGGTGGTGGTAGTGTTGCCGATGATTTGTTATGCTTTTTATTGTTGTTGATGGTTTGACATATCATGGTGATGCTGATGATGGCTTTGATATCGTTGTTGATGGATGGTTTTGAATTATTGAATTAATGGGAATGATGACTTTGATGGTTTTGAATTATTGATGGTGCTTACGTTGTATTTTCATACAGCGGTTTTGGTGGTTGACGTTATTTCATGCGGTGTTTTTGGATGTGACTTATGGTGAGTTTTTAATATGATGGGTTATGGTGAATACAAGAATTTGATTCATTTATGCTATAGCACCCATCATCTTGCTTCTTCTCACCTATTGTGACATCCTTCTCATTTTCTCATCTACTTTCTCTCTTCTCCTCTCGATGCATATAATGTGTTAAGATAGAGGATTGAACAAGGATTTGCACTAGAGGAAGTAGTTGTTAGTCTGACTCAGTTGACGATGATATTGGAGATGGAGTTGAAAAAAATAAAATAATGGAGTTGGATTTATTGTTGACTTGGAATATTGAGTTGACTTATGAAAGTGAGAGATTTGGAGTATTGGACTTGAGTATGAAGTTTGGCCTAATAGTTGAAGTGCATCATCTATTTTGGATTAGGTCAAATGATTCACAAGTTACTAGTGATTAAATAATTTCTATCATATCAGATTATGGAGATTTTATTTTAAATAAAATCTTTATTGTATTAGGGATCTTGCTCCACCTTGGGAGCTGTGTATTGTTGCTATATCTGGATTGGTTCAGAAGTTCATATCCCCAATCAGGTGCGTTGGTTCACTGAATGTAGGATTTATTCAAGCTAGGGAATTCCTGCCGAGGTATTCTTAGGAAATATCTCGGATGCCTTAAATATAATAAAAATGAAATGCATGCTATGTTTGTATGTAAATGCATGTTAGTATGTTTTACCTTGTCTATATGCATGAGATGCCATGTTTACCATGCTACTTATTTAACATGTTTATAAATCTTATCCTGCATGCTATGTTATGTATCTTTGCTATGATAGCACGAATACCATGCAGTTATAGATAAGGATGATAACATGTTAGAAACTCTTAGGAGACATCACTAGAAAACAGACAGGAAGGGGTACTGCTTGCAGACCCTGTTTGACCACCGCGTACCGCGGATGGTCAGAATGGTGATGCTCCGCCACACACCACTCCCGAGGTTATGCATAGCTTAGATACTGGGAGTATCACTCCCGAGGTTATGCATAGCTTAGATATTGGGAGCTGGTAGGGAAAGGACTGTACAAACTCCAAGGTCACATTAGACCGGATATACGGAGTGAGTCCCTACCCAGAAAGTCATACCCGCACGTGTGCCGTCTAGGCGACACCGTGATAGTCCTGAGATGGCTAGCCGGGACGAACCAAAACAAGAACCTAGCAAACATGTCGCCGAGGTAGTAGCATTCCGGCGACAGCTAGTCTGCACACCTCTTGGCAGGCATCGCTGCTCGGGGATTGGGACGGTGACATCCCTCCGCATAGCCTTGGACAGTGGATCCGTAGACCACACGGCTACCATCCTTGACGTTCTGCAGATGATCGGATGGGTAGTCCGGATCCTAGGATTGTATTATATCGACTAGCCGTGGTCGATGGTCTTGTTGATGGTGACCCCATCTTCAGATGGTGTTGTAGTACTACACGAGTTGTCGTTGCCCCTACGGAGTCTGGGGAGGATGTAAGGGCACGGCAGTTTCGCTAGGGGAGGCATCGTAGGCGACTAGCGAGACAGAGGAGAGTGATCAAGGGTCACCCGTCACCTCCGCCAACATCAGTGCAGCGGGCATAGGAAGAAACAGAGACAAAAGGCACTGATGGGCTTATGGGAATCCTCGGCAGGGGAACTTCTCTAAGCATAGGCTGGCAGCCCGAGTCTTGAGACTGATAGACATATTACACCGTAGATGATATACCGGTGACATTGATGACATAGTTACTAGAGACAGCTTAGGTGACATCTAGGGCTACACCGGTTGTATGTGCTTATACAGTTATTTTACATTTATGATATGCTTCACATGTATTATATGAAAATGACTATTAATAAACCCAAGGCATCCTAGATTAATCCTCCTAGCCTTTGGATTCCTTATTCGGATTCGAGCTGTAATTTCGTACTAGGCCGCAAGGCTGAGCACACCACTTTTCCCCGTGTGTGCAGGTATTAGATGATCGATCATGACAGTGGGTGAAGATGAGTTTTTCGATGAGTTGATCTTTATTCATTGATATCATAATCATAGAATTGTAGTAGGTTTATCGGGACGGTGTTAGAAACAATGAGATAGATATTTTGATTGTATATTCCGCTATGAAAACGATGTGTTTGGATTGTATGTATCACTTGAAGCCTTGTATGGGTCCGTTGGGCTCATACGGCGGTTGCCACGTGCCCGACAGTAGGGTCGGGGCGTGACAATTAAAGTGGTATCAGAGCCAGGTTGAATCACATAAGGATTAAAGTGATATCAAAGCTTTAGGTTTAAAGACTTAATGATTAAAGTAGTTTGAGAGTTTTAGGCTTAAGGTTCTTGGAGTTAAGGTAACAGTCCCGATATAATTAGGATTTGGAGAGTGTCGTAATTGGTAAGATCAGTTGACCTAGACCCATATACGATATGGTCTCTAAGGCGACGAGTACTTGTGCGTTGAGATATACCAACGCAATCTGATTATTTAGGATGTATGAACTCGTTATGCTACATCATATCATCTCAATCTATTAATCCTTTTGAACAAAGTTTATTGATCTTGATCATTCTCATATGATATCTCTTTATTGTTCATCATGGGTATATATCTTATGCAAAGGTATCTTATGTAAATCTTTACAGCGATCCATTCTTAAATCTTGGGACTACTGTGATTATTGTGCCAAAGGTTTGATCATAATATTTACATTACATTGATCTAACCTGATATTTGATCTAGCCTACATCTACGCTAATTTTGTTTGAACTAGAATTTTTATCTGAATCGCTTTTATTGACTTCCTTGTAGATCTATAAATCTATTTGTTGAGAAATCTATATCAAACTAGCAGAGGATTGTAAATCGATATTTTGACTGGCATTAAATATTATATCTGCATCAACTCTTTACACTTGCAACTCCATATGCAGTACTTAGAGCTTTTTATGTATACTCTATTTGCAGCTCCATTTTACATACTGAGCTTGCATGTACTACCTCACTTTCTTCATTTGCACATTCCATAGTTTTCTTTATTCCCTCACTTGAGATACTTCGGTGGATGCATTATATTTTTGCTGCTTATATGCGCACTTATTATATTTCTGCAGTTTCACTTTGCAACTTAGTTTTGCAACTTATTTCATTTTATATTTCTCTATTTTCCCGGCTTCCGTAGCCATCGATCTTTCATATTTTTGTGTATCCTGTTATTAGTATATGCGTAATGTCTATTGCTCACTTTCAAGTACTCCACTCAGTTATACTTAACATTTTCTGAGCTTAGAGTGGCATTCTACGTATCCGCATATGCATTTTGTGCAGTTGTTACCTTATTTGACATTCACTTGTTCCAAGGTATCTGCTATAAAATCCTCTACTATTTGATTATTTCTCATCAAGTTCGTATCAAACTCAGCTTCAGCCACAACATATTTCTTCATTTTTCTATTAACTTTGACTGCATCTTATTATTCTATATTTCTGCATGTCAGTCAGATATCAATCAACCTTATAGAATTTATATCCTGCACATTTTCCTGCAGTCAAGTGAGTCGACCTTCATATCTTGCTTCCCAATATTTAAGAAACTATGAGTAGTGTGAATGTTGATCATTAGATTACTTCTTAGCGTGTTCCCATTATGTTGAAGGAATTTTTATCATATCTAAAAGGTGATGCTTTTTTTTTTATATATCCAAAAATGATGCCTTCTTTATCATTACGATTTCATCACCTGAGTAATATCATTTGTTATGTATAAGTTTATTGCCCTATGATTCAATCATCCTCCTTGATAATCGTATTGGTGGAAAGAGGTAAGTTATGGAGCATGGGTTATTGATCATTACGGGAATGATACTCCGAGGGAAAGTGAATTTCATTAATTGAGGTATTTTTGGAGAAATACCTATATTAATGATGCTACTTGCGAGCGGAGGCTTATAGTGCTCGCTTCTCCTTAGTTGTGTGAGGGGAGATGATATTTGAGTGTGATATTAAAAAAAAAAATTGTACTTGATATGTTATAAATCGAACCTAATTAGATTGAAGGATTATTTTTGGAGGACCAAAAATTTTTAGGGGGAGAGAACTTGTAAACCCGCACCTTTAGCTGACTTAATTAATAATATAAAAATAAGTAAAAAAATTTTTTTTCTTAAGTTTGAGTTTGAGAAAGGTAGGATAACCTAAATGGGGTGATAAATTGGTTAAATTCATGCTATCTCCCCCACCTCCTTCTCCTCTCCCTATCATACTCTTCCTTCTCCATTGTTTGATTTTCTCATTTCTTTACTTGATGTTATGTATATAGAATAATAATGATGGAGGTGGTGAGAATCGAATTGTGGTTTGCACTAAGAAAATGTTGTTAAGTTCCAATTTGCTAGATATCATATGATCATGTTGTTTTATAGTACTTTGCTTTTGAATGTGGATTTGATGGTGTTATTTTGGTGGGCTTATGAGGAGTGTTTCATGGTGCCTTGATTGATGAGTTGATGATGTGGTTTGTTGAGTTTTCACAGTGCTTTGATGACTTGAAATTTGATTGTTGAGTTTTCATGATAATGATGAGTTGTTGATGCTTATGGTGAGTTTCTCATGGTTAGTTGATGATGGTATTGTTTTGCTGAATTTTCTTGATGGATGATTAATTGGATAGATAAAGCACTTGTTAATTTGATTATGGATTTAATGATTATGATGCTGAGTTGACAATTGTTAACTGATCTTATTTGGCTGATGGTTTTGAATGTGAGATTTATATACGGTTTGATGGTTAATTGACGGATGGATGGTGTTTGATGAAGTGATTGAATTAATGGACTGTGGGTAATGTTGTTAATGATTTTTGAATTGTGGATTTAATGGTATTAGTGATTTAATGGTGTTATGTGATAGTGTTTCTAATGGTTTTGATTGTGATGATTCCGATGGGGTTGTGTATGTGGTAATGTTGCTAGTGACTTTGACGATATTAGATTTATTGCTAGTGGTGATTGTGGGTTGTTTATATGAAGGTGATGTCGCTGATGGTTTTTATGTGGTATTGTTGATTTTGATGATAGTGGTGATATTGGATTTAATGTTCTTGGTGGTGGTAGTGTTGCCGATGATTTGTTATGCTTTTTATTGTTGTTGATGGTTTGACATATCATGGTGATGCTGATGATGGCTTTGATATCGTTGTTGATGGATGGTTTTGAATTATTGAATTAATGGGAATGATGACTTTGATGGTTTTGAATTATTGATGGTGCTTACGTGGTATTTTCATACAGCGGTTTTGGTGGTTGACGTTGTTTCATGCGGTGTTTTTGGATGTGACTTATGGTGAGTTTTTAATATGATGGGTTATGGTGAATACAAGAATTTGATTCATTTATGCTATAGCACCCATCATCTTGCTTCTTCTCACCTATTGTGACATCCTTCTCATTTTCTCATCTACTTTCTCTCTTCTCCTCTCGATGCATATAATGTGTTAAGATAGAGGATTGAACAAGGATTTGCACTAGAGGAAGTAGTTGTTAGTCTGACTCAGTTGACGATGATATTGGAGATGGAGTTGAAAAAAATAAAATAATGGAGTTGGATTTATTGTTGACTTGGAATATTGAGTTGACTTATGAAAGTGAGAGATTTGGAGTATTGGACTTGAGTATGAAGTTTGGCCTAATAGTTGAAGTGCATCATCTATTTTGGATTAGGCCAAATGATTCACAAGTTACTAGTGATTAAATAATTTCTATCATATCAGATTATGGAGATTTTATTTTAAATAAAATCTTTATTGTATTAGGGATCTTGCTCATCTTGCTCCACCTTGGGAGCTGTGTATTGTTGCTATATCTGGATTGGTTCAGAAGTTCATATCCCCAATCAGGTGCGTTGGTTCACTGAATGTAGGATTTATTCAAGCTAGGGAATTCCTGCCGAGGTATTCTTAGGAAATATCTCGGATGCCTTAAATATAATAAAAATGAAATGCATGCTATGTTTGTATGTAAATGCATGTTAGTATGTTTTACCTTGTCTATATGCATGAGATGCCATGTTTACCATGCTACTTATTTAACATGTTTATAAATCTTATCCTGCATGCTATGTTATGTATCTTTGCTATGATAGCACGAATACCATGCAGTTATAGATAAGGATGATAACATGTTAGAAACTCTTAGGAGACATCACTAGAAAACAGACAGGAAGGGGTACTGCTTGCAGACCCCGTTTGACCACCGCGTACCGCGGATGGTCAGAATGGTGATGCTCCGCCACACACCACTCCCGAGGTTATGCATAGCTTAGATACTGGGAGTATCACTCCCGAGGTTATGCATAGCTTAGATACTGGGAGCTGGTAGGGAAAGGACTGTACAAACTCCAAGGTCACATTAGACCGGATATACAGAGTGAGTCCCTACCCAGAAAGTCATACCCGCACGTGTGCCGTCTAGGCGACACCGTGATAGTCCTGAGATGGCTAACCGGGACGAACCAAAACAAGAACCTAGCAAACATGTCGCCGAGGTAGTAGCATTCCGGCGACAGCTAGTCTGCACACCTCTTGGCAGGCATCGCTGCTCGGGGATTGGGACGGTGACATCCCTCCGCATAGCCTTGGACAGTGGATCCGTAGACCACACGGCTACCATCCTTGACGTTCTGCAGACGATCAGATGGGTAGTCCGGATCCTAGGGTTGTATTATATCGACTAGCCGTGGTCGATGGTCTTGTTGATGGTGACCCCATCTTCAGATGGTGTTGTAGTACTACACGAGTCGTCGTTGCCCCTACGGAGTCCGGGAGGATGTAAGGGCACGACAGTTTCGCTAGGGGAGGCATCGTAGGCGACTAGCGAGACAGAGGAGAGTGATCAAGGGTCACCCGTCACCTCCGCCAACATCAGTGCAGCGGGCATAGGAAGAAACAGAGACAAAAGGCACTGATGGGCTTATGGGAATCCTCGGCAGGGGAACTTCTCTAAGCATAGGCTGGCAGCCCGAGTCTTGAGACTGATAGACATATTACACCGTAGATGATATACCGGTGACATTGATGACATAGTTACTAGAGACAGCTTAGGTAACATCTAGGGCTACACCGGTTGTATATGCTTATACAGTTATTTTACATTTATGATATGCTTCACATGTATTATATGAAAATGACTATTAATAAACCCAAGACATCCTAGATTAATCCTCCTAGCCTTTGGATTCCTTATTCGGATTCGAGCTGTAATTTCGTACTAGGCCGCAAGGCCGAGCACACCACTTTTCCCCGTGTGTGCAGGTATTAGATGATCGATCATGACAGTGGGTGAAGATGAGTTTTTCGATGAGTTGATCTTTATTCATTGATATCATAATCATAGAATTGTAGTAGGTTTATCGGGACGGTGTTAGAAACAATGAGATAGATATTTTGATTGTATATTCCGCTGTGAAAACGATGTGTTTGGATTGTATGTATCACTTGAAGCCTTGTATGGGTCCGTTGGGCTCATACGGCGGTTGCCACGTGCCCGACAGTAGGGTCGGGGCGTGACAGTAGCAAACAAGGAGATTCTAGCATATCCATAACATCATTTCATAATCTCAAACAAAGCATGTAAAATCAACAAATAAAACATGAAGCATTATAAGAAAAACATGTAATATAAGTGTGTAGCTCAACTATAAATATGAAGTGTGTTTATTTCACAAGATTATTGTTACTAAAAATATCATCACATTCAAATATTGTGATCTGGGCAGCCAGCCTATGCTTAGGGGATCTCCTGATCAAGGAGTTCCCATAAGCCCATCAGTGTCTACTGTCTATGTCTCTACCTATGCCCGTCACACTGATGTTGGCAGAGAGGTCGGGTGACCGTGAATCCCTCTCCGGTGGCCACTAGGCGAATCACTTCATCTCCGCAACCTAGTGACCTGTCACTCCATGCGTCTTCCCCAGACAATCCATGGAGCAACTCGTGTAGTACTACACCAAGGGTCGTCGCACCTATGTATACGCATCGGCCACGGCTAGCCGGTAATAAACCCCAGGATCTGGACTACTCATCAGAACGTCTGCAGAATGTCTGGAATAATAGCCATGAGGTCCATAGATCCACTGTCCAAGGCTATGCGGAAGGATTTACCGTACCAATTTACAAGCAGTTATGCCTGCCAGGAGGCATGCATCCTAGCCGTCGCCGGAATGCTATAACCTCGGCGACATGTTTGCTAGGTCATTGGTTTGGTTTCATCCATCCTAGCCATCTTAGGACTATCACGGTGACGACTTAGCGGCACCATGCGGGTATAATGAATACATCACAACGTTCTCTGGCAATAAACTAATCCATATCTTATCCTCACCCTTTTATGTCCAAGATGATTTCAACATCTTTGGGTGGTATAGATTTATGAGCATTAAAGCTCGTATCCGTAACTTAAAGATGATTTCAAAACGGTGCATCGTCAATAATTACATACGTAAGTATGTCAATGTCACATGTCTATTAGTGATGCTTGTCGATGTCTATGAATATGTCACACTATAGTGTAACATAATAGGTTCTAGAAGTAACTGTAATATTGTGTTACTTTTCATCACATCAATCTAGTAGATAATGAGCGAGAAAATAACCTAGCACATATTTGAATAATAGTAACAATAAGACAACAAGCATATCACATTAATGATATACATAGACTATTCTAACCTACAAAGGACGAATCATAAATAATTAAATATTAATTTCTAAACAGTAAAATATTTATGCAAGAGAATAATCTAACACATATTTGAATAACCGTAGACATAAGACAACAAGCATATCATATTAATCATATAAATAAACTATTCTAACATACAAAGCATGAATCATGAATTATTAAATATTAATTTCTAAGCAGTAAAACATTTATCTCCTCAAGTTTCGCCAACTTGAGAATAGTCTACTGTAGTGAACCGGCGCACTTGGATATGTAGATCGATCTTCAGAACCAACCGTATGTTAGCTTGAACGTCGTCTAATTATATCAAGGTATCTACCTATTACAAGTAACATTACCTTTAGATATGACTTTTAATATTATCTAATTTTATCTACAAGATACCAAATACCCCATCTTTACTATTTTGCTCACCTAACTCATCCTAAGTTAAATAATTATTCAACTAGATTTACTTAATCCAAACTAATCTTAATTGCTCAACCTCATTTAATTTATTAACCTCAATCATAATCTCCAACTAATCAGGTCTCAATTTTCTTAAAAACCCAATTAACATTTCACAACATTTCTAATCTAAATTAATCATTTCCTACTTCCATTTACTTACAACATATCATTACTAGCTAAGTGGAAGTTAATCATCATGCCTTAGTGTTGACTTAGGTTCAATTACCCATTAAGACATAATTATTATATTACATACATGCTCACAAGTAAAAGAAGAAAAGAATACAAAATACTTCATAAGTAAAAAGGGTACTAATAGGGTAGAAAGAGGGAGGTGGGGGAGATAGCCATTAAAAGTCTTTTGGAGTGAGTGAAAATTATAGATAGCACCTTAAGATGCATGTTGTAATGAATGTGTGAACTATACAGTCTCATCAAGTGAGAGAGTCTTGTCAAGTATTATTTTAAGATTCATTGTTATTGATGTATAGTTATTGAATATACTAAAATAATATTGGTATGATCATTGATCTTAGTAATGTCAAGAAATTCTCAATTTAATGATGGAGTTAGGCATCCTATCCTTTCCGAATCATGCAAATCAAATCGATCGAGAGTGATGCAGAGTAAATTTATATGCCGAGTGATCCATGCTACCTCAGATGTTTTATCGATTGAATTTTTTTGAGGGAGAAAATGTCATTGAAATTATGTTGGGATCTATGTGATTTTTAGATTCGTGACAAAATAGGTGCAAGTTTCTTTAATAGGTGCCTTTGGATTCGTTCTCTTATGAAAATTACTTTATAACTTTTGTAACGCAAGGTGTATACCCCTTTGATTGGAGCAATTGTATTTTATAGGAGAGGTTGGGGATTCAAAACTAACCAAGTTCTAAAAGAAGCTTGCGTGATTTTTTGAGTTGTGCATAAATGGATACATATCCAATCAAGTCTCTTGAAGTTAGAGTATTGTCAGATGTGCTTCAGCATTTGATGGTTTATTGTATATAGCAAGTTTTGCAAAATCATATCGATGAAGATACGATGTGAAAATAAAATAACTTGGAAAAAACTCATATGTTATTGTAGAGAGCGTCAGAAGAGCATCCTTCATTGTCAATAGGAGCACAAATATTTACCAACATCTAAGTATAGCAAACCACCAGGTCCACCTAACCAACACAACAAACAATGCTAACTTCTCTCTCTTTCTTTTGCCCTTTCTACGCTATATATATTTGTATATATACATAAAGATATCATCCTCTACCTCCCCTATCCACAAACCCTTGATAATATTAGCTTCATCTATACAATCATCAAAGCATAACTTACTCTCTCTCAATATCAAAAAGTAGTGCCAAGCCCATAGATATCGTGGCCTTTACATCTCGTCCCCTATCGATGACCTTCTCTTGCGACTATTGCTCTCAACAGTTCAATACAAAAGAGGATCTTGCTGGTCACCAGAATATTCACACAAACGAGCGTATCATCACTACTGCTATTACATTCATTGCCCATGGGCCAATGGAAGCTATTGCCTCTGTGCCCCATTCCTCGGTAATGTCCTTTCCTTGTGACCACTGTTCTCGACAATTTGAATCATTGCAGGGCGTCAATAATCATATGAGGGTACATAAGGAGCTTATTGCAGCTTCCATATCAACATCAGCTGGACATAGACCAAAGGAGGTTGTTGTCTCTAGACACCATTCCTCGGTAATGCCCTTCACCTGTGGCTTCTGTGCTAGGCAATTTGAAACATTGCAGGGTGTCAGAAGTCATGAGACCAAAGTACACTGGAAGCCCAATGCAACTTCCACATCAGTACCAGCTAAGCGTAGAACCATGGAGACTGTCACCTCTACTCCCTCTCAAATTCAAGAGGGCTCTGTTGATACTAACTCTAACGACATCGATCTTGATCTCCACCTATAGATGGAGAAGAGAAGATTATCCCTTGGACATACCTCCCAACGCTCAGTGTTGTTCCTCTTTGTCCCTCCCCTGTTGATAAAATAATGAAGTGTGAAATTAATAAATTATGTTAAAAATATGATTTATAATTCTCTTAATATTTTCTTTTCTAAAGTTATTTCTCATTTTATTAAATTAATTTTTTAGTCCATCGGTGATGATAAAAGAGAGTAAATATTTTTTATTAAGAAATAAAAGGTTGGTACCATGACCATCTGTTCCTCTTAAAAATTAAATTTTTTCTTTCTTTCTCTTGGATAGACAAGGGTTGTCACACTCTAATCCTCTCCTTTGGGTACGTGGCAACTGCTGTACATCACACATTATACAAGGCTAGAAGCATCAAACCAAACAACTATAATTTATTATTTAGAACAGCAAAAATATCAACAAATAATATTTAAATCCACTACTACAAAATCATAATCTCTAGCTATCTAGATTGCCAAAGTAGTTCTTCTCTACATAACTAAGTTCTTCCTCATCCCCCATCCTCCTAACCAAACCTATAACATGCGCAATAGGGGAAAACGTGCACATCTGAGTTGCAAGACTCAGTGAGGCTACAAAGAGAGCAGCTTAAAAATGGGTAAAAGTTATTTTACAAACTAACAAGAAGACATATCCACTAAATCACAGATAAAATCAACATATCAACAAGCATAGTGTAACATATCACATGAAGCATATACTACCATCACTAATCAATAAAGTATAGAAAATATGATCATAATAACAAAACTAAAATCTAAAATATCATAGTATCCTCAAAACTATTTCATCATATTTACCAATACTACTCCTAGGGCAGCCAGCCTATGTTCAAAGCAAATCCCTCGTCAGGAATTTTTCCGAACCCGTCAGTGTCAACTCTACGTCTCTGTCCTATATACTTGTACACTGACGTTGGCAGAAGGAGCTGGTGATAACAGCACCCCTTTTATACATTATAAGTACGATACAGTGCTGCAATTCTACCTCATGATATGGTCACCATACTAAATCATAAACCACACTACCTTCAGCCTGATCTGCTGAGATATCCTAAATATGCTACCAATGAATTTGGACTGCTCAGGGACCCACATCATGAGCATGTTAGTGTCTTCAAGTTCCCTAGGCTTGTAGCACATTGAACGGTACTGTTCCTAGCACACCATCTACCTTGAGGTAAAACAAATAAGTTAAGTTCTGCACTGAAGTGAGATCCCGGTTACACCAAAGCATCTGTAGCTACGTCAACCGAACTTGCACCTCTACCTTAGCTAGCACATGGCTTCTCACCACATATTAGCACATAGCAGCCTAAGAACCAAATATCATCTCCTGGGTTATTGGTTGTCCAAAGTCCTTAGTCATATGTCACTTACGACCACTTTAGGTGTTAGCATAACATGAACCTAAAGTGTCTCTAGATCGTGTCCCAAGTCATCATATTCTATGTTCTTGCTAAGTGTCTCTACATCTCTAGCTTAACATGAACATACCAACAATAACATAACATGAGCATAACCATAGACAACATTGCATATCATAGAGTCACATATCCGGACATAGCATATCATCATATCCTACATCAAGATCACATGCTAATTAAATATGTAACAAAGCAAACATACAAGAGTGGATATTACATGTACCAAAATGTAACAAAAATACATGAGAAATATGTAACAAAATCACATCAAAATCATATACATGTGCAAGAGTAATATGCCTTAATGGAATTAGAGAAATGGGATAAGGTAGAGGAAAGTATATTGAGGCAAAAGTCTAGAACTTATTGGATAGCTTTAGGTGATTCAAACTCTAAATTCTTTTTTACCTATACAAAAGCAAGGAACAATGCTAAAACTCTCAAACCATTCAAGTATCTAGGAGTACCTTTGGCTCTTAAGAAACTAAAAATTACAGAATGTAAAGTATTGCTTGACAAAATGATGGTTAGACTTAAAAGTTGGACTACCAAGTTACTAATATATGCAGGAATAGTTTAACTTATAAAGTGTGTGTTATTGGGAGTGCAAAGTTATTGGTCACACTATTCATATTGCCCAAAATAATAATCAAAATGATGGATACAGTTTGTAGGATATTCTTATGAACAAGATCAGTTGAGACTAGTAGGAAGGCGTTGGTAGCTTGGAATAAAGTCTGCACACCAAAGTCAGCCGAAGGACTTAACTTACTAATACTAAACTTGTGGAACAAGGCAGCCATCTTCAAGCTCTTTTGGGATATGCAGATGAAGAAAGATAAATTATGGATCAAATGGGTACACACTTATTATATAAAAAATAAAAATATTCATACTATGACTCTACCCAAACAAACAAGCTGGATGTTGAAGAAAACGATGATTAGTAGAGAGGTATTACAATACCACCCTTGACTGACAATAATATTGACTATAAAAAATACAATCGGTATAATTTACAATATATTGGTGGGTATATTACCAAAGAAAAATTGGACAAGTTTGATTTGTGATTCTACAGCTAGGCTTAAAGCTATCTTCATTCTATGGCTTGCTTTACATCAGAAATTAATGACTGCAGATAAACTACTCAAGCGGGGTATCCAAATAGAAGGAGGATGTCAGCTATGTTTAACTGCAATAGAAATCTTAGAGCATTTGCTAAATGAATGTAAATATAGCAAGACTATATGGAATGATTTGTTAAAATGGGATGAAGAAGTTTTAAGATAAACTACAAAGAAAACCACAATTAATACAACTGCTAGAATAGCTAAAAGGAGAACATTGAAAGGACAACTTATGCAAGTGGTGATAGCAGAGTTTGTATATCACATTTGGGAAGAGAGAAACTGGAGATTATTTAAGCAATAAGTAAGAGAAGAAGTGGTCCTTCTTCGGCATATCAAGACAATAATTTTTACTAGGCCAGATAAAGATAAAATAAGAGAATTTGTTGTCTCATGTTTAGCTTAGAATACTACTGCTCTTTGAAATATTTATTTTTAATATATTTGCTCCTTTATGACTTGTAGCACATGATATTGTAGTGATGCTTAAATACCCTTCTTAGAAGGTGAGTTGAGATTACTATTAATGCTATCAAATAAGTTATAAAGAGCAAAATTCATATACCGTGATGTAACTATACTGAAACAATGTAATATCCTATTGGTAAATAATAATTTAATCTATTTGCCAAAAAAAATAAAGAATACATACAACTTATTAGTCTGTATAATAAATAACAATCGACCCTTAGGACTCAGCATTGTAGTAGGTCATAAATTAAAACCATAAACCCTCACCTCAGTCTCAAAGTAAATTTTTAGCAAGAATCACAATCTGGCCATTATTCTTAAAAAGCAAGCAAGCAAGTAATCAAGCAAAGAAACGCCCTCTTTCTTCAACACAAATCACAGCTTGGTGGCAATTTGTCAAGCAAAAGCACAGCAACTCAACTCTTCTAAAATAAAAATAAAGACAGCCAAATAAAATATAAATAATACAAGCCAACAAAATTTTCTATTTATTTGATACACTCACATAATTTATTTTAATTCCTTTTTTAATCAACCAATTAATTATCAAACTCAAATAATCACAGAACAATCACAATTAAACATCAAATCAACCCTACTCATCAAAACCTAGTCATACACATAATTAAAACCCGACAATTTATTCTAAATTAAAATAAATCCAGCAACCTAAATGTTAACACCTAAATATAATTTCTTTACCAATACATCAATAACATTATAAATTAAATATTTATTTTTAACAAATAAATTATACTAAAAATCCCAATAACCTATACCACCTTAATTAACCTAAAAACAATAATTTCATAATTCTGTAAAAATTCTAGTTACACCAAATTAATATGTAAATCCCAAATTAGCTTAACTACCTAAATTTATAACAACACAAATTTAATAATTGTGTAAAAATTACCGTTAAATAATTTTAATTTTGTTTGATGTAATTTAAACACAGTAACCTCTATTAAAATATTCCTTCATGTAACATACAAACAATCCATTTATGATTCTATTCAAACATTAAGACCAAGGAATTGAATTTGTTTAGTCTAAGTAATAAATTATAATGAAAAAAAAAGAGTAAATACTTTTTATTAATAAATAAAAAGAGTTTATTTGTGGTGGTGCCACGACCACCTGTTCCTCTTGAAAATTGCTATGATTTTTTTTTTCTTTCTCGCTAAAAGAAGAAATACCCCTTTAAAAAGATAAGATTATAATATTTATACATAAGATTGTTGTTAGTGGTACTAGAACCACAACCAACATTGTAGTACAAATAGCATAGGTAAGTGGAGTGTAGAAGGGAAAGGAAAATTGGCTGAATGTATTGAGAATAGTGTTCTATGTATCCATATATTCATGGTCTTTTGCAATCGAATCAACATATGATTTGCCATTAAAAGTCTTTTGGAGTGAGTGAAAATCGTCGATAGCACCTTAAGATGCATATTGTAATGAATGTGTGAACTATACAGTCTCATCAAGTGAGAGACTCTTGTCAAGTTTGATTTTAAGATTCATTGTTATTGAAGTATAGTTATTGAGTCTCCTCTAGATCGAAACTAGGTGCATTATTGAATGTACTAAAATATTGTTGGTATGATCATTGATCTTAGTAATGTCAAGAAATTCTCAATTTAATGATGGAGTTAGGCATCCTATCCTTTCCGAATCATGCAAATCAAATCGATCGAGAGTTATGCAGAGTAAATTTATATGCCGAGTGATCCATGCTACCTCAGATGTTTTGTCAATTGAGTTTTTTTGAGGGAGAAAATGTCATTGAAATTATGTTGGGACCTATGTGATTTTTAGATTCGTGACAAAATAGGTGCAAGTTTCTTTAATAGGTGTCTTTGGATTCGTTCTCTTATGAAAATTACTTTATAACTTCTGTTACGCAAGGTGTATAGCCCTCTGATTGGAGCAATTATATTCTATAGGAGAGGATTGGGATTCAGTACTCACCAAGTATTATAGCCCTCTGAGTTGTGATTGTGATTGCTGAAAACTTGACCTAGGAAGACCTAGATATTTGGAGCCTTCCATGTGAGATTATAAAGAACTTATTGTTGAGGTTCTATACCTATTACTGGTTGGTGTTGATGTTGGATGACCCACTGGAATCACTGACATTATGTGCAATCACTTTTCTATGTTTTCCTTATTTGATGTAGAAACTAAGTTGTCTTGGTTCTAGTTGATCTCACCCAGTTATTGAACATATAACCTCATCTACCCATATGATACGGACCGATCAACTACTTTAGTTAAATTCATAAATTTCCTTTTGATAAAGTTCCTAAGTTACCATCCTGAGACTTCTGCTCAAACTGAGCATTTAATTGTCTTAGGTTGCAATAACTATTTTCCTTCCTTGTTGCAAAATAAGGGGGTCATTTATCCATTGGTATCAATAAAGCATGACCTAAGATTTATTATAAATTTAACTATTGATACCTTATGCAGCCTTGGATATTTAAAAATTGATCCTTGCTACAGAACTAGAAATATTCTTTCTTCTATTTGGGGCTGAGAAGAAGGATAGAGATCATCTCCAATTACTTTCCTATCATACCCTAATACAAAACCAAAGTATGAGAATGGTGATCTTTCTTTCTTTCTCTATATATCCAAAACTTGATTAAGAACATAGTTAAATTGTAGAGTTTGATCCCTAGCTTTAATGATTTTGTCATTCCTTGCTCTTGAATCATTAACAGAGATCAATACCATCTCACATTCAACATTTGGATGATCTTAGGGTACTGATATCAAAAGTATTATCTTACTTAAATCTCAATTTTAATATCCATCTTGTTCAAATCTCACTCATTTATTCTTATCTGACAGTTTTGTGTAAATAACCATCAAGTACTTGCATATCACATGAAACTAATTCATTTCACCCATGAAACTATATTGTGATATCCTGCATGTGTGGGTAATTATAAGATCTATTCCCTTATTTTCATTCGTCGTTATGCTTCAATCCTTTTCTATACAAACCCTTAGCAGTGGTCATTCTTCGGATGCTGACCATTCTCAAAAAATATAAATCATTTCCTCTATTGAATACTCTTAAGTGCATTCAAAAGTGGTACTATCGCTGACACCAAGTGAATTCAAATTTCTTCTAGTGATAGTTAACAAATCTTTTTCTTCCTTAGTATACCCCTCCCTAATCTTTGTTATCTTTCAAAACCCTTTGGGTTATACTTCTGACTCTTTCAAGAAAGGTTCCAAATACCATCTAGAACCTCAAGCTACCGAACAATCCAGTAAGAATTGCAAGTAAATTAAATGAGCTTATAATTGTTGAAAGTTTAGCATTTTTCAGCATATTAAAATTTAAGCTTATCTTTTGTGCATATACTTGCATATTCCCAATGTTGATTTTGAATATTTTTCTACCAAGTCCTAGACAAGTATACCTACTGTATCAAACTAATATATCAACCTTGATCCTTAATTTTGAATTTTCCAAATGATACTAAAAGAGAATTTGATTTGTTGCCTTACTGCTCATTAAGGACCCTACTGTATTTCTCCCCTTATGGTATGGACCTTACCTTAAAAACCTAAATTATAACTCCCGTATACAACTAAAGGGTGAGCTAAAGGCTGAAGGTAATGAAATGTATCAAAATACTATAAACCTGGATAGGTGAAATTTTAGATTTACCTTGTCTCAAAGATTTAATCACCCTAAGTTCTCTAAGTGTCTAATTCCTATAAAATTTGGCAGATACCTTCTTCACTGATGTCCAACCTCAAAATTTTAGTTTAATCTGATCTCTATGGAGAAAGTTATGAGCTTCTAAATTTTACTAAATCTTAAAAATTTAGTGTACCAAAAATTTGATACACTCGAGTTGAAAAACCATTTATTTTTTCCACTTGAATATGTCATGTCTATGCTAACAGCAGAATATATATATATTCTTTTCCCTTACCTTTGATCTATAGTTAGCCAATTGTGAATCTAAGTCTATTCTTCATCATAATAAGTACTATAGGCTTATATGAACAACAATGCTAAAATTTTAACTTGCCTGCAATCTATACCTTGAAAATTTCAATTTTATTTATTCCTTTCTCCAAAATTTGTACACTCTCTGAAGAACAACCTCATCTAACAATTTAAGGTTCTTCCATTACTAGGATTTAAATGGATAGAGGTGTCTCCCATATTCCCCAGTTGACCACCGCATACTATCGATGGTCACAACGGTGATGTTTCTCTTCGCACCACTCCCGAGGCTACATGTAGCTTAGATACTGGGAGCTGGTGGAAAAAGAGACCATACAAACTCCAAGGTCATACTAGACCGATAATATGAAGTAGGTTCCTACCTGAAAATTTATACTCGCACGAGTGTCATTTAGGCGGCACCGTAATAGTCCTCAGATGGCTAGTGAGGATGAACCCCACCAATGGAAATGGGGTTGCCACAGCCCATTGTGCGGATGTGTGTTTATCCCGGTCAATGTCGACTGCTATTGGATTGGGAAGGTGATTCCCTATGCGATGCCTTGGACAGTGGATCCATCGATCACGCGGCTATCATCCAGGATGTTCTGCAAATAGTCGGATGAGTAGTCCAGATCCTAGGATTGTTATTTTTATCAGTTAGCCGTGGCCGATTCGTCTTCGTTGATGGTGACCCTATCTTTGAGCAATGTTGTAGTATTACACGAGTCGTCGTTGCCCCTACGGAGTCCGGGGAGGATGTAAGGGCACGGCAGTTTCGTTAGGGGAGGCATTGAGGGCGATTAGCGAGACAGTGGAGAGTGATCAAGGGTCACCCGTCCTCTCCGCCAATATCAGTGCAGCGGGCATAGGTAGAGACAAAGACAGAAAGGCACTGATGGGCTTATGAATACCCTTGGCCTGGGTATTCACTAAGCATAGGCTGACAGCCCGAGTCTTGAAACTTAAAGTCATATTACAATATAGATGACATACATTGGTGACATAGACATTGCATACACTTAGGTGACATCTAGTGACATGTATATTCGTATTTGCTGATGACGTAGACACTTATTATTACTTAGGTAACATCTAATGATATTGATGTTTGTAATTGTCTACTTTGCTATACTGTTTTTTATGTTATGAATTACACATGTTAAAAGAAAAAATGATGATTAACAAACCAAAGGCATCCTAGAGTACTCCTTCTAGTTTTTGATTTCCTAGCTACGATTTCGAATCGTAATTTCGCACTAGGCCGCAAGGCTGACCACACCACGTTCAATGTGTGTGCAGATTATTAGATGACCGACCGGGATATTTGATGAAGATGAGGGCTATCGATAGATTTAGTTTTATTTATTGTTGTCATTATTATAAAATTATAGTAGGTAAATCGGGACTGTGTTGGTAGAGTTACATAAGTGTTTTATTTGTATATTCTACTGTGTTGATTATGTGTATGGATAATATTTATTACCAAATACCTTGTATGGGTCCTTTGGGTTCATACGGCGGTTGCCACGTGTCCGACAAGTGGGTCGGGGCGTGACATTTTTGCTTGATGTGCTACCAAGCAGATTTTTTTGAAATCCTTATAGTTATCTTTTAGTTATCGATGCTTCTTTTATTAATTTAAGATCTCTAGTAAATATACTGAATGTTATCTTCCCCCAAAATTTTGTTTTCTCAAATCTCCAGATTTCCAAGCAAAATTAGTTCAGACTATCCTACAACTTGACTACGTACGTGCGTTTAGGGACAAGCAATTGCTACAACTCTAAGTTAATCTTTCTTTATTGTTTTAACTTGCTTTCACTTTTTAGGTATGCGATGATCGACCAATTTGCACAAAATGGTAAGATGTATATTTTTTTCCTTTTTATTTAAAAGAGTTATGTCACGTCATCAAAACCTACTTATTGGATTATTAAAATCTCTAATGTCACTTTCTCACTTTAAAAATCAAATAATCTGAAGCACTGTGCATAAATATTCAGGAATTGTTCCTACTAAAATAAAATGATCTACCTAGTTTTGCAAGATGTTGAAGAACGTTCAAGACTTAGTTGAATATTATTTTATATTCAATGTTAGGTACACATTTATAGCTTTGGAGATCTCACAGTTCTCTAGGTACAATCTAAAAAAAATTAGATGATTCTTCACAAAAACTACATGCCTCTGTGCTTTATAGATCATTAAACAAATAACTCTAAACCTAAATAAGGACAAATGTAGATATTTTTATTCTGTGCTACATAGATCATAAAGCACATGTCTTCACAAGGAAATATAAATTTAGTTTTATGTTGTAGTTGGACCTTTTATTTTGAAAAGTTATTTTTATATGCAATAATATTAGCTCGGTCGAGTGACTCTTTTTAGAACTTAATGAGTCTTGAACTCAATACCTCATGATCCTCCCATATAATATTAGCTCGATCGAGTGACTTGATGTCTTATTTTACAATAAAAATTCTATATTTGAAAGATGTAGTTATTTTTTAGTTTCATTTGAAAGATATAGTTTTTTTTTTAGAACTTAATGAGTCTTGGGTTCCCGTATAGAGCTCAATTACTCTAACCAGAGGGATGTACACTTTGTGTACATTTAAAAGATATAATTGTTGTTTACTTATAAAAGTTTTTAGTTATAAAAAGAATGATCTAATTCTTAATATTATCAAGTTTTTTTCTTTAAAATAACATAGTCTGTGTTTTGTTTTCCGCATTCTAAAAGAAAATTACACCTATTGTATGGTATTCTTGTTTCTATTTTGGTTAATGTTTAATGCATTTTTTTTGAGTCTATCAATGTTGAGATGGTTGAGTTGATCTCAAGTACTAGATTAAGGTTTTGGTCTAAAAGGGCATTGGTTCAAATCCCACTCTCAACATTTTCACATTTTTTACTTTGATCGATTTTTAATTTTCTGCATTCTAAAGTAATAATTATTGTTATTGCCTTTTTATTTTATCTTAGAAAGGGTGCGAGTTCATATCTAACTCAAAAAAAATCTAAATTTATTCTTTAAAGCTGCTGTATTGGTCAAAGATATTATATTAAGGTTTAATTTTTAAAGCCCGACTATTCAAATCCCCCCTTTAATATTTTTAAATTTTTAGTTCCAACACAGCGTAGTAATTTTTTTATTTTCTATATTCTAAAGAAATGATTACGGTATTATGGTGTAGTTAGTTATCATGTTAGTTTAACACACTTAAGGTCTCTCATTCAAACCAAGACAATGTCATAACAAAGTAGATTCACTAAGTTGACAATTCATCTTTCACCTTACAAGGGCGATCCCATTCTTAATATTATCATATTTTTTTCTTTAAAATTAGACCTCTCGTGTAGTTTTCGCGTTTCTATAGTGGTTCGTGTTGTGTGCTTGAGTTGGTCTAAAGCCCCAGATTAAGGTTTTGGTTCGAAAGGGCATGGGTGCAAATCTCACTTTCAATATTTTCACATTTTTACTTCGAACATAACGTGGTCGATTTTTAGTTTTCTACATTCTAAAGGAATATCTGACTCAAAACAATATCAAAATTTATTCTTCAAGGCTGCTGAGTTGGACAGAGACCTTATATTAAGGTTTAGTTTTGAACGGATTCAAATCCCGCTTTCAACATATTCAAATTTTTATTTCCAACATAACGTTGTTATTTTTTTATTTTTCATATTATAAAAAAATTATTATTGTGTTGTTGTGTAGTTGGTTATCATGTTAGACTACTGAAAGTTTTTAGTTCAAACCCAGTCAACATCATGACAAAGTAGATTCACCAAGTTGATAATTTATCTTTCACCCTATAAGGAATATATAAATTTAGTTTTATGTTGTAGTTGTACCTTTATTTTGAAAACTTATGAGTTTTTAATGTGGTTAGTGTTGCATGTGTTTTTTCAAAGTGCAACAATGTTGAGATAGTTGAGTTGGTTTAAGGCGCTAGATTACCAAAAGGGTGTGGGTTCAAATTCCACTCTTAATATTTTACATTTTTACGTCCAACGTAACTTTTTTGCGAGTGCACTAATGTCCAGAAATTTGAGTTGAGCTCCACTTTGTATGTTAGTATCATTATCGATATTTTTAGAACTTCTTATTATTAGCATGCTTTAATTTATTGTGGTAAATAATCCTATATCATTATCAATTTGGATAGATATAATGCACATCACTTTAATTATTTATCACATATATTAGGTCCGAGTAAATATGATATACCATATGACTAAGTGAAGTGTAAGACATAACATCATTACTATTGCTATATGTATTTTACCTTTATATAAAAAATACATTATTATTCTTAATCCCTAATGTAGTGTTAGTGTTGCTTTATAATTTACAGTAGAGAGGGTAGAACAGGAAAAAGAAAATTGTAAGTGGATTCTTGTTTTCGGTGGACCATGGGTAACATAAAAGACTTGATTAGCAAGCATATCTTTTTTAGAACTCTCCCCCACCCACGTGTAATCTTAACCTATTTTTAAAAAAATTAATATCTTATCCAAATCCTATTTATTTATTAATAAATAGACCACTTTGTAACTACAAATTTTTTTAAAAAGAAAGATAAATCGGCGTAAAATGACATGGGGCATGCACGTGCCGCAACCACCCCGGTCAGTCACCTCATGATGAGACCTACCAACAAGGAAAACAAAAAGCAAAAAATAAAACAATACCTTCTCCTTTCTCCTTTTCCTCTCATCCTATTTATCATCATCATTATTATAATGATGATGATTAATTAGTCGTAGTTAATTAATCGGCAAAATAAAAAATCCTTAAATTAGAGTTTATTTAGCTATGCATATTTTTTTAAAAAATAATTAAAATCATGTTTTAATAGTACGAAATGAATTATATTTTATTAACGAAGGGAAGAAGAAAAAGGGTAGAAAGAAGCAAAATAGTGCATACAAAAATCACGAGGAAAGCAAGCAAAAGAATAATTAATTCCACACGTCACGCTCTAGCGAGAAGGGCAACGGAGATGGATGCACGAGGCGATTCGCCGAATCCCAGATCTCCCTGTTTGTTATTTTTTTTTGTTTCATTTCAAAATCCGAGGATGCTTACATTCCCCTGAGAGATTTGAGTTCGGAGATGTTAATTAATCGCGAAAGATCATCGTCGTTTTTGGTATTTTTTTTATCGGAGATTGGGATTAGTTTAATCGGAACAGGAGGGGAAAAAAGTGGGGGGGAGGAGGAGCAGGCGATTCCTTAAAGTTGCAGCAAAATTCCATGCTTCGTTCCCGAATCCACACTCACTCTGCTGCGAAGATAAGATTTGGACGCGCCCTCCCCCTTCTCGGATTGCGCGGTAGAAGGAGAGATGGCGTGAGCTCCGCCCATTCCTTCCCGTAGGGTCTGTCGATCGCGCGGCCGCCCCCGCTCCGGTTCGGTGGCGTTCGCGTCTTCGATCGATTCGGCTGGATCTTGAGCAATGGCGCTGTTTCGGAAGTTCTTTTATCGCAAGCCGCCCGATGGGCTGCTGGAGATTTTCCGAGAGAGTCTGTGGTACGCCTCTGATCTCTTCCATCCTCTTTTGTTCTTTTTTTCTTATGGCGCTGCAAAAAAAAAAAATCGATTTGATCCGTCCAGTTTCCATGCTACTGGTTTGTACGTATCCGTGATTTGGTGTTTAATGAGTAAAGTTGGTTTAGTTCTTGTCTGGTATTGCGGAGTTGTAATGGAGATGTACGGTTAGTTTTACTGAAGAACCTTCAAGTGTCCGAGTTTTTGGTGATCTTTATATATCGTTTCGTTATCTCGGTAATGATTCTTGGCGGCAATCGGGTATCTTTTTTTCTAAAACAAAAGAAAAAACAGCGGTGCATGTGATCCAAACCTCACAGCCGATTAGCTATCACTGATGTAATTTTCTGTTTAATGACTGCAGTTTTTAATTGCTGCTTCGCAACTGACGTTTCCGATGAAGATGCATATAAGGTTGGAGGCATTGTGGGACAGCTTCGCGATCATTTCCCTGACGCCGAATTCATGGTGTTCAACTTCCGGGAGGGAGAGGCTCAAAGCCAGATTGCCAGTATCTTGTCGGAGTTTGAATTAAGTGTGATAGACTATCCACGGCAGTACGAAGGATGCCCGCTGCTGACGATGGAAAAGATTCACAGTTTCTTGAGTTCGGGCGAGAGCTGGCTTTCACGGAGTCCGCAGAATCTTTTGTTGATGCACTGTGAGCGAGGTGGCTGGCCGGTTCTAGCCTTTATGTTGGCTGCTCTTCTAGTTTATCGCAAACAGTATTCGGGGGAGCAGAGGACATTGGACATGATCTACAAACAAGCTCCCCGTGGGCATTCTATGTCCCCACTGAATCCGCTGCCTTCACAACTGAGATACTTGCATTATAACTCAAGAAGAAATGTTAGCTTAGAATGGCCACCGCATGATCGAGCTCTTACTTTGGATCGTGTAATTCTTAGGTTCATCCCTAACTTTGATGGGATGGGTGGATGCAGACCAATATTTCGAATTCATGGTCCGGATCCCCTTACAAAAGATTCTGACATGGCTACTAAAGTTCTATTCTCAACACCAAAGAGTAGCAATATAGTTCGCGTCTACAAGCAGGTAGTACTTAATTTCCTTCATGAACTTAAAAACATTCTGGGAAAGGTCCATGTGTATATGATTTTTTTAGAGTTAAATTGAATACCAATGAGTCAGGTATGGTTCTGCTGCATTAATTTACTATTAAAGCAAGCTGATATTCTGGTGAACTGGACCGGCTGGGCCTTTCTTATAAAGAACGATTTAGTTGTAATTACTTCTTCAACAGTATCTATGATTATGTTTTCTAGTGCCAATTTTCTGCTTGCAGAAATACCCTGTTTCACCAATTTGCTTATTTCTGCTTACAAGTGCAGGAAGATTGTGAACTTGTTAAAATTGATATTCATTGCCATATTCAAGGAGACGTTGTGCTTGAGTGCATCAGCTTGGATGAGGATCTAATGCATGAGGAGATGATGTTCAGAGTAATGTTCAATACAGCGTTTATCAGGTCCAACATTTTGATACTGGATCGTGATTCAATAGACATGCTTTGGAATGCCAAAGATCGATTCCCGAAGGATTTCAGAGCTGAGGTTTGTTCCCCACCCTAATGTTCAACATTTCCGTACCCCAGATTTATACTTATGAATAATCTTTGCTTGCGGGAAGGTTCTTCTATCAGAGAGGGATGCAGGTGATCCATCAGCATCATTGGACTTGACAAGTGCTGACGAGAAAGAGGGCCTTCCAATCGAAGCATTTGACAAAGTGAAAGAAATATTCAACTTGGATTGGCTAGAACTAAAACCAGATACTGCAAGAGTGCTTCAGCAGATTGCTTCATCAAGAACCTTTCGAGATCCATTTGGTGCAGATTCTCCACTGAGATCAGAAGCTGATTCTGTTCTAGGAGAAGAAAGTCCACATGGACTTCATGAGGAGTACCCGTAAGGAGAGACTGATAATAGCCAGAAGAAGTTATTATCCTCTTCCACAGAGAAGCATTTTTTTTTCAACACATAATTCCTCTGAGGTCAAAATAGTATCCCAACAAATTCATTTATCTCGAACAATACCTGCATTCAATTAACTTTGCAGTCAGAAAGGTTGTGAGTTCTTATCTGACACAAAACAATATCAAAATTTACTCTTCAATGCTGCTGAGTTAGTCTAAAAGAATATTTAAGATTCTTGTATTTTTTTTTTTCATATTATATTTTTGTTCAATTTTTATAAGTGCAGTAATGTCGAGAAGTCTGAGTTGTTCTAGGGCATTCGATTAAGGTTGCGGTTAGAAACGTTGCAAGTTGATATCTGATTCAACACAATATCAAAATTTATTCTTCAAAGCTGCTGAGTTGAAGAATATTTTCACATTTTTACTTCCAACATAACACGGTTGATTTTTATTTTTCTGCATTCTAAAGGAATATTTAAGATTATTATTTCTTTTAATTTTTTCATATTCCTATTTATTTTTTAGAGTGCACTAATGTCGAGAAATCCGAGTTGTTCTACGACATTCAATTAATATTGTGGTAAGAAAGGGTGAGTTCATATCCGACTCTAAACAATATAAAAACTTATTCTTCAAGGATGCTAAGTTTGTCTAAAGTAATATTTAAGATTGTTGTATTTTTTATATTATATTATATTTCTGTTCATTTTCTATGAGTGCACTAATGTCGAGAAGTCTGAGTTGTTCTACGTCATTCGATTAAGGTTGCAGTTAGAAAGGCGGGTTGAAATCTAACTCAAAATACCGAGCTGGACAATGACATTATATTAATAATATTTTAAATTATTTTTACTATTTTATTTCTATTATATATTTTCCTAATATTAAATTAATAATTTATCTTCACTACTGTTCATTATTTTATTTTATTATTTTAAAAAAAATTGTTTTCATATAAAGAAAAAAAAGAGAGTTTACAAGATTGCTCAATAATATGAGGTTCTAGATTGTATTTAGAATATTTTTTGAAAGAGTCAAGAGTATCACTAAAGAGGTTTTAGAAGATGAGAAAGATTAGGAAGCGAAATATACTAAGGAAGAATTGTTAAATATCAAAGGAAGGAAATTGAGTTCTTTTAGTGCTAGAGATGGAACAACTTTTTTGAATGCACCCAAGAATACTCAACAAAAGGATGGTTAGTATTTTGAGAATGGTCAACACTTGAAGAATGGTCACCGCTAAAGATTTGTAGAAAAGGGTTGAAGCATATCAGTGACTGACAATGATGGAATAGATCTTCTTTTCATCACATATGCTGAATATAGTTCATGGGTATCAAGACTTTGGTTTATCCTAGTTTAAGGAAGAAGAACTACATTGCATAATATAGTTCCTGTGATATGAAAGTATGTGATGTCTATTCATATAAGACTGTCAGATAGGGCTAAAGGAATAAGATTGAAGTAAGAGGGTAGATATACCCCGATGGTACCAACTAGTTCATGTGATACTGATAACTTTCGGGTTTATTTGACTCCCGAGGTCAATACCCTAAGATCACCAAAATGTTGAATAAGAGATGATATTGATCCCTAATTATGATTCAAGAGTAGGGGATGATAAAATCGATAAAATTTAGGGGAATGAAACTCTACAATTTAACTATGTCTTTCAACCAAGTTCTTAATATATAGAGAAAGAAAGATCATTCTTACACTTTGATCTTGGATTAGGATGTGATAGGAAAATAATTTAAGGGAATCTCTATCCTTCTTCTCAGCCCCAACTAGAGGAAAGGATATTTTCAGTTCTGTAGCAAGGATCAAATTTAAATATTCAAGGCTGTATAATGTATTAATATTTAAATTTCTAATAAATCCAATGCCATACTTTATTGATACCAATGGGTAGATGACTCCTCTATTTAACAATAAGGAAGGAAAAATAGTTGTTGTAACCCAAGACAATTAAATGCTCAGTTTGGGCAGAAGTCACATCATGATAACTTAGGCACTAAATCAAGAAGGAATTTGTGATCTTTAGCTAGAGTGGTGGATTAGTCCATATCATGTGGACAGATAGGATCATATGTTCAATAGCTTAGTGAGATCAACTGAAATCAAGGCAACTTAGTTACTACATCAACGAGGAAAACATAGGAAAGTACAATTCAAGGTCTCTATAATAGGAAAATACAATTAAGTGGATTATCCAATATAAATCATCAACCAGTAATAGACATAGAACCCTAGCAACAAGTTCTTTATGGTCTCATATGGAAGTCTCTAAATGTCTAGGTATTCCTAGGTCAAGTTTTCGACAATCACAATACAATTCAAACACAACCAATATAACCTAAAAACACACAATAACAAGTTACTAACATCAACCAATACAAACATAGAATATCATCAAGTAAGAACATAAAACACAACGTAATCCAGTAAAGAGTAACATAGGCATAAAAAAGGATAAATCTCCATATATCTCTAAAATCTCTCTTTACCTCGTCAAAGTTGTCTCACATGAGTACTTAGGCCCTATGGTGTATCTTAAGTCCTATCCTTACTTTTAATGTCATCTTTTTAAACTTATGCTCTGATACCACTTTAATTGTCACACTCTAATTCCACCTTTGGGCACGTGGCAACCACCGTATAAGATGTATTTCAACACCATAACTTATACAAAGCTAAAAAGTATCACAAAACACTATAATTTTATTAATTAAACATAGCGGAAGCAAATACATTCGATAATTTAATCATCACTACCATTTTAAATCTCTATCTACGTTGTTAAATTAATATTGTTTGCTAAGTTAGGTTCTCCCTCACTCCCGACTAAGATCCATCTGTAACCCGTGCAACAGGGAAAAGTGTGCACATCTGAGTTGCGAGACTCTGTGAGGCTACAAAGAGAGCACCCTAATGATGGGTAAAAAATATTGTACAACCCACAAGAGATATATTCACTAGAATCACATACTTAAATCAACATCTCAAAAATATATGACAAGACAATAAATATAGAACAGCATGATCACAATTATAATAAGATATATCACAAGATATCTGAAATCTGAGCATAACAAAATACCCAAAATTTAAAAATTTCATATCACTTTAATGTGTATATATTTTTCATTACCATTCCACACCTAAGGCAGCTAGTCTATGTTCAAGGTAAATCCCTCGTTAGCGATTACCCCAAACCCGTCAGTGTCAACTCTATGTCACTGTTCTATGTTCCTGTACACTGACGTTAGCAGAAGGAGCTGATGATCACGATACCCCTTCTAATACAAACATAGGTACCATACAGCGCTGTAATTCTGCACCATGGTAGGATTACCATACAAAAACAACAAACACATCCGTATCCAGCCTGGCAAGCTGAGACCCACTGTATACGATACCAATGAACCAGAACTACTCAGGGATCCCACCACTATTGAGCATGCCAAAGTCATCAGGTTCCCTAGCCTTGGTACCGCAAAGGACGATACTGTTCCTAGTACACCCTCTACCTTGTGTAAAACAATTATGTTGAGTTCTGCACTGAAGTGAGATCTCGGCTACACCAAGATATTAGTGACTGAGGTCAACCGAACTTGCATCTCTACCTTACTAGCACATAGCTCCTCACCACATGTTGGCACATACCAGTCTAAGAACCACACATATTCTCCTAGGTTACATAACCTTAAGATGTCCAGGGTTCTTATTCATATAACAATTTAGATCACTCCAGGTGTTATCACCTCATGAATCTAAAATGTCTCAAATTTTTATCTCTTGTCAAACATGTTCCATATTCTTGCTAAGTGTCTCTACATCTCCAGCAACATGAGCATATTAAATAATAAACCTAACATGAGCATAAACATCAATAGCATGCATATAACAACATTATATATATATCAGCATGGTATAACCAACAACTCACATCAGGAGCAAGTATATATATCATGTGGACAGATAAGATCATATGTTCAATAGCTAGAGTGGTGGATCAGTCCCTATCATGTGGACAGATAGGATCATATGTTCAATAACTGAGTGAGATCAACTGAAATCAAGGCAACTTAGTTGCTACATCAACGAGAAAAATATAGGAAACTACAATTCAAGGTCTCTATAATAGGAAAATACAATTAAGTGGATTATCCAATATAAATCATCAACCAGTAATAGGCATAGAACCCTAGCAATAAGTTCTTTTTGGTCTCATATGGAAGTCTCTAAATGTCTAAGTCTTCCTAGGTCAAGTTTTCGGTAATCACAATGCAATTCAAACACAACCAATATAACCTAAAAACACACAATAACAAGTTACTTACTAACATCAACCAATAAAACATAGAATATCATCAAGTAAGAACATAAAACACAACGTAATCCAGTAAAGAGTAACATAGGCATAAAAAGGGATAAATCTCCATATATCCCTAAAATCTCTCTTTACCTCGTCAAAGTTGTCTCACATGAGTACTTAGGCCCTATGGTGTATCTTAAGTCCTATCCTTACTTTTAATGTCATCTTTTTAAACTTATGCTCTGATACCACTTTAATTGTCACGCCCCAATTCCACCTTTGGGCACGTGGCAACTGCCGTATAAGATGTACTTCAACACCACAACTTATACAAGGTTAAAAAGTATCACAAAGCACTACAGTTTTATTAATTAAATATAGCAGAAGCAATACCTTTTACAATTTAACCACCACTACCAATTCAAATCTCTATCTAGGTCGCCAAATTGATATTTGTTCGCTAAGCTAGGTTCTCCCTCACTCCCGACTAAAGATCCATCTGTAACCTGCACAACAGGGAAAAATATGCACATCTGAGTCGCAAAACTTAGTGAGGCTACAGAGATAGCACCCTAAAATAATGGGTTTAGGGTATTGTACAAACCAACAAGAAATTACATCCACTAAATCACATATTAATTCAACATGTTAACAAAATATCACATATTAATACCACATATCAACAAGGTATTACCAAACAGCAAATATGGAACATCATAACCATGATCATACTAAAGTATATGACAGAATATGATCATAACAGTGCTATTAAACCAAAGATGTTATATCACTTTAATTAATATATCATCATCTATCCATTTTATACCTAATGCAGCCCGCCTATGTTCAAGGTAAATCCCTCGTCAGAGATTACCCCAAACCCGTCAGTGTCAACTCTATCTCTTTGACCTATATGCCTGTACACTGACATTGGCAGAAGGAGCTGGTGATCATGGCACCCATTCTAACATTAACACAAGTACCATTACAGCGCTGTAATTCTGCCCCATGGCAGGATCACCATACACATAACAAATCACATCCATCTCCAGCCTGACAAGCTGAGATCCACTGAATACGATATCAATGAACCTGGACTACTCAGGGACCCACATCTGTTGAGCATGCCAGTGTCAATCAGGTTCCCTAGCCTCGGTAGCGCATGGGACGGTATTGTTCCTAGTACACCCTCTACTTTATGTAACACAATTAAATTTGAGTTCTGCACCGTAGTGAAATCTCGGCTACACTAATGTATTAGTGACTTAGGTCAACCGAACATGTATCTCTACCTTACTAGCACATGGCTCCTCACCATATGTTGGCACATACCAGTCTAAGAACCACACATCTTCTCCTAGGTTACATAACCTTAAGATGTCCAGGGTTCATATTCATATAACAATTTAGATCACTCTAGGTGTCATTATCACATGTACTTAAAGTGTCGCAATTTCTATCTCATGCAACATGTTTCATATTCTTACTAGGTATTTCTATAACTCTAGCAACATGAACATATTCAATCATCAATATAACATGAGCATGGTTATCAATAACATGCAATAACAGCAGCATAGATCTGCTAGCATGATTCAAGTTTCAACGAACATCAATAGCATGCATACATTAGCATCTTATAGGAACTAGCATGGTATACTTTCAAGTTCATAGTAATCCACATGCTAAATAAGTTTGTAATGAAGTAGATATATCACTTATCAGGAGGTACAATAATTTTTTTAAAAAAAACCCTTAGGATTCAGCATCTGTTGTAGGCCAAATTAAATTTGAAACCATAAACCCTCACCTGAGTCTCAAGCAGATCTTTAAACAAGAATCACAGCTTGGCCGTGATCTTTAAGAGTAAGCAAGCAAGACAGTCAATAACTCAAGCAAGCAACGCAATTCCTCTCTACTTCGACACAAATTACAGTTTGGTTGTGATTTGTCAAGCAATAACACAGCAACACAATCTCCTAAAATAAATTAAATACAAGTAAACAAGCATGTATAAATAACACAACTCAAACAATCCTCTTAACTACCCCAACTATTCACAACACACATCAAATTTATATTTATAGTTAATTTCTTTTTTAATCCATTAAATTATTTAATAATTTAAATAAATACAACCACTATAGTTATACATCACACCAACCCTAGCTATCCAATCACTATATATAAATCTATTAAGTCACAATTTCTGATATCATAGCCCACAACCCATTGTATGGGTAGATTTCTGATATGGGACTAAATATTTATTAAATAGAATGGGATACCCTAATGTAGGACTAAATATTTTCTAAATAGAAAAGGATACATGAGACCGATGACCTATGCAAGTATTGAACTCATGACCTTTATGTTATTTGCACAACACTCTAACCAACTCCACTACTAGACCAAGTAAACTTTTTTTAAAAAGGAAAAATAGGGTTTACACCGGTGTCCACCATTGTGGTACATGGTCGCCCGTTGACGAACAAGGATACGTACATCAGCTGATTCTCTTCCTCGGCGTGCATCGTGCCGAGTCGTTGCACCGGGCTAATCAAGCGGTCGCGGCGGGAACTACGGCCTGGTTGATTGGGACCAGCACCAATCTATCGGGTTCCTCTTGCACGGCCGCGGCTGCGTTGTGCTCGCGCCTTGGACATCTACGCATGAGGTGCGGTTCTCCGCAAAGAATACATCCGTGCCTTCGGGTTGATACTTGTGCTCCCAAGCCTTATTGTTGTTCGCGTGCCAGCGGTGTTCCAATTGCGCGCTTTCGCCCTGCTGCTCCTGCAGGCGGTCGGTGAGTGCCGTGCATGGGCACTCGGGCTGGGCGGAATTCTTCGTCGCACAGCCTCCATGGGATCAGTCTTAGGTCCATCAGAATCTCCGCGGTCTTGATGGCCTCTTGCAGTGTGGTAACTCCATGGTGATGGAGCTCATCTCTCACTCCTTGTTGAAGTCCCTCCAAGAATGTGAAGAAGAGGTCCTGCTCTCCCATGTCTTTCATGTCCAAGGTAATACTGTTAAATTCTTGGATATACTCACGGATACTCTAGGTTTGGCGAAGCACTCGGAGTCTCTTCCATGCTTGATACGCGGTATTGATCGGAAGGAATCAGCGCCTCATCTCCTCAATCATGGTTGTCCATGTGTTCGGCTCGGTGCGTTCTCGATAGCTCGGCGCTTCACATCGGATGCGCCACCATTGCTTCACATCTCCGTCGAGGAAGGCTACTGTAGTCGACACTTGGCATTGCGCGCACTGGAATATGTCTTCGACTCGGGAACGCGCAATGTCGGACGCAGAATCGCTCTCGGAGTGATCGAGGAACTAAACTCGGTGCACAAGCTCTCGAGTTCCTCGTGCAGTCTGTGCTCAAGCAGGTTCAAGTCGGCAGGGGTTAACGTGTTGGGTTCTCCCGCGTTGGAGGCTCAGTCGGCGGACATCTGAAGCTCCTCCAGCTTCATCCGCATGTCTGCCATGGCTATATAGAGGTCGCATACGCGCCCCCATAGTGGTCCAGCTCCAAGGTCCATCTCCTCTTCGGATGGAGGAGTCCCAATGGAACCTTCTAATGCGGTCAGCCTCTTCTCCTTTGCCTCCTTATTTTGCTTGCCTGACATGATCTCTAGAAAGAGAGTAGGGATCGATGGATCAAGGTAAACTTACTTGCTCGTCGATAGGGTCTCACTTGCTTTGGTGGGGTGCAACACTTGTTAGCGGGGTTGCGTAGCGTCGAACCTCACTCTGATACCAAAAATATCATGACAAACTTTTTGCCTTGGCTCCTTGGTTGAGCCCGAGTCGTGCCGGTGTGAACGACACTGAGAGGGGATCGGTGCTCACAAGCCTATTGCGTGCGGAAGATCTTGTTGCCACCCTTGATGTGATAAGACAAAAAAGAATGCTTTACTAGCTCCAATAAAACCTCTCAATCTCTCAAGCTACTCTCGAAGGGGATTATTACTCTATTTCTTTGCTCTCCTAAGTCAAAAGCTCTTATGTTGCCCAAAGTTTTGTAGATGCCCAAGCTGCCCAACCAAGTGCCTTGGCTGGTCCTTATATAGGCAGATGCCCGGACCGTTTCAGTATGATGCACCCGTGTCTTGCGTCAGCTGTGGCGGCTGCGTGCGGGCTGCCCCTTTGCTCTATTCGATATCACCACCACAAGGTTAATAGCCTTGCGCTCTACCAACTGAGCTAGACGAGCTAATTTTTATATTAATTTTGTATAAACAATATGTCGGGACTTCTGAACTTAATATTATTGGTAAGCTTAAGCCATAATTATTTTGTATTAGCAATAGTTTTATACAATGTCTTGTGACTTTAAAACTTATTATTGTAGATGAGCTTATGCAATGATACATTTTGCATCCTCCAATCTCTATTTTGATATTTTTAAAATAATCATGTCTTTGCACCAATGATATTAATATAATTTGATTTGATATATAGAATCTTTGCACAAATTATTAAATTCTTTGATCCCATTGGTTATTGATCATGAACCTGCAGCGTGATAGTAAATGACATCTTAAAGCACCATTCATTGGATATATGTGTGAAAGCTAGTATATGCATTATTCTTGAGGATGAGAGATATTATTATGAGAAGTTCTCATAGGGGAAGAGACATTAATAACAACAAAACTAATACGATACTTTTTCTATTTTATGTCTATACAATTTTAGATATACAAAAAATATTAATAGGAGAAAAGTTAGGATGGTCGAGGGTTACATTTATTGCGGCTTAAAATTTAGCGCTATCGACCATAAGTTTATGAGCCTTGTACTAAACAACTTCTCTATTTTGATTCAATCATGAAATATAATAATATTTGCATCACTTTTGGCACGCCCACCGTGGGGCTCTAACCCACATCCACAAGGTTAAGAGCCTTGCACTCTACCAACTGAGCTAGACGGGCTAATATTTATATTAATTTTGTATAAACAATATGTCGTGACTTCTGGACTTATTATTATTGGTAAGCTTAAGCCACGATGATTTTGTATTAGGAATTGTTTTATACAATGTCTTGTGACTTTAAAACTTATTGTTCTAGATGAGCTTATGCAATGATACATTTTGCATCTTTCAATCTCTATTTTGATATTTTTAAAATAATCGAGTCTTTATAAGAATGATATTAAAATAATTTGATTTGATATATAGAATCTTTTCACAAATTATTAAATTCTTTGATCCCATTGGTTATTGATCATGAACTCGCAACGTGATATTAAATGACATCCTAAAGCACCATTCATTGGATATATGTATCCCATTGGTTATTGATCATGAACCCACAGCGTAATATTAGATGATATCCTAAAGTACCATTCATTGGATATATGTTTGTGAAAGCTAGTAGAGGCACCATTCATAAGGATGAAAGATATTATTATGAGAAGTTCCCCTAGGAGTAGAGACATTAATAAGAAACTAATATGATACTTTTTTTATTTTTTGCCTACACAATTTTAGATATACAAAAATATTAATAGGAGAAAAGGCAGGATGGTTGAGGGTTCCATTCTATGCGGCTTATAAATTAGTACTATCAAAATAATTGATCGATAACTAGTTCAATTTTGGCAATTTTAGTCACAAAAATATAAGGTACAATGGAACTTTAGTTGATGAAAGAGCTCAACTTCAATGTACTACTATATCTAACATTAGTATAATATTTGCATCACTTTTGGCACGGCCACCATGGGGCTCAATGTCACGCCCCGACTCGCAGGTCGGGCACGTGGCAACCACTGTATGGATTCGGAAACCCATACAAGACATATGATATACATTAGAAGTCACTAAATATAAAAAAAAATAATCTCATTAATCTGTATTTACAATCCCTTTTGTACAGTCCCTTTTTACACAGTCCCGATATAGATCTAATACAAACTACGTTTAATAATAAACAAATCTCCATACGAATGAAGGAAACTCCTGACGTCTAACTCGTCGTCAACCATCTCGACTCTTATCCCAAGACCTGCACACACATTGAACGCGGTGTGCTTAGCCTTGCGGCCTAATGCGAAATTACGGCTCGAAACCGTAGTAAGGAAATCAATACTAGGGGTAAGATTCTAGGATGCCTTTTTGTTTTATTAATTATCACTTTACAAGATTAATAAAGTATATGAATGTTATCAAGAATACATGTAATCATATGTGACAGTGCACATCTTCGTATATTCCTACATGTCCTCTATATTGCAATTCATACATGTGTCACTAATAATGTCATCTAAATAATTTCTATCTTTGTATCAAATATCACGGGCCGCCAGCCTATGCTTAGAAGAATTCTCCTGTCGGGGACTTCCCATAAGCCCATTAGTGCGGTGTCATTCTATGTCACTACCTAGGCCCGCTGCACTGATGTTGGCGGAGAGGACGGGTGACCGTATATCTCTCTCCATTGTTTCGCCATTCGAACCCTACACCCCGTCCCAGTGAAACATCGCGCCCCTACTTCCTCCCCGGTCTCCGTAAGGGCAAAGACACTCTGTGTAGTACTACACACTACCCGCAGGTAGGGTCACCTCAACTTAATATATCATCGGTCACGACTAACCGAAATCATAATAATCCTAGGATCCGGACTACTCATCCGATCGTATGCAGAACGTCTAGGATGATAGTCGTGTGGTCTACGGATCCACTGTCCAATGCTTAAGGGAGTCACCATCTCAACTCAAAAGCAATCGATGTTGGTCGAGTTGACCGTCAATCCGCACAATGGGTTTGAGGTACCTCGACCACATTTTTACTGAATCATTGGAAGGTTCATCCCCGATAGCCATATAAGGACTATCACAGCGACGTCCAACCGTCACTCGTGCGGGTAATAGTATCCGGGTATCGACCCACTCCGCTTTCTGATCTATCTTGACCCTGGAGTTAGTCTAGTCCATTTCCCAACCAGCTCCCAGTATCTAAGCTACTTGTAGCCTCGGGAGTGGTGTTGGTGAGTAGACATCACTATTCGAACATTAACAGTTCGTCATGTTATCTAGGGTGCGTTGTTAACACCCTGTAAATTGTAATTTAGTGATGTCCCTAGGAGGTGCTAGTATCATGTGTTTCATATCTAACTTATGTGTCAATCATATCTATACCAGAGTATTATGTGTCAATCATTGATACTACCTCCTATATTTATTTGTTTGATATCTAACTTATTATACATATATTCATCCGCATGATAAATGTGTCACACATAACACAACATATAATATAACATGGGGGAAAATAATCAAGCATGTCCAATACTAACATTATATGCATGACATGTCAATCGTGCTAAATAAAATAAATCATGCTAGCATGCACAATCATATAGTATCTAACATGCATCAAATTTTATTTTATTCAAGGCATCCAAGACTTTCCTAAGAAATTCCTCGGCAGGAATTTCCCTAGCATGAATAAATCCTAATTACGATGAACCTACGCACCTGATGTAGCGATTTACTCTTCGGAACCAACCCACGTAAAATAATATGCACCCGACGAACTACTCGAATCGCGTATCAACAATAGTCCTAAATAATAAAATTATTTAAAATAGAATTTAATAGAATTTCCTAAAATTGGTATAATGAAAATTGAGCAATAAAAGACCCAATTGATGTTATTATATTAGCTATGTTCACTTAATAGGCCCATAGCGTATTTTTATAAGCCTAGGATCAATTTAAAAGCCTAAACCTATTTTAGTTTGTTAGCGGTCGACCCAAATTTGAACCTATGGGACAATATTAGTCAACTTTGACCATAGTCAAACTAGGTTGACCATGTTGACCCACTAAATGATTAAATTTACCTTAGCCATTAAGCCCATGGCCTAATATTAAGCCTATACCTTTAACCCAATTCAATTAACTATACAATTTAATTAACCAATCATTAATTACTAACCATTCCACGTGCACTAATTAAATATAATTAAACTAACTAAATCATTAACTAGCACTAACCATATTTAATTAACCCTAAACAAGTTTAATTAATTCTAAAAGCGGATTAAGGAAAGAGAAAAAGAAAAATAGGTCGAAATCTCGCTACCTCCCCGTTGCTATCCTCGCCCCCGCCGGACTCGCCAATCGCACCGCAACCGGAGAAATCGCCGACGAACTCGACGGCAATAGTTCCGACCCTCCGTGAGCATGGAAACAGCGGGCACGCTGTAGCGATTCGTGCTCGTAAGAAAGGGCGAAAGAAATCAAAGCAGTCGCCGGAGCACCTACCCGAGACCTCAACGGCAAAATGCAAAATCGATGGAGAGGAAGGAAAAGAAAACAACTAATCTACCTACCGAATCTTGTGAACGACTGATGGGGGCGAATCTAGGTGCAGAAAGAGTAGAACAAGCCGATCTGATACCCGCACTGTCACGCCCGGACCCGCAGGACGACACGTGGCAATCGCCGTATGAGCCCAACAGACCCATACAAGGCATAAATACAAATGCTAAAATACATACACCCACATTTCCAAATAACATCTTAGTACAGTCCCAATATATCCTAATACAAATCTAAGATCGACATACGAAAACTCGTAACAGCAATCGTATATCTTCCGCGTTGAACCCTCCGTCAACGACCTCGTCTAGTGCGTCGGCACCTGCACACACATTGAACGCGGTGTGCTCAGCCTTGCGGCCTAGTGCGAAATTACGGCTCTACCGAATAAAGAAATCAAAGACTAGGAGGAGTATTCTAGGATGTATTTGGTAGTTAATCATCATTTTCGATGTAATTTATGTTAAACAACTTATATAATGCAATAAAACAGTATAAATAAATAAATATGTACATTCCACTAGATGTCGTCACCTAAGTCATATCTAGTGTCAATGTCAACTGTCCGTCACCTACGTCATAATGAGACTTTAAGGTTTCAAAAACTCGGGCTGCCAGCCTACGCTTAGTGAGTACCCGGGCCGAGGGTATCAGTAAGCCCATCAGTGCCTTTTTGTCTCTGTCTCTACCTATGCCCGCTGCACTGATGTAGGCGGAGAGGACGGGTGATCCAATATCACTCTCCATTGTTTCACTAGTCGCCGACCATGCCTCCCCTAGCGAAACCATCGTACCGTTACATCCTCCCCGGATTCCGTAGGGGCAACGATAAAAGTGTAGTACTACACACTGTCCGTAGACAGGGTCACCTTTATATAAATCTCATCGGCCACGGCTAGCCGGAATAACCACCCTAGGATCCGGACTACTTATCCGATCGTCTGCAGACGTCAAGGGTGATAGTCGTGTGGTCTACGGATCCACTATCCAAGGCGTCGCATGTGGAATCACCTTCCCAGTCCAACAGCAGTCGACGTCTATCGAGATTGGCGCACATCCGCACGATGGGCTGTGGCAACCTCGACTCCATCAGTGCCAAGTCCATGGTAGGGCTCATCCTTGCTAACCATCTCTGGACTATCACGAGACCGCCTAAACGACACTCGTGCGGGTGAAAATTTCGGGTAAGGACTTCTCCATATTTCCGGTCTAATATGACCATGGAGGGTGTACAGTCTCTTACCCTACCAGCTCCCAGTATATAAGCTATGCATAACGTCGGGAGTGGTGCTCCCAGTATCTCAGCTATGCATCAACCTCGGGAGGGGTGCGTAGCGGGACGTCACCGTTTGACCACCGTCGGTACGCGGCGGTCAACCGGGGCATATGGGAAAGGCCCCTTTCTGTCTAAGTTGCGGTGACGTCGCCAAAGGTTCTAACATGTCGTTATTTACTATCTATGTCTGCATGGTAGTTGTGCTAGCATAGCATAGAAAATAATAAAATAATATACAGCATACAGGACCCGCTATCACGACATATTAAAACCTAGGGAAATCATAATATATCATGCATGTTTGACAGCAATAAATTAAACTAGCATGCAGACATATCAAATCTTATCAAGCATAATATTTTATTATATTTAAGACATCCAAGAATTGTTCCTAAGAAGACTCCAGCGGGACTTCCCTAGCTTGAATAAATCTTACATCGGAGAACCAACGCACCTGGGTTAGCGATCCGCTCCTCTGAACCAAGTCACCCGGAAATAATCACCCGCCGAGCTACTCGGATCGCGTACCCACAATAGTCTTAATTAACACAATTATTTAAAATAAATTTAATTTATTTTCTCCTAAGGTAAATAAATTACAAATTTATCAATCCATTAATTAAAATAATTATTACATTAAATTAATCCCAAACTAAGCATAAAAGTTTAGGATTTATTTTTACCTAATCAAATCTGAATTAATCATATTTTAAATTTTTATCTATTAACTAACTACAAAGATTAAATTTCTTTAATTAACTTAAATGAATTTTTTTTATCCAATTTATACTCATTAAACTCATCCATAACTTGGCCCAAGTCACTCAAGGGCCCAAGTAGAACCCATGAAAAATTTCACTATTTTTATTTTTTTTTATTATTTTAATATTATTTTATTAATTAATTATTTTTCTGACCGGTCAACGCTGACTGGTCAACGGTTGACCCGGTCAATGTTGTTGACCCGATCAACGTAGACCGGTTACTGTTCATCCGGTTTAACATGAGTCTGACCCACGCCCAGCTGGTTCGGTTCAATCGAGTCAGCTCAATCCATCTAAATCCGAGTCCGACTTGAGTCCGATTCAAGTTGATTTGGTTCGACTCGGGTTCGGTTCAACCAACCCAATCTAATTGGGTTTGACTCGAGCTCGAACTAAATTCAATTAGTTGATTCGGCTCACCCAACCCAACTCAATCCGAACCCAAACCTAACTCAAACCCAACCGATTTAATCCAACTTGGTTCAACCCAACCAGTTATATTAAATTAACTCTAATTCATAGTTAACTTAACTAAAACTTGATTTATTTAAAGCTAAGCGTGTTTAAATTAAACTAAACATATATTAACACAACTTACACTGATAACATTTTATTAATACTAATCATGCTTAACTTTTCACTAATCGCGATTAGAGATAGATAAACCTACCTCAGCTGAAATCACTATTCACCGCCGGAATAGTAGCGCCGCCGCCGGAACCCTAGCCGCCACCTCGCCGGAGCTCACGAAACCGGCGGCTAACTGGACGGCGAGCTTCGCAACTCCTCAGACAAGCGAAGACCAACGATGATCTGCGAAAACGCCGACCATCAGCGCCTAAACGATGACTTTCGGCGTCGTCGTCGGCGAACTCGCGGTGCATCCACCAGAGGGCGAAAACTACCCCTTTACAAGGGGGAAACGTAGCTGCTCACCTCGCGGACGTGTGGAGAGGAAAGGAGGGAAGTTCCGGTAGGCGTGGCGAGCGGATCCGCGGCTCCACCCGTCGCTGGAGGGGTTGTGGGCGAGCGAGCAGCGGCGGCGAAAATAGCCGCCTGCTGCGGGGACGTCGAGGTCGACGGAGGCTCGTGGAGGTGTGGAGAAGGCGAGCGTCTCCAACCACAGCGGAGGAGATGAATCGCCGGCGGTTTTGAGCGTGGGACGGCGGCCGGATGACAGCAGCTTCTCTGCTGCGGTGGTCACGCGAACGGGGAAGGAAAGGGGCGTCGCCGAGCTCCCTTTTTCGCCGGGGACTGCGCGCTGGGGGTGGACGACGATGGGCGGCCGCCGACGAACGGTGTACAGCGGCCGATGGGGAAGAGGGAGGCGTCAGTGTTGCTCGGTGCGGAAGAGACGATGGTTCGTCGCGAGGTCGGGGACAAAGGCACGAGTGGGAAGAGCGCTCGGCTCTTCTCGCTCACCTCGCCCCTTCGAACCGGTCCAAGCCGGTTCAGCTTGACCGGCCGGCCGGCCGGCCGGTGCATCTGAACCGGACCAATTTTTTTTTTTTTAATTTAAAGGTGGGGTTTTACACGCACGGTGTCGCTAAGTCGTCAGCATGATAGTCCTAAGATGGCTAGCATGGATGAAACTAAACCAATGATCTAGCAAACATGTCGCCGAGGTTGTAACATTCCGGTGACGGTTAGGATGCGCACCTCCTGGCAGGCATCGCTGCTTGTAAATTGGTACAGTGACTCCTTCTGCATAGTCTTGGACAGTGGATCCACGGACCTCACGGCTATACCAGATGTATTGCAGACGTTCTGAAGAGTAGTCCGGATCTTGGGGTTTATTACCGGCTAGCCGTGGCCGATGTGTATAATTAGGTGCGGTGACCCTGTTTGGGGACAGTGTGTAGTACTACACGAGTAGCTCCATGGATTGTCTGGGGAAGACGCATGGAGTGACAGGTCGCTAGGACGCGGAGATGAAGAGATTCGCCTAGCGGACCAATAGAGAGGGATTCACGGTCACCCGACCTCTTTGCCAACATCAGTGTGACGGGCATAGGTAGAGACATAGACAGAGAGGACACTGATGGGCTTATGGGAACTCCCTGATCAGGAGATCTCCTAAGCATAGGCTGGCTGCCCAGATCATGATATTGGAATGAGATGATATTTTTAGTGATAATAATCTTGAGATATAAACACACTTCATATTTATAGCTGAGCTACACACTTGTACTACATGTTCTTCTCATGATGCTTCATGTTTTATTTGCTAATTTTACATGCTCTGTTTGATATTATTAAATGAGTATGAACATGTTAGAATCTCCATTTTCTCTACTTGAGTTATTCTACTGCGGTTAGACTTATAAGCACAAAGCCGCAAGGCTAAGCACACTGTGTTCAATATGTGTGCAGGTCTATTAAACGACCGATCAAGATAGCTAACGGAGATGAGTCTATCGACGAACATAGTTATCTACCATTTTTGTGATCATAGTATTGTAGTAGGTATATCAGGACTGTGTTAGTAGAGTTGAGTTAATTAATTTAATTGTATTATCCGCTGCAATGATAATGTATGTGAACTTTGTATATCATTAAATGCCTTGTATGGGTCCTTTGGCCTCATACGGCGGTTGCCACGTGCTCGACAGATGGGTCGGGGCGTGACAATCTTAGTACCCACATGCATCACTTTAGTCATACTTAACTTTAATCCTTACTCTAAGCATACATAAATTAGTCTACGCATAAAAATATAACTAAATTACACTAATCATGCTTAATTATTGCTAATCCATGATTAAGGCAAAAGGGGATCGGGAATCGCTACCTTCGTCGCCCACCCGTCGGAACCCTCGCAGCTCTCGATCGACGACATTGTAGACGACCCGACGACGAGGTTCACGACCCTTCGCACGCAGGGAGAGCAAGAGCGGCCTGCACCAGAATTGGCCATCAATACCAGGCGGAAGCTCTCGGTGGACGTCGCTGCATAACTCACGTGCTGGTCCATCGGAGAGTGCGAAATCAATCGATCAATATAGGGGGAAAAAGAAGCTACTCACCTCACGATTGCATGGGAAGGGAAAAGAGGAAGATTCGGGCAGCGAGTTGAATGGAATTGCAGTTCCACTCCTCGCCGGCATGTGATGGATCTAGCAGATGGCGGCGACGCAATGCTACCTATTATAAGTGGGCAGATTTTGGCTCACGAGCTTGCGGAGAGTGCGAGCAACTTAAGCCCTAGCGGAGGGAACGGTGAATCGTCGACTTGGGCGTGGGACGGCAGACAGTGCGGCTGCTCTCGTGAAGAGGGAAAGGCAGGGGAATAAGCGGACGCACAGCAGCCGACCTCCGTCGAGCTACCCTTGTCGCGGCGGAGATCAATGGACAGCGAACGGCAGACAGCAAGTGCGGTGGATGTAGGGAAAGGTGCGCCAACGAGCTCGTCGATGCACGCGCAGTTGCGGGGAAGCAGCAGGAGCAAGCAGGCACGAGATGTAGGGCTCACTTGCTCGCCCGCTGTTGCATGTAGCATGAAGGGCCAGTCCGACTAGACCGGCCATCTGTGTCGGTTCGGTTGTACTGCTCGGATAAACCGGTTTGGTCGAACCGGTCGGTTTTTTCTTAAGGGCGTGGATTCAAATCCCATTCTCAACATTTTAACATTTTTACTTCCAACATAAAATGATCGATTTTTAGTTTTCTGCATTCTAAAGGAATATTTGAGAATGTTGTCTTTTTCTCTTTTTTTTCATATTCCTATTTATTTTTTACAAGTGCACTAATGTCGAGAAATCCGAGTTATTCTACGACATTCAATTAACGTTGCGGTAAGAAAGGGTGTGAGTTCATATCGGACTCAAAACAATATCAAAACTTATTCTTTAAGGCTGTTGAGTTAGTCTAAAGTAATATTTAAGATTGTTGTATTTTTTGTTTTTATTTTATATTTTTGTTCATTTTTTATAAGTGCACTAATGTCGAGAAGTCCGAGTTGTTCTACGGCATTCGATTAAGGTTGCGGTTAGAAAGGGTGCAAGTTGATATCTGACTCAAAACAATATAAAAATTTATTCTTCAAGGCTACTGAGTAGCACAAAGACTTTATATTAAGGTTTAGTTTTGAACGGATTTAAATCCCGCCTTCAACATTTTTAAATTTTTACTTCTAACATACCATAGTTATATTTTTATTTTCCATTTTCTAAAGAAATTATTATGGTGTTGTGGTGTAGATGGTTATAACATCAGTTTAACACAATGAAGGCCTCTAGTTCTCAAGAGTGACTTTATATCAATTTTTTACGACAATTGTGGTATGTGTTGTATGGTTGAGTTGGTTTAAGGCGCAAGATTAAGATTTTGGTGTGAAAGGGTGTGGGTTTAAATCCCACTCCTAGCATTTTCACATTTTTACTTTCAACATAACACGATCAATTTCTATTTATTTTTTACAAGTGCACTAATGTCGAGAAATCCAAGTTATTCTACGACATTCAATTAACATTGTGGTATGAAAGGGTGAGTTCATATCCAACTCTAAATAATATAAAAACTTATTATTCAAGGCTGCTGAGTTGGTCTAAAGTAATATTTAAGATTGTTGTATTTTTTATTTTATATTCTTGTTTATTTTTTATGAGTGCACTAATGTCGAGAAATCTGAGTTATTCTACGGCATTCAATTAACATTGTGGTAAGAAAGGTTGAGTTCATATCCGACTCTAAACAATATAAAAACTTATTCTTCAAGGATGCTGAGTTAGTCTAAAGTAATATTTAAGATTGTTGTATTTTTTATTTTTTATTCTTGTTTATTTTTTATGCGTGCACTAATGTCGAAAAGTCCGTGTTGTTCTACGACATTCGATTAAGGTTTCAGTTAGAAATCTAAAGTAATATTTAAGATTGTTGTATTTTTTATTTTTTATTCTTGTTTATTTTTTATGAGTGCACTAATGTCGAAAAGTCCGTGTTGTTCTACGATATTCGATTAAGGTTTCAGTTAGAAAGGCTGCGAGTTGATTTCTGACTCCAAATAATATCAAAATTTATTCTTCAAGGCTGCTGAGTTGCAAAAAGACCTTATATTAAGGTTTAGTTTTGAACAGATTCAAATCCCACCTTCAACATCTTCAAATTTTTACTTCCAACATACCGTAGTTATTTTTTTATTTTGCGTATTCTAATTGAATTATTATGTGTTGTGGTGTAGTTGGTTATCAAGTTGACAATTTATCTTTCACCCTACAAGGAATATATAAATTTAGTTTCATGTTGTATTTGTACCTTTATTTGAAAACTGTCATTTATCTACTTAGAACATAACACGGTCGATTTTTAGTTTTCTACATTTTAAAGGAATATTTGATAATGTTGTCTTTTTCTTTTTTTTATATTTCTATTTATTTTTTACGAGTTCACTAATGTCGAGAAATCCGAGTTGCTCTACGACATTCAATTAACTTTGCGGTCAGAAAGGGTGTGAGTTCATATCCGACTCACAATAATATCAAAACTTTTTCTTCGAGGCTGCTGAGTTGGTCTAAAGTAATATTTAAGATTGTTGTATTTTTCTTTTTTATTTTATTTCTATTCATTTTCTATGAGTGCACTAATGTCGAGAAGTCCGAGTTGTTCTACGACATTCGATTAAGGTTGCGGTTAGAAAGGCTGCCCGTTGAAATCTGACTCAAAATAATATTAAATTTTATTCTTCAAAACTGCCGAGCTGGACAATGACCTTATATTAATGTTTAGTTTTGAACCGATTCAAGTCCCGCCTTCAACATTTTCAAATTTTTACTTCCAACATAACATTAGTAATTGTTTATTTTTCGAATTTTAAATAAATTATTATGGTGTTGTGGTGTAGTTGGTTATCAAGTTTTATAAGGAATATATAAATTTAGTTAGATGGAGAGAGACTTGATGTCATTTTTTACAATAAAAATTCTACATTTAAAAGATGTAGTCATTATTTAGTTTCATTTGAAACTATTGTGGTTCGTATTGTACGCATTTTTTCATAGTCCATTAATGATGAGATGGTCGAGTTAGTCTAAGGCGCCAGATTAAGGTTCTAGTCCGAAAGGGAGTGTGTTCAAATCCTACTCTCAACATTTTCACATTTTTACTTACAACATAACATGGTCGATTTTTAGTTTTCTACAATTTAAAGGAATATTTGAGAATGTAGTCTTTTTCTTTTTTTTCAAATTCCTATTTATTTTTTGAGTTCACTAATGTCGAGAAATCCGAGTTGCTCTACGACATTCAATTAACTTTACGGTCAGAAAGGGTGTGTGTTCATATCCGACTCACAATTATATCAAAACTTATTCTTCAAGGCTGCTGAGTTGGTCTAAAGTAATATTTAAGATTGTTGTATTTTTTTATTTTATTCCTATTCATTTTCTATGAGTGCACTAATGTCGAGAAGTCCGAGTTGTTCTACGACATTTAATTAAGGCTGCGGTTAGAAAGGCTGCGAGTTGAAATCTAACTCAAAATAATATCAAATTTTATTCTTCAAAGCTATCGAGCTCGACAATGACCTTATATTAAGGTTTAGTTTTGAACCGATTCAAGTCCCGCATTCAACATTTTCAAATTTTTACTTCCAACATAACGTTAGTAATTTATTATTTTCCATATTCTAAAGAAATTATTATGGTGTTATGGTGTAGTTGGTTATCATGTTAGTTTAATACATTGAATGTCTCTAGTTCAAACCTAGGCAACGCCATGATAAAGTATATTTGCCATGTTGATAATTTATCTTTTACCCTGTCAGGAATATGTAAATTTAGTTTCATGTTGTAGTTGTAGCTTTGTTTTGAAAACTTAGTTGAGAGTGACTTGATGTTGTTTTTTAGCTGGAGAGTGACTTGATGCCATTTTTTTACAATAGAAATTCTACATTTAAAAGATGTAGTCATTATTTAGTTTCATTTGAAACTATTGTGGTTCGTGTTGTATGTGTTTTTTCAAAGTCCATTAATGTTGAGATGGTCGAGTTAGTCTAAAGCACTAGATTAAGGTTTTGGTCTGAAAGGGCATGGGTTCAAATCCTACTCTCAATATTTTTACATTTTTACTTCCAACATATGGTCGATTTTTAATTTTATGCATTCTAAAGGAATATTTGAGATTATTATCTTTTTCCTTTTTTTATAGTCCAATTTATTTTTTAAGAGTGCACTACTGTCAAGAAATCCGAGTTGTTCTACAGCATTCAATTAACGTTGCGATAAGAAAGGGTGTTTATTCATATCCGACTCAAAACAATATCAAAATTTATTCTTCAAGGTTGCTGAGTTGGTTGAAAGGAATATTCTAGAATGTTTTATTTTTCTTTTTTATTTTATATTCCTATTCATTTTTTATGAGTGCACTAATGTTGAGAAGTCTGAGTTATTCTACGACATTCGATTAAGGTTACAGTTAGAAAGACTGCGAGTTGATAACACAGTCGATTTTTAATTTTCTGCATTCTAAAGGAATATTTGAGATTATTGTCTGTTTCTTTTTTTATATATTTCAATTTATTTTTTAAGAGTGCATTAATGTCAAGAAATCCGAGTTATTCTACAATATTCAATTAACGTTGCGATAAGAAAGGGTGTTTTTCATATCCGACTCAAAACAATATCAAAATTTATTCTTTATGGCTGCTGAGTTGGTCGACAGGAATATTTAATATTGTTGTATTTTTCTTTTTTATTTTATATTCTTGTTCATTTTTTATGAGTGCACTAATGTCGAGAAGTCTGAGTTATTTTACGACATTCAATTAAGGTTGCAGTTAGAAAGGCTGCGAGTTGATATCTGACTTAAAATAATATCAAAATTTATTATTCAAAGTTGTCGAGTTGGACAATGACCTTATATTAAGGTTTAGTTTTGATGTTTAGTTTTGAACGGATTCAAGTCGTGCCTTAAATATTTTCAAATTTTTACTTCCAACATAACGTTAGTAATTTTTATTTTTCGTATTCTAAATAAATTGTTAAGGTGCTGTGGTGTAGCTATCACGTCAGTCTAACACACTAAAGGTCTCTCGTTCAAACCCAAGCAATGCTATGACATAGTAGATTCACCAACTTGTCAAATCATGTTTCACCTTACAAGCAATATATAAATTTAGTTAAGCAATGCTATGACATAGTAGATTCACCAACTTGTCAAATCATGTTTCACCTTACAAGCAATATATAAATTTAGTTAGCTCGAGAGTGACTTGATGCCATTTTTTACAATGTTGTTGTTTAGCTTTATCGTTTCTATTGTGGTTCGTGTTGTATGCATTTTTATAGAGTCCATCAATGTTGAGATGGCCGAGTTGGTCTAAGGTGCCAGATTAAGGTTCTGGTTCGAAAGGGCGTAGGTTCAAATCCCACTCAACATTTTCACATTTTTACTTCCAACATAACACGGTCGATTTTTAATTTTCTGCATTCTAAAGGAATATTTGAAATTGTTGTCTTTTTCTATTTTTTTCATATTCCAACTTATTTTTTACGAGTGCACTAATGTCGAGAAATCTGAGTTATTCTACAGCATTCAATTAACGTTGCGATAAGAAAGGGTGTTTGTTCATATCTGACTCAGAACAATATCAAAATTTATTCTTCAAGGCTGCTGAGTTAGTCTAAAGGAATATTTAAGATTGTTGTATTTTCATTTTTTATTTTATATTCCTGTTCATTTTTTATGAGTGCACTAGTGTCGAGAAGTCCGAGTTGTTCTACGACATTCGATTTAGGTTGCGGTTAGAAAGGCTGCGAGTTGATATCTGACTCAAAATTATTACGGTATTTTGTTAAGGTTGGTTATCATGTTAGTCGAACACACAAAAGGTCTTTTGTTCAAACCAAGGCATCCCCTTGACAAATTAGATTGAGAGTGACTTTATGTCTTTTTTTAGAATAAAATTCTACATTTGAAAGATGTAGTCATTCTTTAGTTTCATTTGAAAAATATAGTTGTTGTTTACTTTTTTTTTTAGAACTTGGTGAGACTTGAACCCAAGACCTCACATATCTCCCGTATAGAGCTCAGTTGCTCTAACCAAAGGATGTACACTTTGTGTATATAGTTGTTGTTTACTTGATAGAAATTTTTAGTTATAAAAAGGGCCATCAATTCTTAATATTATAAAAAAATTTCATCAAAATTAGACCTCTCATGTAGCTTTCCCGTTTCTACTGTAGTTCGTGGAGTGTGCGGCTTTTTAGAGTCACGGTCGATTTTTAGTTTTCTACATTCTAAAGGAATATTTGAGATTGTAGATTATCTCTTTTTTTCATATTCCTATTTATTTTTTATGAGTTCACTAATGTCGAGAAATTTGAGTTGATCTACGACATTCAATTAACTTTGCGGTCAGAAATGGTGTGAGTTCATATCCGACTCAAAACAATATCAAAATTTATTCTTCAAGGCTACTGAGTTGGTCGAAAGGAATATTTAAGATTGTTGTATTTTTCTTTTTTATATTATATTCATGTTTATTTTTTATGAGTGTACTAATGTCGAGAAGTCCGAGTTGTTTTATGGTATTCGATTAAGGTTGCGGGTTTAAATCTGACTCAAAATAATATCAAAATTTATTCATCGAAGCTGCCAAGTTGGACAATGACCTTGTATTAAGGTTTAGTTTTGAACCAATTCAAGTCCTGCCTTCAACATTTTTAAATTTTTACTTCCAACATAACGTTGGCAATTTTTTATTTTCCATGTTCTAAAGAAATTATTATGTTGTTGTGGTGTAGTCTCGATATATCCTAATAAAATTCTAAGCCCGGAAGCAATGATATCCAAATTCAATTAACATCGACCGTATACCTTCAACGATGACTCTTCGTCAGCAGCCTCGCCTACTACATTTACCCTGCACACACATTGAACGTGGTGTGTTCAACCTTGCAACCTAGTGCGAAATTACGGCTCGAAATCGTAGTAAGGAATTTAAAAACTAGAAGTAATGTACTAGGATGCCTTTGGTTTGTTAATCATCATCTTTCTTTTATTTTGTGTAACACATGACATAAAAAGCAGTGTAGTAATATAATCAAGTGCAAATATAAATGATGCTAGATGTCACCTAAGTTGTATCTAGTGTCTGTGTCATTAATGTATGTCGCCTACATTATAATCCAACTTTACGTCACAAGACACGGGCTGCCAGCCTATGCTTAGGGAATACCCTGGCCAAGGGCATCCATAAGCCCATCAGTGCCTTTTTGTCTCTGTCTCTACCTATACCCGCTGCACTGATGTTGGTAGAGAGGACGGGTGACCCTTGGTCACTCTCCACTATTTTTCTAGTCGCCCTCGGGGCCTCCCCTAGCGAAAATACTGTGCCCTTACATCCTCTTCAGACTCTGTATAGGCAACGGTGACTTGTGTAATACTACACACTTTCCGAAGACAAGGTCACCATCAACAAAGACTCATCGGCCACGGCTAGCCAATATATTAACCCTAGGATCCAGACTACTCATCCGACTGTTTGCAGAATGTCTTGGATGATAGCCCACGTCTACGGATCCACTGTCCAAGGCCTCACGTAGGGATCATCTTCCCAATCCAATAACAGTCAGCGTTGACCGGGATAAACACACATCTGCACAATGGGCTGCGGCTACCACGTCTACATCAGTGCCAAGTCCATGATAAGATTCATCCTCGCTAGCCATCTTAGGACTATCACGGTGTCGTCTAAGCTACACGCGTGCGGGTATCAATTTTTGGGAAGGGACCTACTACACATTTTCGGTCTAGTATGACTTTGGAGCTTGTATGGTCCATTTCCCCTACCAACTCCCAGTATGATGAGGACATCACTGGTTCACCCGTGCAAGACCCGGTTAGCACACAAAGCCCAATGACACGAGCCCGTGCACGACACTTAGGACAACAGGTGAATTTTTTTCTTAGGCAACTTGTCACTACATGCAAGGAAACACATGGAGGAATTACTCATATGGAAGTTGCATGAATTACTCATATGGAAGTTGAATGAGTAATTGAATGAATATTTATTCAAGAATCAAATCTTTATCAAATATTTATTTAAGAGAAAAACAAGGAAGATTTATTCAAGATGAAATCTTCATCAAATATTTATTCAAGAGCAAATCAAGTAATATTTATTCAAGATCAAATCTTCATTAAATATTTATTCAAGAGCAAATCAAGAAATATTTAATGAAGATCAAATATTTATCAAATATTTATTCAAATCTTCATTAAGAGATATTTATTTTCCAAAATTCGTCGATTACAAGAAGAGGAGATTTATATATTTATTTTTCCTATTTTAGTGAAATAAAATATGGAAAAACGTCCATTATTGTGTCTATATATTTGGTGGAGCATACCCTATTGAAGGAGACTTTGATTTTTTACTTTAGCCACCACTTTTGTAATGCTTTTGCTACAAACTTGAAGTCCAATTTCTTTAATCAAATCTTGAGTATTCCTTCTGTTGTTGCTCTTTCAATTCTCTTGAATTGTTCGTGTCGTTCTTCGTGAACAGGTCAGTCGTATTTGACGCAGTTGATAACCAACTGAGGAGTGGTTTAGCGATTATAAGGTTGATGGTCGCGTTCCTAGATCGTTGTTAGCCTCCCCTTTGTCAAAGTCACAACTCCCTACCTTAAGGATTTCTCCTACGACAGAAGATCGGGACCAACTTTCTTGCATGCATCTTAAGTTGAAGTGTGTGCATATCAGATGGTATCAGAGCCTTCGTTACCGGTAGGAATTCATCTACCTTTTAGTATATTCTCTTTTATTTTCCATACATCAAAAATAAAAAAAAATCCTCTAGTCCTTTTCTTGAACGTTGTTTTTCCATCTTTTATACTGTTCCTTTTTTTTATCTCCTAATTTCCGTTTGCTTTGTTGAATTTTATCCTTCTTCCAAAAATAAAAAGTTATTCGGCCAAAGAGATTTTGTTGGCCGAAATCTTCAAAAAAAAAAAGAAGAGGTAGAGAAAAAAGATGAGGAAGTGTATGGCTAAGAAAAAAAAAAGAAAGGAAAATTCGGCTGAAATCTTGGAAAAAAATAAAGGAAGTGTTGGGCAAGAAAAAAGGAGAACTAGAAAAAAATAGTGAGAGGAAGGTCTGGCCAACGAAAAAAAAAAATTTATCCGAATTTTAATTATAATTATTCTTGCACTTATTCTTCCTTTGACACCTTCTACCTTGCTTGATTGAGTCAACTTTTTAATTTCTTGAATTATTATTTTCTTCTCTTTGCTACAAATATATCCCCACCTAGAGCTCCCTAAAATTAGCCTTAATCTTCGTGTTCTAGCACTTTGAAATCGCTTTATTCACTCCCTATTAAAAGTTATCACGAACCAGCAAATACGTAAGCAATTTTTGAGAATGGTAAGAGCTTCAGGTGGTAAGATTTGTGAGGATCGAGAGTATTTCATAAATAATTTATTAGTTTGGTGGAATTTCTCTTTTGTCTTTACTAACAATGTCAGGATCGAGAAGTCCTCGTGATGTTTCTTATGACGGGGAAGATGGGTCCCAATCATCGGTGATATCATTGTCTCCACATTCTCAGGCTTTGATGGCTCATGTTACAAACACCTTCGATCAAATACTATCCGATCAAGTACTTGTGTGCCTGAACGGGTTGGAGAATCATCTTGGTGAAATTGAAGCACGACTTGAACAAGTGGAGCGAACTCCCCCACGATGACACCACCACCTCGAGTTCCTCGAGGACGAGTTGAAGCTAATAATAATGTTGCTGCTGCCGCTCTATTCGAACCAAGAGGAAATTTGAACGGTGTATTTCAAGAGGCTGCCGATGAAGAGTTAAATGATAATTATATGGCTTATGATAAAGTTGCCTTGGAATTGTATTTGCGCCACCCCGCACGAGGAGTGGGAGGTGATGGAGATCCTGCACGTCACTGTAAAGAAGAGAGAAGAAATGATGCATTGGGTAAAATTAAATTCATTGTTCCTAGTTTTGATGGAAAGTTTAATCTAGAAGCCTATCTTGATTGGGAATTATTAGTTGAGAAAAAGTTCAGTTGTCATCATTACCCAGAAGAGTATAGAGTACGTGCGGCCACTACTGAATTTATTGGTTATGCTTCTATTTGGTGGAGTCAAATTCGACAAAGAAATAGAGATCCTCATACTTGAGATGATTTGAAGCGCTTGATGAGGTCCAGGTTCATGCCTTCATATTTTGAGAGAGAATTACTTAATAAATTCTAAAGGATAAACCAAGGAAATAAATCTATGGAAGAATACTATCAAGAGTTGCAGGTGAGCATGCTACGTGCTAATGTGCAAGAAGATGATAATGCAAAGAAGACTAGATTCTTGGGAGGATTGAATGGAGAGATACAAGATATACTTGATTTCCAGAACTACAATTCTTTGGATCAACTATTTCATTATGCATGCAAAGCTGAAAGACAAGTTCAAAGGAGGAAGCAGCCATACAAATCTAGTCATAGCTATCCTAGTTCTTCCATGCCTTGGAGGGATGTCCATCAGCTACAGAAGGGTGTTGGTCATTCTAGCAGGACTGCTGCACCAATTGGCCAAGGGAATTCAGGAAGCCGCTTTACTTTACCAACATCCAAACCTATCGATTCAAAAAAGACTATTGTTGCCCCTACAAAAAGTTCATCCTCAATTGCTTCTACAGGAAGAACAAGGGAGATTGAGTGCTTCAAGTGTAAAGGAAAAGAGCATTATATGCGTGATTGTCCAAATCAGCGTACACTTATCATTCGAGAAGATGGTGAGTACACATCAGCAGTGAAGTTAAAGAGGAAGGTGGATTTGATCATGAGGAGTCTCGACCTATTTCAGGATCAGAATCAGAAGAGAACACATTTATACAAGTCATGGAAGTCTTATTGTTCGTCGTGTTCTTAGCTCCCATATGGAGAAGGCAGAAAACGGGCAGCATCATAATTTGTTCAATCCAAATTTGTGATCAAGGAGCACTCTTGTAAGATCATAATTGATGGTGGAAGCTGTAATAATATTACAAATTCAGAGATGGTTGGAAAGCTTGGCCTAACCACAAGATTACACCTGCAGCCATACTACATTCAATGGCTCAATTCTTGCGGAAAGTTGAAGGTAACAATGATGATACGTGTTCATTTTTCTATTGGTACCTACTCTGACTTTGTGGACTGTGATGTGGTGCCAATGCAAGCTTGTACATTACTACTTGGAAGACCATGGCAATATGATAAGGATCCTACACATTATGAGCGTTCCAACAAGTACTTCTTTATGCACAAAGATAAGAAGGTCGTGTTGGTTCCAATGACATCGGAAGAACTTCTCAAAGACGATATAGATAGGGCTGAGTGTGAGAGAAAAGAGAAAGAGATGAGTGACAATCACAAAATAGAAAGTGAGAGTCATCAACCCAAAATGAGAGAAAAGAAAGAAAAATGTTAGAAGAAAAGAGAAATACCAATCAAGGGACAAGTTCTATTAGCCACCAAATGTGAGATGAGAGAATTAGAAACTAATTCCCAAGAGTGTTTTGCACTTGTATGCAAGGACTCTCTCTTTTCTACTAATTCTTTACTATCTTGTTTGCTTGTTTCGATTGTTTTTTTGATGCAGGAGTTTGCTGATATCTCTCCAGATGAGATACCTGCAGGGTTGCCACCATTGCGGGGAATTGAGCATTAAATCGATTTGATTCCAGGGGCATCTCTGCCTAACCGACCCCCATACGGTACCAATCCCGAGGAGACAAAAGAAATTCAGCACCAAGTGCAAGAGCTTCTAGATAAAGAATATGTGCATGAAAGTTTAAGTCAATGTATTGTTCCTGTTTTACTTGTGCCAAAGAAAGATGGATCATGGAGGATTTGTATACATTGTCGAGCTATCAACAATATTATGATATGTTATCGTCATCCTATTCCTCGATTAGATGATATGCTTGATGAATTATGTGGTTCTATCATCTTTTCTAAGATTAACCTGCGTAGTGGTTACCATCAAATTAGAATGAAGCTAGGTGATGAATGGAAAATAACTTTTAAGAATAAATTTAGATTATATGAGTGGTTAGTTATGCCATTTGGTCTTACTAATGCACCCAGTACGTTCATGCGCTTAATGAATGAAGTGTTGAGAGCTTTTTTTGAAAAATTTATGGTAGTTTACTTTGATGACATATTACTCTATAGCAAGTCTTTGGATGAACTTTTAGCACATATGCGCCAAGTTTTGATTGCTTTGAGAGAGGCACGTTTGTTTGCTAAGATTGAGGACGTATTGGCAACACACTTTTATTGACCAAAGATGAGGCGCGACGTCGAGCGTTATGTGGGAAGATGCACCACTTGTCAAACAACTAAGTCTCGGTTAAATCCACATGGTTTATATACACCTCTTCCTATTCCAAAGGTACCTTGGAGGATATTTCAATGGATTTTGTGTTGGGTTTACCAAGGACTAAGAAGGGGAGAGAGAGTATATTTATTGTTGTTGATAGGTTTTCAAAATGGCTCATTTCATACCTTGTCATAAGAGCGATGATGCTACTCATATTGTCGATTTATTTTTCAAGGAGATCATTCGTCTACATAGAGTGTCGAGGACAATTGTTTCAAATTGTGATGCGAAATTCTTGAGCCACTTTTGGAGGATGCTTTGGGGTAAGCTCGGGATAAAGCTGCTATTTTTTGTAAACCCTGATTTCTATATAAAAAAAAATTTATAAAAAATAATATTATTATTTTAATATAAACCAATAAAATAATAATAATAGGAATAGATTATGAAAATAATGAAAAAGAAATTTAAATTTATTTTAGCATTTTTATTTAATAGTAAACATTTTTTTTATTTATTATTTAAGCTCTTTTTTTAAAAAAAAAAGAAAAAAAATAAAAATAAGTAAAACCGGCGCTGCACGTGCAACGCAGGTGCAGCGAGTTTGCCGAGTCAACCCGGCTGAGTCGTCCGATTTGGGCGACGGGTTATCGACTCGTCGAGGGTATTAAACCCTCGAGAACAGGGTGCTCGAGGGTTTGGGGGAAGAACTCGAGGTCAGCGGAGCTTTAAATCACTCCGACGGCCGGCGAATTTGATGGAGGAAGGTTGGGAGGTAAGGGCTCGAGGTCGGCGGGGGTTGGATGTGGCGCCGGCAAGCGGAGCTCGTGTGGGAAACGGCGAACAGAGGACTTCCCCTGTTTCAGCCCAATCCACCGGCGAGGAGCACGACTACCGGTCCTCTTCTTGCAGCGAGCTCCCTGGACGCAAGTCGACTCCTGTGGAGTCCATATGGAGCTGTGGTCGTGGTGGAGATGACGCGGTGGTGGCAGAAATCGGCGTCTTCAACCGCGGCAGAGGGCAGGCAGACACCAGCGGAAGTGTTAAACTCCTGGGCTCCCTTGGCGGCGAGTGGACGCCGGTGGTGGGTCGAGGAAGGTGTAGTGAGGCCCTTTGCATGTTTCTAGTGGGGTTGCAACGGCCGAACAGGTGGAAATCGGCGGTAGGAGCACCGGCGAGTTGAGCGGAGACGGAGGCGCGGCAGCAGGCGTGTTCGAATGGGTCGCACGTGCGTAGCGCGTGCGGCGGTTCGGCGGGTTGCGGTTCGGACCGGACCGGTCCAGTTCAGGACCAGTTTACCTCAGTTTTCGCTTTATTTCTCAGTTTTACAACCGGTTCTTTGTGGTTCAACATTCCTATAGCTTTAGGGGTAAGTTTTGAGTCTTTAAGAATTTATTTAGAATTTTTATCAAGATTTAGGTTCGATTTTCAAATTGTTTTGCATTGGGTTCAAGGGTTTGAGCGCATTAATGATATTAGAAAAATATGAAATAATTTGTGGTACTAGTTTATGCTTAGATATAATTTTCAAGATTTAATTGGGATTTTTTGGAACTGTGAAGATGGTGTTTTGATTTAATAAAAGTGGTTCAGTTTATTTATATGTTAAATAAATAATTTGGATGTTGGTTACATAAAAGAATATTTTAGTAGATGTTATTATGTTTTGATCAATATGATTAATTAAATTGTTAGAATAATTTATTTATGGAAATAGATATTTATTTTGTGATCTTATCATATAATTTGAATGTAAACATATGCATGGCTAAGGTTAGTTGATGTATGATTGTGGTAGTTTTGTTTATTTGAATTGATTAATCTATTTGGTTGATTAAAAAGAAATTAAATAAAAATTTGTGTGAGGTTGTGAGTAGAGGGGTTGTTAAGATGAATGTTTGAGATGTGTTATTTATGTATGCTTGCTTGGTTGTTTTTAATTTATTTTAGGAGATTGTGTTGCTGTTCTATTGCTTGACAATTCACAGCCAAACTGTGGTTTGTGTAGAAAGGAATTGTAGGCTGGAGACGGATGTGATTGTTGTGTTTATATGGTGATCCTGCCATGGTACAGAATTATAGCACTGTATGGTACTTGTGATTGGAAAGAAGGGGTGCCGTGATCACCAGCTCCTTCCGCCAACATCAATGTATAGGCATATAGGACAGAGAAATAGAGTTGACACTGACGGGTTCAAGAAAATCTCTGACGAGGGGTTCACCTTGAACATAAGAGGCTGCCTTAGGTGTAGAATGGATAGATGATGAAATATAAATTGTAGTGATATGATATCTTTGATTTAACGGCACTATTATGATCATATTTCTTGCATCCTAATATATGCCATGTTATGATTATGTTCATGTTATTGCATGTTGTTACCTTGTTAGATTATTGATATGTTGATTTAAATATGTAGTTTTAGTGGGTATATTTTATTGTTGGTTTGTACAATACCTTATGCCCATTTTTAGGATGCTCTCTCTGTAGCCTCACTGAGTTTCACGACTCAGATGTGCACATTTTTCCCTTGTTTCGCAGGTTACAGGTTCCATTGGTGGGGAGTGAGGGAGAACCTAATTGGTAGATAAGATTTATTTTTTAATCTAGATAGAGATGTGAACGAGTAGTGTTGGCTTGAATGTACAATGTTATTGCTTCCGCTTTGTAAAAAAAAATGAAATGGTAGTGCTTTGTGATACTTTTTAGCCTTTTATAAGTTGTGACGTTGAAGTGCGGCTTATACGGTGGCTGCCACGTGCCCAAAGGTAGGTTTGGGGCATGACAATTAAAGTGGTATCAGAGCATAAGTTTAATAAGATAAATATAAAATAAGGATAAGGACTTAAGGTACACTATAGGGTTAAGTACACATTCGAGATAACTTGGACAGGTTAAAGAGAGGTTATAGGGATTGGAAATTTTACCCTTATGATTTCTTTGCTTCTTGACATGTTATACCCCTATGTTGCCTTGCTTGTTTTTACTTTTGGCCACATGTCTTTTTTACTTTGTTTGGTTATGTTTTATGTTCCTTCCCTGTTTGTGATACTGAAATTATTTGGTTGATATTAGTGAGTAAAATAATTGGTGTTTGGTGTAGTTTAAATTGGTGGAGTGTGTTGAGTTATATTATGCTTGTTATATGTTGTGATTGTTGGAATATAGGAACATTTAGAGAATTTACACATAAGTCTACAGAGAACTTATTGTGGGAATTCTATACTTATTTCTGGTTGGTGTGGATGTTGGATAATCCACTGAGTTTATATGACTATTTTTCCTGTGATGCCTTTGTCTGATTCAGCAACTAAGTTGCTTAAATTCTAGTTGACCCTACTCAACTATTGAGCTTATGATCCCATCTATCCATATGATACGGACCGATCAATTTTTCTAGCTAAATTCATCAATTTTTTGTTTGATTGAGTTCCTAAATTTTTATGACCGAGACTTCTGCCCTAAATGAGCATTTAAGGGTCTTAGAGTGCAACAACTATCTTTTCTTCCCTATTGCCAAATATGAGAGTCATTTAACTATTGGTATCAATAAGGCATGACTTAGGATCCTCTAGGCAGAAATATTGGAAATTTGAATATTGATACCTTATGCAGCACTGGATGTTTAAATTTGATCCTAGTTGCAGCACTGGAAATATCCTTTCTTCTAGTTAAGGCCGAGAAGAAGTTTAGAGACTATCTCCAATTATTTTCCTATCCTACCCAAATACCAACCCAAGGTCGAAGAAAGACTTTTCTTCCTTTCTCTATAAATCCAAAACTTGGTGAGACAACATAGTCAAATGGTAAGGTTTCTTTTCCTTGGCTTTCATTGATATTATCATCCCTTAATCTTGAATCATAATCAGAGAATAATATCATCTCACATTCAACATACTGGTGATCTTAGGGTATTGACCTCAATAGTTAAATAGAACCCAAAGTTATTGATACCACATGCACTAGTTGGTACCAATGGGGTGTATCTACTATCTTACTTCAATCTTATTCCTTTAGCCCTATCTGACAGTCATATGTAAATAGACATCACATACTTTCATATCCCAGGAACTATACTATGCAATATAGATCTTCTTCCTTAAAGTAGGAAAACCAAAAATCCCATGAATTATAATTGGAATTCGGCATCTGTTCCATCATTGTTATTCACTGATCTATTTTCATCCTCTTCCTACAAATCTTTAGCAGTGATCAGTTTTCAGATGTTGACCATTTTCATAATACTAACCATCCTTGAGTTGAGTGTTCTTGGGTGCATTCAAAAAGTGGTATCATCTTTGGCACTAAAGGAACTCAATTTCCTTCCATTGATAGTTAACAAATATTCCTTAGTATATTTCTCTCCCAAATCTTTGTCAGTCTTCAAAACATTTTTGGTGATACTCTTGACTCTTTCAAATACAATCTAGAACCTCAAGGTGTTGAACAATCTAGTAGGGGTTGCAAGTAAACCCAATTAACTCCTAATGCTGAAAGTTAACATTCTTAGCATGTTAAATGAAGAGAATTGATCTCTTATTCATATACTTGTCTATCCTCAATATTAGTTATTGAAGACCTTGCTATCTAATCTTAGACAAACATGCCTACTATACTAGACTAGTATAGTAGACATAAACCAACCTTGGTTTCCAATTTTGAATTTTTCAAGTGATACTAGAGGATGATCAAATCGGTGAACCTTACCCTTCATTAAGGATCCTTACTGTAATTCTCACTTAATAATATCATCCCTTCCTCAAAAAATTAACCTTAATTATTATACCCAACTAAAGGGTGAGCTAAAACCGAAATTAGTGAGGGGTATCAATCATTATAGCCAAGTATCATAAATCTGGAATTTTAACTCCATCAGATTTACCTTGTCTCAGAGATTTGATCACCCTAAACTCTCTGAGTGTCCAATTCCTATCAAATTTTGTGAAACCTTCTTCACTGATGTCAAAACCTACCCTCAAAATTTCAGGTTAATCTGATCTCTATGGAGGATGTTATGACCTTGAAAAGTACACTAAATCCTAAAAATTTAGGGTACCGAAAATTTGATACTCTTGAGTTGAAAACCATTTATCTTTTCACTTAAATCTTATCATGTCTTTGTTAACAACAGAATATAAATCCATTCTTTTCCCTTGCCTTTGATTTAGAATTGCCCAGTTGTGAATTTAAGTTTGATTCTTCATCGTAGTAAGTACTATGGGCATATGAAGAACAAAGTTGAAATTTTACCTTGACTACATTCTAAACTTTGTCAATATTGGTTTTTCTTTATTCCTTTCTCCTAAAGTTATATACTCTCTGATGAGTAATCTCCCCTAACCACTTAGCTCCTGTTCCATTTCCCTATAAAAGTGCAAATAGATAGAAGTATACTCCAAGAACGAGTAAAATCTCATGCATAAGGTAGTGGCATGTTTATTGATACTATACTTTCTTATTGCAAGTTCTAAACCTTGTTCTGATGTGAGTATCACTGTTATACCTTCTTGTTCAGATCTATCCTACAAATCTGTACATTAAACATCTTAAGTTCACCTTCATACATCATATCTTGAGAATCGCTTAAGAAAGGTTTAATAAATTTTCAAATCTTCAAAGAATCATTATCTCTTATCCTTGCTGTTTAAGTATTCTGCAGCAGTAGTCCTCATTTAGTACATCCTAATGAGATCCCTTCTAATTAGCTAGTTATCTCCCCTACTTGGCTGAATGAGGTGATTAGATTTCAATCTTGAATATCAGGGGAAAGGATTGAATTATAGCCTATATCCATTGACCTCACTTTGATCTTTTTGAGTTGTCAATTGAGTTATCAAGATCCAGTGGGAACTTAATATAAAGGAACTGTTGGAAACCCAAGTTTATATTTTCTCTACTACCTTTTGATGTAGGTTTTAAAACTAGTGGTCGGTTATATTAAAGTGTTGACTTACCATTTATCGTATGATGGCTTGATTTGCTAAAGTATTGATTGAAACCTCAAAACATCCTTCTTTGCTTCTTTGGTCCTTTGATTTTTTTGACCCTTTGATGCAAAGCCAAACCCTAGGATGGAAAAAGGGATTAGAAGTAAAACCTTCATCAGTTGTGAGACTACATGATGTGTCGGTGCCGATTATGTCGGACCGAGGTCCCCGATGTACTTTTTGATTGTGATAATATTGTTTGATGAATTCTTTAATAATTTATTCTTTTGCCTGGCTCATATGGCCATATCTTCCTCGGAAGGGTGAAATCTCAAATTGAGTACTCTTGAGAAAAGACCTATTTACTTCCAAATGTTCTATGTTTAAAAATTTGATTGCATAACTTCTCTGGATGGTATACATTCAAATAGTTAACCTTTTATAATTATCTCTTTATTTTTCTGAGTAAGCTGATTTGTTTGGATGCTTAATATAATTGCTTCGACTTGAACTACTAAAGTGGTCTCTGCTATTCTTCTTAGTTACTTATTTTGAATGTAAATGATGGAATTATATTAGAGACCTTTAGTTGACCAATTGGTATTTTTAATTTCATAAAGTGCTAAACCTAAGGTCTATGATCTTAATAGGTCCTCCTACTTGTGATCTGACTGATGTCAGAACACAGAGCTCTTATGTGAACACGAGATTTCTAAGGGGGCTGATCGACCCTTAGAGATGCTAGGATGTGAGCTAAATAGCTGAATTGATACCTTAGGTAAAAGACTTTGGTTTGATATAATCTTAGGTATTGAGTAGTGAACCAGGTATCAAGATATAGTGATTAATTGATGAGATTGCCTAGTAAAGACAGTGACTATTTCTTCCCTAGATTAGCCTGCTTACTTTATTTCTAAAGTAGCCCGAGGAAGATTGACGGCAGCTAAGGACAAACAAAAGAGTATGTGCAGACAGTCGGCGAAGGTCGTTAGAAAATGGCGGTTGTGGGCAGAAGGTCCCTAGAGATGTCTCCTTGGAAAAGATTTTTTTTTCGGTTGCACCGGAAGAAAAAAAAAACAAAAAGGGAGTGCATCTGAGGTAATGGACCGTTTGAGATTCTGGAGAGAGTTCGGCCGGTGATTTATAGATTATAGTTACCAGGGGACGTTGAAAGAATCTATAACGTATTCCATGTGTTGATGCTTAAGAAGTATGTGTCGGATCCATCGCATATTCTAATTGCACCTTCGATTGCTCTGGGAGATGATCTAAGCTGTAGGCTTAAGATAGTGGCTATAGTTGATAGCCATGAGAAAGTGTTATGGGGCAAGACCTCATATTTATGCTTTGATTGAGTTCTTGTTTGATAAATTGTTTGATTTGTTTGAATGATTTTGTTAGATTTTTTTTGTGTCTTAGAAAAACATAGGAGGTCTAGAAAATTTTGAAGAGGTTAAGTTGTCATTTTTGGAGGACCAAAAAATCTAAGTGGGGGGAGGAATTATAAACCGTGATTTCTATTAAAAAAATTTATAAAAAATATATATTATTTTAATATAAACTAATAAAATAATAATAATAATAGGAATAGATTAAGAAAATAATGAAAAAGAAATTTAAATTTATTTTAGCATTTTTATTTAATAGTAAATATTTTTATTTATTTATAGGCCCAAGCTCAATGTCTAATCCAATAACCCACCTAGTATAGTAATTAATTTAGTTCAATTATAATATTTTATTTAACTAATTCAATCATATAAAATTTAATTTTAAATAACATTCTCAAATATTCCTTTAATTTAGTTCAATTAGGTCCATTAATTTAATTAAACCTGACTCATCTGGGCCTAGCCCATATTGCTAGCCCAAGTGCTCATTCATTGCAAGCCCAACCAATCATCAACATAACCGATTAATGCAAATTACTACATGCTAAGCATATAATTTAATAATTAATTCTATCTAATCATTCAAATGCAGACTACAGATTTTAATTATTCTGATTATAAATTTAATTATAATTCTAAACAAATTCAATTAGGCTTAGATAAATTTTATCCACTCTATATACCCATTTTTAATCCAAACTCATATTCTTGACCCAAGTCACCTAAGGGCCCAATTAGTAAACACATCATAATTTATTAAAGGTATTTAATCTTAATTAGCTAGATTAATTAATCCCAAATTAATCAAATTTGATTATACCCAATTTATAAAGTTTTGACCCAATTTACCTTGGCTTAACTCATAAGGTTGATCAACTTAATTAAACTTATTCAAGTTAATCATCCCCTAATCCAATTAAGCCTAATTTATTAGCCTAATTTCTCAATTAATAAGGTCCAAGTCAAGATTCGGTCAAAATTAACTTCGTTGACCAGTAGAACAATTTTTAATTTATTATGACCCAGTAGAACAATTTTTAATTTATTATGACCCAACCCACTTCGATTTGTTGGCCAAAAGATGGGCTCATGAAGTCCAAATCAAATTCTTGGTCAACACTGACCTAGTCAACATTGATGCAGTTAAATTTGACTATGTTTACTGCCTAATAACTTGGTTAATTAAATTATAATTCAGACCAAATTCGTTTAGCCTAGTTCATTCGGCCTAATTTAAACCCATGGTTCAAAATTGGTCAATATGGACCGTAGTCAACTTAGGTTGACTATGTTGACCCACTAACTGTAAACCCCCACATTTTTGTGGTTTAATTAGGAAAAATAAAATTTAAATTTAAAATTTAATTTTCTTTAGCTTGTATTTGAGTAGAAAAGGGTTAAAGAATCTTTGAGTGGTATTAGGACTCAAATGGTGAAATTGAGCTAAATTTTTGAATCTAAAAGGGATGTAATTGTAATTTGATAAATTTTACAAGGACCTAATTAAAATTTTCATTAAAGTTGGAGGGACTTAGGTGAGATTTAACTGGATTGATGGACCAAAAGGTAAGAGTATGCGAACCATGTGCTTTACCATCAGCCAACATAATCGGTTTTGTTGAGTCGGTCCATCTGACCCGGAGCGAAACGGTTCAAGCAAACAGGTCCAAGTGAATGAAGGCAAGTTGAGCGAGCGCCGCTCAAGCTGGAGGTTGAGGGGCAGATGAAGGCCTTCTTCATCGAAGATAAGTCCTCTTTCCGACTCACTGCTGCCGACTCAAATTCCTCACCATAGCTAATAAACATATTTTGACATGGAGTTTAAATAGGGAATAATTAATTTAGGATTTGACTTAGACTAATCTAAATAGTTGGAGTTGATGAATAAGGATTAAAGGTTTAAAAGGTTGGGCTTTTGAGATAAATGTGGGCTGATACCTTGGATTGAGTCCAACGATGACTCGATGATCTAATTTGTATTGATTATGTGAGATTAGAGTTGATGATTAATTTTAAACAGTTTAATGAAATGAAATTAGAAATTTATTTTGATTTGATTATTTAAATAGAATAACAATTTGATTACATGATTACTAGTTAGTTTGAGTATGATAATTTGAGTTAATTTAAATAATTAAAATATGTTGTTATTTATTTGGGCTATATGAGCTAGGTGGAATAAATTGGAGCTTAATTAAATTGGGATTTATTTGGTTTTGGGTTAGTTACATGAATTGGGTTAGATAATTAATTTGGATAGAGCCAAAGTAATGTTCTCAATTAATTAAATTTCTATCCGAATAATTCCTAGAAATAGTATTAAATTTGTTCTAAATAAATTTTATTATTTAGGAATATTATTTTGGCACGTGAGCTACTTTATGGTTGATACCTGTGAGCTTCAATTAGATTAGTTCTGAAGCTCAGACTTCGATCAGGTGAGTTGGTTCATCACAGTATGATTATATTCCTACTAGGAAAAATCTTAGAAAGATTTTATTTGGAAAGTCTTGGATGCCTTAAAAATAATTAGAACTTATGCTTGCTAAATACTATAGAACATGCATGCTATATTAAATTATCTATTAAGCATGATTGATATGTCATATGTTATGCTACTTAGCTTTACTTGACATGCTTTATTAGTTCTCCTACATATTATTTATTATCTCATACTTATTGAATATCATCATACTATCATGTGGAGAACTATAAAACTAAATATTTTAAACTTGAATCATTACATATGAGGTAATATCAATAATAATTCATAATACTCTAGTATAGAGACATATGAAACACATGATACTAGCACCTCCTAGGCACATCACTAAATTACAATTACAGGGTGTTAACAACGTACCCTAGATGACATGACGAACTGTTAATGTTCGAATAGTGATGTCTACTCACCAACACCACTCCTGAGACTACAAATAGCTTAGATACTAGGAGCTGGTTGGGAAATGGACCAGACTAACTCCAAGGTCAAGATAGACTAAAAAGCAGAGTGGGTCCATACCCGGATACTATTACCCGCACGTGTGACGGTTAGACGTCACCGTGATAATCCTTATATGGCTATCGGGGATGAACCTTCTAATGATTCAGCAAAAATGTGGTCGAGGTACCTCAAACCCATTGTGCGGATTGACGGTCAACTCGACCAACATCGACTGCTTTTGAGTTGTGATGGTGACTCCCTTAAGCCATGGACAGTAGATCCGTAGACCACACGGTTATCATCCTAGATATTCTGCAGATGATCGGATGAGTAGTCCGGATTCTAGGGTTATTATAATTTCGGTTAGCCATGACCGATGATATATTAAGTTGAGGTGACCCTGCCTATGGGCAGTGTGTAGTGCTACACAGAGTGTCGTTGCCCTTATGGAAACCGGGAAGGAAGTAGGGGCATGATATTTCGCTGGGATGGGGTGTAGGGTACGACTGGCAAAATAGTGGAGAGAAATATGCGGTCACCCGTCCTCTCTGCCAATATCAGTGTAGGGGGCCTAGGTAGAGAAATAAAATGACACCGCACTTGTCACGCCCCGACCCGTCCGTCGGGCACGTGGCAACCGCTGTATGAATCCTGCGACCCATACAAGGCATAAAAGAGAGGATCAGTAGCATATGTATGAACACAATATAGTTCATCTAGTACAGTTCAGCTATTACAGTCCCGATATAGCCCTACTACAACTCTAAATGCGGAAGCGATGACATCTAAATAAATACGGAAGTATACCTCCGATAGCGTAGTACTCGTCAACGGATGCTACTATCGTACGTCAAAACCTGCACACACGGATAAAGCGGTGTGCTCAGCCTTGCGGTCTAGTGAGAGATTACGGCTCGAAACCGAATAAGGAATCCAAAGGCTAGGAGGATTAATCTAGGATGCCTTGGGTTTATTAATGGTCATTTTCATATAACACTTGTGAAGCATATCATAAATGCAAAGAACTGCGTAAGTATATCTAACAGGTGTAGCACTAGATGTCATCTAAGCTGTCTCTAGTATTATGTCATCAGCGTCACCGGAATGTCATCTACGGTGTACTACGTCTATCAGTCTCATGACTCGGGCTGCCAACCTATGCTTAGTGAAATTCCCCCGTCGGGGACTTCCCATAAGCCCATCAGTGCCTTTTGTCTTTGTCTCTTCCTATGCCCGCTGCACTGATGTTGGTGGAGGTGACGGGTGACCCTTGATTACTCTCCTCGGCCTCGCTAGTCGCCTGCCGTGCCTCCCCTAGCGAAAACCCACCGTGCCCTTACATCCTCCCCGGATGCCGTAAGGACAACGACACTCGTGTAGTACTACACACCGTCCGAAGACGGGGTGACCGTCAATATAATCCATCGACTACGGTCTCGATCGATATAATACAACCCTAGGATTCGGACTCACCATCCGTTCGTCTGCAGAACGTCAAGGATGGTAGCCGTGTGGTCTACGGATCCACTATCCAAGGCTATGCGGAGGGATGTCCCCGTACCAATCCCCGAGCAGCGGTGCCTGCCAAGAGGTGTGCAGACTAGCTGTCGCCGGAATGCTACAACCTCGGCGACACGTTTGCTAGGTTCTTGTTCCGGTTCGTCTCGGCTAACGATCTCAGGACTATCACGAGTGCCCCTTAAATGACACTCGTGCGGGTAGAAATCATCGGGTAGGGACTTGCTCCATATATCCGGTCTAATATGACCTTGGAGTGTGTACAGTCCCTTTCCCCACTAACTCCCAGTATTCAAGCTATGTGTAGCCTCGGGAGTAGTGTGTGGTGGAGCATCACCATTCTGACCATCGGTGGTATGCCGGGGTCAAACGGGGTATGCAAGCAGTACCCCTTCCTGTTTGATTCCTAGTGATGTCTCCTAAGAGTTTCTAACATGTCATCATCCTTATCTATATCTGCATGGTATTCGTGCTATCATAGCAAAGATACATAACATAGCATGCAGGATAAGATTTATAGACATGTTAAATAAGTAGCATGGTAAATATGGCATCTCATGCATATAGACAAGGTAAATCATACTAACATGCATCTACATATAAACATAGCATGTATTTTTATTTTTATTATATTTAAGGCATCCGAGATATTTCCTAAGAACACCTCGGCAGGAATTTCCTAGCTTGAATAAATCCTACATTCAGTAAACCAACGCACCTGAATCGCGATCCGAGCTTCAGAACCAATCCACTTGAAAATCAAATGTATCGATCGTAATGTAGCTCACGATCCAAAATAATATTCCTAAATAGTGAAATTTATTTAGAACAAGTCTAATGTCATTCCTATAAATTATCCGGATATAATTCTAATTAATCAATAATTTAATTTATCTAATTAATTTAATTCTATCCAAATCCATTATATGATCCAATTCATGAAACTAACTCAAACCCATTAATCTAATTCAAGTAGAGTTCAATCCAAATTCCTAAAGCCCAAGTCTGATTCCACAGCCCAATCAACTAACAACATATTTATTTATCAAGTTGACTCAAATTATCATATCTAATTCAACTAATTATTTATGCGACCAAAACACTACCCTAAATTTAATTAATCAAATAATTTACTAAATTAACAACATTTAACCATAATAAAATAAATAAATTTTGCTAAGGTTTTATAATTTATTAACTTAGGATTTGGTCCAATTTATTTTCTGCATTGACCTTATTCATGTCCATAACTCAATCCATATAGCCCAAGCCCATGCATGAAGCCCAATTCTAATCCTAACTTAATCCAACTTGTCAACATTGAACCCAATTTAATCGACCCAACTCAACCCCTTACTTAACTCATCTTACTCATCATGCATCATAATCAATGTTTTACTCATCCACTATGTTTAGTTAACTAACATTTAAATATTTTAAATTATTCTAAGCATACCATCAACTAATTCGCACTAGCTATAATTAATTAAACTTAATCATGCTTAGTTACTCACTAATCACGATTATAAGAAAAAGGGCGAGCGAACACCTTGGTCCTTCGCGCAGCCTCCGCCGGATCCTTCCGCCACGCACGCCCGTGCGCTTCGCCGGCCGACGACCCGGAGCTCCTGCGCGCGTGAATGCTGGATCACGCTGCACCCAAAGCCGACCGTGAGAAACAACATCAGAGGTTCCGGGGATCGGCCGACCACTCGTGGGCGGCGAAGGTGATGAATGCGGAATCGAATCACGGAGAGAGCGATAGCGACGAGATTTCTCACCTGCGGGCTCACAGATTGCTAATGAAAGTGAAGTCGTGCAACAAAAGGGGAGGAAGGTCGAAGGAAGCGGTGGAGATGGCAAATCCCCCCCCCCCCCAAATCAGCAAGATGTTGAAGGGAGCGTGTGCGGCGAGCTCGATTCCACGCTGGCAGTGGATGGTGGACGGCGAAGCGTTCGCCGTCGAGCTAGTTGTGAGGCTAAAGACGCATGCGTGAGAAGGTGCTAAGGAGACGGGGCAGCAAGGAGGGCGGGGTAGATCGATTCCGCCGTCACCGCCCCTGCACGTTCCACCCCGAGCAAACGGCCCGTCGCCGTCCTCACCAGCTGATCTGGGTGGAACGCCGGCTGCTAAGCCCTCACGGAGATGGGGCGCATTGGCAGGTCGAGGTCGACGGCGAGGAGGGCGGCGACCCACCTCGGAGCTTCGTGAGGGAGAGGTTGCAGGTGGAAGCTCTCCCCACCGAGGTTGTTGTCAAGCTGCCCACCAACCCGACTTGCGGCGATGGGGACGAGGACCAGCGGACGGCGCACCGGCGAGCTTGTCAGCGCTCGTCCGTGCTCGATGCAGAGGAAGAGGAGCAGGGGTAGTGGAGGAACGAAGGGGGCGCTCGAGCAGATAGGGCTTCTGCCCTTCTCGCTCGCGGCCGCACCCCTGTTTAGGGGCGGCCGGTTCGCCCGAACCAATTGTCGGACCGGTTCGGTTGGGTCGGACCGGTTCGGCTGGACCGGACCAGGTTTTAAGTTTTTTTTTTTTTTAATAATATATCAAGGGTAGGGGTTTACAGCACTGATAGGCTTATGGGAAGTCCTCGACGGGGGAAATTCCTATAAGCATAGGCTGGCGGCCCGAGATATTTGATACAAAGTTAGAAATAATTTAGATGACATTTATTAGTGACACATATATGTATTGTTACATGTAGGAATATACAAAGAGGTGCACTATCATATATGGTTACATGTATTGTTGATGACATTCATTTACTTTATTAATCCTATAAAATGATAATTAATAAAATAAAAAGGCATCCTAGAATCTTCCCTCTAGTATTGATTTCCTTACTACGATTTTGAGTCGTAATTTCGTACTAGGCCGTAAGACTGAGGACACCGCGTTCAATGTGTATGCAGTTTTAGGGATAATCGTCGAGATCATAGACGATGGGTATAACGTTGGAGGATTTCATTTTTCATATTTAGTTTATTAATTATCAAAAGTAGTGTTGTATTAGATCTATATCGGGACTGTAATAAAGGACTGTAAATGCAGACTGTATTGAGACCTTTGTTATATTTTAGCGAATTCTGATGTAATGTTGAATATATCATATGACTTGTATGGGTTTCTGGATCCATACGGGGGTTGCCACGTGCCCGACCTGCGGGTCGATGTGTGACACTAACTAATTAAATTAATCTAAACTTGACCCAATCCAAATTGGTTCGACTTGAGTTCGACCCAATCCCAAGGTGGGTCGGCTCGATCCAATCCAAATCAGTCCTAACCTTATTAACAATTTCAACTCGAGTCAGACTCAGGTCCAAGTTTAATCCACTGAGCCCAATCCCCCTTTTAATTAACCATGTGGTTTAGTTAACTCACTATTAACTTTGATTAAGTGATCTTAATACCCACATGCATCACTTTAGTCATACTTAACTTTAATCCTTACTCTAAGCATACATAAATTATTCTACGCATAATAATATAACTAAATTATACTACTCATGCTTAATTATCGCTATGCATGCTTAATTATCGTTAATCCATGATTAAGGCAAAAGGGGATCGGGAATCGCTACCTTCGTCGCCCATCCGTCGGAACCCTTCGATCAACGACGTTGTAGACGACCCGACGATGAGGGTCATGACCCTTCGTGTCACGCCCCGACCCTACTGTCGGGCACGTGGCAACCGCTGCATGAGCCCAACGGACCCATACAAGGCATCAAAGTGATACATTTACACAGCGGAATATATAATCAAAATATCTAACTCAACGTTTCTAGCACAGTCCCGATAAACCTACTACAATTCTATGATAAAAGGTATTGATAAATAAAAACAGACCCGTCGATGGACTCATCTTTATCAATCGTCTCGTATGATCATCTAACACACCTGCACACACGGGAAAAAACGGAGTGCTCAGCCTTGCGGCCTAGTGTGAATTACGACTCAAAACCGAATAAGGAATTCAAAGGCTAGGAGGATTAATCTAAGATGCATTGGGTTTATTAATAATCATTTTCATATAATACATGTGAAGCATATTATAAATGCAAAATAACTATATAAGCATATGCAACAGGTGTAGCACTAGATGTCACCTAAGCTGTCTCTAGTAACTATATCATCAATGTTACCGGAATGTCATCTACAGTATACTATGACTATCAATCTTAAGACTCGGGCTGCCAGCCTATGCTTAGTGAATACCCCGGCCATCACCAAGCCCATCAGTGCCTTTTGTCTCTGTCTCTTCTTATCTCCGCTGCACTGATGTTGGCGGAGGTGACGAGTGACCCTTGATCACTCTTCTCTGTCTTGCTAGTTGCCTAAAATGCCTACCCTAGCGAAACTGTAGTGCCCTTACATCCTCCTCGGACTCCGTAGGGGCAACGACAACTCGTGTAGTACTACAATACCATCCGAAGACGGGGGTCACCATCAATAAGATCCATCGACCACGGCTAGTCGATAAAATACAACCCTAGGATCCGGACTACCCATCCGAATGTCTGTAGAACGTCAAGGATGGTAGTCGTGTGGTCTACGGATCTACTGTCCAAGGCTATGCGGAGGGAGTCACCGTCCCAGTCCCCGAGCAGCAATGTCCCATGAGGTGTGCAAACTAGCTGTCGCCGGAATGCTACAACCTCGGTGACATGTTTGTTGGGTTTTTATTCTGGTTCGTCCCGGCTAGCCATTTTAGGACTATCACGAGGCTCCTGAAACGACACTTGTGCGGGTATAAATCATCGGGTAGGGACTTGCTTCATATATCCGGTCTAATGTGACCTTAGAGTTTATACAGTCCCTTTCCCTACCAGCTCCCAGTATCTAAGTTATGCGTAGCCTTGGGAGTGGTATGCGGTGGAGCATCACCAATCTGACCATCGGCGGTACGCAGTGGTCAAACGGGGTATGCAAGCAGTATCCCTTCATATCTGATTTCTAGTGATGTCTCTTAAGAGTTTCTAACATGTCATCATTCTTATCTATAACTGCATGGTAATCGTGCTATCATAGCATAGATGAATAGTATAACATGCAGGACAAGAGTTATAGACATGTTAAGTATGTGGCATAGTAAACATGGCATATCATGCGTGTAAACAAAGTAAATCATACTAACATGCATTTATATAGAAACATAGCATGCATTTCAGTTTTATTATATTTAAGGCATCCGAGATATTTCTTAAGAAAAACCTCGGCAGGAATTCCCTAGCTTGAATAAAACCTACATTCGATGAACCAACGCACCTTTATCGGAATTTGAGCTTTAGAACCAACCAAATTAAAGCTCAGAGATTGCAATAATAAGTAGCTCCAAGTCAAGATAAGATCCCTAAACAATAAAGATTTTATTTAAAATAAAATCTTCATAATCTAATATGATAGAAATTATTTAATCACTAGCAACTCGTGAATCATTTGGCCTAACCCAAAATAAATGATGCACTTCAACTATTGGGCCCAAATCAACGTCAACTAAATGGGACTAACAATTACTTTCTTTAGTGCAGACCCTTGTTCAGTCCTCTATCTTAACACGTCATATGCATCAAGAGGAAAAGAGAGAAAGTAGATAGGACAATGAGAAGGATGTCACAATAGGTGAGAAGAAGGAAGATGATGGGGCGATAGCATAAGTCAACCGAATTCTTATATTCACCATAACCCATCACATTAAAAACTCACCATAATTTACATCCAAAAATACCACATGAAACAACGTCAACCACCAAAACCGCTATATGAATATATCATGTAATCACTATCAATAATTCAAAAGCATCAAAGCCATCATTCCTATTAATTCAAAAATTCAAAACTAGCTATCAACAACGTTACCACATAACAAACCATAACAAAATCATCAACTCCAAAACTATCAACAACATTACCACCTACCCAACCATAACATCATCAAAAATCCACATAAATCATCACAATATATACAACCCATCATGGATAATGTAAACCCTCAATTTTTTTTTTTTTGAAATATATATACATATGTCAGTAAATAATTAAACCCATAGATTTTTAGAAAATATATGTGTGTCAATAAATAAATAAGTGCATATAGATACGGTCATACACATGTATAGATGTGTGATCGATAAATATGTGTATAAATGGGTAAATATAAATAAATAAATAATAATAATAGCAATAAGGTAGTAAGATCTAGATATATTTAGCCGTATAAATAAAAATTAAATATAAAATGGTTACGTAGCTAGATTAGAAATGAAATCTTATATTTTATATATATGTGTGTGTATATATGAAATATACATATAAATACAATCCTCGAATAATTCTTTACCGTATGTATATATATAGATAGATCTATATATATATATATTAAAATAAGTTTACTTCTTCAAAAAAAAAAAAAGTAATTAAGGGTTAATGGAAAAAAGGGAGTCCGAGGCAACCATATTAGCTTTGTTTGTTTACCTGATCATCCTACAATCTAAATTTATCTCCCTAAATCTCCACCTTCACACCCTTTTGTCGCGAATGGGAGGTGAAGGCATCTGAGGAAGTGAGCGACGCATTAGCAAAGTGGAAGGTGGTGGTGCCGATGCCATGAATCCCAATCAGAAATATAAATTTGAATGATTAAGGGGCATCGTTCCAAGCGGAATGGTTTTTATAAATCAATTCCGATTGTATTAATCAGGTTCGTTACATTGAACCCTTGAGTAGGCAAGTACGAAATTTATTATAAGTCCTATACCGTTTCCATGTGTGTTGCTCGTGGTTGTTTGCATGATTTAATATGCTTTATTCATGTGTTAGTGAATATTGATACATGCGCATGTATTTATTTTATTGTGTTAAATGATACACTGTTAAACTACTTATGCATGCGTGAAGAGATGTTAACATAGAGACATTTAGTCCTTTTAGTGACAATGTAGTCCCATAATAGGACTAGGAACATATTTACACCGTAATCCCGCGCGTGTAGTGAATGGTCGCTACCGCGATAGTCCGGCCTTGGGTAAATGGGAGATGTAGTTATCCCGGCGCTTACGCGACTGATGGGTGACGAATTCTTTTCATACCCGTGGACAGTGGATCTGCTGACAACGGCAACCGTCCTAGATGCTCTGCAGGCATACCGACGGTAGTCCAGATCCTAGGGTTTATTACGTGTGTAGGATTTCCGGTTAACCGTAGCCGGAGGATTTGTTGAAAGGTGACCCTGCCCATAAGGGTAGTGTGTAGTACTACACAGGGATGTGTTGGTGTGCCTACAGGGAGGTTACACCAACACATTAGTCTCGGTAGTGCGGGCCGGGTAAACGGCTATCGAGGCTGGAAGAGAGGAATCCGTGGTTACCTGTCCTCTCTGCCAACATCAGTGTGATGGGCATAGGCAGAGACCTAAACAAGCACTGGTGGGCTTAAGAGTAGTCCCCGGCCAGAGCTTACTCTGAGCATAGGTTGGCAGCCCATTAGGAATTGGATAGGAATGATAACTTAGTGACAAAAGACATGGATTTAGGGGACACAAAGAGAGCAAGTTTAATAGTTTCTTTGTTTCTTGCAAAATTAGAATTTATGTACCTTTATTTTATTTTATTTTAGTATTGCATTTATTTCCTATTATTTAACAAGTGTGTTATTGGGATGTTTCGTGAATTGATATTAATCTTGTCACCGTGTAATATACATGGACGGTATGGACTTGATGGCCTAATTACCTCAAGACCGTTCTTTGTAGCCACTGGGCCGTGAGGCTCATCGCATTCATCTTACATGCGCAGGAAATTCTGGATATGCACGGTGTTGGTCGACGGGTACTAGTCAACCAGGATGTAAAGTCCAAGTCCATAAGGGCGATAGCGTGAGGTTGGGTGGTATTTTAGCATGTATAATACTTATTATTTTGTGTTATTCTAATGCCTTGTATGGGTTGCAGACTCATACGGCGGTTGCCACGTGCTGGTAGGTGGATCGGGGCGTGACAACTTTAGTGGTATCAGAGTATAAGTTTTTAAGGTCGTTAAACCTATTAAAACCTAGTAGGAGTCCAAGAGCTAATCGAGTTAGTCTTATTAGGCATAGGAGTCAAGGGAGAGTGTTGCATGGGATTTAGGAACATGTTTTCCTGAATTATTCTTCTTTGCTTTGCTTCCTTGTTTGCCTATTGCATTAATATTCATGTTTCTTTGATCATCATGAATATGTTTGTTGTTGATTGGCCATAGTAATATGCCTGAACTTAGGTTGAACTATAAGTCCAACACACAAATTTTAGACAATGCAGGAGAAACTTTAAGATATGGTCAGAAGCAAAGCACTTCCTACTATCACAGTATTGTGGTTTATCTCCTATACTACACTGCCCAATTTTTTTCTCTACTTCCAGTAGTGATGCTGGAACCAGTAAGACCTCCATTATCAAATCTGAAAATGCAACTTTATCTATCTTGAGCTGCAACTTAGATATTCAAAACCTTTTTGGGTGATACCATTCCTACTTCAAAAATCTCAACCATAATTCCCATACCCAAGTAAAGGGTAAGTTAAAACCAAAAATAGTGAGATATAACAATCATTATAGCCAAGTATCATAAATATGAAATTTTATCACCATCAGAATTACCTTGTCACAGAGATTTGATCACCTTGGAATCTCTGGGTGTCCAATTTATATGAAATTTAGTAGACATCTTCCTTACTGACGTCAAGACCTACCCTCAAAATTTTAGCTTAAGCTGATTTCTGTGGAGGGGGTTATGACCTTCCAAAGTTCACTAAATCCTGAAAATTTAGTGACCCGAAAATTTGATACTCTTGAATTGAAAACTATATATCTTCCCACTTGAATTTGTCATGTCCTTGCTAATAACAGAATATAGATCCTTTCTTTTCCTTTTCCTTTGAATTAGAATCGCCCAATTGTGAATTTAAGTTTGATTTGTCATCATAATAAGTACTACGGGATTATGTGAAGAAACGAAGTTGAAATCTTACCTTGCCTATCTTCTAAACCTTGTCAATCTTGATTTTTCTTTATTCCTTTGTTCTAAAGTTATATACTCTCTGATGAATAATCTCCCCTAACCATTTAAATCTCTTGAGAATTGCCAACTTAATTATCAAAGTCTAGTAAGAATTAAGTTTACATTCCCTACTGCCCCTTGAAGTGGGTTTCAAAGCTAGTTGTTTATTATATAAATGTTTTGACTTACAACTTATTATATGATGGTTTAAATCATTGGAAGATTGATTGCGACTTGACATATCCTCCATTGCTTCTTTGGTCCTTTAATGCTTTCACCCTTTGATGTGAAGCAAAACCTTAGAATGAGAAAGGGGCTAGAAGTAAAATCTTCATGAGTTAGCAAGACTACATGATGTTCGGTGCCGATTGAGATGGACCGAGGTCCCCGATTTACTTCTTGTTTGTGATAATGTGGTTTGGGTGAATTCCTTAATAAATTATTCTTCCACTTGGCTCATATGGCCATGTCTTCCTCGGAAGGGCGGAATCTCAATTTGAGTACCCTTGAGAAAGGACATATTTACTTCCAAATGTTCTATGTTGAAAATTTATTTGCATAAATTCTCGGAATGGTGCACTTTCTAAGAATTAGTTACTTTATGGTTGTCTCTTTATCTTCTGAGTCAATTAATTTACCGAAATGCGTAATTAAATTGCTTCAGCTTGAGTTACTAAAATTATCTCTGCTATTCCTTTTAGTTACTTGTGTTGAGTGTAACTGGTGGAATTATTTAGAGACCTTTAGTTGACCAATTGGTATTCTTGATTCTATAAAGAATTAAACCTAAAGTCTGTGATCTTAATAGGTCTACTTACTTGTGCTCTGACCGATGTCAGAATACAAAGCTCTTATGTCAACACGGGATGTCTAAGGAGGCTGATCGACCCTTAGAGATGCTAGGATGTGAACTAAAAAGCTGAATTGATACCTATAGGTAAAAGACTTTGATATGATCTTAAGTATTGGCTAGTGAATCGGTATCTTCATCAAGTTTCAACCTTACAGTTAATATCAAATGGAAATTTCAATCTTGCTAGGTGCCATTGGTTTCCTCCTTTTTCTACAATTGGAATGTATCATAATGAGAGAAACAAATTAAGAAGAATATTATCTAATCCTTAGGCTAGCGTCAATAATATTTTGGGCTCAAGCTTCTTGAAATTTTATCCTTAGGAGAAACTAGCTTTGTGTCCTTCACATCGACCTTGCCCCAAGCAAGGAATATTTTCTAGTAGCTTAAACAACTTGTTCTGTATAAAATTGCAAATGTACGTAAAGATATTACTATGTTTGAAGTCTACTATCGCTCTTTGTGATTGCAACATCTAAATCCTTGGCTAACGAACCATATAGTGACCTTAATTCAGTAATATCTTCGGTGGTCCTTCCTTAATATTTTAATAATTTTCTTGCACATCTGAATTCATTATATAGATATATGTCTTAAATACTGACAATCTTAAGTCCCTTTTGAGCATATTTTGGTGGTTATCCTAGATGTGACAATTTCAAATGAGATACTTAAATCCTAGATATCTCCAACCAAATTCTTAAATTTAAAAAAAAAAAAAAAAAAATTGTTCATTCGTATTCAATACCATAAAATTCCTCAAGGGAATGCTTTCACTTTTGATATTATATTTAACTTCCATATTCCTTTCGATCAATGTGCTCCTTAATTCCTTCTTTACTCTTAAAGTAATTATGTGCCAACTTAGCTGTAAGTTACATGGTCTACTATGCCTCCATTTCCAAACATCTAACAAAAAAAAATCAGTAAATACATTGATTGAAAAATAACTTAGCAAACGTTTGTAAAATAAAACAACACTTCTGGGATGCTAATATTGCATCTACTATCATCTATACAACCTTTTTATACTTAAAGCTTTAAGCTGTCCTTGTAAATTCTTCATTCAATAAGCTCCTTGTTAGCTCAAAGGTTATAAAGCCTCAAGAACAATTTTGATTCAAGATCTTAATGATCTATTACATTGTGTTCTCTTTCAGGTGTTGGATCTAGAGATATTCTTATTTATTCACTAATAGTAACAACCTTTATTTGCTATTATCCTTTTAACCACATTGAAGTTGCAGATTCCCAAGCTACATGTTTAATTATCACTACATGTTTCCTTCCAACTCATTAAATTAAGTATTTCTCTTATTTCATTTGTACCTTAAAAGTTATCATTGTATAAGTTTTTTTTTTTCTTTCTAAATCATATCATCTTATCATTGATCCAAATTGTTATAATTGAATGATATCGAAATTGCATTTCACTTATTTGATCTGCCCTTGTTCCTAGCTTATGATACTCCAACTATTATCAAATCATTCAACTTCTAAGCCCTTGTCAACTATCTCGAATTCATAGTTTTCCACCAGAAAAATATACCCAATGTAAAATCTTAGAATTTATTCTCCTAAGTGGTAGGATTGTGTTTTTGTTGTAGCACCTAGAAATAATGGTTGAGTAATACTGCAATAATAATATAAATAATTGCACCCAAAAATTATATTCTTTGATCCTTATGGCTACTACTTTTAATTCCATTGTGTACTCTCTACTGATTTGATAGATGTATACTGTTATATCGTATTATCTATACGAAGATATATCACTTAAGTTCATAAAAGTGGGCAAATATTCCTCTACAGAAAGCTATTAATGTAACCTTGAGAAATCACACCTTAATCAACATTTCATCTCATCATCTTAACTAGGATGGTTTCTTAAGATTATGTTCTTATTAGTAATTATATTTGCCTTAGGTGTAAATTGTGTGATTACCTTGTGTTACCACTGTATGATTCTCTTTAGTTGCCAAAGAGTAAATATTGTCTGCTACAAATCTTGATTTTACACTCTCATCAAGGAATTATGTCTATGGTCAAACATTATCTGTTGTGATTTACATTCTCATCAATGAATTCTATCTATGGTCAAGTATACTATTATGATATTACTAGTTTCTTGGAGCTATAATCTCACCAAAAGTCACATGCATGTGTTACATGTGCTCTATACTTATTCATGGAGCCAATGTGTGAGATTGAGTTGATTAACATTTCTAATTATTTGATTATGCAAGAAGTATATTGCTACATATAGTCAGTATAAGCATTTTATATGCAGAAGCAATTGGCCTTATTATAAATATTCAATTGTTCCTTGTGACCTATCATAAACCTTATATTATTTTGTTAAACATGCTAACTTTATTCTGTTCTTTATATGAACATCTTCAAAATTTTGACCTGCATAAATAGGTGGTGTTTGTAGTAAATAATAAATATGTTTAAGGATGATTAGAAAAATTTATGAGATAGTCTTATGAAAAAAGTTTTTAGGGAATTCTATATTTTTGGAGGACCAAAAATATTTAGGGGGGAAGAACTTGTAAACCCTCAATTTTTTTTTTTTGAAATATATATACATATGTCAGTAAATAATCAAATCCATAGATTTTTAGAAAATATATATGTGTCAATAAATAAATAAGTGCATATAGATGGGGTCATATACATGTATAGATGTGTGATCGATAAATATGTGTATAAATGGGTAAATATAAATAAATAAATAATAATAATAGCAATAAGGTAGTAAGATCTAGATCTATGTATATATTTAGCCGTATAAATAAAAATTATATATAAAATGATTACTTAGCTAGATTAGAAATGAAATCTTATATTTTATATATATATGTGTATATATGAAATATACGTATAAATACAATCCTCGAATAATTCTTTACCGTATGTATATATATAGATAGATCTATATATATATATATTAAAATAAGTTTACTTCTTCAAAAAAAAAAATAAGTAATTAAGGGTTAGTGGAAAAAAGGGAGTCTGAGGCAACCATATTAGCTTTGTTTGTTTACCTGATCATCCTACAATCTAAATCTATCTCCCTAAATCTCCACCTTCACACCCTTTTGTCGCCAACGATTAAGATTAGCAAGCTTTCAGTTAAACTTGTTCGAATGGGAGGTGAAGGCATCTGAGGAAGTGAGCGATGCATTAGCAAAGTGGAAGGTGGTGGTGCCGATGCCATGAATCCCAATCAGAAATATAAATTTGAATGATTAAGGGGCATCGTTCCAAGACGAATGGTTTTTATAAATCAATTCCGGTTGTATTAATCAGGTTCGTTACATTGAACCCTTGAGTAGGCAAGTACGAAATTTATTATAAGTCCTATACCGTTTCCATGTGTGTTGCTCGTGGTTGTTTGCATGATTTAATATGCTTTATTCATGTGTTAGTGAATATTGATACATGCGCATGTATTTATTTTATTGTGTTAAATGATACACTGTTAAACTGCTTATGCATGCGTGAAGAGATGCTAACATAGAGACATTTAGTCCTTTTAGTGACAATGTAGTCCCATAATAGGACTAGGAACATATTTACACCGTAATCCCGCGCGTGTAGTGAATGGTCGCTATCGCGATAGTCCGGCCTTGGGTAAATGGGAGATGTAGTTATCCCGGCGCTTACGCGACTGATGGGTGACGAATTCTTTTCATACCCGTGGACAGTGGATCTACTGACAACGGCAACCGTCCTAGATGCTCTACAGGCATACCGACGGTAGTCCAGATCCTAGGGTTTATTACGTGTGTAGGATTTCCGGTTAGCCGTAGCCGGAGGATTTGTTGAAAGGTGACCCTGCCCATAAGGGTAGTGTGTAGTACTACACAGGGATGTGTTGGTGTGCCTACAGGGAGGTTACACCAACACATTAGTCTCGGTAGTGTGGGCCGGGTAAACGGCTATCGAGGCTGGAAGAGAGGAATCCGTGGTTACCTATCCTCTCTGCTAACATCAGTGTGATGGGCATAGGCAGAGACCTAAACAAGCACTGGTGGGCTTAAGAGTAGTCCCCGGCCAGAGCTTACTCTGAGCATAGGTTGGCAGCCCATTAGGAATTGGATAGGAATGATAACTTAGTGACAAAAGACATGGATTTAGGGGACACAAAGAGAGCAAGTTTAATAGTTTCTTTGTTTCTTGCAAAATTAGAATTTATGTACCTTTATTTTATTTTATTTTAGTATTGCATTTATTTCCTATTATTTAACAAGTGTGTTATTGAGATATTTCGTGAATTGATATTAATCTTGTCACCGTGTAATATACATGGACGGTGTGGACTTGATGACCTAATTACCTCAAGACCATTCTTTGTAGCCACTGGGCCGTGAGGCTCAGCGCATTCATCTTACATGCGCAGGAAATTCTGGATATGCACGGTGTTGGTCGACGGGTACTAGTCAACCAGGGTTGTAAAGTCCAAGTCCATAAGGGCGATAGCGTGAGGTTGGGTGGTATTTTAGCATGTATAATACTTATTATTTTGTGTTATTCTAATGCATTGTATGGGTTGCAGACTCATACGGCGGTTGCCACATGCCGGTAGGTGGATCGGGGCGTGACAGATAACACAATTCAAAAACCATCATCAACAATATCAAGACCATCTTCACAATTCAAAACCAAAACTAAACCACATCACTCATCATAAAAACTCACCAACATCGAAACCACACTATCACTAAGATTCAACAGCAACAACTCACCACGATTAATAACATTACCACAATCCATTAATTCAATCACTCCATCAAACTAAACCCAAATAGCAACATCACACCATCAGCAAACCATCAAGAAAAATTCAGCAAACCACAACAGCAATACTATCATCAAACCACCATAAAAGTTCATCAAACAACATCATCCATAACCATCAACTGAATAAGATCAACTAGCAATTATCAAATCAACATCACAACATCAACAATTCACATCCATAACCCATAGAATCAAAAATACACCACATAACCCAAAATTCTCCATAATCACCAATAACAACATCAACAATTCACATCCATCAAACCATATAGAAATCTCACATTCACCATCAAGCCATCAATAAATCAATGACACGAACTAATCACCCAAATAAAATACCACACCATCATCAACATTCAACAACAACATAAGTCCCTTAAAATCACATCACCATTTTCAATCCAAATAACATCAAATTAATCAACCATCAAAGCACCCAAAATGCATCAACATCCATCATAATCATGAAAACTCAACCAAATTCCAAGTCATCAAAGCGCTATGAAAAACTCAGCAAACCACATCATCAACTCATCAATCAAAGCACATGAAACACTCATCATAAGCTCGCCAAAATAACACTATCAAACCCACATTCAAAAGCAAGGTACCATAAAACAACATCATCATATATTATCTAGTAAATTGGAATTTAATAATATTTTCTTAGTGCAGACCTCAATTCGAATCTCTCTACATCCCCAATAATTGTACCATATGCAAAATTTCAAATAGAAAAGAATAACAAAGAAGAATGGGAGGGTTCAATAAAAAAGATGGCGCGACGATGGAAGGGCGAAGGGACGGCAAGGAGCTCTGTCCGATGAGCAGCCACGGACGCCGTCGTGTCGATGCCGCACAAAGGAGGAGGACGTCGAGCACAATGAAGAGGTCGTCGGGGTCCCGGCGTCAACGGCGAGATCTCTCCGTCACCATTTCCAGCTGCAGCCGTCGGCAAATCGAATGTGGAGCAGAAGACGTGCGACGAGTGCACGTGATTTGGGTGCGCCTCGTCCGAGTTTTTAGGGCACGTTTTCCCTCTTCCTCAAACCGTCGACCGGTTCAACTGAACCCAACCGGTTTGAGTTGGTTTGGTTCGACCGGTCGGAAGGGGGCACATGCTGCGCATGTGAGGAATTTAATATTCACCCTCTGCATATTTACATATTGGTCCACAACTTATATAATAACTCAACTAGGTCCCTCAATCCTTCATAAAATTTCAAACTAGATCTCTATAAACTTTATTAAATTACAACCATATCCCTTTTTAATCCAAAAATCAACCTTATACCACCATCTAGGTTTTAACTCAATTTCAAACCCTTTTCTATACAAATCTAAACTTAAATAAAATTTTAAAGTATTATTTATATTATTTTATTTTATTATTATTTTTTTCCTTTTTATTTATTTATTTAAACCATATAGAAGTGGGGGTTTACACTTCGCACGCGGGTTCATGACTCTAAGGTGCTAGATTAAAGTTCCGGTCCAAATCCCACTCTCAACATTTTTACATTTTTACTTTCAATATAAGACGATCGATTTTAAGTTTTCTACATTCTTTTCTTTTCACATTCCTATTTATTTTTTTACGAGTGCACTAATATCGAGAAATCCGAGTTATTCTATGACATTCAATTAACGTCACGGTAAGAAAGGGTGCGAGTTCATATCTGACTCAAAATAATATCAAAATTTATTCTTCAATGGTGCTGAGTTGGTCTAAAGTAATAATTAAGATTGTTGTATTTTTCTTTTTTATTTTATATATATCTCAAGTAGAGATGACGAGCTTGTCGATATATATATATATACAATCAGTCGAAACTCGAAGAAGTCTAGATGGAAGGAGAGGAGATGTTTGAGGAACTAATACCTTTGCCAACGACACTCTCAAGGGACTGAAGTGTAGTGAGGTTATTTGCCCATATGTTCCTACCATCAACAATTCCAGCAAAAAGATACTTGCCAGTAGGAGAATTACTCTTCACCAAGTCAATTGTCTTGGTTAACCACACACAAGATCAACGCCATAACCAGAGATAACTTTCAGGGAAGTCAGGGCTCTAAAAAGACAAAAAGAGCTGTTAACTCCTCTAAAAAATTCATAAGAAATACGATGCATTACTCATCGGTCAAAAAAGGAACTAATATGTATGCTGCTCCAGGAATATCCACAAAGAAAGTCTTTATAAGCACATTCAAGCCCGACAATGATGACTCTAGCTCTGTGTAAGCCTTTGTAAATGTGCTTGTTTTAGATATATTAATAAGTAAAATATTTTATATTTGTAGGTTTTGCATTAATAAGTAAAATAGATTATATGTGCACAAAATGTACATCCCTCTATTTAGAGTAATTTGATTCTATACTGGAGTAAAATAAATTTTCATTAATTAAGGGTAAATCAACACAGTTTTATATGCAGATTGTCACGCCCCGACCCTACTGTCGGGCACGTGGCAACCGTCGTATGAGCCCAACAGACCCATACAAGGCATCAAGTGATACATATCATTCAATACATCATTTATGCAGCGGAATTTATAAATAATTCATCAAACTCAATATTCCTAACACAGTCCCGATAAACCTACTATAATTCTATGATAAACGGTAACGATAAAGAAAAATAAATCCGTCGGTGGATCCATCTTCATTTACTATCTCGATCGGTCATCTAATAACCTGCACACACGGGGAAAAGTGGTGTGCTCAGCCTTGCGGCCTAGTGCGAAATTACGGCTCTACCGAATAAAGAAATCAAAGGCTAGGAGGAGTATTATAGGATGCCCTTGGTTTATTTATTTGTCATTTTCATATGATACATGAGAGGCATATCGTAAATTTAAATAACATGGTAGGTATATACAAAATGTGTAACACTAGATGTCACCTAAGCTATCTCTAGTAACTATGTCATCAAGTCTCAAGACTCGAGCTGCCAGCCTATGCTTAGTGAAATTTTCCTCGTCGGGGACTTCCCATAAGCCCATCAGTGCGGTGTCCCTCTATGTCTCTACCTAGACCCGCTGCACTGATGTTGGCGGAGATGATGGGTGACCGTATATCTCTCTCCACTGTTTCGTCAGTCGCACCCTACGCCCCGTCCCAGCGAAACATCGCGCCCCTACTTCCTCCCCGGTCTCCGTAAGGGCAACGACATTCTGTGTAGCGCTACACACTGCCCGTAGGCAGGGTCACCTCAACATAATATATCATCGGTCACGGCTGACCGAAATTTTAATAATCCTAGGATCCGGACTACTCATCCGACCGTTTGTAGAACGTCTAGGATGATAGCCGTGTGGTCTACGGATCCACTGTCCAAGGCTTGAGAGAATCTGCGTCCCAACTCAAAAGTGATCGATGTTAGCCGAGTTGACCGTCAATCCGCACAATGGGTTTGAGGTACCTCGACCACATTTTTGCTAATTTGTTGGAAAGTCATCCCCGCTAGCTATATCAAGACTATCACGGTGACGCCCAACCGTCACTCGTGCGGGTAATAGTATCCGGGTATGGACCACTCCGCTACCTGGTCTATCCGACCTTGGAGTTTATCTGGCCCATTTCCCAACCAGCTCCCAGTATCTAAGCTACATGTAGCCTCGGGAGTGGTATGTGGTGGAGCATCACCATTCTGACCATCGGCAGTATGCAGTGGTCAAACGAGGTATGCAAGCAGTACCCATTCCTATCGAACTTCTAGTGATGTCTCCTAATAGTTTCTAACATGTCATTATTCTTATCTATATCTGCATGGTAGTTGTGCTATCATAACATAGAGAAATAATAATAAAATATTATATATCATGCAGGACAAGATATCACGACATATTAAAACTTAGCAGGAAATCATGATTGTAAACCCCCATCAAAAAAAAAAAAAAAAAAAAAAAAAAAAATGGACCGGTTCAGGTGAACCGGCCGGAGAGCCGGCCGGTCCAGCTGAACCGGCTTGGACCGGGCGAGGAAGCGAGACGGGGCGAGCGAGAAGAGCAAACGCCCTTCCCACTCGAGCCGTCGCCTCGAGCACGCGACGAAGCAACGTCGCTTCGTCTTCTCCCGCACCGAGCAGCGTCGACGCTCCGCCTTCCGCCGTCGACCGCTGCACGTCGCCGTCGACGACCGTCTGCCCTCGTCCACCCCCAGCGAGCTACTCCCGGCGGAGAGGGCGACTCGGCGACGCCTTCTTTTTCCCCCCCCCCCGTTCGCGCGACCACCGCAGCAGAGGAGCTGCTGCCGATCGATCGCCGCCCAGCAGTCGCAACCCCCCCCCGGCGGACGTCTTCTCCGCCGCGGTTGGAGACGTCGGCCGTCTCCGCGTCTCCACGGGCCTTCGAGGAGTTCGAAGACCCCTCGGCGGGCGGCTGAGCTCGCCGCCTCTGTTCGAGCGATCGAACCCTACCGGCGGCGGCTGCAAATCGCGATCCAGTCGCTTCGCCGGCCGCAAACCCCGCTCCTACCTTCTCCAGACGTCCGCGAGGTGAGCAGCCGCGTTTTCCCCATGAAAAGGGGTGGTTTTCACCCTCCGGTGGAGACGCCGTGAGTTCGCCGGAGACGACGCCGGAAAGATCGCCGTATAGGCGCTGATGGACGTCCTTCTCGCAGATCGGCGTAGTCTCCGCATCGAGCGAGGAGCAACGAAGCTCGCCGGCCGTTTCGCCTTCATTTTCGCGAGTTCCGGCGAGGTGGCGGCTAGGGTTCCGGCGGCGGCGCTGAGCTTTTCCGGCGGCGCAGAGTTTTCCGGCGAAGGTGCTTAATTAGGGCTTAATCGCGATTAGCGCTAATTAAGTGTGCTTAGTGTAAATAAAATATAATTAGTGAGAAATTATGTTATTGTATGCTTAGTTTAATTAAAAGCATGATTAGCGTTAATTAACTAAGCTTAGTGTATAAGAAATTATTTATTTAATGAAAACGGTTGGGTCGAATCAAGTGGGGTTAAATCGGTTGGGTTTGAGTTAAGTTTGGGTTCGAGTCAAGTTGGGTTGGGTGAGCCGAATCAAATAGGTTGAACCTGGTTCGAGCTCGAGTCAAATTAGATTGAATTTAATTTAGCTGAACCGGACCCGAACCGAACCGAACCGAACCGGGTGAACAGTAACTCGAACCGTTGACCAAGTCAACAGCTGACCCAGTCAGCATTGACCGGGCCCACCGCCGACCCAGTCAGCGTTGACCGAGTCAACCGCTGACCCAGTCAGCGTTGACCGGGCCCACTGCTGACCCAGTCAGCGTTGACCAGTCAACGTTGACCGTTGACCAGTCAACGTTGACCGTTGACCGGGTCAGAAAAATATAAAATAATAAAATAATATTAAAATAATAAAATAATATTAAAATATTAAAAAAATCAAAAAAATAATAAAAATTTCTATGGGTTCTACTTGGGCTCCTGGATGACTTGGGCCAAGTTATGGGTGAGTTTGATGAGTAGAAATTGAATAAAAATTCATTGAATTTATTAGATAAAAATGCAAAAATATGATAAATTCATAATTCATTAGGTGAGATTAATCCTAAACATACATAGGATTAATTTAATGTAATAAATTATTTAATTGATAGATTTTAATTTATTTATCTTAAGGGAAATAAATTAAATCTATTTTAAATAAATTTTATTAAATAGGATTATTTTGGGTACGCGATCCGAGAAGCTCGGCGGGTGATATTCTCCGCGCGACTTGGTTCCCAGAAGCAGATCGCTATCCAAGGTGCGTTGGTTCTCTGTTGGTAGGATTTATTCAAGCTAGGGAATTCCCGCTGGGGTTTTCTTAGGAACAATTCTTGGATGTCTTAAATATGAGAAATCATAATGCTTGATAAGATTTGAATTGTATGCATGTTAGTGTAGTTTATTTTATCTAACATGTTCTACATTTCATGTCCTGCATGTTGTATTGTTTTCTATGCTTGTGTTAAATAATTATCATGCGGACATAGATAGTAAATAATGACATGTTAGAACCTTTGGCGACGTCACCGCCACTTAGAGAAAAGGGGGCCTTTTTCAATATGCCCCGGTTGACCGCCGCGTCCCGACGGTGGTCAAACGGTGACGTCCCGTTAGGCGCCACTCCCGAGGTTGATGCATAGCGGAGCACTGGGAGCACCACTCCCGACGTTATGCATAGCTCATATACTGGGAGCTGGTAGGGTAAGGGACTGTACACACTCCATGGTCATGTTAGACTGGAAATATGGAGCAAGTCCTTACCCGAAATCTTCACCCGCGCGAGTGTCGTTGTAGGCGGCCTCGTGATAGTCCTGAGATGGTTAGCTAGGATGAACCCTACCATGGACTTGGCACCGACGAAGTCGAGGGCCACATCCCATCGTGTGGATGTGCGCCAATCTCGATAGACGTTGACGGCTATTGGACTGGAAAGGTGATTCCACATGCGACGCCTTGGACAGTGGATCCGTAGACCACACGGCTATCACCCTTGACGTCTGCAGACGATCGGATGAGTAGTCCGGATCCTAGGGTGGTTATTCCGGCTAGCCGTGGCCGATGATATTTAAGAGAGGTGACCCTGTCTACGGGCAGTGTGTAGTACTACATGGGTGTCGTGACCCCTACGGTATCCGGGGAGGATGTAAGGGCACGACGGTTTCGCTAGGGGAGGCATGGTTGGCGACTAGTGAAACGATAGGAGAGGGACTCTGGGTCATCCGTCCTCTCTGCCAACATCAGTGCAGCGGGCATAGGTAGAGACAGAGACAGAAAGGCACTGATGGGCTTACTGATACTCTTAGCTAGGGTAGTCATTAAGCACAGGCTGGCAGCCCGAGTTTATGAAACCTAAAAAGTCTCACTATGACGTAGGTGACATACTATTGATATGTACACTAGACATGACTAGGGTGACATCTAGTGACATGTACACATTTAATTATTTATTTAATTGTTTGTTTATACTGTCTATTTTTATACGAATTGTTTAAAACGAAATGGCATGAAAGATGATGTTTAATTACCAAAGACATCCTAGAATACTCCTCCTAGCCTTTGATTTCCTTATTCGGTAGAGCCGTAATCTCGCATTAGGCCGCAAGGCTGAGCACACCGCGTTCAATGTGTGTGCAGGTGTCGATGCACGAGACGAGATCGATAACGGAGGGTTCGTCGCGGGAGGTATACGACTGCTGTTATGAGTTTTCGTACGCCGGTCTTAGATTTGTATTAGGAGGTATCGGGACTGTATTTAAGATGTTATTTGAAAATGTGGGTGTATGTAGTTTCGTATTTGTATTTATGCCTTGTATGGGCTTGTCGGGCTCATACGGCGGTTGCCACGTGTCGTCCTGCGGGTCGGGGCGTGACAATGATATATCATGCATGTTAGACAGAAATAAATTAAACTAACATGCGGACAATCAAATCTTATCAAGCATAATATTTTATTATATTTAAGACATCGAGGAATTGTTCCTAAGAAGACCACAGCGGGAATTCCCTAGCTTGAATAAATCCTACATTGGAGAACCAACGCACCTGACTTGGCTGTTTACTCCTCGGAACAAACCTAAGGTCCGTTCGCTGAATTTTTATTCTCTGACACTGTCTCGATCCACGTGCCGTCATTTACGCATTTTTATATTTTCCTGTCAATTATTCAACGAATTTTAATTCTCAATCTAGAAATAATTTCTCAAATCTCTCTTCACTACTACTCTTAGAATGATCTCTAGAATCACCCCAATTTTTTTCCCAAGTTCGCCGGAAAATTTCTCCGGCGGTCGCCGGAAAGTTCATCGAAAAGTTCACCGGAACCCTCGCCAGTGAAGTTCTTTGATCAGCACCAATATTAGTACCAATCGAAAGCTCTCTTCATGAGGATTCCAAAAATCATATTTGCCCCAATTTTTATAGCTCATACGCGATCAATTTCACCGATTAAAATTTTGGGCGAAATCCTAAAGTTAGGGTTTTTAGCTTGCCGGTGGCCAACCGGCGGCCAATAGCCCAAAACTCCGGTACCAATGGATAGCTCTCGTCAAGGAGAATCCATAGGTATCAAGTTTGCAATGTTTCACGGCCGGAATGGCCGGTAATCGCCGGAGCAAGCTCCGGCGACGAAACTTTCGCCGTCGCCACCTCTCACATGATTTCTCCCTCATCTCTACATCAAATTTGGGCATCTTGGTATCAAAATGAAGAGGAGGTCGAGATCTACCTGTGGCTAAAATTTGAGAGCCTAATTCGTTGTGATTTCACCGGAGCATCGTCAGAAAAATTGGTCGCCGTCGCCGTCGCCGTCGCCGCTGCGGAAGAGGAGAGAGAAGGAGAGAGAGGAAGAGGAAGGAGCTCGCGGGCGCTCGGTGGGAAAAATTGAGATTTTTTTTTTATTATTTTTTTAATTAGTTAATTAAAATCTTAAATCCTAATTAAATCTTAATTGTTCAATTGACCGATCAAACGACGTCCAAATTACGATCCGTCTGCGTCGTTGGATTCCTTATCAAAAATACTACATGATGGTATAATTTTCACATCAAAATCTCATACTTCAAAAATTCATATGATTTTTCAATTAAATCCTTTAAAGAATTTCTTTTACAATTAAATCCTCAAAATACTAAAATTACTCTATTGCCCTTATTTAAAAGTCACGGATCTCACACAGATCCACAAGGAAGTAGGTGTTTACATAAGCTCTTTTGAATGAAGACATGGCTGAATACTTAAATTTAATCAACTAAGTAATTAATTGATAATAATAATAATAATATTAGGGTTTTACACGGTCTTTGACTGGTTTGGACGTTATAATTTAATATTTATAAAAATATTCCAAGTGGTATATTTAGTACTTTATCCAACATCAAATGTTATCGTGTTAGTTAATTTATTTTTATTTATGATTAAAGTTTTGAGCCGAATGTTTACTGTTCTTGATATGCTTTAAGCTTATGAGAGATCAAATGGTAACAAAAAAAAAATGTTAGTTTTTTTATTATTGACTTTTTGAGCTTAATGCATATCGTTTTAACTATTACCGATATGCTTTAAGCTTATTTGATCAAATAAAAGGTGATATGCGGGTTAAATTAATGAGCTTATGAACTCTAGTTCTTTTGTTTGTATAATGAATATGTTTATAATATGACAACAACTACTCTTCCATAATATTTCGGATACATTTGGCTAGTGGAATAAAAAAATTAAATTTTGATTCCATATTGTAAATCAACTATTCTTTTTTATGCTTTATCAAATCAAATATCCTTCTCTTTTTTTTTTTACATAAATTTTCCTCCTTCATCCTTTCAAGCCTAACATTTTATTTTTACAGTGGAATTGATTAATTTTTAGGTGTTTCTATATCTCCACTTAGAAATATATCAATGCACCGCATAATAATGATGCTATTAATTTAAAATTTAAATCAGAGATTCCGTCGTGTCGATGTGAATATCAAATGTTACACTCGAGACATAAAAGTATAATATTAATGGGGATACCAAATATTACATCCAAAAGATGAAAGTATACTCGGAAGGCACCATGACACTAAGAAAGAAATGACAAACAATTGTGGAGGCTTATCGGAGGATGCTATGCAAGCAAAGTCCACCATAGATGCTATGTAAAGGGACGCTAACCTAAAGGACACAACCTTAAAATATAAGATGCAGTATCAAAGACATTCAAGCTTCTATCATTAGAGTGAGTTGAGCAATATATTTGAGAGTTAAGTATTAGATGTTCAGATTATAAATGACTGATGTTAAGTGTTAGTATTAAACACTAAATATAAAAGTCTTATATACCACATCCATTTTGTACTACTAAACATTTATTTTAAAACTTTTAATTGCTGCTTAGATACCACATACCATGCCGAACGGTACGAAGGAGATTCGAAATCCAATGGTAAAACTTCCCCGTTAATATCAATTAGAAATCCAACGGTAAAAAAAAGCAAAGGGGTGAAACTTGTAACGGTAAAACTTGTCTGTTAAGAAAAATTAAAATACTATTTGCCATTATCCTTCCGTCCTATTTATTAATTATCCTCATTATTTATTTCATCAGCCCAACCTGGCCTCGAATTGAGGTGGTCGAACTCGAAGGAAACCAAACCCCCCCTCCCTCGCTCCCAGCGAGAAGAAGACTTCTTCCCTCTCTTTTCCACTTCTCCCTCTTTTCGCCATTCCCACCAATTTTTTCATGCTTCTCTTTTAGCTTTCTCTACTGCTTTCGGATTTTTTTTTCTAGGGTTTTCTCTTTCTGATGCACTGGCCTAGAGTTTTCTTCTTGTGCCTTCAGTGTTTCGAATTCTTCTGCTTTCCTCTCCGTCTTGCTTCAGGGAATGCGGACGCCTGAGGGTAACTCGTCTGCAAGCGCAGCCCTGCGCGCCTGGCTGTTGGCGTCAGTGAGCGGCCCCTCAGTGGCGTCGCTGGAATTGTCCCTCCCGGCTTCCCTCGCCAACAACAACCACATCGATGAGATTCTGAGAACTACCGACGAGATTGAAGATGAGGATGGGAACATTGCTAAAGAGGGTGCCTGCAACCCTGAAGGTCTTGCGAACAGTGCTCAAGGAGCCTACCACAAAGATGCTGAAAACTTGAGATCTCCAAAGAGGTTATTTCTTGTTGAAATTTCCTATAATATTTGTCCATCAATCTCATAAGTGTCGTATTTTCTGCATCTATTTACATGTAGTGCCCGCATAAATTTCCTTTATTGCCCTTGTAGATGAAACATGTGATCGAGAAAGATGCTGAAATGGCAGAAGATATAATTGCTTATAATATCATTCCGCTGGATGAACCATCTACGACAAAAGTTGTTGTCAATTTTTCGAGGCAAGCTGTATATGTTGTTTACTTATCAAATTTTGCCTAAAGGTGAAAATGGCATACTTGAATTAATTAATAGTATATGTTTTTAAATAGTGGCATTAGCAGTACTTGGAACTTGAATAAGCTAGAAATATTGTTGTCTTATTTGGTGTCACTCTACAAAATGCATATTGACATGTTTCAGAAGCACCAAGTAGTTAAAAAGTTTCACATTAGGTAAGAATATTTAACTGATAAAAATACATTTCCTGCTGGATTTTAGACAACTAAAGTTCATCGTTATTGTTAAACCTTTATATTACCTAATACCTAATTATAATTAAAAGATAACGTGGGATAACCTGGTACAGTAGCCACACATTGTGTAAATTTTCATGCAGTAATCTTTTCATGTCGTGGATCTTGGCATACTCCTCTAGAATGTGGTTAATAGGGATTTCAGATTGTAAATTTCCCATATTTCCTTGTCCATATAGGAGGGTGCAAACAATGATATATAATATGTGTGGACATATGTGTGCATAGCAAGAATGAAGAAAATGCGGATACGGTCACACAGTGAAATAATCATATTTGAGATAAAATAAAAAAATTAAACTACTACTACTAGCTGCTGTGGTAAATGGGCGAACTCTAGTTGAGGTGAATGTGGATTTTTCTTCCTTTCCTTCACCGCTTCGTTTTCTCATTCATGTTGAACTTTTCAGGTCTTGCCGTTCATTTCGTTCATTCTAGTTGAGGTGAATGTGAATTTTCATTTTAGATATTGTTAATGCACTCAAAACTCTGAACCCAACCTAAAATAATTCGAACCCCACACCTATAATGTGTTAAAATTTTAAATAAATTCCTTAAGATTCAAAACATACCAACAAAGCTCTAGAAATGTTGAACCGAATCAAACTGGATAAAAAATCATAAAAACTGGCTAAACCCGCATCAAACCGCAGTGGAACCGGCCTAGGCTGAACCGGATCGGATCGGACCTCCTCATGTGCCCCGCACATGTCGTCCGAATCAATCCTCTCCGCTTGAGCTCTACTCGAGTCCGCTGCGCCTCGCCGCCGTCCCACCTATTTCCGCCCTCACAACAGGCGTTCGCTAGAACAACACGCACGAGTTCTCTGAAACTTCCTCTATGAGCCAGCCGCCTTTTCTCACCTTTGGTAGCGCTCCAAAGGCCTCCCGCTATTGGTGCAGCCGCAAACCATGCTGCCCACTCGATCATCGCCGACCGCTGTCTCTGCAACCCCAATGATGTTTCCGTCATTCCAGTTTGACTCTTCTAAAGTCATATTGCTCCCCCTAACTTCGCCACGGAGGAAGAAGCGACCGCCACGCCTCACGCCAGCAAATTCGATCGGAATAGGGGAAGAGTTGCTCACTCCCCTGTTCTGCCGCCCTGTCCACGCTCGTCGCCGGTTTCTGGCCTTCTAGCCACAACCACCTCACAGAATTGACTCCTTTTGGAGTCGACTCGATGCCTAGCTCCTCACCGCAAAGGGGGAGGACGATCTTTGCGCCTTTCGCCGGCGAGATCGACCAAGGACGGCACCTCCGCTAGCCGCTTCTATGTCCGCTACATCCCAGCGGATTGCTGCCCACCGTAGCTGCTGCAGCGCATCTCAAGGCCACCACACCATCCTCCAAGTTCCGGCCAAGCTCCCCACACAGAACCCTAGCTCGTCGGAGGTCCATCGTCCGCCACCGTTGCCAATTTGCTTAGAAAACAGGACCTTCCCACTGCCGCCCCAGCTCCCGCCGTTTCTCAGCAGAGCTCTGCTCACCGGAGCCGTTTAAGTGAGCCGTCGGTCATGGTACCGGCTCCCAGTCTCCGACCACACCTATCCTTAGTCAGACGCATCAGCCGCCGGAGCGATGCAAGCTCCGCTGCCACCGTATCCCTCGAACAGGGAAACCCCCTGTTTGAGGGTCTCTTTAACCCTCGCAACCCTTGCCCCCTTCGCATGCAGCGCGCATTCGTTGCCCGTGCTACGGCTATCGAGTTTCTTCGAGTGAGAGAGACTTATCAAGTGTGATTTTAAGATTCATTGTTGTTGATCTATGGTTATTGAGTCTCTTCCAGATAGAAACCACGTGTATTATTGGAAGTGCCAAAATATTATAAATATGATCCTTAATCTTAGTAATGTAAAAAAAATCTCAAACTAATGATGGTGTTAGGCATGATATACTTTGATAATCATATATGGATTCGAACTTCTCCATGAATAGTTTCCAGTGCTAAATGCAATTTCTTGAGTAATTCAAAGGGGGTTAAAATCAAGATATTGAAGCAAAGCACTTCCAACATGACATGAACTTAGAAGGGTCCAAGAAAGACGTCCTATACTCGCGGACTGAACGTCGACGCTCCTCAACTACAATCACTCGTTGAAGCAGAAGAAAAGCTTATTGAAAAACCAACGTATTATGAAAGTTCTTCTTGAAGAGGGCCTAGCCCTCTTCCAAGATATTCATTCTGTAAACCCCCATCAAAAAAAAAAAAAAAAAAAATGGACCGGTTCAGGTGAACCGGCCGGAGAGCCGGCCGGTCCAGCTGAACCGGCTTGGACCGGGCGAGGAAGCGAGACGGGGCGAGCGAGAAGAGCAAACGCCCTTCCCACTCGAGCCATCGCCTCGAGCACGCGACGAAGCAACGTCGCTTCGTCTTCTCCCGCACCGAGCAGCGCCGACGCTCCGCCTTCCGCCGTCGACCGCTGCACGTCGCCGTCGACGATCGTCTGCCCTCGTCCACCCCCAGCGAGCTACTCCCGACGGAAAGGGCGACTCGGCGACGCCTTCCTTTTCCCATCCCGTTCGCGCGACCACCGCAGCAGAGGAACTGCTGCCGATCGATCGCCGCCCAGCACTCGCAACCCCTCGGCGGACGTCTTCTCCACCGCGGTTGGAGACGTCGGCCGTCTCCGCGTCTCCACGGGCCTTCGAGGAGTTCGAAGACCCCTCGGCGGGCGGCTGAGCTCGCCGCCTCTGTTCGAGCGATCGAACCCTACCGGCGGCGGCTGCAAATCGCGATCCGGTCGCTTCGCCGGCCGCAAACCCCGTCCTTACCTTCTCCAGACGTCCGCGAGGTGAGCAGCCGCGTTTTCCCCATGAAAAGGGGTGGTTTTCACCCTCCGGTGGAGACGCCATGAGTTCGCCGGAGACGACGCCGGAAAGATCGCCGTTTAGGCGCTGATGGTCGTCCTTCTCGACGATCGGCGTAGTCTCCGCGTTGAGCGAGGAGCAACGAAGCTCGCCGGCCGTTTAGCCTTCGTTTTCGCGAGTTCCGGCGAGGTGGCGGCTAGGGTTCCAGCGGCGGCGCTGAGTTTTCCGGCAGCGCACAGTTAATCCGGCGAAGGTGCTTAATTAGGGCTTAATCGCGATTAGCGCTAATTAAGTGTGCTTAGTGTAAATAAAATATAATTAGTGAAAAATCATGTTATTGTATGCTTAGTTTAATTAAAAGCATGATTAGCGTTAATTAACTAAGCTTAGTGTATAAGAAATTATTTCTTTAATGAAACGGTTGGGTCGAATCAAGTGGGGTTAAATCGGTTGGGTTTGAGTTAAGTTTGGGTCGAGTCAAGTTGGGTTGGGTGAGCCGAATCAAATAAGTTGAACCTGGTTCGAGCTTGAGTCAAATTAGATTGAATTTAATTTAGCTGAACCGGACCCGAATCGAACCAAATCGAACCGAACCGAACCGAACCGGGTGAACAGTAACTCGAACCGTTGACCAAGTCAACAGCTGACCCAGTCAGCATTGACCGGGCCCACCGCCGACCCAGTCAGCGTTGACCGGGCCCACTGCTGACCCAGTCAGCGTTGACCAGTCAACGTTGACCGTTGACCGGGTCAGAAAAATATAAAATAATAAAATAATATTAAAATAATAAAATAATATTAAAATATTAAAAAAATCAAAAAAATAATAAAATTTTTTATGGGTTCTACTTGGGCTCCTGGATGACTTGGGCCAAGTTATGGGTGAGTTAGATGAGTAGAAATTGAATAAAAATTCATTGAAGTTATTAGATAAAATGCAAAAATATGATAAATTCATAATTTATTAGGTGAGATTAATCCTAAACATGCATAGGATTAATTTAATGTAATAATTATTTAATTGATAGATTTTAATTTATTTATCTTAAGGGAAATAAATTAAATCTATTTTAAATAAATTTTATTAAATAGGATTATTTTGGGTACGCGATCCGAGAAGCTCGGCGGGTGATATTCTCCGCGCGACTTGGTTCCCAAAAGCAGATCGCTATCCAAGGTGCGTTGGTTCTCCGTTGGTAGGATTTATTCACGCTAGGGAATACCCGCTGGGGTTTTCTTAGGAAAAATTCTTGGATGTCTTCAATATGATAAACCATAATGTTTTGATAAAATTTAAATTGTATGCATGCTAGCATAGTTATCTTATCTAACATGTTTATCTACTATGTATCTAACATGTTCTACATTCTTGCCCAGCATGCTATTGCTTTCTATGATATGTTAAATGACTACCATGCGGACATAGATAATACATGTGACATGTTAGAACCTTGGCGACGTCACCGCCACTTAGAGAAAAAGGGGGCCTTTTTCCATATGCCCCGGTTGACCGCCGCGTCCCGACGGTGGTCAAACGGTGACGTTTCCGTTAGGCGCCACTCCCGAGGTTGATGCATAGCGGAGCACTGGGAGCACCACTCCCGACGTTATGCATAGCTCATATACTGGGAGCTGGTAGGGTAAGGGACTGTACACACTCCATGGTCATGTTAGACTGGAAATATGGAGCAAGTCCTTACCCGAAACCTTCACCCGCGCGAGTGTCGTTGTAGGCGGCCTCGTGATAGTCCTGAGATGGTTAGCTAGGATGAACCCTACCATGGACTTGGCACCGACGAAGTCGAGGGCCACATCCCATCGTGTGGATGTGCGCCAATCTCGATAGACGTTGACGGCTATTGGACTGGAAAGGTGATTCCACATGCGACGCCTTGGACAGTGGATCCGTAGACCGCACGGCTATCACCCTTGACGTCTGCAGACGATCGGATGAGTAGTCCGGATCCTAGGGTGGTTATTCCGGCTAGCCGTGGCCGATGATATTTAAGAGAGGTGACCCTGTCTACGGGCAGTGTGTAGTACTACATGGGTGTCGTGACCCCTACGGTATCCGGGGAGGATGTAAGGGCACGACGGTTTCGCTAGGGGAGGCATGGTTGGCGACTAGTGAAACAACAGGAGAGGGACTCTGGGTCATCCGTCCTCTCTGCCAACATCAGTGCAGCGGGCATAGGTAGAGACAGAGACAGAAAGGCACTGATGGGCTTACTGAGACTCTTAGCTAGGGTAGTCATTAAGCGCAGGCTGGCAGCCCGAGTTTATGAAACCTAAAAAGTCATACTATTGATATGGACACTAGACATGATTAGGGTGACATCTAGTGATATGTACACATTTAATTATTTATTAAATTGTTTGTTTATGCTGTCTATTTTTATATGAATTGTTTAAAACGAAATGACATGAAAGATGATGTTTAATTACCAAGGACATCCTAGAATACTCCTCCTAGCCTTTGATTTCCTTATTCGGTAGAGCCGTAATTTCGCATTAGGCCGCAAGGCTGAGCACACCGCGTTCAATGTGTGTGCAGGTGTCGATGCACGAGACGAGATCGATGACGGAGGGTTCGTCGCGGAAGGTATACGACTGCTGTTATAAGTTTTCGTATGCCGGTCTTAGATTTGTATTAGGAGATATCGGGACTGTATTTAAGATGTTATTTAAAAATGTGGGTGTATGTAGTTTAGTATTTGTATTTATGCCTTGTATGGGCTTGTCGGGCTCATACGGCGGTTGCCACGTGTCGTCCTACGGGTCGGGGCGTGACACATTCTTTATCACTCTTTTGAAAAAGATATCAAGTCCATTGAGAGTTGTACAGAATAAATTTATATACCTAGAGATCCGTGCTACCTCAGATGTTTTATAAATTGAATTTATTTGAGGGAGAGAATGTCATCAAAATTATGTTAGAACTTTTATGATTTTTAAATTCATGCCAAAATAGGTGCATAATTCATCAAGTTTATTTTAGAGAGCATTCTTAGAGGTACTTTAGGATTTGTTCTCGTATGAAAATTACCTAACAACTTGTGTGATTTTTAAATTTGTGTAGAAATGGATACATATATAGTCATGTCTCTTTGAGTTAGAGTATTATCAGATGTGCTTTAGGATTTGTTCACTTTTCTTAATGGGGATTAAGAGCACTGTAGGATATGCCTAAGGATCATTTGACCGACTTGTTAGTATCATTAGGGAAAAATAGAATGTTTTGTCCAATAGTAAAGATACGTCATGTGGGCATTAAGTTTTATACATACCAACATCTATGATTTAAGTACACAAAGTGTATGTCCATCTGGTTAGAGTAATTATGTTCTATATGGGAGATCATGGGTTTGATACTCATTATGTTCGTAAAAAAAGTATTAACTAAAACTAAAGTTATGCAAGAGTCAACATTGCCTTACTAAATATAGGTTTGCATTATTTGAAACCAAAGCTATGGAGCTATCCATAGAAATAGAATTTACCAAGTGATTTAAGAAAGTATCACGAAGAAGATAGACGCTTAATATATAACAAGTTTTCCCTCATCCACGCCTCTTATCCTAGGCCAAGTTTTCCCTCATCCACGCCTCTTATCCTAGGCCTTGTCCCCCGGCGGCATCGCCTGGTCCTTGGTGAACCCGTCGTGGTCCGGTTCCTATCCTTGGACCCTGCGGCCTTCCTTTGTTTGGCTCCCTCTTCACCCTCGCTTGACCTCTCCCCCATCGTGCCCTTGCCGCCCTATCCGCCGTCGCTTGTGCCAAGCCCCTCCTGGCCTCTCCATTGGCTCAACCCCGGCCGTCATCTCCTCCGACCCCACCATCGCTCGCGAGATCCTCTCCCACCCTTCCTTCGCCGACTGCCTGCTCAAGTTCTCTACTCATGAGCTCATGTTCGCTCGTACTATTGGCTTCGCCCCCAGCGGCACTACCGACGCCTCCTCCACTGCATCACCTTCGGGCACCTCTTTGCCCCTCGCAAAGTCACTGCCCTTGAGCCCGGCCGCTAGGCCGACTGCACCACCATGTTGTTGACCATCGCTACCGAGTAGTGTGGGACGGGCTTCGTTCGATTGCGCACTCACCTCCGGAACGCGACGCTTAACAACATCAAGGGCAGTGTCTTTGGGCACCGCTATGACCTGTCACGCCCCGGCTGCGATCCAGAGGCGGAGGATCTGAAGGCCATGGTGCACGAGGGGTTTGAGCTCCTCGGTGCCTTCAATTAGTGCGATCACCTCCCGTGGTTGGCACGGCTCTACGACCCAGCCAACTTGAAGGAGAGGTGCACCGCCCTAGTGCCACGCGTTCATAGCCTAGTTAGCGGCATCATCACCGACCACCGCCGTCGAGGCCCGAGTCCCAAGACGGACAATGCCGACTTCGTGGACGTCCTCCTCTCTCTCTTGACAACGAGAAGCTCGATGAAGATGATATGATTGCGGTGCTTTGGGTACACGTCTTGCTTGAACACAACTCTTCATCATACTGATTTCCTTAAGTATGAGGACTAGTATGCAATTCTCGAGGGGGCTATTTGTTAATTCAATCGTCTGCCGCAGGAGATGATCTTTCGAGGAATGGACACGACGGCGCTGCTAACAGAGTGGGTGATGGTAGAGTTGGTACTCCACCCTGAGGCACAGGCAAAGCTTCACCTCGAGCTTGATGCCGTTGTTGGATCCCACGGCTTGCTCACAGATGCCGACGTCGCAAGGATGCCCTACCTCCAAGCCATGATCAAGGAGACCCTCTGCGTCCACCCGCCGGGGCCACTATTCTCCTGGGCATGCCTCTCCATCGACGACGTGCACCTTAGCAATGGCATGGTCATCCCAACCGGCACCATTGCGATGGTCAACATGTGGGCCATCACCCATGATGCGGCTGTCTGGGACGAGCCAGAACGCTTCCGCTCGGAGCGATTTATTAAGGTGGAGGGTGGCACCGACATCGACGTCTGCGGCGGGGACCTAAGGCTCGCGCCCTTCGGTGCAGGCCGCCCAGTGTGCCCTAACAAGAACCTGGGCCTCGCCACCGTTGGGCTGTGGGTGGCGCAGCTAGTGCGTAGCTTCGAGTGGCGCCCAGCAGCCGACGCGTCGGCAGATCTCGGCGAGGTTCTAAAGCTTTCCCTAGAGATGAAGACTCCCCTTGCAGCCGTCATTGTGCCAAGGGAGTGCGTCGCAATGTCCTTCTAAGCTCACTCCCAAATAAGCATTAATTTAAAATAGTATGTTAATTATTGGGATGCCTAATAAGGAAGGGGGCTCCAATTTTCTTTGTTCTCAAGGTGGAGATCCGACTGTAGAAGTTTAGTTAATTATTAAAAAAGTCCAGATTGATTTTTCCAATATATGGCCTTTTTTCTTTCCACGTGCTTGCATGCCAATTTTCTAGGGAGATCAATTCGATTCGGACGTCGTCCCAAACAATATATTTAAGCTGTGGAAAATAAGTGCATTGAAAATAATTGGTTTTGAAGAAGGTTTCTACTACTTTCAGTCTCAATCAAAAACTGTGATGGAGCACTAAACTGTAGGTGGACCGTGGACTGGGGGCATATGCAAGCACTTATTCGATGGTGGCCATGGTCTCAACCTTTATGGGATGAGATTTTTTTGAACTCGATACATCTTCCAACCTTACCATTTAGCTTCAAAATTATCCAGCTTTGCCCAGAATCGGAGATGCAATGGGGCTAATCTTACACATCACGAGAGGAATGTTTGATCTGCTACACAAAATGGTCAATGTTCCTAATCCTTTTGAACTTGAGTATTTTGTGTAAATATGGATATGGAAGAAATTTCAAACCTATCAAATATGACAATGCTCCTATTTTACGTTTCACATGTGGCATAGTAGGGTGTCACGCAGACAAATTCACCACAGAAGATTTGCGCACAACTTTCGACACCCAAATCTGCTAAAGATGATGCTGACAGTTGCTACACAGGCAAAAGGACGTAACGTCGAGAAATCACCTTTTGGCTCGTGGACTTGCGTAGGACGAGGACGATGGAATTGGAGGAAGCAGTGACCAAGAAATGGAGCACAGCGTTCATCACCTCAGTATAGATATGCACTCGAAAGTCCAGCAGCGGAAGAAGGGAATGATAGATAACAAGATAATATCACCATGGTTCATGATAATGGGTAGGCACAATGAAATGCTCGAGAAGCACATCGTACATATTTTTGCCCCCCAACTCATACTATTGGGCACTGCCATATTATATAATGAACGACTGCGTTATATGCAGAGATGATCAAATCAGTACGGGATAGACAAGTGAGGTGGGTTCTCATACAATAACTCAACCACATTAACTCTACTTTCGGCAACTACATTGCAATCATCACGATGCGTAACATTGCCACATTATATGCTCTCGGTGTCTGCGCACTCCACGTGTCACGACTTCCAACCATATTGTGATTTTGTTTCCTATTCCCAAGTATAGATGTTGTTAGCATTTCAGTCTTTTTGTGCAACATAAAGTTTAGATGACCTACATTTATTTTGTTCGGGAACATACTATACCTCCAACTTGTTGACTTAATTGAATATGGGATAATAATGAATGATGGTAACTTGGCCAATTGGTTTAGTCAACGTGTTCATGCCTGCAGCAACAGATGATGTGGCATACATCACCTGAAAAATCAATGGCAAACATAATCGGCAATATAAATGATACCAAAAGAGTACTCATTCTAAAGACGGACGATACCCGAGGACGTCTAAGATAACAAATAATTGTGTGTGAGTTGCTATACCCCCCATCTGATCTCGGCTACCTTGTAAATTTGCAATTTGCTGCCTCAATCTAATAAGCTGCTGAGCCAGAATTTTATTTGCAGCCTTAGTAGATAAAACTTCTTGTCACGAAGGCTTCTTATTATTACAAATAGGATTATTTTTCAATAATAAACATGTGCGACAGAAGCCAAGATCAAAACTCACCTCATTTCCAGTTTTAGCTGTTCTTTTTATCTCTGCACGAAGCCTTTTTCCTGCCATTGTGCTAGGTAATTTTAGGACATTTGTAAATCATCTATTTAGAATCATAATTAAATTTTTATCATTTCACCTTGCTTACTGAGAGCCCTTTGCAATTTATTCAGAAACAATTAAAGACGAAGAATAAGATTGACCAACACAAATATACTTAGAAACAAATTTGTATTTGATGAGATTTTGTCATCCTTGAAAAGGGTACGTATGAGCAGTTTTTCAACATATTTACATTGTTATTTTACAAGAGTTAACTACTTTAGAATTTGTATGCTTCAATAGGGTATTGCCTCTTCTGTCTATACCTAGAGATTTCTGATATATATCTATATGGTTTGGTTGTCAACCTCTACCTTGGTATTTTGTCTAGTTGCTATCTCCATCTATCCCTTCCTTGATTCTTAATCAAAGACGATTTTGTTTTAGTAAATTATCATTCTTTAACAACAAGATGGTGGATTCTATGGCAGATGCACAGGTAGAGATTCTTTCAGCTTCTGGTAATGAAAAAAATCAAGTTGGTAGAATTTGTTGTATGGGAAGATAACTATATACAAGAGTGGCTGCTGTCCTTGCAAAGCGAAGTTTCAGAAAGGGCAGTGAGGAATCTCATGCCAGATATTGAGAATGTGGTGTTGCTGGAGGGTCCATACAAATTACATGGAGATGGTGTGCAGGTGGCAAATTCACAGTTCAACCACTATACAAAATTATTCAAGAAAAAGACCTTTTACTGGCTTCTGTGCGAAGATAAATTCCACACAAAGGAGTGATTGATACGCAAATGCATAGAAGTTGATGAAAAGTGCATGCTGTGTGATGATGAGCTCGCACCATTTAAGGTTGGAAGATGTTGACAATCCTAGGCTCTCCTCACTACAGCATAAAATATAAGCAGTGGGTGGAAAAAGAGGACAAACATAAAAAAGATGGATAACCTTCAAAAGTTGCTATTTGGCAGTGGAGCATTTGCTTTGGGAGAGAAATAAGTGCCAAGACAAGTCACAGCACAAGCAAAGACAAATATGTTCTTTTACACAACTCACAATCCACTATAGATTAGAGAATAGGAACAAAGTATTTTCATATGTAGATAATTTTTGTTTGTTTTGCTTTCCGCCATTCATTCTCTTATTGTCTTGTTTTCTTAAGTTTTCATTTCTTAAATTTTAATTTCATATTATAAATCAAATATTCAGTTTTATCCTTTATCAAATCAAATATCCTTTTTTTTCTTTTACCTTTATACCGAATAAAATTTTCAAACATTTTACATTTACGGTCATTTCGAAATGTATAAATACAATGCATAATAATGCTATTATTTTTAAAATTTGAACCATTACTTAGATATTTTAGATTCCATTTTAAAAAAATTACATATTATCAACATTGAGTTTGTACTACTAAAAATGAGATTTGAAGTCCTCTGTTAATATCAATTAGAAATCCAACGGTTAAAAAAAAGAAGAAAAAACCGTGAAACTTATAACGGTAAAACTTATCCGTCAAGAAAAAATAAAATACGATTTGTCATCGGCCTATTTATTAATCCTCCTCGTAACGAAGGAAACCAAACCCCCCCTCCCTCGCTCCCAGTGAGAAGAAGACTTCTTCCCTCTCTTTTCCACTTCTCCCTCTTTTCGCCATTCCCACCAATTTTTTCATGCTTCTCTTTTAGCTTTCTCTACTACTGCTTTCGGATTTTTTTTTCCTAAGGTTTTCTCTTTCTGATGCACTGGCCTAGAGTTGTCTTCTTCTTGCGCCTTCAGTGTTTCGATTTCTTCTGCTTTCCTCTCCGTCTTGCTTCTTCATCGCTTCGTCTACGTCCGCGAGGGGGGAATGCGGACGCCTGAGGGCAACTCGTCCGCAAGCGCAGCCCTGCGCACCTGGCCGTTCGTCAGTGAGCGGCCCCTCAGTGGCATCGCTGGAAGTGTCCCTCCCGGCTTCCCTCGCCAACAGCAACCACATCAATGAGATTCTGAGAACTGCAGACGAGATTGAATTGCTAAAGAGGGTGCTTGCAACCCTGAAGGTCTTGCGAACAGTGCTCAAGGAGCCTACTACCACAGAGATGCCTTTGAAAGTTTCTGAGAACTTGAGATTTCTGAAGAGGTTCTTTCTTGTTGAAATTTTCTATAATATTTGTTTACGAATCTCATAAATCTCATGTTTTCTTTATCTATTTACATGTAGTGTCCGCATAAATTTTATTTATTCCCCTTGTAGATGAAACGGGAGATGGAGAAAGATGCTGCAATGGCAGAAGATGTAATTGCTTACAACATCTTTCCCCGAGGCAAGTTGTTAGTGCTCTTTCGAAAAATTCTTAACAAATTTCATTATGCTGTTTACTGATCAAATTTTGTCCAGAGGTGAAAAAAATGGCAATAACATCTTTGAACTACGGCACAAACCTTTTTTCCTAGTGATTTTCCTCTTCCCACTGCAAGGAGTGCTGATATGCTTGACTTGTTGCAGATGTCTTTGAATTCCAGGAGGTTTGTTCCTCATGTTTTACTAAATTTGATGTTGGATGGTTCAAGAGTTCTGCAAGTTCATTTTTGTGGTGACTGTCAAATTTGATCATATGACAATTTGCACGTCTATTTTGTCAACACTGCCAGTAACATACAGGTGGACAAATTTGTCTGACATAAATTCAACATATAGGCATACTTGACTTCATTGATAGTATATGTTTTTTTAAATAGTGGCATTAGCAGTACTTGGAACTTGAATCAGCTAGAAATATCTTTGTTTTGTTTGGTGTCATTCTACAGAGTGCATATTGTCATATTTGGTGTGCTGGCAGATCTCTAGTATTGGTTAGAACTATTGGTCTTGGTTGATCTGTGTACTAGGTCATGCTTGAATTGGAAAATACCAAGAGCACCGGACTGGTATGTTTGGTATCTTTAATCATTATTTCATATGCACTAAGTAGTGAATTTCCTGCTGGATTTTGTACAACTAAAGTTCATCGTTATTGTTAAACCTTTATATTACCTAATACCTAATTATAATTAAAAGATAACGTGGGATGACCTGGTACAGCAGCCACTCATTGTGTAAATTTTCATGTTGTGGATCTTGGCATACTCCTCTAGAATGTGGTTAATAGGGATTTCAGACAGTAAATTTCCCATATTTCCTTGTCCATATAGGAGGGTGCAAACAATGATATATAATATATGTGTGGACATATGTGTGCATACCAAGAATGAAGAAAATGTGGATATGGTTACATGGTAAAATTTCTCTTTGTCAAGGAGAAGATGCGTGTTCAATTCCCGCTGTCCGACGACAGTGAGATAATCATATTTGAGATAAAATAAAAAATTTGAACTACTACTACTAGCTGCTGTGGTAAATGGGCGAGCTCTAGTTGAGGTGAATGTGGATTTTTCTACCTTTCCTTCACCGCTTCGTTTTCTCATTCATGTTAAACTTATCAGGTCTTGCCGTTCATTTCATTAACTTGTCACCGAGAAAAATTGTTTGTGCTGTTTGTTAGAGAGTTAAAAATCTAGGAATTTATTTATTATTTTTTTGGGGAATTCCAATACGATGTCCCTAACCAAATTTTTTTTACTGGTGATATTCTATAATTTAGATGAATTACAGTAATTACTGTTGTTTGTCAGAACATGAGCACTTACAGATCAAAATATGTCTTACCTTTTTATTTTTCTTTGCTATTATGTATTTATATTTTTATTAGTATTTATTATTGCTGCTTGACGTGGCTTTTGTTGTTCTTCTGCACATGGCACATTTCCTTCAGAGTATGCTATCAGCTGATGGAAGCAAGCATTATGGGAAAACATCTTTTATGGAGCACCGTTCATTTCTATATCTTTATGATAGTTTTCATGGATATTTCTTGTTTTGATGATTCAGGTCTACTTTAATTTGTTCATTTTGCACACTTCCTTGTCTACTTTTAAATTTTGAAACAAGCTTGAACATGCTGTTGTATAAAAGATAGATGAATTTGCATCTGGATGCTATGTTCAACATGCATCCTTAAATTCGTTATATGAATGAGAATGTGGCTACAGTTTTAATTTCACCTGCTTACTATAACTTCTATAGATTCAATCATTTGTGAAATTTTTTGAGAGTGGAATAAATATCTGTAATATAACTCAATTTGAAGGCTGAGTAGTTCAATATTGATTCCCAAGTCTGCTTCCTGTAGTGGTTGTATTTTCTTTTACCTTTAATAATATTTTTGTACCTGTAGATTCATTTGTCACCAATATTCCTAATCTTTATGCATTCAGATCTTGATTAAATATTAAGGGACCTGATGTTTACTTCCATCTTTTTTTTGGCTTTCTGCTGTGTTTTATTTCACATTTTAATGGCTTTATCCGCATTCACCAAATTGGTACTTCTTTTTCTTTCCCACACACTACATCGCTTTTATTTATTTATTTATTTATGTTTTGGTTGAAATGATACAGCATACACTTCAAACAGAAAGGAAGCACATTAGAGAAGGCAATATTTATTGGTTCTACATTAGTAGTTATGACTAAGATTTTTTATTCCTAAGAAAAAATTATACAATATATTTTATGGGCATGGAATTTTTTGTTTCCTTTTTTATTCTAGCATTTAACTAATAAATTGACATTTCTGTAAACTACTAATAACTAGACGTTTCTAAATTGTGTTTTGAGTTCTCTTAAACTGTGTTTTTTTTATCCATGTCATTTTTGTGAGTGATGGATTTCTTTTCAGGGATTAATAATGTAAACCCCTACTTCTATATGGTTTAATTAGGAAAAAAAAATTAAAATTTTTAAAAAAATTCTTTATGCTTAGAGATTTATAGGGGCATAGTTAGAATTTTGTTAAGGTTAGAGGGACTTAGTTGTGGACCAATATGTAAACATGTAGAAGGTGACTGTTGACCCCTCACATGCGCAGTATATGCACCCTTCGGACCGATCCAACTCAAACCGGATGGGTTCAGTTGAACCGGCCGGCGAGTTGAGGAGCAGGGGCCGAATGCGTGCCCTAAACCCAGATGAGGCGCCCCCAAATCGCATCTCCTCCCCTTTTCTCACGTGGCCTTCATCTCCGTGAGCTCAGCGGCGAACACCTCGCCGGTCTATCGCTCCTTGGAGCTGCTGGCTGCACCTTCTTCGACAGCGAAGACAGAGCTGTGGAGGGACGATTCTGCATCATCGTCCACGGAGGTTCGCAGGCGACCATCGGCCCTCGCGAACGGCGACTCTGCTGGCCGTCGCTCCCTCCATCATCCTCCCTACAGTCATCGGTGGCAGCATTGGAGGAGGACGTCTTCCGCGAAGCATCCCACTGCTACCCATTATGTCGCCCTGCTATGTCTCATCGTCCATCGCTTCATCGTGTTGATTCGAGCTCACTGCCCCTTTCCTTTTCCGCCTCCCTCCTCCGAGCAATGCCAGGAGGGCTCCGTCGCACCAACTCCAGCGACTCTGCAACCTCACCAACGCTGCGAATCCATCAACCAAGTTGGAGGGTCCTCGCACCATACCTCACGATATGATGAATTGCCGCCCATGTTGATGTGGATGCTTGAATTCATGCAATCTCCCCCACCTCCTTCTCATTTCCCTATGAAACTCTCTCTCTTCTCCTCTCTATATAGTGCATATAATGTGATAAGGTAGAGAATTGAACAAGGGTGTGCACTAGGAAAGTTATTGAGAATTTCATATGACTAATGATCATATTTTGATGTTAAGTTGAAAGATTAATAATCGATTTGGATTTGATGTTGACTTGGACTAATCTAATAAAGTAGAGTTGATGGATAAGGATTAAGGGTTTAAGAGGTTGGGCTTCTGAGATAAATGTGGGTTGATAACTTGTATTGAGTCCAACGATGACTTGATGATCTAATTTTTATTGATTTCATGAGATTAGAGTTGATAGTTAATTTCAAACAATTTAATGAAATGAAGTTCAAAATTTATTTTGATTTGATTATTTAAATAGAATAATAATTTGATTACATGATTACTAGTTAGTTTGAGTATGATAATTTGAGTTAATTTAAATAATTAAAATATATTGTTATTTATTTGGGCTATATGAGCTAGGTGGAATAAATTGGACCTTAAGTAAATTGGAGCTTAGTTGAATTGGGAGTTATTTGGTTTTGTGTTGGTTATATGAATTGGGTTAGATAATTAATTTGGATAGAGCTAAGTTAATTTGATAACCTAGGTTCTTAATTAATTAGATTTCTATCCGAATAATTTGTAGAAGTGATATTAATTTTATTCTAAATAAATTTTATTATTTAAGAATATTATTTTGGCACGTGAGCTACATGATACCTCTGAGCTTCAATTGGATTGGTTTTGAGGCTCAGATTTCGATCAGGTGCGTTGGTTCATCGTAATTAGGATTTATTCAAGCAAGGGAAATTCCTGCTGAGGTTTTTCTTAGGAAAGTCTTAGATGCCTTGAATAAAATAAAATATGATGCATGTTAGATACTATATGATTATGCATGTTAGCATGATTTATTTTATTTAGCATAATTGACATGTCATACATACAATGTTAGTATTGGACATGATTTACTATTTTCCCGCATGTTATATTATATTTCTATTTTATGTGTGACACATTTACCATGCGGATGAATACAAGAATAATAAGTTAAATATCAAACAAATAAATATAGGAGGTAGTATCAATGATCAATACTTGACACTCTAGTATAGAGACATGAAACACATGATACTAGCATCTCCTAGGGACATCACTAAATTATAATTTTAGGGTGTTAACAACGCACCCTAGATGACATGATGAACTGTTAATGTTTGAATAGTGATATCTACTCACCAACACCACTCTCGAGGCTACAAGTAGCTTAGATATTGGGAGCTGGTTGGGAAATAGACCAGATTAACTCTAGGGTCAAGATAGACTAGAAAGCGGAGTGGGTCCATACTCAGATACTATTACCGGCACGTGTGACGGTTGGATGTCACCGTGATAGTCCTTATATGGCTATCGGGGATGAACCGTCCAATGATTCAGCAAAAATATGGTCGAGGTACCTCAAACCCATTGTGCGGATTGACGGTCAACTCGACCAACATCGACTACTTTTGAGTTGCGATGGTGACTCCCTTAATCCTTGGACAGTGGATTCGTAGACCATACGGCTATCATCCTAGACGTTTTGCAGACGATCGGATGAGTAGTCTGGATCCTAGGGTTATTATTATAATTTTGATTAGCCATGACCGATGATATATTAAGTTGAGGTGACCCTGCTTGCGGGCAGTGTGTAGTAGTACACAGAGTGTCGTTGCCCTTACGGAGACCACAGAGGAAGTAGGGGCGTGATGTTTTGCTGGGACGGGGTGTAGGGTACGACTGGCGAAATAGTGAAGAGAGATAAGTGGTCACCCGTCCTCTCCGCCAACATCAATGCAGCGGGCCTAGGTAGGGACATAGAATGACACCGCACTGATGGACTTATGGGAAGTCCCCGACGGGGGAATTCTTCTAAGCATAGGCTGGCGACCCGAGATATTTGATACAAAGATAGAAATAATTTAGATGACATTTATTAGTGACACATGTATGAATTGTAATATAGAGGACATGTAGAAATGTACAAAAAGGTGCACTATTACATATGATTACATGTATTGTTGATGACATTCATTTACGTTGTTATTCATATAAAGTGATAATTAATAAAACAAAAAGACATTCTAGAATCTTCCCCCTAGTATTGATATCCTTACTATGATTTCGAGCCGTAATTTTGCATTAGGTCGCAAGGTTGAGCACACCACATTCAATGTGTGTGCAGGTCTTGGAGTAAGAGTTGAGATCATTGACGTTGACGATGGGTATGAGGTCAGAGAAGTTCATCTCTCATATTTAGATTTATTGATTATCAAACATAGTATTGTATTAGGTCTATATCGGGATTGTACTAAAGGACTGTAAATGCAGACTTTATTGAGATTGTTGTTATATTTTAATGTCTTCTAATGCAATGTCGAATATATCATATGCCTTGTATGGGTTTCCGGATCCATACGGCGGTTGCTACGTGCCCGACCTGCGGGTCGGAGTATGACAAATAATCATTGCCTTCTACGATCATAATCTGAATTGGGGAACAATTAAGTTGGTCATTGCTAGATGCTCTTTTGATGTATTCACTGCTTTCTATGGTTTTCAGCAACTTCATTCCTAGTTTGGTACTTGTTGTATATGTATGCTGCTCATTTCACAATTTCCTTTTAACTCACCATTTCTTGAATATTTGATAAAGTTAATATTGTCCTGAATTATTGTCATTTATTCGAAGGAATTTGAATAAACTCATGAGATGGTTCAGTGAAGCACTGCTGGATGGTTCCAGTTTTAACTCACCATTACTTGCTTTCAGTGAAGCACCTGCTGGATGGTTCCAGTTTTGCTGCCTTCAAACTGTTCATAGTTTCCTTATGTGGATTCCCTTCTGCCATAATCTGATAGATCTATGTTATCATCAATGTGTAGTGCGGCTTGTAAAATGGCTTAATATGTTACTTGAAGGGTTGAATATTTAATATGAGTTCTGGCTTGCTGTTCTGGGAGGAAAGTTTTCATTTGCCTATTTTCCAACTTTAGTTGATGAAAGAGCTCAACTAAAATATACTACTCTATCCCACATTAGCATAATAATATATGCATCACTTTTAGCACACCCACCGTGGGACTCAAACCCACAACCACAAGGTCAAGAGCCTTGTGCTCTACCAACTGAGCTAGACGGGCTAATTTTTATACTAGTTTTATATAAACAATATGTCAGGACTTCTGAACTTATTATTATTCGTACGCTTAAGCTACAATGATTTTGTATTAGGAATAGTTTTATCCAATGTCTTGTGACTTTAAAACTTATTATTGCAAATGAGCTTATGCAATGATACATTTTGCATCCTCCAATCTCTATTTTGATATTTTTAAAATAATCGAGTCTTTGCACCAATGATATTAATATAATTTGATTTGATATATAGAATCTTTGCACAAATTATTAAATTCTTTGATCCTATTGGTTATTGATCATGAACCCGCAGCGTGATATTAAATGACATCCTAAAGCACCATTCGTTGGATATATGTGTGAAAGCTAGTAGATGCACTATTCTTGAGGATGAGAGATATTATTATGAGAAGTTCTCAAAGGAGAAGAGACATTAATAACAAAACTAATACGATACCTTTTCTATTTGTTGTTTACACAATTTTAGATATACAAAAATATTAATAGGAGAAAAGTCAGGATGGTCGAGGGTTACATTTATTGCGGCTTAAAATTTAGCACTATTGAAAGAATTAATTACTTTTGGCACGCCCATCATGGGGCTCAAACCGACAACCATAAGTTCAAGAGCCTTGCACTCAACAACTAAGGTAGAGAAGCTAGTTTTTATACAAATTTTATATATACAATATACTGGGACTTCTAAACTTATTATTATTAGTATGCTTAAAACATCAAAAGTTATTATTGTAGATGAGGTTATGCAATGATACATTCTGCATCCTTCAATCTCTATTCTGATTCGATCATGATCCTTCGAGGGTTACATTCAGTGCGACTTAAAATTTAGTACAATTGAAAGAATTGATCAATAACTTGATCAATTTAGAAACTTTAGTCACTCAAATGTAAGGTACAATGGAATTTTAGTTGATGAAAGTGCTCAACTACAATACACTACTCTATCCAACATTAGTGTAATATTTGCATTGCTTTTGGCACACCCACCATGTGGCTCGAACCCACGACTACAAGGTTAAGAGCCTTGTGCTCTACCAACTGAGCTAGACGGGCTAATTTTTATACTAATTTTGTATAAATAATATGTCGGAACTTCTGAACTTATTATTATTGGTAAGCTTAAGCCACAATGATTTTGTTTTAGGAATAGTTTTATACAATGTCTTGTGACTTTAAAACTTATTATTATAGATGAGCTTATGCAATAATACATTTTGCATCCTCCAATCTCTATTTTATCATTGTTATCTTCTTTTTTGATAACTATCATCTATGTTCCTGATGTATTCTTATACTGCTATCCTGTTCTAGGTATAATGTGGATGTAGTGATGTTATTAATGTTTAAAGATCCAAACATAAAACATATTTTTGGTTTGAAGTTTGAACATCTTAAATTTTTGCTTTGTGTTCTCATGTTTAGTGGTATTAGTATAGAAGTCATTTTTGAACTTTAGTTGGGAATTTTTCTTTAACTTGTATCATCAGTATGCATCGTGAAATTTTTTTGTTTGTAGTTTGGCTTTTGCTTTTAATTTTGATTTTGTTGACTAATTTTCTTTAATGCATATTCTGATATTTCACAGATACGTGCTTTTCTGGCTTGCTGTTCTGGGAGGAAAGTTTTCATTTGCCTATTTTACTCAGGAAAGTTGTTTATTTATATTATCCTGTATGTTATTTGAACCTTGCTCATCCTGCATATTAAGGTGAAACCAACCAAGAGTATATTATTTAGCCTCTAAGAATTAGTGCATATTATTTTTCCTCTAAGAGTTAAAATATTCATGGCATGATTTGGTCTCTAAGAGTTAGTGCATATTATTTAGCCTTCTTCTTCTTGAACATCTAAGGGAAAAATGGTGGTTTTTTTTTGAAATAGTCCATGTTATGCATTGTTCACTAAACAATAATAGATGTTCTATCTTTCTTATTTTTCTCTTCCTATTTATTGTAATTTATGACTTATAGCCTTCTTCTTCTGAAACATCTAAGGGAAAAATGGTGGTTTTTTTTGGAAATAGTCCCTGTTATGCATTGTTCACTAAACAATAATAAATGTTCTATCTTTCTTATTTTTCTCTTCCTATTTATTGTAATTTATGACTTATTGTTGGTACTTTCAGATGGATCAAATATACTAATGAAAAATTATTTGGTGTGTTTTCTTTTCCACTTTATCTAATTGTAGCCCTGCAAATGGAGATATATTAACCCAATTTTATCATTGTATTCTGGTTTTCTGACAAACCATTTTGGATAAACAATGGCAATGCTCAATTAGATTATTATGTGGGAGATGAAGGTGAGAAGAAAACATATATTTATTAGCTTCTTCCACCAGATATTTTATGTGATTGTTTCGAGTACCCCATTGACACTTGGCCATTTACATTTACAGTTTTATCTATACCTTCAAAAGTAATATACTATGAGTTTGTGCACTCTGACTCCTAACATTTACAGAAAGGGTTGTTACAAGGTGGAAGGTAATGCAACATGATGATGGATTGTTTTAGGTACACTGGTTGGTACAATTATCTAAAAGATGATTACTAAAAGATTTATTCAAATGCATTCTAGTTCAATCAACTAGAAGATCACTCTGTGATTTTGGTTCTTGATTTGGCATTTTATACAAGTCAAATACATAATTTTAGAAAATACAGGACCATGCAATTTCAAAGCTTTTGCTTTGAATTGTATTTGCACACGCTAAAGGTAACACTTTCACACTAGAAATTAAGAATGAATTGGATAACATTTATTGTTGCTTGAGAAGATCTAGTGTTTAAGACTCAAAGTAATTTGGCAACCTTATGGCAAAAAATTAACATAGGTGTCACGCCCCAATTCCATCTTTGGGCACGTGGCAACCGCCGTATAAGATGTACTTCAATACCACAACTTATACAAGGCTAAAAAGTATCACAAAGCAATACAATTTTATTAATTAAACATAGCGGAAGCAAATACATTTGACAATTTAACTATCACTACCATTTTACATCTTTATCTAGGTCGCCAAAATGATATTGTTCGCCAAGCTAGGTTCTCCCTCACTCCCGGCTATTAGCCAACCTATAACCTGCGCAACAGGGGAAAAATGTGCACATCTGAGTCGCAAGACTCAGTGAGGCTACAGAGAAAGCACCCTAAAATAATGAGCTTAGGATATTGTACAACCCAATAAGATATTACATCCACTGTATCACATATTAATTCAACATGTCAACAAAATATCATACATTAATACCACATATCAAATGAGGTATTACCAAATAGTTAATATAGAATATCATAAACATGATCATACTATAATAAATGACAGCATATGATCATAACGGTGTTATTAAACCAAAGATGTTATATCACTTTAATTCATATATCATCATCTATATATTCTACACCTAAGGCAGCCGGTCTATGTTTAAGGTAAATCCTTCGTCAGAGATTACCCCAAACCCGTCAGTGTCTACTCTATGTCTCTATCCTATATGCCTGTACACTAACGTTGGCAGAAGGAGCTGGTGATCACGGTACCCCTTCTCACTAACACAAGATCTTTCCAAGCCAAGTAACCATACAGCGCTGTAATTCTGCACCATGGCAGGATCACCATACCAAATCACAATCATAAACATCTACAGCCTGGCAAGCTAAGATCCACCATATATGATACCAATAAACCTGGATTGCTCAGGGATCCCACCACTGTTCAGTATGCTAGTGTCAATCAGGTTCCCTAGCCTCGGTAGCGCATGGGACGGTACTGTTCCTCGTACACCCTCTACCCTAGTGTAACACAATTAAATTGAGTTCTGCACCGAAGTGAGATCCCAGCTACACCAAAGTATTAGTGACTAAGCCAACCGAACCTGCATTTCTACCTTACTAACACATGGCTCCTCACCACATGTTGTCACATACGACGCCCAAGAACTCAACATCCTCTCCTAGGTTATCATAACCCTAAGATGTCTAGAGTTCTTAATCATATATCAAATCATATCACTCTAGGTGTTATCATAACATCACCCTAAAGTGTCTCAAGTATTATCTCATATCCACATGTTTCATGTTCTCGCTAAGTGTCTCTACATCTTTAGCAACATGAACATATCAAATAATATCATAACATGAGCATAATATCAATAACATGCATATAACAGCATCAATTCACATACCGGTATGGTATAACTTACAACTCACATCAGGAGCAAACATAAGATAACGTCATAATTTATAAAATCTTCTTTTCTTCCCACCGCCTGCTCGAGCGCCCTTTTCCTCCTCTCTCCTCTTCCTTTCACGGCAGCAACTCTTCGTCACTTTGCCGACGATGCTCCGGCCACCTCCGATCGAATTTTTCAACGGAATTTGAACCACGACCTCATGAAATTCGATAAGCAAGCATGAGGATACTAAGGATCACGATATGAATTAAAATATTCTTACGACGATAAGATCAGGTGAGTGTTAATTCTCCAGGCAGAATAGACGGGATAGTTCTTAATGTTTAGTCCGGGAGAACTATAATCCCTTTGATTATTTATATTTGATATCCTTTGGCTCTCCTGCTAGCTAAGAAAATTCTGATTATGATTATAAATGAGTGTGGATAATCTTTGATATTCATGTCCGATGACATACGCTATTCATTGCTCTTGTTACTTGATTCATTATAGGCATGATAATATGCTTTTGCTGATTCTAAATCTAGCATATGCATTTGCTTAACTATGCGCGATACTTTTTCACTTATGAATGCATATGACTAGTATGATTCGATACTGGATAGTGCTATAATCATAGTCACTGCAGTGATATTTGATTAGCACTCCCATGGGCCACCTATGCAGAGGGGCATGGGGTAATAGTACACGAGGTCAGGATGGGAGACTGGGATTGGAATACTCCTGACTAGTTGTTAGACTGGACTAGCTATGAATGCCAGGTAGTGAGGTCTAGTGGCAACTTAGGGGGAACGGGGCTTTGGTTCCATATTCTTGTACTTTTGCTTTGATCTGGGTACCCTATGATATTTGATTCCTCCCCCTGAGGTAACAGTTGTTGGCCACAACTATATTTGATATAGTTAACCCCAGATATAGTATTGTATGACTCTTGATTATTCTTTTTGCTTGGCTATTATATCCAAATAGCCGATTGGTCATATTCATGAGACTTTGTTATTCTATGTTCTCGGTTTTACATTGTTTTCTATCCAACTCACTGGGTACAAGCGTACTCACCCGAAAGGGGAACTCATTTTTCAGGACCACAGCAAGAGAGAAACGAATAGAGATAGAGGCGGTTAGTCAGACTCCTGACTTTTGAAAGGTAGGACGGTTCTACCTTTATGTTGTGTACAGAGAGATCCACTAGATAGGTATTTTGTATATCATTGGGCATGTTCCCTATTTTGATTGTAGATCATTTGTATATATATATAGTTCTCAGTGTAAGAGACCTAAGTTTGTAAAATACATGGTTTTAGAGTTATATTTGATCTGTTATCCATGTTCTCTCCTTCCATAAATAGAGGGGATATACATCAGGCACGCTTAGTGGGTTCTCATATAGTTCCGGGGGTAAACGGGGCTATATGTGAAGTTCACCGTGGTCTGCCACGTGTCCTAGGGGAAGGTATGGGGCGTGACAGATTTTGGTGGTATCAGAGCAGGTTATATTAGAGCATGAGTATATCTTAATAAAGATCATTTGACAACTTGGGTATATAGGGACATTGTTTAGAGATATTTTAAACTAATGTATAAGAATTCTAGTGGATCTCAGATAAGGACGAGTCTAGTGGCCCTAGGATTTATGTCACACACGTAATTTTGATTGTAATATTACTGCAAGAAATTTTGAATGCAACCAGAGAAAGGTAAATCAATGGGTAAGGCACCACAAAGACAAGAGTATTCTTCTACCTCCCATGCGGTGTCTCTTGAGACAGATCAGGTTGCGTTAACATCTTGCGAAGGTGTAACTTTTACTCTTGAACAAGTTCAAGTGATCATAAGGTTGATGCAAACTCAGGCTGCACAGTTACAATCACCTATCCTACCAAAATATACATCCCCTGTTGTACCATAAGTAAGGATCATTCCACCATCAGTTCCTATACCGATAGATTCATCAAAATGACAAAAGGGTAAGGAAGTATATACTGCGAAGAAAAGTTGGCATCTTTTCATCCCACTTTTCAGAAGAAGGAAATCATTACTAAAGGAAAACAATGGGTGGGAGAATCTTCCAGTAATACTTTGAGGCGTCAAATCTATTCACGAGTATTACAAATTCCTGACCATGAATTTCACATTCGATCTATGATTAGAAAGACCTGTAGAAATTGTGGAAGATTTCATCCTGGAATATGTAAACTTCCCTTAAGATGTTTCTATTATCATGAGACAGGTCATCTAAAAAGAAATTGCCCAGGACTTCAACAAAAGGGTAATAAGGGAAGCATAGAAATGCCGAGGCAACGATATAAGAGTAAGGGACAAGACAGTAAGACCAACCAACCACCAGTAATAGTAAAACAATTAGTAACTGAGGGAGATGACAACGTTAGAGGATCTCATAATAGCTCTAAAGCTTTACCTCAAGAACAAATCCAGATTTCTAATAGTCAAGGAAAGGAAGTCGAGACCGATCCAAAGCTAATCACAGGTATTTTACAATTATTTTAATACATTATCAGAAACTTGCTATTAGTGGCTTATGTAGATTTTAAATTTATCTTGAGTTTGCAAAGTTGAGTAAGTAAATTGTTAGATCTTTGTGGAGTTTGAACTTTTGTATACGTAACATTAGAATAACAATAGCTTAAGTATGCAAGTTATAAGGATCATGATATTAGGCTGGGAAATACAATATTATTAGTAGATTTAAGATCCTTAGAAATGTTGAATCTTGATTTTACATTAGAGATTGACTGATTAGTTAGATGTTAGGTTAATGTTATCTGTTTTTATCAAAGAAGTAGAGTTAGTAAGAACCATTAAATTTAAGTTACACTTTACTGGAACTTATTGAACTTTATGCTTTTGGATAATTTTGACATTACAAGCTTTAAAGTAGATTAAGAATGGATGCATAGTTTACTTGATGTATTTAATTGATACATCTAGAACTAGAATTAAGTTAAAGGAGATATCAATTGTATGTGAATTCTTGGATATATTTTTAGGAGATTTATCGAGGCTAATGGGGAAGTGAATTGCTTTAGAGAATGACAACTAGATACTCCCTATATTATTAATCAACCATAGTGAAGGATAGTCACATAACTTAATTAGTTGAGGATACACTTATCAGAATTATTATTTAAAGAGATTATTTGATTGAGCGCATCACTCTAGGAAGCATTAATATTAGTTGTAAAAGAGAAAGGATGGTGCATTAAGAGGGTGCATTATTTATAGATAATCAAATAAGATGATCATTAACCGTAAGTTCTTTATTGAGGAGTAATAATCTCTTGGACTAACTATAAGGAGAGAAAAATATCTTCAAAGATTGATCTCAGATAGTATCAAATAAGAATTTGGGAGTTAGAGATATCCAAAGCTACTTCTAAGATCAAATAATGATATTACGAGGCCATTGAAGTTCTTTGTAGATTGACGAATACCAGGGTGGTAGTTAGGAATTCAATGAATAGAATATTTCATCAATATCTGAATGAAATTATTATTATGATTATTGGAGGACATTTTGGATATACTCTCCTAGAGGGAATAAGCATATAAAACATTTGACAGTAGCTTTACAGGCATTGCAAATTAAGAAAGGGTATGTAAAATTTCTCAAATGTAGGTTCTAGTTAAAAGAAATGAAAATTTTAGAGACATGGCATATCAAAAAAAAAAGACATTATGATAGATTGTAGTAAAGCGAAAGCAATTTTGAATTGTAAATACTTGAGGAATGTTATTGAAATCCGAAGTTCCTTAAGTCTAGCTGGATATTATAGAAAATTTTATTGAAGGTTTTTCTAAGATAGTTGGACTACCTACAAGAGTAACTAGAAAGGAAGAAGAGTTTTAATGGGTTGAGGATTATGAAAGGAGTTTACAGAAACTCTGCGATCATGTTATTTTTAGCCTAGTCTTGATCCTACCAAAGCCTAAGAAATTTTTTACAACATATAGCAATGTTTTAGACAATGATTGGGAATGCATATTTATGTAGTTATAAAAAGTTACTACTTATACATTTTGTCAGTCAAGAGACTATGAATTGAATTACCTTACATGTAATTTAGAGTCGATAACAGCAGTGTTTACTCTATGAATATGATGATATTATTTATAGGAAATTTGAAATACATTTTGATCAAAAAAGGAATTAAATTTGAGGTATAGGAGATAAGTAGAATTAATAAAGGGTTATGATATTGTGATTTAGTATCCTTTAGACATGGTGGATGTGGTCATAGATGTATCAAATGGAAAATTGACTATATTGTCAATTATCTCAACCACCATACCATTTCAATCAGTGAAACTGAAACCTGAGAGATTAGTTAGACCATAACATATTTAGTAAGATAATAACCATATTTATGGTGTGATCTACAGTACATGAAAAAATTCAGGTTTATATGGTAAAATGAAGGAATTAAGGAAAGTATTTCAAACAATGTAAATAAAAGCAAATATTGAGGTCATCATGAGGAATGTGGATTATTGGCATATAAAAACTGAGTCTCTATTCCTAATAAGGTTGAACTCAGGAGATCTATCTTGAAGGGAGCTCATTCCTCGGTATATGTAATACACTCAGGAATTACAAGAATGTATCACATAATAAAAGGAAATTGTTAGTAACCAATGAAAAAGAATATTGTAGATTATGTAACTAAGTGTCACATACGTCAGTAAGCTAACCTTTGCTTATTCCTGAAGGGAAATACAAACTTATCATAATATACCATATGATCGGATAGTTCGGCACATCAAGTTATATTATGATTTGAGTAATTGTGGATAAACTTATTCTAGCATTCATAATACTTATTCATTGAGTAAGTTAGCTAGAATGTATATTTAGAAGATCATAAAACGTTATGGAGTTCGTATTACAATGAGTTTGGATCGAAATCCCTGATTTATTTATTTTTTTGGACTAAGTATACATAAGGCTTTAGATACCTTATTGTCTAGCACAACCTCTATCTTTAAATTGATGGTCAATCTAAAAGTTATGTTGAAAATATGGATGATTCAATTCTAGAAAAGTCAAAGCAACAATTACTGTTGATTGAGGTTGATTATAATAATAGTTACTGTTGATTGAGGTTGGTTGTAATAACAGTTACCGAGCTAACATTAGAATGTCATTATATGAGTTTTTACACGGAAGAAAATGTGGAATACTAATATGTTAAGATGAGGTTGGAAAAAAATGAATAAAAGGGAATGAATTGACTGAGATTACTAAAGAGAAGATTATGATCACTAAGGAAAGATTGAAAGTAGCCTATGATAGACAAGAATTATACAGACAAATGAAGAGAGAAGCTAGAATTTTAACCTAGAAACATAATGTACCAGAAAATAGATGCTTGAAAAGGAATCTTACAGTTTGGAAACACAAGAAAATTTGAGTTCAAGATATAGTGGACCTTTTAGAATCATTAACTGAATTTATCCGATAGCATATAAATTTAAGTTATTTAAAGAAACGGCTAGAATGCATTATATGTAACTATATTAAGGAAATACTGTGAATCCTGAATGAATATTGCAGACACACCTCTGATAGAGCTTATGGATAATTTGAGTTTTAAGAAATAAAGATGTATGAATAATTAAAGTTTTATAGAGAAGTGCACAGGTGAAGGAAATTACTTAGGAATGAGAAGAGTATATGAAAAGGAACTATCCTTGATTATTCGAAAGGATGATTTGAATTAAATTTTGAGGATAAATTTTTTTTTAAGGAGGGTAGGATGTGAGATTTGTATTTTTGCATTAAGGGTAATTATGTAATAGATGGTAAATTTTGAGGGGTTTTATAAAAAATTTTTTTATTGAAAGGACTTATTTGTAAAATTATATGAATTTTTGAAGTATGAAATTTTGATGTGAAAATTATACCATCAGATAAGATTTTTGATAAGGAATCCAACGGCGTAGACAGATCGTAATTTGGACGTCGTTTGATTGGTCAAATCGTTGAAACCAAGGATTAATCCAAATGGATGATCCAGATTTAATCTAAGATTTAAGATTTTAATTAATAAATTTATAAAATCATCTTTTCTTCCCACCGCCTGCTCGAGCGCCATTTTCTTCCTCTCTCCTCTTCCTTTCGCGGCAGCAACTCTTCGTCACTTTGCCGACGATGCTCCGGCCACCTCCGATCGAATTTTTCAACAGAATTTGAACCACGACCTCAGGAAATTCGATAAGCAAGCACGAGGATACTAAGGATCGCGATACGAATTAAAATGTGCTTACGACGATAAGATCAGGTGAGTGTTTATTCTCCAGGCAGAATAGACGGGATAGTTCTCAATGTTTAGTCCAGGAGAACTATAATCCATTTGATTATTTATATTTGATATCCTTTGGCTCTCCTGCTAGCTAAGAAAATCCTGATTATTATGAGTGTGGATAATCTTTGATATTCATCACAGTCACTGCAGTGATATTTGATTAGCACTCCCATGGGCCACCTATGCAGAGGGGCATGGGGTAATAGTGCACGAGGTCTGGAGGGGAGATTGGAATTGGAATACTCCTGACTGGTCGTTAGACTGGACTAGCTATGGATGCCAGGTAGTGAGGTCTAGTGGCAACTTAGGGGGAAAGGGGGCTTTGGTTCCATATTCTTGTACTTTTGCTTTGATCTGGGTACCCTATGATATTTGATTCCTCCCCCTGAGGTAACAGTTGTTGGTCACAACTGTATTTGATATAGCCAGCCCTAGATATAGTCTTGTATGACTCTTGATTATTCTTCTTGATTGGCTATATTATCCAAATAGTCGATTGGTCATATTCATGAGACTTGGTTATCCTATGTTCTCGGTTTTACATTATTTTCTATCCAACTCACTGGGTACAAGCATACTCACTCGAAAGGGGAACTCATTTTTCAAGACCACAGCAGGAGAAGAACGAATCGAGATAGAGGCGGTTAGTCAGACTCCTGACTTTTGAAAAGTAGGACGGTTCTACCTTTATTTTGTGTACAAAGAGATCCACTAGATATGTATTTTGTGTATCATGCCCACCTACACTCTAATCTTAAAATTTTTACTCAGTTTTTCCATCACACGCCAATACATTTTTCTATAGGGACCCAAATTCCATCCTTTGGTCTTTCAATTTATGTAAAGATGGCAAGAGAACTAGAGGAGATATTACGTCAACTGATTGCATGAACCGTTAGGAGCTGTACATCTCCGGAAGAAGTATCATTTTTTGGTCAAGTTATTTCTCCTCTATATGAAGTAATAGCAGCTGTAAGCCTCTAACTCTTCTGAATCTTAAATATTCTTTTCTGATATATTTATTTAACAGTTTTGTTCGATACATTGATGCCCCTTCCTATATGCATGGATAAGATAAAAAAGTTACATTTGGATATAATAGGTTTTTTTTTCTTCTTATATTAATTTTTGATCTATTTGCATAATTAGTTTTGCATCCAAATTCTAAAATCTAAAATGTGATGATTAGACCTTCCAAATGGATATAAACATGTATCATATAAGAGAATATATCATTGATATGTGGCATCAACTAGAGGTGTGCAAACTAGAGTTTTAATGATTTTTCTTTAAAAAAATCAATTTGGTTCAATTCAGAAAGTTTTTTATTTAATTTCTGTCAGCATTGGGTTTCTTAGATGGCTTACTCATGTAGCAAATTTTAATCCTTTTATTGTTCATGTTCCAAAATATGAGAAGGGTAATATTCGGTTGCATAGGAAGTTCAATTTAATTGAGTTTATTCTAGTTCAGATAAAATCATGTGTACCTCTTATTTAGTTGACACAATAAGAGAGGTCGGAGAAGAATGAGGTTATCAGGCCCCGACCCATCTGTCGAACACATGACAACAACCGTATGAGCCCAAAGGACCCATACAAGGCATTTATAGATTTATACAACTCGCATACATCATTAAGTCAGCGGAACATATATTTAAATCAATTACCTCGACCTTACTAGCACGGTCCCGATATACCTACTACAAATACTATGACATCAGAAGTGGTAGATAGATGAATTGGTAAACAACTTGCTCTCTATTAATTATCTCAGTCGATCGTTTAGTTGACCTGCACACATTTTGAACGCAGTGTGTAAACCTGCACACATTTTGAACGCAGTGTGCTCAGCCTTGCAGCTTTGTGCTTATGGCTCTAACCGTAGTAGAATATTTCAAGTAGGAAAAGGGAGATTTAATGTATCCGTAAATCATTCAGTAAATCAAGCAAACAAGTAAAGCCAATAGGTATAACATAAAGTATTCGTAAATAAAGTATGTAATAGATATATGTAATTCAAACTGTAAACATAATGTATGTCGATGTCTCTAGGTAGCAATCACTAATAATGTGTCATGTCTTTACGATACTATATTCTGGGTAGCCAGCTTATGCTTAGGGGAGCTCCTGATCAGGGAGTTCTCATAAGCCCATCAGTGTCCTTTATCTATGTCTCTACCTATGCCCGTCACACTGATGTTGGCGAAGAGGTCGGGCGACCGTGAATCCCTCTTCATTGGTCCGCTAAGCGAATCTCTTCATCGCCGCGTCCTAGCGACCTGTCACTCCATGCGTCTTCCCCAGATAATCCATGGAGCAACTCGTGTAGTACTACACACTATCCCCTGGATAAGGTCACCACACCTAAATGTTTACAACGGTCACGGCTAGCCGATATTTAATTAAACCCCAGGATCCGGACTACTCTTCAGAACGTCTGCAGTACGTCTGGTATAGCCGTGTGGTCCAAAGATCCACTGTCCAAGGCTATGCGGAAGAGGTGACCGGCTAGCAGCGATGTCTGCCAGGAGGTGTGCATTCTAGCTGCCACCAAAATGCTACAACCTCGGCGACATGCTAGAAAAATCTTCGGTATAGTTGCACCCCCCGCTAACCATATTAGGACTATCACGGTGGTGACTTCGCGTCACACGTGCGGGTATGGTGACTAAGTCATGGGCGTCCTTGGCGATAAGCTGATCTATATTAAATTCCACCCTTTATGTCCTTTATAAATTTTACCTTTTGGGTGGTATGATTTTCGGAGGGTCAAAGCCCGTATCCGTAGTTCAAAATATCCGTCATGATGTATTGTTAATATTTCCTCACATATGTGTGATAATGTCACATGACTATAGATTCTATTTTTGATTATCTGGGTAGATGTCAAACTCTAGTGTAATCTAATTCTCTACATCATACTCGTAAATGAGACACTAATGTTTTATTTTTCATGACATCATGGCTGATAATAATAAAAGGAAATAAGAGCATCCTAGCATCCTCAGATAACAGCATATGCAAGGCTATAAGTATATCACATAAGCAAGGTTAAGACTACCACATATCATGTAAGCAAGGTTCAGACTACATATAAATCACGAGAGCAAGATTATTTAATATACAAACATGCATCAAGTTAAATTTAAATATCAGTTTTCTAAGCAGTAGTGTTATCATCTCATTAAGTTTCATAACTTGAAAGTAGTCTACTGTAGTGAACCAGCGCACCTGGATGTTATAGTTCGTCCTTCGGAACCAACCGTATAATAACTTGCACGTCGTTAAATGTTTTGAGGTGGCCTACCTATTACAAATATCATTACCTTTAGAGATTATTTCTAATATTAGGTATCACCTCTTTTATTTTTAAAAAGCTAAATTAACCACCTTTCCTTATTTTCTTTAAACTCACCTCAACCCAATTTAGTTAAATGTCATTCAACTCAATTTAGTTTATTCAACATAATCTATCCTAACTATTTAACCCCTATTATTTTAAAACCTTAAGCAACCACAGTTCTAATTCCCTTGTGAGCTAATTAAAATTCTAAGTCATCTATAGTTTCAACTAATGACTCCCTAATTTTATTTAGTTGTCATATCAAGTAACTAAGAAGGTGGAACATTGTAATTACGTCCTAGTGTTGAGCTACGTTCGATTACCCATTACGTCATCCAACCAACAGCAACAACACAGAACCAAACCACATCATCAAAACTCTGCAACATATAAACCCCATTACTCAGCAATTCATCAGCAATATCACAACAATTCAGCTAACAACAATAGAGAACTATCAAACCAAATTACCGCACTACATTAATCAAAGATTCAACAAAGCATACATAGATCAAGCATTCAACAATTACCCTCGCCTATTCCATCTAACACCACGTAAAATTTTCATCAATATAACGATTTTGTTTAATGGAGTTTGATTCTTTTAATATAAAATCACATATTAGTAAATTATCTATGGACATACCATCTACGATGCTTAGGTTGGAAAACAAGAGTTAAAAGAAAGAAGGTACTTGCAGCCTTGAAGGTCTTAGGAAAAGTGCTCAAGGATCTTACCACAGAAATGACTCCTGATGATGCTGAAAATTTGATTTCTGAAGTGGTTCTTTCTTGTTGAAATTTCCTATAATATTTTTTTTTAATCTCATAAATTTCATGTTTTCTGTATCTATTTACTTGTAATGTCCAGATAAATTTCCTTTATATCCCTTATAGATGAAATAGTAAGGGCACGGTACTGTAGTGTGCCATGTCCAGCCCGGCACGCTACAGTTCCAAGCTGTGCCAAGCACAGCTCGACCTGGTCGGGCCGGCCAGCCAAAGCCATACCTTCAATGCGGAAGATATTTTAACCATTATGCTATTCAATATTTTTAAAAAATTTGTATATTTGATATATATATACTATTCGTGCGATGTCATGCCGGCTCGCGGGCCTCAACCTTGAGGCCCGGCCCGGCACTAGGTGCGGATCGTGCCAGGCACGACAAGCTTTCAGGCATTTACAACTCTAAACATTATTGTCAATTTCTCGAGGCAAGTGTTTGTGCTCTTTAAAATAATTCATAACATCATTTCATTATGTTATCTACACAAACCTTATTCCTAGTGATGTCCCTCTTCCCTGTGAGACCCGTGATTTTTGAATAAGGGCAATAGAGTAATTTTAGTATTTGGAGGGTTTAATCGTAAAAGAAATTCTTTAAAGAACTTAATTGTAAAATCATATGAATTTTTGAAGTATGAGATTTTGATGTGAAAATTATACCCTCAGGTAGTATTTTTGATAAGAATCCAACGGCGTAGACGGATCGTAATTTAGACGACGTTTGATCGGTTAATTGAACAATTAAGATTTAATTAGGATTTCAGATTTTAATTAACTAATAAAAAAAATTTATTTTCTTCCCACCGCGCGCGAGCTCCTTCTCCATCCCTCTCTCTCCTCCTCCGCAGCGACGACGGCGACGGCGACGAAACTTCCCGACGATGCTCCGATGAAACCACAACGAATTAGGCTCCCAAATTTTAGCCACAGGTAGATCTCGACCTCTTCTTCATTTTGAAACCAAGATGCCCAAATTTGGTGTAGAGATGAGGGAGAAATCATGTGAGAGGCGTCGGCGGCGAGGGTTTCGATCGCCGGAGCTTGCTCCGACGATTTCCGGCCATTCCGACCGTGAAACCTTGCAAACTTGGTACCTATGGATTCTCCTTGACGAGAGCTATCCATTGGTCCTGGACTTGAGGGTTATTGGCCGCCGGTTGGCCGCCGGCGAGCTAAAAACCCTAACTTTGGGATTTCGCCCAAAATTGTAATCGGTGAAATTGATCGCGTATGAGCTATAAAAATTAGGGCAAATATGATTTTTTGAATCCTCATGAAGAGAGCTTTCGATTGGTACCAATATTGGTGTTGATCGAAAAACTTCGCCTACGAGGGTTCCGACGAACTTTCCGGCGACCGCCGGAGAAGTTTTCCGGCGAACTTGGGAAAAAAAGGGGTGATTCTAGAGATTATTCTAAGAGTAGTGGTGAAGAGAGATTTGAGAAATTATTTCTAGATTGAGAATTAAAATTCATTGAATAATTTACAGGAAAATATAAAAATGCATAAATGACGGCACGTGGATCGAGACAGTGTCAGAGAATAAAAATTCAGCGAACTGACCTTAGATTTGTTCCGAGGAGTAAACCGCCAAGTCAGGTGCGTTGGTTCTTCGATGTAGGATTTATTCAAGCTAGAGAATTCTTGCTGGGGTCTTCTTAGGAATAATTCCTGAATGTCTTAAATATAATAAAATATTATGCTTGATAAGATTTGATATGTTTGCATGCTAGTTTAATTTATTATTGTCCAACATGTATTATATATCATAATTTTCATGCTAAGTTTTAATATGTCGTGATAGCGTGTCCTGCATGTTATATATTATTTTATTAATTTTCTATGCTTTGCTATTACAACTACCATGCAGACATAGATAGTATTACAACCTCTTGGCGAAGTTACGGCAACTTAGACAGAAAGGGGTCTTTCTCATATACCTCGGTTGACCGCCGTGTTACCGATGATGGTCAAACGGTGACGTCCCGCTACGCACCCCTTCCGAGGTTATGCATAGCTTAGATACTGGGGGCACCACTCCTGATGTCACGCCCCGACCCAACCGTCGGACACGTGGCAACCGCCGTATGAGCCCGACAGACCCATACAAGGCATCAAGTGGTACATACTATTCATATACATCGTTTATGCAGCGGAATTTACAAGTTAATTATCTAACTTAACATTTTCTAACACAGTCCCGATAAACCTATTACAATTCTAAAATAAAAGACATCGAAAAAATAAAACTAGACCCGTCGATGGACTCATCTTCATCAAATCTCTCGGACGGTCATCTAACACACCTGCACACACGGGGAAAAGTGGTGTGCTCAGCCTTGCGGCCTAGTGCGAAATTACGGCTCTACCGAATAAAGAAATCAAAGGCTAGGAGGAGTATTCTAGGATGTCTTTGGTGGTTAATCATCATCTTTCATGCCATATAATTTAATCAATTCATATTGAGATAGACAGCATAAATAAATAAATAAATAAACAAAGGTGTACATGCCACTAGATGTCACCTAAGTTAAGTCTAGTGTCAACATCAACAGTCTGTCCCCATTTGATTTGTATAAATCAATTGATGGGGAGCAACAAACATCGTAAATACAATACCGATGTATAATTCACTAGATGTCACCTACGTGATATCTAGTGTCCACGTCAACAGTCTGTCACCTACATCGTGACGAGACTTTAAGGTTTCATAAACTCGGGCTGCCAGCCTACGCTTAGTGACTACCCGGGCCGGGAGTATCAATAAGCCCATCAGTGCCTTTCTGTCTCAGTCACTACCTATGCCCGTCGCACTGATGTTAGCAGAGAGGACGGATGACCCAAAGTCCCTCTCCAGTTGTTTCACTAGTCGCCAACCATGCCTCCCCTAGCGAAACCGCCGTGCCCTTACATACCGTAGGGGTCACGACACCCATGTAGTACTACATACTGCCCGTAGACAGGGTCACCTCTCTTAAATCTCATCGGCCACGGCTAGCCGGAATAACCACCCTAGGATCCGGACTACTCATCCGATCGTCTGCAGACGTAAAGGGTGATAGCCGTGCGGTCAACGAATCCACTGTCCAAGGCGTCGCATGTGGAATCACCTTCCCAGTCCAATAGCTGCCGACGTCTATCGAGATTGGCGCACATCTGCACGATGGGTTGTGGCCCTCGACTCCATCGGTGCCAAGTCCATGGTAGGGTTCATCCTAGCTAACCATCTCAGGACTATCACGAGGTCGCCTACAACGACACTCGTGCGGGTGAAGATTTCGGGTAAGGACTTGCTCCATATTTCCAGTCTAACTCGACCATGGAGTTTGTACAGTCTCTTACCCTACTAGCTCCCAGTATATAAGCTATGCATAACGTCGGGAGTGGTGCTCCCAGTGCTCCGCTATGCATCAACCTCGGGAGTGGCGCCTAACGGGACGTCACCGTTTGACCATCGTCGGTACGCGACGGTCAACCGGGCATATGGAAAAAGGCCCCGTTTTCTGTCTAAGTGGCGATGACATCGCCAAAGGTTCTAACATGTCGTTATTTACTATCTATGTCTGCATGGTAGGTATGCTAGCATAGCATAGAAATATAATAAAATAATATTTAACATACTCGACATGATACTACGATATATTAGAAACTTAATAAGAAAATCATGGTATATCATGCATGTTAAACAGAAATAAACTAAACTAACATGCAGATAAAACAAATATTATCAGGCATAATATTTTATTTTATTTGAGACATCCAGAATTGTTCCTAAGAAAACCCCAGCGGGTATTCCTTAGCTTGAATAAATCCTACAATCGGAGAACCAACGCACCTGACTTGACGGTATACTCCTCGGAACCAACTTAAGGTCTGCCTCGATCCACGTGCCGTCATTTACGCATTTTTATATTTTCCTGTCAATTATTCAACGAATTTTAATTCTCAATCTAGAAATAATTTCTCAAATCTCTCTTCACCACTACTCTTAGAATGATCTCTAGAATCACCCCAATTTTTTTCCCAAGTTTGCCGGAAAATTTCTCCGGCGGTCGCCGGAAAGTTCACCGGAAAGTTCGCCGGAACCCTCGCCGGCGAAGTTCTTCGATCAGCACCAATATTGGTACCAATCGAAAGCTCTCTTCATGAGGATTCCAAAAATCATATTTGCCCCAATTTTTATGGCTCATACGCGATCAATTTCAACGATTAAAATTTTGGGCGAAATCCTAAAGTTAGGGTTTTTAGCTCGCCGGCGGCCAACCGGCGGCCAATAGCCCTCAACTCCGGTACCAATGGATAGCTCTCGTCAAGGAGAATCCATAGGTACCAAGTTTGCAAGGTTTCACGGCCGGAATGGCCGGTAATCGTCGGAGCAAGCTCCGGCGACGAAACCCTCGCCGTCGACGCCTCTCACGCGATTTCTCCCTCATCTCTACACCAAATTTAGGCATCTTGGTATCAAAATGAAGAGGAGGTCGAGATCTACCTGTGGCTAAAATTTGGGAGCCTAATTCGATGTAGTTTCGTCGGAGCATCGACGGAAAAAATGATCACCTTCACCGTCACCGCTGCGGAGGAGGAGAGAGAAGAGAGAGAGAGGAAGAGGGAAGAGGTCGCGCGAGCTCGGTGGGAAAAATGAAAAAAAAATATTTTTTTTTATTTGTTAATTAAAATCTTAAATCCTAATTAAATCTTAATTGTTTAATTGATCGATCAAACGACGTCCAAATCATGATCCGTCTGCGTCGTTGGATTCCTTATCAAAAATACTATCTGATGGTATAATTTTCACATCAAAATCTCATACTTCAAAAATTCATATGATTTTACAAATAAGCCCTTTAAAGAATTTCTTTTACGATTAAACCCTCCAAATACTAAAATTACTCTATTGCTCTTATTCAAAAATCACGGGTCTCACACCTGAGGTTATGCATAGCTTAGATACTGGAGGGGGGAGCACCACTCCCGAGGTTATGCATAGCTTAGATACTGGGAGCACCACTCCCGAGGTTATGCATAGCTTAGATACTGGGAGCTGGTAGGGTAAGAGATTGTACAAACTCCATGGTCATATTAGACCGGAAATATGGAGCAAGTCCTTACCCAGAAATTTATACCCGTACGAGTGTCGTTTAGGCGACCTCGTGATAGTCCTCAGATGGCTAGCGAGGATGAGCCCTACCACGGACTTGGCACTGATGGAGTCGAGGTTGCCACAGCCCATCGTGCAGATGTGCGTCAACCTCGGTAGATGTCGTGTAAACCCCCACCACATGAAAAAAAAAAAAAAAAATTGACCGGTTGGTTCGGTTAGACCGGCCGGGTCAACCGGTCCACCCGAACCGGCCCCATCGAGTAGAACCGCGCAGAAAAGGGCGAAGGAGCTCGCCCTAATCGCGCAACCTCTTCACCCTCTCCGCAGCAGCGGTGACCGACGAGGGCATCGCCGGCGAGCTGCTGCTGCTCCGACCAAGCCCCGTCGCCACCGTCGAGAGGAGGACCGCCGGAGAGAGCTTAGCAGCGGTCCCATTCCCGCTCGCCCCTGCCTCGCTCCCAGGATTTCGCCGCTGCACACGGTGAGGTCGCCGCCGCGATTCCACCTCTCTCGACCGTCGCCACCCATCAACGCCGCCTCGCTTCGGCTCCACGAAGGTGCAGCGGTCGGCATTCCACCCGGATCGACGTGAGGACGCAGCGGAGAGTCGTCTGCTCGAGGCGGAAAGAGCAGAGGGCGGCGACGCGTGAATCGACTCGTCCGCCCGTTCTGCTACGCGACCCATTTCGATTCACCATTTGCGAGCTCGAAGGTGAGGAAATCCATCCCCTATCGACCCCTTCCCACCTTCGATTTCGCGGACGATACGTTGTCATCTGCGGGTGGTTCGGTGACCTTCGAGAGCTCCGAGGGTTTGACTCCTTACGGTCGGATCGTTGCAGCGTGCTTCCGGCCATCTCGCGCACGAGGACGCCGGGGGTCATCGGCCGGAGTTTGCGTTCAGGCGTAGGCAGCGGAAGGCCCGGCGAGGGCGTCGGCGAAGGAGTCGACGAAAGCGCGATCGACGAAGGAAGCGGCGAAGGTGTTATTTCGCCCCTTCTCGTAATCGTGATTAAGGATTTCCGTGATTAAGGATTTCCTTAATCACGATTAGTGCTAATTAACTGTGCTTAGTATAAATAAAATATATTAGTGAAAAATTATGTTATTGTATGCTTAGTTTAATTAAAAGCATGATTAGCGTTAATTAACTATGCTTAGTGAATAAGAAATTATTTCTTTAATGAAAACGGTTGGGTTGAATCAAGTGGGATTAAATCGGTTGGGTTTGAGTTAAGTTTGGGTTCGAGTCAAGTTGGGTTGCGTGAGCCGAATCAAATAAGTTGAACCTGGTTCGAGCTTAAGTCAAACTAGATTGAATTGAATTTAGCTGAACCAGACCCGAACCGAACCAAATCGAACCGAACCGAACCGAACCGGGTGAACAGTAACTCGAACCGTTAACCGAGTCAACAGCGACCCAGTCAGCATTGACCGGGCCCACCGCCGACCCAGTCAGCGTTGACCGAGTCAACCGCCGACCCAGTCGGCGTTGACCGGGCCCACTGCTGACCCCAGTCAACGTTGACCATTGATCAGGTCAGAAAAATAATAATAAAAATAAATTAAATTAAATAAATAATAAAATAATATTAAAAAAAAATCAAAAAATAATAAAAATTTCTATGGGTTCTACTTGGGCTCCTGGATGACTTGGGTCAAGTTATGGGTGAGTTTGATGAGTAGAAATTGAATAAAAATTCATTGAATTTATTAGCTAAAAAGGTAAAAATATGATTAATTTATAATTCATTAGGTGAGATTAATCCTAAACATGCATAGGATTAATTTAATGTAATAATTATTTAATTGATAGATTTTAATTTATTTATCTTAAGGGAAATAAATTAAATCTATTTTAAATAATTTTTATTAAATTGGATTATTGTGGGTATGCGATCCGAGAAGCTCGGCGGGTGATATTCTCCGCGCGACTTGGTTCCCAGGAGTAATCGCTATCCCAGGTGCATTGGTTCTCCGTTGGTAGGATTTATTCACGCTAGGGAATTCCTGTTGGGGTTTTCTTAGGAAAAATTCATGTCCGGCATGCTGTATTGTTTTCTATGCTTGTGTTAAATAACTACCATGCGGACATAAATAATACATGCGACATGTTAGAACTTTTGGCGACGTCACCGCCACTTAGAGAAAAAGGGGCTTTTTTCCATATGCCCCGGTTGACCGCCGCGTCCCGATGGTGGTCAAACGGTGACGTTCTCGTTAGGCGCCACTCCCGAGGTTGATGCATAGCGGAGCACTGGGAGCACCACTCCCGACGTTATGCATAGCTTATATACTGGGAGCTGGTAGGGTAAGGGACTGTACACACTCCATGATCATGTTAGACTGGAAATATGGAGCAAGTCCTTACCCGAAATCTTCACCCGCACGAGTGTCGTTGTAGGCGGCCTTGTGATAGTCCTGAGATGGTTAGCTAGGATGAACCCTACCATGGACTTGGCACCGACGAAGTCGAGGGCCACAGCCCATCGTGCTGATGTGCGCCAATCTCGATAGACGTCGACGGCTATTGGACTGGGAAGGTGATTCCACATACGACGCCTTGGACAGTGGATTCGTAGACCGCACGGCTATCACCCTTGACGTCTGCAGACGATCGGATGAGTAGTCCGGATCCTAGGGTGGTTATTCCGGCTAGCCGTGGCCGATGATATTTAAGAGAGGTGACCCTGTCTACGGGCAGTGTGTAGTACTACATAGGTGTCGTGACCCCTACGGTATCCGGGGAGGATATAAGGGCACGACGGTTTCGCTAGGGGAGGCATGGTTGGCGACTAGTGAAACAACAGGAGAGGGACTCTGGGTCATCCGTCCTCTCTGCCAACATCAGTGCGGCGGGCATAGGTAGAGACAGAAAGGCACTGATGGGCTTACTGATACCCCCGGCTCGGGTAGTCACTAAGCGTAGGCTGGCAGCCCGAGTTTATGAAACCTAAAAGTCTCACCATGATATAGGTGACATATTATTGATATGGACACTAGACATGACTAGGGTGACATCTAGTGACATGTACACTTGTATTTATTTATTTAATTATTTATTTATGATGTCTATTGTTATATGAATTGTTTAAACGATATGGCATGAAAAATGATGATTAATTACCAAAGACATCCTAGAATACTCCTCCTAGCCATTGATTTCCTTATTCGGTAGAGTCGTAATTTCGCATTAGGCCGCAAGGCTGAGCACACCGCGTTCAATGTGTGTGCAGGTGTCGACGCACGAGACGAGATCGTTGACGGAGGGTTCGTCGCGGAAGGTATACGATTGCTGTTACGAGTTTTCGTATGCCGGTCTTAGATTTGTATTAGGAGATATCGGGACTGTATTTAAGATGTTATTTGAGAATGTGGGTGTATGTAGTTTAGTATTTGTATCTATGCCTTGTATGGGCTTGTCGGGCTCATACGGCGGTTGCCACGTGTCGTCCTGCGGGTCGGGGCGTGATATGTCGACTGCTATTGGACTGGGAAGGTGATTCCACATGCGACGCCTTGGGTAGTGGATCTGTAGACCACACGGCTATCACCCTTGACGTCTGCAGACGATCAGATGAGTAGTCCGGATCCTAGGGTTGTTATTCCGGCTAGCCGTGGCCGATGAGATTTATATGATGGTGACCCTGTCTACGGACAGTGTGTAGTACTACACAGATGTCGTTGCCCCTACGGATCCGGGGAGGATGTAAGGGCACGATGGTTTCGCTAGGGGAGGCATGGTCAGCGACTAGTGAAACGATGGAGAGTGACATTGGGTCACCCGTCCTCTCCGCCAACATCAGTGCAGCGGGCATCGGTAGTGACAGAGACAGAAAGACACTGATGGGCTTACTGATACCCTCGGCCCGGGTATTCACTAAGCATAGGCTAGCAGCCCGAGTTTTGTAACCATAAAGTCTTATTATGACATAGGTGACATGCTGTTGACATTGATACTAGATACAACTTAGGTGACATCTAGTGAAATATACATCTGTATTTAATTATGCTATTTTATTACTTTCTATAATTTGATTTACATAAATCAAATGAAAAATGATGATTAACAACCAAAGACATCCTAGAATACTCCTCCTAGCATTTGATTTCTTTATTCGGTAGAGCCGTAATTTCGCACTAGGCCGCAAGGCTGAGCACACCACTTTTCCCCGTGTGTGCAAGTGTGTTAGATGATCAAACGAGACGATTGATGAAGATGAGTCCATCGACGGGTCTATTTTTATTTATTGATACCCTTTTCTCATAGAATTGTAGTAGGTTTATCGGGATTGTGTTTGAAATCTTGAGTTAGATGATTTATTTATAATTCCGCTGTGTAAACAATGTATATGGATGGTATGTATCACTTTGATGCCTTGTATGGGTCTGTTGGGCTCATACATTAGATGTCTTTGAATTCTAAGATTGTTTCTCATATTTTTCTCATGTATAAAAATAATGTTGGATGGTTGAAAATTTGTGCGATTTCATTTTTATGGTGATTGTTAAATTTGATCATATGACAATTGGACTGACATAAATTCAATATATAGGCATACTTTAGCATACTTTATTTAAATGATAGTATATGTTTCCTAAATTGTGGCACTAGCAGTATTTGGAACTTAAATCAGCTAGAAATATTGTTGTTTAATTTGGTGTCACTCCACAGTGCATATTGACATATTTGGTGTGCTGGCTGATCTCTAGTATTGGTTAACTGGTATCCTTGGTATCTTTAATCATTGTTTCAGACGCACTAAGTAGTTAAAAAATTTCACATTTGGCTATAATATTTAACTGATGAAAGTGTATTTTCTGCTAGATTTTATACAACTAAAGTTCATCGTTATTGTTAAACCTTTATATTACCTAATATCTAACAAATTTGTCATAATATATCAAATCCTAATTATAATGAAAAGATAATGTGGGATAACCTGGTACAGCAGGCATATTATTGCAAATACAATGTCATTATCTGGCAACACTCGTTGAGTTTGAGTTACCTTTTCTTTTGGGCTGATACTCAAGATTTATATTGGGCCGATACTCAAGATTCTTCTAATTCTGTCCCTTTGTTGCATTTTTGTTGTTGTAATAAAATAAAATTTGTGCCGGCAGTTTTGTCCATTACACGCCAATAAATGTTTTCTACAGTGACCCAAATTCCATCCTTTCATGATTGTAATAGGATTTCCTTCTATACTCATGCCTCAAAATGTCCTTGCTTCTGTATCTAATTTGAAAATTTTGTTGCGCAAAAAATTTATAAATAGTCTCCTCTTAATCTAATTGCTCATTGATAATTTTTATAGTTTCTCTTCATTCTATATATCGTTCAATATTTCATCTAACTTTGATCTTTCAATTTTAAAGAAGGCAAGAAAACTAGCGGATATATTGCGTCTTCCAATTGCATGAACCGCTAGTACACTCTCCTGAAGGAGTATCATTTCTTGGTCAAGTTATTTCTTCTCTATATGAAGTAATAGCATGTATCATTTCTTGGTCAAGTTATTTCTTCTCTATATGAAGTAATAGCAGCTGTAAGCCTCTAGTTCTTCTGAATTTTAAATATTCTTTTCTGATATCTTTATTTAATGGGTTTGTTCAATAAATTTTGATGCCCCTTTTGTATGCATGGATTAGAAAAAAAAGTTACCATGAATATAATTTTTTTTTCTTCTCATGTTAATTTTTGATATGTTTTCATCATTACTTTTGCATCTAATGCAGAATTGAAAACTTGAAATTTGATAATTAGACCTTCCAAAGGGATATAAACTTGTGTGGTATAAGAGAATGTATTTTTGATATGTGGCATCAACTGGAGGTGTCCAAACTAGAGTTGTTCTAATGATTTTTCTTTAAAAAGAAATACTCATGTATCTGATTTTATTTCTTTTATTGTTTATGTTCCAAAATAAAAGAAAGGTAATATTCAGTTGCATTCAGTTTGATTGAGTTATTCTTCCTATTGAAAGTGATTTCATTATCTATTTTCTATCTTTTAAGATTAATTATTTTCTTAAAATAATGAGACAGTTTGATGAATATTGAGATGTGCTTTACAATAGACTCTTCAGTTGTATTTTTTCCAACGAGGAATTAGTGGGATATGTTTTTTTACTTGATTTGGGTAAAAGACAGCCTTGTAGTCCATGTTTGTTTGTCTTTGATATGTTTCATTTTTAGTTTGTGATAAAGCTACATCCTCATATTCCACTAGAATGTGGTTAATAGGGATTCAGACAGTAAATTTCCCATATATCCTTGTGCATGTAGGAGGCTGTGAATAATGATATATAATATATATCATATATGTGGGCTGGAACCAACCAGGGGATGATTTAAGTAGGTGCAGCAAATTAAGAATGTTGTTGCTGCAATTTGTTGTCATATATTTTCTATATTTCAAAATTAATGTTGGCGTGTTATAGCTCTCAAATACATACCACTAGAAATCTAATATAGCTATGGTTTAGCAACTTGAAAGTAGTCTACTGTAGTGAACCAACGCACTTGGATGTTGTAATTCGTCCTTCGGAACCAACCGTATAATAGCTTGCACGTCCTTAAATTTTTCGATGTGGCCTACCTATTACAAATATTATTACCTTTAGAGATTATTTCTAATACTAGGTATCACCTCTTTTATTTTTAATAAGCTAAATTAACCACATTTCCTTATTTTCTTTAAACTCACCTCAACCCAATTTAGTTTATTCAACATAATCTATCCTAACTACTTAACCCCTATTACTTTACAACCTTAAGCAACCACAGTTCTAATTCTCTTGTGAGCTAATTAAAATTCTAAGTCATCTATAGTTTCAACTAATGACTCCCTAATTTTATTTAGTTGTCATATCAAGTAACTAATAAGGTGGAACATTGTAATTACGTCCTAGTGTTGACCTTTAGCACCATAAAACTCAGCCACCATTCAAAACTAAACCATCATCCAACCAACAGCAACAACACAGAACCAAACCACATCATCAAAACTCAGCAATATATAAACCCCATTACTCAGCAATTCATCAGCAATATCACAACAATTCAAACCCAAATCCAAACTATAATATCATCATCACCATCGGCTAACAACAATAGAGAACTATCAAACCAAATTACCGCACCACATGAATCAAAGATTCAACAGAGCTTACATAAATCAAGCATTCAACAGCAAGGCATAAGGAGCATGCAATTTGAGATAGATCCGAGAAGGAGGAGTTAGCGGATTCGACCTTAGCGCGAGCGACAGTGCACAGGGACTCCTAAGCTCTCGTCGACGGACGAGGAGGGAAGAAGAGGTTGTCGTGATGGCAACCCTCGAATCATCGACGACAGTGAGCCGAAGGGAAAAAGGCGAGGTCTGGGAGGTGCGGCGGAGCTCCAATTGGTCGTCTGTCGGCGTGGCGTTTAGAAGGGAAAAATCTAGAGAGCTCGAGGTCGATGGATCTGGAGCACGATAGATTGCAAAGCGAGAGGCGAAGGAGAAGAGGTTCGCCGCCGCGGGTCGTCAGCGGCCGAAGGGACGGCGAGGCGGAATGGAAGGCTTCGCTGTTGAGATTGCGGCGTGAGGTCGAAGGGATGGCGAGGTGGGGATTCGCCGTCGATGCGGGTGGTGAAGCAAACGAAGGCGGAGAAGAGGAAGAAGAAGGGGTCGCGTTGAGGGCTTGCCCGATCTAGGGCTTGAAGGGCGCACGTGAGACGTGTGTGCCTAATAAACTTCCCGAATTGCCCTCGCCTATTCCATCTATTTACAACAATATCCTATTTGACAATAATACCCCTACCAATTAGATTTAATTACATTATCCTAACTTACCTATGTAAGTTAGTTAATATATATATATATATATATTTTTTCTACAAAATTTGGGGTTTACAAGTTCTGCCCCCCTAAAAAAAATTTTGGTCCTCCAAAATTGTGTCTGAATTAAAAATAAATTCATATACTCTCACTTTGCAAAAGAAGAGTTAAAAGAAAGAAGGTGCTTGCAGCCTTGAAGGTCTTAGGAAAAGTGCTCAAGGATCTTACCACAGAAATGACTCTTGATGATGCTGAAATTTTTTATTTCTGAAGTGGTTCTTTCTTGTTGAAATTTCCTATAATATTTTTTTTTGGAATCTCATAAATGTCCTATTTTCTGTATCTATTTACTTGTAATGTCCAGATAAATTTCCTTTATACCCCTTATAGATGAAATAGTAAGGGCACGGTACTGTAGTGTGCCATGTCCAGCCCGGCACGCTACAGTTCCGGGCTGTGCCAAGCACGGCCTGACCTGGTTGGGCCGGCCAGCCGAAGCCATGCCTTCAATACGGAAGACAAATATTTTAACCATTCTACTATTTAATATTTTTAAAAAATTTATATATTTGATATATATATACTATTCGTGCCGTGTCGTGCCGGCTCGCGGGCCTCAACCTTGAGGCCCGGCCCGGCACTTGGTGCGGATCGTGCCGGGCATGACTAGCTTTCAGGCATTTACATCTCTAAACATTATTGTCAATTTCTCGAGGCAAGTGTTTGTGCTCTTTAAAAAAATTCATAACATCATTTCATTATGTTATCTACACAAACCTTATTTCTAGTGATGTCCCTCTTCCCACTGCAAGGAGTGTTGATATGCTCGATTTGTTGCATAAAATTTGTGCTGGCAATTTTGTCCATTACACGCCAATACATGTTTTCTACAGCGACCCAAATTCCATCCTTTCATGATTGTAATAGGATTTCCTTCTATGCTCATGCCTCAAAATGTCCTTACTTCTGTATCTAATTTGAAAATTTTGTTGCGCAAAAAATTTATAAATAGTCTCCTCTTAATCTAATTGCTCATTGATAATTTTTATAGTTTCTCTTCATTCTATATATCGATCAATATTTCATCTAACTTTGATCTTTCAATTTTAAAGAAGGCAAGAGAACAAGAGGATATATTGCGTCATCCAATTGCATGAACCACTAGTACACTCTCCTGAAGGAGTATCATTTCTTCTCTATATGAAGTAATAGCAGCCGTAAGCCTCTAGTTCTTTTGAATTTTAAATATTCTTTTCTAATATCTCATGTTAATTTTTGGTATGTTTTCATCATTACTTTTGCATCCAATGCAGAACTAAAAACTTGAAATTTGATAATTAGACCTTCCAAAGGGATATAAACTTGTGTGGTATAAGAGAATGTATTTTTGATATGTAGCATCAACTGGAGGTGTCCAAACTAGAGTTGTTCTAATGATTTTTCTTTAAAAAGAAATATTCATGTATCTGATTTTATGTCTTTTATTGTTTATGTTCCAAAATAAAAGAAAGGTAATATTCAGTTGCATAGGAAGTTCAGTTTGATTGAGTTATTCTTCCTATTGAAAGTGATTTCATTATCTATTTTCTATCTTTTAAGATTAATTATTTTCTTAAAATAATGAGACAATTTGATGAATATTAAGATGTGCTTTACAATAGACTCTTTAGTTGTATTTTTTCCAATGAGGAATTAGTGGGATATGTTTTTTTACTTGATTTGGGTAAAAGACAGCCTTGTAGTCCATGTTTGTTTGTCTTTGATATGTTTCATTTTTAGTTGGTGATAAAGCTACATCCTCATATTCCACTAGAATGTGGTTAATAGGGATTCAAACAGTAAATTTCCCTTATATCCTTGTGCATGTAGGAGGCTGGGAATAATGATATATAATATATATCATATATGTGGGCTGGAACCAACCAGGGGATGATTTACGTAGGTGCAGCAAATTAAGAATGTTGTTACTGCAATTTGCTGTCATATATTTTCTATGTTTCGAAATTAATGTTGGCGTATTATAGTTCTCAAATACATACCACTAGAAATCCAATATGGCTATGGTTTAGTGGTGAGAATTTCACGCAGCAGCCACAATGCAATTTTTGTCTACATTCTAAAGTTACTAGATATTTAGCAGAGAATTGATGGTGTTTTAATCTATTTTACTTCAGATTTCATTGCTAGGTGGTTAATGGAGGACTTGAACAAAATTGTTGAATCAGCTTACGTGTGTAGATTTGAATGATTAATGGGTTACTTAGTGATTGGAACCAACCAGGGTAGTATGCTGATTTAGAGATCACTTTTTTCATTTTGCAGAGTGGTTGTTTAGTTAATTCTTATTTCATTTCTATTGAGTTGGGATGATTTAGTTGGTGCAGCAAATTGAGAATGATGTTGCCGTAGTTTGCTATCATAAGTTCCGTATGTTTTGAAAATAATGTTGGCGTGTGATAGCTTTTGAATACATTCCATTGAAAATTCAATTTGGCTATAGTTTAGTTGAGAGAATTCCACGTGGCCATGGAGACATGCTCTTGAATCCCAACAGCCATAATGCAATTCGGTCTACTTTCTATACTAACTAGATATTTAGTAGAGAATTGAGGGTATTTCAATCTATTTTACTTTAGATTTTGTTGCTAAGTGGTGAATGGAGGACTTGCACAAAATTGTTGAATCTGTTTAAATGTGTAGATTTGAATGATTAATGGGTTACTTAGTGGGCTAGAACTAAGTAGGGAAATATGCTTATTTAGAGATCACTTTGTTGATTTTGCAGAGTGTTCGTTTAGTTAATTCTCGTTTCATTTCTGTTAAGTTTGGGTGGTTTAGTTAGTGCACCTAATTGAGAATATTGTTGCTGTAGTTTGTTGTCATAAGTTTTGTACGTTTTAAAATTAACTTCGGCATGTTATAGCTTTCACTTACATACCACTAAAAATCCAATGTGGTTGTAGTTTAGTGGTGAGAATTCCACGTTGTGGTCGTGGAGACCTGGGCTCAAAATTTATTCTTCAATGCTGCTGAGTTTGTCTAAAGTAATAATTAAGATTGTTGTATTTTTATTTTTTATTTTATATATATCTCAAGTAGAGATGACGAGCTTGTCGATATATATATTTACAATTAGTCGAAACTCAGAGAAGTCTAGAAAGAAGGGGAGGAGATGTTTGAGGAACTAATACCTTTGCCAACGACGCTCTCAAGGGACTGAAGTGTAGTGATATTATTTGCCCATATGTTCATTCCATCAACAATTCCAGTAAAAAGATACTTGCTAGTAGGAGAATTGCTCTTCACCAAGTCAATTGTCTTGGTTAACCACACACAAGATCAATGCCATAACGGGAGATAGATTTCAGGAAAGTCAGGGCTATAAAAAGACAAAAAGAGCTGTTAACTCCTTAAAAAATTCATAAGAAATATGGTGCATTACTCATCGGTCAAAAAAGGAACTGATATGTATGCTGCTCTAGGAATATCCACAAAGAAAGTTTTTATAAGCACATTCAAGCCTGACAATGATGATTCTAGCTTTGTGTAAGCCTTTGTAAATGTGCTTGTTTTAGATATATTAATAAGTAAAATATTTTATATTTGTAGGTTTTGCATTAATAAGTAAAATAAATTATATGTGCACAAAGTGTACATCTCTCTAGTTAGAGTAATTGAACTCTATACGGGAGTAAAATAAATTTCCATTAATTAAGGATAAATCAATCACGATTTTATATGTAGATCCACAGGGAAGTAGGTGTTTACATAAGCTCTGTTGAATGAAGACCTGGCTGAATATTTTAATTTAATCAACTAAGTAATTAATTGATAATAATAAAAAAAAAATTAGGGTTTTACACGGTCTTTCGCTGGTTTGGACGTTATAATTTAATATTTCAAAAAATATCCCAAGTGGTATATTTAGTACTTTATCCAACATCAAATGTTATCGTGTTAGTTAATTTATTTTTATTTATGATTAAAATTTTGAGCCGAAATGTTTACTGTTCTTGATATGCTTTAAGCTTATGAGAGATCAAATGGTAACAAAAAATAATAATAATAAAATATTGGTTTTTTTTTTATTGACTTTTTGAGCTTAATGCATATCGTTTTAACTATTATTGATATGTTTTAAGCTTATTTGATCAAATAAAAGGTGATATGCGGGTTAAATTAATGAGCTTATGAACTCTAGTTTCTTTTGTATGTATAATGAATATGTTTATAATATGACAACAACTAATGGTCCTCCATAATATTTCGGATACATTTGGCTAGTGGAATAAAAAAATTAAATTTTGATTCCATATTGTAAATCAACTATTCTTTTTTATCCTTTATCAAATCAAATATCCTTCTCTCTTTTTATTTTACATAAATTTTCCTACTTCATCCTTTCAAGCCTAACATTTTATTTCTACGGTGGAATTGATTAATTTTTAGGTGTTTCTATATCTCCACTTAGAAATATATCAATGCACCACATAACAATGCTATTAATTTTAAAATTTAAATCAGAGATTCCATCCAGTTAATGTGAATATCAAATGTTACACTCGAGACATAAAAGTACGATATCAATGGGGATACCAAATATTACATCCAAAAGATGGAAGTATGCCCGAGAGACATCATAACACTAAGAAAGAAATGACAAACAATTGTGGAGGCTCATCGGAGGATGTTATGCAAGAAAAGTCCATCATGGATTCTATGTGAAGGGACACTAACCTAAAGGACACAATCTTAAAATATAAGATGCATTATCAAAGACATTCAAGCTTTGATATAAATGACTGATGTTGACTGATGTTAAGTGTTAGTATTAAACACTAAATATAAAAGTCTTAGATACCAAATCCATTTTGTACTAATAAACATTTATTTTAAAACTTTTCATGGCTACTTAGATACCACATACCATGCCGAACGGTACGAAGAAGATTCGAAATCCAATGGTAAAACTTCTCCGTTAATATCAATTAGAAATCCAACGGTAAAAAAAAGCAAAGGGTGAAACTTGTAAAGGTAAAACTTGTTCGTTAAGAAAAATTAAAATACTATTTGCCATTATCCTTCCGTCCTATTTATTAATTCTCCTCATTATTTATTTCATCAGCCCAACCTGGCCATCGTCTCTCTCTGTCTATCTGGGGATTTTGAATTGAGGTGGTCGTCGAAGGAAACCAAACCCCCCCCTCCCTCGCTCCCAGTGAGAAGAAGACTTCTTCCCTCTCTTTTCCACTTCTCCCTCTTTTCGCCATTCCCATCAATTTTTTCATGCTTCTCTTTTAGCTTTCTCTACTGCTTTTGGATTTTATTTTCTAGGGTTTTCTCTTTCTGATGCACTGGCCTAGAGTTGTCTTCTTCTTGCGCCTTCAGTGTTTCGATTTCTTCTGCTTTCCTCTCCGTCTTGCTTCTTCATCGCTTCGTCTACATCCGCGAGGGGGGAATGCGGACGCCTGAGGGCAACTCGTCCGAAAGCGCAGCCTTGCACGCCTGGCCGCTGGCGTCAGTGAGCGGCCCCTCAGTGGCGTCGCTGGAAGTGTCCCTCCCGGCTTCCCTCGCCAACAGCAACCACATCAATGAGATTCTGAGAACTGCAGACGAGATTGAAGATGAGGATGGGAACATTGCTAAAGAGGGTGCTTGCAACCCTGAAGGTCTTGCGAACAGTGCTCAAGGAGCCTACCATAGAGATGCTGAAAACTTGAGATCTCCAAAGAGGTTCTTTCTTGTTGAAATTTCCTATAATATTTGTCCATCAATCTCATAAGTGTCCTGTTTTCTGCATCTATTTACATGTAGTGTCCGCATAAATTTCCTTTATTGCCCTTGTAGATGAAACAAGTGATCGAGAAATATGGTGAAATGGCAGAAGATATAATTGCTTATAATATCATTCCACTGGATGAACCATCTACGACAAAAGTTGTTGTCAATTTTTAGAGGCAAGTTGTTGGTGCTCTTTCAAAAAATTCTTAACATATGTTGTTTACTTATCAAATTTTGCCTAAAGGTGAAAATGGCATACTTGATTTAATTGATAGTATATGTTTTTTAAATAGTGGCATTAGCAGTACTCGGAACTTGAATCAGCTAGAAATATTGTTGTCTTATTTGGTGTCACTCTACAAAATGCATATTGACCTGTTCCAGAGGCACCAAGTAGTTAAAAAGTTTCACATTAGGTAAGAATATTTAACTGATAAAAATGCATTTCCAGCTGTATTTTATACAACTAAAGTTCATCATTATTGTTAAACCTTTATATTACCTAATACCTAATTATAATTAAAAGATAACGTGGGATAACCTGGTACAGTAGCCACACATTGTGTAAATTTTCATGCAGTAATCTTTTCATGTCGTGGATCTTGGCATACTCCTCTAGAATGTGGTTAATAGGGATTTCAGATAGTAAATTTCCCATATTTCCTTGTCCATATAGGAGGGTGCAAACAATGATATATAATATATGTGTGGAGATATGTGTGCATACCAAGAATGAAGAAAATGCGGATATGGTCACATGGTAAAATTTCTCTATCTCAAGGAGTAGATGCATGTTCAATTCCCGCTGTCCACCGACAGTTAGATAATCATATTTGAGATAAAAAAAAAAAAAAAAAACTACTACTACTAGCTGCTGTGGTAAATGGGCGAGCTCTACCTTTCCTTCACCGCTTCGTTTTCTCATTCATGTTGAACTTCTCAGGTCTTGATGATATTCTATAATTTAGATGAATGACAGTAATTACTGTTGTTTGGTAATTTAGATGAATGACAGTAATTACTGTTGTTTGGCAGCTGTTTGTCGGAACATGAGATCAAAATATATCTTACCTTTTTATTTTTCTCTGCCATTATGTATTTATATTTTTATTAGTATTTATTATTGCTGCTTGACGTTGCTTTTGTTGTTCTTCTGCACATGGCACATTTCCTTCAGAGCATACTATCAGCTGATGGAAGCAAGCATTATGGGAAAACATCTTTTATGGAGCATCATTCATTTCTACATCTTTATGATAGTTTTCATGGATATTTCTTGTTTTGATGTTTTAGGTCTACTTTAATTTGTTCATTTTGCACACTTCCTTGTCTACTTTTAAAATTTGAAACAAGCTTGAACATGCTATTGTATAAAAGATAGATGAATTTGCATCTGGATGCTATGTTCAGCATGCATCCTTAAATTCGTTATATGAATGAGAATGTGGCTACAATTTTAATTTCACCGGCTTACTATAACTTCTACGGATTCAATCATTTGTGAAATTTTTTGAGAGTGGAATAAATATCTATAATATAACTCAATTTGAAGGCTGAGTAGTTCAATATGGATTCCCACATCTGCTTCCTGTAGTGATTGTATTTTCTTTTACCTTTAATAATATTTTTGTACTTGTAGATTCAATTGTCACCAATATGCATTGAGATCTTGATTAAATATTAAGGGACCTGATGTTTATTTCCATCTTTTTTTTTGGCTTTCTGCTGTGTTTTATTTCAAATTTTAATGGCTTTATCTGCATTCACCAAATTGGTACTTCTTTTTCTTTCCTACACACTGTATCGCTTTTATTTATTTATTTATGTTTTTGGTTGAAATGATACAACATACACTTCAAACGGAAAGGAAGCACATTAGAGAAGGCAATATTTATTGGCTCTACATTAGTAGTTATGACCAAGTTTTTTTATTCCCAAGAAAAAATTATACCATATATTTTATGGGCATGGAATTTTTTGTTTCCTTTTTTATTCTAGCATTTAACTAATAAATTGATATTTATGTAAACTACTAATAACTAGACATTTCTAATTTGAATAAACTCATGAGATGGTGTTACTTGATTTTAGTGAAGCATTGCTGGATGGTTCTAGTTCTGCTACCTTCAAACTATTCATAGTTTCCTTATACGGATTCCCTTCTGCCATAATCACAATATTATCCTTCGAGGGTTACATTCATGCGTGCTGAGACTTGCGGCACAGTGAACTACAGAAGGCACGTCGAGAACAAAGGGTATAGACCGAGGAATATGCGCCTCATGTTGCCATGCATAAGCAGTTATATAAAATAAAGTAATAATCAGGATAAATATGGTATATCGTATGGTTACATGAAGATGGCATTACACTAGCAAGAATTTCCACATGTATATGCATTGTAAGATAATAATTTATCTATAACAGGTTACAAATATATGTAAATTATAAGTATGCATCAAACTTGTTCACTTATTCTTATGAATCTAGGCTGTCTGCCTATGCTTAGGATACGCTTAGGATAGAGTAGTATATTCTAGTTGAGCACTTTCATCAACCAAAGTTCCATTCTACCTTACATTTGGGTGACTAAAGTTTCAAAATTGATCAATTCTTTCGATAGTACTAAATTTTAAGCCGCACTGAATGTAACCCTCGAAGGATCATGATCGAATCAAAATAGAGATTAAACACAACGTAACCCAGTAAAGGGTAACATAGGCATAAAAAGGCATAAATCTCTATATATACCTAAAATCTCTCTTTACCCCGTCAAAGTTGTCTCACATAAGTACTTAGGCCCTATGGTATATCTTAAGTCCTATCCTTACTTTTAATGTCATTTTTTTAAACTTATGCTCTGATACCACTTTAATTGTCATGCCCCAATTTCACCTTTGGGCACGTGGCAACTGCCGTATAAGATGTACTTCAACACCACAACTTATACAAGGTTAAAAAGTATCACAAAGCACTACAGTTTTATTAATTAAACATAGTGGAAGCAATACCTTTTATAATTTAACCACCATTACCAATTCAAATCTCTATCTAGGTCGCCAAATTGATATTTGTTCGCTAAGCTAGGTTCTCCCTCACTCCCCACTAAAGATCCATCTGTAACCTGCGCAATAGGAAAAAAATGTGCACATCTGAGTCGAGAGACTCAGTGAGGCTACAGAGAGAGCACCTTAAAATTATGGGTTTAGGGTATTATACAAACCAACAATAAATTACATCCACTAAATCATATATTAATTCAACATGTTATCAAAATATCACACATTAATACCACATATCAACAATGTATTACCAAACAACAAATATGAAACATCATAACCATGATCATACTAAAGTATATGATAGAATATGATCATAACAGTGCCATTAAACCAAAGATGTTATATCACTTTAATTAATATATCATCATCTATCCATTTTATACCTAATGCAGCCCACCTATGTTCAAGGTAAATCCCTCGTCAGAGATTACCCCAAACCCGTCAGTGTCAACTCTATATCTTTGTACTATATGTCTGTACACTGACGTTGGCAGAAGGAGCTGATGATCATGGCACCCCTTCTAACATAAACACAAGTACCATTATAGCGCTGTAATTCTGCCCCATGGCAGGATCACCATACACATAACAAATCACATCCATCTCCAGTCTGGCAAGCTGAGATCTACTGAATACGATATCAATGAACCTGGACTGCTCAGGGACCCACATCTGTTGAGCATGCCAGTGTCAATCAGGTTTCCTAGCCTCGGTAGCGCATGGGACGGTATTGTTCCTAGTACACCCTCTACTTTATGTAACACAATTAAATTTGAGTTCTACACCGCAGTGAGATCTCGGCTACACCAAGGTATTAGTGACTTAGGTCAATCGAACGTACATCTCTATCTTACTAGCACATGGCTCCTCACCATATGTTGACACATACCAGTCTAAGAACCACACATCTTCTCCTAGGTTACATAACTTTAAGATGTCCAGGGTTCTTATTCATATAACAATTTAGATCACTCTAGGTGTCATTATCACATGTACCTAAAGTGTCTCAATTTCTATCTCATGTCAACATGTTTCATGTTCTTACTAGGTATTTCTACAACTCTAGCAACATGAACATATTCAATCATCAATATAACATGAGCATGATTATCAATAACATGCAATAACAGTAGCATACATCTGCTAGCATGATTCAAGTTTCAACTCACATCAATAGCATGCATACATTAGCATTTTATAGGAACTAGCATAGTATACTTTCAAGTTCACAGTAACCCATATGCTAAATAAGTATGTAACGAAATAGATATATCACTTATCAGGAGGTACAATAATTTTAAAAAAAAAGACCCTTAAGAATCACAGTTTGGCCAACATCTGTATAGGCCAAATTAAATTTGAAACCATAAACCCTCACCTGAGTCTCAAGCAGATCTTTAAACAAGAATCACAGTTTGGCTGTGATCCTTAAGAGTAAGTAAGCAAAGCAATCAATAACTCAAGCAAGCAATGCAATTCTTCTCTACTTCAACACAAATTACAGTTTGGTTGTGATTTGTCAAGCAATAACACAGCAACACAATCTCCTAAAATAAATTAAATATAAGTAAACAAGCATGTATAAATAACACAACTCAAACAATCCTCTTAACTACCCAAACTACTCACAACACACATCAAATTTATAATTAATTTCTTTTTTAATCCATTAAATCATTTAACAATTTAAATAAATACAACCGTACACAAAGTGTACACTACTCTGGTTAGAGTAATTGGGCTCTATACGGGAGGATCATGAGGTCTTGGGTTCAAGACTCATTAATTAATCTAAAAAATAATTTTAATAGTTCTGTGAAAATTCAATCACTATATATAAATCTATTAAGTCACAATTTCTTCAATTTTATTAAATAGCAAACTAAGTAATCTAATTACCTAATTTAATTACAATATAAAATTTATAAATTCTGTAAAAATCTCAATTAAATCATTTTTATTCATTTTAATATGAATCTATTTTTATTCATTTTAATATGAATCTATTTTTATTCATTTTAATATGAATCTATTTTTATTCATTTTAATATGAATCTAACCCATTGTATGGGTAGATTTCATATTGCAGGTGTGAAGGAGGGCACCATCTCTTAAATAGAACCAGATTATTTAAATCTTAGATGACCTATGCAAGTATTGAAACCTTTGTGTTATTTGCACAACACTCTAACCAACTCCACTAATAGACCAAGTAAATTTTTTTAAAAGAAAAAACAAGGTTTACACCGGTGTCCACCATTGCGATACATGGTCGCCCATTAACGAATAAGGATACATACATCAGTTGCTTCTCTTGCTCGGCGTGCATCGTGCCGAGTCGTTGCACTGGGGTGGCTCAAGCGGTCGCGGCGGGAACTACGGCCTGGTTGACTAGGACCAGCACCAATCTATCGGGTTCCTCTTGTATGACCGTAGCTGCGTTGCGCTCACACCTTGGATATCTACGCACGGGGTGCGGTCCTCCACAGTATACATCCGCGCCTTCGGGTTGATACTTGTGCTCCCAGGCCTTGTTGTTGTTCGCGTGCCGGCGGTGTTCCAATTGCGCGCCTTCGCCCTGCTGCTCCTGCAGGCGGTCGGTGAGTGTCGTGCGCGAGCTAAAAACCCTAACTTAGGGGTTTCGATCGCCAGAGCTTGCTCCGATGATTTCTGGCCATTTCGACCGTGAAACCTTGCAAACTTGGTACCTATGGATTCTCCTTGACGAGAGCTATCCATTGGTACTGGAGTTGAGGGTTATTGGCTGCTGGTTGGCCGCCGGCGAGCTAAAAACCCTTAGGGATTTCGCCCAAATTTTTAATCAGTGAAATTGATCGCGTATGAGCTATAAAAATTTGGGCAAATATGATTTTTGGAATCCTCAAGAAGAGAGCTTTCGATTGGTACCAATATTGGTGCTGATCGAAGAACTTCGCCAGCGAGGGTTCCGGCGAACTTTCCGACGATCGCCGGAGAAATTTTCCAGCGAACTTGGGAAAAAAAAGGGGTGATTCTAGAGATCATTCTAAGAGTACTGGTGAAGAGAGATTTGAGAAACTATTTTTTAATTTAGAATTAAAATTCGTTGAATAATTGACAGGAAAATATAAAATGTGTAAATGATGGCACGTGGATCGAGACAGTATCAGAGAATAAAAATTCAACGAATGGACCTTAGGTTGGTTCCGAAGAGTAAACTGCCAAATCAGGTGCGTTGGTTCATCGATGTAAGATTTATTCAAGCTAGGGAATTCCTGCTGAGGTTTTCTTAGGAAATTCTTGGATGCCTAAAATATGATAAAATATAATGCTTGATAAGATTTGATATGAATGCATGTTAGTATAATTTATTTTACCTAACCTGAGTAATATGCTATGTATGCTTATTTTTCCTCTTTACTTGGCATGATATATTATTTTTACCGCATGCTAGTTAATTATGTTAAAATGCTGAATACAAAATAATATCATGCGGAACATAATAAAAATAAGCAAACATAGAACATAGTATCATGATTTATACCGGACACTTTAGTATAGAGACATAGGTGACATGATACTAGTACAACATAAGAACATCACTAAATTTTAAATTAAGTGTGTTATTAATGCACCCTAGATAACATCGCAAACCATTAGCGTTCTGTTAGTGATGTTCACACACCAGCACCTCCTGAGGCTACAGATCATAGATAGCTTAAATACTGGGAGTGAGCTGAGGGTTGGACCAGATTAACTCTTAGGTCAAGATAGACCAAAAATGGAGTGGGTCCATACCCAGATACCGATACCCGCACGAATGTCGTTTAGGCGACCCCATGATAGTCCTGAGATGGCTAGCGAGGATGAACCCTACCATGGACTTGACACTGATGGAGATGGGGTTGCCACAGCCCATTATGCGGATGTGTGTTTATCCCGATCAACGTCGACTGTCCTTGGACTGGGAAGGTGATTCCCAATGCGACGCCTTGGACAGTGGATCCGTAGACCACACGGCTATCATCTATGACATTCTGCAGACAGTCAGATGAGTAGTCCGGATCCTAGGGTTGTTATTTTTATATTTAGTCGTAGCCGATGAGTCTTGTTGATGGTGAACTTGTATTCGGGCAGTGTGTAATACTACATGAGTCGCCGTTGCCCCTACGGAGTCCGGGGAGGAAGTATGGGCACGACAGTTTCGCTAGGGGAGGCATTGAGGGCGACTAGTGAGACAGTGGAGAGTGATTAAGGGTCACCCGTCCTCTCCGCCAACATCAGTGCAGCGGGCATAGGTAGAGACAGAGACAGAAAGGCACTGATGGGCTTACGGATGCCCTTAGCTCGGGTATTCCTTAAGCATAGGCTGACAGCCCGAGTCTTGAAACTTAAAAGTCTTATTATGACGTAGGTGACATATGCTGATGACATTGACACTAGATACAACTTAGGTGACATCTAGTGAAATTCACGTTTATATTTATTTATGTTGTTTTACTGCTTTTTATGTCCTGATTTATACAAAGTAAATAAAAAATGATGATTAACAACCAAAGGCATCCTAGAGTACTCATCCTAGCCTTTGATTTCCTTATTCCGTTTAGAGCCGTAATTTCGCACTAGACCGTAAGGCGGAGCACACCGCGTTCAATGTGTGTGCAGGTTGTTAGATGACTGTCCGAGATATTTGATAAAGATGAGGGCTATCGATGGATTTAGTTTTATTTATTGATAACGTTACTGTAGAATTGTTGTAGGTATATTGGGACTGTGTTAGTAGAGATTCATAGATGATTTAATTGTATATTCCGCTGTGTTGAATATATGTATGGACAATATTTATTTTCAAATACCTTGTATGGGTCCATTGGGCTCATACGGCGGTTGCCACATGTCCGACAGGTGGGTCGGGGCGTGACATTGTTGAAGTCCCTCCAAGAATGTGAAGAAGAGGTCCTGCTCTCCCATATCTTTCATGTCCAAGGTAATACTGTTAAATTCTTGTATATACACACGGATACTCCAGGTTTGGCGAAGCACTCGAAGTCTCTTCCGTGCTTGATACGCAGTATTGATCGGAAGGAATCGGTGCCTCATCTCCTCAATCATGGTTGTCCATGTGTCCGGCTCGGTGCGTTCTCGATAGCTCGGCGCTTCACATCGGATGCGCCACCATTGCTTCGCATCTCCGTCGAGGAAGGCTGCCGCAGTCGACACTTGGCATTGCGCACGCCGGAATATGTCTACGGCTCGGGAACGCACAATGTCGGGCGAAGAATCGCTCTTGGAGCGATCGAGGAACTGAACTCGGTGCACAAGCTCTCGAGTTCCTCGTGCAGTCTGTGCTCAAGCAGGTTCAAGTCGGCAGGGGTTGGAGGCTCGGTCGGCGGACGTCTGAAGCTCTTCCAGCTTCATCCGCATGTCCGCCATGGCTATATAGAGAGGTCGCATACGCACCCCCATAGTGGTCCGGCTCCAAGGTCCATCACCTCTGATATACACACGCCTCGACTTAAGATGCGTGCAAGCAAGTTGGTCCCGATCTTCCGTCGTAGGAGAAATCCTTAAGGTGGGGAGTTGTGGCTTTGACGAAGGGGAGACTAACCACGATCTAGGAATGCGACCAGCAACCTCACAATCGCTAAACCACTCCTCAGTTGGTTATCAACCGTGTCAAACACGACTGACTTGTTCACGAAGAATGGTACAAACAATTCAAGAGAATTGAAAGAGCAACAGCAGAAGGATCACTCCATATTCCTTAGGTAGTTCCAGCTTGTAGGCATTATCATTGATCTTCGCAATAACTTTGAATGGACCATCACCTCTTGGCATTAGTTTGGACTTGCGTTGTTCAGGAAATCGATCTTTGCGCAAATGCAACCAAACCAAATCTCCTTCTTTAAAAATAAATTTCTTTCTGCCTTTGTCTGCATGCTTCTTATATTGTATTTGCATCTCCTCAATATTTGTTTTGGTCATCTGATGTATCTTACGAATCATCTCAGCACGCTTCTCTGTATCAAGATTACCTCTTTCTGATGGTGGTAGAGGTAGTAAATCAATTGGAGTAGTAGGCTTAAAGCCATAGACGATCTCGAATGGGCAGAACTTGGTAGTATAATGCACAACTCGGTTGTAGGCAAACTCAATATGTGGTAAGCACTCCTCCCACATCTTCAGGTTCTTTTTGAGTATCGTCCGTAGCATTGTACCAAGTGTGTGGTTGACGACCTCGGTTTGTTCGTCCGTTTGGGGATGACATGTAGTTGAAAATAGCAGCTTTGTCCCGAGCTTACCCCAAAGCGTCCTCTAAAAGTGGCTCAAAAATTTTGCATCACGATCTGAAATAATTATCTTCGGCACTCCATGTAGGCGCACGATCTCCCTGAAAAATAAATCGGCAACATGAGTAGCATCATCGCTCTTATGACAAGGTATGAAATGAGCCATCTTAGAAAACCTATCAATAACAACAAATATACTATCTCTCCCCTTCTTAGTCCTTGGTAAACCCAACACAAAATCCATTGAAATATCCTCCCAAGGTACTTTTGGAATAGGAAGAGGGATATATAAACCATGTGGGTTTAAGTGAGACTTAGCTGTTTGACAAGTGGTGGATCTCCCCACGTAACGCTCGACGTCACGCCTCATCTTTGGCCAATAAAAGTGTGTTGCCAATGCGTCCTCAGTCATACGTATCCCAAAATATCCCATCAAACCACCTCCATGCGCTTCCTGCAACAATAGAAGACGAACAGAACTTGCAGGAACACAGAGCTTGTTAGCTCTAAATAAATAGCCATCATTCAACACATACTTATCACAACATCTCCCTTCTCTACATTTAATGTAAATGTCTTTGAAACCCAAATCAGTTGCATATAATTCTTTTAACATTTCCAAACCAAGAATTTTACAATCAAGTTGGGACAACAACATGTAACGTCTAGATAATACATCGGCAACTAGATTATCTTTTCCTTTCTTATATTTCACAACATATGGAAAAGTTTCAATAAATTCGATCCACTTAGCATGTCTACGATTCAACTTACTTTGGCAATGAATATGCTTCAAGGATTCATGATCTGAATGTATGACAAATTCTTTTGGCCAGAGATAATGTTGTCATGTTTCTAACACTCTAACCAATGCATATAATTCCTTGTCATATGTGGAGTAGTTTAAGGTTAGACCACTAAGCTTTTCACTAAAGTAAGTAATGGGTTTCCTATCTTGCATAAGAACACCTCCAATTCCAATACCACTAGCATCACATTCTATCTCAAAAGTTTTATTAAAATCAGGAAGTTGTAAAAGTGGTGCATTGGTTAACTTATCTTTTAGCAAATTAAGGCATCTTCTTGCGCCTTGTCCCACTTGAAAGGTATGTTCTTCTTTGTCAACGCATTGAGTGGAGCGGCGAGTGAGCTGAAATCCTTTACGAATCGACGATAAAAGCTTGCCAGCACATGAAAACTCCGCATTTGCATGACTAATGTAGGTGTTGGCCAGGCTCGAATAGCTTTCACCTTTTCCTCATCCACCTCAATTCCCTGTGCAGTCACAATAAAACCAAGAAATACGACTCGATCCGTGCAAAAGGTGCACTTTTCGAGGTTAGCAAACAAACGTGTCTCTCTCAAAGCAATCAAAACTTGGCGCATATTTGCTAAATGTTCATCCAAAGACTTGCTATAGATTAATATGTCATCAAAGTAAACTACCACAAATTTTCCAATAAAAGCTCTCAACACTTCATTCATTAAGCGCATGAACGTACTAGGTGCATTAGAAAAATCAAATGGCATAACTAATCACTCATATAATCCAAATTTAGTCTTAAAAGTTGTTTTCCATTCATCACCTAGCTTCATTCTAATTTGATGGTAACCACTACGCAGGTCAATCTTAGAAAAGATAGTAGAACCACACAATTCATCAAGCATATCATCTAACCGAGGAATATGATGACGATAACGTACCGTAATATTGTTGATAGCTCAACAGTCTATACACATCCTCCATGATCTATCTTTCTTTGGCGCAAGTAAAACAGGAACAGCACACGGACTTAAACTTTCACGCACATACCCTTTGTCGAGAAGCTCTTGCACTTGGCGTTAAATTTCTTTTATCTCTTTGGGATTGGTACGGTATGGGGGACGGTTAGGCAGAGATGCTCCTGGAATTAAATCGATTTGATGCTCAATTCCCCGCAATGGTGGCAATCCTGCAGGTATCTCATCTGGAAACACATCAACAAACTCCTGCATCAAAGAAACAATCGAAACATGCAAAGAAGAGGGTAAAGAATTAGTAGAAAAGAGAGCGTCCTTGCATACAAGTGCAAAACACTCTTGGGATTGGTTTCTAATTCTCGCATCTCACTTTTGGTTGCTAATAGAACCTGTCCCTTGATCGGTATTTCTCTTTTCTTCTCACATTTTTCTTTCTTTTCTCTCAATTTGAGCTGATGACTCTCACTTTCCATTTTGTGAATGTCACTCTTCTCTTTTTCTTTTCTCTCACATTCAGCCCTATCTAAATTGTCTTTGAGAAGTTGTTCCGGCGTCATTGGAACCAATATGACCTTCTTATCTTTGTGCATAAAAGAGTACTTATTGAAACGCCCATAATGTGTAGCATCCTTATCATATTGTCATAGTCTTCCAAGTAGTAATGCACAAGCTTGCATTGGCACCACATCACAATCCACAAAGTCAGAATAGGTACCAACAGAAAAATGTACATGTACCATCATTGTTACCTTCAACTTTCCACAAGAATTGAGCCATTGAATGTAGTATGGTTGCTGGTGTAATCTTGTTTTTAGGCCAAACTTTCCAACCATCTCTGAACTTGCAATATTATTGCAGCTTCGACCATCAATTATGATCTTACAAGAGTGCTCCTTGATCATAAATTTGGATTGGAATAAATTGTGACGTTGCCCGTTTTCTGCCTTCTCTATCTGGGAGCTAAGAACACGGCGAACAACAAGGCTTGCATGACTTGTATCAAAAGTGATATGTTCTGGTTCTGACCTCGAAACAGGTTGAGACTCCTCGTGATCAGATCCACCTCCCTCTTCTACCTCACTGGGCGATGTGTACTCACCATCTTCTCGAATGATAAGGGCACGTTGATTTGGACAATCACGCATGTAATGCCCTTTCCCCTTACACTTGAAGCACTCAATCTTCCTTGTTCTTCCTGTAGATGCAACTGAGGATGAACTTTTTATAGGGGCAACAATGGTCTTTTTTGAATCGACGGGTTTGGATGTTGGTGAAGTAAAACGACTTCCTGAATTCCCTTGGTCAATTGGTGCAGCAGTCCTGCTAGAATGACCAACACTCTTCTGTTGCTGATTGGCATCCCTCCAAGGCATGGAAGAACTAGGATAACTACGACTGGCTTTGTATGGCTGCTTCCTCCTTTGAACTTGTCTTTCAGCTTTGCATGCATAATGAAATAGTTGATCCAAAGAATTGTAGTTTTGGAAATCAAGTATATCTTGTATCTCTCCATTCAATCCTCCCAAGAATCTAGCCATCTTTTCATTATCATCTTCTTGCACATTAGCACGTAGCATTCCCACCTGCAACTCTTGATAGTATTCTTCCACAGAATTATTTCCTTGATTCATTCTTTGAAATTTGTTAAGTAATTCTCTCTCAAAATAGGAAGGTACGAACCTGAACCTCATCAAGCGCTTCAAATTATCCCAAGTACGAGGATCTTCATTTCTTTGTCGAATTTGACTCCACCAGATAGAAGCATAACCAATAAATTCAGTAGTTGTCGCACGTACTCTATACTCTTCTGGGTAATGATAACAGCTGAACTTTTGCTCAACTAATAATTTCCAATCAAGATAGGCTTCTGGATTAAACTTTCCATCAAAACTAGGAACAGTGAATTTAATTTTACCTAATGCATCATTTCTTCTTTCTTCGTTACGGTGACGTGCATGACCTTCGTCAACTCCCACTCCTCGTGCAGGGCGGCGCTGATACAATTCCAAGGCAACTTCATCAACAGCCACATAATTATCATTTAACTCTTTATCGGCAACTTCTTTTAATGCAGCGTTCAGATTTCCTCTTGATCAACTCGTCCTTGAGGAACTCGAGGTGGTGGGTGTCGTTGCTCCACTTGATCAAGTCGTGCTTCAATTTCACCAAGACGATTCTCCAACCCGTTCAGGCGCACAAGTACTTGATCGGATAGTATTTGCTCGAAGGTGTTTGTAACATGAGCCATCAAAGCCTGAGAGCATGGAGACAATGATATCGCCGATGATGGGGACCCATCTTCCCCGTCATAAGAAACATCACGAGGACTTCTCGATCCTAACATTGTTAGTAAAGACAAAAGAGAAATTCCACCAAATTAGTAAATTATTTATGAAAAACTCACAATCCTCGTAAACATTACCACCTGAAGCTCTAACCCTTCTCAAAAATTGTTCGCGTGTTTGTTGGTTCGTGATAACTTTCAACACGGAGTGAATAAAGCGATTGCAAAGTGCTAGAACACGGTGATCAAGGCTAATTTATGGAGATCTAGATGGGGATATATTTGTAGCAAAGAGAAGAAAATAATAATTCAAGAAATTACAAAGTTGACTCAATTAAGCAAGGTAGAAGGTGTCAAAAGGCCAAAGGAAGAATAAGTGCAAGGATAATTAAAATTCGAATAATATATATATATATATATATATATATATATATATATATATATTGTTTATTTTTTTTTCGTTCCTTGGCCGAACCTTCCTCCTCTCTTTCTCTTTTTTTTTTCCTCTTTTTCTCGCCGAACACTTCTTCCTTCTTTTCTCCTCTTTTCTTGCAAAACAATTCCTCCTCTTTTCTCTCTCTCTATCCTTTTTTCTCGTCGAACACTTCTTCCTTCTTTTCTCCTCTATATATATATATATATATTGTTTTTTTTTTTTCTCCTAGCCGAAGTATTTTTCTACCTATTTCTTTAAAAAAATTCGGCCGAACACTCTTTGGCCGAACAACAATTCTATTTTTTTTTTTTTGCAAGGATAAAAATTCAACAAAAATTAGGAGATAACAAAAATAAGGAATAGAATAAAATATGGCAAAAACAACGATAATAGGTATGAAATAGAAGTTCAAGAAAAGGACTAGAGGATTTTTTTTTATTTTTTATGTATGGAAAATAAAAGAGAATCTAATAAAGGATAGATGAATTCCTACCGGCAACAAAGGCTCTGATACCACCTGATATGTACACGCCTCGACTTAAGATGCGTGCAAGCAAGTTGGTCCCGATCTTCTGTCGTAGGAGAAATCCTTAAGGTGGGGAGTTATGACTTTGACGAAGGGGAGGCTAACCATGTTCTAGGAACGCGAACATCAACCTCGCAATCGCTAAACCACTCCTCAATTGGTTATCAACTGTGTCAAACACGACTGACCTGTTCACGAAGAATGGCACAAATAATTCAAGAGAATTGAAAGAGCAACAACGGAAGGATCACTCAAGAAATTGGACTTTGATTTATGCTTTAGCCACCATTTTGTAATGCTTTTGCTACAAATTTGAAGTCCAATTTCTTGAGTGATCCTTCCGTTGTTGCTCTTTCAATTCTCTTGAATTGTTTATGTCATTCTTAGTGAACATGTTAGTCGTGTTTGACACGGTTGATAACCAACTGAGGAGTGGTTTAGCGATTGCGAGGTTGCTGGTTGCGTTCCTAGATCGTGGTTAGCCTCCCCTTCGTCAAAGTCACAACTCCCCACCTTAATGATTTTTCCTACGACGGAAGATCGGGATCAACTTGCTTGCACGCATCTTAAGTCGAGGAGTATGCATATCAACCTCTTCGGATGGAGGAGTCCCAATGGAACCTTCTAACACGGTCAGCCTCTTCTCCATTGCCTCCTTATTTTGCTTGCCTGACATGATCTCTAGAAAGAGAGTAGGGATCGACGGATCAAGGTAAACTTACTTGCTCGTCGATAGGGTCTCACTTGCTTCGGTGGGGTGCAACACTTGTTAGCGGCGTTGCGTAGCGTTGAACATCACTCTGATACCAAAATATCATGACTACTTTTTGCCTTGGCTCCTTGGTTGAGCCCGAGTCGTGCCGGTGTGAGCGACACTGAGAGGGGATCGGTGCTCACGAGCCTATTGCGTGCGGAAGAAGATCTTGTTGCCACCCTTGATGTGAGAGGACAAAAAGGAATGCTTTATTAGCTCCAATAAAAACCTCTCAATCCATCAAGCTACTCTCAAAGGGGATGCCCAAAGTTTCCTAGATGCCTGGACCATTTCCGTATGATGCGCCCGTGTCTTGCGTCAGCCGTGGCGGCTCGCTGCCCCTTTGCTCTATTCGACATTAACAAAATAAAATTTGCATCACTTTTGGCACGCCCACCATGGGGCTCGAACCCACGACCACAAGGTTAAGAGCCTTGCGCTCTACCAACTGAGCTAGACGGGCTAATTTTTATATTAATTTTGTATAAACGATATGTCGGGACTTCTGAACTTAATATTGTTGGTAAGCTTAAGCTATAATTATTTTGTATTAGCAATAGTTTTATACAATGTCTCGTGACTTTAAAACTTATTATTCTAGATGAGCCTATGCAATGATACATTTTGCATCCTTCAATCTCTATTTTGACATTTTTAAAATAATCGAGTCTTTATACCAATGATATTAAAATAATTTGATTTGATATATAGAATCTTTGCACAAATTATTAAATTCTTTGATCCCATTGGTTATTGATCATAAACCCGCAACGTGATATTAAATGAAATCCTAAAGCACCATTCATTAGATATATGTATCCCATTGGTTATTGATCATGAACCAACAGCGTGATATTAGATGATATCCTAAAGTACCATTCATTAGATATATGTTTGTGAAAGCTACTAGATGCACCATTCATAAGGATGAAAGATATTATTATGAGAAGTTCCCCTAGGAGTAGAGACATTAATAAGAAAACTAATATGATACCTTTTTTATTTTTTGCCTACACAATTTTAGATATACAAAAATATTAATAGGAGAAAAGGCAGGATGGTTGAGGGTTACATTCTATGCGGCTTATAAATTAGTACTATCAAAATAATTGATCGATAACTAGTTCAATTTTGGCAACTTTAGTCACAAAAATATAAGGTACAATGGAACTTTAGTTGATGAAAGAGCTCAACTTCAATGTACTACTATATCTAACATTAGCATAATATTTGCATCACTTTTGGCACGGCCACCATGGGGCACAAACCCACAACCATAAGGTTAAGAGCCTTGCGCTCTACTAACTGAGCGAGACGGGCTAATTTTTATATTAATTTTGTATAAACAATATGTCGGGACTTCTGAACTTATTATTATTGTAAGCTTAATCCATAATGACTTTGTATTAGTAATAGTTCTATACAATGTCTTGTAATTTCAAAACTTATTATTGTAGATGAGCTTATGCAATGATACATTTTGCATCCTTCAATCTCTATTTTGATATTTTAAAAATAATCAAGTCTTTGCACCAATGATATTAATATAATTTGATTTGATATATAGAATCTTTGCACAACTTATTAAATTCTTTGATCCCATTGGTTATTGATCATGAACCCACATTGTTATATTAGATGATATCCTAAAGCACCATTCATTGAATATATATATATTAAAACTAGACCCAAGTTTCAATCTTTATGAGAAAGCATGGGTTCAAATCCCTCTTTTGACATTGTGAAAAAATTTAGCTTTATTTGGATCTTTCACCCTACAAGGAATATATAAAATTAGTTTCATGTTGTAGTCGATTTTTAGCTTTCTACATTTTAAAGGAATATTTGAGAATGTTGTATTTTTCTTTTTTTTCATATCTCTATTTATTTTTTAAGAGTGCACTAATGTCGAGAAATCCGAGTTGTTCTACAATATTCAATTAACGTTGCGATAAGAAAGGGGGTTTGTTCATATCCGACTCAAAACAATATCAAAATTTATTCTTCAAAGCTGTTGAGTTGGTCGAAAGGAATATTAAAGATTGTTGTATTTTTCTTTTTTATTTTATATTCCTGTTCATTTTTTATGAGTGCACTAATGTCGAGAAGTCTGAGTTATTCTATGGTATTCGATTAAGGTTGTAGTTAGAAAGACTGCAAGTTGATATCTGACTTAAAATAATATCAAATTTTATTCTTCAAAGTTGTCGAGTTGGACAATGAACTTATATTAAGGTTTAGTTTTGAATGGATTCAAGTCCTGCATTCAATTAACATTGCGAAAAGAAAGGGTGTTTGTTCATATCCGACTCAAAAATATATCAAAATTTATTCTTTAGGGCTGCTGAGTTAGTCGAAAGGAATATTTAAGATTGTTGTATTTTTCTTTTTTATTTTATATTCTTATTTATTTTTTATGAGTGCACTAATGTCGAGAAGTCTTAGTTGTTCTACAACATTCAATTAAGGTTGCAGTTAGAAAGGCTGCGAGTTGAATTATGACTCAAAATAATATTAAATTTATTATTCAAGGCCGCTGAGTCAGACAATGACCTTATATTAAGGTTTAGTTTTGAATGGATTCAAATAACATCGATCATATACCTTCAGTGATGACTCTTCGTCAGCAACCTCGCCTACTACGTTTACCCTGCACACACATTAAACGTGGTGTGCTCAGCCTTGCGCCTAGTGCAAAATTTCAGCTCAAAATCGTAGTAAGGAATTAAAAAACTAGGAGTAATATTCTAGAATGCCTTTGGTTTGTTAATCATCATCTTTATTTTATTTATTCTAACACATGACATAGAAAGCAGCGTAGTAATATAATCAAGTGTGAATATAAATGATGCTAGATATCACCTAAGTTGTATCTGGTGTCTGTGTCATGTCGCCTACATTATAATCCAACTTTATGTCACAAGACTCGGGCTGCCAGCCTATACTTAGGGAATACCCCGGCCAAGGGTATCCATAAGCCCATCAGTGCCTTTTTGTCTCTGTCTCTGCCTATGCCCGCTGCACTGATGTTGGTGGAGAGGATGGATGACCCTTGATCACTCTCCACTATTTCTCTAGTCGCCCTCAATGTCTCCCCTAGCGAAACTGTCGTGCCCTTACATCCTCTCCGGACTCCGTAGGGGCAACGGACACTCGTGTAGTACTACACACTGTCTGAAGATAGGGTCACTAGCAACAAAGACTTATTGGCCACTGCTAGCCAATATATTAACCGTAGGATCCGGACTACTCATCTGACTTTTTACAGAACGTCTTGGATGATAGTCGTATGGTCTACAGATCGTCTGTCCAAGGCCTCACGTAGGGGTCACCTTCCTAGTCCAATAGCAGTCAACGTTGACTGGGATAAACACACATCCACACAATGGGCTGCGACTACCCCGACTATATCAGTGCCAAGTCCATGGTAGGGTTTATCCTCGCTGGCCATCTTAGGACTATCACGGTGTCGCCTAAGCGATGCACGTGCGGGTATCAGTTTTCGGGTAGGGACCTACTCCACATTTTTGGTCTAGTATAACCTTAGAGCTTGTATGATCCATTTCCCCTACCAACTCCTAGTATCTAAGTTATGTGTAGCCTCAAGAGTGGTGCGATGAGAAACATCACTTTTCGACCTTCAATAGTTCGCAGTGGTCATCTGGAGTGTATGAGGGACACCTAGGAGGTTTTTAGCATCTCATGTCACCTATGACTTTATCTAGTGCATCTGGTGTTGATTGTTAATGCTACCTCCTATGTATGTTTGTTATTGATGTATGTCATCATTTTTATCTTTGTCTGCATGATAGTTGTATAATACATAATATAGAGAATAATACAACATACATGACAAGATTATAAAGTATGTCACATATTTAGCATGGTGAGCATGACATATCATGGATGTTAGACAAAATAAAGAATACTAGCATGCATATGAGAATAATATTAACATGCATTGCATTTTATCAAGTTTAAGGCATCCAAGAATTTCCTAAGAAAACATTGTCAGGAATTCTCTAGTTTCAATAAATCCTACTTCGATGAACCAACGCACATTATTTAGCGGTTTACTCTTCAAAACCAATCCACTAGAATAACCAGTACTCCGATGATCTATTTAGCTCGCGTACCAAATAATAGTCCTATATAATAAAATTATTTAAAATTAAATTTAATATATTTCCTAGTATTAGTAAAATAGAATTTGGAATCTAAATCATATAATTTAGCCTAGCTAAGTCCCACTTAAGAAGCCCATATTTAATTTTATAAGCCTTTAGGAGCCCATGTTTAATTGATAATGTAAATACTATTTTCTTTATAAGAAAAAAAATTTTAAAATTTTATTATTATTATTATTATATTGAAATAATAAAATATTAAAAAAAAAATAAAAATAAATAAATTATAGAAAATAAAAATAGAAAAAATTAATTAATATATAAGTGAATGTAATAGATAAACCCAAAAAATAATAAGAATAATAAATAAATAAATATTAACATAATAGATAAGAAAAATAAAATATAAAGATTAAAAAAAAATGTCACTGCACGTGCGCCACAAACAAACAAAAGAGATTCTTGATAATCGGCGGAGGCCGTTGGAATTTGCAATTGGGGACATAGTATTCCTGAAGGTGTATCTTGAGGAAGGACCTCTTCAGATTCACCTAAAAGGAAGTTGCAACTAAGGTAGATTGGGCCGTTTGAGATTCTGGGGAGAGAGTTGGGCCGGTGGGTTAAAGATTACAATTCACCAGTAGACTTAGAATCCATAACATGTGTCATATATAGATACTTAAGCAGTATATGCCAGACCCATTACATGTTTTAATTGTTCCTCTGGTTGCTGTGTGAGATAATCTGAGTCTGAAACTCTCTATTGTTTGCTTGGCATTTTGCTTGATAGATTGTATGAACTTGTTTGGAAATTGTTTGGATTGTTTGAGTGATTTCTTTAAATCATTTTTGTGTCTTAGGAGGCACAAGAAGTCTAGAAAAAAATTAAGGAGTTAGGTTATCATTTTTCGAGGACTAAAAATATTAAGGGGGAGAGAAATTATAAATCCTATTTTCTTTATAGGAAATTTTTTTTAATTTTTTATTATTATTATATTAAAATAATAAAATATTAGAAGAAAAAAAATTATAGAACATAAAAATAGAAAAAAATTAATTAATAGATAAATGAATGTAATAGATAAACCCAAAAAAAATATTAATATAATAGATAAGAAAAATATTAATATAATTTTGTGAGTTGACCTGGCCGAGTGGGTCGACGAGTCACCGACTCATCGATAGGGGTTATAAACCCTCGCACGCAGAGCAGTTGAGGGTTGGAGATTTTTTTTTCGGCGCCGGCGTGCGTGTTCAAAGCCCGGCGAGTTTCTACTTTGACGAAGGATGATTCGTCTAGAGGCCAGCTGTGGTCTCGCGGCCGGAGTTGGGCTGAGAAGACTTCAGTGGGCAGAGGTTTGGCTGGGAAGCGGCAGAGGTTGTAGCAGTTGGCGGAGGCGCCGTCCTCGATCGTTTTCCCCGACGTAGGGCGCGGAGATCGTCCTCCCCCTTCACGGTGAGGGGCTGGGCATTGAGTCAATTTCAAAAGGAATCGATCTCGTGTGGTAGCGGCAGTGAGAAGGTCGGCGGTCGCTTCCCTCCCCGCGGCGAGATCGTTGGAAGCAATTAGACTCCAGGGGAGTCGAATTGGTGCACGGGAGAGGTCGCTTGAGCCTCGGAGATAGCTGCCGGCGGGAGGCAATTCGGTGCACCGTGGCTTGCAGCTGCACCAGCGGTAGTGGAGCTCCTGAGCTCCACCAATGGCGAGCGGAGACGGCCAGCGAGTGGAAGAAGGAGAGGAGAGGCCGAGCGCGTGTGTCCGAAGTAATTAACGGCAGTGGGGCGGCGGCGAGATCGACGGTGTGGAGCGAGGCGGCAGCAGCGGACTCGAGCAGGGCTTGAGTGGGAGGAAGAATCCGACCGCACGTATCGCACGTGCGGCGGTTCGGCTGGCAGCGGTTCGGGCCGGATCGGTCTGGATCAGGGCCGGTTCACCTCGGTTTTTTGGTAGTTCTCAGGGTTTTACAACCGGTTTAGTGCGGTTAAATGTGGAGAGAGCTTGATTGGTGAGTTTTGAGCCTTAAGAAATTTATTTAGAATTTTTGACACATTATAGGTACGGTTTTCGAATTATTTTAGCTTGGTTTCAAAGTTTTGAGTATGTTAGCAATAACAGAAAAATCTAAAATTATTTGTGATGCTAGATTATACTTAAATATATTTTTCATGATTTAATTAGAATTTTTCAGGATTATTAGATTCAATTTTTGATTTCATTAATGTAATTTGGGTTAACTTAGTGTTTAAATTAATAAACTATATGTTATATGTATGAAGAAATATTTTTGTAAGTATTATGATACTGAAAGTATATTAATTGAAATTAAAATAATTTATTTAGAATTTTTACAGAATTAATGAATTTAGGATATTATAAATTGAGGTAATTAGATTAATTAGATTTTTTTTATTTATGAAATTGAATAATTTGTAATTTTATAAATTTAGAAGATGATAAAATTTAGGAGATTGATTTATTTAGATTTACTAATTAATGAAATTAAATAATTTGCGGGTTTGTGAATTTAATTAATGTAATTAGATTATTCACAAGATTATTAAAATTATTTTTAGAAATAATTAAGGTGGTATATATTTATTAAATTTTTTAGGTATAATTAAATTATTTTATAGGCTTGTTGATATTTTGATTTTGGATTGTGATTGTAATATGATGGATAATTGGTTGATTATAAGAAATTAAATAAAATAAAAAAAATAATGTGAGGATGTGAGTAGAAGGGTAGATAGGAAACCCTTGTTTAAATTGTTTGATTTATGGTTGTTAGATGTATTTTATCTTAGGAAAATTAATTACTGTGCTGTTGCTTGACAAATCACGGCCAAGCTGCGATTTGTGTTGGAGTAAGGAGTTGTTGTACTTAATTGTTTGCTTGCTTGCTTTTAAGAATTACAGCCAAGCTGTGAATTCTTATTTAATATAAAATTTATTTTGGCCTACTACAGATGCTGAGTCCTAAGGGTCATTGTTAATTATTGTACATGCTGATAAGTTATATGTCTACTTGGTTGCATATTTAATTAGCATGTGGTTTATTTAAAGTTTGCATGTTGGATTACAAATAATGCATTGATACGCATATCCTTGATATGAGTTTGGGAGTTATACCATCCTGGTATATGTGTAATGTTGTTATATGCATGCTCTTGATGTTTATACTCATGTAATATTGTTATTGATATGTTCATATTGCTAGAGATGTAGAGACACTTAGTAAGAATATGAAACAAGATGACATGAGACATAACTAGAGAAACTTTAGGTACATGTTATGACAATACCTAGAGTGATCTTATTTAACAAATTAACCGAGAACTTTTGGACATATTTGGATCATGGTAACCTAGGAGATGACATTAGGTTCTTGGTTGGATATGCTACCAACATATGGTGAGGAGCCATGTGCTAATCAAGGTAGAAATGCACGCTCAGTTGACTTAGCCTCAAATACTTTGGAGTAACCGGAATCTCACTTCAGTGTAGAGCTCAACTTATTTGGGTTACTCCAAGGTAGATGGGTGCTAGGAACAGTACTGGGCCATGAGCTACTAGTGCTAGGGAACCTGATTGACACTAGCATGCTCAACAATGTGGGTCCCTGAGCAGTCCAGGTTCATTGATAGTATATGTTTTGGTCTCAGCTTGCTAGGCTGTAGACGGATGGATTAGGTGGTTTGTTTGGTGATCCTGCCATGGAGCAGAATTACAGCACTGTATGGTACTTGGTTTGGAAAGATCTTATGTTGGAAAGAAGGGGTACCATGATCATCAGCTCCTTCTGCTAACGTCAGTGTGCAGGCATATAAGACAGAGACATAGAGTTGACACTGACGGGTTTAGGGAAGCCTCTGACGAGGGATTATCCTTAAACATAGGTGGCAGTCTTAGGTATAGAATGGATAGTTAATGATATATTAAATCGGGTAGCATTATATCACTGATTTAATGATGATGTTGTGATCATATTTCTTATATTCTGATGTATATATATCGTGTTATGATTATACTTTTGATATATCTTGTTATGATTGTGATCCTGCTATTTCATATTTATTGTTTTGTCATGTATTATTGTCATATTGATTTATGTGATTTTGATAGATATATTTACTTGTTGGTTTGTACAATACCTTATGCCTATTTTTAGGGTGCTCTCTCTGTAGCCTCACTAAGTTTCGCGACTCAGATGTGCACATTTTTTTCCTGTTGCGTAGGTTACAGGTTGGACATTGATACGGGGAGCGAGGGGGAACCTAGTTATAGCGAAATATAATTTACTTTAGAAATCTAGATAGAGATTTCATTTTTATAGTATTGATGTAAAATATACATTGTCTATGTTTCCGCTATGTTTAATGAAAAGAATTTATTTTGCTTTGTGATACATCTAGCATTGTATAAGTTGTGGTAGAGAAGTGCAGCTTATATGACGGTTGTCACGTGCCCAAAGGTAAGTTTGGGGCGTGACAGATAAGTCTATGCTAATCCATTGAGCTCATGTCCAAATACTAGGCCCAAGCCTAATGTCTAATCAATAACCCACCTAGTATATTAATTAATTTAGCTCAGTTACAATATTTTATTTAACTAATTCTATCATATAAAATATTATCCCCATTTAAATCATTAACACAATTTCTATTTCTATTGTATTCATTATAATTTAATTTAATTAATAACATTCAATTAAGTAATTAATCTTAGGCCCATTAGTTTAATCAAACCTAACTTATCTAGGCCTAAACCATATTATTAGCCCAAGTGCTCATTCATAGCAAACCCAACCAGACATCAACATAACCAATTAAAGCAAATTACTACATGCAATTTAACCAAATCTAAGCATACAATTTAATAACTAATTCTATCAAATCATTCAAATACTAACTACAAATTTTAATTATTCTAATTAGAAATTTAATTATAATTCTAAACCAATTCAATTAGGCTTAGATAAATTTTATCCTCTCTGTATACTCATTTTTAATCAAACCCATATTCTTGGCCCAAGTCACCTAAGGGCCCAATTAGTAAGCCCATAAGAATTTATTAAAGGTATTTAATCTTAATTACCTAGATTAATTAATCCCAAATTAATCAAATTTGATTATACCTAATTTATAAAGTTTTAACCCAGTTTACCTTAGCCTAACTCATAAGGTTGATCAACTTAATTAGGCTTATTCAAGTTAATCATCTCCTAGTCCAATTAAGCCAATTTATTAGCCCAATTTCCCAATTAATAAGGTCCAAGTTAAGATCGGTCAAAATTGGCCTAGTCAACTAAAATTGACTTTGTTGACCAGTAGAATAATTTTTAATTTATCATGACCCAACTGACTTCGATTTATTAGCCCAATCCAGTCGGCCTAAATTTGGGCTCATGAAGCCCAAATCAAATTCTTGATCAACATTGACCTGGTCAACATTGATGCAGTTAAATTTGACTATGTTTACCACCTAATAACTTGGTTAATTAAATTCTAATTCAGACCCAATTTGTTTAGCGCAGTTCATTCGGCCTAATTTAAACCCATGGGTCAAAATTGGTCAATGTTGACTATTTTGACCCACTAACTAATTAAATTAATCCAAACTTGACCCAATCTGAATTGGTTCGACTTGAGTTCGATCCAAGCCCAAGGTGGGTCGGCTCGATCCAATCCAAATCAGTCCTAACCTTATTAACAATTTCAACTCGAGTCAGACTCAGGTCCAAGTTTAATCCACAGAGCTTAATCCCCCTTTTAATTAACTATGTGGTTTAGTTAACTCACTATTAACTTTGATTAAGTGATCTTAGTATCCACATGCATCACTTTAGTCATACTTAACTTTAATCCTTACTCTAAGCATACATAAATTAGTCTATGCATAAAAATATAACTAAATTATACTAATCATGCTTAATTATCACTAAGCATGCTTAATTATCGCTAATCCATGATTAAGGCAAAAGGGGATCGGGAATCGCTACCTTCGTCGCCCACTCGCCGGAACCCTCGCAGCTCTCGATCGACAACGTTGTGGATGACCCAATGACGAGGTTCACGACCCTTCGCATGCAGGGAGAGCAAGAGCGGCTTGCACCAGAATTGGCCATCAATGCCAGGCAGCAGGTCTCGGTGGACGTCGCCGCATAACTTGCGTGCGGGTCCATCGGAGAGGGCGAAATCAATCGATCAATACAGGGGGAAAAAGATGCTACTCACCTCACGATCGCGTGGGAAGGGAAAAGAGAAAGATTCGGGCAGCGAGTTGAATGCAATCGCAGTTCCACTCCTCGCCGGCGTGTGATGGATCAAGCATATGGCGGCGACGCAATGCTACCTATGTCACGCCCCGACCCAACTGTCGGCCACGTGGCAACCGCCGTATGAGTCCGACAGATCCATACAAGGCATCAAGTGATACATATCATTCATAAACATCATTTATGCAGCGGAATTTACAATTTAATTATCTAACTCAACATTTCTAACACAGTCCCGATAAGCCTACTACAATTCTAGGAAAAAGGCAACGATAAATAAAAATATAGACCCGTCGACGGACTCGTCTTCATCGAATAACTCGGGCAATCATCTAACAGACCTGCACACACGGAGAAAAGTGGTGTGCTCAGCCTTGCGGCCTAGTGCGAAATTACGGCTCTACCGAATAAAGAAATCAAAGGCTAGGAGGAGTATTCTAGGATGTCTTTGGTGGTTAATCATCACATTTCATGCCACATCGTTTAAACAATTTATAATAAGCTAGACAACATACATAAACAATTTAAATAATAATTAAATATAGTACATGTCACTAGATGTCACCTAAGTTAAGTCTAGTGTCAACGTCAACAGTCTGTCCCCATTTGATTTGTGTAAATCAATTTATGGGGAGTAACAAACATCATAAATATTATACCGATGTATAATTCACTAGATGTCACCTACGTTATATCTAGTGTTCAAATCAATAATATGTCACCTACGTCATGGTGAGACTTTTCGGTTTCATAAACTCGGGCTGCCAGCCTACGCTTAATGACTACCCGGGCCGAGGGTATCAGTAAGCCCATCAGTGCCTTTCTGTCTCTACCTATGCCCGCCGCACTGATGTTGGCAGAGAGGACGGATGACCCAGAGTCCCTCTCCTGTTGTTTCACTAGTCGCCAACCATGCCTCCCCTAGCGAAACCGTCGTGCCCTTACATCCTCCCCGGATACCGTAGGGGTCACGACACCCATGTAGTACTACATACTGCCCGTAGACAGGGTCACCTCTCTTAAATCTCATCGGCCACGGCTAGCCGGAATAACCACCCTAGGATCCGGACTACTCATCCGATCATCTGCAGACGTCAAGGGTGATAGCCGTGCGGTCTACGGATCCACTGTCCAAGGCGTCGCATGTGGAATCACCTTCCCAGTCCAATAGTCGTCAACGTCTATCGAGATTGGCGCACATCCGCACGATGGGTTGTGGCCCTCGACTTCGTCAGTGCCAAGTCCATGGTAGGGTTCATCCTAGCTAACCATCTCAGGACTATCACGAGGCCGCCTACAACGACACTCGTGCGGGTGAAGATTTCGGGTAAGGACTTGCTCCATATTTCCAGTCTAACTCGACCATGGAGTTTGTACAGTTTCTTACCCTACCAGCTCCCCGTATATAAGCTATGCATAACGTCAGGAGTGGTGCTCCCAGTGCTCCGCTATGCATCAACCTCGGGAGTGGCGCCTAACGGGACGTCACCGTTTGACCATCGTCGGTACGCGACGGTCAACCGGGGCATATGGAAAAAGGCCCCTTTTTCTGTCTAAGTGGCGGTTACATCGCCAAATGTTCTAACATGTCATTATTTACTATCTATGTCCGCATGATAGTTATTTAACACAAGCATAGAAAATAATACAACATGTAGGATATGAATGTAGAGCATGTTAGATAAAATAAACTACACTAACATGCATACAATTCAAATCTTATCAAGCATTATGATTTATCATATTTAAGACATCCAAGAATTGTTCCTAAGAAAACCCCAGCGGGAATTCCTTAGCTTGAATAAATCCTACCATCGGAGAACCAACGCACCTGATAATGTAGTTGGGTCCTCTTCAGAACCAACCGTGTAATAAATCGTACTTCCTTTAATCGTTTCGAGTAGATCTTCCTATTATAAATAAAATCGTATTTAGATATTTACTTTTATATGATTTATAATTAACTTTGGTCATAAGGTGACAAGTCATCTTAATTTTGACTAATCACGTCCTAATTTATTTAGTTATCACATCTAATGGATAACATGGTGGAACCCAACAATGGTATCCTAGTGATGACCTATATTCGATTCTCCATTCTAACATAATTATTTTATTATCTACATGCCAAACTCAATAATCCCATTAAAACATTAACAACAAACCCAAATCTAATGGCAACAACATATGCAAAAACAAAACAAACTCATCAACACATCAACAAAACAAACCCCTTCACTCATCCACACATCAACTAAACAAACCAACAAAACAAACCCATTCACGGCACACATCAACAAAACAATTCACGGCAAAAGGCAAAACTCATGCACACATCAACAAAACACATTAAATATCCACCCGACCACAACATTAAATATTCACGACAAAACTCATGCAACTCGGCCATATATACACCTGCGAGAAAAAGAAACAAGACATGGCAAAATACCCACACACCATTCACGGCAAAATAGCATTCATTCTCGGATGAAAACCAATTCATTCTCAAAAATACCCACACACCATTCACGGCAAAATATCATTCATTCTCCGAAGTCACGGCCACAATAAGCACATCAACAATTCTCATGCAAAAATACTCACGACGATAACAACCTCAACCCAAAACCAACTAAATACCATGACACCATCATCAAACTCATCAACAATACCATCATCACCAAAACCTCACCATTATATAAAAATACAAATACCACAACCAACTAAATACCATGACACCATCATCAAACTCATCAACAATACCATCATCACCAAAACCTCACCATTATATAAAAAAAACAAATACCACAACCAACTAAATACCATGACACCATCATCAAACTCATCAACAATACCATCATCTCACAAATAACAACAATTTAAAACGTCACCATTGCAACAACTCACAAAAATTCACCTTCATTGAAAACCACCACATTCATCACATAAACACACCGACTTATATTCATTAAAGCCTCGTCAAAAGCCCACAACATTAAATGTTTAAAGTCATGCCATGGTTCACGGCAAAATACTCACAATAAAAGCGTGTAACAATTCCACATCACATTAAAACATTCATCATAATCACCCATATGCACATCAACAAAACGTTCGTCATAAATCACCCCCTATGCACAAACCACATCAAAACATTCAACATAAATCAAATCACATCATATAATAACTAGCTAATTGGGATTTAGTAGTATTTCCCTAGTACAAACCCCAGTTCGAATCTCTCCCCATCCATCATAATTATCCTATATATATAACTTTAAGTAAGGAAAGGAGAAAACTAAATAATGGAGAAGAGGAGAGTATGATAGGGAGAGGAGAAGGAGGTGGGGGAGATAGCATGATTTCAACCCACCCAACATCATCATCTAACTCTCAATCCATAAATAAATCCGGGAAGGAGAGCAGCGAACGGCGGGCGCGATGGAAGGCGTCGTCGCTCTCTCTGCTGTAGGTGAGGGAGGAGGGTAGCGGTCGCGAGAAGAAGGAGAAGGGATTCGGCGTCGAGGGCTTGCGATTTGGGGGAAATGGTGGAGGATGAAATGCACGTGCCCGGGAACCTCTCGTCGAGCTTCCCTCGCCGGGAAGGAGAGCAGCGAACGGCGGGCGCGATGGAAGGCATCGTCGCTCTCTCTGCTGTAGGTGAGGGAGGAGGGTAGCGGTCGCGAGAAGAAGGGGAAGGGGCGGAAGAGGGCGAGCGCGAGTGGGAAGAGCCCGCTTTCCTAAAAATGAGATTTAGAAGATGGGGGTTTACAACCTATTATAAGGGGGCAGATTTTGTCTCACGGGCTTGCGGAGAGTGCGAGCAACTCAAGCCCTAGCGGAGGGAATGATGAATCGTCGACTTGGGCGTGGGACGGCGGACAGTGCGGCTGCTCTCGTGAAGAGGGAAATGCAGGGGAATAAGCGGACTCACAGCAGCCGACCTCCGTCGAGCTCCCCTTGTCACGGCGGAGATCAATGGACGGTGAATGGTAGACGGCGAGTGCAGTGGATGCAGGGAAAGGTGCGCCGATGAGCTCATCGGCGCACGCGCTGTTGCGGGAAAGCAGCGGGAGCAAGCGGGCATGAGATTTAGGGCTCGTTTGCTCGCCCACTGTTGCGTGTACCATGAAGGGCCGGTCCGACTGGACCGACCATCGGTGTCAGTTCGGTTGGACCGCTCGGATGAACCGATTTGGTCGAACCGGTCAGTTTTTACGAAAGGGCGTGGATTCAAATCCCATTCTCAACATTTTAACATTTTTACTTCCAACATAAAACATTTTAACATTTTCTGCATTCTAAAGGAATATTTGAGAATGTTGTCTTTTTCTTTTTTTTATATATTCCTATTTATTTTTTACAAGTGCACTAATGTCGAGAAATCCGAGTTATTCTACGACATTCAATTAACGTTGCGGTAAGAAAGGGTGTGAGTTCATATCCGACTCAAAACAATATCAAAACTTATTCTTTAAGGCTGTTGAGTTGGTTTAAAGTAATATTTAAGATTGTTGTATTTTTCTTTTTTATTTTATATTCTTATTCATTTTTTATAAGTGCACTAATGTCGAGAAGTCCGAGTTGTTCTACGGCATTTGATTAAGGTTGCGGTTAGAAAGGGTGCGAGTTGATATCTGACTCAAAACAATAGAAAATTTTATTTTTCAAGGCTACTGAGTAGCACAAAGACTTTATATTAAGGTTTAGTTTTGAACGGATTCAAATCCCGCCTTCAACATTTTTAAATTTTTACTTCCAACATACCATAGTTATATTTTTATTTTCCATTTTCTAAAGAAATTATTATGGTGTTGTGGTGTAGATGGTTATAACATCAGTTTAACACATTGAAGGTCTCTAGTTCTCGAGAGTGACTTTATATCATGTTTTTACGTCAATTGTGGTATGTGTTGTATGGTCGAGTTGGTTTAAAGTGCTAGATTAAGATTCTAGTATGAAAGTGTGTGGGTTTAAATCCCACTCTTAGCATTTTCATATTTTTACTTCCAACATAACACGGTCGATTTTTAGTTTACTACATTCTAAAGGAATATTTGAGATTTGAGAATGTTGTATTTTTTTTTCATATTTCTATTTATTTTTTACGAGTGTACTAATGTTGAGAAATCCGAGTTGTTCTACGACATTCAATTAACATTGTGGTAAGAAAGGGCGAGTTCATATCCGACTCTAAATAATATAAAAACTTATTCTTCAAGGCTGCTGAGTTGGTCTAAAGTAATATTTAAGATTGTTGTATTTTTTATTTTTTATTTTTGTTTATTTTTTATGAGTGCACTAATGTCGAAAAGTCTTTGTTGTTCTACGACATTCGATTAAGGTTTCGGTTAGAAAGGCTGCGAGTTGATATCTGACTCAAAATAATATCAAAATTTATTCTTCAAAGCTGCTGAGTTGCACAAAGACCTTATATTAAGGTTTAGTTTTGAACGGATTCAAATACCGCCTTCAACATCTTCAAATTTTTACATCCAACATACCGTAGTTATTTTTTTATTTTGCGTATTCAAATTGAATTATTATATGTTGTGGTGTAGTTGGTTATCTTTCACCCTACAAGGAATATATAAATTTAGTTTCATGTTGTATCTGTACCTTTATTTTGAAAACTGTCCTTTTTTTACTTAGAACATAACACAGTCAACTTTTAATTTTCTACATTTTTAAGGAATATTTGAGAATGTTGTCTTTTTTTCTTCATATTTCTATTTATTTTTTACGAGTTCACTAATGTCGAGAAATCCGAGTTGCTTTACGACATTCAATTAACTTTGCGGTCAGAAAGGGTGTGAGTTCATATCGACTCACAATAATATCAAAACTTATTCTTCGAGGCTGCTGAGTTGGTCTAAAGTAATATTTAAGATTGTTGTATTTTTCTTTTTTATTTTATTCCTATTCATTTTCTATGAGTGCACTAATGTCAAGAAGTCTGAGTTGTTCTACGGCATTCGATTAAGGTTGCGGTTAGAAAGGCTGCGAGTTGAAATCTGACTCAAAATAATATTAAATTTTATTCTTCAAAGCTGCCGAGCTGGACAATGACCTTATATTAAGGTTTAGTTTTGAACCGATTCAAGTCCCGCCTTCAACATTTTCAAATTTTTACTTCCAACATAACGTTAGTAATTGTTTATTTTCCGAATTTTAAATAAATTATTATGGTGTTGTGGTGTAGTTGGTTATCAAGTCTTATAAGGAATATATAAATTTAGTTAGATGGAGAGAGACTTGATGTCATTTTTTTACAATAAAAATTCTACATTTAAAATATGTAGTCATTATTTAGTTTCATTTGAAATTGTTGTGGTTCGTGTTGTACGCATTTTTTCAGAGTCCATTAACGATTAGATGGTCGAGTTAGTCTAAGGCGCTAGATTAAGGTTCTAGTTCGAAAGGGCGTGTGTTCAAATCCTACTCTCAACATTTTCACATTTTTACGTACAATATAACACGATCGATTTTTAGTTTTCTACATTTTAATGGAATATTTGAGAATGTAGTCTTTTTTTTTCATATTCCTATTTATTTTTTACGAGTTCACTAATGTCGAGAAATTCGAGTTGCTCTACAACATTCAATTAACTTTGTGGTCAGAAAGGGTGTGAGTTCATATCCGACTCACAATAATATCAAAACTTATTCTTCAAGGCTGCTGAGTTGATCTAAAATAATATTTAAGATTGTTGTATTTTTTTTTTATTCCTATTCATTTTCTATGAGTGCACTAATGTCGAGAAGTCCGAGTTGTTCTACGGCATTCGATTAAGGTTGCGGTTAGAAAGGCTGCGAGTTGAAATCTGACTCAAAATAATATCAAATTTTATCTTTCAAAGCTGCCGAGCTGGACAATGACCTTATATTAAGTTTTAGTTTTGAACCGATTCAAGTCCTGCCTTAAACATTTTCAAATTTTTACTTCCAACATAACGTTAGTAAAGTTTTATTATCCGTATTCTTAAGAAGTTATTATGGTGTTGTGTTGTGGTGTGGTTGGTTATCACGTCAATCTTACACACTAAAGGTCTCTAGTTTAAGCCCAGGCAATGCCATGATAAAGTATATTTTCCACTTAAGAGTGACTTGATGTCATTTTTTTACAATAGAAATTCTACATTTAATTAGTTTCATTTGAAACTATTGTGGATTGTGTTGTACGTATTTTTTCAAAGTCCATTAATGTTGAGATGGTCGAGTTAGTCTAAAGCACCAGATTAAGGTTTTGGTCTGAAAGGGCATGGGTTCAAATCCTACTCTCAACATTTTCACATTTTTACTTCTAACATAATACAGTCGATTTTTAATTTTCTACATTCTAAAGGAATATTTGAGATTATTATCTTTTTCTTTTTTTATATTCAAATTTATTTTTTAAGAGTGCACTAATATCGAGAAATCCGAGTTGTTCTACAACATTCAATTAACGTTGCGATAAGAAAGGGTGTTTGTTCATATCCGACTCAAAATAATATCAAAATTTATTCTTCAAGGTTGCTGAGTTGGTCGAAAGGAATATTTTAGAATGTTGTATTTTTCTTTTTTATTTTATATTCCTGTTAATTTTTTAGTCTAAAGTGCCAGATTAAGGTTCTGGTCTAAAAGGGTGTGGGTTCAAATCCTTCTTTCAATATTTTCACATTTTTACTTCCAACATAATACGGTCGATTTTTAATTTTCTGCATTCTAAAGGAATATTTGAGATTATTATCTTTTTCTTTTTTATATTCAAATTTATTTTTTAAGAGTGCACTAATATCGAGAAATCCGAGTTGTTCTACAACATTCAATTAACGTTGCGATAAGAAAGGGTGTTTGTTCATATCCGACTCAAAACAATATCAAAATTTATTCTTCAAGGTTGCTGAGTTGGTCGAAAGGAATATTTTAGAATGTTGTATTTTTCTTTTTTATTTTATATTCTTATTCATTTTTTATGAGTGCACTAATGTTGAGAAGTCTGAGTTATTCTACGGCATTCGATTAAGGTTGTAGTTAGAAAGGCTGAGTTGATAACACAGTTGAATTTTAATTTTCTGCATTCTAAAGGAATATTTGAGATTATTATCTGTTTCCAGCATTCAATTAACGTTGTGATAAGAAAGGGAGTTTGTTCATATCCGACTCAAAACAATATCAAAATTTATTCTTTATGGCTGCTGAGTTGGTTGAAAGGAATATTTAATATTATTGTATTTTTCTTTTTTATTTTATATTCTTGTTCATCTTTTATGAGTGCACTAATGTCGAGAAGTCTGAGTTATTTTACGGTATTCTATTAATGTTGCAGTTAGAAAGGCTGCGAGTTGATATCTGACTTAAAATAATATCAAAATTTATTATTCAAAGTTGTCGAGTTGGACAATGACCTTATATTAAGGTTTAGTTTTGATGTTTAGTTTTGAACGGATTCAAGTCATGCCTTAAATATTTTCAAATTTTTACTTCCAACATAACGTTAGTAATTTTTTATTTTTCGTATTCTAAAGAAATTATTAAGGTGCTGTGGTGTAGTTAGCTATCATGTCAGTCTAACACACTAAAGGTCTCTCGTTCAAACCCATTACATGCAATATATAAATTTAGTTAGCTTAAGAGTGACTTGATGTCATTTTTTATGATGTTGTTGTTTAGCTTTATCGTTTCTATTGTGGTTCGTGTTGTATGCATTTTTTTAGAGTCCATCAATGTTGAGATGGTCGAGTTGGTCTAAGGTGCCAGATTAAGGTTCTGGCGTGGGTTCAAATCCCACTCTCAACATTTTCACATTTTTACTTCCAACATAACACGTTCGATTTTTAATTTTATTCATTCTAAAGGAATATTTGAGATTGTTGTCTTTTTCTTTTTTTTTCATATTCCAATTTATTTTTTACGAGTGCACTAATGTCGAGATATCCGAGTTGTTCTACAGCATTCAATTAACGTTGCGATAAAAAAGGGTGTTTGTTCATATCCGACTCAAAATAATATCAAAATTTATTCTTCAAGGCTGCTGAGTTAGTTGAAAGGAATATTTAAGATTGTTGTATTTTTCTTTTTTATTTTATATTCCTGTTCATTTTTTATGAGTGCACTAGTGTCGAGAAGTCCGAGTTGTTCTACGGCATTCGATTTAGGTTGCAGTTAGAAAGGCTGCGAGTTGATATCTGACTCAAAATAATATTAAATTTACAATTTATTTTTTACGAGTGCACTAATGTCGAGAAATCCGAGTTGTTCTACAGCATTCAATTAACGTTGCGATAAGAAAGGGTATTTGTTCATGTCCGACTCAAAATAATATCAAAATTTATTCTTCAAGGCTGTTGAGTTAGTTGAAAGGAATATTTAAGATTGTTGTATTTTCCTTTTTTATTTTAAATCCCTGTTCATTTTTTATGAGTGCACTAGTGTCGAGAAGTCCGAGTTGTTCTACGGCATTCGATTTAGGTTGCAGTTAGAAAGGCTGCAAGTTGATATCTGACTAAAAAAAATATTAAATTTATTCTTCACGGCCGCTGAGTCGGACAAAGACCTTATATTAAAGTTTAATTTTGAACGGATTCAAACCCCGCTTTCAGTATTTTGAAATTTTTACTTCAAACATACTGTAGTTATGTTTTTATTTTCCGTATTTTAAATAAATTATTACGGTATTTTGTTGTGGTTGGTTATCATGTTAGTCTAACACACGAAAGGTCTTTGGTTCACACCAAGGCATCCCCTTGACAAATTAGATTGAGAATGACTTGATGTCTTTTTTTATGATAAATTTCTACATTTGAAAGATGTAGTCATTCTTTAGTTTCATTTGAAAGATATAGTTGTTGTTTACTTTATAGAAGTTTTTAGTTATAAAAAGGGCCATCAATTCTTAATATTATAAAAAAAATTCATCAAAATTAGACCTCTCATGTAGCTTTCCCATTTCTATTGTGGTTCGTGGAGTATGCGGTTTTTTAGAGTCACGATCGATTTTTAGTTTTCTACATTCTAAAGGAATATTTGAGATTGTTGTTTATCTCTTTTTTTCATATTCCTATTTATTTTTTATGAGTTCACTAATGTCGAGAAATTTGAGTTGCTCTATGCCATTCAATTAACTTTGCAGTTAGAACGGGTGTGAGTTCATATCCGACTCAAAACAATATCAAAATTTATTCTTCAAGGTTGCTAAGTTGGTCGAAAGAAATATTTAAGATTATTGTTTTTTTTATTATATTATATTCATGTTTATTTTTTATGAGTGTACTAATATCGAGAAGTCAGAGTTGTTCTATAGTGTTCGATTAAGGTTGCGAGTTGAAATCTGACTCAAAATAATATCAAAATTTATTCGTCGAAGCTGCCAAGTTGGACAATGTCCTTATATTAAGGTTTAGTTTTGAACCAATTCAAGTCCTGCCTTCAACATTTTTAAATTTTTACTTCCAACATAACGTTAGTAATTTTGCATTTTCCGTGTTCTAAAGAAATTATTATGGTGTTGTGGTGTAGTTGGTTATCACGTCAATTTAACATGCTGAAGGTCTCTGGTTCAAACCCAGGCAATGCTATGACAAAGTAGATTTGTCATGTTGACAAATCATCGGGTGAGTATTCTTGTTTATTTTTTATGAGTGTATTAATGTTGTCACGCCCCGACCCGCAGGTCGGCAAGTGGCAACCGCCGTATGGACCCTGAGATCCATACAAGGCATACAAATAATGCAACATCATAACCACAAGGACCCTGAGATCCATACAAGGCATACAAATAATGCAACATCATAACCACAAGTATGTCCGTACAATATTATAGTACAGTCCCGATATATCCTAATACAATTCTAAGCCCGAAAGCAACGATATCCAAATTCAATTAACATCGATCATATACTTTCAGCGATGATTCTTCGTTAGCAGCTTCGCCTACTACGTTTACCTTGCTCACACATTGAACATGGTGTGCTCAGCCTTGCGGCCTAGTGCAAAATTATGGCTCGAAATCGTAGTAAGAAATTTAAAAACTAGAAGTAATGTTCTAGGATGCCTTTGGTTTATTAATCATCATCTTTCTTTTATTTTGTGTAACACATGACATAAAAAGTAGTGTAGTAATATAATCAAGTGCAAAAATAAATGATGCTAGATGTCACCTAAGTTGTATTTGGTGTCTGTGTCATTAATGTATGTCGCCTACGTTATAATACAACTTTACGTCACAAGACTCGGGTTGCCGGCCTATGCTTAGGGAATACCTTGGCCAAGGGTATCCATAAGCCCATCAATGCCTTTTTGTTTCGGTCTCTACCTATGCCCACTGCACTGATGTTGGTGGAGAGGACGGGTGACCCTTGATCACTCTCCACTATTTCGCTAGTCGCTCTCAGTGCCTCCCCTAGCGAAACTACCGTGCCCTTACATCCTCTCCAGACTCCGTAGAGGCAACGGCGACTTGTGTAGTACTACACACTTTCCGAAGACAGGGTCACCATCAACAAAGACTCATCGGCCACGGCTAGCTGATATATTAACACTAGGAACCAAACTACTCATCCGACTATTTGCAGAACGTCTTGGATGATAGTCGTGAGGTCTACGGATCCACTGTCCAAGGCCTCACGTAGGGATCATCTTCCTAGTCCAATAGCAGTCAGCGTTGACCGGGATAAACACACATCCGCACAATGGGCTGTGGCTACCATGACTACATCAGTGCCAAGTCCATGATAAGGTTCATCCTCGCTAGTCATCTTAGGACTATCACGGTGTCGTCTAAGCGACACGCGTGCGGGTATCAGTTTTTGGGTAGGGACCTACTACACATTTTCGGTCTAGTATGACTTTGGAGCTTGTATGATCCATTTTCCCTACTAACTCCCAGTATGATGAGGACATCATTGTTCACCCTTGCAAGACCCGATTAGCATACAAGGCCAATGATACGAGCCCGTGTACGACGCTTAGGACAACAGGTGAATTCTTTTCTTGGGCAAATTAATTACTTAATTACAGAACAAATGATATTGCCTAATTATTATTGTTTACTTGTCATTACATGCAAAGAAACACATGGAGGAATTACTCATATGGAAGTTGCATGAATTACTCATATGGAAGTTGAATGAGTAATGGAATGAATATTTATTCAAGAATCAAATCTTTATCAAATATTTATTCAAGAGCAAAACAAGGAAGATTTATTCAAGATCAAATCTTCATCAAATATTTATTCAAGAGCAAATCAAGGAATATTTATTCAAGATCAAATCTTCATCAAATATTTATTCAAGAGCAAATCAAGGAATATTTAATGAAGATCAAATCTTCAATATTTATTTTCCAAAATTCGTGGATTATAAGAAGAGGAGATTTATATATTTATTTTTCCTATTTTAGTGAAATAAAATATGAAAAAACATCCATTATTGTGTCTATATATTTGGTGGAGCATGTCCTAGTGAAGGAGACTTTGATTTTTGCTTTAGCCACCACTTTTGTAATGCTTTTGCTACAAACTTGAAGTCCAATTTCTTTAATCACATCTTGAGTGATCATTCCGCTGTTTCTCTTTCAATTCTCTTGAATTGTTTGTATCGTTCTTTGTGAACAAGTAAGTTGTTTTTGACACGGTTGATAACCAACTGAGGATTGATTTAGCGATTGTGAGGTTGCTGGTCGCGTTCCTAGATCGTGGTTAGCCTCCCCTTCGTCAAAGTTACAACTCCCCCCCTTAAGGATTTCTCCTACGACGTAAGATCGGAACCAACTTGCTTGCACGCATCTTAAGTTGTGGTGTGTGCATATCACAGTATCTAAGTTATGTGTAGCCTCAGGAGTGGTACGATGAGAAATATCACTTTTCGACCATCAATAGTTCGCAGTGGTCATCTGGAGTGTATGAGGGATACCCTTTTCCAGTTAAATTTCAATGATGTCTCCTAGGAGGTTCTAGCATCTCATATCACCTATGACTTTATCTAGTGCATCTGGTGTTAATTGTTAATGCTACCTCCTATATATGTTTGTTATTGATGTATGTCATCATTTTTATCTTTGTCTGCATGGTAGTTGTATAATACATAACATAAAGAATAATACAACATGCAAGACAAGATTATAAAGCATGTCACATATTTAGCATGGTGAACATGGCATATCCTGCATGTTAGAAAAAATAAATCATACTAGCATGCATACGAGAATAATATTAACATGCATTGCATTTTATCAAGTTTAAGGCATCCAAAAATTTTCTAAAAAAACCTCGTCAGAAATTATCTAATTTGAATAAATCCTACTTTGATAAACCAATGCACATGATTTAGCGGTTTACTCTTCAGAACCAATCCACTAGAATAACCGGTACACTAATGATCTATTTAGCTCGCGTACCAAACAATAGTCCTATATAATAAAATTATTTAAAATCAAATTTAATATAATTTCCTAGTACTAGTAAAATAGAATTTAGAATCTAAATCATAGAATTTAGCCTAGCTAAGTCCCACTTAAGAAGCTCATATTTAATTTTATAAACCAAGTTCAATTTAGGAGCCTATATTTAATTGATAAACCCATACTAATCTATTGAACCCATGTCCAAATAATAAGCCCAAGCCCAATATCTAATCCAATAACCCACCTAGTATAGTAATTAATTTAGTTCAATTATAATATTTTATTTAACTAATACCATCATATAAAATTTAATTTTAAATAACATTCTCAAATATTTCGTTAATTTAGTTCAATTAGGTCCATTAATTTAATTAAACCTGACTCATCTTGGCTTGGCCCATATTGCTAGCCCAAGTGCTCATTCATATCAAGCCCAACCAATCATCAATATAACTAATTAATGTAAATTACTACATGCTAAGCATATAATTTAATAACTAATTCTATCTAATCATTCAAATGCAAACTACACATTATAATCATTATGATTAGAAATTTAATTATAATTCTAAACCAATTCAATTAGGCTTAGATAAATTTTATCCACTCTATATACCATTTTTAATCCAAACCCATATTCTGGACCCAAGTCACCTAAGGGCCCAATTAGTAAGCACATCAAAATTTATTAAAGGTATTTAATCTTAATTACCTAGATTAATTAATTCCAAATTAATCAAATTTGATTATACCTAATTTATAAAGTTTTGACCCAGTTTAGCTTGGCCCAACTCATAAGGTTGATCAACTTAATTAGACTTATTCAAGTTAATCATCCCCTAATCCAATTAAGCCTAATTTATTAGCCCAATTTCCCAATTAATAAGGTCCAAGTTAAGATCGGTCAAAATTTGCCTAGTCAACTAAAATTAACTTTGTTGACCAGTAGAACAATTTTTAATTTATTTTGACCCAACCCACTTCGATTTGTTAGCCCAATCCAGTCGACCAAAAGATGGGCTCATGAAGTCCAAATCAAATTCTTGGTCAACATTGATACAGTCAAATTTGACTATGTTTACCACCTAATAACTTGGTTAATTAAATTCTAATTCAGACCCAATTCATTTAGCCCAGTTCATTCCGCCTAATTTAAACCCATGGGTCAAAATTTGTCAATATAGACCGTAGTCAACTTAGGTTGACTATGTTGACCCACTAATTGTAAACCCCCACTTTTTGGTGGTTTAATTAGGAAAAAAAAATTAAATTTAAAATTTAATTTTCTTTAGCTTGTATTTGAGTAGAAAAGGGTTAAAGAATCTTTGAGTGGTATTAGGACTCAAATGGTGAAATTGGGCTAAATTTTTAGATTTAAAAGGGATGTAATTGTAATTTGATAAATTTTACATGGACCTAATTAAAATTTTCATTAAAGTTGGAGGGACTTAGGTGAGATTTAACTAGATTGATGGATCAAAAGGTAAGAGTACGCGGACCACGTGCTCTACCATCAGCCAACAGAATCGGTTTTGTTGAGCCGGTCCATCTGACCCGGAGCGAAACGGTTCAAGCGAACTGGTCCAAGTGAATGAAGGCGAGTTGAGCGAGCGCCGCTCAAGCTGGAGGTTGAGGGGCGAATGAAGGCCTTCTTCATCGAAGATAAGCCCTCTTTCTGACTCATTGCTGCCGACCCACGAATTCCTCACCATAACTAATAAACATATTTTGACATGGAGTTTAAATAGGGAATAATTAATTTAGGATTTGACTTAGACTAATCTAAATAGTTAGAGTTGATGAATAAGGATTAAGAGTTTAAAAGGTTGTGCTTCTGAGATAAATGTGGGCTGATACCTTGGATTGAGTCCAACGATGACTCGATGATCTAATTTGTATTGATTACATGAGATTAGAGTTGATGATTAATTTTAAACAGTTTAATGAAATGAAATTAGAAATTTATTTTGATTTGATTATTTAAATAGAACAATAATTTGATTACATGATTACTAGTTAGTTTGAGTATGATAATTGAGTTAATTTAAATAATTAGAATATGTTGTTATTTATTTGGGCTATATGAGCTAGGTGGAATAAATTGGAGCTTAATTGAATTGAGATTTATTTGATTTTGGGTTAGTTACATGAATTGGGTTAGATAATTAATTTGGATAGAGCTAAAGTAATGTTCTCAATTAATTAAATTTCTATCCGAATAATTCCTATAAATAGTATTAAATTTATTCTAAATAAATTTTATTATTTAGGAATATTATTTTGGCACGTGAGCTACTTTATGGTTGATACCTGTGAGCTTCAATTAGATTGGTTCTGAAGCTCAGACTTCGATCAGGTGCGTTGGTTTATTGTAGTAGGATTATATTCATGTTAGGAAAAATCTTAGAAAAAATTTATTTGGAAAGTCTTGGATGCCTTAAAAATAATTAGAACTTATGTTTGCTAAATACTATAGAACATGCATGCTATATTAAATTATCTATTAAGCATGATTGATATGTCATATGTTATGCTACTTAGCTTTACTTGACATGCCTTATTAATTTTCCTACATGTTATTTATTATCTCAAACTTATTGAACGTCATAATACTGTTATGTGGAGAACTATAAAACTAAATATTTTAAACTTGAATCATTACATAGGATGTAGTATCAATAATAATTCATAATACTCTAGTATAGAGACATATGAAACACATGATACTAGCACCTCCTAGGCACATCACTAAATTACAATTATAGGGTGTTAACAACGTACCCTAGATGACATGACGAACTGTTAATGTTCGAATAATGATGTCTACTCACCAACACCACTCCCGAGACTACAAATAGCTTAGATACTGGGAGCTAGTTGGGAAATGGACCAGACTAACTCCAGAGTCAAGATAGACCAGAAAGCAGAGTGGGTCCATACCCGGATACTATTACCCGCACGTGTGACGGTTGGACGTCACCGTGATAGTGCTTATATGGCTATCGGGGATGAACCTTCTAATGATTCAACTAAAATGTGGTTGAGGTACCTCAAACCCATTGTTCGGATTGACGGTCAACTCGACCAACATCGACTGCTTTTGAGTTGTGATGGTGACTCCATTAAGCCTTGGACAGTGGATCCGTAGACCACACGACTATCATCCTAGATGTTCTGCAGATGATTGGATGAGTAGTCCGAATCCTAGGGTTATTATAATTTCGGTTAGCCGTGACCGATGATATATTAAGTTGAGGTGACCCTGCCTACGGACAGTGCGTAGTACTACACAGAGTGTCGTTGCCCTTACAGAGACTGAGAAGGAAGTATTAGGGGCATGATGTTTCACTGGGACGGGGTGTAGGGTACGACTGGAAAAATAGTGGAGAGAAATATGCGATCACCCGTCCTCTCCGCCAATATCAGTGCAGCGGGCCTAGGTAGAGACATAGAATGACACCACACTGATGGGCTTATGGGAAGTCCTCGACGGGGGAAATTCCTATAAGCATAGGCTAGCACCCCAAGATATTTGATACAAAGATAGAAATAATTTAGATGATATTTATTAGTGACACATATATGAATTGCAATATAGAGGACATGTAGGAATATACAAAGAGGTACACTATCATATATGGTTACATTTATTGTTGATGACATTTATTTACTTTATTAATCCTATAAAGTGATAATTAATAAAACAAAAAGGCATCCTAGAATCTTCCCTCTAGTATTGATTTCCTTACTACGATTTCGAGCCGTAATTTCGTACTAGGCCGTAAGGCTGAGCTGTGAGACCCGTGATTTTTGAATAAGGGCAATAGAGTAATTTTAGTATTTGGAGGATTTAATCATAAAAGAAATTCTTTAAAGGACTTATTTATAAAATCATATGAATTTTTGAAGTATGAGATTTTGATGTGAAAATTATACCATCAGATAGTATTTTTGATAAGGAATCCAACGGCGTAGACGAATCGTAATTTGGACGTCGTTTGATTGGTAAATTGGACAGTCAAGATTTAATTAGATTTAAGATTTTAATTAACTAATTTTTTTTAAAAAAATCTCACTTTCTTCCCACCGAGCGCACACTCGCGCGCGCACCCTCTTCCTCTCTCTCTCTCCTCCTCCGCAGTGACGACGACGATGCAAATTTCCCGACGATGCTCTGGTGAAACCACGACGAATTAGGCTCCTAAATTTTAGCCACAGGTTGATCTTGACCTCCTCTTCATTTTGATACCAAGATGCCCAAATTTGGTGCAGAGATGAGGGATAAATCACGCGAGAGGCGTCGGCGGCGAGGGTTTCGATCGCCGGAGCTTGCTCCGACGATTTCCGGCCATTTCGGCCGTGAAACCTTGCAAACTTGGTACCTATGGATTCTTCTGGACGAGAGCTATCCATTGGTATCAGAGTTGAGGGCTATTAGCCACCGGTTGGCCGCCGGCGAGCTAAAAACCCTAACTTAGAGATTTCGTCCAAAATTTTAATCGGTGAAATTGATAACGTATGAGCTATAAAAATTGGGGCAAATATGATTTTTGGAATCCTCATGAAGAGAGCTTTCGATTGGTACCAATATTGGTGCTGATCGAAGAACTTTGCCGGCAAGGGTTCTGGCGATCGCCGGAGAAATTTTCCGGTGAATTTGGGAAAAAAAAGGGTGATTCTAGAGATCATTCTAAGAGTAGTGGTGAAGAGAGATTTGAGAAATTATTTCTGAATTGAGAATTAAAATTTGTTGAATAATTGAGAGGAAAATATAAAATGCGTAAATGACGGTACGTGGATCGAGACAGTGTCAGAGAATAAAATTCAGTGAACGGACCTTGGGTTGGTTTCGAAGAGTAAACCGCCAATCAAGTGCGTAGGCTCATCATAGTATGATTTATTCCAGCTAGGAAAAATCTTAATTAGATTTTATTGGAAAATTCTCGGATGCCTGTCAATTAAATAAATATCATGCTTCTGAAACTATCAAGAAAAATACATGCTACATTATTACATTTTATTTAGCATGTGAATATGCTATGTATGCTTATTTTTCCTCTTTACTTTCATGATATATTATTTGTACCGCATGCTAGTTAATTATGCTGTAATGTTGAATACAAAATAATATCACGTGGAACATGATAAAAATAAGCAAACATAGAAAGTGGTATCATGATTTACATCTAACACTCTAGTATAGAGACAAAGATGACATGATACTAGTATCTTTTAAGAACATCACTAAATTTTAAACTAAGGGTGCTATTGATGCACCCTAGATGACATCGCGAACCATTAGCGTTCGGTTAGTGATGTTCACACACCAGCACCTCCCCAGACTACAGATCATAGATAGCTTAGATACTGGGAGTGAGCTGAGGGTTGGACTAGATTTACTCCTAGGTCAAGATAGACCAAAAATGGAGTGGGTCCATACCCAAGTACCGATACCCACACGAGTGTCGTTTAGGCGGTACCGTGATAGTCCTGAGATGGCTAGCAATGATGAACCCTACCATGGACTTAGCATCGATGGAGACGGGGTTGCCACAGCCCATTGTGCGGATGTGTGTTTATCCCGATCAACGTCGACTGCTATTGGACTGGGAAGGTGATTCCTTATGCGATGCCTTAGACAGTGGATCCGTAGACCACACGGCTATCATCCTGACGTTCTGCAGACGATCGAATGAGTAGTCCGGATCCTAGGGTTATTATTTCGGCTAGCCGTGGCCGATGAGACTATTGTGATGGTGACCCTGTCTACGGGCAGTGTGTACACGAGTCGTCATTGCCCCTACGGAGTCCGGGGAGGATGTAAGGGCATGATAGTTTCGCTAGGGGAGGCATGGTTAGCGACTAGTGAAATAATAGAGAGTGATTTTGGGTCACCCGTCCTCTCCGCCAGCATCAGTGCAGCGGGCATAGGCAGAGACATAGACTGTAATGGCACGGATGGGCTTAGGGAAGTCTTGGGCCAGGGCTTTCCATAAGCATAAGCCGACAGCCCGAGTCATATGATATAAGAATAAAAATGTTATATATGATTTACACTAGTGACACCGATATTGTATATAACTTAAGTGACATTTAGAGACATACATCTACCTACAACCTAGGTAAACATATAACATAGTCGGATAATACATGTAAAATATTATAAAGCTTGTTATATGATAACTAATCTCACTAAGGCATCCTTGAACGATCCCCTTAGCCATGGATTTTGTATTGTGGTTTCGAGCTGTAATTTCGCACAAGGCCGCAAGGCTGAGCACACCGCGTTCAATATGTGTGCAGGTCGTTAGATGACTGTCCGGGATATTTGACGAAGATGAGGGCTATCGATGGATTTAGTTGTATTTATCGATGTCCTTATTATAGAATTGTAGTATGTATATCGGGACTGTGTTAGTAGAGATTTATAGATGATTTAATTGTATATTCCGCTGTGTTGATTATGTGTACAGACGATATTTATTTTCAAATGCCTTGTATGGGTCCTTTGGACTTATACGGCGGTTGCCACGTGTCCGACAGGTGGGTCGGGGCGTGACATGAGCACACCGCGTTCAATGTCTGTGTAGGTTTAGGGATAATCATCGAGATCGTAGACGATGGGTATAACGTCGGAGGATTTCATTTTTCATATTTAGTTTATTAATTATCAAAAGTAGCATTGTATTAGATCTATATCGGGACTATAATAAAAGACTATAAATGAAGACTATATTGAGACCTTTGTTATATTTTTGTGACTTCTAATGTAATGTTGAATATATCATATGCCTTGTATGGGTTTCCGGATCCATACGGGGGTTGCCATGTGCCCGACTTGTGGGTCGGGGCGTGACACTAACTAATTAAATTAATCTAAACTTGACCCAATCCGAATTGGTTCGACTTGAGTTCGACCCATGCCCAAGATGGGTTGGCTCGATCCAATCCAAATCAGTCCTAACCTTATTAACAATTTCAACTCGAGTCAGACTCAGGTCCAAGTTTAATCCATTGAGCCCAATCCCCCTTTTAATTAACCATGTGGTTTAGTTAACTCACTATTAACTTTGATCAAGTGATCTTAATACCCACATGCATCACTTTAGTCATACTTAACTTTAATCCTTACTCTAAGCATACATAAATTAGTCTACGCATAATAATATAACTAAATTATACTACTCATGCTTAATTATCGTTAATCCATGATTAAGGCAAAAGGGGATAGGGAATCGCTACCTTCGTCGCCCACCCGTCAGAACCCTTTGATCGATGATGTTGTAGACGACCCGACGATGAGGTTCATGACCCTTTGCACGTGGGTTCATGACTCTAAGGTGCTAGATTAAGGTTCCGGTCCAAATCCCACTCTCAACATTTTTAGATTTTTACTTTCAACATAAGACGATCGATTTTAAGTTTTCTGCATTCTAAAGGAATATTTGAGATTGTTGTCCTTTTCTTTTCTTTTCACATTCCTATTTATTTTTTACGAGTGCACTAATATCGAGAAATCCGAGTTATTCTATGACATTCAATTAACGTTGCGGTAAGAAAGGGTGTGAGTTCATATCTGACTCAAAATAATATCAAAATTTATTCTTCAATGCTGCTGAGTTGGTCTAAAGTAATAATTAAGATTGTTGTATTTTTCTTTTTCATTTTATATATATCTCAAGTAGAGACGACGAGCTTGTCGATATATATATATATACAATCAGTCGAAACTCAGAGAAGTCTAGAAGGAAGGAGAGGAGATGTTTGATGAACTAATACCTTTGCCAACGATGCTCTCAAGGGACTGAAGTGTAGTGAGATTATTTGCCCATATGTTCCTTCCATCAACAATTCCAGCAAAAGGATACTTGCTAGTAGGAGAATTGCTCTTCACCAAGTCAATTGTCTTGGTTAACCACACACAAGATCAACGCCATAACCAGAGATAGCTTTCAGGGAAGTCAAGGCTCTAAAAAGACAAAAAGAGCTGTTAACTCTAAAAAATTCATAAGAAATACGATGCATTACTCATCGGTCAAAAAAGGAACTGATATGTATGCTGCTCTAGGAATATCCACAAAGAAAGTCTTTATAAGCACATTCAAGCCCGATAATGATGATTCTAGCTCTGTGTAAGGCTTTGTAAATGTGCTTGTTTTAGATATATTAATAAGTAAAATATTTTATATTTGTAGGTTTTGTATTAATAAGTAAAATAGATTATATGTACACAAAGTGTACATCCCTCTAGTTAGAGTAATTTGATTCTATACGGGAGTAAAATAATTTTCCATTAATTAAGGGTAAATCAACACAATTTTATATGCAGATCCACAAGGAAGTTGGTGTTTACATAAGCTCTATTGAATGAAGACATGGCTGAATATTTTAATTTAATCAACTAAGTAATTAATTGATAATAATAATAATAAAATTAGGGTTTTACACGGTCTTTGGCTGCTTAGGACGTTATAATTTAATATTTCTAAAAATATCCCAAGTGGTATATTTAGTACTTTATCCAACATCAAATGTTATCGTGTTAGTTAATTTATTTTTATTTATGATTAAAGTTTTGAGCCGAATGTTTACTGTTCTTGATATGCTTTAAGCTTATGAGAGATCAAATGGTAACAAAAAAAAAATATTAGTTTTTTTTTATTGACTTTTTTAGCTTAATGCATATCGTTTTAACTATTATCGATATGCTTTAAGCTTATTTGATCAAATAAAAGGTGATATGCGAGTTAAATTAATGAGCTTATGAACTCTAGTTTCTTTTGTTTTTATAATGAATATGTTTATAATATGACAACAACTACTGGTCCTCCGTAATATTTCGGATACATTTGGCTAGTGGAATAAAAAAATTAAATTTTGATTCCATATTGTAAATCAACTATTCTATTCATCCTTTCAAGCCTAACATTTTATTTTTACAGTGGAATTGATTAATTTTTAGGTGTTTCTATATCTCCACTTAGAAATATATCAATGCACTGCATAATAATGATGCTATTAATTTAAAATTTAAATCAGAGATTCCGTCGTGTCGATGTGAATATCAAATGTTACACTCGAGACATAAAAGTACAATATTAATGGGATTACCAAATATTACATCCAAAAGATGAAAGTATTCCTGGAAGGCACCATCACACTAAGAAAGAAATGGCAAACAATTGTGGAGGCTCATCGGAGGATGCTATGCAAGCAAAGTCCACCATAGATGCTATGTGAAGGGACACTAACCTAAAGGACACAACCTTAAAAGAAGGAGCTACGTCCCTTTTAATTCCCATAGATTGAAAACAGTATAAAAACTATAAGATGAATTATCAAAGACATTCAAGCTTCTATCATTAGAGAGAGTTGAGAAATATATTTGAGAGTTAAGTATCAGATGTTCAGATTATAAATGACCGATGTTGAGTATTTTGTTGGTGCTTCAAATAAAATTATTTTTTTCTCATTTACTATTGTTCTTTATTATTTTCGCACTTCATGGTTGTATAGTTGGTACCTTCTTTATACCCTAAGTCTCTTCGCATTCATTATAGTATTAAACACAAAATATAAAAATCTTAGATACCAGATCCAGTTTGTACTACTAAACATTTATTTTAAAACATTTCATGGTTGCTAATTTAGCATGAGGAACGGTAGGAAGGAGATTCGAAATCCAATGGTGAAACTTCCCTGTTAATATCAATTAGAAATCCAACGGTAAAAAAAAAAAAGCAAAGGGGTGAAACTTGTAACGGTAAAACTTGTTCGTAAAGAAAAATTAAAATACTATTTGCCATCATCCTTCCGTCCTATTTATTAATTCTCCTCATTATTTATTTCATCAGCCCTACCCAGCCCTCGTCTCCTTTTCAAAAAAAAACCCAGCTTTTCCACTTCTCCCTCTTTTCACCATTTCCACCAATTTTTTCATGCTTCTCTTTTAGCTTTCTCTACTGCTTTCAGATTTTTTTTTCTAGGGTTTTCTCTTTCTGATGCACTGGCCTAGAGTTGTCTTCTTCTCGCGCCTTCAGTGTTTCAATTTCTTCTACTTTCCTCTTTGTCTTGCTTCTTCATCGCTTCGTCTACATCCGCGAGGGGGGAATGCGGACGCTAAGGGCAACTCGTCCGCAAGCACAGCCCTGCGCGCCTGGCCGTTGTTGTCAGTGAGCGGCCCCTCAGTGGCGTCGCTGGAAGTGTCCCTCCTGACTTCCCTCGCCAACAGCAACCACATCGATGAGATTCTGAGAACTGCAGACGAGATTGAAGATGAGGATGGGAACATTGCTAAAGAGGGTGCTTGCAACCCTGAAGGTCTTGCGAACAGTGCTCAAGGAGCCTACCACAGAGATGTTGAAAACTTGAGATCTCCAAAGAGGTTCTTTCTTGTTGAAATTTCCTATAATATTTGTCCATCAATCTCATAAGTGTCATGTTTTCTGCATCTATTTACATGTAGTGTCCGCATAAATTTCCTTTATTGCCCTTATAGATGAAACAGGTGATCGAGAAAGAAGCTGAAATGGCAGAAGATATAATTGCTTATAATATCATTCCACTGGATGAACCATCTACGACAAAAATTGTTGTCAATTTTTCGAGGCATACCATTGTCTGACCTGTATGGGGGTTTGTCGAACAATATCTGCGACGGCAGCTACTGCGGTGTTCACCGTCTTGATCCGTAGTCCACTCGGCTCAATGTGTAGTCCGATTTAGAGAGAGTTGAGCAATATATTTGAGAGTTAAGTATCAGATGTTCAGATTATAAATGACCTGATGTTAAGTGTTAGTATTAAACACTAAATATAAAAGTCTTAGATACCAAATCCATTTTGTACTAATAAACATTTATTTTAAAACTTTTCATGGCTACTTAGATACCACATACCATGCGGAACTGTACGAAGGAGATTCGAAATCCAATGGTAAAACTTCCCCGTTAATATCAATTAGAAATCCAACGGTAAAAAAAAGCAAAGGGTGAAACTTGTAAAGGTAAAACTTGTTGAGTATTTTGTTGGTGCTTCAAATAAAATTATTTTTTTCTCATTTACTATTGTTCTTTATTATTTTCTCACTTCATGCTTGTATAGTTGGTACCTTCTTTATACCGTAAGTCTCTTCGCATTCATTATAGTATTAAACACAAAATATAAAAATCTTAGATACCAGATCCAGTTTGTACTACTAAACATTTATTTTAAAACATTTCATGGTTGCTAATTTAGCATGAGGAACGGTAGGAAGGAGATTCGAAATCCAATGGTAAAACTTCCCTGTTAATATCAATTAGAAATCCAACGGTGTGAAACTTGTAACGGTAAAACTTGTCCGTAGAGAAAAATTAAAATACTATTTGCCATCATCCTTCCGTCCTATTTATTAATTCTCCTCATTATTTATTTCATCAGCCCAACCCAGCCCTCGTCTCCTTTTCAAAAAAAAACCCAGCCCTCGTCTCTCTCTGTCTATGGGTTTTGAATTGAGGTGGTCGAACTCGAAGGAAACCAAACCCCCCCTCCCTCACTCCCAACGAGAAGAAGACTTCTTTCCTCTCTTTTCCACTTCTCCCTCTTTTCGCCATTCCCACCAATTTTTTCATGCTTCTCTTTTAGCTTTCTCTGCTGCTTTCGGATTTTTTTTTCTTGGGTTTTCTCTTTCTGATGCACTGGCCTAGAGTTGTCTTCTTCTTGCGCCTTCAGTGTTTCGATTTCTTCTACTTTCCTCTTTGTCTTGCTTCTTCATCGCTTCGTCTACATCCGCGAGGGGAGAATGCGGACGTCTGAGGGCAACTCGTCCGCAAGCGCAGCCCTGCGCGCTTGGCCGTTGTCGTCAATGAGCGGCCCCTTAGTGGCGTCGCTGGAAGTGTTCCTCCCGACTTCCCTCGCCAACAGCAACCACATTGATGAGATTCTGAGAACTGCAGACGAGATTGAAGATGAGGATGGGAACATTGCTAAAGAGGGTGCTTGCAACCCTGAAGGTCTTGCGAACAGTGCTCAAGGAGCCTACCATAGAGATGCTGAAAACTTGAGATCTCCAAAGAGGTTCTTTCTTGTTGAAATTTCCTATAATATTTGTCCATCAATCTCATAAGTGTCATGTTTTCTGCATCTATTTACATGTAGTGTCCGCATAAATTTCCTTTATTGCCCTTGTAGATGAAACAGGTGATCGAGAAAGATGCTGAAATGACAGAAGATATAATTGCTTATAATATCATTCCACTGGATGAACCATCTACGACAAAAATTGTTGTCAATTTTTCGAGGCATACCATTGTCCGACCTGTATGGGGGCTTATCGAACAATATCTGCGACGGCAGCTGCTGCGGTGTTCACCGTCTTGATCCGTAGTCCACTCGGCTCAATGTGTAGTCCGAATTCACGTGCCATCTCTTCTCGCATGAAGTTGTGGGATGCTCCGGTGTCCACCATTGCGGTACCCGGTCGTCCGTTAACGAACAAGAATACATACATCAGCTAGTTCTCCTGCTCGGCATGTATCATGCAGAGTCATTGCACTGGTGTGGCTCGAGCGGTCACGACAGGAACAACGGCCTGGTTGATTGGGACCAGTGGTAATCTGTCGAGTTCCTCATACACGGTCGTAGCTACATTGCGCTCGTGCCTTGGACATCTTCTCGCAGGGTGCAGTCCTCCGCACAACACACATTTGCGCCTTCGGGGTGATACTTGTGCTCCCGGGCCTTGTTGTTGTTCGCGCGCCGGTGGTGCTGCAATTGCACGCCTTCGCCTTGCTGCTCCTATGGGTGGTCAATGAGTGCCGTGCGCGGGCACTCGGGCTGGGTGGAATTCTTCATCGTGCAGCCTCCCTGGGACCAAACGTAGGTCCATCAGACTCTCCACAGTCTCGATGGCCTCCTGCAGTGTGGTGATTCAATGGCGATGGAGCTTATCTCTAGCTCCCTTTTGAAGTCCCTCCAGGAACGTGAAGAAGAGGTCCTGCTCTCCCATGTCTTTCACGTCCAAAGTTATGCTATTAAACTCTTGGACATACTCACGGATACTCCGGGTTTGGCGAAGATCTCGGAGTCTCTTCCGTGCTTGATATGCGGTATTGATCGGAAGGAATCGGTGCCTCATCTCCTCGATCATGGTTGTCCATGTGTCCGGCTCTGTGCGTTGTCGATAGCACCGCGCTTCACATTAGACGCGCCACCATTGTTTCATGTCTCTATCGATGAAAGCTGCTGCGGTCAGCACTTGATCTTCCTCGGTAATCTTTGCGGTGGTAAAGTACTGGGTCATGTCCCAGATATAGTTCTCCAACAGCTTGGCATTGCGCGCATCGGAATAGGTCCTCTGCTCGGGTACGTGCAATGTTGGGTGCAGAATCACTCTTGGGGCGATGGAGGAACTGAACTTAGTGCGCAAGCTCTCAAGTTCCTCATGTAGTCTACTCTCGAGCAGACTCAAGTGTGCTGGTGCTGACGTGCTGGTTTCTCCGGCGTTGGATGTTCGGTCAGTGGATGCTTGAAGCTCCTCTAGCTCATTCGCATGTCCACCATGGCTACATAGAGATCACAAACGCATCCCCATAGCGGTTTGGCTCTAAGGTTCGTCTCCTCATCGGATGGACGAGTCCTAACAGATCCTTCTAACGCAGTCAGCCTCTTCTCCATAGCCACCTTGTTTTGCTTGCTTGACATGGTTGTTGAGAGAGAGTAGAAGTCGACAGTTCAAGTGACTTACTTGCTCGTCGTTTGGGGATCCACTTGCTTCGATGGGTGCAACAAAGATCAGCGGGGTTGCATAGCTGTCACGCCCCGACCCTACCGTCGGGCACGTGGCAACCGCCGTATGAGCCCAACCGACCCATACAAGGCATCAAGTGATACACACAATCCATAAACACATTTTCACAGCGGAATACGTAATCAAATCATCTATACAAATCTATCACCACAGTCCCGATAAACCTACTATAACTCTAAGACAACAGGTATCGATAAATAAATAATAGAGCCGTCGATGGACTCATCCTCATCAACCGTCTCATATGATCGTCTAACAAATCTGCACACACGGGAAAAAGTGGTGTGCTCAGCCTTGCGGCCTAGTGCGAATTCACGGCTCAAAACCGAATAAGGAAATCAAAGGCTAGGAGGATTAATCTAGGATGCCTTGGGTTTATTAATAGTCATTTTAATACAAAACATGTGAAACATATCATAAATGCAAAATAACTGTGTAATCATATACAACAGGTGTAGCACTAGATGTCACCTATGCTGTCTCTAGTAACTATATCGTCAATGTCGCTAGAATGTCATCTACTGTGTTCTGTGACTATCAATCTCAAGACTCGGGTTGCCAGCCTATGCTTAGAGAAATTCCTCCGTCGAAGACTTCCCATAAGCCCATCAGTGCCTTTTTGTCTCTGTCTCTCCCTATGCCCACTACACTGATGTTGGCGGAGGTGACGGGTGACCCTTGATCACTCTCCTCTGTCTCGATAGTCGCCTACGATGCCTCCCCTAGCGAAACTACCGTGCCCTTACATTCTCCCCGGACTCTGTAGGGGCAACGACGACTCGTGTAGTACTACAACACCATCTGAAGATGGGGTCACCATCAACAAGACCATCGACCACGGCTAGTCGATATAATACAACCCTAGGATCCAGACTACCCATCCGATCGTCTGCAGAACGTCAAGGATGGTAGCCGTGTGGTCTACGGATCCACTGTCCAAGGCTATGCGGAGGGATGTCACCGTCCCAATCCCCGAGCAGCGATGCCTGCCAAGAGGTGTGCAGACTAGTTATCGCCGGAATGCTACTACCTCGGCGACATGTTTGCTAGGTTCTTGTTTTGGTTCGTCCCGGCTAGCCATCTCAGGACTATCACGGTGTCGCCTAGACGGCACACGTGCGGGTATGACTTTCTGGGTAGGGACTCACTCCGTATATCCGGTCTAATGTGACCTTGGAGTTTGTACAGTCCTTTCCCTATCAACTCCCAGTATCTAAGCTATGCATAACCTCGGGAGTGGTACTCACAGTATCTAAGCTATGCATAACCTCGGGAGTAGTGTGTGGTGGAGTATCACCATTCTAACCATCCGCGGTATGCGGTGGTCAAACGGGGTCTGCAAGCAGTACCCCTTCCTGTCTGTTTTCTAGTGATGTCTCCTAAGAGTTTCTAACATGTCATTATTCTTATCGATACTGCATGGTGGTAGTGCTAACATAGCATAGATAAATAACAGAGCATGCAGGACAATATTTATAGACATGTTAAATAAGTAGCATGGTAGATATGGCATATCATACAGGTAAATAAAGTAAATCATACTAACATGCATATATAATCAATCATAGCATGCGTCTCATTTTTATTAAATTTAAGGCATCCGAGATATTTCCTAGGAACACCTCGGCAGGAATTCCCTAGCTTGAATAAATCCTACATTCAGTGAACCAACGCACCTGATTTGCGAGCGATCTGAGCTTCAGAACTAATCCAATTGAAGCTTGACTGTATCAATCTTAATATAGCTCACGTGTCGAAATAATATTCCTAAATAATAAAATTTATTTAGAACAAATTTAATATCAATTCTATAAATTATTCGGATAGAAATCTAATTAATTGTGAACCCACGTTATCAAATTACTTTGGTCCTATCCAAATTAATTATTTAACTCAATCCATGCAATCACTAAATTTAATTAAGGTCAAATTCAATATCCTAGCCCATGTCCGAACATAGAAGTTTAACCCCAACTTCATAACCCAGACAAACTAAGTTTCTTTCAATTATTCCCAAACAAATTAAATTGCTAAACTCAATTTAATTAATTAATCATGTGTAATCCTTCTGCTAATTCAATTCAACTAATCACATGAAACTAAATTTTTCTACTCTATTTTATCAACCTAATTTATATTAATAATAAACATCCAACTCTACTTTATTAGATTAGTCCAAGCGCATGCATTCCAACATTATCAGCATTAACATCGTCATGGTCTACCATTCCATCAACTAGTGTTACTACTCACAGCATGCCCACTATTAGCCACATCTCCATACATGATTAAAGTCTACCATATCAAACATTAACAATCAATTGAAGCTTGATAGAATCGATATCAAATTCAATGCTACATCTACTTAACCGGGCAGATCAAACACTAGCTAATCGAAGCTAATTGACATTAAGGAAATCACCTTAGTGAGATAGAACACGGATGAGTGGATTAGATGCTAGCCGGCTAAAGAATTCCAATTTAGTCGGCTCCAGTTGCAATGGAGGCTGATATCTTCGGTATCCAAAATGGACGGTGCTCAACTGATCGTCCCGAATTGGAGGAAGTAGCACGTCGGTGCGGCAGAGCCTTCCCTGCAGTCGCATGAAGGAGGGAGATGGATCTCGGCAGTCGGCAGCAATGAGTCAGAAAGAGGGCTTATCTTCGATGAAGAAGGAAATCGTCGACAACAAGCGCACATGGACCCCTGATCGTTAAGGATGCAGAGGGATCGATGAAGGAGCCTGCGCTAATGGAGCTCGGTGTCGACTCAATTAGAGCATCCAGAGCAGGCGAGAAGAGGGGTAGCTAGCTTGAATCAATGATGTTGGTAGATCCGATGGTCGTCAGCGAATGTAGGGAGGATAACGAAGGGAGCGATGGTCAGCAGAATCACCGTTCGCGAGGGCCGATGGTCGCCTGCGAACCTCCATGGACGACGACCTCACACCGGCTGCTGCTGTGAGTTCAGGCGATCAACGGCGGCGCCTTCCTTGGTGTCCCCGATCATTAAGGATCGAAGAAGGCGGAAAGGGGCAGTGGGTGCTGGCGGATATTGAAGGTCGTCGGCGAATTCGTGGACGTCGACGGTTGCTCGCGAGGGGATGCTCGAAGATAGGGGATGCCTCTGTTTTCCCCAATCCTAGCAAGCTCGGGTGTCCAGTGAGCGACGGTGGATGAGCACGCACCGGTGGAACTCGGAAGAGGTCAGGCAGAGCGTTCGTCGACAGCAGGCGCACATGGACCCAACATCACAGAGGTCGGAGATTGAAGGAGCCACTGCAGAATCTTCCTCTCCAACTTGGTCGGTGGATTCGCGGCGTTGGTGAGGTTGTAGAGTCGCTGGAGTTGGTGCGACAGAGCCCCCCTGGCTTCGCTCGCTCCAATGCTGCCACCGACGACTGCAGGGAGGATGATGGAGGGAGCGGCGGCCAGCAGGATCACTGCTCGCGAGGGGCGATGGTCGCCTACGAACCTCCGTGGACGATGACCTCGCTGCGGTTGCTGCTGCGAGTTCGGCCGATCAGCGGCGGTGCCTCCCTTGGTGTCGCACGAAAGTGAGAGGTGGAGAAGGATCGACGGCAGACTGCGTCGGGCGATGTCGTCGGAGATTGTGGAGGTCATCATCATGTCCGTGGGTATCAAAGTCAGGGGATGCCTCTCGAGGGATGCTGGTTGCTGCTCTCGAGCAAATGCCCGGAGCCATTGGTGGATGAAGGAGACTACATATGCCCCACTCGTTGCAGATGATGAAGCCGTTGCATCACTGCGTTGGGGAGAAGAAAGCCGACGAACTTGGAGGAAGCGACGCCTTGCAGCTACCCCGGCAGCGTCGACGACCTTCAGCTCGAGCTTGATCTCGCGGACGAAGGCGGAAGGGAGGAACGAACCAACAAGCGGAATAAATGCCGCTAGCTGGTCGCTCGCGCGTCAATGGACGATCGCCGCCGCTCGTGAGGAAGGTTGGTCGCTGCTCCCGAGCAACCGCTCGAAGTCGCCGATGGAGGAATAAATTTGCAGACGCCTCGCTCGTCCCGGATAATGGGGGCGGTGCATCCTCGCATTAGAAAGAAGAAATCCGGCGAGAAGCCGAAGAAGCGACGCCCCTTGCAGCTACTCCGGCGACGATGACATTTCTTCCCTATCCCGCTCAAGCTCGATCTCGCGGACGAAGGCAGAGGAGAGGGCGAGAATTAGGGCGACGACTGCGGCGCTCGCTCGAATCGCCTTCACTCATAGGGATCGGTCCGCTCATACCGGTTCGCTCCAAACCGGATGATCCGGCTCAACCAGGCCGGTTCTATTGGCTGATGGCGGATCACGTGGAGAGCACGTGGTCCGCGTGCTTTTGCATTCTAGTCCTTCAACCTAGTTAAATCTCATCTAGGTCCCTCCCGCTTTAAATAAATTTCCAACTAGACACTTCTTAAATTCTCATCTTAGTCCAAAATTATCACTTAAGACTAAATTTAACCCAAAAATTCTCTAATCCTCTTTACTCATATCTAAGCATAAAGAAATTTTTTTAAAATTTTTAAATAATAATTTTTTTTCCTAATTAAACCATATAGAAGTGGGGGTTTACAATAGCGCTTGAACCTCCGCTCTGATACCAAAATGTCACGACTAACTTTTTGTCTTGGCTCCTTGGTTGAGCCCGAGTCGTGCCGGTGTGAACAACACCACGAGGGGAATGGTGCTCACAAGCCTTGCGCTGTGGAAGAGGATCGTGTTGTCACCCGTGAGTTGAGAGGACAAAAAGAAATGCTTTATTAGCTCCAATAAAAACCTCTCAATCCCTCAAGATAACCTCGAAGAGGATTATTACAAGTGGACCTACTCTACTCTATGCTCTCTCCAATATCAAAAGCTCACAAGTTGCCCAAGGTTTCCAAGAGCTTTGGCTGGTCCTTATATAGGCAGAGGGCTGACCTTTTGGCTGCCCTCTTGATTACAAGCATTAAGTTCCGAGACATTAATGCCTGGACCGTTTCCGTCCGTTACGCACGTGCGGCTGCTGCGCGCCCGTGTCTTGCGTCGGTTGTCTGCTGCGTGCGATCCTCAGTCGTGCGGAAGCTCCGTGGCTCGGTGCTTTGCTCGCGCACGCCATCGGCTAGGGGACCACCCAACACTTGCCCCGTATGCGTCCCCTGTTGATCCGCGCACGTCCCCGGTTGATCCGCGCACGTCCCCGGTTGTCCAGTCGCTTGCTCCACGCGCGTCCTCGCTGCTCAGGTGTTTGCTCCGCGCGCACCCTCAACTGCTCGAGCGTCTAACCTGTGGAGACCCTCGGTTGCTCGGGCGCTTGCTCCGTGTGTGCCCTCTGCTCGGTTGCCTTGCGCCTTCCTCGCGCACGTCCCTCGGTTGTTCGCCTCTCAGTCGCCTGTCCATGCGCGCGCCTCGCGCGCCTCCTGGCTATGGCCATGAAGCAGCTTCGTGCGCTGCGTGCGGGTCGCCCCTTTGTGTTTGACCTCCCGTGGTTCGTGGTGCGCTTCGGGCTTGACCCTCAAAAATTAGGTCTAACACCTGGGCTCAAATCCCAACAGCCACAATGTAATTTTGTCTACATTAAACATTTACTAGATATTTAGTAGAGAATGGTGGGTGTTTTAATCTTTATTGCTTTAGATTTTATTGCTAGTAGAAAATTGTTGAATCAGTTTACGAGTGTAGATTTGAATTATTAATGGCTTACTTAGTGGTTGGAACCAACCAATCTAGTATGCTGATTTAGAGATAATTTTTTTCATTTTGCAGAGTGGTTGTTTAGTTAATTCTTATTTTATTTCTATTGAGTTGGGATGGTTTAGTTGGTGCAGCAAATTGAGAAAGATGTTGCTGCAATTTGCTTTCATAAGTTCTGTATGTTTTGAAATTAATGTATTTTGAAATTAATGTTGGCATATTATAGCTTTCGAATAACATTCTACTGAAAATCCAATCTAGCTGTAGTTTATTGGAGAGAATTCCACGTTTTGGCAAAGGAGACCTACTCTTGAGTCCCTGCAGCCACATTGCAATTTGGTCTACTTTCTATGGTAACTAGATATTTAGTAAAGAATTGAGGGTAATTCAATTTATTTTACTTTAAATTTTGTTGCTATGTGGTCAATGGAGTACTTGCAAAAAATTGTTTAATCAGTTTACGTGTATAGATTTGAATGATTAATGGGTTACTTACTGGCTGGAACCAACTAGGGTAGTATGTTGATTTAGAAATCACTTTTTTATTTTTAAGAGTGGTTGTTTAGTTAATTCTTATTTCATTTCTATTGAGTTGGGATAGTTTAGTTGGTGCAGCAAATTGAGAATGATGTTGCTGTCATAAGTTCTTTATGTTTTAAAATTAATGTTGGCGTGTTATTTAAAATTCAATCTCGCTGTAGTTTAGTGGAGATAATTCCATGTTGTGGCAAAGGAGACCCGTTCTTGAGTCCCTGCAGCCACAGTGCAATTTGGTCTACTTTCTCTAGTTACTAGATATTTAGTAGAGAATTGAGGGTAATTCAATCTATTTTACTAGATTTGAATGATTAATGGGTTACTTAGTGGGATGGAACCAACCATGGTAGTATGCTGATTTAGAGATCACTTTGTTGATTTCGCAGAGTGTTCATTTAGTTAATTCTAGTTTCATTTCTGTTAAGTTTGGGTGGTTTAGTTGGTGCAGGAAATTGAGAATGATGTTGCTACAGTTTGCTATGAAAAGTTTTGTATGTTTTGAAATTAATATTATCATGCTATAGCTTATGAATACATTCCATTGAAAATCCAATTTGACTGTAGTTTAGTGGAGAGAATTCCACATTGCGGCCATGGAGAGCTGCTCTTGAATCCTTGCAGCCATAATGCAATTTGGTCTACTTTTTTATGGTTACTAGATATTTAGTAGAGAATTGAGGGTACTTCAATTTATTTTACTTCATATTTTGTTGCTAAGTGGTCAATGGAGGACTTGCATAAAATTTTTGAATCAGTCTACGTGTATATATTTGAATGATTAATTCGTTACTTAGCGGGTTGGAACCAACTTGGGCAGTATACTGATTTAGAGATTACTTTTTTCATTTTGCAGAGTGGTTGTTTAGTTAATTCTTGATTAATTTCTATTGAGTTGGGATGGTTTGGTGCTACAAATTGAGAATGATGTTGCTACAATTTGCTGTCATAAGTTGTGTATGTTTTCAAATTAATATTGGCGTGTTATAGCTTCCGAATACATTCCATTGAAAATCCAATCTAGCGTTTAGTGGAGAGAATTCCACGTTGTAGCCTTGGAGACCTGCTCTTGTATCCCAACAGCGACAATGCAATTTGGTCTACTTTCTATGGTTACTAGATATTTAGTAGAGAATTAAGTGTACTTCAATCTATTTTACTTCAGATTTTGTTGCTAATTGCTCAATGGAGGAGTTGCACAAAATTTTTGAATCAGTTTAAGTGTGTAGATTTGAACGATTAATTGGTTACTTAGTGGGCTGGAACCAACCAGGGCTGTATTCTGATTTAGAGATCACTTTGTTAATTTTGCAGATTGTTCGTTTAGTTAATTCTAGTTTCATTTCTGTTAAGTTTGGATGGTTTAGTTGGTGCAGCAAATTGAGAATGATGTTGCTGCAGTTTGCTGTTATAAGTTTGTATGTTTCAAAATTAATGTTGGCGTGTTATGGCTTTTAAATACATGCAATAAAAGATCCAAAGTGGTTGTAATTTAGTGGTGAGAATTCTATATTGTGGTCGTGGAGACTTGGGCTCGAATCCCAACAACCACAAATTCCATTTTCGTTTATGTTCTACAATTACTTGATATTTAGTAGTGAATTAAGGGTGTTTAAATCTATATTACTTTCTACGTAGTTAATGGAGGAGTTTTTTTTAGAACTTGGTGAGACTTGAATCCAAGACCTCACATATCTCTCGTATAGAGCCCAGTTGCTCTAACCAGAGGATGTACACTTTGTGTATGTAGTTAATGGAGGAGTTGTTGTTGCTATGTAGTTAATGGAGGAGTTGGGATGATTTAAGTTGGCCTTGGACACACCTGGGATTGAATCAAGGAGCCACAATGCAATTTTGTCTACATTGAACAATTACTAGATATGTAGTAGAGAATTGATGGTGTTTTAATCTATTTTGCTTTAGATTTTATTGCTAGGTGGTTAATGGAATACTTGCACAAAATTATTGAATCAGTTTACGTGTGTAGATTTGAATGATAAATGAGTTAATTAGTGGCTGGAACCAACCAGGGAAGAAGGCCGATTTAGAGATCATTTTTTTCATTTTGCAGAGTATTTGTTTAGTTAATTCTTGTTTCATTTCTATTGAGTTGGGATGGTTTAGTTGGTGCAGCAAATTGAGAATGATGTTGCGGTAGTTTGCTGTCATTAGTCTGTATGTTTCAAAATAAAAGTTGGCATGTTATAGCTTTCACATACATGCCAATAAAAATCCAAAGTGGTTGTAGTTTAGGGTGTTTCAGTCTATTTTACTTTAGATTTTGTTGCTAAGTAGTTAATGGAGGACTTGGGATGATTTATGTTGGTGTAACAAATTAAGAATGTTGTTGCTGCAGTTTCTGTCATATCTTTTCTATGTTTCGAAATTAATGTTGGCGTGTTATAGCTTTTGAATACATGCCACTGGAAATCTAATATGGCTATAGTTTAGTGGTGAGAATAACACGTTGTGGCCTTGGAGACCTGGGCTTTAATTCCAAGAGCGACATTGCAATTATGTCTACATTCTACAGTTACTAAATATTTAGTGGAGAATTGAGGGTGTTTTAATTTATTTTACTTTTGATTTTATTGCTTGGTGGTTAATGGAGGACTTACAGCAAATTGTTGAATCAGTTTACGTGTGTAGATTTAAATGAATAATGAGTTACTTAGTGGCTGGAACCAACAAGGGAAGTATGCTAATTTAGAGATTACTTTTTTCATTTTGCAGAGTGGTTGTTTAGTTAATTCTTATTTCATTTCTATTGAGTTGGGATGGTTTTATTGGTGCAGGAAATTGAGAATGATGTTGCTACAGTTTGCTGTCATAAGTTCTGTATGTTTTGAAATTAATATTGGCGTGTTATAGCTTGCAAATACATTCTATTGAAAATCCAATATAGCTGTAGTTTATTGGAGAGAATTCCACGTTGTGACCATAGAGACCTGCTCTTGAATCCCTGTAGCCACAATGCAATTTGGTCTACTTTCTATGGTTATTAGATATTTAGTAGAGAATTGAGAGTACTTCTGTAAACCCCCGCTTTTATGTGGTTTAATTTACAAAAAATGAGAGATTAAAATTTTACACAAGTTTAGATTTGTGTGGAAGAGGGTTAGAGAACTTTTAGATTAGATTAGGACTAAAATGGTGATATTAGGTTGATGTTTGGATTAAAAAAAAAAGTATGTAGTGGTAATTTATTAAAATTTATAGGGATCTAGTTAGAATTTTATTAAAAATAGGACTTAGTTGAGATTCAATAGACTCGAGGGGGTGAACTGCATAAGTTCACTGGTCACATGCTCCTCACATGACCGGCCTAACTAAGCCGCCTGATTGAACCGGACCAGTCTAACTGAACCGACCCGGCGAAATCGATGCCTGTGGAAATAACACACTCGAAGCCCTAAATCCTTTTCCACTGACGCCGACTTCTTCGCCCCTTCCCTCGTCTCCTCGCCATCCACCTTTTGTTCTCCTCATTCGATCCGTCGGCGGCTGTAGCTGCAATCCGAGTGCCCTAGACATCCTCCGCTCGACGGTGAAGCGGCGGAGGGACAAGTCGATCAACCATCGCCGCGATTGACCTCGCCCGCTTGATCCCCAGCCGCTGCATCTCTCGCATCACAGCAAGCTCAACGGCGAACACTTCGCCGTCCACTGCTTCGTTCATCTCTCTAGTAATCGGAGTGGTGATTCGAGCTCACCCCACCTCCATTGTATCCACGACTGTGATTGCAGCCGACTCCCTCACTGAAGCCCCGATCGAGCCATTCACTAGGGTCGTCCGATGATTCGTTCATCTCTCTGGTAATCGGAGTGGTGATTCGAGCTCACCCCACCTCCATTGTATCCACCACTGTGATTGCAGCCGACTCCCTCACTGAAGCCCCGATCGAGCCATTCACTAGGGTCGTCCGACTTCTCTCTATCCACAATCATTCCCAACTCAATCAGACCAATTTCTTCGAGCGATTTGAAGTGTGTTGACTTTGATTCTGCATGTTCTAATTGATGGGATGATGATGGTAATATGGATGAAATGTTGGATGGCATGTTCTAATTGATGGGATGATGATGGTAATATGGATGAAATGTTGGATGAATGGTGAAGTATTGATCATTGTTGCTATTTGGAATGGATACTGTGATGAATGTCAATTTAGATGGATGATAATTGGTTAAATCTATGCTATCTCCCCCACCTCCTTCTCATTTCCCTATTATACTGTATCTATCTTAGTTGTTATGTTTCCCTTTTCATTACTTGAATTTATGTATATAGGATAAAAATGATGAGTGCAGAAAGAATCGAATTGAGGATTGCACTAGGGAAAGTTATTGCTAATTCCATATAATTGATGATGATGTTTGATATGGAGTTGAAAAATAGAATAATTGAGTTGGCTTGGTGGTTGACTTGGACTAGTCTTGTCATACCCCATACCTTTCCCTAGGGCACGTGGCAGACCGCAGTGAACTCCACATACAGTTCTGCTAAGCCTCCAGAACTATATGAGAATCCACTAAGCGTACCGGATGTATATCCCCTATATTTATGGAAGGAGAGAACCTGAATAACAGAGTAATATAACTCTAAAACCATGCATATGCAAAATCAGATTTCTTATACCAGAAATCATTTATATACAAATATTTTACAACCAAAATAGGACGCATGTCCAGTGATGCATAAAATACCTATCTAGTGGATCTTTCTGTACACAAAACAAAGGTAGAACTGTCCTACCTTTTAAAAGTTAGGAGTATGGCTAATCGCCTCTATCTCTATCCGTCCCTATCCTGCTGTAATCCTGAAAAAAATGAGTTACCCTTTGGGGTGAGTACGCTTGTACCAAGTGAGTTGGATAGAAAACAATGTAAAACCGAGAACATATAATAACAAAGTCACATAAACAAAATAACCTGGCTATTCGGGTATAATAGCCAATCAAACAGAGCAAACATGGATCATACAAGAATATATCTGGTACTAGCATAGTTAACGATAGTTGTAGCTATCAACTGTCACCTCAGGGGGAGGTATCAAGAATCATAGGGTACCCGGATCAAAACGAAATCATAAGAATGCATAAACAAAGCCCCCTTTCCCCCTGGGTTGCCCACCGGACCTCACTACCTAGTTTACCATAGCTAATCTAGTGAATATCCACAGCCAGGAGTTATCTAACCTCCCATCCTGACTGCCCGACACTTTAGCCCCACGCCCCTCTATCTAGGCGACCCATGGGAGTGCGAACCAAACATCACTACAACGACTCACACCAGTATAATGTCATCCTAGTCATATGTACCCAAGATGAAGCAGAATCATATATGGATCATGAAATCTCCTAGGGTATGCTTTTCACCATACCTCTAGCTTTTAAGAAACAAGTACATATGCTAGCTTTAGAATCAAATAAAAGCATAGTATCATGCTTACAATGAATCAATGAGCAATAGCAACAAAAAGCTTATATCAATGGATATGAATATCAAAAGGGGATTCACAACTCATTTATAAGCATAATAATGAATATTAACTAGCAGGAGAGCCAAAGAATATCAAACATAGATAATCAAAGGGGATATAGTTCTCTTGGACTAAACATTGAGAACTATCCTGTTTATTCTACCTGGAGAATAAACATTCACCTGATCCTATCGTTACAAGCACGTTCTAATTTGTATCGCGATCGTTCGTATCCTCGTGGTTGCTTATCGAATTTCTTGTGAATATTTCAATAAATTTTAGTTCTCAATCCGTTAATAATTTTACAAATCCGTCTTCACCAACACTCTTAAAATGATCTCTAGAATCACCCTAATTTTTATCTCAAGTTCACCGGAAAGTTCGCCAGAATCTCGCCGGAAAGTTCACTGGAACCCTAACCGGCGAAGTTCTTCGATAAGCAGCAAATACAGTTTATAAGGATTGTGAGATTATGTTGGGAGATACTACATTACTAGCAGATCATATTCCATTAGATATGATAGATTTGGACTTGATATTGGGGATTGATTGGTTATCCCGACATAAGGCCACAGTCAACTGTTTTGCCAAGGAAGTGGTATTCTCAAAGGAAAGAATACCTAATTTGCATTTTAGTGGAAACTGCCGAATCCTACCAACTTGTGTAATTTCGGCGTCACAAGCTTGGAAATTAATCAGAAAAGGAGGTGTAGCATATTTAGCTCACATAGTAGACACATCCACGTCTAGAACCAAGCTAGAAGAGATACTCCCGAAGAGCTGTATTTCTAAGAAGTTGTTGTCCTAGAGGGGTGCATACTATAAGTTCAGGCTTCAAAGAAACTAAGAGTTTATTACTAAACTTTGCAAACTCAGGATTAACATATGATCTATGTGAACCATTATCAATAATGTAAACCCTATTTTCTATATTAAAAAAAAATATTTTAATATTAAACTAATAAATAATAATAATAATAAAATAATTAATAGATAAAAATCGAAAATAGAGATTTGAAATTTTTTATTTAAATTAAAATTTAATATAGAAATTTCTATTTAATTATTTATTTTAAAATTTTATTTAGATTTTTTTTAAAAAAAAGAAGAAAAAAAAGAAAAATAGAAAATGTGGCTGCACGTGCGACACACGTGCAGCGAGTCAGGGCGAGTCGACTCGGCTGAACCGGCCGAGTCGATGAGCGAGTCAATCGACGAGTCGGTGACTCGTCCACAGTATAAAAGATTTCAGAAACAGGGGTTTACCCTGTTCCGAAGGTCTCGGTGGCGGATGCTCTTCGAGGCTCCGGCGGGGCTTCGATCCGGCAAGGCGAGGTAGATGGCGGAGCTAGGCATCATTATCGGGGGTTGCGAGCGAAAGACACGACTCCTACGAGCTGGAATCGTGAAGGGGGCGGCGAACGGAGGGGCTCCTCTGTTCGCGGTGATTTCGTCGGTGAGGGACGCGTCGAGCGGTTTCCTCTTCGCGGCGAGCTTCCTAAAGTCGATTCGACTTCGTTAAGGTTGATAGAGAGCAGCAGCGGCAGTGGATGAGTTGTGGAAGAAGCTGACGGAGGCGATTCTGCTGGCGGCAGAAAGCTCAGGGGATGCAGCGATCTTGGCAGCGCCTGGGCCTTACCGACTTGCGATTTCGTCGCTTGAGGGCGATGGAAGGTTATGAGGGAGAGTCCAAAGGGTTCTGTCGCGTCTGCAGTGCTGATCGGCGATGATCGGAGGAGAAAACGTGGCGGCGACGCGGCAAGAATTCGAACGCGGGCGAGGAATCGAACGGAAGGGATGACACGTGCACCGCACGTGTTTTGGTCCAGTTCGACCTAGTTCGACCAGTCTGGATCGGTCTGGGTCAGCCTAAGGCCGGTTCACCTGCGGTTCAGCATGGGTTTGGCCAGTTTTTTATGATTTCTCCACCGGTTTGCTGCGGTTCGACTTTGCTATAGCTTGTTTGGTGAATTTTGAGCTTTTAAGAATTTATTTAGAATTTTTATCAGACTTTAGGTTCGGTTTTCGAATTATTTATTGTTGGGTTCAGGGTTTTGAGCGCATTAACAATATCAGAAAAATCTGAAATAATTTGTGACACTAGATTATGCTTAGATTTAATTTCCATGATTTAATTAGAAAATTTCCAAACTGTTAAGTAGGAGTTTTGATTTAATTAATACGGTTTAGGTTTATTTAGGTCTTAAATGAATTATTTGGATGTTATTTGCATTAAAAAATATTTTGATAGGTGTCATTATGTTTCATTGTGATTAAACGGAATTAAAATGATTTAATTAGAATTTTTACAGAATATATGAATTTTATATTATGATTAAATTGGATAATTAGGGTAATTAGATTTTCTATTTAATGAAATTGGAAAAAATTGTGATTTAATATATTTATTTCTGGAGATTGGATTTTTACAGAATTATTAAAAGTTGTTTATAGATTGATTAAGGTGGTATAGTTGATCAATATGATTAATTAAATTGTTAGAATAATTTATTTATGAAAATAGATATTTATTGTGGTCTTATAATATAATTTGAATGTAAACATATGTTATATTTTTTAAGTAAATTGCACCTTATGGCGACTCCTTTCTTCCTCCTCCAACCTAGGGTTTCCTTCTCTTAGGAAATGAATCAAGCAATATTATTCCAGCGAAGATCTCACAAATGGCTAGAGCAAAGAGCAAAGGACAAGGACAAGGACAAGGGAGCAAGGGACAAGGACGACCTCGTGGGAGGCCACGCAAGGTAACCCTTGAAAATTCCATTGAAAATTCCATTGATGATAGCATAGAGAACAACAACAATATCATCTCTACGAATATAGATGCTCCTGTTATTCCTATTACCAATGGAATAGTAACTCATTTGTCAACAACGGACTCTCCAAATGAAACTGCTCATAAATTAGATGTGGGCAATGCTTCAAATACTGAGCCATCAAATATTAATAGGAAGGAACATCCAGCAGAGATACAAAATGAACAATCATGGGCTGGACTCTTCTCGGGTAATAGATTGATAGAGAATGGTATGTCACTTAGCTACTTTTCTCCAAATAATAGAGATGGCAAACCATTTGTTGAATTAGAAAAGGAGGAAGTAGATAAAATGAATGATGAATGGAAATGTGCTTTTGATCGCTTATATCGTTGGTACCAATCCTGGATTTAAGTACATGGAAGGATACATGAAAAAACATTGGAGTACCAAAGAAAATCCAAAATTATTTCTACATGATGATGGATATTTTATAGTCAAATTTAGCTCAATACAGGAAAGAGACAGAATTCTATCTTCAGGACTATATAGTATCAAAAATAATCCTATCATGCTTAAACCTTGGACTATGGATTTTGAATTCAAGGAAGAATTTTTAAGGAACATTCCAATCTGGGTTAGGCTACCTAAGTTACCTTTATGCTATTGGGGGAAAAACTCATTAAGCAGAATAGCAAGTTCTCTTGGTGTTCCTATGATTGTAGATGAGTGCACAACAAAATAAATTAGAATATCTTATGCAAGAGTTCTGGTTGAAATGAATGTGACACAACCATTATCTCACAGCATTCTTATTGTGGACAAACAAGGTAGAACTATTGAGCAAACAGTGGAATATGATTGGATTCCAGAATATTGTGGTATTTGTAATAAAGTGGGTCACATATGCCAAGCCAACCAGACAAAGCCACCAACTGACCTACAACAGGAAATGAGAAGGAAAAAAAGAACTAAAAAGATTGTAAGGCAAGAATGGCTACCTACAAAGGGAGAGGAAAAAGAGAATAATCAACATATGGAGATTACTGAAAAAATAGAGGATACAACTAATGAAAACCAAAAGGTTGTCCAAAATGAAGCAGAACAGCACAATATCCAACCCTCACAACATGTGCTAACTATTTAAAGGAGTTCAACATCTGTGGAAGAAAAAATGTATAATGCTCAAAAACTTAACTCTGATGAAACTTTAATGCTTGAGCCTATTATAGAATTGGAGTAGGAAATAACTAAGCCCCCTGATAAGGGGAAGACATCAACATGATATGACTTAGTTGGAATATGCGAGGTATAAATAATCCTCATAAACAAAAAGAGGTTTGCCTATATCTCAAAAAAAATAGAATAAATTTAGCTTGTTTGATAGAAACAAGAGTTAAAGAGGATAAGGCTGATAAAGTGATGAAACGAATAGCAGCAAATTTTAAATATGCAGCTAATTATACAGCAGCTGCAAATGACAGAATTTGGTTATTATGGGATACAGACTTACTAGATGTAATTGTACTTATTGTCGATGCTCAATTTATTCATTGTCTAGTAATTGATAGATGCTCTAATATACACTATAATCTTACACTTGTGTATGGATTTAACACTATTGAGCTGAGAAAAGATCTATGGCAGGGCCTAAGGAATATAGCTGCTCAAATTCATGGATTATGGCTTATTATGGGAGACTTTAATGCAGTGTTATCTATGGATGACAGAGTGCAAGGTAATCCTATCACTGAACATGAAACAAGAGACTTTAATTCTACTATAGAGAACCTCCAGCTTACTGAGCTAACAACTATTGGAGGATATTACAAATGGAGCAACAAACAAGAAGGAAGTGATAGGATATGGAGTAAGATAGACAGAGTATTTGGGAATAAAGATTGGATGGAAAATAATGGAGCAGTAGTGGTAGAGATAGGAGAAGCAATAATCTCATATCATTCTCCATTAAAACTTGATGTTGATACTACTACTAATAGAGGCATACCAAATTTCAGATTTTTGAATATGATAGTTAATCACATTGAATTTCTCCCTATTGTTGCAGCTATTTGGAGTACAGAAATTGAGGACTTTGAGATGTACAAAGTATGGCAAAGAATTAAACTCATGAAAGGTGCAATGAAATAACTATTTAAGAAAAATTTCAGTCATGCAAAACTTAATGCAGATAAAGCTAGAAGTAGTTTGGAAAGTATCTAAAGACAATTGCAAGACACTCCTTTACTAGCTAATTTGAATGTGAAAGAGAAATATACCTTAATGGAATTAGAGAAATGGGATAGAGTAGAGGAAAGTATATCGAGGCAAAAGTCTAGAGCTTATTGGATTACTTTAGGTGATTCAAACACTAAATTCTTTTTTGCCTATGCAAAAGCAAGGAATGATGCCTAAACTCTTAATATCCTATATAGTAGAGATGGAGAGAGATTAACTACTCATGATAAGATGAAGTGGTGATAGTAGAGTTTGTATATCACATTTGGGAAGAAAAAAATTGGAGATTATTTAAGCAACAAGTAATAGATGAAGTGGTCCTTCTTCGACATATCAAGACAGTAATTTTCACTAGGCTGGATAAAGAAAAAATAAGAGAGTTTGTTGTCTTATGCTTAGCTTAGAATACTAGTGCTCTTTGAGATATTTATTTTTATTATATTTGCTTCTTTATAACTTGTAGCACATAATATTGTAGTGATGCTCAAATACCCTTCCTAGAAGGTGAGTTGACATTACTATTGATGCTATCAAACAAGTTATAAGGAGTAAAATTTATGTAAGATGATGTAACTATACTGAAACAATGTAATATCCTATTGGTAAATGATAATTTAATTTATTTGCCAAAAAAGAATGTAAACATATATTTGGCTAGGGTTGGTTGATGTAAAATTGTGGTAATTATGTTTATTTGAATTGATTAATCTATCTCGTTGATTAAAGAGAAATTAAATAAAAATTGGTGTGAGGTTCTGAGTAGAGGGGTTGTTAAGATGTTTGATTGAGATGTATTATTTATGCATGCTTGCTTGGTTGTCTTTAATTTTATTTTAGGAGATTATGTTGTTGTGCTATTGCTTGACAAATCACAGTCAAACTGTGATTTGTGTAGAAAGAAATTGTTTGTTGGAGTGATTGCTTGCTTGATTTAAGAATCACGGCCAAACAGTGATTCTTGTTAAAGATCTGCTTAAGACTCAGGTGAGGACTTATGGTTTCAAATTTCATTTGGCCTACTATAGATGCTGAGTCCTAAGGGTCGTTGTTAATTATTGTACATGCTGATAAGTTATATATCTGCTTGATTGCATATTGGATTAACATGTGAACTATTGAAAGTTATATGCATGCTCTTGGTATGAGTTGAAAATGATATTATGTTAATTCAAGTTGTATCATGTTAATTCAAATATGATGTTATTATATGCATGCTCCTGTTGAGAATTGAAAGTTATACCATGTTGGTATATGTATGATGTTATTATATGTATGCTATCGATATTATGTTCATGTTATGTTGATTATTGAATATGTTCATGTTGCTAGAGATGTAGAGACACTTAGCAAGAACATGGAACATGTGGACATGAGATAATACTTGAGACACTTTAGGTTCATGTTATGTTAACACCTAAAGTGATTTAAATTGATATATGACTAAGAACTAAGAACATCATAGGGTTATGATAACCTAGGAGGTGATGTGTGGGTTCTTAGACTGGTATGTGCCAACATGTGGTGATGAGCCATGTGTTAGTACGGTAGAGATGCAAGTTCGGTTGACTTAGGTCACTAATACTTTGGTGTAGTCAGGATCTCACTTCGGTGAAGAACTCAATTTGTTTATGTTACACGAAGGTAGAGAGTGGACTAGGAACAGTACTGTCCCATGCGCTACCAAGGCTAGGAAACCTGAAAGACTCTGGCATGCTCAACAGTGGTGGGATCCCTGAGCAGTCCAGGTTCATTGGTATCGTATGCAGTGGGTCTCAGCTTGCCATGCTGGAGACGGATGTGATTGTTGTGTTTGTATGGTGATCCTGCCATGGTGCAGAATTATAGCGCTGTATGGTACTTGTATTCGGAAAGAAGGGGTGTCGTGATCACCAGCTCCTTCTGCCAACGTCAGTGTACAGGCCTATAGGACAAAGACACAGAGTTGACACGGACGGGTTTAAGGAAATCTCTGACGAGGGGTTCACCTTAAACATAAGTGGCTGTCTTAGGTGTAGAATGGTTAGATGATGGAATATTAATTGAAGTGATATGATATCTTTGATTTAGTGGCATTGTTATGATCATATTTCTTATATGCGGTTATATGTCATGTTATGATCGTATTCATGATGTTTCTTATTTATTGCTTTGTTGAATTATGGACATGTTGATTTAAGTATGTGATTTTTAGTGGATAAATTTTCTTGTTGGTTTGTACAATACCTTATACCCATTTTTAGGGTGCCCTCTATGTAGCCTCACTGAGTTTCGCGACTCAGATGTGCACATATTTTCCCTGTTGCGCAGGTTACAGGTTGGCCATTGGTGGAGAGTGAGGGAGAACCTAGGTGGACAATAATTTTTTTTTTTGTAATCTAGATAGAGATGTGAATGAGTAGTGTTGGCTTGAATGTAAAATGTTATTGCTTCCGCTTTGTAAGTTTGTAAAATGGTAGTGCTTTGTGATGCTTTTTAGCATTTTATAAGTTGTGACGTTGAAGTGCGGCTTATACGGCGGTTGCCACGTGCCCAAAGGTGATTTGGGGCGTGACAATTAAAGTGGTATCAGAGCATAAGTTTAATAAGATAAATATAAAATATGGATAAGGACTTAAGGTACACCATAGGGTTAAGTACACATTTGAGATAACTTAGACAGGGTAAAGAGAGGTTATAGGGATTGGAAATTTTACCCTTATGATTTTTTTGCGTCTTGACATGTTATACCCCTATGTTGCTTTGCTTGTTGATACTTTTAGCTACATGTCTTCTTTACTTTGTTGGGTTACGGTTTATGTTCCTTCCCTGTTTGTGATACTGAATTTATTTGGTTGATATTAGTGAGTAAAATAATTAGTGTTTGGTGTAGTTTAAATTGGTGGAGTGTGTTGAGTTATATTATGCTTGTCATATGTTGTGATTGTTGGAATATAAGAACATTTAGAGAAGTTACACATAAGTCTACAGAGAATTTATTGTGGGAATTATATACTTATTTCTGGTTGGTGTGGATGTTGGATAATCCACTGAGTTTATATGACTATTTTTCATGTGATGCCTTTGTCTGATTTAGCAACTAAGTTGCCTAAATTCTAGTTTACCCTACTCAGCTATTGAGCTTATGATCCCATCTATCCATATGATACGGACTGATCAATTTTTCTAGCTAAATTCATCAATTTTTCGTTCGATTGAGTTCCTAAATTTTCATGATCGAGACTTCTGCCCTAAATGAGCATTTAAGGGTCTTAGAGTGCAACAACTATCTTTTCTTCCCTATTGCCAAATATGAGAGTCCTTTAACTATTAGTATCAATAAGGCATGACTTAGGATCCTCTAGGCAGAAATATTAGAATTTGAATATTGATACCTTATGCAGCACTGGATGTTTAAATTTGATCCTAGTTGCAGCACTGGAAATATCCTTTCTTCTAGTTAAGGCTGAGAAGAAGTTTAGAGACTCTCTCCAATTGTTTTCCTATCCTACCCAAATACCAACCCAAGGTCGAAGAAAGACTTTTCTTTCTTTCTCTATAAATCCAAAACTTGGTGAGACAACATAGTCAAATGGTAAGGTTTCTTTTCCTTGGCTTTCATTGATATTATCATTCCTTAATCTTGAATCATAACCAGAGAATAATATCATCTCACATTCAACATACTAGTGATCTTAGGGTATTGACCTCAATAGTTAAATAGAACCCAAAGTTATTGATACCACATGCACTAGTTGGTACCAATGGGGTGTATCTACTATCTTACTTCAATCTTATTCCTTTAGCCCTATCTGATAGTCATATGTAAATAGACATAACATACTTTCATATCACAGGAACTATACTATGCAATATAGATCTTCTTCCTTAAAGTAGGAAAATAAAAAATCCCATGAATTATAATTGGAATTCGGCATCTATTCCATCATTGTAATTCACTGACCTGTTTTTATCCTCTTCCTACAAATCTTTAGCAGTGATCAATTTTCTGATGTTGATCATTTTCATAATACTAACCATCACTGAGTTGAGTGTTCTTGGGTGCATTTAAAAAGTGGTATCATCTCTGGCACTAAAGGAACTCAATTTCCTTCCATTGATAGTTAACAAATATTCCTTTGTATATTTCTCTCCCAAATCTTTGTCAGCCTTCAAAACCTTTTTGGTAAAACTCTTGACTCTCTCAAGAGAGGTTTCAAATACAATCTAGAACCTCAAGGTGTTGAACAATCTAGTAGGGGTTCCAAGTAAACCCAATTAACTCCTAATGTTGAAAGTTGACATTCTTAGCATGTTAAATTAAGAGAATTGATCTGTTATTCATATACTTGTCTATCCTAAATATTAATTATTGAAGACCTTGCTATCTAATCTTAGACAAACATGCCTATTATACTAGACTAGTATAGTAGACATAAACCAACCCTGGTTTCCAATTTTGAATTTTCCAAATGATACTAAGGGATGACCAAATCGGTAAACCTCACCCTTCATTAAGGATCCTTACTGTAATTCTCACTTAATAATACCATCCCTTTCTCAAAAATTTAACCTTAATTCTTATTCCCAACTAAAGGGTGAGCTAAAACCGAAATTAGTGAGGGGTATCAATCATTATAGTCAAGTATCATAAATTTGGAATTTTAACACCATCAGATTTACCTTGTCTCAGAGATTTGTTCACCCTAAACTCTCTGAGTGTCCAATTCCTATAAAATTTTGTGAACACCTTCTTCACTGATGTCAAAACCTACTCTCAAAATTTCAGGTTAATCTGATCTCTATGGAGGAAGTTATGACCTTAAAAAGTTCACTAAATCCTGAAAATTTAGGGTACCGAAAATTTGATACTCCTGAGTTGAAAACCATTTATCTTTTCACTTAAATCTTACCATGTCTTTGTTAACAACAGAATATAAATCCATTCTTTTCCCTTGCATTTGATTTAGAATCGCCCAGTTGTGAATTTAAGTTTGATTCTTCATCATAGTAAGTACTATGGGGTTATGTGAAGAACAAAGTTGAAATTTTACCTTGACTACATTCTAAACTTTGTCAATCTTGGTTTTTCTTTATTCCTTTCTCCTAAAGTTATATACTCTCTGATGAGTAATCTCCCCTAACCACTTAGCTCCTGTTCCATTTTCCTATAAGAGTGCAAATAGATAGAAGTACACTCCAGGAAGGAGTAAAATCTCATGTATAGGGTAGTGGCATGTTTATTGATACTATATTATCTTATTGTAAGTTCTAAACCCTGTTCTGATGTGAGTATCACTGTTATACCTTCTTGTTCAGATCTATCCTACAAATCTGTACACTAAAAATCTTATGTTCACCTTGATACATCATATCTTAAGAATCACTTAAGAAAGGTTTAATAAACTTTCAAATCTTCAAAGAGTCATTATCACTTATCCTTGCTGTTTAACTATTTTGCAACAGCAGTCGTCATCCAGTACATCCTAATGAGATCCTTTCTAATTAACTTGTTATCTCCCCTACTTGGCAGAATGAGGTAATTAGATTTCAATCTTGAATATCAACGGAAAGGATTGAATTATAGCCTATATCCATTGACCTTACTTTGATTTTTTTTTTCGAGTTGTCAATTGAGTTATCAAGATCCAGTGGGAACTTAATATAAAGGAACTATTGGGAACCCAAGTTACATTCTCTACTACCCCTGGAAGTAGGATTCAAAGCTAGTGGGTTGTTATATAAAAGTTTTGACTTATAACTTATTGTATGATGGTTTGAATTGCTGGAAGGTTAATTGACACTTGAAACATCCTTCTTTGCTCCTTTGGTCTTTGATTTTTTTGACCCTTTGATGCCAAGCCAAACCTTAGGGTGAGAAAGGGATAGGAGTAAAATCTTCATGAGTTGTGAGACTACATGATGGGTCTTTGATTTTTTTGACCCTTTGATGCGAAGCCAAACCTTAGGGTGAGAAAGGGATAGGAGTAAAATCTTTATGAGTTGTGAGACTACATGATGGGTCGGTGCCGATTATGTTGGACCGAGGTCCCCAATTTACATCTTGATTATGAGAATATTGTTTGATGAATTCTTTAATAATTTATGTGGCCATATTTTCCTCAGAAGGGTGGAATCTCAAATTGAGTACCCTTGAAAAAGGACATATTTACTTCCAAATATTCTATGTTTAAAAAGTTGATTGCATAACTTCTCTAGATGGTATACATTCTGTGAGGTTTGTAATTTTGTACTAAGGAAAATTTTGTAATATAATAGATGATGATTTTTAGGGGATTTTATGAAATAAATATTATGGAGGACTTATTTGTAAAATTATATGGATTTTTGCAGTATGATATTTTGACGTAAACATTATACCATCAGATAGGATTTTTGATAAGGAATCCAACGGCGCAAACGGATCATAATTTGGATGTCGTTTGATTGGACAAATCATGAAATCAATGATTGATCCAAACGGACGGACGAGATTAAATCACGTAAACGGACGGTCCAGATTTTACTTTTATTAAACCAATAGGTGAACCGGGTTAGCGGGTTAGTAGTAAGCGGGTTAAGTGAGGAAATCCAACCCGTTAACAAAACCATTTAACTTACCCTCTTCTTCTTCCTCCTCTACCCGCGATTTTCTCTCTCCTCCCCTGAATCGAACTCTGCCGGCAGCTTCGTTTCATCAACTTGGCGACGACTGTTTGAGGTCTTTCCGGACGAATTTTTCCATGAAATTTCAGACACAACTTCAGGTGAGCTAGGAGAACGCATTAGAACCATTATTTTTGAGTTTTAGTGGAGATTTGGGGGAGAAAAGAGGAGAGAAGTGAGGGGCGGCGAAACTTCGTCGCCGGAACTTGCTCTGGTGATTGCCAACTACTCCGGCCATGAAACATCGTAAACTTAGAACATATGGCTTCTCCTCGACGAGAGCTTTCCATTGGTACTGAAGTTGAGGGCTGTTGGCTGCCGGTTGGCCGCCGGCGAGCTAAAAACCCAAGTTTAGGGTTTTCGCCCAATTGAACTTCTCCGACGAAATTAACCACATATGGACGGTAAAAATTAGGGCAAATGGTATTTTTGCATTCCTGATGAAAAGAGCTTTCGATTGGTATCAATATTGGGGCTGATCGAAGAACTTCACCGGTGAGGGTTCCGGCGAACTTTCCGGCGAGATTCCGGCGAGCTCCGGTGAACTTTCCGAAGAATTTGAGATAAAAATTAGGGTGATTATAGAGATCATTTTAAGAGTATTGGTGAAGACGGATTTGTAAAATTGTTATCGGATTGAGAATTAAAATTCATTGAAATATTCACAGGAAATACGATAAGCAAGCACGAGGATACGAGCGATCGCGATACGAATTAGAACGTGCTTGTTATGATAGGATCAGGTGAGTGTTTATTCTCCAGGTAGAATAAATGGGATAGTTCTCAATATTTAGTCCAAGAGAACTATATTCCTTTGATTAGCTATACTTGGTATTCATTGACTCTCCTGCTAGTTAATTATCCTGATTATGATTATATGAGTCGTAAATAACCTTTGATATCCATGCTTCTTGATATACTGTTCTTTGATTCATTGTAAGCATTATACTATGCTTCTGTTTGATTCTAAAGCTAGCATATGCACCTGTTTCTCCTAAAAACTAGAGGTATGGTGAAAAACATACCCTAGGAGATTTATTGATCGATATACGATTTTGTTTCATCTTTTGGGTGCGTATGACTAGGATGACTTTATACTGGTGTGCCAATGGCACTGTTACTACAGTGATGGTAAGTTTAATCGCACTCCTATGGCCGCCTAGATAGAGGGGCGTGGGGTTAAAGTGCCAGACAGTCAGGATGGGAGGTTAGATAACTCCTGACTATGGATATTCATTGGACTAGCTATGGTAAACCAGGTAGCGAGGTCCAGTGGGCAACCCAGGGGGAAAGGGGGCTTTGTTTATGAATTCCTATGATTTCACTTTGATTCGGTACCCTATAATACTTGATACCTCCCCCTGAGGTGACGGTTGATAGCTACAACTGTCGTTAACTATGCTAGCCCCAGATATATTCTTGTATGATCCATGATTAATCTGTTTGATTGGCTATTATACCCGAATAACCAGGTTATTCTGTTTATGATACTTTATTATTATATGTTTTCGATTTTACATTATTTTCTATCCAACTCACTAGGTACAAGCGTACTCACCCCAAAGGGGAACTCATTTTTTTCAGGACCACAGCAGGAGAGGGACGGATAGAGTTAGAGGCGGTTAGCCAAACTCCTGACTTTTGAAAGGTAGGACAGTTCTACCTTTGTTTTGTGTACAGAAAGATCCACTAGATAGGTATTTTGTATATCACTGGACATGCGTCCTATTTTGGTTGTAAAATATTTGTATATAAGTGATTTCTGGTATAAGAAATCTGATTTTGCATATGCATGGTTTTAGAGTTATATTACTCTGTTATTCAGGTTCTCTCCTTCCATAAATATAGGGGATATACATCCAGTATGCTTAGTGGATTCCCATATAGTTCTGGGGGCTTAGTAGAGCTGTATGTGGAGTTCACTGCGGTCTGCCACGTACCCTAAGGGAAGGTACGGGGCATGATAGATTTTGGTGGTATCAGAGCAGGTTCATATTAGCATATATGTATATCCCCGACAAGATATTTTGAGAACCTGGGTATGTTAAGGCATCGATTGCATAAATAATCTTTTAGAAGTAATTCATAATAGGGTATAAATAGTCTAGTGGATCTTAGATAAGGACCAGTTTAGTGGCCCTAGGATATGCGTGGTATACGTGATATTGATCGTAATATTCGTGTAGGATATTCAGAATGCAGCCAGAGCATAGTAGTTCAGGGGATGAGGTACCACAAGGACAGGAAGGTTCCTCTACCTCCCATGCAATGCCAGTAGAGGGTGGTTGGGCTGCACCACCTGTTACCGGAGGAGTTACTTTAACTAATGAGCAGTTTCAGATACTCATTAGAATGATTTAGACTCAGACTGCACCGGTACAGGCTCCCGTTCCACCAGTACAGGCACCCATAGTTGCTCCTCAGACTGATTTATTAAAGCAGATAAAGACAGCCTGATAGTTAGGCTGTTACAGTTTTGAGGGATCCAGAGACCCAGAAATAGCCCATAAATAGTTACAGAAAGTAGCAAAGACTGCTAGAGACATGAGATTGACGGATGCAGATACTATCCGACTAGTAGCTCAGTTATTAGAGGGTGATGCACAGGTCTGGTGGGAATCCCTCAACACTAGTGGAGCTTTACCGACTACATGGGAAGGATTTATAAATATCTTTAATAGAGAATATTATACCAGTTTCTATAAGGATCAAACAAGGGAAGAATTCTTTGCTTTGAGACAGAATCACTGATCAGTATTGGAGTTTGATACCGAGCTACAAGCCTTATCACTATTTGTCCCAAAGTATGCTCGAGATACTGAGTATATGCGTAGCAGGTTTAAAAAGGGACTGAATATCGAGATCAGGAGGTTGTTGGTTACTTCTACTACTGTCAGTTATCATAAGTTGGTACAGATGGCAGTGGAGATTGAGCAGTTATCCCCAGCACCTTCTAAGGGTAAGGAAATTGTTATTGGAAAAAGAAAGTCTGGATTCTTCAGTCCTACGTTTCTAAGAAAAGGGTGTTAATATAGGGGGATCACAGAAAATATGAGAATTCTTCCCTTGTTTGATCCTTATAGAAACTGGTATAATATTCTCTATTAAAGATATTTATAAATCATTCCCATGTAGTCGGTAAAGCTCCACTAGTGTTGAGGGATTCCCACCAGACTTGTGCATCACCCTCTAATAACTGAGCTACTAGTCGGATAGTATCTGCATCCGTCAATCTCATGTCTCTAGCAGTCTTTGCTACTTTCTGTAACCATTTATGGACTATCTCTGGGTCTCTAGATCCCTCAAAACTGTAACAGCCTAACTGTCGGGCTGTCTTGATCTGTTTTAATAAATCAGTCTGAGGAGCAACTATGGCTGCCTACACTGGTGGAATGGGAGCCTGTACCGGTGCAGTCTGGGTCTGAATCATTCTAATGAGTGTCTGAAACTGATCATTAGTTAAAGTAACTCCACTGGACTCTTTATATCCTAATATGAATTACCTCTGAAAGATCATTTATGCAATTGATGCCCTAACATACCTAGGTTCTCAAATAATCTTATCAGGATATACATATATGCTGATATGAACCTGCTCTGATACCAACAAAATCTGTCATGCCCCATACCTTCCCCTAAGGCACGTGGCAGACCGCAGTGAACTCCACATATAGCTCTGCTAAGCCTTCAGAATTATATGAGAATCCACTAAGCGTACCGGATGTATATCCCTTATATTTATGGAAGGAGAGAACCTGAATAACAGAGTAATATAACTCTAAAACCATGCATATGCAAAATGAGATTTCTTATACCAGAAATCACTTATATACAAATATTTTACAACCAAAATAGGACGCATGTCCAGTGACACACAAAATACCTATCCAGTGGATCTTTCTGTACACAAAACCAAGGTAGAACTGTCCTACCTTTTAAAAGTCAGGAGTCTGGCTAATCACCTCTATCTCTATCCGTCTCTCTCCTGCTGTAATCTTGAAAAAAATGAGTTCTCCTTTGGGGTGAGTACGCTTGTACCAAGTGAGTTGGATAGAAAATAATGTAAAACCGAGAACATATAATAACAAAGTCACATAAACAGAATAACCTGGCTATTCGGGTATAATAGCCAATCAAACAGAGCAAACATGGATCATACAAGAATATATCTGGGGCTAGCATAGTTAATGACAGTTGTAGCTATCAACTGTCACCTCAGGGGGAGGTATCAAGAATCATATGGTACCCGGATCAAAACAAAATTATAAGAATGCATAAACAAAGCCTCCTTTCCCCATGGGTTGCCCACCGGACCTTACTACCTGGTTTACCATAACTAGTCCATTGAATATCCATAGCCAGGAGTTATCTAACCTCCCATCCTGACTGCCCGACACTTTAGCCCCACGCCCCTCTATCTAGGCGGCCCATGGGAGTGCGAACCGAACATCACTGCAGCGACTCACACCAGTATAATGTCATTCTAGTCATATGTACCCAAGATTAAGCAGAATCATATATGGATCATGAAATCTCCTAGGGTATGCTTTTCACCATACCTCTAGCTTTTAAGAAACAGGTACATATGCTAACTTTAGAATCAAATAAAAGCATAGTATCATGTTTACAATGAATCAATGAGCAATAGCAACGAAAAGCTTATATCAATGGATATAAATATCAAAAGGGGATTCAGAACTCATTTATAAGCATAATAATAAATATTAACTAGCAGGAGAGCCAAAGAATATCAAACATAGACAATCAAAGGGAATATAGTTCTCCTGGAATAAACATTCAGAACTATTCCGTTTATTCTACCTGGAGAATAAACACTCATCTGATCCTATCGTTACAAGCACGTTCTAATTCGTATTGCGATCGTTCGTATCCTCGTGGTTGCTTATCGAATATCCTGTGAATATTTCAATAAATATTAATTCTCAATCCGATAAATTTTACAAATTCGTCTTCACCAATACTCTTAAAATGATCTCTAGAATCACCTTAATTTTTATCTCAAGTTCGCCAAAGCTCGCCGGAATCTCGCAGGAAAGTTCGCTTGAACCCTTGCCGGCAAAGTTCTTCGATCAGCACCAATATTGGTACCAATCGAATGCTCTCTTCATGAGGATTCCAAAAATCATATTTGCCCCAATTTTGATAGATCATACGCACTCAATTTCACCATTTAAATCCAATTGGGCGAAATCCGTAATTTAGGGTTTTCCGTTCGCCTACAACCAACCGACGGCCAATAGGTCTCAACTCCGGTACCAATGGGTAGCTCTCATCAAGGAGAAGCCATAGGTACCAACCTTGCGATGTTTCATGGCCGGAATAGTCGGCAATCACCGGATAAAGCTCCGGCGATGAACTTTCGCCGCCCCTCACTTATCTCTTCTTTTCTCCCCCAAATCTCCACCAACACTTGAAAATAATGGTTCTAATGCATTCTCCTAGCTCACCTGAAGTTGTGTCCAAAATTTCATGGAAAAATTCATCCAAGAAGTCCGCCAAACGTCGTTACTAAGTTGAGGAAGCGAAGCTGCTGTCGCTGGTTCGGAGCAGAGGAGTAGAGAGAAAGACGCAGGTGGGAAATGAAGAAGAAGAGTGTAAGTTAAATGAGTTTGTTAATGGGTCGGGTTTCCTCACTTAACCCGCTTACCACTAACCCGCTAACCCGATTCAGCTATTGGTTTAGTAAAATTAGATCTGGGCCGTCCGTTTACGTGATTTAATCTAGTCAGTCCATTTGGATCAATCCTTGATTTCATGATTTGACCAATCAAATGATATCTAAATTACGATCCGTTTACGCCGTTGGATTTCATATCAAAAATCCTATCTAATGGTATAATTTTTACATCAAAATTTCATACTTCAAAAATCCATGTAATTTTACAAATAAGTCCTCCATATTATTTATTTCATAAAATTCCTTAAAAATCATCATCTATTACATATTAAATAATTTTCCTTAGTACAAAATTACAAACCTCACAAGTCTAATAAAACTTAAGTAGATCTATGGTAATTAAGGATTTAAAGTAGTGGGCTTGAGCATGAAGTTGGGTTTGGTTAATTAATTTGGATTAGGCAAAATAAATCACATAAGTTGAGTTATTAGTGATTAAATAATTTCTATCATATTAAATTATGAAGATATTTATATTTTAAATAAAATCTTTATTATTTTAGGAATATTACTCCGACTTTAGAGCTATGTATTATCGATATATCTGGGTTGGTTTTGAAGCTCAGATTCCCATCAGGTCCGTTGGTTCATCGCAGTTCGATCTAATTCAACCTAAGGAAAATCCTGCCTTGAAAATAATAAAATGCTATGTTTCCTAAATATGTGATAACAAGCATGCTAGAATAACATTATTTATGTAGCATGAATTATATGCAATGGGTATATTATCTAATATTTGACATGCTTTATGAAGTTCTTATACATACTGCTTTATTTGTCATTGTTGTTATATGATATGCTAATACCTTGCTCAAGAAGATAAAATATGGAGGAGGTAGTATCAAGAATAATTACCTGACACTCTAGTTTAGATAGAGACATAGGTAACATATGATACTAGCATCTCCTAGGGACATCACTAGATCACAAATTGTAAGGGTGTATTAGTAACACAACCTGGATGATAAAACAAACCCTTTGTATTCGAATAGTGATGTTCACTCACTATTACCACTCCTGGGGCTTCAAACAGCTCAGATACAGGGAGTTGGTTGGGAAATGGGCTAGATTAACTCCAAGGTCAAGATAGACCAGAAAGCGGAGTAAATCCATACCCGGATACAATTACCCGCACGCGTGACGTTTGAGCGTAATCGTGATAGACCCGAAATAGTCAGCGGGGATGAACCCTTCTAAGAATTTAGCAGGCATGTAGTCGAGTTAGCCACAGCCCATTGTGCGGATATGAGCTCAACTCGGCCAACATCAATTACTGTTGAATTGAAGAGGTGAATTCCCTTAAAGCCTTGGATAGTGGATCCGTAGACAACACAGCTACTATTCCAGATATTCTGCAGACGATCTGAGGTTCAGTCCGGATCCTGGGGTTATTAGTTAATTCGGCTAGCCATGGCCGAGGACATGTTAATTGAGGTGACCCTATCGACGGACAGTTGTGTAGTGCTACACGGTGGGTTGTGACCGTACTAGGTTTCCAAGGGAAAAGGTATGGGAGCAATTGGTTTTGCTGGGATGAGGTGTAGGGATCGACCAGCGGGACAGTAGAGAGCGATACACAGTCACCCGATCTCTCTGCCAACATCCGTGCAGTGGGCATAGGTAGAGACCTGGACATTTACGGCACGGATGGGCTTATGAGAATCCCTGATCAGGATATCCCTTGAGCATAGGCTGGCGGCCCGAAGCACTTCACATAAAGATAGAAATATTTCTAGTTGACATATACTAGAGATATAGATATGTTATGCAACACAGATGACATATACTAGCTACAGATATGTTGTTCAACATAGATGACAATTAGGAACATATACAGATATACACAAACAGTTAGAATCAACTTTGTTAATGACGTTATATACACCAAAAAGTTAATAATTGATAATTAATAAACCCAAAGGCATCCTAGTACTTCCCCCTAGTGTTTGATTTCCTATCTACGATTTCGAACCGTAATTTCACACTAGGCCGCAAGGCTAAGCACACCGCGTTTAATGTGTGTGTAGGTGTGATTAGCTGATCGATCATGATGGTTGATGAAGATGAGTTTGTCGATGGGTTTATTTTTATTGATCGATACTTATCATAGAATTGTAGTAGGTTTATCGGGACAGTGTTACTAGTATTGAGTTAGATGATTTAATTGTATATTCCACTGTGCTGAGATGATGTATATGGATAGTATTTATCACTTAAATGCCTTGTATGGGTCCTTTGGGGCCCATACGGCGGTTGCCACGTGCCCGACAGTAGGGTCGGGGCATGACAATTAAAGTGGTATCAGAGCTTAGGTTTCAGAACCTAAGGAGTAAATTGGTATAAGAGCTTTAGGTTTAAAGACCTAAGGGTTAAAGTAGTATGAGAATTTAGGCTTAAAGTTCTAAGAGTTAAGGTAACAGTCTCGATATGATAGGATGTCGTATTAGAGTTAAGATAGTAATTTAATTATCTAACATCGCGTATCTCCCATGGACTTATTTAGTATGCGATCATACTACCAAGATTTTGGATATGAGATATTATTGTTTATCAACATATTAATATGAAGTGAACGCACCATACTTGGTTAGTCCGGAATGAGTGATAATATGGTGACTAAAATGAAGGTCTAATTAAGATTAAATGAAACCCACACTAGACTAGCGAATGGGTTATATAAATGATCATCGTAGGCTGGTAAGGACTGGGGTAAACAATTGAGTTTTTCTAGAGATTTTATCTTATTGTCTATTTTAGAGGAAAGGAACACGATATTAAGGTTTTCCAAAGATTTTACCTTTTAGATGATTTAGTAATTTTAACTTTTCCTGCCATATAGGATTAAGATATTCCCTTTATTTTTAGAACTACTCCAGCTCTGCTTTAGATGTGAGGATTGTTTATTAGAAAAAAAAATCCTTTATTCATTTTCTTAGTATGGTAAGTGTATTTTTGGAGGACCAAAAATTTTTAACGGGGGAGAACTTGTAAACCCCCACTTTTATGTGGTTTAATTTGCAAAAAATGAGAGATTAAAATTTTACACAAGTTTAGATTTATGTGGAAGAGGGTTAGAGAACTTTTAGATTAGATTAGGACCAAAATGGTGATATTAGGTTAATGTTTGGATTAAAAAAAAAGGATGTAGTGGTTATTTATTAAAATTTATAAGGATCTAGTTAGAATTTTATTAAAAATAGAAGGAATTAGTTGAGATTCAATAGACTCGAGGGGGTAAACTGCATAAGTTCACTAGTCACATGGTCCTCACATGACCGGCTAACAAAGCTGCCCGATTGAACCAGATCGGTCTAACTGAACCGGCCCGGCGGAATCGATGCCTGCAGAAATAACACATTCGAAGCCCTAAATCCTTTTCCACCGACGCCGACTTCTTTGCCCCTTCCCTCGTCTCCTCGCCATCCACCATTCGTTCTCCTCATTCGATTTCCTATCTCCTTTTGCTATCAATTGATGTTGATGATGAATGCGAATTCTTTTTCAATCCTGAATGGTAATGATGAGTGTAGGAAGAATCGAATCGAGCTTTGCACTAGGGAAAGTTATTGCTAATTCCATATAGTTGATGATGATGTTTGATATGGAGTTGAAAAATAGAATAATTGAGTTGGATTGGTGGTTAACTTGGACTAGTCTAATAAAACTTAAGTAGATCTATAGTAATTAAGGATTTAAAGTAGTGGGCTTGAGCATGAAGTTGGGTTTGGTTAATTAATTTGGATTAGGCCAAATAAATCACATAAGTTGAGTTATTAGTGATTAAATAATTCCTATCATATTAAATTATGAAGATATTTATATTTTAAATAAAATATTTATTATTTTAGGAATATTACTCCGACTTGAGAGTTGTCTATTATCGATATATCTGGGTTGGTTCTGAAGCTCAGATCCCCATCAAGTGCGTTTGTTCATCGCAGTAGGATCTAATTCAACCTAGGGAAACTCTTAGAAAGATTTTATTAGGAAAGTCTTTGATGCCTTGAAAATAATAAAAAGCTACGTTTGCCAAATATATTATAACATTCATGCTAGAATAACATTATTTATGTAGCATGAATTATATGCCATGGTATATTGTTTAAGATTAGACATGCTTTATGAAGTTCTTTTACATACTGTTTTATTTGTCCATGTTGTTATATGATATGCTAATACCTTGTTAAAGAAGATAAAATATGGAGGAGGTAGTATTAAGAACAATTACCTGACACTCTAGATAGAGACATAGGTAACATATGATACTAGCATCTCCTAGGAATATCACTAGATCACAAATTGTAAGGGTGTATTAGTAACACACCCTAGATGATAAAATGAACCCTTAGTGTTCGAATAGTGATGTTCACTCACTATTACCACTCCTGGGGCTACAAACAGCTCAGATACTGGGAGTTGATTGGGAAATGGGCTAGATTAACTCCAAGGTCAAGATAGACCAGAAAGCGGAGTAAGTCCATACTTGGATACAATTACCCGCACGCGTAATGTTTAAGCGTCATTGTGATAGTCCCGAAATGGCCAACGGGGATGAACCCTTCCAAGGATTTAGCAGACATGTAGTTGAGTTAGCCACTGCCCATTGTGCGGATGCGAGCTCAACTCGGCCAACATCAACTGCTATTGAATTGAAGAGGTGAATTCCCTTAAAGCCTTAGATAGTGGATCCGTAGACAACACGGCTACTATTCCAGACGTTCTGCAGATGATCTGATGAGCAGTTCGGATCCTAGGGTTATTAGTTAATTCGGCTAGCCGTGGCCGAGAATATGTTAATTAAGGTGACCCTGTCGACGAACAGTTGTGTAGCGCTACAAGGTGGGTTGTGACCGTACTAGGTTTCCAAGGGGAAAGGTACGGGAGCAATCGGTTTTGCTGGGACGGGGTGTAGGGATCAACCAGCGGGACAGTAGAGAGAGATACATGGTCACCCGATCTCTCTGCCAACATCCGTGCAGCGGGCATAGGTAGAGACCTGGACATTTATGGCACGGATGGGCTTATGGAAATCCCTGATCAGGATATCTCCTAAGCATAGGCTGGCGGCCCGAAGCACTTGACATAAAGACAGAAATACTTCTAGTTGACATATACCAGAGATATAGATATGTTATGCAACATAGATGACATATACTAGCGACAGACATGTTGCTCAACATAGATGACAATTAGGAACATATACAGATATACACAAACAGTTAGAACTCAACTTTGTTAATGACGTTATATACACCAAAAAGTTAATAATTGATAATTAATAAACCCAAAGGCATCCTAGTACTTCCCCCTAGTGTTTGATTTCCTATCTACGATTTCAAACCGAAATTTCACACTAGGCCGCAAGGCTGAGCACACCGCATTCAATGTGTGTGCAGGTGTGTTTAACTGATCGATCATGATGGTTGATGAAGATGAGTTTGTCTGTCACGCCCCGACCCTACTGTCGGGCACGTGGCAACCGCCGTATGCGCCCAACGGACCCATACAAGGCATCAAGTGATACATACAATCCAAACACATCGTTTACACAGCAGAATATACAATCAAAATATCTATCTCATTGTTTCTAACACAGTCCCGATAAACCTACTACAATTCTAAGATAACGATATCAATGAATAAAGATCAACTCATCGAAAAACTCATCTTCACCCACCGTCATGATCGATCATCTAACTCACCTGCACACACGGGGAAAAGTGGTGTGCTCAGCCTTGCGGCCTAGTGCGAAATTACGGCTCGAAACCGAATAAGGAATCCAAAGGCTAGGAGGATTAATCTAGGATGCCTTGGGTTTATTAATAGTCCTTTTCATATAATACATGTGAAGCATATCATAAACGCAAAACAACTGTATAAGCATATACAACCGGTGTAGCCCTAGATGTCACCTAAGCTGTCTCTAGTAACTATGTCATCAATGTCACCAGTATATCATCTACAGTGTAATATGTCTATCAGTCTCAAGACTCGGGCTGCCAGCCTATGCTTAGAGAAGTTCCCCTGCCGAGGATTCCCATAAGCCCATCAGTGCCTTTTGTCTCTGTTTCTTCCTACGCCCGCTGCACTGATGTTGGCGGAGGTGACGGGTGACCCTTGATCACTCTCCTCTGTCTCGCTAGTCGCCTACGATGCCTCCCCTAGCGAAACTGTCGTGCCCTTACATCCTCCCCGGACTCCGTAAGGGCAACGACGACTCGTGTAGTACTACAACACCATCCGAAGATGGGGTCACCATCAACAAGACCATCGACCACAACTAGTCGATATAATACAACCCTAGGATCCGGACTACCCATCCGATCATCTGCAGAACGTCAAGGATGGTAGCCGTGTGGTCTACGGATCCACTGTCCAAGGCTATGCGAAGGGATGTCACCGTCCCAATCCCCGAGCAGCGATGCCTGCCAAGAGGTGTGCAGACTAGCTGTCGCCAGAATGCTACTACCTCAGCGACATGTTTGCTAGGTTCTTGTTTTGGTTCGTCCCGGCTAGCCATCTCAGGACTATCACGGTGTCGCCTAGACGGCACACGTGCGGGTATGACTTTCTGGGTAGGGACTCACTCCGTATATCCGGTCTAATGTGACCTTGGAGTTTGTACAGTCCTTTCCCTACCAGCTCCCAGTATCTAAGCTATGCATAACCTCGGGAGTGGTACTCCCAGTATCTAAGCTATGCATAACCTCGGGAGTGGTGTGTGGCGGAGTATCACCATTCTGACCATCCGCGGTACGCGGTGGTCAAACGAGGTCTGCAAGCAGTACCCCTTCCTGTCTGTTTTCTAGTGATGTCTCCTAAGAGTTTCTAACATGTCATCATCCTTATCTATAACTGCATGGTATTCGTGCTATCATAGCAAAGATACATAACATAGCATGCAGGATAAGATTTATAGACATGTTAAATAAGTAACATGGTAAACATGGCATCTCATGCATATAGACAAGGTAAATCATACTAACATACATTTACATATAAACATAGCATGTATTTCATTTTTATTATATTTAAGGCATCCGAGATATTTCCTAAGAACACCTCGGCAGGAATTCCCTAGCTTGAATAAATCCTACATTCAGTGAACCAACGCACCTATATGGGGATCTGAACTTCGGAACTAATCCAGATATATCAATACACAGCTCTCAAGATGGAATACGATCCCTAAAACAATAAAGATTTTATTTAAAATAAAATCTCCATAATCTGATATGATAGAAATTATTTAATCACTAGTAACTTGTGAATCATTTGGCCTAATCCAAAATAGATGATGCACTTCAACTATTAGGCCAAACTTCATACTCAAGTCCAATACTCCAAATCTCTCACTTTCATAGGTCAACTCAATAGCCCAAGTCAACAATAAATCCAACTCCATTATTTTATTTTTCAACTCCATCTCCAATATCATCGTCAACTGAGTCAGACTAACAACTACTTCCTCTAGTGCAAACCCTTGTTCAATCCTCTATCTTAACACATTATATGCATCGAGAGGAGAAGAGAGAAAGTAGATGGGAAAATGAGAAAGATGTCACAATAGGTGAGAAGAAGCAAGATGATGGGTGCGATAGCATAAATCAACCAAATTCTTGTATTCACCATAACCCATCATAATAAAAACTCACCATAAGTCACATCCAAAAACACCGCATGAAACAACGTCAACCACCAAAACCGCTGTATGAAAATACAATGTAAGCACCATCAATAATTCAAAACCATCAAAGCCATCATTTCCATTAATTCAATAATTCAAAACCATCCATCAACAACGATATCAAAACCACCATCAACATCACCCCAAACAACAATACCATACCATTGGCAATCAACAATACAAAACCAAATTTGCACACTATTGTAAACAACACAACATTCCTCAAAATCAAAACCATTAGAAACATTATCACATAATACCATTAAACCACCCATAATCCAACATCATCATCGCCATTAAATCCACAACCAAACCATTAACTCATCAAACCAAGCCACAAGGCAAAACCATCAAAGTACCTCACCAATGATCATATAAATCATTCGAATTCATTAACCATAATACCACATCATCACCATCCATCTAAACATCAATAACACGAAATAATAACCAAAAAAATACCACGAGAACCATCAATAAGTCACTAACAAAGAATAATCACCCAAATAAGTACCACACCATCATCAACTAACCAACGTCACCACCAACCCATCAATTAACCATCAAACCATATATAAACCTCACATTCAAAACCATCAACCGAATAATAACAGTTAACAATTATCGAATCAACATCTCAACCATTAAATTCATAATCAATTAGTACCACCATTAAATCCAAAAATCAAAACCACCTAACCCAACAACCAACATCACACCATCAAGAAAAATTCAGCAAAATAGTATCATCGTCAACTTCATCAACCATGAGAAATTCACCATAAGCATCAACAACTCATCATTATCATAAAAACTCAACAACCAAATTCTAAGTCATCAAAGCGCTATGAAAACTCAACAAACCACATCATCAAATCATCAATCAAAGCACCATGAAACACTCATAAGCCCACCAAAATAACACCACCAAATCCACATTCAAAAGCAAAGTACTATAAAACAACATCATCATATGATATCTAGCAAATTGGAACTTAACAATATTTTCTTAGTACATAACATCAAGTAAAGAAATGAGAAAATCAAATAATGGAGAAAGAGAGAGTATGATAGGGAGAGGAGAAGGAGGTAGGGGAGATAACATGATTTCAATCAAACAATAGCTGAGATGATGTATATGAATAGTATTTATCACTTAAATGCCTTGTATGGGTCCTTTGGGGTTCATACTGCGGTTGCCACGTGCCGGACAGTAGGGTCGGGGCGTGACAACTTCAATCTATTTTAGTTCAGATTTTGTTGCTAAGTGGTTAATGGAGGACTTGCACAAAATTTTTTAATTTATCTACGTGTGTAGATTTGAATGATTAATTCGTTACTTAGTGGGTTGGAACCAACCTGGGCAGTATACTGATTTAGAGATCACTTTTTTAATTTTGTAGAGTGGTTGTTTAGTTAATTCTTGTTTCATTTCTTTTGAGTTGGGGGTTTAGTTGGTGCAGCAAATTGAGAATGATGTTGCTACAGTTTACTGTCATAAGTTTTGTATGTTTTCAAATTAATGTTGGCGTGTTATAGCTTCTGAATACATTCCATTGAAAATCCAATCTGGCTGTAGTTTAGTGGAGTGAATTCCACGTTGTGGCCATGGAGACCTACTCTTGTATCCCAGCAGCGACTATGCAATTTGGTCTACTTTCTATGCTTACTAGATATTTAGTAGAGAAATAAGTGTACTTCTATCTATTTTATTTCAAATTGTGTTGCTAAGTGCTCAATGGAGGACTTGAACAAAGGTTTTAAATCAGTTTACGTGTGTAGATTTGAACGATTAATTGGTTACTTAGTGCGCTGGAACCAACCAGGGTTGTATGCTGATTTAGAGATCACTTTGTTGATTTTGCAAAGTGTTCGTTTAGTTAATTCTAGTTTCATTTCTATTAAGTTTGGGTGGTTTAGTTGGTGCAGCAAATTGAGAATGATGTTGCTGCAGTTTACTGTCATAAGTTTGTATGTTTCAAAATTAATGTTGGCGTGTTATAGCTTTTAAATACATGCAATTAAAAATCCAACGTGGTTGTAGTTTAGTGATAAGAATTCCACATTGTGGTTGTGGAGACTTGGGCTTGAATCCCAGCAGCCACAAAATCCATTTTCATCTATGTTCTACAATTACTTGATATTTAATAGGGAATTGATGGTGTTTCAGTCTATATTACTTTAGATTTTGTTGCTAAGTAGTTAATGGAGGAGTTCGGATGATTTAAGTCGGTGCAGCAAATTGAGAATGATGTTGCTGGCTATTATAAGTTTTGTATGTTTTGAAATTAATGTTATCGTGCTATAGCTTACGAATACATTCCATTAAAAATCCAACGGAGAGAATTCCATATTGTGGCCATGAAGACCTGCTCTTGAATCCCAGCAGCTAAAATACAATTTGATCTACTTTTTATAGTTACTAGATATTTAGTAAAGAATTGAGGGTATTTCAATCTATTTTATTTTAGATTTTGTTGCTAAGTGGTGAATGTAGATTTGAATGATTATTGGGTTACTTAGTGGGCTAGAACCAACCAGGGTAGTATGCTAATTTAGAGATCACTTTGTTGACTTTGCAGAGTATTTGTTTATTTAATTCTCGTTTCAGTTATGTAAAGCTTGGGTCGTTTAGTTAGTGCACCAAATTGAGAATATTGTTGCTGTAGTTTGCTGTCATAAATTTTGTATCTTTCAAAATTAAATTCGGCATGTTATAGTTTTCAACTACATGCCATTAAAAATCTATTGTGATTGTAGTTTAGTGGTGAGAATTCTACGTTGTTGCCTTGGAGACCTGGGCTCAAATCCCAACAGCCACAAAATCCAACTTTGTCTACGCTTTTATAATTACTTAATATTTAGTGGAGAATTAGATTTTGTTGCTAAGTAGTTAATGGTTTAATGGAGGACTTAGGATGATTTAAGTCGGTGCAGCAAATTAAGAATGTTGTTGATGCACTTTGTTGTCATATGTTTTCTATGTTTCGAAATTAAAGTTGAAGTATAATAGCATTTGAATACATGCTAGGGGAAATCCAATATGGCTATAGTTTAGTGGTGAGAATTCCACATTGTGGCCATAGAGACCTGGGCTCGAATTCTAGGAGCGGCAATGCAATTATGTCTACATTTTACAATTACAAAATATTTAGTGGAGAACTAAGGTTGTTTTAATCTATTTTACTTCTGATTTCATTGCTAGGTGGTTAATGGAGGACTTGCACAAAATTGTTGAATCAATTTACTTATATAGATTTGAATGATTAATCGGTTACATAGTGGCTGGAACCAACCAGGGTAGTATGTTGATTTAGAGATCACTTTTTTTCATTTTGAAGAGTGGTTGTTTTGTTAATTCTTGTTTCATTTCTATTGAGTTTGGATGGTTTAGTTGGTGCAGCAAATTGAGAATGATGTTGCAGTAATTTACTGTCATAAGCTATGTATGTTTTGAAATTAATGTTGGCTTTGTCTACGCTTTTATAATTACTTAATATTTAGTGGAGAATTAGATTTTGTTGCTAAGTAGTTAATGGTTTAATGGAGGACTTAGGATGATTTAAGTCGGTGCAGCAAATTAAGAATGTTGTTGATGCACTTTGTTGTCATATGTTTTCTATGTTTCGAAATTAAAGTTGAAGTATAATAGCATTTGAATACATGCTAGGGGAAATCCAATATGGCTATAGTTTAGTGGTGAGAATTCCACATTGTGGCCATAGAGACCTGGGCTCGAATTCTAGGAGCGGCAATGCAATTATGTCTACATTTTACAATTACAAAATATTTAGTGGAGAACTAAGGTTGTTTTAATCTATTTTACTTCTGATTTCATTGCTAGGTGGTTAATGGAGGACTTGCACAAAATTGTTGAATCAATTTACTTATGTAGATTTGAATGATTAATCGGTTACATAGTGGCTGGAACCAACCAGGGTAGTATGTTGATTTAGAGATCACTTTTTTTCATTTTGAAGAGTGGTTGTTTTGTTAATTCTTGTTTCATTTCTATTGAGTTTGGATGGTTTAGTTGGTGCAACAAATTGAGAATGATGTTGCGGTAATTTACTGTCATAAGCTATGTATGTTTTGAAATTAATGTTGGCTTGTTATAGCTTTTAAATAAGATTCTATTTAAAATCCAATCTGGCTGTAGTTTAGTGGAGAGAATTCCACGTTGGGGCAAAGGAAACCTGCTCTTCAGTCCCTGCAGCCATAATGCAATTTGGTCTACTTTCTTCGGTTACTAGATATTTAGTAGAGAATTGAAGGTAATTCAATCTATTTTACTTTAGATTTTGTTGCTGTGTGATCAATGGAGGACCTGCACAAAATTGTTGAATCAGTTTACATGTGTAGATTTGAATGATTAATGGGTTACTTAGTGGGATGGAACCAACCAGGGCAATATGCTGATTCAGAGATTACTTTGTTGATTTTGCAAAGTGTTCTTTTAGTTAATTCTAGTTTTATTTCTGTTAAGTTTAGGTGGTTTAGTTGGTGCATGAAATTGAGAATGATGTTGCTGGCTATCATAAGTTTTGTATGTTTTGACATTAATGTTATCGTGCTATAGCTTATGAATACATTCCATTAAAAATCCAATGGAGAGAATTTCATTTTGTGGCCATGAAGACCTGCTCTTGAATCCTAGCAGCCAAAATGCAATTTGGTATACTTTCTATACTCACTAGATATTTAGTAAAGAATTGAGGGTATTTCAATCTATTTTATTTTAGATTTTGTTGCTAAGTGGTGAATGTAGATTTGAATGATTATTGGGTTACTTAGTGAGCTGGAACCAACCAAGGTAGTATGCTAATTTAGAGATCACTTTGTTGACTTTGCAAAGTATTCGTTTAGTTTAGTTAATTGTCATTTCATTTATGTTAAGCTTCGGTGGTTTAGTTAGTGCACCTAATTGAGAATATTATTGCTGTAGTTTGCTGTCATAAGTTTTGTATGTTTCGAAATTAATTTCGGCGTGCTATAGTTTTCAATTACATGCCACTAAAAATCTAATGTGGCTGTAGTTTAGTAGTGAGAATCCCACATTGTGGCCGTGGAGACCTAGGCTCGAATCCCAATAGCCACAAAATCTATCTTTGTCTACGTTCTACAATTACTTGATATTTAGTGGAGAATTAGATTTTGTTGCTGAGTAGTTAATGGAGGACTTAGGATGATTTAAGTCGGTGCAGCAAATTAAGAATGTTGTCAGGAGCGGCAAACAAAATATTTAGTGGAGAACGGAGGTTGTTTTAATCTATTTTACTTCTGATTTCATTGCTAGGTGGTTAATGGAGGACTTGCACAAAATTGTTGAATCAGTTTACGTGTGTAGATTTGAATGATTAATCGATTACTTAGTGGTTGGAACCAACAAGGGTAGTATGTTGATTTAGAGATCACTTTTTTTCATTTTGAAAAGTGGTTGTTTTGTTTATTCTTGTTTCATTTCGATTGAGTTGGGATGGTTTAGTTGGTGCAGCAAATTGAGAATGATGTTTCGGTAGTTTGCCATCATAAGTTCTGTATATTTTGAAATTAATGTTGGGGTGTTATAGCTTTCAAATAAGATTCTATTTAAAATCCAATCTGGCTGTAGTTTAGTGGAGAGAATTCCACGTTGTGGCAAAGGAGACCTGCTCTTGAGTCCCTGCAGCCACAATGCAATTTGGTCTACTTTCTTCGGTTACTAGATATTTTGTAGAGAATTAAGGGTAATTCAATCTATTTTACTTCAGATTTTGTTGTTGTGTGGTTAATGGAGGACCTGCATAAAATTGTTTAATTAGTTTACGTGTGTAGATTTGAATGATTAATGGGTTACTTAGTGGGATGGAACCAACCAAGGTTGCTGATTTAGAGATCACTTTGTTGATTTTGCGAATTGTTCGTTTAGTTAATTCTAGTTTCATTTCTGTTAAGTTTGGGTAGTTTAGTTGGTGCAGGAAATTGAGAATGATGTTGCTGGCTATCATAAGTTTTGTATGTTTTGAAATTAATGTTATCATGCTATAGCTTACGAATACATTCCATTAAAAATCCAATGGAGAGAATTCCATATTGTGGCCATCAAGACCTGCTCCTGAATCCCAGCAGCCAAAATGCAATTTGATCTACTTACTATAGTTACTAGATATTTAGTAAAGAATTGAGGGTATTTCAATCTATTTTATTTTAGATTTTGTTGCTAAGTGGTGAATGTAGACTTGAATGATTATTGGGTTACTTAGTGGGCTGGAACCATCCAAGATAGTATGCTAATTTAGAGATCACTTTGTTGACTTTGCAAAGTATTCGTTTAGTTTAGTTAATTGTCATTTCATTTATGTTAAGCTTCGGTAGTTTAGTTAGTGCACCTAATTGAGAATATTGTTGCTGTAGTTTGCTGTCATAAGTTTTGTATGTTTCAAAATTAATTTCGGCGTGCTATAGTTTTCAATTACATGCCACTAAAAATCTAATGTGGCTGTAGTTTAGTGGTGAGAATTCCACGTTGTGGCCATGGAGACCTCGGCTTGAATCCCAGCAGCCACAAAATTCAACTTTGTTTACATTCTACAATTACTTAATATTTAGTGGAGAATTAGATTTTGTTGCTAAGTAGTTAATGGAGGACTTAGGATGATTTAAGATAGTGCAGAAAATTAAGAATGTTGTTGATGCACTTTGTTGTCATATGATTTCTATGTTTCGAAATTAATGATGAAGTGTAATAGCTTTTGAATACATGCTACAGGAAATCCAATATGGCTATAGTTTAGTGGTGGTTATTCCACGTTGTTTCCTTGGAGTCCTGTGCTCGAATTTCAGGAGCGACAATGCAATTATGTCTACATTCTACAATTACAAAATATTTAGTGGAGAACTGAAGTTGTTTTAATCTATTTTACTTCTGATTTCATTGCTAGGTGGTTAATGGAGGACTTGCACAAAATTGTTGAATAAGTTTAAGTGTGTAGATTTGAATGATTAATCGGTTACATAGTGGCTGGAACCAACCAGGGTAGTATGTTGATTTAGAGATCACTTTTTTTCATTTTGAAGAGTGGTTGTTTTGTTAATTCTTGTTTCATTTCTATTGAGTTGGGATGGTTTAGTTGGTGCAGCAAATTGAGAATGATGTTGTGGTAGTTTGCTGTCATAAGTTCTGTATGTTTTGAAATTAATGTTGGCGTGTTATAGCTTTCAAATAAGATTCTATTTAAAATCCAATCTGGCTGTAGTTTAGTGGAGAGAATTCCACGTTGTGGCAAAGGAGACTTGTTCTTGAGTCCCTGCAGCCACAATCAATTTGGTCTACTTTCTATGGTTACTAGATATTTAGTAGAGAATTGAGGGTAATTCAATCTATTTTACTTCAGATTTTTTTGTTGTGTGGTCAATGGAGGACCTGAACAAAATTGTTGAATCAGTTTACATGTGTAGATTTGAAGGATTAATGGGTTACTTAGTGGGATGGAACCAACCAGGGCAGTATGCTGATCTAGAGATCACTTTGTTGATTTTGCAAAGTGTTTGTTTAGTTAATTCTAGTTTAATTTCTGTTAAGCTTGGGTGGTTTAGTTGGTGTAGGAAATTTATAATAATGTTGCTGGTTATAATTAGTTTTTCATGATTTGAAATTAATGTTATCGTGTTATAGCTAACAAATACATTTCATTGAAAATCCAATCTGGCTGTAGTTTAGTGGAGAGAATTCCATATTGTGCCATGGAAACTTGCTCTTGAAACCTAGCTGCCACAATGCAATTTGGACTACTTTCTATAGTTACTAGATATTTAGTAAAGAATTGAGGGTATTTCAATCTATTTTATTTCAGATTTTGTTGCTAAGTGATGAATGGAGGACTTGCACAAAATTGTTGAATCTCTTTACGTGTGTAGATTTGAATGATTATTGGGTTAGTGTGCTGGAACGAACCTGTATAGTATGCTAATTTAGAGATCACTTTGTTGATTTTGCAGAGTGTTCGTTTAGTTAATTCTCGTTTCATTTATGTTAAATTTTGGTGGTTTAGTCACTGCACCTAATTGAGATTATTGTTGCTGTAGTTTACTGTTATAGGTTTTGTATGTTTCAAAATTAATGTTGGTGTGTTATAGCTTTCAAAAATATGCCATTAAAAATCCAATATGGTTATAGTTTAGTGGTGAGAATTCCATGTTGTGGCCGTGGTGACTTGGTCTCGAATCCCAGCAACTACAATGTTGCTAAGTAGTTAATGGAGGAGTTTGGATGATTTAAGTTTGTGCTCCAAACAAAGTATATTATCCCTCTAGTTTGCTGCTATATGTTTTTTGTGTTTAGAAATTAATGTTGGCGTGTTATAGGTTTTGAATACATGCCACTCCCAAATCAATATGGCCAGCCACAACATTAAACAGTTAAAAGATATTTAGTAGAGAATTGAGGGTGTCTTAATCTATTTTTCTTCAGATTTTATTGGTAGTAGAAAATTGTTGAATTAGTTTAAGTGTGTAGATTTGAATGATTATTGGGTTACTTAGTGGTTGGAACCAACTAGGGTAGTATGCTTATTTAGAGATCATTTTTTTCATTTTGTAGAGTGGTTGTTTAGTTAATTTTGTTTCATTTTTGTTGAGTTGGGATGGTTTAGTCGGTGTGGCAAATTGAGAATGATGTTGCTGTAGCTTGCTGTCATAAGCTCAGTATGTTTTGAAATTAATGTTGGCATGTTATAGCTTTCGAATACATTCTATTAAAAATCCAATCTAGCTATACTATAGTGGAGAGAATTCCAAGTTGTGGCCATGGAGACCTGCTCTTGAATCCCTGTCGTCACAATGCAATTTGGTCTACCTTCTATGGTTACTAGATATTTATTAGAGAATTGAGGGTACTTCAATCTATTATCTGAAGTTGCTAAGTGGTCAAAGGAGGACTTGCACAAAATTTTTAAATCAGTTTACGTGTGTAGATTTGAATGATTAATGGGTTACTTAGTGGGCTGGAACCAACCAGGGCAGTATGCTGATTTAGAGATCACTTTGTTGATTTTGCAGAGTGTTCGTTTAATTAATTCTAGTATCATTTCTGTTAAGTTTGGGTGGTTTAGTTGGTGCAGCAAATTGAGAATGATGTTGCTGCAGTTTGCTGTCATTAGTTTGTATGTTTCAAAATTAATGTTGGCATTTTATAGCTTTCACATACATGCCAATAAAATCCAATGTGGCTGTAGTTTAGGGTGATTCAATCTATTTTACTTTAGATTTTGTTGGTAAGTAGTTAATGGAGGACTTCGAATGATTTATGTCGATGCAACAAATTAAGAATGTTGTTGCTGCAGTTTGCTGGTATATATTTTCTATGTTTCATAATTAATGTTGAAGTGTACTAGCTTTTGAATACATACCACTGGAAATCCAATACGGCTATAGTTTAGTGGTGAGAATTCTACGTTGTGGCCTTGGAGACCTGGCTTGAATTCCAGGAGCAGTAATGCAATTATGTCTACATTCTACAGTTACAAAATATTTAGTGGAGAACTAAGGTTGTTTTAATCTATTTTACTTCTGATTTTATTGCTCACTGGTTAATGGACTTATAGCAAATTGTTGAATCAGTTTACGAGTGTAGATTTGAATGATTAATGAGTTACTTTGTGCCTGGAACCAACCAAGGTAGTATGCTGATTTAGAGATCACTTTTTTCATTTTGCTGAGTGGTTGTTTAGTTAATTCTTGTTTCATTTATGTTGTATTGGGATGGTTTTGTTGGTGCAGCAAATTGAGAATGATGTTGCTGCAGTTTGCTATCATAAGTTCTGTATGTTTTGAAATTAATGTTGGCGAGTTATAGCTTTCAAATACATTCTATTGAAAATCCAATCAGGCTGTAGTTTAGTGGAGAGAATTCGACGTTTTAGCCATGGAGACCTACTCTTGAATCCCTGCAGCCACAATGCAATTTGGTCTACTTTATATGGTTACTAGATATTTAGTAGAGAATTGAGGGTACTTCAATCTATTTTACTTCAGATTTTCTTGCTAAGTGGTCAATGGAGGACTTGCACAAAATTTTTGAATCAATTTATCTGTGTAGATTTAAATGATTAATTGGTTACGTAGTGGGTTGGAACGAACTTGGGCAGTATACTAATTTAGAGATCATTTTTTTCATTTTGTAGAGTGGTTGTTTAGTTAATTCTTGTATCATTTATGTTGAGTTCTGGTTGTCTAGTTGGTACAACAAATTGAGAATGTTGTTGCTGTAGTTTGCTGTAATAAGTTGTGTATGTTTCAAAATTAATATTGGCATATTATAGCTTGCATATACATGCTACTGAAAATGCAATGTGACTGTAGTTTTGTGGTGAGAATTTCACGTTGTGGTCCTAGAGTCATAGGCTTGAATCCCAGCAGCCACAATGCATTTTTGTCTACATTCTAGAATTACTAGATATTTAGTTGAGAATTGAGGGTGTTTTAATCTATTTTACTTCAGATTTTATTGCTAAGTGGTTAATGGAGGACTTGCATTAAATTGTTGAATGATTTTACATGTGTAGAATTGAATGATTATTGGGTTACTTAGTGGGCTTAAACCATCCAAGGTAGTATGCTGATATAAAAAATACTTTGTTGATTTTGCAGAGTGGTTGTTTAGTTAACTCTTGTTTCATTTCTATTGAGTATGGGTAGTTTAGTTGGTGCAACAAGTTGAGAATATTGTTGTTGCAGTTTGTTGTCATAAGTTGTGTAGGTTTCTAAATTAATGTTGGCGCATTATAGTTTTCAATTACATGCCACTAAAAATGCAATGTGGTTGTAATTTAGTGGTTAGAATTTCATATTGTGGATGTTGATACCTGGGCTCGAATCTTAGCAGCCACAATGTAATTTTGTCTACATTCTATAATTACTTGATGTTTCTGGAGAATTGAGGGTGTTTTAATCTATTTTACTTCAGATTTTGTTGCTAAGTGGTTAGTGGAGGAATTGCATAAAATTATTTTAATCAAATTTACTTTAGATTTTGTTGCTATGTGGCTAATTGCAGACTTGCACAAAATTGTTGAATTAGTTTACGTGTGTAGATTTGAATGATAAACAGGTACTTAATGGGCTGGAACCAACCAGGGCAATATGTTGATTTAGAGATCACTTTGTTGATTTTGCAGAGTGTTTTTTTAGTTAATTCTTGTTTTATTTCTATTAAGTTTGGGTGGTTTAGTTAGTGCGCCAAATTGAGAATATTATTGCTGCAGTTTGCTGTCATAAGTTTTGTATGTTTCAAAATTAATGTTGGCGTGTTATAGCTTTCAAATACATGTCATTAAAAATCTAAAGTGGTTATAGTTTAGTGGTGAAAATTTCATGGTGTGGCCATGGAGACTTGGGCTCTAATCCTAGCAGCCACAAAATCCAACATTGTCTACGTTCTATAATTACTTTGTTGATTTTGCAGAGTGGTTGTTTAGTTAATTATTATTTCATTTAAAGATCACTTTGTTGATTTTATAGAGTGGTTGTTTAGTTAATTATTATTTCATTTAAAGATTACTTTGTTGATTTTGCAGAGTGGTTGTTTAATTAATTCTTATTTCATTTAAAGATAACTTTGTTGATTTTGGAGAGTGGTTAGTAAATTCTTATTTCATTTTAGTTGAGTTTGGGTCATTTAGTTCGTGCAGCAAATTAAGAATATTAGTTTAGTGGTGATAATTTAATGTTGTGGCCATTTTGACATGGGCTCGAATCCTAGTAGCCACAATGCAATTCTGTCTACATTTTACAATTACTAAATATTTAGTAGAGAATTAAGGGTGTTTTAATTTATTTTACTTCAGATTTTGTTGCTAAGTGGTCAGTGGAGGACTTGCATAAAATTGTTAAATCAATTTAAGTGTGTAGATTTGAATGATTAATGGGTTACTTAGTGGGCTCGAACAAACTAGGGTAGTATGCTGATTTGGAGATCACTATGGAAGTATTTCCAAACCTATCAAATATGACAATGCTCCTGTTTTATGTTTCACCATATAGCATGATAGGGTGTCACACAGACAAATTCTACACAAAAGATTTACATACAACTTTCGACACATAAATCCGCTAAAGATGATGCTCCTAGCAGTGACCAAGGAATAGAGCACAACATTCATCACCTTAATATAGATATGCACTAGAAAGTCTAGTAGCAGAATAAGGGAATGATGGATAACAAGACTATATCACCATGGTTCATGATAATGTGTAGGCACAATGAAATGCTCAAGAAGCACTTCCATATTATGTAGGTGTAACAAAATTGAGAATGTTGTTGTTGCAATTTGCTGTTATAAGTTTTATATGTTTTGAAATATGTTGGCATGTTATAGCTATCAAGTACATGCCACTAAAAATCCAATCTGGTTGTATTTTAGTGTTGAGAATTTCATGTTGTGGCCGTGGAGACCTGCTCTTGAATCCCAGCAGCCACAATGCAATTTGGTCTACTTTCTATAGTTACTAGATATTTAGTAGAGAATTAAGGGTATTTCAATTTATTTTACTTCAGATTTTGTTGCTAAGTGGTCAATGGAGGACTTGCATAAGATTGTTGAATCAGTTTACGTGTATAGATTTTAATGATTAATGGGTTACTTAGTGGGCTGGAATCAACTAGGGCAGTATGCTAATTTAGAGATCACTTTGTTGATTTTGAAGAGTGTTCGTTCAGTTAATTCTTGTTTCATTTTTGTTAAGTATGGGTGGTTTAGTTGGTGCTGCAAATTGAGAATATTATCGCTATAGTTTGTTATCATAAGTTTTGTATGTTTCGAAATTAATGTTGGTATATCATAGCTTTCACATACATGCCATTAAAAATCCAATGTGGCTGTAGTTTAGTGGTGAGAATTTCATGCTATAGCTATGGAGACTTGGGCTTGAATCCCAGCAGCCACAAAATCCAACTTCATCTAGGTTCTACAATTACTAGATACTTATTTATGTGTATATATTTAATTATTTAATGGGTTACTTAGTGGGCCGGAACCAACCAGGGGATGATTTAGAGATTACTTGTTGATTTTGATTTTGCACAGTGGTTGTTTAGTTAATTATTGTTTCATTTCTATTGAGTTGGGTGGTTTAGTTGGTGTAGAAAATTGAGGATATTATTGTTGCAATTTGCTGTGTTATGTTTTGTATGTTTCGAAATTAATGTTGGCGTGTTATAGTTGTGGAATACATGCCTTTAAAAATCAAATGTGGTTGTAGTTTAATGATGAGAATTCTTCAGATTTTATTGCCAAGTAGTTAATGGAGGACTTGCATAAATTTGTTGAATTAGTTTGTGTATAAATTTGAACCAACTAGGGGATGATTTAGAGATCACTTTGTTGATTTTGTAGAGTGGCGTTTAGTTTATTTTTCTTTCATTGTCAGGCCTTGAATTTGAGTCTCTCAGTTGAAAGGTGAGTTTCCTAACCAACTAGAGTCTAAAGATTTTTTTCTCAATAAACTAACACGCAGCTTATAGTGTTGGACATATCACTCTTATGCAATATGATAAAGTTAGCATCAAATTAAGGTTTGTGAACAACTCCCCAAGGAATCGATATAATGAAATTTTTTGTTAAATCGGATAATATAAAGAAGTGGCACAAAAAATAAATTGTATAAAACATAAGAGTAGAATAGTTGTAGCATTGTTCAAATAAGTGTTTAGCTCATAATTCATCCCAATCCATTATAGTCTAATTGTTTAGGATACTTGTCTTTCACTTGAAAGACCTAAGTTCAACTCGACTAAAATTTCATCTTCTTATAATCATGCTGATCATCGGACCCGATAATGAATAACCAAAATATTGACCTGAAACAAAAGAAAGTAAAAATATGGGCCAAGATGGGGATAAGGACACATTACTAGGGCTCTAAACCATGTTGAATTCATGTTCTTATGCACGAACTCTTCTCCATCCCCCTCCTTTTTAAATTTCTTGTTATCAACGCAAACAAGTATATGCAAATGATGGAAGAGGTCCTGGACGTTGAGATAGTATCCTACGTGATAAAAAGAAAATAATAATACATCAACATAACATGACATTATATGTCAGCTAAATAGAGAAATTAACTATGTGGTAAAATAATCATCACCCTATTATAGGTATATTAATCACATAATTGGACATCTGGCAGACTGTATTGTACACTGTGTAATGGTTATTGAGGTATGACTTTTAGGTTCAACAATTTGTAGTGATGCAAGAAGATCAAAGACTTCCCTTAGACACCTAGGGGTTGAAGGCATTTCACTTTTGCTAGAGATAGGAGGAAAAATAAACATTAAAATTTTAAGTGAGAAAATATTTGAGTGACTAAAGAGACATCAAAGTTAAGTAAACTAGAAAGGTAGGTGTCAACTTATGGCTAATCTCTCGGGATGAAAAAGAAAGCTCGAAGAGATTGTCTGCACTTTAACCAATGAAGACAATACTTTAGAGTTTGATACTTTAAAGAGCCTGAAAGTTAGATAAAGTGGCATTGAGATGAGTTGAGAGTTCAGCTATTAGGTGAGAGAGAGAAGTTTTTGTAGGTGTGTAATCCTTTGAATGAAAAAAGAACACATTTTCCTCTCAATTTTCAATGTGTTTGGAGTTTTCATCCTTTCTGGATGTTTCTATTTTCTATATTACGATTGGTGAGAGACTAGAGGACTGCTCCACGTCAGTGTGATGCTCAACAGATATGATTCCCTTAGATACATCTTGACAGTTTAATCATTTCCAACACTATTTATGGTTCCTAGATGTTGCTGGCCTCTAAGAGAAATAGTAGAATGAACCACAAAATCATGAGACTAATGGAGAAAGAAGGTTTGAGTCCAACTAGAGAGCTCAAGGCACATGCAGTCATCAAATTTTTTTTAATCGGGAAAGCTCACTGGGGTATCATAAAGTGTATATTGTGATATTACATATATGTTTTTGATGTTGCAGTACCAACTCACGTATACATACATCATTTGCAAAAGAAAAAGAAAAGAAAGCCTACTCCAACTTACACCAATGTGCATTGTTTTGTCTTTATAGCAAGTTAAGCAGTGATATCAGAACACCACTTACACAGATCAGAAGGTCTTCGGCCATCTCTGAATTGCAGGAGCCTCTGTTTTTTCTTCCCGACAAGATTTCTAAAATTAGAAATCTCAGAAGCTAAATGCGTCTGACTTGATTGAAAACTGGCTATGCACAGCATATTCCGACGATGCGATTGAAGAACCAACACTAACTATGAAAAAACAAACTGATGAATATGTTTTACTATGATTATTTATATCTATTGACCAATCTACTCATAATAAACTAAAAGTTGATGAAGACAGTTTGTTTGTTTGTTTGTTTCAAAGTCAAAATACATTAAATATCATTTGGTCATTATAATGCACTATTATCACATTTTATTGATAAAAAAATTATATTTTACTAAAGAAACTATCAGTATACACGGAGCCAGTTCAGAGTAAACCATTTCCTTCAATCAAATTAAATAGAAAAGACAGCTAAGAGAAATACATCACAATTAAAGTTTAGTAAAATAAGTCAGATTTCAATTATTTAATATAGCACAAATGAAAGAAAATCATATTATGAATGTATATTTAACTTGCTTCATATCCATTGTCCGCACTGCATTTCCACGAGTAAATATTATTGCATGGTTTTGATTTTCAGGCTTCCTTTCACCAAACTTAGGATTTCCAAAAAGCTTAATAAAATATATTTTCTAAAATAGTAGAATATAAGAACACAATTAACTACCAAATCAATCCTCCAGTAAACTTAGTACTTATGAAAGAAAAAAAGGACCTTAGTCCATATAGCTAATGGGGCAAAAACATTTGAACCAAATGAGAAGCAATCTATCCTACCATGTGTTGATATCGTGTTCTAAAAAACCAGTTGCACTAGTATGTGCTCTGTTTACAAGAGTATGCACATACTACCAGCTGATTACAAAAATATAGTCTTGATTATAGAACATTTTCCAAATCTTCCTTCATCAGCTTCTAAGTCAAGTACTCCAACTTCTTTTACCATTCAAATTCATATAGGTAACACGTTACCTTTCTTTACAAGCATAGTTAGACTAGATAATCCATTGTAATCTAGTTGGTTTGGATACTTAGCTCTCACTCGAGAGACTTGGGTTTAAGTCTTGGCAATGAAATTTTATTTCTCAAATGAGAAAATATCACTTGAGGGATGGGTGTAAATGTATGTAAGCAATAAAGGATACTTCTTTGCCACTTCATCTTATTTTATCAAAGTATTACGATCTTAAGTTTCATATTATGAAGCGATGTTGATAGCATCTAAAGGTTGTTCCTAATAATCTAACATGCATAGAATATGATTTTCATAGACATATCACTCTTATGCACTGTGACAAGTTAGCATCAAAAAAAGGTTTTGTACATAACTCCCAAATGAATCAATTCATATTGAGGATGATAATTAATGTGGTACCAAAGTAAAGTATCACTACAATAAGACATGTGTTAGTGTGATGAAATCTTTTGTTAAATTGGATAATATAAAGAAGTGGTACAAAAAATAAATTGTATAAAACATAAAAATAGGATAGTCGTATCATCATTCAAAAGAGTGTTTAGCTCATAAGGCAACCCAATCTATTGTAGTCTAGTTGGTTAGGATACTCGGCTCTCACCGGACAGACTCACCTGAGGGATGTTATACAGTAGCAATAAGGCTATTGTTTGGAGCTTTCCTATTTATAATCTAGGTAGGGAGAGTTTCGGTGTAGTTTTGTTAGTGGAAACCTCTCTGTGAGCAATATAGGATGCATTTTTTTCTTCCCAGTTCATCGTATTCTATCAAAGTGTTATGATCTTATGTTTCAGATTATGATGAAGGTTTGTGGAGTCTAAAGGTTGTGTCCTACAAATCTAACACGTAGAGTATATGATTTTTTTTTGGACGATCACTTTTATGCAATGTGAGAAAGTTATTATCAAAATAAGGTTTGGTACACCACTCCCCATGGAATCTATTCATATTGAGGATGAGGATTAGTGTGTTACCAAAGAAGAGTAATAGTACAATAGGACTTGTGCCGGTGTGATGAAAATTTTTGTTAAATTGGATAATATAAAGAAGTGGTGTGAAAAATAAATTGTATAAAATATAAGAACAGGATGTACTAACAATCATTTATAAGTTTGATGACCTTCCTTTTAGAAGACAAGGAAAAGGGACGCAAATATTATGAAAGATACCTTATAGTCAATTTTTCTGTGCCACAGCACAAAAGAACATCAAACTGTGAGGTGTCATAACAAAAAGGAACTAGAAAATACACCAAGAATAACCTCGTCATTTCCTTTCATATCAGCTTTAGCAAGTTTTTGAGTAATATTCTCTTTAAGGTTTACCCATTCTTCACAGTTTCAACTTCATCAATATAAGCAACTCTACGAGCCTCATTCATAGTAGCATATAAGAAGCAGAATGATTAGATCCTGTTGAAAAATAAAGGAAATGATCAAAATGGAATTTTCCAATTCTTTTATTTTTTTTAATATTAACATGACTTATACACTTATCTTATACACTTATATTTATTAATTTACTTATATTTATTAATTTATTATTTAAATATTATTATTTAAATAAAATAGAATTTATTTGCATTCATACTATAACTCTACCCAAACAAACAAGCTGGATGTTGAAGAAAGTGATGATGAGTAGAGAAGTATTACAATACCATCCTCGACTGGTAATAATACTGACTAGAAAAATTACAATCAGTGCAATTTACAATATATTGGTGGGTACATTGCCAAAGAAAAATTGGACAAGTTTGATATGTGATTCTACAGCTAGACTTAGAGCTACCTTCATTCTATGGCTTCCTTTACATTAGAAATCAATGACTGCAGATAAACTACTCAAGCGGGGCATGCAAATAGAAGAAGAATGTCAGCTATGTCTAACTGCAATAGAAACCTTAGAACATTTGTTGAATGAATGTAAATATAGCAAGACTATATGGAGTGAATTGTTGAAATGGAATGAAGAAGTTTTAAGACAAACTACATGAGAAACCACAATTAATATAGCTGCTAGAATAACTAAAAGGAGAACATTGAAAGGACAGCTTATGCAGGTGATGATAGCAGAGTTTGTATATCACATTTGAGAAGAGAGAAACTGGAGATTATTTAAGCAACAAGTAAGAGATGAAGTGGTCCTTCTTCGACATATCAAGACAGTAATATTTACTAGGCTGGATAAAGAAAAATAAGAGAGTTTGTTGTCTTATGCTTAGCTTAGAATACTAGTGCTTTTTGAGATATTCATTTTTATTATATTTGCTTCTTTATAACTTGTAGCACATGATATTGTAGTGATGCTCAAATACCCTTCCTAGAAGGTAAGTTGACATTACTATTGATGCTATCAAATAAGTTATAAGGAGTAAAATTTATGTAAGAAGATGTAACTATACTGAAATAATGTAATATCCTATTGATAAATGATAATTTAATTTATTTACCAAAAAAAAATAGAATCAATTTCAGTCTTAAATGAAGGTATAATTCTTTTTACTATTTACTATTACTTACTATTATTTTTACACATTTAATATTTTACTATATTAAAATTAAATTTAATCTAATGTCAATTTAATCTAATTTAATCAATGAGATTAAAAGTTTGAGCAACATACTCTGTAGTAAAAGCAAATCACTCTCAGATTTGAACTTACTGTCAGCAAATATCTAATTAAATTATCTTCATAGGACTCTCCATATATCTCTGAGCAACAAATGCAGGATAAATATAAATTTTTGAGAGGATCAATAATGGTATTAGTATGGCCAAATGGTTAACTTAGACTTTTTAGCTCTTATAGCTGATTTAGGTCCCTCATCTCTTTAAGTCATTGTCCGTCACAATCTCAACTCTCTCATGGACTCCTCAAGCTCTTGCTTTCTCTCCATCAATTGTCATCACTAAGTAAAAAAAGCACATGACTAAAATGGACACTTAGACTTTCATTTGCTGTGCACATTCATTGTAAAAACTACATGAATAAAATGGACACTTAGACTCATCATTTGCTGTGCCTTCCAGCAAGCAACGAAGACCATAGGATATGAATTTCTAAATCTTTCTTAAAATTTCTATCTCAGCTTACTTTGGACCATGTATGGAAATAATAGTAAATTACATTTTTCCAATAAATAAGAGATACGCATTAATGACATAAAAGGTAGTTAGATGTGCGGAAATAATAGTAAAATAGTACTATTCAGTGGATGATTAAGCATAATCCTTAAGAAAAGCATACAAACCGCTGCATTAACATTGCCATATCTACCGCTTCAGGCCTTTGTTCTTATAGTTTATGTATATTTAAGTTCAAGTAGAAAATAGATGTGTGATACTAGTCCTTGCCAAGGCTTCACCACAATATAAAGCAAGTGAACATGCAATTTTTCAGAATAATATGCAACACAAGCGGTTATGTAGTTGTTTTAAGGGACATATAGAGGGACATATACAATGGAATAGAAAAATTATAGTAGAAGAAAGAAGCTCAAAGGGGAGCAAATCATGGGAGGATTTCTACATCATATGCATTCTCAGGGCAAATCAAGAAGGGCATTGACCATCCAACAGATCTTGTATTCTTAACGGCATGCCTTCCTCCATAAGGGAAGTCGGGACACTTGACTACTGTAGCTTTTATTTTTCTTTTTATGTTTTTCCTTTGTTTTGCTTCAATCTGTTTTTCTTTCATCATTTTGGATGCTAGATTGGTGAAACTTATGCAGTATTATTATTAAAAAATATATAAGAATAGCAAGTAAACAACATCTGCAGCATTCTTAAAAGAAATTATAGCCATCTTTCAAAAAAGTACCTTAAAGCATTGCCCCTGCAGCAAGCATTCCTTCCAACAGGAAATTAATAAACACGAACTAGGCAGGCAAAAGAATTGCCAACCAATCAATACAAAACAAAACTAAGTATAAAAAATTGTGAGAGGAGATAAAACACATATCAGCATACTAGTTAAAGCATAAGTTCTCATAATCACCCTTTGCCCGAACGGAAATTAATATGAATATTCTTTTTCCCGGTACTATCATGGATATCCTCATCTATTCTCTCCACCCTAAGAAATAAAGAAATAACATATAGTAAAAGCATAAAAAGAGACAAATGATGGATAGTCATTCCTATTAAAATGACAATTACCATAGCACCCTTCTTTATCTGGTATAGATATAAATATAACCCTAATACCATAATAGCATTCTTCAACAACATATCTCATATAGTCATCCCTACAAATCTTGAACCAGAGGTTATCCCGCAATCCTTGGGATCTGCTGCAGTATCTTTGGCAGGAAATATTTGATTAGAACAAGATAGAGTGTCAAAATGGCAAGCATATTTCTTTGGTGCAATAAGCAAAACATAATATCTAGTCGGCATGGGTGGGCCAAGCGCCTGTAGACTGTTGGTCCAACATTGAATTGATGAATTTTGATAGAAGCTAATTATTCTAATTAGGAGGAGCAGTTCATTAAAGTCATGCATCATCGATTATTTGTTAGATAAATCTATATATATAATTCGTGCAAATAATGCATAAACGTGACAATAACAACACAAAATCTAAACGAGTCCCAGTTAACACGCAATCAACTAAAGAAAATAAGAAAATGATGAGGATAAGGGAAAGAAAAGGGAAAAAAGCGACATGACGTCCCAATTATTGGGCAACCAAAGAAACGCCGCAGGAGGAGGGCGAGGCCCCACGGAACAGAGGAGGGCGCCTCCCGCCCACCAGACAAGGATAGTTTATTTTAATATTACCAGATATAATCGGGAAAGAAAGTTTTTATCACACTGACTACTGGTCAATGCAGAAACATTAATGGATTTTTTAATATTAATATTGATATTAATCTAATTAGATGGACGTAGATGGTATATTGATAGGTTAATTTAAAAAACAAATATTTTTTTTGGTTATATTCCGTAATGTTAAAATAAACATGATTAATGCAGGAGAAGCTCTGGCGAGGTATTTTTTATTTTTTATTAATAAAAATCGGTCAATTTTGACATTAAAATATTATAATAAATCGGTAAGGCGCACAGAATAGCAGCAGTAGCAGTAGCCGTCTCACGGTTCGGAGTGCGTTGATCACTTGATGCAGCTTGGGTTTGTGGTGATGGAGTCATCTTCTTCCTTGCTTTCTCCTGCCTCCTCCTTCATCTTTACCATCCTACTATTTCTTCTTCTCGCCAGCATCCTCAGGAAAACCTCCAGAAAGAAGACGCCGGCGGCGACGCTCCCGCCTTCCCCGTGTCAGGGGGAAAATTTCCTCCGTGTAGCGTAGGCGCGTCGACAGCAGCACCTACGAGCCAGATGCACGAACAACAAACAGGGCGGAAGAGCGAAAACAGAGACATCTGAAGGGAAAGGATTACTTCTCACAAAGCACCGGTAAAACCCTTACAAACTCTCTCTAACTCTCACAAGATTCGCTCAAATTACAGAGGAGGTTCCTGTGTTGTTGGTGACGTCTCCCATCAGTAGCGTTCGGGCATATCTTTGAGGAGATGTATCTTCGGTGGACATGTGCGGCTATTTTTAGAAGGCATGATGCGCACGTCGGGCTTCTCTCGTTGGAGTCTCGGAGGGGTGTCGTCCCCTTCCCCTGTTCCATCGTGGGGAGATAGTGGTCGTGACATTCCTCCCCCGCTTGGGAGAGTTCCTCATCTCCTCTTGTTCCAAGTAGTCCCAGATGAGGTGTTCAAATTGCCAGAGGGTTGCGTCTTTCTCCCAACTATTTTCTTCTGATGGGACCCCTTTCCATTGTACCAGGTATTCGGTGTGGCCGGCTGGGTGCGCGATCCTCCTCCCGATAATTCGCTTCGCTTGTCAGACAAATTCTTTGGTGAAAGTGGGTGGTGCGCGCACCGGTTGTTTCCTAGCTGGATCGGGGTCTCGGTGGAACGGCTTTAGTACACTGACGTGAAACGTTGGGTGGATCCGAAGTCGTGCGGGCAGGTCCAACTTGTAGGCGACTATCTCGATACTCTTTATGATGCGGAAGGGTCCATCGAACCTCGGCATTAGACCCTTGTGTGCTCGGGTCCCTTAGGCCCTCTTCCATATTTGCGGAGTCAGTTTCAGCAGTACTTCATCGTCGACCTGGAATTCTCGGGGTCGCCGGTGTTGGTCGGCGTATTTCTTCATGCGGCGGACGGTCTTCTCTAGCCTCTCCTTGGCTTCCTCCCATTGATCTCGGCGGTCTTTCGCAAACTTAGAGGTGGCTGGGCAGCGTTCATTCAGAGAGGTCTGTGTCAGCTCGAGGGGGTTGATGGGAGGCTGACCATACACCAATTCGAAGGGCGACGTTGCCGTGGCTGAACTTTTATGTAGGTTGTAGTAGTATTGCGCAGTACCTAGCAATTCAACCCAGATGCTTTGGTTAGCCAAGAAGAAATGCCGCAGGTATTCTTCGAGGAGGGCATTCGTTCTTTCCGTTTGTCCATCTGTTTGGGGGTGGTAGGCAGTGGAGAAATTGAGTTTCGTCCCTAGTTGCTTGAATAAATCAGTCCAGAACCTTCCCGCGAAGCGAGCGTCTCGGCCGAGGAGGGCCAAGGTTCGTTCGACCCCGGGGTGTCCGGCCCAGGGGGTATCGTGGCATTCGAAGATCATAGCTTTTTGAAGTCCAGGTGAATAGGGAACCATGGTACGTTGACCGCGTATCTGGAGGAGTCCTGTGGCGTCCTTCCAATATCGTCGAGTTTCTCCTTTCTCCACTTGTTGGAGGAGGCATTGGTAGGTTGTATCTTCCTTTGCCGCCTTTTGGAGTTGTTGGAGCATATCCCCTTGGATCCGAGAGATGGCGTTGATTTTCTGGCGAAGTGCGTCAGCGGCTTGGTTGTACTTTCCCGCTTTGTGTTCCCAGGAAAAGTCAAACTCCGCCAATTGTTCTTGCCACCTAGCTTGCTTGGCTAATAGTTTTCGTTGGGTTCGGAAGAAAGTGTTAGCTACATTATCAGTTCGAACAATAAAAGGATTACCCAAGAGGTAGACTCTCCAAATTTGTAGACAATGGATCACCGCCAGCATTTTTTTTTTGTGTGCGGTGTATCTTTGCTCGGTGTCGTTCAGCTTCCGACTTTCATACGCGATAGGGTGCCCGTCTTGCATCAGTATCCCTCCGAGGGCACGATCGGAGGCATCGGTCACCACTTCAAAGGATTTTTGGAAGTCGGGTAGTGCAAGCACCGGAGCAGCCGACATCCGGGACTTTAGCTTTTCGAATGCTTGTTCGCAATTTTCTGTCCATGTCTAGCTCCGGTCCTTCTTCAGTAAGTCGGTGAGTGGAGCGGTAATTTTCGAGTAACCCTCGACGAACTTCCGGTATTAGTTGGTGAGTCCGAGGAAGGACCGCAATTCCAAGGGGGTTGTGGGCCGCTTCCAATCACGAATTGCCTAGATTTTCCGGTCGTCCATTTGCACCCTTCCTTCCCCAATCTTATGACCAAGAAAGAAGATGGAAGTCTACCCAAACTCGCATTTGTCTTCTCGAACATATAGTTGATGCTCCTGCAGTTTCTCAAACACCAGTCGGAGATGACGATGATACACCAACACGTCGCTCATTAGGTTGCAGAAGGTGGCCGGAGCATTCGTGAGTCCGAAGGGCATGACTAGGAACTCGTATGAGCCATACCGTGTGACGCAGATCGTTTTCGCCTCATCTCCCTCGGCAATTTGCACATGCCAGTATCCGGAACGAAGGTCCAGCTTGGAAAATATTCAGGCGTGTGCCAGCCGGTCGAAGAGGTCGGCAATTAGTGGGATGGGGTACCGATTTTTAATCGTCACCTTGTTGAGGGCCCTATAGTCGACGCACATCCGTAGCTTCCCGTCTTTCTTCTTTTGGAACAGGATGGGCGCACCATAGGGGGCCTTCGAAGGTCGGATGAGCCCAGCTTCGAGGAGTTCTCTGATCTATTTTTTCAACTCCGTTAGTTCTGCCGGACCCATCTGATATGGGGCTTGGGCCGGGGCCCGAGCACCAGGGATCAACTCTATGTGGTGATCGGTGGGCCTTCGGGGCGGTACTCTTTTGGGGAGCTCGTTGGGCATTATGCCTTGGAACTCCTTGACCAAGTCGTTGATAGCTGAAGGAGTCGGTGTCGTGTCCACTTGCAGGTCTCCTTCTTCCCGAATCGCTATCGCCAAGGTCAGCTCACCCCTCCGAACACCCTTCGCCACCTGGATCGCTGTGAGGAGGCGGTCGGGCGTTGTAGGATCTTGTGTTGATTGCTCAAGGGAGACCATCGCTCGTGTGAAGCCTGGTTGTCCGCTGTCTAGGGTCATCAGGCCGCCTAGATGTGGGGCGACCAACGTCTGCAACTTCATCAAGAATTCAGTCCCGAGGATGAATTCGAAATCATCCATCGGAGCCACCGTGAGATATGTCTGCCCCTTCCATTGGCCGACTCGGAGAGGGGCTCCCCGCACCACCCCTGCGACGCCGAAGGCGGCGGCATTCACCGTCTTCATCCTCAGGCGGCTGGCCCCATCCGAAGTCCTAACTTCCTGGCGAGCTCCTCTCGTATGAAGTTGTGGGTCGCTCCGGTGTCAACCATGGTGCGACAGGGCTGATTGTTGACGAGGAGAGACACATACATCAGCTTTGGGTTGGACTCCGTCTGCACCGCACTAATTCGTTGCATCGGAGTCGCTCGAGCAGGAATTATGGGAGTCGCGTCATCATCAGTCTCCCCTGCATCCTCTTGCGCGACGATGGCTGCGGCTTCGACCTCCGCATCCTCCTGCGCGATGATGACGGCAGCCCGTTCACGCCTTGGGCAGACGCGCATCAGATGGTTCTTTCCGCAAAGATAGCAACCTCGCCGGAATTCTGATCTAGAGTCTGTAGTGCTGAATACCCTGTCAGCATCAGGAACCGGTCTTCTTTTGACTCCACTGCTGTTGCGTCGTCGGGCACCGCGAGTCGGTGTTCTGCTGGAGGATCCCCTCGCGTGCTCCAGCCGGGGAGGTCCCACTCGCAGCTCCAAGAGACCTTCGGCTGTGGAGATCGCCTCTTTAAGGGAGGAGACTCCTTTCTGAACCAATTCACCTTGGGTTGCCGGCTGAAGACCTTGCAGAAAGGAGAACAACAAATCCTGTTCGAACATGTCTCTAATGTTCATCCGAATGCTGTTAAATTCCTAGATGTATTCTCCAATGGACTGATTTTGATATAAATTCCGGAGGCGTTTGCGTGCTGTCCAAGCGGCGTTGACGGGAATAAATTGTTGTCGCAGCTCCTTCGTCATCTCTTCCCAACTTTCGGGTTCGCTAGAGCTGCCATCCTCTTGCACCTCGCAGCGGAGTCGCCACCATTGTTTGGCATCCCCGTTCAGATATGCTGCGGCGAACTGTTGCTTCGTCACCATTGAGGGAGGGAACGAACAACTTCGCCACGGTTCCGGGGTTGCCCAACCTGGCTCTGATACCAAACTGTCATGGGGCAAATTTCCTCCGTGCAGCGTAGGCGCGTCGACAGTAGCACCTACGAGCCTGATGCACGAACAATCGAACAGGGTGAAAGAGCGAAAACAGAGACATCTGATGGGAAAGGATTACTTCTCACAAAGCACCGGTAAAACCCTTACAAACTCTCTCTAACTCTCACAAGATTCACTCAAATTACAGAGGAGGTTCCTGTGCTGTTGGTGAAGTCTCCCATCGGCAGCGTTCGGGCATATATATCTTTGAGGAGATGTATCTTCGGTGGACGTGTGCGGCTATTTTTAGAAGGCATGATGCGCACGTCGGGCTTCTCTCGTTGGAGTCTCGGAGGGGCGTCATCGCCTTCCCCTCTTCCATCGTGGGGAGATAGTGGTCGTGACACCCCGCCAGGGCTCCCCGTCATCGGCAACCTCCACCAGCTCAGCCTCCTCCAGCATCGCTCTCTCCATTCCCTCGCCAGCAAGCACGGGCCCCTCATGCTCCTCCGCCTCGGCCGCCAGCCGCCGACCCTCGTCGTCTCCACCTCCGAGATGGCCAGAGATTTCATGAAAACACACGACCGTACCATCGCCAGCCGGCCTCCAGTCAAGGCGACCAGGCTCCTCTTCTCCGGCACCTTCGACCTCAGCTTCGCGCCCTACTCCGAGCACTGGCGGCAGCTGCAGAAGCTCACCACCGTCCACCTCCTCTGCGCCAAGAAGGGGCAGTCCTACCGCGTCCTCCGGGAGGAGAAGACGGCCGTGATGATCGAGAGGATCCGCCGAGCCGCGTCTTCGGGCCGGCCGCTTGATCTGAGTCAGGTTCTGAGTAGTTTCACCGAGGACATCATCACGAGAATCATCGCAGGTAGGAAATTTAGGGAGAGCGGAAGGGCCAAGCTGTTCTCCAAACTAACAGCAGACTTAAATGCCTCCTTCGACATCTTCTTCTTCGAGGACTTCTTCCCGTCGCTCTCCTGGGTTGACGATGTTTTGGGGTCGTCTGGAAGAGTAAAAAGGGTGGCGGAAGCATGGGATGTGGCGCTGGAGGAGGTCATGAATGAGCGCCTCGAAGTTGATGCTGAGGACGATGGCGGAGAGGATAAGGATTTCGTGGATGTGTTGCTCTCTCTTCTCCAGAAACCGGATAGGATGGATTTTGTGTTCTCTAAGGATGACCTGAAGGCACTCATGATGGTAAGCTTTATTCAAACTAACGAGGCAATTAAATCCTTCCTAGATTTCATACATATGTTTGCCTATATCAACTTCCTTCTAAATTAATAATTATCCATGGCGTTGTCTAGGATATGTTCGGTGCAGGAATCGAAACAACCTACTCCACCCTAGTCTGGACCATGGCGGAGCTTGTTTGAAATCCAGAAGTCATGAGAAAGCTGCAGGATGAGGTGCGTACAGTAGCAAAACAAAGCGGCCAGGTGTCACGCCCCCACTCTTCCCACGATGAAACAGGGGAAGGTCGTGACTCTCATCCGAGACTCCAACGAAGGAAACAGACGTGAGCATCGTGGCTTCCAAAAATAGCCGAGCACGCCCACAAAAGATGCGCTTCCTCTAGGATATATATGCCCAAACACTACCGATGGAAGGCAGCAGCAACAGTGCCATTGATCTCTCTTGTAAGTGAGGAATCTTGATAGGAATTTGAGTGTCATTGTAAGGGTTTTGGAGCTCAGTAAGAAGCAACCTTTTTCCCCTTCCAACGTCCCTGCTTTCTTCCTCTTTGTGCCCCTGTTTTTTGCTGGTGCAGCAGGCTGGTAGGTGTCGACGTTGACGCACCTACACCGCACGGAGCTTATGCCGCACGGAGCTTCGTCTCGCCGGAGAAAGCGACGCGAAGGAATTACCCCATGACAGTTGGTATCAGAGCCAAGTTGGGCAACCTCTGAACCACTGCGAAGCTGTTTTCCCTTCCACGATGGTGACGAAGCAACAGTTTGAAGCGTTGGAGGAACGCATGGTGATGCTCGAGAAGATGGTCGGCCAACCTCCCATCCGCGAATACGGGAGTCTGAGCGCCTCATCAGTGCTGGTATGCCTCGATGACCTTTGCATGGCCGTCGCCCTTCTGCGGGAAGATGTCGAGAAACTGCGAGGTATCGATGCACAACCCCTTAATGTTACTTCACCATCTGGAATCGTTCCCATGGACAAGTTCCAGGAGGAACTTGAGAAAATTCGCCAGGAACTCCGATTTGGCCGTGGAGCTCACGTTGGACCCTCGGTGAAGGTGCCAGAACCAAAGCCTTTTGCGGGGGAGAGGGATGTGAAACTTCTCGAGAACTTCATCTGGGATCTATCCCGGTATTTTCGGGCGATGAAGACGATGGAGGAGGACAAGGTCCCCATCGCCGCTGCATACCTGAACGGAGATGCCAAACAATGGTGGCGACTCCGATGCGAGGTACAGGAGGATGGCAGCTCCTGCGAACTCGAGAGTTGGGAAGAGATGATGAAGGAGCTGCGACAACAATTCCTCCCCGTCAATGCTGCTTGGGCAGCGCGCAAGCGTCTCCGGAATCTATATCAAAACCGATCTATTGGTGAATACATACATGAGTTTAATAGCATTCGGATGAACATTAGGGACATGTCCGAACAAGATTTATTGTTCTCTTTTCTGCAAGGTCTTCAGCTGGCAACGCAAGGCGAACTTGTTCGGAAGGGCGTCTCCTCCCTTAAAGAAGCGATCTCCACCACCGAAAGTCTCTTGGAGTTGCAGTTAGGACCTCCCTGTCTGGAGCACGTGAGAGGATCCTTCAGCAGAACGCCGACCCGTGGTGCCCCATGACGCAGCAGTAGTGGGGTCGAGAGAAAATTGGTCCCTTCGACACCGCCGACGCACGCTGCTGACAAGGAATTCGGCACTACTTCCGACGAGGATGCTATCTCTGCGGGAAGAACCACCCGATGCGTCTCTGCCCAAGGCGAGAATGTGCTGCTGCCATCATCGTGCAGGAGGATGTGGAAGCAGCCGAAGCCATAGGTACAAAGTTTGCGAAGTTCCGCGGCCGGAATGGCCGGCAATCGCCGGAGCAAACTCTGGCGACGAAGTTTCGCCGCCGCCACCTCTCTCTTCGTTTTCTCCTCAAATCTCAACCCAAACTGTAAATGATACCTCTAATGTGTTCTCCTCACTCTCCTGAAGCTGTGTCTGAAATCTTGTCCATAAATTCGATCGAGAAATCCTCCAAACGTCAATAACAAGGTAATAACTCTATTTCACCGTTGTTACTGTGCGAAAGAAAGAGGAGAGAGAAAAAGCAGGGGAGCACGCGTCGTTAGTGGGAAGAAAAGTGATTTTATAAATAATTAAAAACTTTAATTCACATTTAATCATAGCCGTCCATCCTTGACTCAACGATTTGATCAATCAAACGACGTTCAAATTATGATCCGTCGGCACCATTGGATTCCTTATCAAAAATACTATCTGATGGTATAATTTTCATGTCAAAATTTCATACTACAAAAATTCACAAAATTTTTACAAATAAGTCCTTCTTATTCAAATTTTTACAAATTTAACCTTAATACAAAATACAAATCTCACATCCTACCTCCCTTAAAGAAATTTTGTCCTCAAAATTTAGCTTAAGTCGTCACTTGAAATAACTGAGGATACTTCCTTTTCATGTACTCTTCAGATTCCTAAGTGATTTCTTCTACCTGTGTACTTATGCACAACACCTTAATCATCCATACATCCTTATTCCTTAAGATTTTCTTCTTTCGTTCTAAAATCTGTACAGGTTGTATCTTATAACTTAAGTTATCTGCAAGCTCTATCGGGGGTGTTTCTAAAATCCGTTCTGGGTCCACAATACATTTCCTTAGCATCGATACATGAAATACATCGTGTATTCTAGCCATCTCCTGAGGTAACTCCAATCTGTAAGCTACAGGTCCAACTTTGTTAATAATTCTAAAGGGTCCAACATATTTAGGACTCAATTTTCCTGTGTTTCCAAATCGTATAATTCCTTTCCATGGAGCTACTTTCAGGTATACCATATCCCCAGGTTGGAATTCTAACTCTCTTCTTCGGTTATCTGCATAACTCTTCTATCTATCCTGGGCTACTTTTAATCTTTCTTTGATAATCTTAATCTTTTCTGTAGTAGTTTCTATCAACTCATTTCCTTCTATTCGTCTTTCTCCCACTTCATCCCAACATAATGGTGTTCTGCATTTCTTTCCATATAAAGCCTCATATGGGGGCATTCCAATGCTAGCTTGATAACTGTTATTATAAGCAAACTCAATCAAAGGTAAATGTTGATCCCAATTTTCCTGGAATTCAATTACACAAGCCCTTAACATATCTTCTAAGGTTTGAATTGTTCTTTCAGATTGGTCATCTGTTTGGGGATAAAAAGCTGTGCTAAATTATAATGTCGTCCCCAAAGCTTCATGCATCTTTGGCAAAAAATGGGAAGTAAATCTGGGATCTCTATCAGAAACAATGGTAATGGGAACTCCATGAAGTTTCACAATCTCCTGAATATAGATTCTGGCTAATTTGTCCAATGAATAGGTATTATTAATTGCCAGAAAGTGAGCAGACTTTGTAAGTCTATCCATAATTACCCATATTGCATTATGATTGCTGGATGTATGGGGTAATCCTATCACAAAATCCATAGTGATATGTTCCCATTTCCATTCTGGAATTGGTAAAGGCTGTAGCTTTCCTGTCGGTCTCTGATGCTCAGCTTTAACTTGCTGACATATAAGACACTTAGCTACATAATCTGCAATATCTTTCTTTATTCCTGGCCACCAATAACTATCTTTTATTGTACGATACATCTTTGTACTACCCGGGTGCATTGCATATGCCGAAGAATGAGCTTCTTTCAAAATAGCTTTCCTGAGTTCAACTTTATTAGGGACGCAAACTCTATCTCGGTAAATCAGTAATCCATCATCCCTCATTCTGAACTCAGTATTTTCTTCTGTATGCATTCTTTGGAGTATTTTCCTCAATTCCTCGTCTGTGCTTTGCAAAACCCAAATTTCTTTATGAAGTGTAGGTCGCACAACCAAAGTAGCTAGCATTTCACTAATTGTATCATAATTCAGCTGAATTCCTAAAGATTTCAATTCTACTAGCTACGGTAATGTAGTGGCTGCAATATTTGACAGTATAACTGACTTTCTACTCAAGACATCAGCTACTACATTTGCCTTTCCTGGATGATATTCAATTATCAAATCATAATCTTTTATCAACTCTAACCATCTTCTTTGTCTCAAGTTTAGCTCTTTCTGAGTCATAATATATTTCAAGCTCTGATGGTCAGTAAAGATATGACATTGAACTCCATATAAATAATGCCGCCATATCTTTAATGCAAATACTACTGCTGCCAGTTCCAAATCATGAGTATGATAGTTTAATTCATGTTTCCTTAGCTGACGGGACGCATAAGCAATAACCTTTCCTTCCTGCATCAATACACATCCTAACCCTTGTCTGGAAGCATCACTGTATACTGTATAATTTTCATTAGGCTTTGGTAATGTCAGAATTGGAGCAGAAGTAAGACAGTCTTTGAGTTTCTGAAAACTCTTTTCACGTTCCTGATCCCATTCAAATTTCACTTCTTTTCTAGTTAATCGAGTGAGTGGTTCAGCTATCTTAGAAAATTCCTCAATGAATCTTCTATAATATCCAGCTAGACCTAAGAAACTGTAAATCTCTGTAACATTCTTGGGTTGTTCCCATTTCAAAACTGCTTCAACTTTATTTGAATGAACCATGATACTTTTTTCTGATATGGTATGTCCCAAGAATTTCACTTCTTTCAACCAAAACTCACATTTGGAGAATTTTGCATACAGTTTCTTTTCTCGCAGTGTCTGTAATACTATTCTCAGATGTTCAGCATGTTCCTTTTCTCCAGAAGAGTATATCAGAATATCATCTATGAATACAATAATAAACTTATCCAGATATGGATGAAATACTCTGTTCATTAAGTCCATGAATGCAGCTGGGGCATTTGTTAAACCAAAAGGCATTACCACAAACTCATAGTGTCTATATCTGGTCTTAAAGGCAGTCTTAGGGATATCTGACTCCCTAATCCTCAATTGATGATATCCTGATCTCAAATCAATTTTTGAAAATACCTTAGTTCCTTGTAGTTGATCAAAAAGATCATCAATTCTCTGCAAAGGGTATTTATTCTTGATGGTCACCTTATTTAATTATCTATAATCAATACATAATCTTAAGGTACCATCTTTCTTCTTTACAAATAATACCGGTGCTCCCTAGGGTGAGGTACTCGGTCTGATGAATCCTTTATCAAGCAATTTTTGTAATTGTACTTTCAATTCACTAAGTTCTGCAGATGCCATTCTATATAGTTGAATAGTAATAGGATGGGTGCCTGATTGTAATTTAATAAAGAAATTCACTTCCCTATCAGGTGGTACACCTGATAATTCTTCAGGAAATACATCAGGGAATTCACATACCACCGGTATCTCTTCTAGCTTGGTTCCTGAGGTGGATGTGTCTATTATATGAGCTAAATACGCTACACATCATTTTCTTATTAATTTCCAAGCTTGTAGTGCCAAAATTATACAAGTCGGTAGAATTCAGCGATTCCCAATAAAATGTAATTCAGGTGTTCCCTCTATCGAGAATATCACTTCCTTGGTAAAACAGTTGACTGTGGCTTTATGTCGGGCTAACTAGTCAATCTCCAGTATCAGATCAAAATCTACCATATCTAATAGAATTAGATCTGCTAATAATGTGATATCTCCCAACATAATCTCACAGTCCTTATAAACTGTATCTCTAAGTAACTGTTGTCCTAGAGGTGTGCATAATATAAATTCAGGTTTCAAAGGAACTAAAAGTTTATCACTAAACTTTGCCAACTCAGGATTAATATAAGACCTATGGACACTATCAATAAGTACTCTAGCAGAATGCTGAAATAACTATAAAGTACCTGTAATTAGATCTGGGTTAGTTTTAGCCTCCTTATCAGAACTGGCAAAAATCCTAGTCTGCTCTCGTGGAGGAATCTCAGAACCACCATGTGTCCCTCTAGCACTACTTCTCTGATCAGCTTTCTGCCCCTGATGGTTGCCTATCGTGAGTGGTTGATCCTCTACCACTTAGTAACTGTTTAGGCATCCCCATGCCTCTACTGTCACCTCTTTGTTAAGGTTTTGGGCAGTTGCTACGATAATGCCATGTCTCATGACAATAATAACCTGCTTAGATTTAATTTCCATGATTTAATTAGGAATTTTCCAAACTGTTAAGTAGGAGTTTTGATTTAATTAAGATGATTTAGGTTTATTTAGGTCTTAAATGAATTATTTGGATGTTATTTGCATTAAAGAATATTTTGATAGGTGTCATTATGTTTGACTGTGGTTAAACGGAATTAAAATGATTTAATTAGAATTTTTGCAAAATATATGAATTTTATATTATGATTAAATTGGATAATTAGGGTAATTCATGTTGTATCATGTTAATTCATGTTGTAGCATGTTGTAGCAGTTGCTACGGTAATGCTCTTGGTATGAGTTGAAAATGATATTATGTTAATTTATCTTGTATCATGTTAATTCAGATATGATGTTATTATATGCATGCTCTTGTTGAGAATTGAAAGTTATACCATGTTGGTATATGTATGATGTTATTATATGTATGCTATCGATATTATGTTCGTGTTATGTTGATTATTGAATTTGTTCATGTTGCTAGAGATGTAGAGACACTTAGCAAGAACATGGAACATGTAGACATGAGATAATACTTGAGACACTTTAGGTTCATGTTATGTTAACACCTAAAGTGATTTAAATTGATATATGACTAAGAACTAAGAACATCATAGGCTTATGATAACTTAGGAGGTGATGTGTGGGTTCTTAGACTGGTATGTGCCAACATGTGCTGAGGAGCCATGTGCTAGTACGGTAGAGATGCAAGTTCGGTTGACTTAGGTCACTAATACTTTGGTGTAGCCGGGATCTCACTTCGGTGAAGAACTCAATTTATTTGTGTTACACCAAGGTAGCGGCTGGACTAGGAACAGTACCGTCCCATGCGCTACCAAGGCTAGGAAACCTGAAAGACTCTGGCATGCTCAACAATGGTGGGATCCCTGAGCAGTCCAGGTTCATTGGTATCGTATGCAATGGGTCTCAACTTGCCAGGCTGGAGACGGATGTGATTGTTGTGTTTGTATGGTGATCATGCCATGGTGCAGAATTAGAGCGCTGTATGGTACTTGTATTCGGAATGAAGGGGTGCCATGATCACCAGCTCCTTCCGCCAACGTCAGTGTACAGGCCTATAGGACAGAGACACAGAGTTGACACTGACGGGTTTGAGGTAATCTCTGACGAGGGGTTCACCTTAAACATAAGTGGCTGCCTTAGGTGTAGAATGGTTAGATGATGGAATATTAATTGAAGTGATATGATATCTTTGATTTAGTGGCATTGTTATGATCATATTTATTATATGCGGTTATATGTCATGTTATGATCGTATTCATGATGTTTCTATTTTTTACTTTGTTGTATTATGGACATGTTGATTTAAGTATGTGATTTTTAGTTGACATATTTTCTTGTTGGTTTGTACAATACCTTATGCCCATTTTTAGGGTGCTCTCTCTGTAGCCTCACTGAGTTTCGCGACTCAGATGTGCACATTTTTCCCCTGCTGCGCAGGTTACAGGTTGGCCATTGGCTGGGAGTGAGGGAGAACCTAGGTGGACAATAATTTTTTTTTTGTAATCTAGATAGAGATGTGAATGAGTAGTGTTGGCTTGAATGTAAAATGTTATTGCTTCCGCTTTGTAAGTTTGTAAAATGGTAGTGCTTTGTGATGAGTCCAGGTTCATTGGTATCGTATGCAGTGGGTCTCAACTTGCCAGGCTGGAGACGGATGTGATTGTTATGTTTGTATGGTGATCATGCCATGATGCAGAATTAGACTTGTATTCGGAAAGAAGGGGTGCCGTGATCACCAGCTCCTTCCGCCAACGTCAGTGTACAGGCCTATAGGACAGAGACACAGAGTTGACACTGACGGGTTTAAGGTAATCTCTCACAAGGGGTTCACCTTAAATATAAGTGGCTGCCTTAGGTGTAGAATGGTTAGATGATGGAATATTAATTGAAGTGATATGATATCTTTGATTTAGTGGCATTGTTATGATCATATTTCTTATATGCGGTTATATGTCATGTTATGATCGTATTCATTATATTTCTTATTTATTACTTTGTTGTATTATGGACATGTTGATTTAAGTATGTGATTTTTTGTTGATATATTTTCTTGTTGGTTTGTACAATATCTTATGTCCATTTTTAGGGTGCTCTCTCTGTAGCCTCACTGAGTTTCGCGACTCAGATGTGCACATTTTTCCTCTGTTGCGCAGGTTACAAGTTGGCCATTTGTGGGGAGTGAGGGAGAACCTAGGTGGATAATAATTTTTTTTTGTAATCTAGATAGAGATGTGAATGAGTAGTGTTGGCTTGAATGTAAAATGTTATTGCTTCCGCTTTGTAAGTTTGTAAAATGGTAGTGCTTTGTGATGCTTTTTAACCTTGTATAAGTTGTGACGTTGAAGTGCGGCTTATACGGTGGTTGCCACGTGCCCAAAGGTGGTTTGGGGCGTGACAAATAAGTACTCTAGCAGGATGCTGAAATAATTGTAAAGTACCTGTAATCAGATCTGGATTAGTCTCAGCCTCCTTATCTGAAACAGTGAAAACCCTAGTTTGCTGTCGCGGTGGAATGTTAGAGCCACTCTGAGGTCCTCTTGCAGTACTCCCTTGCTTTGCTCTTGAGCCTCTTATTGCCCCTGATGGTTGTCTTATTTGACTACTAGATCCTCTACCACCTGGCAACTATCTTTGCATCTCTATGTTTCCGCTGTCTCTCCTTTGTTGTAGAGCCGGACAGTCCCTTTTCAGATGGCCTGTCTAATGGCAAAAAAAACATCGTAAGGGCTGTCTACATACTCCGGGATGAATCCTTCTATAATTTTCATATGTCTTTCTAGTCATGGATCTGATATAGGATTCAGAATCTGGAATATATGAGCCTCGTGGGTAAGTCGGTGGTCTAGAGATGCTGCCTGATGATTCTCATATTTTCTGTGATCCCCCTATATTAACATCCTTTCTTTGAAACGTAGGACTGAAGAATTCAAACTTTCTTTTTCCAATAGCAATTTTCTTACCCTTAGAAGGTGTTGGGGATAACTGCTCAATCTCCATTGCCATCTGCACTAACTCATGATAACTGACAATGGTAGAAGTAACCAACAACCTCCTGATCTCGATATTCAGACCCTTTCTAAACCTGCTACGCATATACTCAGTATCTCGAGCATACTCTGGATAAATAATGATAAGGCCCGTAGCTCGGTATCAAACTCCAATACTGATCTATGATTCTGTCTCAAAGCAAAAAATTCTTCCCTTTTCTGATCCTTATAGAAACTGGTATAAAATTCTCTATTAAAGATATCTATAAATCCTTCCCATGTAATCAGTAAAGCTCCACTAGTATTGAGGGATTCCCACCAGACTTGTGCATCGCCCTCTAATAACTGAGCTGCTAGTCGAATAGTATCTGCATCCGTCAATCTCATGTCTCTAGCAGTCTTTGATACTTTCTGTAACCATTTATGGACTATCTCTGGGTCTCTGGATCTCTCAAAACTGTAACAGCCTAACTGTCGGGCTGTCTTGATCTATTTTAGTAAATCAGTCTGAGGAGCAACTATGGCTGCCTACACTGGTGGAATGGGAGCCTGTACCGATGCAGTCTGGGTCTGAATCATTCTAATGAGTGTCTGAAACTGCTCATTAGTTAAAGTAACTCCTCCGGTAACAGGTGGTGCAGCCTATCCACCCTCTGCTGACATCGCATGGGAGGCAGAGGAACCTTCCTGTCCTTGTGGTACTTCATCTCCTGAGTTACTTTGCTCTGGCTGCATTCTGAATATCCTGCGCGAATATTACGATCAATATCATGTATCCCACGTATATCCTAGGGCCACTAAACTAGTCCTTATCTGAGATCCACCGGACTCTTTATATCCTAATATGAATTACCTCTGAAAGATCATTTATGCAATTGATGCCCTAACATACCCAGGTTCTCAAATAATCTTATCAGGATATACATATATGCTGATATGAACCTGCTCTGATACCAATAAAATCTATCATGCCCCATACCTTCCCCTAGGGCACGTGGCAGACTGCAGTGAACTCCACATATAGCTCTGCTAAGCCTTCAGAATTATATGAGAATCCACTAAGCGTACCGGATGTATATCCCCTATATTTATGGAAGGAGAGAACCTGAATAACAGAGTAATATAACTCTAAAACCATGCATACACAAAAGGAGATTTCTTATACCAGAAATCACTTATATACAAATATTTTACAACCAAAATAGGACGCATGTCCAGTGACACACAAAATACCTATCCAGTGGATCTTTCTATACACAAAACAAAGGTAGAACTGTCCTACCTTTTAAAAGTCAGGAGTCTGGCTAATCACCTCTATCTCTATCCGTCTCTCTCCTGCTGTAATCTTGAAAAAAATGAGTTCCCCTTTGGGGTCAGTACGCTTGTACCAAGTGAGTTGGATAGAAAATAATGTAAAACCGAGAACATATAATAACAAAGTCACATAAACAGAATAACCTGGCTATTCGGGTATAATAGCCAATCAAACAGAGCAAACATGGATCATACAAGAATATATCTGGGGCTAGCATAGTTAATGACAGTTGTAGCTATCAACTGTCACCTCAGGGGGAGGTATCAAGAATCATATGGTACTCGGATCAAAACAAAATCATAAGAATGCATAAACAAAGCCCCCTTTCCCCGTGGGTTGCCCACCGGACCTTACTACCTGGTTTACCATAGCTAGTCCAGTGAATATGCATAGCCAGGAGTTATCTAACCTCCCATCCTGACTGTCCGGCACTTTAGCCCCACGCCCCTCTATCTAGGTGGCCCATGGGAGTGCGAACCGAACATCACTGCAGCGACTCACACCAGTATAATATCATTCTAGTCATATGTACCCAAGATTAAGCAGAATCATATATGGATCATGAAATCTCCTAGGGTATGCTTTTCACCATACTTCTAGCTTTTAAGAAACAGGTACATATGCTAACTTTAGAATCAAATAAAAGCATAGTATCATGCTTACAATGAATCAATGAGCAATAGCAACGAAAAGCTTATATCAATGGATATGAATATCAAAAGGGGATTCAGAACTCATTTATAAGCATAATAATAAATATTAACTAGCTGGAGAGCCAAAGAATATCAAATATAGATAATCAAAGAGGATATAGTTCTCCTGGACTAAACATTCAGAACTATCCCGTTTATTCTACCTGGAGAATAAACACTCACCTGATCCTATCGTTACAAGCATGTTCTAATTCGTATCGCGATCGATCGTATCCTTGTGGTTGCTTATCGAATTTCCTGTGAATATTTCAATAAATTTTAATTCTCAATCCAATAATAATTTTACAAATCCGTCTTCACCAATACTCTTAAAATGATCTCTAGAATCACCTTAATTTTTATCTCAAGTTCGGCAGAGCTCGCCGGAATCTTGCCGGAAAGTTCGCCGGAACCCTTGCCGGCAAAGTTCTTCGATCAGCACCAATAATTGTACCAATGGAACAATCTCTTCATGAGGATTCCAAAAATCATATTTGCCCCAATTTTGATAGATCATACGCGCTCAATTTCACCATTTAAAACCAATTGGGCGAAATCCCTAATTTAGGGTTTTCTGTTCGCCTACAGCCAACCGGCGGCCAATAGGTCTCAACTCCAGTACCAATGGGTAGCTCTCATCAAGGAGAAGCCATAGGTACCAACCTTGCGATGTTTCATGGCCAGAATAGTCGGCAATCGCCGGAGAAAGCTCCGGCGATGAACTTTCGCCGCCCCTCACTTCTCTCTTCTTTTCTCCCCCAAATCTCCACCAACACTTGAAAATAATGGTTCTAATGCATTCTCCTAGCTCACCTAAAGTTGTGTCCAAAATTTCATGGAAAAATTCATCCAGGAAGTCTGCCAAACATCGTCGCCAAGTTGAGGAAGCGAAGCTGCTGTCGCTGGTTCGGAGCAAGGGAGTAGAGAGAAAGTCGCAGGTGGGAAATGAAGAAGAAGAGTGTAAGTTAAATGAGTTTGTTAATGGGTCGGGTTTCCTCACTTAACCCGCTTACCACTAACCCACTAACCCGATTCACCTATTGGTTTAGTAAATTAGATCTGGGCCGTCCGTTTACATGATTTAATCTAGTCCGTCCATTTGGATCAATCCTTGATTTCATGATTTTACCAATTAAACGATATCCAAATTACGATCCGTTTACGCCGTTGGATTCCATATCAAAAATTCTATCTAATGGTATAATTTTTACATCAAAATTCCATACTTCAAAAATCCATGTAATTTTACAAATAAGTCCTCCATATTATTTATTTCATAAAATTCCTTAAAAATCATCATCTATTACATATTAAATAATTTTCCTTAGTACAAAATTACAAACCTCACAAGTCTAATAAAACTTAAGTAGATCTATGGTAATTAAGGATTTAAAGTAGTGGGCTTGAGCATGAAGTTGGGTTTGGTTAATTAATTTGGATTAGGCAAAATAAATCACATAAGTTTAGTTATTAGTGATTAAATAATTTCTATCATATTAAATTATGAAGATATTTATATTTTAAATAAAATATTTATTGTTTTAGGAATATTACTCAGACTTGAGAGCTATGTATTATCGATATATCTGGGTTGGTTCTGAAGCTCAGATTCCCATCAAGTCCGTTGGTTCATCGCAGTTGGATCTAATTCAACCTAGGGAAAATCTTGCCTTGAAAATAATAAAATGCTATGTTTCCTAAATATGTGATAACAAGCATGCTAGAATAACATTATTTATATAGCATGAATTATATGCAATGGGTATATTATGTAATATTTGACATGCTTTATGAAGTTCTTATACATACTGCTTTATTTGTCATTGTTGTTATATGATATGCTAATACCTTGCTCAAGAAGATAAAATATGGAGGAGGTAGTATCAAGAATAATTACCTGCCACTCTAGTTTAGATAGAGACATAGGTAACATATGATACTAGCATCTCCTAGGGACATCACTAGATCATAAATTGTAAGGGTATATTAGTAACACAACCTGGATGATAAAATAAACCCTTAGTGTTCGAATAGTGATGTTCACTCACTATTACCACTCCTGGGGCTTCAAACAGCTCAGATACAGGGAGTTGGTTGGGAAATGGACTAGATTAACTCCAAGGTCAAGATAGACCAGAAAGCGGAGTAAATTCATACCCGGATACAATTACCCGCATGTGTGACGTTTGAGCGTAATCGTGATAGTCCCGAAATAGCCAGCGGGGATAAACCCTTCTAAGAATTTAGTAGGCATGTAGTCGAGTTAGCCACAACCCATTGTGCGAATATGAGCTCAACTCGGCCAACATCAACTACTGTTGAATTGAAGAGGTGAATTCCCTTAAAGCCTTGGATAGTGGATTCGTAGACAACACGGCTACTATTCCAAACATTCTGCAGACGATCTAATGTGCAGTCCGGATCCTTGGGTTATTAGTTAATTCGGCTAGCCGTGGCCGAGGATATGTTAATTGAGGTGACCCTGTCAACGGACAGTTGTGTAGCGCTACACTGTGGGTTGTGACCGTACTGGGTTTCCAAGGGGAAAGGTACGAGAGCAATTGGTTTTGCTGGGACGAGGTGTAGGGATCGACCGGCGGGATAGTAGAGAGCGATATACAGTCACCCAATCTCTCTGCCAACATCCGTGCAGTGGGCATAGGTAGAGACCTGGACATTTACGGCATGGATGGGCTTATGGGAATCCCTGATCTGGATATCCCCTAAGCATAGGCTGGCGGCCCGAAGCACTTGACATAAAGATATAAATATTTCTAGTTGACATATACTAGAGATATAGATATGTTATGCAACACAGATGACATATACTAGCGACAGACATGTTGTTCAACATAGATGACAATTAGGAACATATACAGATATATACAAACAGTTAAAACTCAACTTTGTTAATGACGTTATATACACCAAAAAGTTAATAATTGATAATTAATAAACCCAAAGGCATCCTAGTACCTCCCCCTAGTGTTTGATTTCCTATCTACGATTTCGAACCGTAATTTCGCACTAGGCCAAAAGGCTAAGCACACCGCGTTCAATGTGTGTGTAGGTGTGATTAGCTGATCGATCATGACGGTTGATGAAGATGAGTTTATCGATAGATTTATTTTTATTGATCAATACTTATCATAGAATTGTAGTAGGTTTATCGGGACAGTGTTACTAGTATTGAGTTAGATGATTTAATTGTATATTCCGCTGTGCTGAGATGATGTATATGGATAGTATTTATCACTTAAATGCCTTGTATGGGTCCTTTGGGGCCCATACGGCGGTTGCCACGTGCCCGACAGTAGGGTCGGGGCGTGACAATTAAAGTTGTATCAAAGCTTAGGTTTCAAAACCTAAAGAGTAAATTGGTATAAGAGCTTTAGGTTTAAAGACCTAAGGGTTAAAGTATTATGAGAATTTAGGCTTAAAGTTCTAAGAGTTAAGGTAACAGTCCCGATATGATAGGATGTCGTATTAGAGTTAAGATAATAATTTAATTATCTAACATCGCGTATCTCCCATGGACTTATTTAGTATGCGATCGTACTACTAAGATTTTGGATATGAGAGATTATTGTTTATCAACATATTAATATGAAGTGAACGCACCATACTTGGTTAGTCCGGAATGAGCGATGATATGGTGACTAAGATGAAGGTCTAATTGAGATTAAATGAAACCCACACTAGACTAGCGAATGGGTTATATAAATGATCATCATAGGCTGGTAAGGACTGGGGTAAACAATTGAGTTTTTCTAGAGATTTTATCTTATTGTCTATTTTAGAGGAAATGAACACGATATTAAGGTTTTCCAAAGATTTTAGAGGATTTAGTAATTTTAACTTTTCCTGCCATATAGGATTAAGATATTCCCTTTATTTTTAGAACTACTCCAGCTCTACTTTAGATGTGAGGATTGTTTATTAGAAAAAAAAAATTCTTTATTCATTTTCTTAGTATGGTAAGTGTATTTTTGGAGGACCAAAAATCCACCTTTCGTTCGATTTCCTATCTCCTTTTGCTATCAATTGATGTTGATGATGAATGCGAATTCTTTTTCAATCTTGTATGGTAATGATGAGTGTAGGAAGAATCGAATTGAGGTTTGCACTAGAGAAAGTTATTGCTAATTCCATATAGTTGATGATGATATTTGATATGGAGTTGAAAAATAGAATAATTGAGTTGGATTGGTGGTTGACTTGGACTAGTCTAATAAAACTTAAGTAGATTTATAATAATTAAGGATTTAAAGTAGTGGGCTTGAGCATGAAGTTGGGTTTGGTTAATTAATTTGGATTAGGCCAAATAAATCACATAAGTTGAGTTATTAGTGATTAAATAATTCCTATCATATTAAATTATGAAGATATTTATATTTTAAATAAAATCTTTATTATTTTAGGAATATTACTCCGACTTGAGAGCTGTCTATTATCGATATATCTGGGTTGGTTCTGAAGCTCAGATCCCCATCAGGTGCGTTTGTTCATCGCGGTAGGATCTAATTCAACCTAGGGAAACTCTTAGAAAGATTTTATTAGGAAAGTCTTGGATGCCTTCAAAATAATAAAATGCTACGTTTGCCAAATATGTGATAACATGCATGCTAGAATAACATTATTTATGTAGCATGAATTATATGCCATGGTATATTGTCTAATATTAGACATGCTTTATGAAGTTCTTTTACATACTGCTTTATTTGTCCATGTTGTTATATGATATGCTAATACCTTGTTAAAGAAGATAAAATATGGAGGAGGTAGTATCAAGAACAATTACCTGACACTCTAGTTTAGATAGAGACATAGGTAACATATGATACTAGCATCTCCTAGGGATATCACTAGATCACAAATTGTAAGGGTGTATTAGTAATACACCCTAGATGATAAAATGAACCCTTATTGTTCGAATAGTGATGTTCACTCACTATTACCATTCTTGGGACTACAAACAGCTCAGATACTGGGAGTTGATTGGGAAATGGGCTAGATTAACTCCAAGGTCAAGATAGACCAGAAAGCGGAGTAAGTCCATACCAACTTTGTCTACGTTCTATAATTAATTAATATTTAGTGGAGAATTAGATTTTGTTGCTAAGTAGTTAATGGTTTAATGGAGGACTTAGGATGATTTAAGTCGGTGCAGCAAATTAAGAATGTTGTTGATGCACTTTGTTGTCATATGTTTTCTATGTTTCGAAATTAATGTTGAAGTATAATAGCATTTGAATACATGCTACGAGAAATCTAATATGGCTATAGTTTAGTGGTGAGAATTCCACATTTTGGCCATAGAGACCTGGGCTCGAATTCTAGGAGCGGCAATGCAATTATGTCTACATTCTACAATTACAAAATATTTAGTGGAGAACTAAGGTTGTTTTAATCTATTTTACTTCTGATTTCATTGCTAGGTGGTTAATGGAGGACTTGCACAAAATTGTTGAATCAATTTACTTATGTAGATTTGAATGATTAATCGGTTACATAGTGGCTGGAACCAACCAGGGTAGTATGTTGATTTAGAGATCACTTTTTTTCATTTTGAAGAGTGGTTGTTTTGTTAATTCTTGTTTCATTTCTATTGAGTTTGGATGGTTTAGTTGGTGCAGCAAACTGAGAATGATGTTGCGGTAATTTGCTGTCATAAGCTATGTATGTTTTGAAATTAATGTTGGCTTGTTATAGCTTTCAAATAAGAATCTATTTAAAATCCAATCTGGTTGTAGTTTAGTGGAGAGAATTCCACGTTGTGGCGAAGGAGACCTGCTCTTGAGTCCCTGCAGCCACAATGCAATTTGGTCTACTTTGTACGGTTACTAGATATTTAGTAGAGAATTGAGGGTAATTCAATCTATTTTACTTCAGATTTTTTTGCTGTGTGGTCAATGGAGGACCTGCACAAAATTGTTGAATCAGTTTACATGTACTGATTTGAATGATTAATGGGTTACTTAGTGGGATGGAACCAACCAGGGCAGTATGCTGATTCAGAGATTACTTTGTTGATTTTGCAAAGTGTTCTTTTAGTTAATTCTAGTTTTATTTCTATTAAGTTTAGGTGGTTTAGTTGGTGCATGAAATTGAGAATGATGTTGCTGGCTATCATAAGTTTTGTATGTTTTGAAATTAATGTTATCGTGCTATAGCTTACGAATACATTCCATTAAAAATCCAATGGAGAGAATTCCATATTGTGGTCATGAAGACCTTCTCTTGAAGCCCAGCATCCAAAATGCAATTTGGTCTACTTTCTATAGTTACTAGATAATTAGTAATGAATTGAGGGTATTTCAATCCATTTTATTTTAGATTTTGTTGCTAAGTGGTGAATGTTGATTTGAATGATTATTGGGTTACTTAGTGGGCTGGAACCAACCAAGGTAGTATGCTAATTTAGAGATCACTTTGTTGACTTTGCAGAGTATTCGTTTAGTTAATTCTCGTTTCATTTATGTTAAGCTTGGGTGGTTTAGTTAGTGCACCTAATTGAGAATATTGTTGCTGTAGTGTATTGTCATAAGTTTTGTATGTTTCAAAATTAATGTTTGCGTGTTATAGATTTCAAACACATGCCATTAAAAATCTAATGTGGCTATAGTTTAGTGGTGAGAATTCCACGTTGTGGCCGTGGAGACTTGGGCTCGAATCCCAGCAGCCACAAAATTAGATTTTATTCCTCAGTAGTTAATGGCTATAGTTTAGTGGTGGGAATTCCACGTTGGGGCCTTGGAAACCTGGGATTGAATTCCAGGAGCGGCAATGCAATTCTGTCTACATTCTATAATTACAAAAATTTAGTGGAGAACGGAGGTTGTTTTAATCTATTTTACTTCTGATTTCATTGGTAGGTGGTTAATGGAGGACTTGCACAAAATTGTTGAATCAGTTTACGTGTGTAGATTTGAATGATTAATTGGTTACTTAGTGGCTGAAACTAACAAGGGTAGTATATTGATTTAGATATCACTTTTTTTCATTTTGAAGAGTGGTTGTTTTGTCAATTCTTGTTTTATTTCTATTGAGTTGGGATGGTTTAGTTGGTGCAGCAAATTGAGAATGATGTTTTGGTTGTTTGCAGTCATAAGTTCTGTATATTTTGAAATTAATGTTGGCATGTTATAGCTTTCAAATAAGATTCTATTTAAAATCCAATATGGCTGTAGTTTAGTGGAGAGAATTCCACGTTGGGGCAAAGGAGACCTGCTCTTCAGTCCCTGCAGCCACAATGCAATTTGGTCTACTTTCTTCGGTTACTAGATATTTAGTAGAGAATTGAGGGTAATTCAATCTATTTTACTTTAGATTTTGTTGATGTGTGATCAATGGAGGACCTGCACAAAATTGTTTAATCAGTTTACATGTGTAGATTTGAATGATTAATGGGTTACTTAGTGGGATGGAACGAACCAGGGCAGTATGCTGATTTAGAGATCACTTTTTGTTGATTTTGCAAAGTTTTCATTTAGTTAATTCTAGTTTCATTTCTTTTAAGTTTGGGTGGTTTAGTTGGTGCAGGAAATTGAGAATAATGTTGCTCGCTATTATAAGTTTTGTATGTTTTGAAATTAATGTTATCGTGCTATAGCATACGAATCCATTCCATTAAAAATCCAATGGAGAGAATTCCATTTTGTGGCCATGAAGACCTGCTCTTGAAAACCAGCAACCAAATTGCAATTTCGTATACTTTCTATACTCACTAGATATTTAGTAAAGAATTGAGGGTATTTCAATCTATTTTATTTTAGATTTTGTTGCTATGTGGTGAATGTAGATTTGAATGATTATTGGGTTACTTAGTGGGCTGGAACCAACCAAGGTAGTATGCTAATTTAAAGATCACTTTGTTGACTTTGCAAAGTATTCGTTTAGTTTAGTTAATTATCATTTCATTTATGTTAAGCTTCGGTGGTTTAGTTAGTGCACCTAATTGAGAATATTGTTGTTGTAGTTTGCCGTCATAAGTTTTGTATGTTTCGAAATTAATTTCGGCGTGCTATAGCATTCAATTACATGCCACTAAAAATCTAATGTGGCTGTAGTTTAGTGGTGAGAATTCCACGTTGTGGCCGTGCAGACCTAGGCTCGAATCCCAACAGCCACAAAATCCAACTTTGTCTACGTTCTACAATTACTTGATATTTAGTGGAGAATTAGATTTTGTTGCTAAGTAGTTAATGGAGGACTTAGGATGATTTAAGTCGGTGCAGCAAATTAAGAATGTTGTCAGGAGCGGCAAACAAAATATTTAGTGGAGAACGGAGGTTGTTTTAATCTATTTTACTTCTGATTTCATTTCTATGTGGTTAATGGAGGACTTGCACAAAATTGTTGAATCAGTTTACGTGTGTAGATTTGAATGATTAATCGGTTACTTAGTGGCTGGAACCAACACGGGTAGTATGTTGATGAAGAGATCACTTTTTTTCGTTTTGAAGAGTGGTTGTTTTGTTTATTCTTGTTTAATTTCTATTGAGTTGGGATGGTTTAGTTGGTGCAGCAAATTGAGAATGATGTTTCGGTAGTTTGCTGTCATAAGTTCTGTATATTTTGAAATTAATGTTGGCGTGTTATAGCTTTCAAATAAGATTCTATTTAAAATCCAATCTGGCTGTAGTTTAGTGGAGAGAATTCCACGTTGTGGCAAAGGAGACCTGCTCTTGAGTCCCCGCAGCCACAATGCAATTTGGTATACTTTCTTCGGTTACTAGATATTTTGTAGAGAATTAAGGGTAATTCAATCTAATTTACTTCAGATTTTGTTGTTGTGTGGTCAATGGAGGACCTGCATAAAATTGTTTAATCAGTTTACGTGTGTAGATTTGAATGATTAATGGGTTACTTAGTGGGATGGAACCAACCAAGGTAGCTGATTTAGAGATCACTTTGTTGATTTTGCGAACTGTTCGTTTAGTTAATTCTAGTTTCATTACTGTTAAGTTTGGGTGGTTTAGTTGGTGTAGGAAATTGAGAATGATGTTGCTGGCTATCATAAGTTTTGTATGTTTTGAAATTAATGTTATCGTGCTATAGCTTACGAATACATTCCATTAAAAATCTAATGGAGAGAATTCCATATTGTGGCCATCAAGACCTGCTCCTGAATCCCAGCAGCCAAAATGCAATTTGGTCTACTTACTATAGTTACTAGATATTTAGAAAAGAATTTAGCATATTTCAATCTATTTTTTTTTAGATTTTGTTGCTAAGTGGTGAATGTAGATTTGAATGATTATTGGGTTACTTAGTGGGTTGGAACCATCCAAGGTAGTATGCTAATTTAGAGATCACTTTGTTGACTTTGCACAGTATTCGTTTAGTTTAGTTAATTGTCATTTCATTTATGTTAAGCTTCGGTAGTTTAGTTAGTGCACCTAATTGAGAATATTGTTGCTGTAGTTTGCTGTCATAAGTTTTGTATGTTTCAAAATTAATTTCGGCGTGCTATAGCTTTCAATTACATGCCACTAAAAATCTAATGTGGCTGTAGTTTAGTGGTGAGAATTCCACGTTGTGGTCGTGGAGTCCTGGGCTTGAATCTCAGCAGCCACAAAATCCAACTTTGTCTACGTTCTACAATTACTTGATATTTAGTGGAGAATTACATTTTGTTGCTAAGTTGTTAATGGAAGACTTAGGATGATTTAAGTCGGTGCAGCAAATTAAGAATGTTGTCAGGAGCGGCAAACAAAATATTTAGTGGAGAACGGAGGATGTTTTAATCTATTTTACTTCTGATTTCATTGCTAGGTGGTTAATGGAGGACTTGCACAAAATTGTTGAATCAGTTTACGTGTGTAGATTTGAATGATTAATCGGTTACTTAGTGGCTGGAACCAACAAGGGTAGTATGTTGATTTAGAGATCACTTTTTTTCATTTTGAAGAGTGGTTGTTTTGTTTATTCTTGTTTCATTTCTATTGAGTTCGGATGGTTTAGTTGGTGCAGCAAATTGAGAATGATGTTTCGGTAGTTTGTTGTCATAAGTTCTGTATATTTTGAAATTAATGTTGGCGTGTTATAGCTTTCAAATAAGATTCTATTTAAAATCCAATCTGGCTGTAGTTTAGTGGAGAGAATTCCACGTTGTGGCAAAGGAGACCTACTCTTGAGTCCCTGCAACCACAATGCAATTTGGTCTACTTTCTTCGGTTACTATATATTTTGTAGAGAATTAAGGGTAATTCAATCTATTTTACTTCAGATTTTGTTGTTGTGTGGTCAATGGAGGACCTGTATAAAATTGTTTAATCAGTTTACGTGTGTAGATTTGAATGATTAATGGGTTACTTAGTGGGATGGAACCAACCAGGGTAGCTGATTTAGAGATCACTTTGTTGATTTTGCGAATTGTTCGTTTAGTTAATTCTAGTTTCATTTCTGTTAAGTTTGGGTGGTTTAGTTGGTGCAGGAAATTGAGAATGATGTTGCTGGCTATCATAAGTTTTGTATGTTTTGAAATTAATGTTATCGTGCTATAGCTTACGAATACATTCCATTAAAAATCCAATGGAGAGAATTCCATATTATGGCCATCAAGACCTGCTCCTGAATCCCAGTAGCCAAAATGCAATTTGGTCTACTTACTATAGTTACTAGATATTTAGTAAAGAATTGAGGGTATTTCAATCTATTTTATTTTAAATTTTGTTGCTAAGTGGTGAATGTAGATTTGAATGATTATTGGGTTACTTAGTGGGCTGGAACCATCCAAGGTAGTATGCTAATTTCGAGATCACTTTGTTGACTTTGCAAAGTATTCGTTTAGTTTAGTTAATTGTCATTTCATTTATGTTAACCTTTGGTAGTTTAGTTAGTGCACCTAATTGTGCTGTAGTTTGCTGTCATAAGTTTTGTATGTTTCGAAATTAATTTCGGCGTGCTATAGCGTTCAATTACATGGCTATAGTTTAGTGGTGAGAATTCCACGCTGTGGCTGTGGAGACTTGGGCTCGAATCCCAGCAGCCACAATATCAAACTTTGTCTACGTTCTACAATTACTTGATATTTAGTGAGAATTAGATTTTGTTGCTAAGTAGTTAATGGAGGACTTAGGATGATTTAATTGTTGCTAAGTAGTTAATGGAGGACTTAGGATGATTTAAGTCGGTGCAGCAAATTAAGAATGTTGTTAGGAAAGGCAAACAAAATATTTTGAGGAGAACGGAGGTTGTTTTAATCTATTTTACTTCTGATTTCATTGGTAGCTGGTTAATGGAGGACTTGTACAAAATTTCATTGGTAGGTGGTTAATGGAGGACTTGCACAAAATTGTTCAATCAGTTTACGTGTGTAGATTTGAATGATTAATCGGTTACTTAGTGGCTGGAACCAACAAGGGTAGTATGTTGATTTAGAGATCACTTTTTTTCGTTTTGAAGAGTGGTTGTTTTGTTTATTCTTGTTTCATTTCTATTGAGTTGGGATGGTTTAGTTGGTGCAGCAAATTGAGAATTATATTTCGGTAGTTTGCTGTCATAAGTTCTGTATATTTTGAAATTAATGTTGGCGTGTTATAGCTTTCAAATAAGATTCTATTTAAAATCCAATCTGGCTGTAGTTTAGTGGAGAGAATTCCAGGTTGTGGCAAAGGAGACCTGCTCTTGAGTCCCCGCAGCCACAATGCAATTTGGTCTACTTTCTTCGGTTACTAGATATTTTGTAGAGAATTAAGGGTAATCCAATCTATTTTACTTCAGATTTTGTTGTTGTGTGGTCAATGGAGGACCTGCATAAAATTGTTTAATCAGTTTACGTGTGTAGATTTGAATGATTAATGGGTTACTTAGTGGGATGGAACCAACCAGGGTAGCTGATTTAGAGATCATTTTGTTGATTTTGCGAATTGTTCGTTTAGTTAATTCTAGTTTCATTTTTGTCAAGTTTGGGTGGTTTAGTTGGTGCAGGAAATTGAGAATGATGTTGCTGGCTATCATAAGTTTTGTATGTTTTGAAATTAATGTTATCGTGCTATAGCTTACGAATACATTCCATTAAAAATCTAATGGAGAGAATTCCATATTGTGGCCATCAAGACCTGCTCCTGAATCCCAGGAGCCAAAATGCAATTTGGTCTACTTACTATAGTTACTAGATATTTAGTAAAGAATTGAGAGTATTTCAATCTATTTTATTTTAGATTTTGTTGCTAAGTGGTGAATGTAGATTTGAATGATTATTGGGTTACTTAGTGGGCTGGAACCATCCAAGGTAGTATACTAATTTAGAGATCACTTTGTTGACTTTGCAAAGTATTCATTTAGTTTAGTTAATTGTCATTTCATTTATGTTAAGCTTCGGTAGTTTAGTTAGTGCACCTAATTGAGAATATTGTTGCTGTAATTTGCTGTCATAAGTTTTGTATGTTTCAAAATTAATTTAGGCGTGCTATAGCTTTCAATTACATGCCACTAAAAATCTAATGTGGCTGCAATTTAGTGGTGAGAATTCCACGTTGTGGTCGTGGAGACCTGGGCTCGAATCCCAGCAGCCACAAAAAAATAACTTTGTCTACGTTCTACAATTACTTGATATTTAGTGGAGAATTAGATTTTGCTGCTAAGTAGTTAATGGAGGACTTAGGATGATTTAAGTCGGTGCAGCAAATTAAGAATGTTGTCAGGAGCGGCAAACAAAATATTTAGTGGAGAACGGAGGTTGTTTTAATCTATTTTACTTCTGATTTCATTGCTATGTGGTTAATGGAGGACTTGCACAAAATTGTTGAATCAGTCTACGTGTGTAGATTTGAATGATTAATTGGTTACTTAGTGGCTGGAACCAACACGGGTAGTATGTTGATTAAGAGATCACTTTTTTTCGTTTTGAAGAGTGGTTGTTTTGTTTATTCTTGTTTAATTTCTATTGAATTGGGATGGTTTAGTTGGTGCAGCAAATTGAGAATGATGTTTCGGTAGTTTGCTGTCATAAGTTCTGTATATTTTGAAATTAATTTTGGCGTGTTATAGCTTTCAAATAAGATTCTATTTAAAATCCAATCTGGCTGTAGTTTAGTGGAGAGAATTCCATGTTGTGGCAAAGGAGACCTGCTCTTGAGTCCCCGCAGCCACAATGCAATTTGGTATACTTTCTACGGTTACTAGATATTTTGTAGAGAATTAAGGGTAATTCAATCTAATTTACTTCAGATTTTGTTGTTGTGTGGTCAATGGAGGACCTGCATAAAATTGTTTAATCAGTTTACGTGTGTAGATTTGAATGATTAATGGGTTACATAGTGGGATGGAACCAACCAGGGTAGCTGATTTAGAGATCACTTTGTTGATTTTGCGAATTGTTCGTTTAGTTAATTCTAGTTTCATTACTGTTAAGTTTGGGTGGTTTAGTTGGTTGAGGAAATTGAGAATGATGTTGCTGGCTATCATAAGTTTTGTATGTTTTCAAATTAATATTATCGTGCTATAGCTTACGAATACATTCCAATAAAAATCCAATGGAGAGAATTCCATATTGTGCCCATAAAGACCTGCTCCTGAATCCCAGCAGCCAAAATGCAATTTGGTCTACTTACTATAGTTACTAGATATTTAGTAAAGAATTTAGGGTATTTCAATCTATTTTATTTTAGATTTTGTTGCTAAGTGGTGAATGTAGATTTGAATGATTATTGGGTTACTTAGTGGGCTGGAACCATCCAAGGTAGTATGCTAATTTAGAGATCACTTTGTTGACTTTGCAAAGTATTCGTTTAGTTTAGTTAATTGTCATTTCATTTATGTTAAGCTTCGGTAGTTTAGTTAGTGCACCTAATTGAGAATATTGTTGCTGTAGTTTGCTGTCATAAGTTTTGTATGTTTCAAAATTAATTTCGGCGTGCTATAGCTTTCAATTACATGCCACTAAAAATCTAATGTGGCTGTAGTTTAGTGGTGAGAATTCCACGTTGTCGTCGTGGAGTCCTGGGCTTGAATCTCAGCAGCCACAAAATCCAACTTTGTCTACGTTCTACAATTACTTGATATTTAGTGGAGAATTAGATTTTGTTGCTAAGTAGTTAATAGAGGACTTAGGATTATTGAAGTCGGTGCAGCAAATTAAGAATGTTGTCAGGAGCGGCAAACAAAATATTTAGTGGAGAACGGAGGTTGTTTTAATCTATTTTACTTCTGATTTCATTACTAGGTGGTTAATGGAGGACTTGCACAAAATTGTTGAATCAGTTTACGTGTGTAGATTTGAATGATTAATCGGTTACTTAGTGGCTGGAACCAACAAGGGTAGTATGTTGATTTAGAGATCACTTTTTTTCGTTTTGAAGAGTGGTTGTTTTGTTTATTCTTGTTTCATTTCAATTGAGTTGGGATGGTTTAGTTGGTGCAGCAAATTGAGAATGATGTTTCGGTAGTTTGCTGTCATAAGTTCTGTATATTTTGAAATTAATGTTGGCGTGTTATAGCTTTCAAATAAGATTCTATTTAAAATCCAATCTGGCTGTAGTTTAGTGGAGAGAATTCCACGTTGTGGCAAAGGAGACCTGCTCTTGAGTCCCTGCAGCCACAATGCAATTTGGTCTACTTTCTTCGGTTACTAGATATTTTGTAGAGAATTAAGGGTAATTCAATCTATTTTACTTCAGATTTTGTTGTTGTGTGGTCAATGGAGGACCTGCATAAAATTGTTTAATCAATTTACGTGTGTAGATTTGAATGATTAATGGGTTACTTAGTGGGTTGGAACCAACCAGGGTAGCTGATTTAGAGATCACTTTGTTGATTTTACGAATTATTCGTTTAGTTAATTCTAGTTTCATTTCTGTTAAGTTTGGGTGGTTTAGTTGGTGCAGGAAATTGAGAATGATGTTGCTGGCTATCATAAGTTTTGTATGTTTTGAAATTAATGTTATCGTGCTATAGCTTACGAATACATTCCATTAAAAATCCAATGGAGAGAATTCCATATTGTGGCCATCAAGACCTGCTCCTGAATCCCAGCAGCCAAAATGCAATTTGGTCTACTTACTATAGTTACTAGATATTTTGTAAAGAATTGAGGGTATTTCAATCTATTTTATTTTAGATTTTGTTGCTAAGTGGTGAATGTAGATTTGAATGATTATTGGGTTACTTAGTGGGCTGGAACCATCCAAGGTAGTATGCTAATTTAGAGATCACTTTGTTGACTTTGCAAAGTATTCATTTAGTTTAGTTAATTGTCATTTCATTTATGTTAACCTTCGGTAGTTTAGTTAGTGCACCTAATTGAGAATATTGTTGCTGTAGTTTGCTGTCATAAGTTTTGTATGTTTCAAAATTAATTTAGGCGTGCTATAGCTTTCAATTACATGCCACTAAAAATCTAATGTGGCTGTAGTTTAGTGGTGAGAATTCCATGTTGTGGCCGTGGAGACCTGGGCTCGAATCCCAGCAGCCACAAAATTAAGAATGTTGTTGATGTACTTTGTTGTCATATGGTTTCTATGTTTCGAAATTAATGATGAAGTGTAATAGCTTTTGAATACATGCTACAGGAAATCTAATATGGCTATAGTTTAGTGGTGGGAATTCCACGTTTTTTCCTTGGAGTCCTGTGCTCGAATTCCAGGAGCGGCAATGCAATTATGTCTACATTCTACAATTACAAAATATTAAGTGGAGAACTGAAGTTGTTTTAATCTATTTTACTTCTGATTTCATTGCAAGGTGTTTAATGGAGGACTTGCACAAAATTGTTGAATCAGTTTACATGTGTAGATTTGAATGATTAATGAGTTACTTTGTGCCTGGAACCAACCAAGGTAGTATGCTGATTTAGAGATTACTTTTTTTCATTTTGCAGAGTGGTTGTTTAGTTAATTCTTGTTTCATTTATGTTATATTGGGATGGTTTTGTTGGTGCAGCAAATTGAGAATGATGTTGCTGCAGTTTGCTGTCATAAGCTATGTATGTTTTGAAATTAATGTTGGCTTGTTATAGCTTTCAAATAAGATTCTATTTAAAATCCAATCTGGTTGTAGTTTAGTGGAGAGAATTCCACGTTGTGGCAAAGGAGACCTGCTCTTGAGTCCCTGCAGCCACAATGTAATTTGGTCTACTTTCTACGGTTACTAGATATTTAGTAGAGAATTGAGGGTAATTCAATCTATTTTACTTCAGATTTTTTTGCTGTGTGGTCAATGGAGGACCTGCACAAAATTGTTGAATCAGTTTACATGTATTGATTTGAATGATTAATGGGTTACTTAGTGGGATGGAACCAACCAGGGCAGTATGCTGATTCAGAGATTACTTTGTTGATTTTGCAAAGTGTTCTTTTAGTTAATTCTAGTTTTATTTCTATTAAGTTTAGGTGGTTTAGTTGGTGCATGAAATTGAGAATGATGTTGCTGGCTATCATAAGTTTTGTATGTTTTGAAATTAATGTTATCGTGCTATAGCTTACGAATACATTCCATTAAAAATCCAATGGAGAGAATTCGATATTTTGGCCATGGAGACCTACTCTTGAATCCCTGCAGCCACAATGCAATTTGGTCTACTTTATATGGTTACTAGATATTTAGTAGAGAATTGAGGGTACTTCAATCTATTTTACTTCAGATTTTCTTGCTAAGTGGTCAATGGAGGACTTGCACAAAATTTTTGAATCAATTTATCTGTGTAGATTTAAATGATTAATTGGTTACGTAGAGGGTTGGAACGAACTTGGGCAGTATAGTAATTTAGAGATCATTTTTTTCATTTTGTAGAGTGGTTGTTTAGTTAATTCTTGTATCATTTATGTTGAGTTCTAGTTGTCTAGTTGGTACAACAAATTGAGAATGTTGTTGCTGCAGTTTGCTGTAATAAGTTGTGTATGTTTCAAAATTAATATTGGTATATTATAGCTTGCATATACATGCTACTGAAAATGCAATGTGACTGTAGTTTTGTGGTGAGAATTTCACGTTGTGGTCCTAGAGTCATAGGCTTGAATCCCAGCAGCCACAATGCATTTTTGTCTACATTCTAGAATTACTAGATATTTAGTTGAGAATTGAGGGTGTTTTAATCTATTTTACTTCAGATTTTATTGCTAAGTCGTTAATGGAGGACTTGCATTAAATTGTTGAATGATTTTACATGTGTAGAATTGAATGATTATTGGGTTACTTAGTGGGCTTAAACCATCCAGGGTAGTATGCTGATATAAAAAATACTTTGTTGATTTTGCAGAGTGGTTGTTTAGTTAACTCTTGTTTCATTTCTATTGAGTATGGGTAGTTTAGTTGGTGCAACAAGTTGAGAATATTGTTGTTGTAGTTTGTTGTCATAAGTTGTGTAGGTTTCTAAATTAATGTTGGCGTATTATAGTTTTCAATTACATGCCACTAAAAATGCAATGTGGTTGTAATTTAGTGGTTAGAATTTCATATTGTGGATGTTGATACCTGGGCTCGAATCTTAGCAGCCACAATGTAATTTTGTCTACATTCTATAATTACTTGATGTTTTTGGAGAATTGAGGGTGTTTTAATCTATTTTACTTCAGATTTTGTTGTTAAGTGGTTAGTGGAGGAATTGCATAAAATTGTTTTAATCAAATTTACTTTAGATTTTGTTGCTATGTGGCTAATTGCAGACTTGCACAAAATTGTTGAATTAGTTTACGTGTGTAGATTTGAATGATAAACAGGTACTTAATGGGCTGGAACCAACCAGGGCAATATGTTGATTTAGAGATCACTTTGTTGATTTTGCAGAGTATTTTTTTAGTTAATTCTTATTTTATTTCTATTAAGTTTGGGTGGTTTAGTTATTGCGCCAAATTGAGAATATTATTGCTGTAGTTTGCTGTCATAAGTTTTGTATGTTTCAAAATTAATGTTGGCGTGTTATAGCTTTCAAATACATGTCATTAAAAATCTAAAGTGGTTATAGTTTAGTGGTGAAAATTTCATAGTGTGGCCATGGAGACTTGGGCTCTAATCCTAGCAGCCACAAAATCCAACTTTGTCTACATTCTATAATTATTTTGTTGATTTTGCAGAGTGGTTGTTTAGTTAATTATTATTTCATTTAAAGATCACTTTGTTGATTTTATAGAGTGGTTGTTTAGTTAATTATTATTTCATTTAAAGATTACTTTGTTGATTTTGCAGAGTGGTTGTTTAGTTAATTCTTATTTCATTTAAAGATCACTTTGTTAATTTTGGAGAGTGGTTAGTAAATTCTTATTTCATTTTAGTTGATTTTGGGTCATTTAGTTCGTGCAGCAAATTAAGAATATTAGTTTAGTGGTGATAATTTAATGTTGTGGCCATTTTGACATGGGCTCGAATCCTAGTAGCCACAATGCAATTATGTCTACATTTTACAATTACTAAATATTTAGTAGAGAATTAAGGGTGTTTTAATTTATTTTACTTCAGATTTTGTTGCTAAGTGGTCACTGGAGGACTTGCATAAAATTGTTAAATCAATTTAAGTGTGTAGATTTGAATGATTAATGGGTTACTTAGTGGGCTCGAACAAACTAGGGCAGTATGCTGATTTGGAGATCACTATGGAAGTATTTCCAAACCTATCAAATATGACAATGCTCCTGTTTTATGTTTCACCATATAGCATGATAGGGTGTCACACAGACAAATTCTACACAGAAGATTTACATACAACTTTCGACACCTAAATCCGCTAAAGATGATGCTCCTAGCAGTGACCAAGGAATAGAGCACAACATTCATCACCTTAATATTGATATGCACTAGAATGTCTAGTAGCAGAATAAGGGAATGATGGATAACAAGACTATATCACCATGGTTCATGATAATGTGTAGGCACAATGAAATGCTCAAGAAGCACTTCCATATTATGTAGGTGTAACAAAATTGAGAATGTTGTTGTTGCAATTTGCTGTTATAAGTTTTATATGTTTTGAAATATGTTGGCATGTTATAGCTATCAAGTACATGCTACTAAAAATCCAATGTGGTTGTATTTTAGTGTTGAGAATTCCATGTTGAGGCCATGGAGACCTGCTCTTGAATCCCAGCAGCCACAATGCAATTTGGTCTACTTTCTATAGTTACTAGATATTTAGTAGAGAATTAAGGGTATTTCAATCTATTTTACTTCAGATTTTGTTGCTAAGTGGTCAATGGAGGACTTGCATAAGATTGTTGAATCAGTTTACGTGTATAGATTTGAATGATTAATGGGTTACTTAGTGGGCTGGAATCAACTAGGGCAGTATGCTGATTTAGAGATCACTTTGTTGATTTTGAAGAGTGTTCGTTCAGTTAATTCTTGTTTCATTTTTGTTAAGTATGGGTGGTTTAGTTGGTGGAGCAAATTGAGAATATTATCGCTACAGTTTGTTGTCATAAGTTTTGTATGTTTCGAAATTAATGTTGGTATGTTATAGCTTTCACATACATGCCATTAAAAATCCAATGTGGCTATAGTTTAGTGGTGAGAATTTCATGCTATAGCTATGGAGACTTGGGCTTGAATCCCAGCAGCCACAAAATCCAACTTCATCTAGGTTCTACAATTACTAGATACTTATTTATGTGTATATATTTAATTATTTAATGGGTTACTTAGTGTGCTGGAACCAACCAGGGGATGATTTAGAGATTACTTGTTGATTTTAATTTTGCACAGTGGTTGTTTAGTTAATTGTTGTTTCATTTCTATTGAGTTGGGTGGTTTAGTTGGTGTAGAAAATTGAGGATATTATTGTTGCAGTTTGCTGTGTTATGTTTTGTATGTTTCGAAATTAATGTTGGCGTGTTATAGTTGTGGAATACATGCCTTTAAAAATCAAACGTGGTTGTAGTTTAATGATGAGAATTCTTCAGATTTTATTGCCAAGTAGTTAATGGAGGACTTGCATAAATTTGTTGAATTAGTTTGTGTATAAATTTGAACCAACTAGGAGATGATTTAGAGATCACTTTGTTGATTTTGTAGAGTGGTGTTTAGTTTATTCTTATTTCATTGTCAGGCCTTGAATTTGAGTCTCTCAGTTGAAAGGTGAGTTTCCTAACCAACTAGAGTCTAAAGATTTTTTTCTCAATAAACTAACACGCAGCTTATAGTGTTGGACATATCACTCTTATGCAATATGATAAAGTTAGCATCAAATTAAGGCTTGTGAACAACTCCCCAAGGAATCGATATAATGAAATTTTTTGTTAAATCGGATAATATAAAGAAGTGGCACAAAAAATAAATTGTATAAAACATAAGAGTAGGATAGTTGTAGCATCGTTCAGATAAGTGTTTAGCTCATAATTCATCGCAATCCATTATAGTCTAATTGTTTAGGATACTTATCTTTCACTTGAAAGACCTAAGTTCAACTGGGCTAAAATTTCATCTTCTTATCATCATGCTGATCATCGGACCCGATAATGAATAACCAAAATATTGACCTGAAACAAAAGAAAGTAAAAATATGGGCCAAGATGGGGATAAGGACACATTACTAGGGCTCTAAACCATGTTGAATTCATGTTCTTATGCACGAACTCTTCTCCATCCGCCTCCTTTTTAAATTTCTTGTTATCAACGCAAACAAGTATATGCAAATGATGGAAGAGGTCCTGGACATTGAGATGGTATCCTAGGTGATAAAAAGAAAATAATAATACATCAACATAACATGACATTATATGTCAGCTAAATAGAGAAATTAACTGTGGTAAAATAATCATCACCCTATTATAGGTATATTAATCACATAATTGGACATCTGGCAGACTGTATTGTACACTGTGTAATGGTTATTGCGGTATGACTTTTAGGTTCAACAATTTGTAGTGATGCAAGAAGATCAAAGACTTCCCTTAGACACCTAGGGGTTGAAGGCATTTCACTTTTGCTAGAGATAGGAGGAAAAATAAACATTAAAATTTTAAGTGAGAAAATATTTGAGTGACTAAAGAGACATCAAAGTTAAGTAAACTAGAAAGGTAGGTGTCAACTTATGGCTAATCTCTCGGGATGAAAAAGAAAGCTCGAAGAGATTGTCTGCACTTTAACCAATGAAGACAATACTTTAGAGTTTGATACTTTAAAGAGCCTGAAAGTTAGATAAAGTGGCATTGAGATGAGTTGAGAGTTCAGCTATTAGGTGAGAGAGAGAAGTTTTTGTAGGTGTGTAATCCTTTGAATGAAAAAAGAACACATTTTCCTCTCAATTTTCAATGTGTTTGGAGTTTTCATCCTTTCTGGATGTTTCTATTTTCTATATTACGATTGGTGAGAGACTAGAGGACTGCTCCACGTCAGTGTGATGCTCAACAGATATGATTCCCTTAGATACATCTTGACAGTTTAATCATTTCCAACACTATTTATGGTTCCTAGATGTTGCTGGCCTCTAAGAGAAATAGTAGAATGAACCACAAAATCATGAGACTAATGGAGAAAGAAGGTTTGAGTCCAACTAGAGAGCTCTAGGCACATGAAGTCATCAAAAATTTTTTAATCGGAAAAGCTCACTGGGGTATCATAAAGTGTATATTGTGATATTACATATACATGTTTTTGATGTTGCAGTACCAACTGACGTATACATACATTATTTGCAAAAGAAAAAGAAAAGAAAGCCTACTCCAACTTACACCAATGTGCATTGTTTTGTCTTTATAGCAAGTTAAGCAGTGATATCAGAACACCACTTACACAGATCAGAAGGTCTTCGGCCATCTCTGAATTGCAGGAGCCTCTGTTTTTTCTTCCCGATAAGATTTCTAAAATTAGAAATCTCAGAAGCTAAATGCGTCTGACTTGATTGAAAACTGGCTATGCACAACATATTCCGACAATGCGATTGAAGAACCAACACTAACTATGAAAAAACAAACTGATGAATATGTTTTACTATGATTATTTATATCTATTGACCAATCTACTCATAATAAACTAAAATTTGATGAAGACAGTTTGTTTGTTTGTTTGTTTCAAAGTCAAAATACATTAAATATCATTTGGTCATTATAATGCACTATTATCACATTTTATTAATAAAAAAATTATATTTTACACGGAGCCAGTTCAGAGTAAACCATTTCCTTCAGTCAAATTAAATAGAAAAGACAGCTAAGAGAAATACATCACAATTAAAGTTTAGTAAAATAAGTCAGATTTCAATTATTTAATATAGCACAAGTGAAAGAAAATCATATGATGAATGTATATTTAACTTGCTTCATATCCATTGTCCGCACTGCATTTCCACGAGTAAATATTATTGCATGGTTTTGATTTTCAGGCTTCCTTTCACCAAACTTAGGATTTCCAAGAAGCTTAATAAAATATATTTCCTAAAATAGTAGAATATAAGAACACAATTAACTACCAAATCAATCCTCCAGTAAACTTAGTACTTATGAAAGAAAAAAAGGACCTTAGTCCATATAGCTAATGGGGCAAAAACATTTGAACCAAATGAGAAGCAATCTATCCTACCATGTGTTGATATCGTGTTCTAAAAAACTAGTTGCACTAGTATGTGCTCTGTTTACAAGAGTATGCACATACTACCAGCTGATTACAAAAATATAGTCTTGATTATAGAACATTTTCCAAATCTTCCTTCATCAGCTTCTAAGTCAAGTACTCCAACTTCTTTTACCATTCAAATTCATATAGGTAACACGTTACCTTTCTTTACAAGCATAGTTAGACTAGATAATCCATTGTAATCTAGTTGGTTTGGATACTTAGCTCTCACTTGAGAGACTTGGGTTTAAGTCTTGGCAATGAAATTTTATTTCTCAAATGAGAAAATATCACTTGAGGGATGGGTGTAAATGTATGTAAGCAATAAAGGATACTTCTTTTCCACTTCATCTTATTTTATCAAAGTATTACGATCTTAAGTTTCATATTATGAAGCGATGTTGATAGCATCTAAAGGTTGTTCCTAATAATCTAACATGCATAGAATATGATTTTCATAGACATATCACTCTTATGCACTGTGACAAGTTAGCATCAAAAAAAGGTTTTGTACATAACTCCCAAATGAATCAATTCATATTGAGGATGATAATTAATGTGGTACCAAAGTAAAGTATCACTACAATAAGACATGTGTTAGTGTGATGAAATCTTTTGTCAAATTGGATAATATAAAGAAGTAGTACAAAAAATAAATTGTATAAAACATAAAAATAGGATAATCGTATTATCATTCAAAAGAGTGTTTAGCTCATAAGGCAACCCAATCTATTGTAGTCTAGTTGGTTAGGATACTCGGCTCTCACCGGAGAGACCCACCTAAGGGATGTTATACAGTAGCAATAAGGCTATTGTTTGGAGCTTTCCTATTTATAATCTAGGTAGGGAGAGTTTCGGTGTAGTTTTATTAATGTAAACCTCTCTGTGAGCAATATAGGATGCATTTTTTTCTTCCCTGTTCATCGTATTCTATCAAAGTGTTACGATCTTAAGTTTCAGATTATGATGAAGGTTTGTGGAGTCTAAAGGTTGTGTCCTACGAATCTAACACATAGAGTATATGATTTTTTTTGGACGATCACTTTTATGCAATGTGAGAAAGTTATTATCAAAATAAGGTTTGGTACACCACTCCCCATGAAATCTATTCATATTGAGGATGAGGATTAGTGTGTTACCAAAGAAGAGTAATAGTACAATAGGACTTGTGCCGGTGTGATGAAATTTTTTGTTAAATTGGATAATATAAAGAAGTGGTGTGAAAAATAAATTGTATAAAGTATAATAACAGGATGTACTAACAATCATTTATAAGTTTGATGACCTTCCTTTCAGATGACAAGGAAAAGGGACGCAAATATTATGAAAGATACCTTATAGTCAATTTTTCTGTGCCACAGCACAAAAGAACATCAAACTGTGAGGTATCATAACAAAAAGGAACTAGAAAATGCACCAAGAATAACCTCTTCATTTCCTTGCATATCAGCTTTAGCAAGTTTTTGAGTAATATTCTCTTTAAGGTTTACCCATTCTTCACAGTCATAGTAGCATATAAGAAGCAGAATGATTAGATCCTGTTGAAAAATAAAGGAAATGAAATTCTTTTATTTGTTTTTAATATTAAAATGACTTATACACTTATATTTATTAATTTATTATTTAAATATTATTATTTAAATAAAATGGAATTTATTTGCATTCATACTATGACTCTACCCAAACAAATAAGGTGGATGTTGAAGAAAGTGATGATGAGTAGAGAGGTATTACAATACCATCCCCGACTAGCAATAATACTGACTAGAAAAATCACAATCAGTGCAATTTACAATATATTGGTGGGTACATTGTCAAAGAAAAATTGGACAAGTTTGATATGTGATTCTATAGCTAGACTTAGAGCTACCTTCATTCTATGGCTTACTTTATATCAAAAATCAATGACTGCAGATAAACTACTCAAGCGGGGCATGCAAATAGAAGGAGGATGTCAGCTATGTCTAACTGCAATAGAAACCTTAGAACATTTGTTGAATGAATGTAAATATAACAAGACTATATGGAGTGATTTGTTGAAATGGAATGAAGAAGTTTTAAGACAAACTACATTAGAAACCACAATTAATATAGCTGCTAGAATAGCTAAAAGGAGAACATTGAAAGGATAGCTTGTGCAGGTGATGATAGCAGAGTTTGTATATCACATTTGGGAAGGGAGAAACTGGAGATTATTTAATCAATAAGTAAGAGATGAAGTAGTCCTTCTTCGACATATTAAGACAATAATTTTTACTAGGCTGGATAAAGAAAAAATAAGAGAGTTTGTTGTCTTATGCTTAGCTTAGAATACTAATGCTTTTTGAAATATTCATTTTTATTATATTTGCTTCTTTATGACTGTAGCACATGATATTGTAGTGATGCTCAAATACCCTTCCTAGAAGGTAAGTTGACATTACTATTGATGCTATCAAACAAGTTATAAGGAGCAAAATTTATGTAAGAAGATGTAACTATACTGAAATAATGTAATATCCTATTGATAAATGATAATTTAATTTATTTACCAAAAAAAATAGAATCAATTTCAGTCTTAAATGAAGGTACAATTCTTTTTACTATTTACTATTACTTACTATTATTTTTACACATTTAATATTTTACTATATTAAAATTAAATTTAATCTAATGTCAATTTAATCTAATTTAATCAATGAGATTAAAAGTTTGAGCAACATACTCTGTAGTAAAAGCAAATCACTCTCAGATTTGAACTTACTGTCAGCAAATATCTAATTAAATTATCTTCACAGGACTCTCCATATATCTCTGAGCAACAAATGCAGGATAAATATAAATTTTTGAGAGGATCAATAATGGTATTAGTATGGCCAAATGGTTAACTTAGACTTTTTAGCTCTTATAGCTGATTTAGGTCCCTCATCTCTTTAAGTCATTGTCCGTCACAATCTCAACTCTCTCATGGACTCCTCAAGCTCTTGCTTTCTCTCCATCAATTATCATCACTAAGTGCATTCATTGTAAAAAAGCACATGACTAAAATGGACACTTAGACTTTCATTTGCTGTGCACATTCATTGTAAAAACTACATGAATAAAATGGACACTTAGACTCATCATTTGCTGTACCTTCCAGCAAGCAACGAAGACCATAGGATATGAATTTCTAACTCTTTCTTAAAATTTCTATCTCAGCTTACTTTGGACCATGTATGGAAATAATAGTAAATTATATTTTTCCAATAAATAAGAGATACGCATTAATGACATAAAAGGTAGTTAGATGTGCGGAAATAATAGTAAAATAGTACTATTCAGTGGATGATTAAGCATAATCCTTAAGAAAAGCATACAAACCGCTGCATTAACATTGCCATATCTACCGCTTCAGGCCTTTGTTCTTATAGTTTATGTATATTTAAGTTCAAGTAGAAAATAGATGTGTGATACTAGTCCTTGCCAAGGCTTCACCACAATATAAAGCAAGTGAACATGCAATTTTTCAGAATAATATGCAACACAAGCGGTTATGTAGTTGTTTTAAGGGACATATAGAGGGACATATACAATGGAATAGAAAAATTATAGTAGAAGAAAGAAGCTCAAAGGGGAGCAAATCATGGGAGGATTTCTACATCATATGCATTCTCAGGGCAAATCAAGAAGGGCATTGACCATCCAACAGATCTTGTATTCTTAACGGCATGCCTTCCTCCATAAGGGAAGTCGGGACACTTGACTACTGTAGCTTTTATTTTTCTTTTTATGTTTTTCCTTTGTTTTGCTTCAATCTGTTTTTCTTTCATCATTTTGGATGCTAGATTGGTGAAACTTATGCAGTATTATTATTAAAAAATATATAAGAATAGCAAGTAAACAACATCTGCAGCATTCTTAAAAGAAATTATAGCCATCTTTCAAAAAAGTACCTTAAAGCATTGCCCCTGCAGCAAGCATTCCTTCCAACAGGAAATTAATAAACACGAACTAGGCAGGCAAAAGAATTGCCAACCAATCAATACAAAACAAAACTAAGTATAAAAAATTGTGAGAGGAGATAAAACACATATCAGCATACTAGTTAAAGCATAAGTTCTCATAATCACCCTTTGCCCGAACGGAAATTAATATGAATATTCTTTTTCCCGGTACTATCATGGATATCCTCATCTATTCTCTCCACCCTAAGAAATAAAGAAATAACATATAGTAAAAGCATAAAAAGAGACAAATGATGGATAGTCATTCCTATTAAAATGACAATTACCATAGCACCCTTCTTTATCTGGTATAGATATAAATATAACCCTAATACCATAATAGCATTCTTCAACAACATATCTCATATAGTCATCCCTACAAATCTTGAACCAGAGGTCATCCCGCAATCCTTGGGATCTGCTGCAGTATCTTTGGCAGGAAATATTTGATTAGAACAAGATAGAGTGTCAAAATGGCAAGCATATTTCTTTGGTGCAATAAGCAAAACATAATATCTAGTCGGCATGGGTGGGCCAAGCGCCTGTAGACTGTTGGTCCAACATTGAATTGATGAATTTTGATAGAAGCTAATTATTCTAATTAGGAGGAGCAGTTCATTAAAGTCATGCATCATCGATTATTTGTTAGATAAATCTATATATATAATTCGTGCAAATAATGCATAAACGTGACAATAACAACACAAAATCTAAACGAGTCCCAGTTAACACGCAATCAACTAAAGAAAATAAGAAAATGATGAGGATAAGGGAAAGAAAAGGGAAAAAAGCGACATGACGTCCCAATTATTGGGCAACCAAAGAAACGCCGCAGGAGGAGGGCGAGGCCCCACGGAACAGAGGAGGGCGCCTCCCGCCCACCAGACAAGGATAGTTTATTTTAATATTACCAGATATAATCGGGAAAGAAAGTTTTTATCACACTGACTACTGGTCAATGCAGAAACATTAATGGATTTTTTAATATTAATATTGATATTAATCTAATTAGATGGACGTAGATGGTATATTGATAGGTTAATTTAAAAAACAAATATTTTTTTTGGTTATATTCTGTAATGTTAAAATAAACATGATTAATGCAGGAGAAGCTCTGGCGAGGTATTTTTTATTTTTTATTAATAAAAATCGGTCAATTTTGACATTAAAATATTATAATAAATCGGTAAGGCGCACAGAATAGCAGCAGTAGCAGCAGCCGTCTCACGGTTCGGAGTGCGTTGATCACTTGATGCAGCTTGGGCTTGTGGTGATGGAGTCATCTTCTTCCTTGCTTTCCCCTGCCTCCTCCTTCGACTTTACCGTCCTACTCTTTCTTCTTCTCGCCGGCATCCTCAGGAAAACCTCCAGAAAGAAGACGCCGGCGGCGACGCTCCCGCCTTCCCCATGTCAGGGGGAAAATTTCCTCCGTGCAGCATAGGCGCGTCGACAACAGCACCTACGAGCCAGATGCACGAACAACGAACAGGGCGGAAGAGCGAAAACAGAGACATCTGAAGGGAAAGGATTACTTCTCACAAAGCACTGGTAAAACCCTTACAAACTCTCTCTAACTCTCACAAGATTCGCTCAAATTACAGAGGAGGTTCCTGTGCTGTTGGTGATGTCTCCCATCAGTAGCGTTCGGGCATATCTTTGAGGAGATGTATCTTCGGTGGACGTGTGTGGCTATTTTTAGAAGGCATGATGCACACATTGGGCTTCTCTCATTGGAGTCTCGGAGGGGCATCGTCCCCTTCCCCTGTTCTGTCGTGGGGAGATAGTGGTCGTGACATTCCTCCCCCGCCGGAGTTGGGAGACGTCCTCGTCTCCTCTTGTTCCAAGTAGTCCCGGATGAGGTGTTCAAATTGCCAGAGGGTTGCGTCTTTCTCCCAACTATTTTCTTCTGATGGGACCCCTTTCCATTGTACCAGGTATTCGGTGTGGCCGGCTGGGTGCGCGATCCTCCTCCCGATAATTCGCTCCGCTTGTCGGACAAATTCTTTGGTGACAGTGGGTGGTGCGCGCACCGGTTGTTTCCTAGCTGGATCGGGGTCTCGGTGGAACGACTTTAGTACACTGACGTGAAACGTTGGGTGGATTCGAAGTCGTGCGGGCAGGTCCAACTTGTAGGCGACTGTCTCGATCCTCTTTATGACGCAGAAGGGTCCATCGAACCTCGGCATTAGACCCTTGTGTGCTCGGGTCCCACAGGCCCTCTTCCACATTTGCGGAGTCAGTTTCAGCAGTACTTCGTCGCCGACCTGGAATTCTCGGGGTCACCGGTGTTGGTCGGCGTATTTCTTCATGCGGCGGACGGTCTTCTCTAGCCTCTCCTTGGCTTCCTCCCATTGATCTAGCCGGTCTTTCGCAAACTTAGAGGCGGCTGGGCAGCGTTCATTTAGAGAGTCCGCGTCAGCTCGAGGGGGTTGATGGGAGGCTGCCCATACACCAATTCGAAGGGCGACGTTGCCGTGGCTGAACTTTTATGTAGGTTGTAGCAGTATTGCGTAGTACCTAGCAATTCAACCCAGTTGCTTTGGTTAGCCATGATGAAATGCCGCAGGTATTCTTCGAGGAGGGCATTCGTTCTTTCCGTTTGTCCATCTGTTTGGGGGTGGTAGGCAGTGGAAAAATTGAGTTTCGTCCCTAGTTGCTTGAATAAATCAGTCCAGAACCTTCCCGTGAAGCGGGCGTCTCGGTCGCTGACGATGTCTTCGGGGAGGCCGAAATATCTTACGACATTGTGGAAGAATAATTCGGCCGTTTGTTCGGCTGTGACTTGTTCGGTGGTAGGGATGAAGACCGCAAATTTGCTGAAGCGGTCGACTACTACCAGCACGGCGGAGAATCTGTCGATCTTCGAAAAGGACTTCACGTAGTCCATCGAGACGGACACCCATGGACGGGTTGGAACAGGTAGGGGGTGTAGGAGTCCTGTGGCCTTGTTCTTTTCCGTTTTGTTTTCTGGCAGATTTGGCAGGTTTTCACATGGAGCCCCACATCTTCCTCCATTTTCAGCCAGTAGTAGGATCGGCTGAGGAGGGCCAAGGTTCGTTCGACCCCGGGGTGTTTGGACCAGGGGGTGTCGTGGCATTCGAAGATCATAGCTTTTCGAAGTCCAGGTGAATAGGGAACCACGGTTCGTTGACCGCGTATCTAGAGGAGTCCTGTGGTGTCCTTCCAATATCGTCGAGTTTCTCCTTTCTCCACTTGTTGGAGGAGACATTGGTAGGTCGAATCTTCCTCTGCCGCCTTTTGGAGTTGTTGGAGCATATCCCTTGGCAGCTTGGTTGTGCTTTCCTGCTTTGTGTTCCCAGGAAAAGTCAAACTCCGCCAATTGTTCTTGCCACCTGGCTTGCTTGGCTGATAGTTTTCGTTGGGTTTGGAAGAAAGTGTTAGCTACATTATCAGTTCGAACAATAAAAGGATTACCCAAGAGGTAGACTCTCCAAATTTGTAGACAATGGATCACCGCCAGCATTTTTTTCTCGTGTGCGATGTATCTTTGCTCGGTGTCATTCAGCTTCCGACTTTCATACGCGATAGGGTGCCCATCTTGCATCAGTATCCCTCCGAGGGCACGATCAGAGGCATCGGTCACCACTTCAAAGGGTTTTTGGAAGTCGGGTAGTGCAAGCACCGGAGCAACCGACATGGGGGACTTTAGCTTTTCGAACGCTTGTTCGCAATTTTCTGTCCATGTCTAGCTCCAGTCCTTCTTCAGTAAGTCGGTGAGTGGAGCGGTAATTTTCGAGTAACCCTCGACAAACTTCCGGTAGTAGTTGGTGAGTTCGAGGAAGGACCGCAATTCCGAGGGGGTTGTGGGTCACTTCCAATCACGAATTGCCTGGATTTTCTGGTCGTCCATTCCCCAATCTTATGACCAAGAAAGAAGATGGAAGTCTGCCCAAACTCGCATTTGTCTTCTCGAACATATAGTTGATGCTCCTGCAGTTTCTCAAACACTAGTCGAAGATGACGAAGATGCTCTTCTTCCGATGTCGAGTAGATGACAATGTCGTCGAGATACACCACCACAAATTTATCGATGAATTCGTGGAACACGTCGCTCATTAGGTTGCAGAAGGTGGCCGGAGCATTCGTGAGTCCGAAGGGCATGACTAGGAACTCGTATGAGCTATACCGTGTGACGCAGGTCGTTTTCGCCTCATCTCCCTCGGCAATTCGCACCTGCCAGTATCCGGAGCGAAGGTCCAGCTTGGAAAATATTCGGGCGTGTGCCAGCCAGTCGAAGAGGTCGGCAATCAGTGGGATGGGGTACCGATTTTTAATCGTCACCTTGTTGAGGGCCCTATAGTCGACGCACATCCGTAGCTTCCCGTCTTTCTTCTTTTGGAACAGGATGGGCGCTCCATAGGGGGCCTTCGAAGGTCGGATGAGCCCAGCTTCGAGGAGTTCTCCGATCTATTTTTTCAACTCCGTTAGTTCTGCCGGACCCATCCGATATGGGGCTTGGGCCGGGGCCCGAGCACCAGGGATCAACTCTATGTGGTGATCGGTGGGCCTTCGGGGCGGTAGTCTTTTAGGGAGCTCATTGGGCATTATGCCTTGGAACTCCTTGACCAAGTCTTTGATAGCCGAAGGAGTCAGTGTCGTGTCCACTTGCGGCTCTCCTTCTTCCCGAATCGCTATCGCCAAGGTCAGCTCACCCCTCCGAACACCCTTGCCACCTGGATCGCTGTGAGGAGGCGGTCGGGCATTGTAGGATCTTGTGTTGATTGCTCAAGGGAGACCATCGCTCGTGTGAAGCCTGGTTGTCTGCTGTCCAGGGTCATCAGGCTGCCTAGATGTGGGGCGACCAACGTCTGTGACTTCATCAAGAATTCAGTCCCGAGGATGAATTCAAAATCATCCATCGGAGCCACCATGAGATATGTCTGCCCCTTCCATTGGCCGACCCGGAGAGGGGCTCCCCGCACCACCCCTGCGACGCCGGAGGCGGCGGCATTCACCGTCTTCATCCTCAGGCGGCTTGCCCCATCCAAAGTCCTAACTTCCGGGCGAGCTCCTCTCCTATGAAGTTGTGGGTCGCTCCGGTGTCAACCATGGCGCGGCAGGGCTGATTGTTGACGAGGAGAGACACATACATCAGCTTTGGGTTGGACTTCGTCTGCACCGCACTAATTCGTTGCATCGGAGTCGCTCGAGCAGGAATTACGGGAGTCGCGTCATCATCAGTCTCCCCTGCATCCTCTTGCACGACGATGGCTGCGGCTTCGACCTCCGCATCCTCCTGCGCGATGATGACGGCAGCCCGTTCACGCCTTGGGCAGACGCGCATCAGATGGTTCTTTCCGCAAAGATAGCAACCTCGCCGGAATTCAGATCTGGAGTCTGCAGTGCTGAATACCCTGTCAGCATCAGGCGTCGGTGGTGTCGAAGGAACCGGTCTTCTTTTGACTCCACTGCTGTTGCGTCATCGGGCACCGCGAGTCGGCGTTCTGCTGGAGGATCCCCTCGCGTGCTCCAGCCGGGGAGGTCCCACTCGCAGCTCCAAGAGACCTTCGGCTGTGGAGATCGCCTCTTTAAGGGAGGAGACTCCTTTCTGAACCAATTCACCTTGGGTTGCCGGCTGAAGACCTTGCAGAAAGGAGAACAACAAATCCTGTTCGAACATGTCTCTAATGTTCATCCGAATGCTGTTAAATTCATGGATATATTCTCCAATGGACCGATTTTGATATAAATTCTGGAGGCGTTTGCGTGCTGTCCAAGCGGCGTTGACAGGAATAAATTGTTGTCGCAGCTCCTTCGTCATCTCTTCCCAACTTTCAGGTTCGCTAGAGCTGCCATCCTCTTGCACCTCGCAGCGGAGTTGCCACCATTGTTTGGCATCCCCGTTCAGATATGCCGCGGTGAACTGTTGCTTCGTCACCATCGCGGGAGGGAACGAACAGCTTCGCCACGGTTCCGGGGTTGCCCAACCTGGCTCTGATACCAAATTGTCACGGGGCAAATTTCCTCCATGCGGCGTAGGTGCGTCGACTGGAGCACCTACGAGCCTGATGCACGAACAACGAACAGGGCAGAAGAGTGAAAATAGAGACATCTGATGGGAAAGGATTACTTCTCACAAAGCACCGGTAAAACCCTTACAAACTCTCTCTAACTCTCACAAGATTCGCTCAAATTACAGAGGAGGTTCCTGTGCTGTTGGTGATGTCTCCCATCGGCAGCGTTCGGACATATATATCTTTGAGGAGATGTATCTTCGGTGGACGTGTTCGGCTATTTTTAGAAGGCATGATGCGCACGTCGGGCTTCTCTCGTTGGAGTCTCGGAGGGGCGTCGTCCCATTCCCCTATTCCATCGTGGGGAGATAGTGGTTGTGACACCCCGCCAGGGCTCCCCGTCATCGGCAACCTCCACCACCTCGGCCTCCTCCAGCACCGCTCTCTCCATTCCCTCGCCAGCAAGCACGGGCCCCTCATGCTCCTCCGCCTCGGCCGTCAGCTGCCGACCCTCGTCGTCTCCTCCTCCGAGATGGCCAGAGATTTCATGAAAACACACGACCGTACCTTCGCCAGCCGGCCTCCAGTCAAGGCGGCCAGGCTCCTCTTCTCCAGCACCTTCGACCTCAGCTTCGCGCCCTACTCCAAGCACTGGCGGCAGCTGCGGAAGCTCACCACCGTCCACCTCCTCTGCGCCAAGAAGGTGCAGTCCTACCGCATCCTCCGGGAGGAGGAGACGGCCGTGATGATCGAGAGGATCCGGCGAGCCGCGTCTTCGGGCCGACCGCTTGATCTGAGTCAGGTTCTGAGTAGTTTCACTGAGGACATCATCACGAGAATCATCGCAGGTAGGAAATTTAGGGAGAGCGGAAGGGACAAGCTGTTCTCCAAACTGACAGTAGACTTAAATGCCTCCTTCGGCGTCTTCTTCTTCGAGGACTTCTTCCCGTCGCTCTCCTGGGTTGACGATGTTTTGGGGTCGTCTGGAAGAGTAAAAAGGGTGGCGGAAGCATGGGATGTGGCGCTGGAGGAGGTCATGAACGAGCACGCTGATCGCCTCGAAGTTGATGCTGAGGACGACGGCGGAGAGGATAAGGATTTCGTGGACGTGTTGCTCTCTCTTCTCCAAAAATCGGATCGGATGGATTTTGTGTTCTCTAGGGATGACCTGAAGGCACTCATGATGGTAAGCTTTATTCAAACTGACGAGGCAATTAAATCTTTCCTAGATTTCATACATATGTTTGCCCATATCAACTTCCTTCTAAATTAATAATTATCCATGGCGTTGTCTAGGATATGTTCGGTGCAGGAATCGAAACAACCTACTCCACCCTAGTATGGACCATGGCGGAGCTTGTTTGAAATCCAGAAGTCATGAGAAAGCTGCAGGATGAGGTGCGTGCAGTAGCAAAACCCAAAACTAATGTATGTATCTTTTCTCGTCAACAACCAGACGATCGGATGAGTAGTGTGGATCCTAGGGTTATTATTTCGGCTAGCCGTGGCCGATGAGACTGTTGTGATGGTGACCCTGTCTACGGGCAGTGTGTAGTACTACACGAGTTGCCGTTGCCCCTACGGAGTCCGGGGAGGATGTAAGGGCACGATAGTTTCGTTAGGGGAGGCATGGTTAGCGACTAGTGAAACAATGGAGAGTGATTTTGGGTCACCCGTCCTCTCCGCCAGCATCAGTGCAGCGGGCATAGGCAGAGACATAGACTGTAATGGCACTGATGGGCTTAGGGAAGTCCTGGGCCAAGGCTTTCCATAAGCATAGGCCGACAGCCCGAGTCATGTGATATAAGAATAAAAATATTATATATGATTTACACTAGTGACACCGATATTGTATATAACTTAGGTGACATTTAGAGACATACATCTACCTACAACCTAGGTTAACATATAACATAGTCGGATAATACATGTAAAATATTATAAAGCTTGTTATATGATAACTAATCTCACCAAGGCATCCTTGAACGATCCCCTTAGCCTTGGATTTCGTATTATGGTTTCGAGCTGTAATTTCGCACTAGCCCGCAAGGCTGAGCACACCGCATTCAATGTGTGTGCAGGTCGTTAGATGACTGTCCTGGATATTTGACGAAGATGAGGACTATCGATGGATTTAGTTGTATTTATCGATGTCGTTATTGTAGAATTGTAGTAGGTATATCGGGACTGTGTTAGTGGAGATTCATAGATGATTTAATTGTATATTCCACTGTGTTGATTTTGTGTACAGACGATATTTATTTTCAAATGTCTTGTATGGGTCCTTTGGACTTATACGGCGGTTGCCACGTGTCCGACAGGTGGGTCGGGGAGTGACAACTAAAGTAGTATTAGAGCTTAGGTTTGGAGAACCTATGAGATTAGGTTAAGTTTGAGGTTTTAAGGATTAAGATGACAGTCCCGATATAATTTAGGATAAAGCACGAGTCGGAAATATAATAATATATTTCCTTGGTAATGGGTTTTTACTTTGACTACGGTAACGATCGCTATGATCAATTTTTTTTTCATAGGCCGGTAATTGCCTTAATACGGTAAATCTATTAATCTTCGGATAATGTATATGGCTACAATTTCCATTTGCGTCGGAGAAGAGTTAGAACCTTAGATCAATATGCTCAGATCTACGATCAAGTTTTATTTCTAATGATCAAGTAATTTTATCCATGATCATACTCAACATTACCATGTGGTGCGCATCATGATCACATTTTATATTAACATGGGTAGCGATCATCATTTTGATCTTAAGAGTAATGATATCGAATTATCCATTCTATATCTTGATCGTACTGATTGTATCTTATGACCCTATCTTGAGATATTTCGTCTAAATAAATCTATCAATATTCGATTTTATCCGCTCCGATTCGAGCACTTGCTCCTAGAGTTTGACTCTCAGACGTAGAAGCACCAAATGCACTCTCACGTTCGTACTCTAATGCTAGATAGCTGACTTATCAGGTAGTCTATCAGGATTGTTAAATTGAGGACTATCTATGAATCTTATCATCAATTCATATGTGACAATCTAGCCAAACCACTAGTACATTATCATACTATTTTATTGACTCTCTTACGTGAGTTAGCACGTGTGCTACTATATGACTTCTGAGTATGTGGTTATTTAGATATCTCGTTTAATATTTATTTATGTTGCAAATTATAGTTATATCATCGTATCATGAAACCTGGTGATATGAACCTATTAACTATCGTTGGTATACGTGATTTCCAATAAAGTAGGAAATCTTGAATCGTAAGTTCCATCTATGACCAATTTGGACGTATATAAAATTTTGTAAATTATCCCACGTCATACGCAAGTGCCACATCTTTATTTTATCATAAAAATATTTTGTGCAAATCTTTGCCTTAATTATTTCTTAGATCTTGGGAATTACTGATATTGAATGTTTATATGAGGTCTGGATCATAGAATTTATATCAGATTTATCTACGTAAGACCACTGAGCTTAAAGAAAAATCTACTGATATTTTAAGCTGGTTTACGTATGAGTTAATTTTGTTTAAACCCGACTCTTACTTGGATCTCTTAAATGGACTTTATTCCAGATTCATAAAGTTGTTTGTAAATGGATATGTATCAAACGATTTGAAATCATCTATGACCTTATTCTCATTTGAGTTAATTATTATATATATATAAATCTCATGAGTATATGTTGATCATTTTGGGTTGTTATCATAATTTTTAAGTTGCAACTAGAAGTTGACCGTCATCAATTATAATATTCGTGTCAACTCCCAACACTTGCACTCTTGCATTATTATATCCATAAAGCTTCCTACACTCTTTCAAGCAGTTCACCAGTCATATTAAATCTTTGTTGAGCTTGGAGCATCTTCCTTTGTACCAACATTCAATACATTCAATACCTGCTATTTTTTTCTATCTATCAGTTTCTTTTCGGAGCTTGAGCAGCTTGCACTTATTTCATATATCCTATATACGGCCAACTTATTAGCCAAGCAATTTTCTTTTATCTGCTTCCTTTAATTCTTCTTAGTGGCCTTTCTGAATGCAAATTTTGTCGAATATTTCTGCAATTTTCTTTGCAGTTATTTCCTCAGTCATTTTCTGCAGTTTGCAGTTCCCTTTTTGTGAAACTACTTCCTTGTCAAATGTCCTTAGTCAAATTCTATCCATTATTGGTAGATTTATTTACTCCTTTTTATTTCTATAGCTCACTCAGCTTAGCTCAGTTCTTTACTTAGTATTTTTACAGCTCAGATTCCTATATTTTCATCAGTATCGTTATATAGATTCAGTCTTTTCTGCGGTCTAATTCAGTCAATGCAGCAGACAACATTTCTGCATTTGCAACCCAGATTTCAACTGCCTGCAGATTAGTAACTTTGCTTCTTTATTCCTATTTTATTTCTCCTTTAATTTCTGGATACTGTAGTTTCTTGGCACCTCTAACACATGTTGATGCGCATGTTGACATCCTTAGTAGCTGCATGTATCATTGACCTCTCTTACTCCAGTCACTACTTCTGTAGCTCCTATCAAGTGTGCATAGCAGCTTAGATATAACTATAATATTTCTGCATCTACAAACTTGGATGTAGTCCTTTTACATCAAGAGTCCACTTTGTTATTATTATTACTATATCCTTTTACATAGGATATAACATATTTCATATCAAATTTCATATCATCATATAAGCATGATCTACAAATTCCATATCAAACTCAGTTTTAGATTCCATTCGGACTCCCATGAGGTCAAGTATTAGCTAAATTCGACCTACATTTCCTGACACGAACTGGAAGTCTTGCTCCTAATTAGGTCGACACTCATAGAGGAGATCACTGCGTACCTAGATATACCTCTTTGTGTTAAATAATATGGATGCTCGTGAGGATCCAAGTATGACTACAACGATCCATAGTATAGTGAAACTAGTGTGGAGCAAGTTAATAATCATTTAATGAGTGGCTATTGATATCTTTTATTATTATCCTCAATCTGGAGGTGACTCCATTATGATCATATTATGTTCTGAGGCGTTTGATTATGGTTAGACATGAACCGTGAAAGGTTATTCATATGCTAGAATTATAGGGACTCCCTAGCATATCTACCCTAGAAAACTAAAAATATTATCTTTAACCTCTGCCCATTTATATATTCCCCAGTTTCATCAGTAAATTGCGTCACCAGCGAATAGTTATCCCAAATGATCTTAACAATCTATTATTCTAGAGTTTGATCTACTTATCTAAGATTCATTTGATAATTCTAGTATACTATTATCATACTAAGCAATTGTTTATCACCCTATTAAGTAATTGCTTTCTACCACTACTAGGATACGAATCTTTTTGTTGAATAGTATGGATGCTCAAGATGTCTCGATCATGGTTATTGATGATACCGACATGATTTTTGTTGACTTGGACATGACGACTGATGACCCAAAAACATTCATTAATGACCCATCATATAGATGCATATCTTGAGTATCTCATTTTATTCCAATCTTGGAGCTTGTCATACGGTAATCATACTTTGATGTATGAAGAAATTATTTTTTGAGGACCAAAATTTTAAAGGGGGGGAGTACTTGTAAACCCCCACTCAAAGGGAAGAAAGAAAGAATTTTAATCTCTCCATCACTAAATCGATCTGAAATTTCGAGGATAAAATTTTTGTAAGTGGGGTAGATTGTGAGACCCGTGATTTTTGAATAAGGGCAATAGAGTAATTTTAGTATTTGGAGGATTTAATCGTAAAAGAAATTCTTTAAAGGACTTATTTGTAAAATCATATGAAATTTTAAAGTATGAGATTTTGATGTGAAAATTATACCATCAGGTAGTATTTTTGATAAGGAATCCAACGACGCAGACGAATCGTAATTTGGACGTCGTTTGATTGGTAAATTGGACAGTCAAGATTTAATTAGATTTAAGATTTTAATTAACTAATTTAAAAAAATTTCTCAATTTCTTCCCACCGAGCGCGCTTGCGCGCGCACCCTCTTCCTCTCTCTCTCTCCTCCTCCGCAGTGACGATGGCGACGGCAATGCAAATTTCCCGACGATGCTCTGGTGAAACCACGACGAAATAGGCTCCCAAATTTTAGCCACAGGTAGATCTCGACCTCCTCTTCATTTTGATACCAAGATGCCCAAATTTGGTGTAGAGATGAGGGAGAAATCACGCGAGAGGCGTCGGCGGTGAGGGTTTCGATCGTCGGAGCTTGCTCCGACGATTTCCGGCCATTCAAGCCGTGAAACCTTGCAAACTTGGTACCTTTGGATTCTCCTTGATGAGAGCTATCCATTGGTACTGGAGTTGAGGGTTATTAGCCGCCGTTTGGTGCTGATCGAAGAACTTCGCCGGCGAGGGTTCCGGCGAACTTTCCAGTGATCGTCGGAGAAATTTTCCGGCGAACATGGGAAAAAAATTGGGGTAATTCTAGAGATCATTCTAAGAGTAGTGATGAAGAGAGATTTGAGAAACAATTTCGGAATTGAGAATTAAAATTCATTGAAAAATTGACAGGAAAATATAAAATGCGTAAATGACAGCACGTGGATCGAGACAGTATTAGAGAATAAAATTCAGTGAACGGACCTTGGGTTGGATTCGAAGAGTAAACTGTCAATCAGGTGCATAGGCTCATCATAGTATGATTTATTCCAGCTAAGGAAAATTCTTAATTAGATTTTGTTGGAAAATTCTCGGATGCCTGTCAATTAAATAAATATCATGCTTCTGAAACTATCAAGAAAAATACATGCTATATTATTACATTTTATTTAGCATGTGAATATGCTATGTATGCTTATTTTTCCTCTTTACTTTCATGATATATTATTTGTACCGCATGCTAGTTAATTATGCTGTAATGCTGAATACAAAATAATATAACGCGGAACATGATAAAAATAAGCAAACATAGAAAGTGATATCATGATTTACACCTAACACTCTAGTATAGAGACAAAGATGACATGATACTAGTATCATTTAAGAACATCACTAAATTTTAAACTAAGGGTGCTATTGATGCACCCTAGATGACATCGCGAACCATTAGCGTTCGGTTAGTGATGTTCACACACTAGCTGTGAGATCCGTGATTTTTGAATAAGGGCAATAGAGTAATTTTAGTATTTGGAGGGTTTAATCGTAAAATAAATTCTTTAAAGGACTTAATTGTAAAATCATATGAATTTTCAAAGTATGAGATTTTGATGTGAAAATTATACCATCATGTAGTATTTTTGATAAGGAATCCAACGGCGCAGACGGATCTTAATTTGGACGTCGTTTGATCGGTTAATTGAACAATTAAGATTTAATTAGGATTTAAGATTTTAATTAACTAATATACAAAATGATCGTTTGTATTTAAGTTTTTATTTTCTTCCCACCCGCGCGCGAGCTCCTCCCTCTTCCTCTCTCATCTCTCCTCATCCGCAGCGACGACGGCGACGGCGACCAATTTTTCCGACGATGCTCCGGTGGAACCACAACGAATTAGGCTTTCAAATTTTAGCCACAGGTAGATCTCGACCTCCTCTTCATTTTGATACCAAGATGCCCAAATTTGATGTAGAGATAAGGAAGAAATCATGTGAGAGGTGGCGACGGCGAAAGTTTCGTCGCCGGAGCTTGCTCCGGCGATTATCGGCCATTCCGACCGTGAAACCTTGCAAACTTGGTACCTATGGATTCTCCTTGACGAGAACTATCCATTGGTACTAGAGTCGAGGGCTATTGGTCGCCGGTTGGCCACCGGCGAGCTAAAAACCCTAACTTTAGGATTTCGCCCAAAATTTTAATCGGTGAAATTGATCGTGTATGAGCTATAAAATTTGGGGAAAATATGATTTTTGGAATCCTCATGAAGAGAGCTTTCGATTGGTACTAATATTGGTGCTGATTGAAGAACTTCGCCGGCGGCCGCCGGAGAAATTTTCCGGCGAACTTTGGAAAAAAAAAAAGGGGTGATTCTAGATATCATTCTAAGAGTAGTGGTGGAGAGAGATTTGAGAAATTATTTCTAGATTGAGAATTAAAATTCGTTAAATAATTGACAAGAAAATATAAAAATGCGTAAATGACGGCACGTGGATCGAGACAGTATCAAGAGAATAAAAATTCAGCGAACGGACCTTAGGTTGGTTCCGAAGAGTAAACCGCCAAGTCAGGTGCGTTGGTTCTCCGATGTAGGATTTATTCAAGCTAGGGAATTCCCGTTGGGGTCTTCTTAGGAACAATTCCTGGATGTCTTAAATATAATAAAATATTATGCTTCAGAAGATTTGATTGTCCGCATGTCAGTTTAATTTATTTCTGTCTAACATGCATGATATATCATGATTTCCTGCTAAGTTTTAATATGTCATGATATCTTGTCTTGCATGATATATAATATTTTATTATTATTTTTCTATGTTATGATAGCACAACTATCATGCAAATATAGATAAGAATAATGACATGTTAGAAACTATTAGGAGACATCACTAGAAATTCGATAGGGAGGGGTACTGCTTGCATACCTCGTTTGACCACTGCGTACCGCCGATGGTTAGAATGGTGATGCTCCACCACATACCACTCCCGAGGCTACATGTAGCTTAGATACTGGGAGCTGGTTGGGAAATGGGCCAAATAAACTCCAACGTCGGATAGACCAGATAGCGGAGTGGTCCATACCCGGATACTATTACCCGCACGAGTGACGGTTGGGCGTCACCGTGATAGTCCTGATATGGCTAGTGGGGATGAACTTTCCCACAAATTAGCAAAAATGTGGTTGTGGTACTTCAAACCCATTGTGCGGATTGACGGTTAACTCGGCTAACATCGATCGCTTTTGAGTTGGGACGGAGATTCTCTCAAGCCTTGGACAGTGGATCCGTAGACCACACGACTATCATCCTAGACGTTCTGCAGACGGTCGGATGAGTAGTCCGGATCCTAGGGTTATTAAAAATTTCGGTTAGCCGTGACCGATGATATATTATGTTGAGGTGACCCTGCCTACGGGCAGTGTGTAGCGCTACACAGAATGTCGTTGCCCTTACGGAGACCGGGGAGGAAGTAGGGCCGCGATGTTTCGTTGGGACGGGGCGTAGGATGCGACTGGCGAAACAGTGGAGAGAGATATACGGTCACCCGTCCTCTCCGCCGACATCAGTGCAGCGGGCCTAGGTAGAGACATAGAAGGACACCGCACTGATGGGCTTATGGGACGTCCCCGACGGGGGAAATTCACTAAGCATAGGCTGGCAGCTCGAGTTTTGTAACTTCAAAGTATTATTATGACGTAGGTGACATGCTGTTGACTTTGACACTAGATACAACTTAGGTGACATCTAGTGAAACATACATATGTATTTAATTATGTTATTTTACTATTTTCTATAAATTGACTTACACAAATCAAATAAAAATGATGATTAACAACCAAAGGCATCCTAGAATACTCCTCCTAGCCTTTGATTTCTTTATTCTGTAGAGCCGTAATTTCGCACTAGGCCGCAAGGCTGAGCACACCACTTTTCCCCGTGTGTGCAGGTTATTAGATGACCGATCGAGATAGTAAATGAAGATAGATCTATCGACGGATTTATTTTTCTTTATCGTTACCGTTTATCATAGAATTGTAGTAGGTTTATGAGGACTGTGTTAGGAATATTGAGTTCAATGAATTATTTGTAAATTCCGCTGCGTAAATGATGTATTGGATGATATGTATCACTTGATGCCTTGTATGGGTCTGTGGGGCTCATACGGCGGTTGCGACGTGCCCGACAGTAGAGTCGGGGCATGACAACTAAAGTGGTATGAGAGCTTAGGTTTGAAGACCTGACCATTAAAATGGTATCAGAGCCTAGGTTTGGAGAACCTAGGATATTAAGTTAAGTTCGAGGTCTTAGGGATTAAGATGACAGTCCCGATATAATATAGGATAAAGTGCAAGTTGGAAATATAGTAATATATTTCCTTGGTAACGAGTTTTTACTCTACCGTCAGTAACTATCGCTACGATAAAGTTTTGTTGGACCGATAATCGCCGTTATATAAAGATAGTAAATCTACAATCTTTAGATAGTAAATATGGCTACAATCTCCACCGCATCGGAGAAGAGATAGAAACTTAGATCAATATGCTCAGATCTACGATCAAGTTTCATTTCTAAATGATCAAGTAAATTTATCCATGATCATATTAAGGTTACCTTGTTGGGTGCATCACAATCACCTCTTATACCAACATAGGTAGCTATCATCACTTTGATCTTAAGAGTATTGATATCAAAATATCTCATACTATTTGTATCCCATGACCCAGTTGGAATACTGAGTTTGAATGAATCTATCAATATTCGATTTTATCCGCTTTCAAGTTGGTCGCTATCTGAACTTGATGGTGTTTTAAATATCCTTCATTGACTCTATTCGAGACCTTACAATTAAATTTGTAGTTGGACCTATGTTAGGGGATCTTGGTGTACCCTCGCTAATTACAACCTAACTTTAGAGGGTAATCTTGTAAAATTTAAGTTATCAATTCGGTGAGTTTTGAAAGAATCTAAGTTAGTCTGTGGGCGTTGCGATCGTTTACCCGAATTATGACTACAATATTGTTCCTTAGTAGACGAATTACACATACGTGGAATATACTTATATAGGTTGATCATTTTGGGTTGTCATCATGATTTTTAAGTTGCAACTAGAAGTTGACCGTCATCAATTATAATATTAGTGTCAACTCCCAACGCTTGCAGCTCTATGTATAGTATTTGTAGCTTTCTACATATACTCTCTTTGCATCTCTACACCCTATCTGCAACTCCACTTCACAAATTCAGCTTGTGTATATTGCATGACATTTCTAGTTGTGCATGCTACAACCTTCTTCATTTTCCTAGTTATATTTTTGCAGCTTCGATGCTCACTTGTTATATTTCTATAGCTTTATTTTTGCAGCTCAACTTTACAGCTTACTTCATCTTATATTTCTCAACTTCTACAACTTTGATATTTCATATTCATTTCGGTTTATCTGCAGTTATGTTGACTGGCTTCCTAAATATAAATTCTTCTATTGTTTCTCCCTTCATTTCATATTTAAATGCGTCAATACAGTTGGTATAGCTGTCATCAGCATACCACTTGCACTCTTGCATCATTATATCCATAAAGCTTCCTACACTCCTTCAAGCAGTTCACCAGTCATATTAAATCTTTGTTGAGCTTGGAGCATCTTTCTTTGTACCAGCATTCAATGCAGTTGTTTCCTGCTATTTTCTTCTATCTATCAGTTTCTTTTCGGAGCTTGAGCAGCTTTTGCTTATTCTATATATCCTATATACGACCAACTTATTAGCCAAGCCATTTTCTTTTATCTGCTTCCTTTAATTCTGCTTAGTGGCCTTTCTGAATCCAAATTCTGTTGAATATTTCTGTAATTTTATTTGCAGTTATTTCCTCAGTTATTTTCTGTAGTTTGCAGTTCCCTTTTGTGAAGCTACTTCCTCTGTCAAATATCATTAGTCAAATTCTATCCATCGTTGGTAGATTTCTTTACTCCTTTTTATTTCTATAGCTCCCTCAACTTAGTTCAGTTCTTTACTTAGTATTTTTGCAGCTCAGATTCCTATATTTTCATCAGTATCATTATATATACCCGATCTTTCTCTGCAGTCTTATTCAGTCAATGTAGTTGGCAGCATTTCTGCATCTACAACTCACATTTCAACTGCCTGCAGATTTTGTAGTAACTTTGTTTCCTTACTCCTTTCGATTTCTGCTTTAAGTTCTGAATACTGCAACTTCTTGGCACTTTTTGCACATGTTGATGTGCATGTTGATATTTCTACATCTACAAACTTGGATGTAGTCCTTTTATATCAAGAGTCCACTTTGTTATTATTAATACTATATCCTTTTATATAGGATATAACATATTCCATATCAAATTTCATATCATCATATAAGCATGATCTACATATTCCGTATCAAACTCAGTTTTAGATTCCATTCAGACTCCCATGAAGTCAAGTATTAGTTAAGTTCGGCCTACATTTCTTGGCACGAACTGGAAGTCTTGCTCCTAAATTAGGTCAACACTCATAGAGGAGATCATTGCGTACATAGACGTACCTCCTCGTGTTAAATAATATGGATGCTCGTGAAGATCCAAGTATGACTACAACGATCTATTATATAGTGAAACTAGTGTGGAGCAAGTTAATGATCATTTAATGAGTGGCTATTGATATCTTTTATTATTATCCTTAATCTGGAGGTGACTCCATTATGATCATATTATAGTACAGAGATGTTTGATCCTGATCCAACTTGAACCATGAAAGGATTTTTCATATGCTAGAATTATAGGGACTCCCATGCATATCTACCCAAGAAAACTGAATCAATCAAAAATTTTGAGGACAAATTTTTTTGTAAGGGGGGTAGGTTGTGAGACCCGTGATTTTAGAATAAGGGCAATAGAGTAATTTTAGTATTTGGAGGGTTTAATCGTAAAAGAAATTCTTTAAAGGACTTAATTGTAAAATCATATGAATTTTCAAAGTATGAGATTTTGATGTGAAAATTATACCATCAGGTAGTATTTTTGATAAGGAATCCAACGGCGTAGATGGATCTTAATTTGGACGTCGTTTGATCGGTTAATTGAACAATTAAGATTTAATTAGGATTTAAGATTTTAATTAACTAATATACAAAATGATCGTTTGTATTTAAGATTTTATTTTCTTCCCACCCGCGCGCGAGCTCCTCCCTCTTCCTCTCTCATCTCTCCTCTTCCGCAGCGGCGACGGCGACGGCGACCAATTTTTCCGACGATGCTCCGGTGGAACCACAACGAATTAGGCTCCCAAATTTTAGCCACACGTAGATCTCGACCTCCTCTTCATTTTGATACCAAGATGCCCAAATTTGGTGTAGAGATGAGGGAGAAATCATGTGAGAGATGGCGACAGCGAAAGTTTCGTCGCCGGAGCTTGCTCCGGCGATTATCGGCCATTCCGGCCGTGAAACCTTGCAAACTTAGTACCTATGGATTCTCCTTGATGAGAACTATCCATTGGTACTGGAGTTGAGGGCTATTGGCCGCCGGTTGGCCACCGGCGAGCTAAAGACCCTAACTTTAGGATTTCGTCCAAAATTTTAATCGGTGAAATTGATCGCGTATGAGCTATAAAATTTGGGGCAAATATGATTTTTGGAATCCTCATGAAGAGAGCTTTCGATTGGTATTAATATTGGTGCTGATCGAAGAACTTCGCCGGCGAGGGTTCCGGCGAACTTTCCGGCGACCGCCGGAGAAATATTCCGGCGAACCTGGGAAAAAAATTGGGGTGATTCTAGAGATCATTTTAAGAGTAGTGGTGGAGAGAGATTTGAGAAATTATTTCTAGATTGAGAATTAAAATTTGTTGAATAATTGATAGGAAAATATAAAAATACGTAAATGACGGCACGTGGATCGAGACAGTGTCAGAGAATAAAAATTCAACGAACGGACCTTAGGTTGGTTCCGACGAGTAAACCGTCAAGTCAGGTGCGTTGGTTCTCCGATGTAGGATTTATTCAAGCTAGGGAATTCCCGCTGGGATCTTCTTAGGAACAATTCCTGGATGTCTTAAATATAATAAAATATTATGCTTCATAAGATTTGATTGTCTACATGTTAGTTTAATTTATTTTTGTCTAACATGCATGATATATCATGATTTCCTGCTAAGTTTTAATATGTCATGATATCTTGTCCTACATGATATATAATATTTTATTATTATTTTTCTATGTTATGATAGCACAACTACCATGCAGATATAGATAAGAATAATGACATGTTAGAAACTATTAGGAGACATCACTAGAAATTCGATAGGGAGGGGTACTGCTTGCATACCTCGTTCGACCACTGCGTACCGCCGATGGTCAGAATGGTGATGCTCAACCACATACCACTCCCGAGGCTACATATAACTTAGATATTGGGAGCTGGTTGGGAAATGGGCCAGATAAACTCCAAGGTCGGATAGACCAGATAGCGGAGTGGTCCATACCCGGATACTATTACCCGCACGAGTGACGGTTGGGCGTTACCGTGATAGTCCTGATATGGCTAGCGAAACTTTCCCACAAATTAGCAAAAATATGGTCGAGGTACCTCAAACCCATTATGCGGATTGACGGTCAACTCGGCTAACATCGATCACTTTTGAGTTGGGACGGGGATTTTCTCAAGCCTTGGACAGTGGATCCGTAGACCACACGGCTATCATCCTAGACGTTCTGCAGACGGTCGGATGAGTAGTCCGGATCCTAGGGTTATTAAAAATTTCGGTTAGCCGTGACCGATGATATATTATGTTGAGGTGACCCTGCCTACGGGCAGTGTGTAGCGCTACACAGAATGTCGTTGCCCTTACGGAGACCGGGGAGGAAGTAGGGGCGCGATGTTTCGCTGGGACGGGGCGTAGTGTGCGACTGGCGAAACAGTGGAGAGAGATATACGGTCACCCGTCCTCTCCGCCAACATCAGTGCAGCGGGCCTAGGTAGAGATATAGAAGGACACCACACTGATGGGCTTATGGGAAGTCCCCGACGGGGGAAATTCACTAAGCATAGGCTGGCAGCCCGAGTTTTGTAACTTCAAAGTATTATTTTGACGTAGGTGACATGCTGTTGACTTTGACACTAGATACAACTTAGGTGACATCTAGTGAAACATACATATGTATTTAATTATGCTGTTTTACTGTTTTCTATAAATTGACTTACACAAATCAAATGAAAAATGATGATTAACAACCAAAGGCATCCTAGAATACTCCTCCTAGCCTTTGATTTCTTTATTCTGTAGAGCCGTAATTTCACACTAGGCCGCAAGGCTGAGCACACCACTTTTCCCCGTGTGTGCTGGTTATTAGATGACCGATCGAGATAGTAAATGAAGATGGATCCACCGATGGATTTATTTTTCTTTATCATTACCGTTTATCATAGAATTGTAGTAGGTTTATCGGGACTGTGTTAGGAATATTGAGTTCAATGAATTTTTTGTAAATTCCGTTGCGTAAATGATGTATTGGATGATATGTATCGCTTGATGCCTTGTATGGATCTGTTGGGCTCATACGACGGTTGCCACGTGCCCGACAGTAGGGTCGGGGCGTGACACCAGCATCTCCCGAGGCTACAGATCATAGATAGCTTAGATACTGGGAGTGAGCTAAGAGTTGGACCAGATTTACTCCTAGGTCAAGATAGACCAAAAATGGAGTGGGTCCATACCCAGGTATCAATACCCGCATGAGTATCGTTTAGGCGGCACCGTGATAGTCCTGAGATAGCTAGCGAGCATGAACCCTACCATGGATTTGGCACCGATGGAGACGGGGTTGCCACAGTCCATTGTGCGGATGTATGTTTATCCCGATCAACGTCGACTGCTATTGGACTGGGAAGGTAATTCCCTATGCGACGCCTTGGACAGTGGATTCGTAGACCACATGACTATCATCCTGACGTTCTGCTGACGATCGGATGAGTAGTCTGGATCCTAGGGTTATTATTTCGGCTAGCCGTGACCGATGAGACTGTTGTGATGGTGACCCTGTCTACGGGCAGTGTGTAGTACTACACGAGTCCTCTAAAAAATTCATAAGAAATACGATGCATTACTCATCGATCAAAAAAGGTACTGATATGTATGCTGCTCCAGGAATATCCACAAAGAAAGTCTTTATAAGCACATTCAAGCCCGATAATGATGATTCTAGCTCTGTGTAAGGCTTTGTAAATGTGCTTGTTTTAGATATATTAATAAGTAAAATATTTTATATTTGTAGGTTTTGCATTAATAAGTAAAATAGATTATATGTACACAAAGTGTACATCCCTCTAGTTAGAGTAATTTGATTCTATACGGGAGTAAAATAATTTTCCATTAATTAAGGGTAAATCAACACAATTTTATATGCAGATCCACAAGGAAGTTGGAGTTTACATAAGCTCTGTTGAATGAAGACATGGCTGAATATTTTAATTTAATCAACTAAGTAATTAATTGATAATAATAATAATAAAATTAGGGTTTTACACGATCTTTGTCTGGTTTGGACGTTATAATTTAATATTTCTAAAAATATCCCAAGTGGTATATTTAGTACTTTATCCAACATCAAATGTTATCGTGTTAATTAATTTATTTTTATTTATGATTAATGTTTTGAGCCGAATGTTTACTGTTCTTGATATGCTTTAAGCTTATGAGAGATCAAATGGTAACAAAAAAAAATAAAATAAAATGTTAGTTTTTTTATTATTTACTTTTTTAGCTTAATGCATATCGTTTTAACTATTATCAATATGCTTTAAGCTTATTTGATCAAATAAAAGGTGATATGCGGGTTAAATTAATGAGCTTATGAACTCTAGTTTCTTTTGTTTGTATAATGAATATGTTTATAATATGACAACAACTACTGGTCCTCCGTAATATTTCGGATACATTTGGCGAGTGGAATAAAAAAATTAAATTTTGGTTCCATATTGTAAATCAACTATTCTTTTTTATCCTTTATCAAATCAAATATCATTCTCTCTTTTTTTTTACATAAATTTTCCTATTTCATCCTTTCAAGCTTAACTTTTTATTTTTACAGTAGAATTGATTAATTTTTAGGTGTTTCTATATCTCCACTTAGAAATATATCAATGCACTGCATAATAATGATGCTATTAATTTAGAATTTAAATCAGAGATTCCGTCGTGTCGATGTGAATATCAAATGTTACACTCGGAGGATGCTATGCAAGCAAAGTCCACCATAGATGCTATGTGAAGGGACACTAACCTAAAGGACACAACCTTAAAAGAAGGAGCTACGTCCCTTTTAATTCCCATAAATTGAAAACAGTATAAAAACTATAAGATGAATTATCAAAGACATTCAAGCTTCTATCAATAGAGAGAGTTGAGCAATATATTTGAGAGTTAAGTATCAGATGTTCAGATTATAAATGACCGATGTTGAGTATTTTGTTGGTGTTTCAAATAAAATTATTTTTTTTCATTTACTATTGTTCTTTATTATTTTCGCACTTCATGCTTGTATAGTTGGTATCTTCTTTATACCGTAAGTCTCTTCGATTCATTATAGTATTAAACACAAAATATAAAAATCTTAGATACCAGATCCAGTTTGTACTACTAAACATTTATTTTAAAACATTTCATGGTTGCTAATTTAGCATGAGGAACGGTAGGAAGGAGATTCGAAATCCAATGGTGAAACTTCCCTGTTAATATCAATTAGAAATCCAACGGTAAAAAAAAAGCAAAGGGGTGAAACTTGTAACGGTAAAACTTGTCCGTAAAGAAAAATTAAAATACTATTTGCCATCATCCTTCCGTCCTATTTATTAATTCTCCTCATTATTTATTTCATCAGCCCAACCCAGCCCTCGTCTCCTTTTCAAAAAAAAACCCAGCCCTCGTCTCTCTCTGGTGGTTTTGAATTGAGGTGGTCGAACTCGAAGGAAACCAAACCCCCCCTCCCTGGCTCCCAACGAGAAGAAGACTTCTTCCCTCTCTATTCCACTTCTCCCTCTTTTCGCCATTTCCACCAATTTTTTCATGCTTCTCTTTTAGCTTTCTCTACTGCTTTCAGATTTTTTTTTCTAGAGTTTTCTCTTTCTGATGCACTGGCCTAGAGTTGTCTTCTTCTTGCGCCTTCAGTGTTTCAATTTCTTCTACTTTCCACTTTGTCCTGCTTCTTCATCGCTTCGTCTACATCCGCGAGGGGGGAATGCGGATGCCTGAGGGCAACTCATTCGCAAGCGCAGCCCTGCGCGCCTGGCCATTGTCGTTAGTGAACGGCCCCTCAGTGGCAACGCTGGAAGTGTCCCTCCAGACTTCCCTCGCCAACAGCAACCACATCGATGAGATTCTGAGAACTACAGACGAGATTGAAGATGAGGATGGGAACATTGCTAAAGAGGGTGCTTGCAACCCTGAAGGTCTTGCGAACAGTGCTCAAGGAGCCTACCACAGAGATGTTGAAAACTTGAGATCTCCAAAGAGGTTCTTTCTTGTTGAAATTTCCTATAATATTTGTCCATCAATCTCATAAGTGTCATGTTTTCTGCATCTATTTACATGTAGTGTCCGCATAAATTTCCTTTATTGCCCTTATAGATGAAACAGGTGATCGAGAAAGATGCTGAAATGGCAGAAGATATAATTGCTTATAATATCATTCCACTGGATGAACCATCTACGACAAAAATTGTTGTCAATTTTTCGAGGCATACCATTGTCTGACCTGTATGGGGGCTTGTCGAACAATATCTGCGACGGCAGCTGCTGCGGTGTTCACCGTCTTGATCCGTAGTCCACTCAGCTCAATGTGTAGTCCGAATTCACGTGCCATCTCTTCTCGCATGAAGTTGTGGGATGCTCCGGTGTCCACCATTGCGGTACCCAGTCGTCCGTTAACGAACAAGAATACATACATCAGTTGGTTCTCCTGCTCAGCAAGCATCATGCAGAGTCATTCCACTGGTGTGGCTCGACCGGTCACGACAGAAACAACGGCCTGGTTGACTGGGACCAGGGGCAATCTGTCGGGTTCCTCATACACGGCCGCAGCTACATTGTGCTCGTGCCTTGGACATCTTCTCCCAGGGTGCGGTCCTCCGCACAACACACATTCGCGCCTCCGGGGTGATACTTGTGCTCCCGGGCCTTGTTGTTGTTCGCGCGCCGGTGGTGCTGCAATTACACGCCTTCGCCTTGCTGCTCCTATGGGTGGTCAATGAGTGCCATGCGCGGGCACTCGGGCTGGGTGGAATTCTTCATCGTGCAGCCTCCCTGGGACCAAACGTAGGTCCATCAGACTCTCCACAGTCTCGATGGCCTCCTGCAGTGTGGTGATTCCATGGCGATGGAGCTTGTCTCTAGCTCCCTTTTGAAGTCCCTCCGGGAACGTGAAGAAGAGGTCCTGCTCTCCCATGTCTTTCACGTCCAAAGTAATGCTATTAAACTCTTGGATATACTCACGGATACTCCGGGTTTGGCGAAGCTCTCAGAGTCTCTTCCGTGCTTGATATGCGGTATTGATCGGAAGGAATCGGTGCCTCATCTCCTCGATCATGGTTGTCCATGTGTCCGGCTCTGTGCGTTGTCGATAGCCCCGCACTTCACATTAGATGCGCCACCATTGCTTCGTGTCTCCATCGATGAATGCTGCTGCGGTCAGCACTTGATCTTCCTCGGCAATCTTTGCGGTGGTAAAGAACTGGGTCATGTCCCTGATGTAGTTCTCCAACAGCTTGGCATTGCGCGCATCGGAATAGGTCCTCTACTCGGGTACATGCAATGTTGGGTGCAGAATCGCTCTTGCGGCGATCGAGGAACTGAACTCAGTGCGCAAGCTCTCAAGTTCCTCATGTAGTCTACTCTCGAGCAGACTCAAGTCTGCTGGTGCTGACGTGCTGGGTTCTCCGGCGTTGGATGCTCGGTCAGTGGATGCTTGAAGCTCCTCTAGCTCATTCGCATGTCTGCCATGGCTACATAAAGATCACAAATGCATCCCCATAGCGGTTTGGCTCTAAGGTTCGTCTCCTCATCGGATGGACGAGTCCTAACAGATCCTTCTAACGTAGTCAGCCTCTTCTCCATAGCCTCCTTGTTTTGCTTGCTTGACATGGTTGTTGAGAGAGAGTAGAAGTCGACGGTTCAAGTGACTTACTTGCTCGTCGTTTGGGGCTTCACTTGCTTCGATGGGTGCAACAAAGATCAGCGGAGTTGCATAGCGCTTGAACCTCCGCTCTGATACCAAAATGTCACGACTAACTTTTTGTCTTGGTTCCTTGGTTGAGCCCGAGTCGTGCCGGTGTGAACAACACCACGAGGGGAACAGTGCTCACAAGCCTTGCACTGTGGAAGAGGATCGTGTTGTCACCCCTGAGTTGATAGGACAAAAAGAAATGCTTTATTAGCTCTAATAAAAACCTCTCAATCCCTCAAGCTAACCTCGAAGAGAATTATTACAAGTGGACCTACTCTACTCTATGCTCTCTCCAATGTCAAGAGCTCACAAGTTGCCAAAGGTTTCCAAGATGCCCAGCCAAGTGCTTTAGCTGGTCCTTATATAGGCAGAGGGCTGACCTTTCGGCTGCCCTCTTGATTACAAGAATTAAGGTCCGGGACATTAATGCCTGGACTGTTTCCATCCGTTACGCGTGCGCGGCTGCTGCGTGCCCATATCTTGCATCGGTTGTCTGCTGTGTGCGATCCTCGGTCGTGCGGAAGCTCCGTGGCTCAGTGCTTTGCTCGCGGGCGCCATCGGCTAGGGGACCACCCAGCACTTGCCCCGCATGCGTCCCCTGTTGATCCACGCACGTCCCCGGTTGTCCGGCCGCTTGCTCCATGCCCGCTCCTCGCTGCTCGGGTGTTAGCTCCGTGTGCACCCTCAACTACTCGAGCGTCTGACCTGCGGAGGCCCTCGGTTGCTCGGGCGCTTGCTCCGTGCGCCCTCTGCTCGGTTGCCTTTCGCCTTCCTCGCGCACGTCCCTCGGTTGCTCGCCTCTCAGTCGTCTGTCCATGCGAGCGCCTCGCGCGCCTCCTGGCTATGGCCATGAAGCGGCTCCGTGCGCTGCGTGCGGGTCGCACAAAATTTTTGAATCAGTCTACGTGTGTATATTTGAATGATTAATTCGTTACTTAGGGGGTTGGAACCAACTTGTGCAGTATACTGATTTAGAGATTACTTTTTTCATTTTGCAGAGTGGTTGTTTAGTTAATTCTTGATTCATTTCTATTGAGTTGGGATGGTTTGATGCTACAAATCGAGAATGATGTTGCTACAATTTGCTATCATAAGTTGTGTATGTTTTCAAATTAATATTGGCGTGTTATAGCTTCCAAATACATTCCATTGAAAATCCAATCTGGCGTTTAGTGGAGAGAATTCCACGTTGTAGCCTTGGAAACCTGCTCTTGTATCCCAACAGCGACAATGCAATTTGGTCTACTTTCTATGGTTACTAGATATTTAGTAGAGAATTAAGTGTACTTCAATCTATTTTACTTCAGATTTTGTTGCTAATTGCTCAATGGAGGAGTTGCACAAAATTTTTGAATCAGTTTAAGTGTGTAGATTTGAACGATTAATTGGTTACTTAATGGGCTGGAACCAACCAGGGCTGTATTCTAATTTAGAGATCACTTTGTTAATTTTGCAGATTGTTCATTTAGTTAATTCTAGTTTCATTTCTGTTAAGTTTGGATGGTTTAGTTGGTGCAGCAAATTGAGAATAATGTTGCTGCAGTTTGCTGTCATAAGTTTGTATGTTTCAAAATTAATGTTGGCGTGTTATGGGTTTTAAATACATGCAACAAAAGATACAAAGTGGCTGTAGTTTAGTGGTGATAATTCCACGTTGTGGTCGTGGAGACTTGGGCTCGAATCCCAGCAACCACAAATTCCATTTTTGTTTATGTTCTACAATTACTTGATATTTAGTAGTGAATTAAGGGTGTTTAAATCTATATTACTTTATATTTTGTTGCTATGTAGTTAATGGAGGAGTTCGGATGATTTAAGTTGGCCTTGGACACCTGGGCTTGAATCAAGGAGCCACAATGCAATTTTGTCTACATTGAACAGTTACTAGATATGTAGTAGAGAATTGAGAGTGTTTTAATCTATTTTGCTTTAGATTTTACTGCTAGGTGGTTAATGGAATACTTGCACAAAATTATTGAATTAGTTTACGTGTGTAGATTTGAATGATAAATGAGTTAATTAGTGGCTGGAACCAACCAGGGAAGAAGGCCGATTTAGAGATCATTTTTTTCATTTTGCAGAGTATTTATTTAGTTAATTCTTGTTTCATTTCTATTGAGTTGGGATGGTTTAGTTGGTGCAGCAAATTGAGAATGATGTTGCGGTAGTTTGCTGTCATTAGTCTGTATGTTTCAAAATAAATGTTGGCATGTTATAGCTTTCACATACATGCCAATAAAAATCCAAAGTGGTTGTAGTTTAGGGTGTTGCTAAGTAGTTAATGGAGGACTTGGGATGATTTATGTTTGTGTAACAAATTAAGAATGTTGTTGCTGCAGTTTCTGTCATATGTTTTCTATGTTTCAAAATTAATGTTGGCGTGTTATAGCTTTTGAATACATGCCACTGGAAATCTAATATGGCTATAGTTTAGTGGTGAGAATAACACGTTGTGGCCTTGGAGACCTGGGCTTTAATTCCAAGAGCGACAGTGCAATTATATCTACATTCTACAGTTACTAAATATTTAGTGGAGAATTGAGGATGTTTTAATCTATTTTACTTTTGATTTTATTGCTTGGTGGTTAATAAAGGACTTACAACAAATTGTTGAATCAGTTTACGTGTGTAGATTTAAATGAATAATGAGTTACTTAGTGGCCGGAATCAACTAGGGAAGTATGCTGATTTAGAGATTACTTTTTTCATTTTGCAGAGTGGTTGTTTAGTTAATTCTTATTTCATTTCTATTGAGTTGGGATGGTTTTATTGGTGCAGCAAATTTAGAATGATGTTGCTACAGTTTGTTGTCATAAGTTCTGTATGTTTTGAAATTAATATTGGCGTGTTATAGCTTGCAAATACATTCTATTGAAAATCCAATATAGCTGTAGTTTATTGGAGAGAATTCCACGTCGTGACCATAGAGACCTGCTCTTGAATCCCTGTAGTCACAATGTAATTTGGTCTACTTTATATGGTTACTAGATATTTAGAAGAGAATTGAGGGTACTTCTGTAAACCCCCGCTTTTATGTGGTTTAATTTGTAAAAAATGAGAGATTAAAATTTTACACAAGTTTAGATTTGTGTGGAAGAGGGTTAGAGAACTTTTAGATTAGATTAGGACCAAAATGGTGATATTAGGTTGATGTTTGGATTAAAAAAAAAGTATGTAGTGGTAATTTATTAAAATTTATAGGGATCTAGTTAGAATTTTATTAAAAATAGAAAGACTTAGTTGAGATTCAATAGACTCGAGGGGGTGAACTGCATAAGTTCACTAGTCACATGCTCCTCACATGACCGACTAAGCCGCCCGATTGAACCGGACCAGTCTAACTGAACCGGCCCGACGAAACCGACGCCTGCGGAAATAACACACTCGAAGCCCTAAATCCTTTTCCACCGACGCCGACTTCTTCGCCCCTTCCCTCGTCTCCTCGCCATCCACCTTTTGTTCTCCTCATTCGATCCATCGGCGGCTGTAGCTGCGATCCGAGTGCCCTAGACATCCTCCGCTCGACGGTGAAGCGGCGGAGGGACGAGTCGATCAACCATCGCCGCGATTGACCTCGCCCGCTTGATCCCCAGCCCCTACATCTCTCGCATCACAGCAAGCTCAACGGCGAACACTTCGCCGTCCACTGCTTCGTTCATCTATCTGGTAATCGGAGCGGTGATTCGAGCTCACCCCACCTCCATTGTATCCACCACTGTGATTGTAGCCGACTCCCTCACTGAAGCCCCGATCGAGCCATTCACTAGGGTCGTCCGAGTTCTCTCTATCCACAATCATTCCCAACTCAATCGGACCAATTTCTTCAAGCGATTTGAAGTGTGTTGATTTTGATTCTGCATGTTCTAATTGATGGGATGATGATGGTAATATGGATGAGATGTTGGATGAATGGTGAAGTATTGATCATTGTTGCTATTTAGAATGGATATTGTGATGAATGTCAATTTAGATGGATGATAATTGGTTAAATCTATGCTATCTCCCCTACCTCCTTCTCATTTCCCTATTATACTATATCTATCTTAGTTGTTATGTTTCCCTTTTCGTTACTTGAATTTATGTATATAGGATAAAAATGATGAGTGTAGGAAGAATCAAATTGAGGATTACACTAAGGAAAGTTATTGCTAATTCCATATAGTTGATGATGATGTTTGATATGGAGTTGAAAAATAGAATAATTGAGTTGGCTTGGTGGTTGACTAGGACTAGTCTTGCACACCCCATACCTTTCTCTAGGGCACGTGGCAGACCGTAGTGAACTCCACATACAGCTCTGCTAAGCCTCCAGAACTATATGAGAATCCACTAAGCGTACCGGATGTATATCCCCTATATTTATGGAAGGAGAGAACCTGAATAACAGAGTAATATAACTCTAAAACCATGCATATACAAAATCAGATTTCTTATACCAAAAATGATTTATATACAAATATTTTACAACCAAAATAGGACGCATGTCCAGTGATGCATAAAATACCTATCCAGTGGATCTTTCTGTACACAAAATAAAGGTAGAACTGTCCTACTTTTTAAAAGTCAGGAGTCTGGCTAATCGCCTCTATCTCTATCCGTCCCTCTCCTGCTGTAATCCTGAAAAAAATGAGTTCCCCTTTGGGGTGAGTACTCTTGTACCAAGTGAATTGGATAGAAAATAATGTAAAACCGAGAACATATAATAACAAAGTCATATAAACAGAATAACCTGGCTATTCGGGTATAATAGTCAATCAAACAGAGCAAACATGGATCATACAAGAATATATCTGGGGCTAGCATAGTTAACGACAGTTGTAGCTATCAACTGTCACCTTAGGGGGAGGTATCAAGAATCATAGGGTACCCGGATCAAAATGAAATCATAAGAATGCATAAACAAAGCCCCCTTTCTCCCTAGGTTGTCCATCGGACCTCACTACCTAGTTTACCATAGCTAGTCTAATGAATATCCACAGCCAGTACTTATCTAACCTCCCATCCTGACTGCCCAACACTTTAGCCCCACGCCCCTCTATCTAGGCGGCCCATGGGAGTGCGAACCGAACATCACTGCAGCGACTCACACCAGTAAAAAATGTTATCCTAGTCATATGTACCCAAGATGAAGCAGAATCATATATGGATCATGAAATCTCCTAGGGTATGCTTTTCACTATACCTCTAGCTTTTAAGAAATAGGTACATATGCTAGCTTTAGAATCAAATAAAAGCATAGTATCATGCTTATAATGAATCAATGAGCAATAGCAATGAAAAACTTATATCAATGGATATGAATATCAAAAGGGGATTCACAACTCATTTATAAGCATAATAATGAATATTAACTAGCAAGAGAGCCAAAGAATATCAAACATAGATAATCAAAGGGGATATAGTTCTCCTGGACTAAACATTGAGAACTATCCTGTTTATTCTACCCGGAGAATAAACATTCACCTGATCTTATCGTTACAAGCACATTCTAATTCGTATCACGATCATTCGTATCCTCGTGGTTGCTTATCAAATTTTCTGTAAATATTTCAATGAATTTTAATTCTCAATCCGATAATAATTTTACAAATCCGTCTTCACCAATACTCTTAAAATGATCTCTAGAGTCACCCTAATTTTTTTATCAAGTTCGCCGGAAAGTTCACCAGAATCTCGCCGGAAAGTTCGCCGGAACCCTTACCGGCGAAGTTCTTCGATCAGCACCAAATACAGTTTATAAGGATTGTGAGATTATATTGGGAGATACTACATTACTAGCAGATCTTATTCCATTAGATATGATAGATTTGGACTTGAGATTGGGGATTGATTGGTTATCCCGACATAAGGCCACAGTCAACTATTTTGCCAAGGAAGTGGTATTCTTAAAGGAAGGAATACTTAATTTGCATTTTAGTGAGAACCGCTGAATCCTACCAACTTGTGTAATTTCGACGTTACAAGCTTGGAAATTAATCAGAAAAGGAGGTGTAGCATATTTAGCTCACATAGTAGACACATCCACGTCTGGAACCAAGCTAGAAGAGAAACCGGTGGTGTGTGAATTCCCCGATGTATTTCCAGAAGAGCTGTATTTCTAAGAAGTTGTTATCCTAGAGGGGTGCATACTATAAGTTCAGGCTTCAAAGGAACCAAGGGTTTATTACTAAACTTTGCAAACTCAAGATTAACATATGATCTATGTGAACCACTATCAATAATGTAAACCCTATTTTCTATATTAAAAAAAATTAAAAAAATTATTTTAATATTAAACTAATAAATAATAATAATAATAAAATAATTAATAGATAAAAATCGAAAATAGAGATTTGAAATTTTTTTATTTAAATTAAAATTTAATATAGAAATTTTTATTTAATTATTTAATTTAAAATTTTATTTAGATTTTTTTTTAAAAAAAAAGAAAAAAAGAAAATGTAGCTGCACGTGCGACACACGTGCAGCGAGTCAGGGCGAGTCAACTCGGCTGAACTGACCGAGTCGATGAGCGAGTCAGTCGAGGAGTCTCGTCGATGACTCGTCGACAGTATAAAAGATTTCGGAAACAGGGGTTTACCCTGTTCCGAAGCTCTCGGCGGCGGACGCTCTTCGAGGCTCCGGTGGGGCTTTGATTCGACAAGGTGAGGTAGATGGCGGAGCTAGGTGTCGCTATCGGGGGCTACGAGCGAAAAACACGACTCCTGCGAGCTGGAATCGTGAAGGGGGTGGCGAACACAGGGGCTCCTTTATTCGCGGTGATTTCGCCGGTGAGGGACGTGTCGAGCGGTTTCCTCTCCGCGGCGAGCTTCCTAAAGTCGATTCGACTTCGTTAAGGTTGATAGAGAGCAGCATCGGCAGTGGATGAGTTGTGGAAGAAGCTGACGGTGGCGATTCCGCTGGCGACAGAAAGCTCAAGGGATGCTGCGATCTTGGCAGCGCCTGGAACTTACCGACTTGCGATTCCGTCGCTTGAGGGCGATGGAAGGTTATGAGGGAGAGTCCAAAGGGTTCTGTCACGTCTGCAGTGCTGATCGGCGGTGATCGGAGGAGAAACGTGGCGGTGGCGCGGTGAGAATTCGAACGCGGGCGAGGAATCGAACGGATGGGATGACACGTGCACCGCACGTGTTTTGGTCCAGTTCGACCTAGTTCGATCGGTCCGGATCGGTCTAGGTCGGCCTAAGGCTGGTTCACCTGCAGTTCTGCGTAGGTTTGGCCGGTTTTTTATGATTTCTCCACTGGTTTGCTGCGGTTCGACTTTGCTATAGCTTGTTTGGTGAGTTTTGAGCTTTGAAGAATTTATTTAGAATTTTTATCAGACTTTAGGTTCGATTTTCGAATTATTTGATGTTGGGTTCAGGGTTTTGAGCGTATTAACAATATCAAAAAAATCTGAAATAATTTGTGACACTAGATTATGCTTAGATTTAATTTCCATGATTTAATTAGAAATTTTCCAAACTGTTAAGTAGGAGTTTTGATTTAATTAAGATGATTTAGGTTTATTTAGGTCTTAAATGAATTATTTGCATGTTATTTGCATTAAAAAATATTTTGATAGGTGTCATTATGTTTGACTGTGGTTAAACGGAATTAAAATAATTTAATTAGAATTTTTACAGAATATATGAATTTTATATTATGATTAAATTAGATAATTAGGGTAATTAGATTTTCTATTTAATGAAATTAGGAGAAATTATGATTTAATATTTTTTTTTTGGAGATTGGATTTTTACAGAATTATTAAAAGTTGTTTATAGATTGATTGAGGTGGTATAGTTGATCAATATGATTAATTAAATTGTTAGAATAATTTATTTGTGGAAATAGATATTTATTGTGGTCTTATGATATAATTTGAATGTAAACATATGTTATATTTTTTAAGTAAATTGCACCTTATGGCGACTCATTTCTTCCTCCTCCAACCTAGGGTTTCCTTCGCTTAGGAAATTGAATCAAGCAATATTATTCCAACGAAGATCTCACAAATGGCTGGAGGAAAGAGCAAAGGACAAGGACAAGGACAAGGGAGCAAGGGACAAGGACGACCTCGTGGGAGGCCACGCAAGGTAACCCTTGAAAATTCCATTGAAAATTCCGTTGCTCCTGTTATTTCTATTACCAATGGAATAGTAACTCATTTGTCAACAACGGACTCTCCAAATGAAACTGCTTATAAATTAGATGTGGGCAATGCTTCAAATACTGAGCCATCAAATATTAATAGGAAGGAACATCCAGCAGAGATACAAAATGAACAATCATGGGCTGGACTCTTCTCAGGCAATAGATTGATAGAGAATGATATGTCACTTAGCTACTTTTCTCCAAATAATAGAAATGACAAACCATTTGTTGAATTAGAAAAGGAGGAAGTAGATAAAATGAATGATGAATGGAAATGTGCATTAATCGCTTATATCGTTGGTACCAATCCTGGATTTAAGTACATGGAAGGATACATGATAAAACATTGGAGTACCAAAGAAAATCCAAAATTATTTCTACATGATGATGGATATTTTATAGTCAAATTTAGCTCAATACAGGAAAGAGACAGAATTCTATCTTCAGGACCATATAGTATCAAAAATAATCCTATCATGCTTAAACCTTGGACTATGGATTTTGAATTCAAGAAAGAATTTTTAAGGGACATTCCAATCTGAGTTAGGCTACCTAAGTTACCTTTATGCTATTGGGGGAAAAACTCATTAAGCAGAATAGCAAGTTCTCTTGGTGTTCCTATGATTGCAGATGAGTGCACAACAAAACAAATGAGAATATCTTATGCAAGAGTTCTAGTTGAAATGAATGTGACACAACCATTACCTCACAGCATTCTTATTGGGGACAAACAAGGTAGAACTATTGAGCAAACAGTGGAATATGATTGGATTCCAGAATATTGTGGTATTTGTAATAAAGTGGGTCATATGCCAAGCCAACCAGACAAAACCTCCAACTGACCTACAACAGGAAATGAGAAGGAAAAAAAGAACTAAAACGATTATAAGGCAGGAATGGCTACCTAAAAAGGGAGAGGAAAAAGAGAATAATCAACATATGGAGATTATTGAAAAAATAGAGGATACAACTAATGAAAAGCAAAAGGTTGTCCAAAATGAAGCAAAACAGTACAATATCCAACCCTCACAACATGTGCTAACTATTGAAAGGAGTTCAACATCTGTGGAAGAAAAAATGTATAATGCTCAAAAACTTAACTCTGATGAAACTTTAATGCTTGAGCCTATTATAGAATTAGAGCAAGAAATAACTAAGCCCCTTAATATGGGGAAAACATCAACATGATATGGCTTAGTTGGAATGTGCGAGGTATAAATAAACCTCATAAACAAAAAGAGGTTTGCCTATATCTCAAAAAAAAATAGAATAAATTTAGCTGGTTTGATAGAAACAAGAGTTAAAGAGGATAAGGCTGATAAAGTGATGAAACGAATAGCAACAAATTTTAAATATGTAGCTAATTATACAGCAGCTGCAAATGGCAGAATTTGGTTATTATGGGATACAGACTTACTAGATGTAATTGTACTTATTGTCGATGCTCAATTTATCCATTGTCTAGTAATTGATAGATGCTCTAATATACACTACAATCTTACACTTGTGTATGGATTTAACACTATTGAGCTGAGAAAAGATCTATGGCATGGCCTAAGGAATATAGCTGCTCATTTCCATAGTGATATGTTCTCATTTCCATTCTGGAATTGGTAAAGGCTGTAGCTTTCCTGCCGGTCTCTGATGCTCAGCTTTAACTTGCTGACATATAAGACACTTAGCTACATAATCTGCAATATCTTTCTTCATTCCTGGCCACCAATAACTATCTTTTATTGTACGATACATCTTTGTACTACCCGGGTGCATTGCATATGCCGAAGAATGAGCTTCTTTTAAAATAGCTTTCATGAGTTCAACTTTATTAGGGACGCAAACTCTATCTCGGTAAATCAGTAATCCATCATCCCTCATTCTGAACTCAGTATTTTCTTCTGTATGCATTCTTTGGAGTATTTTCCTCAATTCCTCGTCTGTGCTTTGCAAAACCCAAATTTCTTTATGAAGTGTAGGTCGCACAACGAAAGTAGCTAGCATTTCACTAACTGTATCATAATTCAGCTGAATTCCCAATGATTTCAATTCTACTAGCTACGGTAATGTAGTGGCTGCAATATTTGACAGTATAACTGACTTTCTACTGAAGGCATCAGCTACTACATTTGCCTTTCCTGGATGATATTCAATTATCAAATCATAATCTTTTATCAACTCTAACCATCTTCTTTGTCTCAAGTTTAGCTCTTTCTAAGTCATAATATATTTCAAGCTCTGATGGTCAGTAAAGATATGACATTGAACTCTATATAAATAATACCGTCATATCTTTAATGCAAATACTACTGCTGCTAGTTCCAAATCATGAGTATGATAGTTTAATTCATGTTTCCTTAGCTGACGGGACGCATAAGCAATAACATTTCCTTCCTGCATCAATACACATCCTAACCCTTGTCTGGAAGCATCACTGTATACTGTATAATTTTCATTAGGCTTTGGTAATGTCAGAATTGGAGCAGAAGTAAGACAGTCTTTGAGTTTCTGAAAACTCTTTTCACGTTCCTGATCCCATTCAAATTTCACTTCTTTTCTGGTTAATCGAGTGAGTGGTCCAGCTATCTTAGAAAATCCCTCAATGAATCTTCTATAATATCTAGCTAGACCTAAGAAATTGTGAATCTCCGTAACATTCTTGGGTTGTTCCCATTTCAAAACTGCTTCAACTTTATTTGAATCAACCATGATACCTTTTTTGATACGGTATGTCCCAAGAATTTCACTTCTTTCAACCAAAACTCACATTTGGAGAATTTTGCATACAGTTTCTTTTCTCGCAGTGTCTGTAATACTATTCTCAAATGTTCAGCATGTTCATTTTCTCCAGAAGAGTATATCAGAATATCATCTATGAATACAATAACAAACTTATCCAGATATGGATGAAATACTCTGTTCATTAAGTCCATGAATGCAGTTGGGGCATTTGTTAAACCAAAAGGCATTACCACAAACTCATAGTGTCCATATCTGGTCCTAAAGGCAGTCTTAGGGATATCTGACTCCCTAATCCTCAATTGATGATATCCTGATCTCAAATCAATTTTTGAAAATACCTTAGTTCCTTGTAGTTGATCAAAAAGATCATCAATTCTCTGCAAAGGGTATTTATTCTTGATGGTCACCTTATTTAATTATCTATAATCAATACATAATCTTAAGGTACCATCTTTCTTCTTTATAAATAATACCGGTGCTCCCTAGGGTGAGGTACTCGATCTGATGAATCATTTATTCAGCAATTCTTGTAATTGTACTTTCAATTCACTAAGTTCTGCAGGTGCCATTCTATATGGTTGAATAGTGATAGGATGGGTGCCTGGTTGTAATTCAATAAAGAAATTCACTTCCCTATCAGGTGGTACACTTGGTAATTCTTCAGGAAATACATCAGGAAATTCACATACCACCGGTATCTCTTCTAGCTTGGTTCCTGAGGTGGATGTGTCAATTATATGAGCTAAATACGCTACACATCTTTTTCTTATTAATTTCCAATCTTGTAGTGCCAAAATTATACAAGTCGGTAGAATTCGGCGATTCCCAATAAAATGTAATTCGGGTATTCCCTCTATCGAGAATATCACTTCCTTGGTAAAATAGTTGACTGTGGCTTTATGTCGGGCTAACCAGTCAATCCCCAGTATCAGATCAAAATCTACCATATCTAATGGAATTAGATCTGCTAATAATGTGATATCTCCCAACATAATCTCACAGTCCTTATAAATTGTATCTCTAAGTAACTGTTGTCCTAGAGGTGTGCATACAATAAGTTTAGGTTTCAAAGGAACTAAAAGTTTATCACTAAACTTTGCCAACTCAGGATTAATATAAGACATATGGGAATCACTATCAATAAGTACTCTAGCAGAATGCTGAAATAACTGTAAAGTACCTGTAATTAGATCTGGGTTAGTTTTAGCCTCCTTATCAAAACTGGCAAAAATCCTGGTCTGCTCTCATGGAGGAATCTCAAAACCACCCTGTGTCCCTCTAGCACTACTTCTCTGATCAGCTTTCTGCCCCTGATGGTTGCCTATCGTGAGTGGTTGATCCTCTACCACTTGGTAACTGTTTAGGCATCCCCATGCTTCTACTGTCACCTCTTTGTTGAAGTTTTGGGTAGTTGCTACGATAATGCCCTGTCTCATTACAATAATAACAGCTCAGAGGAGCTCTGCAGATTTCAGAATAATTCTTACCACAATTTCTACAAGTATTTCTAGCCATGAATCGGGCCTGGGACTCAGAATCCGGAATAGGTAAAGCTCGAGGATAGACCTGTGGTCCAGAAACACTACCAGATGATTCTCCCATTCTTTATGATCCTCTAACCATAGTACTCTTTCTCTGAAATGTAGGGCTGAAAAATCCTGACTTTCTTTTTCCTACTGAAACTTCCTTACCCTTAAAAGATTCCCTAGATTGATGCTCAATTTCCACTGCCATCTGTACCAGCTCATGATAACTGACGGTGGTAGATGTAACTAACAGCCTTCTGATTCCTAAATTCAATCCCTTTTTAAACTATTGTGCATATATTCTGCATCCTGAGCATACTCTGGGATAAATACTGATAAAGCTCGCAATTCAGTATCAAACTCAAGTACTGATCTATGTTCCTGTCTCAGGGCAAAAAAATCTTCTCACTTCTGATCCTTATAAAAATTGGTATAATATTCCCTATTAAATATAGTTGTGAACTCTGCCCATGCAGTCAAAGTAACTCCACTAGCACTGAGGGAGTCCCACCAAACCTGTGCATCACCCTCTAGTAACTGAGCTGCTAGTTTAATAGTGTCTGCTTCTGTCAATCTCATGTCTCTAGCAGTCTTGGACACTTTCTGTAACCATTTATGTGCTATTTCTGGATCTCTGGATCCCTCAAAACTATAACAGCCTAACTGCCGAGCTGTCTTGATCTGTTTCAGTAAGTCAGTTTGAGTGCTAACTACCGGTATCTGCACTGGTGGAATAGAAGCCTGTGCCTAAGTAGGCTGAGTCTGGATTGATCTAAGGAGTGTATGGAACTGCTCATCTGTCGAAGTGACTCCTCCAACAACAGGTGGTGTAGCCTGACCACCATCTACTGACATCGTATGGGAGGCAGAGGAACCCTCCTGTCCATGTGATGCCTCATCGCCTGAGTGACTATGCTCTGGTTGCATTCTGAATATCCTGCGTGAATATTACGATCAATATTGTAGATACGACGAATATCCTAGGGCCACTAGACTGGTCCTTATTAAAGATCCACTGGACTCCATATATCCTAATATGAATCACTTCTAAAAGATCATTTATGCAACGAGATCCTAATATATATCCAGGTTCTCCAATGATCTGGTCAGGATATACATAAGTTCTAATATGAACCTGCTCTGATACCACCAAAATCTGTCACGCCCCATACCTTCTCCTACGGCACGTGGCAGACCGCAGTGAATTCCATATACAGCCCCGTTTACCCCCGAAACTATATAGGAACCCACTAAGCGTGCCTGATGTATATCCCATCTATTTATGGAAGGAGAGAACTTGAACAACACATCAAATATAATTCTAAAAACATATATTTCACAAAATCAGATCTCTTACACAGATATTTATGTATGTACAATGATCTACAATCAAAATAGGGCACATGCCCAATGATACACAAAATACTATCCAGTGGATCCTTCTGTATACAAAATAAAGGTAGAACTTTCCTACCTTTCAAAATTAAACAGGAGTCTGGCTATGCGTCATAATATCTATCAGTCCCTCTCCTGCTGTAATCCTAAAAAATAAAAATGAGTTCCCCTACGGGGTGAGTAACGCCGTACTCAGTGAGTTGGATAGAAAACAATGTAAAATCGAGAACATAAAATAATAAAATCTCAAGAATGAGATAATCTGGCTATCAGTGTGCAATAACCAATTAAAAGGAATAATCAAAAGTCACACGAGACTATATCCGAGGCTGGCGTAATCAAATACAGTTGTGGCCAACAACTGTTACCTCAGGGGGAGGAATCAAATATCATAAGGTACCCAGATCAAAGTAGAAACACAAGAATAAGGAATCAAAGCCTCCTTTCCCCCTAAGTTGCCACTGGACCTCACTACCTGGCATCCATAGCTAGTCCAGTCTAAGGGCCAGTCAGGAGTATTTCAATCCTAGTCTCCCCTCCTGACCTCATGCACTATTACCCCATGCCCCTCTGCATAGGTAGCCCATGGGAGTGCTAATCAAATATCATTGCAGTGACTGTGCTTATAGCAATATCCAGTATCAAATCATACTAGCCATATGCTTTCATAAGTAGATAATATCACGAATAATCAAACAAATACATATGTTAGGTTTAGAGTCAACAAAAGCATAGTATCATGCTTATAATGAATCAAGAAACATAAGTAGTAAATAACTTATGTCATTAAGTAGGAATATCAAAGATTATTCACAACTCATTTATAATAGCAATCATGATTATGTAAAACTAGCAAGAGAGTCCAAAGAAATACCAAACATATCTAATCAAAGGGATATAGTTCTCCTGGACTAAACATTGAGAACTATCCCATTTATTCTATTCAGAGAATAAACACTCACCTGATTTTATCATGGTGAGCACATTATAGTTCGTATCACGAACGTTCGTATCCTCGTGCTTGCTTACCGAATTTCCTGTGAATATTTCAACGAATTAAATCTCTCAATCCGGTAACAATTTTACAAACCCGTCTTCACCAACATGCTTAAAATAGTCTCTAGAATCACCCTAATTTTTATCTCAAGTTCGCCGGAAAGTTCGTTGGAGCTACCCGGAAAGTTCGTCGGAATCCTCACCGGCGAAGTTCTTCGAACAGCGCCAATATTGGTACCATTCGAAAGCTCTCATCAGAAGGATTCCAAAATTCATATTTTCCCCAATTATTATAACTCATACGAGATCAATTTCACGAATTAATCCAATTTGGGCGGAAACCCTAAGTTAGGGTTTTTAGCTCACCGGCGGCCGACCAGCGGCCAACAGCTCTCAACTCCGGTACCAATGGAAAGCTCTCGTCGAGGAGACGCCATTGGTACCAAGTTTGTGAAGTTCCGTGGCCAGAATGACCGGCAATCGCCGGAGCAAGCTCCGGCGACGAAGTTTCGCCGCCGCCACCTCTCTCTTCATTTTCTCCTCAAATCTCAACCAAACTGTAAATTGATACCTCTAATGTGTTCTCACTCTCCTGAAGCTGTGTCTGAAATCTTGTCCAAAAATTCGATCGGGAAATCCTCCAAACGTCAATAACAATGTAATAACTCTATTTCACCGTTGTTACTGTGCGAAAGAAAGAGGAGAGAGAAAAAGCAGGGGAGCGCACGTCGTCAGTGGGAAGAAAAGTGATTTTATAAATAATTAAAATCTTTAATTCACATTTAATCCTAGCCGTCCATCCTTGACTCAACGATTTGATCAATCAAACGACGTCCAAATTACGATCCGTCGGCGCCGTTGGATTCATACTACAAAAATTCACAAAACTTTTACAAATAAGTCCTTCTTATTCAAATTTTTACAAATTTAACCTTAATACAAAATACAAATCTCACATTAAGGTGAGAAAGGGATAGGAGTAAAATCTTCATGAGTTGTGAGACTACATGATGGGTCTTTGATTTTTTTGACCCTTTGATGCGAAGCCAAACCTTAGGGTGAGAAAGGGATAGGAGTAAAATCTTCATGAGTTGTGAGATTACATGATGGGTCGGTGCCGATTATGTCGGACCGAGGTCCCCGATTTACTTCTTGATTATGAGAATATTATTTGATGAATTCTTTAATAATTTATGTGGCCATATTTTCCTCGGAAGGGTGGAATCTCAAATTGAGTACCCTTGAAAAAGGACATATTTACTTCCAAATATTCTATGTTTAAAAAGTTGATTGCATAACTTCTCTGGATGGTATACATTCAAATAGTTAACCAAGAGTTAATTAAATTATTTGGATGCTTAATTTAATTTGCATCAGCTTGGACTACGAAAATTATCTTTATTGTTCCTCTTGGTTACTTGTTTGAATGCAACCGTTAGTATTATTTAGAGACCTTTAGTTAACCAATTGATATTCCTTATTCCATTTAGTGTTAAACCTAAGGTCTATGATCTTAATAGGTTCCCCTACTTGTGTTCTGACCGATGTCAGAGCGCAAAGCTCTTATGTGAACACGGTATATCTAAGGGGGCTGATCGACCCTTAGAGATGCTAGGATGTGAGCTAAAGAGCTGAATTGATACATATAGGTAAAATACTTTGATATAATCTTAGGCATTGATTGGTGAACCGGATATCAAGACGTAGTGATTAGTTGACTAGATTAGATTGCCTCGTAAAAGACTGTGACTTTCCTTGCCTAGACTAGCCTACTCTACCTTTCTTTCTAAATTGATTCGAGTAAGACTGAGGGTAGCTCAGGACAGACAAAAGAGTATATGCAGACAATCGGCAAAGGCCGTTAGAATTTGCGGATTGGGGACAAAGTGTTCTTAGAGGTGTCTCCTTAGAAAGGACTTTTCCAGTTTCACCTAAAAAGGATAGTTGCATTCAAGATATATTGGACCGTTGAGATTTTAGAGAGAGTTGGGCCGGTAGCTTATAGATTACGGCTATCGGTAAATATTAATAGAATCTACAATGTGTCCTGGGTGGCGATGCTTGAGAGGTATGTGCCAGACCCACCGCATATTCTAACTACACCCTCAATTATCTTGAGAGATAATCTAAGCTGTGGACTTAGGACAATGGCTAAGTTGATAGCCATGGTAAAGGGTAAGAGGGCAAGACTGCACAGAGACTGGAGCTTGAATTAGAATCCAATATCCATAATCGTTCTGGACAATTGTTTTGTTTGCTTGATTGTGTCTTGCTTGAATAAATTGTTTGAAATTGTTTGATTTGGTTGGATGATTTCTTTAGAAATTTTGTGTCTTAGAAAAATATAAGATGTCTAGAAAATTTTAAGGGCTTAGGTTGTCATTTTTGGAGGACCAAAAATCCTAAGGGGGAGAGGAATTGTAAATCATGCTTTCTATAATAATAAAAAAATTTAAAAAATATTATTTTAATATTAAACTAATAAATAATAATAATAATAATAATAAAATAATTAATAGATAAAAATTGGAAATAGAGATTTGAAATTTTTTATTTAAATTAAAATTTAAAATAGAAATTTCTATTAATTATTTATTTTAAAATTTTATTTAGATTTTTTTTTAGAAAAAAAATGTGGCTGCACGTGCGACACACGTGCAGCGAGTTAGGGCGAGTCGACTCGGCTGAACCGGCCGAGTCGATGAGCGAGTCAGTCGACGAGTCGGTGACTCATCGACAGTATAAAAGATTTCGGAAATAGGGGTTTACCCTGTTCCGAAGGTCTCGGCGGCGGATGCTGTTCGAGGCTCCGGCGGGGCTTCGATTCGGCAAGGCGAGGTAGATGGCGGAGCTAGGCGTCGCTATCGGGGGTTGCGAGCGAAAGACACGACTCTTGCGAGCCGGAGTCGTGAACGGGGCGGCGAACAGAGGGGCTCCTCTGTTCACGGTGATTTTGCCGGTGAGGGACGCGTTGAGCGGTTTCCTCTCCGCGGCGAGCTTCCTAAAGTCGATTCGACTTCGTTAAGGTTGATAGAGAGCAGCAGCGACGGTGGATGAGTTGTGGAAGAAGCTGACGGCGGCGATTCCGCTGGCGGCAGAAAGCTCAGGGGATGCAGCGATCTTGGCAGCGCCTGGGCCTTACCGACTTGCAATTCCGTCACTTGAGGGCGATGGAAGGTTATGAGGGAGAGTCCAAAGGGTTCCGTCGCGTCTACAGTGCTAATCGGAGGAGAAAATGCGGCGGCGGCGCAACGAGAATTCGAACGCGGGCGAGGAATCGAACGGAAGGGATGCCATGTGCACCGCACGTGTTTTGGTCCAGTTCGACCTAGTTCGACCGGTCCAGATCGGTCTGGGTCGGCCTAAGGCCGGTTCACCTACGGTTCAGCGTGGGTTTGGCCGGTTTTTTAGGATTTCTCCACCGGTTTGGTGAATTTTGAGCTTTTAAGAAATTATTTAGAATTTTTATCAGACTTTAGGTTCGGTTTTTGAATTATTTATTGTTGGTTCAGGGTTTTGAGCGCATTAACAATATCAGAAAAATCTAAAATAATTTGTGACACTAGATTATGCTTAGATTTAATTTCCATGATTTAATTAGGAATTTTCCAAACTGTTAAGTAGGAGTTTTGATTTAATTAAGATGATTTAGGTTTATTTAGGTCTTAAATGAATTATTTGGATGTTATTTGCATTAAAGAATATTTCGATAGGTGTCATTATGTTTGACTGTGGTTAAACGGAATTAAAATGATTTAATTAGAATTTTTATAGAATATATGAATTTTATATTGTGATTAAATTGGATAATTAGGGTAATTAGATTTTCTATTTAATGAAATTGGGAGAAATTATGATTTAATATATTTATTTCTGGAGATTGGATTTTTACAGAATTATTAAAAGTTGTTTATAGATTGATTAAGGTGGTATAGTTGATCAATATGATTAATTGAATTGTTAGAATAATTTATTTATGAAAATAGATATTTATTGTGGTCTTATGATATAATTTGAATGTAAACATATGTTTGGCTAGGGTTGGTTGATGTAAAATTGTGGTAGTTGTGTTTATTTGAATTGATTAATCTATCTGGTTGATTAAAGAGATTAAATAAAAATTGGTTTGAGGTTGTGAGTAGAGGGGTTGTTAAGATGTTTGATTGAGATGTGTTATTTATGCATGCTTGCTTAGTTGTCTTTAATTTTATTTTAGGAGATTATGTTGCTGTGCTATTGCTTGACAAATCACAGTCAAGCTGTGATTTGTGTGGAAAGAAATTGTTTGCTGGAGTGATTGCTTGCTTGCTTTAAGAATCACGGCCAAGTTGTGATTCTTGTTAAAGATCTGCTTAAGACTCAGGTGAGGACTTATGGTTTCAAATTTCATTTGGCCTACTACAGATACTGAGTCCTAAGGATCGTTGTTAATTATTGTACATGCTGATAAGTTATATATCTGCTTGATTGTATATTGGATTAACATGTGAACTGTTGAAAGTTATATGCATGCTCTTGGTATGAGTTGAAAATGATATTATGTTAATTCATGTTGTATCATGTTTTTCAGATATGATGTTATTATATGCATGCTCTTGTTGAGAATTGAAAGTTATACCATGTTGGTATATGTATGATGTTATTATATGTATGCTATCGATATTATGTTCATGTTATGTTGATTATTGAATATGTTCATGTTGCTAGAGATGTAGAGACACTTAGCAAGAACATGGAACATGTAGACATGAGATAATACTTGAGACACTTTAGGTTCATGTTATGTTAACACCTAAAGTGATTTAAATTGATATATGACTAAGAACTAAGAACATCATAGGGTTATGATAACTTAGGAGGTGATGTGTGGGTTCTTAGACTAGTATGTGCCAACATGTGGTGAGGAACCATGTGCTAGTATGGTAGAGATGCAAGTTCGGTTGACTTAGGTCACTAATACTTTGGTGTAGCCGGGATCTCACTTCGGTGAAGAACTCAATTTGTTTGTGTTACACCAAGGTAGAGGCTGGACTAGGAACAGTACCGTCCCATACGCTACCAAGGCTAGGGAACCTGAAAGACTCTAGCATGCTCAATAATGGTGGGATCCCTGAGCAGTCCAGGTTCATTGGTATCATATGCAGTGGGTCTCAACTTGTCAGGCTGGAGACGGATGTGATTGTTGTGTTTGTATGGTGATCATGCCATGGTGCAGAATTAGAGCGCTGTATGGTACTTGTATTCGGAAAGAAGGGGTGCCATGATCACCAGCTCATTCCGCCAACGTCAGTGTACAGGCCTATAGGACAGAGACACAGAGTTGACACTGACGGGTTTAAGGTAATCTCTCACGAGGGGTTCACCTTAAACATAAGTGGCTGCCTTAGGTGTAGAATGGTTAGATGATGGAATATTAATTGAAGTGATATGATATCTTTGATTTAGTGGCATTGTTATGATCATATTTCTTATATGCGGTTATATGTCATGTTATGATCGTATTCATGATGTTTCTTATTTATTACTTTGTTGTATTATGGACATGTTGATTTAAGTATGTGATTTTTAGTTGATATATTTTTTTGTTGGTTTGTACAATACCTTATGCCCATTTTTAGGGTGCTCTCTCTGTAGCCTCACTGAGTTTCGCGACTCAGATGTGCACATTTTTCTCTTGTTGCGCAGGTTACAGGTTGGCCATTGGCTGGGAGTGAGGGAGAACCTAGGTGGACAATAATTTTTTTTTTGTAATCTAGATAGAGATGTGAATGAGTAGTGTTGGCTTGAATGTAAAATGTTATTGCTTCCGCTTTGTAAGTTTGTAAAATGGTAGTGCTTTGTGATGAGTCCAGGTTCATTGGTATCGTATGCAGTGGGTCTCAACTTGCCAGGCTGGAGACGGATGTGATTGTTGTGTTTGTATGGTGATCATGCCATGGTGCAAAATTAGAGCGCTGTATGGTACTTGTATTCGGAAAGAAGGGGTGCCGTGATCACCAGCTCCTTCCGCCAACGTCAGTGTACAGGCCTATAGGACAGAGACACAGAGTTGACACCGACGGGTTTAAGGTAATCTCTCACGAGGGGTTCACCTTAAACATAAGTGGCTGCCTTAGGTGTAGAATGGTTAGATGATGGAATATTAATTGAAGTGATATGATATCTTTGATTTAGTAGCATTGTTATGATCATATTTCTTATATGCGGTTATATGTCATGTTATGATCGTATTCATGATGTTTCTTATTTATTACTTTGTTGTATTATGGACATGTTGATTTAAGTATGTGATTTTTAGTTGATATATTTTCTTGTTGGTTTGTACAATACCTTATGCCCATTTTTAGGGTGCTCTCTCTGTAGCCTCACTGAGTTTCGGGACTCAGATGTGCACATTTTTCTCTTGTTGCGCAGGTTACAGGTTGGCCATTGGCTGGGAGTGAGGGAGAACCTAGGTGGACAATAATTTTTTTTTTGTAATCTAGATAGAGATGTGAATGAGTAGTGTTGGCTTGAATGTAAAATGTTATTGCTTCCGCTTTGTAAGTTTGTAAAATGGTAGTGCTTTGTGATGCTTTTTAGCCTTGTATAAGTTGTGACGTTGAAGTGCGGCTTATACGGCGGTTGCCACGTGCCCAAAGGTGGTTTGGAGCGTGACAAATAAGTACTCTAGCAGGATGCTGAAATAATTGTAAAGTACCTGTAATCAGATCTGGATTAGTCTCAGCCTCCTTATCTGAAACAGTGAAAACCCTAGTTTGTTGTCGCGGTGGAATGTTAGAGCCACTCTGAGGTCCTCTTGCAGTACTCCCTTGCTTTGCTCTTGAGCCTCTTACTGCCCCTGATGGTTGTCTTATCTGACTACTAGATCCTCTACCACCTGGCAACTGTCTTTGCATCTCTATGTTTCCGCTGTCTCTCCTTTGTTGTAGAGCCGGACAGTCCCTTTTCAGATGGCCTGTCTGATGGCAATAAAAACATCGTAAGGGCTGTCTATATACTCCGGGATGAATCCTTCCACAATTTTCATATGTCTTTCTAGTCATGGATCTGATATAGGATTCAGAATCTGGAATATATGAGCCTCGTGGGTAAGTCGGTGGTCTAGAGATGCTGCCTGATGATTCTCATATTTTCTGTGATCCCCCTATATTAACACCCTTTCTTTGAAACGTAGGACTGAAGAATTCAGACTTTCTTTTTCCAATAGCAATTTTCTTACCCTTAGAAGGTGCTGGGGATAACTGCTCAATCTCCATTGTCATCTGCACTAACTCATGATAACTGACAATGGTAGAAGTAACCAACAACCTCCTGATCTCGATATTCAGACCCTTTCTAAACCTGCTACGCATATACTCAGTATCTCGAGCATACTCTGGATAAATAGTGATAAGGCCCGTAGCTCGGTATCAAACTCCAATACTGATCTATGATTCTGTCTCAAAGTAAAAAATTCTTCCCTTTTCTGATCCTTATAGAAACTGGTATAATATTCTCTATTAAAGATATCTATAAATTCTTTCCATGTAATCAGTAAAACTCCACTAGTATTGAGGGATTCCCACCAGACCTATGCATCGCCCTCTAATAACTGAGCTGCTAGTCGAATAGTATTTGCATTCGTCAATCTCATGTCTCTAGCAGTCTTTGATACTTTTTGTAACCATTTATGGACTATCTCTGGGTCTCTGGATCCCTCAAAACTATAACAGCCTAACTGTCGGGCTGTCTTGATCTGTTTTAGTAAATTAGTCTGAGGAGCAACTATAGCTGCCTACACTGGTGGAATGGGAGCCTGTACCGATGCAGTCTGGGTCTGAATCATTCTAATGAGTGTCTGAAACTGCTCATTAGTTAAAGTAACTCCTCCGGTAACAGGTGGTGCAGCCTATCCACCCTCTGCTGACATCGCATGGGAGGCAGAGGAACCTTCCTGTCCTTGTGGTACTTCATCTCCCGAGTTACTTTGCTCTGGCTGCATTCTGAATCTCCTGCACGAATATTACGATCAATATCACGTATCCCACGTATATCCTAGGGCCACTAAACTAGTCCTTATTTGAGATCCACTGGACTCTTTATATCCTAATATGAATTACCTCTGAAAGATCATTTATGCAATTGATGCCCTAACATACCCAGGTTCTCAAATAATCTTATCAGGATATACATATATGCTGATATGAACCTGCTCTGATACCAACAAAATCTGTCATGCCCCATACCTTCCCCTAGGGCACGTGGCAGACCGCAGTGAACTCCGCATATAGCTCTGCTAAGCCTTCAGAATTATATGAGAATCCACTAAGCATACCAGATGTATATCCCCTATATTTATGGAAGGAGAGAACCTGAATAACAGAGTAATATAACTCTAAAACCATGCATATGCAAAATGAGATTTCTTATACCAGAAATCACTTATATACAAATATTTTACAACCAAAATAGGACGCATGTCCAGTGATACATAAAATACCTATCCAGTGGATCTTTCTGTACACAAAACAAAGGTAGAACTGTCCTAACTTTTAAAAGTCAGGAGTCTGGCTAATCACCTCTATCTCTATCTGTCTCTCTCCTGCTGTAATCTTGAAAAAAATGAGTTCCCCTTTGGGGTGAGTACGCTTGTACTAAGTGAGTTGGATAGAAAATAATGTAAAACCGAAAACATATAATAACAAAGTCACATAAACAGAATAACCTGGCTATTCGGGTTTAATAGCCAATCAAACAGAGCAAACATGGATCATACAAGAATATATCTGGGGCTAGCATAGTTAATGATAATTGTAGCTATCAACTGTCACCTCAGGGGGAGGTATCAAGAATCATATGGTACCCGGATCAAAACAAAATCATAAGAATGCATAAACAAAGCCCCCTTTCCCCGTGGGTTGCCAACCGGACCTTACTACCTGGTTTACCATAGCTAGTCCAGTGAATATGCATAGCCAGGAGTTATCTAACCTCCCATCCTGACTGCCCGGCACTTTAGCCCCACGCCCCTCTATCTAGGCGGCCCATGGGAGTGCGAATCGAACATCACTGTAGCGACTAACACCAGTATAATGTCATTCTAGTCATATGTACCCAAGATTAAGCAGAATCATATATGGATCATGAAATCTCCTAGGGTATGCTTTTCACCATACCTCTAGCTTTTAAGAAACAGGTACATATGCTAACTTTAGAATCAAATAAAAGCATAGTATCATGCTTACAATGAATCAATGAGCAATAGCAACGAAAAGCTTATATCAATGGATATGAATATCAAAAGGGGATTCATAACTCATTTATAAGCATAATAATAAATATTAACTAGCAGGAGAGCCAAAGAATATCAAACATAGATAATCAAAGAGGATATAGTTCTCCTGGACTAAACATTCAGAACTATCCCGTTTATTCTACCTGGAGAATAAACACTCACCTGATCCTATCGTTACAAGCATGTTCTAATTCGTATCGCGATCGATCGTATCCTTGTGGTTGCTTATCGAATTTTCTGTGAATATTTCAATAAATTTTAATTCTCAATCCGATAATAATTTTATAAATTCGTCTTCACCAATACTCTTAAAATGATCTCTAGAATCACCCTAATTTTTATCTCAAGTTCGCCAGAGCTCGTCGGAATCTCGCCGGAAAGTTCGCCGGAACCCTTGCCGGCAAAGTTCTTCTATCAGCACCAATATTGGTACCAATCGAACACTCTCTTCATGAGGATTCCAAAAATCATATTTGCCCCAATTTTGATAGATCATATGCGCTCAATTTCACCATTTAAATCCAATTGGGCGAAATCCCTAATTTAGGGTTTTCCGTTCGCCTACAGCCAACCGGCGGCCAATAGGTCTCAACTCCGGTACCAATGGGTAGCTCTCATCAAGGAGAAGCAATAGGTACCAACCTTGCGATGTTTCATGGCCGGAATAGTCGGCAATCGCCGGAGAAAGCTCCAGCGATGAACTTTCGCCGCCCCTCACTTCTCTCTTCTTTTCTCCCCCAAATCTCCACCAACACTTGAAAATAATGGTTCTAATGCATTCTCCTAGCTCACCTGAAGTTGTGTCCAAAATTTTATGAAAAATTCATCCAGGAAGTCCGCCAAACGTCGTCGCCAAGTTGAGGAAGCGAAGCTGCTGTCGCTGGTTCGGAGCAGGGGAGTAGAGAGAAAGTCGTAGGTGGGAAATGAAGAAGAAGAGTGTAAGTTAAATGAGTTTGTTAATGGGTCGGGTTTCCACACTTAACCCGCTTACCACGAACCCGCTAACCCGATTCACCTATTGGTTTAGTAAATTAGATCTGGGCCGTCCGTTTACGTGATTTAATCTAGTCCGTCCATTTGGATCAATCCTTGATTTCATGATTTTACCAATCAAACGATATCCAAATTACGATCCGTTTACGCCATTAGATTCCATATCAAAAATCCTATCTAATGGTATAATTTTTACATAAAAATTCCATACTTCAAAAATCCATGTAATTTTACAAATAAGTCCTCCATATTATTTATTTCATAAAATTCCTTAAAAATCATCATCTATTACATATTAAATAATTTTCCTTAGTACCAAATTACAAACCTCACAAGTCTAATAAAACTTAAGTAGATCTATGGTAATTAAGGATTTAAAGTAGTGGGCTTGAGCATGAAGTTGGGTTTGGTTAATTAATTTGGATTAGGCAAAATAAATCACATAAGTTGAGTTATTAGTGATTAAATAATTTCTATCATATTAAATTATGAAGATATTTATATTTTAAATAAAATATTTATTGTTTTAGGAATATTACTCCGACTTAAGAGCTATGTATTATCGATATATCTGGGTTAGTTCTGAAGCTCAGATTCCCATCAGGTCCATTGGTTCATCGCAGTTGGATCTAATTCAATCTAGGGAAAATCTTGCCTTGAAAATAATAAAATGCTATGTTTCCTAAATATGTGATAACAAGCATGCTAGAATAACATTATTTATGTAGCATGAATTATATGCAATGGGTATATTATGTAATATTTGACATGCTTTATGAAGTTCTTATACATACTGCTTTATTTGTCATTGTCGTTATATGATATGCTAATACCTTGCTCAAGAAGATAAAATATGGAGGAGGTAGTATCAAGAATAATTACCTGACACTCTAGTTTAGATAGAGACATAGGTAACATATGATACTAGCATCTCCTAGGGACATCACTAGATCATAAATTATAAGGGTATATTAGTAACACAACCTGGATGATAAAACAAACCCTTAGTGTTCGAATAGTGATGTTCACTCACTATTACCACTCCTGGGGCTTCAAACAGCTTAGATACAGGGAGTTGGTTGGGAAATGGGCTAGATTAACTCCAAGGTCAAGATAGACCAGAAAGCGGAGTAAATCCATACCCGGATACAATTACCCGCACGCGTGACGTTTGAGCGTAATCGTGATAGTCCCGAAATAGCCAGCGGGGATAAACCCTTCTAAGAATTTAGTAGGCATGTAGTCGAGTTAGCCACAACCCATTGTGCGAATATGAGCTCAACTCGGCCAACATCAACTACTGTTGAATTGAAGAGGTGAATTCCCTTAAAGCCTTGGATAGTGGATCCGTAGACAACACGGTTACTATTCCAGACATTCTGCAGGCGATCTGATGTGCAGTCCGGATCCTAGGGTTATTAGTTAATTCGGCTAGCCGTGGCCGAGGACATGTTAATTGAGGTGACCCTGTCGACGGACAGTTGTGTAGCGCTACACTGTGGGTTGTGACCGTACTGGGTTTCCAAGGGGAAAGGTACCGGAGCAATTGGTTTTGCTGGGACGAGGTGTAGGGATCGACCAGCGGGATAGTAGAGAGCGATATACAGTCACCCGATCTCTCTGCCAACATCCGTGCAGTGGGCATAGGTAGAGACCTGGACATTTACGGCATGGATGGGCTTATAGGAATCCCTAATCAGGATATCCCCTGAGCATAGGCTGGCGGCCCGAAGCACTTGACATAAAGATATAAATATTTCTAGTTGACATGTACTAGAGATATAGATATGTTATGCAACACAGATGACATATACTAGCGACAGACATGTTGTTCAACATAGATGACAATTAGGAACATATACATATATACACAAATAGTTAGAACTCAACTTTGTTAATGACGTTATATACACCAAAAAGTTAATAATTGATAATTAATAAACCCAAAGGCATCCTAGTACTTCCCCCTAGTGTTTGATTTCCTATCTACGATTTCGAACCGTAATTTCACACTAGGCCGCATGGCTAAGCACACCGCGTTCAATGTGTGTGTAGGTGTGATTAGCTGATCGATCATAACGGTTGATGAAGATGAGTTTGTCGATAGATTTATTTTTATTGATCAATACTTATCATAGAATTGTAGTAGGTTTATCGGGACAGTGTTACTAGTATTGAGTTAGATGATTTAATTGTATATTCCGCTGTGCTGAGATGATGTATATGGATAGTATTTATCACTTAAATGTCTTGTATGGGTCCTTTGGGGTCCATACGACGGTTGCCACGTGCCCGAAGTAGGGTCGGGGCATGACAATTAAAGTGGTATCAGAGCTTAGGTTTCAGAACCTAAGGAGTAAATTGGTATAAGAGCTTTAGGTTTAAAGACCTAAGGGTTAAAGTATTATGACAATTTAGGCTTAAAGTTCTAAGAGTTAAGGTAACAGTCCCGATATGATAGGATGTCGTATTAGAGTTAAGATAGTAATTTAATTATCTAACATCGCGTATCTCCCATGGACTTATTTAGTATGCGATCGTACTACCAAGATTTTGGATATGAGAGATTATTGTTTATCAACATATTAATATGAAGTGAACGCACCATACTTGGTTAGTCCGGAATGAGCGATGATATGGTGACTAAGATGAAGGTCTAATTGAGATTAAATGAAACCCACACTAGACTAGCGAATGGGTTATATAAATGATCATCGTAGGCTGGTAAGGACTGGGGTAAACAATTGAGTTTTTTTAGAGATTTTATCTTATTGTCTATTTTAGAGGAAATGAACACGATATTAAGGTTTTCCAAAGATTTTACCTTTTAGAGGATTTAGTAATTTTAACTTTTCCTGCCATATAGGATTAAGATATTCCCTTTATTTTTAGAACTACTCCAGCTCTACTTTAGATGTGAGGATTGTTTATTAGAAAAAAAAATCCTTTATTCATTTTCTTAGTATGGTAAGTGTATTTTTGGAGGACCAAAAATTTTTAAGGGGGGGGAGAACTTGTAAACCCCCACTTTTATGTAGTTTAATTTGCAAAAAATGAGAGATTAAAATTTTACACAAGTTTAGATTTATGTGGAAGAGGGTTAGAGAAATTTTAGATTAGATTAGGACCATAATGGTGATATTAGGTTGATATGGTGACTAAGATGAAGGTCTAATTGAGATTAAATGAAACCCACACTAGACTAGCGAATGGGTTATATAAATGATCATCGTAGGCTGGTAAGGACTGGGGTAAACAATTGAGTTTTTCTAGAGATTTTATCTTATTGTCTATTTTAGAGGAAATGAACACGATATTAAGGTTTTCCAAAGATTTTACCTTTTAGAGGATTTAGTAATTTTAACTTTTCATGCCATATAGGATTAAGATATTCCCTTTATTTTTAGAACTACTCCAGCTCTACTTTAGATGTGAGGATTGTTTATTAGAAAAAAAAAAATCCTTTATTCATTTTCTTAGAATGGTAAGTGTATTTTTGGAGGACCAAAAATTTTTAAGGGGGGAGAACTTGTAAACCCCCACTTTTATGTAGTTTAATTTGCAAAAAATGAGAGATTAAAATTTTACACAAGTTTAGATTTATGTGGAAGAGGGTTAGAGAACTTTTAAATTAGATTAGGACCAAAATGGTGATATTAGGTTGATGTTTGGATTTAAAAAAAAGGATGTAGTGGTAATTTATTAAAATTTATAAGGATCTAGTTAGAATTTTATTAAAAATAGAAGGAATTAGTTGAGATTCAATAGACTCGAGTGGGTGAACTCCATAAGTTCACTAGTCACATGCTCCTCACATGACCGGCCTAACAAAGCTGCCCGATTGAACCAGATCGGTCTAACTGAACCAGCCCGACGAAATCGATGCTTGCGGAAATAACACATTCGAAGCCCTAAATCCTTTTCCACCGACACCGACTTCTTTGCCCCTTCCCTCGTCAACTCGCCATCCACCTTTCGTTCGATTTCCTATCTCCTTTTGCTATCAATTGATGTTGATGATGAATGCGAATTCTTTTTCAATCTTGAATGGTAATGATGAGTGTAGGAAGAATCGAATTGAGGTTTGCACTAGGGAAAGTTATTGCTAATTCCATATAATTGATGATGATGTTTGATATGGAGTTGAAAAATAGAATAATTGAGTTGGATTGGTGGTTGACTTGGGCTAGTCTAATAAAACATAAGTAGATCTATAATAATTAAGGATTTAAAGTAGTGAGCTTGAGCATGAAGTTGGGTTTGGTTAATTAATTTGGATTAGGCCAAATAAATCACATAAGTTGAGTTATTAGTGATTAAATAATTCCTATCATATTAAATTATGAAGATATTTATATTTTAAATAAAATCTTTATTATTTTAGGAATATTACTCCGACTTGAGAGTTGTCTATTATCGATATATCTGGGTTGGTTCTGAAGCTCAGATCCCCATCAGGTGCGTTTGTTCATCGTAGTAGGATCTAATTCAACCTAGGGAAACTCTTAGAAAGATTTTATTAGGAAAGTCTTGGATGCCTTGAAAATAATAAAATGCTACGTTTGCCAAATATGTGATAACATGCATGCTAGAATAACATTATTTATGTAGCATGAATTATATGCCATGGTATATTGTCTAATATTAGACATGCTTTATGAAGTTCTTTTACATACTGCTTTATTTGTCCATGTTGTTATATGATATGCTAATACCTTGTTAAAGAAGATAAAATATGGAGGAGGTAGTATCAAGAACAATTACCTGACACTCTAGTTTAGATAGAGACATAGGTAACATATGATACTAGCATCTCCTAGGGATATCACTAGATCACAAATTGTAAGGGTATATTAGTAACACACCCTAGATAATAAAATGAACCCTTAGTGTTCGAATAGTGATGTTCACTCACTATTACCACTCCTGGGACTACAAACAGCTCAGATACTGGGAGTTGATTGGGAAATGGGCTAGATTAACTACAAGGTCAAGATAGACCAGAAAGCGGAGTAAGTCCATACCAACTTTGTCTATGTTCTATAATTAATTAATATTTAGTGGAGAATTAGATTTTGTTGCTAAGTAGTTAATGGTTTAATGGAGGACTTAGGATGATTTAAGTCGGTGCAGCAAATTAAGAATGTTGTTGATGCACTTTGTTGTCATATGTTTTCTACGTTTCGAAATTAATGTTGAAGTATAATAGCATTTGAATACATGCTACGGGAAATCCAATATGAATATAGTTTAGTGGTGAGAATTCCACATTGTGGCCATAGAGACCTGGGCTCGAATTCTAGGAGCGGCAATGCAATTATGTCTACATTCTACAATTACAAAATATTTAGTGGAGAACTAAGGTTGTTTTAATCTATTTTACTTCTGATTTCATTGCTAGGTGGTTAATGGAGGACTTGCACAAAATTGTTGAATCAGTTTACTTATGTAGATTTGAATGATTAATCGATTACATAGTGGCTGGAACCAACCAGGGAAGTATGTTGATTTAGAGATCACTTTTTTTCATTTTAAAGAGTGGTTGTTTTGTTAATTCTTGTTTCATTTCTATTGAGTTTGGATGGTTTAGTAGGTTGAGCAAACTGAGAATGATGTTGCAGTAATTTGCTGTCATAAGCTATGTATGTTTTGAAATTAATGTTGGCTTGTTATAGCTTTCAAATAAGATTCTATTTAAAATCCAATCTGGCTGTAGTTTAGTGGAGAGAATTCCACGTTGTGGCAAAGGAGACCTGCTCTTGAGTCCCTGCAGCCACAATGCAATTTGGTCTACTTTCTACAGTTACTAGATATTTAGTAGAGAATTGAGGGTAATTCAATCTATTTTACTTCAGATTTTTTTGCTGTGTGGTCAATGGAGGACCTGCACAAAATTGTTTAATTAGTTTACATGTATTGATTTGAATGATTAATGGGTTACTTAGTGGGATGGAACCAACCAGGGCAGTATGCTGATTCAGAGATTACTTTGTTGATTTTGCAAAGTGTTCTTTTAGTTAATTCTAGTTTTATTTCTGTTAAGTTTAGGTGGTTTAGTTGGTGCATGAAATTGAGAATGATGTTGCTGGCTATCATAAGTTTTGTATGTTTTGAAATTAATGTTATCGTGCTATAGCTTACGAATACATTCCATTAAAAATCCAATGGAGAGAATTCCATATTGTGGCCATGAAGACCTTCTCTTGAAGCCCAGCATCCAAAATGCAATTTGGTCTACTTTCTATATTTACTAGATAATTAGTAATGAATTGTGGGTATTTCAATCCATTTTATTTTAGATTTTGTTGCTAAGTGGTGAATGTTGATTTGAATGATTATTGGGTTACTTAGTGGGCTGGAACCAACCAAGGTAGTATGCTAATTTAGAGATCACTTTGTTGACTTTGCAGAGTATTCGTTTAGTTAATTCTCGTTTCATTTATGTTAAGCTTGGGTGGTTTAGTTAGTGCACCTAATTGAGAGTATTGTTGCTGTAGTGTGTTGTCATAAGTTTTGTATGTTTCAAAATTAATGTTTGCGTGTTATAGCATTCAATTACATGCTATTAAAAATCTAATGTGGCTGTAGTTTAGTGGTGAGAATTCCACGTTGTGTCCGTGGAGACTTGGGCTCGAATCCCAACAGCTACAAAATTTAACTTTGTCTACGTTCTACAATTACTTAATATTTAGTGGAGAATTAGATTTTGTTGCTAAGTAGTTAATGGAGGACTTAGGATGATTTAAATCAGTGAATTCCACGTTGGGGCCTTGGAAACCTGGGCTTGAATTCTAGGAGCGGCAATGCAATTATGTCTACATTCTATAATTACAAAAATTTAGTGGAGAACAGAGGTTGTTTTAATCTATTTTACTTCTGATTTCATTGCTAGGTGGTTAATGGAGGACTTGCACAAAATTGTTGAATCAGCCACAAAATTTAACTTTGTCTACGTTCTACAATTACTTAATATTTAGTGGAGAATTAGATTTTGTTGCTAAGTAGTTAATGGAGGACTTAGGATGATTTAAATCAGTGAATTCCACGTTGGGGCCTTGGAATCCTGGGCTTGAATTCTAGGAGCGGCAATGCAATTATGTCTACATTCTATAATTACAAAAATTTAGTAGAGAACAAAGGTTGTTTTAATCTATTTTACTTCTGATTTCATTGCTAGGTGGTTAATGGAGGACTTGCACAAAATTGTTGAATCAGTTTACGTGTGTAGATTTGAATGATTAATTGGTTACTTAGTGGCTGGAACTAACAAGGATAGTATGCTGATTTAGATATCACTTTTTTTCATTTTGAAGAGTGGTTGTTTTGTCAATTCTTGTTTCATTTCTATTGAGTTGGGATGGTTTAGTTGGTGCAGCAAATTGAGAATGATGTTTTGTTTGTTTGCAGTCATAAGTTCTGTATATTTTGAAATTAATGTTGGCATGTTATAGCTTTCAAATAAGATTCTATTTAAAATTCAATCTGGCTGTAGTTTAGTGGAGAGAATTTCACGTTGGGGCAAAGGAGACCTGCTCTTCAGTCCCTGCAGCCACAATGCAATTTGGTCTACTTTCTTCAATTACTAGATATTTAGTAGAGAATCGAGGGTAATTCAATCTATTTTACTTTTGATTTTGTTGATGTGTGATCAATGGAGGACCTGCACAAAATTATTTAATCAGTTTACATGTGTAGATTTGAATGATTAATGGGTTACTTAGTGGGATGGAACCAACCAGGGCAGTATGCTGATTTAGAGATCACTTTTTGTTGATTTTGCAAAGTTTTCTTTTAGTTAATTCTAGTTTCATTTCTATTACGTTTGGGTGGTTTAGTTGGTGCAGAAAATTGAGAATAATCTTGCTAGCTATTATAAGTTTTGTATGTTTTGAAATTAATGTTATCGTGCTATAGCTTACGAATACATTCCATTAAAATCCAATGGAGAGAATTCCATTTTGTGGCCATGAAGACCTGCTCTTGAATCCCAGCAGCCAAAATGCAATTTGGTATACTTTCTATACTCACTAGATATTTAGTAAAGAATTGAGGGTATTTCAATCTATTTTATTTTAGATTTTGTTGCTAAGTGGTGAATGTAGATTTGAATGATTATTGGGTTACTTAGTGGGCTGGAACCAACCAAGGTAGTATGCTAATTTAAAGATCACTTTGTTGACTTTGCAAAGTATTCGTTTAGTTTAGTTAATTGTCATTTCATTTATGTTAAGCTTCAGTGGTTTAGTTAGTGCACCTAATTGAGAATATTGTTGTTGTAGTTTGCTGTCATAAGTTTTGTATGTTTCGAAATTAATTTCGGCGTGCTATAGCATTCAATTACATGCTATTAAAAATCTAATGTGGCTGTAGTTTAGTGGTGAGAATTCCACGCTGTGGCCGTGGAGACCTAGGCTCGAATCCCAGTAGCCACAAAATCTAATTTTGTCTACGTTCTACAATTACTTGATATTTAGTGGAGAATTTGATTTTGTTGCTAAGTAGTTAATGGAGGACTTAGGATGATTTAAGTCGGTGCAGCAAATTAAGAATGTTGTCAGGAGCGGCAAACAAAATATTTAGTGGAGAACGGAGGTTGTTTTAATCTATTTTACTTCTGATTTCATTGGTAGGTGATTAATGGAGGACTTGCACAAAATTTCATTGGTAGGTGGTTAATGGAGGGCTTGCACAAAATTGTTGAATCAGTTTACGTGTGTAGATTTGAATGATTAATCGGTTACTTAGTGGCTGGAACCAACAAGGGTAGTATGTTGATTTAGAGATCACTTTTTTTCGTTTTGAAGAGTGGTTGTTTTGTTTATTCTTGTTTCATTTCTATTGAGTTGGGATGGTTTAGTTGGTGCAGCAAATTGAGAATGATGTTTCGGTAGTTTGCTGTCATAAGTTTTGTATATTTCGAAATTAATGTTGGAGTGTTATAGCTTTCAAATAAGATTCTATTTAAAATCCAATCTGGCTGTAGTTTAGTGGAGAGAATTCCACGTTGTGGCAAAGGTGACCTGCTCTTGAGTCCCCGCAGCCACAATGCAATTTGGTCTACTTTCTTCGGTTACTAGATATTTTGTAGAGAATTAAGGGTAATTCAATCTATTTTACTTCAGATTTTGTTGTTGTGTGGTCAATGGAGGACCTGCATAAAATTGTTTAATCAGTTTACGTGTGTAGATTTGAATGATTAATGGGTTACTTAGTGGGATGGAACCAACCAGGGTAGCTGATTTAGAGATCACTTTGTTGATTTTGCGAATTATTCGTTTAGTTAATTCTAGTTTCATTTCTGTTAAGTTTGGGTGGTTTAGTTGGTGCAGGAAATTGAGAATGATGTTGCTGGCTATCATAAGTTTTGTATGTTTTGAAATTAATATTATCGTGCTATAACTTACGAATACATTCCATTAAAAATCCAATGGAGAGAATTCCATATTGTGGCCATCAAGACCTGCTCCTGAATCCCAGCAGCCAAAATGCAATTTGGTATACTTACTATAGTTACTAGATATTTAGTAAAGAATTGAGGGTATTTCAATCTATTTTATTTTAGATTTTATTGCTAAGTGGTGAATGTAGATTTGAATGATTATTGGGTTACTTAGTGGGCTGGAACCATCCAAGGTAGTATGCTAATTTAGAGATCACTTTGTTGACTTTGCAAAGTATTCGTTTAGTTTAGTTAATTGTCATTTCATTTATGTTAAGCTTCGGTAGTTTAGTTAGTGCACCTAATTGAGAATATTGTTGCTGTAGTTTGCTGTCATAAGTTTTGTATGCTTCAAAATTAATTTCGGCGTGCTATAGCTTTCAATTACATGCCACTAAAAATCTAATGTGGCTGTAGTTTAGTGGTGAGAATTCCACGTTGTTGCCGTGGAGACCTGGGCTCGAATCCCAACAGCCACAAAATCCAACTTTGTCTACATTCTACAATTACTTGATATTTGGTGGAGAATTAGATTTTGTTGCTAAGTAGTTAATGGAGGACTTAGGATGATTTAAGTCGGTGCAGCAAATTAAGAATGTTGTCAGGAGCGGCAAACAAAATATTTAGTGGAGAACGGAGGTTGTTTTAATCTATTTTATTACGTGTGTAGATTTGAATGATTAATCGGTTACTTAGTGGCTGGAACCAACAAGGGTAGTATGTTGATTTAGAGATCACTTTTTTTCGTTTTGAAGAGTGGTTGTTTAGTTAACTCTTGTTTCATTTCTATTGAGTATGGGTAGTTTAGTTGGTGCAACAAGTTGAGAATATTGTTGTTGCAGTTTGTTGTCATAAGTTGTGTAGGTTTCTAAATTAATGTTGGCGTATTATAGTTTTCAATTACATGCCACTAAAAATGCAATGTGGTTGTAATTTAGTGGTTAGAATTTCATATTGTGGATGTTGATACCTGGGCTCGAATCTTAGCAGCCACAATGTAATTTTGTCTACATTCTATAATTACTTGATGTTTTTAGAGAATTAAGGGTGTTTTAATCTATTTTACTTCAGATTTTGTTGCTAAGTGGTTAGTGGAGGAATTGCATAAAATTGTTTTAATCAAATTTACTTTAGATTTTGTTGCTATGTGGCTAATTGCAGACTTGCACAAAATTGTTGAATTAGTTTACGTGTGTAGATTTGAATGATAAACAGGTACTTAATGGGCTAGAACCGACCAGGGCAATATGTTGATTTAGAGATCACTTTGTTGATTTTGCAGAGTGTTTTTTTAGTTAATTCTTGTTTTATTTCTATTAAGTTTGGGTGGTTTAGTTAGTGCGCCAAATTGAGAATATTATTGATGTAGTTTGTTGTCATAAGTTTTGTATGTTTCAAAATTAATGTTGCCGTGTTATAGCTTTCAAATACATGTCATTAAAAATCTAAAGTGGTTATAGTTTAGTGGTGAAAATTTCATGGTGTGGCCATGGAGACTTGGGCTCTAATCCTAGCAGCCACAAAATCCAACTTTGTCTACGTTCTATAATTACTTTGTTGATTTTGCAGAGTGGTTGTTTAGTTAATTATTATTTCATTTAAAGATCACTTTGTTGATTTTATAGAGTGGTTGTTTAGTTAATTATTATTTTATTTAAAGATTACTTGTTGATTTTGCAGAGTGGTTGTTTAGTTAATTCTTATTTCATTTAAAGATCACTTTGTTGATTTTGGAGAGTGGTTAGTAAATTCTTATTTCATTTTAGTTGATTTTGGGTCATTTAGTTCGTGCAGCAAATTAAGAATATTAGTTTAGTGGTGATAATTTAATGTTGTGGCCATTTTGACATGGGCTCGAATCCTAGTAGCCACAATGCAATTCTGTCTACATTTTATAATTACTAAATATTTAGTAGAGAATTAAGGGTGTTTTAATTTATTTTACTTCAGATTTTGTTGCTAAGTGGTCACTGGAGGACTTGCATAAAATTGTTAAATCAATTTAAGTGTGTAGATTTGAATGATTAATGGGTTACTTAGTGGGCTTGAACAAACTAGGGCAGTATGCTGATTTGGAGATCACTATGGAAGTATTTCCAAACCTATCAAATATGACAATGCTCCTGTTTTATGTTTCACCATATAGCATGATAGGGTGTCACACAGACAAATTCTACACAGAAGATTTACATACAACTTTCGACACCTAAATCCGCTAAAGATGATGCTCCTAGCAGTGACCAAGGAATAGAGCACAACATTCATCACCTTAATATTGATATGCACTAGAAAGTCTAGTAGCAGAATAAGGGAATGATGGATAACAAGACTATATCACCATGGTTCATGATAATGTGTAGGCACAATGAAATGCTCAAGAAGCACTTCCATATTATGTAGGTGTAACAAAATTGAGAATGTTGTTGTTGCAATTTGCTGTTATAAGTTTTATATGTTTTGAAATATGTTGGCATGTTATAGCTATCAAGTACATGCCACTAAAAATCCAATGTGGTTGTATTTTAGTGTTGAGAATTCCATGTTGTGGCCACGGAGACCTGCTCTTGAATCCCAGCAGCCACAATGCAATTTGGTCTACTTTCTATAGTTACTAGATATTTAGTAGAGAATTAAGGGTATTTCAATCTATTTTACTTCAGATTTTGTTGCTAAGTGGTCAATGGAGGACTTGCATAAGATTGTTGAATCAGTTTACGTGTATAGATTTGAATGATTAATGGGTTACTTAGTGGGCTGGAATCAACTAGGGCAGTATGCTGATTTAGAGATCACTTTGTTGATTTTGAAGAGTGTTTGTTCAGTTAATTCTTGTTTCATTTTTGTTAAGTATGGGTGGTTTAGTTGGTGCAACAAATTGAGAATATTATCGCTATAGTTTGTTATCATAAGTTTTGTATGTTTCGAAATTAATGTTGGTATGTCATAGCTTTCACATACATGCCATTAAAAATCCAATGTGGCTGTAGTTTAGTGGTGAGAATTTCATGCTATAACTATGGAGACTTGGGCTTGAATCCCAGCAGCCACAAAATCCAACTTCATCTAGGTTCTACAATTACTAGATACTTATTTATGTGTATATATTTAATTATTTAATGGGATACTTAGTGGGCTGGAACCAACCAGGGGATGATTTAGAGATTACTTGTTGATTTTGATTTTGCACAGTGGTTGTTTAGTTAATTGTTGTTTCATTTCTATTGAGTTGGGTGGTTTAGTTGGTGTAGAAAATTGAAGATATTATTGTTGCAGTTTGCTGTGTTATGTTTTGTATGTTTCGAAATTAATGTTGGCGTGTTATAGTTGTGGAATACATGCCTTTAAAAATCAAACTACAAGTTTAATGATGAGAATTCTTCAGATTTTATCGCCAAGTAGTTAATGGAGGACTTGCATAAATTTGTTGAATTAGTTTGTGTATAAATTTGAACCAACTAGGGGATGATTTAGAGATCACTTTGTTGATTTTGTAGAGTGGCGTTTAGTTTATTCTTATTTCATTGTCAGGCCTTGAATTTGAGTCTCTCAGTTGAAAGGTGAGTTTCCTAACCAACTAGAGTCTAAAGATTTTTTTCTCAATAAACTAACACGCAGCTTATAGTGTTGGACATATCACTCTTATGCAATATGATAAAGTTAGCATCAAATTAAGGCTTGTGAACAACTCCCCAAGGAATCGATATAATGATTTTTTTTGTTAAATCGGATAATATAAAGAAGTGGCACAAAAAATAAATTATATAAAACATAAGAGTAGGATAGTTGTAGCATCGTTCAGATAAGTGTTTAGCTCATAATTCATCGCAATCCATTATAGTCTAATTGTTTAGGATACTTGTCTTTCACTTGAAAGACCTAAGTTCAACTCGGCTAAAATTTCATCTTCTTATCATCATGCTGATCATCGGACCCAATAATGAATAACCAAAATATTGACCTGAAACAAAAGAAAGTAAAAATATGGGCCAAGATGGGGATAAGGACACATTACTAGGGCTATAAACCATGTTGAATTCATGTTCTTATGCACGAACTCTTCTCCATCCGCCTCCTTTTTAAATTTCTTGTTATCAACGCAAACAAGTATATGCAAATGATGGAAGAGGTCCTGGACATTGAGATGGTATCCTAGGTGATAAAAAGAAAATAATAATACATCAACATAACATGACATTATATGTCAGCTAAATAGAGAAATTAACTATGTGGTAAAATAATCATCACCCTATTATAGGTATATTAATCACATAATTGGACATCTGGCAGACTGTATTGTACACTGTGTAATGGTTATTGAGGTATGACTTTTAGGTTCAACAATTTGTAGTGATGCAAGAAGATCAAAGACTTCCCTTAGACACCTAGGGGTTGAAGGCATTTCACTTTTGCTAGAGATAGGAGGAAAAATAAACATTAAAATTTTAAGTGAGAAAATATTTGAGTGACTAAAGAGACATCAAAGTTAAGTAAACTAGAAAGGTAGGTGTCAACTTATGGCTAATCTCTCGGGATGAAAAAGAAAGCTCGAAGAGATTGTCTGCACTTTAACCAATGAAGACAATACTTTAGAGTTTGATACTTTAAAGAGCCTGAAAGTTAGATAAAGTGGCGCCTCGACTTAAGATGCGTGCAAGCAAGTTAGTCCTGATCTTCCATCGTAGGAGAAATCTTTAAGGTGGTGAGTTGTGACTTTCATGATGGGGAGGCTATCCACGATCTAAGAACGCGACCAGCAATCTCACAATTGCTAAATCACTCCTCAATTAGTTATGAACCGTGTCAAGTACGACTGACCTGTTTACGAAGAACGGCATGAACTTACGGTCTGTGCTCGGGCTGACTCGAGTACGGCCCATTTACATGTCTAATAATGTTGTCATAGATGGTTCATCCAGTGAAATAATGTTATAAGCAACGACATCTTCTGCCATTGCAGCATCTTTCTCCATCACCTGTTTCATCTATAAGGGACAATTTCAACAAGAAAGAACCACTTCAGATATCAAATTTTCAGCATCATCAGGAGCCATTTCTGTGGTAAGATCCTTGAGCACTTTTCCTAAGACCTTTAGGATTGCAAGCACCTTCTTTCCAACCTAAGCATCGTACAAATATAACTATCACTCTTGCAAATATTGACGATGTTTTGTACGTTCATAGATAATTTACTAATATGTGATTTTATATTAAAAGAATCAAACTCCATTAAACAAAATCGTTATATTGATGAAAATATTATGTGGTGTATTGGCATATGCCTTTTGCATATAAACACATCAAATAAGACCCTCTCTCTACCTCATTCTTCTCTGACCTCTCTTATTATGTCAACTAAATAAGAGGTACACATGATTTTATCTGAACTTGAAGAAACTCAATTAAATTGAACTTCCTATGCAACCGAATATTACCTTTCTCATATTTTGGAACATGAACAATAAAAGGATTAAAATTTACTACATGAGTAAGCCATCTAAGAAACCCAATGCTGACAGAAATTAAATAAAAAAGTTTCTGAATTGAACCAAATTAATTTTTTTTAAAGAAAAATCATTAGAACTCTAGTTTGCACGCCTCTAGTTGATGCCACATATCAATGATATATTCTCTTATACGATACATGTTTATATCCATTTGGAAGGTCTAATAATCACATTTTAGATTTTAGAATTTGGATGCAAAACTAATTATGCAAATAGATCAAAAATTAACGTAAGAAGAAAAAAAACCTATTATATCCAAATGTAACTTTTTTATCTTATCCATGCATATAGGAAGGGGCATCAATGTATCGAACAAAACCATTAAATAAATATATCATAAAAGAATATTTAAGATTCAGAAGAGTTAGAGGCTTACAGTCGCTATTACTTCATATAGAGGAGAAATGATACTTCTGCAGGAGAGGTACAGCTCCTAGCAGTTCATGCAATCAGTTGACCCAATATCTCCTCTAGTTCTCCTGGATAAGTTATCATTCTTAATACAAAAGAAACCTGAACTGCTCAATTAAATAGGAACAAGTTGTTCACAGTAACTCTGCTGACTTTGATCTATGAGACGAACCATTCTAAGATATAAACAAAAAGATGGAGGAAAATAGCATATTAGAAATAACAAACTCTGAGAAACTGTATACATCACAGGGTCTCTTAAAAATTGCAAGTGCACATATTATCAAAAACAATTTTAAAAACATAAATAAAATGTAGTATTCCATGTAGAAACAAACCTGCAAAAAAAATACAATTATCTACCATCCTAACAAAAATAGTTTTTCTACGATTTAAACAATCAAAGAAAACTTTTTTTACCTCGTTCGATGAAGATAAATGCTTCCTGTAAATGCAATCAAATAAAAGAATTAGATACAATATATAAAACAATCTAATCAAATACTTTGTAATATGTCCGAACCTTTTGCCAAGAGAAACATGAAGGTTATCCATAAATGCACCATAAAATTTCTCAATGAATGTGTGTAGAGCATCAACTGATCTAATATGAGAATTCAATACAGTGCAATAAAAGAAAGCAATAGAAATGTCATGGGAGTTCAAGATACAGACAATAATATGGTTTAATATATTAAAGAGAAAACTAGGTTAACTCAAAAGAAGAAAAATATAAAAGTGCTCTACATGTGCAAATAGAGAAAAGAAAAAAAGAGAAAAGATAAAAAACCCTAACAAAGCATGGGAAAATTCATTCTGTGAGTGAACATCACGGAAGGCTCCTCTTGCATTCTGGGAGTTACAATTTGTACTTAGGCTATGTTGGAGGTTGGTTACCAAATCCAACCTCATTTCCAAATCCCCTGTGTTACTTTTCAGCCATAAGGTTGCCCACTTACTTTGAGTCTTCAACACTAGATCTTCTCAAGCAACAACAAATGCTATCCAATTCATTCTTAATTTCTAGTGTGAAAGTGTTACCTTTAGCATGTGCAAATATAGTTCAAAGCAAAAGCTTTGAAATTGCATGGTCCTGTATTTTCTAAAATTACGTATTTGACTTGTACAAAATGCCAAATCAAGAACCAAAATCATAGAGTGATCTTCTAGTTGATTGAAATAGAATGCATTTGAATAAATCTTTTAGTAATCATCTTTTAGATAATTGTACCAACCATGTTCCTAAAACAATCCATCATCATGCTGCATTACCTTCCACCCTGTAACAACCCTTTCTGTAAATGTTAGGAGTCAGAGTGCACAACCTCATAGTATATTACTTTCGAAGGTATAGATAAAACTGTAAATGTAAATTGCCAAGTGTCAAGGGTGTACTCGAAACAATCACATAAAATATCTAGTGGAAGAAGCTAATAAATATATGTTTCCTTCTCACCTTGATCTCCCGCATAATAATCTAATTGAGCATTGCCATTGTTTATCCAAAATGGTTTGTCAGAAAACCAGAATGCAGTGATAAAATTGGGTTAATATATCTCCATTTGCTGGGCTACAACAATTAGATAAAGTGGAAAAGAAAACACACCAAATAATTTTTCATTAGTACATTTGATCCATTTGAAAGTACCAGCAATAAGTCATAAATTACAATAAATAGCAAGAGAAAAATAAGAAAGATAGAACCTCTATTATTGTTTAGTGAACAATGCATAATAGGGACTATTTCCAAAAAAAAACCACCATTTTTCCCGTAGATGTTTCAGAAGAAGGCTAAATAATATGCACTAACTCTTAGAGACCAAATCATGCCATGAATATTTTAAATCTTAGAGGAAAAATAATATGCACTAATTCTTAGAGGCTAAATAATATACTCTTGGTTGGTTTCACCAATGGCTTAATCTGCAGGACGAGCAAGGTTCAAATAACATTCACGATAATATAAATAAACAACTTTCCTGAGGGTTTGAGGGTTTAACCTTGTGGCTCTTAAACTTACGGGCTCTTAACCTTATGGTCGTGGGTTTGAGCCCCACGGTGGGTGTGCCAAAAAGCGATGCAAATATTATTATGCTAATGTTGGATAGAGTAGTATATTGTAGTTGAAAACTTTCATCAACTAAAGTTCCATTGTACCTTACATTTGGGTGACTAAAGTTTCAAAATTGATCAAGTTATTGATCAATTCTTTCGATAGTACTAAATTTTAAGCCGCACTGAATGTAACCCTCGAAGGATCATGATCGAATCAAAATAGAGATTGAAGGATGCAGAATGTATCATTATATAACCTCATCTACAATAATAACTTTTGATGTCACAAGATATTGTATAAAACTATTGCTAATACAAAATCATTATGTTTTAAGCTTACCAATAATAATAAGTTCAGAAGTCCCAACATATTGTATTTATAAAATTTGTATAAAAACTAGCTTCTCTACCTTAGTTGTTGAGTGCAAGGCTCTTAAACTTATGGTTGTCGGTTTGAGCCCCATGATGTGCGTGCCAAAAGCAATTAATTCTTTTGATAGAGCTAACTTTTAATCCGCAATAAATGTAACCCTCGACCATCCTGACATTCCTCCTAATAATATTTTTGTATATCTAAAATTGTGTAGACAACAAGTAGAAAAAGAATCCTATTAGTTTTATTATTAATGTCTCTTCTCCTATGAGAACTTCTCATAATAATCTCTCATCCTCAAGAATAGTGCATCTACTAGCTTTCACACATATATCTAACGAATGGTGCTTTAGGATGTCATTTAATATCACGCTGCGGGTTCATGATCAATAACCAATGAGATCAAAGAATTTAATATTTTGTGCAAAGATTCTATATATCAAATCAAATTATATTAATGTCATTGGTGCAAAGACTCGATTATTTTAAAAATATCAAAATAGAGATTGGAGGATGCAAAATGTATCATTGCATAAGCTCATATGCAATATTAAGTTTTAAAGTCACAAAACATTAGATAAAACTATTCCTAATACAAAATCATTATAGCTTAAGCTTATCAATAATAATAAGTTCAGAAGTCCTGACATATTGTTTATATAAAAATTAGCCCGTCTAGCTCAGTTGGTAGAGCGCAAGGCTCTTAATATGCAAATATTTTAGTCTAATGTGGGATAGAGTAATATATTTCAGTCTAATGTGGGATAGAGTAATATATTTCAGTCTAATATGGGATAGAGTAGTATATTTTAGTTAAGCTCTTTCATCAACTAAAGTTCCATTGTACCTTACATTTGGGTGACTAAAGTTGTCAAAATTGATCAAGTTATTAATCAATTCTTTCGATAGTACTAAATTTTAAGCCGCAAATGTAACCCTCGAAGGATCATGATGTACAAAGTCCAATTACTCTAACTAGAGGGATGTACACTTTGTGCACATATATTCAGTTTTACTTATTAATGCAAAACCTACAAATATGAAATATTTTACTTATTAATATATCAAAAACAAGCACATTACAAAGGCTTACACAGAGCTAGAATCATCATTGTTGGGCTTGAATGTGCTTATAAAGACTTTCTTTGCAGATATTCCTGGAGTAGCATACATATCAGTTACTTTTTTGACCGATGAGTAATGCACCGTATTTCTTATGAATTTTTTAGAGTTAACAGCTCTTTTTGTCTTTTAAGAGCCCTGACTTCCCTGAAAGCTATCTCCGCTTATAGCGTTGATCTTGTGTGTGGTTAACCAAGACAATTGACTTGGCGAAGAGCAATTCTCCTACTGGCAAGTATCTTTTTGCTGGAATTGTTCATGGAAGGAACATATGGGAAAATGCAATCAATAATTTGATGTGGCTGTATTTCAATGGTGAGAAGTCGACGTCGTGGCATTGTATATCTGCTAATTTAGAGATTACTTTGTTGATTTTGTAGAGTGGTTATTTAGTTAAGAATGTTTTTGCCACAGTTTGCTGTCATAAGTTTTGTATATTTCGAAATTAGTATTGGTGTGTTATATAGCATTGGAATACATGCAATCAAAAATCAAACGTGGCTGAAGTTGATAGTGAGAATTCTATGTTGTGGCCGTGGAGATTTTGGCTCGAACCCCAGCAACCACAATGAAATTTTATTTATATTTAACAATTACTTGATATTTAGGAGAGAACTGAGGGTGTTTAAATCTATTTTACTTCAGTTATTATTGCTAAGTAGCTGCAGTTTGCTGCCATAAGTTTTGTATGTTTCGAAATTAATACCATATAGCATTGGATCACATGCCTTCAAAAATTCAGTGTGGCTGTAGTTTAGTGGTGAGAATTCCACGTTGTGGCCGTGGAGACCTGGGCTCGAATCCCAACAGCCACAATGAAGTTTTTTCTACATGTGACAATTACTTATTAAATATTCAATAGAGTATTGAGGGTGCTCAAATCCCTCTTACTTCAGTTTTTGTTGCTAAGTGGTTAACAGAAGACTTGCACAAAGTTATTGAATCAATTCATGAGCGTACATTTAAATGATTAATGGTTTTCATTGTGGGCTCATACCAACCAAGGCATTTTGCTGTTTTAGAGATCACTTTGTTGATTTTGGAGAGTTGTTGTGTTGTTAATTCTTGTTTGATTACTGCTGAGTTTAGGTTGTTTAGTTGGTGCAGCAAATTGAGAATGTTGTTGCTCTGCAGTTTGCTATCATTAGTTGTTTGTATTTCAAAATTAATTTGGCGTGTTATAGCTTTCGAATACAAGCCACTAAAAATCTAATGTGGCTATAGTACTGTGGTGAGAATTCCACATTGTGGTTGTGGAGACTTGGGCTTGAACCCTAGTAGCCACAATGTAGTTTTGTCTACTTTTTACTATTCCTTGATATTTAGTAGAGAATCGAGGGTATTTAAATCTATGTTGCTTCAGATTTTACTGCTAAGTTGTTGATGGACGACTTGCACAAAATTATTGAATTAGTTTACGTGTATAGATTTGAATGATTAATGAGTTACTTAGTGGGCTGGAACCAACCATGGCAGTATGTTGATTTAGAGATCAATTTGTTGATTTTGAAGAGTGGTTGTTTAGTTAGTTTTTGTTTCATTTCGATTGATTTTTGGTGCTTCAGGTGGTGCGGCAAAGTGGGAATGTTGTTGCTGCTGTTTGCTGCCAAAAGTTGTGCATGTTTCGAAATTAATGTTGGCCGGTTATGGCACTCGAGTACATGCCACTTAAAATCTAATGTGGGTGTAGTTTAGGTTTGAGAATTCCATGTTGTGGTCGTGGAGACCTAGGCCCGAATCCGAGCAGCCACAATCAAGTTTCGTTTATATTTAACGACTACTTGATATTTAGTAGAGAATTGAGAGTGCTTAAATCTATTTTACTTCAGATTTTGTTGTTGCTAAGTGGTTAACGGAGGACTTGCACAAAATTATTGAATCAGTTTACGTGTGTAGATTTGAATGATTAATGCTCTACATAGTGGGCAGGTACCAACCAAGGGAGTATGTTGTTTAGGGATCACTTTGTTTATTTTGCAGAGTGGTTGTTTAGTTGATTCTTGTTTGATTTCAGTTGACCTTGGGTGGTAGTTTAGTTGGTGCAGCAAATTGAGAATGTTGCTGCTGCAGTTTGCAGTCATATGTTTTGTATGTTTCGAAATTAATATTAGCATGTTATGGCATTGGAAAACATGTAATCAATAATTCGACGTGGCTGTAGTTCAATGGTGAGAAGTCGACGTCGTGGCATTGTATATCTGCTAATTTAGAGCTCACTTTGTTGATTTTGTAGAGTGGTTATTTAGTTAATTGTTGCTTGATTTCAGTTGAGTTTGGGTGGCTTAGCTGGTGTAGCAAATTGAGAATATTTTTGCCACAGTTTGCTGTCATAAGTTTTGTATATTTCGAAATTAGTATTGGTGTGTTATATAGCATTGGAATACATGCAATCAAAAATCAAACGTGCCTGAAGTTGATAGTGAGAATTCTATGTTGTGGCCGTGGAGACTTTGGCTCGAACCCCAACAACCACAATGAAATTTTGTTTATATTTAACAATTACTTGATATTTAGGAGAGAAATTAGGGTGTTTAAATCTATTTTACTTCAGTTTTTATTGCTAAGTAGCTGCAGTTTGCTGCCATAAGTTTTGTATGTTTCAAAATTATTACCGTATAGCATTGGATCACATGCCTTCAAAAATTCAATGTGGCTGTAGTTTAGTAGTGAGAATTCCACGTTGTGGCCGTGGAGACCTGGGCTCAAATCCCAGCAGCCACAATGAAGTTTTTTCTACATGTGACAATTACTTATTAAATATTCAATAGAGTATTGAGGGTGCTCAAATCCCTCTTACTTCAGTTTTTGTTGCTAAGTGGTTAACAGAAGACTTGCACAAAGTTATCGAATCAATTCACATGCGTACATTTAAATGATTAATGGTTTTCATTGTGGGCTCGTACCTACCAAGGCATTATGTTGTTTTAGAGATCACTTTGTTGATTTTGGAGAGTTGTTGTGTTGTTAATTCTTGTTTGATTACTGTTGAGTTTAGGTTGTTTAGTTGGTGCAGCAAATTGAGAATGCTGTTGCTCTGCAGTTTGCTGTCATTAGTTGTGTGTATTCAAAATTAATTTGGCGTGTTATAGCTTTCGAATACACGCCACTAAAAATCTAATGCGGCTATAGTATTGTGGTGAGAATTCCACATTGTGGTTGTGGAGACTTGGGCTTGAACCCTAGTAGCCACAATGTAGTTTTGTCTACTTTTTACTATTCCTTGATATTTAGTAGAGAATCGAGGGTATTTAAATCTATTTTGCTTTAGATTTTGTTGCTCAGTTGTTGATGGACGACTTGCACAAAATTGTTGAATTAGTTTACGTGTATAGATTTGAATGATTAATGAGTTACTTAGTGGGCTGGAACCAACCATGGCAGTATGTTGATTTAGAGATCAATTTGTTGATTTTGAAGAGTGGTTGTTTAGTTATTTTTTGTTTCATTTCGATTGATTTTTGGTGCTTCAGGTGGTGCGGCAAAGTGGGAATGTTGTTGCTGCTGTTTGCTGCCATAAGTTGTGCATGTTTCGAAATTAATGTTGGCCGGTTATGGCACTCGAGTACATGCCACTTAAAATCCAATGTGGGTGTAGTTTAGGTTTGAGAATTCCATGTTGTGGTCGTGGAGACCTAGTCCCGAATCCGAGCAGCCACAATCAAGTTTCGTTTATATTTAATGATTCCTTGATATTTAGTAGAGAATTGAGGATGCTTAAATCTATTTTACTTCAGATTTTGTTGTTGCTAAGTGGTTAACGGAGGACTTGCACAAAATTATTGAATCAGTTTACGTGTGTAGATTTGAATGATTAATGCTCTACATAGTGGGCTGGTACCAACCAAGGGAGTATGCTGTTTAGGGATCACTTTGTTTATTTTGCAGAGTGGTTGTTTAGTTGATTCTTGTTTGATCTCAGTTGACCTTGGGTGGTGGTTTAGTTGGTGCAGCAAATTGAGAATGTTGCTGCTGCAGTTTGCAGTCATATGTTTTGTATGTTTCGAAATTAATATTAGCATGTTATGGCATTGGAAAACATGCAATCAATAATTCGATGTGGCTGTAGTTCAATGGTGAGAAGTCGACATCATGGCATTGTATATCTACTAATTTAGAGGTCACTTTGTTGATTTTGTAGAGTGGTTATTTAGTTAATTGTTGCTTGATTTCAGTTGAGTTTGGGTGGCTTAGCTTGTGTAGCAAATTGAGAATGTTTTTGTCACAGTTTGCTGTCATAAGTTTTGTATATTTCGAAATTAGTATTGGTGTGTTATATAGCATTGGAATACACGCAATCAAAAATCAAACGTGGCTGAAGTTGATAGTGAGAATTCTATGTTGTGGCCGTGGAGACTTTGGCTCGAACCCCAGCAACCACAATGAAATTTTGTTTATATTTAACAATTACTTGATATTTAGGAGAGAACTGAGGGTGTTTAAATCTATTTTACTTCAGTTTTTATTGCTAAGTAGCTGCAGTTTGCTGCCATAAGTTTTGTATGTTTCAAAATTAATACCGTATAACATTGGATCACATGCCTTCAAAAATTCAATGTGGCTGTAGTTTAGTGGTGAGAATTCCACGTTGTGGTCGTGGAGACCTGGGCTTGAATCCGAGCAGCCACAATGAAGTTTTTTCTACATGTAACAATTACTTATTAAATATTCAATAGAGTATTGAGGGTGCTCAAATCCCTCTTACTTCAGTTTTTGTTGCTAAGTGGTTAACAGAAGACTTGCACAAAGTTATCGAATCAATTCACGTGCGTACATTTAAATGATTAATGTTTTCATTGTGGGCTCGTACCAACCAAGGCATTATGCTGTTTTAGAGATCACTTTGTTGATTTTGGAGAGTTGTTGTGTTGTTAATTCTTGTTTGATTACTGTTGAGTTTGGGTTGTTTAGTTGGTGCAGCAAATTGAGAATACTGTTGCTCTGCAGTTTGCTCTCATTCGTTGTGTGTATTTCAAAATTAATTTGGTGTGTTATAGCTTTCGAATACACGCCACTAAAAATATAATGCGTCTATAGTACTGTGGTGAGAATTCCACATTGTGGTTGTGGAGACTTGGGCTTGAACCCTAGTAGCCACAACGTAGTTTTGTCTACTTTTTACTATTCCTTGATATTTAATAGAGAATCGAGGGTATTTAAATCTATTTTGCTTCAGATTTTGTTGCTAAGTTGTTGATGGACGACTTGCACAAAATTGTTGAATTAGTTTACGTGTATAGATTTGAATGATTAATATTTGTATGTTTCAAAATTAATATCGGTGTGGTATAGCATTGGAACACATGCCTTCAAAATTCCAATGTGGCTGTAGTTTAGTGGTGAGAATTCTACGTTGTGGCCGTGGAGACTTTGGCTTAAATTTCTACGTCAACAATGAAATTTTGTTTATATTTAACAATTACTTGACAAACGATTATTATTGAGTTTAGGTGGTTTAGTTGGCGTAGAAAATTTAGAATGTTGCTGCTGCAGTTTGCTGTCATGAGTTGTGTATTTTTCGAAATTAATATCAGTGTATTAGCATTGGAATACATGTTATCAATAATCCAATATGGTTTTAATTTAGTGGTGAGAATTCCACATTGTCACAATGGAGACCTGAGCTTGTATCTCAGCAGCCATAATGAATTTTTGTCTACATTTAGCTATTTCTTGATATTTAGTAGAGAATTTAAGGTATTTAAATCTATTTTACTTCAGATTTTATTGCTTAGTGTTTAACGTAGTATTTGCACAAAATTATCAAATCAATTCACATGTGTAGATTTGTATAATTAATTGTTTTCATAGTGGGCTCATACCAACCAAGGCATTTTGTTGATTTAGAGATCACTGTTGATTATGCTGATTTAGAGATCACTTTGTTAATTTTGGAGAGTTGTGGGGTGGTTTAGTTGGTGCAGCAAATTGAGAACACAGTTTGTTGTCATTAGTTGTGTATGTTTTGAAATTATTGTTGGCGTGGTATTGCTTTCGAATACATGCCACTAAAAATCTAATGTGGCTATAGTCCAGCGATTAGAATTCCACGTTGTGGTTGTGGAGACTTGGTCTTGAACCGAGTAGGCACAATGTAATTTTGTCTACTTTTTATAGTTTCTCGATATTTAGTAGAGAATTGAGGGTGTTGCAATATATTTTACTTTAGATTTTGTTGCTAAGTGGTTATTGGAGGACTTGCAGTTTGTGTATAGATTTGAATGATTAATAAGTTAGTTAGTGGGTTGGAACCAACCGGGCAGTATGCTAATTTAGAGATCAGTTTGTTGATTTTGAAGAGTGGTTGTTTAGTTAATTTTTGTTTCATTTCTATTGAGTTTTGGTGCTTTGGTTGTTGCAACAAAGTGAGAATGTTGTTGCTGGTTTTTGCTACCATAAATTGTGCACGTTTCAAAATTAATGTTGGCCGGTTATAGCACTCGAATACATGCAACTTAAAATCCAACGTGGGTGTACTTCAGGTTTGAGAATTCAACGTCGTGGTTGTGGAGACTTATGCTTGAGCCCTAGTAGTCATAATGCAATTTTGTTTACTTTTTATAGTTACTAGATATTTAGTAGAGAATTGAGGGTATTTCAAATTATTTTACTTCAGGTTTTGTTGCTAAATGGTTAATGGAGGACCTGCACAAAATTGTTGAATCAGTTTAAATGTGTAAATTTGAATGATTGATTAATGAGTTACTTAGCTGACATTACATATATTCTTCAAGGAGTGTGTAACAAGTATTTACAACTAAAAGTAGCAATACATAAAAAAAAAATTCTCTCACCGTAACAATATTCATATTCATCAATGAGACAAATTATTATCTATCAATGTAACCAAAGAATAGTAGCATGTGACAAGTATTGACAAGTCAGAAACAGAAATACTAAGCTAAAAAATCACAAATCTCTTGAAAGATACCTTAACAAAGTGGGCATACATTAAGCATGCTTGCAAGTAAATTGCTTTTCTTGCCAGATGAAAGAAAGCAGTATAGTTGCCCATCCTACGGGTTACCAACATATCATACCAATACTTGTCAACATACTTGTCAATACAGTAGTATGTGACATATATGGGTACGATATGTTGGCAACCCGATAAATTTTTTGAGCATTCTCTCGCAACTTATTTTTATGCATGAACTCTTCTCCCATACCTAAAGTAAAAAAGAAACGATTCATAAAAAAAATTTTAAGCAAATATTACTTGTATGCAATGAATTAAGTAATAAGCACATGGGCCTAAGAAATTAGATAATAAATTAGATGATTATAAGAATACAACAATCTTTCAAAGGTGTTTACTGAGGAAACAAAAATATACATGTTCAGGAATTTTACAATGCAATAACGTGTGCAATAATGTGTGTTGCCTAAAATTTAGTTGAACTTTGGTTTCTTAGTTTTCATTACTCTATAAATTGTTACAACTTTCTAAAGAACTTGTGGTGACATTGTATTATGAAATTTATACCTGAAATTGTGGATTTAAGAGAAGAGTCAAAGATTACAATGAATTTATACTAGGTTCAAATAGTAACAAAGAAAATAGAGTAATAAGGATATGCAAAAACTCCTAAAGTCTACTTTGCTTTGCTAGAAACCAAAATGTACAAATAAGGAAATTTTACTTCAACTCAGAGACATAAAGTTATTGCATCTTTTGATAGTTCCATCACTTCCAATGCTGGTTTGATTGAATGAGAAACAAGATTCTAGGTAACTACTACTAAGAGTGTAACGATATCATGAATTTAAATTTAGCAACCGGTACTTTTCTTTTTAGAAAGAGATAGTTCGCCATTTTTCCCCATAAATGAGTACCATGGTTTAATACTTGATTCTGTTGCTTCATTTTGTCCTTGTAATTTTATTTTAGCAACTGCAATATACGCTATACCCAAATACTCTAGCAGCATATGCTCTGAAGCTATAAGCAAGTATCAGCTCTAAAGAAACATATGAACAAAGCTCTTATCAACATATGCGACCAAGTATAAGCTGTCGGCTATAAGTATAGGCGAAATAGTACTCTTGCCTTAGAAATCCTTTTTCCACTCAAGAGAAGACAGGAGTACGGATACACTCAATAGGTAACAAATCAGCTATTATTTGTCACACAAATATGTTATTATTTATCACGATTATGATGTCATCAACACGATTTTAATAGCATAATAAACATATGCATAGAACATCCACAAACATGTCAAAAAGTGAAAACACAAAGTAAATTTCTAGATTAACAGAGAATGACTGTTATATGTTGAGGAAAAATACATTTAAAAAACTCTAATCTCAGGATGGAATGGTAGTGAGCAGTGCATAGTCTTGCAGAAAAGTAGAGAAATGCAGAAGAATCGGGAGAGAGGGAAGAAGGAAGGAGGGTAAAAGAGAGAGATTTCCGGTAGCGGAGGAAAGCGGCCAAGGTTTCTGGCCGAAAGAAGGGAGGGGAAAACATTAGAATGGGAGGAAGGAAGGAGCCGCAAAGGGCGCGGCTCTTCCTCGTGGTTACTGAGAGAGTGAGCGGATAGTGTTGTTGGTCACCGGTCGAAGAAATAGCAAGGAAAAGCAAGCGAAGATGAAGGAATAGATCCAGACCTATATGGCCACACTTGTTGGAAGAGAAATGAAGAAGCACCAGAAAAACAGAGAACAAGAGGAAGAATAAATTCGTGTAGGGAGGCTTATTGCTATCCCTCACATCTGTTGTATTAAAAGAGCAAACTACAATAGCAGAATTGGAAAAACAAAGGAAAAGATTTGGAAACATTTCCATCTTCTCCTTATAATTCAGAAATGGAAAATGTAAACAAAACATGCAAAGATTAAATCAAAAATACTTATTTCCTAAAACAAACTTATTTCCTAACATTCTCCCTCCAAAGCTTGTTATTTATCTTTTCTTTGCATTTGGGAAGAACGTACCCATAGTCACTACCGTAGTTAAAACCACTAGCTCGGAACTTGCACCTCTTGATCTTCTTGCCGGATTGCACCCAATCAGCATCATCACTCAAGTCATAACCAAACTCATATTTGACACCAATTTCTGAATCAGAATCCTTTGATGTTTGACCAATCTCTTGATGAGTTTTACTGGCTTTGGCGAGCAAAGAATAGACTTCTTTGACATTCTCCATAGCTGCATATTTTTGACATCTGACGTTGGCTTTCACCTGATTAATATTTTGCAGTTTATTCTCCTTGTCCAATAGCATCTCCTTTAGCTGCAAATTTTCAGCTTTAATCTTCTTCAACTCCTCGAGAAGACTGAGTACCGAAGCACTTCCTTGTCCTCCGGCCATCACGCTGCATGCACTCCCTCTGTTTACTTGGGTGTGCAACTATTGTTTTACAGCACCATCATCGTACATGTTGTTTAGGAGCTCTTCACCGAACCCACTATTCAGGTTCCGCTCCTCCACCATTTGCTTGATGTCCTGCATCGCCACCTTCTGCGACACCATAGGAGATCGGATTGACTCGATCTCCTGTGCTTCAACTCCCTCAAAAACAGAAGAAGATGTTGAATGAGTCTTTTCCAATAGCACTCTCGTGGATTTCACTTTAGCCTCTGCTTCCCTTCGCAGAACCAACTCGACCTCGGAAACGAAGTCTTGGGAGAACCTGTTCATGGCGAGATCCCGCTGGATCTGGTCCTCAGTAACCTACGGATCGTAGAGCCCTTTGCAAACGTCGATGGCCGCAGTCTCCCTCGTATCACCAGTGTCCTTCTGGATTGTGAATCCCAGCACACCAACGCCACGACCGTCGCAGCCGCCGCTGCCCTGTTGCTGGCGGAGGCTCTCCTGCTCACTGTGAACGGTGCCCAGCACATCAGCCTTCCTCACCGCTGCTCGCGCATCAACTTGACGCCCCAACCCGCTGAGATCCTCTCGGGCCGAATCCCGCTCGAGAGCCACGAACATCTTCTCTCGAGCGACAACTTCCAGCCGCGCCTCCATCCTGCAAGTTGAAACTGTAAGAAATGAGAGAATGATAAAATGTTTGATTGATGTCTTAAAGCTAAGCTATTACAGGTATATATAGGTCTTGGAACAACCAAGGATAATACAACTAAAAATAGTAAATGAATTATAACCACAAAAACCAGGTCTTTTAGACCGAATTATTTATCACTTTCCCTCAATTGAAACCTCGTCAAGGTTTAGATTGCGTTTGAAATTCTCCAGTTGTCGTAGCGAAAGAGGCTTAGTAAATCCATCGGCCACCTGATCACCTGAGGGAACAAACTTGATTTCTAACTGCTTGCGAGATACCCTTTCTCTTACAAAATGATAATTCACTTCTATATGTTTTGTCCTTGCATGAAAAACAGGATTTGCCGAAAGATATGTAGCTCCAATATTATCACACCATAGTCTTGCAGGTTGTGAACTTTGGATTTTTAACTCTCTTAGCAATGACTGCACCCACATGATTTCAGCAGTAGCATTTGCAAGAGCTTTGTATTCTGCCTCTATGCTAGATCGAGATACAGTGGCTTGCTTGCGAGCACTCCAAGATATAAGATTAGAACTCAGGAAGATAGCAAAACCACCAGTAGACCTTCTGTCATCAGAACAACCAGCCCAGTCTGCATCTGAAAAGGCACTGACTAACATAGATACAGACCTACTCACCTTTATGCCAAGTTTAATAGTATACCTTAAATATCTCAATATGCGCTTTACAGCTATCCAATGAACTGCAGTAGCAGTATGTAAGAATTGACAAACTTTATTTACTGAAAAAGAAATATCTGGTCTAGTTAGGGTCAGATATTGCAAGGCACCAACAATACTTTTATACTGTGTTGCATCTTGAAGTCCCAAAGGTGTTCCTTCTTGTGCAGACAACTTCTCAGAGGTGGATAATGGAGTGTTAACAAGTTTGCAATTGAACATCCCAACCTTTTTTAGTAAATCAGATGCATATTTCTCTTGTGTTAACAGAATACCATTATGTACCTTGTTTACTTCAATGCCAAGAAAATAGTGCAGATCACCCAAATCCTTGAGTGCAAAGTCTTTCTTAAGATCTTTTAATAGTGCAAGAGTAGCATCCTGTGTTGAACTTGTGACAATTATATCATCCACATAAATCAACACAAAAATAATAGTATTGCCTTTATTGTAAAAGAAAGGAGATATATATCTGCCTTTGAAGACTATGGCTCGGAAGACCCGAGAGGTTTGAAGCGAATAAAGCATACTCAAAACTCGCTTCCTAGATATACTCACAAGGATATGTGCGAAAGGGAAAACCTTGGTGCTAGGAAATAATTTTTGAGAGGGAAAAGGTATGCTTTATTCGCATCGTTAATACCTCTCGGGTCTTCTAAGATGGGAAGGAAAAATGACTAAGGAAATTACAATAAAAGCTTGTTAAAACCCACTCCACCTCCTTTTCTACTCCAAGGCAAGCTGAGCTCCTTATATAGGCATCTAAGTGACGTCTAGGTGACTCTTGGACTGCCCCTATTTATTGCTGGGATCCCTTCATCATAAGAATCTCCTCTTGGTCAGGCTGTAGGCACTAGGCAGTATGTTCTTAGGCTGCTCCTTTTTAATGTTGGGATCCCTCCATCATAAGAATATTTTCTTGGTCAGGCTGTGGGTGCCAAGTGGTGTGTTCTGCAGGTTGTGGCGCCTATGCTTCCGGGCGCCTTGGCTTTTGGGTGCTTGGGCGGTGTGTCCCACCTGATTTCTGAGGGTCTAGCCCGAGGCGCACCATGAACCACAGAGGGTCAAGCGCAGAGGGGCAACCCGTATGCAGCGCACGGGGCCGCTTCAAGGCCGCAGCTAACAGGGGCGCAAGGGTCGAGCCGCAGGGCCAGTCGACCGAGCAACCGAGGGACTCCGCAGGACAGATGCGTGCGGAGCTAACACCCGAGTAACGAGGGGCACGCACGGAGCAAGTGTCGAGCAACTGAGGGACTCTGCAAGGCAGGAGCGCACGGAGGTAGCACCCGACCCACGAGGCGCGTGTGCGGCGCAAGCAGTCGGAAGACCGAGAGCGCATGCGAGTCAACCGGGGACGCATGCGGGGCATTTGCCGAGCAGTCCCCTAGCCGAAGGCGCACGCGAGCAAAGCACCGAGTCGTAGGATGCCCGCACGACCAAGGCTCACGCGCCGCAGCCCGCCGACACAGCAGGCACAGAACACGGGCACGCAGCAGCCAAAGGCACGAATGACGCGCGCATAACGGATAAAAATGGTCCGAGCAATGAATGCTCGGCTATTTATGCTTGTAATCAAGAGGGCAGCCGAAAGGTCACCTCTCTACCTATATAAGGACCAGCCAAGGCACTTGGTTGGGCATCACTGCAGGTAGCAAGCAAGAGGGCGAGCGAGATTAGAGTGCTAAGTGAGGGAGCAATTGTAGTTAGCTTCAAATAATCCCCTTCGAGTCTAGCTTGAGGGAGAGAGGTTTTACTGGCACTATAAAGCAGTTCTTTTTTCCTCTCAACTCCCCTGTCTCCCTAAAAGATCTATTCCGCATTCAAGGCTTGTGAGCACTGCAACTCCACGCTGTCATTCACGCCGGCACGACTCGGGCTCGACGAAGGAGTCCAAAGGTGAAAAATTGGTCGTGACACGGTGGCTAGGTGCCTGCTGGCTGTTTGGCGCGCATGCGCCCGGGCATGCCTGTTTGCTGTTCTGAGTACGCCTTCGTCCCTCGGATAATTGGGCGGTCTTACTTGGGCATGAGCCCTCTATACCCATATCATTTAGGCGGTTTGTTTGTGCCTTAGCCTTGCCTTTTTGGCTTAGGGGTATAACAACTCTCCCCCATGAAAAAGTTAATGTCTCTATCAACTCGGTAGCTAAATATGCCCGGATTAAGTCTTCATACTGCCAGAAACTTGCGACCCTCTTCAAGGTGGCCTCTTCCGGTGCCAAGTCTTGGTGGACCAGGAACTCTTTGATGACGATTGGAGGTGCTTGCTCCGTTTCCTACCTGGAGAGGTCAGTGCCTGGATAAAAATGCTTTAAAAAGCTCACATGGAAGGTTGGATGGATTTTGAGGTGGGATGATAACTTTAGTTGGTAAGATGCCGTGCCAATGTGCCTTCACAACTTGGAAAAGCCCATCGAACCTTGGCATTAGTCCCTTGTGAACACATATTCCTCGTGCCTTCTTCTACATTTGTGGGGTAAGATTGAGTCCTCATCCCCAACTTGAAACTCTCATGGGCGACGGTGCTGGTTGGCATACTTTTTCATGCGGCGCGCAGCTTTCTCCAGGCTTGCGCGCAAGTCTTCCAGCTGATCTTATTGGCTATGGGCAAATTTGGTTGCGGCTGAGCACTTCTCATCGGCTCTGTCGTGAGCTAACTTGGCTAGAGAAATTGGAACTTGCCCATAGACAATCTCAAATAGGGATCTTTCGGTCGCTGCCCCATGGTGTTGTAACAGAACAGACCTGAGTCAATCAGCTCCACCCAGTTCTTAAGGAGTTTAGGTACCGCACTGAACGGATCCTTGGAGGAAGAAAGACCTAGTCTGGAGGACACACTGAGTTTCGGCTAGAATCATCAGTCAAACTACTGAAGAAGCAGTTTGGGGATATCATGCCGGTCAAACTACCGAAGAAGCTCCCACCCCGATGGGCCATGGACCATCAGATCAAGTTGATCTGGCACTCGGGTACTGGCACAGGCACCTTTCCGCATACCGCCTGTCTATCTAGCCGACCTTAAGAAGTAGCTCAATGAATTGTTGGATGCAGGTTTGATCCACCCATCCAAGGCTCCTTATGGAGCACCTGTTCTATTCCAGCGCAAAGACGGGAAGCTGTGCATGTGTACCGTGCACTGAACAAGGTAGGTCGTACTACGGTTGAGAACTTGAGCTTTGTCCTAAGGAGTTTGAATGGAGTTGTCCAAAACCTCCCTATGAAATTGCCCATCTTGGTCGCTGACAATATCTTTCGGGAGGCCAAAGTACCTCACCACGTGCCGGAAGAAGAGTTCGGCCTTCTCCTTGGTCGTAACTTGCTCGGTTATTGGGATGAAGATGACGAACTTATTGTTGAACCTGTCCACCACCATAAGAACTTTAGATAGATTATGAACTTCATCATAAACTTGATAAAATCTAAGGAAATGGATACCTAGGGCCGGAATCGGCAGAGGCTGGAGCAATCTTGCGGCTTTGGCATGCTCTGCATTATCTTTCTGGCAGATGGTGCAGGTCTTGACGTGTGCCTCAACATCGTTCTCCATGTTGAATCAGTAATATGAGCATTCGAGGAGCACAAAGGTATGCTTGATGCTTGGATTTCTCGCCCAAGGTGTATCATGGCACTCCGAGATCAGTTCGCGTCTGACATTGGTCGAGTGTGGTACATATGTTCACCCTCCCTTGATTCACAGCAGGCTAGAATCGTCGGGTTTTGCCATCATCAACCTATTGCAAAATAGTTTGATTGCCATCATCAACTTGTAGCCGCTCCACCAATGTCCCATGTGCTCAGGTGAGGGTGTGCACACGTCGGCTGAGGGCGTCAGCCGCTTTATTTTGGCGTGCCAAAGCCGCAAGATTGCTCCGACCTCTGTCGATCCCATCCCAGCCCTGGGTATTCATTTCATTAGATTTTATCAAGTCTTTGATGAAGGTTAGTGGACTATTATTTGAAGTCTTATTGTGGTGGACATGTTCAGCAAGTACGTTGTCTTCATCCCCATAACCGAGCAAATTACAACTAAGGAGACGGCCAAACTCTTCTTCCGGCACATGGTGAGTTACTTTGGCCTCTCGGATGATATTGTCAACGACTGAGATAGGCGGTTCATGAGGAGGTGGACAACTCTGTTCAAACTCCTTGGGACAAGGCCCAAATTCTCAATCGTAGTACTTTGGCCTACATTGTTTAATGTGCGGTAGTCGATACACATGCGCAATTTCTCATCCTTGCATTGGAACAGAACGGGTGCTCCATAAGGAGCGTTGGATGGGTGGATTAAACTTGCATCCAAGTCGTGCTGCTTCTTGAGGTCGACTAATTCGACATCGGTAAGGTACCTGTGCGGTCATGTAGGCATCAACTCGATCTGATGATCCGTGGACCGTTGGGGTGGGAGCTTCTTTAGTAGTTCATCCAGCATGATGTCCCAAAATAACTTAATCAGGGGCTGGAGATCTGAGCCACAACTTAGTGTTTCCTCCGAACTGGGTCTTTCTTCATCCAAGGATCCATTCGGCGTGGCACATGAACTCCTTGAGAACTGGGCGGAGTTGATTTGCTCAAGTCAATTCTATTACAACACCATGGAGCAGAGATCCCCGTTTGAAATTGTCTATGGGCAAGTTCCGATTTCACAAGGGATTGATGACAAGGTTTGTTGGGCTTTTCCGAATGGTGAAGCACATTGGCACAATAATTTACCTATCATTCGGCATGTGGTGAGTAACTTTGGTCTCTCGGAAGATATTGTCAACAACTGAGATGGGTGCCCAATTTCTCATTCTTGCCCTGGAACGGAACAGGTGTTCCATAAGGAGCATTGGATGGGTAGATTAAACTTGCATCCAACAATTCGTCGAGCTGCTTCTTGAGGTCGGCTAATTCGACATCAGTAAGGTACCTTTGCAGTCATGTAGGGATTAACTCGATCTAATGATCTGTGGCCTGTCGGGGTGGGAGCTTCTTCAGTAGTTCATCCAGCATGATGTCCCCAAACAACTTAATCAGGGGCAGGAGATCTGAGCCGCAACTCAATGTGTCCTCCAAACTAGGTCTTTCTTCGTCCAAGGATCCATTCGGCGTGGCAGCTGAACTCCTTGAGAATTGGGTGGAGTTGATTAACTCAGGTCAGTTCTTTTACAACACCATGGGGCAGAGATCCCCATTTGAAATTATCTATGGGCAAGTTCTGATTGATAAGGGATTGATGCTAAGGTTCGTTGGGCTTTTCTGAATGGTGAAGCACATTGGCATGACAATTTACCTATCATCGGGCCTTAAAATCCATCCAACCTTCATGCCCATTGGCATATTACACTCCTAAAAGCCAAAAGGCCCAAGGTGCCAACAAATCGCCTAAATGACATGGGCATAGAGGCATGTGCCCATGCCCAAGCAAGACCGCCCAACTATCCTCTTAATCAGGCACACCCATAACAACAAACAGGTCCGCCCAGGCGCACGCGCGCAAACAGCTAGCAGGCACACACAGCCATCGTTTAGGCACTCGGAAGCATATGTACTAGAACCTGCAGAATACACTACCTGTTGCCCACAACCTGACCAAGAAAAGATTCTTATGATGTAGGGATTCCAATATTAAAAAAGGGTAGCCCAAGAACATACCACCTGGTGCCCACAGCCTGACTAAGAGGAGATTCTTATGATGAAAGCATTAAACAGGATGAAAGCATTAAACAGGGGTAGCCCAAGAGTCACCTTGATGCCTATATAAGGAGCTCAACTTGCCTTAGAGCAGAAGAGGGAGTGGAGTGTGGGGTTAACAAGCTTTTATTGTACTTTCCTTAGCCATTTTTCCTTCTCAGCCGATCTGTGGAGAAGACTCGAGAGGTTTTAATGGTGCAAATAAAACATACCTTTTCCCTCTCAAAAATTGCTTCTTGGCACAAAGTTTTTTCTTTTTCGCACACATCCTTTGGCACCATCTTGTAGTCACTCCACCAATGTCTCATTTGCTCGGGTGATGGTGTGCACGCATCGACTAAGGGTGTCTGCCACTTAATTTTGGCTTTCGACCTTATTTGGTTGAAAGCTTGTGCTAGGTTTAAAAGAAGGTATTTGCCACATTGTTCATTTGCATAACAAACATGCCAAACCCTTTGGCCTACAACCAACATTTCCTTCTCATGTGCCCCAAATTTTTGTTCAGCATTGTTTAGTTTGCAGCTTTCATAAGCTAAGGAATGTCTATCTTGCATGAGAATTCCGCCTAAGGGTTGGTCAGAGGCATTGGTAATCACCTCGAATGTCTTGCTAAAATTGGATAGCACCAATACGAGTTCAGACATCATGCGCTCTTTATGCCTTTGCATGGCATTTTCACACGCCTCGGTTCATTTCCACTCCTGATTTGGAGGTCCATAAGCAGTGCAGTGATGTGGCAATATCCTCCGATAAACCTGCGATAATAGTCAGTCAACCCAAGGAAGGCACGGAGCTTGGTTGGGTTGCTCAGTTGCAGCCAGTCCCTGATAGCCTGAGGTCTGCTGGATTGTCATGGGCGAAGACAGTAGCGGTATGCTCATGCCTTGGCCATCGGCACATTGGGTGGGGCCTTCGCACAAGTAACATCTGAGCGGCAGTGCCCCTCCTTGATTAGGGTTTCACGCAGTTTATCTCGCAGGTGCGAGGGCATGTCGATCCTCGGGGACTCGGGCAGGAGCATATAGAGCACTGCCTAAGGGTGCTCGACCTTGACTTGGTCTTTTGCACTCGATCACCAATACAAGCACCATACCGAATGCCGCCTGCCGAGCTAGTAGAATTAAAGAAGCAGCTCGATGAGTTGTTGGATGTAGTCTTGATCCGCCCATCCAAGGCTCCTTATGGAGTGCCCGTTCTATTTCAGCGCAAGAAGGACGGGAAACGGCGCATGTGCATTTACTATCATGCGCTGAACAAGGTGACAGTGAGGAACTAGTACCCCCTCACTCTTATTCGACTGATTGGGGCATGCTCGAGTTTTCATAAAAACTCTACCTCAGATCGGGCTATTGGCAAGTCAGGATCGCAGAAAACGAAGAGGCCAAGACAACTTGTGTGACAAGGTACGAGTCATTTGAATTCTTAATCATGCCTTTTGGACTAACGAATGCCCTGGCTACCTTTTGCAATCTGATGAACAATGTGTTCTACGACTTTCTGGACAAGTTTGTGGTTATGTATTTAGATGACATCGTTGTTTACTTGGAGAATCTGGAGGCACACATGCCAAATATACAAACTTGCTGAACCTGTCCACCACCACAAGAATTGCAAAAAATCCATTAAATTTTGAGAAAGACTTGATGAAATCAGGGAAATTGATACCCAGGGTCGAGATTGAATAGGTAGAGGCTGGAGCGAGCATGCAACTTTGGCTCGCTCGGCCTTGTCCTTCTAGCATATGGCACAAGTCTTGATATGTTCCTCAACATCATTCTCCATGTTTGGCCAGTAATATGAGCGTCCAAGGAGTGTAAGGGTACACTCCTTGCTCAGATGTCCCACCCAAGGGGTGTCATGACACTCTGATATCAGATCATGCATAATGTCAATCTAGTGTGGCACATAAGTTCGTCCCCCTTTGATCTGCAATAGGCCAACAAAATTCTTCCAAACTCACCGAGTCTTCCCATCGTTAACCTATTGTAAAATTGGTAAGCTGTATCCTCCTTGGCGCAGTCTTGCAACCCATCAGGGTGCCATGCGCGTGGGTGATGGCATACGCGTATTGGCTCAAAGTGTCGGCCGCTTGGTTGTAGCATCCAGCCTTGTGCTCCCAAGTAAAGTCAAACTCGGCAAGCTGAGCTTGCCAGCAGGCTTGCTTCACTGAGAGTTTGTGCTAAGTCTAGAAAAAAGTGTTCGCGATATTATTTGTGTGCACCACAAAGGGGCTGCCTAGGAGGTATACTCGCCATACCCGTAGGCAGTGCACCACAACAAGCATTTCTTTCTTATCTGCCCCATGTCTTTACTCGACGCTGTTGAGCTTGCAGTTTTCATAAGCCAAAGGATGTCCGTCCTGCATAAGAATTCCACCCAAGGCACAGTCAGAGGCATCAGTAATTATCTGAAATGCTTTGCCAAAATCTGACAATGCCAAGAAGAGCTCGGCTGTCATGCAGCCTTTGAGCTTTTGCATGGCATCCCCGCTCTCTTTGGTCCATTTCTATACCTGATCTTTCTTCAAGAGGTCCATCAAGGGTGCAGTGATGTAGGAATACACTTCAATGAACCTGCGATAATAGTTAGTCAATCCAAGAAAAGAACACAGTTCAGTTGGGTTTTTCGGTTGTGGCCTGTACTTTTCTATCGTCCATATACACTTGGCCGCTGCCAATCCTGTGCCCAAGGAAAATGATCTCTTGCTGGGCGAAATCACACTTGTCTTTTCAAACAAAGAAGCTGTGTTCGCATATTCTCTGGAACACTTGCTGGAGATGGCCCATATGTGCCTCCAAATTCTCTTTGTAAACAATGATGTCATCCAAATACACAACCACGAACTTATCCAAAAAGTCATGGAACACATCGTTCATCAAATTGCAAAAGATAGTCGGGGCATTTGTTAGTCCAAAAGGTATGACTAAGAATTCAAAGGACCCGTACCTTATCACGTAAGTCATCTTGGCCTCATCGCCTTCTGCAATCCTGACTTGCGAATAACCCGATCTGAGGTTGAGTTTCGTGAAAACTCGAGCACACCCTAGTCGGTCAAATAAGTCATCGATGAGAGGGAGAGGGTATCGATTCCTCACTATCACCTTGTTCAGCGCATGGTAGTCAATGCACATGTGTTGTTTCCCATCCTTCTGACGCTGAAATAGAACGGGTGCTCCATAAAGAGCCTTGGATGGGCGGATCAAGCCGGCATCCAACAACTCATCGAGTTGCTTCTTCAATTCTGCTAGCTCGGTAGGCGGCATATGGTATTGGCACATGTGCTAGTGGTTGGGCGTCGGGGACCAACTCAATTTGATGATTCGTGGCCCAACAAGGTGGAAGCTTCATTTGGAAGTTCTCCTAGCATAATGTCCCTAAACTGCTCGATTAGGGACTAAACTCAGGTTGGAACGACTCCATGTTCAGATGCTACTTCTTTGCGAACCATGGCAGCATATGTCGTCTCTGTCCATCGGAGCCCCTTAACTCGCTAGGCAGCTGAGAGACGGTGAGGGTCGGCTACAGCTAAAGGCTGAATATTGCTTGTTGCATTGGGGTTGATGGGAGTAAAGCCCAGCAGCATCGGGTCCATGGTGATGAGTCCGCCAACGTGGGGTGCGGCCATTGTTTGGGAGACAAGGAGGAATTCGAGCCTAAGGATGAACTCATAATCGTCTATTGGTGTGACAGTGATATCGATGTTTCTCAACCATGGTCTGATAGGCAGGACTACTTGTCGGGCAACCCCTGCCACAGAGGTAGCCGGAGTATTCAGGGTCTTAAGGAGAAGGTTGCTGAGGTGGTCAGTAAGTCGATGTTGCACACCAATGCTTCGTTCATGAAGTTGTGCATGTCGCTAAAATCGATCATTGCCTCGCAACATCAGTCACAGCCCATCTTCAGGTCTGATGGTGTGGACCCTCTAAAGGATTGTTGCGCGCACAGGTGGAACGCCCTCTGGTACTTGGTTGGCAGGAATGACTGCAAATGGTTCTGGACTTGCTGGGTTGTTGAGGGTGACGGTGTGACTCATGCCCTAGACATCTGCATGCTAGATGCGCCCCTCCACACAGGTAGCATCCGAACTGGGGTGCTCCTCCTCCTTGCTGAGGAATCCACGTAGGTTGTCTTATGGGAGCGGGGACGCACCTGTATTTGGTGCCTCGGATGGGGGTGCGCAGAGTGCCTCATCGAGGGGACCGAGCTTGGCTTGGTCGCACCTCATTGTCCCATTGCCTTTGACAAAAGCAAATAATAGATCATGTTCTGCCATATCCTTGAGGTCAAGAGTTACACTGTTGAACTCCTGAATGTATTCTCGGATAATCTAAGTTTATCGCAAGTCTCGGAGGCGCTTCCGCGCTACGTAGGCTGTGTTCACAGGGAGGAAACGAAGGCGCAATTCCTCTACCATCGCGTTTCAGTCCCTTGGTTCATCGTGGCCGTGGTAGCTGGGTGTGTCGCAATGCATGCACCACCATTGCTTGGCATTGCTGATGAGGAAGGCCGCTGTGGTCAGAACCTTGCCCTCTTCGACTATTTGAGTGGCTCAAAAGTATAAGTTTATGTCCCACAAAAAGTTCTCTAAACTTTAGCATCCCTAACATCAGAATACTATTTTGGTTTGAGGATGCATACAATTGCCTTGGGTGCATGGCGCTGGTTGAGAGGCACATAGATTTTTGCTCGCAAGTCCTCCAGCTCAGCCCGCAGCTGTTATTCTAAGGTGTCCAAGCTGGTGCTGGGCGATAGGCTGGGTTTGTCTTGTTCAGTTGTAGCCTGGAGCCTTTCCACCTCAGCCTGCAGGGATTGTACATCAAGTTGGAGCTCCCCCATCTGGCCACAGATCGAGCTGTTGCTCGAACCTAAGGAGCCTTCAATGGTGGGAGTTCCTACTCATTCTTCCCAGAGACTGAGACATCTCTCAACTCCCTCCTTGGCTTGCTTTGCTGCCATCAAAAAAGAGAAGGGAAAGGAGCGGAAAATACTTTGACAGGAGGCTTGGAAACTTACTTGTTGCTTGGGAAGGTCCTTGCATAGGATCTCCCTTTTCTCCTTACTGTAGTTAGCTTGTTCCTTAGCTCTGATACCAAATTATCATGACCCTTTCCTGTTGGCTGGTCGGTGCAATGAGCTAAGGTCGTGCAGTGTGAACAACTCCAAGTGTTCACCAGCCTTAGTGTAAAACGGAAGCAAAAGTTCATTTGTCCAGAATCATTTTAGAGAGGGAAAAGATATGCTTGTTACTACACCGTTGAAACCTCTCAAGTCCTTCAAGCCATGGGTCAACTAGGATTCTAAAATGTTAAGAAAATTTGAAAGGAAAGTACAAGGAAAATTACAACAAGATACTAACTTCACTTCTCTGTTGAGCAGCTTCTAAGTAAACTGAGCTCCCCCAAAATATGGCTGCCTTGCCCCTTTTATAGGCAGCAAGGTGACCCTTGGGCTGCCCTTTAATGCTTGGATCTTGGCATCATGGAGATATTTTCTTGGCTGGGCTGTGGTCGCCAAGTGTTGAATTCTGCAAGCTTTTTATTAATGCTGGGATCTGGGCATCATTAGAATCTTCCATGGTCTAGCAGTGGGCACTAGCTATTGGGTTCTGCAGCTTCTACCTTGGTTTCCAAGCGCTTGGTCTGCTTGGGTTCTGGGTGGCAGCTATCTGCCTGCTTGCTTTCTGGGTGCGTGCGTCAGTGCATGCCTGTTTGTCGTCCTACGCGTGGCTGCCTGTTGCCTGTTTGATGTGCACCTTGATCTTGCTTGCCCTTAAGTCTCGATTCCTATGTTCTGGAAAGTTACTTAGGCGATTATTGGTGTGTGTGCCTTGCCTTTAGCTTGGGGTTGTAACACGGTGCTCCTCTATATTGACCCCCTCCTTGATTAGGGTTTCACGCAGGTTATCTTGCAGGTGTGGGGGCGCGTCGGTCCTCGAGGACTCGGGCAGGAGAGTGCGGAGCGCTACGTATGGGTGCTCGAGCTTGACTTGGTCATGCTTCCTCATCCCGAAGCCTTTTCTCTTGCGGACACAAGTCCATTAGGCTCTCCGCACTGGAGATTGCTTTGTGTAGTGTTGTAACTCCCTATCGATAGAGTTCGTCCCGGGTGCCAACCTGTAGTCCCTCAACAAAAGCGAAAAATAAGTTTTATTCTGCCATGTCTTTGAGGTCGAGGGTGATGCTATTAAACTCCTCGATGTACTCTCAGATGCTTCAGGTTTGTTGCAAGTCCTAGAGGCGCTTACGAGCAACATACACCGTGTTTACTAGGAGGAAACGAAGGGATAGTTCTCCCACCATCGTATCCTAGTCCCTTGGTTCGAGACAGCTGTTGCTGCTACTGCTATTATATGGGTTGAGTTTTTCGCCTTATTGATTTATTATAATATTTTAATGTCAAAATAAAAATAGTTTTTTACAAAATAATGGGTCAACTTGCTAAGACACATTAACCGTGTAAACCCTCTATCTTGTGTAGGCAAAAAAAAAAATTTATTAAAGTGAAGTAAAGTAAAGGAAAGGATGGGTTTGGTAAAAGGAGGAAGTGAAGGGGGGGGGGGTCAAAGAGAAAAGTGGCAAGGGCATGTAGTGCGTGTCACCCCTGCCTTACGCCCACCGCTCATGCCCCCACTGTCTTCTTCCTGGCTCTCTCCTTCCTCTCCGCTGAAAACTATAAGAAAATAAAATCACAGAAGATAGACTGGAAGATCGAGGAACAAATACTTTTTTTATATATTATTCGTTATCTAATATACAAACATTAAGCCGTTTATATAGATACGAAGTATACTAAAGAAAATTAATTAGATCTAACAAAGATAATGTACGATAGCCAGGTGTCACTCTTATGTCTCCACTACGAGCACATATTACTCCTTGACTATTTACCTTTTCAACCAAATAAAAAACTAATAAAATGTAGCATTTAAAGTTTATTTAACAAAACTCCCCCGTAAACTTAAATGCTTCTACCGTCCACTACTCCGATCATTTTCTTGAATTTGTCAAAAGTCTCTTTTGGAAGCGGTTTTGTGAAGATATCCGCAACTTGATCTTGACTCGCCACGTGTACCAACTCCACATTTCCTTCCTTCACATGATCTCGGATAAAATGAAAACGAACGTCAATATATTTGCTTCTTTCATGGTTCACTGGGTTCTTTGCCAACTCAATTACTGACTTGTTATCAACTTGAATTATGGTTGCACCTAGTTGCTTTAGTTCCATCTTGCTCAATAAATTTTTAAGCCATATTGCATGACATACACACCAAGATGCTGCAACATATTCAGCTTCACATGTTGAGAGCGTCACGATTGGTTGCTTCTTCGAGAGCCAAGTAAATGCAGTAGCTCCCATAAAGAATACATAACCCGATGTACTTTTTCGATCATCTATGTCTCCGCACCAATCGCTATCAGAGTATCCAACTAACTTGTAATCTTCTACTTTCGAGTAGAACAACCCAAGTGACACAGTTCCTTGGATATACCGTAGGATTCGCTTCAATGCCTTCCAATGTGAGTAAAGTGGCTTCTCCATGAATCGACTTATAATGCCAACGCTTAATGAGAGATCCGGCCTTGTGCATGTGAGATAGCGAAGACTTCCTACTAAACTCCGATATGTACTTGCATCAACACGATTTCCACCATCGAACTTCGAAAGTTTTGCACCTGGTTCCATGGGTGTTGAAACTGGGTTGCAATTTGCCATCTTGTATTTCTTCAAAGTTTCCTTTGCATACGCCTCTTGTGATATAAAGATACCTGTATCTTGTTGTCTAACTTTCAAACCAAGAAAAAATTTCATCAAACCCAAATCTGTCATCTCAAATTCACGTGTCATTGTGCTCTTAAACTCTTCTATCATTTTATCATTGTTTCCCATAAAAATGAGGTCATCAACATAAAGAGCAACAAATATCATGTTACCTTCATTCTTCTTTGCATAAAGGGCATGCTCGTAGGGAGATTGCTTGAACCCGCTCTCTTTGAAATATGTGTCGATGCGTTTATTCCACGCTCGCGGTGCTTGCTTTAATCCGTAGAGCGCCTTCTTCAATTTTAGCACCTTTTGTTCTTCTCCAATTCTCATGTACCCCGGTGGTTGTTCGATGTAGATATCCTCTTCGAGTACACCATTCAAGAATGCCGATTTGACATCCATTTGAAATATCGGCCATTTGAATTGAGCAGCATGTGAAAAGAGTAATCGGATTGTCTCCATTCTTGCAACAGGAGCAAATACCTCATCATAGTCAACTCCTGCCTTTTGTTTGTATCCTTTCGCAACAAGTCGCGCTTTGTATCGTTCTATCTTGCCTTGAGCATTCATCTTTTTCTTGAACACCCACTTTACACCAATAGGTTGGCTTCCTTTCGGCAACTCTGCTAGCTCCCATGTGTTGTTGCGGTTTATCGCCTTGATCTCCTCGTCCATAGCAATTTGCCAATTCTCATCTCGCACCGCCTCTTCAAAACTAATATTTTCGGCATCTGCAAGAAGACATACAAAATGCATCTCACTTGTTGAATTATATATATCTTGTAAACTTCGCATTTTGGGTTGTTGAGGTTCCTCTTCATCATCAGTGGTTTCAGAATTTGTTGGTATGTTTGTTGGTCCAGTAGTTGATGATTCTTCAGCTTCGATGATAACCTCTGTCGAATTGTTCCAATCTCATTTGCTTGCTTCATTTATTTGCACATCACGACTCACCAACACTTTCTTATTTATCGGGTCGAATAATTTGTATCCTTTAGTCTTCTCATCATAACCAATAAAGATATATTTTTTGCTTTTGTCTTCGAGCTTCGTCCTTTGTTGATCTGGTACGTGTGCATAAGCTACACTACCGAACACCTTGAGATGAGAAACCGTTGGCTTTTGTCTGCTCCATGCCTCTTGTGATGTTTGATCATCTAACTTCATATGCGGACATCGATTTTGTACATAGATGGCACATTGCACAGCTTCTGCCCAAAATTCCTTTGGCATTTTCTTGCTCTTGAGCATTGATCGAACCATGTTGAGAATGGTTCGATTCTTCCTCTCTGCTACTCCGTTTTGTTGAGGTGAGTACGGTGCAGTGAGAAATCTTCTTATGCCTTGCTCCTCGCAATACTCCATGAAGGTCGTCGAAGTGTACTCGCCACCTCTATCAGATCGCATGGCCTTGATATGTCTACCTGTTGCCTTCTCTACCATCACTTTGAAATTTTTGAACACCTCAAATGCCTCGAATTTTTCTTTCAGAAAATAAACCCAAGTTTTTCGTGAGAAATCATCGATAAAGGAAATAAAATATCTTTTACCGCTGAAGGATTTAGGAGTGATTGGTCCACATATGTCGGTATGAATCAACTCGAGAATATGTTTAGCTCGATATTCTGCCCTCTTTTGAAACAAGGTTCTCTCTTGCTTGCTAAGCACACATTCTTCACAGAATTTGCTATGAAAATCCATGTCCGGCAGCCCGCGCACAATGTTCTTCTTTGCTAACTCTTTTAGACCACCATAATTTAGGTGACCAAAGCGAAGATGCCACAATGTTGCTTTATCTTCTACGTTGAACATCTTGGATTGATCCTAATAAACCATCCTTTTGTAAATAACAAACCGTACCTCGACCCTTTACCTCAACTTTTGATGCATCTCCAAATGACACATGACCATGATCTATCTTTTGCATTTCTTTAAATAGGTACTCGTGGCCGCACATATGGTTGCTTGCTCCCGAGTCGAGATACCATAGCGTGTCATTGTTGATGTTGACTTCACTTTGAGCCATCAAAAGAAAACCTTCATTTGCTTCGTCTTCCAAGGTTAGGTTGATTGTTTCTTCCACTTTTTTATCGGTGCGACAATCTTTTGCATAATGCCCCATTTTTCCACAATTATAACATTTGTCGGAGTTGCAATCCGATGCGTAGTGACCATACTTGTAACACTTGTAGCACTTGATATTGGAATAATTTGACCGGCCGCCTCTTCCTCGACCGCGTCCTCTTCCACGCCAATTTGGTTGGCTTGACAGTCCCTTCTCCTTATAGAATCCTCCATGATTGCCGCCTTGACCACCACGACCATTTCCATGACCTCCACGGCCACGACCTCTACCTACAAAATTTTGAGAATAGAATACCTTTTTGTCTTTGATTGACGCCTTGGTCTGAAGTGCTTGCTCGAGTGGCTCCTCCTTCTTTTTCTTACGTTGTTCATGTGCCTCCAGAGACCCAGCAAGCTCGTCAACTGTGAGCGTCGCAAGGTCCTTCGATTCTTCTATCGCGCAAACAACATTCTCAAAATTATCAGTTAAAGATCTCAGGATCTTCTCGACAATACGCGCATCAAATAGCGCCTCGCCATTACGAGCGAGTTGATTTGCCACAACTTGTACGCGGGTGATGTAGTCGGATACACCTTCGGACTCCTTCATCTTCATCCTCTCCAACTCGCCATGAAGAGTTTGGAGACGCACTTGCTTGACTCGGTCGGCTCCTTTGAACACTTTCTTTAAAGTGTCCCACACTTCTTTTGAAGTAGTTGCACCTGCAATCTTCTCAAAGCCCGACTCGTCAACAGCTCGGAACAGCATGTACAGAGCTCCTTTATCCTTCGCCCGTGCCTCTTTCAAGGCCTTGTTTTGAGCCGCCGTATAACCCGTGGTGCTTGTTGGTTCTTCGAAACCTTCTTCGACCGTCTCCCATGCACCTTGAGATCCAAAGAGAGCTTTCATTTGTATGCTCCAATTCTTGTAGTTTGTTTTCGTTAGTCGTGGTAGCGACATTTATCCCGTTACAGATGCCATTGGCTCTGATACCACTTTGAAAACTATAAGAAAATAAAATCACAGAAGAGAGACTGGAAGATCGAGGAACAAATACTTTTTTTATATATTATTCGTTGTCTAATATACAAACATTAAGCCGTTTATATAGATACGAAGTATACTAAAGAAAATTAATTAGATCTAACAAAGATAATGTATGATAGCCAAGTGTCACTCTTATGTCTCCACTACGAGCACATATTACTCCTTGACTATTTACCTTTTCAACCAAATAAAAAACTAATAAAATGTAGCATTTAAAGTTTATTTAACATCCGCCACCTTCGACGTTATCCGTCGCTCCCTGCCTTCCTCCTCCACGAACCCACTTGCCGACTGCCAGAGAAGGGTCGACGATGGCCTGCTCTCCTGCATTGCAAAGCTCCAATGCCTCCATCCCTTCCCACGAACGCAGGCACACGCAGCTCGCCGGCGTCCGCTCCCTCACGCGATCCCTGTTCCCTAGCTGCGGAGGAGTGCCGTCCACCTCACCGGTGCCTCATTCGCTGCTTTTCCCCCCCTCTTCCCATCGTCGTTGGAGGCTGCTGGAGGCCGCTTTGTTGCCGGCCCTTCCTGCCTCGCCTTCCCCTGCTCGCGGGCAGAGCAAGTCGCGAGCAGAGCACCCACAGCGCATGCCCGCGACCGACGATCTCCCATCACCAAGTTGAGACCATGGTCGTCCGCATCCTCTCCTCGCATCTCGCCGTCGTTCGCTCGCTGGCGACCACCTTCCATCCGCTCCCCGCGGTCGTGGAGCTCGATGCCGCCGCTGCCCCTTCACCTAGAGGTGAGCTCGCTAGCCGTAACCTTCGTCGCCGCCGCTTGAGGGGACTCCGACGAACCCTCGCAGGAGCCAGAGGGCTGTCGTCGGAGCTGGAGCACCCTCGCTGGAGTCGGAGCATGCGAGCAAGGTGAAGCCAGAGTAGATGCCCACGTGTAGAGGTTCGCTCGACCCTTTGCTCGAAAGGATTTTTCCCTAGGCATGTTTAATATTTTATTAACTATGCTAAGAAGGATTAGTGAATTAATTAAGTTAGATTAATTAAGGAGTTAAGTACTGAGTTGAGTTGAACCAATTAATTGAGTTGGATCAGGCTTGGTTCGGACATGGGTTTGAGTTAAGTTTATTTTAAGTTGGGTTAAGCTAAGTCAAATAGCTGGATGGGTTTGAGCTGGAGTCCAGTTGAGTCGGATTGAGCTGCTTGATTGAATCACATGAACTGGGCTTGATTTGAGCTGAGCCGAATTAGATTGGATCAATAAAATTAAATTAGACTGGATATGAGTTGAACCAAAGTGAATTAATTTGAACTTAGATTGAGTCAGACTGAATTGGTCTGAGCCTAGACTGAACCCATTTGAATTGATTTAAGCCTGAGTTGAGCCCAATTAGATTAAATTGAATCAGATTTGAACCAAATCAAATTAAATAGAATCCAGGTTGAGCTAGTTTGATTGTTTGACCCCCAATTGAGTCAAATTAGTTTGGATTGAGTCAAAATAAATCACAGTGGTTATCTAAGACTAGAGTTGACCAATTTTAACTTTAATTACATGTATTAAATTTGAGTCAAATAAAGCCCAAATTGAATAATTTTGATAGATTGGCTTGGACCCCATGATTGGACTTGGATTAAGTAAATTGAATTAATTATATAATTAAGTTCAAATTATGGGGATGAACCGCATCATCATAAATTAATCTGTTTCTATTCTAATTAGTCTTAGAAAAATCTAAATAAATTTCATTCTCTCAGGAATATTATATAATTATGATCTACACTGCTACCCATATCATTGGGCTTCTTTTGGATCGATTTTGAAGCCCCGACACACGATACAGGTGCGTAGACTCACTATAGTATGATCTATTCAAGCTAGGGTAAATCTTAATTAGATTTTTTGGAAGTTCTTGGATGCCTGCTAATTAAATAACTATTATGCTTATAAAATACCAAAAGACATATGCATGCTAGAAATACATGTTTTATTAGTCGCTCGACATGTGTATATGCTTACTTTTTATTATTTATCCAGCATGCTATGTTACTCTTACCGCATGTTATTATTTGTTGATGCTGTAATGTCGACTACACCTATAGTTACCATGCGGAATAGGGTAAAAATGATATAACTTAAAACATAGTATCATGACATACACCAGATACTCTAGCATAGAGATGGAGACATAGGTGACATGATAACATCATATCCTGTGAATATCACTGAATTACCCACAGAAAACTATTATGCACCCCGGATAACATCGCGAACTACCAGTGTTCGGTTAGTGATCACCCCTCCCGAGGCTTTTGATAGCTTAGATACTGGGAGTGGGGCTGAGGGATTGGACCAGTTAACTCCTGGGTCAGATCAGACCAGCACATGGAGTGGTTCCAACCCAAGTTCCTATACCCGCACGCGTGTCGCCTCAGCGACACCGTGATAGTCCTCAGATGGCTAGCGGGGATAATCCTACTCGACGATTTAGCAGATATGAGGTCGAGACACCACAGCCCATCGTGTGGATGTGCGTTCAACTCAGCCAGCATAGATTGCTTTTGAGTTAGAGGGGTGATTCCCTTACGCCTTGGACAGTGGATCCGTGGACCGCACGAGTGGCATCTTCGACGTCCTGCAGACGATCGGATGAGTAGTCCGGATCCTAGGGTTTTTCTTATTTCGGCTAGCCGTGGCCGATAGCTTTGATGTGATGGTGACCTTGTCTACGGACAGAGTGTGGTACTATACTAAGGTCGTGCCCCTACGGAGTCCGAGGAGGCTGTAAGGGCACGACGGTTTCGCTAGGGGAGGCATCGTCGGCGACTAGTGAAACGAGGGAGAGGATTATTCGGTCACCCATCCTCTCCGCCAACATCAGTGCAGCGGGCATAAGTAGAGACATAGACGATGTAGGCACTGATGGGCTTAAGGACATCCTGGGCCCGGATTCGTTCTTAAGCATATGTTGGCAGCCCGAGACACGTGATATGAGTTAGAGCTATGTTTGATGACTGATTATAGTGACACCGACATGAGATATAACCTAGGTGACATTTAGAGACGTACGCGTATCTATAACCTAGGTTGACATATAGCTTGATGAGATAAAATTTGTATTACATAGAAAACTATTGTGTGATAACTAATCTCACTAAGGCATCCTCGAATAAGCCCTCTAGCCTTTGATTTCGTGCTGTGGTTTCGAGTTGTAATTTCACACTAGGCCGCAAGACTGTGCACACCGCGTTCAATGTGTGTGTGCAGGTGTAGCAGTGACGGTCAAATTTAGAGATAAGGGTTTCGTCCATCGAGGTGGGCTATCGTCCCCGTTTCGTTTATTTACTGATTTCGGAGCGTAATATGTAGTAGATTAATGTCGGGACTGTACCAGGAGACTGTATTATTTATTTTATTGATATGACTAGTTATTTATGTTGCAGAGATAAGATCATGTTATGCCTTGCATGGGTTGGTGAGCTCATACGACGGTTGTCATGTGGCCGATAGGTGGTTTGGGGCATGACAGACCGATTTTTATTAATAAAAAATAAAAAAATACCTCGCTAGAGCTTTTCCCGCATTAACCAAGTTTATTTTGATATTACCGGATATAACAAAAAAATGTTTATTTTTCAAATTAACCTATCTATATACCACGTAAAAACAAAAACATATTGAAAGTGTAGGTCATCTAATTAGAGTAATATGTAATATCAATATTGACCACAGTATCCAACTGAACTGCTTAACTCTCTCACCAATTAGAGAGGTATGAGTATTAATTTTGATATTGAACGTTTAATATATTTTGAAAGTTTGAGGTTAATTTATGATATGTTGCTTGTCTGCCGACCTGAGTCTGATACCGACACCATTTCAACTATTTAACTAAGCTCGTGAATCGACCCTCATGCATGTTCATCATCTGTGATCATCGTCTCTTGCTCTCAGTGCTCTTAGCCCCACCCTCCTATATGAAGCTTGGCCAGAGGATGATGCGAATGATGACATAGAGCTTGACTTTAGCTTCGATTTTTTATTAAAAAACTGATTAATGTTTCTGCATTGACCAACCAGTTTCACAAAAACTTTTTTTCCTGATTATATATGGTAATATTAAAATAAACTATCCTTGTCACCCACTCGTACTGTGGCGTGGGAGGGAGGCGCCAGCTGGGTGCTCCTCTATTCCGTGGGGCTTCGCCCTCACCTCACCCCTTCTCCTCCTCTTGTGGCGTTTCTGTGGTTGCCAAGAATTCGCACGTCATGTTTTTTTCTTTTATTTCCCTTATCCTCATCATTTTCCTTTTTTCTTTAGTTGATTGCGTGTTTACTGGGACTCATTTAGATTTTTGTGTTGTTATTGTTACGCATGACTTTAATTAACTGCTCTTGAGTGAATAGGATAACTATTTGTGTATTCTTCTGATTAGAATAATTAGGTTTAAACCAACGCTCCACAGGCGCTTGCCCCACCCATGCCGGCTAGGCATTATTATTTTGCTTATTGCAGCAAAGAAATATGTTTGCCATTTTGACACTCGATCTTATTCTGATCAAATATTTCCGGCCAAAGATACTGCAGCAAATTCCAAGGATTCAGTAGGAATAACTATATGTGACATGTTGTTGAGGAGTGCTATTATAGTATCAGTGTTATATTTATATCTATTACTAGATAAAGAAGGATCCATATGGTAATTGTTATTTTAATAGGAATGACTGTTCATCATTTCTTTTTTTATGCTTTTACTATATGTTATTTCTTTATTTCTTAGGGTGGAGAGAATACATGAGGATATCCATGATAGTATCAGGAAAAAGAATATTCATATTGGGCAAGTTGCACTCGGTGATTATGAGAATTTATGCTTTAGCTAGTATGCTGGTATGTGTTTTGTCTCCTCTCACAATTTTTTAAGCCTAGTTTCGTTTTGTAAATTTCATCTAAGTTACTGAGGAAAACTTTGATTGGTTTGCAATTCTTTTGCCTGCTAGTTTGTGTTTATTAATTTCCTTTTGGAAGGAATGCTTGCAGCCGGGGTAATGCTTTAAGATACTTTTTTGAAAAAAGTTTGGAACATAAAAGAAAGTAATAAAAACAAGAACATAAAAGAACAAAGAAACGTAGAAGCCACAATAGTCAAGTGTCCCGAATTCCCTCATGGAGGAAGGTGTCCTGTGAAGAATACAAGAGTTGTTGGATGGTCACTGCCCTTACCGTTGCCGTTGTTGATTTAGATGCTCTGGTAAAATATCTCATGTTCTATATGCCAATGTCATATGACCAATTGGTTTTTCTTTACTAATTTGTTCCTCCTTTTTCCACTCATTTCTCATGGAACTAGATTTATATCAAAAGGTTGAATTTTTTTTAAAAAAGATAACATTGCATATTTCACCCATCTAAAATAATACAATATATCATCCAAAGGAATGTAAAAAGATAAAATAAACATAAGCTGAAATAATATAATCAAACGTAAAACACTAGGAGATTATAAAGTTTTAAGGTGGCTTATGAGTATGGAAGAATTAAGTACTATGGTCTAGCTAATGTCATTGTTGATTATGATCATCTATTAATGGTATATAAACATTTATTGAAAAGATGTTCCTCAGCCTCTTCCTCTTCTAGCCGTATGGTGCGATGGCCCTCTAGGATGACTTTAGGATGACTTTGAGTTTGTCCTTCTGATTACTCAATTATATATATTAATTTATGGAGACAAATTTGACTTCCACATATTGCATTTTTCCTCATCATGCGCTCTAGATTCTTTCATTAGGCTATACAGAGATTTAACTGAATCTGTTGTCCACTGTCTATTGACAAAATATGGAACAGTGCACTTAGACTTTACACAGCATATCAGACTGTACTTACTTGATACTCATAAATATTAGGAATCATTTTTTTGGTATACTTGTAATTTATTATATATTTTTAGAATCTAATGAGTATTGAACTCCTAAACTTTAATATAAAATCTAATTATTCTAATCAAATAAGACTTCTATAATTTAGATTATTTAATTTGTTATTAAAAAAATCACATGAACGCTTGGTATAAATATGCATAATCATTTGAACCGTACATAAAGTATAACGCTCCTCCAATTAGAATAATTAGGTTATTTACGAATGGGTGCACTCAAAATTTTTATTCTTGTCGAATTTTAGCACCTTTTGAAAATTTATTATTTAGCATATTTAGTTAACAAGGATTATTAATTACTTGAACCATCTATGAGTAATATTTTTAGGTTTTTCAGAAGTGATCTGTGCACTGTGTGCAGAACCAAACCATCTGTGACCAGTAAGGGGCTTCATACATGCACTTTGAACCTTGCCTAATAGTAAAGTTAACGTTTATGTGTTTAATAATTAATTTTTAGTAAGATTTCATCCCAGGATTTTGAGTTGAATTATGAACTCTTGTCTTCCTTGGTTGGAAAACAAGATTAACAACCTTGGTCAAAATTTTAATCATAATACGACGTAGTATAGAAACTTTTCACTTGTCATAAGGTTTTAATTAAGAGTTGTGCAACATAGTATTTTTTTTAAAAAAAGGAAATTATGTATTTATTCCTTGTGAAATGATATATAAGAGTAGTGGCTTCAATATGAAGCCACTTAAAAAGGAAGTTTAGAGTAGGGACCTTATCATCCACCGATCCTACATTTAATACACGCTAATTAGAAAACAAAAAAAAGAAAACCTTTGCTCTGAGAATGCAAATGATAATAAAGTAAGATGTAGAACTCCCCCCATGATTTGCTCCCCTTTGTGCTTCTTTCTTCTACTACAAATTTTCTGTATATGTCCTTCTATATGTCCCTGATGCCTTCTATATGTCTCTTAAGACAACTACATAACTGCTTGTGTTACATATTATTATGAAAAATTGTATGTTCACTTGCTTCATATCGTGGCAAAACCTTGGCAAGGACTGGTATGACACATATATTTTCTGCTTGAACTTAAATATACATAAATTAGAAGAACAAAGATCTGAAGTAGCTGATATGGCAATGTTAATGCAGCGGTTTGTATGCTTTTCTTAAGGATTCTGCTTAACTATCCACTGAATAGTACTATTTTATTGTTATTTCAACACATCTAACTGCCTTTTATGTCATTAATGTGCATCTCTTATTTATTGAAAAAATGCAATTTACTATTATTTCCATACATGGTCCAAAGTAAGCTGAGATATAAATTTTCAAAAAGAGTTAGAAATTCGTATCATATGGTCTTCGTTGCTTGCTGGAAGGCACATCAAATGATGAGTCTAAGTGTCCATTTTATTCATGTAGTTTTTACAATGAATGTGCACAGCAAATGAATCCATCTATAAACCCTATTTTCTAAGAAAAAAAAAGAAAAAATAAAATTATTTTAATATTTAATTAATAAAATAAATAAAAAAATATAATAATATAAATAGAAAAGGAAATAGATAATAGACAAGAAAAGTTTTAAAATAATAAATATTTAAATTTAAAATATATTTTTTAAGGATTTTGAATTAGTAAATTAAATAAAAGGAAAAAAAATAAATTAAAACCGCACGTGCAGCGAGTTGGGGGCGTGTCGACTCAGTCGAGTTGGGCTGAGTCGAGCGAGTCGGGCGCGTCGGCCGACTCGTCGATAAGAAGGGATTTAAAACCCCTCAAAAAACAGTGCACCCCCTGTTTCGAGGGCGACGGTGCCGGCAGAGCAGCGATGAGCTCCGGCGAGGCAACTTGGTGATGGAGGGAGGTCGGGCCGAGGGTGCTCTGTCGGAACCGTGGCCTAAGGCGAGTCACGGTGGCTCCGGCGGACGAAGAACTCGTGTTGGGCGGCGGAACAGGGGACGCTCCTATTCCGACGATTTTGCCGGCGAGGCGGAGGGGGATCGAGTTTCCCCTCCGCGGAAAAGTAGCAGAGGAGTTTCCGGAGGTCTGCGAACGGAGAAGGGGCCGTGAGATGCGCTACTGCGACTCTGATGGGTGGCGGGCAGCGGGGAAGAAGCGGAGGCAGTGGAAAACCCTGTTCCGATGGAATTCGCCGACGACCGGCACGGGTTCGTCTCATCTCTGCCAAAGCTTGGCGTGCGATAGCAATTCGACTTTAGAGGAGTCGAATTTTGAAGTGGGCAGTGACGCCGGAGGCTGGATTTTGGACGCCGGCGGAGGACGCTCGGTGCAGCGGGGGAAACTGGCTGCACCGGCGTTCGTGGAAGACAGAGAGCTTTCCAGTGGGGATAGTTGGTAGAGGATGAGGAGAGGTTGTACGCGTGTTTCCGGCGGCTTGGCGGAAGCGGAGCGGCGACGAACGCCGGTGGACGCGCGGCGGCGTCTTCGGCGCTCGAACGGCGTGCGAGCGAAGGAGGAAGACGGACCCCGTGTGCGTGGCTGGCGCGTGCGACGGTCCGGGTTACCCAGACCGACCGGTCCGGTTCAGTCCGGTTCGCCGGTTCAGCTGCGGTTCATCATGGATTTGCCGGTTTTCACGGTTTTTCGACCGGTTTAGGTCGGTTCAACAATGCTAGGGTTTTATTGGTAAGTTTTAGGTCTTTAGGAATTTATTTAGTATTTTTTTTAGACTTTAAATTTTGTTTTCGAATTATTTTAGATTGGGTTTAAGGGTTTGAGCACATTAATGATATCTGAAAAATATGAAATAATTTGTGATGTAGTTTATGCTTAGATATAATTTTCATGATTTAATTAGAATTTTTTCAAACTGTTAAAGTAGAGTTTTGATTTAATTAAGGTGATTTAGATTTATTTAGGTCTTAAATAAATTATTTGTATGTTATTTACATGAAAGAATATTTTGATAGGTGTTATTATGTTTGATTCATGTTAAACAGAATTAAAATGATTTAATTAGAATTTTTACATAATTTATAAATTCTATGTTGTGATTAAATTGGATAATTAGGTTAATTAGATTTTCTAATTAATGAGATTGAGGAAATTGTGACTTAATATATTTGCGGGTGGTAATTATTATTTTACAATATTATTAAAAATTATTTTTAGATTAATTAAGGTGATATAATTGATTCATATAATTAATTAAGGTGGTATAGTTGATTTATATTGTTAGAATAATATATTTGTGCGAATAGGTATTTAAATTATTGTCTTATGGTATAATTTAAATGTATGTTTGTAGTGGTTGTGTTTATGTAGGATTATTAAATTATATAATTGACTTAACGGTAATTAAATAAAATTTGGTGTGAGGTTGTGAGTAGTAGGGATTGTTAGGAAAATTGTTTGAGCTGTGTTATTTATGCATGCTTGTTTGCTTATATTTAATTTATTTTAGGAGATTATGTTGCGGTGCTATTGCTTGACATATCACGGCCAAGCTGTGATTTGTGTTGAAGTAGAGAGGAACTCCTTTGACTTGATTGATTGTTTGCTTGCTTGCTTTTAAAGAATCACAACTAAGCTGTGATTCTTGTTTAAAGATCTACTTGAGACTCAGGTGAGGATTTATGATTTCAAATTTATTTGGCCTACTACAGATGCTGAGTGCTAAGGGTCGTTGTTAATTTTTGTATATGTTGATAAGTTGTATAACTACTTGGTTGCATATTTAAATTAGCATGTGAATTATTGAAAGTGATGTCATGCAAGTTTATGTTTGATGTTATTTATATGCTTGCTCCTGATGTGAGTAGAAAGCTATACCATGTTGGTATATGTATGATGTCGTTATATATATGCTCCTGATGTGAGTTGAAAGCTATACTATGAGGGTATATGTATGATGCTATTATATGTATGATCTTGATGATATACTCATGTTGTGTTATTATTGATATGTTTATGTTGCTAGAGGTGTAGAGACACTTAGCGAGAACATGGAATATGTTAATATGAGATAATAATTTGAGACACTTTAGGTTCATATTATGATAACACATAGAGTTGTCTGGTTGAACACATGACTAAGAACTTAGGGTTCTTAGGCTGCTATGTGTCAACATATGGTGAGGAGCCATGTGCTAGCAATGGTAGAAATGCATGTTTGGTTAACTTAGCCATAGATGCTTTGGAGTAACCTAGGTCTCACTTCGGTGTAGAGCTCAACTGATTTGTGTTACTCCCAGGTAGATGGTGGGCTAGGAACAGTACCGTCCCATGCGCTACCCAGGCTAGGGAACCTGATGACTCTAGCATGCTCAACTGATGTGGATCCCTAAGCAGTTCAGGTTCATTAGTAGCATATGCAGTGGGTCTCAGCGGGCCAGGTTGTAGACTGATGTGGCTAATTAATTTTGTATGGTGATCCTGCCGTGGGATAGAATTACAGCGCTGTATGGTACTTGTGATTGGAAAGAAGGGGTGCCGTGATCAACAGCTCCTTCCGCCAACGTCGCTATATAGGCATATAGGATAGAGACATAGAGTTGACATTTAGGGGTTCAGGAAAATCTCTAACGAGGGATTCACCTTGAACATAAGAGGCTGCCTTAGGTGTAGAATGGATAGAGGATGAAATATTAATTGTAGTGATATGATATCTTTGATTTAGTGACACTGTTATGATCATATTTCTTGCATCCTGTTATATGTCAAGTTATGATTATGCTCATGTTATTTCATGTTTGTTGCTTTGTTAAATTATTGACATGTTGATTTAAATTTGTGGTTTTAATGGATATATTTTCTTATTGGTTTGTCCAATAACTTATGCCCATTTTTAGGGTGCTCTCTCTGTAGCCTCACTGAGTTTCGCGACTCAGAAGTGCACATTTTTCCCCTGTTGCGCAGGTTACAGGTTGGCTACTAGCAGGGAGTGAGGGAGAACTTAGTTGGTGATTAATATTACTTTTGTAATCTAGATAGAGATGTAAATTGGTAGTGTTGGGTTAAATGTAAAATGTTATTGCTTCCGCTTTGTTAAATAAAAAAATTATAGTGCTTTATGATACTTTTTGGTATTGTATAAGTTGTGGTGTTGAAGTACAGCTTATACGGCGGTTGCCACGTGCCCAAAGGTGGGTTTGGGGCGTAACACCATCACTTAGTGATGATAGTTGATGGAGAGAAAGAAAGAGCTTGAGAAGTCCATGAGAGAGTTGAGATTGAGATTGACAATGACTTGAAAAGATGAGGGACCTAAATCAACTATAAGAGCTAAAAAGGCCAAGTTAGCCATTTGGCTATAAAAACTTGCCATACTGCCAGGTGAAAGTCAAAATTACAAACCATGTTACTGAGTATACTAATACCAATATTGGTCCCCTCAAAAATTTATATTCATCCTGTATTTGTTGCTCAGAGATATATGGAGAGTCCTGTGAAGATAATTTAACTAGATATTTGCTGACAGTAAGCTCAAATCTGAGAGTGATTTGCTTTTATTGCAGAGTGTGTTGCTCATACTTTTAATCCCGTTGTTGGTCAATGTCATTCTGCTTCTTACATGCTGCCATGAATGAGGCTCATAGAGTTGCTTATATTGATGAAGTTGAAACAGTGAAGAATGTGAAACCTTACAGAGATATTACTCAAAAACTTGTTAAATCTGATATGCTTGGAAATAACGAGGTTATTCTTGGTGCATTTTCTAGTTCCTTTTTGTTATGACACTTTAATGTGACATTTGATGTTCTTTTGTGTTGTCATAGAAAAATTGACTATAAAGTATCTTTCATAATATTTGTGTCCCTTTTCCTTGTCATCTAAAAGGAAGGTCATAAAACTTATACATGATTGTTAGTATCTGGACAATGTTTGAAAAAAAGTTAACTTGTTACATATATGAATTTGGATGGTAAAAGAAGTTGGACTACGTTCCAGTAACAGATGTGGTTGACTTAGAAGTCGATGAAGGAAGATTTGGAAAATGTTTTATAATCAAGACTACATTTTTGTAATCAGCTAGTAGTATACTCTTGTAAACAGAGCATATACCAATGCAATCGGTATTTTAGAACATGATATCAACACATGGTAGGATAGTTTGCTTCTCATTTCGTTCTAATGTTTTTGTTCCATTAGCTATAAGGACTGAGGTCCTTTTTTTTTCATAACTACTAACTTTACTGGAGGATTGATTTGGTAGTTAATTGTGTTCTTATATTCTACTATTTTAGGAAATATATTCTATTAAGCTTCTTGGAAATCCTAAGTTTGGTGAAGGTAAGCCTGAAAATCAAAACCATGCAATAATATTTACTCATGGAAATGCAGTGTAGGCAATGGATATGAATCAAGTTAAGTATACATTCACCATATGATTTTCTTTCATTTGTGCAATATTAAATAATTGAAATCTGACTTATTTTACTAAACTTTAATTGTGATATATTTCTCTTAGTTGTCTTTTCTATTTAATTCGACTGTAGGAAATGGTTCACTCTAAACTGGCTCAGTGTGTACCAATAGTTTCTTCAGTAAAATATAATTATTTTATCAAGAAAATATGATAATAGTGCAGTATAATGACCGATCGAATGAAATGCTTTCTTGATTTTGAAACAAACAAATAAATAAACTATCTTCATTAGTTTTAGAGCAGAACAAACAGGCTCCTGCAATTCAAAGATGACCGCCTCTGATCTGTGCAAGTGGCGTTCTGATCATCGGCATGATGATAAGAAAGTGATATTTTAGCAAATACTTGAACTCGGGTCTCTCGAGTGAGAGCCAAGTCCTATTGTACTAATATTTTTCTTTGGCAACACACTAATCCTCATCCTCAATACTAACAGATTCCTTGGAGAGTTGTCAACAAACCTTAATTTGATGCTAACATTATCACATTGCATAAGAGTGATACATCCCACACAATCATATTAGCTGCATGTTAAATTATTAGGAAAAAACCTTTAGACTCTAGTTGGTTAGGAAAATCACCTCACCTGAGAGACTCAAACTAAAGCCTCGATAATGAACATTTTTATTTTTTTCCAAATGAGAAAATATCACTTGAGGGATGTTATAGAGTAGCATTAAGATTGTTGTGTTGGGTTTTCCTATTTATAGTCAAGGTAAGGAGAGTTTTGGTGTGGTTTTTGTAGGTTTACACATCTCTATGAGCAATGAAGGATGATTTTTTTTCCCACTTCATCTTATTCTATCAAAGTATTAAGATCTTAAGTTTCACATGATGAAGGGATGTTGATAGAGTCTAAAGGTTGTTTCTAATAATCTAGCATGCACTATATATGATTTTCTTAGACTTATCACTTTTATGCACTGTGACAAGTTAAATTCAAAATAAGGTTTGGTACCCAACTCTCCAAGGAATCTATTCATATTGAGGATGAGGATTAATATGGTACCAAAGAAAAGTATTAATATAATAAGACTTGTGTCAATGCAATAAAATCTCTTGTTAAATTGGATAATATAAAGAAGTGACACCAAATATAAATTGTATAAAATATAAGAACATGATAGTGTTATCATCATTCAAAAGTTTAGCTTATAAGATAGGAGTTGGTTAGGATGGCTCTTATGTGAGAGACTTGGGTTCAAGTCCTAGTAATGAAAATTTGTATTTTTTGTTTCAAACAAGAAAATATCACATGAGGGATGTTATAGAGTAGCATTAGAACTATTGTGTTGGAGCTTTCCTATTTATAATGTAGGTAGGGAGAGTTTTTATATGGTTTTGTTGGTGTAAACCTCTTTATGAGCAATAAAGGATGCATTTTTTTACTTTCTATTTCATTGTATTATATCAAAGTATTACGTTCTTAAGTATCACATTATGAAGGGAGGTCAATAGAGTTTAAAGAATTTTTCTTACCAATCTAACTTGCAACAAATATGATTTTCTTGGACGTATCACTCTTAGGCAATGTGACAAAATTATTATCAAAATTGTTATACCCCAATCCTCCTTTAGGCACGTGGCAATCATCGTATAAGTTACACTTCTACACCATAACTTATACAGGACTAGAAGTATCATGACAACTACAATTATTTTTTGTTTCAAACAAGAAAATATCACATGAGGGATGTTATAGAGTAGCATTACGACTATTGTGTTGGAGCTTTCCTATTTATAATGTAGGTAGGGAGAGTTTTTATATGGTTTTGTTGGTGTAAACCTCTTTACGAGCAATAAAGGATACATTTTTTTTCTTTCTATTTCATTGTATTATATCAAAGTATTACGTTCTTAAGTATCACATTATGAAGGGAGGTCAATAGAGTCTAAAGATTTTTTCTTACCAATCTAACTCGCAACAAATATGGTTTTGTGTGGATGAGTAAAGGCCATTTAGTGCCTGCTTGCTGTAGAGACGCATCATTATGAGAAAGGATTTGAATGAAGTGTCATCACTATTAACTAGTTTTTTGGACAGTCTGATTGAATTTGTGCGTGCGCGTGTGCTTTTTAATTTTTATGGGATCTCAATTTAAGATACATATCGTGTGAGTTTGAAATATAGAAATGAGTAATTTTAAAAAATATATAAGATTATTTTTTAAAAAATAAAAATAAAATAAATAAATATTTACTAAAAGTCGAATTTAAAATAATTAAATGCGTATTGGATTACTAGATTAATATGTTATATTACCTGCCTATAAGTCCACTCTGTGGAGTCTTTTACTGTACTAAGCACTTTAAAATAATAATTTCCAGAAACAACAAAGTAAAAAAACTTTTTTCGAAACTAAGCAGTCAACTCGCCAAATCATATAGTCGACCCATTTTTTATTCAGAAAAATTCGAACCCTGCCATCTAATGCTCGCTCGGTCTGCCAGTCGACTCTCGCCCGGTCCATGCTCGCCCTACTCAAAGTTGTGACCGCCCGCGCCTGCACCAGTTCGACCATCATCTTCTTCCTCCCCATCCCGGCGATGATCTTCTCCGTACCATCCAATTAATTTCGGCGACGCTCACTGTACTTACTCCGGCCTTCCCCACGAGCATCTCCTCACCAACGACCTTCGCCTGGAAGAAGAAGAGAAGAAGAGGAGAGGAAAGTGGGATGAGGCATTAATGGCAGACACGAGCATCTTCTCACCCACGACCTTCGCCTGGAAGAAGAAGAGAAGAAGAGGAGAGGTCGCCTGGAAGAAGAAGAGAAGAAGAGGAGAGGAAAGTGGGATGAGGCGTTAGCGGCAGACACGAGCATCTCCTCACCCACGACCTTCGCCTGGAAGAAGAAGAGAAGAAGAGGAGAGGTTGCCTGGAAGAAGAAGAGAAGAAGAGGAGAGGAAAGTGGGATGAGGCATTAACGGCGGAGGGAAAGCTCAACTATGAATAAGCACGTGCGCTGCACATGCCGCATACGTTTTTCAAAAAAAAATTCTTCCTTTCTTTTCCCCTTTTCTTCTCTCTTATTTTATTTTATTTATTTATTTTATATTTTATTTTATTCATTAATCATTTTTATTATTTTATTATTATTTTTAAAAAATAAAATAAAATAGGGTTTAAAAAATAAAGTTTGATACACCACTGTCCATGAAGGATTAGTATATTACCAAAGTATTACTATAGTAGGACTTGTCGGTGCAAATGAAATCTTTTGGTAAATTTGATAATATAAAGACACCAAACATAAATTGTATAAAACATAAGAATAGGATGATCATAGCATCATTCTAAAGCATGTTTAGCTCTTTATGTAGCTTAATCTATTGTAGTCTAGTTAGTTAAGATGCATGGCTCTCACTTAAGAGACTTAGGCTAAAGTCCTGGCAATGAAAATTTTTATTTTTATTTCAAATGAGAAAATATCACTTGAGGGATGTTATAAAGTTTTCCTATTTATAATCAAGGTAGAGAGATTTCTGGTGTGGTTTTTGAAGGTGTAAATCTCTCTATGAGCAATAAAGGATGCATTTTTTTCCACTTCATCTTATTCTATCAAAGTATTATGATCTTAAGTTTCAAATTATGAAGGGATGTTGATAGAGTCTAAAGGTTGTTTCCCAATAATCTAACACGAAGTGGATTTAATTTTCTTGGACGTATCACTCTTATGCACTGTGACAAAGTTAGCAACAAAATATGGTTTGGTAATAACACTCAAGAAATCTATTCGTATTGAGGATGAGGAATAGTGTGATACGAAATTACTACAATAGGACTTGTGACGGTGTGATGAAATCTTTTATGAAATTTAATAATATAAAGAAGTGGCACTAAAAGTAAATTGTATAAATCTTTTAGCTTTGTTCAGATAAGTGTTTAGTTGAATCTGTGTTAGTCTAGTTAGTTAGCATACTTGCTTCTCACCTATAGAACATGGGTTCTAGTCGAGTGATGTTATAAAGTAGCATTAAGAAAAAGGATGCATTTTTTCTTTCTAGTGCATCATATTCTATCAAAATATTTATGATCTTAAGTTTCAGATTATGAAGGGAAGTTGATAGAGTCTAAAGGTTGTGTCCTACTAATCTAAAACACAGCAGATATGATTTTCCTAGACATATCACTCTTATGCAATGTGTGATTTTTCTAGACATATCACTCTTACGCAATGTGACAAAGTTATTATAAAAAATAAAGTGGTGTACACCACTCCCCATGGAATCTGTTCCTATTGAGAATGACGATTAGTGTGTTACAAAGAAAAGTATTACTTCAATAGGACTTCTGCTTGTGCAATAAAATCTTTTGTTAAATTGGATGATATAAAGAAGTGGTACCAAAAATAGATTATATAAGATAAGTTGACCGATAGGTTACCTTATCGTCGTGCTTACCGTAAGGTTCTCATTATAATGATAATGTATAAGTTTAAGCGAACAAAATTTGGCTGATTTTGGCCCTTTTTGCTCTCTGAAAATTATTTTTGTGCTCTTTTTGGTTCAATAAGTTAGCAGTACCGGTTATGCTATCATTTTTTTGGTCTGTGGTAAGGCTCACGTGAGACTATGAAAGCAATATTTCCACGGAAGACAAAAATGTTTTTTTGGCTCTCTTTACGTTTAAGGTTCGCATGTAAGATTAAGCAAACTCTGTTTCAGTAGATCTAGGACGTTTTTCTGCCAAGTGGTTACCCAATTAAAGCTAAATCAGCTCTTCCAAGTTGTGTTAGTTGATGTATTGGATTCTTCCAGTAAAGCAGGTGCAAATTGTTTGCCGCAGTGCATCAGATTGAAGTGCAAAGAGAAATTTTGCAGGAGCGATTGATAGAACCAGAAGCAAATGTATGTTGTTGTTCTCTTCATGTCTGCATTGGCTAATGAATCATAAGCCTACTAGAAGCACCAAACTTTATTAATACACACGAAGAAGGAGAAAGACTTCTCTGCAAACGGCAGGGTGGGCGAAGGGCTCACCTGCATGAACGTGCAGTTACCGGTGAAGAGCTCCGCGAAGTGACTCAACTCCTTCAACCTCTTGATGACCTTCGCCACTGCCGCACCCATCGCCTTGGCCTTCCTCCTCAGCCCGGCCACCTGGATTGCCGGGCGCATTCCCCAGCTCCTCCTGCTCAGCGTCAGCCAGCTGCCCCTGCTGCTCCTCCTGCTCAGCGTCAGCCAGCTGCCCCTGCTGCTCCTCCCTCCGCACGCCACCACCGCCGACGCGTTGGATTCTTCTCCTCCTCCTCCTCCTCCTTCTGGGTCTACGGGCAGCTTCTTGAACCGCTGGTAGGAGGGTTTGCAGCAGTTGGCAGCCATGGCGGTTTTGTGTGGATGAGTAAAGGCCATTTAGTGCCTGCTTGCTGTAGAGACGCATCATTATGAGAAAGGATTTGAATGAAGTGTCATCACTATTAACTAGTTTTTTGGACAGTCGGATTGAATTTGTGCGTGCGCGTGTGCTTTTTAATTTTTATGGGATCTCAATTTAAGATACATATCGTGTGAGTTTGAAATATAGAAATGAGTAATTTTAAAAAATATATAAGATTATTTTTTAAAAAATAAAAATAAAATAAATAAATATTTACTAAAAGTCGAATTTAAAATAATTAAATGCGTATTGGATTACTAGATTAATATGTTATATTATCTGCCTATAAGTCCACTTTGTGCCCAATAATGGTTACAGTTTATATATCAAATGTAAATTATATATTATTGTAAAAATTTTATTAACAATATTGGTTAAATATAGAGCATTTAACTCAAGCAGCAACGGCATGATGGCCTAAAACATTGCTTTTAAACAAAAACAATAAAAATCGTCAGTACGCCCTACCTGCTCCACCCGTCTCTCTCTCGGCCCGAGAAACCCTACTGACTCTGCGCCTCCTCAACTCACCCCGAGCTCCCGTCGCCGGCGCCGCTCGGCCGCTCCTTTCTTACTCCGCACCAGCCGCAGTGTGGCCACATAGGTCTGGATCTATTCCTTCATCCTCGCTTGCTTTTCCTTGCTATTTCTTCGACCGGTGACCAACAACACTGTCCGCTCACTCTCTCAGTAACCACGAGGAAGAGCCGCGCCCTTTGCGGCTCCTTCCTTCCTCCCATTCTAATGTTTTCCCCTCCCTTCTTTCGGCCAGAAACCTTGACCGCTTTCCTCCGCTGCCGGAAATCTCTCTCTTTTACCCTCCTTCCTTCTTCCCTCTCTCCCGATTCTTCTGCATTTCTCTACTTTTCTGCAAGACTATGCACTGCTCACTACCATTCCATCCTGAGATTAGAGTTTTTTAAATGTATTTTTCCTCAACATATAACAGTCATTCTCTGTTAATCTAGAAATTTACTTTGTGTTTTCACTTTTTGACATGTTTCTGGATGTTCTATGCATATGTTTATTATGCTATTAAAATCGTGTTGATGACATCATAATCGTGATAAATAATAACATATTTGTGTGACAAATAATAGCTGATTTGTTACCTATTGAGTGTATCCGCTACTCCTGTCTTCTCTTGAGTGGAAAAAGGATTTCTGAGGCAAGAGTACTATTTCGCCTATACTTATAGCCGACAGCTTATACTTGGTTGCATATGTTGATAAGAGCTTTGTTCATATGTTTCTTTAGAGCTGATACTTGCTTATAGCTTCAGAGCATATGCTGCTAGAGTATTTGGGTATAGTGTATATTGCAGTTGCTAAAATAAAATTACAAGGACAAAATGAAGCAACGGAATCAAGTATTAAACCATGGTACTCATTTATGGGGAAAAATGGCGAACTATCTCTTTCTAAAAAGAAAAGTACCGGTTGCTAAATTTAAATTCATGATATCGTTACACTCTTAGTAGCAGTTACCTAGAATCTTGTTTCTCATTCAATCAAACCAGCATTGGAAGTGATGGAACTATCAAAAGATGCAATAACTTTATGTCTCTGAGTTGAAGTAAAATTTCCTTATTTGTACATTTTGGTTTCTAGCAAAGCAAAGTAGACTTTAGGAGTTTTTGCATATCCTTATTACTCTATTTTCTTTGTTACTATTTGAACCTAGTATAAATTCATTGTAATCTTTGACTCTTCTCTTAAATCCACAATTTCAGGTATAAATTTCATAATACAATGTCACCACAAGTTCTTTAGAAAGTTGTAACAATTTATAGAGTAATGAAAACTAAGAAACCAAAGTTCAACTAAATTTTAGGCAACACACATTATTGCACACGTTATTGCATTGTAAAATTCCTGAACATGTATATTTTTGTTTCCTCAGTAAACACCTTTGAAAGATTGTTGTATTCTTATAATCATCTAATTTATCATCTAATTTCTTCTGCCTTATTACTTAATTCATTGCATACAAGTAATATTTGCTTAAAAAAAATTTTATGAATCGTTTCTTTTTTACTTTAGGTATGGGAGAAGAGTTCATGCATAAAAATAAGTTGCGAGAGAATGCTCAAAAAATTTATACACGTAACTCATTAATCATTCAAATCTATAAGTTGCGAGAGTTCATGGTTGGTTCCAGCCCACTAAGTAACTCATTAATCATTCAAATCTATACACGTAAATTAATTCAACAATTTTGTGCAAGTCGTCCATCAACAACTTAGCAACAAAATCTGAAGCAAAATAGATTTAAACACCCTCGATTCTTTACTAAATATCAAGGAATAGTAAAAAGTAGACAAAGCTACTAGGGTTCAAGCCCAAGTCTCCACAACCACAATGTGGAATTCTTACCACAGTACTATAGTCGCATTAGATTTTTAGTGGCGTGTATTCGAAAGCTATAACACGCTAAATTAATTTTGAAATACACACAACTAATGACAGCAAACTGCAGAGCAACAGCATTCTCAAGTTGCTGCACCAACTAAACAACCCAAACTCAACAGTAATCAAACAAGAATTAACAACACAACAACTCTCCAAAATCAACAAAGTGATCTCTAAAATAGCATAATGCCTTGGTTGGTACGAGCCCACAATGAAAACCATTAATCATTTAAATGTACGCACATGAATTGATTCGATAACTTTTTGCAAGTCTTCTGTTAACCACTTAGCAACAAAAACTGAAGTAAGAGGGATCTGAGCACCCTCAATACGCTATTGAATATTTAATAAGTAATAGATACATGTAGAAAAAGCTTTATTGTGGCTGCTGGGATTCGAGCCCAGGTCTCCACGGCCACAACGTGGAATTCTCACCACTAAACTACAGCCACATTGATTTTTTGAAGGCATGTGATCCAATGCTATACGGTATTAATTTCAAAACATACAAAACTTATGGCAGCAAACTGCAGCCACTTAGCAATAAAAACTGAAGTAAAATAGATTTAAACACCCTCAGTTCTCTCCTAAATATCAAGTAATTGTTAAATATAAACAAAATTTCATTGTGGTTGCTGTTCGAGCCAAAGTCTCCACGGCCACAACATAGAATTCTCACTATCAACTTCCGCCACGTTTGATTTTTGATTGCATGTATTCCAATGCTATATAACACACCAATACTAATTTCGAAATATACAAAACTTATGACAGCAAACTGTCGCAAAAACATTCTCAATTTGCTACACCAGCTAAGCCACCCAAACTCAACTGAAATCAAGCAACAATTAACTAAATAACCACTCTACAAAATTAACAAAGTGATCTCTAAATTAGCAGATATACAATGCCACGACGTCGACTTCTCACCATTGAACTACAGCCACATCGAATTATTGATTGCATGTTTTCCAATGCCATAACATGCTAATATTAATTTCGAAACATACAAAACATATGATTGCAAACTGTAGCAGCAACATTCTCAATTTGCTGCACCAACTAAACCACCACCCAAGGTCAACTGAAATCAAACAAGGATCAACTAAACAACCACTCTGCAAAATAAACAAAGTGATCCCAAAACAGCATACTCCCTTGGTTGGTACCAGCCCACTATGTAGAGCATTAATCATTCAAATCTACACACGTAAACTGATTCAATAATTTTGTGCAAGTCCTCCGTTAACCACTTAGCAACAACAAAATCTGAAGTAAAATAGATTTAAGCACCCTCAATTCTCTACTAAATATCAAGGAATCGTTAAATATAAACGAAACTTCATAGTGGCTGCTCGGATTCGAGCCTAGGTCGCCACGACCACAACATGGAATTCTCAAACCTAAACTACACCCACATTGGATTTTAAGTGGCATGTACTCGAGTGCCATAACCGGCCAACATTAATTTCGAAACATGCACAACTTATGGCAGCAAATAGCAGCAACAACATTCCCACTTTGCCGCACCACCTGAAGCACCAAAAATCAATCGAAATGAAACAAAAAATAACTAAACAACCACTCTTCAAAATCAACAAATTGATCTCTAAATCAACATACTGCCATGGTTGGTTCCAGCCCACTAAGTAACTCATTAATCATTCAAATCTATACACGTAAATTAATTCAACAATTTTGTGCAAGTCGTCCATCAACAACTTACCAACAAAATCTGAAGCAAAATAGATTTAAACACCCTCGATTCTCTACTAAATATCAAAGAATAGTAAAAAGTAGACAAAACTACATTGTGGCTACTAGGGTTCAAGCCCAAGTCTCCACAACCACAATGTGGAATTCTCACCACAGTACTATAATCGCATTAGATTTTTAGTGGCGTGTATTCGAAAGCTATAACACGCTAAATTAATTTTGAAATACACACAACTAATGACAGCAAACTGCAGAGCAACAGCATTCTCAAGTTGCTGCACCAACTAAACAACCCAAACTCAACAGTAATCAAACAAGAATTAACAACACAACAACTCTCCAAAATCAACAAAGTGATCTCTAAAATAGCATAATGCCTTGGTTGGTACGAGCCCACAATGAAAACCATTAATCATTTAAATGTACGCACATGAATTGATTCGATAACTTTTTGCAAGTCTTCTGTTAACCACTTAGCAACAAAAACTGAAGTAAGAGGGATCTGAGCACCCTCAATACGCTATTGAATATTTAATAAGTAATAGATACATGTAGAAAAAGCTTTATTGTGGCTGCTGGGATTCGAGCCCAGGTCTCCACGGCCACAACGTGGAATTCTCACCACTAAACTACAGCCACATTGATTTTTTGAAGGCATGTGATCCAATGCTATATGGTATTAATTTCAAAACATACAAAACTTATGACAGCAAACTGCGGCCACTTAGCAATAAAAACTGAAGTAAAATAGATTTAAACACCCTCAGTTCTCTCCTAAATATCAAGTAATTGTTAAATATAAACAAAATTTCATTGTGGTTGTTGTTCGAGCCAAAGTCTCCACGGCCACAACATAGAATTCTCACTATCAACTTCCGCCACGTTTGATTTTTGATTGCATGTATTCCAATGCTATATAACACACAATTACTAATTTCGAAATATACAAAACTTATGACAGCAAACTGTGGCAAAAACATTCTCAATTTGCTACACCAGCTAAGCCACCCAAACTCAACTGAAATCAAGCAACAATTAACTAAATAACCACTCTACAAAATCAACAAAGTGATCTCTAAATTAGCAGATATACAATGCCACGACGTCGACTTCTCACCATTGAACTACAGCCACATCGAATTATTGATTGCATGTTTTCCAATGCCATAACATGCTAATATTAATTTCGAAACATACAAAACATATGATTGCAAACTGCAGCAGCAACATTCTCAATTTGCTGCACCAACTAAACCACCACCCAAGGTCAACTGAAATCAAACAAGGATCAACTAAACAACCACTCTGCAAAATAAACAAAGTGATCCCAAAACAGCATACTCCCTTGGTTGGTACCAGCCCACTATGTAGAGCATTAATCATTCAAATCTACACACGTAAACTGATTCAATAATTTTGTGCAAGTCCTCGGTTAACCACTTAGCAACAACAAAATCTGAAGTAAAATAGATTTAAGCACCCTCAATTCTCTACTAAATATCAAGGAATCGTTAAATATAAACGAAACTTCATTGTGGCTGCTCGGATTCGAGCCTAGGTCGCCACGACCACAACATGGAATTCTCAAACCTAAACTACACCCACATTGGATTTTAAGTGGCATGTACTCGAGTGCCATAACCAGCCAACATTAATTTCGAAACATGCACAACTTATGGCAGCAAACAGCAGCAACAACATTCCCACTTTGCCGCACCACCTGAAGCACCAAAAATCAATCGAAATGAAACAAAAAATAACTAAACAACCACTCTTCAAAATCAACAAATTGATCTCTAAATCAACATACTGTCATGGTTGGTTCCAGCCCACTAAGTAACTCATTAATCATTCAAATCTATACACGTAAATTAATTCAATAATTTTGTGCAAGTCGTCCATCAACAACTTAGCAACAAAATCTGAAGCAAAATAGATTTAAACATCCTCGATTCTCTACTAAATATCAAGGAATAGTAAAAAGTAGACAAAACTACATTGTGGCTACTAGGGTTCAAGCCCAAGTCTCCACAACCACAATGTGGAATTCTCACCACAGTACTATAGCCGCATTAGATTTTTAGTATTAATTTCGAAACATACAAAACATATTACTGCAAACTGCAGCAGCAACATTATCAATTTGCTGCACCAACTAAGCCACCACCCAAGGTCAACTGAAATCAAACAAGAATCAACTAAACAACCACTCTGCAAAATAAACAAAGTGATCCCTGAACAGCATACTCCCTTGGTTGGTACCAGCCCACTATGTAGAGCATTAATCATTCAAATCTACACACGTAAACTGATTCAATAATTTTGTGCAAGTCCTCCGTTAACCACTTAGCAACAACAAAATCTGAAGTAAAATAGATTTAAGCACCCTCAATTCTCTACTAAATATTAAGGAATCATTAAATATAAACGAAACTTCATTGTGGCTGCTCGGATTCGGGCCTAGGTCTCCACGACCACAACATGAAATTCTCAAACCTAAACTACACCCACTTTGGATTTTAAGTGGCATGTACTCGAGTGCCATAACCGGCCAACATTAATTTCGAAACATGCACAACTTATGGCAGCAAACAGCAGCAACAACAATCCCACTGCCGCGGCGGCGACTGCGACCCGCGAGGCCATTGCCCACTGCCGCGACGGCAACTGTGACCCGCGAGGCCGCAACCTATTCACTGTTGTCGTGGCAGCGACTGCAACCCGCGAGGCCGCGACCTACTCGCCGCTGCCACGACGGCGACTGCAACCCACGAGGCCGCGACCTACTCGCCGCTGTCGTGACGGCGACTGCGACTTGCGACCCGCTGCCCACGATCACGATGGTGACTGCGACCCGCTGCCTGCAACCCACGGTTGGCCGGGTGTTACTTGCGAGGTGAGTCGTTAGTGCGAGGGCAATCGGAGTCTTGGAGGCCGGAGCAGCAGAGCCGGAGCAGGGTAGCGCGTCCCTGTTGATGGGCAGGCGTGTCTCGCTACAATGGGGCGATGGGCGGGCGTGTCTCGCTGCATTGGGGCGATGGGCGGGCATGTCTCACTGCAATGGGGCGATGGGCGGGCGTGTCTCGCTGCAATGGGGCTGCTGCGATGGGCGTGTGGAGTCTCGCTGTGTTGGGGCGTGGAGACGGAGGCGTAGAGATAGCACGACGAACCAGCAAGCAATTACTAATTTATAGGTTTAATATTTTTTAACTTTTTTTAGACGCACTTCTGATGAGTTAGGTCATCGATTTGTTCTTCTTTCCAATTTTCCAGTGGAGTTAGTTCATCGATTTGTTCTTCTTTCTCAGTTTACAGTGGAGTTAGTTCATTAATTTGTTCTTCTTTCCTAGTTTCCAGTGTTTATCTATCGATTTCTTCTGGTATCGCTTTCGTCTTCCTCCGTCGCTCACTTCATCCTGTTTCGTGCCCAAGACTAGGCCCGACATGCATGTGTGGCGTGCCGCATGCCAAGCCAGGCGAAGAGGGGCACGAAGTGCCTCGTGCCGGGCACGACACGCTCAAAGGGCATGTCGGATTTAGCCCGACACGTTTTTAATCGTGCTGGCGCAAGTCATGCCCAGGCACAGCACATGTGCACGTCTATCGTCGGTGGAGAAGGTCGCGTTACTTTAGTGCTCCTTGAACGGCCGAATAGTCGGGTTTCCTACTTTGCATCCCGATGAGAGTCCTCGTCGAAAAGATTCGGGGAAGCTACCGACCTTCGAGCAAATGCTAAGGTTGTAGCCTAGCTCTGGTACCAACTGTCACAGGCTTTGTTCGCTCTGTTGCTTTTTGTTCAGACGAATAACCTGTGCAGTGTAGGCAAGTGGAACGCCATTGCCTGCAAGCCTCACCTTATCTTTGGCCAAGGAATTAATGAGACCGAGAAGAGTGTATGAAAAAAAGAATGATTTATTGAATGTTCCTGCCGACGTACAAATACTCTCCTCTCTAAACTCTCTATTATTGCTCAAAGGAAATTACCGAAGGGGAGATGATGATCTCAGCAAGCCTCTCTGTTCTAGCATATATATCTTTCAACAAGTGCACCTTCTGCAGCCGACCCTTCATTCGTGTGGTGGAGGCTTGGTCAATGGTGGGACATGTGGCAGATGGAGATGTGGAGGAAGCGGCTCGTGACAGTTAGGTATCATGGTTGATTAATGTAGCCTATGCAAAGGGTTAATACTCGGGATCATTTGTTCTACCATTACCCTTATACAAAAAAAATAAATGGTATTTATATTTGCAACAATTATAAGTGGAGCCATAATAGGGAGATGAGAATGGTCATGGGATGAGATGAGAATAAGAAATTAATAACACAACTAGCGCTAGTATGGCATTAGTGTATGGGGTGAGAGAAATAGAAGATGTTTCATGGAGAGTTCCAACAAAGCCTTAAACCCCATTCTTCACACCTTAACCCGTTACAAAGAGTTATTTGATGGATTTATTTTTCATGGAGTCTAATCTGACAAAGATAAGTAAATCAGCTCACTTAGTAGAGCAACAAAAAATTAGCATAGAAGTGAAAACAAAAGTATATGAGAATGAACAATACCATTTGTTCAAGCATGACTATACCCAAAAGAAGTTCCATTTTGAAAATAAGCAAACTTGTTGTAGGGTTGCTTAAACAAAACAATCATGTCTTTTGTAGGACTGGCATGGACTAATCAGGTTCACACTTTGTTGTATGTTATATTGTAAAAAATAATAAGAGCTATATAGTCATTCTTCATGCTACATTAAGGTGATTCAAGCACGCAACTTGTTTAATCAACAAGGGATGATAAATTCTCGATTGTATGTACCTTTTTGACTGCAAGATACCTGCTGGTATGGTTTCTAACTCCATCCAATCCTACAAACCTATCAAGATACCCTTTTCCTCTTCCATTCCCTTCACTCCTAAAAAATTACAGAAGAAATCCACTTAAGAAACATGATACGCTCAGGATGAGAATTAGCATCTGTGTGCTTTGAAAAGCTTCTGTAAAACTTGTCAATTTCATTGGTTAATTCATAAACCTAGACCATCAAGTCAACTGGCCTTCGGACAAGGTTAAACAATTTCATTTAACTCTCTGAGAATTGAGCACCTTGCCTATGTTGGTTTATTAATGCATTTTTTGTCCAAAGACTTTTTAGCACCTTGATTAAGCTTCTCTGAAAACTTTTTACTTGAGATTCTCTAAACTATGGTTATGTCGAGTTCCCTCATTTATGATATAATATGTTGGTGACCTGCTGGAAAAATTTTTAGCATATTCTTATGCATGAACTCTTCTCCCATACCATTCAAAGTGACATCAGAAATTATAGGACCAGAATAGATATTATCCTTTACGACAACTTGAGCTGCACAAGATGGAAACATTTAGTTAAACAAATCCTAAAATGTTTTAACAGGAATCCTGTTACAGAAAGTTATAAATTGGCTGGGCACTTTGAATGGATGGGTTGCAAGGGTATACTAATTTTCCATCAGGTCACCAACATATGCATAAATGAGGGAACTCAACATAACCCACAGTTTAGAGCCCCTATTAACTTTGGATGGCATGATATTTAACTCGCTAAGCATAATCTCAAGTAAAAAGTCTTCAGAGAAGCTTAATCAAGCTATTTCTTTGGACAAACAATGCATTACCAGCAGAGGCAAGGTGCTCAACCATATGAAATTGATGGTTTGACCTCATCTGAAGCTGTTGCAAGTTGTTATCCTGATGTGTGTCGAAGTTTGTGAATTAACCAATAAAATTGACAAGTTTCACAAAAGCCTTTCAAAGAACATAGATGCGCTAATCCTTATCCTGAGCGTTTCATGTTTCTTAAGTGGATTTCTTTTGCAATTTTTCAGATTGATGAGAACAGTAAAGGAAAGGGTATCTTGATAGGTTTGAAGGATTGTATGGAATTACCAACCATACCAGCAAGTATCTTGCAGTCAAAAAGGTACATATAATCGAGAATTTATCTTCCCTTGTTGATATTAAGCAAGTTGCATGCTTGAATCACCTTGCAAGATTATGTAGCATAATGAATGACTATATAGTTCTTATTATTTTACAGTATAACAGGACCGCAAAGTAGTCAAGCTAATGTCAGCCCTGCAACAGACAATTGATCTTCTGTGTTTGTTGATTCAAGGATGGACCTTAAAATGCAAAACATTTTCAAACCACCAGGCTATATAGTCATGCTTGAACAAATGATATTGTTCATTCTCGTATACTTTGTTTTCACTTTTATGCAATGTAAGTAAGCAGATTTGATTTTTTTTTTTCTTCACCGGAATAGACTCCATATTTTTGCTATGCATGAGCTATGTGAAAATGATAAAGGAGAAGACTTTTCCATGGGTTTTTATTCATATCTAATCATTGAGCTGATGAACAAGGCATCACTTGAGTTGTTTAAGATGTACGATGATCACAGAAAGAAAGGAATGACTTTTAAGATCTAACTATTCAATTTTCATGCATTTGTCATCAATCATTATCAAATACCTAATATTTTCTCACTTGCTATAAGGAATCTCCCATAAACATTCTTAAATATTGACTTGATGTTTAAACAGTTAATTGCTATAAGGAATCTCCCATAAACTTTCTTAACATTTTACTTGATGTTCAAACAGTCAATTGCTAAGGAATCTCCCCTATACTTTATTACGTGTTGTATTGAAAAAGGCATGGTATATGGTATAACAATCTCTGATATAATTTGTTTTCAGGAACAATCTTCCTTTTTTTGCTTGCTCATTATCACACAAGTAAAGACAAAACAGAGCAAATTATCACAGCTTGCTATTTGGTAAGATGGGGACATTCCAAAGCTGAGCTGGGCATTAGAGGTAAATAAAGAAGTTTCCCAACAAGCTATGATGAGGAAGCAAGCAATTTGTGGAAGCCAAATTTGCCTCCAAAAGTTAATATGTCCCATGCTAAGGAACATGTTTTCTATAAATGTTCATATACCATTAACAAATGGTCAAAATACCTAGATCAATACGAATTTTAGCCTTCTGATATAAATCTAGTGCCATGGGAAATGAGTAGAAAAAGGAAGGACAAATTACTAAAGACAAAGCAATTGGCCCTATGATATTGGAACATTTATAGATGTTGTTTTACTAAAGCATCTAAATCAGCAAGGGCATTCACCATCCAACCAGCAGCAGCCCTCAAAAATAAAAAATAAGAATAGCAAGTAAACAACATCTGTGACATTAAACATATTGCTTGCAAGAAATTCCAGCCATTCTCAAAAAATGTTAACTTAAAGAATTGCTCCGCAGCAGGCATTTCTTCCAAAAGGACATTAATAAAAATAAACTAAGCAGGCAAAGTAAATGTGAAAAAGTTTTCCTCGGTAACTTAAATAAAATTTACAAAACAAACTAGGATAAAATTGAGAGAGGAGATGAAACACATACCGATATACGAGTTAAAGCAGATATTCTCGTAATCACCAAATGCAACTTGCCCAACCAAAAATGAATATGTATATTCTTTTTCTTGATACGAGGATACCCTCATGTATTCTCTCCAGCCTAAGAAATAACATTATAGTAAAAGCATAAAAAGTTCTCTTAACAAATTAAATGTAGAACTGAAACATCAAAACAAGAAAGATCCAAACAACGTAAACTATGAAAGATGTACAAATGAACGGTGCTCCAAAAAAGATGTTTTCCCGTAATGCTTGCTTCCATCAGCTGACAGCATACTCTGCAGGAAGTGGTTTGCAACAAAAGCCACATTGAGCAGCAAAATAAATACTAATAAAAATATAAATACATAGCAAAGGAAAATAAATCACTTAACATGAAATTCCCATTATATATTTTTCAAAAAGATTATGCCTCAGCAAAAAATCTGTTCAGCAAACTTATAACTTGTCTCCATTGCCGGTCAGAAGATCAAAGTTCAAGTCACGAATTTTTCTGACCAAAGTTCAAGTTGCAGATGTGAACTCACCTCAAATGAAAGGGTAAGCAACTAGAGAATTTCCTGTCTATGCCTAATGTAAGTGCTCATGTTCCTACTGACAGCTACCAAACAAATAATAATTCAAAGACCTTTTTTTTCAGGGTTTGAGAAAAACAGTGAACCAAGCCTACAAGGCCAACCAAGTTGATGAAAATGAACGATGAGACCTAAGAAGTTCAAAATGAATGAGAAAATAAAGCAGTGAAGGAATGGTAGAAAAATCCCCATTCACCTCAACTAGACAGCTGAGCACCAGTACATACCAGAAAAACATTGAAATTATCATAGTTTCTCCAAGCTGAATGTGGTGCTCACCACTATACTGGTTAGTAGTAGTAGTTTTCTGTCTGAATCCCTATTAACCACATTCTAGTGGAGTATGCCAGGATCCACTGGCTAAAAATGAAACATATCAACTAGACAGCTGAGCACCAGTACATACCAGAAAAACATTGAAATTATCATAGTTTCTCCAAGCTGAATGTGGTGCTCACCACTATACTGGTTAGTAGTAGTAGTTTTCTGTCTGAATCCCTATTAACCACATTCTAGTGGAGTATGCCAGGATCCACTGGCTAAAAATGAAACATATCAAAGACACATAGATGACAGGCTGTCTTCTACCTGCGACGAATATGTTTTGTTGCTGCCAGAATAAGTAGAAGCCCGAATCCTAATTGACATAGTAACCGGAAGTGGAAGAAAACGTATCCTATGCATATTGGGATGCGGAAGAAAAAGAAAAAAAAATGAAATTTTAACAAATAAAAAACACATCCCACTAATTCCTCACATGAAAAAATACAACTGAGGCGTCTTTGTAAAGCACATCTCAATATTCATCAAACTGTCTCATTATCTTAAGAAACTCACATAAAAATGATAAAGAAATCTTTTCATTTTCATTATTCAAAAAAAATAAAGAAATCATTTTCATTTTTCACATCTTTAAGAATTTAAGATGTTTGGCATGTCCATAGATAATTTATTAATCTGTAATTTTATATTAAGAGAATTAAGCTCTTAATACCACACATATTTATATATTTGGAAGGTCTATCACATTTTAGGTTTTCAATTCTAAAAAGTAATGATGCAAACAGATCAAAAATTAACGTCAAAAGAAAAGAAAAAAAACTGTTCTGTCCATGGTAACTTTTCTTTTATCCACACATATAAAAAGGGGCATCAAAATTTGTTGAACAAAATCATTAAATAAATATATCAGAAAAGAATATCTAAAATTCAGAAGAACTAGAGGTTTACAGCTCCTAGTGGAGCGTGCAATCGGTTGACGCAATATCTCTTGCCATCTTTACAGAAATTGAAAGACCAAAGTTAGATGAATATTAAACAAAATGTAGAATGAAGAGAAACTATAAAAATTATCAACGAGCAATTAGACTAAGAGAAGAGACTATTAAAAATTTCTTTGTGCAACAAATTTAACAAATTAGATATGGGAGCAAGGACATTCTGAGGCATGAGTATTGAATAATCCTATTTGGGTCTCTGCAGAAAACATGAGTGAATGGGTGAAATAAGAAGAAGAAAGCAAAAGGAATCAATATGAATCTTGCATATCAGCCCAAACTTACACAATGAGTGTTGCCAGATCACATTCTATTTGCAATAATATGGCTGCTGTATCAGGTTATCCCACGTTATCTTTTTCATTATAATTAGGATTTGATATGTTATGAAAAATTTGTATTAGGTAATATAAAGGTTTACCAATAACTAAGAGCTTTAGTGAAATACACTCTCATCAGTTAAATATTCTAGCCTAATGTGAAATTTTTTAACTAATTAATGGTACCTCTGAAACATTGATTAAAAATACCAAGCATACTGGTCTGGTGCTCTTGGTATTTCCCAATTCAAGCATGACCGTCTGCACAGATCAACCAATAGCAATAAGTCTAACCAATACTAGAGATGTGCCAGCAAACCAAATATGTCAATATGCACTCCCTTGCAGTGGGACGAGGAAAATCACTAGGAATAAGGTTTATATAGTAGTTCAAAGATGATATTGTTATTTTCACCTTTAAAATGGAAACCAACATATTAGAAATTATAAGTTTTGACTGATCTAATCTGAGAAGTCAAACATATGAGGTAATTAGAGGTTGGTTTCAAAATCCAACCCCATTTTCAGTTATAATTTATACTTAGGGTATGTATGTTGGAGGTTTATGTCTAGGAGTCAAGCATATGAGGTAATTATAACTGCAGTGCTATACCGAAAGCAACCTCATCTCATGAGTTTATTAAAATTTATAAGAATAAATAAAAATAATTCAGGACAATATATTACCTTCATCAAATATTCAGGAAATGGTGAGTTAAAAGAAGATTGTGAAACGAGCAGCATAGATATATATAAGTAACAAACTAGGAATGAAGCAACTGAAAACCATAGCAAGCCGTGAAACATTCTGGCAATACCTGATTGACTAGATGTAGAATATGCACCATACATCCAGCACACTGTGAAATAGAAAGGTAAAATCAGGACTCACAAGACCTTAAGAAAAGTTAGTATCAATAACTTACGTTCTATAAATTGCATGACAGCATATGTGGGGCCCAACCTAAGGATCTGCATAATTGTTCCCCAATTCAGCCTATTAGTAGTGAAAGCAATGATTGTTAATCCCTAAAAGGAAATCCATCACTCAAAAAAATGATATGGATCAAGAAAAACATAATTTAAGAGAAAACTGAAAACACAGTTTAGAAATGTCTAGTTATTAGTAGTTTACAGAAATGTCTATTATTAGTTAAAATACTAGAATCAAAAAGGACATAAGAATTTCCATGCCCATAAAATGTATGGTATCAAATTAAGTTCAAATGTATGGTACAAAATATGGAAAAACAAAATGAATCATATTTCCTCAATGTAGGAATCTATATTGAACTACACAGCCTTCAAATTGTGTACTACAGAATTTTATTTCACTCTACAAAATTTCACACATGATTGAATCCATAAATATGTATGGTATAAGTAGGTGAAATTAAAATTGTAGCCACATTCTCATTCATATAAAGAAATTAGGCGACATATAAAGAAATTAGGCCACATTCTCACAGCCTCCTACATGCACAATGAAATATGGGAAATTTACTCTCTGAATCCCTATTAACCACATTCTAGTGGAGTATGAGGCTGTACCTTTATCACCAACTAAAAATGAAACATATCCCACAAACATGGACTACAAGGCTGTCTTTTACCCAAATCAAGTAAAAAAACATATCCCACTAATTCCTCACTGGAAAAAATACAACTGAAGAGTCTATTGTAAAGCACATCTCAATATTCATCAAACTGTCTAATTATTTTAAGAAAATAATTAATCTTAAAAGATAGAAACAGATAAAGAAATCACTTCCATTTTTCGCACCTTTAAAAATTGAAGATGTTTGGTATGTCCATAGATAATTTACTACTAATCTGTAATTTTATATCAAGAGAATCAAACTCCATTAAAGAAAATCCATGCACCTTTTGCTACTGAACACATCAAATAAGGCCCTCTCCACCTCATTCTTCTCTGGCCTCTCTTATTGTGACAACTAATTTTATCTCGACAGGAAGAATAACTCAATCAAACTGAACTTCCTATGCAACTGAATATTACCTTTCTTTTATTTTGGAACATAAACAATAAAAGAAATAAACCACATATCAAAATTACATTCTCTTATACCACACATGTTTATATCCCTTTGGAAGGTCTAATTATCAAATTTTAGGTTTTCAGTTCAGGATTGGATGCAAAAGTAATGATGAAAACAGATCAAAAATCAACACGAGAAGAAAAAAAAAACTGTTATATTCATGGTAACTTTTTTTCTAAAACATGCATATATGAAAAGGGGCATCAAAATTTATTGAACAAACCCATTAAACAAAGATATCAGGAAAGAATATTTAAGATTCAGAAGCACAAGAGGCTTACAGCTCCTAGTGGTTCATGCAATTGGTGGACATAATATATCCTCTAGTTCTCTTGCCATCTTTACAGAAATTGAAAGATCAAAGTTAGATGAAATCTTGAACGATATGTCGAATGAAGAGAAGCTATAAAAATCACCAATGAGCAATTAGATTAAGAGAAGACTATTGATAATTTTTTTGTGCAACAAATTTTTCAAATTAGATACAGAAGCAAGCACCTTCTTTCTTTTTACTCTTCTTTTCCAACCTAAGCATCGTACAAATATAACTATCACTATTGCAAATATTGACAATGTTTGGTATTTCCACAGATAATTTACTAATCTGTGATTTTATATTAAGAGAATCAAACTCCATTAAACAAAATTGTTATATTGATGCAATTTTATGTGGTGTATTGGCATACACCTTTTGCATCTGAACACATCAAAAAAGACCCTCTCTCCACCTCATTCTTCTCTGACCTCTCTTATTGTGTCAACTAAATAAGATGATTTCATCTGAACTGGAAGAATAACTCAATTAAATTGAACTTCCTATGCAACTGAATATTACCTTTCTCATATTTTGGAACATTACAATAAAAGAATTAATTTGCTATCTAAGCCATCTAAGAATCCCAATGCTGACAGAAGTTAAATAAGAAAATTTCTGAATTGAACCAAATTGATTCTTTTTATAAAAAATCATTAGAACTCTAATTTGCACGCCTCTAGTTGATGCCACATATCAATGATATATTCTCTTATACCATGCATGTTTATACCCATTTGGAAGGTTTAATCATCGCATTTTAGGTTTTTGGATTGGATGCAAAAGTAATTATGCAAACAGATGAAAAAAAATTAACACAAGGAAAAAAAACCTGTTATATCCAATGTAACTTTTTATCTTATCCATGCATATAGGAAGGGGCATCAATTTATTGAACAAAACCGTTAAATAAATATATCAGAAAAGAATATTTAAGATTCAGAAGAATTAGAGGCTTACAGCTGCTATTACTTCATATAGAGGAGAAATAACTTGACCAAGAAATGATACTCCTTCAGGAGAGCTCCTAGTGGTTCGTACAATCAGTTGACGTAATATCTCCTCTTCTAGTTCTCTTGCCATCTTTACAGAAATTGAAAGACCAAAGGATGGAATTCGGGTCTCTGTAGAAAACATGTATTGGCGTGTGAGTGTTGGTGGGCAACATGAAGCACAAAATCACTTCAAACCACCAAAAGCAACATAAAAATTAGTGTAACTGGTTCAAGGAAGCAACATAAAATTGGATTGAATAATTAATGATCATTTTCCTTTTTTCTCTATTAATGATAATTCTTAATATGAAACAACCTGGATAAATTATCATTCTTAATACAAAAAAACCTGAACTGCTCAATAAAATAGGAATAAGTTGTTCACAGTAACTCTGATGACTTTGATCCATGAGACAAACCATTCTAAGATATAAAAGAAAAGATGGAAAACAACATATTAGAAATAACAAACTCTGAGAAACTGTATCCATCGTAGGGTCTGTTAAAATTGCAAGTGCGCATGTTATCAACAACAATTTTAAAAATATAAACAAAATGCAGTATTCCGCTGCAGAAACAAGCCTGCAAAAACATACAATTATCTACCATCCTAACAAAAATAGTTTTTCTATGATTTAAACAATCAAAGAAAACTTTTTTACCTTGTTTGATGAAGATAAATGATTCCTGTAAATGCAATCAAATAAAAGCTTTAGATACAAATAGATAAAACAACCTAATCAAATACTTTGTAATATGTCTGATCCTTTTGCCAAGAGGAACATAAAAGTTATCCATAAATGCACCATGAAATTTCTCAACAAATGTGTCTAGAGCTTCAACAGATCTAATATGAGAATTCAAACATATATGATGCAATAGAAATGTCATGGGAGTTCAAGATATGGACAATAATATGGTTTTGTATATTAAAGAGAAAACTAGGTTAACTCAAAAAAAGAAAATTTAAAAGTACACTGATGCAGATAAAAAAAAATCCTAACAAAGCATAATTCATTCTGTGAGTGAACATCACGAAAGGCTCCTCTCACATTCTGTGAGTTACAATTTGTACTTAGGCTATGTTGGAGGTTGGTCACCAGATCCAACCTCATTTCCAAATCCCCTATGTTACCCTTTTCCCATAAGGTTGCAAACAAACAGATAGACAGAAAGGCTTACTTTGAGTCTTCAACACTAGATCTTCTCAAGCAACAATTCATTCTTAACTCCTGGTGTGAAGGTGTGTGTTACATTTAGCATGTGCAAATACAGTTCAAAGCAAAAGCTTTGAAATTGTATGGTCCTGTGTTTTCTAAAATTATGTATTTGACTTGTACAAAATGCCAAATCAAGAAACAAAATCACAGAGTGATCTTCTAGTTGATTGAACTAGAATGCATTTGAATAAATCTTTTAGTAATCATCCTTTAGATAATTGTACCATCAGTGTTCTTAAAACAATCCATCATCATGATGTGTTACCTTCCACCCTATAACAACCCTTTCTGCTGATTAAAGACATAAAATCAAGTGTCAGAGTGCACAAGCACATAGTATACTACTTTCAAAGGTATAGATAAAACTGAAAATGTAAATTGCCAAGTGTCAAGGGTGTACTCGAAACAATCACATAAAATATCTGGTGGAAGGAGCTAGTAAATATATGTTTCCTTCTCGCCTTCATCTTCCGCATAATAATCTAATTGAGCATTGCCATTGTTTGTTCAAAATGGCAAAGTCAGAAAACCAGAATGCAGTGATAAAATTGTGTTAATATAAACTCCATTTGCATGGCTACGGCAATTAGATGAAGTGGAAAAGAAAACACACCAAATAATTTTTCATCAGTACATTTGATCCATTTGAAAGTACCAGAAATAAGTCATAAATTACAATAAATAGGAAGAGAAAAATAAGGAAGAACCTCTATTACTGTTTGGTGAACAATGAATAACAGGGACTATTTCTAAAAAATAAAACCACCATTTTTCCCTTTAACTATGGACTTGGTTGGTTTCACCAATGGCTTATTCTGCAGGACGAGCAAGGTTCAAATAACATTCAGGATAATAAAAATAAACAACTTTCCTGAGGAAAATAGGCAAATGAAAACTTTCCCCCCAGAACAGCAAACCAGAAAAGCACATATCTGCAAAATATCAGAATATGCATTAAAGAAAATTAGGCAACAAAAACAAAATTAAAGAAAAAGCCAAATTACAAACAAAAAAATTCCATGACACAAACTGATGATACAAGTAAAAGAAAAATTCCCAACTAAAGTTCAGAAATGACTTATATACCACTAAACATGAGGACACAAAGCACAAATTTAAGATGTTCAAACTTCAAATCAAACATATGTTTTATGTTTGGATCTTCAGACATTAATAAAACATCACTACGTCCACATTATACCTAGAACAGGGTAGCAGTACAAGAATACATCAAGAACATAGACAATAGTTATCAGAAAAGAAGATAACAATGATATTATTTGAGGTAATGTATGTCATAAGTAACCAAAAATTCAATAAAACATCATAATCAGGTTCTCATATTAAATATTTAACCTTTCAAGTAACATATAAACAAGAAAGAAGATATAGGCTGTCCCTACTACTGAAACTTAAGGTTAAACAATGTAACCGAACAAATATCTCAAGTCTTACTGTATCACAAGGATAATCAAAAAAATTAGTATAGCCTAAACTATATATCTCAAATAATTTTAAGAAATTATATATCACTATGAAAATGTGCTTACTTGATATAGTCAGATGTCCTCTAAGACATGCCAAGCCCAACACTTTGAACAAGCAGATAAAAATTTAAAAGGTTTAAACACACGTGCACATTAAAACATTAACCTGGTGCAGCCATTTTACAAGACGCACTGCACATTGATGATAACGTAGATCTATCGGATTATGGCAGAAGACCATAAAGATGCTGAAAACCATAGAAAGCATCATCAAAAGAGCATCTAGCACACTGGTGAAAAAAAAGGTAGAAGCATGCCTTACAAGACCAAAAGGAAAGTAAATATTAATAACTTACATTCTGTAATTTCATGACAGCATCTGTGGGGCCAAATCTAAGGACCATCTTAAATGTTCCTCATTTCAGCTTATGATCGTAGAAGGTGATGATTATTAATCCCTGAAAAGAAATCCATCACTCACAAAAATGATATGAAAAAAAAAACACAATATAAGAGAAAACTCAAAACACAGTTTAGAAATGTCTAGTTATTAGTAGTTTACAAAAATGTCGATTTATTAGTTAAAATGCTAGAATCAGAACGGAAACAAAAAATCCCATGCCCATAAAATGTAAGGTATAATTCTTCCAGGGAAAAAAAAAACTTGGTCATAACTACTAATGTGAACCAATAGATATTGCCTTTTCTAATGTGCTTCCTTTCTGTTTGAAGTGTATTGTGTATCATTTCAACCAAAAACATTAATAAATAAATAAAAGTGATACAGTGAACACAAGGAAAGAAAAAGAAGTACCAATTTGGTGAATGCGGATAAAACCATTAAAATGTGAAATAAGACACAGCAGAAAGCCAACAAAAAGATGGAAGTAAGCATTAGGTCCCTTAACACTATCAAGATTGGCGATGCTTGAATCTACAGGTAGAAAAAATTTATTAAAGTTACAAGAAAATACAATCAATACAGGAAGCAGATGGGTTCATAAGAACAACACATTTTCATGCAAAATAAAATAAGTCATATCACACATTTGAGGTGTGGAAATCCATATTGAACTACTTAGCGTTCAAATTGAGTTATATTAGAGATATTTATTCCACTCTCAGAAATTTCACAAATGATGGAATCCCTAGAAGTTATAGTAAGCAGGTAAAATTAAAACTGTAGCCATTCATATAACGAATTTAAGGATGCATGTTGATATACATGATATTTAGAAATCAGAAGAAAAGACTTCAGCAAAGCTGATCCTGAAGCAAATAATGAAGATATGAAAAAACAAGTTTACTAGAAAATCAAGAAAAAATCAAGTTTACTTTCAGAACAAGCGAAAGATGATTTATCAAAGCGTATCATATATTGGCATAGAAGAACATAGCATCCAGATGCAATATCTGTTATACAACAGCATGTTCAAGCTTGTTGCAAATTTTAAAAGTAGATAAGGAAGTGTGCAAAATGAACAAATTAAAGTAGACCTGAAACATCAAAACAAGAAATAATCATGAAAACTATCATAAAGATGTAGAAATGAACGGTGCTCCATAAAAGATGTTTTCCCATAATGCTTGCTTCCATCAGCTGATAGCATACTCTGAAGGAAATGGTTTGCCATGTGCAGAAGAACAACAAAAGCCACGTCAAGCAGCAATAATAAATACTAATAAAAATATAAATACATAATAGCAGAGAAAAATAAAAAGGTAAGACATATTTTGATCTGTTAAGTGCTCATGTTCCGACCAACGGCTGCCAAACAACAGTAATTACTGTCATTCATCTAAATTATAGAATATCATCAGATAAAAAATTTTGGATAGGGACATCAGAATTGGAATTCCCCAAATAAAAAAAAATCCCTAGATTTTTAACTCTAACAAATAGCACAAACAAACCATTTTTCCTTTTTCAGGCTTTGAGAAAAACGGTGAACTAAGCCTGCAAGGCCAACCAAGTTGATGAAATGAACGGCAAGACCTGAGAAGTTCAAAATGAATGAGAAAACAAAGCAGTGAAGGAAAAGGTAGAAAAATCCACATTCACCTCAACTAGACAGCTGAGCACCAGTACCTACCAGAAAATCTCATTGAAATCATCATAGTTTCTCAGGCTGAATGTGGTGCTCCCCCATCTATAATAGCAGCTAGTAGTAGTAGTTCAATTTTTTATTTTATCTCATAATAGATTACTTCACCGTGGGCGGACAGCTGAGCACCAGTACCTACCAGAAAATCTCATTGAAATCATCATAGTTTCTCAGGCTGAATGTGGTGCTCCCCCATCTATAATAGCAGCTAGTAGTAGTAGTTTAATTTTTTATTTTATCTCATAATAGATTACTTCACCGTGGGCGGACAGCGGGAATTGAACCCGCATCTTCTCCTTGACAAAGAGAAATTACCATTTGACCATATCCGCATCACTCTTGGTATGCACACATATGTCCACACATATATTATATATCATTATTTGCAGCCTCCTATATGCACAAGGAAATATGGGAAATTTACTGTCTGAAATCCCTATAACCACATTCTACAGGAGTATGCCAAAATCCACAGCATGAAAAGATTACTGCATGAAAACTTACACAACGAGTGGCTGCTGTACCAGGTTATCCCACTATCTTTTCATTATAATTAGGATTTGAAATGTTATGACAAATTTGTTAGGTATTGTAATATAAAGGTTTAACGATAACGATGAACTTTAGTTGTATAAAATCCAGCAGGAAATGCACTTTTATACAATTCTATAATGTATAAAATCAGTTAAATATTCTAGCCTAATGTAAATTTTTTTGACAACTCGATGCCTCTGAAACATTGATTAAAGATACCAAGCATACCATTCTGGTGCTCCTTGAGAACTGTTCCTAAGACCTTCAGGGTTGCAAGCACCCTCTTTAGCAATGCTCCCGTCCTCATCTTCAATCTCGTCCGCAGTTCTCAGAATCTCATCGATGTGGTTGCTGTTGGCGAGGGAAGACGGGAGGGACACTCCCCGCGACGCCACTGACGGGCCGCTCACTGACGCCAACGGCCAGCATCTCCCCTGCGCCGGGCTGCGCTCGCGGACGAGTTGCCGTCAGGCGTCCGGATTCCCCCCTCGCGGACCTAGACGAAGCGATGAAACCCTAGAAAGCACAAGAAATCCTCAAACTAATACTATAGCAAGACGGAGAGGAAAGAAGCAAAAGAAATCGTAGCAATGGAGGGGCAAGAAGAACACAACTACAGCAAGAGAAACCCTAGGAAAAAAAATTTCCGAAAGCAAGAAAGGGAGAGAAAGCTAAAAGAGAAGCATGAAAAAATTCGTGGGAATGGCGAGAAGTGAAGTTGAAAGGAGAGGGGAGAAGTGCTGTGTTACTGGGAGCGAGGGAGCGGGGTTTGGTTTCCGCGCAGACCGGCTTTCCTTCGAGTTCGACCTCCTCCTCAGTTCAAAACTCCCGAGAGACGATGGCCGGGTCGGGGTGATGAAATAAATAACGAGGAGAATTAATAAATAGGCCGGAAGGATGATGACAGATAGTGTTTTAATTTTTCTTAACGGACAAGTTTTACCGTTTCAAGCTTCACCCCTTTACTTTTTTTACCGTTGATTTCGAATCTCATAGTAAATTAAATTTATAGAAGAATTTTACCAAAAAGTTTTAAAATAAATTTTTAGCAGTACAAAATGGATGTTAGCCTTGGTAAGTAGGAAAAATTATGTAAAAAAAAAGAAAATGATATTTGATTTGATAAAGGATAAAAAGGATATTTGATTTGATAAAGGATAAAAAGAATAGTTGATTTACAAGATGGAATCAAAATTTATTTTTTTATTCCACTAGTTAAATGTATCCGAAATATTATTGAAGACCAGTAGTAGTTGTTGTTATATTATAAACATATTCATTACATAAACAAATACGAGAGTTTATAAACTTATTAATTTAACCCTTATATCACCTTTTATTTGATCAGAACAGTAAACATTTGGCTCAAAACTTCAATCATAAATAAAAATAGATGAAGTACTAAATATATCACTTGGGATGTTTTTAGAAGTATTAAATTGTAACTTCCAAACCAGACAAAGATCATGTAAGTCCCTAATAATAATAATAATAATATTATTATTATTATTATAGATTGATTGACCTCACAAACCTCTGATATAGCGCCTCAAATGCAGTGGGTAGCAGTTTGAGCCAGACATTTTTATTTAACTCACGATACACTACTTCTTCAAGGAGAGAACTGGTTTTTAGTTGAGTTTTTGTTTCTGAGATACTTTTATCATGTTTTTTTAATGTTTTTACTAAAGATAGTTTTACGAGAGTGGTAATGATCTGCCTGGTAGTAGCTGTGGTACTCTGTGACTTCTGCATCTCCCTGATCTAGGTTAATTGATACAAAATGTATGAACAAATCTACAGCTGGATGTTTCATGGTACTCATTTGTATAAGCTACTCTCTTTTAGCTCATAAATACTATTCATGATTTTAGTATCGAGGTATGTTCTTTCCTTCCAAGTAACAAAGATTATTACGATGATTTGATGTATCAGTTATACTCTCTCTCAATCATGTTAGTCAATGACATAACTGAGAACAAATGGTTGATTAGGCAAAACTAAACAATGTAAGACTCAGATTCTCTTGTCTGCTACTGATTAAATTTATGGCACGTGGACTTGGTTTAGTCTGAGCTTGTGTCTATTTGTTTCTTTGTTCTCCTCACATAGTCTTCGAGGTTGATCATAGTGTTGCTCTTGGTTCTCCTTGGATTAGTAGTTCTTGGTAACCTTTTTTTTCCTTTTGATCAGAGGATCTTGATAACTTTTGCTGAGTACTAATCTTCTTTGAAAACGGCGAGTTTGGAAATGCATGCGTTTATCATTTATTCTCTATCAGGAATTGAGAGATGATTCAGCCTGGTTGGTTTTAAAGTTAACCCTCATTGCTTCATGATCAAATATTACAAGTATCTATGTCACTGCAAAATTTACACTTGACAAATGACAAAAGCAAGATCGTTCTCAGGTGTAACTTATGTTAAATTACTGAAATTTTAAGTATTATTCACTGAAAAAAAAGGTCAATTCAGACTCTTCAAGAACCGACGAGCATTGAAGCTTCCACCAAATAATTTAAAAAACATCTTCTAAGTCCAAATATGCAAGCCCATTTTTAAAGTCCAAACTATGTTTGTTTTTATTTTTTTGAGTCTTGAGTACTTGGAGATGGAGGTGAGGTCCTCCTCTTGAACAATCAACCAAGGCCATCTTCAGTTTGCATTCAAAGGTCCGTGGACACACGTACAGGTAAGTTGGAATGTAATGCTCATCGGGAAAATATTCTTAATATCCTATTCAAATTGTAAGAATATTTGAATAGGATATGGGGGTCCTGCCTCGTCGGCGGCCGGGATGCCGGAGCCGGAGGCGGCGAGAAGACGAGGAACGAAATGGGGGTGCTGCAGAGAATGAAATATATCTTTTCAGGGGTGCACATTAGCACAATACTTTCTGGAGAGGTAGATTTCTCTTCAACTTCATTTTATGTTTTACTAGATTACAACTTAGGTAACAAGTGATTACTAGCTGTTCCATTTTTAATGTACCTTCCTTACTGGTTAGTGCATTTATCTCGTTGCTGTTACTGTAGTAAGATAACAACAACAAGTCTCCTGAGACATTGTTTGCTGATACAGCCCTTGCAGTGAATCCTGAGGTATATAATTTTATTTAAGCACTTTATATTTTCTGCATGGGGATTGCACCTTACTGTTTGTTTAGCAACCTGAGTCATCAATGTTCTTCTCATGTCAATATGTTTATTTATTTACTTTTAGAAGTTGCAAAAATATTAAATGATATTCAGATGGCTGAAGATCATTCCCACCTTCCCTGATGGAAGAAGCTCCTCTTGATTGTTGCCAACAGATATGTATAATCAACATTGTTGCTCCAAGTAATGAAGAAGCTTCTATATATACTATGAAAAACTCATTTGGAACAATACCTGCCATATTCTGAAAATACTCCAGAGATTTCTTACCTTCCTGGTTGTGTGCGAAGCCAGATATCAAGCAATTCCAAGAACACAAGTTCTTGTTTGTAGCATCCACTTTGAATATTGCGTCTCTTAGGATCAGTACAGCAAAAATACATGGTTAGCAATGCATTTTTCACCTCGAGATCAAAATCCGCTTTTAGAGCTAAGTCATGTAGACATTGGCCGTAAAGGGACAATCCTAAGCTACCACATGCTAATAAAGCACTAGCTAAAGTGATGGAATTGGGCTTTAGATGCAACAAGGAGTGCATGGATGCGAAGAATTTGAGTGCATCCCTGTATTGCTCATTCTAAATACGACCCACTAGCAAGAAAAATAAGCATTGAACAACAATGCCATAGAAAGGATTTATCTTCACCTTAATAGAAAGAGGTACTAATGAGATAATAAGAAAACATTATCTAGGCAACAAAGGTGGTTCCAATCAAAAGGGAAGACAAATTCCGAGGGGATCTCAATCACAATATTTGTATTTGAGTGACTAATGAGGCATCACAAATAAGTCAACCCAGAAAGTAGTGCAATCAACTTATGCTAACCTCCTCGGGCCTCCCTTTCTTCTCATTCTAGATTATAAATAGTAAAGATAAATTACTGGTCATCAGTAGTAGAGGAACAACTAATACATGAAGTGTATCAAAAATAAATTTAAAGAGGTGTCATGCCATCTACAATTTGGATGGCTCTAAACTATAGTTTATGGCGAGTTTCCTCATTTATGGTATGATATCTTGGCAACCCAATAGAAAATTTTTGAGTATACTCTTGCAACCTATTCTTAGGCATGAACTTGTCTGCTGTACCTATAGTAAAAAAGAAATAATTCATTAAAAAAATTAAGCAAATATTACTTGTATACAAAAAATTAATTAAGTAATAAGCAACCTGCTTTTTGCTCTTTGCAATGCCACCTTTAAATATCTTGTTATTGAAGCAAATAGTAGACGCAAACGATGGAAGAGGTCTTGGACACTGAGAAGTTTCAAAACAGATTTACCTGCGATGAAAAGTAAAGAAAATATATCAAATACTGTATTTACTTTGGACGGTCCAAGTGAGAAAATACTAGGTATTCGATAATAATAAAAAGAATGCATCAAAATTAAATAATTGATGAGTGTTTTAAAGTAAAGGTCAAAGTAAGAAATAATTTACAACAAAAGATCAAGTTGCGCTTAACTAGCAGATTAAAATAAGTAAACATATTTTTTTTAAACTTGATAAGTGTTGAGCTGACCTCTATATAAAACTCAATTGCTCTAACTAGAAGGGTACATATTTTGTGTATAAACAAGTAAACATGTTGACCGTTAAAAAATAAGGATTCTCCTATGTGTACAACCACCGGCATGCCAATTCAATCTTTTAATCTACTTGCAATGGTCCTTAGTATATGGATAATAACATGGTGTTAATGAAATATGAAATAAATTTAATAACTCTTCTAGGTCATAAATAGTAAAAACAAATTACTAGTCATCCAGTAGAGGTACAAACTAATAGATAAACTTATTTTTCATGAAAGATATACATAGAATGGCAATATTTTATGTTTTGATAAAGAAGTATGTAATATTAAGCCAGCAAAATATAGATAGAATGGCACACTCTTAGTATATATTTTGCTGCACATTGCTCAGTAATCCTGGTTATGGTATGATATGTTGACAACCCCATGAAATTTTTTTGAGCATCTCCCATACCTACAGTAAAAAAGAAATAATTCATTAAAAAAAGCTAAGCAAATGTTATCTGTATACAAAGAATTGAGTACTAAGCAAGTGGGCCTAAGAAATTAGATGACTACAAGAATACAATATTTTTTTCAAAGTTTACTCTCATTACATTTTTTCTCTCTCTCAACTACCATTTCCATACTGTTAATACCACCAGATGTCGGAGTTTTAGACATATCATATGGTAGAGATTGCCTTACAATTTTTTTATCAGTGGTTATCACCCCTAGTGCAAAATATTGCCAATTATTTCAGTACTGACCTACAAGTAGAAAATCTCCTATTAAGTTATTTCATCTCGACTATTTAGCTCTTGCAGGTTGTAGACGGCAATGTTAATAGAAAGATCTAATTGAAGGAATTAGAGTTATGCTACAACAACTATGCTAACTATGCTACCTAAAATTATGAATTTTCTTATATCCTTAAAGAATTTCACTGATTTTTCCTATAATAGTACGCCACCTACTGCCAATTCCTATCAATAGCATAAGCAAAATAACTAAAATTTATAAAAGAAGTTCATAAAAAGAAAATACTACGTGAGAGATCGGAGGAGTGGAAGAGGTTCCCATTCACAGCGACGGTGGCGCAGAAACGGGCGCCGTGGTCTGGGCCCTCCCGAAGGGTGTCGTACTTTGGCAGCGGCCATTGCTGCCGGTGGCAGAGCTCCTGTTGTAGCCTGCTCTTGAACATGGTAGACGGTCTCAAGGCGCTGAGCGCCGTCGCTCTCTCTCTCCCTCTCTCCCCTCCGGCGAGGGTGCGAGGGGAAGGGCAGAGGGCGAGAATGCGGGTCGGCGCCTCCGCTGCTTCCCGTCTCATCTTGTGGCGTCTAGGGCGTCTGCAGATGCAGCTTCCAATTCGCGTGGGAGGCGACCGGTCCAAGCTGCGAAAAGCTGAACCTGAATCGGTTCGGCAGATTTCCCCACCAACTACCTGCTCCAATGGCTGGCTGGAGACGCCCCATTGGCTCTCCTCTCACTGTCCAAAACAACCACTGCAATATGCCTTCTAATCCTTCGAATAAAAAGATTTAGAAGCACTGTAAAATGCCTTCTAGAAGCTAAACGGTGATAAATATAATCTTTTTAGTTCCCTAATAAATGATTTTATTTCATGGTAATCCTTTGAATAAAAAGGATCACACCACTTGTATGTTTATATTACCAAATATTTGTTTAGATATTAATATTAATTGAGCATAGAGGAATCTGCTCCTATTAAAAAAATGTTAAATTTTTATGCATGCAGTTTGTCATCACATAGTAATGTTTTCTTTAAGAGAGTTGTCAGATAATAATAAGCACATTGGATTAAGGGATTTAACCCAGTTCAGTTATGTTAGCAAATTATCACCGACCGCTTAACCTACACGTGGCATTTCTGATATTTCTTGGTTTTTTTATTGTGCATGCAGTACGGTGTGGTCTTTCTTTGATTTGGGCGTTTTTATTGAGATTTGATCTCCCAATATTTCTGCTTTCTAGTTTGATTCACTCCCACATGTTGAGAAACGAAAAATCCACTCCTAGACTACTTGTTACAAGCTAAAAACATTAAACACAAGCATACAGGGAAGACTAATGACAACATTGATGTTTATTGAGGATAAAGAATCATAGAGGAGTTGCAGCCGTCAGTAATGTCGACTACTTGGCACTGTCCAACATACCCTAAGTATAAATTATAACTGAAAATGGGGTTGTACTTGTCCTTTTTATGCCTATGATATCCTTTGTTTTGTTTGCATTATGTTTTATGTCCTCACTTAATGATATTCTATGCTTGTTTTGGTTGATATTAGCAAATAGGTTGTTTTGCTTGATGTTGTGTACTTTTAAATTGCTTGTTGTTGTGCCTTTGAGTCATATTGAATTTTATATTGTGCTTGAAATATATTGTGGTTGCTGAAAACTTAACCTAGGAAGACCTAGGTGTTTAGGGACTTCCTTAGCATATACTTGACTTAATCGATAGTATATGTTTCTTAAATAGTGGCATTTTGCAGTACTTGGAACTTAAATCAGCTAGAGATATTGTTGTTTTATGGTGTCACTCTACAGAGTGCATATTGACATATTTGGTGTGCTGTCACATCTCTAGTATTGTCAGACTTCTTGGTATTGGTTGACTTGTGTACTAGGCCATGCATGAACTGGGAAATTCCAAGAGCACCAGAATGGTATGCTTGGTATCTTTAATCCAGAGGCACCAATTTGTCAAAAAAATTTACATTAGGCTAGCATATTTAACTGATGAAAGTGCATTTCCTGCTGGATTTTATACAACTAAAGTTCATCGTTATTGTTAAACCTTTATATACAATACCTAGCAAATTTGTCATAACATATAATGCGGGATAACCTGGTACAGCAGCCATAATATTGCAAATACAATATCATCATCTGGCAACACTCATTGTGTAAGTTTGAGTTGTAACCTTTTCTTTTGGGCTGATACTCAAGATTTATATTGATTCCATTTGCTTTCTATTTTTTATTCTGTCCCTTTGTTGCATTTTTGTTGTTGTAATAAAATGAAGTTTGTGCTAGCAGTTGCTTGTCCATTACACATGCCAATACGTGTTTTCTACAGTGACAGATTTCCTTCTATACTCATGCCTCATCCATATCTAATTTGAAAAATTTGTTGCAGAAAAAAAAAATCAATAGTCTTCTCTTAATCTAATTGCTCATTGGTAATTTGTATAGTTTCTCTTCATTCTACATATCGTTCAATATTTCATCTAACTTTGATCTTTCAATTTCTGTAAAGATGGCAAGAGAACTAGAGGATATTTAATGAGTTTGTTCAATAAATTTTGATGCCCCTTTTCATATGCATGGATTAGAAAAAAAAAGTTACCAGTTTTTTTTTTCTTCTCATGTTAATTTTTGATCTGTTTTCATCATTACTTTGCACCCAATCCAGAACTGAAAACCTAAAATTTGATAATTAGACCTTCCAAAGGGATATAAACATGTGTGGTATAAGAGAATTGATTTTTGATATGTGGCATCAACTGGAGGTGTCCAAACTAGAGTTGTTCTAATGATTTTTCTTTAAAAAGAATCAGTTTGGTTAAATTCAGTGATTTTCTTATTTAATTTCTTTCTGCATTGGGTTTCTTAGATCGCTTACTCATGTAGCTGATTTTATTTCTTTTATTGTTTATATTCCAAAATAAAAGAAAGGTAGTATTCAGTTGCATAGGAAGTTCAGTTTGATTGAGTTATTCATCCTGTCGAGATAAAATCATGTGTACCTCTTATTTAGTTGGCACAATAAGAGAGGCCAGAGAAGAATGAGGTGGAGAGGGTCTTATTTGATGTGTTCAGTAGCAAAAGGTGTATGGATTTGTTTAATGGAGTTTGATTCTCTTAATATAAAATTACAGATTAGTAAATTATCTACGGACATACCAAACATCTTCAATTTTTAAAGGTGCAAAAAATGAAAGTGATTTCTTTATCTGTTTCTATCTTTTAACATTAATTATTTTCTTAAAATAATGAGACAGTTTGATGAATATCGAAATGCGCTTTACAATAGACTCTTCAGTTGTATTTTTTCCTGCAAGGAATTAGTGGGATATGTTTTTTTACTTGATTTGCGTAATAGACAGCCTTGTAGTCCATGTTTGTTTGTCTTTGATATGTTTCATTTTTAGTTGGTGATAAAGCTACAGCCTCATACTCCACTAGAATGTGGTTAATAGGGATTCAGAGAGTAAATTTCCAATATTTCATTGTGCATGTAGGAGGCTGTGAACAATGATATATAATATATGTCATATATAATATTTCATTGGTCATATGCTTGCATATCAAGAATGAAGAAAATGCATATATGGTCTGATGGTAAAATTTCTAAGAAGATGCAGGTTTGATTCCCACCATCTACCCACAGTGAAGTAATCTATTATGATGAGAGATAAAATAAAAAAATTAATTACTACTTCTAACTACTGTAGTGGATGGGTGAGCACCACATTCAGCCAGGAGAAACTATGATGATTTCAATGAGTTTTTTGGTATGTACTAGTGCTCAGCTGTCTGGTTGAGCTGAATGTGGATTCTTCTACCTTTTTCTCACTGCTTTTATTTTCTCATTCATTTTGAACTTCTCAAAGTCTCATTGTTCATTTCACTGTTTTTTCAAAGTTTAAGAAAAGAAAAATGGTCTATTTGATAGAGTCAGTTAAAATCTAGGGATTTATTAATTAATTTTTTGGGGAATTCCAATCTGATGTCCCAAACATTTTATCTGATGGTATTCTATAATTTAGATGAATGACACTAATTACTGTTGGCAGCTGTTGGTAGGAGCATGAGCACTAACAGATCAAAATACGCCCTACCTGTGAGGCATTGACAGGAAATTCTTTTCATTGCTTACCCTTTCATTTTTGTAATGAGTTCACATCTGCAAGTTCATAGGCATGGACGGGAAATTCTGTTCATTGCTTACCCTTTCATTCTTGAAATGAGTTCACATCTGCAAGTTGAGAGGTATGACGGGAAAATCTTTTCACTGCTTACCCTTTCATTTGAAATGTTATCAAGTTTGCTGGAACAGATTCTCTGCTGGGGCATGATCTCTTTGAAAAATGTATAATGGGAATTTCATGTTAAGTGATTGATTTTCCTTTGATAATATTTATTATTTCTGCTTGACGTGACTTTTATTATTTTTCTGCACATGGAACAATGAGTATGCGATCAGCTGGTGGAAGCAAGCATTATGGGAAAATATTTTTTGGAGCACTGCTCATTTCTACATCTCTATCAAAGTTTTCATTGACTTTGGATCTTTCTTGATGCTTCTGGTCCACATTTAATTTGTTCATTTTGCATGCTTCCTTATCTACTTTTAAAATTTGAAGCAAGCTAGAACATGCTGTTGTACAGATGAATTTGCATCTTGATGCTATGTTCTTCTATGACAATATATGATACACTTTGATGAATTTTGCCAGAGTCCTGCTTTTACCTTTTTATTTCACAGTGTGCTAGATGTATGTGGGATAACCTGATACAGCAGCCATATTATTGCAAATACAATGTCATCTTCTGGCAACACTCATTGTGTGAGTTTAATTTGTAACCTTTTTCTTTTGGGCTGATATGCAAGATTCATACTGATTCCGTTTGCTTTCTTCTTCTTATTTCGCCCCTTCGTTGCATTTTGGTTGTTGTAATTAAATGAAATTTGTGCTGGTAGTTGCTTGTACACGCCAATACATGTTTTCTACAGAGACCCAAATAGGATTATTCAATACTCATGCCTCGGAATGTTCCTTGCTCCCGTATCTAATTTGTTAAATTTGTTGCGCGAAGACATTTTTAATAGTCTCTTCTCTTAGTCTAATTTCTCGTTGATAATTTTTATAGTTTCTCTTCATTCTACATTTTGTTTAATATTTCATCTAACTTTTGTCTTTCAATTTCTGTAAAGATGGCAAGAGAACTAGAGGAGATATTGCATCAACCAATTGCACGAACCACTAGGAGATAGTGGGACGTGTTTTTTACTTGTTAAATGCTTGTTTGTCTTTGATATGTTTCATTTTTAGCCGGTGGATCCTGGCATACTCCACTAGAGTGTGGTTAATAGGGATTCAGACAGTAAACTACTACTACTAACAACTATAGTAGATGGGTTAGCACCACATTCAGCTTGGAAAAACTATGATAATTTCAATGTTTTTCTGGCATGTACTGCAGGGAGAGTATTTCGATTGAAAGGGCCGCTCATCTGAAGCTTGCAGGCGAGCTGAGCGATTGAAGGTGATGAAGCGATTGGATTCAAGCGATTGGCTGGAACATTGAAGGAGTTCGAGCGAAATAGATGGAGGCGGGTGGAACTTGAATCGAATCAAGCGGGAGCAAAGAGTCGTTGGATCGACGAATTTAAGGGGTGGGGTGGAAGTAGCAGGTGGGCTGTTAGAATGGGAGGTGACTAGCAAAGATTAGAAGAGCTCCCACCAATCACTGGGAAACCAAGTGTGCAGAGGAGTGGGGGAAGGCGAACGGTCACCATCCCCCGCGTTCTCCTCTTCATTTCCTCGCCCCATCGGCCATCGGTGGGTGCCAATAACATCTAATTCTGATATCCTTGCTATGCATGAGCTGTGTGAATACGATAAAGGAGGAGACTTTTCCACGGTTTTTTTGCAGCAAAAAATGATCTTAAGAATAACATTAAGACTGTGCCAGTTATTCATAGTGTACATTGTTTTATCTATGATTTGCTGGCTTAATGTTACACTTTAAATTTATTTTCTGCAAGATATTTTATGGATAAGATGCTAAATAAACATGAAAAATTGTTATTTTATGTACATCTTTCATTATATGTATTTGTTGTTCCTCCACTGGATGACAAGTAATTTATCATTACTGTTTATAATCTAGAGTTATTAAATTTATTTCATATTTTCATTGACACCTTGTTATTATCCACATATTAAGGGCCATTGTAAGTACATTAATCTGGTGAATGTTAGAAGAGCGGGTAGTTGTATGAAGTATCAATAATTTTTTATTTAATAAAAGATTGAATTGGCATACCGGTGGTTGTATATATATAGGAGAAACCTTATCTTTTATGGTTAACATGTTTAATTGTTTTAATCTTCTAGCTAACCGCAACTTGATCTTTTGTAGCAAATTATTTGTTATTATGACATTTTCTTAAAAACACATTATTAAGGATCTTACCTCTTAACTTCTAACTATTCAATTTTGGTGCATTTGTCTTTGAATCATTATCAAATACCTAATATTTTCACACTTAGCCTTTTAATCCGTTATAACATTTAGTTGTCTCAGTGGGATCTCTAAGGTTGGGAAGGTCGAGGAAGGTGAGAATTGGTGAAGAGGGAGATGCTGAACAAGCTACCTAATGCGCAAACACATGCAACTCTGGTTGATGGTTATGCAAGACAATATGCAACTCTGGTTGATGGTTATGCAAGACAAGGATGCGATTCCCTATAACAGTCTTATCAAATATCTCTTTAAGCAGGTAGTACGCATGAAGTGAAGCAGCTATTAGGAAGGATGTGAGCGCCTGATGTGGTTAGTTATAGCTTTTTAATTGACAGTTTCTTCAGAGTTAGAAAGATAGATAATGCTCTTGAGGCATACAATGGAAAGTTAAAGGAGGGACAAAAACCTAATCTGATTACATATAATTCAATCGTGCATGGTTTTTGTCAAATGGAGTTTCTGGATGAAGCACTATTAATCCTAGAGGAACTAAGAACAACTGGAATGTGGATATATGCACATATAACACTATGTGTTACACTGAGCTACATGATTATATGGTTATAAGAGGAGTTTCTCCTGATGAATTTTACTCCTAAAACCATTGTCAGATTGCTCATTGAAGGAGAAGCACATAAGTCCCCTTTTATTGAACCATAAAATCATCATCGTACGTGATGCTAGAATCAGAGAAATGTATACATAACACATTTTAGCTGGAGAGTAAAACTGCAGAAAAAAGGACTGGTGGCTCTACAACCATTTGAACACCTAATGGTGACTCTATTCTCTAAACTGTTGTGGTAGTCTTAAGATTAGGAATAGAAATAGCAAGAAGGTCCTAGTTCTTAATCACATATTTCATATTTTCCATGAGTACAATTGAAGAACTTGTAGTTCCATTTATGGCCTAACTCAACTCTTACTACATATCTCAGGGTTCAACAAGGAACAAGTGAGCATCCTCATCGACACCCGCAGGCAGCTAAAGAATAAAGGCGAGAGGCAGATGAAGGCTGGAAGGGGGACCACAAGGAGCAGCTTCTCCGAGAACTGCAATCTCAAGGGTGTCCGAGCCCATTTCGATCTCAAGATGACATAAATTTCCTCAGGAGCCTTCTCGCCGAACTGCAGCAGAAAGATGAATCACATAACTTGGACGCGTGGAATAAGAATCCTATATGTAACAGAACAAGATACAGTGACTAAGACAGGGAGCCAAGTGCTCAGATTATAGTTTATTTACAATGGTGCATTACCTGCTAACGAGTGTTTATAATACTACATATCCATATTTCTAGATATTTCGAGTGTGTAAATCTAAGGGCCTAAAGCTTAATCAAATTAATTGCAATGATGATGAGTTAGTTCTTTGCTATAGCATTATCAACTCCATCAGCGACTTGTTGTGTAGAGATCCTTATAATTAAAGGTTAATCTGTTCAATGTTCACCTCCAATTCTATCAAATAGCCAAGGCCATCCTATGATTGTCCAGGATAAGGAGATCATCTAGCCTGGGCATGCATGGTGTTCATTTCAATATTTGTGAACTTTAGAAGGACCTTTATGGCGACCGTTGGTCCTCTCCCTCCCCGACCGTCGTCCATCCACTTTCTAGGGTACCCAACCGCCGACAGAAACTTTCCTTGGCCCCTAGTAGGAAATGCTTCTGCCAGGCCTTGGAATTCTCTTCTCTTCCTTGCTCGCTTCCATCTCCTCCAATCCTTCACCTCAGCCTCTTTTCCATCATTTGGTATTCCTTCCACCACCATCAGCCCTTCGTATCAACTGCTCTAGAAATCGCCTTCCGCCTAACAATTTTTTGGAATCGAGCGGATTCTCTTCCTCGCTCGCTTCCATCTCCTTCAGTCCGCCTGAGCTTCTTTTCCAACAGTAGAAATCCGCCTTCGACTCATTTATTTTCCCAGCAATTGGTGCTACTTCAACCTCACTTCTCCGGCAAAAATGCACCTGCTCAATTCCGCTCTTGCAACCTCCGGTGGCTTCGAAATCCCTTCAACCCACTGCCTTGCTTCTGACTCAATATGATACATTATATTCAGGAATTGCACTTGGAATTGCTTCAAAAGAGAAGGAGCTTGGCAAAGGAGGTACAAACACCAGCTGTAAGGAACTCGACAAAGTATGGCCTTGGCAACATGACAGCAAAACAAACATCACTACAATATCAGCTTTCAATGAAGACTATTTGGAGAGCGAAAGCAGTTCGGGGATTTCATCACACTAGATTTCATATGTTTTATACAATATATTTTTGGTACCACTTCTTTATATTATCAAATTTAACAAAAGATTTCATCACACTATCACAAGTCCAATTGCAATAATATTTTTCTTTGGTACCACACTAATCCTTATCCTCAATACGAATAGATTCCATGGGGAGTGGTGTACCAAATCTTATTTTGATAATAACTTTATCACATTACATAAAAGTGATACGTCCAAGAAAATCATCTTTGTTGCATATTTAGATTGGTAGGAAAAATTCTTTAGACTCTATCTACCTCCCTTCATAATGTGAAACTTAAGATCGTAATATTTTGATATAATACAATGAACTAGAAAGAAAAAAAATACATCCTTTATTGCTCACAAAGAGGTTTACACTCCCTACCTACATTATAAATAGGAAAGCTCCAACACAAGCTACTCTATAACATCCCTCGTGTGATATTTTCTCATTTAAAATAAAAAATACAAATTTCCGTTGCTAGGACTTGAACCCAAGTCTCTCACATGAGAGCCATCCTAACCAACTAGACTCCATCTTATGAGCTAAACTTTTGAATAATGATAGAACTATCATGTTCTTATGTTTTAGATAATTTATTTTTGGTGTCACTTCTTTATATTCTCCAATTTAACAAAAAATTTCATCGCACCGACACAAGTCTTTTTATATTAATACTTTCCTTTGGTACCACATTAATCCTCATCCTCAACACAAATAGATTCCTTGGGAAGTTAGGTACCAAAACTTTTTTTGATGTTAACTTGTCACAGTGCATAAGAGTGATACGTCCGTCCAAAAAAATCATTTACAGTGTGTGTTAGATTATTAGGAAACAACCTTTTAGACTCTATCAACATTCCTTCATAATTTGAAATTTAAGATTGTAATACTTTGATAGAAATAAGATGAAGTAGAAATAAAAAGGCATCCTTTTATTGATCACAGAGACGTTTACATCGACAAAAACCACACCAATACTCTCCCTACCTTGATTATAAATAGGAAAGCTCCAACATAACATCCTTAATGCTACTCAATAACATCTCTAAGGTGATATTTTCTCATTTGGAAAAATAAATTATCATCAAGACTTGAACCCAAGTCTCTCAGGTGAGAGCCAAGTATCCTAACCAACTAGACTACAACAAATTGAGTTACTTTATGAGCTAAAATTATTTAATTGATTCTATGACTATCCAGTTCTTATGTTTTATATAATTTATTTTTTGTACTTCTTTATATTAACCAATTTAACAAAAAATTTCGTTGCACCCGCATAAGTCCCATTGTACTAATACTTTTCTTCGATAACACACCTAATCCTCATCCTCCATATGAATGGATTCTCTGGGGAGTGGTGTACAAAACTTTAATTTGATAATAACTTTCTCACATTGCATAAGAGTGATCGTCCAAAAAAAAAAATCTGATGCATGTTAGATTCATAGGACAACCTTTAGACTCAATTAACCTCCATCATAATGTGAAACTTAAGATCGTAATACATCCTTTGTTGCTCATAGGATGAATACTTAGATAGAATACGATGAACTCGAAAGAAAAAAAAAAGCATCATTTGTTGCTCACAAAGAGGTTTACACCCACAAAACCACACCAAAACTCTCCCTACTTGGATTATAAATAGGAAAGCTTGAACAAAATAGCCTTAATGCTAGGCATGCAAAACGGGCCGGGCGGGCCCGCGGGCGGCCCGAATCGGGCCGTGCTTGGCACGGCTCGGAAATAAGGCGGGCCGTGCCCGGCACGGCCCGCCTCCTGCGCGTGCTCATGCTGGGCTGCACCTTCGCAGCCCACAACACGGCACGGCACGAGGCCGTGCCGTGCTTAGCCCGGACCCGAGTCGTGCCTACCCAACACAACTAGCCCGAGTGGCACGAACCCTCAATTTACGCTGCGACTGATGATCCGCCACTGCGACTGCCAGCGGCGAAGAGGGCTGCCAGCGGAAGCAGATGCAGCGAGCGGCGGACAGATGCAATGAGCGGCGAACAGATGCAACGAGCGGCGGATAGATGCAACAAAGGGCGGACATCAGATGCAGCAAGGGGGCGAACAACAGATGAAGCGGGCGGCAGAGAGCAGATGCGGCGAGCGGCGGAGAGCAGATGCAGCGAGCGGCGGGCGGTGGAGAGCAGATGGAGCAAGCGGCGGAGAGCCCTTTGCTGCATCTGAACTTGCCCATTTTCTGCACCGAACTTCCCAAATGCTCGCGGCCGGTATCCTCCCCGACCACTTCAACTTGCCCATTTTCTACTCAAGCACTAATGCTCTGTCTTCCTCGTTGTCGGCGGAAGTTGTTAAATGAAGCTAGAAAAATGTTGCTGGTAGAACAAAATTATTGTAAATATACAAGAAAAATACTCCAAGCTCATTACAAAAATCGTGCAAGTTCTTTTAGTTATCTCATTACCAGCTCAAGAGCTGCTGATCGAAACTTAACTGCCAAAAATTACTCCCTGCAATATCTAGATTAGGGAAGCAAGCCAAATGCATCTAAGAATTCACATACTTCACCTTGGTATCTAAGAATCAACTTATTAAAGTGTATAGGAACTTCTTAGGCTGAAGCCAGTCTTAGGGCAAGTCTCCTTTGGCGGGTTACTGGTAAAAATGTGAACTCTCTCTTCACCAAATTAAGGCATAACCTGCCAAAGGAGAGTAGCCCTAAAACTGGAGAGCAGAGAGCAGATGCGACTGCGAACGAGCGGCGAAGAGCAGATGCGACTGCGAGCAAGCGGCGGAGAGGAGATGCGACTGTCGGCGGGCGGAGAGGAGATGCAGCGAAGGAGATAGCAAGCGGCGGAGAGGAGATGGGGAGCGGCGGAGAGCAGGGGAGTGGCCGAGTTCTCCAAGGTACCGAAGAAGAAAGCAATCTCTTCACGCAAGATAATTATAATTATATTGTTGCCCTTAACTTTTTCATTGTATTATTTTTTTTCAAGGGTACGTAAGATATTTTACTTTATTATTAATTTACAAATCATGTGCACACTTTGAACTTCTATAAATACCCATTCCGTTCACAATTTTTTCACACTGTTCACAATTTCTCCTCTGCATATTTGAAGTTTATGTATACACTAAAAATTTATCTCCTCTCATCACTTCTCATCTTATCAATGGATGATCAGATATTAGAATTCAATGAGTTTCAACTCCATCTCAGCTTTAGAATGGATGCTGCTACCACCGACTCTTCGCTGCCATTGAAGATCAATATCAACTGCGAAACGTTGACCAACTCTTTTTTTCTAAGTACTTGGCATGATCCAAGGCGTTGGAGGCAAGATGTGGAGTGGATGATTGAAACTACCGTCCGTGAAAGTGAATCTGGCCTATTTTTGAACAATTGCCTCATCGTTGACGTATTCTGCAACTATTTTGATGATGTTATTCGCCGCTTTCCGTGGGTTCATGGTAAGATCATATTAATAGAAATGAAGATTATCAATATCCTTGATATTATCTCTCTGTCTCTTGCTGTGGACTCCGATGACAATATGCCGGAGTTGGAGGATATGTCATTGCTAATGAACAGTGTTAAAGTCATCACATTCAGAGCTGAAGCGAAGAAGGCATGTATCTTCGACAATGGTAACTCTTGTTCAATTTGTCTAGAGGATTTCAAGGCGGGGCAGCAGCTCAACGTAATGCCATGCGGTCATAGCTTCCATGTTGAGTGTTTGAAGAGGTGGCTTGCTAGAAATCCTGTATACCCACTATGTAGGTTTAAACTTTCTTTAAATTAGAAGATGTATTTAGATAATATATTTTATCAATATTATTAATATTAATCCTTTCTTATGAATTGAAGTATATTTATAATCTAATTTTATTTTTTAATTATAAAAATCTAAATCTCAATTCTCTCCTCGGAAAAAGCCGTCTACCTTCCCCCTCTTCCAAATCTCCTCCCCCGCCTCCTCGAACAAAAAAGCCCCAAATCTCCTTCCCCGCCTCGAACAAAAAAAGCCCCAAATCTCCTTCCCCGCCGAACTCCCCCCTCCCGAAACCCCGCTTCTCTTCTCCCTCCCGAACTCGACTCCCCCCTCCCGAAACCCCGCTTCTCTTCTCCCTCCCGAACTCCCCGAACCTTCCCCGCCGCAAGGGCAGACGGCGAGGGCGAGGGTGCCGTGGAGGAGTCACTGCCGACCAGCAACCTGCAAAACTCCGCGACTACGACCCTGATCTCGACGGGCGCCCTCTCTGCTCGCGACGACGGGCGCCCTCGCTGCTCGCGATAGGCGTGCTCGCCGCTCGCTAGTTCGCGATCGCTGCTCGTGGCGTCCCTGCTCGCGGGCATCCTCGCTGCCGGGGAGAGAGAACGCAGTCCTCGCTGCTAGCGATGGGTGTCCTCGCTGCCGGGGAGAGGAGAACGCGGTGCCGGGGAGAGGGAGAGGAGAACGCATCGCCGGGATCCCACCGGCATCAGATTTGGCCCCAAATCAAAAGTGTTACTACTGCCCCAAATCGTGAGCAAGCGGCAGTCAACGACGACGAGGTACGCCACTGCCCACTGCCGCGGCGGCGACTGCAACTCGCGACGCCGCTGCCTGATCTGCGAGGCCGCGAACTACTCGCCACTGTCGTCGTCTTGGAGGCCGGAGCAGCAGAGCCGGAGCAGGATGGCGCATCCCTGGTGATGGGCGGGCGTGTCTCGCTGCAATGGGAGGATGAGCGGGCGTGTCTCGCTGCAATGGGTCGGGACGATCATCGAGCGTGTCTCGCTGCAACGGATGGGCGTGTGGAGTCTCGTTGTGATGGGGCGTGGAGACGGAGGCATAGAGGTAGCACGGCTAATTTTTTAACTTTTTTTAACGCAATTTTGATGAGTTAGTTCATCAATTTGTTCTTCCTACTTTATAGTCTTCGATTTCTTTCGCTTCCGTCTTCTACCGAAGACTGATTTCGTCGCTTCCTCCCCGTCTTCGTCGTGGAGTCTTGTCGCTTCCGGGATATCGCTTTCGTCTTCCTCCCCGTCTTCGTCTCTCTACGAGACTACGACGTATTTCATCCTCATCCGTGCCAAGGCAGACCCGGCACGCATAGTGCCGTGCCGGGCTAGGCCCGGCACGCCAGATTGGCGTGCCGCGTGCCGAGCCGGGCGGAGCGGGGCACGAATTGCCCCGTGCCGAGCACGGCACGCTCTTTGAGCGTGCCGGGTTTAGCCCGGCACGTTTTCAATCGTGCTGGTGTGGGCTCGTGCTCGGGCTAGCCCGGGCCCGGCCCATGTGCACCTCTACTTAATGCTACTCTATAACATCTCTCAGTTGATATTTTCTCGTTCGAAACAAAAAATAGAAATTTTCATTACTAAGACTTGTACCCAAGTCTCTTGGGTGAGAGCCAAATATCCTAACTAACTAGATGATAATGGATTATGCTACCTTATAAGCAAAACATTGGAATCATGATAGAACTATTATGTTCTTATATTTTACACAATTTATTTTTGGTTTCACTTCTTTATATTATCTAATTTAATAAAAGATTTCATAGCACGGACACAAGTCTTATTATAGTAAGACTTTTCTTTCGTACCACATTAATCCTCATCCTTAATACGAATAAATTCATTGGAGTTGTATGCTAAACCTTATTTTGATGCTAACTTGTCACAGTGCATATCCATATAACTGAACTAGATACAGTGACTAAGATAGGGAGCTAAGTGATCAGATTATAGTTTATTTACAATGGTGCATTGCCTGCTAACGAGTGTTTGTAATATCCATATGGTGCATTGCCTACTACATGTCCATATTTCTAGATATTTTGAGTGTGTAAATCCAAGGGGCTAAAGATATTTCTAGATATTGAGCGGATTCTCTTCTCTTCCTTGCTCGCTTCCATCTCCTCCAGTCCTTCGCCTCAGCCTCTTTTCCATCATTTGGTATTCCTTCCACCACCATCAGCCCTTCGTATCAACTACTCTAGAAATCGCCTTCCGCCCAACAATTTTTGTAATTGAGTGGATTCTCTTCCTCTCTCACTTCCATCTCCTTCAGTCCGCCTCAGCCTCTTTTCCAATAGTAGAAATCCGCCTTCGACTCATTTATTTTCCCAGCAATTGGCGCTACTTCAACCTCACTTCTCCGGCAAAAAAACACCTGCTCAATTCCGCTCTTGCAACCTCCGGTGGCTTCGAAATCCCTTCAACCCACTGCCTTGCTTCTGACTCAAGCATCTGACTCTTCGATGGATTCCAAATCATGGAAGTCTAATTATATATGGCTGAAATTGTTAGACGGCAATGACTTGATCAGTAGGAAAAGGATTTCAGAATGGTTAGCAATAAATCCTCACTGTATGGATGGATTTATGTCTAGGCACTCCAGGTGCAATATGATACATTATATTTAAGAATTGCACTTGGAATTGCTTCAAAAGAGAAGGAGCTTGGCAAAGGAGGTACAAGCACCAGTTTTCAATGAAGACTGTTTGCAGAGCCAAAGCAGTTCGGGGATCACTAGGCACTACTTCAAACTCAGATGATGAAGGATGGCAAAGGGTTTCTAGTAAAAGGAGGAACAAGGAACAACAACACTTGTTATGAAAGAAGCCTATATACATGAGACAAAACACTACTCAATGGACAGGGAAAGAATTTGGAAAAAACCCAGCAAGTCGTTCAACAATGCAAGTGAAGGACAACCTATAAGATATCAACAAGGGGCAAAAAGGAATTAAGAATGTTGTTGCTATAGTTTGCTGTCATAAGTTGTGTATGTTTTAAAATTAATATTAACATGCTATACTTTTGACATGCATGTTATTGGGGATTTAATATGGTTGTAGTTTAGTGGTGAGAATTCTTTGTTGTGGTCGTGGAGACTTGGGCTCGAATCCTAACAGCCACAATGCAATTCATCTATTTTTTACAATTAGTAGATATTTAGTAGAGAATTGAGGGTGTTTAATTTTTTGTTTTATAATTAGTAGATATTGGACTTGCATTTTTAAAATTGTTGAATAGTTTAGTGGTGAGATTTTGTTGCAGTTTGCTATCATAAGTTGTGTATGTTTGAAAATTAATATTGGTTGGAATACAATATTATTAGGAATCCAATGTGGTTGTAGTTTAGTGGTGAGAATTCTAAGTTGTGGCTGTGGAGACTTGCACTCGAATCATAAAAGCCATAATGCAATTTATCTACTTTCTATAGTTAGTAGATATTTACTAGAGAATTGAGGGTGTTTTAATCTATTTTACTTTAGATTTTGTTGTCAATGGAGGACTTGCACAAAATTATTGAATAGTTTAGTGGTGAGAATTAAATGTTCTAGCCATTGAGACTTGGGCTAGAATTCCAGCAGCCACAATAAAATTTCGTCTACATTTGACAATTACTAGATATTTAGTAGAGAATTGATAGTATTTAAATCTATTTTATTTCAGATATTTTTGCTCCCTTGTGTATGTTTCAAAATTAATATTGGCTTGTGATAGTTATATTATACATGTAATAGGGAATCCATTGTGGTTGTAGTTTAGTGGTGAGAATTCCACATTGTGGTCGTGGAGACCTAGGCTCGAATCCTAGCAACCGCAAAGCAATTTTTTTGGTTTTTAAAGATTTTTGATATTTAGTTGAGAATTGAGGGTGTTTCCATCTATTTTACTTTAGATTTTGCTGCTAAGTTGTTAATGGAGGACTTGCACAAAATTGTTGAATAGTTTAGTGGGGACATTTTGCTGCAGTTTGCTGTTATAAGTTTTGTATTTTACGAAATAAATATTGGCGTATTATAGCACTGCATACGTACCATCAAAAATTTATTATGGCTGTAGTTAGTGGTGAGAATTAAATGATGTGGCCGTGTATACTTTAGCTCAAATTCAAGTAGTTGCAATGAAATTTCATCTACATTTGTAAATAACTAGATATTTAGTAGAGAATTGATGGTGTTTAAATCTATTTTATTTCAGATTTTGTTGCTCTGTTGTTAAGAGAGGATTGCACAAAATTGTTGAGCTGATACCAACCAAGAGAGCATGCAAATTTAGTGATCGCTTTATTGATTTTGCAGAGTGGTTGTTTAGTTAATTCTTGTTTGAGATCTATTGAGTTTGGGTGGTTTAGTTAGTGTGGCAAATTTAGATTGTTGCTGCTGCAGTTTGTTGTCATAAGTTGTGTATGTTTCAAAATTAATATTAGCTTGTACAAGTTATAACGTACATGTAATATGGAATCCTTTGTGGTTATAGTTTAGTGGTGAGAATTCCACGTTGTGGCCGTGGAGAACTGGGCTCGAATCCCAACAACCACAAAGCAATTTGTTTGATTTTTAAAGATTTTTGATATTTAGTTGAGAATTGAGGGCGTTTCCATCTATTTTACTTTAGATTTTGCTGCTAAGTTGTTAATGGAGGACTTGCACAAAATTGTTGAATAGTTTAGTGGGGATATTTTGCTGCAGTTTGCTGTTATAAGTTTTGTATTTTTGGAAATAAATATTGGCGTATTATGGCACTGCATACGTGCCATCAAAAATTTATTATGGTTATAGTTAGTGGTGAGAATTAAATGATGTAGCCGTGTATACTTTGGCTCGAATTCAAGCAGCTGCAAAGAAATTTCATCTACATTTGAAGCAATTTGTTTGGTTTTTAAAGATTTTTGATATTTAGTTGAGAATTGAGGGTGTTTCCAACTATTTTACTTTAGATTTTGCTGCTAAGTTGTTAATGGAGGACTTGCACAAAATTGTTTAATAGTTTAGTGGGGATATTTTGCTGCAGTTTGCTGTTATAAGTTTTGTATTTTTGGAAATAAATATTGGCGTATTATGGCACTGCATACGTGCCATCAAAAATTTATTATGGCTATAGTTAGTGGTGAGAATTAAATGATGTGGCAGTGTATACTTAGGCTCGAATTCAAGCAGCCGCAATGAAATTTCGTCTACATTTGAAAATAACTAGATATTTAGTAGAGAATTGATGGTGTTTAAATCTATTTTTTTTCAGATTTTATTGCTCTGTTGTTAAGAGAGGATTGCACAAAATTGTTGAGCTGATGCCAACCAAGAGAGCATGCAAATTTAGTGATCGCTTTATTGATTTTGCAGAGTGGTTGTTTAGTTAATTCTTGTTTGAGATCTATTGAGTTTGGGGGGTTCAGTTAGTGCGACAAATTTAGAATGTTGGTGGTGCAGTTTGTTGTCATAAGTTGTGTATGTTTCAAAATTAATATTGGCTTGTAATAGCTGTGGTATGCATGTAATTGGGAAAACATCGTGGTTGTAGTTTAGTGGTGAGAATTCCACCTTGTGGCCTCGGAGACCTGGGCTTGAATCCCAACAACCACAATTTGTTTGATTTTTAAAGATTTTGGATATTTATTTCAGAATTGAGGGTGTTTCAATTTATTTTACTTTAGATTTTGGTGCTAAGTTGTTAACAGAGGACTTGCACAAATTTTTTTAATAGTTTAGTGTGGAGATTTTGCCGTAGTTTGCTGTTATAAGTTTTGTATTTTTGGAAATAAATATTGGCGTATTATAACACTGCATACGTACCATTAAAAATTTATTATGGCTGTATTTAGTGGTGAGAATTAAATGTTGCGGCCATGGAATAGGCTATAATTCCAGCAGACACAATGAAATTTTGTCTACATTTGAAAATAACTAGATATTTAGTAGAGAATTGATGGTGTTTAAATCTATTTTATTTCGGATTTTGTTGCTCTGTTGTTAGGAGAGGATTGCACAAAATTGTTGAGCTGATACCAACCAAGAGAGCATGCAAATTTAGTGAACGCTTTATGGATTTTGCAGAGTGGTTGTTTAGTTAATTCTTGTTTGAGATCTATTGAGTTTGGGTGGTTTAGTTAGTGCGGTAAATTTAGAATGTTTCTGCTGCAGTTTGCTGTCATAAGATCTGTATGTTTCAAAATTAATATTGGTTTGTAATAGGTATAATACACATGTAATTGGGAATCCATTGTGGTTATAGCTTAGTGGTGAGAATTCCACGTTGTGGTCGTGGAGACCTGGGCTCGAATCCCAGCAACTGCAAAGTAATTTTTTTAGTTTTTAAAGATTTTTGATATTTAGTTGAGAATTGAGGGTGTTTCCATCTATTTTACTATAGATTTTGCTGCTAAGTTGTTATTGGAGGACTTGCACAAAATTGTTGAATAGTTTAGTGGGGACATTTTGCTGCAATTTGCTGTTATAAGTTTTGTATTGTACGAAATAAATATTGGTGTATTATAGCACTGCAATACATGCCATCAAAAATTTATTATGGCTGTAGTTAGTGGTGAGAATTAAATCATCTATATTTGAAAATAACTAGATATTTAGTAGAGAATTGATGGTGTTTAAATCTATTTTATTTCATATTTTCTTGCTCTGTTGTTAAGAGAGGATTGCACAAAATTGTTGAGCTGATACCAACCAAGAGTGCATGCAAATATAGTGAACGCTTTATTGATTTTGCAGAGTGGTTGTTTAGTTAATTCTTGTTTGAGATCTATTGAGTTTGAGTGGTTTAGTTAGTGTGGCAAATTTAGAATGTTGCTGCTGCAGTTTGTTGTCATAAGTTCTGTATGTTTCAAAATTAATATTGGCTTGTAATAGTTATAATACACATGTAATTGGAAATCCATTGTGGTTGTAGTTTAGTAGTGAGAATTCCACGTTGTGGGCGTGTAGACCTGGGCTTCAATCCTAGCAACCAAAAAGCAATTTGTTTGGTTTTTAAAGATTTTTGATATTTAGTTGAGAATTGAGGGTGTTTCCATCTATTTTACTTTAGATTTTGCTGCTAAGTTGTTAATGGAGGACTTGCACAAGTGCAGTTTGCTGTTATAAGTTTTGCATTTTTGGAAATAAATATTGGCGTATTAGGGCACTGCATACGTGCCATCAAAAATTTATTATGGCTGTAGTTGGTGGTGAGAATTAAATGATGTGGCCGTGTATACTTTGGCTCGAATTCAAGCAGCTGCAATGAAATTTCATCTACATTTGAAAATAACTAGATATTTAGTAGAGAATTGATGGTGTTTAAATCTATTTTTTTTTCTTCAGATTTTGTTGCTCTGTTGTTAAGAGAGGATTGCACAAAATTGTTGAGCTGATACCAACCAAGAGAGCATGCAAATTTAGTGATCGCTTTATTGATTTTGCAGAGTGGTATTTTAGTTAATTCTTGTTTGAGATCTATTGAGTTTGGGGGGTTTAGTTAGTGCGGCAAATTTAGAATGTTGGTGGTGCAGTTTGTTGTCATAAGTTGTGTATGTTTCAAAATTAATATTGGCCTGTAATAGCTATGGTATGCATGTAATTAGGAAACCATCATGGTTGTAGTTTAGTGGTGAGAATTCCACCTTGTGGCCTCGGAGACCTGGACTTGAATCCCAGCAACCACAATTTGTTTGATTTTTAAAGATTTTGGATATTTATTTCAGAATTGAAGGTGTTTCAATCTATTTTACTTTAGATTTTGTTGCTAAGTTGTTAACAAAGGACTTGCACAAAATTTTTGAATAGTTTAGTGGGGAGATTTTGCCGTAGTTTGCTGTTATAAGTTTTGTATTTTTGAAAATAAATATTGGCGTATTATGGCACTACATACGTGCCATTAAAAATTTATTATGGCTGTTGTTAGTGGTGAGAATTAAATGTTGCGACCGTGGAATAGGCTATAATTCCAGCAGACACAATGAAATTTCGTCTACATTTGAAAATAACTAGATATTTAGTAGAGAATTAATGGTGTTTAAATCTATTTTATTTCAGATTTTGTTGCTCTGTTGTTAGGAGAGGATTGCACAAAATTGTTGAGCTTATACCAACCAAGAGAGCATGCAAATTTAGTGAATGCTTTATTGATTTTGCAGAGTGGTTGTTTAGTTAATTCTTGTTTGAGATCTATTGAGTTTGGGTGGTTTAGTTAGTGTGGCAAATTTAGAATGTTTCTGCTGCAGTTTGTTGTCATAAGTTCTGTATGTTTCCAAATTAATATTAGTTTGTAATAGTTATAATACACATGTAATTGAGAATCCATTGTGGTTGTAACTTAGTAGTGAGAATTCCACGTTGTGGGCGTGTAAACCTTGGCTTCAATCCTAGCAACCAGAAAGAAAATTGTTTGTTTTTTAAAGATTTTTGATATTTAGTTGAGAATTGTGGGTGTTTCCATCTATTTTACTTTAGATTTTGCTGCTAAGTTGTTAATGGAGGACTTGCACAAAATTGTTGAATAGTTTAGTGGGGACATTTTGCTGCAGTTTGCTGTTATAAGTTTTGTATTTTTGGAAATAAATATTGGCATATTATAGCACTGCATACGTACCATCAAAAATTTATTATGGCTGTAGTTAGTGGTGAGAATTAAATGTTGCGGCCGTGGATTAGGCTCTAATTCCAGCAGCCACAATGAAATTTCATCTACATTTGACAGTTACTAGATATTTAGTAGAGAATTGATGGTGTTTAAATCAATTTTATTTCAGATTTTGTTGCTCTGTTGTTAAGAGAGGATTGCACAAAATTGTTGAGCTGTTACCAACCAAGGGAGTATGTTAATTTAGGGATAACTTTATTGATTTTGCAGAGTGGTTGTTTAGTTAATTCTTGTTTGATATATATTGAGTTTGGGTGATTTAGTTAGTGTGGCAAATTTAGAATATTGTTGCTACAGTTTGCTTTCATAAGTTGTGTATGTTTCAAAATTAATATTGGCTTGTAAACGTAATAACATACATGTAATATGGAATCCATTGTGGTTGTAGTTTAGTGATGAGAATTTCACGTTATGGCCGTGGAGACGTGGGCTCAAATTCTAGCAACCACAAAGCAATTTGTTTGATTTGAAAGATTTTTGATATTTAGTTGAGAATTGAGGGTGTTTCCATCTATTTTACTTTAGATTTTGCTGCTAAGTTGTTAATGGAGGACTTGCACAAAATTGTTGAATAGTTTAGTGGGGATATTTTGCTGCAGTTTGCTGTTATAAGTTTTGTATTTTTGGAAATAAATATTGGCGTATTATGGCACTGCATACGTGCCATCAAAAATTTATTATGGCTGTAGTTAGTGGTGAGAATTAAATGATTTGGTCGTGTATACTTTGGCTCGAATTCAAGCAGCCGCAATGAAATTTCGTCTACATTTGAAAATAACTAGATATTTAGTAGAGAATTGATGGTGTTTAAATTTATTTTATTTTAGATTTTGTTGCTCTATTGTTAAGAGAGGATTGCACAAAATTGTTGAGCTGATACCAACCAAGAGAGCATGCAAATTTAGTGAACGCTTTATTGATTTTGCAGAGTGGTTGTTTAGTTAATTCTTGTTTGAGATCTATTGAGTTTGGGTGGTTTAGTTTGTGTGGCAAATTTAGAATGTTGCTGCTGCAGTTTGTTGTCATAAGTTCTGTATGTTTGAAAATTAATATTGGCTTGTAATAGTTATAATACACATGTAATTGGGAATCCATTGTGGTTGTAGTTTAATGGTGAGAATTACACGTTGTGGGCGTGTAAACCTGGGCTTCAATCCTAGCAACCAGAAAGAAAATTGTTTGTTTTTTAAAGATTTTTGATATTTAGTTGAGAATTGTGGGTGTTTCCATCTATTTTACTTTAGATTTTGCTGCTAAGTTGTTAATGGAGGACTTGCACAAAATTGTTGAATATTTTAGTGGGGATATTTTGCTGCATTTTGTTGTAATAAGTTTTGTATTTTTGGAAATAAATATTGGCGTATTATAGCACTGCATACGTGCCATCAAAAATTTGTTATGGCTGTAGTTAGTGGTGAGAATTAAATGATGTGGCCGTGTATACTTTAGCTCAAATTCAAGCAGCTGCAATGAAATTTCATCTACATTTGTAAATAACTAGATATTTAGTAGAGAATTGATGGTGTTTAAATCTATTTTATTTCAGATTTTGTTCCTCTGTTGTTAAGAGAGGATTGCACAAAATTGTTCAGCTGATACCAACCAAGAGAGTATGCAAATTTAGTGATCGCTTTATTAATTTTGTAGAGTGGTTGTTTAGTTAATTCTGGTTTGAGATCTATTGAGTTTGGGTGGTTTAGTTAGTGTGACAAATTTAGAATGTTATCGTTGCAGTTTGTTGTCATAAGTTGTGTATGTTTTAAAATTAATATTGCCCTGTAATAGCTGTGGTATGCATGTAATTGAGAAATCATTGTGGTTGTAGTTTAGTGGTGAGAATTCCACCTTATGACCGCGGTGACCTGGGCTTTAATCCCACCAACCACAATTTGTTTGATTTTTAAAGATTTTGGATATTTATTTGAGAATTCAGGGTGTTTCAATCTATTTTACTTTAGATTTTATTGCTAAGTTATTAAAGGAGGACTTGCACAAAATTTTTGAATAGTTTAGTGGGGAGATTTTGCCGCAGTTTGCTGTTATAAGTTTTGTATTTTTCGAGATAAATATTGGCATATTATAGCACTGCGTACATGCCATCAAAAATTTATTATGGCTGTAGTTAGTGGTGAGAATTAAATGTTGTGGCCTTGGAATAGGCTCTAATTCCAGCAGCCACAATGAAATTTCGTCTACATTTGACAGTTACTAGATATTTAGTAGAGAATTGATGGTGTTTAAATCTATTTTATGTCAGATTTTGTTGCTCTGTTGTTAAGAGAGGATTGCACAAAATTGTTGAGCTGATACCAACCAAGGGAGTATGCTAATTTAGGGATAACTTTATTGATTTTGGAGAGTGGTTGTTTAGTTAATTCTTTTTTGATATATATTGAGTTTGGGTGGTTTAGTTAGTGTGGCAAATTTAGAATGTTGCTGCTGCAGTTTGTTGTCATATGTTGTGTATATTTCAAAATTAATATTGGCTTGTAATAGTTATAAAAAGATGTAATAGAGAATCCATTGTGGTTGTAGTTTAGTGTTGAGAATTCAACGTTGTGGCCGTAGAGACTTGGGCTCGAATCCCAACAACCACAAAGCAATTTTTTTGTTTTTTAAAGATTTTTGATATTTAGTTTAGAATTGAGTGTTTTTCAATATATTTTACTTTAGATTTTGTTGCTAAGTATTTAATGGAGGACTTGCACAAAATTGTTGAATAGTTTAGTGGGGAGATTTCGCTGCAGTTTTCTGTTATTAGTTTAGTATATTTGAAATAAATATTGGCGTGTTATCGCACTACATTACTTGCCATCGAAAATTTATTTTGGCTGTAGTTAGTTGTGTGAATTAAATGTTGTGGCCGTGGAAACTTAGGCTCTAATTCCAGCAGCCACAATGAAATTTCATCTACATTTGACAGTTACTAGATATTTAGTAGAAAATTGATGGTTTTTAAATCTATTTTATTTCAGATTTTGTTGCTCTGTTGTTAACAGAGGATTGCACAGAATTGTTGAGCAGATACCAACCGAGAGAGAATGCAAATTTAGTGATCGCTTTATTGATTTTGCTGAGTGGTTGTTTAGTTAATTCTTGTTTGAGATCTATTGAGTTTGGGTGGTTTAGTTAGTGTGGCAAATTTAGAACGTTACTGCTGCAGTTTACTGTCATAAGTTGTGTATGTTTCAAAATTAATATTAACCTGTACTAGTTGTGGTATACATGTAATTTGAAATTCATTGTGGTTGTAGTTTAGTGGTGAAAATTTCACGTTGTGGCCGTGGAGACCTGGGCTAGAATCCCAGCAACCACAAAGTAATTTGTTTGATTTTTAAAGATTTTGGATATTTATTTGAGAATTGAGGGTGTTTCAATCTATTTTACTTTAGATTTTGTTACTAAGTTGTTTATGGAGGACTTGCATAAAATTGTTGAATAGTTTAGTGGAGAGATTTTGCCACAGTTTGTTGTTATATGTTTTATATTTTTCGAAATAAATATTGGCGTGTTATTGCATTGCATTACATTCCATCAAATTTTTTTTATGGCTGTAGTTAGTGGTGAGAATTAAATGTTGTGGCTGTGGAAACTTAGGCTCTAATTCGAGCATCCACAATGAAATTTCGTCTGCATTTGACAATTACTAGATACTTAGTAGAGAATTGATAGTGTTTAAATCTATTTTATTTCAGATTTTGTTGCTCTGTTGTTAACAAAGGATTGCACAAAATTGTTGAGCTGATACCAACCAAGGGAGTATGCTAATTTAGGGATAACTTTATTGATTTTACAGAGTGGTTGTTTAGTTAATTCTTGTTTCAGATCTATAAATCTCCTCCTCTATTAAGCCACAAATTTTGGAAAATAAATATCCCTTTATGATGATTTAAATAAATATTTAATGAAGATTTGATCTTCATTAAATATTCCTTGATTTGCTCTTGAATAAATATTTGATGAAGATTTGATCTTGAATAAATATTCCTTGATTTGCTCTTGAATAAATATTTGATGAAGATTTGATCTTGAATAAATCTTACTTGTTTTGCTCTTGAATAAATATTTGATGAAGATTTGATCTTGAATAACTATTTCTTCAATTACTCATGCAACTTCCATATGAGTAATTCATGCAACTTCCATATGAGTAATTCCTCTACGTATTTCCTTGCATGTAGTGACAAGTAAACAATAATAATTAGGCAATATCATTTGTTCTGTAATTAAGTAATTAATTTGCCCAAGAAAAGAATTCACTTTTTGTCTTAAGCGTCGTACACGGGCTTATGTCATTGCGCCTTGTATGCTAACCGGGTATTGCACGGGTGAACCTATGATGTCCTCATTAGTTACATATTTAATTAGCATGTGATTTTGATGTAGGATATGATGATATGCTATGTCAGGATATGTGACTCTATGATATGCATGTTGTCTATAGTTATGCTCATGTTATGTTATTGTTGGTATGTTCAAATTATGCTAGAGATGTAGAGAAACTTAGCAAGAACATAGAACAAAATGACATGGGACTTGATCTAGAGATACTTTAGGTTCATGTTATGCTAACACTTAGAGTGGTCATAAGTGACATATGACTAAGGACTTTGGACAACTAATAACCTAGGAGATGATATTAGGTTCGTAGGTTGCTATGTGCCAATATGTGGTGGTTAGTGTAGCAAATTTAGAATATTGCTGCTACAGTTTGCTGTCATAAGTTCTGTATGCCTCAAAATTAATATTGGCCTGTAATAGCTCTGGTATGCATGTAATTGAAAAAGCATTTTGGTTGTAATTTAGTGGTGAGAATTCCATGTTGTGGCTGTAGAGACCATGGCTTGAATCCCAGCAACCACAATTTCTTTGATTTTTAATGATTTTGGATATTTATTTGAGAATTGAGGGTGTTTCAATCTATTTTACTTTATATTTTGTTGCTAAGTTGTTAATGGAGGACTTGCATAAAATTGTTGAATAGTTTAGTGGGGAGATTTTGCCGCAGTTTGCTATTATAAGTTTTGTATTTTTTGAAATAAATATTGGCGTGTTATTGCACTGCATTACATGCCATCAAAAATTTATTGTGGTTGTAGTTAGTGGTGAGAATTAAATGTTACGCTATGGATGCTTAGTCTCTAATTCCCGCATCCACAATGAAATTTCGTCTGCATTTGACAATTACTAGATACTTAGTAGAGAATTGATGGTGTTTAAATTTATTTTATTTCAGATTTTGTTGCTCTGTTATTAACCGAGGATTGCACAAAATTGTTGAACAAAATTGTTAAATTTATTTTAACAGAGGATTGCACAAAATTGTTGAGCTGATACCAACCAAGGGAGTATGCTAATTTAGGGACAATTTTATTGATTTTGCTTAGTGGTTGTTTAGTTAATTCTTGTTTGATATCTATTGATTTTGGGTGGTTTAGTTAGTGTGGCAAATTTAGAATATTGCTGCTGCAGTTTGTCGTCATAAGTTGTGTATGTTTCAAAATTAATATTAGCCTGTACTTTTCATGGTGAACATGTAATTGGGAATCCATTTTGATTGTAGTTTAGTGGTGAGAATTCTACATTGTGGTCGTGGAGACCTGGTCTCGAATCCCAATAACCATAATGCAATTAGTTTGATTTTTAAAGATTTTTGATATTTAGTTGAGAATTGAGGGTGTTTCAATCTAATTTTACTTTTGATTTTGTTGCAAAGTTGTTAATGGAGGACTTGCACAAAATTGTTGAAAGTTTAGTGGGGAGATTTTGCTGTAATAAGTTTTGTATGTTTCAAAATTAATATTGGTGTCTTATAGCATTGAAATAAATGCCATCAAAAATTTATTATGGTTGTATTTAGTGTTTAGAATTAAATGTTGCGGCCATCATCAAAAGTTTATTATGGCTGTATTTAGTGTTTAGAATTAAATGTTGTGGCCTTGGAAACATAGGCTCGAATTCCAACAGCCACAATGAAATTTCGTCTACATTTGACAATTATTAGATATTTAGTAGAGAATTGATTGTGTTTAAATCTATTTTATTTCAGATTTTGTTGCTCAGAAGTTAATGGACTTGCACAAAATTGTTGAGTTGATACCAACCAAGGGAGTATGCTTTGGTGATCACTTTGTTGATTTTGCAGAGTGGTTGCTTTACTTAATTCTTGATTGATATCTATTGAGTTTAGGTGGTTTAGTGAGGATGGCAAATTTAGAATGTTGCTGCTGCAGTTTGCTGTCATAAGTTGTGTTTGTTTTAAAATTAATATTGGCCTATATTAGCTTTGGAATACATGTAATTGGAAATTTGTTGTGGTTGTAGTTTAGTGTTGAGAATTCTACGTTGTGGTTGTGGCGACCTGGGCTTGAATCCCAGCAACCACAATGCAATTCGTTTGATTTTTAAAGATTTTTGATATTTAGTAAAGAATTGAGGGTGTTTCAATCTATTTTACTTTATATTTTGTTGCAAAGTTGTTAGTGGAGGACATGCACAAAATTGTTGAAAAGTTTAGTGGGGAGATTTTGCTGTAGTTTGTTGTAATAAGTTTTGTATGTTTTGAAATTAATATTAGCGTGTTATAGCAATGCAATACATGCCATCAAAAATTTATTATTGATGGTTGTATTTAGTGGTGAGAATTAAATGTTGTGGCCGTAGAAACTGAGGCTCGAATTCCAGCAGCCACAATGAAATTTTATCTACATTTGATAATTACTAGATATTTAGTAGAGAATTGATGGTGTTTAAATCTATTTTGTTTTAGATTTCATTGCTTTATTGGTAACGGAGGACTTGCACAAAATTGTTGAGCTGATACCAACCAAGGGAGTATGCTAATTTAGTGATTACTTTATTGATTTTGTAGAGTGGTTGTTTAGTTAATTTTTGTTTAATATCTATTGAGTTTGGGTGGTTTAGTTAGTGTGACAAATTTAGAATGTTGCTGTTGCAGTTTGCTGTCATAAGTTGTGTATGTTTCAAAAATTAATATTGGCGTGTTATAACTTTGGAATACAAATTATTGGGAATTCAATGTGTTTTTAGTTTAGTGGTGAGAATTTGATGTTGTGGCTGTGGAGACCTTGGCTCAAGTCATAGCAACCACAATGCAATTCATCTGCTTTTACAGTTTGTAGATATTTAGTAAAGAATTGAGGGTGTTTAAATCTATTTTACTTTAGATTTTTTTGTTAAGTGGTTAACGGAGGACTTGCTCAAAATTGTTGAATTAGTTTTATGTGTGTAGATTTGATGTGGTTATTTAATTAATTCTTGTTTGATTTCAGTTGAATTTGGATGGTTTAGTTGGTCTAGCAAATTGAGAATATTGTTGCTACAGTTTGCTGTCATAAGTTGTGTATGTTTCAAAATGAATATTTGTGTTATAGCATTGGAATACATGCTATCAAAAATTTAATGTGGCTATAGTTTAGTGGTGAGAATTCCACGCCATATTTTGTTGTAATTTTGTACCACACTATTCTTCATCCTCGATACGAATAGATTTCTTGGGAGTTGTTTACCAAACCATATTTTTTTGCTAACTCTGTCATAGTGCATAAGAGTGATACGTCCAAGAAAATCAAATCCACTCCATGTTAGATTATTAGGAAACAACCTTTAGACTCTATTAACCTCCCTTCATAATTTGGAACTTTATATCATGATACTTTGATAGAATAAGATGAAGTGGAAAAAAATGCATCCTTTATTGCTAGAGGTTTACACCTACAAAATCTACAACCAACTAGACTACAACAAATTGGGCTACCTATAGAGCTAAATACGCATTCGAACGATGCTACGACCATCCTATTCTTATGTTTTATATAATTTATGTTTAGTGCCACTTCTTTATATTATTAAATTTAACAAAGATTTCATCGCATAGACACAAGTCCTACTGTAGTAATACTTTTCTTTGATAACATACTAATCCTCCATGGACAGTGGAACTTTATTTTGATAATAACTTCGTCACCAAAAAAATCATATTTGTTGCAAGTTAGATTGGTAGGACACAAACTTAAAATTAAAAAATAAAAATTTCCATTATGGGACTTACACCGAGGTCTCTTTAATGAGAGCCAAGTATCCTAACCAAACTACAATGGATTAGGCTACCTTATGAGCTAAACACATATCCGAATGATAACTATCCTATTCATATGTTTTATACAATTTATTTTTGGTGCCACTTCTTTATATTATCAAATTTAACAAAAGATTTCATCACACTAGCACAAGTCTAATTGCAATAATATTTTTCTTTTGTACCACACTAATTCTCATCCTCAATACGAATAGATTCCATGGGGAGTGGAAAAATTCTTTAGACTCTATCGACCTCCCTTCATAATGTGAAACTTAAGATCGTAATATTTTGATATAATACAATAAACTAGAAAGAAAAAAAAAACATCATTTAATGGTCACAAAGAGGTTTACACTCCCTACCTACATTATAAATAGGAAAGCTCCAACACAAGCTACTCTATAACATCCCTCGGGTGATATTTTCTCATTTAAAACAAAAAATACAAATTTCCATTACTAGAACTTGAACCAAAGTCTCTCACATGAGAGCCATCCTAACTAACTAAACTCCACCTTATGAGCTAAACTTTTGAATGATGATAAAACTATCATGTTCTTATGTTTTAGATAATTTATTTTTGGTGTCACTTCTTTATATTATCCAATTTAACAAAAAATTTCATCGCACCGACACAAGTCTTATTATATTAATAGTTTTCTTTGGTACCACATTAATCCTCATCCTCAACACAAATAGATTCCTTAGGAAGTTGGGTACCAAAACTTATATTGATATTAACTTGTCATAGTGCATAAGAGTGATACGTCCGTCCAAAAAAATCATATACAGTGTGTGTTAGATTATTAGTAAACAACATTTAGACTCTATCAACATTCCTTCATAATTTGAAATTTAAGATTGTAATACTTTGATAGAAATAAGATGAAGTAGAAACAAGAAAGCATCCTTTTATTGATCACAGAGACGTTTACACCGACAAAAACCACACCAATACCCACACCAATACTCTCCCTACCTTGATTATAAATAGGAAAGCTCCAACATAACATCCTTAATGCTACTCAATAACATCTCTCAGGTGATATTTTCTCATTTGGAAAAAAAAAATCATCATCAAGACTTGAACCCAAGTCTCTCAAGTAAGAGCCAAGTATCCTAACCAACTAGACTACAACAAATTGAGTTTCTTTATGAACTAAACTCATTTAATTGATGCTATGACTATACAGTTCTTATGTTTTATATAATTTATTTTTTGTACTTCTTTATATTAACTAATTTAACAAAAAATTTCGTTGCACCCGCATAAGTCCTATTGTACTAATACTTTTCTTCGGTAACACACCTAATCCTCGTCCTCCATATGAATAGATTCTATGGGGAGTGATGTACAAAACTTTAATTTGATAATAACTTTCTCACATTGCATAAGAGTGATCATCCAAAAAAATAATAACTGATGCATGTTAGATTCATAGGACAACCTTTAGACTCAATTAACCTCCATCATAATGTGAAACTTAAGATCGTAATACATCCTTTGTTGCTCATAGGATGAATACTTGAACTCAAAAGAAAAAAAATGCATCATTTGTTGCTCACAAAGAGGTTTACACCCACAAAACCACACCAAAACTCTCCCTACTTGGATTATAAATAGGAAAGCTTGAACAAAATAGCCTTAATGCTACTCTATAACATCTCTCAGTTGATATTTTCTCGTTTGAAACAAAAAATAGAAATTTTCATTACTAAGACTTGTACCCAAGTCTCTTGGGTGAGAGCCAAATATCCTAACTAACTAGATGATAATGGATTATGCTACCTTATAAGCTAAACATTGGAATCATGATAGAACTATTATGTTCTTATATTTTACACAATTTATTTTTGGTTTCACTTCTTTATATTATCTAATTTAATAAAAGATTTCATAGCATGGACACAAGTCTTATTATAGTAAGACTTTTCTTTGGTACCACATTAATCACACCAAAGCTTAGAGTGAACCATTTCCTGCAGTGAAATTAAATAGAAAAGAGAACTAAGAGAAATACATCACAATTAAAGTTTAGTAAAATAAGTCAGTTTTCAATTATTTAATATTGCACAAATGAAAGAAAATGATATGGCGAATGTATACTTAACTTGATTCATATCCATTGCCAGCACTGCATTTCCACGAGTAAATATTATTGAATGGTTTTGATTTTCAGGCTTACCTTCACCAAACTTAGGATTTCCAAGAAGCTTAATAGAATATATTTCCTAAAATAGTAGAATATAAGAACACAATTAACTACCAAATCAATCCTCCAGTAAAGTTAGTAGTTATGAAAAAAAAGGACCTCAGTCCTTATAGCTAATGGAACAAAAACATTGAACAGATGAGAAGAAAACTATCTTACCATGTGTTGATATCATGTTCTAAAATATCAGTTTCACTAGTATGTGCTCTGTTTACAAGAGTATGCACATACTACCAGCTGATTACAAAAATGTACTCTTGATTACAGAACATTTTCCAAATCTTCCTTCATCAGCTTCTAAGTCAACCACATCTGTTACTAGAACGTAGTCCAACTTCTTTTACCATCCAAATTCATATATATAACAAGTTAACTTTTTTACAGGCATATTCAAATCAGACATTGTCTAGATACTAACAATCATGTATAAGTTTGAAGACCTTCCTTTCAGATGACAAGGAAAAGGGACACAAATATTATGAAAGATAACTTATAGTCAATTTTTCTGTGCCACAGCACAAAAGAACATCAAACTGTCACATTAAAGTGTCATAACAAAAAGGAACTAGAAAATGCACCAAGAATAACCTCGTCATTTCCATGCATATCATCTTTAGCAAGTTTTTGAGTAATATTCTCTGTAAGGTTTACCCATTCTTCACAGTTTCAACTTCATCAATATAAGCAACTCTATGAGCCTCATTCATGGCAGCATGTAAGAAGCAGAATGGCATTGACCAACAATGGGATTAAAAGTATGAGCAACACACTCTGCAGTAAAAGCAAATCACTCTCAGATTTGAACTTACTGTCAGCAAATACCTAGTTAAATTATCTTCACAGGACTCTCCATATATTTCTGAGAAACAAATGCAGGATAAATATAAATTTTTGAGGGGACCAATAATGGTATTAGTATACTCAGTAACATGGTTTGTTCTATTGACTTTCACCCGACAGTATGGCAAGTTTTTATGGCCAAATGGCTAAATTGGCATTTTGAACTCTTATAGTTGATTTAGGTCCCTCATCTCTTTAAGTCAGTGTTAATCTCAATCTCAACTCTCTCATGGACTCCTCAAGCTCTTTCTTTCTCTCCATCAACTGTCAACGTTAAGTGATGGATTCATTTGCGGTGCACATTCATTGTAAAAACTACATGAATAAAATGGACACTTAGAATCATCTTTTGCTGTGCCTTCCAGCAAGCAACGAAGACCATATGATATGAATTTCTAACTCTTTCTGAAAATTTCTATCTCAGCTTACTTTGGAAAATGTATGAAAATAATAGTAAAGTAATTTTTTCCAATAAATAAGAGATGCACATTAATGACATAAAAGGCAGTTAGATGTGTGGAAATAATAGTAAAATAGTACTATTCCGTGGATAATTAAGCAGAATCCTTAAGAAAAGCATACAAACCGCTGCATTAGCATTGCCGAATCTTCTGCTTCAGGTCTTTGTTCTTCTAGTTTATGTATATTTAAGTTCAAGCAGAAAATAGATTTGTCATACCAGTCCTTGCCAAGGTTTTGCCACGATATGAAGCAAGTAAACATACAATTTTTCAGAATAATATGTAACACAAGAGGTTATGTAGTTGTCTCAAGGGACATATATAAGGCATCAGGGACATATAGAAGGACATATATAGAGAAATAGAAAAATTGTAGTAGAAGAAAGAATCTCAAAGGGGAGCAAATCATGGGGGGAGTTCTACATCTTAGTTTATCATCATATGCATTCTCAGGGCAAAGGTTTTCTTTCTTCTGTTTTAGTAATCAGCGTGTATTAAATGTAGGATCAGTGGATGATAAGGTCCCTCCTCTAAACTTCCTTAGGTTGGCTTCATCTTGAAGCCATTACAGTTATATATCATTTTACAGGGAAGAAATACATAATTTCCTTTTCTAAAAAAAATACAATGTTGCACAACTCGTAATTCAAACCATATGACAAGTGAAAAGTTTCTATACCATGTCCTATTATGATTAAAATTTTGACCAAGGTTATTAAACTTGTTTTCCAACCAAGGAAGACAATAGTGCATAATTCAACTGAAAATCCTGAGATCAAATCTTACTGAAAATTAATTATTAAACACATAACCGTTATTTTTACTACTAGGCAAGGTTCAAAGTCCATGTATGAAGCCCCTTACCAGTCACAGTGCTGATGGTTCTGCACACATTGCACAGATCCCTTCTAAAAACCCTAAAAGATTACTCATAGATGGTTCAAGTAATTAATAATACTTGTTAAATTAAATATGCTAAATAATAAATTTTCAAAATGGACTAAAATTTGTTAAGAATAAAAATTATAAGTGCACCCATAATCTCCTATATAAAATCTAATTATTCTAACTAGAAGAACTTACACTTTGTATACTAAATTATCAGTGTAATTGATTATTCATTTTGCATACATATACATATATAAATTATAGTATTCATGTGACTTTTTTAATAACAAGTTAAATAATCTAAATTTATAGAAGTCATACATAAATAATATGATAAGTTATAAGTAAATAAAGTATTATTGTATATATGCTCGTTTGATTAGAATAATTAAATTTTATATTAGAGGTTAATACTAGTTAAATTTTAAAAACATATAATATATTATAAGTACAAAGAAAAAAATGTTAAATTTTAAAAACATATAACATATTATATGTACAGGGAAAAAATGATTACTACTATTTGTGAGTAATCAAGTACATACAGTTTGGTATACAGTACCATCACTTATGTGTATCTGATGTCATTCTGGGAACCACCCAGAACTCAGTGGTTTGGATGCCCCATCAACGGACTAGTAAAATCTAAGTGCACTATTCCATATTTTCCATATTTAAAACCTTGCTACTAAATATATAACATACTTTAAACTTTTAACTCAGAATAACATATTACTATTGGGATGGAGAGTACGTTGTTCCAAGTTAGAAGTAAATGAAGAAGTTTCTCAACAAGTTAGAAGTAAATTTCATGGCAGTGGACAACTGATTTTCAGTTAAATCTCTATATCGCCTTGTGAAAGAATCTAGAACTCGAGATGAGAAAAAAAATGCAACGTGGAAGTCAAATTTGTCTCTAAAAATTAATATATACAATTGAGTCTTGAGGAAGGGCAAGCTCAAACACAAAGTTGAGGTTAATGTGCAAATGAATCATGTTAGAGGGCCACTGCACCATATGTCTAGAAGAGGAAGAGGCTAAGGAACATCTTTTCTATAAATGTTCATATACATTAACAGATAATTTAATCAACAGTATTAGCCACAGTTGTAGTATTGGTATTCTTCCATACTCATAAACCACATTGAAACTTTATAATCAGCTAGTGTTTTATATTTGAGCTGAAGTACGGTTCTATTTTTTCAACTTATATTTATTTTATCTTTTTAGTTTATTTTTTAAATTTTATTTTGTTTACTTTTAATATCTCTTTAAATAATATGTTATATTATTTTATATTGATGAAACGAATGTAATGTTATTTTTTTTATAAAAAAAAGGATTCAACTTTTTGATATAAATCTAGTGCCATGGGAAATGAGTGGAAAAAGTTAAAGATAAAGCGACATTGAAACATTTGGAGAGGACAGAACATATGATATGTTTAGTAGAGCATCTAAATCAACAAGCGAATTGACCATCCAACAGCTCTTGTATTTTTCACGGCACACATTTCTTTCATCCAAAATATGCGAGATTGATGAAATTAATGTAATATTAAAAAAATACAAGAATAGAAAGTAAACAACATCCGTGACATTAAATATACTACTTAAATATTCCAGCCGTTTTTCAAAAAAGTACCATAATGCATTGCCACAGCAGCAAGCATTCCTTCCAAAAGGAAATTAGGCAGGGAAAAGAATTGCCAGCCAATCAATGGGTGAACTTAGATGAAATTTAGAAAACGAAACTAGGTATAAAAAATCGTGAGAGGAGATAAAATACATGCCAGCATACTAGTTAAAGCATAAATTCTCATAATCACCTTTGCCCAACTGAAAATTAATATGAATATTCTTTTTGCAGATACTATCATGGATATCCTCATGTATTCCCTCCGCCCAAAGTAATAAAGAAATGATGAACGGTCATTCCTATTAAAATAACAATCACCATATGCACCCTTCTTTATCTGGTATAGATATAAAGAATTTTTTTTTATACTAATTAACATAAAATATTAATTTAACAAAACGGCCAACTCAACTGCAACATCAAACTATTATTATTTTTTAATTAAAAATTCAACATTGGTACCCTAACCCCCGTCCAGCGTTCGACCATTCGACCATCGTCTTTCTTTCCATGCCTACTCTGTGATCATCTTACTCGCCCGATCATTTCCGGCGACCCTCTCTGTTGAGAAGAAGCACTTGAACCAACAATCTGGAACAGAGGAGAATTATTGTAACTAAACAGCAAGGAAGAAAATTATGTTGTGCAGAGCATCATAATTGTTCTCACCAATTTTATTAAAATTAACAATGTTGTAACAGTAGAATTGGAAACAAAATTGAGAAATTTTTGGAAACAACTTCCAACTTCTCTTACATTGTATCAAAGGAAATTTCAATCAAAAACAAAACTTTCCTACTGCAAGTTTCTTCCTAATACAATCTATAACTTAACCAAACCAAAAACAATCTCAATAACCCTGAAACAAATTTGATTTGTTTCAATACAATCCCTGATAAACTCTCCTAGCAATGTGGACAATAACCGTGCCAACCATCCACCTTGGCATGCTGCTCCTGTAAGTCAGTCATCTCGAATTCTTGAATCAACCCACATTGGACCCAGTAATCCATTGGAATCTAAGATGATTAAATTCATGCTATCTCCCCCACCTTCCTCCCATTTCCCTATGTACTCCATCCTTCTTAGTAATTATGTTATCATTTTCATTACTTGATGTTATGAATATAGGATAATAATGATGGAGGTGGAGAGATTCGAATTGAGGTCGGCACTAGGAAAATATTAATAAATTCCAATTTGCTAGATATCATATGATGATATTGTTTTATAGTATTTTGCTTTTGAATGTGGGTTTGATGGTGTTATTTTGGCGAGCTTATGATGAGTGTTTCATGTGCTTTGATTGATGAGTTGATAATGTGGTTTGCTGAGTTTTTTATAGCGCTTTGATGACTTAGAATTTGATTGTTGAGTTTTCATGATAATGATGAGTTGTTGATGCTTATGGTGAGTTTCTCATGGTTAGTTGATGAAGTTGATGATGGTATTGTTTTGCTGAATTTTTCTTGATGGGTGATTAATTGGATAGGTAAATCATTGTTGATTTGATTGTGGATTTAATGGTAGTGGTGGAATTGGTGATGTGGTTTGATTTATGTTGAATGTTTTGTTGATGTGGAATTTCATATGGTGAGTTATGTGGAATGTTTTGTTGATGTGAAATTTTTTTTATGTTGAATGTTTTGTTGATGTGGAATTGCATATGGTGATTTATGTTAAATGTTTTGTAGGTGTTTTATGTTGATTGTGATATGTAATTATTGTTGACTGATTTATGTAGCATGTGTTTGTTTTTGAATGCTGATGTGGGGGTCGTGCCATGAACCGTTTGTTTGCTTTTGCTGAATTTAAATTTTAAATATTGAATGTGGTGGCTGAATATTTTGCCGAATTTAAATATTGAATGTTGTGACTTCGTGGGGTTTGTTATCAATGTTTTAATGGTGTTATGTGATAATGTTTCTAATGGTTTTAATTTTGAAAAAATTGTGTGCTATGTTGTGTTGTTGGAAATGATGTACCAATTTGGTTTTTATGTGTTATGTGATAATGTTAATGACTTTGATGATATTAGATTCATTGTTATTGGCGATTGTGGGTGTTTACATGGTGATTGTTTATATTGTGGTGACGATTTTTGATGATGATTAATTATTGATTGTTTAGTGATGGTTTTGATTAATATGTTGTTGTTGAGTTGTTCGTGTTTCATTTTCATGGTAATGTGAGTACTTTGTTTTCATGATAATGTGATTATGTGGTGGTTTAAAAAGGTGCTTTGATGGATGGGTTGACGATGTTGGTTGTGGGCTTTTGACGAGGCTTTGATGATTATAAATCGGTGTGTTTATGTGATGGATGTAGTGGTTTTCAATGAAGGTGAATTTTTGTGAGTTGTTGCAATGGTGTTTTAAATTGTTGTTATTTGTGAATATGATGATTTTTGCATGTGTTGGTATATTAATGTGAGGATTTGGTTTCTTTCTTCTTATCACCCATTATAACCTCCTTCTCATTTCCCTATTTCCTCTTATTATCCTTCCCTACTTTGAGATTATGCATAAGGTACAATAATTGGGGATGTAGAGAGAATAAATGAAGGTTGGCATTAAGGAAAGATTGTTGGAGGGTTATTAGTCATGTGTATAGATTGCGAGTTATTAGTGACTAAATAATTCCTATCATATTAGATTATGAAGATTTTATTTTAAATAAAATCTTTATTGTTTTAGGGATCTTATTCAATCTTGAGAGCTGTGCATTTATATATTCGGATTGGTTCCGAAGTTCAGATCCTCATACAGGTGCGTTGGTTCATCGAATATAGAATTTATTCAAGCTAGGGAATGCCGAGGTATTCTTAGGAAATATCTCGGATGCCTTAAATTTAATAAAAATGATATGCATGCTATGATTGATTATATATGCATGTTAGTATGATTTACTTTATTTACCTGCATGATATGCCATGTCTACCATGCTACTTATTTAACATGTCCATGAATCTTGTCCTGCATGCTCTGTTATTTATCTATGCTATGTTAGCACTACCACCATGTAGTATCGATAAGAATAATGACATGTTAGAAACTCTTAGGAGACATCACTAGAAAATAGACAGGAAGGGGTACTGCTTGCAGACCTCGTTTGACCACCGCGTACCGCGGATGGTCAGAATGGTGATGCTCCGCCACACACCACTCCCGAGGTTATGCATAGCTTAGATACTGAGAGTACCACTCCCGAGGTTATGCATAGCTTAGATACTGGGGGCTGGTAGGGAAAGGACTGTACAAACTCCAAGGTCACATTAGACCGGATATACGGAGTGAGTCCCTACCCAGAAAGTCATACCCGCACGTGTGCCGTCTAGGGACACCGTGATAGTCCTGAGATGGCTAGCCGGGACGAACAAAAATAAGAACCTAGCAAACATGTCGCCGAGGTAGTAGCATTCCGGCGACAGCTAGTCTGCACACCTCTTGGCAGGCATCGCTGCTCGGGGATTGGGACGGTGACATCCCTCCGCATAGCCTTGGACAGTGGATCCGTAGACCACACGGCTACCATCCTTGACGTTCTGCAGACGATCAGATGGGTAGTCCGGATCCTAGGGTTGTATTATATCGACTAGCCGTGGTCGATGGTCTTGTTGATGGTGACCCCATCTTCGGATGGTGTTGTAGTACTACACGAGTCGTCGTTGCCCCTACGGAGTCCGGGGAGGATGTAAGGGCACGACAGTTTCGCTAGGAGAGGCATCGTAGGCGACTAGCGAGATAGAGGAGAGTGATCAAGGGTCACCCGTCACGTCCGCCAACATCAGTGCAGCGGGTATAGGGAGAGACAGAGACAAAAAGGCACTGATGGGCTTATGGGAAGTCCTCGACGGAGGAATTTCTCTAAGTATAGGCTGGCAGCCCGAGTCGTATAGATGATTTGATTACGTATTCCGCTGTGAAAATGTGTTTATGGATTGTATGTATCACTTGATGTCTTGTATGGGTCGGTTGGGCTCATACGGCGGTTGCCACGTGCCCGACGGTATGGTCGGGGCCTGACACTCTTCCTTCATTGCCTTCCTCCACACCTCATGTTCAGCTGCCTCCTGAAAATTTTGTGGTTCCTGTTCTGAATTTGCAGCTAACCAGGCCTCTTCTTGCATGGTCTCTATCTCCTTTGTATCCCTGTAAAGACTCTCCACTGATCTATATCTCAATCCTGCAAATGAATTAGTTGTAGTATCAAGTGTATCAGCAAGAGTATCAATAGGAAAGTTGGGTACCGTATCATAGGGAGTATCAGACTGTGATACTATCTGCTGTGAAACAATGATACTGTCTGTGCCATTTCCATTATCTTCCAGGTTGAATGCAATTGGAGTGACTTGCCTTCTTGACACATCCAATGGTTGATCACCTCCAGCTGCATGCTGTCTAGATGACAAAGTATCAGAACCCTCCAAGTTGAGCTGACTAGAACCTGGCTGATACTGATCAGTATCACCTTCACCCACCAATTGTTGATACTGCATATTTCTGATATAATTAGTTCCTCTAGCAGTTGAACCTCTAGACCAAGTCCACTTCTCTCCCTCTTCAAAGACACAGTCTCTACTTATAGTGACTGCATTCTTCTTTGGATCAAAGAAACGGTAGGCCTTTGTGCAAGCTTCATACCCAATAAACACCATAGGTTTACTTCTATCATCCATTTTTTTAGATGAACCCCCAACAATTTAACATGAGCTACACAACCAAACACTTTTAGATGTGAAATACTTGGTCTTCTCCCTGTCCAAGCCTCATAAGGAGTGACACTACCCAAACTGCTGGTGAAGGATCTGTTAAGAAGGTACACAGCTGTGTTAACAGCTTCACCCCAAAATTCAAGTGGCATGCTCATAGTTTTCAGCAAACACTTAGTCATCTCCATTACTGTTTTATTCCTCCTTTCCACTACTCCATTTTGTTGTGCAGAGTAGGGTGCAGTGAGCAACCTCTTGACACCTTGCTGTTCACAAAAATCCTTGAAATCCCTGCAATTGAATTCTCCACCTCTATCTGTTCTAAAACCTTTCAGCTGCTTTCCACAATCTGATTCAGCTGCTAACTTGAATTTTTTAAATGCAGCAAATGCTTTATCTTTTGATTTCAGCATATACACCTCTTCATCGTCGTCACCGCACGGAGGGGACGAACAGAAGTTCCACGAAATCAGTGCTTGCATGCTTTGATCTATCCGAATCGACAAAATAAAAGCTATAAGACGACAGAGAGGTGGATTGGAAGCTCAGGCGGATCGATTGATGGTCGCAATCACAGCGGGGAGATAGGGAAGCTGAATGAGGTGGGGGAAAGAGCCCGCAAGCGGGGCTTAGGGAGAGGAGGGGGGTGGGGGGGTGGGGGCGCTGCAGAGGAGAAGGGAAGGGAGTAGTGGCCTTGTGGAGGGCTGCAGAGTGGAAGGAGAGGGAGTTGTGGCCCTGTGGAGGGCTGTAGAAGATGTGAAGGTGGGGTGGGGGAAAGCAGAGGGGGGAGGAGGAAACGGAGAGGCTCCTCGTGTTGGCGACCATCGATGAATTGCCACCACCTCCATCGTCCGTGGTGAACACTTTCCACCTTGTTTCAACTTCGGTACGGGTGCACCGTCGTCGGCTGCTTCTTCTCCGTCGCCTACATGGTCACCGACCTCCTCCTCCTTGTGATCGTCGGTTGCGCTATCTGATGGGGAGCGCTGCTGAGAGTGTTGGGGACTTAAGCTTGGTTTAGTTAAAGATTATTTTTGGTTTGGTTAAGTTATAGATTGTATTAGGAAGAAACTTGCAGTGGGAAAGTTTTGTTTTTGATTGAAATTTCCTTTGATACAATGTAAGAGAAGTTGGAAGTTGTTTCCAAAAACTTTTCAATTTTGTTTCCAATTCTATTGTTACAACATTGTTAATTTTAATACAATTGGTGAGAGCAATTATGATGCTCTGCACAACATAGTTTTCTTCCCTGCTGTTCAGTTACAATAATTCTCCTCTGTTCCAGATTGCTGGTTCAAGTACTTCTTCTCAACAGTTGGTATCAGAGCAGGTTCGCTCGGGATATACCTTTGGAAGATGTCGTTTCAAACACCCATGTCAGGAAAGAAGCTGATCATTGGTGCATCCGGAGAAGCTGTGCTCGGGGTCTCCTCTGTTGCAGGAGGGAGTCACAACTCATGTCCTTTGTTGATCAAAGGAGGGAATTACGCCACGTGGGCTGTGCACATGAGATCTTTCCTTGATGCGCAAAGTGTTTGGGATGTAATCGAACCAGTTGGAGGTGTTGGGCAGGTGGATGTAAGAAAGGATAAGGTAGCTTTATCCATCATTCACCAATCGCTTAATGATGAGATTCTGATTTTGGTAGCTGATAAAAGGACTGCCAAAGAGGCTTGGGACACCTTGAAGAATTTTCACTTTGGAGATGAGAAATTTAGAGATGCCAAAGGAAGTCAATTACGTGGTGAGTTTGAAAAATTGAAAATGACAAACTCAGAAACCATTGATGAATTTGTTAGCAGGCTATCATCAGTTGTAACCGAGATGAGGAACATAGGTGTGAAAGTTAATGAGCATAGAATTGTGGAGAAGCTGTTGCGATCAGTTCCTTCAAAATTTCACCCTATTGCGTGCAATCTAGAGTAATTTGGAGAATTGAAAACTATGACAGTTGAGTATGCGGTTGGAGCATTGAAAACTTATGAAGTCAGGATCACACCCTCCACGCCAGCTGAAGAGAGTCATGTTCTGTGGACACGTGCAGATGTGGAAGGCAAGTACCGAAGATATCCTTCAAGCAACTGGGGAGGAAGAGGCCAAGGGAGAGCAAGATTCCTTTCTCATGGCAGAGGAAGGTTCGGTGGTAATACCAGTGGTAGGCGTGGTAGGAGAAGATATACTACAAATTTTGCACAGGAAAGGCCTAAGAAAGACAAGTCACATATTAAATGTTTTAAGTGTCAAAAGATGGGACACTTTGCTTCTGAGGTTAAGAGGAGTGAGAAGGTTTTCTTAGCTGAAACCAGCGAAGAAAGGGAGGTACTGGAGCATCATGCTGTACTAATGGCAACTGAAGATGCTGGAGGTATGAGTGATATGCTCCTTCAAGGTATAAATTCCTACAATTCACCTCTTAATACAAGTTTTGATACTTGGTACTTGGATTCTGGTGCTACCAGGCATATGACTGGAAATTTAGCTTGTTTACATAACATAAACACTGTATGCAGTGGACAAGTAAAGTTTGGTGATGGTTCAATTGTTAGCATAGCAGAAAAGGGAAGTGTGCACTTTTCTACAGGAAATGATGAAGTTAGAACAATATCTGATGTTCTTTACATTCCAAGTTTGAAAATCAATATTCTTAGCCTTGGACAACTAGATGAACTTGGGTTTACAACCATCATCAAACATGGAAAGTTAGATATTTATGACAAAGAAAAAAGGTCCTTTGTTTTTGTAAAATGAGCTGACAACAGATTGTACAAGTTTCATTTTCTAGAATCTGATAAATGCTTGCTCGTAATTAGTGAAACTAGTACTTGGTCGTGGCATAAAAGGTATGGTCATTTGAATTTTCATGCGTTAAAGACTATGGCTGACCAGCAATTAGTGAAGGGCTTGCCATATATCCGTATGAATGAAAAAAGTTGTAAAGAGTGCATTGTTTCCAAGCAAGTCAGATCAGCATTCTAGTCTTCAGAATTCAGAACCACTTCTGTGTTAGATTTGGTTCATGGTGATCTCTATGGTCCCATTGTCCCATCTACTTTAGGTGGGAACAACTATTTTTTGTTGTTGGTTGATGATCACTCAAGATATATGACTCACGAATCCCAACTTCATCCCGACTTCGTCCGCTGGTATCTTCGAGCTCGAGTACCTTCTACCCCTCTCCCACTACTCTTCGCAACACCAGCGAGGGGGAGCTCGTCGCCGAGCTTTCCCCTTATCTGCAACGTGAGGTGGTGGGGGGTGGGCGAAGAAGCATCCCCTCACCTACAACGCCAGCGTGGGGCATTGGGAGGGGAGTTCCTTTTCTTCTTCCCACTGTGCAGCACGCGGAATCCTTCAGGGCACTGAATTTGAGATTGTGCTCCAGGCATGGAAGGAAGATGGCGGCGCCGAGGGGGACGGGAGGAGGTCGGAGGCGGAGAGGAATTGGAGGGGAGGCGACGGCGAGTCAGTGAAGGATCGAGATGGACGCAAATAAGATGATGGTAGGCGTGAGGAAGAAGACGGTGGTGGTGTAGCCAGCGTGGACGACGGAGGGGAGGCGACGGCGAGTCTGAAGACTGGGGAGGTCGGAGGCGGAGAGGAAACAGTGGGGAGTTGGGTCGAGCGCTGGACCGGGTTGAATTTTTTGATTAAAAAAATGGTCAACGATCTGATGATGTGAAAGTTGACTTGGTCAGTTTGTTAAAAAATATTTTTCAGCTGCAATTTTATTATTTTAAGTTGATTAGTACTAAAAAAACACTCTAGATATAAATATAACCCTAATAGTATAATAGCACTCTTCGACGGCATATCTCATAGTCATTCCTACAAATCTGGAAGCAGAGGTCATCATCGTGGGAATCTGCTGCAGTATCTTTGGCTAGAAACATTTGATTAGAACAAGATAGAGTGTCAAAATAGGGAACATGCTTCGACAATAATGTCCAAACGACAGGGGTGGGGGCGAGCACCAGTGGAGCATTGGTCAAATGTTGAATCGATGAATTTTCTAAAAGAGGGATGCACGGTGCACGGTGCACGGTGCTCCTATTTAATCAGGAGCAGTTAATTAATTATTTTTTAATTAATATTATTATTATTTTTAGAACTTTTGATTCTTGAACTTAAGACATTATATATATTTAGTGTGCAGCTCAATTGCTAATGATGCATCTGTATCATTAATTATTTGTTAAATAAATATATATAATTCTTGCGGATAATATATAAACAATGATATAAAGCTAGAATAACAGCACAAAAATCTAAATGAGTCTCAGTTAACACGCAATCAAATAAAAAAAAAGGAAAATGATGAGGATAAGGGAAAGAAAAGTAAGAGAAGGCGACATGGCACCCAAGGAAACGCCAGGCCGCATGAGGAGGAAGAGAAGAGGAGAAGAGGGTGAGGCGAGGGAGAGGCCACACGGAAAAGAGGAGGATCAGACACAGTCCGAGCGGACGACAAGGATACTTTATTTTAATATTACCAGATATTACAGGGAAATTTTTTTTTGTCAAACTGACTAGTCAATAAAAAATCAAAGCTAAAGTCAAAACTAGCTGCCATACTGGCATCATCCTCCGACCAAGCTTCATATGCGAGAGCGAGGGACGATGATAATGGACAATGAACATGCACCAGGATTGATTCATGAGCTTAGTCGGATAGTTAAAAATGATGCTGAAGTTGGGCTTTTGCCGACGCACAATCAAAATATCATAAATTAACCTCAAACCTTCAAAATGTATTAAATGTTTAATATCAAAATTTATACCATAACCCTCCTGACAGGTGAGAAAGAGTTAAGCGGCTGAAAAGCAGTTGAATGCTGTGTGTATGTTTTTATATGATATATTGATAGGTTAATATGTAAAAAATATTTTTTTCGGTTATATCTGGTAGTATTGAAATAAATTTTGGTTAATGCTGGAAAAGCTCCGGCGAGGTATTTTTTTTTAATAAATAAAAATCGGTCGACGTGTCTTACGACGTTGACCCGTCATTTTGTAAAAAATTATTTTTGCCCGGTCACTTTTGACATAAAATATTATAATAAATCAGTAAGACCAAAAACTCAGCCCATATAATTGGAGTGCCAGCAGCAGCAGTCTCAGTCCGGAGTGCGCTGATCACTTGATGCAGCTTTGGCTTGGGGTGATGAAGTCATCGTCTTCCTTGCTTTCCCCTGCCTCCTCCTTCGTCTTTACCGTCCTACTCTTTCTTCTTCTCGCCGGCATCCGCAGGAAAACCTCCACAAAGAAGACGCCGGCGGCGCCGATCCCGCCTTCCCCGCCGGGGCTCCCCGTCATCGGCAACCTCCACCAGCTTGGCCTCCTCCAGCACCGCTCTCTCCATTCCCTCGCCAGCAAGCACGGGCCCCTCATGCTCCTCCGCCTCGGCCACCAGCCGCCGACCCTCGTCGTCTCCTCCGCCGACATGGCCAAAGAGTTCCTGAAAACCCACGACCGTACCTTCGCCAGCCGGCCTTCCGTCAAGGCGGCCAGGCTCCTCTTCCCCGGCACCTCCGACCTCACCTTCGCGCCCTACTCCGAGCGCTGGCGGCAGCTGCGGAAGCTCACGACCGTCCACCTCCTCTGCGCCAAGAAGGTGCAGTCCTACCGCGGCCTCCGGGAGGAGGAGACGGCCGTGATGATCGAGAGGATCCGCCGAGCCGCGTCTTCGGGCCGGCCGCTTGATCTGAGTCAGGTTCTGAGTAGTTTCGCCGAGGACATCATCACGAGAATCGTCGCAGGTAGGAAATTTAGGGAGAGCGGAAGGGACAAGCTGTTCGCCAAACTGACAGCAGAGTTAACCGCCGCCTTCAGCGCCTTCTTCTTCGAGGACTTCTTCCCGTCGCTCTCCTGGGTTGACGATGTTTTGGGGTCGTCAGGAAGAATAAAAAGGGTGGCGAAAGCGTGGGATGTGGCGCTGGAGGAGGTCATGAACGAGCACGCTGATCGTCTCGGAGTTGATGGTGAGGGCGACGGCGGAGAGGAGAAGGATTTCGTGGACGTGTTGCTCTCTCTTCTCCAGAAACCGGATCGGGTGGATTTTGTGTTCTCTAGGGATGACCTGAAGTCACTCATGACGGTAAGCTTTCTTCAAATTGACAAAGCAATTAAATCCTTCCTAGATTTCATACGTATGTTTGCCCATATCAACTTCCTTCTAAATTAATAATTATTCATGACTTTGTCTAGGATATGTTCGCTGCAGGAATCGAAACAACCTACTCCACCCTAGTCTGGACCATGGCAGAGCTTGTTCGAAAACCACAAATCATGAGGAAGCTGCAGGATGAGGTGCGTGCAGTGGCAAAACAAAGCACGGAAACCGCTTTGATGATCAAAGATGAAACGGATCTAGAGAGAATGATCTACTTGAAGGCGGTCCTCAAGGAAGTTCTCCGCCTGCATCCTGCAGCTCCACTGATGGTTCCACATGAGTCCATCGAGGACTGCCAGATACAGGGCTTCCATATCCCTAAAAAAACTAGGGTTATCGTCAACGCATGGGCAATCGGAAGGAACCCTAAACACTGGAAGGAACCAGAAGTATTCAATCCGGAGAGATTCCTGACCAACTCCATGGATTTCAAGGGGAACTTTGAGTTGATCCCATTCGGAGCAGGCCGGCGGATTTGCCCAGGGTTTCCCCTTGCGATCTCGAACATGGAGCTTGCAGTGGTAAATCTGGTGTGTTGCTTCGACTGGAAGCTACCAGGTGGCTCTGCTGCGGTAGATATTGACATGACGGAGTCTGCTGGGCTGACGGTTGCGAAGAAGGATCCCCTGTACCTTGTGGCAAAAGAATGGAATGGAAAAGTAGGCATGTAAACCGCTCGAGTGGGCCTCTTTGGGAGACTACAAATATATCAGGTAACAAATATTACTAGTAAAGCTTGTTCCGTATAGTTTGCATCTACTTATAAGCGTACGTGAGTTTGTATGTTTGATTACTTTATTCTATGTATAGTGATAAAACGAAGACATATGTAATATTAATTTTCTATTCCGTTTATATTACTTTTATTCTTCTCCTCCAGTGGAAACAGTAGAATTCAACAAGCTCTATAAAGTAAAATAATAATACATTAATTATCTAAATAATATCTTTGTCTGTGCGTCTGTATTAATTAATATATTATATTTAATTATGTAAATAATAATAATACCTCTTGTGTGTGTCAGTGAGAACATTCTTATTAATTTAAGAAATATCTAATAGCATCTTATAGAAGAGTAGTATAGTTATTATATGAGTAGATGCCTTCTAACTAATAGTAATTAAGAGGATATTTAGTTGCTATAATTTTTTGCCTTTTTTATAACTAAATATTTATAATTTTACTATTTTTTAAGTTATTATTATATTAAATTTGTTAAAGTCACTCTTATCCATTATCCTATGACAACTACCTGCATATGAGACAAACAGGCAATCATTGCCAAATGCCAATACTTTCTATGTTAATCATAACCTCATAATATGTAGAAGCCGTGAATTATGATGGACACATCTTATCTGCTTCCCCCTCTTATTTCTTCATCTTTGCCCTCTTCCTACTGTTCACAAGCGTAATCAGGATCAAAGACCTATGTTAATATTGCTTTAAAATTTAATAATTTAATATATAAATTATATTTAATATTTTAATCAATTTGCTCACAAAGTCGTCCACGGAGTCTCTTCTCCGACGACCCAAATTGGCTGTCGACGGAGCTTCTTCTCCGACGATCCTTTTCTGTAGATTTGTGAATTTCATAGTGATTGAATTGAGGGATTTTGTTGGTGCGATTTTGACAGTAATATTTCCCCTTAAGTCTGGGGTATTCTTTGTCCAGTTCATTGTTGAGTTCGATTGAAACTTTCACTGCCTTTCGTTCAACTTCAGACACGAACTAAGGCTTCAGCAGCATCGTAATTATTAAGTATAAATAGAATGGGGCCTCATCTAGGATGTATAAATATATGTTTGATTAGTCGTATAAGTTGTGATCTCCGTGTGTGTTTGGGGTGGATGTAGACATATTTGTAATCATGTAATAGCTCTTATTTTGAAAACAGTGGTTCTTTTTTACTTCGGATTAAAACAATATATATAGTAGCATAAAGCGTAAAAGTTTTAATAGTTTTGTGAGAAAATTTAAAAGAAGAACGAAGAAGAGAAGAAGAAGAGTTTTGACATCCTTTTATCTTGAAGTGCAAAAGAATCCAGCATGCCTGAGACACCAACTCCACATCCTGATTCGTATTTCTATACATGGAATGATGGACGCACGATGATGACGATTCATTGAGCTGTGCACCATTTAACTTGTGGCAAATAAAGAGAGGGTTGGAATTTTCCTGATGGGTGAGCTGGTCACGGTTTTTTTTTTAAATTTTTAGTAAAACTTAAGCTCATAATTTATAATTTATAATATTAAATTTTATTATAAAAATAATTAAAAATATAAACAAAAAATTTAATAACGAGAATAGAAATAAAGAAAATGAAGAATGAGATAATAATAAGTACATAACATACTTAAAAAAAAGTAATGATAGAATTATTTACTGCAGCATGTATTACAGATATTCGTTCTTTTCATACTTAATTAATAATTGATCCGTATAGAAAAAAAACAATATAGTAATATTAAAATGGTATCAACTGCTAATAAAATGGAAATAACAGTGATCAGCGATCATCAAAGTGTACATCCTCTTAGAGTAAAACTCATCCAATTTTTTTAAAAAAAACTTCCAATAAAAATGGAAGCAGGGCAATACAAATAAGTCCTGATACAGCGGGATTGGGTTGATTGTTCCTTGCTTTCCCCTGACCCCTCCTTCGTTTCACCGTCCTACGCTTTCTTCTTCTCGTCGGCATCCACAGAAAAATCTCCAGAAAGAAGAGGCCGGCGACGCCGGTTCCCCTATCCCCCCAGGGCTCCCCTTCATCGGCAACCTCCACCAGCTCGGCCCCCTCCAGCACCGCTCTCTCCACTCCCTCGCCGGCAAGCACGGGCCCCTCTTGCTCCTCCGCCTCGGCCACCAGCCACCGACCCTCGTCGTCTCCTCCGCCGTGATGGCCAAAGAGGTCTTGAAAACCCACAACTGTACCTTCGCCAGGCGGCCAGGCTCCTCTTCCTCGGCACCTTCGACCTCGCCTTGGTGCCATACACCGAGCACTGGCGGCAGCTCCGGAAGCTCACCACCGTCCACCTCCTCAGCATCAAGAAGGTGCAGCCCTACCGCGCATTACAGAGGGTGGAGGAGATGAAAGCGGGGTGGCTTTGCAGAAATGGTGGGGCGGACTTGCAGGGAGGATGATGGGGACGACGTGACGGATTTGCAGAGAGGCGCAAGAGGGGGGAAGAAGCATTGCAGAGGAGGTGCTGGCGTTGGGTGAAATCGATGTCCCCTCACGTCTTCGGTGTCGCTTGCGTCGGAAGAGAGGAGATGGCACAGTGAAATCGAGCTCCTCGCACCTGTGCCTCCAGCCTACAGCGCCTCCTCTATTCCTTCATAGTCCCCCAACCTCCTCTGGCAGTCGCTGCGGCCGTAGAAGATCGAGGGATGTGCAGGCATGCAGGCACTGGTGATCGGTGGAGAGTGTTGGAAGAGAATCGAAGAAGCACCAGAAAAATAGAGAACAAGAGGAGGAACAAATTCGTGTAGGGAGGCTTATTACTCACCATCACATATGTTGTATTAATATATCAAATTACAAAAGCAGAATTGGAAAAACAAAGGAGAGAATTTGGAAGTGCTTCCATATTCTCTTACAATGCAGAAAATGAACTTATAAACTAAACATGCAAAGTTTAAATCAAAAACAATTATTTCCTAAAACAAGATTATTTCCTAACATTCTCCCCCTTAAGCTTGTTTTTCTTTTCTTTGCATTTGGGAAGAACATACTCACCCTAGGTAAAACCACTAGCTCGGAACTTGCATCTCTTGATCTTCTTGCCGGATTGCACCCAATCAGCATCATCACTCAAGTCATAATCAAACTCACCTTTGACATTCTTCATGGCTGCATATTTGACATTCTCCTTTACTCCGTCTTCTGCATCGTAGGAACCACCACCCAATCCTCTAGCATCCAATTTGGCAAGCTCAATCTCAAAATCCATGTGTTGCCTCATCAGACTCCTGTATCTGTCACTGTCCACGTCCTGACTCGCGAGAGCGCGTTGAGGAACCGAACCGTGGTGGTCCGATCAGATCGCCTCGAGGAACATTGCCAACGGGTCTGATCCTTCGCCAACCCATCTGTCCACCGCGAGCGATTCCTCTTCCTTCGATTCTTCCCCTCCGCTGCTGCTACCGAGAAGAACCACCTGGGACGAATCCCACTTGAGAGCCACGGACATCTTCTCCCGAGCTACAACCTCCAGCCGCGCTTTCATCTCAATGTTCTTCTCTTCCAGCGATCTCATGCTGGCGTTCAGAAACTTGGGGCCGATGCTGCTGTCCTTTCCCACGGCATAGACCATCACTGCCACATTCGATCCCATGGCTTCGCAGAGTGCAGAAATCGCATTCACCGACACCTCCTTCACCACCGTCGGGCTTATCGGCTGGAGGTGGATCGGGCGATCCCAATCGAACCTGTTCATGGCGAGATCCCGCTGGATCTGGTCCTCAGTAACCTGTGGATCGTAGAGCCTTTTGCAAACATCGATGGCCGCAGTCTCCCTCGTATCACCAGTGTCCTTCTGGATTGCGAATCCCAGCACACCAACGCCACGACCGTTGCAGCCGCCGCTTCCCTATTGCTGGCGGAGGCTCTCCTGCTCGCTGCGAATGGTCCCCAGCACAGCAGCCTTCCTCGTCGCCGCTCGTGCATGAACTTGACGCTCCAACCTGCTGAGATCCTCTAGGGCCGAATCCCGCTCGATTTCGGCATCGGTGAAGCTTGCACAGAAGAAAACAGAGGATGCTCTGTTCTCTTCCCCGATGCTGATGTTGAAGACGCTGCGATCAGTGCTTCCTTCTCCGATCTGGGGGTTCTCCGCCATCAATGAGGAACGTGTGTCGAGGTTCACGACCTCGTCCTCTGCAAGGGTTTGGAATTCGAACACATCGTCTGCATCTTCCACACCGAACAGATTCTTCAGCGTTCCCTGCATCGCCTGGGAGACATGTTCTGTTTTCGCCTCTTCTTTTGCTTCCGCTTCTTCCATGCCACCGCTGCGGGATGTCACGACGGCACCTGCCGCTGCGCCGTCTCCTACGATGACGAATCGTACACGAAGGGCACGCTCATGTTCGAGACGCTCACCTTCGGGACAACCGCCGTCAGCTGCAATTTCTACGGACACTACCTTCTGGATGTCCGCCGCAAGATCACCATCGATGAGGCCTCCGTCTTCACTGCGTTCGCACACAAATGTGACTGCTTCATCCTCGCCGAACTCCTTCGCGAACATACTGCTCACGTCCTGCGCCTTCATCAGAGACAGTTCCTGCAAAATAAATTCTTCAAAGAAATTATCTTTGTCTTCTTTAATTTCTGTTTCTTCAACAAGCAGAGCTTGATGAAGAACTTGATGGATCTCTTCTTTGTCATTGACTTCAGCCAAGAACACCCTCTCATCCTTCTCACACTCTGATGCATAGTGTCCATAGCGACGACACTTGAAGCATCTGATGTGAGATTTATCTTTCCTCTTCTCACGCTGTGGAGATGAATCGTCCCAATCTCCATCACAATCTCCATCGCTACGGTCATGTGAACGTCCACCGTACCTTCCTCTCCCTTGAGCAAAACCTATTGCTCTTCCTTGGCCTCTACCACGCCACTTGCTTGGAGGATCCCTGCGGTGCTTTGTCTCTGCATCTGCACGAGTCCAATATAGCTGGTTCTCCTCCTTTTGCAAGGAAGGTGTGATCCTTTCTTCAAATGTCTTCAAGGCACCTACGACATAATCAACAGTCCTGGTGCTTAAATCACCAAATTGTTCTAAGTTACATACAATATGATAGAACTTCGGAGGAGTAGATCGCAGCAACTTCTCCACTACTAATTGTTCCTTCATCTCCATGCCAAGGTTTCTCATCTCAGTCACCACCGAAGAGAACCGGCTAATATAATCGTCTACTGACTCAGAGTTCTTCATATCACGCCCCGACCCGCAGGACGACACGTGGCAACCGCCGTATGAGCCCGACAAGCCCATACAAGGCATAAATACAAATACTAAACTACATACACCCACATTTTCAAATAACATCTTAAATACAGTCCCGATATCTCCTAATACAAATCTAAGACCGGCATACGAAAACTCGTAACAGCAATCGTATACCTTCCGCGACGAACCCTCCGTCAACGATCTCGTCTCGTGCATCGACACCTGCACACACATTGAACGCGGTGTGCTCAGCCTTACGGCCTAATGCAAAATTACGGCTCTACCGAATAAGGAAATCAAAGGCTAGGAGGAGTATTCTAGGATGTCTTTGGTAATTAATCATCATTTTTCATGCCATATCGTTTAAACAATTCTTATAAACATAGACATCATAAACAAACAATTAAATAAATAAACAAATGTGTACATGTCACTAGATGTCACCCTAGTCATGTCTAGTGTCCATATCAAAAGTATGTCACCTACGTCATAGTGAGACTTTTAGGTTTCATAAACTCGGGCTGCCAGCCTACGCTTAATGACTACCCGGGCCGGGGGTATCAGTAAGCCCATCAGTGCCTTTCTGTCTCTACCTATGCCCGCCGCACTGATATTGGCAGAGAGGACGGATGACCTAGAGTCCCTCTCCTGTTGTTTCACTAGTCGCCAACCATGCCTCCCCTAGCGAAACCGTCGTACCCTTACATCCTCCCCGGATACCGTAGGGGTCACGACACCCATGTAGTACACACTGCCCGTAGACAGGGTCACCTCTCTTAAATATCATCGGCCACGGCTAGCCGGAATAACCACCCTAGGATCCGGACTACTGATCCGATCGTCTGCAGACGTCAAGGGTGATAGTCGTGCGGTCTACGGATCCACTGTCCAAGGCGTCGCATGTGGAATCACCTTCCCAGTCCAATAGCCGTCAACGTCTATCGAGATTGGCGCACATCCGCACGATGGGTTGTGGCCCTCGACTTCGTCGGTGCCAAGTCCATGGTAGGGTTCATCCTAGCTAACCATCTCAGGACTATCACGAGGCCGCCTACAACGACACTCGTGCGGGTGAAGATTTCGGGTAAGGACTTGCTCCATATTTCCAGTCTAACATGACCATGGAGTGTGTACAGTCCCTTACCCTACCAGCTCCCAGTATATGAGCTATGCTTAACGTCGGGAGTGGTGCTCCCAGTGCTCTGCTATGCATCAACCTCGAGAGTGGCGCCTAACGGAAACGTCACCGTTTGACCACCGTCGGGACGCGGCGGTCAACCGGGGCATATGGAAAAAGGCCCCTTTTTTTCTAAGTGGCGGTGACGTCGCCAAAGGTTCTAACATGTCGCATGTATTATCTATGTCCGCATGGTAGTTATTTAACATATCATACCGAAGCAATTTAGCATGCAAGACATGATTATAAAGCACGTTAGATACCTAGCAGATAAACATGTTAGATAAGATAACTATGCTAGCATGCATACAATTTAAATCTTATCAAACATTATGATTTATCATATTTAAGACATCCAAGAATTGTTCCTAAGAAACCCCAGCGGGTATTCCCTAGCGTGAATAAATCCTACCAACGGAGAACCAACGCACCTGGGATAGCGATCTGCTTCTGGGAACCAAGTCGCGCGGAGAATATCACCCGCCGAGCTTCTCGGATCGCGTACCCACAATAATCCTATTTAATAAAATTTATTTAAAATAAATTTAATTTATTTCCCTTAAGATAAATAAATTAAAATCTATCAATTAAATAATCATTATATTAAATTAATCCTATGCATGTTTAGGATTAATCTCACCTAATGAATTATGAATTAATCATATTTTTGCATTTTTATCTAATAACTTCAATGAATTTTTATTCAATTTCTACTTATCAAACTCACCTATAACTTGGCCCAAGTCATCCAGGAGCCCAAGTAGAACCCATAGAAATTTTTATTATTTTTTTGATTTTTTTAATATTTTAATATTATTTTATTATTTTATTATTTTAATATTATTTTATTAATTATTTAATTTAATTTATTTTTTATTTATTTTTCTGACCTGGTCAACGGTCAACGTTGACTGGTCAACGCTGACTGGGTCGGCGGTGGGCCCGGTCAATGCTGACTGGGTCGGCGGTGGGCCCGGTCAATGCTGACTGGGTCAGCTGTTGACTCGGTCAACGATTCGAGTTACTGTTCACCCGGTTCGGTTCGGTTCGGTTCGATTTGGTTCGGTTCGGGTCCGGTTCAGCTAAATTAAATTCAATCTAATTTGACTCGAGCTCGAACCAGGTTCAACTTATTTGATTCGGCTCACCCAACCCAACTTGACTCGAACCCAAACTTAACTCAAACCCAACCGATTTAACCCCACTTGATTCGACCCAACCGTTTTCATTAAAGAAATAATTTCTTATACTCTAAGCTTAGTTAATTAACGCTAATCATGCTTTTAATTAAACTAAGCATAAATAACATAATTTTCCACTAATTATATTTTATTTACACTAAGCACAATTAATTAGCGCTAATCGTGATTAAGGAAATCCTTAATCACGATTACGAAAAGGGGCGAAATAACACCTTCGCCGCTTCCTTCGCCGATCGCGCCTTCGTCGACTCCTTCGCCGACGCCCTCGCCGGCCCTTCCGCTGCCAACGCCCGAGCGCAGACTCCGGCCGACGACCCCCGGCGTCCTCGTGCGCGAGATGGCCGGAAGCACGCTGCATCAAATCCGGTCGTGAGAAACGAACCCTCGAAGGGTTTGAAGGTCGACGGACCTTCTGCGGACGGCGGGCGCGAATTCGTAGCAACGAGGGACGAAGGAGGTAGATTGGGACGGGATCCCTCACCTCCAACTCGCGCAGAGCTCGTGGAACGCCGACAGCTTCACTGTCGAGGAGGTGGGGCGAGGCGGCACTCGTGGACGCAGCCACCGATCGGAGTCGAGGTGGAGGCGTCGACTCCTCTGTGCGGGCGCGGTGGAGAGGCTTGCAGGTGGCGTTCCTCCGGCTGACGCAGCTGCCAAACTCCCCTCCGTTTCGACTTCCGGCGACGGGGACGAGGACCCGCGGATGGAGCGCCGACGAGCTCGTGGGCGCTCGAGCGAGCCGTGTACAGGGTAAGCAGGGGAGATGGTGACGAAGGGGGGTGGGGCTCGACCGAAATTGCTGCGGATCTCTTCGACGGTCCTCCTCTCGACGGTGGCGACGGGGCTGGGTCGGAGCAGCAGCAGCTCGCCGGCGATGCCCTCGTCGGTCGCCGCTGCTGCGGAGGGGGTGAAGAGACGAAGGAGATGCCGCGCGATTAGGGCGAGCTCCTTCGCCCTCTTCGCGTCTCGACTTGACGGGGTCGCTTCCACCGAACCGGTCGTGTGGGTCGGTTTGGGTGGACCGGTCGACCAGGCCGGTTTAACCGAACCGGCGGGTCTAAATTTTTTTTTTTTCTCAAGGTGGGGGTTTACACTTCATCTGCAGTTTCTCGAATTCACCATGCAAGCGACTAGCTTTTGCGTTTCTGAATCTTTCATCACCTATGTGAAGATTTTTTAACGTATCCCACGTTTCTTTTGCCGTCTTCTTATCAGCAACCAGCGCCAACACTTCATCACTCAATGATTGGTGAAGGATTGATCTTGCAACCTTGTCTCTCCTTCGATCTACAAGGACCGCACCTCCTTCCGGCTCGATCGCCTCCCACGCTCCTTGCGCATCAAGGAACGACTCCATACGAACAGCCCACATCGTGTAGTTGCCACCCTTCGTCAGCATCGGTGCGGCTTGATGACTCCCTCCTACCACTGAGAAGGTTTTGAGCATCGCATCTCCGGACGTGCCAACGACTGCCTTCTTCCAGGACATCGGTGTCTGTGTCGTCATCTCCTCTGATATCAACCGAGCACACCTTGCTCTGATACCAATTGTTGGAAGAGAATCGAAGAAGCACCAGAAAAATAGAGAACAAGAGGAGGAACAAATTCGTGTAGGGAGGCTTATTACTCACCATCACATATGTTGTATTAATATATCAAATTACAAAAGCAGAATTGGAAAAACAAAGGAGAGAATTTGGAAGTGCTTCCATATTCTCTTACAATGCAGAAAAGGAACTTATAAACTAAACATGCAAAGTTTAAATAAAAAACAATTATTTCCTAAAACAAGATTATTTCCTAACAGAGAGTGCGAGGAAGTGATGGTCGCGAGGAAGAGAGGAAGAGGAGGCCGCAGTGTTCGTTCCAGCACCTATCTCCAAATCGAGCTCTCTCCGTGGCACCTCTCTTTGCAGATCGAGCTCCGAGGTGATGGCTGTGGCTCTTTGTTCATTCCGGCACCTCTTGTTCTCTTCTTCCCTCTTCTTCTCTTCTTCTTCTGGGTGAAGGTCGTGGATAAGTAGATCTTCGTGGGGAAGGCCATCATTCCGGCGCCTCTTCTTCTCTTTTTCCCTCTTCTTCTCTTCCTTAGTAGTAGTGACTTGATAACTTGATGCAGCTTGGGCTTGGGGTGATGGAGTCATCATCTTCCCCTGCCCAGTCCTCCGTCTTGACCGTCCTACTCTTTCTCCTCCTCGCTGGCATCCACAGGAAAATCTTCAGAAAGAAGAAGATGCCAGCGGCGCCGCTCCCACCTTCCCCCAGGGCTTCCATTCATCGGCAACCTCCACCAGGTCTGCCCCCTCTAGCACCGCTCTCTCCACTCCCTCGCGAGCAAGCACGGGCCCCTCATTCTCCTCTGCCTCGGTCGCCAGCCGTCGACCCTCGTGGTCTCCTCCGCTGAGATGGCCAAAGAGGTCATGAAAACCCATGATCGTACCTTAGCCAGCCAGCCTTCCGTCTAGGCAGCCAAGCTCCTCTTCCCCGACACCTTCGACATCGCCTTGGCGCCCTACTCCGAGCACTGGCGGCAGCTCCGAAAGCTCGCCACCGTCCAGCTTCTCAGTGCCAAGAAGGTGTAGTCCTACCATGTCCTCTACGAGGAGGAGATGGTCGTGATGTTCGATAGGATCTGCCAAGCCACGTCTTCCGGCCAACCTATTGATCTGAGTCAGGGGTTGAATTGAATTGTTTCACCAAGGACGTCATCAAGAGAATTTTCGCAGGTAGGACATTTAGGGAGAGCGGAAGCGACAAGATCTTCTCCAAACTGATGATGGCGGCCAACGTGCCCTCGTAGTCTTCTTCTTCGAGGAGTTCTTCCCCTCTTTCCTCGATTGATGAAGCTTTGGGGTCGTCGGCAAGAGTTAGAGGGATCGCGGATGCGGGGGACGTTGCTCTGGAAGAGGTCATGAATGAGCACGTCGTTGTCGGTCGACTCGGAGTGATGATGACGGAGAGGAGAAAGGTTTTCTTTGATGTGCTGCTCTCTCTTCTCAAGGAACCGGATCGAGCATATGAAGCCTTCTTAGGGAATGAAATGAAGGCACTGCTAATAGTGAGATTTCCTCAAACTTGTAAAAGATGCAGATGTTGTTGCCCCTAACTTCCTTCAAATTAATAATCACAGATTGTGTCGTTCAAGATATGCTTGGTGGAGGAATCCAAACATGTTGCACCACTCTGGTTTAGTCCATGGCAGAGCTTGATCAAAACCCATAAGTCCTGAAAAAATTATAAGACAAGTTGCGTGCAGTAGCTAAACATATGTTCATTAATAATTGTCAAATACAAGGCTTCTATATCCCTATGAAAATAAATGTTATTATTAACACTTGAGGGGCGATCACCAATTAAGCAACTTGGAAAGAGGCCCAACAACACGATACAATATGGAATATCTGTCTGGAACAGGATACAAGGGAAACCATCATTTCTTTCTTCTGCATCATTTACTCCCTCAGTAATTCTGTCATCTAATGCACTTCTCTTTCTTTTACTATGGGATGTCACCTATGCTTAGGATTGATCCTATTTAGGGATCATTCCTAGGCCGGTCACATTGACCTTAGTAAAGAAGAAGGGTAACCACAATTTCTTCTCTTGTTAATTTGGCAAGTGGTTATCTTAACCCAACTTTGAGATAATCGTAACATTTGCTTTCCCGTAGCCTATACGGCACAAGTGTCCATGTAGTATATTTCTACCCCACAATAGGGTCAGCTCGCAAAATATATGTTCATCACTTAATAACTCATATGTACTAAATCCAAAGCAAAAATTTGTAGAACCTAAGTGAAGTATATCGATTGCCTACGAACCCTTTAACCCCTAAGCATAGTTTCTAAAATATTATTTTTTATATCATAAGATAAATGCGCTTGTTATAGTTTCTGAATGCATGCCACCAAAAATTCAATTTGGTTGTAGTTTAGTGGTGAGAATTCCATGTTGTGGCAGTGGAAACCTAGGCTCCACTTTGTAGAACCCATGTAGTATATTTCCACTATATGGCACAAGTGTCCATGTAGTATATTTCTACCCCACAATAGGGTCAGCTCGCAAAATATATGTTCATGACTTAATAACTCATATGTACTAAATCCAAAGCAAAACTTTGTAGAACCTAAGTGAAGTATATCGATTGCCTACGAACCCTTTAACCCCTAAGCATAGTTTCTAAAATATTATTTTTTATATCATAAGATAAATGTGCTTGTTATAGTTTCTGAATGCATGCCACCAAAAATCAAATTTGGTTGTAGTTTAGTGGTGAGAATTCCATGTTGTGGCAGTGGAAACCTGGGCTCCAAATTAATACTCCAATATGGTTTTAGTTTAGTGGTTAGATGAGAAAAATTGGTTTTGTTACAACTCACGTCTTACTTTAGCAAAAAGGCACTCCCTATTTGAGTTGGTCTTCGCCTAAAAACCTCTTTTTTGATTATATATCCAAAAGATGTGCTTATCTCAAGTTGATCTCGCAAGTGGTTATCTTGACCTTACTTTGAGATCATCGTACCATTTGCTTTCCCATAGCTTGCACGACACAAGAGTCCATATGATATTTCTTCCCCACAATAGGGTCAGCTTACAATGAATATACATATGGAAATTCTTGCTAGTGTAGCGTCAATCTTTATGTAATCATGCGATATACCATGTTCATCCTGATTGGTACTTTATTTTATATAACTGCTTATGCATGGCAACATGAGGCGCATATTCCTCGGTCTATACCCTTTGTTCTTGACGTGCCTTCTGTAGTTCACTGTGCCGCAAGGCTCAGCACGCATGGGTTCCTGGCGTGCAGGTATAGGAGCGAACGTGGTAGGTGAATGGGAAGGTGGGATCGATATCAAATTAAGGATTTTAAAGATTTTACCTTTTTGGTGAGTTGGAACCTAAGTCGGGACTGTTATAGACCTACATTAACCTTATCTCGGACTTACACTTATTTGTCATATTTTTCCTTTTATGCTTTGTACAGGTCATTACGATTTGTACGGCGGTTGCCACTTATCGACGTACGAGTCGGGGCGCAACATAATGCATGTGTATCATTAATTATTTGTTAAATAAATATATATAATTATTGCGGATAATATATAAACAATGATATAAAGTGAGAATAACAGCACAAAAATCTAAATGAGTCCCAGTTAACACGCAATCAAATAAAAAAAAAAGGAAAATGATGAGGACAAGGGAAAGAAAAGTAAGAGAAGGCGACATGGCACCCAAGTTAAACGCCACGCCGCATGAGGAGGAAGAGAAGAGGAGAAGAGGGTGAGGCGAGGGAGAGGCCCCACGGAAAAGAGGAGGACCAGACACAGTCCGAGCAGACGACAAGGATAGTTTATTGTAATATTACCAGATATAACAGGGAATTTTTTTTTTGTCAAACTGACTAGTCAATAAAAAATCAAAGCTAAAGTCAAAACTAACTGCCATACTGGCATCATCCTCCGACCAAGCTTCATATGCGAGAGCGAGGGACGATGATAATGGACAATGAACAAGCACCAGGATTGATTCATGAGCTTAGTTGGATAGTTAAAAATGATGCTTAAGTTGGGCTTTTGCCGACGCACAATCAAAATATCATAAATTAACCTCAAACCTTCAAAATGTATTAAATGTTTAATATCAAAATTTATACCATAACCCTCCTGACAGGTGAGAAAGAGTTAAGCGGCTGAAAAGCAGTTGAATGCTGTGTGTATGTTTTTATATGATATATTGATAGGTTAATATGTAAAAAATATTTTTTTCGGTTATATCTGGTAGTATTGAAATAAATTTTGGTTAATGCTGGAAAAGCTCCGGGCGAGGTATTTTTTTTTTAATAAATAAAAATCGGTCGACGTGTCTTACGACGTTGACCCGTCATTTTGTAAAAAATTATTTTTGCCCGGTCAATTTTGACATAAAATATTATAATAAATCAGTAAGACCAAAAACTCAGCCCATATAATTGGAGTGCCAGCAGCAGCAGTCTCAGTCCGGAGTGCGCTGATCACTTGATGCAGCTTTGGCTTGGGGTGATGAAGTCATCGTCTTCCTTGCTTTCCCCTACCTCCTCCTTCGTCTTTACCGTCCTACTCTTTCTTCTTCTCGCCGGCATCCGCAGGAAAACCTCCAGAAAGATGACGCCGGCGGCGCCGATCCCGCCTTCCCCGCCGGGCCTCCCCGTCATCGGCAACCTCCACCAGCTCGGCCTCCTCCAGCACCGCTCTCTCCATTCCCTCGCCAGCAAGCACGGGCCCCTCATGCTCCTCCGCCTCGGCCACCAGCCGCCGACCCTCGTCGTCTCCTCCGCCGACATGGCCAAAGAGTTCCTGAAAACCCACGACCGTACCTTCGCCAGCCGGCCTTCCGTCAAGGCGGCCAGGCTCTTCCCCGGCACCTCCGACATCACCTTCGCGCCCTACTCCGAGCGCTGGCGGCAGCTGCGGAAGCTCGCCACCGTCCACCTCCTCTGCGCCAAGAAGGTGCAGTCCTACCGCGGCCTCCGGGAGGAGGAGACGGCCGTGATGATCGAGAGGATCCGCCGAGCCGCGTCTTCGGGCCGGCCGCTTGATCTGAGTCAGGTTCTGAGTAGTTTCGCTGAGGACATCATCACGAGAATCGTCGCAGGTAGGAAATTTAGGGAGAGCGGAAGGGACAAGCTGTTCTCCAAACTGACAGCAGACTTAAACGCCTCCTTCGGCGTCTTCTTCTTCGAGGACTTCTTCCCGTCGCTCTCCTGGGTTGACGATGTTTTGGGGTCGTCAGGAAGAATAAAAAGGGTGGCGGAAGCGTGGGATGTGGCGCTGGAGGAGGTCATGAACGAGCACGCTGATCGTCTCGGAGTTGATGGTGAGGGCGACGGCGGAGAGGAGAAGGATTTCGTGGACGTGTTGCTCTCTCTACTCCAGAAACCGGATCGGGTGGATTTTGTGTTCTCTAGGGATGACCTGAAGTCACTCATGATGGTAAGCTTTCTTCAAATTGACAAAGCAATTAAATCCTTCCTAGATTTCATACGTATGTTTGCCTATATTAACTTCCTTCTAAATTAATAATTATTCATGGCTTTGTCTAGGATATGTTCGCTGCAGGAATCGAAACAACCTACTCCACCCTAGTCTGGACCATGGCAGAGCTTGTTCGAAAACCACAAATCATGAGGAAGCTGCAGGATGAGGTGCGTGCAGTGGCAAAACAAAGCACGGAAACCGCTTTGATGATCAAAGATGAAACGGATCTAGAGAGAATGATCTACTTGAAGGCGGTCCTCAAGGAAGTTCTCCGCCTGCATCCTGCAGCTCCACTGATGGCTCCACATGAGTCCATCGAGGACTGCCAGATACAGGGCTTCCATATCCCTAAAAAAACTAGGGTTTTCGTCAACGTATGGGCAATCGGAAGGGACCCTAAACACTGGAAGGAACCAGAAGTATTCAATCCGGAGAGATTCCTGACCAACTCCATGGATTTCAATGGGAACTTTGAGTTGATCCCATTCGGAGCAGGCCGGCGGATTTGCCCGGGGTTTCCCCTTGCGATCTCGAACATGGAGCTTGCAGTGGTAAATCTGGTGTGTTGCTTCGACTGGAAGCTACCAGGTGGCTCCGCTGCGGTAGATATTGACATGACGGAGTCTCCTGGGCTGACGGTTGCGAAGAAGGATCCCCTGTACCTTGTGGCAAAAGAATGGAATGGAAAAGTAGGCACGTAAACCGCTCGAGTGGGCCTCTTTGGGAGACTACAGATATATCAGGTACTAGTTTTCAAATATTACTAGTAAAGCTTGTTCCGTATAGTTTGCATCTACTTATAAACGTACGTATGTTTGTATGTTTGTATGTTTGATTACTTTATTCTATGTATAGTGATAAACTAAGACATATGTAATATTAATTTTCTATTCCGTTTGTATTTTACAACTAGAATAATTTTCTATTCAGTTTCTATTACTTTTATTCTTCTCCTCCAATAGAGCTAGAGATAGTACGATTCAATAAGTTCTAAAAACATTACTTATAAAGTAAAATAATAATACGTTGATTCTCTAAATAATATTTTTGTCTGCGTCTGTATCAATTAATATATTATATTTAATTGTGTAAATAATAATAGTACCTCTTGTGTGTATTATTCTCACTTATTAATTTAAGAAATATGTAATAGCATCTTATAGAAGCGTAGAATAGTTATATGAGCAGATGCCTTCTAACTAATAGTAATTAAGAGGATATTTAGTTGCTATAATTTTTTGTCATTTTTATAACTAAATATTTATAATTTTACCATCGTCTTTTTAAAATCCTTATCCATTATCTCATGCAATTATAATCCTTGCAGATGATAACTACTTGACAAACAGGCGACAAGAATTGCATGTGATAAAATATTATTTTTTTGTCGCTTAATCGATCATTGCCAAATGCCAATACTTTCTATGTTAATTATAACCTCATAATATGTAGAAGCCATGAATTATGTACCTTAATTTGCTGGAGCTTTGGATTAATGATGGACACATCTTATCTGCTCCCCCCCTCTTATTTCTTCATCTTTGCCCTCTTCCCACTGCTCACAAGCGTAATCAGGATCAAAGAACTGTTAATATTGCTTTAAAATTTAATAATTAAATATATAAATTATATTTAATATTTTAATCAAATTGGTTGTCGACGGAGCTTGTTCTCCGGCGATCCTTTTCTGTAGATTTTTGAATTTTATAGTGATTGAATTGAGGGATTTTGTTGGTGTGATTTTGGCAGTAATATTTCCCCTTAAATCTGTGGTATTCTTTGTCCGATTCATTGTTGAGTTCGATTGAAACTTCTATTGACTTTCGTTCAACTTCAGACACGAGCAGGGCTTCAGTAATTATTAAGTATAAATAGAATGGGGCCTCATCTATGATGTATAAATATATGTTTGATTAGTCGTATAAGTTGTGATCTCCGTGTATGTTTGGGGTGGATGTAGACATATTTGTAATAATGTAATAGCTCTTATTTTGAAAACAGTGGTTCTTTTTTACTTTAGATTAAAACAATATATATAGTAGCATAAAGCGTAAAAGTTTTAATAGTTTTGTGAGAAAATTTAAAAAAAGAGACGAAGAAGAGTTTGGTTCCCTTTTCCTTCTGACATCCTTTTATCTTTTCATTGAGCTGTGCACCATTTAACTTGTGGCAAATAAAGAGAGGGTTGGAATTTTCCTGATGGGTGAGCTGGTCACGATTTTTTTTTAATTTTTTTTAGTAAAACTTAAGCTCATAATTTATAATTTATAATATTAAATTTTATTATAAAAATAATTAAAAATATAAACAAAAAATTTAATAATGAGAATAGAAATAAATAAAATGAAGAATGAGATAATAATAAGTACATAACATACTTTTAAAAAGTAATGATAGAATTATTTACTGCAGCATGTATTACAGATATCCGTTCTTTTCATATTTAATTAATAATTAATCCGTATAGAAAAAAACAATATAGTAATCATCAAATCGAGCAAGTAATATTAAAATGGTATCAACTGCTAATAAAATGGAAGTAACAGTGATCAGCGATCATCAAAGCTTACATCCTCTTAGAGTAAAACTCATCCAGTTTTTTTTTAAAAAACTTCCAATAAAAATGGAAGCAGGGCAATACAAACAAGTCCTGATACGGCGGGATTGGGGTGATTGTTCCTTGCTTTCCCCTGCCCCCTCCTTCTTTTCACCGTCCTATGCTTTCTTCTTCTCATCGGCATCCACAGGAAAACCTCCGGAAAGAAGAGGTCGGCGCCGCTTCCCCTATCCCCCTAGGGCTCCTCTTCATTGGTAACCTCCACCAGCTTGGCCCCCTCCAGCACTGCTCTCTCCACTCCCTCGCCGGCAAGCACGGGCCCCTCTTGCTCCTCCACCTCGGCCACCAGCCACCGACCCTCGTCGTCTCCTCTGCCGTGATGGCCAAAGAGATCTTGAAAACCCACAACCGTACCTTCGCCAGGCGGCCAGGCTCCTCTTCCTCGGCACCTTCGACCTCGCCTTGGCGCCATACACCAAGCACTGGCGGCAGCTCCGGAAGCTCACCACCGTCCACCTCCTCAGTACGAAGAAGGTGCAGCCCTACCGCGCATTACAGAGGGTGGAGGAGATGAAAGCAGGGTGGCTTTGCAGAAATGGTGGGGCGGACTTGCAGGGAGGATGTGTTGGTCTATGTTGGCCTCTATTTTGTTATGGAGGAGAGAAAGAAACAGAAGAAGAAGATAGGTGGCGGCTGCCCTCAAAATAAAATATTTTTCCTTAACCCTAACATTACAAGTTTTAGGTCATACTTATATATGATCCCGTACAATGAGTTACATGACCCTTTCCACATCAATATTAAACTAACCACTAAGATATTAAATTACTATTAACCCAAAACATTAATTTCAACACTCCCCCTTAATGTTTTGTTTGTCATACCCAATAATTCTCTAAGATATACAAACTTGTCACAAGGAAGTGCTTTAGTGAAAATATCCGCCAATTGATCACCGGTCTTTACATGCTTGATGATAACCTCTTCATCCTCCACCGCTTCTCTAATATAGTGATGCTTGAGATTGATATGCTTTGTTCGGCTATGAAATACCGAATTCTTTGACATTGCAATTGCCGACTTGTTGTCACAAAAGAGAACCGTGACCATGTCTTGCTTCTCCCCCATATCTTCTAAAATCTTCCTCAACCAAACCACTTATTTAGTTGCTTCACTTGCCAACACATATTCGGCTTCCGCAGAGGAATGCGCCACTCTTTCCTACTTCTTTGATGCCCATGAAAAAATACTTGACCCGAGTGTAAAGCAATACCCAGATGTACTTTTCATATCATCCATGCTACCTACCCAATCACTATCACAAAATCCAAACAACTCCACATCTTCTTTTTCATTTCTCTCAAACATGATACCATAATCTTTGGTACCTTGTATGTACCGCAACAGCTTCTTTGCAACTCCATAGTGCATTTTGCTCGGTTGATGCATAAATCGAGACAATAAACTTGAGGCATACATGATATCAGGTTTAGTAGTGGTAAGATATAACAAGCTTCCAACCAAACTCCTATAATCTGCTGCATCGGCATCACCACTACCATCATCTTTCACCAATTTCTCATTTACCAATAATGGTGTGAATACTAGATTGCAATTTTTCATCTTAAACTTAGAGAGAATATTTTGGGCATACTTCTTTTGAGAAATAAAAACTCCATCATCCCTTTGATCAACTTCAATACCCAAGAAATAATGTAGTAAACCCAAATCATTCATCTCATATTTTCTCATCATGTCATTCTTGAACTCATGCATCATTTTCTCATTATTTCCGGTAAATACCAAATCATCAACATAAAGAGAGACAATAAACATACCAGTTTCACCATGTTTGACATCGAGTGTTGGCTCGCTAGGACTTCTCACAAATCCACTTTCGATGAAGTAACTATCAATGTTGCCATACCATGCACGGGGTGCTTGCTTTAGCCCGTACAATGCCTTCTTCAATTTGTACACTTTCTTTTCTTCACCTTCAACTTCAAATCCTTGTGGTGCACCACATATACTTCTTCTTTCAATACTCTATTTAAGAAAGCTGACTTCACATCAAGTTGGTAGAGCTTCCAACCTTTATGTGCGGCCAATGCAATCAACATTCTTATCGTCTCATGCCTTGCAACCGGTGCAAATATTTCTTGATAATCAATTTCGGATTGTTGTGAATAACCTTTGGCAACCAACCTTGCCTTGCACTTTTACACTGAACCATCTGGATTTAACTTTGTCTTATAAATCCACTTCAACCCGACGACATCCTTTTCTTTTGGCTTTTCTACCAACTCCCAAGTCTCATTTTTCTCAATCATTTTTATCTCATCTTCCATAGCATTTATCCACACCTCCTCTTGAACTGCTTGCTCAAAGCTTTCTGGTTCAACAATACAAAAATTACATCTTGCATAAATATCACTAAATTACATCTTGTTGGTAGAGCTTCCAACAACATTTAGGGAGAGCGGAAGCGACAAGATCTTCTCCAAACTGATGATGGCGGCCAACGTTCCCTCGTAGTCTTCTTCTTCGAGGAGTTCTTCCCCTCTTTCCTCGGTTGATGAAGCTTTGGGGTCGTCGACAAGAGTTAGAGGGATCGCGGAAGCGGGGAACGTTGCTCTGGAAGAGGTCATGAATGAGCACGTCGTTATCGGTCGACTCGGAGTGATGATGATGGAGAGGAGAAAGGTTTTCTTTGATGTGCTGCTCTCTCTTCTCAAGGAACCGGATCGAGCATATGAAGCCTTCTTAGGGAATGAAATGAATGCACTGCTAATAGTGAGCTTTCCTCAAACCTATAAAAGATGCAGATGTTGTTGCCCCAAACTTCCTTCAAATTAATAATCACAGATTGTGTCGTTCAGGATATGCTTGGTGGAGGAATCCAAACATGTTGCACCACTCTGGTTAATCCATGGCAAAGCTTGTTCAAAACCCATAAGTCCTGAAGAAATTATAAGACAAGTTGCATGCAGTAGCTAAACATATGTTCATTAATAATTGTCAAATACAAGGCTTCTATATCCCTAAGAAAATAAATGTTATTATTAACACTTGAGGGGCGATCACCGATTAAGCAACTTGGAAAGAGGCCCAACAACACGATACAATATGGAATATCTGTCTGGAATAGGATACAAGGGAAACCATCATTACTTTCTTCTGCATCATTTACTCCCCCAGTAATTTTGTCATCTAATGCACTTCTCTTTCTTTTACTATGGGATGTCACCTATGCTTAGGATTGATCCTATTTAGGGATCATTCCTAGGCCGATCACATTGACCTTAGTGAAGAAGAAGGGTAACTACAATTTCTTCTCTTGTTGATCTCGTAAGTGGTTATCTTAACCCAACTTTGAGATAATCGTACCATTTGTTTTCCCGTAGCCTATACGGCACAAGTGTCCATGTAGTAATATTTCTACCCCACAATAGGGTCAGCTCGCAAAATATATGTTCATGACTTAATAACTCATATGTACTAAATCGAAAGCAAAACTTTGCAGAACCTAAGTGAAGTATATCGATTGCCTACGAACCCTTTAACCCCTAAGCATAGTTTCTAAAATATTATTTTTTATATCATAAGATAAATGCGCTTGTTATTGTTTCCGAATGCATGCCACCAAAAATCCAATTTGGTTGTAGTTTAGTGGCGAGAATTCCATGTTATGGCAGTGGAAACCTGGGCTCTAAATTAATACTCCAATGTGGTTTTAGTTTAGTGGTTAGATGAGAAAAATTGGTTTTGTTACAACTCACATCTTACTTCAGCAAAAAAAACACTCCCTATTTGAGTTGGTCTTCGCCTAAAAACCTCTTTGATTATATATCCAAAAGATGTGCTTATCTCAAGTTGATCTCGCAAGTGGTTATCTTGACCTTACTTTGAGATCATCGTACCATTTGCTTTCCCATAGCCTGCACGACACAAGAGTCCATATCATATTTCTTCCCCACAATAAGGTCAGCTTGCAAAATATATGTTCTTGACTTGATAACTCGGAATTGCCAACTTTACTAAATCAAAATGTTTGAACTACCTCCTAGGTTTGTAGGACCTATGTGAAGTATATTGATTGTCTACGAACCCTTTAACCCTTAGCATAGTTTCTAAAATATTATTTTTTATTTCAGAAGATATATGCACATTATATAGTTTTCGAATTCTTGCCACTAAATATCATGTGTGGTTGTAATTTGGTGGTGAGAATTCAACGTTTTGGCTATGGAGACTTGTGCTCCAATCTTAGCAGCCATAATGCAATTTGGTCCATATTGTGTGGTTGTAGTTTAATGGTAAGAATTCCATGCTGTGGCTGTGGAGACCTGGGCTCGAATTTGAGCAGCTATAATGCAATTTTAAGTCTCTTCCTAAGAGGTAAACACTTTGTTACAAACAAATATTGGGTTTGTCACAACTCACGTCTTACTTCAACAAAATGGCACTCTCCATTTGAGTTGGTCTTCGACTAGCAACCTCTTTTTTGATTATATATCCAATCGGAACTGCCATATGTGTAAACCCTTTTTTCTATAAAAAAAATTTGGAAAAATATAAAATATTAAATCAACAAAATAAAAAACTGCCATATGTGTAAAACCTTTTTTCTATAAAAGAAAATTGGAAAAAATATAAAATATTAAATCAACAAAATAAAAAATAGAAAAAAATATACACAAAGTGTACATCCCTTTGGTTAGAGTAATTGAGCTCTATACAAAAGGATCATAAGGTCTTGTGATACACCACGGCTTCTCCTTCCTCTTAATGGGAGGGAAGAAGGCGGAGTGTGCGGTGCATCGGGCCAAAGCTGACGACGCTAGCCTCGCGGACAGGGAAGCTTTAGAATACCCGAAGGGGAAACTTCTATCACAACTCTCTCCTTCTTTCGTTCAAGAATACAAGCGAATAAAAACTAACTCTTCCTAACATAAAATAATAGATATATATAGCAGTGAAGGGAGGCGTCCGTCTTGTTGGGGACGCGTCTCATTAATGCTGGAGTTGAGCTTGTAACAATTCTCCCCCATCTGAAGTAGTCGATGTCCTCAACGACTCTTGTTGCAAGTAATGCTGAATGTGTCGTTTAAAATGGCCGAGATCGGATTCCTTCTCCCAGCTGGCGTCTTCGAGCGGGTCGCCTCTCCAACGAACCAAATATTCGACGATCCCTTGAGGCTGGAATGTGCGATCCCCCAAGATTTGGTCAATCTGGCGGTCAGCTTCGTTGCGGAGAAGGGTCGGTCGGTCGTCGAGGGAGTGGGTTCCGGAGGTGTCCTCATAAAATGGTTTGAGAAAACTGACGTGGAACGTGGGATGCATCCGGATTCCGGGAGGGAGACCGAGCCGGTAGGCGACAGCGCTGATCCGTTCCAGTACCTCAAAAGGTCCTTCGAAATGGGGGAGTAAACCTTTATGAAGGTGGGTACTTTGTTTCCGACGCCAGAACTAGGCAGGGAGTTTCAAGAGCACTTTGTCGCCGATAGCAAACTCGCGAGGTTGCCGATGTCGGTCTGCTTGTTTCTTCATTCGGCGTGCAGCTTTCTCCAAACTCTCGCGAACCTCCTCCAGTTGTTCCTGCCGATTTAATGCGAATTTTGTTGCGGCGGGGCATCGTTCGTCGGTGGATGCTCGGCTAATCTCCGCAGGATGAAGCAGTGGGTGTCCATAAACAATTTCGAAGGGGCATTTCTCGGTCGTCGAACTGCGATGGGTCTTATAACTGTATTGTGCGACGTCCAAAAGTTCCACCCAGTTGTGTTGTTTGGCAGTGACGAAGTGTCGCAAATACTCTTCCAAGAGGGCATTAGTTCGTTCCGTCTGGCCGTCTGTTTGCGGATGGTTGGCGATCGAAATTTTGAGTTTGGATCCCAAGAGGCGAAGAGTGAAGTCCAAAATTTTCCCGTAAAGCGAGGATCTCGGTCGCTCACGATGTCTTCTGGCAGACCAAAATACTTGACAACATAACGCAGAAATAAATCGGTTGCTTGTTCCGCGGATACCTGCTCCTTCGTAGGGATGAAGATCGCGAACTTACTGAATCGATCCACGACGACGAGGACTGCGGAGACGTCCTGCACCCGGGGAAACGATGTGATAAAGTCCAGGGAGATGGACTGCCATGGGTGCGATGGTGTGGGCAGAGGTTGCAACAGTCCTGCTCCTCTGTTTCGTTCAGTTTTGTTTCGTTGGCAGGTGACGCATGTCCGGACGAACGCTTCCACATCGTCGCCCATGTGTGGCCAAAAGTAAGAGCGACTAAGGAGTGCCAGAGTGCGTTCGACATTGGGATGTCCCGCCCAGATTGTGTCATGGCATTCCGAAATCAACTCCTGCTTTATGTTGACGGAACAGGGAACGTATGTTTGGCCGCCCCTCGTTTGCACATTCCCTGCTACATCCTTCCAATATCTCCGCGTTCCCCCTCAATCGATCAACTACATAATGCGTTGATACGCCACATCCTGTTCGCCCGCCGCTCGGAGACGATCCGCCATATCTCCATGTGTGCGCACGGTAATGGCGTGAATCCGCCGACTCAAGGCGTCTGTTGCTTGGTTGCATTTGCCAGCCTTGTAACTCCACACGATATCATAGTCGGCGAGTTGTTTTTGCCATCGAATCTGTCGGGTGGAGAGTTTTTTCTGGGTCTGGAAGAATGTGTTGGCCACGTTATCAGTTTGTACCGTGAACGGGTTGCCCAGTAGATAAACCCGCCATGTTCTTAAGCAATGGAGAACGACAAGCATTTCTTTTTCATGGGCACTGTAACGTTGCTCCGCCGCGTTCAGCTTCCTACTTTTGTAGGCCACCGAGTGCCTCTCTTGAGTCAAGATGCCGCTTAGGGCCTTGTCCGAAGCGTCGGTAACAACCACGAATGGTTTGTCAAAATTCGGCAGTGCCAAGACGGGTTCCTCCGTCATCTTCCGTTTGAGAAGTTGATACGCATTGTCACACGCGCTCGTCCATGCCCACGGTTGATTCTTCTTCAGCAGATCTGTCAGCGGGATGGTGATGGAGGAGTAGCATTGGATGAACCGCCGATAGTAATTGGTGAGTCCGAGAAAGGAGCGGAGTTCGGACGCCGTCCTCGGATATGGCCATTCACGAATGGCATCCACCTTGCGTTCTTCTATCCAGACACTGCCGTAGCCAACGCGATGTCCAAGGAATAAGATTTTCGGCTGTCCGAATTCGCATTTGTCCCTGCGAACAAAAAGGTGGTGTTTTCAGAGTTCCAAGAACACCTGCCGAAGGTGTTCTATGTGCTCCTCCGTGGTCTGTGAATATACTACAATGTCGTCTAGATAGATGACAACAAACTTGTCCAAGAATTTGTAAAATACTTCGGTCATCAAGTTACAAAAAGTTGCTGGGGCATTCGTAAGACCGAACGGCATCACCAGGAATTCAAATGACCCATACCTGGTGACGCATGTCGTCTTCGCCTCGTCCCCTACGGCGATGCGGACCTGCCAATACCCGGAGTGCAGGTCCAGCTTGGAGAAGATTTGGGCATGATGTAGCCGATCGAACAGATCCGCAATGAGTGGAATTGGGTATCTGTTCTTCACGGTGACCTTGTTCAACGCGCGGTAATCCACGCACATCCGCAAGCTATCATCCTTCTTCCGCTGAAATAATATAGGGGCTCTGAATGGGGCTTTGGAAGGACGAATGAGCCTGGCTTCGGTCATATCACGGAGTTGTTTCCTCAGTTCCACCGGTGCCATGCAGTAAGGCGCCTGCGCTGGAGGACGGGCGCGAGGAAGAAGTTCGATGTGGTGGTCGGTGGGCCTTTGAGGGGGTAAGGTTTTCGTAAGCTCCGCAGGCATCCGATCGCGAAATTCCTCCACTACCTTCTCGATTTCGGTTGGAACCTCGGTCGCGGATGGCATCGTGTCATCCGCTCGGATGGTAGCGACGAACGTATCCTCTTGATGTCGAAGTCCCTTGACCAATTGTAGCGCCAAGAGCAGGGTGTCTGCCTTTGTGGAGGGCTGCCGGGGTTCCGTCATAACGGCCTTCTCGAACCCAGGTTGTGCTGTGTCCATTACCATCACTCCTCCAAGGTGCGGCGCCACCATCGTCTGAGAGCAGAGGAGAAATTCGGTCCCCAATATGACATCGAAGTCGTCGAGGGGAACGATGGTGAAGTCGAGGTCCCCTTTCCAGTTGCCCATAGTGACTGGTATGCGGTGGACCACCCCGACCACCTTCGTGGGGAGGGCATTCACTGTTTTGATTTTGTAGTTGCTTTCTTCGATGCGCAATCCCAGCCCGCGACCAAGTTCTTCGTTCATGAAATTGTGGGTGGCTCCCGTATCGACCATGGCTGCACATTGTTTCCCTTGGATCTGCAGTGATACGTAAAGTAATCTGGAGTCTTTCTCCCTTCGCATCGCGTTCATGCGTTGCAGAGGAGTCATGCGTGCCATGGTGGGTTCTTCCATCGGCTGTTGTTGTTGCGACTCCTCTTCTTCCACCCGTATGGCTGCTAAGTCTTCACAGCGGGAGTGGGATGTTGAGGACTGGTCTTCTCGTCTTCCCTTGTTCGGGTTCGTAACAACTCTGTTGCCCTAGTAACCCGAAGTTGCTGTCGGAGGGTACCCCTGTCTCCTTGGTTCCTCCATGTATTGTCGACGCCCATTCATCCCATGGGACGGCCCGTGTCGTGGGTTGGGCGACCTTGCTTCGGATGGATGAGACGCGTTGTCGGAGCGCCAATCGAATAACCCCTTTGCAGTTTCGATGGCCTCCTGCAAGTCGGATATCCCCTTCCGCATCAACTCGTTCCGCGCCGAGGGCTATAGACCCCGGAGGAAAGCGAAGAGTTGATCCGCCTCGGCCATGTCTCCGAGGTCCAGAATGAGACTGTTGAAGTCTTGAATATATTCTCGGATCGTCCTCGTCTGCTGTAGTTTCTGCAGTTGCTCCCGCACCAGACAGGCCGCGTTTGCAGGCAGAAACTGGCGACGAAGCTCTCTCGTCATCGTTGCCCAATCCTTGATAGCTGCTCCTATGCCCCTGCGATGGGGATCACAACGTACTCGCCACCACTTCTTAGCATCGCCGAGAAGAAAAGCCGCCGCTGTGGCCACTTTGTCCTCCTCGTCCATCCGAGTGGTTCTGAAAAATTGTTCCATATCCCATAGTAAGTTCTCTACCACCTTCGCATCCAATTCGCCCGAAAAGGTAGTGGGATCAGGTATGCGAATGTTGCTATGGGAAGGTTGGCGAGTTCCCTGGCACTGTCGAGGTGCTAGTCGTAGTGCCGCTACTTCTGTCGGCAACTCCGTGTCATCGGCGAATTCTTCTGCAAAGGGGAAGTTCGTTTCCCCTGTTTCTTGAATCGGTCCTCCCCTATTTCGATTCTTCCCCAGTTCCAAGAGGATCCCTGCGACTGCTACTTGTAGCTCCTCCAAGCGCTCTTGCAACGTCTTGAAGTTCTCGTCACTTGTGTTCTGGGAGGTTTGAATCATTTCTCCAATCGAGTCCATCCGTTTCTCTAGATCTTCGAATTCCTTTTTCATGACCATGTTGACGGAAGGCGAGGAGAGAGTCTTGAAAGATTCGATCTTCGTTGGGCGGTGTTCAGCGAACTTGGCTCCGATACCAATTGACACACCACGGCTTTTCCTTCCTCTTAATGGGAGGGAAGAAGGCGGAGTGTGCGGTGCGTCGGGCCAAAGCCGACGACGCTAGCCTTGCGGACAGGGAAGTTTTAGAATACCCGAAGGGAAAACTTCTATCACAACTCTCTCCTTCTTTCTTCATGAATACAAGCGAATAAAAACTAACTCTTCCTAACATAAAATAATAGATATATATAGCAGTGAAGGGAGGCGTCCTTCTTGTTGGGGATGCGTCTGTTGAGCCTGTAACAATAATTATCTTTTTTTGTTTGCTCTAATTAAATTATTCAATATGAGTTTTTCTTTCTATTATTAAATTTGTTATACATCATATATAATTTATCTTAATGATTAATTTTTTTAAAAAACATGAGGATACCAAACTGTATAACTGGTTGAGGAACAGTCTATATCGACGATGATGGTAAGTTTTATTTTAAAATTTTTATCAGTCTGACAAATAATTGAATTCCGAGCAGGCAGACGGCCATAAATTTCTTCCCCAATCGGAATCCACAAAATTGAAGCTATCCGGTTGAAGCTGAAGGTCCAAATATAGTTAGCCAAGTGCTGGAATTGGAATCGAAGGAATAGGAAAAGGGGGTGGGGGGGAGACAAGGACAGCTCAAGTCCACTCCTTTTTTCCTCCTCCTCCTCCTCCTCCTCCTGTCTTTTAAATATAAATATAGATGGATCACAGCACACACACCACCGACCAACCAAGACGGCAACAGCCTCCTTTATATAATAATTATTTATTTTTTGTAGGCAACAACAGCTTGCTAGCTGTATCCAACTTGTTCGTCTTCTTCTTCTCTCCCCTGCTCCTGCTGCCGCCTGCTGCTTCTTCTTCCTCCCCTCCTTTGACTGCAAAAAAAAAGCTGACAGCAAAAACTTGTGATGAGGGCAACGTCTCAGCAACAACATGGGATGCTTCCCATCTCCTCCTCCTCTCTCTCTCTCTTATTATATCTTTTTGTTTTTTTTCCTTTTACCGCGCCCGGGTCCCCGCTTCATCTTTCACACCTTCGGATTTGGCCACCCTTGCTCCAATTTTTGCCATTTTTTTACCTTTCCTCTACCACTTAATTCACCTTCCTCCTCTTTTTTTCTTTTATTGACACTAACAAAACAACAACAGCAGCAGCAGCAGCAACTACTGCTAGATTTACTGCTAGATGTAGGGAAGGAAATAACTTGAAATATGTAGGATTACATAAAAACTGGTGATAATTGCTTGCACAGGTGTCCTATATTTTTCATGGACAATAACCATCTATAATTAGATTTAAAATCTTCAATGGATATGAAAAGAAAAGTCTTTGTAAATGGAAACAATTTCAAGTATAAACAAATATTATTTAACGGTTAAAGCTAAGTATATAGTATGATTTTTTTTCTTAAAGTATGATAATTAGTGCACGTATAGGATTCTTTGTACTATTTATATAAGTGAGTACCGGATAAGGAAACCAATGAAAGAATGATTACTACTTATATGTTTGTTGAAAAAAAAAACTAATACAGATGAAGTAAGATGAAGATAGAAGTAGGTTGTGCTACACTAGGTGTGCTGTATCTTATAATTAGAAGGAGGTAATTAATTATTATCTAGCAAATACTTGCTGTTTGAAAACAAGTTGGCATTCCTGCCGCCTGCCGATACCACCATCATCCCCTCCTCTTAGTTTCTTTATCCTCATTTAAGATATCAAAAATGATTAAAAATCATAAAAGGAGAAGGAAACAAAATAGAAGAAAGAAAGGTTACATGAAAAAGATGAACACGGTGATGTGACTAAATGCTATAAATTCCTCAATAGAAAAGTAAGCTCAAGGTCAGCTATCCCCTACCATCTTCAAATGCTCCTTTATTTTCATCTCATTTTTAAATAAACCAGAAAGCATGTTGTTGTTTAGAATGATCGTTAGCCGGCGGCAAGTCATCCAATCAGTGGACTGATTTAATGGATAGACCGAGAAACGAGCGAACAAACAAGTCATCCATAATGGAGAAACAAACATGCAAGTTTAAATATATATATATATATATCTCGTATTAGTTGTAGTCCGTATAGAGTAAAAAGATAATTTGATAGTATCGATGCTGCAATTATATAATTAAAATTTTTCTTTAAATGATCAATAGCATATTTCCAAAGGAACAAAAAAGACAAAACGAGCAATGAAAAGCTGCGGGCACATCATGATAAACCCTGCGGATAATGAAAATATATTACTGTTAACTAACCCAATCAACAAAGCAAATAGCAATAGGAAAAGATTCCTACACGAAAGATGGAGTCCTATCAAATATAACCCAAAAAAACTATAATAAAAGATGACTGAGACATGCTGCATGCTTCTTAGAAATCCAAGCATGCTCGCTTAAAGATTCCAGGCAAAAAGTTATTATTAAACCAGAATTCCTAGGAAAATCATGAAACAGTAACATATTTCTAATGCACTCAGCAGTTTTCATGGGCTTTTGCTAATCTTAAACTATAGCAAGTACCTGCTTTAATTTATGCATAATTTATTTCTAAACATCCGAACTTGCATGCACCACCATCATCAATCTGTGGCTAGATTAACCAAAACATTCTTCAGTTTATGAGCTCTATTTGGAAAACATATAAAATATTAAATCAACAAAATAAAAAATAGAAAATTTTATTTATCTGGATACAGCAACCAAGGAGTTGAAATGTAAATTAGCTTAGTTTGAATCAGTTATCTGGATAACAAAAATGAGCAGAATACTTACAGAAGCCAGATGAGAAGAGGGAGGCTCATGCCATACCAGCTCAGCATCTTATGAAATTATGGATAGCCTATTATTCTTTGACAAATGACAGAAGTCTCAAGTAAACTTGAGCAGCTGTTCTTGGCAATATAAAGTGTGAAACTGTGGGGAAAGAAGGGCAATTCCACAGAAAATAGAGGTGAAGATGCTTGGACAAGGTACATATATTAGATAACCATTCTGTTAATAAGGAGATGCATCTACCTTGCAGAAGTTAAACCTTCTGACAAGATCTGAACAACGAACATATGGGCATAAACATGATGATAGGATTATGACAGGTCGAAATCAAGTAGTAGATATGCATTGATCACAACTTTAAGGATCCAATTCGGACACATCAACTGACCTGTATTTCTAACAGCTAGAGGGTATTATGAAGCAGAAGACAATATTGATCAATTTGAATGAAAGATGATAACCCAAACGTACAGTAGAATAGGAATATAAGAAAATAAGATGCACACACAGCAAATTTGACAAAGATAAAGAAATGACAATATCGATCATTGTTTTACATTCAACAAATTGCCGTTACAGTTACCAGTGAATCAATACTTGATAAATTAATTGTACACCTTAACATAAAGTAAAAAAATGATATATGCCACATGTACACTAACTACTGTGTAAAACTTGAAGGAAATAAGTGTCTCTGTTTTGCTTTTTTTTTGTGCATTTGGGTAGGGTTGAAGATGGGGAATACCTTGTAAAATCATCAACAAGGTTAACAGTGATATTTGATTTCCAATATGAAACCCATTCTACAGGATCCTCATCCTTGGCTTCAAGTTGATCATCATCCTTCATCTGTAACAGCAATATACGAGTTGTATAGAAACTATATGAGAAAAAAGAGATACAGGCGGGGAATCCTGTTCTTCAACTAAAATATGCCAAATTGATACAGAAATATCTACTAAGAGCAGATACATTAAGAGAGAAATTTTCACATCGATCGAGCCAAAACTGTAAGGAGATTGAGAGATAAGAACCTTATGGACTGAATCTTTCCCATCAGAATCCTTGGAACCTCCAAGTAAGATCCTCTTTTTTCCAGATTTTGACTTAGGCAAGAAAGCCACAACAGCTGATGCAAATATATAGGTGTATATTAAGCACACAACATAGTTCAAGTGACCCAAAATAAATTTTGAAGACTAAAATACTCACAATGAGTCCTACTAAAGGTGGATAATGGCTCGTATTCAGGATCACTAGGATCTGGAGGGTAGCCCGAGCGGGCAAAGAAAACATGAGCATATAGGGTCCCATTGTGTTTGACAGCCTAAAAAATTCATTCAGTTATATGCATAATTAAAAAACAGAGATTAAAGCTGAAATATATTTATCTTAAATCAATATGGCACCTCTGATGGATAATACTTTGAAGACAAGGATCTAGTACTACCAGGCCCCCAAACTGCATACGGAACATTTGATTCATGCCAAACAAGGGCATCTTCATTGCCAAAGTCCTTAAAATTTTCCTTCTCAGAAAGATAGAGCCACATATCCTGGCATTACAGGAGTATCATAAAAGTTACTGTTATGCATCACAAGTATTAGATAAGAATTATTATGAGGAAGAGTAATTACTGCAAAAATTTCCCAACATATGATAAAATTTGTATCAGATCAAATTCAAATGCTTCTGAATAGGAAGATTGGCAAAATGGATATCGCCGACAGTATTAATCAAAAATAATATGTTGAAAACGGTACTAAAAGGATTTTTTCCCACACCAAATGTCATTACATCCTGAATACACGTCAAATATCAAGGGTTTTAAATAGAGTTGGAAAAGGATGGTGTTCTCCGAAACAAATATCTTCTATTAAGAGCATGCACTTCCTTCTGAGCTAAAATTCCTATTTTACTTAGAATTAATATATTCCAATAAAAGTCTCCTATTTACATTTTTAGTCTTGCGGTGATGGACATTCTAAGATAAATTTGAATTAGCTATCCGGAAACATGCAGAATTCTCAGTAATAATGGCAGATACACTTTCTTAATGTTGCCATACCAACTAGTCAAAAATACTAAAAATTGCAGAAAATCCAATACTTGAACAATCAGAACACGTGAGATTACGTATAAGTAAGCAACTTGTGGAGAAAACTAACATCTATCCCCGACCCATGTTCATACAATCCTACAGACTAGATCCATTCAGCCAAGTCAACCTGTGAGTGGACTCAGGTCTAGGTTGACTCCAACTTGGTTCAAGTCGAAAGCAGTATGAGTTTTAAAACAAAGATCGGACTTCCTTCAATAATAGACTTGGTTATCGTGTTTGCAGTTTATCAGCTTAGTGAGAGCAATTAGTTTAATTAACAAGTTTTACAGAAAAAGGTGTCAGCAGGTGTATTAACTTATCTTCCAAGTTATCAAGTCCTTGGCCACTTTCCATTAGAAACAAACTAGTGAACTAATCTTCTAATGGTCTCTGTTCAATGTAAGTTAAAATTCACAAGTGAATCATCTATAGTCAAATGTCACAGGAAAACGACAGGTCTTATTGTATCTTGACTTGTTTCCCTATGAGCATGCAAAGGACAACTTTACCATTAAAAAAAATAGAAAAAAACATGAAAAACTTGGCCACTAGAAGTGCATAAACTGAATTCAGGATTACAAAATAGCACTTTCCAAAAATATTGTTGAAGAATATTTTGAAACGTCATCTTAGAGTTTTAAGCTAAGAATAACATAGATATTTTCTATTTTTATTTTGTTGAAACATCAGAACTTCTGTATAGAGCTATATTTGGAAAAAATATAAAATATTAAATCAATAAAATAAAAATAGAAAAAAATGTACACAAAGTGTACATCCCTTTGGTTAGAGTAATTGAGCTCTATACAGAATTTATAAATTTTATGTTGTGATTAAATTGGATAATTAGGTTAATTAGATTTTCTAGTTAATGAAATTTAAGAAATTATAATTTAATATATTTATTGGTGGTAATTGGATTTTTACATAATTATTAAAAATTACTTTTAGATTAATTAAAGTGGTATAGTTAATCAATGTGACTAATTAAATTGTTAGAGTAATTTATTTGTGAAAATAGATATTTAAATTGTGGTCTTACGTTATAATTTGAATGTAAACATAGGTATGACTAGGGTTGGTTGATGGAGGATTGTGGTAGTTGTGTTTATTTGAATTAATTACTCTATTTGTTTGATTAAAAAGAAATTAAATAAAAATTAGTGTAAGGTTGTGAGTAGAGTGATTGTTTGAGATGTGTTATTTATGCATGCTTGCTTGGTTGTTTTAATTTATTATAGGAGATTGTGTTGCCGTGTTATTGCTTGACAAATCACAGCATTGTGTAGAAAGGAATTGCTTTGCTTGCTTGCTTGCTTTAATAATCACGGCCAAGCTGTGATTCTTGTTTAAAAATCTGCTTTGAGACTCGGGTGAGGATTTATGGTTTCAAATTTATTTGGCCTACTACAGATGCTGAGTCCTAAGGATCGTTATTAATTATTGTACATGTTGATAAGTTATATATCTGTTTGGTTGCATATTTAATTAGCATGTGATTTATTGAAAGTTATATCATGCTAGTTTATGTATGATGTTATTATATGCATTGCGCTTCATATGAGTTTGAAAATGATATCATGCTAGTTCATGTACGATGCTAATATGCTTGCTCCTGAGTTGAGTTGTAAGTTATACTATGTTGGTATATGAATGATGCTATTATGTGCATGATCTTGATGTTTACACTCATGTTATGTTGATTATTTAATATATTCATGTTGTTAGAGATGTAGAGACACTTAGCAAGAACATATAACATGTTGACATGAGATAGAAACTTGAGACACTTTAGGTTGATATTATGATGATACCTAGAGTGATCTGATTTGATATATGATTAAAAACTCTAGACATCTTAGGGTTATGAGAATCTATGAGAGGATGTTGAGTTTTTGGGCGTCGTATGTGCCAACATGTAGTGAGGAGCCATGTGCTAGTAAGGTGGAAATGCAAGTTCGGTTGACTTGGGTCACTAATACTTTGGTGTAGCCGGGATCTCACTTTGGTGCAGAACTCAACTTATTGTGTTACATCAGGGTAGAGGGTGCCCTAGGAACAGTATCGTCCCATGCGCTACTGAGGCTAGGAAACCTGATGACTCTGGCATGCTCAACTGATGCGGGTCCCTAAGTAGTCTAGGTTCATTAGTATTATATATGGTGGATCTCAGCTTGTCAGGCTGTAGATGGATATGATTTATGATTTGGTATGGTGATCCTGCTATGGTGCAGAATTACAATGCTGTAAGGTACTTGGTTTGGAAAGATTTTGTGTTGGAAAGAAGGGGTACCGTGATCACCAGCTCCTTCTGTCACACCCCATACCTTCTCCTAGGGCACGTGGCAGACCGCAGTGCACTCCACATACAGCCCCGCTTACCCCCAGAACTATATGGGAACCCACTAAGCGTGCCTGATGTATATCCCCTTTATTTATGGAAGGAGAGAACCTGGATAACAAATCAAATATAACTCTAAAACCATATATTTCACAAAATCAAATCTCTTACACAGAGATATATATATGTACAGATGATTTACAATCAAAATGGGGCATATGCCCAAAGATACACAAAATACCTATCCAGTTGGTCTTTCTATACACGAAATAAAGGTAGAACTGTCCTACCTTTCAAAAATCAAATAGGAAGGAGAGAACCTGGACAACAAATCAAATATAACTCTAAAACCATATATTTCACAAAATCAGATCTCTTACACAGAGATATATGTATGTACAAATGATTTACAATCAAAATGGGGCATATGCCCAAAGATACACAAAATACCTATTCAGTGGATCTTTCTATACACGAAATAAAGGTAGAACTGTCCTACCTTTCAAAAATCAAATAGGAGTCTGACTATACGTCACACTATCTATTAGTCCCTCTCCTGCTGTAGTCCTGAAAAATAAAAATGAGTTCCCCTACGGGGTGAATAACGTCGTACCCAGTGAGTTGGATAGAAAATAATGTAGAACGGAGAACATAAAATAATAAAATCTCAATAATAAGATAATCTGGCTATCCGTGTGTAATAGCTAATCAAAAAGAGCAATCAATAGTCACCCGAGACTATATCCAGGGCTAGCTTAATCAAATACAGTTGTGGCCAACAACTGTCATCTCAAGGGGAGGAATCAAATATCATAGGGTACCCAGATCAAAGTAGAACCATAAGAATATGGAACCAAAGCCCCCTTTCCCCCTAAGTTGCCATTGGACCTCACTACCTGGCATCCATAGCTAGTCCAGCCTAAAGACCAGTCAGAAGTATTCAAATCCCAATCTCTCCTCCTGACCTCGTGCACTATTATCCCATGCCCCTCTACATAGGTGCAGTGACTATGCTTATAGCAGTATCTAGTATCAGATCATATTGGCCATATGCATTCATAAGTGAAATAATATTATAAATAATCAACCAGATGCATATGCTAGATCTAGAGTCAACAAAAGCATTGTATCATGCTTATAATGAATCAAGAAACACGAGCAATAAATAGCTTATGTCATCAAGTAAGAATATCAAAGATTATTCACAACTCATTTATTATAATAATCCAGATTATATAAACTAGCAGGAGAGTCCAAAGAAATACTGAGCATATCTAATCAAAGGGATATAGTTCTCCTGGACTAAACATTGAGAACTATCCCGTTTATTCTGCCTAGAGAATAAACACTCACCTGATCTTATCGTCGTAAGCACGTTTTAATTCGTATCGCGAATGTATCCTCATGCCTACTTATCGTATTTCTTGTAAATATTTGAAGGAATTTTAATTCTCAATCCAATAACAATTTCTCAAATCCGTCTTCACCAACATGCTTAAAATGGTATCTAGAATCACCCTAATTTTTATCTCGAGTTTGCCAAAAAGTTCGCCGGAACCCTCGTCGGCGAAGTTCTTCGATCAGCACCAATATTGGTACCAGTCAAAATCTCTCCTCATAAGGATTCAAAAATCATATTTGCCCCAATTTTTATAGCTCATACGCCATCAATTTCACCGATTATATCTTTTGGGCGAAATTCCTAAGTTAGGATTTTTAGCTCGTCGGTGGCTAATCGGCAGCCAATAACCCTCACCTCTGGTACCAATAGATAGCTCTCGTCGAAGAGAAGCCATAGGTACCAAGTTTGTAAAGTTCCGCAGCCAGAATGGCCGGCAATCGCCGGAGCAAGCTCCGACGACGAAACTTTCACCGTCGCCACTTCTCTTCTATTTTTCTCCTCAAATCTCAACCAAAACTTAAAATTTATGATTCTAATGCATTCCCCTGGCTCACCTGAGGTTGTATCTGAAATCTTGTCGAAAAATTCGATCGGCAAGTGGTGCAAATGTCATTGACAAAGTGACGAAGAGTTGCTGCGGAAGGAAGAGGAGGAGAGAGAATGTAAACCCCCACTTTTATGTGGTTTAATTAGAAAAAAATAAAAATAAAATATAACTAATAATAATAATAAAATGAGATATTAAAGTTTTTTCTTAAGTTTAGATTAGTGTAAAAGAGGTTAAAGAACTTTTAAGTTGAATTAGGACTAAATGTTGATATTGGACAAGTTTTGAACCTAAAAAGGATGTGGTTGTAATTGATAGGGACATAGTTTGGATTTTATTTAAGGTTAGATGGACTTACTTGTGATACCAGAGAAGTTGTGGATGAGATTGTAAAGTGTTGTATGCATGTGCTTCTCACGTGATCGAACCGGCCGAACCAGACTGGCCTAACCGAGCCGGCTCCTGCGGACGAACAAACCCCGTAGAGCTCCGTGCCGTCCCCTTCGTCCTTCCATCGTCGCGCCATCTTCGTTGCAGCGAGCTCCTTCACATCCTCCGCTCGACGCTGAACCTTACCCGTGTGATCCCCAGCCGTTGCATCTCTCACATCACAGCGAGGTCGGCGGCAAACTCCTCACCGTCTACCGCCGCGACATGGTGGCTGGATCTCCCGGCAATGAGATGTCGACCGTCTCTGATCCTGCGTTGCTGCTGCCCGATTGGGTGGGGGGGAAACCACCGGGGGTGCTCTGTCGCCTCCGCCCTTCTGCTTGCCGAAGATATTAGTGATTGCAGATGCTGAAATATCTAACCTCCTTCTCATTTCCCTATTTCACCTCATGTTTTCCTTTATCTTTTATTTAGAGATTATGCATATGATATAATAATTAGGTATGTAGAGAGAATCGAATGAAGGTTGACACCAAGGAAAGGATTGTTGAATGTTAGTTTGCTAGTGATGATGCTATGATGTTAGATTAAGTTAGGGAATAATTAGCTTGGATTTTCTATTAATTTGGATTTGAAAATATAATTAGGTTTGATATGGGAATTTTTGATTATTTTAATAAATTGGAGGTGATAAGGGCCATGACTTATTCGTGATTTTATTCCTTAGTAAACGGTTATAACAATGTTGGTTACCAATATACCATATCATTGGTGGAACAGTAAATAGATTTATTAACACTACTCATTTCGTGTAGATGTCTGACGTACCACTGAAACGAAAACCGAGAAGACCCCGTAAGATAGTTGAGCCTAAGGAGGCAATGGGTGCATTACCTCAGTCACCAGCAGACCCTCTAGGTCTGCCTGCACCTCCACCTCCACTTCCACCGGTAACTAGCAACGGTAGAGGGTCTGGGAGAGCGTCTTGGCAGCCGACCGAGGAACATTCTATGTCAGTAGTACCTCGGAGCTCAGGGACAGCTCGTACAGTAGCACAGTAGGTGGCTGCAGATGCACCATCAGGCTCAATACCGCCAATATAGAGTCACATGAATCTCATAGCAGTTGCAATTACTAGCGCTTTCTTGCCAATGCTGCAAAACCCGATGGGAGTCCCACAGAGCATGCCTCCTCCACCTCCGACTACACAGACTACCTCGACGGTACCACCAGTTGCCCCGACGCATGCTGCTCCGACTACTGCTCTCACCCCAGAGGAGAGTTCCTCCGAGTCAGTGCCGGTGGTGGCCCGAGCTCCTGTGTTTACTCCTTTGGCAACCTTTTAGAGGCCACCGACACGAGCGACTCGTTAAAGGCCACAGACTAGTGATGCTACTTTATCTCCGATGTCGTCAGGGGCTGCACGTCCAGCTAGGCAGTTGGCGGCTTGGGTACGTGATGCCCAGAGACTAGGATGTGGCACATTTTCTGGGTCGTCTGACCCACAGGAGGCTCGAGATTGACTTGATACTGTTCGTGACATTACCACTGAGTTGGAGCTGGCAGACAAGGACAAACTCAGTGTAGCTCTTCACTTGTTGAACGGGGAAGCTAAGATATGGTGGCGGGAACTGGTGGGCCGCAACCCTGCAGATGTCACTTGGACTCGATTTCAGGAGGACTTTAACATGCGCTACTACACTCCTATGCAACATGAAGTAAAAAGACTAGAGTTCATGGATTGCAGACAAGGGGGTAGGTCGGTGACAGAATATGCAGCAGATTTCCATCGTTTGGCTTCTTTTGTGCCAGAGTTAATAGTATCAGAGCGGTATCGTTGCATTCTGTTCATTCGAGGTTTGGATTATCTTATTCGGGAGAAGGTAGAAATGCATGACATAGTGGATTTTCAAAGGACTCTGGAGAATGCATTGATGGCAGAGAGGCAGGTGCAAGAGACGCGGGGAAGGAAAGAAAGACACAAAAGAAAGAGGGATGAATTTCAGATACATCGGGGAAGTCAGAGGGACAGATCTGGTAACGCGGTGGTGGCAATAGCATTAGGGGTAGGGGGGCCTCCACTTGCAGGACCCGTTACCCAGAGCACTATTACACATGCCACTCCGATTCAAGCTCGACTGCCACCGCCGAGGCTGATTCAGGGGTACCATGCTCCACCCGCGACCATATGTACTCTTTGTAATAAGATGCATACTGGAAGATGCAGGGGAGTCACTTGTTACCAGTGTGGTCAGAAGGGGCATATTCAGCCAGAGTGCTCCCAGCGGAGACAGTCAGATATTCCTCCTTTGTCAGGAGTACGTCCTCCTACTGCTAGCCGAGGACGCCCGGTTGCGCCATTCACACCTGCCGTACTCACCTCTGCACGGATCAGAACACCTGCTCCGAGACTAGGTCAGCCGTCCCACGGACCGACGCCACGCACTCTTACGCATATTTTTGCTATGGACAATCGTGATGCACAAGTTAACCTAGATATAGTCACTGGTAATCCTACCACTAGTCGAGACCCCTTATGTTGACTTGTTTTCACTAGTTGTTAATCTTTAAATTGTTTGTTAAACTTGTTTCAAAATTTGTTATAAACTTTCTTGGTTGAATTTCTTTTAATACTATTCTGCACGTTTTCTTGCTTGTGTTGGTGTTACTTAGGACGAATACGCTTATTTGATACGTGGGCTAGGATACTTATAGATACCAGATCTCACCGATCATTTATTAGCTCAGAGCATGCCAAGCGAGCTGATCAACCATTAGAGCAGTTAGAGACCCAACTTATCGTCTCCACTCCATTGGGTGAGCAATTATTACGGGATCAAGTTTATCGAGCCTATCTGATTATGATCCAGAATGTCATATTGGAGGCGGATCTGATCCCTCTTGAGATGACCGATTTCGAGTTAATTATGGGTATGAATTGGTTGACTGCTCACAGGGCTCAAGTTGATTGTTTCACAAAGACAGTGTCATTTGGTAGACCAGAGTCTCCCACGCTTGTCTTTGTGGGAGATCGTAGAGTTCTACCGACTACAGTTATATCGGCCATCACTGCTCAAAAGTTTATCCGTAAAGGATGTCAGTGCTTTCTCGCACATGTAGTGGATACCGGGGAATCAGATAATAAATTTGCAGATATTCCGGTGGTCCGTGAGTTCCCAGATGTATTTCCTCAGGACTTACCCGGGTTACCTCCAGATCGAATATTGGAGTTTTGTATAGATCTAGCCCAGGGACAATGCCTATCTCTAGGTCGCCCTATCGAATGGCACCGCGGAGCTGAAGGAGCTCAAAACATAATTGCAGGATTTGGTGGATAAGGAGTTCATTAGACCTAGTGTCTCCCCTTGGGGCGCACCAGTCCTATTTGTGAAAAAGAAGGATAAGACCATGAGGATGTGCATTGACTACCGACAGTTGAACAAGGTCACCATCAAGAATAAATATCCCCTCCCATGGATTGATGATTTATTTGATCAGTTGCAGGGTGCTCGGGTATTTTCAAAGATTGACTTGAGGTCGGGATATCATCAGTTGAGGATCAGAGATTCTGACGTTCCTAAGACTACATTCAGAACGCATTATAGCCATTATGAGTTTCTGGTCATGTCATTTGGACTTACTAATGCACCGGCTGCATTTATGGATCTTATGAATCGGGTCTTTCATGAGTATCTTGACAAGTGTGTCATCGTCTTCATAGATGATATATTGATATATTCTAGAAGTGAGGAAGAACACACTAAACATCTTCGACTAGTGCTGCAAGTGTTGAGGGAGAATCAACTTTATGCGAAGTTCTCCAAATGTGAGTTTTGGCTCAAGCAAGTGGGATTTCTTGGACATATTATATCCAGTGAGGGTATCCAGGTTGACCCGGCAAAGATCGATGCAGTGACGAAGTGTGAACAACCTAAAAATGCTACCGAGGTTCGGAGTTTTCTCGGGTTGGCTGGATACTATCGTCGTTTTGTCCAAGATTTTTCTCGCATTGCAGCACCGATGACAAAGTTGACCCGAAAGGATATTAAGTTCCAATGGAGCCCGGAGTGCGAGCAAAGCTTTCAGGAGCTAAATACTCGTTTGACCTCAGCACCTGTGCTTACTCTTCCTGTCAGTGGCACTGAATATGTGGTCTTTAGTGATGCTTCCAAGCAAGGGTTAGGATGTGTTTTGATGCAGAATGGTCGAGTGATCGCTTATGCTTCCAGGCAGCTAAAGAAACATGAGATTAATTATCCGACTCACGATTTGGAGTTAGCTGCTATCGTTCTAGCTTTGAAGATTTGGAGGCATTATTTATATGGTGAGCGGTGTCACATTTTTACCGACCATAAAAGTTTGCAGTATCTGTTAACTCAAAAGGAGTTAAATCTGAGGTAGCGCCGATGGTTGGAATTAATCAAGGACTATGACTTGGTAATTGATTATCACCCTGGGAAGGCAAATGTGGTGGCTGACGTATTGAGTAGAAAATCCTCTGCCACACTAGCCTATATTCGTACTGCATACTTGCCATTGTTGCATGACCTCAGAGCTTTAGGCATCGACTTAAGGTGCAACTCTCATGGTGGGCTGCTAGCATAATTCAAGGTGAGACCTACCTTATCGGATCGCCTAGCAGAGTTGCAGAAGGTAGACCCAGAGTTGAGTGGTGTTATCCAGAGAATAGAGGATGAGAATGGGCAAGACTTCAGGATCAAAGCCGATGGTATGTTGGTGTTACGAGATCGGATATGTGTTCCGCATGACGATGATTTACGACGACAGATTCTTGAGGAAGCCCATTGCTCAGCTTATGCTATGCATCCTGGTAGTACGAAGATGTATCGTACTATCCGGCAGACATATTGGTGGTCAGGCATGAAACGTGATATTGCAGAGTTTGTGGCTAGATGCCTGGTATGTCAGCAAGTTAAGGCAGAGCATCAGAAACCCGCGGGTTCACTACAACCCCTTCTGATACCTGAGTGGAAGTGGGAGCACGTTACTATGGACTTTGTGGTAGGTCTTCCACGCACCCCACGACACCACGATGCTATATGGGTTATAGTGGATCGACTTACAAAGTCTGCCCACTTCCTACCGATAGATATCACCTACTCCTTGGAGAGACTGGCCATGTTATATATTGATGAGATTGTCCGTCTCCATGGTGTCCCGGTATCGATAGTGTCAGATCGGGATCCTCGGTTCACTTCTAAATTTTGGCCAAAATTTCAGAAGGAGTTAGGTACCGCCTTGAAGTTTAGCACATCATTTCATCCTCAGAAAGATGGGCAGTCAGAGCGCACCATTCAGACATTGGAGGATATGCTCAGAGCATGTATTCTGGAGTTCACAGGTAGCTAGGATTCTCATCTCCATTAGTGGAGTTTGCATATAATAATAGCTACCAGGCCAGTATAGGCATGTCACCGTATGAGGTACTATATGGCAGACCATGTCGGACACCCTTATGCTGGGGTGAAGTTGGAGAGCGACGCTTGGCCCGTACCGAGTTGCTTGATGAAACGGTTACCAAGGTCAAGATTATTCGGGATAAATTGAAGACGACTCAGGATCGGCAAAAGAGCTATGTAGACCATCGCCGTAGGCCGTTGGAATTCTCTGTGGGAGATTTGGTCTTTTTGAAGGTGTCCCCATGGAAAGGGATCCTTCGATTTCATAAGAAAGGGAAGTTGCATCCCAGATATATTGGACCTTTCCCGATTCTTGATAGGGTTGGACCCGTGGCCTACCGGTTGGAGTTGCCTGCAGACTTGGAGCGAATTCACAATGTCTTCCATGTGTCTATGTTGAAAAAGTACGTGCCGGATCCCTCGCATATTCTTACTGCTCCACCAGTTCAGTTGAGAGAGGATTTGAGTTACGGAGTATAGGCAGTTGGCATTTTAGACAGGCAAGACAAAATTTTGCGAGGAAAGTCCATCCCTTTGGTGAAGGTATTATGGAGGAATGCATATGTTGAGGAGGTTACTTGGGAACCTGAAGCTCAGATGAGAGCCCAGTATCCTCACTTGTTTGAGTAATTTGGAGAATAAATTAATTGTAAAGATTTAAAAGTTTTGCCATGTTTGATTGAAACATAAGTATATATCACTTTAGTTTTATATTCCGACATAATTTTGGTGGACCAAATTTTTTTTTAGGGGGTGAGAACTTGTAAACCCCAAATTTTTTAGGGGGTGAGAACTTGTAAACCCCAAATCTTATAGGAAAATACTAATAATAATAATAATAATAATAATAAACTTAATATAATATAATTAATTTAATTAACCTGCATAGGTAAATTAGGAGCAGGTAATTAGAGTTAATCGTTAGGGGTAAAATGGTCAAGTGTAAATATAATTGTAATTAATTTAATTATAGTTGTAAATAAGTGGGAAGGTCAGGGGCAAAAATGGAAGTTTGTCAAGCACACACTACTCACGTGCCCTTCAAGCCCTAGATCGGGCAAGCCCTCAATGCGACCCCTTTCTTCTTCCACGCTCCGCCTTCATTCGCTTCACCACTCGCGTCCACGGCGAATCCCCACCATGGAATGCTCCTTATGCCTTGCCGTGAATGCTTGATCTATATCTATGATTCATGTGGTGCGGTAATTTGGTTTGATAATCCTTAGTCCTCTTCATACCCTATTAGGACCCTTTTGCATCCTTTTCTTCCTTGCTTGTGAACACGTAGGTAATATAATAATTACGTCTTAGTGGGTAATCGAACGCAGGTCAACACTAAGACATGTTTGCAATGTCCCACCTTGCTAGTTATTAGATATAATCACTAGATAAAATTTGATAGTCATTAGTTGAAACTATGGATGACTTAGAATTCTAATTAGCTCACAATAGTATTGAAACTTGGGTGATTAGGTTGTAGAGTAATGATGGATAAGTAGTTAGGGTAGATTATGTTGGATAAACTAAATTGAGTTGAACAACATTTAACTAAATTGGGTTGAGATGAGTTTAAAGAAAATAAGGAAAGGTGGTTAGTTTAGCTTATTAAAAATAAAATAGATGATACTTAATATTAGAAATAATCTCTAAAATTAATGATATTTGTAATAGGTAGGTCACCTCGAATTATTTTACGACGCGCAAGCTATTGTATGGTTGGTTCCGAAGGATGAATTACAACATCCAGGTGCGCTGGTTCACTACAGTAGACTACTTTCAAGTTGTGAAAATTAAGGAGATGATAACACTACTGCTTAGAAAACTGATATTTAAATTTAATCGTGATGTTTGTTTGTGTGTTAAATAATCTTGCTCTTTTGAATTACATGTAGTCTGAACTTTGCTTATATGATATGTGGTAGCCTTAACCTTGCTTATGTGATACACTTATAGCCTTGTATGTGCTGTTATCTGAGGATGCTATAATGCTCTTATTTCTTTTTATTCTTATCAGCCATGATGTCATGATAAATAAAACATTAGTGTTCCATTTATGGGTATGATGTAGAGAATTAGGTAACACTAGAGTTGACATCTACCCGGACAATCAAAAATAGAATCTATGGTCATGTGACACTATCACACATATGTGAGAAAATATTAGCGATACATCATGGCAGATATTTTAAACTACGGATACGGGTTTTGACCCTCCGAAAACCATACCACCTAAAAGGAAAAATTTATAAAGGACATAAATGGTAGAATTTACTATAGATCGACTTATCGCCAAGGAATCTCGTGACTTAGTCACCATACCCGCACGTGTGACGCGAAGTCGCCACCGTGATAGTCCTAATATGGTTTGCTGGGGGTGCGATCATACCGATGATCTTGCTAGCATGTCGCCGAGGTTGTAGTATTTTGGTGGCCGCTAGAATGCTCACCTTCTGGCAGGCATCGCTGCTTTTGAATCGGGACGGTCACCTCTTCAGCATAGCCTTGGACAGTAGATCCATGGACCACACGACTATACCAGACGTACTGCAGACGTTTTGAAGAGTAGTCCGGATCCTGGGGTTTAATTTAATATCGGCTAGCCGTGGCCGTTGTATACATTTAGGTGTGGTAACCTTGTCTAGGGGACAGTGTGTTGTTCCATGGATTGTCTGGGGAAGACGCATGGAGTGACGGGTCGCTAGGTCGTGGCGTTGAAGAGATTCGCCTAGCGTACCAATGAAGAGGGAATCACGGTCGCCCGACCTCTTCGCCAACATCAGTGTGACGGGCATAGGTAGAGACATAGACAAAGGACACTGATGGGCTTATGAGAACTCCCTGATCAGGAGCTCTCCTAAGCATAGGCTGGCTGCCCAGAACACAATATTTTAATGACATGACACATTATTTGTGATTGTTACTTAGAGACATCGACATACATATTGTTTATGGTTTGAATTACATACATCTTATACATGTTATATTTATGAATACTTCATGTTTTATTTATTATCTTTACATGTTTCCTTGCTTTACTGAATAATTTACGTACACCTTAGAATCTCCATTTTCCTACTTGAAATATTCTACTGCGGTTAGAGCCGTAAGCACAAAGCCACAAGGCTGAGCACACTACATTCAAATGTGTGCAGGTTTAACATGTGATCGGCCGAGATAGCTGATATACATGAAGTTGGTTGCAAATCTAGTTATTTTAGCATTTTTGTTATCATAGTGATTGTAGTAGGTATATCGGGGCTGTGTTAGAAAGGTTGAAGTAGTTGATTTACCTGTATTACTATTTCACAGACATTGTGTATAAACTATTATGTTGATAAATGCCTTATATGGGTCCATTAGGATTCATACGGCGGTTGTCACGTGCTCGACAGATGTGTTGGGGCGTGACAACCTAAGTGAAGTATATCGATTGTCTACGAAACCTTTAACCCCTAAGTATAGTTTCTAAAATATTATTATTTAATTCATAAGATATATGCGCATTTTATAGTTTTCAAATTTGTAGTTTACGATTGCATTCCACTAATTATCCTATCTAGCTGTAGTTTAGTGCTGAGAATTCCACATTGTGACCGTGGAGACTTGTGCTTGAATATCAATAGCCATAATTCAATTTGGTCTATTTATTATGGATTTAAAATAGTCTTTATTTAAAAGAGTTAAAAGTCTGTTTATAAGGGGTAAACACTTGTTACAAACAAATCGGTTGTAGTTTTTATTGAATTTAAATATTCTTTATTTTATAAGAGGTAAAAACTTGTTATAGTTTAATAATTCCTTCAATTAATACTCCAATGTGGTTTTAGTTTAGTGGTTAGATGAGAAAAATTAGGTTTGTTACAACTCAAATCTTACTTTAGGAAAAAGGCACTCTCCATTTGAGTTGGTTTTTGCCTAATAACCTCTTTATCATTCTAAATTGGCCCGAGGTACTTCAGCCTATAGATGCCAGTGGCTTCCTAATTTGCTCATGATCGAGAGGAGAAAGTTATTGAGGCTCGCATCACTTTGGAGCGCATTGCTCAACGGATGAAAAAGCACACGGATGTGCACCGCCAGCCCCGAGAGTTCTAGGTTATCTGCCTAGTCTTGCTGAAATATGAGCCACAAATGTGGTGTAAAGGATGGTGAAGTTGAGTGCACAAGGGCCTCATGCGCAAGTACAATGGACCTTTCCCTGTAATACGTAGAGTTGGAGCGGTTGCATATCATCTTCAAAGACCATCCAGGTTAGGGATTCACCATACTTTTCATATTTTCTTTTTCAAGTTATATTATTAGGATGATGATCGAGAAAGGGAGCAAGTGTTCCAAGACCAATCGATAATCATGACTGAGTTCAGCCGGTGATTGGAGAAGAACGGTGACCTCAGTTTCTTCTCCAGTTTTTCTCGCAAGTGGTTATCTTGACTTGACATTGAGATCATCTTATTGTTTATTTTCCCATAGACTGCATGACACAATAGTCCATATAGCATTATATTTCTACCCTACAATAGGATTAGATCACAAAATATGTGTTCATGACTTGATAACTCAGAACTGCCAACTGTACTCAATCCAAATGTTCGAACTACTTCCTAGTTTTGCAGAATCTAAGTGAAGTATCTACGAACCCTTTAAACCCTAAGCATAGTTTCTAAAATATTTTTTTTATTTCAGAAGATATATGCATGTTTTATAGTTTGCGAATGCGTGCAACTAAATATTCAATGTGGATGTAGTTTAGTGGTGAGAATTCCACATTGTCTGATTTCATGGAGACTTGGGCTCGAATCCAAGCAGGCACAAGGCATTCTCTAAATTAACTCAGAAGCAAAATAACAAAAACAAAGAACTAAATTAAAATTAAGCAATGTTGACCGCCTAACGCAGTGGATTAGCATGTCTGATTTTGGATCAGAAGGTCATGGGTTGGAACCCCACTATGGCCGAAGCAAAATAGACAAAGCAACAGAAACTGCTAATATGAATCAAAATAGATCAAAATAAATGCACCAAAAGAATAAAAGGAAATAAATAATAAATACTAACAAAATAGACAAAACAGTGTTTGTAGTCCCATAGTTAGGATAATTGCCTTCCAAGCAATAGATCTAGGTTTAACTCTCGGCAGATATAATAGTTCCAACTTTCGTAATTCCTCCATTTTAGTTTTGTTTGTCAAAATGAATGCAACAACAGAATGAAAGAAAACAAATAAAGAATAGTGAAAAACAACCACATATTTAAAGTGTTTACATCCATTTTAGTTTTGTTTGTTAAAATGAATGCAACAACAGAATGAAAGAAAATAAATAAAGAACAGTAAAAAACAACCACATAATTAAAGTGTTTGTAGTCTAATGTTTAGGATAATTGCTTTCCAAGCAATAGACCCTAGTTCAACTTCTAGTAGACCAAGAAACCAGAATATGAAATAAAATTTTATTTTCATATAATTAAAAACTTGTTACAATAGAGTTGCTATTTTTATATAATTAAAATATTTTTTATTTCAAAAGGGAGAAACATTTTGTATAGTTTACTAATGCATATTATCAAAAACCCAAGTTGACTGTAGTTTAGTGATGAGATTTCCACGTCGTGGCAATGAGACCTTGCCTCAAATTCCAACTACCGCAAAAGAAATAGAGTATTGTTTTTATAGATTTAAAATGTTGCTTGTTTATTTCAATTTTCATGGAATTAGAAACTTATTACAATAGAGTATAATTTTTATATAATTAAAAAAAATTTAATTAAGAAGAGATAACCACATATTATAGTCTAACCATTCATACAAGAGAAATAGATATACATTCTACGGAATGAAAATATTTATTTATTTCAGAAGAGATAAAAACTTGTTATAGTTTAATAATTTCTATAATTAAAAGTACAATGAGAATTCCAAGTTGTAGCCATGAAGAGTATAAATGTTTCGAAGTTAATGTTTCAGAAAATATATGGGCGTGTTATGGTTTCCAAATGCATGCCATCAAAAGTCTAATATGGTTGTAGATTAGTGGTGAGAATTTCATGTTATGGTCATGGAGACCTGGGCTTGAATCCTAGCAGCTACAATGCAATTTGGTATAAGGTATACTATTTTACAGTTCATGGATATTTAGTAGAAAATTGAGGTGTTTCAATCTATTTTACTTTAGATTTTGTTGCTAAATGGTTAATGGAGGACTTGCACAAGATTGTTGAATTAGTTTACGTGTAGATTTGAATGATTAATGGTGTAGATTTGAATGATTAACGGATTACTTAGTGGGATGAAGCGCTTATGTTGATCTAGAGATCACTTTGTTGATTTTGCAGAATGGTCTTTAATTCTTGTTTCATTTCTGTTGAGTTTGGGTTGTTTACTCGGTGCAGCAAATTGAGCATGATGTTGTTGCAGCTTGTTGTAATAAGTTGTGTATGCTGATGTTAATTGGAATGTACTGTTGAAATCAAATGGGAATGCTGGAATTTACGAGAGGGGTGTTTGTTGTGTTGAGGTTATAGTGCGTAGATAAAATTGCACTGATGTTGCAGCTGTGATGTCCTGAAATTATCGTGTGAAACTGAAGTGCAGAAATGGAGTTGAAGTTGTGGTGGTCTTTGTTTCAATGGTTGCCATGATCGAAGTTGCTGAGAGGGAAGTAAAGGGAATGGAGAAAGCTACGGTTAGATTTTCTGCTGAGTTGATTAGGAAATTGTAATATGTTAATGAACAAATAAGATGTAGTTGCTGCGATGTTATTGTATTGTTTTGGGATGGATTTCGGCCAAGTGGTTGTAATAAATTTGGTAAGTTGGGTTGATGATTTGGGTCAAAAGCATCTGTAAGGTTCATGTTAAGTAAATTGCAGGTTTAGGAAAAAAGTGCTAAGTAAATTACTTCGTATCCTAAGCATAGTACGGTAGCTTAGGTTATAAAATTAGTTCAAAAATAGTATTATACATGACCACAACACACAATTAGTCTAGAAGTGTGACATGAGTTAGAATTTATTTGTATGTTGCATGAGTTAGAAGTATTTTTATTCAAGCTATATAATTTGACTTACACGCAATTAATATAACGTCGACTGAAACAGTGATTATACGCAATTAAAATAAAAAGAGCCCAAAAAGAATTTGCAGAGAGAGAGCAAAACCAAAAAGGGCAAAAATCGACTGAAACAGTGTTCACTTAAACTTGCACACGGTGATGGGAACCTTCAACGTTAAGCACGATAGGGGATTTATTTGTATGTTGCATATATGCAACCTGTCTAGGATTAATAGTGCTGCATCCAGAAACTCAATTCGTCAAAAACCATGAACGATTGAATTATATGTAATCAGATTAGCCTCTAATTTATCATTTCACTATATTCCTCAAGAGCATCATCTATCTTTCAACCTTTGAAGAAGCTATCAATTAAAATGCTATAACTTACCACATCAGGCGCCACACCACTAGCAAACATCCTTCCTAATAGCTGCTTCACTTCATCCGTACTCCCCTTGCTTAAAGAGATATTTGATAAGACTTATATAGGGAATAACATCCTTACCCAATTTCTCTTCTATACTATGAGTATAATATTTGTTGGCTTCCTGCATGTTTCAATTGCTGCAATAGTTATCGACCAGAATCTCATATGTGAAATGATCAGGAGAAGCATGCACCTTCGTGTCTGACAATAACGAGCAAGCCTCCTCTACATAACCCAGCTTGAAGAGCCAATTCAGGGGTGAATTGTACACAGAAACGTTCGGCACAATGCCATGACCCAACATCTCAACAAGTAGTCTAAGGCACTCTTCTGGCTTGCCTTGTCTTGCATAAACATCAATCAGAGTTGATAATGATCCAAGACAAATGCATCAAAATTGAATAGTTAGATCTTAAAAGCATAACGCTAGAGGTAAGATCCTTAATAATGTGTTTTAAAGAAAAGCCATTAGTTGTATGGAGTCTATTCTGGTGAAGAATAGTTAGATCTTAAAGTCATTCCTTTCCTTTTGTGATCATTGTACATCTTAAAGAACTCAAGCGATGCCTTGTTCATCTGCTCAATGTTTAGATATGCATCAAAACCCGTGGAAAAGTCTTCTCCTTTATTGTATTCACACAGCTCATGCATAGTAACAATATGGAGTCTAATCTGGTGAAGAACAAAACTTTAAGCAAATCAGCTTACTTACATGGCACAAAAGTGAAAACAAAAGTATATGAGAATGAACAATACCATTTGTTCAAGCATGACTATACCCTGGAGGTTTGACAATGTTTTGCATTTTAAGGTTCATCCTTATTGACAAGTCAGAAACAGAAATACTAAGCTAAAAAATCACAAATCTCTTGAAAGATACCCTAGCAAAGTGGGCATACATTAAGCATATTTGCAAGTAAGTTGCTTTTCTTGCCAGACGAAAGAAAGCAATATAGTTGCCCATCCTACGGGTTACCAACATATCATACCAATACTTGTCAATATACTTGTCAATACAGTAGTATGTGACATATATGGATACGATATGTTGGCAACCCGCTAAATTATTTGAGCATTCTCTCGCAACTTATTCTTATGCATGAACTCTTCTCCCATACCTAAATAAAAAAGAAATGATTTATTAAAAAAATTTTAAGCAAATATTACTTGTATATGATGAATTAAGTAATAAGCACATGGGCCTAAGAAATCAGATGACTATAAGAATACAACAATCCTTTCAAAGGTGTTTACTGAGCAAACAAAAATAGACATGTTCAGGAATTTTACAATGCAATAACGTGTGTTGCCTAAAATCTAGTTGAACTTTGGTTTCTTAGTTTTCATTACTCTATAAATTGCTCCAATTTTCTAAAGAACTCGTGATGACATTGTATTATGAAATTTATACCTGAAATTGTCGATTTAAGAGAAGAGTCAAAGATTAAAATGAATTTATACTAGGTTCAAATAGTAACAAAGAAAATAGAGCAACAAGAATATGCAAAAAACTCCTGAAGTCATCTTTGCTTTGCTAGAAACCAAAATGTACAAATAAGGAAATTTTACTTCAACTCAGAGACATGAGGTTATTGCATCCATTGATAGTTCCATCACTTCCAATGCTGGTTTGATTGCATGAGAACAAGATTGTAGGTAACTACTACTTAGGGCGTAACGATATCATGCATTTAAATTTAGCAACCGGTACTTGTCATTTTAGTAAGAGATAGTTCGCCATTTTTTCCCATAAATGAGCACCATGGTTTACTACTTGATTTCGTTGCTTTATTTTGTCATTGTAATTTCATTTTAGCGACTGCACTATATACTATACCCAAATACTCTAGCAACATATGATCTGAAGCTATAAGCAAGTATAAGCTCTAAAGAAACATATGAACAAAGCTCTTATCGACATATGCAACCAAGTATAAGCTGTCGACTATAAGTATAGGCTAAATAGTACTCTTGCCTCGGAAATCCTTTTTCCACTCAAGAGAAGACACGAGTAGCGGATATACTCAAGAGATAACAAATCAGCTTTTATTTTTTCACACAAATATGTTATTATTTATCACGATTATGATGCCATCAACACGATTTTAATAGCATATTAAAACATATGCATAGAACATCCAGACATGTCAAAAAGTGCAAACACAAAGTAAAGAGAGAACGACTATTAATTCTGAGGAAACATACATATAAAAAACTCTAATCTCAGGATATAATGGTAGTGAGCAGTGCCTAGCCTTGCAGAAAAGTAGAGAGGAGACGGCAGAAAATATAACTAAATGCAGACGAATCAGGAGAGAAGGAAGAAGGAAGGAGGGTAAAAGAGAGAGATTTCCGGCAGCGGAGGAAAGCGGCCAAGGTTTCTGGCCGAAAGAAGGGAGGGGAAAACATTAGAATGGGAGGAAGGAAGGAGCCGCAAAGGGCGCGGCTCTTTCTGGTGGTCACAGAGAGAGGGAGCCGACAGTGATGATGGTCACCGGTCGAAGAAATAGCAAGGAAGAGCGCAAGAGAGGAGGAAGGAATAAATCCAGACCTATGTGGCGACACTGCGGCTGGTGGACGAAGTAAGAAAGGAGCGCCGGCGTCGGGAGCTCGGGGTGAGTTGAGAAGGCGCAGAGTCAGTAGGGTTTCTCAGGCGGAGAGAGAGACGGGTGGATTTTTATTGTTTTTATTTAAATTTTGGTCAGTTTTAGACCATCACGCCGTTGCTGTTTGAACCACCTCACCGTCACTGACTCCGGCAAAAAGGTTTGAGTTAAATGCTCTATATTTAACCTATATTGTTAATAAAAATTTTACAATAATATATAATTGATAGATATCTGAGGTGTTGGGTTCAAGTCCCACCAAGTTCTAAAAAAAAAAACTTAGATATTAATCTACTAATCCACCATGCATTTAAATATTTTAAGTTCGATTTTAGTAAATATTTATTTAATTATTTTTGAAAATATAAATTATATATTTTTAAAAATTACTCATTTCTATATTTCAAACTCACAATATGTATCTTAGATTGAGATCCCACAAAAATTTAAAAAAAAAAACGAAAACAAATTCAATCCCACTGTCCAAAAAAGTTTTACCAGTGAATTTTTGTGAAGCCATGAACTAATTAATACTGATGGCACTTCATCCAAATCAACCAACACCAACTGCGGCCATCGTCTCTGCAGCAAGCAGGCATTAAATGGCCTTTACTCATCCACACAAAACCGCTACGGCTGCCAGCTGCTGCAAGCCCTCCTACCAGAGGCTAAAGAAGCTGCCCGTAGACCCAGGAGGAGGAGGAGGATCCAATGCGTCGGCGGTGGTGGCGTGCGGAGGGAGGAGTAGCAGGGGTGGCTGGCTGACGCTGAGCAGGAGGAGCTGGGGAATGGCGCCCGGTAGTCTAGGTGGCCGAGCTGAGGAGGAAGGCCAGGGTGATGGGCGCGGTAGTGGCGAAGGTAGTCAAGAGGTTGAAGGAGTTGAGGATCACTTTGCGGAGCTCTTCGCCGGCAACTGCACATTCATGCGGGTGAGCCCTCCGCCCACCCTGTCGTTTGCCGAGAAGTCTTTCTTCTTCGTGTGAATTAATAAAGTTCGGTGCTTCCAGTAGGCTTATGATTCATTACCCAATGCAGACCTGATGAGAACAGCAGCTTACATTTGCTTCTGGTTTGATCAATTGCTCCTGTGAAATTTCTCTTTGCTCGCTGATTTGATGCTCTGCAGCAAACAATCTGCACCTGCTTAGCGGAAAGAATCCGGTACATCAACTAACACAACTTGGAAGAGCTGACTTAACTTCAATTGGGTAGCAACTTGGCAGAGAAACGTCTACAATCTACTGAAACATAGTTTGCTTAATCTTACATGCGGTGATCAGAACCTTAAATGTAAAGCACGGCGGTGACCATTTGGTCAACTTACGGCCAACGTGTTAGGTCGAAAGAGAGCCAAAAAAACAATTTTGTCTTCGGCCGAAATATTGCTTTCATAGTCTCCCGTGAACGTTAGCACAAAAAATGATAGCATAACCAATACTTCAAACTTATTGACCCACAAGAATTTTCAGGGAGCAAAAAGGGCAAAATCAGTCGAAACATTGTTCGCTTCAACGTATACATTATGATTATGATGGGAACCATACTCTATAACATCGTAATACTTTGATAAAATACGATGAAGTGAAAAAAAACATCTATTACTGCTCACAAATAGGTTTATACCTACAACAACCACACCAAAACTCTCCAAGCTCTCTCGGGTGAGAGCGAAATATCCTAACCAATAGGGGATTCTTATGAGCTAAGCATTTATCTGCATGATACTATGACTATCCTATTCTCATAATTTATTTTTCTTACCACTTCTTTATATTATCTAATTTAACAAAAGATGTTATCGCTCCGACACAAGTCCAATTGTAGTAATAATTTTCTTCTGTACCACACTAATCATCATATCAATACAAATAGATTGCATGGGGAGTTATTTACCAAATCTTATTTTGCAGCTAACTTTGTCACAGTGCATAAGAGAGTGATACGTCCAAGAAAAAATCATATCCTTTACACTCTATTGACCTCCCTTTATAATATAAAACTAAGATCATAATACTTTGATAAGATACCATGACGTGGAAAAACAAAGGATTCATTATTATTAACAGAGAAGTTTGTACCTACAAAAACCACACCGAAACTCTCCCTACCTTGATTAGAAATAGGAAAGCTCCGACAAAAAAACCCACAATGCTAATCTATAACATCCCTTTGCTAATATTTTCTCGTTTGAAAAGAATAAAAATTTCCATTGTTGGAACATGAACCCTAGACTCCCGAGTGAGAGCCGAGTATCCTAACCAACTAGACTAAACGAAATTGAGGTTCCCTATAAGCTAAACAAACATATGAAAGACCCTACGCTTGTCATGTTCTTATATTTTATACGATTTGTTTTTGGTGCCACTTCTTTATATTATCCAATTTAACAAAAGATTTCATCTCACCGGTAGAAGTCCTATAGTAGTAATACTTTTCTTTGGTACCACACTAATCCTCATCCTCAATATGAATAGATTCTATTGGGAGTGCTGTACCAAACCTTATTTTGATAATAACCTTGCCACATTGAATAAAATCACATCCAATTTGTGTTGCATTGATAGGAAATAACCTTTAGATTCTATGAACATCCCTTCAAAACATAAAAATTAAGATTGTAATACTTTGATAAAATATGATGAATTGGAATGAAAAAATGCATCATTTATTGCTCTCACAGAGAGGTTTACATCTACAAAAGCAAACTGAAACTCTTCCTTCCAAGATTATAAATAGGAAAGCTTCAACACAAACAGTCTTAATGCTTCTCCAATACATTCCTTTGGTGATATTTTCTCATTTAAAAATAAAAATAATTTTTTTTTTCCATAAGACTCTTTAGACTCTTTCAACCTCCCTTTATAATGTAAAACTTAAGATCTTAATACTTTGATAAAATAAGATGAAGTAGAAAAAAAAGAATCCAATATTATTCACACGGAGGAAAGCACTAACACAAAAATCCTCAATATGAGTCTCTCAAGTAAGAGCCAAGTATCCTAACCAACTAGACTACAATGAATCGGGCTTCCCTTTGAGCTGCACAAACATGTGAACGAAGCTATGCCTGTTAAATTCTTATGTTTTATACGATTTGTTTTTAGTGCTACTTCTTTATATTATCCAATTAAAAAAAGATTTCTTCTTATGGGTAGAAGTCCAATTGTATTAATACTTTTGTTTGGTACCACACTAATCCTCATCCTCAATACTAATAGATTTCATGGGGAGTGGTGTATCAAACCTTTAGTTTGATAATAAATTTGTGACATTGAATAAGAGTGATACTTCCTAAGTAGCACAGTAAAATTACACACCTTCAGAGGTAATCCTCTCCAAATAACTCTGTAGCATCAGAGCCTTTCTATAGTACATAATCCTGGACTGCAATTTCAACAGAAGCCGAACATAAACAAGACAGAGACTGAAGTCATCCACCGGACCAATGAAACAAAATATCTCAAGTTGATTATGCATATATATTAATAGAAACCCGTTAAGACAGCCTATATTTACGTATTGATAAGTACCAAATCTGGGCATTGTCAATCAAAATCAGCAATACAACAACCATAATGGCCAGCGTCAATCTGATGAAATAAAAATGAATCAGTAGATTTAAAATACCAGTAAATTATGTCAACTTTTTGCATTTTCAAGTACAAAGGCTAATACCAGTTAGCAGATAGAGGTGAACAACTTTTCTAATTTTTCACTGATGTATCGAGATACCATTGTGGTTTTCAAAAATCACTTTAAACCCCACCTTAACCCAAATAAAACAGAAACTTGCATCACCAATGTCCCTCAAATACTAAACCAATGAACTTTCATATCATTCAGGGATATCAACTAAATTGTACTCAAGGGAGGAGGCTCAGAAAACAAAAAAAGGAAGATGCTCAACATAAACACCTTTTCATGACAGATAGACACTATGATCGATATTAATCATCCATGAATAATACGATTCATAAACACACACACACAACCCAAATGTCTGTAACGTGCAACATAGGAAAATTGCATGTTCTATTAGTTGTTGTGTCAATATGCTCTATTATAGATCAAATTCAATAGCATTTCCACATATAATATTTGTACTATCACCATCTCAAAAGAATAGTTTCAATAAGTAAATGATTTTTTTGGAATACAGAACATCACATGTCACATACTCGTAAAAATGTTTATGTATATTTAAGTTCAAACATAAAATAGATGTCTTAACACCTAGGCCAATCCCAACCCACTCGTTAAGGTTTGAAGAAAACCAGACCAAACAAAAAAGTGAGTTTATTTCTTATTTGGTGATAAAGACAGTTTGTTTCAAAATCAAAAGGCATTAAATTTCATTCTTGAAAGAAAGCACTTTATTTGGTCATTGTACTGCACTATTATCATATTTTCTTGATAAAACAAGAATATTTTACTGAAGAAACTACCGGTGCACATGGAGCTCAGTCAAATTAAAAGGAAAAGACAACTAAGAGAAATACATCACAATTAAAGTTCAGTAAAATAAGTCATATTTCCATTATTTAATATTGCAGAAACGAAAGAAAATCATATGGTGAATGCATACTTACTTGATTCATATCCAGTGTCTCCACTGCATTTCCACGAGTAAATATTATTTGCATGGTTTTAATTTTCAGGCTCACCTTCACCAAACTTAGGTTTTCCAGGAAGCTTAATAGAATATATTTCTTAAAATCATAGAACATAAGAACACAATTAACTAAGAAATCAGTTATGAAAGAAAAAAAGGACCAAGTTCATATAGCTAATGGAACAAAAACATTCGAACCAAATGAGCAGCAAACTATCCTACCATGTGTTGATATCGTGCTCTAAAATACCAGTTGCTTTCTCTCTTATTTAGGAAATCAAGTCATGTAACGGCAATAACCCTTCGTTGCACATACCAACAGAAATTTTAAAGAATGTTTTCCTCAAAAACTAACAAATAGAGACAAATTATCATCTAGAGCCTATAGCATTCAACATAAAAATAGCCAAGGAAATATAATCTCAGGGCCTAAACATGATTCAACAGTCTAAACATAATTCCCAAAGTCAAGAAAGGTTATTAGATCGTAACCACCAGCAAAGTAGTTATAGTAAAAAAAACAAAATTTTAAGGCATGAAGCAAATTCAAAAAGGCAAACAGAGTTTTAATCACAGATCAATGTTGCACTTATTGTACGAGCCTGGGGTACAAAACCAGCATTAGTCTCCTACCGCTAGTAAAGAAGAAATTAAATTCAATGCACGCACACAAATTTGTTCTTGTTTGAACTAAATGAATTGACCTTGACCGTTGGTACATGGCATGGATCACTAGTTCATGTACCACCACATTTTCCAAGACAACGTATCAGCAAAGAACTGACTTGAGATATCTTAACAAGCAAAAGAATGAATAAGCTCCCCCACTACCGGTCATTATGTTAACTGATAAAATCATCTGTCAAACACCACATGCGAATAGGAAAAGAAAAAACAGAAGAAAGATAGAATAGATAAGTGAATTTGGATATCTTACTAAGGAAAATAAAGAATAAGCTCATTCAGTACCAGTCATTTTGTTTTAACCGATCAAAGTATCTGCCAAACACCACATGCAAATGGAGAAAAAATAGAAATAAAAAATCCTAACAAAGCATGGGCAAATTCATTTCGTGAGTGAACATATGAAGGCTCATCCCACAAGAATTGTGCTCAGAAATATCCCGTGTCCTTGTTTGGTATGAGGTAATTGGAGGTTGGTTTCAAAATCCAACCACATTTTTAGTTATAATTTATAATTAGGCGGTGTCATGTCGGAGTTGGTTTTCAGGTCCAAACTCATGTCCAAATCCCCCATGGTACTCTTAGCCATAAGGTTGTAAACAAATATTTCGTGAGTGAACATGATGAAAGGCTCCTCCCACAAGCATCGTGCTTAGAAATATCCCGTGTCCTTGTTTGGTATGAGGTAATTGGAGGTTGATTTCTGAATCCAACCACATTTTTAGTTATAGTTTATACTTGGGCTGTGTCGGAGGTTGGTTTTCAGATCCAACCTCATTTCCAAATCCCCCAAGTTACTCTTTTGCCGTAAGGTTGCAAACAAATATGCTACTGTAAGTCTTCCACACTAGATCTTCACAAAGAAGCAAGGTGCAAATTTGATCGAGGACTTCAGGCCCATTAGTCTTGAACATAGCATGAGAAAGTTGATATCTAAAGTTTTAGAGGATAAACTCAAGAAATTTATACCCGACCTCATCTCAAAATCATAGAGTACTTTTATACAGGGTAGGTTAGCATTTGATGCTTTCATGGTAGTGGTCGTAACAATTAATGCATGTAAAAGGACAAACTTGATTCCAGTCCCATTTTACTCCTTCAAACACACAATCTCTACTCACTATTACTGATTTCTTCTCTAGATCAAAAAATCTGTAGGCTTTAGTACCACTCTCATATCCAATAAAAACAACTACTTTGCTTCTATCATCCAACTTCCTCAGATGAACTCCTAAAGTCTTCACATGAGCTTTGCAACCGAAGACTCTTAAATGTGTTATACTTGGTTTTCTTCCTATCCATTTCTCATAAGGAGTCACACCAACTAAATTGGTTGTGAAGGATCTGTTCAGAATGTATACTGCTGTATTTACAGCTTCTCCCCACAATTCTAAAGGTACACTCATAGTTTTCAGCAAACTCCTTGCCATTGACATTACTGTTCTGTTTCTTCTCTCCACTACTCCATTTTGCTGTGGAGAATAAGGTGATGTAAGGAATCTCTTGATACCTTGCTGCTCACAAAATAATTTGAACTCCCTTGAATTGAATTCTCCTCCTCTATCTATTCTAAATGACTTCAGCTGTTCACCACATTCTGATTCTGCCAACAACTTGAATTTTTTGAATGCAGCAAAAGTTTCATCTTTTGATTTCAGCATTGTCACCCAAAGATATCTTGAACAATCATCAACTAGAAGCAAAAAGTAACTATTTCCTCATAGAGTAGATGGAACAATAGGACCACACAAGTCTCCATGTACTAGTTCCAAAACTTTATTGGCTCTAAAGTTTGATGCTGACTGAAAACCAGTTCTAATTAGCTTAGTTGCAACACATTCTTGACAAATACTTTCATTTAAATGAATTTTTGGTAGTCCTTTTACTAGATTCTGATCTGCCATTGTCTTCAAAGCTTGAAAATTCAAATGCCCAAACCGATTGTGCCATAACCAACTATTTGTATCATTACTGACTAACATGCAATGATCTAAATTCTGAATTTGCAACAGGTACAGTCTATTATCAGCTCTTTTTACAGCAACAAATTGCTCTCCTTCCTTGTCAAAAATATTCAATTTTCCATCCTTGATAATTGTGGTACAACCTATCTCATCCAACTATCCAAGACTGAGTATATTTGTTTTCAAATTTGGAATGTAAAGTACATTTATTAGAACTCTCCTTTCTCCATTAACTGCAGAAAAGATCACATTTCCTTTTCCTGCAATTTGTACTAGAGAACCATCTCCAAACTTTACTTGTCCACTAAAATTTTCATTCAATTCATGAAAGCATGCTTTATTACCAGTCATATGGCTAGTGGCACCAGAATCTAAATACCAAGTATCAAGAATAGTATCAAAAATAGATTTTTGAGTATTAGTACCTTGTAAGAGTATACCACTCTCATCACTTTTTCCTTCAATTGTCATCAGAATTGCATGATTCTCATGATGCTCTTTATCTTCACTTGTTTCGGCCAAGTAAACTTTCTCCTCTTTCTTGCATTCTGAAGCATAATGTCCAAAACGTTGACAACTAAAACATTTGATATGAGACTTGTCTTTATTAGGTCTCTCTTGAGATGAAGTGGAGATAAATCTTCCTCTACCACGTCCTCCATCATTGCTTCCAATAAACCTTCCTCTACCTCGAACAAAGCCTCTTGCTCTACCTTGGCCTCTTCCACGCCAACTATTTGCAAATTCCCTATGTTTTTTAGCTTCCCATTCTGCACCAGTTAATAAAACTTGATTTTCTTCAGTTGGTGCAGAACCTTTCATCCTTACTTCATAAGTTTTCAAGGCACCTACTGCATAATCAACAGTCATGATTTTCAGATTACCAAACTGTTCTAAATTGCAAGCAATATGATTAAACTTAGAAGGAATGGAACGCAATAGCTTCTCCACTATCTTTTGCTCCTTCACTTTTTGTCCAATGTTCCTCATTTCAGTGACAATAGAAGAGAGTCGGCTGACATATTCATCAATTGTTTCAGCATTTGTCATCTGCAATTTTTCAAATTCTCCACGCAATTGGCTCATCTTTGCATCTCGAAACTTTTCATCACCAACTTGAAGATTCTTCAAGGTATCTCATGCTTCTTTTGCTGTCCTTTTATCAGCAACAAGAATCAAAGTCTCATCTCCTAATGCTTGATGAATTATTGACAATGCTACCTTGTCCTTTTTCCTGTCCATCTGCAGAACTCCCTCTTCGGTTCAATCACTTCCTAAACACCCTGTGCATTAAGGAAGGATCTCATTCTCACTGCCCACATTGCATAATTTCCTCCTTTGTTCAACAAAGGATAAGTATTGAGGCTCCCTCCTCCTCCTGAGGTGTAATGGTTACACATTGCTCTGATACCAAATGTTAACTGATCAAGGATGAACAAAAGAAAATAGAAAATAGAACTCTATTTCTGAAGAGGTGTAATGGCACAGTAGAATTATGCAATGTGTATCTTCTACATTCATCAAAAAAGGGTTTGATACATTACATACATTGAAATGTAAAAAGCTAAAAATAATTGTAAACATGTAGACTAATTATAGATACTGATACTAAATATGTAAAACTGATGCATAACATGTAAGCTAAATATAGATACTAAACAAGCTTAATTTGCTATCAGAGACGCAGGCGTGCTTGGCTGATTTGGTGGGCGGCCGACGGGAGGCAGAGGCGTGGAAGCTTCAGAAAGGAAGAGAAGGAAGATAGAGGTCAGAGGCTGGTGGGAGCGAACGAGAGGGGAGGCTGCAGAGAAAGGAGGGCCATGAGCGGATCGTGGCAGCAGAAGATGAAGTTGAAGGGAGGAGAACACAAATTGGGAACTGGGTTTTTAAATACACAACGTACGTGGGTTGCAGAAGGTGTTAGGAGTATATTTTAATACTTTGTTTACTTATTCATTTAAGGTTCTGTATTAAAAAAATTAGGTTTTTTTTGTTCATCTAAAGATAGTAATCAATTTTCTGATTGTTTCAGTTGATTCGGTCTTAAAAAGATTAGTGCATTAATTTAAGTTTATCTAATGGCGAATGATTGATGGGACTTGTGAATATTTATTTTGTTTTCATGTAATGTTTATTAGGTCAAACTTTTAGGCCTGTTTAAACCTGAATCCCCCTCTACCGCTTCTAACGTGAGCGATGAAAAGATGATAAGCTTCTCATCGGCCGGTGGCGAAGATTCAAGCAGGCAATGGATTGAGCTTGGTTCTCATTGTTCTTTTACTTTCATGCCTCAACCCTGTGCTAGATGAATTAGCCATGAACGTTAACACCAAGAATCTTGAGCGTGTGAGGAGTTTGAAAAGCAACCTTACTCGTTTGCTTGCACGTGTTCAGAAGGTATGATTTGAGAAACTACATTCAGAATAAGTCTTACCCTTCTTGAACTTGATCTTGCACAGTTATTTTCAAGCCTCTTGATCTCTCTTGAACTTGCTCTTGCACTGTTATTTCCTAGCCTTTAGATCTTCGCAAACCTAAAATGTGACTCCATCCTCGTTTTCTTTCATGGGAAATTAGCCCCCTTTTTTTATTATTTATCATGGAGTCTTTTTGTTGATTATTTTAGAAACATTTTAGATCGTAGCAAACCCTAACCACTAGTTATCTTAAGATAGCTGAATATGTCATCTTGTAGAGTAGGTTATTCCACTTTTTAGTGTGAGTTTAAGATATGTTTTTTTCTCAGATTAGGGATGAAATTGAACACCTTTTAGATGATGATGTGGACATGGCCCATCTGTATTTAACAAGGAAGCAGATTCAGAACCAGCAAATTGAAGCTTTGATATCCTCTGGAGCTTCAAATAGTATTGTTGCTGCAGGATCAAAGCTCACAAGATTTGGTTCTAATTTTAATTGTAGTGCAAGCATCATTTCTAGCATCTACGCTGATGATAATGATGTGGAGGACTTGGAGATGTTACTTGAAGCTTACTTCATGCAACTTTGACTGCATGCGTAACAAGATACATACTGGTTATTGTCCTAACAAATATCTATTTTCATAATAATCTCTTAATTTCCGAAAGCAAAAGGCTGGGTATATTGACACCATGCATTAGTAATAGAGCATAGAGTTGCTGATTTTTAAATGTATGTTGAATTTCCAAATTCATGTTTTTCTTGTATGGCTATTTTGTTTTAGTTCGGTTTATAAATGACAAATTTTGTACTAGAAACTATTATTTAACTTATTACTATAATGCTTACTTTATTTGTTGATAGAATGAAATAGGATTGATTGAACACTGGCCTTAGTGTTTATATTTTCTGTCCTTAATTAGCCATCATCATAACTCCACTTAACTGCACAAAATACTTACTTATAAGTTGGCTCATAAATCTTCTGAATTTCCGTAGAGTTAGACATGTAAATAGGCCGTGCTCGGGTCAGTCGAAGCACAACCATAAAGGCATGGTACTATAGCGGGCTGTGCTTAGCCTGGCACGTTACAATACCGTGCCGTGCTTGGGACGGCCCGGTAGAGCAAATGCTCTGCCCGGCACGGTTGCAGCCCGGACATCAACCAGGTCGGGCACAGCATGGCCGGTGAACCCGCTGTAAAATTTGTATTCAGCAAGAGGCACGCTACACTGCCATGCCATGCTTGGGACGGCCTGGTGGCTCTACCCGGCACGGCCCGTAGCCCGGTCAACCCACTGTAAAATATGTCTTCGGCAAGATTCGAAGTCGTGCCTTCACTGTAAAAAATAAATGGTTTAACTATTCTACTATTTAATATTTTTAAAATATATATACTATTCATGCTGTGTTGTGTCGGCCCGTGGGCCTGAATCTTGAGGCCTGGCACAGTACAGCAGTAGCTGCGGGCCGTGCCAAGCATGGAACGCTTTCAGATTGGGCCGTGCTAGGCACGGCCCGAATTGGCCCGGGCCCGTTACATCTCTACTTAGAGTTAATATGAGAAAGAAGATAGCAAACAATCCCTCGAAGTGCTTACAACGACGAGGTGGAAGGTTTGGTTTACATAGTACAATTCACATTGGATGCTCATTGCAAATGCTATAAACGTGTCCAGAGCTATTCCAAATGATGCAATGGTCAGTACTCGCTTTAGTTGGATTAGCTCCTTATGCTCGTTATCAAGCTGGATGTTGGCGTGGTCTTCTATGTCACCAATATACTCCTTCACCTATCAAATCTCAAAGAGAAACTGTAAGCATTAATTGGCATTACAGATGACACTAGGCGTAGAATGCAAAAGGGAAATCATTTGTTGACAAAAGAGTGTTGGTGCGTAGACAATGTTATTTCCTAGTCGTGGCATCTTTAAGTGTCAACAAATTTGACAAAACAAACCCATAAATCTAACTGCTCCCAACCAATTGATAGATGCCAACTTATTTTTGAAAATATTAAAACAATAAAAAAGGTGTGCAAAACCAAATCACTACAATCTTTTCTACCCTGCAAATAACTACAACCTTTATATAGTTAGAATGTCAAATTTATAAAAAGATTATATAAATTAGGAGGCAAACCTCGGGAGTGAAATGTGTATCCTTGCATTTAAGAGTTCTATTCCCTTGTATCCCTTCCGTCGTAAAATAAAATGGTCATTTAATGACCAACAACATAAAATAAAACTAACAAAGAAATCCGACAAACCTTCCATTTTGAAGAAGTTGTTTCACGGATGGCGAGCGATCTAGAGGAAGCCCCATGCTTGAGATGAACTCAAGCAATTCATTCCCTAACTTAGCATTGCTCAACGCCTTTCCCCTCCTACTACAAAAAAAAAATAAAACATCGCTCAATCAAAAGGAAGATATAACACCACTCCAAGTAAGATATAACACTGCTCAAAGGAAAGGCAGATCATCGACAAAGTCAAAAGGCAGATCAATAACACCAAAAGGCAAATCAATAACACCGAAAGGTAGATATAACACCGCTCAAAGGAAGATATAACACCGCTCAAAGGAAGATCATCAACAAAGGAAGATATAGAAGTCGGAGATTACCTTTTCTGAGAGGAACAAATGGCAAGACGTGAGCACTTCTGGCACCGGAACAAATGGCAAGATATGAGCACTTCTAGCCGGCACCGGATGGGAGACCGAGGTGTTGAAGCTTCAGGGAGCAGATGCTGGTGGGAGGGATGCAGAGAGGAGTGGCGAGCGCTATGAGAGGAAAAGAACAAGAAGAAGAAGAAGAAGAAGAAGTAGATGATGGGAAACGGGGCAGGATCGAGTGAGGGCCGATTGGAGTGGAAAGCGGAAGGGTTTACATGCATAGAGTTGTTTAGACTTGCGCACGAGGAGGTTGCAGAAACAGAATGCTACGATGGTTGCAGAAACAGAATGCCATGATGGTTGCAAAAACAAAAAGCCATGATGGTTGCAAAAACAGAATGCCCAACTCTCGTAGTTCATCTTCTAGCATTTCAATGCTTCTCTTCTTGCTATGCATATAGCAAGAACACCAATCAAGAACTCAACTTTACCCGAGAAGAAGAGGTAATGCAAATTACGTAGAGAAGGGAGACGTAGTGTTACACCCCCAACCAGGGTCGGGAAAGGCGCCAGCATAGGACGCGTCCCCGCCGATTCGAAATCCATCGTGAAAGAGAGACCTAAGAGTTGTAAAGTTGTAGAGAGAGTGGCAGGTGAGATTTGAAATTAAGTATTCACTGAGAAAATACTATTAGTTACCACTGCACCAACTTAAAATTAATAAATTTATTTATATAATATTATATATATCGTGCTTCGTGTCGTGCCGCCCCAAGCCCATGGGCCCAAAATAGAAGCCCGGCACGGCACGCCTACTTGAATCCACATCGTTCTCCCCTTCGCTTGGGACGTCCAGACCACCGATCTTCACCTCGAGTAGTACAAGGTGTTGATCCATTTCTTCAAGCGACTTGCTTACCGCAGCTAGCGATGGTTCTGTCTACTGCTTGTTCACCATCATTTTTGAGAGGTGATGGTTATGTCTTCTCTTGATTTCTCTCGAGTTGGCTTTGATACCAATTGTCACAGATCGATTTTTCTCCTACCTATTGACTAGAAAATAGGGATGTAAAACAGGTCGGGCTGCCCGCGGGCGGCCCGAGCCCGACCTGAACTGGGTCATGCCTGACACGGCCCGGTCAAAGGGCATGCCGTGCTCGGCACGGCCCTTCCATGAACGACTGGAGGATTTGTACATGGCGTTCGAAGAACTATGCCAGAAGGTCGAAGACCGTCCTGTTCAAATCAACCAATTTTCGGAAGACGGTGCACAACTAGTTCCCTCTTCCCAACTCCTTTCCATGGATAAATTCCAGGAGGAATTGGAGAAAGTTCGGGCAGAGATCCGAACCAGCAGCGCAAACCCTCAAAGAACGAAAATCTCTTATATATATAAATTTAGCAGGAGAGGATAATCTCTTAATATCATCCGCATCATCAAAAAACTATGAGGATAATCTTTTTTGGTTTCATCTTTATTCCAGAAAATTTCTTTGTTCTTGTGCGAGTATCCAATTCATGTTCTAACATCACGTGCGTATTTTTTTTTTAGAACTTAATAAGTCTTGAACTCAAGATCTCATGATCCTCACATATAGAGCCCAATTACTCTAACATTACCTACGTATTGTCACCAATTTTTACTTATTACAGGACGGGGGATCAGTATTAACCTCTTGTTTATATTTTTTTTAATGCACTGACAAATTACTATCATAGGAGTCCAAACCTGTCTGAGATAATTACCAACCTAAGGGTGCAAGTATATATAATATATATATATAAAGAGAAAACAAGCACATTGGTTGCTGGTAGCAGGAGAGGATAATCTCTAGCTAAGGAACTTGCTAAAACTTTAATTAATTATGGTACAAATATTCTCCGATTAAGACTACTATTAAGAAATTGAGACAAGATAATGACCAAGGAATAGATGACCAACCTCTGCCTGACTCTTAAATAATGATGGCAGCCAACTAACATTGAGCCAACAAACTAAAGTCCATTACTAGCTATCCAATTAAACAAGAGAAACTAATTGGTCTACAGTCTCAATTTGTATAATTTAAATTATGTAATTTCGCAAATTGCACGCCCATCTGATTAGAGCGGTAAGACTCAACACTAGAGGTAGTTGTTCAAGACTCACTATATTTTTTTAGAAAATTCTCTAAGCTTTCAGAGCGCCAATTTCTAACATGCTTCTTTTCCTATTCTTTACTCTATGTTCTTCCTGCACTGGTGTTGATTTGATATGCTGGGTCACCTTTATGCTTGGAGCTACTGGTTTCTTTGTAATGCAAGAAAGAGGAGTGATATTTTTTAACTGGTTCTTGTTAATGAATAATTTTAAGTTTTCTTGATCACTGTATTTGGAAATCTGATAAATTACCTTTTATGTTTTTGTTCCAGATTGAGATCATACATGGAAATGTGTATTTTAATTCCTGGGATTTCTCCAACTGGTGGTAGAAAAGACCATGTAAGGCCTATCTCTCTCATCAATCTCATGCATATCCATCATACCCTCTGATATTATTTCATTGAAATATTGAGAAAAAAAACTGGCGTGTGAATATTTCCCAACATGTACTGTATTCACTGATAAAACCTTAAACGGTAATCCTAGCACAAATAGCTTTCACCAATGAGGGTGACAAGGCTCCACAAATACGTTTCCTTATACATAAAAAAGGTTATTTTTATGACTGCAACTTTGGCCTCCTAGGTCACTACAAAAAAACCTTATCGTTACACGGGTTCGCCAAATATATCTCCATACCGAGTTGCTTGTTGAAAGTTGAAACAATGTAAACTGTAGGAATTTATTTGGTGATAGATGGTGTAGACTACATAGTATTCCAAATACCTCTAGAGGAATTGCAGAGATGCTACCTGTAGTTATCTTTTTTAGAATGGGCAGTCAGCTCATGGTTTTATACAACCTGTAGTTAGTTCTTGGCACTAAATTAGTTACTGACATGCCTAATCATTATACAATAACAAAAATTATGAATGGTTGTCATTTGGTCTCTTTCCTATTAGTTTTTTATTTATTGTTGGTCACATGGCTTTTGTGTTATATATCTTTGCAACTGATTATATAACTATTTAAATTTTTACAATTATGGAAGTATAGATGAATGTACTAACATATTTTTCCACAATCAAGGTTGATATATCACCTGCTTGCTGGAAGTGTTCTGAAGAGTCTTTTTCAACTCAAGTTAAGAGTAGAGATCCTCTTAAACTGGGGTCAGTATCTGGAGCAGTATGCAAGAATCTATCTTTTTATGTTGTCTATAAATTGATGTGTATGTTTCTGCCTCTTGCTTAACTGTCTCCCTAATTGATACAGTTTCCAAGATGTTTGGGCACTGCGATTAGTTCGTCAGCTGTTAGTATGGCATCCTGTAAGATATTTTCCTCTTAACTAAAGTGTACTCGATCCATGAAGCTTTTTGTTCTACAAAAGTTCCTACATGGTTATCTAGGCTTTAATGCAAGCAATCTGTATGATCCATACCATTATTCTCTGGATAGATAATACCCTAAGCTTTTCCCTTCTTTCAAAAAGAACATAAGTTTTTCCCTTTCCACAATTAGGACTATAAGATGAATGCAACTTATTTGAACATGTCTCACAGCTAACCTTCTAATAAAGTTCCTACACAAATTCGTACTGGGTTTGGGATTTTCCATTGCATACTCTTAACTTCATCTGACCTAGAACTAGGTTATTCTGTGTGACACCAATCTCTAGGTATTTGGTTGGACGCCACTTCTTTTTGTTCATCTACAAGTTTAATTTAACATGATCACAAAAGACCCAATATTTGACATGCAACACCAAGTTGTTCCTACATTTTCAAAACCAAAATAATACTTGGGCTAGCCTGAAAATATTAAAGGCCTAATATTTCTCAGCTGAGTTCTTGGCCCAATTTAACATAACCATCACAATTTTCAGAAAATACTGTTTAGTTTTAAGAGGGATGTGATGTTTTAATCACGTACTCAGTAACAATTGGGAACTGATCAAATGCTCTCTTTTTTTAACTTGATGAGTAACCTCCCATATAGAACCCAATTATTCTAATCAGAGGAGTGTATACTTTTGTGTACAGAAATACTTGATCAAGAAACTAATGACATAATATATGGTGAGGACAGCTGAATACTCTAATACAAGACCATACTATTATTCATATTAGTCATGATCATTGGATATATTTCCCCTAACAAGCCATAAGAGTAAATTAGTGTGTTTTATGTCTTTCCTGCATATGTTCTATTCAACTTGAAATTCTGAAACTTCCTGCTTCAACTGATTAACATGATGCTATTAGTTTTTCTCCAGTTTCTATCAATTGCTATTTCTTTTTAGCAAATACCACTGCTACATTTTAGCATTGATATGTAACAATAGCATGACTAATGTTTCTCACTTTATGTTATATTGGTTTGTCTTAGGAGGACCGTTTGAGTGTGGATGAAGCTCTGACTCATCCTTATTTTCAGCCAAACTATTAAGCAATGTGCAACTGCTGCCAAGGGACGAGCTTTGACATGAGGCTGAGATTATTCATATTCTTAATGTGGTATACTAATTATACCTACTATATACTCCAGCACTCCAAGTTATTGAACATCACCAATGGTTGATTCCAAATATTCCTCAACTTTCAATCGATTTAATTTCAACACCATATATAATTGTACATTGTAATGGTCTAATACAGGAATCACAATAGTTGATACGACATTGTAGCACATATTAGTTATTGTAGCACAATATGAGAATTTGGCATATTGTGTTACAAGACTACTAATCTTTACACTAACAAACTGCTACTTTCATGTCCAATTGTTGAATTACTGTAACTTTTTCTCAACATGTTTAGTTATTACTTAATATCTTCAATTATAATACCTTCTACTCTAACTTTATTGTTGCTCCAACACCAAGAAACCAGAATATGAAATAAAATTTTATTTTCATATAATTAAAAACTTGTTACAATAGAGTTGCTATTTTTATATAATTAAAATATTTTTTATTTCAAAAGGGAGAAACATTTTGTATAGTTTACTAATGCATATTATCAAAAACCCAAGTTGACTGTAGTTTAGTGATGAGATTTCCACGTCGTGGCAATGAGACCTTGCCTCAAATTCCAACTACCACAAAAGAAATAGAGTATTGTTTTTATAGATTTAAAATGTTGCTTGTTTATTTCAATTTTCATGGAATTAGAAACTTATTACAATAGAGTATAATTTTTATATAATTAAAAAAAATTTAATTAAGAAGAGATAACCACATATTATAGTCTAACCATTCATACAAGAGAAATAGATATACATTCTACGGAATGAAAATATTTATTTATTTCAGAAGAGATAAAAACTTGTTATAGTTTAATAATTTCTATAATTAAAAGTACAATGAGAATTCCAAGTTGTAGCCATGAAGAGTATAAATGTTTCGAAGTTAATGTTTCAGAAAATATATGGGCGTGTTATGGTTTCCAAATGCATGCCATCAAAAGTCTAATATGGTTGTAGATTAGTGGTGAGAATTTCATGTTATGGTCATGGAGACCTGGGCTTGAATCCTAGCAGCTACAATGCAATTTGGTATAAGGTATACTATTTTACAGTTCATGGATATTTAGTAGAAAATTGAGGTGTTTCAATCTATTTTACTTTAGATTTTGTTGCTAAATGGTTAATGGAGGACTTGCACAAGATTGTTGAATTAGTTTACGTGTAGATTTGAATGATTAATGGTGTAGATTTGAATGATTAACGGATTACTTAGTGGGATGAAGCGCTTATGTTGATCTAGAGATCACTTTGTTGATTTTGCAGAATGGTCTTTAATTCTTGTTTCATTTCTGTTGAGTTTGGGTTGTTTACTCGGTGCAGCAAATTGAGCATGATGTTGTTGCAGCTTGTTGTAATAAGTTGTGTATGCTGATGTTAATTGGAATGTACTGTTGAAATCAAATGGGAATGCTGGAATTTACGAGAGGGGTGTTTGTTGTGTTGAGGTTATAGTGCGTAGATAAAATTGCACTGATGTTGCAGCTGTGATGTCCTGAAATTATCGTGTGAAACTGAAGTGCAGAAATGGAGTTGAAGTTGTGGTGGTCTTTGTTTCAATGGTTGCCATGATCGAAGTTGCTGAGAGGGAAGTAAAGGGAATGGAGAAAGCTACGGTTAGATTTTCTGCTGAGTTGATTAGGAAATTGTAATATGTTAATGAACAAATAAGATGTAGTTGCTGCGATGTTATTGTATTGTTTTGGGATGGATTTCGGCCAAGTGGTTGTAATAAATTTGGTAAGTTGGGTTGATGATTTGGGTCAAAAGCATCTGTAAGGTTCATGTTAAGTAAATTGCAGGTTTAGGAAAAAAGTGCTAAGTAAATTACTTCGTATCCTAAGCATAGTACGGTAGCTTAGGTTATAAAATTAGTTCAAAAATAGTATTATACATGACCACAACACACAATTAGTCTAGAAGTGTGACATGAGTTAGAATTTATTTGTATGTTGCATGAGTTAGAAGTATTTTTATTCAAGCTATATAATTTGACTTACACGCAATTAATATAACGTCGACTGAAACAGTGATTATACGCAATTAAAATAAAAAGAGCCCAAAAAGAATTTGCAGAGAGAGAGCAAAACCAAAAAGGGCAAAAATCGACTGAAACAGTGTTCACTTAAACTTGCACACGGTGATGGGAACCTTCAACGTTAAGCACGATAGGGGATTTATTTGTATGTTGCATATATGCAACCTGTCTAGGATTAATAGTGCTGCATCCAGAAACTCAATTCGTCAAAAACCATGAACGATTGAATTATATGTAATCAGATTAGCCTCTAATTTATCATTTCACTATATTCCTCAAGAGCATCATCTATCTTTCAACCTTTGAAGAAGCTATCAATTAAAATGCTATAACTTACCACATCAGGCGCCACACCACTAGCAAACATCCTTCCTAATAGCTGCTTCACTTCATCCGTACTCCCCTTGCTTAAAGAGATATTTGATAAGACTTATATAGGGAATAACATCCTTACCCAATTTCTCTTCTATACTATGAGTATAATATTTGTTGGCTTCCTGCATGTTTCAATTGCTGCAATAGTTATCGACCAGAATCTCATATGTGAAATGATCAGGAGAAGCATGCACCTTCGTGTCTGACAATAACGAGCAAGCCTCCTCTACATAACCCAGCTTGAAGAGCCAATTCAGGGGTGAATTGTACACAGAAACGTTCGGCACAATGCCATGACCCAACATCTCAACAAGTAGTCTAAGGCACTCTTCTGGCTTGCCTTGTCTTGCATAAACATCAATCAGAGTTGATAATGATCCAAGACAAATGCATCAAAATTGAATAGTTAGATCTTAAAAGCATAACGCTAGAGGTAAGATCCTTAATAATGTGTTTTAAAGAAAAGCCATTAGTTGTATGGAGTCTATTCTGGTGAAGAATAGTTAGATCTTAAAGTCATTCCTTTCCTTTTGTGATCATTGTACATCTTAAAGAACTCAAGCGATGCCTTGTTCATCTGCTCAATGTTTAGATATGCATCAAAACCCGTGGAAAAGTCTTCTCCTTTATTGTATTCACACAGCTCATGCATAGTAACAATATGGAGTCTAATCTGGTGAAGAACAAAACTTTAAGCAAATCAGCTTACTTACATGGCACAAAAGTGAAAACAAAAGTATATGAGAATGAACAATACCATTTGTTCAAGCATGACTATACCCTGGAGGTTTGACAATGTTTTGCATTTTAAGGTTCATCCTTATTGCTCACATTCTATCCCACAAGAAGTGGTAAGCATCCAAAAACTTCTTGTTGTAAGGTTGATTAAGCAAACGCAGAAGATAATTAATTGTCTTCTGCAGGACTGACATTGGCCGGACTAAATCAGAACTCTTGATAAATCAAGAAACATGAAAATTATCTAAATAGATAAACCCAAATTTCAATCATCTACTTGCCTTGTCTTGCATAAACATCAATCAGAGTTGATAATGATCCAAGACAAATGCATCAAAATTGAATAGTTAGATCTTAAAAGCATAACGCTAGAGGTAAGATCCTTAATAATGTGTTTTAAAGAAAAGCCATTAGTTGTATGGAGTCTATTCTGGTGAAGAATAGTTAGATCTTAAAGTCATTCCTTTCCTTTTGTGATCATTGTACATCTTAAAGAACTCAAGCGATGCCTTGTTCATCTGCTCAATGTTTAGATATGCATCAAAACCCGTGGAAAAGTCTTCTCCTTTATTGTATTCACACAGCTCATGCATAGTAACAATATGGAGTCTAATCTGGTGAAGAACAAAACTTTAAGCAAATCAGCTTACTTACATGGCACAAAAGTGAAAACAAAAGTATATGAGAATGAACAATACCATTTGTTCAAGCATGACTATACCCTGGAGGTTTGACAATGTTTTGCATTTTAAGGTTCATCCTTATTGCTCACATTCTATCCCACAAGAAGTGGTAAGCATCCAAAAACTTCTTGTTGTAAGGTTGATTAAGCAAACGCAGAAGATAATTAATTGTCTTCTGCAGGACTGACATTGGCCGGACTAAATCAGAACTCTTGATAAATCAAGAAACATGAAAATTATCTAAATAGATAAACCCAAATTTCAATCATCTACTTTTTCAACAGGTTGTGTCTCATAACAATATTCTTCAATGGGTATGTGACAAGTATTTACAACTAAAAGTAGCAATACATAAAAAAATGCTCTCATCATAACAATATTCATATTCAAAAATGAGACAAATTATCTATCAATGTAACAAAAAATAGTAGAATGTGACAAGTATTGACAAGTCAGAAACAGAAATACTAAGCTAAAAAATCACAAATCTCTTGAAAGATACCTTAGCAAAGTGGGCATACATTAAGCATATTTGCAAGTAAGTTGCTTTTCTTGCTAGACGAAAGAAAGCAATATAGTTGCCCATCCTATGGGTTACCAACATATCATACCAATACTTGTCAATATACTTGTCAATACAGTAGTATGTGACATATATGGGTATGATATGTTGGCAACCCACTAAATTTTTTGAGCATTCCCTCGCAACTTATTCTTATGCATGAACCCTTCTCCCATACCTAAACAAAAAAGAAATGATTTATTAAAAAAAATTTAAGCAAATATTACTTGTATATGATGAATTAAGTAATAAGCACATGGGCCTAAGAAATCAGATGACTACAAGAATACAACAATCCTTTCAAAGGTGTTTACTGAGCAAACAAAAATAGACATGTTCAGGAATTTTACAATGCAATAACGTGTGTTGCCTAAAATCTAGTTGAACTTTGTTTTCTTAGTTTTCATTACTCTATAAATTGCTCCAATTTTCTAAAGAACTCGTGATGACATTGTATTATGAAATTTATACCTGAAATTGTCGACTTAAGAGAAGAGTCAAAGATTACAATGAATTTCTACTAGGTTCAAATAGTAACAAAGAAAATAGAGCAACAAGGATATGCAAAAAACTCCTGAAGTCATCTTTGCTTTGCTAGAAACCAAAATGTACAAATAAGGAAATTTTACTTCAACTCAGAGACATGAAGTTATTGCATCCATTGATAGTTCCATCACTTCCAATGCTGGTTTGATTGCATGAGAAACAAGATTCTAGGTAACTACTACCAAGAGTGTAACGATATCATGCATTTAAATTTAGCAACCCGTACTTGTCATTTTAGAAAGAGATAGTTCGCCATTTTTCCCCATAAATGAGTACCATGGTTTAATACTTGATTCCGTTGCTTCATTTTGTCCTTGTAATTTTATTTTAGCCACTGCCTAGACTATATCAAATACTGTAGCAACATATGATCTGAAGCTATAAGCAAGTATAAGCTCTTAAGAAGCATATGAACAAAGCTCTTATGAACATATGCAACCAAGTTTAAGCTGTCGGCTATAAGTATAGGCTAAATAGTACTCCTGCCTCAGAAATCCTTTTTCCACTCAAGAGAAGACAGTCATCAACACGATTTTAATAGCATAATAGAACATGCATAGAACATCCAGAAACATGTCAAAAAGTGCAAACACAAAGTAAAGATCTAGATTAACAGAGAACGACTGTTAATGTTGAGGAAAAATACATATGAAAAACTCTAATCTCAGGATGGAATGGTAGTGAGAAGTGCCTAGTCTTGCAGAAAAGTAGAGAAATGTAGACGAATCAGGAGAGAAGGAAGAAGGAAGGAGGGTAAAAGAAAGAGATTTCCGGCAGCGGAGGAAAGCAGCCAAGGTTTCCAGCCGAAAGAAGGGAGGGGAACGCATTAGAATGAGAGGAAGGAAGGAGCCGCAAAGGGCGCGGCTCTTCCTGGTGGTCACAGAGAGAGAGAGCGGACAGTGATGGTGGTCACCGGTCGAAGAAATAGCAAGGAAAAGCAAATGAGGATGAAGGAATAGATCCAGGCCTATGTGGCCACACTGCGGCTGGTGCAGAGTAAGAAAGGAGCGGCCGAGCAGCGCCGGCGACGGGAGCTCGGGGTGAGTTGAGAAGACGCAGAGTCAGTAGGGTTTCTCAGGCCGAGAGAGAGAGCAAGTGGAGCAGGTAGGGCGTACTTTTAAATTTTGGTAAGTTTTAGACCATCATATGCCGTTGCTGTTGGAACCACCTCACTGTCACCGACTCGGGCAAAAAAGCATGAGTTAAATGCTCTATATTTAACCTATAATGTTAATAAAAAATTTATAATAATATATAACTGACATTTGATATATAAACTCTTGGACCAGTGTTTGCGCAGAAAGTGGACTTATGCAATAAATAATATAACATATAGCATGTTAATCTACTAATCTACTATGCATTTATACAATTAAACTTTATACAATCATACAAAAAAATCCAAAATATTTATTTAATTATTTTTTAAAAAATAAATTATATTTTTTTAAAAACTACTCGTTTCTATATTTCAAACTCGCAATATGTATCTTAAATTGAGATCAGCAAAAATTAAAAAACACACACCCACAAATTCAATCCGACTGTGCAGAAAAATTTTACCAGTGAATTTTGGTGAAGTAATGAACTGATTAATATCTGCCAGCTTCTGCAAGTCCTCCTACCAGGGGCTCAAGAGGCTGCCCGTAGACACAGGAGGAGGAGGAGGAGGATCCAACACGTTGGCGGCGGTGGCGTGCGGAGGAAGGAGCTGCAGCGGCGGCTGGCTGACGCTGAGCAGCAGGAGCTGGGAATGCGCCCGGGTGCAGGTGGCCGGGCTGAGCAGAAGGAGGGCTTTCTTAGTCTCACAAAGGGAAAAATGATAGCATCACCGCTAACTTATTGACCCAAAAAGAGCTCAAAAAGAAATTCCAGAGAGCAAAAAGGACCAAAATCAGCGGAAACATTATTCGCTTAAACTTAAACAGTAAGCATGATATGGTAACCTGACGGTAATCAACTGAACTACAGTAGATTAGCTTATTTAATGAGCTAAGTGCTTATGCCAAGTATCCTAACCAACTGAACTGCAGCTTGTCGAATGAGCTAAGTGCTTATGTCAAGTATCCTAACTAACTGAACTACAATAGATTAGCTTATCTAATGATTTCAAGTGAAAAATTTCTGTGTATCCTAACCAACTAGATTACAACAGATTGAGCTATTATGTGAGCTACAAATTTCAAACAACTCTATGACTATCCCATTCTTATGATTTATTCAATTTATTTTTGGTGCCACTTCTTTATACAAAAGACGCTACAACTAATAAATTGCCCTACTTAATGAGCTAGGCACTTATCCAAATGACGCTACAGCTATCTTGTATTCTTTATTTTGATAATGACTTATGCTATTCCATAACATCCCTCGGGCTGAGACTATGAGACTTGAACCCAAAATCTTATAATCCTTCCATATAGAGCCCAATTACTCTAACCAAAGGGATGTACACTTGAACCTAAGTCTCTCAAGAGACAAGTATCCTAATCACCCAAGTCTCTAAAGTAATAGACAAGTATCCTAACCAACTAGACTACAAGAAATTAAGGAACCTTATTGGCTACACATGATTTTGAACAACTCTATGACTATCCCACTCTTATATTTTATTCAATTTATTTTTGGTACCACTTCTTTATATTATCCAATTTAACAAAAGATTCATCGCATCGACACAAGTCCTATTATAGTAATACTTTTCTTTGGCACCACATTAATCCTCATTCTCAATACGAATAGATTCTTTGGGGAGTTATTTACAAAACCTTATTTTGATGCTAATTTGTCACAGTGCGTAAGAAAATCATATCCACCTCCCTTCGTAACTTGAAACTTAAGATCGTAATATTTTGATAGAATATGATGAACTGGAAAGAAAAAAAAGCATCCTTTATTTCTCAAAGAGATGTTTACACCTACAAAACCACACCAAAACTCTCTTCCTTGATTATAAATAGGAAAGCTCTAACACAACAACCTTAATACTACTCTATGACATCCCTCGAGTGATCTTTTCACGTTTGAAAAAAATAAAAATTTATATTGCCTGAACTTGAAACCAAGTCACTCAAGTGAGAGCCCAAGTATCTTAATCAACTAGACTTCAACACATTGGCCTACCTAATAAGCTACGCCCATAGCCGAACAACGATACGACTATCCTATTCTTATGTTTTATATAATTTATTTGATATGCCACTTCTTGATATTATCCAATTTAATAAAAGATTTCATCACACCGGCACAAGTCCTATTGTAGTAATATTTTTCTTTGATAATACAAAAATCCTCATTCTCAATACGAATAGATTCCATGGAGAGGTTTGTATCAAACTTTATTTTGATAATAACTTTGTCACATTGCATAAGAGTGATACGTCCAAGAAAATAATATTCGTTGGGTGTTAGATTGGTAGAACACATACTTTAGACTCTATCAACATTCCTTCGTAATTTGAAACTTAAGATTGTAATATTTTGATAGAATACAATGATCTTGAAAAAAAATGCATCCTTTATTGCTCATAGAGAGGTTTACACTTACAAAACTCTCTTTACCTTAATTATAAATAAGAAAGCTACAATACAACAACCTTAATGCTACTTTATAACATCCCTTACGTAATATTTCCACGTTTGAAAATAAAAATAAAAATTTCCGTTCTCAGGACCTGAACCCAATTCTCTTGGGTGAGAGCCTAGTATCCTAACCAACTAGACTACAATGGGTTGGCCTACCTAATGAGCTAAGCCCTTATTCGAACGACAGTATTAACTATCCTATTCTTACGTTTTATATAATTCATTTTTTATGCTACTTCTTGATATTATCTAATTTAACAAAAGATTTCATCGCACCAGCACAAGTAGTTTGTAGTAATATTTTTATTCAATAACATAATAATCCTCATTCCCAGTACCAATAGATTCCATGGAGAGGTTTGTATCAAACTTTATTTTGATAATAACTTTGTCACATTGCATAAGAGTGATACGTCTAAGAAGATCATATTCGTTGCGTGTTAGATTGGTAGGACACAACCTTTAGACTCTATCAACCTCCCTTCGTAATTTGAAACTTAAGATCGTAATACTTTGATAGAATACGATGATTTCACCTTTGAAAAAATTTCCATTGGCAAGACTTGAACCTAGGTCTCCTAGTTGAGAACCAAACTACAAAAAGTTTGCTTGGAGCTAAGATCGTAACTGAATGACAATAAAACTATCCTATTCTTATATTTTATATAATTTATATTTTATGCTACTTTTTATCCAATTTAACAAAAGATTTAATGAGACTTGAACAAAAGTCTCTCAGGTGAGAGGTAAGTATCCCCCAACTAGAGTTTAAAAGTTTTTTACTAATATGATTACATGTTGCGAATCTGATTGTTGTGGATGTATTACTCTTATGCAATGTTATAAAGTTAGCATCAAAATAAGGTTTGTTAACAACTTCCCAAGGAATCAGTTTGTTACCAAAGAAAAGTATTACTACACTAGGATTTGTGTCTGTGTGATGAAATTTTTTGTTAAATTGGATAATATAAAGAAATGACACAAAAAATAAATTGTATAAAACATAAGAATAGGATAGTCATAGTATCATTCGGATAAGTGCTTAGCTCATTAGACAACTTAATCCGTTGAAGTTTAGTTGGTTAGGATACTCAGCCCTCATCCAAGAGACCCATATACAAGTCCTAGCAATGAAAATTTTTATGACAAAATAAAATATCACTTCTTATTCTCAAGGACACCCTTAGTCTTAATATTATCGATAATATTCTCAACGACACACCCTTAGTCTTAATATTGTTGATAATATTCTCAACAACACACCCTTAGTCTTAATATTGTTGATAATATTCTCAAGAGCATATTTTGCTGCACATTACAAGGCTCTAAACCATAGTTTATGATGAATTCTCTCATTTATGGTACAGTATATTGGTAACTCGATGGAAAAAATTTTAGCATACTATTGCAAGTTATTTTTATGTATGAACTCTTGCATGAACTCTTCTCCCATGTGCATTGTTTTGTCTTTAAGTTAAGTAGTGATATCAGATCGCCACTTACACAGTTCAGAAGGTCTTTAGCCACCTCAGAATTGTAAGAGCCGTTGTTTCTTCTTCCCGTCAAGATTTCTAGTTTTAGAAATCTTTGAAGCTAAATGTATCTGACTTGATTGAAAGTTGCATAGCATGCTCCGGCAACATGTAGCAGCTGCGATGCGATAGAAGAACCAACACTAACTTTGAAAAAACAAACCGATGAACATGTTTTACTATGGTTATTTATATCTTTCAACCAATCTACTCACAATAAACTACAAACTGATTGAGGCAGTTTGTTTGTTTGTTTGTTTCAAAATCAAAAGACATTAAATTTCATTGTTAAAAGTAAGTATTTCATTTGGTCATTATACTGTACTATTATCACATTTTCGTGATAAAACAATCATGTTTTACTGAAGAAACTATCAATGCACGCAGAGTCAGTTCAGAGTGAATCATTTCCTACCATGTTTTGATATCATGTTCTAGAATACCAGTTGCACTAGTATGTGCTATGTTTACAAGAGTAAGCACTGTAGTACCAGCTGGTTAATACCACATTATAAACTGCTAGTTTCTGTTTTTCCGGACTAATTTTCCTGCTGGAATTATCAACAAATGCCATTACAAAAATGTAGTCTTGTTTACAGAACATTTTCCAAATCTTCCTTCATCAGATTCTAAGTCAACCACGACTGTTACTAGAACGTAGTCCGACTTCTTTTACCATCCAAATTCATATATGTAATAAGTTGACCTTTTTTCCAAGCATAATCAAACCAGATAACATAAGCCAGAAGGTAAACTGTCCAGATACTAACAATCATGTATATGTTCGATTACCTTCCTTTCAGATGACAAGGAAAAGGGACGCAAATATTATGAAAGATAACTTATAGTCAATTTCTGTGCCACAGCACTAAAGAACATCAAACTGTCACATTAAAGAAGTGTCGTAACAAAAAGGAACAAGAAAATGCACCGAGAATAAACTTGTCATTTCCACGGATATCAGCTTTAGCAAGTTTTTTGAGTAATATTCTCTGTAAGGTTTACCATTCTTCACAATTTCAACTTCATCACTATAAGCAACTCTACGAGCCTCATTCATGGCAGCATGTAAGAAGCAGAATGACATTGACCAACAATGAGATTAAAAGTACGAGCAACACATTCTGCAGTAAAAGCAAATCACTCTCAGATTTGAACTTACTGTCAGCAAATATCTAGTTAAATTATCTTCACAGGACTCTCCATATATCTCTGAGCAACAAATGCTGGATCAATATAAATTTTTGGGAGGACCAATAATGGTATTAGTATACTCAGCAACATGGTTTGTAATATTGACTTGCACCTGGCAGTATAGCAAGTTTTTATGGCCAAATGGTTAACTTAGACTTTTTAGCTCTTATAGCTGATTTAGGTCCCTCATCTCTTTAAGTCATTGTCCGTCTCAATCTCAACTCTCTCATGGACTCCTCAAGCTCTTTCTTTCTCTCCATCAACTCTCCCTCAACTGTCATCACTAAGTGCGTTCACTGTAATAAACACATGAATAAAATGGATACTTAGACTCATCATTTGCTGTGCACATTCATTGTAAAAAATACATGAATATAATGGACACTTGGACTCATCATTTGCTGTGCCTTGCAGCAAGCAACGAAGACCACATAATATGAATTTCTAATTCTTTCTGAAAATTTCTATCTCAGCTTACATTGGGAACATGTGTGGAAATAATAGTAAAGTACTTTTTCCAATAAATAAGAGATGTACATTAATGACATAAAAGGCATTTAGATGTGTGGAAATAACAGTAAAATAGTACTGTTAGATGTGTGGATAATTCTTTGATAATTACGCAGATTCCTGAAATAAAGCAAACGAGAGAAAAGCAGATTCCTTAAAAAAAGGCAGTTAGATGTGTGGAAATAACAGTAAAATAGTGGATAATTCTTTGATAAGTAAGCAGACTCCTTAAAAAAAGCAAACAAGAGAAAAGCATAAAAACCGCCGCCTAACATTGCGATATCTGCCGCTTTAGGCCTTCGCTCTTCCTTTTGTTTCCCATGAATTTGGCATGTCACAACATATGTGATTTGGAGATCTGCCTGTACACGGGCTTCTGGAGACAAAACAAATTCCTCAGCTACATCATCTACATTTTCCATTGCAGGAATTGTCCCATCTGCCAACCCAAAAATATAATCAGTCACATAGTAGGATGAAGTAACGAAACCAAATAGAAGTAGCACAGTAAAAGTACACACCTTCAGAGGTAATCCTCTCCAAATAACTCTGTAGCATCAGAGACTTTCTATAGCACATAATCCTGGACTGCAATTTCAACAGAAGCCAAATAAATCCCAGCAACATAAACAAGACAGAGACTGAAGTCATCCACCGGACCAACGAAACAAAATAGCTCAAGTTGACTTTTCTTATATATTAATAGAAACCCGTTGAGACAGCTTATAGTTACTAATTGATAACTACCAAATCTGGGCATTGTCCATCAAAATCAGCAGTACAACAACCACAATGGTTAGTGTCAATCTGATGAAATAAAAATGAATCAGTAGATCTAAAATACCAGTGAAACATGTCAACGTTTTACATTTTCAAGGAAGTACAAAGGCTAATACTACAAGATACCATTGTGGTTTTCAGAAATCACTTGAAACCCCACCTTAACCCAAATAAAACAAAAACTTTCACCACCAATGTCCCTCAAATACTAAACCAATGAACTTTCACATTATTCAGGGATATCAACTAAATTGTACTCAAGGGAGGAGGCTTAGGAAAAAAAGGGAAGATGCTCAACATAAACAGCTTTTCATGATGCATAGACACTATGATCGATATTAATTATCCATGATTAATGTGAATGCACATAAACACACAGCCCAAATTCCCGCAACATGCAACAAAGGAAAATTGCATGTTCTATTAGTTGTTGTGTCAATATGCTCTATTATAGATCAAGTTCAATAACATTTCCACATATAATATTTGTACTATCACTGTCTCAAAAGAATAGTTTCAATAAGTAAATGATTTTTGGAATACAAAACATCACATATCACATACTCGTAAAAATGTTTATGTATATTCAAGTTCAAGCATAAAATAGATGTGTCATACCAGTCCTTGCCAAGGTTTCGCCATGATATGAAGCCCGATACTGGAGCTCCAAAATATTATTTGCACTACCAAGAAGCTCAAAATCTTTAGTGTCTTCCTTCCTTCCAATTCGAGAAAGAAAATTCTTCCACTCATCCAATCGACAGGAATATTCATTGTTAAGATCGACTAACTTATCTAATATATATAATAATATATATATGGTTTAGAGTAACTTTTATTATTATGAAGCCACGTATTTACATAATACTTGGCTCATATTGTGTAATCTCTAGTATAAATACTCTATTCACTGAGATAGAAATTTACCCGAGTGACTTATATCTTCAATCTTCTGAATAAAATTACTATATTTTGCTTATTCTTTTTATATCATCATTTGATTTAATTATTTGTTTAGAATTGTGATTTTGGCGATTTTCTAACAAGTGGTATCAAAGCCAAGTTGTTCGAGATTTGTTCAAGTTTTTGTTTGATCACAGCTTTTGTCAATGGCGATGATGAAGTTCGAGATTGAAAAACTTGACCGAAGTGTTAATTTTGCACTTTGGCAAGTTAAGATGGAGTCTATTTTGGCACGTGAAGATCTTCATGAAACGATCTTAGAAGACACGTCATCAGATGCTAAATCAAAAATTCGTGCGCTTGCTGTCATCCGCCTTTGTTTGTCAGATGAAGCTCTTCGAGAGATGTTACACGAAGACACACCAGCAAAACTTTGGAAGAAATTGGAGCGTTTATACAAAACACAAACGCTCACAGGTAAATTAGCTTTACAACAAAAGCTAATTCTTTTCAAAATGACAGAAAACACTCCAATAGGTGACCACATCAATGTTTTCAAAACAATCATTGGAGATCTCGAGAATATGGGTGTGAAGATTGAAGATGAATTTAAAGCCATGTGCCTGCTATGTTCACTCTCGCCTTCCTTCAAAAATTTTCAAGAGACGATGCTATATGGGAAGGATTCGATCACTCTTGAACAAGTGATCACTGCTCTACATTCAAGGGAGCTCCTGGAACGTGAGCTCACGAAGAATTCAAGAAACGATCATGGTGAAGCTTTGATCTCAAGAGGGAGGTCAACTGGTAATAGCAGCAATTTTGGAAGGTATAAAGATGTAGTTTGTCACTATTGCAAGAAAATGGGTCATATTAAGGCCGAATGTTTTAAATTGAAGAACAAGCGTCAATATGAAAGAAAAGAACACAAAACATTTGAAACCTCCTATGCAGAGCTAGAAAACGAATCAGAGGATGTTTTGGTGGCCCATGCAGGTGATTCAAGAAGTAAAGATGAATGGATCCTTGATTCAGGATGCTCCGTTCATATGACTTCGCACCGAAGTTGGTTTTCTACCTATAGCCCCATTAAAGGTAGAAAAGTTCAGATGGGGAACAACAACTCCTGCAAAGCGATCGACATTGGAACTATAAAAATTCAGTTACATGATGACTCAGTTAAAGTGTTATCTAATGTTTTGCATGTTCCTAAATTGCAGCATAACTTAATTTCGTTGCCTACACTTGGTGCACTTGGCTATACTTTCACCGGGCAAGGTGGAGTTTTGAAGGTCACTAAAGGAACCTTAGTGATCATGAAGGCTTTGCAGAAGAACAGGTTGTATGTTTTGCAGGGAAAAACAGTAACAAGATTTGCTGCTAGTTATGTTGAACCGATATTCTGTTATTCAGCTTTTATGTCAACAAATGTTAAAAATTGTAAAACCAGGTCAAGACGCACGTTGCAAAATTGTCCTAAATGGATTAAAGAGGACAAGGTCTGGCATCCCAAAATATGTAAAAAGAAAGTTCATATCCTTGATAAACAGGAACCTGAAGAGAAGCGGGACTTTGAGGAGGTGCGTATGACCGTTGAGAAAAAGACACAGGAGAATCAGAATTTGGTCAAAAAGGCAGATGAACCAGATCAGTTTGTTCAGTGTTCAGATGCAACTACTCAGGTGGAGTATTGTGCATTCAGGTGGAGTAGTAAATTAGATAATGTTAGTCGAGGTGGAGATTGTTAAGATCGACTAACTTATCTAATATATATAATAATATATATGTGGTTTAGAGTAACTTTTATTATTATGAAGCCACGTATTTACATAATACTTGGCTCATATTGTGTAATCTCTAGTATAAATACTCTATTCACTGAGATAGAAATAGATCCGAGTGACTTTATCTTCAATCTTCTGAATAAAATTACTATATTTTGCTTATTCTTTTTATATCATCATTTGATTTAATTATTTGTTTAGAACTGTGATTTTGGCGATTTTCTAACATCCACCATGACTGCAAAGCCGCAGGTGCAGAAGTTTCTCCATGTGGCATTCGTCGATGTCTGTGAATCAAGTAAAAGTATGAAGCAGGAGCAGAAGGTAAAAAGGGTACTGATAATGATAAGGGGTTTATCAATTAACAGCGAACCTTGGCATCCGGCTTCGAGGTAGGGGTTGCCTTGGTATCCAGAAGAACAATTGCAAAGATATCCAGGACCATTGGAGGAGTCGACGCACACGCTGTTCGCACTGAGGCAGGCATAAGAGGTCAGATTGCTCTTCGCTACCTTGCAGGCTTGTTCTCCGATGGCCCAATCCACCACCACCGGCACCGTCCCGTTATTTTCGTACCAGAACTGGTTCGTCGTGCTGTAGTATGTTTTATATTGAAACCATTTTGCCTCCACTGTTAAGATCGACTAAATTATCTAATATATATAATAATATATATGTGGTTTAGAGTAACTTTTATTATTATGAAGCCCCGTATTTACATAATACTTAGGCTCATATTGTGTAATCTCTAGTATAAATACTCTATTCACTGAGATAGAAATTTACGCGAGTGACTTATATCTTCAATCTTCTGAATAAAATTATTATATTTTGCTTATTCTTTTTATATCATCATTTGATTTAATTATTTGTTTAGAATTGTGATTTTGGCGATTTTCTAACATTCATACAAGTAAACAACTTGAGAAAGTACATAGATGACAACTGCTAACTGGAAAAAGAGACTCTCATATTAGTAAATATAAAATACAATAATATGTTAACAAAGTTAATACTTTCTCATATCAGCAAGTAAACAGGCAATTTTTCAGAATAATATGTAACACAAGCGGTTATGTAGTTGATCTTAAGGGACATATAGAAGGCATCAGGGACATATAGAAGGATATATACAGTGGAATAGAAAAATTGTAGTAGAAGAAAGAAGCTCAAAGAGGAGCAAATCATGGGGGGAGTTCTACATCTTACTTTATTATCATATGCATTCTCAGGGCAAAGGTTTTCTTTCTTCTTTTTTGTAATCAGCGTGTATTAAATGTCGGATTAGTGTATGATAAGGTCCCTACTCCAAATTTCCTTTTTAGGTGGCTTCATCTTGAAGACATTACTCTTATATATCATTTCACAAGGAATAAAAACATAATTTCCTTTTTAAAAAAAATACAATGTTGCACAACCCTTAATTCAAACCATATGACAAGTGAAAAGTTTCTATACCATGTCCTATTATGATTAAAATTTTGACCAAGGTTGTTAAACTTGTTTTCCAACCAAGGAAGATGAGTTCATAATTCAACTAAAAATCCTGTGATCAGATCTTACTAAAAATTAATTATTAAACACAAATGTTAACTTTGCTAGGCAAGGTTCAAAGTGCAAGTATGAAGCCCCTTACTAGTCACTTTGCGGATGGTTCTGCACACAGTGCACAGATCTAAAAAATCTAAAAGATTACTCATAGATGGTTCAAGTAATTAATAATATTTGTTAATTAAATATGCTAAATAATAAATTTTCAAAAAGCACTAAAATTTGTTAAGAATAAAAATTATGAGTGCAATTTTTTTAAAAACTTGAGTATTGAACCCACAACCCTATATAGAACTCAATTATTCTAACTAGAGGAGCGTACACTTTATGTACTAAATTATCGGTGTAATTGATTATACATTTTACATGCATATATGAATTATACCAAGCATTCATGTGACTTTTTTAATAACAAGTTAAATAATCTAAACTATAGAAGTCATAAATAATATGATAAGTTACAAGTACATAAAGTATATACTCCTCTGGTTAGAATAATTAGGTTTTATACTAGAGGTTAGGAGTTCAATACTCGTTAGGTTCTAAAAATATATGATAAGTTACAAGTACAAGGAAAAAATGACTACTGCTATTTGTGAGTAATCATTTTTAGCGAGTAATCAAGAAAAAATGATTACTCCTATTTGTGAGTAATCAAGTACATACACCACCACTCATGTGTATCTGATGTCACTGTGGGAACCACCCAGAACTCAATGGTTTGCATGCCAGTCCACAAACAGATTTTAACTTCGAATAACATATTACTATTTAGATGGAGAGTATATTATTCCAAGTTAGAAGTAAATGAAGAAGTTTCTCGACAAGCTACAATATCCTTTATGCTTTAGTATTGAGATGGAGAGTATCAAAATCAATGAACAAAGTAATTGGTCGTATGATATTGGAACATTTGGGGAGGACAGAACATGAGATGTTTTACTAGAGCATCTAAATCAACATGTGCATTGACCATCCAACAGCTCTTATATTCTTCACAATACACCTTCCTCCATAAGGGAATTCGGGACACTTGACTGTTTTGGGTTTTATGTTTCTTTGTTCTTTTATGTTCTTGTTTTTATTACTTTCTTTTATGTTTTTCCTTTTGTTTTGCTTCAATTTGTTTTTCTTTCATCCTTTTGGATGCTAGATTGGTGAAACTTATGCAATATTATTATTAAAAAAAAATATAAGTACCTTAAAGCATTGCCCCAGCAGCAAGCATTCCTTCCAAAAGGAAATTAATAAACATAAACTACGCAGGCAAAAGAATTGCGAACCAATCAATGGGTAAAGTTTTCCTTAGTAACTTGGAGGAAATTTACAAAACAAAACTAGGCATAAAAAATTGTGAGAGGAGGCAAAACACATACCAGCATACTAGTTAAAGTAGAAATTCTCATAATCATCGACTGCAACTTGCTCAACCGGAAATTAATATGAATATTCTTTTTCCTGATACTATCATGGATATACTCATGTATTCTCTCCACCCTAAGAAATAAAGAAATAACATATAGTAAAAGCATAAAAAGAGACAAATGATGAATAGTCGTTCCTATTAAAATAACAATTACCATATGCACCCTTCTTTATCTGGTATAGATATAAATATAACCCTAATACTATAATAGCACTCTTCATACAAGGTCATCCTGTGAATCCTTGGAATCTGCTGCAGTATCTTTGGCCAAAAATATTTGATTAGAACAAGATAGAGTGTCAAAATAGCAATACCTTACTTGACAACAGGAATAAGGGGCCATTGATCCATGGGAAGGATTCCAAAATTACTGGGAATAGTAAGTAAATAGCTTTCTCTGGAATTCACATAGAAAAATAGTGAAAAAGGCAATTACCATAGCAACTTAGATAATAAATTGTTATTGAGAATCTACCGTGCAACGACATCCTCGGCCACTAGAGCTCACAATGCGACCTTCTACGCATTCTTATGATGACATACATAGGGAATTTCTTCAAAATAATGCTCCTAGACTGGCCATGGTTTTCAAGAAGATTATTTCAGAGGTAACAAAGGTAAGAGGAAAATCTCGTTGCAATGGAAAGGATTATAGTGTTAAGCGGTCACCAATTAAGCAACTTGCAAAGAGGGCTAGTGCCTTGTCCAGGATACAATCTAGAATATATGTCTGGAATAGGATACAAGAGAAACCATCATTTCTTTCTTCTGCATCATTTTCTCCCCCTAGTAATTCTGTTGACTAATGTACTTATGTTTCTTTTATCATGGGATGTCACCTATACTTAGGATTGATCCTAATCAGGGATCATTCCTAGGCCCCTAATATTGACGTTAGCGGAGAAGAAGGGTGACCACAGTTTCTTCTCCTATCGATCTCGCAAGCGGTTATCTTAACCTGACTTTGAGATCATCGTACCATATGCTTCCCCATAGCCTGCGCGGCACAAGAGTCCATATAGGGTCAGCTCACAAAATATATGTTCATGAATTGATAACTCGGAACGGCCACATGTACTAAATCCAAAGGTTCGAACTACTTCCTAGGTTTGCAGAACCTAAGTGAAGTATATCGATTGTCTACGAACCCTTTAACCCGTAAGCATAGTTTTTCTAAATTATTTTTTCATTTCAGAAGATATATGAGCATGTTATAGGTTCCAAATGCATTCCACCAAAAATTTAATGTGGTTGTAATTTAGTGGTGAGAATTCCATGTTGTGGTCATAGAGACTTGAGCTTGAATCCCAGCAGTCACAACAAAATTTGGTCTATTTTTATGGAATTAAAATATTCTTTATTTAAGAAGAGTTAAAAGTCTTTTGAAAATATTCTTTATTTCAGAAGAGTTAAAAGTCTCTTTCATAAGAGGTGAACACTTGTTACAGTTTAATAACCAATATGATTGTAGTTTAGTGGTGAAGTGGTTGTAGAGTCCTAAACAAATGGGTCGTAGTTTTTATAGAATTTAAATGTTCTTTATTTCACAAGAGGTAAAAACTTGTTATAGTATAATAATTCCTTCAATTAAGAGTCCATTGTGGTTAGATGAGAAAAATTGGGTTTGTTAATAATTCCTTCAATTAAGTGTAATAATTCCTTCGATAAAAAGGCACTCTCCATTCTAGTTGACCTTCGGCTAACAACCTCTTTATCATACTAAATTAGCTTAAGGTACTTCAACTAACAGATGTTAGTGGCTTCCTGATTTGCTCATGATTGAGAGGAGAAAATTGTTGAGGCCTGCATCATTTTGAAGCGCATGGCTCAACAAATGAAAGAGCACACAGTTGTACATCATCATCCCTAAGAGTTCTAGGTTGTCAGCCTAGTCTTGCTGAAATTGACGCCGTAGATGTGGGCGCAAAGCTAGGGAAACTTGAGTGCACAAGGGGCTCATCCCAAGTACGATGGACCTTTCCCTATAATACATAGAGTTGGAGCATTTGCGTGTCAGTTTCAACGACCATCCAAGTTAGGGATTCACCATACTTTTCATGTTTTTTTTCTCAAGTTATATAATTAGAATGATGATCCAGAAAGGGAGCAACTGTTTCAAGCCCCACCGATAGTCACAATTGAGTTCGGTCGACGAGCAGAGAATATTCTGAAAAAATGTACATTGCACATGGGACACATTGAAATTTTGGTTTAGTGGAAGGATTGCCTAGTTACTGAAGCAAGCTGGGAGACGGACACTGCATGGTAGCAATTTGAAGGCCTCTAGTGAGAGTATTCGGTAGAGAGTCAATGACTTCGGGCGGGGGAGTGTAGTTGTTGAACCTATAGAGGGACTCCATGCTATGATTCGTGGGGTGTACCAACAGCTCAATCTCACAACTCACCAAACTAAACACAGAGTTGGAGCTGCAGCTGTCGAATCTGATTTGTTGCTGAACATGTTGATGGAACTTGCATCAATAGGTCCATAGGTTGCTGATCTAGCTACAATTATTCTAGCCAACTTGCACACAATTGAATTTTGCTGAAATTTAGCCATTACATAAACAAACTACTGTTTTCAAGTCCAATTGTTACAACTTTTCATTGATGGTCATTTCATTACTGCAACTTTTCTGAACATGTTCAGTTACTAAATATGTTCAACTATAATACCTTTGTTGTTGAACATCACTGATGGTTGATTCCAAATGTTCCTCAACCTTGATTCGATTTCAACATGGTATATAATTGTATATTGCAATGGTCTCGTATTGAAATCACTCTAGTTGATACGGCACCATACGTGCATATAAGTTATTGTAGCACAGTATGAGAATTCGATAGACTATGTTATAGGATTACTCATTTCAAGGCTTTGAACTATGTTTGCTGAAAGTGAACATTGTGCTCCAAATTGTGTCTAATTACAGTAGCTCGAGCCACAGTCGTCTAGGCAAACTTAACTCATTGCCTCTAACCTTCCTCATAGTGTACCCAATAACATCTTCTTGCATTCAAATTTGAAACTCAATTTGAGGTCACGTCGTGAGTCACATAAGACCTATCCTCGAGCTTCCAAATGCATCCAAGGTGCGCCCAGTCATGTCCCGACTCTAGATTCATGACACTTGGGCTCCAACATCCAGCAACCAGAATATGAAATAAAATTTTATTTTTATAGAATTAGAAACTTGTGACAATAGAGTTGTAATTCTTATAGAATTAAAATATTATTTTTTTTCAAAAGAGATAAATGTTTCATATAGTTTACTAATGCATATGATCAAAAACCCAATTTGACTGTAGTTTAGAGGTGAGATTTCCACGTTGTGACCATGAGGCCTTGCCTCAAATTCCAACGACCACAAAAGAAATAGAGTATAATTTTTATGGATTTAAAATGTTTCTAGTTTATTTTAATTTTCACGGAATTAGAAACTTGTTATAATAGAGTACAATTTTTATATAATTAAAATATTTTTTAATTAAGAATAGATAACCATGTATTATAGTCTAACAATTCATACAATCAAAAGTCCAATGTGAGATGGCAGTGGAGACTTTGGCTCGAATCTTAGTAGCCATACAGAGAAATATTAATTCGAAATTAAAGTTTCTAAAGATATATGGTTATGTTATCATTACTCAATGCATGTCATCAAAAATCTAATGTGGTTGTAATTTAGTGGTGAGAATTCCACATTGTGGTTGTGGAGACTTGGGCTCGAATCCCAGCAGCCACAATGCAATTTGATCTACTTTTTACGATTCATAGATGGCTGGAATGTATGTGATGGGTGTTTGTTGTGTTGAGGTTAGATGGCAGGAATGTATTTGAGGGGTGTTTGTTGTGTTGAGGTTAGATGGCTGGAATGTATTTGAGGGTTGTTTGTTGTGTTGAGGTTAGATGGTTGGAATGTATGTGAGGGGTGTTTGTTGTGTTGAGGTTAGTGCGTAGATAAAACAAATAGGATGTAGTTGTTGCGATGTTATTGTATTGTTTTGGGATGGATTTCGGCCAAGTGGTTGTAATAAGGTTCATGTTAGTAAATTGTAGGTATAGGAAAGAAGTGTTAAGTAAATTACTTGGTATCCTAAACTAGATAGTGTTCGTTGCATATATGTAAATTTCTTTCTGAACATGCTATTTGTTTTATCTGTTTTGTTTGAATTAAAAAAGGTAATATCCTAGATCTTTAGCATGTTTTGTTCTCAACGTAATCTTTTGTAGCCACTAAGCTAGCCGCAAGACTCAGCACTTAATGACTTCAAATCAACTAAATTTTTTATTCAAACTATATAATTTGACTTGGTGATGAGCAAAACCAAAAAATGCAAAAATCTTTCGGAGTTTGAAGAAACTATCAATTAAAATGCTATAGCTAACCACATCAGGCGCCACACCACTAGCAAGCATCCTTCCTAATAGCTGCTTCACTTCATACGTGTTAGGAAAGAAATGCATTAATACAGCTCATGCATAGCAACAAATGTATGCATCAAAATTGAATAGTAAGATCTTAAAAGCATAACGCTAGAGGTAAGATCCTTAATAATGTGTTTTAAAGAAAAGTCATTAATTGTATGGATTCTAGTTGGTGAAGAATAGTTAGATCTTAAATTAATTCCTTTCTTTCTATGATCATAGTACATCTTAAACAACTCAAGCGATGCCTTGTTCATCTGCTCGATGTTTAGATATCAATCAAAACCCATGGAAAAGTCTTCTCCTTTATTGTATTCACACAGCTCATGCATAGCAACAATATGAAGTCTAATCTGGTGAAGAACAAAAATATAAGCAAACCAGCTTACTTACATTGCATAAAAGTGAAAACAAAAGTATACGAGAATGAACAATACCATTTGTCCAAGCATGACTATAGCCTGGTGGTTTCCAATGTATTGCATTTTAAGGTCCATCCATATTGCTCGCATTCTATCCCACAAGAAGTTGTAAGCATCCAAAAACTTCTTGTTGTAAGGTTGATTAAGCAAACACAAAAGATAATTAATTGTCTCTTGCTGGACTGACATTGGCCTGCTAAATCAGGTTCACACTTTGCTGTCCTGTTATACTGTAAAAATAATAAGATAGTCATTCTTCATGCTACATGATCTTGGAAGGTGATTCCAGCATGCAACTTGTTTAATCAACAAGGGAAGATAAATTCTCGTTTGTATGTACCTTTTTGACCGCAAGATACTTGCTGGTATGGTTTATAACTCCATCCAATCCTTCAAACCTATCAAGATACCCTTTCCTCTTCCATTCCCCTCCCTCCTATTCTGAAAAATTACGGAAGAAATCCACTTAAGAAACATGATATGCTCAGGATGAGGATCAGCCCATCTATGTGCTTTGAGAGGCTTCTGTAATATTTAAAACTTGTCAATTTCATTGGTTAATTCACAAACCTGGACACATATCAGGAAAACTATCGGCCACAGCTTCAGATGAGGTCAAACTATCAATTTCATTTGAGACTCTGTGGATGGTTGAGCATCTTGCCTCTGTTGGTTTATTAATGCACTGTTTGTTCAGAGAAAGACTTTTTACTTGAAAATGTGCTCGGCGGGTTAGATATCATGCCATCCACAGTTACAGTGGCTCTAAGCTGTGGGTTATGTCGAGTTCCCTCATTTATAGTATGATATGTTGGCAACCCGATGGAAAATTTTTGAGCATACTCTCGCAACCTATTCTTATGCATGAACTCTTCTCCCATACCATTCAAAGTAACATTAAAATTGTAGGACCAGAATAGATATCATCAACAATCCTGTACGACTTTTTGAGCTGCACAAGATGTGAACACAAATCTGTCACTATTAAGAAATGGACACTTTGTGAAGAATTAAATATGTGAACACTTTGTAGGGAAATCTGTGAAGAAGACTTTCAACATCCTCCTCCTGATATTAGGAGAACAATTAAATATGCAATTTTGTGAAGAATGTTAGTTAAACAGATCCTAAAAGGTCTTATCTTCTTACCTCCAGCCCCAGCTGATTTATAACTTCTGTAACAATGTTTCCTTGGCTATTTCAGAGGCTACTGTGAAAAGAAGCAAGTGTTTTTCTCCTTAGCTGGAAAAGAGATCTTGCGATAGACTTGTATACAAACACAGGCATGTTGAAAGTGGAATTGTACAAGAGAGTAGCTCACATATGTATCTAAAGTCTCCATCATAATCAGAATTTTGATTAAAAAAAAGAAAAGAAAGTTATCTAAATAGATAAACCCAAATTTCAATCATCTACTTTCTCAACAGGTTATATCTCATAATAATATTCTTTAATGAGTATGTAACATTTACAACTAAAAGTAGCAATACATAAAAAAATGCTCTCACCATAACAATATTCATATTCATCAATGAGACACAAATTATTTATCAACGTAACCAAAAAATAGTAGTATGTGACAAGTATTGACAAGTCAGAAACAGAAATACTAAGCTAAAAAATCACAAATCTCTTGAAAGATACCTTAGCAAAGTGGGCATACATTAAGCATGCTTGCAAGTAAGTTGCTTTTCTTGCTAGACGAAGGAAAACAATATAGTTGCCCATCCTACGGGTTACCAACATATCATACCAATACTTGTCAACATACTTGTCAATACAGTATGTGACATATATGGGTACGATATGTTGGCAACCTGATAAACTTTTAGAGCATTCTCTCACAACTTATTCTTATTTATAAACTCTTCTCCCATACCTAAAGTAAAAAAGAAATGATTCATTAAAAAAATTAAGCAAATATTACTTATATACAATGAATTAAGTAATAAGCACATGGCCCTAAGAAATTAGATGACTACAAGAATACAACAATTCTTTCAAAGGTGTTTACTGAGCAAACAAAAATAAACATGTTCAGGAATTTGTACCTGAAATTGTGGATTTAAGAGAAGATTCAAAGATTACAATGAATTTATACTAGGTTCAAATAGTAACAAAGAAATAGAGCAACAAGGATATGCAAAAACTCCTGAAGTCTACTTTGCTTTGCTAGAAATCAAAATGTACAAATGAGGAAATTTACTTAGACATGAAGTTATTGGATCGATTGATAGTTCCATCAGTTCCAATGCTGGTTTGATTGCATAAGAAACAAAATTCTTGGTAACTACTACTAAGAGTGTAACGATATCATGCATTTAAATTTAGCAACCGGTACTGGTCATTTTAGAAAGAGATAGTTCGCCATTTTTCCCCATAAATGAGTACCATGGTTTAATACTTGATTCCGCTGCCTCATTTTGTCCTTGTAATTTTATTTTAGCCACTGAACTATATACTATACCCAAATACTCTAGCAACATATGATCTGAAGCTATAAGCAAGTATAAGCTCTAAAGAAACATATGAACAAAGCTCTTATCAACATATGCAACCAAAGTACAAGCTGTGGACTATAAGTATAGGCTCAATAGTACTCTTGCCTCAGAAATCCTTTTTACACTCAAGAGAAGACACGAGTAGCGGATATACTCAAGAGGTAACAAATCAGCTATTATTTGTCACACAAATATGTTATTATTCATCACGATTATGATGTCATCAACACGATTTTAATAGCATAATAAAACATATGCATAGAACATCCAGAAACCTGTCAAAAAGTGCAAACACAGAGTAAAGATCTAGATTAACAGAGAATGACTGAAATGTTGAGGAAGAATACATACAAGAAACTCTAATCTCAGGATGGAAGGGTAGTGAGCAGTGCCTAATCTTGCAGAAAAGTAGAGAGGAGACGGCAGAAGATACAACTAAATGCAGACGAATCAGGACAGAGGGAAGAAGGAAGGAGAGTAAAAGAGAGAGATTTCCGACAGCGGAGGAAAGCAGCTAAGGTTACTGGGCCGAAAGAAGGAGGGGAAAACATTAGAATGGGAGGAAGGAAGGAGACTCAAAGGGCGCGGCTCTTCATGGTGGTCACAGAGAGAGTGAGCAGACGGTGGTCACCGGTCGAAGAAATAGTTACGAAAAGCAAGAGAGGAGGAAGGAATAGATCCAGACCTATGTGGCGGCACTGCGGACGGTGGACGGAGTAAGAAAGGAGTGGCTGAGCAGCGCCGGCGACGGGAGCTCGGGGTGAGTTGAGAAGGTGACTCCCAAGGGTTTCTCGGGCCGAGAGAGAGACGGGTGGAGCAGGCAGGGCGTAGCTGTTCGAACCAACTCACTGTCACCGACTCACTGGTGATCCGGCAAAAAAGTATTGAGTTAAATGCTCTATATTAATAAAAAATTTACAATAATATATAACTGACATTTGATATATAAACTCTTGACCATTATTTCTGCACAAAGTGGACTTATGCACGGATAATATAACATATGGCATATTAATCTACTAATCCACCACGCATTTAAATATTTTAAATTCGATTTTAGTAAATATTTATTTTATTATTACTCATTTCTATATTTCAAACTCACGATATGTATCTTAAATTGAGATCCCATAAAAATTAAAAAACACGCGCACACACACAAATTCAATCCAACTGTCCAAAAGACTAGTTAACATTGATGACACTTCGTTCAAATCCTTTCTTATAATGGTGCGTCTCTAAAGCAATTAGGCATTAAGTGGCCTTTACTCAGCCACACAAAACCGCCATGGCTGCCCGCTGCTGCAAGCCCTCCTATTGGAAAAATCACAAACCGAAGAACTCAGGAGCAAAAGGATCGCAGCCGAGTTCAACGGTAATAACTGTCAATGAGAAGCGAAGCAACAGTGCTTCTCACGGTACTGGGGATTGAAGCGAGAAAATCAGAATAAAGGAGACGCAGCAATCAAGAACAAAAACCCTCACACCTTTTGAAAAGAAACTTATATTAGAGAAGCTTAACCCTTCCTCTACGTTCATTGTAATATATAAAGCAGAAACATTACAACTTGTAAACTTGGAAATCAAAAACAGGAGAAGATTTGGAAGTTGTTTCCATCTACTCCTAACAATACAATAAAAGAAAATTACTGTAATCAGAAACATTTATCAAAGCAACTCTTTCCTACTACATATTACTTTCCAAAACAAATTATAACTGAGTTTTTCCTAATTCAAGCTTATTCTCCAACAATCTCCCTCCTAAGCCTGAATTTGCTTGAGATCTTGAAGTCCCAATCTCCCTCTCATCTCCACGAATTTTAATCGCCCCAATGCCTTTGTAAAAATATCTGCCCTTTGCATACTTGAACTAATATGTTCAACCACAACTTGATTCGTATCAATGCAATCCCTTATGAAATGAAACCGTGTATCAATGTGTTTGGTACGATTGTGATGTACAGGATTCTTGCTAAGTGCAAGAGCTGACATATTATCAACATGAATGGTCACTGGTTTCACTTGCTCCTCAAGAAGTGTTGACAACAAACGTGCTAACCAAATTCCTTGGCACGCAGCTCCTGTCAAAGCAATGTATTCAGCTTCACAAGAGCTTAGAGCTACTACTTTTTGTTTAGATGAACTCCAGCTAACAGCACTTTCACCAAGATAAAACACTATGCCACTTGTGCTTTTCCTATCTTCCACACATCCACCATGATCACTATCACTATATCCATGTATCACACCATTACTGATGTGATCTCCCTTGTAATAGACCAAGCCATACCCAATTGTTCCTTTAAGATATCTTAGTACCCTCTTTGCTGCATTTAAGTGAGCAATTGTTGGTGTTTGCATGTATCTGCTCAAGATCCCAACTGAATACATCAAATTTGGTCTTGTGTTTGTTAGATACCTTAGACCTCCAATAAGTCTTCGGTATTCAGTTGCATCTACCTTCTTTGCATGCTGAAAAATCACTCTTTCTTCCATTGGTGTATGTGCCAAGTTGCAATCAAATATTCATATCTGTTTTAGAATGTTTCCTACATATAGTGACTGTTTCCATACCAAGATAATGATGCAAGAGTCCTAGATCAGTCATCTCAAACTCCTTCTGCATTTGATGTTTGAAATGTTGAATTATCTCCAAACTTGAGCCTGTGATAAGTAAATCATCCACATATACTCCAATTATCAACCTCTCTCCCTTTGCTGATCTTGTATACACTGCTGGATCCTCACGATTTCTTTTGAAACCAAGTGCAAGTAGAGATTTGTCAAGCTTCAAGTTCCAAGCTCTAGGTGCTTGTTTAAGACCATACAAGGCCTTCTTTAATTTTAGCACTTTCTCTTCTTCACCTTGAAGAAGAAAACCATCTGGTTGCTTCACAAAAACTTCTTCCTCAATTGTGCCATTTAGGAATGCAGACTTCACATCCATTTGATGCAGTTCCCATCTTTGCTGTGCTGTTAATGCAATCAGTAGCCGAATAGTCTCAAACCTTGCAACTGGAGCAAAAACTTCATCAAAGTCAACTCCTTGCTGTTGCAAATACCCCTTTGCAACTAACCTTGCTTTATGCTTCACAATTTTCCCTTGGGTATCTCCTTTAATCTTAAACACCCATTTCAGACCTATGGTTTTACTACCTTGTGGTAGAACAGCAAGTTCCCAGGTCTGATTCTTCAAAATCTGATCATATTCGTCCTTCATGGCTTTTCTCCATACCTCAAGCTTGACTGCTTCATGAAAATTAAGTGACTCTTGTTCAGTATTTTGTGCCAACCATGCTTCCTCTTGCATAGTTTCAGCTGCTGCATTTGGGTCTCTATAAAGTTCCCCAAGAGATCTAAACCTCCTTCCTGCTACTGGTTCAGTAGAAGCATCAATGGTATCTGCAAAAACATTAACACAGTTATTAGCAGGAGTATCACACAAAGTATCAGGATCTGATACTCTTTGAAGTTGATCCGTGCCACCATTCGTATCATTAAGGTTTAAAGGAATTGGCATGATCTGACTCCTTGATACTCTTCCTGAATCATCTCCCTCAACAACATGATGTTTTGATGCCAAAGTATCAGAATTATCCCTACTAAATTGTTCAGTATCAAGCTGATACTGATACTGATTTCCAGCTGCCTCAAAGGACCATTTCTGCTGCATTTTGTTAGTGTGATTAGAAACATTATCAGCTATGCTTCTAGACCAGTCCCACTTGACTCCTTCTTCAAAAACACAATCCATGCTTATCACAACTGAATTCTTCTCATGATCAAAAAATCGATAGGCTTTAGAACCAGCCTCATACCCAATGAAAACCATGGGTCTGCTCCTATCTTCAAGCTTCTTCAGATGGACACCAAGCAGCTTTACATGAGCTCTACAATCGAATACTTTTAAGTGTGCAATGTTTGGTCTCCTACCAGTCCAGGCTTCATAAGGTGTCATTCCTTTCACGCTGCTTGTAAAAGATCTATTTAGAAGATAAACTGCTGTGTTGACAGCTTCTCCCCAAAATTCAAATGGCACGCTCATGCATTTTAGCAAGCATCTTGCCATCTCCACAACAGTTCTATTCCTCCTCTCTACTACTCCATTCTGTTGAAGAGTGTAAGGAGCTGTAAGAAGTCTTTTGATGCCATGTTGTTCACAAAAAACTTTAAACTCCTTTGAATTGAATTCTCCCCCTCTATCTGATTTAAATCCTCTCAGCTGCTTGCCACTATCTGATTCAGCCATCACCTTGATTTTTTTAAATGCACAAAATGCTTCATCTTTAGATTTCAGCATTGTGACCCACATGTATCTAGAATAATCATCAACAAGTAACAAGAAATAATTGTTTCCACCTAAAGTTGATGGAACAATAGGGCCACAAAGATCACCATGTATCAAATCTAACACATTCTCGGTTCTGAAATTTGAAGAATGAAAAACTGATCTGGTTTGTTTAGATGAAATACATTCTTGACAAATATCTGCATTCATAATAACCTGTGGTAGTCCCTTAACAAGTTGTTGATCAGACATTATTTTTATTGCTTGAAAATTCAAGTGACCGAGCCTCTTATGCCACAGCTTGCTGTTAGTATCATTACTAATCAACAAGCACTCATTTGAAACCTGTGTGCGAAATAAATACATTCTATTGTTGTCTCTTTTTACAGCCATAAAAAGAACTCCCTTCTCATCATAAATATTCAGTTTACCATGTTCAATTATGACCCTAAAACCTAATTCATCCAACTGTCCAAAACTTAATATGTTAGGTTTCAGGTTTGGAATATAAAGCACATTGGTTATCACTCTTAGCTTCCCATCATTTGCAGAAAAATTCACACACCCTTTTCCAGCTATGTCAACATGTGAGCCATCACCAAACTTCACTTGCCCTCCATAAGAAGTATTCAAATTATGCAAACGTGCTAGATTTTCAGTCATATGACTGGTAGCACCTGAATCCAAATACCATGTATCACAATTTGTATCAACAACAAAGTTTTGAGATTCAATACCTTGTAAGAGTGCATGACTCTTACCATCACCATCTTCTGTTGCCATGAGCATTGCATGATTCTCAATAATTATCTTCTCTTCATTTGCTTTAGCCAAATAGACCTTCTCCTCCTTTTTGCATTCAGGGGCATAATGTCCAAGCTTTTGACATTTATAACACTTCACATGAGACTTGTCCTTTCTCGGCTTTTCATGTGCCATGCTAGAAGAACTGGAATTGTATATTCCTCTGCCACGTCCTCCATTAAAAGCACCACCAAATCTTCCTTTTCCTTGAGCAAAACCTCTTGCTCTCCCTTGGCCTCTTCCACGCCAATTGGTTGAAGAATCTCTGCTATATCTATTCTCAACACTTGCGTGAGACCAATACATCTGTTTTTCTTCTTCTTGCAGAGTAGGTGTGATTCTGATTTCAAAGGACTTCAAAGACCCTACTGCATACTCAACAGTCATGGAATTTAAGTCACCAAATTGTTCTAGATTGATCGCAGCAAGATGGAACTTGGGTGTAATTGAGTGCAACAGCTTCTCCACCACTCTTTGTTCCTTCACCTTCATACCGATATTTCTCATCTCAGTTACAAGCGAAGTAAGCCGACTGACATACTCATCTATTGTTTCTGAAGTTTTCATCTCCATCTTTTCAAACTTTCCACGCAGCTGACTTCCTTTCGCGTTTCTATACTTCTCATCTCCTATATGGAGATTCTTCAACGCGTCCCAAACTTCTCTCGCTGTCTTTTTGTCAGCAACAACAGCCAAGAGTTCATCGCTCAAAGATTGATAGATCATTGATTGAGCAATCTTATCTTTTCTTCTGTCTACCTGCATACCGGCACCTTCAGATTCAATTACTTCCCATGCTCCTTGCGCCTCAAGGAAGGTTTCCATACGCACAGCCCACATCGCATAGTTTCCACCTTTGATAAGCGTTGGACATGCGTTGAGACTCCCTCCTACCACTGAGGAGGTTTTGATCCCCGCATCTCCTACCGAGCATATCACAATCTTCTTCCCCGTCGTTGGCGTCTGCATCGCAATCTCCTCTGATATCAATCTGAGCGAACCTGCTCTGATACCAACTATTGGAAGAATCACAAACCGAAGAACTCAGGAGCAAAAGGATCGCAGCCGAGTTCAACGGTAATAACTGTCAATGAGAAGCGAAGCAACAATGCTTCTCACGGTACTGGGGATTGAAGCGAGAAAACCAGAATAAAGGAGACACAGCAATCAAGAACAAAAACCCTCACACCTTTTGAAAAGAAACTTATATTAGGGAAGCTTAACCCTTCCTCTACGTTCATTGTAATATATAAAGCAGAAACATTACAACTTGTAAACTTGGAAATCAAAAACAGGAGAAGATTTGGAAGTTGTTTCCATCTACTCCTAACAATGCAATAAAAGGAAATTACTGTAATCAGAAACATTTATCAAAGCAACTCTTTCCTACTACATATTACTTTCCAAAACAAATTATAACTGAGTTTTTCCTAATTCAAGCTTATTCTCCAACACCTCCTACCAGCGGCTGAAGAAGCTGCCCGTAGACCCAGAAGAAGGAGGAGGAGGAGGAGAATCCAATGTGTCAGCGGTGGTGGCGTGCGGAGGGAGGAGCAGCAGGGGCGGCTGGCCGACACTGAGCAGAAGGAGCTGGGGAATGGCGCCCCATGGTCCAGGTGGTCGGGCTGAGGAGAAAGGCCAGGGCGATGATCGCGGCAGTGGCGAAGGTCTTCAAGAGGTTGAAGGTGTTGAAGAGTCACTTTGCCGGCGACTGCACGTTCATGCAGGTGAGCCCTTCGCCTACCTTGCCATTTCTGGAGAAGTCTTTCTCCTTCTTGGTGTGTATTAATAAAGATTGGTGCTTTCAGTAGGCTTATGATTCATTAGCCAATGCAGAATCGAAGAGAACAACATCTTACCTTTGCTTCTGGTTTTATCAATTGCTCCTGTGAAATTTCTCTTTGCTCTCCGATTTGATGCCCTGCGGAAAACAATCTGCACCTGCTTTCCTGAAAGAATCCAATACATCAACTAACACAACTTGGAAGAGCTGACTTAACTTTGATCATCTGCATAATACTCAAGGGAAAAAAATTATCACAAATTTTGATTGGAAGAAATTGTGCTGCTCATTTTCTGCCTTCTCCATCTGAGAGCTGAGAACATGATGAACAATGAGGCTTGCATGACTTGTATCAAATATGATCTCTTTTGGTTCATATACGAAGCGTGTTGAGGCTCCTCGTGATTAAATCCTCCTTCTTCTTCTACCTCGTTGGCCGATATATACTCACCATATTCTCGAATGATAAGGTCGCGTTGATTTGGACAATCATGTATATAATGCACTTTCCTTTTGCATTTGAAGCACTTAATCTCCCTTATTCTTCCTGTAAAGGCAACTGAGGATGAACTTTTCTTAGGGGCAATAGTGGTCTTTTTTGAATTACTAGGTTTGGACATTGGTAAAGTAAAGCGGCTTACTAAATTCTCTTGGCCAGTTGGTGCAGCAACCCTGCTAGAATGGCCAGCAGCACTCTTTTGTTGTCGATTAGCGTTCCTCCTAGGTATAGAAGAACTAGGGTAGCTACGATCAAATTTGTGCAACTATCTCCTCCGTTGAACTTGCCTCTCAGCTTTGCATGCATAATTGAATAGTTGATCTAGAGAGTTGTAGTTTTAAAAATCAAGTATATCTTTGCATTATCATCTTCTTGCAAATTAGCACGAAGCGTGCCCACCTGCAACTCTTGATAGTAGTTTTCTAGAGATTTGTTACCTTGATTCATTCTTTGAATTTATTAAGCAATTCTCTCTCAAAATAAGAAAGCACGAATCTCGACCTCATCAAGCACTTCAAATCACCCCAAGTATGAGGATCTTCATTTCTTTATCGAATTTAACTCCACTAAATAGAAGCATAACCAATAAATTTACTAGTAGCCACATGTACTTTTTGCTCTTCTAGGTAATGATGACAATTGAACTTTTGCTCAACTAATAATTCCCAATCAAGATATGCTTATGGATTAAACTTTCTATCAAAACTAGAAATAGTATATATTTAATTTTACCGAAGGCATCATTTCTTCTTTCTTCATTACGGTGACATGCATGACCTCCATCACCTCCCATTCCTTGATGATGATGTGCAAGGCGGTGCTGATAAAGTTTCAAAGCAACTTCATCATCAGTCATATAATTATCATTTAATTCTTCATCGGCAACCTTTTGAAATGCAGCGTTCAAATTTGCTCTTGGTTGGAATGGAGCGGCAGCAACAACATTATTATTGGCTCCTACTCATCCTCGAGGAACTCGAGATGGTGGGTGTTGTCGTGGAGGAGTTCACTCCATTTGTTCAAGTCGAGCTTCAATTCCACCGAGACGATTCTCCAACCTATTCAGGCGAACAAGTACTTGGTTGGATAGTATCTGCTCGAAGGTGTCTGTAATTGAGCCATCAAAGCCGAAGAATACGAAGACAATGAAATCATCGATGGTTGGGACACATTTTCCCTGTCATCAGAAACATTATGAGGGCTTTTCGATCCTGACATTGTTAGTGAAGACAAGAAGAGAAATTCTATCAAACTACTAAAATATTTGTGGAATACTCTCAACCCTCACAATTCTTACCACCTGAAGCTCTTATCCTTCTAAAAAATTATCGTATGTTTGCTGATTCATAATAACTTTCAACAGGGAGTGGATAATGTAATTGTAAAGTGCTACAACACGCTGATCAAGGCTAATTTTACAGAGTTCTAAGTAGAGATATATTTATAGTAAAAGAGTAGCAATCAATAATTTCAGAAATTACAAAATTGAATAAAACGTTTGCACAAGTATTAGTCTTAGTTGTGGATTTGTAGGATATGCTCAGACTCAATCAAGTAAAGTGTAACATGTAAGAATAAGTACAAGGATAAATATAATCAATTCAACTAACCCAATATCTTTTTTTTTTCTTTTGTTTCTCTTTATCTCTCTCACTCGCCTGAACACTTTCTTTTTTTCTCAACATTTCAGCTTTAAAAAGGATGAAGTGCACAAAATAAATAAAACAAAGGATTTAGGTTCAAGACTAGCAACTAGACACAATTAATACGAATAAAAACTCAATAAAACAAACTGGAATTAGGAGATTGAAAAAAAAAGAAAGAATAAGAATTGGAAAAATAAGAACGATAGGTTTCTTTTTTGATGTAGGTAAAATAAAAGATAATCTACTAAATGATAGATGAATTCCTACCAGCAATAAAGGCTCTGATACCACCTGATATGCACATGCCTTGACTTGAAATGTGTGCAGGCAAGTTGGTCCAATCTTTCGTCGTAGGAGAAATCTTTAAGGCTGCGAGTTACGACTTCCACGAAGGGGAGGTTAACCACGATCCAGAAATATGACCTGTAACCTCGCAATCGCTAAATCACTCCTCAATTGGTTATCAATCATGTCAAACACGACTGACCTGCTCATGAAGAACAACATGAACAATTCACGAGAACTAAAAGAGCAACAACGGAAGGATTACTCAAGATGTATAATCAAAGAAATTAGACTTCAAGTTTTCTCCACCAAATCTATAGAAATAATAATAAAAACTTTTTCCCTATTTCCTTTTTTGAACGATGCTACGACTATCCTATTCTTATGTTTTATACTATTTACAGGTGATCTTTTCACGTTTGAAAAAGAATAAAAATTTCTATTGCCAAGACTTGAACCCAAGTCTCTTGAATGAAAGCCAAGTATCCTAACCATCCACACTACAATGGATTAGATTACTTAATGAGCTAAATACTCATTTCGACAAAGCTACAACGATCATGTTATTATGTTTTATACAATTTATTTTTTATGCAACTTCTTTATATTATCTAATTTAACAAAAGATTTCATCGCACCGATAGAAGTCCTATTATAGTAATACTTTTCTTTGATAATACATTCATTGTCACCCTTAATACGAATAGATTTTATGGGGAGTTGTGTACCAAACATTATTTTGATAATAACTTTGTCACATTGCATAAGACTGAAATGTCCAAGAAAATCATATCCATTGTGTGTGAGATTGGTAGGACATAACCTTTAGACTCTATCAACCTCCCTTCATAATGTGAAACTTAATATCATAATACTTTGATAGAAAAAGACGAATTGGAAAAAAAAAGCATCCTTTATTACTTATAAAGAGTCTTACACCTACAAAACCACACCAATACTCTGTCTACCTAGATCATAAATAAGAAAGCTCCAAAACAACAGTCTTAATGCTACTCTATAAGATCCCTCAGATGATATTTTCTCATTTGAATTTTTTTTTTTGCAATGGCTAGGAATTGATTATAAATAGAAAAGCTCCAAAACAACAGCCTTAATGCTACTTTATAACATCCCTCATGTGATATTATCACGCCCCGACCCACCTGTCGGGCATGTGGCAACCGCCATATGAGCCTAACAGACCCGTACAAGGCATCAAAGTGATACATACCATCCATATACATCATTTACACAGTGGAATTTACAAATAAATCTTCTAACACAGTCCTGATAAACCTACTACAATTCTATGATAAAAGGTATCGATAAATAAAAATAGACCCGTCGATGGACTCATCTTCATCAACCGTCTCGTATGATCATCTAACACACCTGCACACACGGGGAAAAGTAGTGTGCTCAGCCTTGCGGCCTAGTGCGAAATTACGGCTCTACCGAATAAAGAAATTAAATGCTAGGAGGAGTATTCTAGGATGCTTTTGGTTGTTAATCATCATTTTTTATTTGATTTGTGTAAAATAATTTATATAAAATAATAAAACATCATAATTAAATACATATGCATATTTCACTAGATATCACCTAAGTTGTATCTAGTGTCAAAGTCAACAGCATGTCACCTACGTCATAATAAGACTTTAAGGTTACAAGACTCGGGCTGCCAGCCTATGCTTAGTGAATACTCGGGCCGAGGGTATCAGTAAGCCCATCAGTGCCTTTCTATCTCTATCTCTTCCTATGCCCGCTGCACTGATGTTGGCGGAGAGGACGGGTGACCCAATATCACTCTCCATCGTTTCACTAGTCGCTGACCATGCCTCTCCTAGTGAAATCGTCGTGCCCTTACATCCTCTCCGGATCCGTAGGGGCAACGACATCTGTGTAGTACTACACACTGTCCGTAGACAGGGTCACCATCATATAAATCTCATCGGCCACGGCTAGCCGGAATAACAACCCTAGGATCCGGACTACTCATCCGATCGTCTGCAGACGTCAAGGGTGATAGCCGTGTGGTCTACGGATCCACTATCCAAGGCGACGCATGTGGAATCACCTTCCCAGTCCAATAGCAGTCGACGTCTACCGAGGTTGACGCACATCCGCACGATGGGCTGTGGCAACCTCGACTCCATCGATGCCAAGTCCATGGTAGGGCTCATCTTCACTAGCCATCTCAGGACTATCACGAGGCCGCCTAAACGACACTCGTGCGGGTATAAATTTCTGGGTAAGGACTTGCTCCATATTTCCGGTCTAATATGACCATGGAGTTTGTACAGTCTCTTACCCTACCAGCTCCTAGTATCTAAGCTATGCATAACCTCGGGAGTGGTGCTCCCAGTATCTAAGCTATGCATAACCTCGGGAGTGGTGCTCCCCCCTCCAGTATCTAAGCTATGCATAACCTCGAGAGTGGTGCCCCCAGTATCTAAGCTATGCATAACCTCGGAAGGGGTGCGTAGCGGGACGTCACCGTTTGACCATCGTCGGTACGCGGCGGTCAACCGGGGCACATGAGAAAGGCCCCCTTTTTTTTTTCTAAGTTGCGGTGACGTCGCCAAGAGGTTCTAACGTGTCGTTATTTACTATCTATGTCTGATGGTAGTTGTGCTAGCATAGCATAGAAAAGAATAAAATAATATACAACATGCAGGACACGCTATCACGACACATTAAAACCTAGCAGGGAAATCATGGTATATCATGCATGTTAGATAGAAATAAATTAAACTAACATGCGAACAAACCAAATCTTATCAAGTAAAATATTTTATTATATTTAAGACATCCATGAATTGTTCCTAAGAAGACCCCAGTGGGAATTCCCTAGCTTTAATAAATCCTACATCGAAGAACCAATGCACCTGACTTGGCGGTTTACTCCTCGGAACCAACCTAAGGTCCGTTAGCTAAATTTTTGTTCTCTGACACTGTCTCGATCCACGTGCCATCATTTACGCATTTTTATATTTTCTTGTCAATTATTCAACGAATTTTAATTCTCAATTCAGAAATAATTTCTCAAATCTCTCTTCACCACTACTCTTAGAATGATCTCTAGAATCACCCATATTTTTTTCCCCAAGTTCGCCGGAAAATTTCTCCAGCGGTCGCTGGAAAGTTCGCCGGAACCCTCGCCGGCGAAGTTCTTTGATCAGCACCAATATTGGTACCAATCGAAAGCTCTCTTCATGAGGATTCCAAAAATCTTGCCCCAATTTTTATAGCTCATATGCGATCAATTTCACCGATTAAAATTTTGGGCGAAATCCCGAAGTTAGGGATTTTAGCTCGCCGGCGGCCAACCGGCGGCCAATACCCCTCAACTCCGGTACCAATGGATAGCTCTCGTCAAGGAGAATCCATAGGTACCAGGTTTGCAAGGTTTCACGACCGAAATGGCCGGAAATCGTCGGAGCAAGCTCCGGCGATCGAAACCCTCGCCGCAAGCTCCGGCGATCGAAACCCTCGCCGCCGACGCCTCTCACATGATTTCTCCCTCATCTCTACACCAAATTTGTGCATCTTGGTATCAAAATGAAGAGGAGGTCGAGATCCACCTGTGGCTAAAATTTGGGAGCCTAATTCGTTGTAGTTTCATCGGAGCATCGTCGGAAAAATTAGTCGCCGTCGTCGCTGCGGAGGAGGAGAGAGAAGGAGAGAGAGGAATAGGGAGGAGCTGCGCGCGCTCGGTGGGAAAAATTGAGATTTTTTTTTAAATAGTTAATTAAAATCTTAAATCTAATTAAATCTTAACTGTCCAATTTACCAATCAAACGACGTCCAAATTACGATCCGTCTGCGCCGTTGGATTCCTTATCAAAAATACTACCTGATGGTATAATTTTTACATCAAAATCTCATACTTCAAAAATTCATATGATTTCACAAATAAGTCCTTTAAAGAATTTCTTTTACGATTAAACCCTCCAAATACTAAAATTACTCTATTGCCCTTATTCAAAAATCACGGATCTCACAGATATTTTCTCATTTGAAAAATAAAAATAAAAGTTTCGATTGCTAAAAATTAAACCCAAGTTTGCAGGGTGAGGGCTAAGTATCCTAACCAACTAGATTACACTAGATTAGTTTGCTTTATGAGCTATTTTAATTTTACTTATTTTTGGTACTGCAATAATCCTCATCCTCAATACGAATATATTCATAGGGGAGTTGTTTATCAAACCTTATTTTAATGCTAACTTGTCATAGTGCATAAGAGCAATAATTCCAAGAAAATCATCTCTCGCGCGTGTTAGATTATTAGGAAATAACATTTAGACTCTATCAACCTCTTTCATAATGTGAAACTAAGATCATAATACTTTGATAAAATAAGATGAAGTGGAAAAAAGAAGCATTCTTTTTTGCTCATAGAAAGGTTTACACCTACAAAAGCATACCAAAACTCTCCCTATCTTGATTATAAATAGGAAAGCTCCAATACAACAGCCTTCATGCTACACTATAGCATCCCTCACATGATATTTTCTCATTTGAAAAAATAAAAATAAAAATTTCTATTGCCAAGAATTGAACCCAAGCCTCTTGGATAAGAGCTAAGTATCCTATCTAATTAAACTACAACTAATTAACCTACCTTATGAGCACAACACTCTTTTGAACGATGCTATAACTATCCTTTTCTTATATTTTATACTATTTATTTTTGGTGCCAATTCTTTATATTATCTAATTTATCAAAAGATTTCATCCTAGTGTAGTAATACTTTTCTTTTGTACCACAATAATCCTGATCCTCAATACGAACATATTCATTAGGGAGTTGTTTAATGCTAACTTGTCATAGTGCATAAGTGTGATATGTCTAAGAAATCATATCAAATGCATGTTAGATTATTAGTAAACAACATTTAAACTCTATCAACCTCCCTCATAATATGAAACTTAAGATCGTAATACTTTGATAAAATAAGATAAAGTGGAAAAAAAAATCCTCTATTGCTCATAGAGAGGTTTACTCCTAAAAAACCACACCAAAACTCTCCCTACCTTGATTATAAATAAGACGACAGTTCCAACACAACAACCTTAATTCTACTCTATGATATCGCTGGGGTGATCCTTTCACATTTTAAAAAAATAAAATTTTCCGTTGCCGGGTCTTGTGTTAACCCCACCATTTTTACCTAGAAAAATAAAATAAATAGCAACAAAATGGGAAAATAAGGAAATGAAAGGAGAAGGGTGGTTGGAAATTTTTTTTGGAGAAGTGGGGAGGGGATTGGTGAAAAAGATGCAAGGCACCCCTCCTTTCTAGGCATGTTGCCCTATGCTAGAGATGCAGGTGGGCCGTGCTCGGCCCACCAGGGCACGCTCATGTAGCGTGCCGGGTCAGACCCGGCACGGTTCGAGCGATGCCCCGCCCGGCACGGCCCAAAGCCCGCGAAGGAGGCGTGCCGGGCCGGCGCCTGCTGCAAATAAAATTTTTGCTTCACCTACCTGAAACTATCAAAAGTCTGCAGCCGCCGAGTTTCGAAGTCGCATCAGAACCTTGGAAGCACACTCTCCCAACCATCCTGCTATCTAATACTTTGAAACTAAATCTATATATTATGTTTATATATTATTCGTGTCGTGCCGTGCCAGCCCACGGGCCTCGATGTTGGGGCATGGCCCGACACAGTGATAATATCGGGCCGTGCCGGGCACGGCCCGCTTGTGACTCGGGCCGTGCCGGGCACGGCCCGGGTTGGGCCGGGCTCGGGCCACCCATGGGCAGCCCGGCACGTTTTGCATCTTTACCCTATGCCCTGCACCCACTATTTCCGCCCTAGCCATCTCCCTTCTCGCCACCTTTAACGTCGCATGCCCACTCTCATCACCGCTCGCCAACCCGCTGAAGGAAGGCCAGTAAGGTTTCCCCTTTCACCTCATGAAGGTTCGGGCATCTCCACTCCCTTCCCATGGCCACAAATGCGGCCGTCGTTATAGCTCATCGGACGTTCGCCTACCAGCATACCCTGAGATTCCTAGGCTGTGGAAAAGGGTGCTACCAAGCTCGCCGGTATACCGTCCACCATGACCCATCTTTTTGCTCTTCCCATTATTGTCTAAGCTTGCTGAAGGAAGTTCCGACGCCTCCGTCTTCACCGTCCCCTGCTCACGAGCAAGAGTAGAGTCGTGAGCAACGCACTCAAATCACTCACCCACGACCAATGTATCCTAATCGCTGAGCAGAGGTCATCGTCGCCGCACCCTCTTTGCATGCCTCATCTGTTTCCCCCTCACCGTCGACCATTTCTGCTCGAGCTTCGCCACCCACAGAGCTTGCTAAACCCCGCCAGAGTAGCTACCCTACCTTTCCCCTGTTTTGACTCCGAACGACCTCGCCCTCTCCACAAACGGTTATCGGCGTCTTGCTCTGCAGCCGCATTGCCGACAATGTCATCATCGACCGCATCTTTCTCTCTGTTGCTGAACATCATCACAGTGACCTCCGGTCGTGCGATGAGCGTGGAGGTGTGAGACGACCTCCTTCCTTCAGTTCTTCCCTTTCCCCATGGCATCGCCCTCTCCACATGTCGTCGCTCACCGTCCCTCTACTGTAACCGGAGCCGGAGGACTTGCGAGGAATTGGAGCACCCTCACCAGAGCCAGAGGAGATGCGTGCGAGCGAGGCGAAGTTAGAGGAGATGCCCACAAGCAGAGGTAACACCCTTCACTTGCCTTTTTTTATTAATCATGCTTAAGGCATAATTAATTAAGTTAAACCTAGTTAATGAGTTAATTAAGTGAGTTTAGTGAATAGATTGGGTTTAGTTGAATTAGAGTTAATTGGGTTCGAGTTTTGGTCAAGTCTGGGTCAAATCCAGGTTCGGGTTGAGTTTAATTAGAATTGAGCTGAATCAGTTAATTAAATTGGGTTTGAGCAACTAGTCAGTTGAATTCGGTTTGAGTTTGAGTCAAATTAAATTGATCTGAATCTAAACTAAGTCAAATGAACTGATTTAAGCTTGAATTGAACCTAATCAGATTTAATCGAGCCAGATTTAAACTAAATCAAATTAAATTGAATCCATACTGATCCAATTTAACAATTTGAACCCGAATTGAGTCAAATTGATTTGGATTAGGTCAAACTAGATCGAATTGGTCGATTAAGGCTAGAGTTGACCAATTTTGACTATGATTGTATGTATGGGATTAAAGTTCAAATAGAACTCAGATTGACTCGGGTAATAAATTAGAATGGGCTTGAGCTTCATGAATATACATGGATCAAGCAAATTGGGCTAATTAAATATTTAGGTCCAAATTAATGTGATAGATTAGATCAACATAAATCAATCTATTTTGATCCTAATTAAATTTAAAAAAATTATTTAAAAATTCTAAATAAAATTTCTTATGTTAGGAAAAGTATTTGGACTTGATTTATCCTACTATTAATCATCATCTGTTGAGGTATTTCTTAGGAAAGTCTTGGATGCCTTAAATATAATAAAATATTATGCATGTTAAATACTATACTTTTATGCATGCTAGTATGATTTATTTTATCTAGCATGATCGATATGTCATGTGTACTATATAGAGTATTGAATGTGCTTTATTATCTTTTCTACATATTATATTATTTTTCCTATGTTATGTATTATACAACTACCATGCGGACAAAGATAAAAATAACGTCCTACATGAATAACAGACACACATAGGAGGTAGCATCAACAATCAATACCAGATGCACTAGACAAAGTGATATGTGACATGAGATGCTAGAACCTCCTAGGAGACATCACTTGAAATTAAATAGAAAGGAGTGTCTCTCATATACCCCTGATGACCACTGCGAACTACTGATGGTCGAAAAGTGATGTTCCTCATCGCACCACTCCCGAGGCTACACATAGCTTAGATATTGGGAGCTGGTTGGGAAATGAACCAGACAAGCTCCCAGGTCATACTAGACCGGAAAGTGGGGTAGGTCCATATCCAAAAAATAATACCCGCACGAGTATTGATAATCCTAAGATGGCTAGCAAGGATGAACCCTACCACAGACTTGGCAATGATGTAGTCGGGATAGACACAGCCCATTGTGCGTATGTGCGTTTATTCTAACCAACGTTGATTGTTATTGGACTGGGAAGATGATTCCCTACGTGAGGTCTTGGACAGTGGATCCGTACACCACACGGCTATCATCCTGATGTTCTGCAGATAGTTGGATGAGTAGTCCGGATCCTAGGGGTTATATGATCGGCTAGCCGTGGCCAATGAGTCTTTGTTGATGGTGACTCTATCTTCAAACAGTGTGTAGAGTACTACACGAGTCGACGTCGCCCCTACGGAGCCCGGGAAGGATGTAAGGGCAAGGCAATTTCACTAGGGGAGGCATCGAGGGCGACTAGCGAAATAGTGGATAGTGATTAAGGGTCACCCGTCCTCTCGGCCAACATCAGTGCAGCGGGCATAGGCAGAGACAGAGACAACAAGATACTGATGGGCTTATGGATGCTCTTGGCTAGTGTATTCCCTAAGCATAGGCCGGTAGCCCAAGTCATTAGACATAACGTTGGAATACACTATAGATGACATACACTAGTAACACAGACATTTGATACCATCTAGATGACAACTAAGAACATTCAAATAATTACAATATTATACCACTGTTTTACTATATTTACACCTAAACATGAAATATGATTAATAATAAACATCCTAGGACTTCCCCCTATATTTGATTTTCTTGCTATGATTTCGAGCCATAATTTTGCATTAAGCCACAAGGCCGAGCATACCACATTCAATGTTTGTGCAGATTATTAGACGATTGATTAGGATAAACGATGAAGATGAGGGCTATCGATGGATTTAGTTTTGTTTATTGATGTCGTTATTATAGAATTATAGTAGGTATATCAGGACTGTGCTAGTAGAGTTGCATACCTTTGGGATTCATACGACAGTTGCCACGTGCCTAACAAGTGGGTCGGGGCGTGACAACTAAAGTAGTATCAGAGCTTAGGTTTAAAGATCTAAGGATTTAAGCGGTGTTAAAATCTAGGCTTATATTCCTAAGGGTTAAGGTAACAGTCCCGATATGTATAGGAGATCATATTAAAGTCTAAAGGATACTCCTTTGTTTTCTAACATCAGTTATTCTTCCATCGACTCATTTAGTGATAGATCGTATGACAAATAAAGTGAATGTACTAAAGAAATTTAGTTGTATTATCTGCACTTGGAAAATATGGGTTTTGTGAGACATAGGAAATCAAAACATTACGCTTAGTCTATGATGATTTCAAATTATTATGAAAATAATAATAATAATAATCAGGAGATCCTAATCATATACAAGTGTCACCTCTTCATTAATATCATGATTACCTTCTGTACCATCACTTAGAACTTGGAGATATTAAAAAAAAAGGAGAGAGAACATTCGTGTGATGCTTTGATGAGAGTGTTTATATCATATTGGTGTACTTGGATCATATATTTAAAACTTTTTTTATCTATAAAATAAGTTGCTTGATGCTGTCACAGTTATCCTATCATAATATGTGATGAGAGTGGTATCTCCCATCTTTATCGATACACTTGGGCAACTAAGATGGTTATTTCTACGATACATACATAGTTTTGTTTCTCATTAACCATTGGATCACAATATGCCGATACATTTACTTAATGTATTTAACCTTGATCCATATGTGTTTCTTGGAGCAATAGTTTATTTATTCTGGGATTCAGTTTCTTAACCATCATCTACTGCATCATTTTGTTACTGCTGATGTTGGAGTTGTCTGAATATTTTTGCTGGTTAGCTTTCTGAATTCAATATCCTTTTTTCTTGGTTAAGGTCCTGCAAATTTCCTTAGCGCCATTTGTGTCTCTAAGTGACACTTCTATTCATATTTTTGGAGTTTGAGTACATCTCAATTTTTACAGATTTATCTAGTGGAATTGGAATTCTCCATATGAGGCTCATCTTAATTGTTGATACTGCCATTGGTGCCATCTAACAACTTAATTATTACCTTTTTTTTTTTGTTTCTTCTTTGGTTAGGATTGAGTAATGTCATTAGTAGTATCTGCTTCATTTTCCCAAAGTCAAAGCTTATTCTTGTCCAGGATTTGTTAGTTGCTTGTTTGTATAATTTTATGTTCAACCTCTTTGGTTTCCGCAGCATATTGGTTAATTCTGAAACGTCCACAAAACCTCTGATGGAGCCTGATTTCTTTTTCTTTAGCTGATGATATCATTCTTGGATGTTCGTCTTTGACTCTCCTCTCTAGTTCGATGGTTTCTTCAATGGTCACAATAGCTGGATATAGTACTTCTAAACTTAGCTTGATCTTGGTTTCTATCCCTGCATGTGTTTCCTGCTACTCATATGCAAGTTTAGCTTCTACTTCTTTTTGTTTTTGCCGGAAAAGTTAAAGCTAAAATAACAAATTGTATCATAACTTGCTTTCCATTGTTGTTGAAAAAAAAAAAAATTTGTTGGTCCTTTGAAAATTTTGGCTCTGCTGCTTGTTCATTTCTTTTAATGCTAGATTGCAACTATCAATCAAAATATCATTTTCTCTTAAAATTATTTCATACCAATGGTGAGAAGTCTCATGCAAAAAAAAAAAAATCTTAGAATGATATACCTCCTTAAGTTCAACTTTCAATACCTCTAATTTTTGGTATCAATCAGTAGCAGTAAGAAGATTTTTAATCGTCTCCTTTAAATGCCTTAACCATTTCTATAGCTGTAGTAACACTACTTGCTTGCCAAAACTAGTTATTTGTTGTAACTTATCGATGCTTGCTAGTCCTTATAAATTATGGTATGCAACTTTTTAATCTTCAGAGTCAAAACGGTTGAGGTAGCACTAGAGTATTCTTTTCAATATCCCCTTTCTAATTTCTCTAGTAGCTTTTTCTAGGTCGGTTTTCAGCCATTTACTTTCAATTTTGTTGCTGCTCCTTTTCTTACCAGCCTATACCTTGACTGCCCTTTCTCTAGTTTCCTTGACAACAACGAAGCTAAAGTTGCACTAGCAGGAGCAAACTGAAATTCCTCTACAGTAGTTATAGCTTTCTGCATATACTCTATTTGCAGTTCTATTTTGCATATTCAACTTGTCGTATGCTATGAAATTTCCTCTATTTGGTCACACCATAGTCTTCTTTATTTTTCCTCACTTGTTATAATTCCGCAGTGGTTAATGCAACCTTGCAGTTTGTTGCATTTCATATTTCTCAGCTTCTACAGCCTTCAATATTTCATATCCATTCCATATTTCTGCAGTCATGTTGACTTCATATAACTTAAAGCAACTGTTATCAGCAGCCCACTTAAAAAAAAGTTTGCTATATTTTTGCATTGTTCACTACACAGCTTTAGTCACAGAATTTATTCTACTTAGAATTCTGCCATAACTCAAATTAAATCTGCAGCTTTTGTTATCATAATTCAGGATGAGTCATCCTTCTTATAGTAACTCATAATTCAATTTCCTAAATAAAGGCAAGTATCAGCCAACTTCGTACCAATTGCTTTATATACCTTCATAATTAGGTTTCTGCAGCTTATCAGTCAAGCTGTTTTCTACAATTTTCATTTATCTATTGGCCATTTATTTCATATTTCCTGTAGACATGGTCAACGTATCAGTCAATTTTCTGCAGCTTATTGGTCGGGCCGTTTCCTACTGTTTTCATCTATCTATTAGTCACTTATCACACAATTCTTATAGATATGGGCAATTTATCAGTCAAGCAGTATCCTGCATTTCTCTTCTATCTCTCTTTTGCAATTTATCAGTCGAATGCTTCTGGGGAAGCTATTTCCTTAGTCAGATGTTCTTAGTCCAGTTCTTCAGCTCTAATCGTTGTCTGCAGTACTGCAGACCTCTTCTTTTGTAGTTTAGCTCAATCCTTTACTTCGTATTTTCATCAGCTCAGATCCCTGCATTTTTCATCAGTACCATTATATATTTTCTCTTCTGCAACTTCTTTAGTCAATATTCTTATACTGCAGTGAATCTTCAGTTTCAGTCAAGATGTAGTATGGTCTACAAATGCAGTATCAAATTCAGTTTTAGTCTTTCACTAATTAAGATATTCCTTAGTCTCATCATATAATTTAGATATATTCGAGATATTCCGGATACTAGTTTAGTCCAACTGCTTCAACTGATATTTCTGAACTTAAATATTTTGATACACAGTACTTGGGCCTACATTTCTATTTCTTATTTCTGCAGTTTTTGCTGCTCTTCATTTTTGCACCTTCTGCTGTAGTTATTCAGCAGCTTCAGATCTATTCAGTTAGCATTCTCTGTTACAAATTCGTTTACAGCTTGCTTCAATCTTCATTTCTACACCTTGGTCAATATATTTCTGTTGTAGTTATTCAGCAGCTTTATATCTATATAGTTTGCATTCTCTATAACTACTATTTCTGCTACCATTCGGTCAACTTGACTTTGCTCCTTAATTATTTGGTTTCAGTCAACTTTCTATCTTCTGCTACAATTCGGTTTCAGTAAATTTTGCTTTTCAATGTATTACAATTGATAAATTTATCCGAGTACTTACAATTTTTTTGACTAGGAAATCAAAGCAGTAGCATATTGTCTCTTACTAGTGAAGTTCTAATTTTATTTGTTAGTTAAACTTTATATGGATGTATTTATCCCTGAGAAGTAAATTCCCAAGGACAAATCAATAAGTTGATTATGTATTGTTTGTGAAGGACAAGTGTGGATAGGCACCAGCTAACTTCACCGTGAGGACAAAGTTCAAAAGCTAATTTGAGTGCTATATTTGTGTTGACAGTCTTCAATATGACATTAAGTCTTCATCGTCCAGAGAGTCCCTGTAATGGTGTGATGACCATGGTGGTGTGTATGATGCAGAAATGCCATGAACTCCCCTTTCAAACCCATGGAGAAGGAAAGAAAAGAGAAATGCGTTCCTTCATAGCCACTATCATTGCAGCATGTCCGCAGGAGGGGGGAATTCATTAGTGGTTGAATTTGTTTTTGACTTTGAACACAATGATAGAAATCCCAAAACTTGTAGCTTCTTTTTGGGATCTTATTGTTAAATAATAAAAATATAGAATAGTTTCAGTGGGATTTGAATGCAGGTCATTAGATCCAAGGACCAAAATCTTCACCATCCACCTAGTACCATGTGTCATGTCTAATATCTAAGGTTAATCTCCTACAAGATCATATTCTCCTCCAAGATAACTGAATTTTTGAAGGACTAAAAATTTTTAAGGAGGGAAGAACTTGTAAAGCCCCATTTTTATGTATTTTAATTAAAACAGAAGGAGGGATTAAAATTTTCTTACGTTTGAATTTGAGTAGAAGAGAGTTAAAATAATAATAATAATAATAAAATAAATAAATAAATAATAAAACCCTCGTAGTGAAGTTAGAACTCAAATGATGAAATTAGGTTAGATTTTGATAAAAAAGATATAATTGCAATTTATTAAAATCTTATGGGGACCAAGTTAGAATTTTATTAAAGTTAGCAAGATTTAGTTGTGTTGTTATGAAAGTTGTGTACCAATATGTAAATAAGTAGAAGATGAGTATTAACCCCTCACATGCACAGCATGTGCACCCTTTAGACTGGTCCAACTGGACCCAACTCAAACCGGACTCAAACCAGATGGGTTCAATTGAACTGCTCGGCGAGTTGAGGAGGGGCTGAATGCGTACCCTAAACCCAGACGAGGCGCCCCCAAATTGCGTCTCTTTCCCCACCTCGGGTCTTCACCAAGTTCCTCAGCCTCTCTCCTTCAAGCAATGCTAAGAGGTGCTCTGCCACACCATTGTCGATCGCCTGAACCCCCGGCAGCGACTCTTCCATCTTCTCTCTGTTCTCCATATCTTTTGGCGAGGGGACATCGATCAACTCCGTAGTTCACCGGAAGCCCCGAGCGAGCAGTTCACTAAGCTCCACCGGCGATATTATTGCCGCTTTCTCCCACTACCGCTCCTGATCAAGACAATCAGTTCATCACCGTCCTTCTGCTTGCTGAAGATATCAGCCTCCACTACGATTGTGGTTGACTGCCTCACGATCCCTTGAACTAATTTCTCCCCAGATTGGAATTCTTTGGCCGGCTAGCATCTAATCCACTATGTGTTCTACTTCACTAAGGTGATTTCCAAATTTACCCTTAATGTCGATTAGCCACTGTGAATATGTGTTTGATCTGCTCTATTAAGTAGAATTGGTATTGAATTTGATATTGATTCCACCATGTTCGAACCCATTTAAATTGATTGTTGATGTTTGATATGGTAGCCTTGAATTTGATATTGATTCAACCATGTTTGAACCCATTTAAATTGATTGTTGATGTTTGATATGGTAGCCTGTGATCATGTTTAATATGGTGATGTAGCTAATATTGGGTATGCTGTGATCAGCGAAATTATACTATCTCCCCCACCTCCCTCTCATTTTCCTTTTGTACTCTCTCCTTCTTCTTCTCCCCATTATGTTTTCTTTTTCCTTACTTGGGATTATGTATGTAGTGTAACAAATGTGATGTAAAGAGAAACGAATTAAGGTTTGCACTAAGGAGGTATAGTTAAACTTCAGTTAGCTAGTTATTATGTTGTGATATTAGATGGAATTAGGGAGTTATTGCTTGGACTTTATATTAATTTGGACAACTAGTTTAATTTGATCGTGCTTAGTTAATAACAATATAGGAAGATAATTTATTACATTATGAACAAGGTTTATTATAAATCATATATATAGTAAACATCTAAATATAACTTTATTTATATTAGGAAGATCTTCTCGAAACGATTTAAAACAAGTGGGAATTAATCGGTGTCACTAGTGTAAATCATATATAACATTTTTATTCTTATATCACATGACTCGGGCTGCCGGCCTATGCTTATGGAAAGCCCTGGTCTAGGACTTACCTAAGCCCATCAGTGCCATTACAGTCTATGTCTCTGCCTATGCCCGCTGCACTGATGCTGGCGGAGAGGACGGGTGACCCAAAATCACTCTCCATTGTTTCACTAGTCGCTAACCATGCCTCCTCTAGCGAAATTGTCGTGCCCTTACATCCTCCCCGGACTCCGTAGGGATAATGGCGACTTGTGTAGTACTACACACTGCCCGTAGACAGGGTCACCATCACAACAGTCTCATCGGCCACGGCTAGCCGAAATAATAACCCTAGGATCTGGACTACTCATCCGATCGTCTGCAGAACGTTAGGATGATAGTCGTGTGGTCTACGGATCCACTGTCTAAGGCGTCGCATAGGGAATCACCTTCCCAGTCCAATAGCAGTCGACGTTGATCGGGATAAACACATAATTTTTTCCCAAGTTCGCCGGAAAATTTCTCCGGCGATCACCGGAAAGTTCGCCGGAACCCTCGCCGGCGAAATTCTTCGATCAGCACCAATATTGGTACCAATCGAAAGCTCTCTTCATGAGGATTCCAAAAATCATATTTGCCCCAATTTTTATACCTCATACGCGATCAATTTCACTGATTAAAATTTTGGGCAAAATCCCTAAGTTAGGGCTTTTAGCTCGCCGGCGGCCAACCGACGGCTAATAGCCCTCAACTCCAGTACCAATGGATAGCTCTCATCAAGAAGAATCCATAGGTACCAAGTTTGCATGGTTTCACGGCCGGAATGGCCGGAAATCGTCGGAGCAAGCTCCGGCGATCGAAACCCTCGCCGCCGACACCTCTCGCGTGATTTCTCCCTCATCTCTACACCAAATTTGGGCATCTTGGTATCAAAATGAAGAGGAGGTCGAGATCTACCTGTGGCTAAAATTTGGGAGCCTAATTCGTCGTGGTTTCACCAGAGCATCGTCGGGAAATTTGCATTACCGTCGTCGTCGTCACTACGGAGGAGGAGAGAGAGAGAGAGGAAGAGGGTGCGCGCGCGAGCGTGCGCTCGGTGGGAAGAAATTGAGAATTTTTTTTAATTAGTTAATTAAAATCTTAAATCTAATTAAATCTTGACTGTCCAATTTACCAATCAAACGACGTCCAAATTACGATCCGTTCTGCGCCGTTGGATTCCTTATCAAAAATACTACCTGATGGTATAATTTTCATATCAAAATCTCATACTTCAAAATTTCATATGATTTTACAAATAAGTCCTTTAAAGAATTTCTTTTACGATTAAATCCTCCAAATACTAAAATTACTCTATTGCCCTTATTCAAAAATCACGGGTCTCACAACCTACCCCCCTTACAAAAATTTTATCCTCAAAATTTCAGATTGATTCAGTGATGGAGAGATTAAAATTTTTTCTTTCTTCCCTTAGAGTGGGGGTTTACAAGTACTCCCACCCTTTAAAATTTTGGTCCTCAAAAAATAATTTCTTCATACATCAAAGTATGATTACCGTATGACAAGTTCGAAGATTGGAATAAAATGAGATACTCAAGATAGGCATCTATATGATGGGTCATTAATGAATATTTTTGGGTCATCAGTCGTCATGTCCAAGTCAACAAAAATCATGTCGGTATCTTCAATAACCATGATCGAGACATCTTGAGCATCCATACTATTCAACAAAAAGATGCGTATCCTAGTACGTGGTAGAAAGCAATTGCTTAGTAGGGTGATAAACAATTGCTTAGTATGATAGTAGTATACTAGAATTATCACATGAATCTTAGATAAGTAGATCAAACTCCAGAATAATAGATTGTTAAGATCATTCGGGATAACTATTCGCTGGTGACGCAATTTACTGATGAAACTGGGGAATATATAAATGGGTAGAGGTTGAAGATAATATTTTCAGTTTTCTAGGGTAGATATGCTAGGGAGTCCCTATAACTCTAGCATATGAATAACCTTTCACGGTTCATGTCTAACCATAATCAAACGCCTATGAACATAATATGATCATAATGGAGTCACCTCCAGATTGAGGATAATAATAAAAGATATCAATAACCACTCATTAAATGATCATTAACTTGCTCCACACTAGTTTCACTATACTATGGATCGTTGTAATCATACTTGGATCCTCACGAGCATCCATATCATTTAACACAAAGAGGTACATCTAGGTACGCAGTGATCTCCTCTATGAGTGTCGACCTAATTAGGAGCAAGACTTCCAGTTCGTGCCAGGAAATGTAGGTCGAATTTAGCTAATACTTGACCTCATGGGAGTCCGAATGGAATCTAAAACTGAGTTTGATACGGAATTTATAGATCATGCTTATATGATGATATGAAATTTGATATGGAATATGTTATATCCTATGTAAAAGGATATAGTAATAATAATAACAAAGTGGACTCTTGATGTAAAAGGACTACATCCAAGTTTGTAGATGCAGAAATATTATAGTTATATCTAAGCTGCTATGCGCACTTGATAGGAGCTACAGAAGTAGTGACTGGAGTAAGAGAGATCAATGATACATGCAGCTACTAAGGATGTCAACATGCGCATCAACAAGTGTTAGAGGTGCCAAGAAACTGCAGTATCCAGAAATTAAAGGAGAAATAAAAAAGGAATAAAGAAGCAAAGTTACTAATCTGCAGGCAGTTGAAATCTGGGTTGCAAATGCAGAAATATTGTCTGCTGCATTGACTGAATAAGACCGCAGAAAAGACTGAATCTATATAACGATACTGATGAAAATATAGGAATCTAAGCTGTAAAAATACTAAGTAAAGAACTGAGCTAAGCTGAGTTAGCTATAGAAATAAAAAGGAGTAGAAATCTACCAACAATGGATAGAATTTGACTAAGGACATTTGACAAAGGAAGTAGCTTCACAAAAAGGGAACTGCAAACTGCAGAAAATGACTGAAGAAATAACTGCAAAGAAAATTGCAGAAATATTCGACAAAATTTGCATTCAGAAAGGCCACTAAGAAGAATTAAAGGAAGCAGATAAAAGAAAACTGCTTGGCTAATAAGTTGGCCGTATATAGGATATATGAAATAAGCGCAAGCTGCTCAAGCTCCGAAAAGAAACTGATAGATAGAAAAAAATAGCAGGAAACAGCTGCATTGAATGTATTGAATGTTGGTACAAAGGAAGATGCTCCAAGCTCAGCAAAGATTTAATATGACTGGTGAACTGCTTGAAAGAGTATAGGAAGCTTTATGGATATAATAATGCAAGAGTGCAAGTGTTGGGAGTTGACACAAATATTATAATTGATGACGGTCAACTTCTAATTGCAACTTAAAAATTATGATGACAACCCAAAAGGATCAACATATACTTATGAGATTTATATATATATAATAATTAACTCAAATAAGAATAAGGTCATAGATGATTTCAAATCGTTTGATACATATCCATTTACAAACAACTTTATGAATCTGGAATAAAGTCCATTTAAGAGATCCAAGTAAGAGTCGGGTTTAAACAAAATTAACTCATACGTAAGCCAGCTTAAAATATCAGTAGATTTTTCTTTAAGCTCAGTGGTCTTACGTAGATAAATCTGATATAAATTCTATGATCCAGACCTCATATAAACATTCAATATAAGTAATTCCCAAGATTTAAGAAATAATTAAGGCAAAGATTTGCACGAAATATTTTTATGATAAAATAAAGATGTGGCACTTGTGTATGACGTGGGATAATTTATAAAATTTTATATACGTCCAAATTGGTCATAGATGGAACTTACGATTCAAGATTTCCTACTTTACTGGAAATCACGTATACCGACGATATTTAATAGGTTCATATCGCCAGGTTTCATGATACGATGATATAACTATAATTTGCAACATAAATAAATGTTAAACGAGATATCTAAATAACCACATACTCAAAAGTCATATAGTAGCACACGTGCTAACTCACGTAAGAGAGTCAATAAAATAGTATAATAATGTACTAGTGGTTTGGCTAGATTGTCACATATGAATTGATGATAAGATTCATAGAAAGTCCACAATTTAACAATCCTGATAGACTACCTGATACGTCAGCTATCTAGCATTAGAGTACAAACGTGAGAGTGCATTTGGTGCTTCTACGTTTGAGAGTCAAACTCTAGGAGCAAGTGCTCGAATCGGAGCGGATAAAATCGAATATTGATAGATTTATTTAGACAAAATATCTCAAGATAGGGTCATAGGATACAATCAGTACGATCAAGATATAGAATTGATAATTCGATATCATTACTCTTAAGATCAAAATGATTATTGCTACCCATGTTAATATAAAAGGTGATCATGATGCGCACCACATGGTAATGTTGAGTATGATCATGGATAAAATTACTTGATCATTAGAAATAAAACTTGATCATAGATCTGAGCATATTGATCTAAGGTTCTAACTCTTCTCCGACACAAATGGAAATTGTAGCCATATACACTATCCGGAGATTAATAGATTTACCATATTAAGGTGATTACCGGCCTATGAAAAAAAAATTGATCATAGCGACCGTTACCGTAGTAAAAGTAAAAACCCATTACCAAGGAAATATATTATTATATTTCCGACTCGCGCTTTATCCTAAATTATATCGGAACTGTCGTCTTAATCCTTAAAACCTCAAACTTAACTTAATCTCATAGGTTCTCCAAACCTAAGCTCTAATACCACTTTAGTTGTCACTCCCCAACCTACCTGTCGGACACGTGGCAACCGCCGTATAAGTCCAAAGGACCCATACAAGACATTTGAAAATAAATATCGTCTGTACACATAATCAACACAGCGGAATATACAATTAAATCATCTATGAATCTCTACTAACACAGTCCCGATATACCTACTACAATTCTACAATAACGACATCGATAAATACAACTAAATCCATCGATAGTCCTCATCTTCGTCAAATATCCCGGACAGTCATCAAACGACCTGCACACACATTGAACGCGGTGTGCTCAGCCTTGCGGCCTAGTGCGAAATTACAGCTCGAAACCACAATACGAAATCCAAGGCTAAGGGGATCGTTCAAGGATGCCTTAGTGAGATTAGTTATCATATAACAAGCTTTATAATATTTTACATGTATTATCCGACTATGTTATATGTTAACCTAGGTTGTAGGTAGATGTATGTCTCTAAATTTCACCTAAGTTATATACAATATCGGTGTCACTAGTGTAAATCATATATAATATTTTTATTCTTATATCACATGACTCGGGCTGTCGGCCTATGCTTATGGAAAGCCCTGGCCCAGGACTTCCCTAAGCCCATCAGTGACATTACAGTCTATGTCTCTGCCTATGCCCGTTGCATTGATGCTGGCGGAGTGGAGGGGTGACCCAAAATCACTCTCCATTGTTTCACTAGTAGCTAACCATGCCTCCTCTAACGAAACTATCGTGCCCTTACATCCTCCTCGGACTCCGTAGGGACAATGGCGACTCGTGTAGTACTACACACTACCCGTAGACAGGGTCACCATCACAACAGTCTCATCGGCCACGGCTAGCTGAAATAATAACCCTAGGATCCGGACTACTCATCCGATCGTCTGCAGAACGTCAGGAAGATAGTCGTGTGGTCTACGGATCCACTGTCCAAGGCGTCGCATAGGGAATCACCTTCCTAGTCCAATAACAGTCGACGTTGATCGGGATAAACACACATCCGCACAATGGGCTATGGCAACCCCGTCTCCATCGGTGCCAAGTCCATGGTAGGGTTCATCCTTGCTAGACATCTCAGGACTATCACGGTGCCGCCTAAACGACACTCGTGCGGGTATCGGTACCTGGGTATGGACCCACTTCATTTTTTGTCTATCTTGACCGAGGAGTAAATCTGGTCCAACCCTCAGCTCACTCCCAATATGTCATGCCCCGACCCGCAGGACGACACGTGGCAACCGCCGTATGAGCCCGACAGGCCCATACAAGGCATAAATACAAATACTAAACTACATACACCCACATTTTCAAATAACATCTTAAATACAGTCCCGATATCTCCTAATACAAATCTAAGACCGGCATACGAAAACTCATAACAGCAGTCGTATACCTTCCGCGACGAACCCTCTGTCAACGATCTCGTCTCGTGCGTCGGCACCTGCACACACATTGAACGCGGTGTGCTCAGCCTTGCGGCCTAATGCGAAATTATGACTCTACCGAATAAGGAAATCAAAGGCTAGGAGGAGTATTCTTGGATGTCTTTGGTAATTAATCATCATCTTTCATGCCATATCGTTTTACCAATTTATATAAAAATAGACAGCATACATAAACAATTAAATAAATAATTAAATACATGTGTACATGCCACTAGATGTCACCTAAGTCATGTCTAGTGTGCATATCAGTAGTCTATCACCTACGTCATGGTGAGACTTTTAAGTTTCATAAACTCGGGCTGCCAGCCTACGCTTAGTGACTACCCGGGCCGGGGGTATCAATAAGCCCATCAGTGCCTTTCTGTCTCAGTCTCTACCTATGCCCGTTGCACTGATGTTGGCAGAGAGGACGGATGACCCAGAGTCCCTCTCTAGTTGTTTCACTAGTCGCCAACCATACCTCCTCTAGCGAAACCGCCGTGCCCTTACATCCTCCCCGGATTCCGTAGGGGTCACGACACCCATGTAGTACTACATATTGCCCGTAGACAGGGTCACCTCTCTTAAATCTCATCGGCCACGGCTAGCCGGAATAACCACCCTAGGATCCGGACTACTCATCCGATCGTCTGCAGATGTCAAGGGTGATAGTCGTGCGGTCTACGGATCCACTGTCCAAGGCGTCGCATGTGGAATCACCTTCCCAGTCCAGTAGCAGTCGACGTTTATCGAGATTTGGCACACATCCGCAGAATGGGCTGTGGCAACCTCGACTCCATCGGTGCCACGTCCATGGTAGGGCTCATCCTTGCTAACCATCTCAGGACTATCACGAGGCCGCCTACAACGACACTCGTGCGGGTGAAGATCTCGGGTAAGAATTTGCTCCATATTTCCAGTCTAACCCGACCATGGAGTTTGTACAGTCTCTTACCCTACCAGCTCCCAGTATATAAGCTATGCATAACGTCGGGAGTGGTGCTCCCAGTGCTCCGCTATGCATCAACCTCGGGAGTGGCACCTAACGGGACGTCACCGTTTTGACCACCGACGAGACGCGGCGGTCAACCGGGTATATGGGAAAGGCCCCTTTTCTGTCTAAGTGGCGGTGACGTCGCCAAAGGTTCTAACATGTCGTTATCAACTATCTATGTCCGCATGATAAATATTTAACACATAACAAAGAAAACAATACAGCATGTCGGACATGGATCTAGAACATGTTAGATAAAATAAATTACACTAACATGCATACAAGTCAAATCTTATCAAGCAATTATATTTTATCATATTTAAGACATCTAAGAGTTGTTCCTAAGAAAACCCCAACGGGAATTCCCTAGCGTGAATAAATCCTACCAACGGAGAACCAACGCACCTGGGATAGCGATTTGCTCCTCGGAACCAAGTCGCGCGGAGATAATCACCCGCCGAGCTACTCGGATCGCGTACCCACAATAATCCTATTTAACAAAAATTATTTAAAATAGATTTAATTTATTTCCCCTAAGATAAAGAAATTAAAATCTATCCATTAAATAATTATTACATTAAATTAATCATATACATGTTTAGTATTAATCTCACCTAATCAATTCTAAATTAATCATATTTTTACATTTTTAGCTAATAACTTCAATGAATTTTTATTCAATTTCTACTCATCAAACTCACCCATAACTTGGCCCAAGTCATCCAGGGGCCCAAGTAGAACCTATAGAATTTTTTTATTATTTTTATGATTTTTTAATATTTTAATATTATTTTATTATTTTATTATTTTATTAATTATTTAATTTAATTTATTTTATTTTTTTCTGAACGGTCAACAGTCAACGATTGACCGGTCAACGCTGACTGGGACAACTGTGGGCCCGATCAATGTTGAGGTCATTTTTTGACTCGATCAACGATGACCGTGTCAGCGGTGGGCCCGGTCAATGCTGACCGGGTCAGCTGTTGACTCGGTCAACGGGCCGATTACTGTTCATCCGGTTCGGTTCGGTTCGGTTCGATTCGGTCCGGTTTGGTTCGGTTCAACTCAACCCATTCACTAACCTCACTTAATTAATCATTAACCTTGTTTAACTTACACTAATCATACAACTTAACCCGAACCCAAGTCCGACCCCAAACTCAACCCAACTCAAATAACTGGTTCAGCTCAACCAATTACTTAACTCATTAATCAATCAACTTAATTAATTTATTAACTAAACTTATATTAATCTAACTAAACATTAATCATGCTTAATTAACATTAACCATATCATGAATCTATTTTTATACTAAGCATGCTTTATTATAATTAATCATGCTTAATTAGTCCTTAAGCATGATTAAGGAAAAGAAAGGGGCGGGCTCGCACCTTCTGCCGCTCCCCTCACTTCATCGCCGAACACCCAGCCGCCGGCCACCCCCTCGCCGGAACCCTAGCGGCGCACGACCGACGATGTCGCCGACGACCCGACAACGCAGCTGGCGACCCTTCGCACGCGAGGAAACCAACGGTGGCCTGCAAGGAAATCCGGCCATCAACGCTCGACGAGAGCTCTAAAGGGCGTCGCCGGCGATCTCTCATGCGAGTCCACCGGAGTGCGAAAAACCGTTCGTCCGCAGAGGGAAAATGAAGCTCCTCACCTTGCGAACGTGTGGGGAAGGAAAGGTGGAGGATCCGGCCGACGAGAGGAGTGGATTCGCAGCTCCACTCCTCGCCGATCAAGCTGCGGGTTGGAGCAGCGGCGACGACGCAACCGTTGCCCACTGCGTCGGACTCGGGGCAAATACTGGCTCACGAGCCTGCGGAGGGGGGTGAGCTACTCGAGCCCGAGCGAAGGAGAACGACACCCCAACGATTTGCGCGTGGGACGATGAGCGACGAACGACGGATGATGGAGAGTGGTCGCAGAGGAAGGGCATCGGCTATTTCCGCGATGGGGAGAAAGTAGGGGAAGGAAAAAAGGGGGCGCGGCAGCGGAGGTCCTCCGCTGCGCTCTCCTTGCTGCGACGCCGGTGATTGGCACGTCGGACAGCAGCGACGGACGGCGGACCAGGTGGGAAGGCCGGCGTTCGCTCCGCTGTGGTGGAGAAAACAGGGGAGAGGGAGTCGCACGCCACGGGGGTGCTTCCACCGAGCTCCTCCCTTCACGACGGGGAAGGGGGCACCGCGGTGGATAGTCGGCGGCAGCGGGCGGCGACGAGCCGCAAACGGCGGTGAACGGGAGGGCGCCGCCGCTGTTCTGCTGCGGTGAGGGAAATGAGCTTGCGAGGTCGGGGATGGAGGAGGCCGTCGCGAGTGGGAAGAGCACTCGGCTCTTCTCGCTCGCACCGGTTCTTCGAACTGGGTCTGAGCCGGTTCAGCTGGACCGGCCGGCTGGCCGGTTCAGTTGAACCAGACCGATAATAAATAATGTTATTTTTTTAAAAAAAAATGAGATTTGAAGGTGGGGGTTTACACAGTATCTAAGCTATTTATGATCTGTAGCCTGGGGAGGTGCTGGTGTGTGAACATCACTAACCGAACGCTAATGGTTCGCGATGTCATCTAGGGTGCATCAATAGCACCCTTAGTTTAAAATTTAGTGATGTTCTTAAATGATACTAGTATCATATCACCTATGTCTCTATACTAGAGTGTTAGGTGTAAATCATGATATCACTTTCTATGTTTGCTTATTTTTATCATGTTCCGCGTGATATTATTTTGTATTCAACATTACAGCATAATTAACTAGCATGCGGTACAAATAATATATCATGAAAGTAAAGAGGAAAAATAAACATATATAGCATATTCACATGCTAAATAAAATGTAATAATATAGCATGTATTTTTCTTGATAGTTTCAGAAGCATGATATTTATTTAATTAACAAGCATCCGAGAATTTTCCAATAAAATCAAATTAAGATTTTCCCTAGCTGGAATAAATCATACTATGATGAGCCTACGCACCTGATTGGCAGTTTACTCTTCGAAACCAACCCAAGGTCCGTTCACTGAATTTTATTCTCTGACACTGTCTCGATCCACGTACCGTCATTTACACATTTTATATTTTCCTATCAATTATTCAACAAATTTTAATTCTCAAATCAGAAATAGTTTCTCAAATCTCTCTTCACCACTACTCTTAGAATTTCTCTAGAATCACCCAAATTTTTTTCCCAAGTTCACCGAAAAATTTATCCGGCGATCGCCGGAACCCTTGCCGACGAAGTTCTTCGATCAGCACCAATATTGGTACCAATCGAAAGCTCTCTTCATGAGGATTCCAAAAATCATATTTGCCCCAATTTTTATAGCTCATGCGCGATCAATTTCACCGATTAAAAATTTGGGCAAAATCTTTAAGTTAGGATTTTTAGCTCGCCGGCGGCCAACCGGCAGCTAATAGCCCTCAACTCCGGTACCAATGGATAGCCCTCGTCAAGGAGAATCCATGGGTACCAAGTTTGCAAGGTTTCACGGCCTGAATGGCCGGAAATCGTCGGAGCAAGCTCTGGCGATCGAAACCCTCGCCGCCGACGCCTCTCGCGTGATTTATCCCTCATCTCTGCACCAAATTTGGGCATCTTGGTATCAAAATGAAGAGGAGGTCGAGATCTACTTGTGGCTAAAATTTGGGAGCCTAATTCATCGTGGTTTCACCACAGCATCGTCGGGAAATTTGCATCGCCGTCGTCACTGCGGAGGAGGAGAGAGAGAGAGGAAGAGGGTGCGCCCGCGAGCGTGGGCTCGGTGGGAAGAAATTGAGATTTTTTTTAATTAGTTAATTAAAATCTTAAATCTTGACTGTCCAATTTACCAATCAAACGATGTCCAAATTACGATCCGTCTACGCCGTTGGATTCCTTATAAAAAATACTACCTAATGGTATAATTTTCACATCAAAATCTCATACTTCAAAAATTCATATGATTTTACAAATAAGTCCTTTAAAGAATTTCTTTTACGATTAAATCCTCCAAATACTAAAATTACTCTATTGCCCTTATTCAAAAATCACGGGTCTCACAGCTCAGCCTTACGGCCTAGTATGAAATTACGGCTCGAAATCGTAGTAAGGAAATCAATACTAGAGGGAAGATTCTAGGATGCCTTTTTTGTTTTATTAATTATCACTTTATAGGATTAATAAAGTAAATAAATGTCATCAACAATACATGTAACCATATATGATAGTGCACCTCTTTGTATATTCCTACATGTCCTCTATATTGCAATTCATATATGAGTCACTAATAAATATCATCTATATTATTTCTATCTTTGTATCAAATATCTCGGGCTGCCAGCCTATGCTTATAGGAATTTCCCCCGTCGAGGACTTCCCATAAGCCCATCAGTGCGGTGTCATTCTATGTCTCTACCTAGGCCCACTGCACTGATATTGGTGGAGAGGACGGGTGACCGCATATCTCTCTCCACTATTCTGCCAGTCGTACCCTACACCCCGTCCTAGTGAAACATGATGCCCCTACTTCCTTCCCAGTCTCCATAAAGGCAACGACACTCTGTGTAGTACTACACACTGTCCGTAGGCAGGGTTATCTCAACTTAATATATCATCGGTCACAGCTAACCGAAATTATAATAACCCTAGGATTCGGACTACTCATCCAATCATCTGTAGAATATCTAGGATGATAGTCGTGTGGTCTACGGATCCACTGTCCAAGGCTTAAGGGAGTCACCATCACAACTCGAAAGCAGTCGATGTTAGTCGAGTTGACCGTCAATCCGGACAATGGGTTTGAGGTACCTCAACCACATTTTAGCTGAATCATTAGGAGGTTCATCCCCGATAGCCATATAAGGATTATCACGGTGACGTCCAACTGTCACACGTGCGGGTAATAGTATCCGGGTATGGACCCACTCCGCTTTCTGGTCTATCTTGACTCTGGAGTTAGTCTGGTCCATTTCCCAACTAGCTCCCAGTATCTAAGCTATTTGTAGTCTCGGGAGTGGTGTTGGTGAGTAGACATCACTATTCGAACATTAACAGTTCGTCATGTCATCTAGGGTACGTTGTTAACACCCTGTAATTGTAATTTAGTGATGTGCCTAGGAGGTGCTAGTATCATGTGTTTCATATGTCTCTATACTAGGGTATTATGAATTATTATTGATACTACCTCCTATGTTATGATTCAAGTTTAAAATATTTAGTTTTATAGTTCTCCACATGACAGTATTATGACATTCAATAAGTTTGAGATAATAAATAACATGTAGGAGAACTAGTAAAGATATCAAGTAAAGCTAAGTAGCATAACATATGACATATCAATCATGCTTAATAGATAATTTAATATAGCATGCATGTTCTATAGTATTTAGCAAGCATAAGTTCTAATTATTTTTAAGGCATCCAAGACTTTCCAAATAAAATTTTTCTAAGATTTTTCCTAACATGAATATAATCCTACTACAATAAACTAACGCACCTGATCGAAGTCTGAGCTCCAGAACCAATCTAATTGAAGCTCACAAGTATCAACCATAAAGTAGCTCACGTGCCAAAATAATATTCCTAAATAATAAAATTTATTTAGAATAAATTTAATACTATTTATAGGAATTATTCGGATAGAAATTTAATTAATTGAGAATATTACTTTAGCTCTATCCAAATTAATTATCTAACCCAATTCATGTAACTAACCCAAAACCAAATAAATCCCAATTCAATTAAGCTCCAATTTATTCCACCTAGCTCATATAGCCCAAATAAATAACAACATATTCTAATTATTTAAATTAACTCAAATTATCATACTCAAACTAACTAGTAATCATGTAATCAAATTGTTATTCTATTTAAATAATCAAATCAAAATAAATTTCTAAGTTCATTTCATTAAACTGTTTAAAATTAATCATCGACTCTAATCTCACGTAATCAATACAAATTAGATCATCGAGTCATCGTTGGACTCAATCCAAGGTATCAACCCACATTTATCTCAGAAGCCCAACCTTTTAAACCCTTAATCCTTATTCATCAACTCTAACTATTTAGATTAGTCTAAGTCAAATCCTAAATTAATTATTCCCTATTTAAACTCCATGTCAAAATATGTTTATTAGCTATAGTGAGGAATTCGTGGGTCGGCAGCAATGAGTCAGAAAGAGGGCTTATCTTCGATGAGGAAGGCCTTCATTCGTCCCTCAACCTCCAGCTTGAGCGGCGCTCGCTCAACTCGCCTTCATTCACTTGGACCAGTTCGCTTGAACCGTTTCGCTCCGGGTCAGATTGACCGGCTCAACAAAACCGATTCTGTTGGCTGATGGTAGAGCACGTGGTTCGCGTACTATTACCTTTTGGTCCATCAATCTAGTTAAATCTCACCTAAGTCCCTCCAACTTTAATGAAAATTTTAATTAGGTCCATGTAAAATTTATCAAATTACAATTACATCCTTTTTAGATCCAAAAATTTAGCCCAATTTCACCATTTGAGTCCTAATATCACTCAAAGATTCTTTAACCCTTTTCTACTCAAATACAAGTTAAAGAAAATTAAATTTTAATTTTAAATTTTTTTCCTAATTAAACCACCAAAAAGTGGGGGTTTACCGTTAGTGGGACAACATAGTCAACCTAAGTTGACTACGGTCTATATTGACCAATTTTAACCCATGGGTTTAAATTAGGCCGAATGAACTGGGCTAAATGAATTGGGTCTGAATTAGAATTTAATTAACCAAGTTATTAGGTGGTAAACATAGTTAAATTTGACTGCATCAATGTTGACCAAGAATTTGATTTGGACTTCATGAGCCCATCTTTTGGTCGACTAGATTGGGCTAACAAATCAAAGTGGGTTGGGTCATAATAAATTAAAAATTATTCTACATGTCAACAAAGTTAATTTTAGTTGACTAGGCAAATTTTGACTAAATCTTGACTTGGACCTTATTAATTGAGAAATTGGGCTAATAAATTAGGCTTAATTGGATTAGGGGATGATTAACTTGAATAAGTCTAATTAAGTTGATCAACCTTATGAGTTGGGCCAAGCTAAATTGGGTCAAAACTTTATAAATTGGGTGTAATCAAATTTGATTAATTTGGGATTAATTAATCTAGGTAATTAAGATTAAATACCTTTAATAAATTCTGATGTGCTTACTAATTAGGCCCTTAGGTGAGTCCAGAATATGGGTTTGGATTAAAAATGGGTATATAGAGTGGACAAAATTTATCTAAGCCTAATTGAATTGGTTTAGAATTATAATTAAATTTCTAATCATAATAATTATAATGTGTAGTTTGTATTTGAATGATTAGATAGAATTAGTTATTAAATTATATGCTTAGCATGTAGTAATTTACATTAATCAGTTATGTTGATGATTGGTTGGGCTTGATATGAATGAGCACTTGGGCTAGCAATATGGGCCAGGCCTAGATCAGGTTTAATTAAATTAATGGACCTAATTGAACTAAATTAACTAAATATTTGAGAATGTTATTTAAAATTAAATTTTATATGATGGAATTAGTTAAATAAAATATTATAATTGAACTAAATTAATTACTATACTAGGTGGGTTATTGGATTAGATATTGGGCTTGGGCCTATTATTTGGACATGGGCTGAATAGATTAGCATGGGTTATCAATTAAATATAGGCTCCTAAATTGAACTTGGTTTATAAAATTAAATATGAGCTTCTTAAGTGGGATTTAGCTAGGCTAAATTATATGATTTAGATTCTAAATTCTATTTTACTAGTACTAGAAAATTATATTAAATTTGATTTTAAATAATTTTATTATATAGGACTATTGTTTGGTACGCAAGCTAAATAGATCATTAGTGTACCGGTTATTCTAGTGGATTGGTTCTGAAGAGTAAACCGCTAAATCTTGTGCGTTGGTTCATCGAAGTAGGATTTATTCAAATTAAAGAATTCTGATGAGGTTTTTTTAGAAAATTCTTGAATGCCTTAAACTTGATAAAATGCAATGCATGTTAATATTATTCTCGTATGCATGCTAGTATGATTTATTTTGTCTAACATGCATGATACGCCATATTCACCATGCTAAATATGTGACATGCTTTATAATCTTGTATTGCATTTTGTATTATTCTTTATGTTATGTATTATACAACTACCATGCAGACAAAGATAAAAATGATGACATACATCAATAACAAACATACATAGGAGGTAGCATCAACAATTAACACCAGATGCACTAGATAAAGTCATAGGTGATATGAGATGCTAGAACCTCCTAGGAGACATCATTGAAATTTAACTGGAAAGGGGTGTCCCTCATACACTCCAGATGACCACTGCGAACTATTGATGGTCGAAAAGTGATATTTCTCATTGCACCACTCCTGAGGCTACACATAGCTTAGATACTGTGATATGCACACACCACAACTTAAGATACGTGCAAGCAAGTTGGTCCCGATCTTACGTCGTAGGATAAATCCTTAAGGCGGGGAGTTGTGACTTTGACGAAGGGGAGGCTAACCACGATCTAGGAACGCAACCAGCAACCTCACAATCACTAAATCAATCCTCAGTTGGTTATCAACCGTGTCAAAAATGACTGACTTGTTCATGAAGAACGATACAAACAATTCAAGAGAATTGAAAGATAAACAGCGGAAGGATCACTCAAGATGTGATTAAAGAAATTGGACTTCAAGTTTGTAGCAAAAACATTACAAAAGTGGTGGCTAAAGCAAAAATCAAAGTCTCCTTCAATAGGGCATGCTCCACCAAATATATAGACACAATAATGGATGTTTTTTCATATTTTATTTCACTAAAATAAGAAAAATAAATATATAAATCTCCTCTTCTTGTAATCCACGAATTTTGAAAAATAAATATCCCTTGATGAAGATTTGAATAAATATTTGATGAAGATTTGATCTTCATTAAATATTCCTTGATTTGCTCTTGAATAAATATTTGATGAAGATTTGATCTTGAATAAATAGTCCTTGATTTGCTCTTGAATAAATATTTGATGAAGATTTGATCTTGAATAAATCTTCCTTATTTTGCTCTTGAATAAATATTTGATAAAGATGATTCTTGAATAAATATTCATTCCATTACTCATTCAACTTCCATATGAGTAATTCATGCAACCTCCATGTGTTTCCTTGCATGTAGTGACAAGTAAACAATAATAATTAGGCAATATCATTTGTTCTGTAATTAAGTAATTAATTTACCCAAGAAAAGAATTCACCCGTTGTCCTAAGCGTCGTACACGGGCTCGTGTCATTGGCCTTGTATGCTAATCGGGTCTTGCACAGGTGAACAGTGATATCCTCATCATACTGGGAGTTAGTAGGGGAAATGGATCATACAAGCTCCAAAGTCATATTAGACCGAAAATGTGTAGTAGGTCCCTACCCAAAAACTGATACCCGCACGCGTGTCGCTTAGACGACACCGTGATAGTCCTAAGATGGCTAGCGAGGATGAACCTTATCATGGACTTGGCACTGATGTAGTCGTGGTAGCTGCAGCCCATTGTGCGGATGTGTGTTTATCCCGGTCAACGCTGACTGCTATTGGACTAGGAAGATGATCCCTACGTGAAGCCTTGGACAGTGGATCCGTAGACCTCATGGCTATCATCCAAGACGTTCTGCAAATAGTCGGATGAGTAGTTTGGTTCTTAGTGTTAATATATCGGCTAGTCGTGGCCGATGAGTCTTTGTTGATGGTGACCCTGTCTTCGGAAAGTGTGTAGTACTACACAAGTCGTCGTTGCCTCTACGGAGTCTGAAAAGGATGTAAGGGCACGGTAGTTTCGCTAGGGGAGGCACCGAGAGCGACTAGCGAAATAGTGGAGAGTGATCAAGGGTCACCCGTCCTCTCCACCAACATCAGTGCAGTGGGCATAGGTAGAGATAGAGATAAAAAGGCACTGATGGGCTTATGGATGCCCTTGGCCAAGGTATTCCCTAAGCATAGGCCGACAGCCCGAGTCTTGTGATGTAAAGTTATATTATAACGTAGGCGACATACATTAATGACACAGACACCAGATACAACTTAGGTGACATCTAGCATCATTTATTTTTGCACTTGATTATATTACTACACTACTTTTTATGTCATGTGTTACACAAAATAAAAGAAAGATGATGATTAACAAACCAAAGGCATCCTAGAACATTACTTCTAGTTTTTAAATTCCTTACTATGATTTCGAGCCATAATTTTGCACTAGGCCGCAAGGCTGAGCACACCACGTTCAATGTGTGAGCAAGATAAACGTAGTAGGCGAAGCTGCTAACGAAGAGTCATCGTTGAAGGTATACGATCGATGTTAATTGAATTTGGATATCGTTGCTTTCGGGCTTAGAATTGTATTAGGATATATCGGGATTGTACTATAATATTGTACGGACATACTTGTGGTTATGATGCTGCATTATTTGTATGCCTTGTATGGTTATGTTGTAAGGGCCTAAAAAACGACATCAAGTTACTCTCAAGGGTGAACGATGATTTGTCAACATGGCAAATCTACTTTGTAGTGGTATTGCCTTGGTTTAAACCAGAGACCATCAGTGTGTTACACTAACATCAAGTTACTCTCGAGGGTGAACGATGAATTGTCAACATAGCAAATCTACTTTGTAGTGGCGTTGCCTGGGTTTGAACCAGAGACCTTCAGTGTGTTAGACTGACGTGATAACCAACTACACCACAACACCATAATAATTTCTTTAGAACACGGAAAATGTAAAATTACTAAAGTTATGTTGGAAGTAAAAATTTAAAAATGTTGAAGGCAGGACTTGAATTGGTTCAAAACTAAACCTTAATATAAGGACATTGTCCAACTCGGCAGCTTCGACGAATAAATTTTGATATTATTTTGAGTCAGATTTCAACCCGCAACCTTAATCGAACACTATAGAACAACTCAGACTTCTCGATATTAGTACACTCATAAAAAATAAACATGAATATAATATTAAAAAAAATACAATAATCTTAAATATTTCTTTCGACCAACTCAGCAGCCTTGAAGAATAAATTTTGATATTGTTTTGAGTCGGATATGAACTCACACCCATTCTAACCGCAAAGTTAATTGAATGGCGTAGAGCAACTCAAATTTCTCGACATTAGTGAACCCATAAAAAATAAATAGGAATATGAAAAAAAGAGATAAACAACAATCTGAAATATTCCTTTAGAATGTAGAAAACTAAAAATCGATCGTGACTCTAAAAAACCGCATACTCCACGAACCACAATAGAAATGGGAAAGCTACATGAGAGGTCTAATTTTGATGAAAAAAAGTTATAATATTAAGAATTGATGGCCCTTTTTATAACTAAAAACTTCTATAAAGTAAACAACAACTATATCTTTCAAATGAAACTAAAGAATGACTACATCTTTCAAATGTAGAATTTTATCATAAAAAAGACATCAAGTCATTCTCAATCTAATTTGTCAAGAGGATGCCTTGGTGTGAACCAAAGACCTTTCGTGTGTTAGACTAACATGATAACCAACCACAACAAAATACCGTAATAATTTATTTAAAATACGGAAAATAAAAACATAACTACAGTGTGTTTGAAGTAAAAATTTCAAAATACTAAAAGCAGGGTTTGAATCCGTTCAGAACTAAACTTTAATATAAGGTCTTTGTCCGACTCAGCGGCCGTGAAGAATAAATTTAATATTATTTTGAGTCAGATATCAACTCGCAACCTTTCTAACTGCAACCTAAATCGAATGCCGTAGAACAACTCGGACTTCTCGACACTAGTGCACTCATAAAAATGAACAGGAATTTAAAATAAAAAAGGAAAATACAACAATCTTAAATATTCCTTTCAACTAACTCAGTAGCCTTGAAGAATAAATTTTGATATTGTTTTGAGTCGGATATGAACAAACTCCCTTTCTTATCGCAACGTTAATTGAATACTGTAGAACAACTCAGATTTCTCGACATTAGTGCACTCGTAAAAAATAAATTGGAATATGAAAAAAAAAGAAAAAGACAACAATCTCAAATATTCCTTTAGAATGGAAAAAATTAAAAATCGATTGTGTTATGTTGGAAGTAAAAATGTGAAAATGTTGAGAGTGGGATTTGAACCCACGCCCTTTCGGACCAGAACCTTAATCTGGCGCCTTAGACCAACTCGGCCATCTCAACATTGATGGACTCTAAAAAAATGCATACAACACCAACCACAATAGAAACGATAAGCTAAACAACAACATCGTAAAAAATGGCATCAAGTCACTCTTGAGCTAACTAAATTTATATATTGCATGTAAGGTGAAACATGAATCTACTATGTCATAGCATTGCTTGGGTTTGAACGAGAGACCTTTAGTGTGTTAGACTGACGTGATAGCTAACTACACCACAGCACCTTAATAATTTCTTTAGAATACGAAAAATAAAAAATTACTAACGTTATGTTGGAAGTAAAAATTTGAAAATATTTAAGGCACGACTTGAATCCGTTCAAAACTAAACATCAAAACTAAACCTTAATATAAGGTCATTATCCAACTCGACAACTTTGAATTATAAATTTTGATATTATTTTAAGTCAGATATCAACTCACAGCCTTTCTAACTGCAACATTAATATAATACCGTAAAATAACTCAGACTTCTCGACATTAGTGCACTCATAAAAAATGAACAAGAATATAAAATAAAAAAGAAAAATACAATAATATTAAATATTCCTTTCAACCAACTAAGCAGCCATAAAGAATAAATTTTGATATTGTTTTGAGTCGGATATGAACAAACTCCCTTTCTTATCACAACGTTAATTGAATGCTGTAAAACAACTCGGATTTCTTAACATTAATGCACTCTTAAAAAATAAATTGAAATATAAAAAAAAAGAAACGGATAATAATCTCAAATATTCCTTTAGAATGTAGAAAATTAAAAATCAACTGTGTTATCAACTCGCAGCCTTTCTAACTGCAACCTTAATCGAATGCCGTAGAATAACTCAGACTTCTCGACATTAGTGCACTCATAAAAAATGAACAAGAATATAAAATAAAAAAGAAAAATACAACATTCTAAAATATTCCTTTCGACCAACTCAGCAACCTTGAAGAATAAATTTTGATATTATTTTGAGTCGGATATGAACAAACACCCTTTCTTATCGCAACATTTATTGAATGTTGTAGAACAACTCGGATTTCTCGACATTAGTGCACTCTTAAAAAATTCCAAAAAAAAAGAAAAAGATAATAATCTCAAATATTCCTTTAGAATGCAGAAAATTAAAAATCGACCATATTATGTTGGAAGTAAAAATGTGAAAATATTGAAAGTAGGATTTGAACCCACACCCTTTTAGACCAGAACCTTAATCTGGCACTTTAGACTAAAAAATTAACAGGAATATAAAATAAAAAAGAAAAATACAACATTCTAAAATATTCCTTTCGACCAACTCAGCAACCTTGAAGAATAAATTTTGATATTATTTTGAGTCGGATATGAACAAACACCCTCTCTTATCGCAACGATAATTGAATGCAAACACCCTCTCTTATCGCAACGATAATTGAATGCTATAAAACAACTCGGATTTCTCGACATTAGTGCACTCTTAAAAACTAAATTGGAATATAAAAAAAATAAAAAGATAATAATCTAAAATATTCCTTTAGAATGCAGAAAATTAAAAATTGACCGTATTATGTTGGAAGTAAAAATGTGAAAATGTTAAGAGTAGGATTTGAACCCACGCCCTTTCAGACCAAAACCTTAATCTGGCACTTTAGACTAACTCAACCATCTCAACATTAATGGACTCTGAAAAAATACGTACAACACAAACCACAATAGTTTCAAATGAAACTAAATAATGACTACATCTTTTAAATGTAGAATTTCTATTGTAAAAAAATGACATCAAGTCACTCTCCAGCTAACTAAATTTGTATATTCCTTACGACAATGCGAATCTACTTTGTCATTGTGTTGCCTAGCTTTGAACCAGAGACTAAGTTTTCAAAACAGACTAAGTTTTCAAAACAGTAGAAAAAAATAACATCAAGTCACTCTCGACTAAGTTTTCAAAACAAAGGTACAACTACAACATGAAACTAAATTTATATATTCCTTAAAGGGTAAACGATAAATTGTCAACATGGAAAATATACTTTATCATGGCGTTGCCAAGGCTTGAACCAGAGACCTTCAATGTGTTAGACTAACGTGATAACTAACTACACTACAACACCATAATAATTTCTTAAGAATACGGACAATAAAACTTTACTAACGTTATGTTGGAAGTAAAAATTTGAAAATATTGAAGGCAGGACTTGAATCGGTTCAAAACTAAACCTTAATATAAGGTCATTGTCCAGCTCGGCAGCTTTGAAAAATAAAATTTGATATTATTTTGAGTCAGATTTCAACTCGCAGCCTTTCTAACCGTAACCTTAATTGAATGCCGTAGAACAACTCGGACTTCTCGACATTAGTGCACTCATAGAAAATGAATAGGAATAAAAGAAAAAAGAAAAATACAACAATCTTAAATATTACTTTAGATCAACTCAGCAGCCTTGAAGAATAAGTTTTGATATTATTGTGAGTTGGATATGAACTCACACCCTTTCTGACCACAAAGTTAATTGAATGTCGTAGAGCAACTCGGATTTCTCGACATTAGTGAACTCGTAAAAAATAGATAGGAATATGAAAAAAAAGAGACTACATTCTCAAATATTCCATTAAAATGTAGAAAACTAAAAATCGACCGTGTTATGTTGTAAGTAAAAATGTGAAAATGTTGAGAGTAGGATTTGAACACACGCCCTTTCGGACTAGAACCTTAATCTGGCGCCTTAAACTAACTCGACCATCTCATCATTAATGGACTCTGAAAAAATGCGTACAACACGAACCACAATAGTTTCAAATGAAACTAAATAATGACTACATATTTTAAATGTAGAATTTTTATTGTAAAAAAATGACATCAAGTCTCTCTTCATCTAACTAAATTTATATATTCCTTATAAGACTTGATAACCAACTACACCACAACACCATAATAATTTATTTAAAATTCGGAAAATAAACAATTACTAACATTATGTTGGAAGTAAAAATTTGAAAATGTTGAAGGCGGGACTTGAATCGGTTCAAAACTAAACCTTAATATAAGGTCATTGTCCAGCACGGCAGCTTTGAAGAATAAAATTTAATATTATTTTGAGTCAGATTTCAACCCGCAGCCTTTCTAACCGCAACCTTAATCGAATGCCGTAGAACAACTCGGACTTCTTGACATTAGTGCACTCATAGAAAATGAATAGGAATAAAATAAAAAAGAAAAATACAACAATCTTAAATATTACTTTAGACCAACTTAGCAGCCTCGAAGAATAAGTTTTGATATTATTGTGAGTCGGATATGAACTCACACCCTTTCTGATCGCAAAGTTAATTGAATGTCGTAAAGCAACTCGGATTTCTCGACATTAGTGAACTCGTAAAAAATAAATAGAAATATGAAAAAAAAAAGACAACATTCTCAAATATTCCTTGAAAATGTAGAAAACTAAAAATCGACCGTGTTATGTTCTAAGTAAAAAAGGACAGTTTTCAAAATAAAGGTATATATACAACATAAAACTAAATTTATATATTCCTTGTAGGGTGAAAGATAACCAACTACACCACAACATATAATAATTCAATTTGAATACGCAAAATAAAAAAATAACTACGGTATGTTGGAAGTAAAAATTTGAAGATGTTGAAGGCGGTATTTGAATCCGTTCAAAACTAAACCTTAATATAAGGTCTTTGTGCAACTCAGCAGCCTTGAAGAATAAATTTTGATATTATTTTGAGTCAGATATCAACTCGCAGCATTTACCGTCTTCATCTTGAGACGGCTAGGTTCCATTCGCAGCCCCAGTTTTTGAGCGAGCTCCTCTCGTATGAAGTTGTGAGTTGCTTCGGCGTCAACCATGGAGGGGCAGGGCTGGTTGTTGACGAGAAGAGATACATACATTAGTTTTGGGTTTGATTCTGCCTGCACTGCACTGATTCGTTGCATCGGGGTCGCTCGAGCGAGTATAACAGGAATCGCATCTTCATCGGTCTCATCTGCATCCCCCTGCGCGATGATGGCTACGGCTTCGGCTGCCTCCACATCCTCCTGCACGATGATGGCAGCAGCACGTTCTCGCCTTGGGCAGAGACGCATCGGGTGGTTCTTCCCGCAGAGATAGCATCCTCGTCGGAAGTCAGATCTGGAATCAGTAGTGCCGAATTCCTTGTCAGCAGCGTGCGTCGGCGGTGTCGAAGGGACCAATTTTCTCTCGACCCCACTACTGCTGCGTCGTGGGGCACCACGGGTCGGCATTCTGCTGAAGGATCCTCCACGTGCTCCAGACAGGGAGGTCCCAAACGCAACTCCAAGAGACTTTCGGCGGTGGAGATCACTTCTTTAAGGGAGGAGATGCCCTTCCGAACAAGTTCGCCTTGCATTGCCGGCTGAAGACCTTGCAGAAAAGAGAACAATAAATCTTGTTCGGACATGTCCCTAATGTTCATCCGAATGCTATTAAACTCATGTATGTATTCACCAATAGATCGGTTTTGATATAGATTCCGGAGACGCTTGCGCGCTGCCCAAGCAGCATTGACGGGGAGGAATTGTTGTCGCAGCTCCTTCGTCATCTCTTCCCAACTCTCGAGTTCGCAGGAGCTGCCATCCTCCTGTACCTCGCATCGGAGTCGCCACCATTGTTTGGCATCTTCGTTCAGGTATGTAGCGGCGATGGGGACCTTGTCCTCCTCCATCGTCTTCATCGCCCGAAAATACCGAGATAGATGCCAGATGAAGTTCTCGAGAAGTTTCACGTCCCTCTCCCCCGCAAAAGGCTTTGGTTCCGGCACCTTCACCGAGGGTCCAACACGAGCTCCACGGCCAAATCGGAGTTCCTGGCGAATTTTCTCAAGTTCCTCCTGGAACTTGTCTATGGGAACGATTCCAGATGGTGAAGTAACATTAAGGGGTTGTGCATCGATACCTCACAGTTTCTCGACATCTTCCCGCAGATGGGCGACGACCATGCAAAGGTCATCGAGGCATACCAGCACTGATGAGGCGCTCACTCCCGTCTTCGTGGATGGGAGGTTGGCCGACCATCTTCTCGAGCATCACCATGCGTTCCTCCAACGCTTCGAACTGTTGCTTCGTCACCATTGTGGAAGGGAAAACAGCTTCGCAGCGGTTCAGAGGTTGCCCAACTTGGCTCTGATACCAACTGTCATGGGGCAATTCCTTCGCATCGCTTTCTCCGGCGAGACGAAGCTCCGTGCGGCGTAAGCTCCATGCGGTGTAGGTGCGTCAACGTCGATACCTACCAGCCTGCTGCACCAGCAAAAAACAGGGGCACAAAGAGGAAGAAAGCAGGGATGTTGGAAGGGGAAAAAGGTTGCTTCTTACTGAGCTCCAAAACCCTTACAATGACACTCAAATTCCTATCAAGATTCCTCACTTACAAGAGAGATCAATGGCACTGTTGCTGCTGCCTTCCATCGGTAGTGTTTGGGCATATATATCTGAGAGGAGGCGCATCTTTTGTGGGCGTGCTCGGCTATTTTTGGAAGCCACGATGCTCACGTCTGTTTCCTTCGTTGGAGCCTCGGATGAGAGTCACGACCTTCCCCTGTTTCATCGTGGGAAGAGTGGGGGCGTGACACCTGGCCGCTTTGTTTTGCTACTGCACGCACCTCATCCTGCAGCTTTCTCATGACTTCTGGATTTCAAACAAGCTCCGCCATGGTCCAGACTAGGGTGGAGTAGGTTGTTTCGATTCCTGCACCGAACATATCCTAGACAATGCTATGGATAATTATTAATTTAGAAGGAAGTTGATATGGGCAAACATATGTATGAAATCTAGGAAGGATTTAATTGCCTCGTCAGTTTGAATAAAGCTTACCATCATGAGTGCCTTCAGGTCATCCCTAGAGAACACAAAATCCATCCAATCCGATTTCTGGAGAAGAGAGAGCAACACGTCCACGAAATCCTTATCCTCTCCGCCGTCGTCCTCAGCATCAACTTCGAGGCGATCAGCGTGCTCGTTCATGACCTCCTCCAGCGCCACAACCCAAGGTGAATTGGTTCGGAAAGGAGTCTCCTCCCTTAAAGAGGCGATCTCCATAGCCGAAGGTCTCTTAGAGCTGCGAGTGGGACCTCTCCGGTTGGAGCACGCGAGGGGATCCTCCAGCAGAACGCCGACTCGCGGTGCCCGACGATGCAACATCAGTGGAGTCAAAAGAAGACCGGTTCCTTCGACACCACCGACGCCTGATGCTGACAGGGTATTCAGCACTGCAGACTCCAGATCTGAATTCCGGCGAGGTTGCTATCTTTGCGGAAAGAACCATCCGATGCGCGTCTGCCCAAGGCGTGAACGGGCTGCCGTCATCATCGCGCAGGAGGATGCGGAGGTCGAAGCCGCAGCCATCGTCGCGCAAGAGGATGCAGGGGAGACTGATGATGACGCGACTCCAGTAATTCCTGCTCGAGTGACTCCGATGCAACGAATTAGTGCGGTGCAGACGGAGTCCAACCCAAAGCTGATGTATGTGTCTCTCCTCGTCAACAATCAGCCCTGTCGCGCCATGGTTGACACCGGAGCGACCCACAACTTCATACGAGAGGAGCTCGCCCGGAAGTTAGGACTTTGGATGGGGCCATCCGCCTGAGGATGACGGTGAATGTCGCCGCCTCCGGCGTCGCAGGGGTGGTGCGGGGAGCCCTTCTCCGGGTCGGCCAATGGAAGGGGCAGACATATCTCACGGTGGCTCCGATGGATGATTTTGAATTCATCCTCGGGACTGAATTCTTGATGAAGTCGCAGACGTTGGTCGCCCCACATCTAGGCGGCCTGATGACCCTGGACAGCGGACAACCAGGCTTCACACGAGCGATGGTCACCCTTGAGCAATCAACACAAGATCCTACAACGCCCGACCGCCTCCTCACAGCGATCCATGTGGCGAAGGGTGTTCGGAGGGGTGAGCTGACCTTGGCGATAACGATTCGGGAAGAAGGAGACCCACAAGTGGACACGACACGACTCCTTCGGCTATCAAAGACTTCGTCAAGGAGTTCCAAGGCATAATGCCCAACGAGCTCCCCAAAAGATTACCGCCCCGATGGCCCACCAATCACCACATAGAGTTGATCCCTGGTGCTCGGGCCCGGGCCCAAGCCCCATATCGGATGGGTCCGGCAGAACTAACGGAGTTGAAATAACAGATCGGAGAACTCATCGAAGCTAGGCTCATCCGACCTTCGAAAGCCCCCTATGGTGCGCCCATCCTGTTCCAAAAGAAGAAAGACGGGAAGCTACGGATGTGCGTCGACTATAGGGCCCTCAACAAGGTGACGATTAAAAATCGGTACCCCATCCCACTGATTGCCGACCTCTTCGACCAGCTGGCACATGCCCGAATATTTTCCATGCTGGACCTTCGCTCCGGATACTGGCAGGTGCGAATTGCCGAGGGAGATGAGGTGAAAACGACCTGCGTCACACGGTATGGCTCATACGAGTTCCTAGTCATGCCCTTCGGACTCACGAATGCTCCGGCCACCTTCTGCAACCTAATGAGAGACGTGTTCCACGACTTCATCGATAAATTTGTGGTGGTGTATCTCGACGACATTGTCATCTACTCGACATCGGAAGAAGAGCATCTTCATCATCTCCGACTGGTGTTTGAGAAACTGCAGGAGCATCAACTATATGTTCGAGAAGACAAATGCGAGTTTGGGTAGACTTCCATCTTCTTTCTTGGTCATAAGATTGGGGAAGGAAGGGTGCAAATGGACGACCAGAAAATCCAGGCAATTCGTGATTAGAAGCGGCCCACAACCCCCTCGGAATTGCGGTCCTTCCTCGGACTCACCAACTACTACCGGAAGTTCGTCGAGGGTTACTCGAAAATTACCGCTCCACTCACCGACTTACTGAAGAACGACCGGAGCTAGACATGGATAGAAAATTGCGAACAAGCGTTTGAAAAGCTAAAGTCCCGCATGTCGGCTGCTCCGGTGCTTGCACTACCCGACTTCCAAAAATCCTTTGAAGTGGTAACCGATGCCTCCGATCGTGCCCTCGGAGGGATACTGATGCAAGACGGGCACCTTATCGCATATGAAAGTCGGAAGCTGAACGACACCGAGCAAAGATACACCGCACACGAGAAAAAAATGCTGACGATGATCCATTGTCTACAAATTTGGAGAGTCTACCTCTTGGGTAATCCTTTTATTGTTCGAACTGATAATGTAGCTAACACTTTCTTCCAAACCCAACGAAAACTATCAGCCAAGCAAGCTAGGTGGCAAGAACAATTGGCGGAGTTTGACTTTTCCTGGGAACACAAAGCGGGAAAGCACAACCAAGCCGCTGACGCACTTAGCCGGAAAATCAACGCCATCTCTCGGATCCAAGGGGATATGCTCCAACAACTCCAAAAGGCGGCAGAGGAAGATACGACCTACCAATGCCTCCTCCAACAAGTGGAGAAAGGAGAAACTCGACGATATTGGAAGGACGCCACAGGACTCCTCTAGATACGCGGTCAACGAACCGTGGTTCCCTATTCACCTGGACTTCGAAAAGCTATGATCTTCGAATTCCACGACACCCCGTGGGCCGGACACCCCGGGGTCGAACGAACCTTGGCCCTCCTCGGCCGATCCTATTATTGGCCGAAAATGGAGGAAGATGTGGGGCTCCACGTGAAAACCTGCCAAATCTACCAGAAAACAAAACAGAGAAGAACAAGGCCACAGGACTCCTACACCCCCTACCTGTTCCAACCCGTCCAAGGGTGTCTGTCTCGATGGACTACGTGAAGTCCTTTTCGAAGATCGACAGATTCTCTGCCGTGCTGGTAGTAGTCGACCGCTTCAGCAAATTCACGATCTTCATCCCTACCACCGAACAAGTCACAGCCGAACAAACGGCCGAATTATTCTTTCACAATGTTGTAAGATATTTCGGCCTCCCCGAAGACATCGTCAGCGACCGAGACGCTCGCTTCACGGGAATGTTCTGGACTGATTTATTCAAGCAACTAGGGACGAAACTCAATTTCTCCACTGCCTACCACCCCCAAACAGATGGACAAACGGAAAGAACGAATGCCCTCCTCGAAGAATACCTGTGGCATTTCGTCTTGGCTAACCAAAGCAACTGGGTTGAATTGCTAGGTACTGCGCAATACTGCTACAACCTACATAAAAGTTCAGCGACGACAACGTCGCCCTTCGAATTGGTGTATGGGCAGCCTCCCATCAACCCCCTCGAGCTGACGCGGACCTCCTGAATGAACGCTGCCCAGCTGCCTCTAAGTTTGCGAAAGACCGGCGAGATCAATGGGAGGAAGCCAAGGAGAGGCTAGAGAAGACCGTCCGCCGCATGAAGAAATACGCCGACCAACACCGGCGACCCCGAGAATTCCAGGTCGGCGACGAAGTACTGCTGAAACTGACTCCGCAAATATGGAAGAGGGCCTGAGGGACCCGAGCACACAAGGGTCTAATGCTGAGGTTCGATGGACCCTTCCGCGTCATAAAGAGGATCGAGACAGTCGCCTACAAGTTGGACCTGCCCGCACGACTTCGGAGCCACCCAACGTTTCACGTCAGTGTACTAAAGCCGTTCCACCGAGACCCCGATCTAGCTAGGAAACAACCGGTGCGCGCACCACCCACTTTCACCAAAGAATTTGTCCGACAAGCGAAGCGAATTATCGGGAGGAGGATCGCGCACCCAGCCGGCCACACCGAATACCTGATACAATGGAAAGGGGTACCATCAGAAGAAAATAGTTGGGAGAAAGACGCAACCCTCTGGCAATTTGAATACCTCATCCGGGACTACTTGGAACAAGAGCAGACGAGGACGTCTCCCAACTCCGGCGGGGGAGGAATGTCATGACCACTATCTCCCCACGACGGAACAGGGGAAGGGGACGACGCCCCTCCGAGACTCCAACGAGAGAAGCCCGACGTGCGCATCATGCCTTCTAAAAATAGCTGCACACGTCCACCGAAGATACATCTCCTCAAAAATATGCCCGAACACTACTGATGGGAGACATCACCAACAGCACAGGAACCTCCTCTGTAATTTGAGCGAATCTTGTGAGAGTTAGAGAGAGTTTGTAAGGGTTTTACCGGTGCTTTGTGAGAAGTAATCATTTCCCTTCAGATGTCTCTGTTTTCGCTCTTCCGCCCTGTTCGTTGTTCGTGCATCTGGCTCGTAGGTGCTGTTGTCGACGTGCCTACGCTGCACGGAGGAAATTTGCCCCCTGACACGAGGAAGGCGGGAGCGTCGCCGCCGGTGTCTTCTTTCTGGAGGTTTTCCTGAGGATGCCGGCGAGAAGAAGAAAGAGTAGGACGGTAAAGACGAAGGAGGAGGCAGGGGAAAGCAAGGAAGAAGATGACTCTATCACCACAAGCCCAAGCTGCATCAAGTGATCAACGCACTTCGAACCGTGAGACGGCTGCTATTTTGTGCGCCTTACCGATTTATTATAATATTTTAATATAAAAAATGACTGATTTTTATTAATAAAAAATAAAAAATACCTCGCCAGAGCTTCTCCTGCATTAATCATGTTTATTTTAACATTACGGAATATAACCAAAAAAAATATTTGTTTTTTAAATTAACCTATCAATATACCATCTACGTCCATCTAATTAGATTAATATCAATATTAATATTAAAAAATCCATTAATGTTTCTGCATTGACCAGTAGTCAGTGTGATAAAAACTTTCTTTCCCGATTATATCTGGTAATATTAAAATAAACTATCCTTGTCTGGTGAGCTGGAGGCGCCCTCCTCTGTTCCGTGGGGCCTCGCCCTCCTCCTCCTCCTGCGGCGTTTCTTTGGTTGCCCAATAATTGGGACGTCATGTCACCTTTTTCCCTTTTCTTTCCCTTATCCTCATCATTTTCTTATTTTCTTTAGTTGATTGCGTCTTACCTGGGACTCGTTTAGATTTTGTGTTGTTATTGTCACGTTTATGCATTATTTGCACGAATTATATATATAGATTTATCTAACAAATAATCGATGATGCATGACTTTAATGAACTGCTCCTCCTAATTAGAATAATTAGCTTCTATCAAAATTCATCAATTCAATGTTGGACCAACAGTCTACAGGCGCTTGGCCCACCCATGCCGACTAGATATTATGTTTTGCTTATTGCACCAAAGAAATATGCTTGCCATTTTGACACTCTATCTTGTTCTAATCAAATATTTCCTGCCAAAGATACTGCAGCAGATCCCAAGGATTGCGGGATGACCTCTGGTTCAAGATTTGTAGGGATGACTATATGAGATATGTTGTTGAAGAATGCTATTATGGTATTAGGGTTATATTTATATCTATACCAGATAAAGAAGGGTGCTATGGTAATTGTCATTTTAATAGGAATGACTATCCATCATTTGTCTCTTTTTATGCTTTTACTATATGTTATCTCTTTATTTCTTAGGGTGGAGAGAATAGATGAGGATATCCATGATAGTACCGGGAAAAAGAATATTCATATTAATTTCCGTTCGGGCAAGGGTGATTATGAGAACTTATGCTTTAACTAGTATGCTGATATGTATTTTATCTCCTCTCACAATTTTTTATACTTAGTTTCGTTTTGTATTGATTGGTTGGCAATTCTTTTGCCTGCCTAGTTCGTGTTTATTAATTTCCTGTTGGAAGGAATGCTTGCTGCAGGGGCAATGCTTTAAGGTGCTTTTTTGAAAGATGGCTGGAATTTCTTTTAAGAATGCTGCAGATGTTGTTTACTTGCTATTCTTATATATTTTTTAATAATAATATTGCATAAGTTTCACCAATCTAGCATCCAAAATGATGAAAGAAAAACAGATTGAAGCAAAATAAAGGAAAAACATAAAAAGAAAAATAAAAGCTACAGTAGTCAAGTGTCCCGACTTCCCTTATGGAGGAAGGCGTGCCGTTAAGAATACAAGATCTATTGGATGGTCAATGCCCTTCTTGATTTGCCCTGAGAATGCATATTAAAGTAAGATGTAGAACTCCTCCCATGATTTGCTCCCCTTTGAGCTTCTTTCTTATACTATAATTTTTCTATTCCATTGTATATGTCCCTCTATATGTCCCTTAAAACAACTACATAACCGCTTGTGTTGCATATTATTCTGAAAAATTGCATGTTCACTTGCTTTATATTGTGGTGAAGCCTTGGCAAGGACTAGTATCACACATCTATTTTCTACTTGAACTTAAATATACATAAACTATAAGAACAAAGGCCTGAAGCGGTAGATATGGCAATGTTAATGCAGCGGTTTGTATGCTTTTCTTAAGGATTATGCTTAATCATCCACTGAATAATACTATTTTACTATTATTTCTGCACATCTAACTACCTTTTATGTCATTAATGCGTATCTCTTATTTATTGGAAAAATGTAATTTACTATTATTTCCATACATGGTCCAAAGTAAGCTGAGATAGAAATTTTCAGAAAGAGTTAGAAATTCATATCCTATGGTCTTCGTTGCTTGCTGGAAGGCACAGCAAATGATGAGTCTAAGTGTCCATTTTATTCATGTAGTTTTTACAATGAATGTGCACAGCAAATGAAAGTCTAAGTGTCCATTTTAGTCATGTGCTTTTTTACAATGAATGCACTTAGTGATGACAATTGATGGAGAGAAAGCAAGAGCTTGAGGAGTCCATGAGAGAGTTGAGATTGTGACGGACAATGACTTAAAGAGATGAGGGACCTAAATCAGCTATAAGAGCTAAAAAGTCTAAGTTAACCATTTGGCCATACTAATACCATTATTGATCCTCTCAAAAATTTATATTTATCTTGCATTTGTTGCTCAGAGATATATGGAGAGTCCTGTGAAGATAATTTAATTAGATATTTGCTGACAGTAAGTTCAAATCTGAGAGTGATTTGCTTTTACTACAGAGTATGTTGCTCAAACTTTTAATCTCATTGATTAAATTAGATTAAATCGACATTAGATTAAATTTAATTTTAATATAGTAAAATATTAAATGTGTAAAAATAATAGTAAGTAATAGTAAATAGTAAAAAGAATTGTACCTTCATTTAAGACTGAAATTGATTCTATTTTTTTTGGTAAATAAATTAAATTATCATTTATCAATAGGATATTATATTATTTCAGTATAGTTACATCTTCTTACATAAATTTTGCTCCTTATAACTTGTTTGATAGCATCAATAGTAATATCAACTTACCTTCTAGGAAGGGTATTTGAGCATCACTACAATATCATGTGCTACAAGTTATAAAGAAACAAATATAATAAAAATGAATATCTCAAAAAACACTAGTATCTTAAGCTAAGCATAAGACAACAAACTCTCTTATTTTTTCTTTATCCAGCCTAGTAAATATTACTGTCTTGATATGTCGAAGAAGGACCACTTCATCTCTTACTTGTTGCTTAAATAATCTCCAGTTTCTCTCTTCTCAAATGTGATATACAAACTCTGCTATCCTCACCTGCACAAGCTGTCCTTTCAATGTTCTCCTTTTAGCTATTCTAGCAGCTATATTAATTGTGGTTTCTCATGTAGTTTGTCTTAAAACTTCTTCATTCCATTTCAACAAATCACTTCATATAGTCTTACTATATTTACATTCATTCAACAAATGTTCTAAGGTTTCTATTGCAGTTAGACATAGCTGACATCCTTCTTCTATTTGCATGCCCCGCTTGAGTAGTTTATCTGCAGTCATTGATTTCTGATGTAAAGCAAGCCATAGAATGAAGGTAGCTCTAAGTCTAGCTGTAGAATCACATATCAAACTTGTCCAATTTTTATTTGGCAATGTACCCACCAATATATTGTAAATTGCACTGATTGTGATTTTTCTAGTCAGTATTATTGTCAATCGAGGATGGTATTGTAATACTTCTCTACTCATCATCACTTTCTTCAACATCCAGCTTGTTTGTTTGGGTAATGCAAATAAATTCCATTTTATTTAAATAATAATATTTAAATAATAAATTAATAAATATAAGTGTATAAGATAAGTGTATAAGTCATTTTAATATTAAAAAAAATAAAAGAATTGAAAAATTCCATTTTGATCATTTCCTTTATTTTTCAACAGGATCTAATCATTCTGCTTCTTATATGCTACTATGAATGAGGCTCGTAGAGTTGCTCATATTGATGAAGTTGAAACTGTGAAGAATGGGTAAATCTTAAAGAGAATATTACTCAAAAACTTGCTAAAGCTGATATGCAAGGAAATGACGAGGTTATTCTTGGTGCATTTTCTAGTTCCTTTTTGTTATGACACCTCACAGTTTGATGTTCTTTTGTGTTGTGGCACAGAAAAATTGACTATAAGGTATCTTTCATAATATTTGCGTCCCTTTTCCTTGTCATCTGAAAGGAAGGTCATCAAACTTATAAATGATTGTTAGTACATCCTGTTCTTATATTTTATACAATTTATTTTTCACACCACTTCTTTATATTATCCAATTTAACAAAAAATTTCATCACACCGCTACAAGTCCTATTGTACTATTACTCTTCTTTGGTAACACACTAATCCTCATCCTCAATATGAATAGATTCCATGGGGAGTGGTGTACCAAACCTTATTTTGATAATAACTTTCTCACATTGCATAAAAGTGATCGTCCAAAAAAAAATCATATACTCTATGTGTTAGATTCGTAGGACACAACCTTTAGACTCCACAAACCTTCATCATAATCTGAAACTTAAGATCGTAACACTTTGATAGAATATGATGAACTGGGAAGAAAAAAATGCATCCTATATTGCTCACAGAGAGGTTTACACTAACAAAACTACACCGAAACTCTCCCTACCTAGATTATAAATATGAAAGCTCCAAACAATAGCCTTATTGCTACTGTATAACATCCCTCAGGTGGGTCTGTCCGGTGAGAGCCGAGTATCCTTACCAACTAGACTACAATAGATTGGGTTGCCTTATGAGCTAAACACTCTTTTGAATGATGATACGACTATCCTATTTTTATGTTTTATACAATTTATTTTTTGTACCACTTCTTTATATTATCCAATTTAACAAAAGATTTCATCACACACACGTCTTATTGTAGTGATACTTTACTTTGGTACCACATTAATTATCATCCTCAATATGAATTGATTCATTTGGGAGTTATGTACAAAACCTTTTTTTGATGCTAACTTGTCACAGTGCATAAGAGTGATATGTCTATGAAAATCATATTCTATGCATGTTAGATTATTAGGAACAACCTTTAGATGCTATCAACATCGCTTCATAATATGAAACTTAAGATCGTAATACTTTGATAAAATAAGATGAAGTGGAAAAGAAGTATCCTTTATTGCTTACATACATTTACACCCATCCCTCAAGTGATATGTTCTAATTTGAGAAATAAAATTTCATTGCCAAGACTTAAACCCAAGTCTCTCAAGTGAGAGCTAAGTATCCAAACCAACTAGATTACAATGGATTATCTAGTCTAACTATGCTTGTAAAGAAAGGTAACGTGTTACCTATATGAATTTGAATGGTAAAAGAAGTTGGAGTACTTGACTTAGAAGCTGATGAAGGAAGATTTGGAAAATGTTCTATAATCAAGACTATATTTTTGTAATCAGCTGGTAGTATGTGCATACTCTTGTAAACAGAGCACATACTAGTGCAACTGGGTTTTTAGAACACGATATCAACACATGGTAGGATAGATTGCTTCTCATTTGGTTCAAATATTTTTGCTCCATTAGCTATATGGACTAAGGTCCTTTTTTTCTTTCATAAGTACTAAGTTTACTGGAGGATTGATTTGGTAGTTAATTGTGTTCTTATATTCTACTATTTTAGGAAATATATTTTATTAAGCTTCTTGGAAATCCTAAGTTTGGTGAAAGGAAGCCTAAAAATCAAAACCATGCAATAATATTTACCCGTGGAAATGCAGTGCGGACAATGGATATGAAGCAAGTTAAATATACATTCATCATATGATTTTCTTTCATTTGTGCTATATTAAATAATTGAAATCTGACTTATTTTACTAAACTTTAATTGTGATGTATTTCTCTTAGCTGTATTTTCTATTTAATTTGACTGAAGGAAATGGTTTACTCTGAACTGGCTCCGTGTATACTGATAGTTTCTTCAGTAAAATATAATTTTTTTATCAATAAAATGTGATAATAGTGCATTATAATGACCAAATGATATTTAATGTATTTTGACTTTGAAACAAACAAACAAACAAACTGTCTTCATCAACTTTTAGTTTGTTATGAGTAGATTGGTCAATAGATATAAATAATCATAGTAAACATATTCATCAGTTTGTTTTTTCATAGTTAGTGTTGGTTCTTCAATCGCATCGTCGGAATATGCTGTGCATAGCCAGTTTTCAATCAAGTCAGACGCATTTAGCTTCTAAGATTTCTAATTTTAGAAATCTTGTCGGGAAGAAAAAACAGAGGCTCCTGCAATTTAGAGATGGCCGAAGACCTTCTGATCTGTGTAAGTGGTGTTCTGATATCACTGCTTAACTTGCTATAAAGACAAAACAATGCACATTGGTGTAAGTTGGAGTAGGCTTTCTTTTCTTTTTCTTTTGCAAATGATGTATGTATACGTGAGTTGGTACTACAACATCAAAAACATATATGTAATATCACAATATACACTTTATGATACCCCAGTGAGCTTTCCCGATTAAAAAAAAATTGATGACTGCATGTGCCTAGAGCTCTCTAGTTGGACTCAAACCTTCTTTCTCCATTAGTCTCATGATTTTGTGGTTCATTCTACTATTTCTCTTAGAGGCCAGCAACATCTAGGAACCATAAATAGTGTTGGAAATGATTAAACTGTCAAGATGTATCTAAGGGAAACATATCTGTTGAGCATCACATTGACGTGGAGCATTCCTCTATGTTAGGAAATAAGCTTGTATTAGGAACAAGTACCTGCTATTTACTCTTATGCTTATTTTGTCTTAAGTTCCTTTTTATGTTTTGTAGTTTCCATGTAAGGAGAAGGTGGGAGAGCATTTCCTATTCCTTTCCATTACTTTCCATTATTTTGCATTGTAGTTTACATGTAATGATCTTTTTCCTTTAAATATAAAACAGGGAACATGAGAGACGGTGGTCTTCTGCTCTCTCAAACCTTTTGTTATCTCTGCTGTAAACAAAACAGAGTTTTATCTCCTTTCTTCTTCCAACAATTGGTATCAGAGCTTGCGTTGAGGCGATCTGATGCAGAAGAATCCGATGCTTTCCCCGATGAGTGGAAAGACGTCCGCCAGCAGCACTCCGATGAGTGGGAAGTCGCCCATCAGCAGTATGGCTGATGGAGGAGGTCTCAGGTTCTCCTCAGGAGGAGGAGGAGGGAGCCTCGGTGGCTGTCCGTTGCTGAACAAAGGAGGTAACTTTGGTGTCTGGTCGATTCAACTTCGATCCTTTCTTGACGCACAAGGGGTGTGGGAGGCGATCGAACCAGGAGTACCAGGAGATGCACCTGCTGACATAAGAAGAGACAAGTTGGCGCTATCCTTCATCCATCAATCCTTAGGAGATGAGCTCCTAACTCTTGTTGCTGACAAGAGAACGACGAGGGAGAAGTGGGAAGCGCTGAAGAGCCTTCATATGGGCAACGAAAAATTCCTTGATGCGAAGATGAATAAGCTTCGCGGGGATTTTGAGCAGCTGCAGATGTCAAATTTAGAAACGGTTGGTGAGTACTTTGATCGACTCTCTTCCATTGTTTCTGAAATGAGAAATGTTGGTGCAAAGGTGAAGGAACAGCGGATTGTTGAGAAATTAATTCGTTCGGTGCCGTCCAAGTTCGATCCCATAGCTTGTAACTTGGAGCAATTCGGCGACATCCGAACCATGACCGTGGAGTACGTGGTTGGAGCTCTAAAGACATACGAAGTGCGTCTCCAAGCTTCCATGCAGACAACCGAAGCCCACGAACAGGTTCTGCTATCCCGGGCTGAATGGGAAGCCAGGGCTCACAGAAGTTCTGCGTCTCAAGGGCATGGACGTGGTCACGATAGATGGAGGAACCATGGTCGTGGCAGAGGACGTTCGTATAGCCGCAGCGATGGAGATTGGGACGATTCATCTCCACAACGTGAGAAGATAAGGAAAGATAAGTCTCATATTAAATGTTTTAAGTGTCATCGCTATGGACATTATGCCTCAGAATGCGAGAAGGAGGAGGTGGTGTACCTGGCTGAAACCAGTGAAAAGGAAGAGCATCATCAAGTTCATCAAGTTCTGCTTGTTGAAGAAACAGAAATTGAAGAAGAAAAAGATAATTTTTTTAAAGAGTTTGTTTTGCAGGAACCCCCTCCGATGGAGATGATGGAGTCACTGAAGCAGAAGATGGATTCTGTGGAGGCCGACGCCTCCTACAAGACTTGCAATTTCTTGACCGAAACTAGAGATATCGTGAAGGAGAAAATATCTCAGACGAAGGTGGCACAAGCGGAGGCAAAAACAGAGTTCGCAGTCTCCCAATTCGAGGCGATGCAGAGGATGGAGAATCTGCAGATCCGTGATGGGAGTGCCTTCAACATCAGCATCGAGTTCTGTTCCTTGACGGCTGTAGCGGAGATGGCAGCAAGGAAGGCTGCTGCTGTGCTGAGCACCGCTCGCAGTGAGCGGGAGACCGAGCGCCTGCCCGAGGAGAGCCAGCAACAGGGCAACAACGATGATGGTTGGGAGCGATCCTCTGCTTTGCTTCATGGCGTGAGTGCTGAAATCATTGGAAAAAGCGGCGTGATATCCATGGCTGCTCCATGGAAGTTCGTGCTAGAGACGGAGAGATCCACCATGGATGCCACCAAAAATAAGGAAGTTTCAATTTCTACTTCTCTGCATGGTCTCGAGGCAGCGATCAAGTCGACGATGGCGAGCAACAAGTCCGATTGTGAAGAGGAGGTCGTGGCCAGCGTCGACAATGAGGATACCGTTACCCAGATTGCTCCCATTGTCACCCTCTCAGAGGTCGCCATCACCATCGGCGAGGAGGAAGAGGATCTCCTCCTCGATCTAAAGTTGAAGCTTTACCGATTTGATAAAGATGGGAACCCGTGGAAGGAGCGGGGTATCGGGAGCATGAAGCTTCTGAAGCACCGGGAGACTGGAAAGGTACGGTTGGTGATGCACCAGGCCAAGACCTTTAAGATTTGTGCAAACCATCTGGTTGATCCATCGATGAAGGTCCAGGAGCATGCGGGGAATGATAAGTCGTGCATGTGTCATGCGTCAGATTTTGCAGATGAGGAATTGAAAGAGGAGATGTTCTGCATTGGGTTTGGCTCTAAAGAAAATAGCAAGAAATTTATGGAGACCATCGAAAGCATTGTTGAATCTTCAGAAAAGGAGGAAGAGGATGAGAACAACGTGAAAGCCTTCACCCCCATCGTTTTGAGAAAAATCAACAAGCAAACAGTCAACACTTTGATGAAGAGATCAGAAAGCGAGCTATCCCGGCCCAAGATGTCGCTCGAGAACAGGCCCATGCCTAAAGTCGATGTAGCAACGGCTCAGGAAGAGATCAGCAAGCTCGAGAAAGCAGTGCTCGTCCTAGAATCCGAGAAACAGTACATCAGAAGCTTATACGAGACCGGCATTGTCAAGTACTGGGAAATCGAGAGGCAGATCATGGAGATGAAAGATGATATCAGCACTTGGCAAGATGAGTTTCGTCTAACAACCCATGAATTAGAGAAAAGCAAAATTGATGTTGTAAGAGGAGCAGAACTCCAAGTGAAGGCTGCTGCAGAAGAAGAAGAACTCCGGATGATGAATCAACTCAAGCATTTGGAGTCTGAGGTGAATGCTGCTTATATTGTCACCGAGAAGGCTAAGGCTAAGAATTCGCAGCTGAAGGAGATGCTGCTGAACAAGGAGATGTTGCTGAAGGAGAAAGTGAGTAAGTTCGAGGTTGAAAAGGATGAATCCTACAATTACTATACTTGCTCAAAGTTAGCCTATTGCAAGAGAAAGAGATGTAAGTTTCGAGCTCATAGTTCCATCTGCAGTGGTGACTGTGGGTACATTCTTTCCAACTGCAAAGAAAAGAGCTAACAAGCTTAGGAGGGAGAATGTTAGGAAATAAGCTTGTATTAGGAACAAGTACCTGCTATTTACTCTTATGCTTATTTTGTCTTAAGTTCCTTTTTATGTTTTGTAGTTTCCATGTAAGGAGAAGGTGGGAGAGCATTTCCTATTCCTTCCCATTACTTTCCATTATTTTGCATTGTAGTTTACATGTAATGATCTTTTTCCTTTAAATATAAAACAGGGAACATGGGAGACGGTGGTCTTCTGCTCTCTCAAACCTTTTGTTATCTCTGCTGTAAACAAAACAAAGTTTTATCTCCTTTCTTCTTCCAACACTCTAGTCTCTCACCAATCGTAATATAGAAAATAGAAACATCCAGAAAGGATGAAAACTCCAAACACATTGAAAATTGAGAGGAAAATGTGTTCTTTTTTCATTCAAAGGATTACACACCTACAAAAACTTCTCTCTCTCACCTAATAGCTGAACTCTCAACTCATCTCAATGCCACTTTATCTAACTTTCAGGCTCTTTAAAGTATCAAACTCTAAAGTATTGTCTTCATTGGTTAAGGTGCAGACAATCTCTTCGAGCTTTCTTTTTCATCCCGAGAGATTAGCCATAAGTTGACACCTACCTTTCTAGTTTACTTAACTTTGATGTCTCTTTAGTCACTCAAATATTTTCTCACTTAAAATTTTAATGTTTATTTTTCCTCCTATCTCTAGCAAAAGTGAAATGCCTTCAACCCCTAGGTGTCTAAGGGAAGTCTTTGATCTTCTTGCATCACTACAAATTGTTGAACCTAAAAGTCATCAATAACCATTACACAGTGTACAATACAGTCTGCCAGATGTCCAATTATGTGATTAATATACCTATAATAGGGTGATGATTATTTTACCACAGTTAATTTCTCTATTTAGCTGACATATAATGTCATGTTATGTTGATGTATTATTATTTTCTTTTTATCACCTAGAATACCATCTCAATATCCAGGACCTCTTCCATCATTTGCATATACTTGTTTGCGTTGATAACAAGAAATTTAAAAAGGAGGCAGATGGAGAAGAGTTCGTGCATAAGAACATGAATTCAACATGGTTTAGAGCCCTAGTAATGTGTCCTTATCCCCATCTTGGCCCATATTTTTACTTTCTTTTGTTTCAGGTCAATATTTTGGTTATTCATTATCGGGTCCGATGATCAGCATGATGATAAGAAGATGAAATTTTAGCCGAGTTGCACTTAGGTCTTTCAAGTGAAAGACAAGTATCCTAAACAATTAGACTATAATGGATTGCGATGAATTATGAGCTAAACACTTATCTGCGATACAATTTATTTTTTGTGCCACTTCTTTATATTATCCGATTTAACAAAAAATTTCATTATATCGATTCCTTGGGGAGTTGTTCACAAGCCTTAATTTGATGCTAACTTTATCATATTGCATAAGAGTGATATGTCCAACACTATAAGCTGCGTGTTAGTTTATTGAGAAAAAAATCTTTAGACTCTAGTTGGTTAGGAAACTCACCTTTCAACTGAGAGACTCAAATTCAAGGCCTGACAATGAAATAAGAATAAACTAAACGCCACTCTACAAAATCAACAAAGTGATCTCTAAATCATCCCCTAGTTGGTTCAAATTTATACATAATTCAACAAATTTATGCAAGTCCTCCATTAACTACTTGGCAATAAAATCTGAAGAATTCTCATCATTAAACTACAACCACGTTTGATTTTTAAAGTCATGTATTCCACAACTATAACACGCCAACATTAATTTCGAAACATACAAAACATAACACAGCAAACTGCAACAATAATATCCTCAATTTTCTACACCAACTAAACCACCCAACTCAATAGAAATGAAACAACAATTAACTAAACAACCATTGTGCAAAATCAAAATCAACAAGTAATCTCTAAATCATCCCCTGGTTGGTTCCAGCCCACTAAGTAACCCATTAAATAATTAAATAAATACACATAAATAAGTATCTAGTAATTGTAGAACCTAGATGAAGTTGGATTTTGTGGCTGCTGGGATTCAAGCCCAAGTCTCCATAGCTATAGCATGAAATTCTCACCACTAAACTACAGCCACATTGGATTTTTAATGGCATGTATGTGAAAGCTATGACATACCAACATTAATTTCGAAACATACAAAACTTATGATAACAAACTATAGCGATAATATTCTCAATTTGCTGCACCAACTAAACCACCCATACTTAACAAAAATGAAACAAGAATTAACTTAACAAACACTCTTCAAAATCAACAAAGTGATCTCTAAATCAGCATACTGCCCTAGTTGATTCCAGCCCACTAAGTAACCCATTAATCATTCAAATCTATACACGTAAACTGATTCAACAATCTTATGCAAGTCCTCCATTGACCACTTAGCAACAAAATCTGAAGTAAAATAGATTGAAATACCCTTAATTCTCTACTAAATATTTAGTAACTATAGAAAGTAGACCAAATTGCATTGTGGCTGCTGGGATTCAAGAGCAGGTCTCCATGGCCACAACATGGAATTCTCAACACTAAAATACAACCACATTGGATTTTTAGTGGCATGTACTTGATAGCTATAACATGCCAACATATTTCAAAACATATAAAACTTATAACAGTAAATTGCAACAACAACATTCTCAATTTTGTTACACCTACATAATATGGAAGTGCTTCTTGAGCATTTCATTGTGCCTACACATTATCATGAACCATGGTGATATAGTCTTGTTATCCATCATTCCCTTATTCTGCTACTAGACTTTCTAGTGCATATCAATATTAAGGTGATGAATGTTGTGCTCTATTCCTTGGTCATTGCTAGGAGCATCATCTTTAGCGGATTTAGGTGTCGAAAGTTGTATGTAAATCTTCTGTGTAGAATTTGTCTGTGTGACACCCTATCATGCTATATGGTGAAACATAAAACAGGAGCATTGTCATATTTGATAGGTTTGGAAATACTTCCATAGTGATCTCCAAATCAGCATACTGCCTTAGTTTGTTCGAGCCCACTAAGTAACCCATTAATCATTCAAATCTACACACTTAAATTGATTTAACAATTTTATGCAAGTCCTCCAGTGACCACTTAGCAACAAAATCTGAAGTAAAATAAATTAAAACACCCTTAATTCTCTACTAAATATTTAGTAATTGTAAAATGTAGACAGAATTGCATTGTGGCTACTAGGATTCGAGCCCATGTCAAAATGGCCACAACATTAAATTATCACCACTAAACTAATATTCTTAATTTGCTGCACGAACTAAATGACCCAAAATCAACTAAAATGAAATAAGAATTTACTAACCACTCTCCAAAATCAACAAAGTGATCTTTAAATGAAATAAGAATTAACTAAACAACCACTCTGCAAAATCAACAAAGTAATCTTTAAATGAAATAATAATTAACTAAACAACCACTCTATAAAATCAACAAAGTGATCTTTAAATGAAATAATAATTAACTAAACAACCACTCTGCAAAATCAACAAAGTAATTATAGAACGTAGACAAAGTTGGATTTTGTGGCTGCTAGGATTAGAGCCCAAGTCTCCATGGCCACACCATGAAATTTTCACCACTAAACTATAACCACTTTAGATTTTTAATGACATGTATTTGAAAGCTATAACACGCCAACATTAATTTTGAAACATACAAAACTTATGACAGCAAACTACAGCAATAATATTCTCAATTTGGCGCACTAACTAAACCACCCAAACTTAATAGAAATAAAACAAGAATTAACTAAAAAAACACTCTGCAAAATCAACAAAGTGATCTCTAAATCAACATATTGCCCTGGTTGGTTCCAGCCCATTAAGTACCTGTTTATCATTCAAATCTACACACGTAAACTAATTCAACAATTTTGTGCAAGTCTGCAATTAACCACATAGCAACAAAATCTAAAGTAAATTTGATTAAAACAATTTTATGCAATTCCTCCACTAACCACTTAGCAACAAAATATGAAGTAAAATAGATTAAAACACCCTCAATTCTCCAAAAAACATCAAGTAATTATAGAATGTAGACAAAATTACATTGTGGCTGCTAAGATTCGAGCCCAGGTATCAACATCCACAATATGAAATTCTAACCACTAAATTACAACCACATTGCATTTTTAGTGGCATGTAATTGAAAACTATAATACGCCAACATTAATTTAGAAACCTACACAACTTATGACAACAAACTGCAACAACAATATTCTCAACTTGTTGCACCAACTAAACTACCCATACTCAATAGAAATGAAACAAGAGTTGACTAAACAACCACTCTGCAAAATCAACAAAGTATTTTTTATATCAGCATCAACAAAGTATTTTTTATATCAGCATACTACCCTGGATGGTTTAAGCCCACTAAGTAACCCAATAATCATTCAATTCTACACATGTAAAATCATTCAACAATTTAATGCAAGTCCTCCATTAACGACTTAGCAATAAAATCTGAAGTAAAATAGATTAAAACACCCTCAATTCTCAACTAAATATCTAGTAATTCTAGAATGTAGACAAAAATGCATTGTGGCTGCTGGGATTCAAGCCTATGACTCTAGGACCACAACGTGAAATTCTCACCACAAAACTACAGTCACATTGCATTTTCAGTAGCATGTATATGCAAGCTATAATATGCCAATATTAATTTTGAAACATACACAACTTATTACAGCAAACTGCAGCAACAACATTCTCAATTTGTTGTACCAACTAGACAACCAGAACTCAACATAAATGATACAAGAATTAACTAAACAACCACTCTACAAAATGAAAAAAATGATCTCTAAATTACTATACTGCCCAAGTTCGTTCCAACCCTCTACGTAACCAATTAATCATTTAAATCTACACAGATAAATTGATTCAAAAATTTTGTGCAAGTCCTCCATTGACCACTTAGCAAGAAAATCTGAAGTAAAATAGATTGAAGTACCCTCAATTCTCTACTAAATATCTAGTAACCATATAAAGTAGACCAAATTGCATTGTGGCTGCAGGGATTCAAGAGTAGGTCTCCATGGCCAAAAACGTCGAATTCTCTCCACTAAACTACAGCCAGATTGGATTTTAAATAGAATGTATTTGAAAGCTATAACTCGCCAACATTAATTTCAAAACATACAGAACTTATGACAGCAAACTGCAGCAACATCATTCTCAATTTGCTGCACCAACAAAACCATCCCAATACAACATAAATGAAATAAGAATTAACTAAACAACCACTCTGCAAAATGAAAAAAGTGATCTCTAAATCAGCATACTACCTTGGTTAGTTCCAAGCACAAAGTAACTCATTAATCATTCAAATCTACACTCGTAAACTGATTCAACAATTTGCTATAAGTCCATTAACTACTAAGCAATAAAATCAGAAGTAAAATAGACTAAAACAACCTTAGTTCTCCAATAAATATTTTGTAACTGTAGAATGTAGACATAATTGCATTACCGCTCCTGGAATTCAAGCTAAGTCTCCAAGGCCACAACGTGGAATTCTCACCACTAAACTATAGCCATATTGGATTTCCAGTGGTATGTATCAAAAGCTATTACACTTCAACATTAATTATGAAACATAGAAAATATATACCAGCAAACTGCAGCAACAACATTCTTAATTTGTTGCATCGACATAAATCATCTGAAGTCCTCCATTAATTACTTACCAACAAAATCTAAAGTAAAATAGATTGAATCACCCTAAACTACAGTCACATTGGATTTTATTGGCATGTATGTGAAAGCTATAAAATGCCAACATTAATTTTGAAACATACAAACTAATGACAGCAAACTGCAGCAACATCATTCTCAATTTGCTGCACCAACTAAACCACCCAAACTTAACAGAAATGATACTAGAATTAATTAAACGAACACTCTGCAAAATCAACAAAGTGATCTCTAAATCAGCATACTGCCCTGGTTGGTTCTAGCCCACTAAGTAACCCATTAATCATTCAAATCTACACACGTAAACTGATTTAAAAATTTTGTGCAAGTCCTCTTTTGACCATTTAGCAACTTCAGATAATAGATTGAAGTACCCTCAATTCTCTAATAAATATCTAGTAACCATAGAAGGTAGACCAATTGCATTGTGACTGCTGGGATTCAAGAGCAGGTCTCCATGGCCACAACTTGGAATTCTCTCCACTAAAGTATAGCTAGATTGGATTTTTAATAGAATGTATTCGAAAGCTATAACATGCCAACATTAATTTCAAAACATACTGAGCTTATGACAGCAAGCTACAGCAACATCATTCTCAATTTGCCACACCGACTAAACCATCCCAACTCAACAAAAATGAAACAAGAATTAACTAAACAACCACTCTACAAAATGAAAAAAATGATCTCTAAATAAGCATACTACCCTAGTTGGTTCCAACCACTAAGTAACCCAATAATCATTCAAATCTACACACTTAAACTAATTCAACAATTTTCTACTACCAATAAAATCTGAAGAAAAATAGATTAAGACACCCTCAATTCTCTACTAAATATCTTTTAACTGTTTAATGTTGTGGCTGGCCATATTGATTTGGGAGTGGCATGTATTCAAAACCTATAACACGCCAACATTAATTTCTAAACACAAAAAACATATAGCAGCAAACTGGAGGGACAATATACTTTGTTTGGAGCACAAACTTAAATCATCCAAACTCCTCCATTAACTACTTAGCAACATTGTAGCTGCTGGGATTCGAGACCAAGTTACCACAGCCACAACGTGGAATTCTCACCACTAAACTACAACCATATTGGATTTTTAATGGCATCTTTTTGAAAATTATAACACACCAACATTAATTTTGAAACATACAAAACCTATAACAGTAAACTACAGCAACAATAATCTCAATTAGGTGCACTAACTAAACCACCAAAATTTAACATAAATGAAACGACAATAAACTAAACGAACACTCTGCAAAATCAACAAAGTAATCTCTAAATTAGCATACTATACTGGTTCGTTCCAGCACACTAACCCAATAATCATTCAAATCTACACACGTAAAGAGATTCAACAATTTTGTGCAAGTCCTCCGTTCACCACTTAGCAACAAAATCTGAAATAAAATAAATTGAAATACCCTCAATTCTTTACTAAATATCTAGTAACTATAGAAAGTAGACCAAATTGCATTGTGGCAGCTAGGTTTCAAGAGCAAGTTTCCATGGCCACAATATGAAATTCTCTCCACTAAACTACAGCCACATTGGATTTTCAATGAAATGTATTCATTAGCTATAGCAGGATAACATTAATTTCAAAACATGAAAAACTTATGATAGCCAGCAACATTATTATAAATTTCCTACACCAACTAAACCACCCAAGCTTAACAAAAATGAAACTAGAATTAACTAAACGAACACCTGGCAAAATCAACAAAGTGATCTCTAAATCAGCATACTGCCCTGGTTGGTTCCATCCCACTAAGTAACCCATTAATCCTTCAAATCTACACACGTAAACTGATTCAACAATTTTGTTCTGGTCCTCCATTGACCACACAACAAAAAAATCTGAAGTAAAATAGATTGAATTACCCTCAATTCTCCACTAAATATCTAGTAACCATAGAAAGTAGACCAAATTGCATTGTGGCTGCAGGGACTCAAGAACAGGTCTCCTTTGCCACAACGTAGAATTCTCTCCACTAAACTACAGCCAGATTGAATTTTAAATAGAATGTATTTGAAAGCTATAACTCGCCAACATTAATTTCAAAACATACAGAACTTATGACAGCAAACTGCAGCAACATCATTCTCAATTTGCTACACCAACAAAACCATCCCAATACAACATAAATGAAACAAGAATTAACTAAACAACCATATCTGCAAAATAAAAAAAGTGATCTCTAAATCAGCATACTACCTTGGTTGGTTCCAGGCACAAAGTAACTCATTAATCATTCAAATCTACACACGTAAACTGATTCAACAATTTTGTGCAAGTCCTCCATTAACCACCTAGCGATGAAATCAGAAGTAAAATAGATTTAAACAACTTCAGTTCTCCACTAAATATTTTGTAATTGTAGAATGTAGACATCATTGCATTGCCGCTCTTGGAATTCGAGCACAGGACTCCAAGGAAACAACATGGAATTCCCACCACTAAACTATAGCCATATTGGATTTCCTGTAGCATGTATTCAAAAGCTATTACACTTCATCATTAATTTCGAAACATAGAAACCATATGACAACAAAGTGCATCAACAACATTCTTAATTTTATACACCATCTTAAATCATCCTAAGTCCTCCATTAACTACTTAGCAACAAAATCTAATTCTCCACTAAATATCAAGTAATTGTAGAACATAGACAAAGTTGGATTTTGTGGCTGCTGGGATTCGAGCTCAGGTCTCCACAGCCACAACGTGGAATTCTCACCACTAAACTACAGACACATTAGACTTTTAGTGGCATGTAATTGAAAGCTATAGCACGCCGAAATTAATTTTGAAACATACAAAACTTATGACAGCAAACTACAACAACAATATTCTCAATTAGGTGCACTAACTAAACTACCGAAGCTTAACATAAATGAAATGACAATTAACTAAACTAAATGAATACTTTGCAAAGTCAACAAAGTGATCTCTAAATTAGCATACTACCTTGGATGGTTCCAGCTCACTAAGTAACCCAATAATCATTCAAATCTACATTCACCACTTAGCAACAAAATCTAAAATAAAATAGATTGAAATACCCTCAATTCATTACTAAATATCTAGTAACTATAGTAAGTAGACCAAATTCAATTTTGGCTGCTGGGATTCAGGAGCAGGTCTTGATGGCCACAATATGGAATTCTCTCCATTGGATTTTTAATGGAATGTATTCGTAAGCTATAGCACGATAACATTAATTTCAAAACATACAAAACTTATGATAGCCAGCAACATCATTCTCAATTTCCTGCACCAACTAAACCACCCAAACTTAACAGAAATGAAACTAGAATTAACTAAACGAACAATTTGCAAAATCAACAAAGTGATCTCTAAATCAGCTACCTTGGTTGGTTCCATCCCACTAAGTAACTCATTAATCATTCAAATCTACACACGTAAACTGATTAAACAATTTTATGCAGGTCCTCCATTGACCACACAACAACAAAATCTGAAGTAAAATAGATTGAATTACCCTTAATTCTCTACAAAATATCTAGTAACCGAAGAAAGTAGACCAAATTGCATTGTGGCTGCAGGGACTCAAAAGCAGGTCTCCTTTGCCACAACGTGGAATTCTCTCCACTAAACTACAGCCAGATTGGATTTTAAATAGAATCTTATTTGAAAGCTATAACACGCCAACATTAATTTCAAAATATACAGAACTTATGACAGCAAACTACCGAAACATCATTCTCAATTTGCTGCACCAACTAAACCATCCCAACTCAATAGAAATGAAACAAGAATAAACAAAACAACCACTCTTCAAAATGAAAAAAAGTGATCTCTAAATCAACATACTACCCTTGTTGGTTCCAGCCACTAAGTAACCGATTAATCATTCAAATCTACACATGTAAACTGATTCAACAATTTTGTGCAAGTCCTCCATTAACCACCTACCAATGAAATTTTGTTCAAGTCCTCCATTAACCACCTACCAATGAAATCAGAAGTAAAATAGATTAAAACAACCTCCGTTGGATTTTGTGGCTGCTAAATAGAATCTTATTTGAAAGCTATAACACGCCAACATTAATTTCAAAATATACAGAACTTATGACAGCAAACTACCGAAACATCATTCTCAATTTGCTGCACCAACTAAACCATCCCAACTCAATAGAAATGAAACAAGAATAAACAAAACAACCACTCTTCAAAATGAAAAAAAGTGATCTCTAAATCAACATACTACCCTTGTTGGTTCCAGCCACTAAGTAACCGATTAATCATTCAAATCTACACATGTAAACTGATTCAACAATTTTGTGCAAGTCCTCCATTAACCACCTACCAATGAAATTTTGTTCAAGTCCTCCATTAACCACCTACCAATGAAATCAGAAGTAAAATAGATTAAAACAACCTCCGTTGGATTTTGTGGCTGCTAAATAGAATCTTATTTGAAAGCTATAACACGCCAACATTAATTTCAAAATATACAGAACTTATGACAGCAAACTACCGAAACATCATTCTCAATTTGCTGCACCAACTAAACCATCCCAACTCAATAGAAATGAAACAAGAATAAACAAAACAACCACTCTTCAAAATGAAAAAAAGTGATCTCTAAATCAACATACTACCCTTGTTGGTTCCAGCCACTAAGTAATCGATTAATCATTCAAATCTACACATGTAAACTGATTCAACAATTTTGTGCAAGTCCTCCATTAACCACCTACCAATGAAATTTTGTTCAAGTCCTCCATTAACCACCTACCAATGAAATCAGAAGTAAAATAGATTAAAACAACCTCCGTTGGATTTTGTGGCTGCTGGGATTCGAGCCCAGGTCTCCACGGCCACAGCGTGGAATTCTCACCACTAAACTACAGCCACATTAGATTTTTAGTGGCATGTAATTGAATGCTATAGCACGCGGAAATTAATTTCGAAAAATACAAAACTTATGACAGCAAACTACAACAACAATATTCTCAATTAGGTGCACTAACTAAACCACCGAAGCTTAACATAAATGAAATGACAATTAACTAAACTAAACGAATACTTTGCAAAGTCAACAAAGTGATCTTTAAATTAGCATACTACCTTGGTTGGTTCCAGCCCACTAAGTAACCCAATAATCATTCAAATCTACATTCACCACTTAGCAACAAAATCTAAAATAAAATAGATTGAAATACCCTCAATTCTTTACTAAATATCTAGTGAGTATAGAAAGTATACCAAATTGCATTTTGGCTATTGGGATTCAAGAGCAGGTCGTCATGGCCACAAAATGGAATTCTCTCCATTGGATTTTTAATGGAATGTATTCGTAAGCTATAGCACGATAACATTAATTTCAAAACATACAAAACTTATAATAGCCAACAACATTATTCTCAATTTCCTGCACCAACTAAACCACCCAAACTTAATAGAAATGAAACTAGAATTAACTAAAAGAAAACTTTGCAAAATCAACAAAAAGTGATCTCTAAATCAGCATACTGCCCTAGTTCGTTCCATCCCACTAAGTAACCCATTAATCATTCAAATCTACACATGTAAACTGATTAAACAATTTTGTGCAGGTCCTCCATTGATCACACATCAACAAAATCTAAAGTAAAATAGATTGAATTACCCTCAATTCTCTACTAAATATCTAGTAACCGAAGAAAGTAGACCAAATTGCATTGTGGCTGCAGGGACTGAAGAGCAGGTCTCCTTTGCCCCAACTTGGAATTCTCTCCACTAAACTACAGCCAGATTGGATTTTAAATAGAATCTTATTTAAAAGCTATAACATGCCATCATTAATTTCAAAATATACAGAACTTATGACTGCAAACAACCAAAACATCATTCTCAATTTGCTGCACCAACTAAACCATCCCAACTCAATAGAAATGAAACAAGAATTGACAAAACAACCACTCTTCAAAATGAAAAAAAGTGATATCTAAATCAACATACTACCCTTGTTAGTTCCAGCCACTAAGTAACCAATTAATCATTCAAATCTACACACGTAAACTGATTCAACAATTTTATGCAAGTCCTCCATTAACCACCTACCAATGAAATCAGAAGTAAAATAGATTAAAACAACCTCCGTTCTCCACTAAATTTTTGTAATTATAGAATGTAGACATAATTGCATTGCCGCTCCTGGAATTCAAGCCCAGGTTTCCAAGGCCCCAACGTGGAATTCCCACCACTAAACTATAGCCATATTGGATTTCCCGTAGCATGTATTCAAAAGCTATTACACTTCAACATTAATTTCGAAACTTCGAAAACATATGACAGCAAAGTGCATCAACAACATTCTTAATTTGCTGCACTGACTTAAATCATCCTAAGTCCTCCATTAACTACTTAGCAACAAAATCTAATTCTCCACTAAATATTAAGTAATTGTAGAACGTAGACAAAGTTAAATTTTGTGGCTGTTGGGATTCGAGCCCAAGTCTCCACGGCCACAACGTGGAATTCTCAACACTAAACTATAGCCACATTAGATTTTTAATGGCATGTAATTGAAATCTAAAACACGCAAACATTAATTTTGAAACATACAAAACTTATGACAACACACTACAACAACAATACTCTCAATTAGGTGCACTAACTAAACCACCCAAGCTTAACATAAATGAAACGAGAATTAACTAAACGAATACTCTGCAAAGTCAACAAAGTGATCTCTAAATTAGCATACTACCTTGGTTGGTTCCAGCCCACTAAGTAACCCAATAATCATTCAAATCAACATTCACCACTTAGCAACAAAATCTAAAATAAAATGGATTGAAATACCCTCAATTCATTACTAATTATCTAGTAACTATAGAAAGTAGACCAAATTGCATTTTGGATGCTGGGCTTCTAGAGAAGGTCTTCATGGCCACAATATGGAATTCTCTCCATTGGATTTTTAATGGAATGTATTCGTAAGCTATAGCACGATAACATTAATTTCAAAACATACAAAACTTATGATAGCCAGCAACATCATTCTCAATTTCAAGCACCAACTAAACCACCTAAACTTAACAGAAATAAAACTAGAATTAACTAAAAGAACACTTTGCAAAATCAACAAAGTAATCTCTGAATCAGCATACTGCCCTAGTTGGTTCCATCCCACTAAGTAACCCATTAATCATTCAAATCAATACATGTAAACTGATTCAACAATTTTGTGCAGGTCCTCCATTGACCACACAGCAAAAAAATCTGAAGTAAAATAGATTGAATTACCCTCAATTCTCTACTAAATATCTAGTAACCGTAGAAAGTAGACCAAATTGCATTGTGGCTGCAGGGACTCAAGAGCAGGTCTCCTTTGCCACAACGTGGAATTCTCTCCACTAAACTACAGCCAGATTGGATTTTAAATAGAATCTTATTTGAAAGCTATAACAAGCCAACATTAATTTCAAAACATACATAGCTTATGACAGCAAATTACCGCAACATCATTCTCAGTTTGCTGCACCAACTAAACCATCCAAACTCAATAGAAATGAAACAAGAATTAACAAAACAACCACTCTTCAAAATGAAAAAAAGTGATCTCTAAATCAACATACTACCCTGGTTGGTTCCAGCCACTATGTAACCGATTAATCATTCAAATCTACATAAGTAAACTGATTCAACAATTTTGTGCAAGTCCTCCATTAACCACCTAGCAATGAAATCAGAAGTAAAATAGATTAAAACAACCTTAGTTCTCCACTAAATATTTTGTAATTGTAGAATGTAGACATAATTGCATTGCCGCTCCTAGAATTCGAGCCCAGGTCTCTATGGCCACAATGTGGAATTCTCACCACTAAACTATAGCTATATTGGATTTCCCATAGCATGTATTCAAATGCTATTATACTTCAACATTAATTTCGAAACATAGAAAACATATGACAACAAAGTGCATCAACAACATTCTTAATTTGCTGCACCGACTTAAATCATCCTAAGTCCTCCATTAAACCATTAACTACTTAGCAACAAAATCTAATTCTCCACTAAATATTAATTAATTATAGAACGTAGACAAAGTTGGTATGGACTTACTCCGCTTTCTGGTCTATCTTGACCTTGGAGTTAATCTAGCCCATTTCCCAATCAACTCTCATTATCTGAGCTGTTTGTAATCCCAGGAGTGGTAATAGTGAGTGAACATCACTATTCGAACACTAAGGGTTCATTTTATCATCTAGGGTGTGTTAGTAATACACCATTACAATTTGTGATCTAGTGATATCCCTAGGAGATGTTAGTATCATATGTTACCTATGTCTCTATCTAAACTAGAGTGTCAGGTAATTGTTCTTGATACTACCTCCTTCATATTTTATCTTCTTTAACAAGGTATTAGCATATCATATAACAACATGGACAAATAAAGCAGTATGTAAAAGAACTTCATAAAGCATGTCTAATATTAGACAATATACCATGGTATATAATTCATGCTACATAAATAATGTTATTCTAGCATGCATGTTATCACATATTTGGCAAACGTAGCATTTTATTATTTTCAAGGCATCCAAGACTTTCCTAATAAAATCTTTCTAAGAGTTTCCCTAGGTTGAATTAGATCCTACTACGATGAACAAACGTACCTGCTGGGGATCTGAGCTTCAAAACCAACCCAGATATATCGATAATAGACAGCTCTCAAGTCGGAGTAATATTCCTAAAATAATAAAGATTTTATTTAAAATATAAATATCTTCATAATTTAATATGATAGGAATTATTTAATCACTAATAACTCAACTTATGTGATTTATTTGGCCTAATCCAAATTAATTAACCAAACCCAACTTCATTCTCAAGCCCACTACTTTAAATCCTTAATTATTATAGATCTACTTAAGTTTTATTAGACTAGTCTAAGTCAACCACCAATCCAACTCAGTTATTCTATTTTTCAACTCCATATCAAACATTATCATCAACTATATGGAATTAGCAATAACTTTCCCTAGTGCAAACCTCAATTCGATTCTTCCTACACTCATCATTACCATTCAAGATTGAAAAAGAATTCGCATTCATCATTAACATCAATTGATAGCAAAAGGAGATAGGAAATCGAACGAAAGGTGGATGGCGAGGAGACGAGGGAAGGGGCAAAGAAGTCGGTGTCGGTGGAAAAGGATTTGTGGCTTCGAATGTGTTATTTCCGTAGGCATCGATTCTGCCGGGCCGGTTCAGTTAGACCGATCTGGTTCAATCGGGCAGCTTTGTCAGGCCGGTCATGTGAGGAGCATGTGACTAGTGAACTTATGCAGTTCACCCCCTCGAGTCTATTGAATCTCAACTAAAGCAGAGCTTGGCAAGAAAAGTTAAAATTACTAAATCCTCTAAAAGGTAAAATCTTTGGAAAACCTTAATATCGTGTTCATTTCCTCTAAAATAGACAATAAGATAAAATCTCTAGAATAACTCAATTGTTTACCCCAGTCCTTACCAGCCTACGATGATCATTTATATAACCCATTCGCTAGTCTAGTGTGGGTTTCATTTAATCTCAATTAGACCTTCATCTTAGTCACCATATCAACCTAATATCACCATTTTGGTCCTAATCTAATCTAAAAGTTCTTTAACCCTCTTCCACATAAATCTAAACTTGTGTAAAATTTTAATCTCTCATTTTTTGCAAATTAAACTACATAAAAGTGGGGGTTTACAAGTTCTCCCCCCCTTAAAAATTTTTGGTCCTCCAAAAATACACTTACCATACTAAGAAAATGAATAAAGGATTTTTTTTTCTAATAAACAATCCTCACATCTATGTGACTAGTGAACTTATGCAGTTCACCCCCTCGAGTCTATTGAATCTCAACTAAAGCAGAGCTGGAGTAGTTCTAAAAATAAAGGGAATATCTTAATCCTATATGGCAAGAAAAGTTAAAATTACTAAATCCTCTAAAAGGTAAAATATTTGGAAAACCTTAATATCGTGTTCATTTCCTCTAAAATAGACAATAAGATAAAATCTCTAGAATAACTCAATTGTTTACCCCAGTCCTTACCAGCCTACGATGATCATTTATATAACCCATTCGCTAGTCTAGTGTGGGTTTCATTTAATCTCAATTAGACCTTCATCTTAGTCACCATATCAACCTAATATCACCATTTTGGTCCTAATCTAATCTAAAAGTTCTTTAACCCTCTTCCACATAAATCTAAACTTGTGTAAAATTTTAATCTCTCATTTTTTGCAAATTAAACTACATAAAAGTGGGGGTTTACAAGTTCTCCCCCCCTTAAAAATTTTTGATCCTCCAAAAATACGCTTACCATACTAAGAAAATGAATAAAGGATTTTTTTTTTCTAATAAACAATCCTCACATCTAAAGCAGAGCTGGAGTAGTTCAAAAAATAAAGGGAATATCTTAATCCTATATGGCAGGAAAAGTTAAAATTACTAAATCCTCTAAAAGGTAAAATCTTTGGAAAACCTTAATATCGTGTTCATTTCCTCTAAAATAGACAATAAGATAAAATCTCTAGAAAAACTCAATTGTTTACCCCAGTCCTTACCAGCCTACGATGATCATTTATATAACCCATTCGCTAGTCTAGTGTGGGTTTCATTTAATCTCAATTAGACCTTCATCTTAGTCACCATATCATCACTCATTTCGGACTAACCAAGTATGGTGCGTTCACTTCATATTAATATGTTGATAAACAATAATCTCTCATATCCAAAATCTTGGTAGTACGATCGCATACTAAATAAGTCCATGGGAGATACGCGATGTTAGATAATTAAATTACTATCTTAACTCTAATACGACATCCTATCATATCGAGACTGTTACCTTAACTCTTAGAACTTTAAGCCTAAATTCTCATAATACTTTAACCCTTAGGTCTTTAAACCTAAAGCTCTTATACCAATTTACTCCTTAGGTTCTGAAACCTAAGCTCTGATACCACTTTAATTGTCACGCCCCGACCCTACTGTCGGGCACGTGGCAACCGCCGTATGGGCCCCAAAGGACCCATACAAGGCATTTAAGTGATAAATACTATCCATATACATCATCTCAGCATAGTGGAATATACAATTAAATCATCTAACTCAATACTAGTAACACTGTCCCGATAAACCTACTACAATTCTATGATAAGTATTGATCAATAAAAATAAATCTATCGACAAACTCATCTTCATCAACCGTCATGATCGATCAGCTAATCACACCTACACACACATTGAACGCGGTGTTCTTAGCCTTGCGGCCTAGTGCGAAATTACGGTTCGAAATCGTAGATAGGAAATCAAACACTAGGGGGAAGTACTAGGATGCCTTTGGGTTTATTAATTATCAATTATTAACTTTTTGGTGTATATAACGTCATTAACAAAGTTGAGTTCTAACTGTTTGTGTATATCTGTATATGTTCCTAATTGTCATCTATGTTGAACAACATGTCTGTCGCTAGTATATGTCATCTGTGTTGCATAACATATCTATATCTCTAGTATATGTCAACTAGAAATATTTATATCTTTATGTCAAGTGCTTCGGGCCACCAACCTATGCTCAAGGGATATCCTGATTAGGGATTCCCATAAGCCCATCTATGCCGTAAATGTCCAGGTCTCTACCTATGCCCACTGCACGGATGTTGGCAGAGAGATCGGGTGACTGTGTATCGCTCTCTACTATCCCGCTGGTCGATCCCTACACCTCGTCCCAGCAAAACCAATTGCTCTCGTACCTTTCCCCTTGGAAACCCAGTATGATCACAACCCACAGTGTAGCGCTACACAACTGTCCGTCGACAAGGTCACCTCAATTAACATGTCCTCGGCCACGGCTAGCCGAATTAACTAATAACCCTAGGATCCGGACTGCACATCAAATCGTCTGCAGAATGTCTGGAATAGTAGTCGTGTTGTCTACGGATCCACTATCCAAGGCTTTAAGGGAATTCACCTCTTCAATTCAATAGTAGTTGATGTTGGCCGAGTTGAGCTCATATTCGCACAATGGGTTGTGGCTAACTCGACTACATGCCTACTAAATTCTAGAAGGGTTCATCCCCGCTGGCTATTTCGGGACTATCACGATTACGCTCAAACGTCACGCGTGCGGGTAATTGTATCCGGGTATGGATTTACTCCGCTTTCTGGTCTATCTTGACCTTGGAGTTAATCTAGCCCATTTCCCAACCAACTCCCTGTATCTGAGCTGTTTGAAGCCCTAGGAGTGGTAATAGTGAGTGAACATCACTATTCGAACACTAAGGGTTTGTTTTATCATCCAGGTTGTGTTACTAATATACCCTTACAATTTATGATCTAGTGATGTCCCTAGGAGATACTAGTATCATATGTTACCTATGTCTCTATCTAAACTAGAGTGTCAGGTAATTATTCTTGATACTACCTCCTCCATATTTTATCTTCTTGAGCAAGGTATTAGCATATCATATAACAACAATGACAAATAAAGCAGTATGTATAAGAACTTCATAAAGCATGTCAAATATTACATAATATACCCATTGCATATAATTCATGCTACATAAATAATGTTATTCTAGCTTGCTTGTTATCACATATTTAGGAAACATAGCATTTTATTATTTTCAAGGCAAGATTTTCCCTAGGTTGAATTAGATCCAACTGCGATGAACCAATGGACCTGATGGGAATCTGAGCTTCAGAACCAACTCAGATATTCGATAATACATAGCTCTCAAGTCGGAGTAATATTCCTAAAATAATAAATATTTTATTTAAAATATAAATATCTTCATAATTTAATAAGATATAAATTATTTAATCACTAATAACTCAACTTATGTGATTTATTTTGCCTAATCCAAATTAATTAACCAAACCCAACTTCATGCTCAAGCCCACTACTTTAAATCCTTAATTACCATAGATCTACTTAAGTTTTATTAGACTTGTGAGGTTTGTAATTTTGTACTAAGAAAATTTATTTAATATGTAATAGATGATGATTTTTAAGGAATTTTATGAAATAAATAATATGGAGGACTTATTTGTAAAATTACATGGATTTTTGAAGTATGGAATTTTTATGTAAAAATTATACCATTAGATAGGATTTTTGATATGGAATCCAACGGCGTAAACGGATCATAATTTGGATATCGTTTGATTGGTAAAATCATGAAATCAAGGATTGATCCAAATGGACGGACTAGATTAAATCACGTAAACGGACGGCCCAGATCTAATTTACTAAACCAATAGGTGAATCGGGTTAGCGGGTTAGTGGTAAGCGGGTTAAGTGAGGAAACCCGACCCATTAACAAACTCATTTAACTTACACTCTTCTTCTTCATTTCCCACCTACGACTTTCTCTCTACTCCCCTGCTCCGAACCAGCGACAGCAACTTCGCTTCCTCAACTTGGCGACGATTTTTGGCGGACTTCCTGGATGAATTTTTCCATGAAATTTTGGACACAACTTCAGGTGAGCTAGGAGAATGCATTAGAACCATTATTTTCAAGTGTTGGTGGAGATTTGGGGGACAAAAGAAGAGAGAAGTGAGGGGCGGCGAAAGTTCATCGCCGGAGCTTTCTCCGGCGATTGCCGACTATTCCGGCCATGAAACATCGCAAGGTTGGTACCTATGGCTTCTCCTTGATGAGAGCTACCCATTGGTACCGGAGTTGAGACCTATTGGCCGCCGGTTGGCTGTAGGCGAACGGAAAACCCTAAATTAGGGATTTCGCCCAATTGGATTTAAATGGTGAAATTGAGCGCATATGATTTATCAAAATTTGGGCAAATATGATTTTTGGAATCCTCATGAAGCGAGTGTTTGATTGGTACCAATATTGGTGCTGATCGAAGAACTTTGCCGGCAAGGGTTCCGGCGAACTTTCCGGCGAGATTCCGGCGAGCTCTGGCAAACTTGAGATAAAAATTAGGGTGATTCTAGAGATCATTTTAAGAGTATTGGTGAAGACGGATTTGTAAAATTATTATCGGATTGAGAATTAAAATTTATTAAAATATTCACAGGAAATTCGATAAGCAACCACAAGGATACGATCGATCGCGATACGAATTAGAACATGCTTGTAACGATAGGATCAGGTAAGTGTTTATTCTCCAGGTAGAATAAACGGAATAGTTCTGAATGTTTAGTCCAGGAGAACTATATCCTCTTTGATTATCTATGTTTGATATTCTTTGGCTCTCCTGCTAGTTAATATTTATTATTATGCTTATAAATGAGTTCTGAATCCCTTTTGATATTCATATCCATTGATATAAGCTTTTCGTTGCTATTGCTCATTGATTCATTGTAAGCATAATATTATGCTTTTATTTGATTCTAAAGTTAGCATATGTACCTGTTTCTTAAAAGCTAGAGGTATGGTGAAAAGCATACCCTAGGAGATTTCATGATCCATATATGATTATGCTTAATCTTGGGTACATATGACTAGAATGACATTATACTGGTGTGAGTCACTGCAGTGATGTTCGGTTCGCACTCCCATGGGCCGCCTAGATAGAGGGGCGTGGGGCTAATGTGCCGGGCAGTCAGGATGGGAGGTTAGATAACTCCTGGCTATGCATATTCACTGGACTAGCTATGGTAAACCAAGTAGTAAGGTCCGGTGGGCAACCCACGGGGAAAGGGGGCTTTGTTTATGCATTCTTATGATTTTGTTTTGATCCGGGTACCATATGATTCTTGATACCTCCCCCTGAGGTGACAATTGATATCTACAACTATCATTAACTATGCTAGCCCCAGATATATTCTTGTATGATCCATGTTTGCTCTGTTTGATTGGCTATTATACCCGAATAGCCAGGTTATTCTGTTTATGTGACTTTGTTATTATATGTTCTCGGTTTTACATTATTTTCTATCCAACTCACTTGGTACGAGCGTACTCACCCCAAAGGGGAACTCATTTTTTTCAAGATTACAGCAGGAGAGAGACGGATAGAGATAGAGGTGATTAGCCAGACTCCTGACTTTTAAAAGGTAGGACAGTTCTACCTTTGTTTTGTGTGCAGAAAGATCCACTGGATAGGTATTTTGTGTGTCACTGGACATGCGTCCTATTTTGGTTGTAAAATATTTGTATATAAGTGATTTCTGGTATAAAAAATCTCATTTTGCATATGCATGGTTTTAGAGTTATATTACTCTGTTATTTAGGTTCTCTCCTTCCATAAATATAGGGGATATACATCCGGTACGCTTAGTGGATTCTCATATAATTCTGAAGGCTTAGCAGAGCTATATGATCCATGTTTGTTCTGTTTGATTGGCTATTATACCAGAATAGTCAGGTTATTCTGTTTATGTGACTTTTTTATTATATGTTCTCGGTTTTACATTATTTTCTATCCAACTCACTTGGTACAAGCGTACTCACCCCAAAGGGGAACTCATTTTTTTCAAGATTACAGCAGGAGAGAGACGGATAGAGATAGAGGTGATTAGCCAGACTCCTGACTTTTAAAAGGTAGGACAGTTCTACCTTTGTTTTGTGTGCAGAAAGATCCACTGGATAGGTATTTTGTGTGTCACTGGACATGCGTCCTATTTTGGTTGTAAAATATTTGTATATAAGTGATTTCTGGTATAAAAAATCTCATTTTGCATATGCATGGTTTTAGAGTTATATTACTATGTTATTTAGGTTCTCTCCTTCCATAAATATAGGGGATATACATCCGGTACGCTTAGTGGATTCTCATATAATTCTGAAGGCTTAGCAGAGCTATATGTGGAGTTCACTGCGGTTTGCCACGTGCCCTAGGGGAAGGTATGGGGCATGACAGATTTTGTTGGTATCAGAGCAGGTTCATATCAGCATATATGTATATCCTGATAAAATTATTTGAGAACCTGGGTATGTTAGGGCATCAATTGCATAAACGATCTCTCAGAGGTAATTCATATTAGGATATAAAGAGTCCAGTGGATCTCAGATAAGGACTAGTTTAGTGGCCCTAGGATATACGTGGGATACGTGATATTGATCGTAATATTTGCGCAAGATATTCAGAATGCAGCCAGAGTAAAGTAACTCAGGAGATGAAGTACCACAAGGACAGGAAGGTTCCTCTGCCTCCCATGCGATGTCAGTAGAGGGTGGATAGGCTGCACCACCTGTTACCGGAGGAGTTACTTTAACTAATGAGCAGTTTCAGACACTCATTAGAATGATTCAGACCCAGACTGTATCGGTACAGGCTCCCATTCCACCAGTGTAGGCAGCCATAGTTGCTCCTCAGACTGATTTACTAAAACAGATCAAGACAGCCCGACAGTTAGGCTGTTACAGTTTTGAGGGATCCAGAGACCCAGAGATAGTCCATAAATGGTTACAGAAAGTATCAAAGACTGCTAGAGACATGAGATTGACGGATGCAGATACTATTCGACTAGAAGCTCAGTTATTAGAGGGCGATGCACAGGTCTGGTGGGAATCCCTCAATACTAGTGGAGCTTTACTGATTACATGGGAAAGATTTATAGATATCTTTAATAGAGAATATTATACCAATTTCTATAAGGATCAGAAAAGGGAAGAATTTTTTGCTTTGAGACGGAATCATAGATCAGTATTGGAGTTTGATACCGAGCTACAGGCCTTATCACTATTTATCCAGAGTATGCTCGAGATACTGAGTATATGCGTAGCAGGTTTAGAAAGGGTCTGAATATCGAGATCAGGAGGTTGTTGGTTACTTCTACTATTGTCAGTTATCATGAGTTAGTGCAGATGGCAATGGAGATTGAGCAGTTATCCCCAGCACCTTCTAAGGGTAAGAAAATTGCTATTGGAAAAAGAAAGTCTGAATTCTTCAGTCTTACGTTTCAAAGAAAGGGTGTTAATATAGGGGGATCACAGAAAATATGAGAATCATCAGGCAGCATCTCTAGACCACCGACTTACCCACGAGGCTCATATATTCCAGATTCTGAATCCTATATCAGATCCATGACTAGAAAGACATATGAAAATTGTGGAAGGATTCATCACGGAGTATGTAGACAGCCCTTACGATGTTTTTATTGCCATCAGACAGGCCATCTGAAAAGGGATTGTTCGGCTCTACAACAAAGGAGAGACAGCGGAAACATAGAGATGCAAAGACAGTTGCCAGGTGGTGGAGGATCTAGTAGTCAGATAAGACAACCATCAGGGGTAGTAAGAGGCTCAAGAGCAAAGCAATGGAGTACTGCAAGAGGACCTCAGAGTGGCTCTAACATTCCACCGCGACAGCAAACTAGGGTTTTCACTATTTCAGATAAGGAGGCTGAGACTAATCCAGATCTGATTACAGGTACTTTACAATTATTTCAGCATCCTGCTAGAGTACTTATTTGTCACGCCCCAAACCACCTTTGGGCACGTGGCAACCGCCGTATAAGCCGCACTTCAACGTCACAACTTATACAAGGCTAAAAAGCATCACAAAGCACTACCATTTTACAAACTTACAAAGCGGAAGCAATAACATTTTACATTCAAGCCAACACTACTCATTCACATCTCTATCTAGATTACAAAAAAAAAATTATTATCCACCTAGGTTCTCCCTCACTCCCCACAAATGACTAACCTGTAACCTGCGCAACAGGGAAAAAATATGCACATCTGAGTCACGAAACTCGGTGAGGCTACAGAGAGAGCACCCTAAAAATGGGCATAAGGTATTGTACAAACCAACAAGAAAATATATCAACTAAAAATCACATACTTAAATCAACATGTCCATAATACAACAAAGTAATAAATAAGAAACATAATGAATATGATCATAACATGACATATAACCGCATATAAGAAATATGATCATAACAATGCCACTAAATCAAAGATATCATATCACTTCAATTAATATTTCATCATCTAACCATTCTACAACTAAGGTAGCCACTTATGTTTAAGGTGAACCCCTCGTGAGAGATTACCTTAAACCCGTCAGTGTCAACTCTATGTCTCTGTCCTATAGGCCTGTATACTGACGTTGGCGGAAGGAGCTGGTGATCACGGCACCCCTTCTTTCCGAATACAAGTACCATACAGCGCTCTAATTCTGCACCATGGCATGATCACCATACAAACACAACAATCACATCCGTCTCCAGCCTGGCAAGTTGAGACCCACTGCATACGATACCAATGAACCTGGACTCATCACAAAGCACTACCATTTTACAAACTTACAAAGCGGAAGCAATAACATTTTACATTCAAGCCAACACTACTCATTCACATCTCTATCTAGATTACAAAAAAAAAATTATTGTCCACCTAGGTTCTCCCTCACTCCTAGCCAATGGCCAACCTGTAACCTGCGCAACAGGAGAAAAATGTGCACATCTGAGTCGCGAAACTCAGTGAGACTACAGAGAGAGCACCCTAAAAATGGGCATAAGGTATTTTACAAACCAACAAGAAAATATATCAACTAAAAATCACATACTTAAATCAACATGTCCATAATACAACAAAGTAATAAATAAGAAACATCATGAATACGATCATAACATGACATATAACCGCATATAAGAAATATGATCATAACAATGCCACTAAATCAAAGATATCATATCACTTCAATTAATATTCCATCATCTAACCATTCTACACCTAAGGCAGCCACTTATGTTTAAGGTGAACCCCTCGTCATAGATTACCTTAAACCCGTCAGTTTCAACTCTGTGTCTCTGTCCTATAGGCCTGTACACTGACGTTGGCGAAAGGAGCTGGTGATCACGGCACCCCTTCTTTCCGAATACAAGTACCATACAGTGCTCTAATTCTCCATCATGGCATGATCACCATACAAACACAACAATCACATCCGTCTCCAGCCTGGCAAGTTGAGACCCACTGCATACGATACCAATGAACCTGGACTGCTCAAGGATCCCACCATTGTTGAGCATGCTAGAGTCTTTCAGGTTCCCTAGCCTTGGTAGCGCATGGGACGGTACTGTTCCTAGTCCAGCCTCTACCTTGGTGTAATACAAACAAATTGAGTTCTTCACCGAAGTGAGATCCCGGCTACACCAAAGTATTAGTGACCTAAGTCAACCGAATTTGCATCTCTACCGTACTAGCACATGGCTCCTCACCACATGTTGGCACATACCAGTCTAAGAACCCACACATCACCTCCTAAGTTATCATAACCCTATGATGTTCTTAGTTCTTAGTCATATATCAATTTAAATCACTTTAGGTGTTAACATAACATAAACCTAAAGTGTCTCAAGTATTATCTCATGTCTACATGTTCTATTTCTTGCTAAGTGTCTCTACATCTCTAGCAGCATGAACATATTCAATAATCATAACATGAAAATAATATCGATAGCATACATATAATAACATCATACATATACCAACATGGTATAACTTTCAATTCTCAACAAGAGCATGCATATAATAACATCATATCTGAATTAACATGATACAACATGAATTAACATAATATCATTTTCAACTCATACCAAGAGCATGCATATAACTTTCAACAGTTCACATGTTAATCCAATATACAATCCCGCCGTGGTTTTTTCCTTTGTGATGTTGAAGGCCACGTTGCAGGATAGCGTCAGTCGGATAACTCCAAGGGCCTGTCTGTCAAGAAGAGCCCAATCTTCATTTTTCATGCCCTTTGGCTTCTTTCCAGAAAGGGGCTGATAAAGATTCTTCTGGTACAGATAGTCTTCGATCTGCATCTTCCAAAATCCGAAATCTGCGCCATCAAACTTTTCGATTCTCACTTTTCCTTCGTCTGCCGCCATTGCTCCCACTCGAACCTGACTTTGATCGATCACAACTTGGCTCTGATACCACTTGTTGAGAAAAATTACACACAATTTTTCTACGAGTCAGAACGAGGAGGAATATAAAAGGCAAAAAGGAACACAATAGAATTTGATTACGGAGTTCGGCAAATTGCCTACGTCTCCGGATTTGCTGCATAGATCGTTTTACTAGATGGAAGAAAGATTATAATTTTCAGACACTTGAGACATCTAAGACAAATGAAAGCAAAAGGTGTTTATATAGGCTTCACACTACCTAAATTAGACACCTAAATTAAGTCCATTCTATTTTAAACAAAAATGAATGGTTATGATGCTTTGTCTAAGTCAAAACTTATTTTTAACCAAAGACTTGGTAATAATGCTTATCTTAGCCAAGACTTGATCATTGATCTTATCAATAAAATCTAAAGAAAAACCACCCCAACAAAACCAAGAAATATAATAAATGTCGCATGTAGGTTCAGCGGTCGGTGATAATTTGCTAGCATAACTCAAAATGGGTTAAATCCGTATCGAATGTGCTCTGACAACTATCTTAAAGAAAACACTATTATGCGATAACAAATTGCATGCGTAAAAATTTAACATTTTTTTTAATAGGAGCAGATTCCTCTATGCTCAATCAATATTAATATCTAAACACATATTTGCTAATATAAACATACAAGTGGAGCGATCCTTTTTATTCAAAGGATTACCATGAAATAAAATCATTTATTAGGGAACTAAAAAGATTATATTTATCACCCTTTCTTTTGGAAAAGTAGCTTCTAGAAGGCATTTTACAGTGCTTCTAAATATTTTTATTCAAAGGATTAGAAGGCATATTGCAGTGGTTGTTTTGGACAGTGAGAGGAGAGCCAATGGGGCGTCTCCAGCCAGCCATTGGAGCAGGTAGTTGGTGGGGAAATCTGCCGAACCGATTCAGTGGACCGGTCGCCTCCCACGCGAATTGGAAGCTGCACCTGCGAACGCCCTGGACGCCACGAGATGAGACAGGAAGCAGTGGAGGCGCCGACCCGCATTCTCGCCTTCCGCCCTTCCCCTCGCACCCTCGCCGGAGGGGAGAGAGAGAGAGAGAGAGCGAGGGTGCTCATCGCCTTGAGACCGTCTACCATGTTCAAGAGCAGGCAGCAGCAGTGGTCGCTGCCAAAGTACGACACCGTTCGGGAGGGCCCCGACCACGACGCCCGCTTCTGCGCCACCGTCGCTGTGAACGGGAACCTCTTCCACTCCTCCGATCTCTCACGTAGTATTTTTCTGAACTTCAATTGAATTTATATATTTTTATGAACGAATAAATAGTTGTATGGTTAAGCAGGTCATTTCTTATTCCAAACACTTGATCTTTTAATCTGCAGTTTTCCTTATTTTAGTTATGCTATTGATAGGAATGGTAGTAGGTGGCATACTATTATAGGAAAAATCAGTGAAATCCTTGCCGACATGTTAAATCCTAACATGATATAAGAAAATCCATAATTTTAGGGGGCATAGTTGTTGGAATATGACTCAAGTTCCTTCAATCAGATCTTTCCATTCACATTGTCGTCCACATCCTACGCGAGCTGAATAATTGAGCCGAAATAACTCAATAAGGGATTTTCTACATTAAAGTCAGTACTGAAATAATTAGCAATATTTTGCACTAGGGGTGATAACCAATGATAAAAACTTCTGATGCAATCTCTATCAGATGATATATCTAAAACTCCTGCATCTAGTGGTATTAATAGTATGGAAATGGTAACTGAGAAAAAATATATCGAGAGTGAACTTTGAAAAAATTATTGTATTCTTGTAGTCATCTAATTTTTTGTATACAAATAAGATTTGCTTAACCTTTTTCTAATGAATCATTTCGCTTTTATTATAGGTATGGGAAAAGAGTATGCTCAGAAAAATTTCATGGGGTTGTCAACATATCATACCATAAATGAGGGATCTCAACATAAATCACTGCAGCAAAATATATTATCAACAACATTAAGACTAAGGGTGTGCTGGTTATTCATAGTGTACTTTGTTCTATCTATATTTTGCTGGCTTAACGTTGCATGCTCCTTTGCATTTATTTTCCACAAGAAATTTTGTAGATAAGATGTTATCAAAACATAAAAAATTGCCATTCTATGTATATCTTTCATAAAAAGTAAGTTCATCTATTAATTGTTCCTCTATTAGTTTGTTCCTCTGCTGGATGACTAGTAATTTGTCATCATGTTATTGTCCACATATTAAGGACTTACAAGTAGATTAATTTGGTGAATGTTAGAAGAGCGTGTGGTTGCATGAGATACTAATAATCTTATTATTTAATAAAAGATTGAATTGGCATACGGGTGGTTGTATATACAGGAGAATCCTTATTTTTTATGGTCAACATGTTTACTTGTTTTGCTCAAAATATACATTAAGTTCAAAAATATATATATTTATTTGTTTGTATATAGAATGTATACTCCTCTAGTTAAAGTAATTAAGCTCTGTATGGAAATCATGGGTTAAACATTCAACTTTAAAGAAATATATATGTGTTTACTTATTTAATCTACTAGTTAAGCTCAACTTGATCTTTTGTAGTAAATTATTTACTACCATGACCTTTTCTTTAAAACACATTATCAAGGATCTTTCCACTAGAGTAATGCTTTTAACATCTAACTATTCAATTTTGATTTATTTGTCTTAAATTATTATAGAATACCTAGTATTTTCTCGCTTAGACTGTTGGAAGAAAGTCTTGGATCTTCTTGCATTACTACAAATTGCTGAACCTAAAGGGCATACATCAATCAATACAAACTGCCTGATGTCCAATTATGTGATTAATTAACCTAAAACGGGATGATTTTTTTTACTACATAGTTAAAGTAAATACAGTATCTGATGTATTATTCTTTTATTTTCAACTCTCAGGAAACCATTGTCTGTAAATCTGTCTTGGGACTTCTCGATGTCCAAGACCTCTTTCATCATTTGCCTCTACTGTTTGTTTTGATTACAAGATATTTAAAGGTGGCATTGCAAAGAGCAAATCAGGTTGCTTATTACTTAATTTTTTGTATACAAGTAATAAGAAGAGTTCATGCCTAAGAATTGATGGCAAGAGTATACTCAAAAATTTTCCATTGGGTTGCCAACATATCCTACCATAAATGAGGAAATTCATCATAAACCATAGTTTAGAGAGCCATTGTAATTGTGGATGGCATGATATGTTACACACTTTAAATTTATTTTCATTACACTTCATTTATTAGTTATTCCTCTACTGGATGACCAGTAGATTGCACTACTTTCTCGTTGACTTATATGTGATGTCTCGTTAGTCACTCGAATATACAAATTTTATAATTGAGATCCCCATGGATTTGTCTTCCCTTTTGATTGGAACCACCTTTGTTGCCTAAATAATGTTTTCTTATTATCTCAACCATGGGTAAAGAAGGCAAGAGAACTAGAGGACATATTGTGCCATCCAATTGCATGAACCACTAGTACACTCTCGGAGTATCATTTCTTGGTCAAGTTATTTCTTATCTATATGAAGTAATAGCAACGGTAAGCCTTTGAATCTTAAATATTCTTTTATGATATATTTATTTAATGGGTTTGTTCAATAAATTTTGATGCTCCTTTTTGTACGAATGGATTAGAAAAAGTAGTTACCATGAATATAACTTTTTTTTTCCTTCTCATGTTAATTTTTATCTGTTTTCATCATTACTTTTGCATCCAATCTAGAACTGAAAACCTGAAATTTGATAATTAGACCTTCCAAAGGGATATAAACTTGTGTGGTATAAGAGAATGTATTTTTGATATGTGGCATCAACTGGAGGTGTCCCAACTAGAGTTGTTCTAATGATTTTTCTTTAAAAAGAAATACTCATGTATCTGATTTTATTTCTTTTATTGTTTACGTTCCAAAATAAAAGAAAGGTAATATTCAGTTGCATAGGAAGTTCAGCTTGATTGAGTAATTCTTCCTGTTTGATTTGTTCAGTTGAAAAAGGTGCATGCCAAAAGACCACATAAAATTTTCACCATGTAATGGATTTTGTTTAATGGAGTTTGATTCTCTTAATATAAAATCACATTAGTTATCTATGGACATCTTCAATTTTTAAAGATATGAAAAATGAAAGTGATTTCTTTATCTGTCTTCTATCTTTTAAAATTAATTATTTTCTTAAAATAATGAGAAAGTTTGATGAATATTGACATGTGCTTTACAATAGACTCTTCAGTTGTATTTTTTCGAGCGAGGAATTAGTGGGATATGTTTTTTTACTTGATTTGGGTAAAAGACAGCCTTGTAGTCCATGTTTGTTTGTCTTGGATATGTTTCATTTTTAGTTGGTGATAAAGCTACATCCTCATATTCCACTAGAATGTGGTTAATAGGGATTCAAACAGTAAATACATGCCACAAAAAATCCAACTTCGTCTATGTGCTTCAATTTTGTGTAGGTATGAGGTATAAATGGGTTACTTCTATTTTACTTTAGATTTTGTTGCTAAGTAGTTCTATTGTACTTCAGATTTTGTTGCACCACTGGAAATCCAATATAGCTATAATTAATTGGTGAGAATTCCATATTGTGGACATGGAGACCTGGGCTCAAACCCATGTAGCCACAATGAAATTTTGTCAACATTCTACAGTTACTAGATATATAGTAGGGAATTGAAGGTGTTTTAATCTATTTTACTTCAAATTTCATTGCTTGGTGATCACTAGAGGACGTGCACAAAATTTTTGAAACAGTTTACGTGTGTAGATTTGAATGATTGATGGGTTACTTAGTGGCTGGAACAAACATGGGTAGTGTGCTGATTTAGAGATCATTTTTTTTCATTTTGTAGAGTGGTTGTTCAGTTAACTCTTGTTTCGTTTCTGTTGTGTTGGGATGGTTCTGTTGGTGCAGCAAATTGAGAATGATGTTGCTGCAGATTGCTGTAATTAGTTGTGTATGTTTTGAAGTTAATGTTGGTGTGTTAAAGCTTTCAAATACATTCCATTAAAAATCCAATCTGGCTGTAGTTTAGTGGAGAGAATTTCACGTTGTGGCCATGGAGACCTGCTCTTGAATCCCAGTAGCCAAAATGCAATTTGGTCTACTTTCTATAGTTATTAGATATTTAGCAGAGAATTGTGGGTATTTCGATCTATTTTACTTCAAATTTTGGTGTAAAGAGGTTAATGGAGGACTTGCATAAAATTGTTGAATAAGTTTAAGTGTGTAGATTTGAATGATTAATGGGTTACATAGTGGGGTAGAACCAACGAGGGCAGTATGCTGAGTTAGAGATCACTTTGTTGATTTTGCAAAGCATTTGTTTAGTTAATTCAGAAATCCAATGTGGCTGTAGTTTAGTGGTGAGAATTCCACGTTGTGGCCGTGGAGACTTGGGCTCGAATCCCAACAGCTACAAAATCAAAATCCAATAGAACTATAATTAAGTGGTGAGAATTCCATGTTGTGGCCTTGGAGACCTAGGCTCAAATCCATGTAGCCACAATGCAATTTTTTCAACATTCTACAGTTACTAGATTACTAGATATCTAGTCGGGAATTGAAGGTGTTTTAATCTATTTTACTTCAAATTTTATTGCTTTATGATTACTGGAGGACGTGCACAAAATTTTTGAAACAGTTAACGTGTGCAGATTTGAATGATTGATGGTTACTTAGTGGCTGGAACCAACATGGGTAGTGTGCTGATTTAGAGATCTCTTTTTTTCATTTTGTAGAGTGGTTGTTCAGTTAACTCTTGTTTCGTTTTTGTTGTGTTGGGATGGTTCTGTTGGTGCAGCAAATTGAGAATGATGTTGCTGCAGATTGCTGTAATTAGTTGTGTATGTTTTGAAGTTAATGTTGGCGTGTTAAAGCTTTCAAATACATTCCATTAAAAATCCAATCTGGGTGTAGTTTAGTGGAGAGAATTTCACGTTGTGGCCATGGAGACCTGCTCTTGAATCCCAGTAGCCAAAATGCAATTTGGTCTACTTTCTATAGTTATTAGATATTTAGCAGGGAATTGTGGGTATTTCGATCTATTTTACTTCAAATTTTGGTGTAAAGAGGTTAATGGAGGACTTGCATAAAATTGTTGAATAAGTTTAAGTGTGCAGATTTGAATGATTAATGGGTTACATAGTGGGGTAGAACCAACGAGGGCAGTATGCTGAGTTAGAGATCACTTTGTTGATTTTGCAAAGCATTTGTTTAGTTAATTCAGAAATCCAATGTGGCTGTAGTTTAGTGGTGAGAATTCCACGTTGTGGCCGTGGAGACCTGGGCTCGAATCCCAGCAGCCACAAAATCAAAATCCAATAGAACTACAATTAAGTGGTGAGAATTCCATGTTGTGGCCTTGGAGACCTAAGCTCAAATCCATGTAGCCACAATTCAATTTTGTCAACATTCTACAGTTACTAGATATTTAGTCGAGAATTGAAGATGTTTTAATCTATTTTACTTCAAATTTTATTGTTTTATGATTACTGGAGGACGTGCACAAAATTTTTGAAACAGTTAACGTGTGCAGATTTGAATGATTGATGGGTTACTTAGTGGCTGGAACCAACATGGGTAGTGTGCTGATTTAGAGATCATTTTTTTTCATTTTGTAGAGTGGTTGTTCAGTTAACTCTTGTTTCGTTCCTATTTTGTTGGGATGGTTCTGTTGGTGCAGCAAATTGAGAATGATGTTGCTGCAGATTGCTGTAATTAGTTGTGTATGTTTTGAAGTTAATGTTGGCGTGTTAAAACTTTCAAATACATTCCATTAAAAATCCAATCTGGATGTAGTTTAGTGGAGAGAATTTCACGTTGTGGCCATGGAGACCTGCTCTTGAATCCCAGTAGCCAAAATGCAATTTGGTCTACTTTCTATAGTTATTAGATATTTAGCAGAGAATTGTGGGTATTTAGATCTATTTTACTTCAAATTTTGGTGTAAAGAGGTTAATGGAGGACTTGCATAAAATTGTTGAATAAGTTTAAGTGTGTAGATTTGAATGATTAATGGGTTACATAGTGGGGTAGAACCAACGAGGGCAGTATGCTGAGTTAGAGATCACTTTGTTGATTTTGCAAAGCATTTGTTTAGTTAATTCAGAAATCCAATGTGGCTGTAGTTTAGTGGTGAGAATTCCACGTTGTGCCCGTGGAGACCTGGGCTCGAATCCCAGCCGCCACAAAATCAAAATCCAATAGAACTATAATTAAGTGGTGAGAATTCCATGTTGTGGCCATGGAGACCTAGGCTCAAATCCATGTAGCCACAATGCAATTTTTTCAACATTCTACATTTACTAGATATCTAGTCGGGAATTGAAGGTGTTTTAATCTATTTTACTTCAAATTTTATTGCTTTATGATTACTGGAGGACGTGCACAAAATTTTTGAAACAGTTAACGTGTGCAGATTTGAATGATTGATGGTTACTTAGTGGCTGGAACCAACATGGGTAGTGTGCTGATTTAGAGATCACTTTTTTTCATTTTGTAGAGTGGTTGTTCAGTTAACTCTTGTTTCGTTTTTGTTGTGTTGGGATGGTTCTGTTGGTGCAGCAAATTGAGAATGATGTTGCTGCAGATTGCTGTAATTAGTTGTGTATGTTTTGAAGTTAATGTTGGCGTGTTAAAGCTTTCAAATACATTCCATTAAAAATCCAATCTGGGTGTAGTTTAGTGGAGAGAATTTCACGTTGTGGCCATGGAGACCTGCTCTTGAATCCCAGTAGCCAAAATGTAATTTGGTCTACTTTCTATAGTTATTAGATATTTAGCAGGGAATTGTGGGTATTTCGATCTATTTTACTTCAAATTTTGGTGTAAAGAGGTTAATGGAGGACTTGCATAAAATTGTTGAATAAGTTTAAGTGTGTAGATTTGAATGATTAATGGGTTACATAGTGGGGTAGAACCAACGAGGGCAGTATGCTGAGTTAGAGATCACTTTGTTGATTTTCCAAAGCATTTGTTTAGTTAATTCAGAAATCCAATGTGGCTGTAGTTTAGTGGTGAGAATTCCACGTTGTGGCCGTGGAGACCTGGGCTCGAATCCCAGCAGCCACAAAATCAAAATCCAATAGAACTACAATTAAGTGGTGAGAATTCCATGTTGTGGCCTTGGAGACCTAAGCTCAAATCCATGTAGCCACAATTCAATTTTGTCAACATTCTACAGTTACTAGATATCTAGTCGAGAATTGAAGATGTTTTAATCTATTTTATTTCAAATTTTATTGCTTTATGATTACTGGAGGACGTGCACAAAATTTTTGAAACAGTTAACGTGTGCAGATTTGAATGATTGATGGTTACTTAGTGGCTGGAACCAACATGGGTAGTGTGCTGATTTAGAGATCACTTTTTTTCATTTTGTAGAGTGGTTGTTCAGTTAACTCTTGTTTCATTTTTGTTGTGTTCGGATGGTTCTGTTGGTGCAGCAAATTGAGAATGATGTTGCTGCAGATTGCTGTAATTAGTTGTGTATGTTTTGAAGTTAATGTTGGCGTGTTAAAGCTTTCAAATACATTCCATTAAAAATCCAATCTGGGTGTAGTTTAGTGGAGTGAATTTCACGTTGTGGCCATGGAGACCTGCTCTTGAATCCCAGTAGCCAAAATGCAATTTGGTCTACTTTTTATAGTTATTAGATATTTAGCAGAGAATTGTGGGTATTTCGATCTATTTTACTTCAAATTTTGGTGTAAAGAGGTTAATGGAGGACTTGCATAAAATTGTTGAATAAGTTTAAGTGTGTAGATTTGAATGATTAATGGGTTACATAGTGGGGTAGAACCAACGAGGGCAGTATGCTGAGTTAGAGATCACTTTGTTGATTTTGCAAAGCATTTGTTTAGTTAATTCAGAAATCCAATGTGGCTGTAGTTTAGTGGTGAGAATTCCACGTTGTGGCCGTGGAGACTTGGGCTCGAATCCCAACAGCTACAAAATCAAAATCCAATAGAACTATAATTAAGTGGTGAGAATTCCTTGTTGTGGCCTTGGAGACCTAGGCTCAAATCCATGTAGCCACAATGTAATTTTGTCAACATTCTACAGTTACTAGATATCTAGTCGAGAATTGAAGATGTTTTTTGCTTTATGATTACTGGAGGACGTGCACAAAATTTTTGAAACAGTTAACGTGTGCAGATTTCAATGATTGATGGGTTACTTAGTGGCTGGAACCAACATGGGTAGTGTGCTGATTTAGAGATCATTTTTTTTCATTTTGTAGAGTGGTTGTTCAGTTAACTCTTGTTTCGTTTCAAGGTCCGCGGAAGGAGGGAAAAGGAAAGGCCTTTTCTGGTCTCCCCTTCGCCGGGGGGTGCTTGTGTGTGTGGGGGTGTGCCACGACGAAACAAGGGAATCTTTTCCTTGGGTGCTCTTTACCCTTCCCACAATGATGGCTCTCTTGTCTTTGGTAGGGTTGAAGCTTGCTTCTTCTCCATACTTCTCTTGCTCAGAAATACGACAACCTGTCCTTAATAGAAATAGAACCGATCTGATTCTCCGAACAAGAGGAATTTCGTGCTTCTGTCGGATCCTCCCTATCTCCTGATCGAGCTTGTGTAGGTAGATGTTGCCTGTTAGGGCCGATAGTAGTACACTGTGTGGGACAGAGTCAGTGCCCTTCTGACCTACTACGAGTCGTCTGGCGGAAACCTCTTTCATCGTGGAGTAAAAGAACTTGGGATCGTCGATCTCTTCCTTAAAGATGGATATGAATCTCTCTCGCACAAAATCAAAATCCAATAGAACTATAATTAAGTGGTGAGAATTCCTTGTTGTGGCCTTGGAGACCTAGGCTCAAATCCATGTAGCCACAATGTAATTTTGTCAACATTCTACAGTTACTAGATATCTAGTCGAGAATTGAAGATGTTTTTTGCTTTATGATTACTGGAGGACGTGCACAAAATTTTTGAAACAGTTAACGTGTGCAGATTTCAATGATTGATGGGTTACTTAGTGGCTGGAACCAACATGGGTAGTGTGCTGATTTAGAGATCATTTTTTTTCATTTTGTAGAGTGGTTGTTCAGTTAACTCTTGTTTCGTTTCTGTTGTGTTGGGATGGTTCTGTTGGTGCAGTAAATTGAGAATGACGTTGCGGCAGCTTGCTGTCATTAGTTGTGTATGTTTTGAAATTAATGTTGGCGTGTTATAGCTTTCAAATACATTCCATTAAAAATCCAATCTGGCTATAGTTTAGTGGAGAGAATTCCACATTGTGGCCATGTTGTGGCCTTGGAGACCTAGGCACAAATCTATGTAACCACAATGTAATTTTGTCAACATTCTATAGTTACTAGATATCTAGTCGGGAATTGAAGGTGTTTTAATCTATTTTACTTCAAATTTTATTGCTTTATGATTATTGGAGGACGTGCACAAAATTTTTGAAACTGTTTACGTGTGTAGATTTGAATGATTGATGGGTTACTTAGTGGCTGGAACCAACATGGGTAGTGTGCTGATTTAGAGATCATTTTTTTTCATTTTGTAGAGTGGTTGTTCAGTTAACTCTTGTTTCGTTTCTGTTGAGTTGGGATGGTTTAGCTGGTGCAACAAATTGAGAATGACGTTGCTGCAGCTTGCTGTCATTAGTTGTGTATGTTTTGAAATTAATGTTGGCGTGTTATAGCTTTCAAATATATTCCATTAAAAATCCAATCTGGCTATAGTTTAGTGGAGAGAATTCCACATTGTGGCCATGGAGACCTGGGCTTGAATCCCAACAGCCAAACTACAATTTGGTTTACTTTCTATAGTTATTAGATATTTAGCAGAGAATTAAGGGTATGTCGATTTATTTTACTTCAGATTTTGGTGCAAAGAGGTTAATGGAGGACTTGCAGAAAATTGTTGAATCAGTTTAAGTGTGTAGATTTGAATGATTAATGAGTTACATAGTGAGGTGGGACCAACCAGGGCGGTATGGTGTAGATTTGAATGATTAATGGGTTACATAGTGGGGTGGGACCAACCAGGGCGGTATGATGAGTTAGAGATCACTTTGTGATTTTGCAGAGCATTTGTTTAGTTAATTCAGATATCGATTATGGCTGTAGTTTAGTAGTGCGAATTCCACGTTGTGGCCGTGAAGACTTGGGCCCTAGCTGCCACAAAATCAAAATCCAACTTCGTCTATGTTCTTCAATTTTGTGTAGATAAGAGATATTAATGGGTTACTTCTATTTTACTTCAAATTTTGTTGCTAAGTAGTTCTATTGTACTTCAGATTTTGTTGCTAAGTTTTGAATGGTGGACTTCATAAAATTGTTGAATTAGTGTACATTTGTAGATTTGAATTATTAATAGGTTACTTAGTAGGTTGGAACCAACCAGGGGATGATTTAAGTCGGCGCAGCAAATTAAGAATGTTGTTTCTACCATTTATTGTCATATGTTTTCTATGTTTCAAAATTAATGTTGGTGTGTTATAGCTTTTGAATACCTGCCACTGGAAATCCAATATAGCTATAATTAATTGGTGAGAATTCCATGTTGTGGCCATGGAGACCTGGGCTTAAACCCATGTAGCCACAATGCAATTTTGTCAACATTCTACAGTTACTAGATATCTAGTAGGGAATTCAAGGTGTTTTAATCTATTTTACTTCACATTTCATTGCTTGGTGATCACTAGAGGATGTGCACAAATTTTTTGAAATAGTTTACGTGTGTAGATTTGAATGATTGATGGGTTACTTAGTGGCTGGAACCAACATGGGTAGTGTGCTGATTTAGAGATTTTTTTTTTCATTTTGTAGAGTGGTTGTTCAGTTAACTCTTGTTTCGTTTCTGTTGTGTTGGGATGGTTCAGTTGATGCAGCAAATTGAGAATGATGTTGCTGCAGATTGCTGTAATTAGTTGTGTATGTTTTGAAGTTAATGTTGGCGTGTTATAACTTTCAAATACATTCCATTAAAAATCCAATCTGGCTGTAGTTTAGTGGAGATAATTTCACGTTGTGGCCATGGAGACCTGCTCTTGAATCCCAGTAGCCAAAATGCAATTTGGTCTACTTTCTATAGTTATTAGATATTTAGCAGAGAATTGTGGGTATTTAGATCTATTTTACTTCAAATTTTGGTGTAAAGAGGTTAATGGAGGACTTGCATAAAATTGTTGAATAAGTTTAAGTGTGTAGATTTGAATGATTTATGGGTTACATAGTGGGGTAGAACCAACGAGGGCAGTATGCTGAGTTAGAGATCACTTTGTTGATTTTGCAAAGCATTTGTTTAGTTAATTCAGAAATCCAATGTGGCTGTAGTTTAGTGGTGAGAATTCCATGTTGTGGCCGTGGAGACCTGGGCTCGAATCCCAGCAGCCACAAAATCAAAATCCAATAGAACTATAATTAAGTGGTGAGAATTCCATGTTGTGGCCTTGGAGACCTAAGCTCAAATCCATGTAGCCACAATGCAATTTTGTCAACATTCTACAGTTACTAGATATCTAGTCGAGAATTGAAGATGTTTTAATCTATTTTACTTCAAATTTTATTGCTTTATGATTACTGGAGGACGTGCACAAAATTTTTGAAACAGTTAACGTGTGCAGATTTGAATTATTGATGGGTTACTTAGTGGCTGGAACCAACATGGGTAGTGTGCTGATTTAGAGATCATTTTTTTCATTTTGTAGAGTGGTTGTTCAGTTAACTCTTGTTTCGCTTCTGTTGTGTTGGGATGGTTCTGTTGGTGCAGCAAATTGAGAATGACGTTGCTGTAGCTTGCTGTCATTAGTTGTGTATGTTTTGAAATTAATGTTGGCGTGTTATAGCTTTCAAATACATTCAATTAAAAATCCAATCTGGCTATAGTTTAGTGGAGAGAATTCCCAGCAGCCACAAAATCAAAATCCAATAGAACTATAATTAAGTGGTGAGAATTCCATGTTGTGGCCTTGGAGACCTAGGCTCAAATCCATGTAGCCACAATGCAATTTTGTCAACATTCTACAGTTACTAGATATCTAGTCGAGAATTGAAGATGTTTTAATCTATTTTACTTCAAATTTTATTGCTTTATGATTACTGGAGGACGTGCACAAAATTTTTGAAATAGTTAACGTGTGCAGATTTGAATGATTGATGGGTTACTTAGTGGCTGGAACCAACATGGGTAGTGTGCTGATTTAGAGATCATTTTTTTTCATTTTGTAGAGTGGTTGTTCAGTTAACTCTTGTTTCGTTTCTGTTGTGTTGGGATGGTTCTGTTGGTGCAGTAAATTGAGAATGACGTTGCTGCAGCTTGCTGTCATTAGTTGTGTATGTTTTGAAATTAATGTTGGCGTGTTATAGCTTTCAAATACATTCCATTAAAAATCCAATCTGGCTATAGTTTAGTGGAGAAAATTCCACATTGTGGCCATGTTGTGGCCTTGGAGACCTAGGCACAAATCCATGTAACCACAATGTAATTTTGTCAACATTCTATAGTTACTAGATATCTAGTCGGGAATTGAAGGTGTTTTAATCTATTTTACTTCAAATTTTATTGCTTTATGATTATTGGAGGACGTGCACAAAATTTTTGAAACTGTTTACGTGTGTAGATTTGAATGATTGATGGGTTACTTAGTGGCTGGAACCAACATGGGTAGTGTGCTGATTTAGAGATCATTTTTTTTCATTTTGTAGAGTGGTTGTTCAGTTAACTCTTGTTTCGTTTCTGCTGAGTTGGGATGGTTTAGCTGGTGCAACAAATTGAGAATGACGTTGCTGCAGCTTGCTGTCATTAGTTGTGTATGTTTTGAAATTAATGTTGGCGTGTTATAGCTTTCAAATATATTCCATTAAAAATCCAATCTGGCTATAGTTTAGTGGAGAGAATTCCACATTGTGGTCATGGAGACCTGGGCTTGAATCCCAACAGCCAAACTACAATTTGGTTTACTTTCTATAGTTATTAGATATTTAGCAGAGAATTAAGGGTATGTCGATTTATTTTACTTCAGATTTTGGTGCAAAGAGGTTAATGGAGGACTTGCAGAAAATTGTTGAATCAGTTTAAGTGTGTAGATTTGAATGATTAATGGGTTACATAGTGGGGTGGGACCAACCAGGGCGGTATGGTGAGTTAGAGATCACTTTGTGATTTTGCAGAGCATTTGTTTAGTTAATTCAGATATCGATTATGGCTGTAGTTTAGTAGTGCGAATTCCACGTTGTGGCCGTGAAGACTTGGGCCCTAGCTGCCACAAAATCAAAATCCAACTTCGTCTATGTTCTTCAATTTTGTGTAGATAAGAGATATTAATGGGTTACTTCTATTTTACTTCAAATTTTGTTGCTAAGTAGTTCTATTGTACTTCAGATTTTGTTGCTAAGTTTTGAATGGTGGACTTCATAAAATTGTTGAATTAGTGTACATTTGTAGATTTGAATTATTAATAGGTTACTTAGTAGGTTGGAACCAACCAGGGGATGAATTAAGTCGGCGCAGCAAATTAAGAATGTTGTTTCTACCATTTGTTGTCATATGTTTTCTATGTTTCAAAATTAATGTTGGTGTGTTATAGCTTTTGAATACCTGCCACTGGAAATCCAATATAGCTATAATTAATTGGTGAGAATTCCATGTTGTGGCCATGGAGACCTGGGCTTAAACCCATGTAGCCACAATGCAATTTTGTCAACATTCTACAGTTACTAGATATCTAGTAGGGAATTCAAGGTGTTTTAATCTATTTTACTTCACATTTCATTGCTTGGTGATCACTAGAGGATGTGCACAAATTTTTTGAAATAGTTTACGTGTGTAGATTTGAATGATTGATGGGTTACTTAGTGGCTGGAACCAACATGGGTAGTGTGCTGATTTAGAGATTATTTTTTTTCATTTTGTAGAGTGGTTGTTCAGTTAACTCTTGTTTCGTTTCTATTGTGTTGGGATGGTTCAGTTGATGCAGCAAATTGAGAATGATGTTGCTGCAGATTGCTGTAATTAGTTGTGTATGTTTTGAAGTTAATGTTGGCGTGTTATAACTTTCAAATACATTCCATTAAAAATCCAATCTGGCTGTAGTTTAGTGGAGATAATTTCACGTTGTGGCCATGGAGACCTGCTCTTGAATCCCAGTAGCCAAAATGTAATTTGGTCTACTTTCTATAGTTATTAGATATTTAGCAGAGAATTGTGGGTATTTAGATCTATTTTACTTCAAATTTTGGTGCAAAGAGGTTAATGGAGGACTTGCAGAAAATTGTTGAATCAGTTTAAGTGTGTAGATTTGAATGATTAATGGGTTACATAGTGGGGTGGAACCAACGAGGGCAGTATGCTGAGTTAGAGATCACTTTGTTGATTTTGCAAAGCATTTGTTTAGATAATTCAGAAATCCAATGTGGCTGTAGTTTAGTGGTGAGAATTCCACGTTGTGGCTGTGGAGACCTGGGCTCGAATCCCTGTAGCCACAAAATCAAAATCCAATAGAACTATAATGAAGTGGTGAGAATTCCATGTTGTGGCCTTGGAGACCTAGGCTCAAATCCATGTAGCCACAATGCAATTTTGTCAACATTCTACAGTTACTAGATATCTAGTTTGGAATTGAAGGTTTTTTAATCTATTTTACTTCAAATTTTATTGCTTTATGATTACTGGAGGACGTGCACAAAATTTTTGAAACAGTTTACGTGTGTAGATTTGAATGATTGATAGGTTACTTAGTGGCTGGAACCAAAATGGGTAGTGTGCTGATTTAGAGATCTTTTTTTTTTCATTTTGTAGAGTGGTTGTTCAGTTAACTCTTGTTTTGTTTCTGTTGAGTTGGGATGGTTCAGTTGGTGCAGCAAATTGAGAATGACGTTGTTGCAGCTTGCTGTCTTTAGTTGTGTATGTTTTGAAATTAATATTGGCGTTTTATATCTTTCAAATACATTCCATTAAAAATCTAATCTGTCTATAGTTTAGTGGAGAGAATTCCACGTTGTGGCCATGTTGTGGCCTTGGAGACCTAGGCTCAAATCCATGTAGCCACAATGCAATTTTGTCAACATTCTACAATTACTAGACATCTAGTCGGGAATTGAAGGTGTTTTAATCTATTTTACTTCAAATTTTATTGCTTTATGATTACTGGAGGACGTGCACAAAATTTTTGTATCAGTTTACGTGTGTAAATTCGAATGATTGATGGGTTACTTAGTGGCTGGAACCAACATGGGTAGTGTGCTGATTTAGAGATCATTTTTTTTCATTTTGTAGAGTGGTTGTTTTCAGTTAACTCTTGTTTCGTTTCTGTTGTGTTGGGATGATTCAGTTGGTGCAGCAAATTGAGAATGATGTTGCTGCAGATTGCTGTAATTAGTTGTGTATGTTTTGAAGTTAATGTTGGCGTGTTATAGCTTTGAAATACATTCCATTGAAAATCCAATCTGGCTGTAGTTTAGTGGAGAGAATTTCACGTTGTGGCCATGGAGACCTGCTCTTGAATCCCAGTAGCCAAAATGCAATTTGGTCTACTTTCTATAGTTATTAGATATTTAGCAGAGAATTATGGGTATTTCTATCTATTTTACTTCAAATTTTGGTGCAAAGAGGTTAATGGAGGACTTGTAGAAAATTGTTGAATCAGTTTAAGTGTGTAGATTTGAATGATTAATGGGTTACATAGTGAGGTGGAACCAACGAGGGCAGTATGCTGAGTTAGAGATCACTTTGTTGATTTTGCAAAGTATTTGTTTAGTTAGTTCAGAAATCCAATGTGGCTGTAGTTTAGTGGTGAGAATTCCACGTTGTGGCCGTGGAGACCTGGGCTCGAATCCCAGCAGCCACAAAATCAAAATCCAATAGAACTATAATTAAGTGGTGAGAATTTCATGTTGTGGCCTTGAGACCTAGGCTCAAGTCCATGTAGCCACAATGCATGTTTGTCAACATTCTACAGTTATTAGATATCTAGTCGGGAATTGAAGGTTCAAATTTTATTGCTTTATGATTATTGGAGGACGTGCACAAAATTTTTGAAACAGTTTACGTGTGTAGATTTGAATGATTGATAGGTTACTTAGTGGCTGGAACCAACATGGGTAGTGTGCTGATTTAGAGATCATTTTTTTTCATTTTGTAGAGTGGTTGTTCAGTTAACTCTTGTTTCGTTTCTGTTGTGTTGGGATTGTTCCGTTGGTGCAGCAAATTGAGAATGATGTTGCTGCAGATTGCTGTAATTAGTTGTGTATGTTTTGAAGTTAATGTTGGCGTGTTATAGCTTTCAAATACATTCAATTGAAAATCCAATCTGGCTATAGTTTAGTGGAGAGAATTCCACGTTGTGGCCATGTTGTGGCCTTGGAGACCTAGGCTCAAATCCATGTAGTCACAATGCAATTTTGTCAACATTCTACAATTACTAGATATCTAGTCGGGAATTGAAGGTATTTTAATCTATTTTACTTCAAATTTTATTACTTTATGATTACTGGAGGACGTGCACAAAATTTTTGAATCAGTTTGCGTGTGTAGATTTGAATGATTGATGTGTTACTTAGTGGCTGGAACCAACATGGGTAGTGTGCTGATTTAGAGATCATTTATTTTCATTTTGTAGAGTGGTTGTTCAGTTAACTCTTGTTTTGTTTCTGTTGTGTCGAGATGGTTCAGTTGGTGCAGCAAATTGAGAATGATGTTAATGCAGGTTGCTTTAATTAGTTGTGAATGTTTTGACGTTAATGTTGGCGTGTTATAGTTTTTAAATACATTCCATTGAAAATCCAATCTGGCTGTAGTTTAGCGGAGAGAATTTCATGTTGTGGCAATGGAGACCTGCTCTTGAATCCCAGTAGCCAAAAGGCAATTTGGTCTACTTTCTATAGTTATTATATATTTAACAGAGAATTGTGGGTATTTCGATCTATTTTACTTCAAATTTTGGTGCAGAGAGGTTAATGGAGGACTTGCAGAAAATTGTTGAATCAGTTTAAGTGTGTAGATTTGAATGATTAATGGGTTACATAGTGGGGTGGAACCAACGAGGGCAGTATGCTTAGTGATATGCACACGCCTCGACTTAAGATGCGTGCAAGCAAGTTGGTTCTGATCTTCCGTCGTAGGAGAAATCCTTAAGGTGGCGAGTTGTGACTTTGATGAAGGGGAGGCTAACCACGATCTAGGAACGCGACCAGCAACCTCGCAATCGTTAAACCACTTCTCTGTTGGTTATCAACCGTGTCAAACACGACTGACTGTTTACGAAGAACAACACAAACAATTAAAGAGAATTGAAAGAGCAACAGCGGAAGGATCGCTCAAAAAGTGATTATGAAGTAGACTTCAAGTTTGTAGCAAAAGCATTACAAAAGTGGTGGCTAAAGTAAAAAATCAAAGTCCCCTTGCAATAGAGCATGTTCCACCAAATATATAGACAAAATATGGCACGTTTTTCCATATTTTGTTTCACTAAAATAGGAAAAATAAATATATAAATCTCCTCCTCTTGTAAGCTACGAATTTAGAAAATAAATATTTGATGAAGATTTGATCTTGAATAAATCTTCCTTGTTTTGCTCTTAAATAAATATTTGATGTAGATTTGATTCTTGAATAAATCTTCTTCCTTGATTTGCTCTTAAATAAATATTTGATGAAGATTTGATTCTTGAATAAATCTTCTTCCTTGATTTGCTCTTGAATAAATATTCCTTCAATTGCTCGTACACTACCATATGAGTAATTCATGCAACTTGCATATGAGTAATTCCTCTATGTGTTTCCTTGCATGTAGTGACAAGTAAACAATAACAATCAGGCAATATCATTTGTTCTGTAATTAAGTAATTAATTTGCCCAAGAAAAGAATTCACCTGTTGTCCTAAGCATCGTGCACGGGCTCGTGTCATTAGGCCTTCTATGCTAATTGAGTCTTGCACGGGTGAACCAACGATGTCCTCATCATACTCGCCTTCTTGAAAAGGTGTCGACTTCGACTCCAGCTCATCTTCATCGCCCAAGTATGGTGATTGATCAGCCACATTGAATGTATTACTCACTCCATATTCCTTAGGCAGCTCCAGCTTGTAGGCATTATCGTTGATCTTCGCAATATCTTTGAATGGACCATCACCTCGTGACATTAGTTTGGACTTGCGTTGTTCTGGAAATCGATCTTTGCGCAAATGCAACCAAACCAAATCTCCTTCTTCAAAAATAACTTTCTTTCTACCTTTGTCTGCATACTTCTTATATTGTATTTGCATCTCCTCAATATTTGTTTTGGTCATCTGATGTATCTTACGAATCATCTCAGCACGCTTCTCCGCATCAAGATTACCTCTTTCTGATGGTGGTAGAGGTAGTAAATCAATTGGAGCAGTAGGCTTAAATCCATAGACGACTTCTAATGGACAGAACTTTGTAGTAGAATGCATAACTCAGTTGTAGGCAAACTCAATATGTGGTAAGCACTCCTCCCACATCTTTAGGTTCTTTTTGAGTATCGCCCGTAGCATGGTACCAAGTGTGCAGTTGACGACCTCGGTTTGTCCGTTCGTTTGAGGATGACATATAGTTGAAAACAGCAGCTTGGTCCCGAGCTTATCCCAAAGCGTCCTCCAAAAGTGGCTTAAAAATTTTGCATCACGATCTGAAACAATTGTCCTCGGCACTCCATGTAGGTGCACGACCTCCCTGAAAAATAAATAGGCAACATGAGTAGCATCATCGATCTTATGACAAGGTATAAAATGAGCCATCTTAGAAAACCTATCAACAACAACAAATATATTATCTCTCCCCTTCTTAATCCTTGGTAAACCCAACACAAAATCTATTGAAATATCCTCCCAATGTAATTTTGGAACAGGAAGAGGTGTATATAAACCATGTGGGTTTAAGCGAGATTTAGCTGTTTGATAAGTGGTGCATCTCCCCACGTAACGCTTGATGTCGCGCCTCATCTTTGGCCAATAAAAGTGTGTGGCCAATACGTCCTCAGTCTTATGTATCCCAAAATGTCCCATCAAACCACCTCCATGCACTTCCTGCAACAATAGAAGACGAACAGAACTTGCAGGAATACAAAGCTTGTTAGCTCTAAATAAATAGCCATCATTCAACACATACTTATCCAAACATCTCCCTTCTTTATATTTCATGAAAATGTCTTTGAAATCTAAGTCAGTAGCATATAATTCTTTTAACATTTCCAAACCAAGAATTTTGCAATCAAGTTTGGACAACAACAAGTAACGTCTAGACAAAGCATCGACAACTAGATTATCTTTTCCCTTTTTATATTTCCCAACATATGGAAAAGTTTTAATAAATTTGATCCACTTAGCATGTCTACGATTCAATTTACTTTGGCTATGAATATGCTTCAAGGATTCATGGTCTGAATGTATGACGAATTCTTTTGGCCAGAGATAATGTTGCCATGTTTCTAATACTCTAACCAATGCATATAATTTCTTGTCATATGTTGAGTAGTTTAAAGTTGGACCACTAAGCTTTTCACTAAAATAAGCAATGAGTTTCCTATCTTGCATAAGAACACCTCCAATTCCAATACCACTAGCATCACATTCTATCTCAAAAGTTTTATTAAAATCAGGAAGTTGTAAAAGTGGTGCACTGGTTAACTTATCTTTTAGCAAATTGAAGGCATCTTCTTGCGCCTTTTCCCACTTAAAATGTATGTTCTTCTTTGTCAACGCATTGAGGGGAGCGGCGAGTGAGTTGAAATCATTTACGAATCGATGATAAAAGCTTGCCAGTCCATGAAAACTTCACACTTGCGTGACCGATGTAGGTGTTGGCCAAGCTCGAATAACTTTCACCTTTTCCTCATCCACCTCAATACCTTGTGCAGTGACAACAAAGCCAAGAAAAACAACTCGATCCGTGCAAAAGGTGCACTTCTCGAGGTTAGCAAACAAACGTGCATCTCTCAAAGCCATCAAAACTTGGCGCATATGTGCTAAATGTTCATCCAAAGACTTGCAATAGATTAATATGTCATCAAAGTAAACTACCACAAATTTTCCAATAAAAGCTCTCAACACTTCATTCATTAAGCGCATAAATGTACTAGGTGCATTAATAAGACCAAATGGCATAACTAACCACTCATATAATCTAAATTTAGTCTTAAAAGCAGTTTTTCATTCATCACCTAGCTTCATTCTAATTTGGTGGTAACCACTACGCAAGTCAATCTTAGAAAAGATAGTAGAACCACACAATTCATCAAGCATATCATCTAATCGAGGAATAGGGTGACGATAACGTACCGTAATATTGTTGATAGCTCGACAATCTATGCACATCCTCCATTATCCATCTTTCTTTGGCACAAGTAAAACAGGACAACACATGGACTTAAACTTTCACACACATATCCTTTATCTAGGAGCTTTTGCACTTGGCGCTGAATTTCCTTTGTCTCCTCGGGATTGATACGGTATGGGGGACAGTTAGGCAGAGATGCTCCTGGAATCAAATCAATTTGATGCTCAATCCCCCGTAATGGTGGCAACCCTGCAGGTATCTCATCTAGGAACACATCAGCAAACTCCTGCATCAAAGAAACAATCGAAACAGGCAAAGAAGAGGGTAAGGAGTTAGTAGAAAATAGAGCTTCCTTGCATATAAGTGCAAAACACTCTTGGGGATTGGTTTCTAACTCTCGTATCTCGCTTTTGGTAGCTAATATAACTTATCCCTTGATTGGTATCTCTCTTTTCTTCTCACATTTTTCTTTCTTTTCTCTCATTTTGGGTTGATGACTGTTACTTTCTATTTTGGAAATATCACTCATCTCTTTTTCTTTTCTCTCACACTCAGCCCTATCTAATTCATCTTTGAGAAGTTATTCTGGTGTCATTGGAACCAACACGACCTTCTTATCTTTATGCATAAAGGAGTACTTATTGGAACGCCCATAATGCGTAGCATCCTTATCATATTGCTATGGTCTTCCAAGTAGTAATGCACAAGCTTGCATTGGCACCACATCACACTCCACAAAGTCAGAATAGGTACCAACAGAAAAATGAACACGTACCATCATTGTTACCTTCAACTTTCCACAAGAATTGAGCCATTGAATGTAGTATGGCTGCGGGTGTAATCTTGTGGTTAGGCCAAGCTTTCCAACCATCTCCGAACTTGCAATATTATTGTAGCTTCCACCATCAATTATGATCTTACAAGAATGCTCCTTGATCACAAATTTTGATTGGAACAAATTGTGATGCTGCCCGTTTTCTGCCTTCTCCATCTGGGAGCTAAGAACACGGCGAACAACAAGGCTTGCATGACTTGTATCAAAAGTGATCTCTTCTAGTTCTGATCTCGAAACAGGTTGAGACTCCTCATGATCAGATCCACTTTCCTCTTCTATCTCACTGGCCGAAGTGTACTCACCATCTTCTTGAATGATAAGGGCATACTGATTTGGACAATCACGCATATAATTCCCTTTCCCCTTACACTTGAAGCACTCAATCTCCCTTGTTCTTCCTGTAGATGCAATTGAGGATGAACTTTTTGTAGGTGCAACAGTGGTTTTTTTTTAATCGACCGGTTTGGATGTTGGTGAAGTAAACCGGCTTCCTGAATTCCCTTGGCCAATTGGTGCAGCAGTCCTACTAGAATGACCAACACTCTTCTGTTGCTGATTGGCATCCCTCCAAGGCATGGAAGAACTAGGATGGCTACGACTGGCTTTGTATTGTTGCTTCCTCCTTTGAACTTGCCTTTCAGCTTTGCATGCATAATGAAATAGTTGATCCAAAGAATTTTAGTTCTGGAAATCAAGTATATCTTGTATCTCTCCATTCAATCCTCCCAAGAATCTAGTCATCTTTGCATTATCATCTTCTTGCACATTAACACGTAGCATTCCCACCTGCAACTCTTGATAGTATTCTTCCACAGATTTGTTTCCTTGATTCATTCTTTGGAATTTTTTAAGTAATTTTCTCTCAAAATAGGAAGATACAAACCTGGACCTCATCAAGCGCTTCAAATCATCCCAAGTACGAGGATCTACATTTCTTTGTCGAATTTGACTCCACCAGATAGAAGCATAACCAATAAATTCAGTAGTTACCGCACGTACTCTATACTCTTCTGGGTAATGATGACAGCTGAACTTTTGCTCAACTAATAATTCTCAATCAAGATAAGCTTCTGGATTAAACTTTCCATCAAAACTAGGAAAAATGAATTTAATTTTACCCAATGCATCATTTCTTCTTTCTTCGTTACGGTGACGTGCATGACCTCCGTCAACTCCCACTCCTCGTGCACGGCAGCGCTGATACAATTCCAAGGAAACTCCATCATCAGCCACATAATTATCATTTAACTCTTCATCAGCAACTTCTTGAAATGCAGCATTCAGATTTCCTCTTGGTTCGAATGGAGCAGCAGCAGCAACATTATTATTAGCTTCAACTCGTCCTCGAGGAACTCGAGGTGGTGGGTGTCGTCGTGGAGGAGTTCGCTCCACTTGATCAAGTCACGCTTCAATTCCACCGAGATGATTCTCCAACCCGTTCAAGCGCACAAGCACTTGATCGGATAATATTTGCTCGAAGGTGTTTGTAACATGAGCCATCAAAGCTTGAGAACGTGGAGATAATGATATCATTGATGAGTGGGACCCATCTTCTCCGTCATAAGAAACATCACGAGGACTTCTCGATCCTGATATTGTTAGTAAGACAAAAGAGAAATTTCACCAAACTAGAAAATTATTTATGAAAAACTCACAATCCTCACAAACCTTACCACCTGAAGCTCTAACCCTTCTCAAAAATTGCTCGCGTGTTTGCTGGTTCGTGATAACTTTCAACACGGAGTGAATAAAGCGATTGCAAAGTGCTAGAACATGGTGATCAAGACTAATTTTAGGGAGCTCTCTAGGTGGAGGTATATTTGGAGCAAAGAGAAGAAAATAAAAATTCAAGAAATTGCAAAGTTGACTCAATCAAGCAAGGTAGAAGGTATCAAAAGGAAGAAAAATGCAAGGATAATTATAATTAAAATTTGGATTGCAAAATTAACTCAATCAAGGAAGGTATAAGGTGTCAAAAAGGAAGAATAAGTGCAAGATAATTAAAATTCGAATAAAATATTTTTTTTGTTTATTTTTTTTTGTTCCTTGGCCGAAACTTCCTCTCACTTCTTTTTTTTTCTTTTTTTTTTTTACTAGCCGAAAGCTTGCTCCTCTCCCTTTCTCCACCTATTTTTTTCTTGCCGAACACTACTCCCTTTTTTTTCTCCTCTTTTCTAGCAAAACACTTCCTCCTCTTTTCTCTCTCTTTCTCTCCTTTTTTCCAATTTTTTCCCACCAAACACTTCTTCCTCTTTTTTCTTCTCTTTTCTTTCAAAACACTTCCTCCTCCTTTTTCTCCTATTTCTCTCTACCTCTCTCTTTTTTTTGTTTTTTTAAAGCTTCGGCCAAGAACTCTTTGGCCGAAAAACAATTTTTTTTTTCAAGGATAAAAATTCAACAACTCAAACGGAAATTAGGAGATTATAAAAAAATAAAAATAAAGATGGAAAACAACTATGATGGGTACGAAATAGAAGTTCAAGAAAAAGGATTTTTTTTTTTATGTAGGAAAAATAAAATAGAATCTAATAAAGGATAGATGAATTCCTACCGGCAACGAAGAATCTGATACCACCTGATATGCACACGCCTCGACTTAAGATGCGTGTAAGCAAGTTGGTCCCGATCTTCCGTCGTAGGAGAAATCCTTAAGGTGGGGAGTTTTGACTTTGACGAAGGGGAGGCTAACCATGATCAAGGAACACAACCAGAAACCTCGCAATCGCTAAACCACTCTTCAGTTGGTTATCAACCGTGTCAAATACGACTGACCTGTTCAAGAAGAACGGCACGAACAATTCAAGAGAATTGAAAGAGCAACAACGGAAGGATCGCTCAAAAAGTGATTAAGAAGTGGACTTCAAGTTTGTAGCAAAAGCATTACAAAAGTGGTGGCTAAAGCAAAAATCAAAGTCCCCTTGCAATAAAGCATGTTCCACCAAATATATAAACAAAATATGGCACGTTTTTTCATATTTTGTTTCACTAAAATAGGAAAAATAAATATATAAATCTCCTCCTCTTGTAAGCTACGAATTTGGAAAATAAATATTTGTATTGAATAAATCTTCCTAGTTTTGCTCTTGAATAAATATTTGATGAAGATTTGATTCTTGAATAAATCTTCTTCCTTGATTTGCTCTTGAATAAATATTTGATGAAGATTTGATTCTTGAATAAATCTTCTTCCTTGATTTGCTCTTGAATAAATATTCCTTCAATTGCTCATACACTACCATATGAGTAATTCATGCAACTTCCATATGAGTAATTCCTCCATGTGTTTCCTTGCATGTAGTGACAAGTAAACAATAACAATTAGGCAATATCATTTGTTTTGTAATTAAGTAATTAATTTGCCCAAGAAAAGAATTCACCTGTTGTCCTAAGCGTCGTCAACGGGCTCGTGTCATTGGGCCTTCTATGCTAATTGAGTCTTGCACGGGTGAACCAACGATGTCCTCATCACTAAGTTAGAGATCACTTTGTTGATTTTGCAAAGCATTTGTCTAGTTAATTCTAAAATCCAATGTGGTTGTACTTTAGTGGTGAGAACTCCACATTGTGGCTGTGGAGACCTGGGCTCGAATCTCAGCAGCCACAGAATCAAAATCTAATATAACTATAATTAAGTGGTGAGAATTTCATGTTGTGGCCTTGGAGACCTAGGCTCAAATCCATGTAGCCACAATGCAATTTTGTCAACATTCTCTAGTTACTAGATATCTAGTCGGGAATTGAAGGTGTTTTAATCTATTTTACTTCGAATTTTATTGCTTTATGATTACTGGAGGATGTGCACAAAATTTTTGAAACAGTTTACGTTTGTAGATTTGAATGATTGATGGGTTACTTAGTGGCTGGAACCAACATGGGTAGTGTGCTGATTTAGAGATCATTTTTTACATTTTGTAGAGTGGTTGTTCAGTTAACTCTTGTTTTGTTTCTGTTGTGTCGGGATGGTTCAGTTGGTGCAGCAAATTGAGAATGATGTTGATGCAGGTTGCTTTAATTAGTTGTGTATGTTTTGAAGTTAATGTTGGCGTGTTATAGTTTTCAAATACATTCCATTGAAAATCCAATCTGGTTGTAGTTTAGCGGAGAGAATTTCATGTTGTGGCAATGGAGACCTGCTCTTGAATCCCAGTAGCCAAAAGATAATTTGGTCTACTTTCTATAGTTATTATATATTTAGCAGAGAATTGTGGGTATTTCGAATCTCAGCAACCACAGAATCAAAATCTAATATAACTATAATTAAGTGGTGAGAATTCCATGTTGTGGCCTTTGAGACCTAGGCTCAAATCCATGTAGCCACAATGCAATTTTGTCAACATTCTCTAGTTACTAGATATCTAGTTGGGAATTGAAGGTGTTTTAATCTATTTTACTTCAAATTTTATTGCTTTATGATTACTGGAGGACGTGCACAAAATTTTTGAAACAGTTTACGTGTGTAGATTTGAATGATTGATGGGTTACTTAGTGGCTGGAACCAACATGGGTAGTGTGCTGATTTAGAGATCATTTTTTTTCATTTTGTAGAGTGATTGTTCAGTTAACTCTTGTTTTGTTTCTGTTGTGTCGAGATGGTTCAGTTGGTGCAGCAAATTGAGAATGATGTTAATGCAGGTTGCTTTAATTAGTTGTGAATGTTTTGACGTTAATGTTGGTGTGTTATAGTTTTCAAATACATTCCATTGAAAATCCAATCTGGCTGTAGTTTAGCGGAGAGAATTTCATGTTGTGGCAATGGAGACCTGCTCTTGAATCCCAGTAGCCAAAAGGCAATTTGGTCTACTTTCTATAGTTATTATATATTTAGCAGAGAATTGTGGGTATTTCGATCTATTTTACTTCAAAATTTGGTGCAGAGAGGTTAATGGAGGACTTGCAGAAAATTGTTGAATCAGTTTAAGTGTGTAGATTTGAATGATTAATGGGTTACATAGTGGGGTGGAACCAACTAGGGCAGTATGCTGAGTTAGAGATCACTTTGTTGATTTTTCAAAGCATTTGTTTAGTTAATTTTGAAATCCATTATGGTTGTAGTTTAGTGGTGAGAATTCCAGGTTGTGGCCGTGGAGACCTGGGCTCGAATCCCAGCAACCACAAAATCAAAATCCAATATAACTATAATTAAGTGTTGAGATTTCCACGTTGTGGCCTTGGAGACCTAGACCTAGGCTCAAATCTATGTAGCCACAATGTAATTTTGTCAACATTCAACCTATGTAGCCACAATGTAATTTTGTCAACATTCAACCGTTAATATCTAGTAGGGAATTGAAGGTGTTTTAATCTATTTTACTTCAGATTTTATTGCTTGGTGATTACTGGAGGACGTGCACAAAATTTTTGAAACAATTTACGTGTGTTCATTTTAATGATTGATGGGTTACTTAGTGGCTGGAACCAACATGGGTAGTGGGCTGATTTAGAGATCATTTTTTTTCATTTTGTAGAGTGGTTGTTCAGTTAACTCTTGTTTCATTTCTGTTGAGTTGGGATGGTTTAGATGGTGCAGCAAATTGAGAATGATGTTGCTGCAGCTTGCTGTCATTAGTTGTGTATGTTTTGAAGTTAATGTTGGCGTGTTATAGCTTTCAAATACATTCCATTGAAAATTCAATTTGGCTGTAGTTTAGTGGAGAGAATTGCACGTTGTGGCCATGGAGACCAGCTCTTGAATCCCAGTAGCCAAAATGCAATTTGGTTTACTTTCTATAATTATTAGATATTTAGCAGAGAATTGAGGGTATTTCGGTCTATTTTGCTTCAAATTTTGGTGCAAAGAGGTTAATGGAGGACTTGCAGAAAATTGTTGAATCAGTTTAAGTGTGTAGATTTGAATGATTAATGGGTTACATAGTGGGGTGGAACCAATGAGGGTAGTATGCTAAGTTAGAGATCACTTTGTTGATTTTGCAAAGCATTTGTTTAGTTAGTTCAGAAATCCAATGTGGCTGTAGTTTAGTGGTGAGAATTCCATGTTGTGGGTGTGGAGATCTGGGCTCGACGTTGTGGCCTTGGAGACCTAGGCTCAAATCCATGTAGCCACAATGCAATTTTGTCAACATTCCACAGTTACTAGATATCTAGCAGGGAATTGAATGTGTTCTAATCTATTTTACTTGAGATTTTATTGCTTGGTGATTACTGGAGGACGTGCACAAAATTTTTGAATCAGTTTACGTGTGTAGATTTGAATGATTAATGGGTTACTTAGTGGCTGGAACCAACATGGGTAGTGTGCTGATTTAGAGATCATTTTTTTTCATTTTGTAGAGTGGTTGTTTGGTGCAGCAAATTGAGAATGATGTTGCTGCAGCTTTTTGTCATTAGTTGTGTATATTTTGAAGTTAATGTTGGCGTGTTATGGTTTTCAAATACATTCCATTGAAAATCCAATCTGGCTGTAGTTTAGTGGAGAGTATTCCACGTTGTGGCCATGGAGACCTGGGCTTGAATCCCAGCAACCAAAATGCAATTTGGTATACTTTCTATAGTTATTAGATATTTAGCAGAGAATTGAGGGTATTTCGATCTATTTTACTTTAGATTTTGGTGCAAAGAGTTTAATGGAGGACTTGCAGAAAATTGTTGAATCAGTTTAAGTGTGTAGATTTGAATGATTAATTGGTTACATAGTGGGTTGAAAGCAACTGGGGCAGCATGTTGAGTTAGAGATCACCTTGTTGATTTTGTAGTGTATTCCTTTTGTTAATTCATAAATCCAATGTGGCTGTAGTTTAGTGGTGAGAATTCCACGTTGTGGCCGTGGAGACCTGGGCTCGAATCCCAGCAGCCACAAAATCAAAATCCAATATAACTATAATTAAGTTATCAGTATTCCACTGCAATTTTGTCAACATTCTACAGTTACTAGATATCTAGTCAAGAATTGAAGGTTTACTGGAGGACGTGCACAAATTTTTAGTGGCTGGAACCAACATGGGTAGTGTGCTGATTTAGAGATCTTTTTTTATTCATTTTGTAGAGTGGTTGTTCAGTTAACTCTTGTTTTGTATATGTTGTGTTGGGATGGTTTAGTTGGTGCAGCAAATTCAGAATGAAATTGCTGCTGCTTGCTGTCATTAGTTGTGTATGTTTTGAAGATAATGTTGGCGTGTTATAGCTTTCAAATACATTCCATTGAAAATCCAATCTGGCTGTAGTTTACTGGAGAGAATTGCACGTTGTGGCCATGGAGACCTGCTCTTGAATCCCAGTAGCCAAAATGCAATTTGGTTTACTTTCTATAGTTATTAGATATTTAGCATAGAATTGAGAGTATTTCGGTCTATTTTACTTAAAATTTTGGTGCAAAGAGGTTTACGGAGGACTTGCAGAAAATTATTGAATCAGTTTAAGTGTGTAGATTTGAATGATTAATGGGTTACCTTGTGGGGTGGAACCAACGAGGGCAGTATGCTGAGTTAGAGATCACTTTGTTGATTTTGCAAAGCATTTGTTTAGTTAATTTAGAAATCCAATGTGGTTGTAGTTTAGTGGTGAGAATTCCACGTTGTGGCCGCAAAATAAATTCAATATAGCTATAATTAAGTGGTGAAGTGGTGAGAATTCTATGTTGTGCCTTGAGTACCGAGGCTCAAATCCATGTAGCCACAATGCAATTTTGTCAACATTCTACAATTACTAGATATCTAGTAGGGAATTGAAGGTGTTCTAATCTATTTTACTTCAGATTTTATTGCTTGGTGATTATTGGAGGACGTGTACAAAATTTTTGAATCAGTTTACGTGTGTAGATTTGAATGATTAATGGGTTACTTAGTAGCTGGAACCAAAATGGGTAGTGTACTGATTAAGAGATCATTTTTTTTCATTTTGTAGAGTGGTTGTTCAGTTAACTCTTGTTTTGTTTCTATTGAGTTGGGATGGTTTAGTTGGTGCAGCAAATTGAGAATGATATTGCTGCAGCTTGCTGTCATTAGTTGTGTATGTTTTGAAATTAATGTTGGCGTGTTATAACTTTCAAATACATTCCATTGAAAATCCAATCTTGCTGTAGTTTAGTGAAGAGAATTCCACGTTGTGACCATGGAGACCTAGGCTTGAAACCCAGCAGCCAAAGTGCAATTTGGTTTACTTTCTATAGTTATTAGATATTTAGTAGAGAATTGAGCGTATTTCGATCTATTTTACTTCAGATTTTGGTGCAAAGTGGTTGATAGAGGACTTGCAGAAAATTGTTGAATCAGTTTAAGTGTGTAGATTTGAATGATTAATGGGTTACATAGTGGTGTGGAAGCAACCAGGGCAGTATATTGAGTTAGAGATCACCTTGTTGATTTAGTAGAGTATTCATTTTGTTAATTCAAAAATCCAATGTGGCTATAGTTTAGTGGTGAGAATTCCACGTTGTGGCCGTGGAGACCTGGGCTCGAATCTCAACAGCCACAAAATCAAAATCCAACTTTGTCTTGGTTCTTCAATTTTGTGTAGATAAGAGGTATTAATGGGTTACTTCTATTTTACTTCAGATTTTGTTGCTAAGTAGTTCTATTGTACTGTAGATTTTGTTGCTAAGTTGTGAATGGTGGACTTCATAAAATTGTTGAATCAGTGTATATTTGTAGATTTAAATTATTAATGGGTTACTTAGTAGGCTGGAACCAATCAGGGGATGATTTAAGTTGGCGCAGCAAATTAAGAATGTTGTTTCTACCATTTGCTGCCTTATGTTTTCTATGTTTCGAAATTAATGTTGGCGTGTTATAGCTTTCAAATACCTGCCACTAGAAATCTAATATAGCTATAATTAAGTGGTGAGAATTCTATGTTGTGGCCTTGGAGACCTAGGCTCAAATCCGTGTAGCCACAATGCAATTTTGTCAACATTCTACAGTTACTAGATATCTAGTAGGGAATTGAAGGTGTTCTAATCTATTTTACTTCAGATTTTATTGCTTGGTGATTACTGGAGGACGTGCACAAAATTTTTGAATTAGTTTACCTGTGTAGATTTGAATGATTAATTGGTTACTTGGTGGCTGGAACCAACATCGGTAGTGTGCTGATTTAGAGATCATTTTTTTTCATTTTGTAGAGTGGTTGTTCAGTTAACTCTTGTTTCGTTTCTGTTGAGTTGGGATGGTTTAGTTGGTGCAGCAAATTAAGAATGATGTTGTTGCAGCTTACTGTCATTAGTTGTGTATGTTTTGAAGTTAATGTTGGCGTGTTATAGCTTTCAAATACATTCCATTGAAAATCCAATCTGGCTGTAGTTTAGTGGGGAGAATTCCACGTTGTGGCCATGGAGACCTGGTCTTGAATCCCAGCAGCCAAAATGCAATTTGGTTTATGCGCGCCCAGAGCATCAAGCAGGCCGCCGCCGCTCGGAAGCCAAGGCAGATTCTGAAGAACCTCCCACCTGGCACCCACTATCAACTCCTGGAAGATACCGATGATGGCTTAGATCTCAGCATTAATGAAAAGCCTGCAGAACTCAACACTTAGCACTAACAACACAACAAAGAGATCTCCATGATGCCAGGGTCCAAGCATTAAAAGAAGGGTCATTTGCTGCCTATAAAAGGGGCAGACCAGCAACATTTTGAAGGGCTCAGTTCTTGCTTTTGAAGCTGCCCGGCAGAGGAGTGAAGTTAGAAACTTTGTTGTAATTTTCCTTACAAATTTCTTTAGCCTTTTGGCCTCCTAGCTGACCTATGGTCTGGAGGATTTTGAGAGGTTTTAACGGTGCAATATCAGCATACATTTTTCCTCTTTAACGATTCAGGACAAGAACTCTTTTTGCTTCCATTTTGCACTAAGGCTTGTTAGAGTTGTTCACACTGCACGACCATTGGCTTGCTGCACCGTCAAGCCACGAAAAAAGGTAATGACAGTTTGGTATTAGTGTTGAGGAACGAGCCAACTATAGCAAGGAGGAAGGGAGATCCTGCGCAAGGACCTTCCAAGCGACAAGGGTGGACGAGTAAGTTTCCAAAACTGACTGTCGACGTGTTTTCTGCTCCTCCCCCCTTTCTCTTCCCCGAATGGCAGCAAAGCAAGCTAAGGAGGGAGTCGAGAGATGACTCACGCTCCTGGAAGAACGATTGGGAACTCCCACCACCAAAGGTTCCTCTAGTTCGAGCAGCAAGATCTATGACCATATAGGGGAGCTCCAACTGACGGTACAGTCTTTGCAGCCTCTCGCCCAGTCCCAGCTTGGATACCTTAGAACAGCACCTACGAGCAGAGCTGGAGGACGTGCGGGTAGAAATCCATACGCCTCCCAGCCTGCGCCCTCCACCAAAGGCCACTCCTCATCCTAGAACCAAAACTGTATTCCGGCGCCAGGGATGCTTAAGTTCTGAAAAATTTCATTTGGGACATGAACTTGTACTTTCGAGCCACACAACTAGCCGAAGAGGATAAGGTTTCGACTACAGTGGCCTACCTCGACGCCAAGCAATGGTGGCGTGTGCGTTGCGACGCACCCAGCTACGATGGCAATGGCGAACCAAGGGACTGGGAAATGATGATAAAGGAGCTGCACCTTTGCTTCCTCCCTATAAACACTGCCTATGTAGCCCGAGGGCGCCCCGAGACTTGCGACAAACTAGGAGCATCCGAGAATATATCCAAGAGTTTAGCAGTGTAATTCTTGACCTCAAGGATATGACAGAACAAGACTTGTTCTTTGCTTTTGTTGAAGGTTTGCAAGTTAATGCTCGGGATGAACTCCATTGGAGAGGAGTTACCACTCGGTGCGAAGCAATTGCGAGCGTAGAGAGTCTGACAGACCTGCGGACGTTCGGGCCAAGGCCGCGGGACAAAGAAGCACGGCTGAGTCATGCTCGAACCCCAGGATGAGGCATCTTGCGCCCTCTTATTCGAGGCACCCATCCCGGCGTGCCCCAATGCCTGCAAGGCAACCTATGCGAGTTCCTCGGCAAGGAGGAGTAGCCTAGTTTGGTTGCTACCTATGCAGAGGGCCACACTCAGCGCGCAGATGCCTAGGGTGTGGGCAGGCTGCTCGCACCATCGTCCCCGAGGTCTCAGCACAGTCTGAACCACTTACAGTCGTTCCTATCAACCAGCGCGCGTTCCACCTGCACGCGCAACTACTATTCAGAGGGTCAGCAGCGACAGACCCGAAGATGGGTCACGTCTGATGTACAGGTCCAGGTCAATGGACACCCATGTGAAGCCATGATCGACTCTGATGCCACGCACAACTACATGAACGTAGCACTGGCGTGCAACATTGATCTGCTATTTTTCCCTGCATCTTTCGGCTATATGAAGACCATGAACGCTCCAACCACCCCTGTGGTAGGAGTCGGTCGACAGATAGTTTTGCGGATTGGAGCATGGTTTGAGGGTTTGGGTCACCAAGCTAGTTAAGGGGCTCCAATGAGTAGAGACAACGTATGTTGTGGTTGTCCACAAAGTAGCATCATCAGAACCAAGAGTTGTTCTGGCTCAAGTGCAATCCTCTATTGAGCAGTTTGGGAATGTTATACCAGAAGAACTTCCGAAGAAGCTTCCACTACATCGGGCCACGGACAATCAGATTGAGTTGGACCCGGGCACCTGACCACTAGCACAGGTGCCATACCGCATGCCACCTGCCGAGCTTGCAGAACTCAAGATCAGCTCGACGAATTGTTGGATGCGGGCCTGATCCACCTATCGAAGGCTCCTTATGGAGCGCCAATCCTATACCAACGCAAGAAAGATGGAAAGCTACGCATATGTGTCGACTACCGTGTGCTGAACAAGGTGACAGTGAGGAACCGGTATCCCCTCCCTCTCATCGATGATTTGTTAGACCAATTGGGGCATGTACGAGTTTTCACCAAACTCGACCTCAGATCGGGTTATTGGCAAGTTAGGATTGCAGCAGGCGATGAAGTTAAGATGACTTGCGTGATAAGGTAGGAATCCTTTAAATTCTTAGTCATGCCTTTGGGACTAACGAATGCCTCGGGCACAGGATTGGTAACGACCAAGTACACATGGATGAAGGAAAAGTGCAGGCCATCAAGGACTGGACACAACCTAGCAACCCCATCGAACTGCAATCTCCTGAAGAAAGAACAAGAGTGGATATTGGCCAAAGAATGTGAGGATGTCATGCAAAAGCTCAAAGACTGCATGACATCCAAACCCGTCTTAGCCCTGCCAGATTTTAGCAAAAGCATTTGAGGTAATTACCGATGCCTCATGATCGTGCCTTAGGTGGAATTCTTATGCAGGACGAACATCCGTTGGCTTCTGAGAACCACAAGCTCAACAGCGTCGATCAAAGACATGGGGCGCATGAGAAGGAAATGCTAGCTGTGGTGCACTGTATACGAGTATGGCGAGTATACCTCTTAGGCAGCCCCTTTGTGGTGCACACAGACAATGTGGCGAACACCTTTTTCCAGACTCAGCGCAAGCTTTCTGCCAACCAAGCTCGCTAGCAAGCCCAGCTTGCCGAATTTAACTTTACCTAGGAACATAAGGCTGGACGCCACAACCAAGCGGCCGAAGTTCTGAGTCTACGCGCGCATGCCATCACCTGCGCGCATGGCACCCTGATTGAGCGGCTGCAAGACTGCACCAAGGAGGACACAACTTATCAATCTCTTTTGCAACAGGTTAATGATGGAAAGAACCGACGATTCTAGAAGGATTCTGTCAGATTATTGTAAATTAAAGGGGGACGAACGTATGTGCCGCACTCAACCAACATCAGGCGAGAGCTGATATCACTGTCGTGACACCCCTTGGGCAGGATATCCAGGCGTGGAGCATACCCTTGCACTCCTTGGACGTTCGTACTACTGGCCGAACATGGAAAACGATGTCGAGACACATGATATAATTACAACCAATCCAAATGATCAAACGACAATTAGAGACGAATCCATTGGAGAAGAAATCATTAAAAGGGTTCCTCGATGGTCATATAAATTGACTGATGAGTTAGAAATACACGATCGGGAGAAAGAAACGGAAACCGAGGAAAAGCAGAAGGAAGATCCTGAAATTCATTCAAGAAAAGCCAAACGGGTGGTGATTTATACTGATGTTAAAACTTATGCCATATGCCAGAAGAACAAGGCCGATGGCTAGTTAGCCAAAGTAACTGGAGGAATACCTTCGGCACTTCGTCACCCCTAGCCAAGGTAATAACTTGGTGGAGCTAATTGACTTAGCTAGGTTATGCTACAACAACCATCGGGGAGCAGCAATGGAAAAGTCTCAATTTAAAGTGGTTTATGGGCATGTTCCAATCTCTCCAATTGAGTTGGCCCGTAGCACAGCCGATGATAGGTGCCCAGCAGCCACCAAGTTTGCCCTTAGCTGACAAGACTAATTGGAAGATGTGTGCGCAAGTCTAGAGAAAGCAACGCGTCGCATGAAGAAGTATGCCGATCAGCATCGCCGACCAAAGGAATTTCAAGTCAGACATGAAGTATTGCTCAAACTTGTTGAACCTGTCTATCACCACAAGAATTGCAGAAAATTTGTTAACTTTTGGGAAGGACTTGATGTAATCCAAGAAAATTGATACGCTGGGTCGAGATAGAATAGGCAGGGGTTGGAGCAAGCCTGCAGTTTTGGCATGTTCCTCGACATCGTTTTTCATGTTCGGCTAATAGTACGAGCATCCAAGGAGTGCAAGGGTACGCTCCACGCCTAGATGTCCTGCCCAAGGGGTGTCACGACACTCTGATATCAGCTCTCGCCTGATGTCAATTGAGTGTGGCACATACGTTCGTCCCCCTTTAATTTGTAATAGTCCGATAGAATCCTTCTAGAATCGTCGGTTCTTTCCATCTTTAACTTGTTGCAAAAGAGATTGATAAGTTGTGTCCTCTTTGGCACAGTCTTGCAGTCACTCAATCAGGGCGCCATGCACGCAGGTGATGGACTGCGCGCGTCGGCTCAAAGCATCGGCTGCTTAGTTGTGGCTTCCAGCCTTATGTTCCCAGGTAAAGTCGAATTCGGCAAGCTGAGCTTGCTAGCGAGCTTACTTTGCAGAAAGCTTGCGCTGACTCTGGAAAAAGGTGTTCGTCACATTGTCTGTACGCACCACAAAGGGGTTGCCTAGGAGGTATACTCGCCATACCTGTAGGCAGTGCACCGCATCTAGCATTTCCTTCTCATGTGCCCCATATTTTTGCTCTGCGCTGTTGAGCTTCCGGCTTTCAGAAGCTAACAGATGTTCATCCTGCATAAGAATTCCACCCAAGGCACAATTAGAGGCATCGGTAATTACCTCAAATGCCTTGCTAAAAACTGGCTGGGCTAAGACGAGTTTGGATGTCATGCAGTCTTTGAGCTTTTGCATGGCATCCTCGCATTCTTTGGCCCATCTCCACTCTTGTTCCTTCTTCAGGAGATCTGTTAGTGGCTCGGTAACGCGAGAATATCCTTCAATGAACCTGCGATAATAGTTAACCCAAGAAAAGATCGCAGTTTGGTGGAGTTGCTCAGTTGTGGCCAGTCCTTGATGTCCTGCACTTTTCCTTCATCCATGCGTACTTCGTCATTGTCAATCCTGTGCCCAAGGAAAAGAATCTCTTGCTGGGCGAACTCACACTTATCCGTTCGATCGAACAAGTTGTGTTTGCGCAGCCTCTGGAAAACTCGCTGGAGATGTCCCATGTTTCCCTCCAGATCGTCCGAATAAACAACAATGTCATCCAAGTTCACAACCACGAACTTATCCAGAAAGTCGTGGAATACATCGTTCATCTAATTACAGAAGGTAGCCGGGGCATTCGTTAGTCCAAAAGGCATCACTAAGAATTCAAAGGACCCGTACCTTGTCACGTAAGTCATCTTAACTTCATCGCCTGCTGCAATCCTGACTTGGCAATAACCTGATCTGAGGTCGAGTTTGGTGAAACTCGTGCATGCCCCAATTGGTCGAACAAATCATCGATGAGAGGGAGGGGGTACCAATTCCTCACTCTCACCTTGTTCAGCGCACGGTAGTCGACACACATGCACAACTTTCCGTCCTTCTTGCGCTGGAATAGGACGGACGCTCCATAAGGAGCCTTGGATGAGCGGATCAGGCCCGCATCCAACAATTCGTCGAGCTGCTTCTTGAGTTCTGTAATCTCGGCAGGTGGCATGCGATATGGCACCTGTGCTAGTTGTAAGGTACCCGGGACCAACTCAATCTGATAGTCCGTGGCCCGATGCGGTTGAAGCTTCTTCGGAAGTTCATCTGGCATAACGTCCCCAAACTGCTCAATAAGGACTGCACTTGAGCCGGAATGACTCTTGCATCTTTTTGGCGCGTAGCATCAATTTGCCACTTTCCCTTGCATCTTTCGGCTATATAAAGTTGAACGCTCCGGCCACCCCTATGGCAGGAGTCGGTGGACAGATAGTTTTGGTTGGGTATCACCGTCGCGCCAATAGGTGATGTCGAATTCATCATTCGGGCTTAAATTTCTTCTTGCCTCCCAGACGATGACGGCACCTCACGTCGACGGACTATCACCATGGACCCTGCAATGCCATGTTTTACCACGTCAACTTTTATTCGATAAGCAATGTTTAACCCTTAGCTGTGGCTGGCCCCTACTAGTTCTCGGCCATCCAGCTAGTTAAAGGGCTCCGACGAGCAGAGACAACGTATGTTGCGGTTGTCCGCGAATTAGCATCATCAGAACTAAGAGTCCTTCTGGCACAAGTGCAGTCCCTTATTGAGCAGTTTGGGGACATTATGCCAGATGAACTTCCAAAGAAGCTTCCACCGCGTCGGGCCACGGAATTTCTGTTTGAGTTGGTCCCGAGCACCTGACCACTAGCACAAGTGCCATATCGCATGCCACCTGCCAAGCTTGCAGAACTCAAGAAGTAACTCGACGAACTGTTGGATACGGGCCTGATCTACCCATCCAAGGCTCCTTATAGAGCACCCATCCTATTCCAGTGCAAGAAAGATGGAAAGCTGCACATATAGGTTGATTACCGTGCGCTGAACAAGGTGACAGTGAGGAACCGGTATCCCCTCCCTATCATCGATGATTTGTTAGACCAATTGGGGCATGCATGAGTTTTCACCAAACTCGACCTCAGATCGGGTTATTGGCAAATCAGAATTGCAGCAGGCGATGAAGTTAAGATGACTTTCATGACACGAGTCCTTTAAATTCTTAGTCATGCCTTTGGGACTAACGAATGCCCCAGCTACCTTCTGCAATTTGATGAATGATGTGTTCCACAACTTTCTGGATAAGTTTTTGGTTGTGTACTTGGATGACATCGTTGTTTATTCGGACGATCTGGAGGGACACTTAAGACATCTCCATTGAGTTTTCCAAAGGCTGCGTGAACACAACTTGTTCGTTTGAAAGGACAAGTGTGAGTTTACACAGCAAGAGATCCTTTTCCTTGGGCACAGGATTGGCAATGACCAAGTACACATGGATGAAGGAAAAGTGTAGGCCATCAAGGATGGACCATAACCAAGCAACCCCATCGAACTGCGATCTCCTGAAGAAAGAACAAGAGTGGAGATTGGCCAAAGAATGCGAGGATATCATGCAAAAGCTTAAAGACTGCATGACATCCAAACCCATCTTAGCTATGCCAGATTTTAGCAAAGCATTTGAGGTAATTACCGATACCTCATGATCGTGCCTTAGGTGGAATTCTTATACAGGACGAACATCCGTTGGCTTATGAAAACCGCAATCTCAACAACGTCGAGCAAAGACATGGGGCGCATGAGAAGGAAATGCTAGCTGTGGTGCACTGCCTACGGGTATGGCGAGTATACCTCCTAGGCAGCCCCTTTGTGGTGCACACAGACAATGTGGTGAACACCTTTTTCCAAACTTAGCGCAAGCTTTCTGCCGAGCAAGCTCGCCAGCAAGCCCAGCTTGCCGAATTCGACTTTACTGGGAACATAAGGCTTGATGCCACAACCAAGTGGCTGATGCTCTAAGCCGACGCGCGCATGCCATCACTTGCATGCCCGGCAACCTGATTTAGTGGCTGCAGGACTACGTCAAGGAGGACACAACTTATCAATTTCTTTTGCAACATGTTAACGATGGAAAGAACCGATGATTTTAGAAGGATTTTGTCGAACTATTACAAATTAAAGGGGGACGAACGTATGTGCCGCACTCAACCGACATCAGGCGAGAGCTGATATCCGAGTGTCGTGACACCCCTTGGGCAGGATATTTAGGCATGGAGCGTACCCTTGCATTCTTTGGATGCTCATACTACTGTCCGAACATGGAAAACGATGTCGATGCACATGTCAAAACCTATGCCAGAAGGACAAGGCCGAACAAGCCAAAGTTGCAGGCTTGCTCCAACCCCTGCCTATTCCGTCTCGACCCTGGGTATCAATTTTCTTGGATTACATCAAGTCCTTCCCAAAAGTTAACGAATTTTCTGCAATTCTTGTGGTGATAGACAGGTTCAACAAGTTTGAGCAATACTTCATGTCCGACTTGAAATTCCCTTGGTCGGCGATGTTGATCGGCATGCTTAATGCGACGCGTTGCTTTCTCTAGACTTGCGCATGCATCTTCCAATTGGTCTTGTCAGCTAAGGGTAAACTTGGTGGCTGCTGGGCACCTATCATCGGCTGTGCTAGGGGCTAACTCGACTAGAGAGATTGGAACATACCCATAAACCACTTCAAATGGAGACTTTTTAGTTGCTGCTCCCCGATGGTTTTTGTAGCAGAACTGAGCTAAGTCAACTAGCTCCACCAAGTTTTTACCTTGGCTAGCGGTGACGAAGTGCCAAAGGTATTCCAACAATTACTTTGGCTAACTAGCCATCGGCCTTGTCCTTCTGGCATATGGCATAGGTGTGCCTCGACATCGTTTTCCATGTTCGGCCAGTAGTTAGTACGAGCGTCCAAGGAGTGCAAGGGTATGCTCCACGCTTGGATATACTGCCCAAGGGGTGTCACGACACTCTGATATCATCTCTCGCCTGATGTCGGTTGAGTGCGGCACATACGTTCGTCCCCCTTTAATTTACAATAGTTCGACAAAATCCTTCTAGAATTATCGGTTCATTCCATCGTTAACCTGTTGTAAAAGAGATTGATAAGTTGTGTCCTCCTTGGCGCAGTCTTGCAGCTGCTGAATCAGGGTGCAATACGTGCATGCGCACGTCGGCTCAAAGCTTCGGCCGCTTGGTTGTGGCGTCCAGCCTTATGTTCCTAGGTAAAGTTGAATTCGGCAAGCTGGGCTTGCTAGCGAGCGTGCTTGGCAGAAAGCTCGTGCTGAGTTTGGAAAAAGGTATTCACCAAATGGCTGTGGACACCACAAAGGGGCTGCCTAGGAGATATACTCATCATACCCGTAGGCAGTGCACCACATCTAGCATTTCCTTTTCATTTGCCATATTTTTTTACTCTGCGCTGTTGAGCTTCCGGCTTTAATAAGTTAAGGGATGTCTGTCCTGCCTAAGAATTCCACCGAAGGCACGGTCAGAGGCATCGGTAATTACCTCAAATGTCTTGCTAAAATCTGGCTGGGCTAAGATGGGTTTTGATGTCATGCAGTCTTTGAGCTTTTGCATAGCATCCTCGCATTCTTTGGCCCATCTCCACTCTTGTTCTTTCTTTAGGAGATCACATTTCGATGGGGTTGCTTGGTTGCGGCCAGTTCTTGATGGCCTACACTTTTTCTTCATCCATGTGTACTTGGTCGTTGCCAATCCTGTGCCAAAGGAAAAAGATCTATTGCTAGGTGAACTCACACTTGTCCTTTCCAACGAACAAGTTGTGTTCACGCAGCCTATGGAAAACTCGCTGGAGATGTCCCATGTGTCCCTCCAGATCGTCCGAATAAACAACGATGTCATCCAAGTATACAATCAAAAACTTATCCAGAAAGTCGTGGAACACATCGTTCATCAAATTGTAGAAGGTAGCCGGGGCATTCGTTAGTCCAAAAGGCATGACTAAGAATTCAAAGGACCCGTACCTTGTCACGCAAGTCATCTTAATTTCATCGCCCGCTGGAATCTTGACTTGCCAATAACCCGATCTGGAGGGACACATGGGACATCTCTAGCGAGTTTTCCAAAGGTTGTGTGAACACAACTTATCCGTTCAAATAGACAAGTGTGAGTTCGCCCAGCAAGAGATCCTTTTCCTTGGGTACAGGATTGACAATGACGAAGTACGCTTGGATGAAGGAAAGTGCAGGACATCAAGGACTGGCCACAACTGAGCAACTCCACCAAACTGCGATCTTTTCTTGGGTTAACTATTATCGCAAGTTCATTGAAGGATATTCTCGTGTTACCGCGCCACTAACAGATCTCCCGAAGAAGGAACAAGAGTGGAGATGGACCAAAGAATGCGAGGATGCCATGCAAAAGCTCAAAGACTACATGACATCCAAACTCATCTTAGCTCAGCCAGATTTTAGCAAGGCATTTGAGGTAATTACTGATGCCTCTGATCGTGCCTTGGGTGGAATTCTTATGCAGGATGAACATCCGTTAGCTTCTGAAAGCCGGAAGCTCAACAGCGCAGAGCAAAAATATGCGGCGTATGAGAAGGAAATGCTAGCTGCGGTGCACTTTGTTAGACCCTATTCTAGAGGGTCGAACCCGAGGTGCACCACGAGCCTCAGAGGGTCAAGCCCAAGGGGGCGACCCGCACGCGGTGCACGAGATCGCTTCAAGGCCACAGCCGTTCGGGGCGTTGGGTCGAGCCAAAGGGTGATTCGGGCGAGCAATCAGGGCATCCGCACGGGCCAACCGGTTGAGGGGCGAGCAACCGAGGGACGCGCGTGAGGCTGGCGAAAGGCAGCCGAGATGCGACGGGCGCGTGCGGGATAAATGAGCAGGCAGTCGAGGAACTCCGAAGGGCCAAAGCGCACGGAGGCATCACTCGAGCCATGGAGGTTCCGCACGGGACAGATGCCCAAGCAACCGAAGGAGTCCGAGGGTTAGACGCGCAAACGCGCAGAGCTAGCGCCCGAAGTCTGGAGGACGCACGGAGCGCGCGTAGCCGAGCAACAAGGGGCGTGCAAGGAGTTGGCGCCCGAACCACGGGTCTTCGCAGGAGGCACACGCGCGGAGACCAAGTCCGAGCCAAGAGGCGCGCGCGCAAGCAACAACCTGAAGGCGCGCGCGACGCAGCAAGAGGCGGATGCGCGACTCGCGCCGAGCGATCCGTGATCCGAAGGCACGCGCGAGCGAGCGACCGAGCCATGCGCGGGAGAGACGCGAGCCCCGCAGCTCGCCGACCCGGGTGGCGGAAGACACGAGCGTTACGCAGACTTCGGTGCGGGCGGTGCGCGTGTAACCGTCGGGCCTTTAAGGCTCGACCATTGATGCTAGCTATCAAGTTAGCAATCAAGGATGTCATCAAAGGCGCAATCAAGGAGGCATCTGAAGAGTCACCCTTCAGCCTATAAATAGGGCCGAAACCCTTTGAGGAGAAGACATCAAGCTATCAAGCGAGATCCAAGAAATCAAGCAACCATCGGTGACCGACCACAAGCAATAGTGTTCGTAGTAGGAAGCTTTAGCCTTCGGCCAAAGCATTTGTGAGTAGAGTAGGCGCTTTGTAATAATCCTTCCTTGAGGATAGATCAAGGAAAGAGGGGTTTTTATTGGAGCTAATAAAGCATCCTTTTTGTCCTCTCACTCCTCGGTGTGCCTTTCCGCTCTTTCGCAACGCTTCCGCATCCCTTAGGCTGGTGACGACCAGAGACCCTCGAAGGACGTCCACGCCGCACGACTCAAGCGCAACCTTGGTGTTCTGCAAAAAATTGGGCTGTGACAGTTGGTATCAGAGCAAGGTTGAGCCAAGTTCGGAGTTTAGCGCTCTGACAGTTGGTTTCAGAGCGAAGGTTGAGCCAAGCTTTTGAGTTTTCACACTCCGAAGTTGGTTCGCGGCGGAAGGAAGCAATCCTTGGAGACAAGTGCCAAACGACGAGTACGTTGAGGTAACTCCTTCGTCGATCTACTCCCCTACTCTATCCATGGCAGGGAAACAAACTAAGGAAGCCATGGAGAGAAGGCTGTCCACGTTGGAAGGATCCATCGGTGTTCCTCCCCCGGTGGAAGAGAAGGATCTTGGTTCCGGACCACTATGGAGTCGTATGGGCGAACTCTACGTGGCTATGGCAGAAATGCGGGCGAAGCTCGACAAGCTTCTAACGCGAGGGGCCGGCTGGACATCCAACACGAAAGCATCAAGCTCGACCCCCACAGCCGACTTAAGTTTGGTCGAGCGCAAGTTTCGCAAAGAACTTGAAGGCCTCCGGCTGGAGCTCAGTTCTTCGATCGTTCCGAAGGCGATCTTGTGCCCGACAGCGCGCATACCCGAGCCGCAGAAATACTCCGGCGTGCGCAACGCGAAGTTATTAGAGAACTTCGTATGGGACGCCTCGCAATACTTCAACGCCGCCAAGATCGCGGAAGAGGACCAGGTGTCAACCACGGTGGCGTATCTGGAAGGGGACGCGAAGCAATGGTGGCGCGTCCGATGTGAAGCACCGGCGTACCGGGCACGTACCGAGCCGGACACATGGGCAACCATGGTCGAGGAGATGAGACGCGGGTTTCTCCCGATCAACACCGCGTACCAAGCCAGAAAGAAGCTCCGAGAGCTGCGACAATCTCGAAGCATAAGTGAGTACATCCAATCCTTCAACAGTATCTCTTTAGACGTAAGGGATATGGGAGAACAGGACCTCTTCTTCGCATTCCTGGAGAGACTACAACCAGGAGTCCGAGAAGAGCTCCACCGTCGCAGGGTAACAACGTTGCAGGAGGCTATCGAGACAGCAGAAGGCTTGACGGATTTGCAGCTGGTTCCCTGGAGCACGCGCGTAGGAGCTCCGCGCCTGAGCCAAGTGCCTACACCAGGCACCCTACGACCACATCCAGGGGTCGTAGGCCGAAGGCGCATCACGAGCACGGCGCCGGCCCAGCAACCACCTCAGACCACGAGAAGGCCGATCACTCGAGGGTGCGGGTGCATGATCTGCGGAGGAGCGCACAACGCACCGAGGTGCCCGAGGCGCGAACGAAACGTCGCAGCGGCACAAGAAGAGGACGACGACTCGGGGCCGACCCCGGGCGACCCCTCGGAGGTAACCGCTGCAACAGTCCGAGCAACTACGGTGCGAAGGCTCAGCACTATACGAGCCGAGCGCGACTACCCGCTGATGTACGTATCCGTGATCCTCGACGGTCGACCGTGCACTGCGATGGTAAACACAGGGGCATCGCACAATTTCATGCGAGAGGAGTTTGCTCGCATGCTGGGGCTACCGATGGAGCCATGCACACTGCGGATCAAGACCTTGAATGCCGCAGCCGCAACCGTCGCAGGTATCGTCCGACAGATCCCTTTAGAGATTGGATACTGGTCAGGACACACAGACCTGACCTTCGCTCCTCTGGATGACTTCGATTTCATCTTGGGAATGGAGTTTCTGACGCAAGCACAAGCGATGGTGGCTCCCCATTTAGGAGGGCTCATGATCACCGACGTGAATCAGCCGGGGTTCATATGGGCTACTTAACCCGCCGAGCAACCAGATAGTCCGCAAGTTTAGATCGGCAGCAACATGGAGTGTGAGTCTCCCTGAGCAGCGAGTATGATCAGCCCGACATCATCATGGAGCCCGATCAACTACGCAGCGGCCATCCAAGTTACCCGCCGAGAGGAAGCGCATGGAATCATCCCTGCGCTCGCCAACGAAGGAGCCCACAACAGGATGTGTGCAGGCAGGAGGTCGACGGAGCCCTCTTCTCAAATCCGTCGGAGGAACGCAAGAATGCGCATTCTCAACACGCATACGGTGGTGTTCATTCGAAGGATCCCTGACGAACCATCAGGTATAACTCGCGAAGGCTTGACATACCGGTTTACAGGGGAACACCAACCCAACGGCGAAGGAGCAATCGGGGACGCAGACTTCCCGAGACAACAAGTAAACACCCCAAGTAGAATGGGCCTAGGACAAGACGTCAGGATCCGGCTGTACCTGAACCTGGAGTTGATGGGGATGTCAACGGGTTTAGGCGGGGGAGGATTGTTAGACCCTATTCTAGAGGGTTGAACCCTTTGTGCACCACGAGCCTCAAAGGGTCAAGCCCAAGGGGGCGACCCGCACGCGGTGCACGAGATCGCTTCAAGGCCACAGCCGTTCGGGGTGTGAGGGTCGAGCCAAAGGGCGATTCGGCCGAGCAATCAGGGTACCCGCACGGGCTAACCGGCCGAGGGGCGAGCAACCGAGGGACGCGCGCGAGGCTGGCGAAAGGCAGCCGAGATGCGACGGGTGCGTGCGGGACAAATGAGCAGGCAGCCGAGGAACTCCGAAGGGTCGAAGTGCATGGAGGCATCACTCGAGCCATGGAGGTTCCGCACGGGATAGATGCCCGAGCAACCGAAGGAGTCCGAGGGTCAGACGCGCAAACGCGCGGAGCTAGCGCCTGAAGTCCGGAGGACGCACGGAGCGCGCGTAGCTAGGCAACAAGGGGCGCGCAAGGAGTTGGCGCCCGAACCACGGGTCTTCGCAGGAGGCACACGCACGGAGACCAAGTCCGAGCCAAGAGGCGCATGCGCAAGCAACAACCTGAAGGCGCTCGCGACGCAGCAAGAGGCGGATGCGCGACTCGCGCCGAGCGATCCGAGATTCGAAGGCGCACGCGAGCGAGTGACCAAGCCGCGCGCGGGAGAGACATTTGCGCCGCAGCCCGCCAACCCGGGCGGCGGAAGACACGGGCGTTACGCAGCCTTTGGTGCGGGCGGCGCGCGCTTAACCGTCGGGCCTTTAAGGCTCGACCATTGATGCTAGCTATCAAGTTAGCAATCAAGGATGTCATCAAAGGGGCAATCAAGGAGGCAGCTAAAGAGTCACCCTTCAGCCTATAAATAGGGCCGAACCCTTTGAGGAGAAGACATCAAGCTATCAAGCGAGATCCAAGAGATCAAGCAACCATCGGTAACCGACCATAAGCAATAGTGTTCGTAGTTTGTAGTAGGAAACTTTCGCCTTCGGCCAAAGTATTTGTGAGTAGAGTAGGCGCTTTGTAATAATCCTTCCTTGAGGATAGCTCAAGGAAAGAGGGGTTTTTATTGGAGCTAATAAAGCATCCTTTTTGTCCTCTCACTCCTCGGTGTGCCTTTCCGCTCTTTCGCAATGCTTCCGCATCCCTTAGGCTGGTGGACGACCGGAGACCCTCGAAGGACGTCCACGCCGCACGACTCAAGCGCAACCTTGGTGTTCCGCGAAAAATTGGGCCGTGACACACTACCTACTAGTTTGGCAAGTATACCTCCTAGGCAACCCCTTTGTGGTGCGCACAAACAATGTAGCAAACACCTTTTTTCAAACTCAGTGCAAGCTTTCTGCGAAGCAAGCTCGCTAGCAAGTCTAGCTTGCCGAATTCGACTTTATCTGGGAACATAAGGCTGGACGCCACAACCAAGCAGCCGATGCTTTGAGCTGACGCATACAGTCCATCACCTGCGCACATGGCATCCTGATTGAGCGGCTGCAAGACTGTGCCAAGGAGGACACAACTTATCAATCTATTTTGCAATAGGTTAATGATGGAAAGAACCGACGATTCTAGAAGGATTCTGTCAGACTATTACAAATTAAAGTGGGACGAACGTATGTGCCGCACTCTACCAACATCAGGCGAGAGCTGATATCAGAGTGTCGTGACACCCCTTGGGCAGGACATCTAAGCATAGAGTGTACCCTTGCACTCCTTGGATGCTCGTACTACTGGTCGAACATGGAAAATTATATCCAGGCACATGTCAAAACCTATGCCAGAAGGACAAGGCCGACCAAGCCTAAGTTGCAAGCTTGCTCCAACCCCTGCCTATTCCGTCTCAACCCTAGGTATCAATTTTTTTGGATTACATCAAGTCCTTCCCAAAAGTTAATGGATTTTCTGCAATTCTTGTGGTGGTAGACAGGTTCAACAAGTTTGAACAATAGTTCGTCTCCGACTTGAAATTCCCTTGGTCGGTGATACTGATTGACATACTTCTTCATGCAACGCGCTGCTTTCTCTATACTTGCGCGCATCTTCCAATTGGTCTTGTCGGCTAAGGGCAAACTTGGTGGCTGCTAGGCACCTATCATCGGCTGTGTTACGGGCCAACTCGACTGGAGAGATTAGAACATGCCCATAAACCACTTCAAATAAAGACTTTTCGGTTGTTGCTCCCCAATTGTTGTTATAGTAGGATTGAGCTAAGTCAATTAGCTCCACGCAGTTACCTTGGCTAGTGGTGACGAAGTGCCGAAGGTATTCCTCCAGTTACCTTGGCTAACTAGCCATCGGCCTTGTCCTTCTAGCATATGTCATAGGTTTTGACATGTGCCTCGACATCGTTTTTCATGTTCGGCCAGTAGCACGAGCGTCGAAAGAGTGCAAGGGTACGCTCCACTACTGGATATCCTGCCCAAGAGGTGTCACGACACTCTAATATCAGCTCTCACCTGATGTTGGTTGAGTGCGGCACATATGTTCATCCCTCTTTAATTTACAATAGTCCGACAGAATCCTTCTAGAATCGTCGGTTCTTTCCATCGTTAACCTGTTGCAAAAGAGACTGATAAGTTGTGTCCTCCTTGGTGCAGTCTTGCAGCCGCTCAATCAGGGTGCCATGCGCGCAGGTGATGGCATGCGTGCGTCGATTAGAGCATCGGCCGCTTGGTTGTGGTGTCCTGCCTTATGCTCCTAGGTAAAGTCGAATTTGGCAAGCTGGGCTTGCTTAGCAGAAAGCTTGTACTGAGTCTGGAAAAAGGTGTTCGTCACATTATCTGTGCGCACTACAAAGGGGCTGCCTAGGATGTATACTCGCCATACCCGTAGGCAGTGCACCACAGCTAGCATTTCTTTCTCATGCGCCCCATGTCTTTGCTTGACGCTGTTGAGTTTGCGATTTTCATAAGCCAATGGATGTCCGTCCTGCATAAGAATTCCACCTAAGGCACGATCATGAGGCATCGGTAATTACCTCAAATGCTTTGCTAAAATCTGGCAGGGTTAAGACGGGTTTGGATGTCATGCAGTCTTTGAGCTTTTGCATTCTTTGGCCAATCTCCACTCTTGTTCTTTCTTCAGGAGATCGCAGTTCGATGGGGTTGCTTGGTTGTGGCCAGTCCTTAATGGCCTGTACTTTTCCTTCATCCATGTGTACTTGGCTGTTATCAATCCTGTGCCCAAGGAAAAGGATCTCTTGCTGGGTGAACTCACACTTGTCCTTTCGAACGAACAAGTTGTGTTCATGCAGCCTATGGAAAACCTGCTGGAGATGTCCCATGTGTCCCTCCAGATCGTCCGAATAAACAATGATGTCATCCAAGTACACAACCATAAACTTATCCAGAAAATCGTGGAACACATCGTTCATCAAATTGGAGAAGGTAGCCTGGGCATTCGTTAGTCCCAAAGGCATGACTAAGAATTTAAAGGACTCGTACCTTGTCACGCAAGTCATCTTAACTTCATCGCCTACTGCAATCCTGACTTGCCAATAACCCGATCTGAGGTCGAGTTTGGTGAAAACTCGTGCATCCCCCAATTGGTCTAACAAATCATCGATGAGAGGGAGGGGATATTGGTTCCTCACTGTCACCTTGTTCAGTGCACGGTAGTAGACACATATGCGCAGCTTTCCGTCTTTCTTGCGCTGGAATAGGACGGGCGCTCCATAAGGAGCCTTGGATAGGTGGATCAGGCCCGCATCCAATAGTACGTCGAGTTGCTTCTTGAGTTCTGGAAGCTTGGTAGGTGTCATGCGGTATGGCGCCTGTGCTAGTGGTCAGGCGCTGGAGAGACCAAATCAATTTAATGATCCGTGGCCTGACGCGGTCGAAGCTTCTTCGGAAGTTCGTCTAGCATAATGTCCCCAAACTGCTCAATAAGTGACTGCACTTAAGCCAGAATGACTCTTGGTTTTGATGATGCTACGCGGACAACCGCAACATACGTTGTCTCTGCTCGTCAGAGCCTCTTAACTAGCTGGATGGTCGAGAGCTGGTAGGGGCCAACCACAGCTAAGGGCTAAACCTTGCTTGTCGAATAAAAGTTAACGGAGGTAAAACGTAGCATTGCAGGGTCCATGGTGATATGTCCGCCGACGTGATGTGTCGCCATCGTCTAGGAGGCAAGAAGAAATTCGAGCCCAAGGATGAACTCGACATCGTCTATTGGCTCGATGGTGATATCAATATTACCCAACCAAAACTATCTGTCGACCGACTCCTGCCACAGGGGTGCTCGGAGCATTCAAGGTCTTTATATAGCAGAAAGATGCAAGGGAAAGTGGTAAATCGATGCTGCGCGCCAGTGTTTCGTTCATGTAGTTGTGCATAGCACCAAAGTCGATCATGGCTTCGCATGGGTATCCATTGACCAGGATCCATACGTACATCAAACGTGGCCCATCTTCGGGTCTGACAGTTGTGACCCTCTGAATAGTCGTTGGGCATGCGGGTGGAACATCCGCTGGGTCTTGGTTGATGAGAACGACTGCAAGTGGTTTGGGCTGTGCTGGGACTTCCGGAATGACGGTGCAAGCAACCAGCCTATGCCTGGGCATCTGCCTGCTGGGTGTGGCCCTCCGCACGGGTAGCAACCAAACTGGCCTACTTCTCCTCCTTGTTGAGGAGCTCGCACAGGTTGCCTTGCAAGCATAGGGGCACGTCGGGATAGGGTGCCTCGAACAGGAGGGCGTGGGGTGCCTCATCCCGGGGTCCGGGCATGACTCGGTCGTGCTTCTTTGTCCACCTTGGCCCGAACGTCCGTAAGTCTGTCATACTCTCTACGTTGGCAATTGCTTCACAGATTAGTAACTCCTCTTCGATGGAGTTCGTCCCGAGCATTAACCTGCAAAGAACAAGTCTTGTTCTGCCATATCCTTGAGGGCAAGAATAACATTGCTAAACTCGTGGATATATTCTCAGATGCTTCGAGTTTGTCGCAAGTCTCGAAGGCGCCTTCGGGCTATATAGGCGGTGTTCATAGGGAGGAAGCAAAGGTGCAGCTCTTCTGCTATCGTTTTCCAGTCCTTTAGTTCGTCGTTGCCATCATAGCTGGGTGTGTCATAATGCACACGCCACCATTGTTTGGCGTCACCGTTGAGGTAGGCCGTTGTGGTCAGAACCTTGTCCTCTTCGTCTAGTTGTGGTCCGACACAGAAAAGGTTGTAATTTCCTTAGCCATTTTGCCATTTTCCCTTCTCAGCCGACCTATGGCTTGGAAGACCCGAGAGGTTTGAAGCGAATAAAGCATACTCAAAACTCGCTACCTAGATATACTCACAAGGATATGTGCGAAAGGGAAAACCTTGGTGCTAGGAAATAATTTTTGAGAGGGAAAAAGTATGATTTATTCGCATCGTTAATACCTCTCGGGTCTTCTGAGATGGGAAGGAAAATGACTAAGGAAATTACAATAAAAGCTTGTTAAAACCCACTCCACCTCCTTTTCTACTCCAAGGCAAGCTAAGCTCCTTATATAGGCATCTAAGTGACGTCTAGGTGAATCTTGGACTGCCCCTATTTATTGCTGGGATCCCTTCATCATAAGAATCTCCTCTTGGTTAGGCTGTAGGCACTAGGCAGTATGTTCTTAGGCTGCTCCTTTTTAATGTTGGGATCCCTCCATCATAAGAATCTTTTCTTGGTCAGGCTGTGGGTGCCAAGTGGTGTGTTCTGCAGGTTGGCTTTTGGGTGCCTGGGCGGTGTATCACTCCTGATTTCTGAGGGTCTAGCCCGAGTTGCACCGTGAACCACGGAGGGTCAAGCGTAGAGGGGCAACCCGCACGCAGCGCACGGGGCCGCTTCAAGGCCGCAGCTAACAGGGGCGCAAGGGTCGAGCCGCAGGGCTAGTCGACCGAGCAACCGAGGGACTCCGCAGGACAGATGCGTGCGGAGCTAACACCCGAGCAATGAGGGGCGCGCACGGAGCAAGCGCCCGAGCAACTGAGGGACTCCGTAAGGCAGGAGCGACGGAGTTAGCACCCGAGCCATGAGGCGCGTGCGCGGCGCAAGAAGTCGGAAGACCGAGAGCGCGCGCGAGTCAACCGGGGACGCATGCGGGGCATTCGCCGAGCGGTTGTCACGCCCCGACCAGTAGGACGACACGTGGCAACCGCCATATGAGCCCAACCGGCCCATACAAGGCATAAATATAAATACTAAAATACATACACCCACATTTCCAAATAACATCTTAGTACAGTCCCGATAAATCCTAATACAAATCTAAGTCCAACATACGAAAACTCGTAACAGCAATCGTATATCTTCTGCGATAACCCTCCGTCAACGATCTCGTCTAGTGCGTCGGCACCTACACACACATTGAACGCGGTGTGCACAGCCTTGCGGCCTAGTGCGAAATTACGGCTCTACCGAATAAAGAAATCAAAGGCTAGGAGTATTCTAGGATGCCTTTGGTAGTTAATCATCATTTTTCATGTATTTTATGTTAAACAACTTATATACAGAAATAAAATAAATAGTCCTAATTAACACAATTATTAAAATAAAATTTAATTCACTTTTCTCCTAAAGTAAATAAATTAGAAATCTATCAACTCATTAATTAAAATAATTATTACATCAAATTAATCCTATATAAGTTTAGGATTAATTCTACCCAATCAATTCTTAATTAATCATATTTAATTTTTTATCTATTAACTAACTACAAAGGTTAAATTTCTTTGATTAACTTAAATGAATTTTTATCCAATTTATACTCATTAAACTCATCCATAACTTGGCTCAAGTCACCCAAGGGCCCAAGTAGAACCCATAAATTTTTTTTACTATTTTTATTATTTTTTATTATTTTTTATTATTTTATTATTTAATTAATTATTTAATTATTATTCTGACCGGTCAACGGTTGACCGGTCAACGCTGACCGGGTCAGCCGTGGACCCGGTCAACAGGACCGGTTACTGTTCATCCGGTTCAACCTGAGTCTGACCCACGCCTAGTTGGTTCGGTTCAATCGAGTCAGCTAAATCCAGCTAAATCCAAGTTCGACTCGAGTCCGGTTCAAGCTAATGCGGTTCGACTCGGGTCCGGTTCAACCATTCCAAATGGTTTAATTAAATTAACTCTAACCCATAGTTAACTTAACTAAACCTGATTTATCAAACTCTAAGCATATTTTAACACATCTTACTCTAATAACATTTTATTAATACTAACCATGCTTAACGTTTCACTAATCGCGATTAGGGAAGAATAAAGCTACCTTAGCCGAAATTACTATTCACCGCCGGAACCCTAGCCGCCACCTCGCCGGAGCTCACGAAACCGACGGCTAACTGGACGGCGAGCTTCGCAGCTCCTCGCACACGCGGAGACCAACGATGATCTGCGAAAACGCCGACCATTAGCGCCTAAACGGTGATTTCCGGCATCGTCTCCGGCGAACTCACGGCGCACCCACTGGAGGGCGAAAACTACCCCTTTACAAGGGGAAAATGTGGCGGCTCACCTCACGGACGTGTGGGGAGGAAAGGAGTGGAGTTCCGGCCGGCGAGGTGGGCGGATCCGCGACTCCACCCGTTGCCGGAAGGGCTTCGTCGAGTGAGCAGCGACGGCGAGAACAGCCGCCTGCTGCGGGGACGTCGAGGTCCACGAAGGCTCGTGGAGGCGTGGAGAAGGCGGGCGTCTCCAACCACAGCGGAGGAGACGAATCGCCGGTGGTTTTTGGCGCTGTACGGCGACCGAACGGCAGCAGCTCCTCTGCTGCGAGGGCGCTCGGCTCGTCTCGCTCGCCTCGCCTCTTCAACCGGTCCAAGCCGGTTCAGCTGGACCGGCCGGCCGGTTCACCTGAACCGGACCCCCCTCTTTTTTTTTCTTTTTTTTAAAAATTTAAAGGTGGGTGTTTACAGCGGTCCCCTAGCCAAAGGCGCACACGAGCAAAGCACCGAGCTGCAGGATGCTTGCACGACCAAGGCTCACACGCCGCAGCCCGCCGACACAGCCAGAACACGGGTGCAGCAGCCAAAGGTACGGACGACGCGCGCGTAACGGACGAAATGGTCCGAGCAATGAATGCTCGGCCATTTATGCTTGTAATCAAGAGGGTAGCCGAATGGTCACCTCTCTACCTATATAAGGACCAGCCAAGGCACTTGGTTGGGCATCACCGCAGGTAGCGAGCAAGAGGGCGAGCGAGATTAGAGTGCTAAGTGAGGGAGCGATTGTAGTTAGCTTCAAATAATCCTCTTCGAGTCTAGCTTGAGGGAGAGAGGTTTTACTGACGCTATAAAGCAGTCCTTTTGTCCTCTCAACTCCCTTCTCTCCCTAAAAGATCTATTCTGCATTCAAGGCTTGTGAGCACTGAAACTCCACGGTGTCATTCACGCCGGCACGACTCGGGCTCGACGAAGGAGTCCAAAGGTGAAAAATTGGTCGTGACACGATGGCTAGGTACCTGCTGGTTGTTTGGCATGCATGCGCCTGGGCGTGCCTATTTGCTGTTCTGGGTACGCCTTCGTCCCTCGGATAATTGGGCGGTCTTGCTTGGGCATGAGCCCTCTATATCCATATCATTTAGGCGGTTTGTTTGTGCCTTAGCCTTGCCTTTTTGGCTTAGGGGCATAACAACTCTCCCCCATGAAAAAGTTAATGTCTCTATCAACTCGGTGGCTAAATATGCCCGGATTAAGTCCTCATACTGCCAGAAACTTGCGACCCTCTTCAAGTTCGCCTCTTCCGATGCCAAGTCTTGGTGGACCAGGAACTCTTTGATGACGATTGGAGGTGCTTGCTCCGTTTGCTACCTGGAGAGGTCAGTGTCTGGATAAAAATACTTTAAAAAGCTCACATGGAAGGTTGGATGGATTTTGAGGTGGGATGATAACTTTAGTTGGTAAGATGCCGTGCCAATGTGCCTTCATAACTTGGAAAAGCCGATCGAATATTGGCATTAGTCCCTTGTGAACACATATTCCTCGTGCCTTCTTCTACATTTGCGGGGTAAGATTGAGTCCTCATCCCCAACTTGAAACTCTCGTGGGCTACGGTGCTAGTTGGCATACTTTTTCATGCGGCGCGCAGCTTTCTCCATGCTTGCGCGCAAGTCTTCCAGCTGATCTTATTGGCTATGGGAAAATTTAGTTGCGGCTGAGCACTTCTCATCGGCTCTGTCGTGGGCCAACTTGGCTAGAGAAATTAGAACTTGCCCATAGACAATCTTAAATAGAGATCTTTCGGTCACTGCCCCATGGTGTTGTAACAGAACAGACCTGAGTCAATCAGCTCCACCCAGTTTTTAAGGAGTTTAGGTGCCGCGCTGAACGGATCCTTGGATGAAGAAAGACCTAGTCTGGAGGACACACTGAGTTCCGGCTAGAATCATCGGTCAAACTACCGAAGCTGTAGTTTGGGGATATTATGCCGGTCAAACTACCGAAGAAGCTCCCACCCCGATGGGCCATGGACCATCAGATCAAGTTGATCTGGCACCCGGGCACTGGCATAGGCACCTTTCCACATGCCGCCTGTCTAACTATCCGACCTTAAGAAGCAGCTCAATGAATTGTTGGATGTAGGTTTGATCCACCCATCCAAGGCTCCTTATGGAGCACCTGTTCTATTCCAGCGCAAAGACGGGAAGCTGTGCATGTGTACCGTGCACTGAACGAGGTAGGTCGTACTACGGTTGAGAACTTGAGCTTTGTCCTAAGAAGTTTGAACGAAGTTGTCCAAAACCTCCCTATGAAATGCCCATCTTGGTCCCTGACAATATCTTCCGGGAGGCCAAAGTACCTCACCACGTGCCGGAAGAAGAGTTCAGCCTTCTCCTTGGTCGTAACTTGCTCGGTTATGGGGATGAAGATGACGAACTTATTGTTGAACCTGTCCACCACCATAAGAACTTTAGATAGATTATGAACTTCATCATAAACTTGATAAAATCCAAGAAAATGGATACCTAGGGCCAGAATCGGCAGAGGCTGGAGCAATCTTGCGGCTTTGGCATGCTCTTCATTGTCTTTCTGGCAGATGGTGCAGGTCTTGACGTGTGCCTCAACATCGTTCTCCATGTTGAATCAGTAATATGAGCATTCAAGGAGCACAAAGGTACGCTTGATGCTTGGATTTCTTGCCCAAGGTGTATCATGGCACTCCGAGATCAGTTCGCGTCTGACATTGGTCGAGTGTGGTACATATGTTCACCCTCCCTTGATTCACAGCAGGCTAGAATCGTCGGGTTTTGCCATAATCAACCTATTGCAAAATAGTTTGATTGCCATCATCAACTTGTAGCCGCTCCACCAATGTCCCATGTGCTCAGGTGAGGGTGTGCACGCGTCGGCTGAGGGCGTCAGCTGCTTGATTTTGGCGTGCCAAAGCCGCAAGATTGCTCCAACCTCTGTCGATCCCATCCCAGCCCTGGGTATCCATTTCATTAGATTTTATCAAGTATTTGATGAAGGTTAGTGGACTATTATTTGAAGTCTTATTGTGGTGGACATGTTCAGCAAGTACGTTGTCTTCATCCCCATAACCAAGCATGTTACGGCTAAGGAGACGGCCAAACTCTTCTTCCGGCACATGGTGAGTTACTTTGGCCTCTCGGAAGATATTGTCAACGACTGAGATGGGCGGTTCATGAGGAGGTGGACAACTCTGTTCAAACTCCTTGGGACAAGGCTCAAGTTCTCAATCATAGTACTTTGGCCTACATTGTTCAATATGCGGTAGTCGATACACATGCGCAATTTCTCATCCTTGCATTGGAACAGAACAGGTGCTCCATAAGGAGCGTTGGATGGGTGTATTAAACTTGCATCCAAGTCGTGCTGCTTCTTGAGGTCGGATAATTCGACATCGGTAAGGTACCTGTGCGGTCATGTAGGCATCAACTCGATCTGATGATCCGTGGCCCGTTCGGGTGGGAGCTTCTTTAGTAGTTTATCCAACATGATATCCCAAAACAACTTAATCAGGGGCTGGAGATCTGAGCCACAACTCAATGTGTCCTCCGAACTGGGTCTTTCTTCATCCAAGGATCCATTCGGCGTGGCACATGAACTCCTTGAGAACCGGGCGGAGCTGCTTCGCTCAAGTCAATTCTATTACAACACCATGGGGCAGAGATCCTCGTTTGAAATTGTCTATGGGCAAGTTCCGATTTCACAAGGGATTGATGACAAGGTTCGTTGGGCTTTTCCGAATGGTGAAGCACATTGGCACAATAATTTACCTATCATCCGGCATGTGGTGAGTAACTTTGGTCTCTCGGAAGATATTGTCAACAACTGAGATGGGTGCCCAATTTCCCATTCTTGCCCTGGAATGGAACAGGTGTTCCATAAGGATCATTGGATGGGTGGATTAAACTTGCATCCAACAATTTGTCGAGCTGCTTCTTGAGGTCGGCTAATTCGACATCAGTAAGGTACCTTTGTAGTCATGTAGGATCAACTCGATCTAATGATCTGTGACCTGTCGGGGTGGGAGATTCTTCAGTAGTTCATCCAGCATGATGTCCCCAAACAACTTAATCAGGGGCTGGAGATCTGAGTCGCAACTTAATGTGTCCTCCAAACTAGGTCTTTCTTCGTCCAAGGATCCATTCGGCGTGGCAGCTGAACTCCTTGAGAATTGGGTGTAGTTGATTAACTCAGGTCAGTTCTTTTACAACACCATGGGGCAGAGATCCCCATTTGAAATTGTTTATGGGCATGTTCCAATTGATAAGGGATTGATGCCAAGGTTCGTTGGGTACTTCTGAATGGTGAAGCACATTAGCACGACAATTTACCTATCATCGGGCCTTAAGATCCATCCAACCTTCATGCCCATTGGCATATTACACTCCTAAAAGCCAAAAGGCCCAAGGCGCCAACAAATCGCCTAAATGACATGGGCATAGAGGCATGTGCCCATGCCCAAGCAAGACCGCCCAACTATCCTCTTAATCAGGCACTCCCATAACAACAAACAGGTCCGCCCAGGCGCACGCACGCAAACAGCTAGCAGGCACACATAGCCACCACTCAGGCACCCGGAAGCATAGGTACTAGAACCTGCAGAATACACCACCTGTCGCCCATAGCCTGACCAAGAAAAGATTCTTATGATGTAGGGATTCCAATATTAAAAAAGGGTAGCCCAAGAACATACCACCTGGTGCCCATAGCCTGACTAAGAGGAGATTCTTATGATGAAAGCATTAAACAGGGGTAGCCCAAGAGTCACCTTGATGCCTATATAAGGAGCTCAACTTGCCTTAGAGCAGAAGAGGGAGTGGAGTGTGGGGTTAACAAGCTTTTATTGTACTTTCCTTAGCCATTTTTCCTTCCCAGCCGATCTGTGGAGAAGACTAGAGAGGTTTTAATGGTGCAAATAAAACATACCTTTTCCCTCTCAAAAATCGTTTCTTGGCACCAAGTTTTTTCCTTTTCGCACACATCCTTTGGCACCATCTTGTAGTCACTCCACCAATGTCTCATTTGCTCGGGTGATGGTGTGCACGCATCGACTAAGGGCGTCTGCCACTTAATTTTGGCTTTTGGCCTTATTTGGTTGAAAGCTTGTGCTAGGTTTAGAAGAAGGTGTTTGCCACATTGTTCATTTGCATAACATCTGAACAAGGTGATAATTAGGAACCGATACCCCCTCCCTCTCATCGATGACTTATTTGATCGACTAGGGTGTGCTCGAGTTTTCACGAAACTCAACCTCAGATCGGCCTATTCACAAGTCAGGATTGCAGAAAGCGATGAGGCCAAGATGACTTACGTGATAAGGTACGAGTCCTTTGAATTCTTAGTCATACCTTTTGGACTAACAAATGCCCTAACTATCTTTTGCAATTTGATGAACGATGTGTTCCACGACTTTTTGGATAAGTTCATGGTTGTGTATTTGGATGACATCATTGTTTACAAAGAGAATCTGAAGGCACACATGGGCCATCTCCAGCAAGTGTTCTAGAGAATATGCGAACACAGCTTCTTTGTTTGAAAAGACAAGTGTGATTTCGCCCAGCAAGAGATCATTTTCCTTGGGCACAGGATTGGCAGCGGCCAAGTGCATATGGATGATAGAAAAGTACAGGCCACAACCGAACAATCCAACTGAACTGTGTTCTTTTCTTGGATTGACTAACTATTATCGCAGGTTTATTGAAGTGTATTCTTACATCACTGCACCCCTGACGGACCTCCTGAAGAAAGATCAGGTATAGAAATGGACCAAAGAGTGTAGGGACGCCATGCAAAAGCTCAAAGGCTGCATGACATTCGAGCTCTTCTTGGCATTGTTAGATTTCGGCAAGGCATTTCAGATAATTACTGATGCCTCTGACTGTGCCTTGGGTGGAATTCTTATGCAGGACGGACATCCTTTGGCTTATGAACACTGCAAGCTCAACAGCGTCGAGCAAAGACATGGGGCAGATAAGAAAGAAATGCTTGTTGTGGTGCACTGCCTACGGGTATGACGATACCTCCTAAGCAGCCCCTTTGTGCAGGGACGCCATGCAAAAGCTCAAAGGCTGCATGACATCCGAGCTCTTCTTGGCATTGTCAGATTTCGGCAAGGCATTTCAGATAATTACTGATGCCTCTGACTGTACCTTGGATGGAATTCTTATGCAGGACGGACATCCTTTGGCTTATGAAAACTGCAAGCTCAACAGCGTCGAGCAAAGACATGGGGCAGATAAGAAAAAAATGCTTGTTGTGGTGCACTGCCTACGGGTATGGCGAGTATACCTCCTAGACAGCCCCTTTGTGGTGCACACAAATAATGTCGCGAACACCTTTTTCTAGACTTAGCACAAACTCTCAGTGAAGCAAGCCTGCTGGCAAGCTCAGCTTGCCGAGTTTGACTTTACTTGGGAGCACAAGGCTGGATGCTACAACCAAGCGGCCGACACTTTGAGTCGATACGTGCATGCCATCACCCACGCGCATGGCACCCTGATGGGTTGCAAGACTGCGCCAAGACGGACACAGCTTACCAATTTTACAATAGGTTAACGATGGGAAGACTCGGTGAGTTTGGAATAATTTTGCCGGCCTATTGCAGATCAAAGGGGGACGAACTTATGTGCCGCAGTAGATTGACATCATGCATGATCTGATATCAAAGTGTCATGAGACCCCTTGGGTGGGACATCCGAGCAAGGAGCGTACCCTTGCACTCCTTGGACGCTCATATTACTGGCTAAACATGGAGAATGATGTTGAGGAACATATCAAGACTTGTGCCATATGCTAAAAGGACAAGGCCGAGCGAGCCAAAATTGCATACTCGCTCTAGCCTCTACCTATTCAATCTCGACCCTGGGTATCAATTTCCCTGATTTCATCAAGTCTTTCCCAAAATTTAATGGATTTTTTGCAGTTCTTGTGGTGGTGGACAGGTTCAGCAAGTTTGTATGTTTGGCATGTGTGCCTCCAGATTCTCCAAGTAAACAACGATGTCATCCAAATACATAACCACAAATTTGTCTAGAAAGCCGTAGAACACATTGTTCATCAGATTGCAAAAGGTAGCCAGGGCATTCGTTAGTCCAAAAGGCATGATTAAGAATTCAAATGACTCGTACCTTGTCACACAAGTTGTCTTGGCCTCTTCGTTTTCTGCGATCCTGACTTGCCAATAGCCCGATCTGAGGTAGAGATTTTATGAAAACTCGAGCATGCCCCAATCAGTCGAATAAGAGTGAGGGGGTACTAGTTCCTCACTGTCACCTTGTTCAGCGCATGATAGTAAATGCACATGTGTTGTTTCCCGTCCTTCTTGCGCTGAAATAGAACGGGCACTCCATAAGGAGCCTTGGATGGGCGGATCAAGACTACATCCAACAACTCATCGAGCTGCTTCTTCAATTCTACTAGCTCGGCAGGCGGCATTCGGTATGGCGCCTGTGCTGGTGATCGAGTGCAAAAGACCAAGTCAAGCTCGAGCACCCTTACGCAGTGCTCTATATACTCCTGCCCGAGTCCCCGAGGATCGACATGCCCTCGCACCTGCGAGACAAACTGCGTGAAACCCTAATCAAGGAGGGGGACTGCCGCTCGGATGATACTTGTGCGAAGGCGCGCACCCAATGTGCCGATGGCCAAGGCATGAGCATACCGCTACTGTCTTCGCCCATGACAATCCAGCAGACCTCAGGCTATCAGGGACTGGCTGCAACTGAGCAACCCAACCAAGCTCCGTGCCTTCCTTGGGTTGACTAACTATTATCGCAAGTTTATCGGAGGATATTGCCACATCACCGCACCGCTTATGGACCTCCAAATCAGGAGTGGAAATAGGCTGAGGCATGTGAAAATGCCATGCAAAGGCATAAAGAGCGCATGATGTCTGAACTCGTATTGGTGCTACTCAATTTTAGCAAGGTATTCGAGGTGATTACTAATGCCTCTGACCACCCCTTAGGCGGAATTCTCATGCAAGATGGACATTCATTAGCTTATGAAAGCTGCAAACTCAACAATGCCGAACAAAAATTTGGGGCACATGAGAAGGAAATGTTGATTGTAGTCCCATCCTTCTGACACTAAAATAGAACGGGTGCTCCATAAAGAGCCTTGGATGGGCGGATCAAGCCAGCATCCAACAACTCATCAAATTGCTTCAATTCTGCTAGCTCGGTAGGCGGCATATGGTATTGGCACATGTGCTAGTGGTTGGGCACCGGGGACCAACTCAATTTGATGATTCGTGGCCCAATAAGGTGGAAGCTTCATTTGGAAGTTCTCCTAGCATAATGTCCCTAAACTGCTCGATCAGGGACTAAACTCAGGTTGGAACGACTCCATGTTCAGATGCTGCTTCTTTGCAAACCATGGCAGCATATGTCGTCTCTGTCCATCGGAGCCCCTTAACTCGCTAGGTAGCTGAGAGACGGTGAGGGCCGGCTACAGCTAAAGGCTGAATATTGCTTGTTGCATTGGGGTTGATGGGAGTAAAGCCTAGCATCATCGGGTCCATGGTGATGAGTCCGCCAACATGGGGTGCGACCATTGTTTGGGAGACAAGGAGGAATTCGAGCCTAAGGATGAACTCATAATCGTCTATTGGCGTGACAGTGATATCGATGTTTCTCAACCATGGTCTGATCGACAGGACTACTTGTCGGGCAACCCCTGCCACAGAGGTAGCCGGAGTATTCAGGGTCTTAAAGAGAAGGTTGCTGAGGTGGTCAGTAAGTCGATGCTGCACACCAATGCTTCGTTCATGAAGTTGTGCATGTCGCCAAAATCGATCATTGCCTCGCATAGGTGGCCATTGACCAAAACTCATAAAAACATCAGTCACAACCCATCTTCAAGTTTGATGGTGTGGACCCTCTGAAGGATTGTTGTGCACACAGGTGGAACGCCCTCTGGTGCTTGGTTGGCAGGAATGACTGCAAATGGTTCTAGACTTGCTGGGTTATTGAGGGTGACGGTGTGACTCATGCCCTAGACATCTGCATGCTAGATGCGCCCCTCCACACAGGTAGCATCCGAACTGGGGTGCTCCTCCTCCTTGCTGAGGAATCCACGTAGGTTGTCTTATGGGAGTGGGGACGCACCTGTATTAGGTGCCTCGGATGGGGGTGCGTAGAGTGCCTCATCGAGGGGACCGAGCTTGGCTTGGTCGCACCTCATCGTCCCGTTGCCTCACCCCGAACTGTCGTAGGTCCATCAAGCTTTCTCCGTTGGAGATAGCGTCACGCATTATGGTGACTCCTCGCATATAGAGTTCATCTCGTGCGTTAGCCTACAAGCCTTTGACAAAAGTAAAGAATAGATCATGTTCTGCCATATCCTTGAGGTCAAGAGTTACACTATTGAACTCCTGAATGTATTCTCGGATAATCTGAGTTTATCGCAAGTCTCGGAGGCGCTTCCGGGCTACGTAAGCTATGTTCACAGGGAGGAAACGAAGGCGCAATTCCTCTACCATCGTGTTTCAGTCCCTTGGTTCATCGTGGCCATGGTAGCTGGGTGTGTCGCAATGCATGCACCACCATTGCTTGGCATTGCTGATGAGGAAGGCCGCTGTGGTCATAACCTTGCCCTCTTCGGCTATTTGAGTGGCTCAAAAGTATAAGTTTATGTCCCACAAAAAGTTCTCTAAAACTTTAGCATCCCTAACATCAAAATACTATTTTGGTTCTAGGATGCATACAGTTGCCTTGGGTGCATGGCGCTGGTTGAGAGGCACATAGATTTTTGCCCGCAAGTCCTCCAGCTCAGCCCATAGCTGTTGTTCTAAGGTGTCCAAGCTGGTGTTGGGCGATAGGCTGGGTTTGTCTTGTTCAGTCGTAGCCTGGAGCCTTTCCACCTCAGCCTGCAGGGATTGTACATCAAGTTGGAGCTCCCCCATCTGGCCACAAATCGAGCTGTTGCTCGAACCTAAGGAGCCTTCGATGGTGGGAGTTCCTACTCATTCTTCCAGGAGACTGAGACATCTCTCAACTCCCTCCTTGGCTTGCTTTGCTGCCATCAAAAAAAAGAAGGGAAAGGAGCGGAAAATACTTTGACAGAAGGCTTGGAAACTTACTTGTTGCTTGGGAAGGTCCTTGCATAGGATCTCCCTTTTCTCCTTGCTGTAGTTAGCTTGTTCCTTAGCTCTGATACCAAATTATCATGACCCTTTCCTGTTGGCTGGTCGGTGCAATGAGCCAAGATCGTGCAGTGTGAACAACTCCAAGTGTTCACCAGTCTTAATGCAAAGCGGAAGCAAAAGTTCATTTGTCCAGAATCGTTTTAGAGAGGGAAAAGATATGCTTGTTACTACGCCGTTAAAACCTCTCAAGTCCTTCAAGCCACAGGTCAACTAGGATGCTAAAATGTTAAGAAAATTCGGAAGGAAAGTACAAGGAAAATTACAACAAGATGCTAACTTCACTTCTCTGTTGAGCAGCTTCTAAGTAAACTGAGCTCCCCCAAAATATAGCTGTCTTGCCCCTTTTATAGGCAGCAAGGTGACCCTTGGGCTGCCTTGAATGCTTGGATCTTGGCATCATGGAGATATTTTCTTGGTTGGGCTGTGGTCGCCAAATATTGAATTCTGCAGGCTATTTATTAATGCTGGGATTTGGGCATCATCAGAATCTTCCATGGTCTAGCAGTGGGCACTAGCTATTGGGTTCTGCAGCTTCTACCTTGGTTTCCAAGCGCTTGGTCTTCTTGGGTTCTGGGTGGCAGCTATCTGCCTGCTTGCTGTCTAGGTGCGTGAGTCAGTGCATGCCTGTTTGTCGTCCTACGCGCGGCTGCCTGTTGCCTATTTAATGTGCACCTTGATCTTGCTTTCCCTTAAATCTCGATTCCTATGTTCTGGAAAGTTACTTAGGCGATTATTGGTGTATGTGCCTTGCCTTTAGCTTGGGGTTGTAACACGGTGCTCCTCTATATTGACCCCCTCCTTGATTAGGGTTTCACACAGGTTATCTTGCAGGTGTGGGGGTGCGTCGGTCCTGGAGGACTCGGGCAGGAGAGTGCGGAGCGCTACGTATGGGTGCTCGAGCTTGACTTGGTCACGCTTCCTCATCGCCGGAGTCGGAGCATGCGAGCAAGGCAAAGCCGGAGTAGATGCCCATGCGCAGATTTTCGCTCGCCCCTTTGTTCGAAAGGATTTTTCCCTAGGCATGTTTAATATTTTATTAACTATGCTAAGAAGGATTAGTGAATTAATTAAGTTAGATTAATTAAGGAGTTAAGTATTGGGTTGAGTTGAACCAATTAATTGAGTTGGATCAGGCTTGGTTCAGACATGGGTTTGGGTTAAGTTTATTTTAAGTTGGGTTAAGCTGAGTCAAATAGCTGGATGGGTTTGAGCTGGAGTCTAGTTGAGTCGGATTGGGCTGGCTAGATTGAATCACATGAACTGGGCTTGATTTGAGCTGAGCCGAATTTGATTGGATCAATAAAATTAAATTGGACTGGATATGAGTTGAACCAAAGTGAATTGATTTGAACTTAGATTGAGTCAGACTGAATTGATCTGAGCCTAGATTGAACCCATTTGAATTGATTTAAGCCTGAGTTGAGCCTAATTAGATTAAATTGAATTAGATTTGAACCAAATCAAATTAAATAGAATCCAGGTTGAGCCAGTTTGATTGTTTGATCCCCAATTGAGTCAAATTAGTTTGGATTGAGTCAAAATAAATCACATTGGTTATCTAAGACTAGAGTTGATCAATTTTAACTTTAATTACATGTATTGAATTTGAGTCAAATAAAGCCCAAATTGAATAATTTTGATAGATTGGCTTGGACCCCATGATTGGACTTGGATTAAGTAAATTGAATTAATTATATAATTAAGTTCAAATTATGGGGATGAACCGCATCATCATAAATTAATCTGTTTCTATTCTAATTAGTCTTAGAAAATTCTAAATAAATTTCATTCTCTCAGGAATATTATATGATTATGATCTACACTGCTACCCATATCATTGGGCTTCTTTTAGATCGATTTTGAAGCCCCGACACACGATACAAGTGCGTAGGCTCACTATAGTATGATCTATTCAAGCTAGGGTAAATCTTAATTAGATTTTTTGAAAGTTCTTGGATGCCTGCCAATTAAATAACTATTATGTTTATAAAATACCAAAAGACATATGCATGCTAAAAATACATGTTTTACTAGCCGCTCGACATGCGTGTATGCTTACTTTTTATTATTTATCTAGTATGCTATGTTACTCTTACCGCATGTTATTATTTATTGATGCTGTAATGCCGACTACACCTATAGGGTAAAAATGATATAACTTAAAACATAGTATCATGACATACACCAGATACTCTAGCATAGAGATGGAGACATAGGTGACATGATACCATCATATCCTATGAACATCACTGAATTGCCCACAGGAAGCTATTATGCACCCTAGATAACATCGCGAACCACCAGTGTTCGGTTAGTGATGTTCACCCCTCCCGAGGCTTCTGATAGCTTAGATACTAGGAGTGGGGCTGAGGGATTGGACCAGTTAACTCCTGGGTCAGATCAGACCAGCACATGGAGTGGTTTCAACCCAGGTTCCTATACCCGCACGTGTGCCGCCTCAGCGACACCGTGATAGTCCTCAGATGGCTAGCGGGGATAATCCTACTCGATGATTTAGCAGATATGAGGTCGAGACACCACAGCCCATCGTGTGGATGTGCGTTCAACTCGGCCAGCATAGATTGCTTTTGAGTTAGAGGGGTGATTCCCTTACGCCTTGGACAGTGGATCCGTGGACCGCACGACTAGCATCTTCGACGTCCTGTAGACGATCGGATGAGTAGTCCGGATCCTAGGGTTGTTCTTATTTCAGCTAGCCATGGCCGATGGCTCTGATGTGATGGTGACCCTGTCTACGGACAGAGTGTGGTACTATACTGGGATCGTGCCCCTACGGAGTCCGGGGAGGCTGTAAGGGCACGACGGTTTCGCTAGGGGAGGCATCGTCGGCGACTAACGAAATGAGGGAGAGGGTTATTTGGTCACCCGTCCTCTCCGCCAACATCAGTGCAGCTGGCATAAGTAGAGACATAGACGATGTAGGCACTAATGGGCTTAAGGACATCTCGGGTCCAGATTCGTTCTTAAGCATACGTTGGCAGTCCGAGACACGTGATATGAGTTAGAGCTATGTTTGATGACTGATTATAGTGACACCGACATGAGATATAACCTAGGTGACATTTAGAGACGTACGCCTATCTATAACCTAGGTTGACATATAGCAAAATTTGTATTACATAGAAAACTATTGTGTGATAACTAATCTCACTAAGACATCCTCGAATGAGCCCTCTAGCCTTTGATTTTGTGCTGTGATTTCGAGCTGTAATTTCGCACTAGGCCGCAAGGCTGAGCACACCGCGTTCAATGTGTGTGCAGGTGTAGCAGTGACGGTCAAATTTGCAGATAAGGGTTTCGTCCGTCGAGGTGGGCTATCGTCCCGGTTTTATTTATTTACTGATTTCGAAGCGTAGTATGTAGTAGATTAGTGTCGAGACTGTACTAGGAGACTGTATTATTTATTTTATTGATATGACTGGTTGTTTATGTTGCAGAGATAAGATCCTGTAATGCCTTGCATGGGTTGGTGAGCTCATGCGGCGGTTGCCACGTGGCTGATAGGTGGTTCGGGGTATGACAGATCGATTTGTATTGATAAAAAATAAAAAATACCTCGCTAGAGCTTTTCCCGCATTAACCAAGTTTATTTTGATATTACCGGATATAACAAAAAAATGTTTATTTTTCAAATTAACCTATCAATATACCACGTAGAAATAAAAACATATTGAAAGTGTAGGTCATCTAATTAGAGTAATATGTAATATCAATATTGACCACAGTATCCAACTGAACTGCTTAACTCTCACCAATTAGGGAGGTATGAGTATTAATTTTGATATTGAATGTTTAATATATTTTGAAAGTTTGAGGTTAATTTATGATACGTTGCTTGTGTGCCGACCTGAGTCTGATACCGACACCATTTCAACTATTTAACTATGCTCGTGAATCGACCCTCATGCATGTTCATCATCTGTGATCATCGTCTCTTGCTCTCAACGCTCTTAGCCCCACCCTCCCATACGAAGCTTGGCTAGAGGATGATGCGAATGATGACATAGAGCTTGACTTTAGCTTCGATTTTTTATTAAAAAACTGATTAATGTTTCTGCATTGACCAACCAGTTTGACAAAAACTTTTTTTCCTGATTATATATGGTAATATTAAAATAAACTATCCTTGTCGCCCGCTCGTACTGTGGCATGGGAGGGAGGCGCCGGCAGGGTGCTCCTCCTCTATTCCATGGGGCTTCGCCCTCACCTCACCCCCTTCTCCTCCTCTTGTGGCATTTATGTGGTTGCCAAGAATTCGCACGTCATGTTTTTTTCTTTTATTTCCCTTATCCTCATCATTTTCCTTTTTTCTTTAGTTGATTGCGTGTTTACTAGGACTCATTTAGATTTTTGTGTTGTTATTGTCACGCATGACTTTAATTAACTGCTCTTGAGTGAATAGGATAACTATTTGTATATTTTTCTGATTAGAATAATTAGGTTTAAACCAATGCTCCACGGGCACTTACCCCACCCATGCCGGCTAGACATTATTATTTTGCTTATTGCAGCAAAGAAATATGTTTGCCATTTTGACACTCGATCTTATTCTGATCAAATATTTCCGGCCAATGATACTGCAGCAAATTCCAAGGATTCAGTAGGAATAACTATATGTGACATGTTGTTGAGGAGTGCTATTATAGTATCAGGGTTATATTTATATCTATTACTAGATAAAGAAGGATCCATATGGTCATTGTTATTTTAATAGGAATGACTGTTCATCATTTCTCTTTTTATGCTTTTACTATATGTTATTTCTTTATTTCTTGGGGTGGAGAGAATACATGAGGATATCCATGATAGTATCAGGAAAAAGAATATTCATATTGGGCAAGTTGCACTCGGTGATTATGAGAATTTATGCTTTAGCTAGTATGCTGGTATGTGTTTTGTCTCCTCTCATAATTTTTTATGCCTAGTTTCGTTTTGTAAATTTCATCTAAGTTACTGAGGAAAACTTTACCCATTGATTGGTTTGCAATTCTTTTGCCTGCTAGTTTATGTTTATTAATTTCCTTTTGGAAGGAATGCTTGCAGCCGGGATAATGCTTTAAGATACTTTTTTGAAAAAAGGTTGGAACATAAAAGAAAGTAATAAAAATAAGAACATAAAAGAACAAAGAAACATAGAAGCCACAATAGTCAAGTGTCCCGAATTCCCTCATGGAGGAAGGTGTCCTGTGAAGAATACAAGAGTTGTTGGATGGTCACTGCCCTTACCGTTGCCGTTGTTGATTTAGATGCTCTGGTAAAATATCTCATGTTCTATATGCCAATGTCATATGACCAATTGGTTTTTCTTTACTAATTTGTTCCTCCTTTTTCCACTCATTTCTCATGGAACTAGATTTATATCAAAAGGTTGAATTTTTTTTAAAAAAGATAACATTGCATATTTCACCCATCTAAAATAATACAATATATCATCCAAAGGAATGTAAAAAGATAAAATAAACATAAGCTGAAATAATATAATCAAACGTAAAACACTAGGAGATTATAAAGTTTTAAGGTGGCTTATGAGTATGGAAGAATTAAGTACTATGGTCTAGCTAATGTCATTGTTGATTATGATCATCTATTAATGGTATATAAACATTTATTGAAAAGATGTTCCTCAGCCTCTTCCTCTTCTAGCCGTATGGTGCGATGGCCCTCTAGGATGACTTTAGGATGACTTTGAGTTTGTCCTTCTGATTACTCAATTATATATATTAATTTATGGAGACAAATTTGACTTCCACATATTGCATTTTTCCTCATCATGCGCTCTAGATTCTTTCATTAGGCTATACAGAGATTTAACTGAATCTGTTGTCCACTGTCTATTGACAAAATATGGAACAGTGCACTTAGACTTTACACAGCATATCAGACTGTACTTACTTGATACTCATAAATATTAGGAATCATTTTTTTGGTATACTTGTAATTTATTATATATTTTTAGAATCTAATGAGTATTGAACTCCTAAACTTTAATATAAAATCTAATTATTCTAATCAAATAAGACTTCTATAATTTAGATTATTTAATTTGTTATTAAAAAAATCACATGAACGCTTGGTATAAATATGCATAATCATTTGAACCGTACATAAAGTATAACGCTCCTCCAATTAGAATAATTAGGTTATTTACGAATGGGTGCACTCAAAATTTTTATTCTTGTCGAATTTTAGCACCTTTTGAAAATTTATTATTTAGCATATTTAGTTAACAAGGATTATTAATTACTTGAACCATCTATGAGTAATATTTTTAGGTTTTTCAGAAGTGATCTGTGCACTGTGTGCAGAACCAAACCATCTGTGACCAGTAAGGGGCTTCATACATGCACTTTGAACCTTGCCTAATAGTAAAGTTAACGTTTATGTGTTTAATAATTAATTTTTAGTAAGATTTCATCCCAGGATTTTGAGTTGAATTATGAACTCTTGTCTTCCTTGGTTGGAAAACAAGATTAACAACCTTGGTCAAAATTTTAATCATAATACGACGTAGTATAGAAACTTTTCACTTGTCATAAGGTTTTAATTAAGAGTTGTGCAACATAGTATTTTTTTTAAAAAAAGGAAATTATGTATTTATTCCTTGTGAAATGATATATAAGAGTAGTGGCTTCAATATGAAGCCACTTAAAAAGGAAGTTTAGAGTAGGGACCTTATCATCCACCGATCCTACATTTAATACACGCTAATTAGAAAACAAAAAAAAGAAAACCTTTGCTCTGAGAATGCAAATGATAATAAAGTAAGATGTAGAACTCCCCCCATGATTTGCTCCCCTTTGTGCTTCTTTCTTCTACTACAAATTTTTTGTATATGTCCCTTAAAACAACTACATAACAGCTTGTGTTACATATTATTCTGAAAAATTGCATGTTCACTTGCTTCATATTGTGGTGAAGCCTTGGCAAGGACTAGTATCACACATCTATTTTCTACTTGAACTTAAATATACATAAACTATAAGAACAAAGGCCTGAAGCAGCTGATATGGCAATGTTAATGCAGCTGTTTGTATACTTTTCTTAAGGATTATGCTTAATCATCCACTGAGTAGTACTATTTTATTGTTATTTCAACACATCTAACTGCCTTTTATGTCATTAATGTGCATCTCTTATTTATTGGAAAAAAGTACTTTACTATTATTTCCATACATTTTCCAAAGTAAGCAAGAGATAGAAATTTTCAGAAAGAGTTAGAAATTCGTATCATATGGTCTTCGTTGCTTGCTGGAAGGCACATCAAATGATGAGTCTAAGTGTCCATTTTATTCATGTAGTTTTTACAATGAATGTGCACAGCAAATGAATCCATCTATAAACCCTGTTTTCTAAGAAAAAAAAGAAAAAATAAAATTATTTTAATATTTAATTAATAAAATAAATAAATAATAATATAATAATATAAATAGAAAAGGGAATAGATAATAGAAAAGAAAAGTTTTAAAATAATAAATATTTAAATTTAAAATATAATTTTTAAGGATTTTGAATTAGTAAATTAAATAAAAGGAAAAAAATAAATTAAAACCGCACGTGCAGCGAGTTGGGGACGTGTCGACTCAGTCGAGTTGGGCGGAGTCGAGCGAGTCGTGCGAGTCGGCCGACTCGTCGGTAAGAAGGGATTTAAAACCCCTCAAAAAACAGTGCACCCCCTGTTTCGAGGGCGACGGTGCCGGCAGAGCAGCGATGAGCTTCGGCGAGGCAACTTGGTGACGGAGGGAGGTCGGGCCGAGGGTGCTCTGTCGGAACCGTGGCCTAAGGCGAGTCACGGTGGCTCCGGCGGACGAAGAACTCGTGTTGGGCGGCGGAACAGGGGACGCTCCTATTCCGACGATTTTGCCGGCGAGGCGGAGGGGGATCGAGTTTCCCCTCCGCGGAAAAGTAGCAGAGGAGTTTCCGGAGGTCTGCGAACGGAGAAGGGGCCGTGAGATGCGCTACTGCGACTCTGATGGGTGGCGGGCAGCGGGGAAGAAGCGGAGGCAGTGGAAAACCCTGTTCCGATGGAATTCGCCGACGACCGGCACGGGTTCGTCTCATCTCTGCCAAAGCTTGGCGTGCGATAGCAATTCGACTTTAGAGGAGTCGAATTTTGAAGTGGGCAGTGACGCCGGAGGCTGGATTTTGGACGCCGGCGGAGGACGCTCGGTGCAGCGGGGGAAACTGGCTGCACCGGCGTTCGTGGAAGACAGAGAGCTTGCCGGTAGGGATAGTTGGTAGAGGAGGTTGAGGAGAGGTTGTACGCGTGTTTCCGGCGGCTTGGCGGAAGCGGAGCGGCGACGAACGCCGGTGAACGCGCGGTGGCGTCTTCGGCGCTCGAACGGGGTGCGAGCGAAGGAGGAAGACGGACCCCGTGTGCGTGGCTGGCGCGTGCGGCGGTCCGGGTTACCCAGACCGACCGGTCCGGTTCAGTCCGGTTCTCCGGTTCAGCTGCGGTTCATCATGGATTTGCCGGTTTTCACGGTTTTTCGACCGGTTTAGGTCGGTTCAACAATACTAGGGTTTTATTGGTAAGTTTTAGGTCTTTAGGAATTTATTTAGTATTTTTTTTAGACTTTAAATTTGGTTTTCGAATTATTTTAGATTGGGTTCAAGGGTTTGAGCACATTAATGATATCTAAAAAATATGAAATAATTTGTGATATAGTTTATGCTTAAATATAATTTTCATGATTTGATTAGAATTTTTCCAAACTGTTAAGGTAGAGTTTTGATTTAATTAAGGTGATTTAGATTTATTTAGGTCTTAAATAAATTATTTGTATGTTATTTACATGAAAGAATAATTTAGTAGGTGTTATTATGTTTGATTCATGTTAAACAGAATTAAAATGATTTAATTAGAATTTTTACATAATTTATAAATTATATGTTGTGATTAAATTGGATAATTAGGTTAATTAGATTTTCTAATTAATGAGATTGAGGAAATTCTGACTTAATATATTTGTGGGTGGTAATTAGAATTTTACAATATTATTAAAAATTATTTTTAGATTAATTAAGGTGATATAATTGATTCATATGATTAATTAAGGTGGTATAGTTGATTTATATTGTTAGAATAATATATTTGTCCGAATAAGTATTCAATTTATTGTCTTATGGTATAATTTAAATGTATGTTTGTAATGGTTGTGTTTATGTAGGATTATTAAATTATATAATTGACTTAACGGTAATTAAATAAAATTTGGTGTGAGGTTGTGAGTAGTAGGGATTGTTAGGAAGATTGTTTGAGCTGTGTTATTTATGCATGCTTGTTTGCTTATATTTAATTTATTTTAGGAGATTATGTTGCGGTGCTATTGCTTGACATATCATGACCAAGCTGTGATTTGTGTTGAAGTAGAGATGAACTCCTTTGACTTGATTGATTGTTTACTTGCTTGCTTTTAAAGAATCACAACTAAGCTGTGATTCTCATTTAAAGATTTGTTTGAGACTTAGGTGAGGATTTATGGTTTCAAATTTATTTGGCCTACTACAGATGCTGAGTCCTAAGGGTCGTTGTTAATTTTTGTATATGCTGATAAGTTGTATATCTACTTGGTTGCATATTTAAATTAGCATGTGAATTATTGAAAGTGATGTCATACTAGTTTATGTTTGATGTTATTTATATGCTTGCTCCTGATGTGAGTAGAAAGTTATACCATATTGGTATATGTATGATGTCGTTATATGTATGCTCCTGATGTGAGTTGAAAGCTATACTATGAGGGTATATGTATGATGTTATTATATGCATAATCTTGATGATATACTCATGTTGTGTTATTATTGATATGTTCATGTTGCTAGAGGTGTAGAGACACTTAGCGAGAACATGGAATATGTTGATATGAGATAATAATTTGAGACACTTTAGGTTCATATTATGATAATACATAGAGTGGTATGGTTGAACACATGACTAAGAACTTAGGGTTCTTGGGCTGTTATGTGCCAACATATGGTGATGAGTCATGTGCTAGCAATGGTAGAAATGCATGTTTGGTTAACTTAGCCACATATGCTTTGGGGTAACCTGGGTCTCACTTCGGTGTAGAGCTCAACTGATTTGTGTTACTCCCAGGTGGATGGTGGGCTAGGAACAATACCGTCTCATGCGCTACCCAGGCTAAGGAACCCGATGACTCTAGCATGCTCAACTGATGTGGATCCCTGAGCAATTCAGGTTCATTAGTAGCATATGCAGTGGGTCTCAGCGGGCCAGGCTGTAGACTGATGTGGCTGATTAATTTTGTATGGTGATCCTGCCATGGGGTAGAATTGCAGTGCTGTATGGTACTTGTGATTGGAAAAAGGGGTGCCATGATCAACAGCTCCTTCCGCCAACGTCACTGTATAGGCATATAGGATAGAGACATAGAGTTGACATTGAGGGGTTCAGGAAAATCTCTAACGAGGGGTTCACCTTGAACATAAGAGGCTGCCTTAGGTGTAGAATGGATAGAGGATGAAATATTAATTGTAGTTATATGATATCTTTGATTTAGTGACACTGTTATGATCATATTTCTTGCACCCTGTTATATGCCAAGTTATGATTATGCTCATGCTATTTCATATTTGTTGCTTTGTTAGATTATTGACATGTTGATTTAAATTTGTGATTTTAGTGGATATATTTTCTTATTGGTTTGTCTAATAACTTATGCCCATTTTTAGGGTGCTCTCTCTGTAGCCTCACTGAGTTTCGCGACTCAGTCGTGCACATTTTTCCCCTGTTGCGCAGGTTACAGGTTGGCTACTAGCGGGGAGTGAGGGAGAACCTAGTTGGTGATTAATATTACTTTTGTAATCTAGATAGAGATGTAAATTGGTAGTGTTGGGTTAAATGTAAAATGTTATTGCTTCTGCTTTGTTAAATAAAAAAATTATAGTGTTTTATGATACTTTTTGATATTGTATAGTTGTGGTGTTGAAGTACGGCTTATACGGCGGTTGCCACGTGCCCAAAGGTTGGTTTGGGGCGTGACACCATCACTTAGTGATGATAGTTGATGGAGAGAAAGAAAGATCTTGAGGAGTCCATGAGAGAGTTGAGATTGAGATTGACAATGACTTGAAAAGATGAGGGACCTAAATCAACTGTAAGAGCTAAAAAGGCCAAGTTAGCCATTTGGCTATAAAAACTTGCCATACTGTCAGGTGAAAGTCAAAATTATAAACCATGTTACTGAGTATACTAATACCAATATTGGTCCCCTCAAAAATTTATATTTATCCTGTATTTGTTGCTCAGAGATATATGGAGAGTCCTGTGAAGATAATTTAACTAGATATTTGCTGACAATAAGTTCAAATCTGAGAGTGATTTGCTTTTACTGCAGAGTGTGTTGCTCATACTTTTAATCCCGTTGTTGGTCAATGTCATTCTGCTTCTTACATGCTGCCATGAATGAGGCTCATAGAGTTGCTTATACTGATGAAGTTGAAACAGTGAAGAATGTGTAAACCTTACAGAGATATTACTCAAAAACTTGTTAAAGCTGATATGCTTGGAAATAACTAGATTATTCTTGGTGCATTTTCTAGTTCCTTTTTGTTATGACACTTTAATGTGACATTTGATGTTCTTTTGTGTTGTCATAGAAAAAATGACTATAAAGTATCTTTCATAATATTTGTGTCCCTTTTCCTTGTCATCTAAAAGGAAGGTCATCAAACTTATACATGATTGTTAGTATCTGGACAATGTCTGAAAAAAAGTTAACTTGTTACATATATGAATTTGGATGGTAAAAGAAGTTGGACTACGTTCTAGTAACAGATGTGGTTGACTTACAAGCCGATGAAGGAAGATTTGGAAAATGTTCTGTAATCAAGACTACATTTTTGTAATCAGCTAGTAGTATACTCTTATAAACAGAGCATATACCAATGCAATCGGTATTTTAGAACATGATATCAACACATGGTAAGATAGTTTTTTCATAACTAATAAGTTTACTAGAGGATTGATTTGGTAGTTAATTGTGTTCTTATATTCTACTATTTTAGGAAATATATTCTATTAAGCTTCTTGGAAATCCTAAGTTTGGTGAAGGTAAGCCTGAAAATCAAAACCATGCAATAATATTTACTCATGGAAATGCAGTGTAGGCAATGGATATGAATCAAGTTAAGTATACATTCACCATATGATTTTCTTTCATTTGTGCAATATTAAATAATTGAAATCTGACTTATTTTACTAAACTTTAATTGTGATATATTTCTCTTAGTTGTCTTTTCTATTTAATTTGACTGTAGGAAATGGTTCACTCTAAACTGGCTCCGTGTGTACCAATAGTTTCTTCAGTAAAATATAATTATTTTATCAAGAAAATATGATAATAGTGCAGTATAATGACCGATCGAATGAAATGCTTTCTTGATTTTGAAACAAACAAACAAATAAACTATCTTCATTAGTTTTAGAAATCTGGTCAGGCAGAACAAACAGGCTCCTGCAATTCAAAGATGACCGCCTCTGATCTGTGCAAATGGCGTTCTGATCATCGGCATGATGATAAGAAAGTGATATTTTAGCAAATACTTGAACTCGGGTCTCTCGAGTGAGAGCCAAGTCCTATTGTACTAATACTTTTCTTTGGCAACACACTAATCCTCATCCTCAATACTAACAGATTCCTTGGAGAGTTGTCAACAAACCTTAATTTGATGCTAACATTATCACATTGCATAAGAGTGATACATCCCACACAATCATATTAGCTGCATGTTAAATTATTAGGAAAAAACCTTTAGACTCTAGCTGGTTAGGAAAATCACCTCTAACCTGAGAGACTCAAACTAAAGCCTCGATAATGAACATTTTTATTTTTTTTCCAAATAAGAAAATATCACTTGAGGGATGTTATAGAGTAGCATTAAGATTGTTGTGTTGGGTTTTCCTATTTATAGTCAAGGTAAGGAGAGTTTTGGAGTGGTTTTTGTAGGTTTACACATCTCTGTGAGCAATGAAGGATGCTTTTTTTTCCACTTCATCTTATTCTATCAAAGTATTAAGATCTTAAGTTTCACATGATGAAGGGATGTTGATAGAGTCTAAAGGTTGTTTCTAATAATCTAGCATGCACTATATATGATTTTCTTAGACATATCACTTTTATGCACTGTGACAAGTTAAATTCAAAATAAGGTTTGGTACCCAACTCCCCAAGGAATCTATTCATATTGAGGATGAGGATTAATATGGTACCAAAGAAAAGTATTAATATAATAAGACTTGTGTCAATGCAATAAAATCTCTTGTTAAATTGGATAATATAAAGAAGTGACACTAAAAATAAATTATATAAAATATAAGAACATGATAGTGTTATCATCATTCAAAAGTTTAGCTTATAAGATAGCAGTTGGTTAGGATGGCTCTTATGTGAGAGACTTGGGTTCAAGTCCTAGTAATGAAAATTTGTATTTTTTGTTTCAAACAAGAAAATATCACATGAGGGATGTTATAGAGTAGCATTACGACTATTGTGTTGGAGCTTTCCTATTTATAATGTAGGTAGGGAGAGTTTTTATATGGTTTTGTTGGTGTAAACCTCTTTATGAGCCATAAAGGATGCATTTTTTTCTTTCTATTTCATTGTATTATATCAAAGTATTACGTTCTTAAGTATCACATTATGAAGGGAGGTCAATAGAGTTTAAAGATTTTTTCTTACCAATCTAACTCGCAACAAATATGATTTTCTTGGACGTATCACTCTTAGGCAATGTGACAAAATTATTATCAAAATTGTTATACCCCAATCCTCCTTTAGGCACGTGGCAACCGCCGTATAAGATGCACTTCTACACCATAACTTATACAGGACTAGAAGTATCATGACAACTACAATTATTTTTTGTTTCAAACAAGAAAATATCACATGAGGGATGTTATAGAGTAGCATTACGACTATTGTGTTGGAGCTTTCCTATTTATAATGTAGGTAGGGAGAGTTTTTATATGGTTTTGTTGGTGTAAACCTCTTTATGAGCAATAAAGGATACATTTTTTTTCTTTCTATTTCATTGTATTATATCAAAGTATTACGTTCTTAAGTATTACATTATGAAGGGAGGTCAATAGAGTCTAAAGATTTTTTCTTACCAATCTAACTCGCAACAAATATGGTTTTGTGTGGATGTGTAAAGGTCATTTAGTGCCTGCTTGCTGTAGAGTCGCATCATTATGAGAAAGGATTTGAATGAAGGGTCATCACTATTAACTAGTTTTTTGGACAGTCGGATTGAATTTGTGCGTGCTCGTGTGCTTTTTAATTTTTATGGAATCTCAATTTAAGATACATATCGTGTGAGTTTGAAATATAGAAATGAGTAATTTTAAAAAATATATAAGATTATTTTAAAAAAAATAAAAATAAAAAAATAAATATTTACTAAAAGTCGAATTTAAAATAATTAAATGCGTATTGGATTAGTAGATTAATATGTTATATTATCTGCCTATAAGTCCACTTTGTGGAGTCTTTTAGCGTACTAAGCACTTTAAAATAATAATTTCCAGAAACTAAGCAGTCAACTCGCCAAATCATATAGTTGACCCATTTTTTATTCAGAAAAATTCGAACCCTGCCATCTAATGCTTGCTCGGTCCGCCAGTCGACTCTCGCCCGCACCAGTTCGACCATCATCTTCTTCCTCCCCATCCCAGTGATGATCTTCTCCGTACCATCCAATTAATTCCGGCGACGCTCGCTGCACTTGCTCCGGCCTTCCCCACGAGCATCTCCTCACCCATGACCTTCACCTGGAAGAAGAAGAGAAGAATACGAGAGGAAAGTGGGATGAGGCGTTAATGGCAGACACGAGCATCTCCTCACCCACGACCTTCGCTTGGAAGAAGAAGAGAAGAAGAGGAGAGGAAAGTGGGATGATGCGTTAATGGCAGACACGAGCATCTCCTCACCCATGACCTTCACCTGGAAGAAGAAGAGAAGAAGAGGAGAGGTTGCCTACAAGAAGAAGAGAAGAAGAGGAGAGGAAAGTGGGATGAGGCGTTAATGGCGGAGGGAAAGCTCAACTGTGAATAGGTGCTCTCCTCTCCGGCCCGGAGATGCCAGAGATCGGCTTCGGCTCTGGCCATACTTGCGAACATCGTCCACAATTCTCACCCACGACCTTCTCTTGGCTCCGGGGATGCTCGCGATAATTGCAATCCTCTGTTCTGATCTATGACCATCGTTGTGATCCTCTCCAGCTCAGATGATTCCCGCGATCCTCTCCTGTTCACTCGTCTAAGGAGCACTGGAATTAGAACGGCAGGGGCAGGGGGGTTTGTCTCCTCCCATCCTCCCACAATAACTTGAAGATCTCCTCCTATCCCCCCCCACAACAACTTGAAGATCTCCTCAGCTCAAATGCCTTCTCCTTCCTCTGCTCAAACACCATCTCCCCTTTGAGTATGAAATCAGTAGCCATGCACTCCCATAGCACACAAATTTTAGTTTTTTTTTGTTGGTTTCAAGCAGTCGACGGCCAACTTCCACTTGGTTTCAACTAATCGCTTGCTCCAAGAACTTCCACCGATTGACTTAATATGTACCCATCTCCTTTTCACTCAATTCTTCTCCTCATCTTTTCTATAGCATTTCTACAGGCACAATTGCTTACTGCTGAATCCTCCGAGGCATAAAAGAAAGTGAATCATGCAATGGAGGAAGCAGAAGAGTTGAAAAAGATTGTCATAGAATAAAGGTGAAAGCATTTCAAAACAATTGAGGTTCACATAGCAAATGAATCAAGTCTGGAGGAAGCTCCATAAGGACACCAAGTAGACAATGTCAACCGGCAAGGCCCCTCCTAAGATATAAGAGACATTTGATTTAATTTTTTAAGTAGCAAATGGTGATAACCTCTCTAAAGCAAAGAAAATGATTTAGATTTTAAGTGATGCTCCAGCTCTGGCTTCCACGATGCTTGCGACCATCTTCTACTTTGGCCACGCTCACTAACATCATCCGTGATCCTCAACTGCAACCTTCTCCCGACTCCAATGATGCTTGTGCACTTGCTATAGGCCTCCACAGATGTGAAACAAGAATATTGTAGGAAGCAATAAGTAAAAGGTCATACACGAAAATTTAACCCTTCTATTGTAAACTGCAATTAATATGGAGATATTTTCGCAAGCATAAACCCATAATAAGCATAAACTCTGATTGCTGAAAGTTAACATGGCACCGTTCTATCGAGTTACTGTAGCTCATATCAATTATGAATCAATTCCTCGATAACACATTTTTGATTCCTGAACATAATGATCGCTGAGTTCACTGATTACTGATTCCAATTGAATCCATGTTGATCAATGCGGCATTCTTTTTCATGCATGTAGAGATTGACTAGACACTTATACACATTCATCAACTGAACTCAACGGGTTGAGTTCAAATTCCAAAAGGGTGTGGGTTCAAATTCCACTCTCAACAATTTTACATTTTTACGTCCAACATAACATGCTTGATTTTTAGTTTTCTGCATTCTAAAAGAATATTTGAGATTATTTCTTTTTCTTTTTTTTTCTATATACCTATTTATTTTTTGTGAGTGCACTAATGTCCAGAAATCTGAGTTGTTCTACGACATTCAATTAACGTTGCGGTCAGAAAGGTTGTGAGTTCTTATCCGATACAAAACAATATTAAATTTTACTCTTCAATGCTGCTGAGTTAGTCTAAAGGAATATTTAAGATTCTTGTATTTTTATTTTTCATATTATATTCTTGTTCAATTTTTATGAGTGCAGTAATGTCGAGAAGTTTGAGTTGTTCTAGGGCATTCGATTAAGGTTGCGGTTGGAAACGTTGCAAGTTGATATCTGACTCAACACAATATCAAAATTTATTCTTTAAGGCTGCCGAGTTGAAGAATATTTTCACATTTTTACTTCCAACATAACACGATAGATTTTTATTTTTCTGTAATCTAAAGGAATATTTGAGATTGTTGTCTTTTTCTTTTTTTTTTCCATATTCCTATTAATTTTTTACAAGTGCACTAATGTCCAGAAATCTCAGTTGTTCTACGACACTCAATTAACATTGTGGTAAGAAAGGGTGAGTTCATATCCGACTCTAAACAATATAAAAACTTATTCTTCAAGGCTACTGAGTTGATCTAAAGTAATATTTAAGATTGTTGTTTTTTTATTTTTTATTTTATATTCTTGTTCATTTTTTTATGAGTGCACTAATGTCGAGAAGTTCGAGTTGTTCTACGACATTCGATTAAGGTTTCGGTTAGAAAGGCTGCAAGTTGATATCTGACTCAAAACAATATCAAAATTTATTCTTCAAGGCTGCCGAGTTGCACAAAGATCTTATATTAAGGTTTAATTTTGAACGAATTCAAATCCCGCCTTCAATATCTTCAAATTTTTACTTCCAACATACCGTAGTTAATTTTTTATTTTACGTATTCTAATAAAATTATTATGTGTTTTGGTGTAGTTGGTTATCACGTCAGTTTAACACATCGAAGCTCTCTAGTTCAAACCCAGGCAACGCCATGCCAAAGTAGATTCACCATGTTGTACCTTTATTTTAAAAACTGTCCTTTTTTTACTTACAACATAACCCGATCGATTTTTAATTTTCTACATTTTAAAGGAATATTTGAGAATGTTGTCTTTTTTCATTTTTTATATTCCTATTTATTTTTTACAAGTTCACTAGTGTCGAGAAATCTGAGTTGCTCTACGACATTTAATTAACTTTGCAGTCATAAAGGGTGTGAGTTATACCTTTATTTTGTTTCATGTTATAGTTGTACCTTTATTTTTAAAACTGTCCTTGTTTACTTACAACATAACCTAGTTGATTTTTAGTTTTCTACATTTTAAAGGAATATTTTAGAATGTTGTCTTTTTTTTTATTCCTATTTATTTTTTGCAAGTTCACTAATGTCGAGAAATCCGATTTGCTCTACGGCATTTGATTAACTTTGCAGTTAGAAAGGGTGTGAGTTCATATCCGACTCAAGATAATATAAAAACTTATTCTTCAAGGCTGCTGAGTTGGTCTAAAGTAATATTTAAGATTGTTGTATTTTTTTTTTATTCCTGTTCATTTTTTATGAGTGCACTAATGTTGAGAAGTCCGAGTTGTTCTACGACATTCGATTAAGGTTGCGGTTAGAAAGGCTGCGGGTTGAAATCAGACTCAAAACAATGTCAAATTTTATTCTTTAACGCTGCTGAGTTGGTCTAAAGTAATATTTAAGATTGTTGTATTTTTCTTTTTTATTTTATATTCTTGTTCATTTTTTATGAGTGCACTAATTTCGAGAAGTTCGAGTTGTTTTACAGCATTCGATTAAGGTTGTTGTTAGAAAGGTTGTGAGTTGATATCTGACTCAGAATAATATCAAAATCAAATTCCTTATACTAAGGTTTAGGTTTGAATGGATTGAAATCCCGCCTTCAACATTTTCAAATTTTTAGTTCAAACAAATCGTAGTTATGTGTTAATTTTTTGTATTGTAAATAAATTATTACGGTGTTATGGTGTAGTTGGTTATCACGTTAGTCTAATGTACTAAAGATCTCTGGTTGAAACCTATGCAACACCATGATAAACTTGATGATTATTTTGTGGTACGTGTTGTATGTGTTTTTTCAAAGTCCATTAATGTTGAGATGACCGTGTTGCTCTGAGGTGCTAGATTAAGGTTTTGGTCCAAAAGGGTGTGGGTCCAAATCCCACTCTCAACATTTTTACATTTTTTCTTTCAACATAACACGGTCGATTTTAAGTTTTCTGCATTCTAAAGGAATATTTGAGATTGTTGTCCTTTTCTTTTCTTTTCATATTCCTATTTATTTTTTACGAGTGCACTAATATCGAGAAATTCAAGTTATTCTATGACATTCAGTCACGGTAAGAAAGGGTGTGAGTTCATATCCGACTCAAAATAATATCAAAATTTATTCTTCAATGCTGCTCAGTTGGTCTAAAGTAATAATTAAGATTGTTGTATTTTTCATTTTTATTTTATATATATCTCAAGTAGAGACGACGAGCTTATCGATATATATATATACAATCAGTGGAAACTCAGAGAAGTCTAGAAGGAAGGAGAGGAGATGTTTGAGAAACTAATACCTTTGCCAACGACGCTCTCAAGGGACTGAAGTGTAGTGAGATTATTTGCCCATATGTCCCTTCCATCAACAATTTCAGCAAAAAGATACTTGCCAGTAGGAGAATTGCTCTTCGCCAAGTCAATTGTCTTGGTTAGCCACACACAAGATCAACGCCATAACCAGAGATATCTTTCAGGGAAGTCAGGGCTCTAAAAAGATAAAAAGAGCTGTTAACTCTAAAAAATTCATAAGAAATATGGTGCATTACTCATCGGTCAAAAAAGGAACTGATATGTATGCTGCTCCAGGAATATTCGCAAAGACAGTCTTTGTAAGCACATTCAAGCCCGACAATGATGATTCTAGCTCTGTGTATGCCTTTGTAAATATGCTTGTTTTTGATATATTAATAAGTAAAATATTTTATATTTGTAGGTTTTGCATTAATAAGTAAAATAGAATATGTGTGCACAAAGTGTACATCGCTCTAGTTGGAGTAATTGGACTCTGTACATCATGATCCTTTGAGGGTTACATTCAGCGCGGCTTAAAATTTAGTACTATCGAAAGAATTGATTAATAACTTGATCAATTTTGACAACTTTAGTCACCCAAATAAAATAGAATGCACAAAGTATACATCCCTTTAGTTAGAGTAATTGAACTCTGTACATCATGATCTTTCGAGGGTTACATTCAGTGCGGCTTAAAATTTAGTGCTATCGAAAGAATTGATTAATAACTTGATCAATTTTGACAACTTTAGTCACCCAAATGTAAGGTACAATGGAACTTTAGTTGATGAAAGAGCTCAACTAAAATATACTACTCTATCCCACATTAGCATAATAATATTTGCATCGCTACAATGAACTTATTATTATTGGTAAGCTTAAGCTACAATGATTTTGTATTAGGAATAGTTTTATCAAATGTTTTGTGACTTTAAAACTTATTATTGCAGATGAGCTTATGCAATGATACATTTTGCATCCTCCAATCTCTATTTTGATATTTTTAAAATAATCGAGTCTTTGCACCAATGATATTAATATAATTTGATTTGATATATAGAATATTTGCACAAATTATTAAATTCATTGATCTCATTGGTTATTGATCATGAACCTATAGCGTGATATTAAATGACATCCTAAAGCACCATTCGTTGGATATATGTGTGAAAGCTAGTAGATGCACTATTCTTAAGGATAAGAGATATTATTACGAGAAGTTCTCATAGGAGAAGAGCCATTATACAAAAATATTAATAGGAGGAAAGTCAGGATGGTCGAGGGTTACATTTATTGCGGCTTAAAATTTAGTGTTATTGAAAGAATTAATTGCTTTTGGCATGCCATCATGGGGCTCAAATTGACAACCGTAAGTTTAAGAGCCTTGCACTCAACAACTAATGTAGAGAAGCTAGTTTTTATACAAATTTTATATATACAATATGCTAGGACTTCTGAACTTATTATTATTGGTAGGCTTAAAACATAATAATTTTGTATTAGCAATAGTTTTATACAATATATTGTGACATCAAAAGTTATTATTGTAGATGAGGTTATACAATGATACATTCTGCATCCTTCAATCTCTATTTTGATTCGATCATGATCCTTCGAGGGTTAAATTCTGTGCAGCTTAAAATTTAGTACTATCGAAAGAATTGATCAATAACTTGATCAATTTTGAAACTTTAGTCATCCAAATGTAAGGTACAATGGAACTTTAGTTGATGAAAGTGCTCAACTACAATATACTACTCTATCCAACATTAGCATAATAATATTTGCATCGCTTTTTGGCACGCCCACCATGGGGCTCAAACCCACAACCACAAGGTTAAGAGCCTTGCGCTCTGCCAACTGAGCTTGACGGGCTAATTTGTATACTAATTTTGTATAAATAATATGTTGAGACTTCTAAACATATTATTATTGGTAAGCTTAAGCCACAATGATTTTGTATTAGGAATAGTTTTATCGAATGTCTTGTGACTTTAAAACTTATTATTATAGATGAGCTTATGCAATGATATATTTTGCATCCTCCAATCTCTATTTTATCCTTATTATCTTCTTTTCTGATAACTATCATCTATGTTCCTGATGTATTCTTATACTACTACCCTGTTCTAGGTATAATGTGGATGTAGTGATGTTATTAATGTATGAAGATCCAAAGATAAAACATATTTTTGGTTTGAAGTTTGAACATCTTAAATTTTTGCTTTGTGTTCTCATGTTTAGTGGTATTAGTATAGAAGTCATTTTTGAACTTTAGTTGGGAATTTTTCTTTAACTTGTATTGTCATTATGCATCGTGAAATTTTTTTATTTGTAGTTTGGCCTTTGCTTTTAATTTTGTTTTTGATGCCTAATTTTCTTTAATGCATATTCTGATATTTCGCAGATATGTGCTTTTCTGGCTTGCTGTTCTAGGAGAAAAGTTTTCATTTGCCTATTTTCCTCAGGAAAGTTGTTTATTTATATTATCCTGTATGTTGTTTGAACCTTGCTCGTCCTGCAGATTAAGCAATTGGTGAAACCAACCAAGAGTATATTATTTAGCCTCTAAGAATTAGTGCATATTATTTTTCCTCTAAGAGTTAAAATATTCATGGCATGATTTGGTCTCTAAGAGTTGCATATTATTTAGCCTTCTTCTTTTGAAACATCTAAGGGAAAAATGGTGGTTTTTTTTTTTGAAAAATAGTCCTTGTTATGCATTGTTCACTAAACAATAATAGAGGTTCTATCTTTCTTATTTTTCTCTTCCTATTTATTGTAATTTATGACTTATTGCTGGTACTTTCAAATGGATCAAATGTACTAATGAAAAATTATTTGGTGTGTTTTCTTTTCCACTTTATCTAATTGTTGTAGCCCTGCAAATGGAGATATATTAACCCAATTTTATCACTGCATTCTAGTTTTCTAACAAACCATTTTGGATAAACAATGGCAATGCTCAATTAGATTATTATGCGGGAGATCAAGGTGGGAAGGAAACATATATTTATTAGCTTCTTCCACTAGACATTTTATGGTTTCAGATTTCGGCTACTACATTGCTGAGTCCTAAGGGTCGTTGTTACATATTGTATATGCTGAGTTGAATGTCTGCTTGTTGCATATTTTAATGGCACATGTGTTTTGGTGATTGTTAATATATTTTGTTATATAAAGATACATGATGCTATTATATGTATGTTATGTATGTTTGTGCTTATGTTATGCTAGAGATTGATATATTCATGTTATGCTATAGATGTAGAGACACTTAGCAAGAACATAGAACATGTAGATATGAGACAAAAACTAGAGACAATTTAGGTTCATGCTATGCTAAAACCTAGAGTGATCTTAATTGACATATGACTAAGAACTTTAGACATCTTAATGGTTATGACAACCTAGGAAATGATGTTATGGTTCTTAGTTACTATGTGCTAATATATGGTGAGGAGTCATGTGCTAGCTGAGGTAGAGGTGCAAGTCTAGTTAACTTAGCCTTAGATACTTTGGAGTAACTGAGATCTCAATTCGGTGCAGAGCTCACCTGATTTGTGTTACTCTAAGGTAGATGGTATGTTAGAAATAGTATCGTTCAATACACTACAAGGCTAGGGAACCTAAGGACACTGACATGCTAAATGATGTGGGTCCCTGAGCAGTCCGGGTTCATTAGTAGCATATGCAGGATGTCTCAGTTTGTTAGGCTGAGACAGATGTGATGTTTAATTTTGTATGGTGATCCTGTCATGGGGCATAATTACAGCACTGTATAGTACTTGTGTTGCATAAGAAGGGGTGCCGTGATCACCAGCTCCTTCTGCCAATGTCAGTGTACAGGCATATAGGAAAGAGACATAGAGTTGACACTGACGGATTTGGGGTAATCTCTGACGAGGGATTTACCTTAAACATAGGCTGACTGCCTTAGGTGTAATTTGAAAAGTTTATGATATGTTAGTTAAAAAAATATAATATTTATGGATTTGAGTTATTGTTATAATTAAAAATAAAATTCTTATGTTTTGTTCATATGTCATGTCAATATCATGACTCTGCTGCATTCATCTATTTGTATGATTATAAACTGTTGAGCATATTATTTGATATGTGACTTAGTGGATATTTCTTCTTATTAGTTTTGTACAATACCTTATGCCTATTTTTAGGGTGCTCTCTCTGTAGTCTAACTGAGTTTCGCGACTCAGATGTGCACATTTTTCCTCTGTTGCGTAGGTTACAGGTTGGCCATTGATGCGAGGAGCGAGTGAGAACCTAGTTATGATGAAATAGAGTTTATTTTTAAAATCTAGATAGAGATTTCAGGTTGGTTGATCGAGGTATCGATTCGGAGAGTGACGAGGTGTGAGGCAGCTCCAACGAGCTGGGGATCGCGTCGAGGCAGCGAACCGGCTGCGAACAGGGGAGTCCCCTATTTTCACCAGTGTCGCCGGCGAGGGGCTCGGTAAGCACGTCCTGCTGCGACGATGAGCTCCCGAGATACAATTCGACTGTAGTGGAGTCGATGTGAAAGCGCAGCCGCGAGGATTGAAGTTTGTAGGCGGCTAGAACCAGCGATTGAACGGGCGGCAGAGGAGAAGTCCACGTTGGCAAGTTTTGGGAGCTCTCGGGCTCGATTGACAGCGAGAGGAGCTCGCCAGATGGTCTAGGAAGGTGCGGTGAGGGAGCATCCGTCGTTCTAGCGTGTTCGCGGCAACAGAGCAGTGACGTTCGAAGGAGAAAGCCGACGGAGGCGCTGCTGGTATCAACTTGTATGCTTGTATTAGGTTAATTAAATGTAGTAATTACTTTAATTAATTTATTGATAATATATTTGGACCCAAAAAAAATGTGGACATGGGCCCAATGGGTAAACATGGGCTTATTAATTAAGTATGCGCTCCTAAATATAGGCTTATTAAGCGATAATTAACTAGAATAATTGTATAAGTTAGATTGATAAATTTCTATTTTATTTATTTTAGAGAAAAATAAATTAAATTTTATTTTAAATAATTGTGTTATTTCGGACTATTGTTGATACGCGATTCGAGTGGTTTGTCGGGGTGATTTATTTTACGTGGGTTGGTTCCAAAGAATAAACCGTCAAATCAGGTGCGTTGGTTCATCGTAATTAGGATTTATTCGAACTAGGAAAATTTCTGCTGAGGTTTTTTTTAGGAAATTCTTGGATGCCTTGAACAAAATAAAATTTGATATATGCTAGATATTATATGTTTATGCATGTTAGCATGATTTATTTTATTTAGTATGATTGATATGCCATGCATACTATGTTAGTGTTGACATGGGTTACTACTTTACCCACATGTTATGTTATTAATGATTAATACCTGACACTCTACATAGAGACATAGGTGACATATGATACTAGAACCTCCTAGGGACATCACTTGATCATAGTCTAGAAGGATGTGACCCCAGTACACCCTAGAAAAATTACTGCAGACCATTGATGATCAAAAAAGTGATGTTTCCCAGGCTACACATAGCTTAGATACTGGGAGCTGGTGGGGAAAATGACCAACTAACTTTAAGGTCATACTAGACTGAAAATATGGAGTAGGTTCCTATCTGAAAACTTATACCCGCACGGATGTCGTTTAGGCGACCCCGTGATAGTCTTGTGATGGCTAGCGAGGATGAGCCCTACCATGGACTTGGCACCCTTGGAGTCGAGGTTGCCACAGCCCATCGTGCGGATGTGCGTCAATCTCGGTCGACGTTGACTGCTATTGGACTTGGAATGTGATTTCCTACGTGAAGCCTTGGACAGTGGATCCGTAGACCACACGACTATCATCCATGACATTCTATAGACAGTCGGATGAGTAGTCTGGATCCTAGAGTTGTTATTTTTATCGGTTAGCCGTGGCGGATTAGTCTTCGTTGATGGTGACCTTGTCTTCGGGCAGTGTTGTAGTACTACACGAATCGTCGTTGCCCCTACGGAGTCCGAGGAGGATGTAGGGGCACGACAGTTTCGCTAGGGGAGGCATTGAGGGCGACTAGCGAAACAGTGGAGAGTGATCAAAGGTCACCCGTCCTCTCCGCCAACATCAGTACAGTGGGCATAGGTAGAGACAGAGACAAAACGACACTGATGGGCTTATGGATGCCCTTGGCCTGGGTATTCACTAAGCATAGGCTGACAGCCCGAATCTTGAGACTTAAAGTCGTATTGAAACATATGTGATATACATTGACGACATAAATACTGGACACAACTTAGGTGACATCTAGTGACATGTATATCTGTATTTGTATTGTTTACGCTGATATACTACTTTTTATGTTATGAATTACACATATCAAAAGAAAAATGATGATTAACAAACCAAATGCATCCTAGAGCATTCCTCCTAGTTTTTGATTTTTTTATTTCGGTTTCGAGCTGTAATTTCACACTAGGCCGCAAGGCTAAGCACACCACGTTCAATGTGTGTGCAGGTTGTTAGATGATCGACCACGATATTTGATGAAGATGAGGGATATTGATAGAGTTAGTTTTATTTATTGATAACGTTATTGTATAATTGTAGTAGGTATATCAGGACTATGTTAGTAGAGTTGCATAAGTGATTTAATTATATATTCCACTGTGTTGATTATGTGTAAAGATAATATTTATTACCAAATGCCTTGTATGTGTCCTTTGGGCTAATACGACGGTTGCCACGTGTCCGACAGGTGGGTCGGGGCGTGACACATACCCTTTCTGACCATAAAGTTAATTGAATGTCTTAGAGTAACTCAGATTTCTCGACATTAGTGAACTCGTAAAAAATAAATAGGAATATGAAAAAAAAGAGAAAAACAACAATCTCAAATATTCCTTTAGAATGTAGAAAACTAAAAATCGACCGTGACTCTAAAAACCGCATACTCCACGAACCACAATAGAAACGGGAAAGCTACATGAGATGTTTAATTTTGATGAAAAAATTGATAATATTAAGAATTGATCGCCCTTTCTATTAATAAAAACTTCTATCAAGTAAACAACATCTTTCAAATGTAGAATTTTATCGTAAAAAATGGCCTCAAGTCATTCTCAGTCTAATTTGTCATGGAGATACCTCGGTTTGAACCAAAGACCTTTCGTGTGTTAGAATAACATGATAACCAACCACAACAAAATACTCTAATAATTTCTTTAAAATATGGAAAATAAAAACATAACTACAGTATGTTAAAAATTTGAAAATGTTGAAGGTGGGGTTTGAATCCGTTCAAAACTAAACCTTAATATAAGGTCTTTGTCCGACTCAGTGGCCATGAAGAATAAATTTAATATTATTTTGAGTCAGATATCAACTCGCAGCCTTTCTAACCGCAACCTAAATCGAATGCCGTAGAACAACTCAGACTTCTCGATATTAGTGCACTCATAAAAAATGAACAGGAATATAAAATATAAAAGAAAAATACAACAATCTTAAATATTCCTTTCGACCAACTCAGCAGCCTTGAAAAATAAATTTTTATACTGTTTTGAGTCGGATATGAACAAACACCCTTTCTTATTGCAACGTTAATTGAATGCTGTAGAACTACTCGGATTTCTCGACATTAGTGAACTCCCTTTCTTATTGCAACGTTAATTGAATGCTGTAGAACTACTCGGATTTCTCGACATTAGTGAACTCGTAAAAATAAATTGGCATATGAAAAAAAAAGAAAAAGACAACAATCTCAAATATTCCTTTAGAATGCAGAAAAATAAAAATTGACCGTATTATGTTGGAAGTAAAAATGTGAAAATGTTGAGAATGAGATTTGAACCCATGCCCTTTTAGACTAGAACCTTAATCTAGCGCCTTAGACCAACTCGGCCATCTCAACATTGATGGACTTTGAAAAAACGTGTACAACCTGAACCACAATAGAAACGATAAAGCTAAACAACAACATCATAAAAAAATAACATCAAGTTACTCTCGAGCTAACTAAATTTATATATTCCTTGTAAGGTGAAACATGGTGAATCTACTATGTCACAGCGTTGCTTGGGTTTTGAACTAGAGACCTTTAGTGTATTTGACTAACATGATAGCTAACTACACCACAGCACCTTAATAAATTCATTAGAATATAGAAAATAAAAAATTACTAACGTTACGTTGGAAGTAAAAATTTGAAAATGATGAAGGAGGGACTTGAATCCGTTCAAAACTAAACCTTAATATAAGGTCATTATTCAACTCGCGCCCCAATTCGACTTCGCTTTCTTCGTCGTCTTCACACGCCGCTGCTCCTCCGCTTCAGATCCATCGCCCTCACCGACGACCTCCTTTTTCCCTGATCTCGCCAATGGGAGTTTGTGGGTTCCTGCATGCTGTCATCCCAAGTCCGTTGGGTTTGCAGCAGCCGCCTCACCGGCAATTGATCGCAACTATGCATTGAACCTCCAATTCGATCCACGCCAAGGTCGAATTCGCTAATTCCTCCTCTTTGATCACATGTTGCATTTCAATGTAATGGGTAATCGAATGCATGTCAACACTAAGACATAATTACAAAGTTCCACCTTGTTAGTTATTAGATATGATAGCTAAATAAAATTAGGGAGTTATTAGTTGAAACTATAGATGACTTAGAATTTTAATTAGCTATAAGGGAATTGAAACTTGGGTGATTGCTTAAGGTTGTAAAGTAATAGGGGTTAAGTAGTTAGGATAGATTATGTTGAATAAACTAAATTGAGTTGAATGACATTTAACTAAATTAGGTTGAGGTGAGTTTAAATAAAATAATGAAAGATGATTAATTTAGCTTATTATAAGTAAAGGGGGATACCTAATACTAGAAATAATTTCTAAAGGTAATGATATTTGAAATAGGTAGTCTACCTCGAAACAATTAGACGACGAGCAAGCTATTATACGGTTGGTTCCGAAGAACGAACTACAACATCCAGGTGCGTCGGTTCACTACAATAGACTATTCTCAAGTGAGTGAAACTTTAGGAGATAAATATTTTACTGCTTAGAAATTAATATTTAATTATTCATGATTTATGCTTTGTATGTTAGAATAGTCTGTTTATATTAATAATGTGATATGCTTGTAGTCTTATATATGCTGTTATTTAAATATGTGCTAAGGTTATTCTCTAGCTCACTATCTGTTATGTTGGTGTAACGAAAAATAATAAAATGTTATGGTTACCTCTAGAAACTATCATGTTACACTATAGTTTGATATATACATAGACATCAACAAGCAATACTTATAGACATATGACATCGACATACTTATGTATGAAAATACTAAGGATGCATCATATATGATTTCCTGAATTACGGATACGAGCTTTAATGCTCATAAACCTATACCATCCAAAGCGGCTGAAATCATCTTGGACATAAAGGGTGGGAGTAAGATATGGATTGGCTTATTGTCAGAGAACGTTGTGATGTATTCACTATACTTGCACGGTATCGCTAAGTCGCCACCGTGATAGTCCTAAGATAGCTAGTATGGATGAAACCAAACCAATGATCTAGCAAATATGTCGCCGAGGTTGTAGCATTCTAGCGATGGCGAGGATGCACACCTCCTGGCAGGCATCGCTGCTTGTAAATTCGTACGGTGACTCCTTCCGTATAGCCTTGGACAGTGGATCCATGGACCACACGGCCACTATTCCAAACGTTCTGCAGACGTTCTGATGAGTAGTCCAAATCCTGGGGTTTATTACCGGCTAGCTGTGGCCGATGTGTATACTTAGGTGCGGTGACCCTATCTAGGGACAGTGTAGTACTACACGAGTTGCTTCATGGATTGTCTGGGGAAGACGCATGGAGTGACAGGTCGCTAGGACGCGAAAATGGAGAGATTCGCCTAGTGGACCATTAGAGAGGAATTCACGTCACCCGACCTCTCTGCCAACATCAGTGTGACGGCATAGGTAGAGACATAGACAGAGTGGACACTGATGGGCTTATGGGAACTCTCTGATCAGGTGATCCCCTAAGCATAGGCTGGCTGCCCAGATCACAATATTTGAATGAGATAACATGTTTAGTGACAATAATCTAGAGGCATAAACATACTTTATATTTATAGTTGAGCTACACACTTATACTACATGTTCTTCTCTTGATGCTTCATATTTTATTTGCTGATTCTACATGCTTTGTTTGATATTATTAAATAATTTATGGACATGTTAGAATCTCCCCTTTTCTCTACTTGAGTTATTCTACTGTGGTTAGAGCCATAAGCATAAAGCCGCAAGGCTGAGCACACTGCGTTCAATATGTGTGTAGGTCTATTAAACGACCGATCAAGATAGCTAACGAAAATGAGATTATTGACGAACATAGTTATATACCATTTTTGTGATCATAGTATTGTAGTAGGTATATTGGGACTATGTTAGTAGACTTGAGTTAATTGATTTGATTGTATTATCCACTGCAATAATAATGTATGTGAACTTTGTATATCATTAAATGCCATACGACAGTTAACACGTACTCGGCAGATGGGTTGGAGCATGACATGCACCCTTTCTAACTACAACCTTAATCGAATGTCGTAGAACAACTCAGAGTTCTCGACATTAGTGCACTCATAAAAAATGAACACAAATATAAAATAAAAAAGAAAAATACAACAATCTTAAATATTCCTTTCGACCAACTTAGCAGCCTTGAAGAATAAATTTTGATATTGTTTTGAGTCGGATATGAACAAACATATTTTCTTATCGCAACGTTATTTGAATCATGTAGAACAACTCAGATTTCTCGACATTAGTGCACTCATAAAAAATAAATTAGCATATGAAAAAAAAAGAAAAAGACAACAATCTCAAATATTCCTTTAGAATGCAGAAAATTAATAATCGATCGTGTTATGTTGGAAGTTAAAATGTGAAAATGTTGAGAGTGGGATTTGAACCCACGCCCTTTCGGACCATAACCTTATTCTGACACCTTTGACCAACTCAACCATCTCAACATTGATGGACTTTGAAAAAATGCGTACAACTCGAACCACAATAGAAACGATAAAGCTATACAACAACATCATAAAAAAATGACATCAAGTTACTCTCGAGATAACTAAATTTATATATTCCTTATAAGCTGAAACATGATTCAAAAACATAGTGAATCTACTATGTCATGGCATTGCTTGGGTTTGAACTAGAGACCTTTAGTGTGTTTAACTGACGTGATAGCCAACTACTTCAAAGAATCTTAATAATTTTTTAAGAATATTGAAAATAACAAATTCCTAACGTTACGTTGGAAGTAAAAATTTGAAAATGTTGAAGGAGGGACTTGAATCTGTTTAAAACAAAACCTTAATATAAGGTCATTGTCCCACTCGACAACTTTGAAGAATAAAATTTGATATTATTTTAAGTCAAATATCAACTCGCAGCCTTTCTAACTGCATCCTTAATCTAATGTCGTAGAATAACTCAGAGGTCTTGACATTAGTGCACTCATAAAAAATGAACAGGAATATAAAATAAAAAAGAAAAATACAACAATCTTAAATATTCCTTTCGACCAACTTAGCAGCCTTGAAGAATAAATTTTGATATTGTTTTGAGTTGGATATGAACAAACACATTTTCTTATTGCAACATTAATTGAATGTTGTAGAACAACTCGGATTTCTCGGCATTAGTGCACTCGTGAAAAATAAATTCGCATATGAAAAAAAAGAAAAAGACAACGATCTCAAATATTCCTTTAGAATTTAGAAAATTATTAATTGACCGTGTTATGTTGGAAGTAAAAATGTGAAAATATTGAGAGTGAGATTTGAACCTACGCCCTTTTGGACCAAAACCTTAATCTAGCGCCTTAGACCAACTCAGCCATCTCAACATTGATGGACTCTGAATAAATGCATACAACCCACACCACAATAGAAACGATAAAGCTAAACAACAATATCATAAAAAATGACATCAAGTTACTCTCAAGATAACTAAATTTATATATTCCTTTAAAAGTGAAACATGATGAATCTACTATTTCATGGTGTTGCCAGGGTTTGAACTAGATACTGTTAGTGTACTTTACTGACATAATAGCCAACTACACCACACCACCTTAATAATTTCTTTAGAATATAGAAAATAACAAATTACTAATGTTAAGTTGGAAGTAAAAATTTGAAAATGTTGAAGGAGGGACTTGAATCCGTTCAAAACAAAACCTTAATATAAGGTCATTGTCCCACTCGACAACTTTGAAGAATAAATTTTGATATAATTTTAAGTCAGATATCAACTCGCAGCCTTTCTAACTACAACCTTAATCGAATGCCGCAGAATAACTCAGACTTTTCCACATTAGTGCACTCATAAAAAATGAACAGGAATATAAAATAAAAAAGAAAAATACAACAATCTTAAATATTCCTTTCGACCAACTCAGCAGCCTTGGAGAATAAATTTTGATACTGTTTGAGTCGGATATGAACAAACACCCTTTCTTATTGCAACGTTAATTGAATGTTGTAGAACAACTCGCATTTCTCGGCATTAGTTCACTCGTGAAAAATAAATTTGCATATGAAAAAAAAGAAAAAGACAACAATCTCAAATATTCCTTTAGAATGCAGAAAATTAAGAATCGACCGTGTTATGTTGGAAGTAAAAATGTGAAAATATTTAGAGTGGGATTTGAACCCACACCCTTTCAGACCAGAACCTTAATCTGGCACCTTAGACCAACTAGGCCATCTCAACTTTGATAGACTCTGAAAAAAAGGCATACAACCCGAACCATAATAGAAACGATAAAGCTAAACAACAACATCATAAAAAAATAACATCAAGTAACTCTCGAGCTAACTAAATTTATATATTCCTTATAAGCCGAAACATGATTTGAGAACATGGTGAATCTACTATGTCATGGCGTTGCCAGGGTTTGAACTAGAGATCGTTAGTGTACTTCACTAACGTGATATCCAACTACACCAAAGCACCTTAATAATTTCTTTAGAATATAGAAAATAACAAATTACTAACGTTACGTTGTAAGTAAAAATTTGAAAATGTTGAAGGATGGACTTGAATCCGTTCAAAACTAAACCTTAATATAAGGTCATTGTCCAACTCGACAACTTTGAAGAATAAATTTTGATATTATTTTAAGTCAGATATCAACTCGCAGCCTTTCTAACTGCAACCTTAATCGAATGCCGTAGGATAACTCAGAGTTCTCGACATTAGTGCCCTCATAAAAAATAAACAGGAATATAAAATAAAAAAGAAAAATACAACAATCTTAAATATTCCTTTCGACCAACTCAGCAGCCTTGAAGAATAAATTTTGACACTGTTTTGAGTCGGATATGAACAAACACCCTTTCTTACCGCAACGATAATTGAATGCTGTAGAACAACTCGGATTTCTGGACATTAGTGCACTCTTAAAAAATAAATTGGAATATGAAAAAAAAGGTCAATAATTTCAAATATTCCTTTAGAATGTAGAAAATTAAAAATCTGGTGCCTTAGACCAACTCAACAACTCGACCATCTCAACATTAATTGACTCTGAAGAAATGTGTAGAACACGAACCACAATAGTTTCAAATGAAACTAAATAATGACAAATGTAGAATTTTTATCATAAAAAAATGACATCAAGTCACTCTCCAACTAACTAAATTTATATATTCCTTATAGGGTGAACGATGAATTGTCAACATGGCGAATCTACTTTGTCATGGCATTGCCTGGGTTTGAACTAGAGACCTTCAATATGTTAACCAAAAATATTCTTAATTTGCTGCACCGACTTAAATCATCTCAACTCCTCCATTAACTACTTAACAACAAAATCTAAAGTAATATAGATTGAAACACCCCCAAACACACCTAATTCGCTACTAAATATCAAGTAATTGTAGAATGTAAACAAAAATAGATTTTGTGGCTGTTGGGATTTGAGCCCAAGTCTCCACAACCACAATGTGAAATTCTGACCACTAAACTATAGCCACATTGGATTTTTATTGGCATATATTTGTATGCTATAACACGCCAACATTAATTTTGAAACATACAAAACTTAAGACAACAAACTGCAGCAACATCATTCTCAATTAGGTGCACTAACTAAACCACACAAACTTAACATAAAAGAAATGAGAATTAACAAAACGAATACTCTGCAAAATCAATAAAGTGATCTCTAACTCAGCATACTGCCTAGGTTGGTTCCAGCCCACTAAGTAACCCATTAATCATTCAAATCTATACACATAAATAGATTCAACAATTTTGTGCAAGTCCTCCATTTACAACTTAGCAACAAAATCTGAAGTAAAATAGATAGAAATTCCCTCAATTCTCTACTAAATATCTACTAACTAGACCAAATTGCATTGTTGCTGCTGGGATTCAAGAGCACGTCTCCATGGACACAATGTGGAATTCTCTCCACTAAACTACAGCCAGATTGGATTTTCAATAGAATATATTTGAAAGCTAGAACACGCCAACATTAATTTAAAAACAAACAGAACTTATGACAGCAAACTGTAACAACACCATTCTCAATTTGTTGCACCAACTAAAACATCCCAACTCAATAGAAATGAAACTAGAATTAACTAAACGAACCCTCTGCAAAATCAACAGAGTGATCTCTAAATCAACATACTGCCCTGGTATGTTCCATCCCACTAGTAACTTATTAATCATTCAAATCCACACACGTAAACTGATTCAACAATTTTGTGCAAGTCCTCCATTGACCACACAGAAACAAAATCTGAAGTAAAATAGATTTAATTACCCTCAATTCTCTACTAAATATCTAGTAACCATAGAAAGTAGACCAAATTGCATTGTGGCTGTAGGGACTCAAGAGCAGGTCTCCTTTGTCATAACGTAGAATTCTCTCCACTAAACTACAGCCAGATTGGATTTTCAATACTATGTTATTCGAAAGCTATAACACGCCAACATTAATTTCAAAGTATACAGAACTTACGACAATAAACTGCAGCAACATCATTCTCAATTTGCTGCACCAACAAAACCATCCCAACTCAACAGAAATGAAACAACAATTAACTAAACAATCGCTCTGCAAAATAATAAAAGTGATCTCTAAATCAGCATACTTCCCTGGTTGGTTCAAGCCACTAAGTAACTCATTAATCTTTCAAATCTACACACGTAAACTGATTCAACAATTTACTGTAAGTCCTCCATTAACCACCAAGCAATAAAATCAGAAGTAAAATAGATTAAAACACCCACAATTCTCCACGAAACATTTTGACTGTAGAATGTAGACAAAATTACATGGCTCCTAGTATTTGAGCTAAGGTCTCCAAGGTCACCACATGGAATTGACACCACTAAACTATAGCCATATTGGATTTCTAGTGGCATGTATTAGAAAGCTATAAGAAACATAGAAAAATATATGACAGTACAGTGCATTAACAACATTCTTAATTTACTGCACCGACTTAAATCATCCCAAGTCCTCCGTTAACTACTTAGCAACATTGTGGCTACTGGTATTCGAGCCCAAGTCTCCACGGCCACAACATGGAATTCTTACCACTAAACTACAGCCACATTAGATTTTTAATGGCATGTAATTGAAAGCTATAACACACCAAAATTAATTTTGAAATATATAAAAGTTATAACAGCAAACTACAACAACAATATACTCAATTAGGTGCACTTACTAAACCACCCAAACATAACATAAATGAAACGAGAATTAACTAAACGAACACTCTACAGAATTAACAAAGTGATCTAAATTAGCATACTACACTGGTTGGTTCCAGTCCACTAAGTAACCTAATAATCATTCAAATCTACACACGTAAAGAGATTCAACAATTTTGTGCAAGTCCTCCTTTCACCACTTAGTAACAAAATCTGAAATAAAATAGATTGAAATACCCTCAATTCTTTACTAAATATCTAGTAACTATAGAAAGTAGACCAAATTGCATTATTGCTGATGGGATTTAAGAGCAGGTCCACATGGCCAAAATATGGAATTCTCTCCACTCAACTCCAGCCAGATTGGATTTTCAATGGAATGTATTCGTAAGCTACAACACGATAACATTAATTTCAAAACATACAAAACTTATGATAGCAAACTGCAGCAACATCATTCTCAATTTCATGCACCGACTAAACCACCCAAACTTAACAGAAATGAAACTAGAATTAACTAAACGAACACTCTGTAAAATCAACAAAGTGATCTCTAAATCAGTAAATTGCCTAGGTTGGAACCACTAAGTAATGAATTAATCATTCAAATCTACTGACGTAGACTAATTCAAAAATTTTGTGCAAGTCCTCCATTGACCACTTAGCAACAAAATATGAAGTAAAATAGATTGAAGTACTCTCAAGTCTCTACTAAATATCTAGTAACCATAGAAAGCAGACCAAATTGCATTTTGGCTGCAGGGATTCAAATGCAGATCTCCATGGCCACAACGTGGAATTCGCTCCACTAAACTATAGCAAGATTGGATTTTCAATATAATATATTCGAAAGCTATAACACGCCAACATTAATTTGAAAACAAACAGAACTTATGACAGCAAACTGCAGAAACATCGTTCTCAATTTCCTGCACCAACTAAACCACCCAAACTCAATAGAAATGAAACTAGAATTAACTAAACGAACCCTCTGCAAAATCAACAGAGTGATCTGTAAATCAACATACTACCCTGGTTGGTTCCTTCCTACTGAGGAACCCATTAATCATTCAAATCCACACACATAAACTGATTGAAAAATTTTGTGCAACTCCTCCATTGACCATAGAGAAATAAAATCTGAAGTAAAATAGATTTAATTACCCTCAATTCTCTACTAAATATCTAGTAACCATAGAAAGTAGACCAAATTGCATTGTGGTTGTAGGAACTCAAGAGCTGGTCTCCTTTGCCACAACGTGGAATTCACTCCAGTAAACTACAGCCAGATTGGATTTTCAATACTATGTTATTCGAAAGCTATAACACGCCAACATTAATTTCAAAATATACAGAACTTACGACAGCAAACTGCAGCAACATGATTCTCAATTTGCTGCACCAACAAAACCATCCCAACTCAACAGAAATGAAAAAAGAATTAACTAAACAACCACTCTACCCTCAATTCTCTACTAAATATCTAGTAACTATAGAAAGTAGACCAAATTGCATTGTGGCTGCAGGGATTCAAGAGCAGGTCTTCATGGCCACAACATGAAATTCTCTCCACTAAACTACAGCTAGATTGGATTTTCAATAGAATGTATTTGAAAGCTATAACACACCAACATTATTTTGAAACATACAAACTTATAACAGCAAACTGCAACAACATTATTCTCAATTTGCTGCACCAACTAAACCACCCAAACTTAACAGAAATGAAACTAGAATTAACTAAAGGAACAATCTGCAAAATCAACAAAGTCATCTCTAAATCAGAATATAGCCCTGGTTGGTTCCAGCCCACTAAGTAACCAATTAATCGTTCAAATCTACACACTTAAACTGATTCAAAAATTTTGTGCAAGTCCTCCATTGACCACTTAGCAACAAAATCTGAAGTAAAATAGATTGAAGTACACTCAATTCTCTACTAAATATCTAGTAACCATAGAAAGTAGACCAAATTGCATTGTCGCTGCTAGGATTCAAGAGCAGGTCTCAATGGCCACAATGTGGAATTCTCTCCACTAAACTACAACCATATTGGATTTTCAATGTAATGTATTCGGAAGTTATAACACGCCAACATTAATTTGAAAACATACAGAACTTACGACAGCAAACTATAGCAATATCATTCTCAATTTGTTGCACCAACTAAACCATCCCAATGCAATAGAAATGAAACAAGAATTAACTAAACAACCACTCTACAAAATGAAAAAAGTGATCTCTAAATTAGTATATTGCCTAGGTTGGTTCCAACCCAGTAAGTAACGAATTAATCATTCAAATCTACACACGTAGACTGATTCAAAAATTTTGTGCAAGTCCTCCATTGACCACTTAGCAACAAAATCTGAAGTAAAATAGATTAAAGTACCCTCAGTTCTTTACTAAATATCTAGTAACCATAGAAAGTAAACCAAATTGCATTGTGGTTGCAGGGATTCAAATGTGGTCTCCATGGCCACAACGTGAAATTCTCTCCACTAAACTACAGCCATATTGGATTTTCAATAGAATGTATTTGAAAGCTATAACACGCCAACATTAATTTCAAAACATACAAAACTTATGACAGCAAACTGCAGCAACATCATTCTCAATTTGCTGCACCAACAAAACCATCCCAACTCAACAGAAATGAAACAAGAATTAACTAAACAATGACTCTACAAAATGAAAAAAGTGATCTCTAAATCAACATACTACCCTGGTTGGTTCCAACCACTAAGTAACTCATTAATCATTCAAATCTACACACGTAAACTGATTCAACAATTTGCTGTAAGTCCTCCATTAACCACCAAGCAATAAAATCAGAAACAATAGATTAAAATACCCTCAATTCTCCACTAAATATTTTGTAACTGTAGAATGTAGACATAATTGCATTGCCGCTCTTAGAATTCAAGCCCAGGTCTCCAAGGCCACAACATGGAATTCTCACCGCTAAACTATAGCCATATTGGATTTCTAGTGGCTTGTATTCAAAAGCTATAACACGCCCACATTAATTTCGAAACATAGAAAACATATGACAGCAAACTGCAACAACAACATTCTTAATTTGTTGAACCAATATAAATCATCCCAAGTCCTCCATTAACTACTTAGCAACAAAATCTAAAGTAAAATAGATTGAAACACCCTAAACTACAGCCACATTGAATTTTTATTGGCATGTATTTGAAAGCTATAACATGCCAACATTTATTTTGAAACATACAAAACTTATGACAATAAACTGCAGCAACAATATTCTCAATTTGTTGCACAAACTAAACCACCCAAACTTAACAGAAATGAAACTAACATTAACTAAACAAATACTCTGCAAATCAACAAAGTGATCTTTAAATAAGCATGTTATCCTGGTTGGTTCCAACCCACTAAGTAACCCATTAATCATTGAAATCTACACACGTAAATTGATTCAATAATTTTGTGCAAGTCCTCCATTGACCACTTAGCAACAAAATCTGAAGTAAAATAGATTGAAATACCCTTAATTCTCTACTAAATATCTAGTAACTATATAAAGTAGACCAAATTGCATTGTGGCTGCTGGGATTCAAGAGCAGGTCTCTGTGGCTACAATGCGGAATTCTCATGACTAAACTACTACCACATTGGATTTTCAGTGGCATGTATTCGAAAGCTATAACACACCAACATTAATTTCGAAACATACAAAACTTATAATACCAAGCTGCAGCAAAAACATTCTCAATTTGCTGCACCAACTAAACCACCCAAACTCAATAGAAATGAAACAAGAGTTAACTAAACAACCACTCTGCAAAATCAACAAAGTGATCTCTTCTAGTCCTACTATTTTTGATATGGATTTGAAAGGTACGGGAGTAGGGTTCATGCATGTCCACATATCAAATTTTTTATTCATTTTTAGTTCTGACTAACGCTAGTATCTAAATATCTATATTATTTTACAAGAAGTTGAATATTCTAAAAAGTCCAGTTATTTGTATTACATCAAATATCTTGTTGCTTGTGGTTCAAGGTACTTTGATTCACGGCCTGTTTATAAGATTTTTCAGGATTTCAGGAGATACTTAAGCAATTATCTTTTTTCATTTTATGTTTTACTAGCTTATAACATAAGTAACAAGTGATTACTACCTAATCTATTTTTAATGTATCGTCCTTACTGGTTAGTGCTTATATCTCATTGTTCCTCTAGGTTTGACTTTTTGACAATAGCAACAGCACATCCTGAGATATTATTTGCTGATACAACCATTACTGTGAACCCTGAGGTACATAATTTTTGTTTAAGCACTTCCTATTTTCCGCATGGGGATTGATCTTGTGATATGAACTGATTGCTGTTGATGAAATTTCTACTAATCACATACTTGAGAATTGCTTTTTTCTGAAAGAACATACTTGAGGGTTGTTGATGAAACGTCTTCTGATTGTTTTTACTTATATCTAATCATTTTTATGTTTCAATATGGCCATATCTTTGGTGTCATTTTTATATGCTAAAGTGTCAAATATAATATCATTTCAAATGAAAGGGTAAGCAATGAAAAAATTTCCTGTTGCAGATGACAAAAAGTTCAAGTTGCAGATATGAACTCATTTCAAATGAAAGGGTAAGCAATGAAAAGAATTTCCTGTCTATCTATGCCTTAGGTAAGTTCTCATGTTCCTACCAACCGCTACCAACAGTAATTACTGTCATTCATCTAAATTATAGAATATCATCAGATAATGATATCAACAGTAATTACTCCCAACAAGACTTGAGAAGTTGAAAATGAATGATAAAATGAAGCTGTGAAAAAAAGGTAGAAGAATCCACATTCACCTCAACCAGACAGCTGAGCACCAATACACACCGGAACAACTCAGTGAAATCAACTTAGTTTCTCTAGGCTGAATGTGGTGCTCACCCATCCACTACAGTAGTTAGTAGTAATAATTAATTTTTTTATATTTTATCTCTTATCATAATAGATTACTTCACTATGGATTGTACACAAAGTATACATCCCTTTGGTCAGAGTAATCGGGCTCTGTACGAGAGGATCATGAGGTCTTGGGTTCAAGTCTTATTAAGTTCTAAAAAAAAGATTACTTCATTATGGGCTAATGATTAAAAAAATAATTAATCTTAAAAGATAGAAAACATCTCAATATTCATCAAACTGTATCATTATTTTAAAAAAATAATTAATCTTAAAAGATAGAAAACATCTCAATATTCATCAAACTGTATCATTATTTTAAAAAAATAATTAATCTTAAAAGATAGAAAACAGATAAAGAAATCACTTTCATTTTTCACATCTTTAAAAATTGAAGATGTTTGGTATGTCCATAGGTAACTAATCTGTGATTTTATATTAAGAGAATCAAACTCCATTTAACAAAAACCATTACATGGTGAAAATTTTATGTGGTCTTTTGGCATACACCTTTTGCAACTGAACAAATCAAATAAGAGGTACACATGATTTTATCTCAATGGGAAGAATAACTCAATCAAACTGAACTTCCTATCCAACTGAATATTACCTTTCTTTTATTTTGGAACATAAACAATAAAAGAAATAAAATCAGATACATGAGTATTTCTTTTTAAAGAAAAATCATTAGAATAACTCTAGTTTGGACACCTCTAGTTGATGCCACATATCAAAAATACATTCTCTTATACCACACAAGTTTATATCCCTTTGGAAGGTCTAATTATCAAATTTCAGGTTTTCAGTTCTGCATTGGATGCAAAAGTAATGATGAAAACAAATCAAAAATTAACATGAGAATATAAAAAAACTGTTATATTCATGGTAGCTTTTTTTTCTAATCCATGCATACAAAAAGGGGCAGCAAAATTTATTGAACAAACCCATTAAATAAAGATATCAGAAAAGAATATTTAAAATTCAGAAGAACTAAAGGCTTACAACTGCTATTACTTCATATAGAGAAGAAATAACTTGACCAAGAAATGATACTCCTTCAGGAGAGTGTACTAGCGGTTCATGCAGTTGGATGACGCAATATATCCTCTAGTTCTCTTGCCTTCTTTAAAATTGAAAGATCAAAGTTAGATGAAATATTGAACGATATGTAGAATGAAGAGAAACTATAAAAATTATCAATGAGCAATTAGATTAAGAGGAGACTATTTATAAATTTTTTGCGCAACAAAATATTCAAATTAAATATGGAAACAAGGATATTTTGAGGCATGAGTATAGAAGGAAATCCTATTACAATCATGAAAGGATGGAATTTGGGTCACTGTAGAAAACATGTATTGGCGTGTAATGGACAAAATTGCCAGCGCAAATTTCATTTTATTACAACAACAAAAATGCAACAAAGGGATAGAATAAGAAGAATCTTGAGTATCGGCCCAAAAGATTAGGTAACTCAAACTCAACGAGTGTTGCCAGATGATGACATTGTATTTGCAATAATATGCCTGTTGTACCAGGGTATCCCACATTATCTTTTCATTATAATTAGGATTTGATATATTATGACAAATTTGTTAGGTATTAGGTAATATAAAGGTTTAACAATAACAATGAACTTTAGTTGTATAAAATCCAGCAGGAAAGAATAGTCTATTGTAGTGAACCGGCGCACCTGGATGTTGTAGTTCGTTCTTCGGAACCAACCGTATAATAGCTTGCACGTCGTCTAATTGTTTCGAGGTAGACTACCTATTTTAAATATCATTACCTATAGAAATTATTTCTAATATTAGGTATCCCCCTTTACTTATAATAAGCTAAATTAATCATCTTTCTTTATTTTATTTAAACTCACCTCAACCCAATTTAGTTAAATGTCATTCAACTCAATTTAGTTTATTCAACATAATCTATCCTAACTACTTAACCCCTATTACTTTACAACCTTAAGCAATCACCCAAGTTTCAATTCCCTTGTAGCTAATTAAAATTCTAAGTCATCTATAGTTTCAACTAATGACTCCCTAATTTTATTTAGCTATCATATCTAATAACTAACAAGGTGGAACTTTGTAATTATGTCTTAGTGTTGACATGCATTCGATTACCCACTACATTGAAACACAACATGTGACAAAGAGGAGGAATTAGCGAATTCGACCTTGGCGTGGATCGAATTGGAGGTTCAATGCATAGTTGCGATCAATTGTCGGTGAGGCGACTGTTGCAAACCCAACGGACTTGGGATGACAGCGTGCAAGAACCCACGAACTCCCATTGGCGAGATCGGGGAAAAAGGAGGTCGTCGGTGAGGGCGATGGATCTGAAGCGGAGGAGCAGCGGCGTGTGAAGACGACGAAGAAAGCGAAGTCGAATTGGGGCGCGAGTTGGATAATGACCTTATATTAAGGTTTAGTTTTGAACGGATTCAAGTCCCTCCTTCAACATTTTCAAATTTTTACTTCCAACGTAATGTTAGTAATTTTTTATTTTCTATATTCTAATGAAATTATTAAGGTGCTGTGGTGTAGTTGGCTATCATGTCAGTCAAATACACTAAAGGTCTCTAGTTCAAAACCCAAGCAATGTTGTGACATAGTAGATTCACCATGTTTCACCTTACAAGGAATATATAAATTTAGTTAGCTCGAGAGTAACTTGATGTTATTTTTTTATGATGTTGTTGTTTAGCTTTATCGTTTCTATTGTGGTTCGGGTTGTACACTTTTTTTCAGAGTCCATCAATGTTGAGATGGCCAAGTTGGTCTAAGGCGCCAGATTAAGGTTCTGGTCCGAAAGGGCGTGGGTTCAAATCCCACTCTCAACATTTTCACATTTTTACTTCCAACATAACACTAATGTCGAGAAATCCAAGTTGTTCTACAGCATTCAATTAACGTTGCGATAAGAAAGGGTGTTTGTTCATATCCGACTCAAAACAGTATAAAAATTTATTTTTCAAGGCTGCTGAGTTGGTCGAAAGGAATATTTAAGATTGTTGTATTTTTCTTTTATATTTTATATTCCTGTTCATTTTTTATGAGTGCACTAATGTCGAGAAGTCTGAGTTGTTCTACGGCATTCGATTTAGGTTGCAGTTAGAAAGGCTGCGAGTTGATATCTGACTCAAAATAATATTAAATTTATTCTTCACGGCCACTGAGTCGGACAAAGACCTTATATTAAGGTTTAGTTTTGAACGGATTCAAACCCCACCTTCAACATTTTCAAATTTTTGACATACTGTAGTTATGTTTTTATTTTCCATATTTTAATGAAATTATTAGAGTATTTTGTTGTGGTTGGTTATCATGTTATTCTAACACACGAAAGGTCTTTGGTTCAAACCGAGGCATCTCCATGACAAATTAGACTGAGAATGATTTGATGCCTTTTTTTACGATAAAATTCTACATTTGAAAGATGTTGTTTACTTGACAGAAGTTTTTATTAATAGAAAGGGCGATCAATTCTTAATATTATCAATTTTTTCATCAAAATTAGACATCTCATGTAGCTTTCCCGTTTCTATTGTGGTTCGTGGAGTATGCGGTTTTTAGAGTCACGGTTGATTTTTTGTCATATTCCTATTTATTTTTTACGAGCTCACTAATGTCGAGAAATCTGAGTTGCTCTACGACATTCAATTAACTTTACGGTCAGAAAGGGTATGTGTCACGCCCCGACCCACCTGTCGGACACGTGGCAACCGTCGTATGAGCCCAAAGGACACATACAAGACATTTGGTAATAAATATTATCTTTACACATAATCAACACAGCGGAATATATAATTAAATCACTTATGCAACTCTACTAACATAGTCCCAATATACCTACTACAATTATACAATAATGTTATCAATAAATAAAACTAACTCTATCAATATCTCTCATCTTCATCAAATATCCTGGTCGATCATCTAACAACCTGCACACACATTGAACGTGGTGTGCTCAGCCTTGCGGCCTAGTGTGAAATTACGGCTCAAAACCGAAATAAGAAAATCAAATACTAGGAGGAATGCTCTAGGATGCATTTGGTTTGTTAATCATCATTTTTCTTTTGATATGTGTAATTCATAACATAAAAAGTAGTATATCAGCGTAAACAATACAAATATAAATATACATGACACTGGATGTCACCTAAGTTATGTCCAGTATCTATGTCATCAATGTATATCACATATATTTCAATACGACTTTAAGTCTCAAGATTCGGGCTGCCAGCCTATGCTTAGTGAATACCCAAGCCAAGGGCATCCATAAGCCCATCAGTGTCGTTTTATCTCTATATCTACCTATGCCCATTATACTGTTGTTGGCGAAGAGGATGGGTGACCTTTGATCACTCTCCACTGTCTCGCTAGTCGCCCTCAATGCCTCCCCTAGCAAAACTGTCGTGCCCTTACATCCTCCCCAGACTCCGTAGGGGCAACGACGACTCGTGTACTGCTACAACACTGCCCGAAGATAGGGTCACCATCAACGAAGACTAATCGGCCACGGCTAACCAATAAAAATAACAACCCTAGGATCCGGACTACTCATCCGACTGTCTGTAGAATGTCATGGATGATAGTCGTGTGGTCCACGGATCCACTGTCCAAGGCTTCACATAGGGAATCACCTTCCAAGTCCAATAGCAGTCAACGTCGACCGAGATTGACGCACATCCGCACGATGGGCTGTGGCAACCTCGACTCCATCGGTGCCAAGTCCATGGTAGGGCTCATCCTCGCTAGCCATCACAGGACTATCACGGGATCGCCTAAACGACATCCGTACGGGTATAAGTTTTCAGATAGGAACCTACTCCATATTTTCAGTCTAGTATGACCTTGGAGTTAGTTGGTCCTTTTCCCCACCAGCTCCCAGTATCTAAGCTATGTGTAGCCTCAGGAGTGGTGTAATGGGAAACATCACTTTTGTGATCATCAATGGTCTGCAGTAATTTTTCTAGGGTGTACTAGGGTCACACCCTTCTAGACTATGATCAATTGATGTCCCTAGGAGGTTCTAGTATCATATGTCACCTATGTCTCTATGTAGAGTGTCAGGTATTAATCATTAATAACATAACATGCGGGTAAAGTAGTAACCCATGTCAATACTAACATAGTATGCATGACATATTAATCATACTAAATAAAATAAATCATGCTAGCATGCATAAACATATAATATCTAGCATGCATCAAATTTAATTTTATTCAAGGCATCCATGAATTTCCTAAGAAAAACCTGAGTAGAAATTTTCCTAGTTCGAATAAATCCTAATTACAGTTTATTCTTCGGAACCAACCCACGTAAAATAAATCACCCCGACAAACCACTCGAATCGCGTATCAACAATAGTCCTAAATAACACAATTATTTAAAATAAAATTTATTTTATTTTTCTCTAAAATAAATAAAATAGAAATTTATCAATCTAACTTATACAATTATCCTAGTTAATTATCGCTTAATAAGCCTATATTTAAATTTACGAGTCCATTTTCAATTTAGGAGTGAATACTTAATTAATAAGCCCATGTTTACCCATTGGGCCCATGTCCACATTTTTTTTTGGCCCAAATATATTATCAATAAATTTATTAAAATAATTACTACATTTTATTAACCTAATCCAAGCATACAAGTTGATAATTAATTCTATCTAATCATTCAATTATTAATTAACCAAATTTTAATTTTACTAATTAAAATAATTACAATGTTAAATTGATTTAATTAAACTTAAATAAATTTTATCAAACTTATACCCATTTAAACCCAAACACATGATCTAGCCCAAGTCACCCAAGTGCCCAATTAAAAATCCATCAGCAATGAATAAAATTATTAAATCTTAATTAACTCAATTAAGCATTTAAATTAGGTTTACTCAATTTAATAATCATCTAATCCATTTTAGCCCAATTTGATCAAAATTGACTTAGTCAACTAAAATTGATCATGTTGACCATTAAGAAAATTTTAATTTATCATTATCCAACCCAAATCAAGTTCTCAGCCCAATTTAGTCGGCCCAAATTTGAGCTCATGAAGATTAAATTGGATTTTTGGTCAATATTGACCTGGTCAACGCTGACCGGTCAACATTGACCCGATCAACGCTGATCGGTCAACATTGACCCGATCAACGCTGACCGGTCAACATTGACCCGGGTTGACCACCTCTTACCCCATTTGGCTTAACTTGAGTTCGACCCAAGCCCCAGCTGGGTCGGTTCGATCCAATCACCTCCTAACAAATTCAAATTTGAGTTAGATCCGAGTTCGGATTTAATCCATTGAGCCCAATCTAAAGTGATCCGACTTGAGCTCGACCCAAGCCCGAGCTGGGTTAGCTCGATCCAATCCCATCAAACCACCCCTTTTTATTAACCATGTTTTTAATTAATCACTAAATAATTATTAACAATCATTCATGCACTAATTAAATATGGTTAAACTAACTTAATCATAACATATAGTTAATTAGCACTAATCATGCTTAACTAACTCTAAACATACTTAATTAGCACTAATCATGATTAACTAACACTAAACATGCTTAATTATATTTTAAACGTGATTAACGGCAACAGGGTTCGAATCGATACCTTTGTCGTAACTCTCGCCCTCACCGGATTGATGAATCGTGCCGCAACTGAAGAAATCACCGGCAAACGTACCGGACCTACGTGCGGAGGAGGGTAGTGGACGATCTGCTCAAAAATTATCCATCAGTGAGGAGGGATGAAGGCTCGAAGGGCATCGCCGAAGCATTGGCTACTGCCACCTTCGTCGCATGACCAAATCAGCGAGGAGAGGGGGTTCAAAATCGATGGGAGGTTACGAAAACGAAAACAAATCTTCTCACCCACAAAGTCGCGAACACCAAGTGGGAGCAGATCGAGCAGCGACACTGGAAAGGAAGAAGACGAGCCATATTGCTCGTCGCCGGTGCGTGGGTGAAACGCTTCGAACACTGACCCCCGATCGGAGCCTTCGCGAGCAAATCCAGAAAAAGGGCCGGCCTTTAAGCTTGCGGAGAAGGTCGGAGCAACTGCCCCCCCCGGCGAATGCAACAACGAATCGATGGCAGCGAGGCGGGGCGGCAGACGGCGGACACGAGGGAAATGTTCGTTGGAAAGGGGAAAAATCCGGCAAGGCTGGCGCGTGCGAGGCTGGAGGAGATGCCGCCTAGCAGTTCCCAGGAGGTCCTCCTCGTCGCTACGGGGAATGGAGGGGGGACGGTGCGCCGACGAGCTCGTCGGTGCTCGTCTGCGCTACGCTTTGCGAGGGGGAAGACGGGGCGGGGGCTCGAACGAGTTAGGGCTTCCGCCCTTCTCGCCCGCTCTACTATTCAATTTAATTTAATTTTTTTAAAAAAAAATCTTTTTTTTAAAATTAAGAGTAGGGGTTTACAGTATGAGTTCATATCCGACTCAAAACAATATCAAAATTTATTCTTCAAGGGTGCTGAGTTGGTCGAAAGGAATATTTAAGATTGTTATTTTTTAAAATATTATATTCATGTTCATTTTTTATGAGTGTACTAATGTCGAGAAGTCCGAGTTGTTCTACTGCATTCGATTAAGGTTAGGGTTAGAAAGGTTGTGGGTTGAAATCTGACTCAAAATAATATCAAAATTTATTCGTCGAAGTTGCCGAGTTGGACAATGACTTTTTATTAAGGTTTTGTTTTGAACGGATTCAAGTCCCACCTTCAACATTTTTAAATTTTTACTTCCAACATAAAGTTGTGGTGTAGTTGGTTATCACGTTAGTCTAACACATTGAAGGTAAGAAATTATTATTTTTCTGATAAAGATTGAAGAAAAAAAAGCCGCTGCACGTGCGGTGCACGTGCACGGATGGCCGTAGTATACGGAAGGGGTTGATGTGGCTCCAGCGAGGCGCAGTGTAGTGGGAGGCGACGGACAGATAGTGAACAGGAAGCTCCCCTGTTCCTGTTGATTAGGCCGGCGAGGGGCGCGGCGAGCTTTCCCTTCCACAGCGGCGAGCTCTCTGGAGTTGATTTGTCGCTCAGGGAGTTGATGTCAAACGGTGGCGACAGATTGCGGCGGCTCCGACGAGCAGAAATCCGCTGAAGCGGTGCAAGCAGAGGCGGCCGTAGGGAAGCTCTGCTCTTCGTCGATCCCACTGGCGAAGGGCGCGGGGACCACCTTCTCCTTCGCGGTGAGGGGTTTGGCATTGGTTCAACTCAAGAGGGAATCGATTGGGAGCAGAGGCAGCAGCGTTAGGTGCTGGGAGTTGGCTGCCGACGGGAAACCCAGCTGCACCGGCGTTTGCGGAGGATGAGAGCTCTGTCGACGGCGATAGAAGATGTAGAAGGTTGAGGAGAGGACATTCGCGGGGCTCCGGCGGGTTGCAGCGACGGTCGAGCGAGATCGGATGCAGCGGCGTTGAGTGGATGCGTCAAGCGAGGGAAGAAGAAAAGGTTCGGCCGGCGCGTGCGAAAAACGTGAGCCGGTTCGGGTTGAACCAATCCTTTCCTGTTTAGGTACGGTTCAGCCACGGTTCAACGTGGGTTTAGCCGATTTTCATGATTTTCCGATAGGGTTGATTCGGTTCAACATTTCTAGAGCTTTGTTGGTAAGTTTTGAACCTTAAGAAATTTAATTCGAATTTTTAACACATTATAGGTGTGGTTTACGAATTTATTTAGCTTCGGTTCAGGACATTGAGTGCGTAAACAATGTGAGAAAAATCTAAAATAAATTGTCGTGCTATGTTATGCTTACCCCTATTTTTTATGATTTAATTAGAGTTTTTCAAAATTATTAAGATACGGATTTTGATTTAATTAAGATAATTTAGTTAAATTAGGGTTTAAATGAATTAATTATATGTTATATGAATAATGAAATATTTTGATAGGTGTGGTGATACTTAAATTGTATTAATTGGAGTTAAAATGATTTATTTAGAATCTTTACAGAATTAATAAATTTAGGTTATTGTGAAATGGGTTCATTAGATTAATTAGAATTTTCTAATTAATTAAATTGAGTAAATTAGAATTTTATCAATTTAAAATGTGATAAAATTTAGAAAATTAGTTTATTTAGATTTTTCTAATTAGTGAAATTAGTTAAATTAGAATTTTATAAATTTAATTGGTGTAATTAGATTTTACACAGAATAATTAAGATTATTTTCTAACAAGGAATTGTTGTGCTTAATTGATTTCTTGTTTGCTTTTAAGAATCACAACCAAGCTGTGAATTCTTAATTGATATTGCTTTAAGACTCAGGTGAGGGTTTATGGTTTCAGATTTTGGCCTACTGTAATGCTGAGTCCTAAGGGTCGTTGTTATATATTATACATGCTGATGAGTTGAATGTCTGCTTGTTGCATATTTTAATGGCATGTGTGTTTTGGTTACTATAATAGATTTTGTTATATAAAGATACATGATGTTATTATATGTATGTTATGTATGTTTGTGCTCATGTTATGCTAGAGATTGATATGTTCATAGAACATGGAGATATGAGACAAAAACTAGAGACACTTTAGGTTCATGCTATGCTAAAATCTAGAGTGATCTTAATTAACATATGACTAAGAACTTTAGACATCTTAAGGGTTATGATAAGCTAGGAAATGATGTTAGGGTTCTTAGCTGCTATGTGCCAATATATGGTGAGGAGCCATGTGCTAGCTGAGGTAGAGGTGCAAGTCTAGTTGACTTAGTCTCAGATACTTTGGAGTAACCAAGATCTCACTTCAGTGCAGAGCTCACCTGATTTGTGTTACTCTAAGGTAGATGGTATGTTAGGAATAGTACTGTTCAAGATACTACAAGGCTAGGGAACCTAAGGACACAGACATGCTAAATGATGTGGGTCCCTGGGCAGTCCGGGTTCATTAGTAGCATATGCAGGATGTCTCAGTTTGTCAGGCTGAGACGGATGTGATGTTTGATTTTGTATGATGATCTTGTCATGGGGCAGAATTACAGTGCTGTATGGTACTTGTGTTGCATAAGAAGGGGTGCCGTGATCATCAGCTCCTTCTGCCAACGTCATTGTACAGGCATATAAGACAGAGACATAGAGTTGATACTAACGGATTTGGGGTAATCTCTGACGATGGATTTACCTTAAACATAGGCTGACTGCCTTAGGTGTAGTTTGAAAAAGTTATGATATGATAGTTAAAGAAATATAATATTTATGGATTTGAGTTATTGTTATAATTAAAAATCCTTATGTTTTGTTCATATGCCATATCCATATCATGACTCTGACGCATTGATCTATTTGTATGATTATAAATTGTTGAGCATATTATTTGATATGTGACTTAGTGGATATTTCTTCTTATTGATTTTGTACAATACCTTATGCCCATTTTTAGGGTGCTCTCTTTGTAGTCTCACTCAGTTTTGCGACTTAGATGTACACATGTTTCCCCTATTGCGTAGGTTACAGGTTGACCATTGATGCGGGGAGCGAGAGAGAACCTAGTTATGACGAAATAGAGTTTATTTTGGAAATCTAGATAGAGATTTCAGGTTGGTTGAACGAGGCATCGATTCTGGGAGCGACGAGGTGTGAGGCAGCTCCAGCTAGAGGTGTAAATCGGGCTGGGCCCCAAGGTCTAGGCCCGTGGGCTGGCACGGCACGACACGAATAGTATATATATATATAATATTTAGATATAATTTCACAATGTTGGATAGCAGGATGGTTAGTAGATTTTCTTCCGTGGTGCTAGTGTGAGTTTGAATCAATATTTTGATAGCAGCAGGCGGGTCGTGGTGCTAGTGTTATAACATTTAGGTTCGTTATAACATTTAGATTACATTAACTGGAATTAAAATGATTTATTTGGAATTTTTACAGAATTAATGAATTTAGGAGATTGTAAATTAAGGTAATTAGATTATTTAGATTATTCTAATTGATGAAATTAATATAATTAGATTATTCAGAAGATTATTAAAATTATTTTAGAATTAATTAAGGTGGTATATATGGTTAAAATTTTTGGATATAATTAAATTATTATACTAAATATTATTTTATAGGCTTGTTTGTGTGTGATTGTGATTGTAATGTGATGGATGATTTGTTGACTTAAATAAAATAAAGAAAATGATGTGAGGATGTGAGTAGAAGGGTAGATAGAAAATCTTTGTTTGAATTGTATGATTTATGGTTGTTAGATATATTTATTTTATTTTAGGAAAGTTGATTGTTGTGATGTTGCTTGACAAATTACGGTCAAGCTGTGATATATCTTGGAGTAAGAAGGAGTTGCTGTGCTTGATTTTTACTTGCTTGCTTTTAAGAATCACAGCCAAGCTGTGAATTCTTATTTAATACTGCTTTGAGACACAGGTGAGGATTTATTATTTCAATTTATTTGGCCTACTACAGATGCTGAGTCCTAAGGGTCGTTGTTAATTATTGTACATGCTGATAAGTTATATATCTGCTTGGTTGCATATTTGATTAGCATGTGGTTTATTGGAAGTATGTCATACTAGTTTACATATGATATTGTTATATCCATGCTCTTGATATCAATTTGGAAGTTATACCATGCTGGTATATGTATGATGCTATTATATGCATGTTCTTGATGTTCATTCTCATGTTATGTTATTATTAATATGTTCATGTTGCTAGAGATATAGAGACACTTAGCAAGAACATGGAACATGATGACATGAGACATGACTAGAGACACTTTAGGTACATTTTATGACAACATCTGGAGTGATCTTATTTGACATTTAATTAAGAACCTCTTAGGATCATGGTAACCTAGGAGATGACATTAAGGTTCTTAGTCTGCTATGTGCCAACATGTGGTGAGGAGCCATGTGCTAGCCAAGGTAGAAATGCACGCTTGGTTGACTTAGCCTTAGATACTTTGGTGTAGCGGGGATCTCACTTCGGTGCAGAGCTCAATCTATTTAGGTTTACTCCAAGGTAGATGGGTGCTAGGAACGGAACCGTGTCATGCGCTACTAGTGCTAGGGAACCTGATTGACAATGGCATGCTCAACGATGTGGGTCCCTGAGCAGTCTACGTTCATTGGATATATATGCAGCAGATCTCAGCTTGCCATGCTGTAGATGGTAGTGATTTTGTATGGTGATCCTGCCATGGGGCAGAATTACAGTGCCGTATGGTACTTGTATTGTACGGCAGGAGTGCCGTGGTCACCAGCTCCTTCTGCCAACGTAAGTGTACAGGCATCTAGGACAGAGATGTAGAGTCGACACTGACGGGGTTCGGGGAGATCCCTGACGAGGGATTTGCTTTGAACATAGGATGGCTGCCTTAGGAGTGATACTGGATAACTTATGATATATCGAATTATGTGATTAGACTTTTTTAAGATTTAAGTTATGAAAATAAGTTTCTAGTATCATGTTCATATGCTTTGTTTGAATAATGTGAATGCTACATTGATATGTTAAGTTTTTGCTATATGTTGTGCCATGTTAAATTAAATGTGCAATTTGGTAGATATATTTTCTTATTGGTTTTGTACAATACCTTATGCCCATTTTTAGGGTGCTCTCTCTGTAGCCTCACTGAGTTTCGTGACTCAGATGTGCACATTTTTCCCCTGTTTTGTAGATTACAGGTTAGCCACTTGTACTAGGAGCGAGGGAACTTAGTTCGATGGAATACACTGTAATTGAAAATCTAGATAAATATTTGATTTGTAACATTGATATTAAATGTAGTTTGGTCATGCTTCCGCTATGTTAATAAAAATAATAGTGTTGCTTTGTGATACTTTTAGTCTTATATAAGTTGTGGTGGCGAAGTGCAGCTTATACGGTGGTTGCCACGAGCCCAACGATGGATTTGGGGCGTGATAAATGATGCCAACTGGTCGAACTCTGCTACATACTCAGCTACCGATCGTCTACCCTGGGTGCAAGCTAGAAACTCCTCCCTTTTCTCCTCATGCTGAAATGGAGTGTAGAACCGTTCATTGAATTCCACCATGAACTGGGTCTAAGTAATTACTGCAGTGCTGCGAGCCTCTAATTGTTTCCACCAAACTCGGGCATCTCCGCTCAACAAGTGGAGGGCCACACTCAACTTATCCTCTTCAACCAACCCCATTCTTGAGGTGACTTGGAGGACATAGTCAAGCTAGGTACGGGCCTTCTAAGGGTCAGTGGAGCCGGAGAAAATGACACATCCTAGTTGTTTGGCATCACGAAACCATAGTGCCAGATTCTTAACTCCAGGTGCATTTATGTATGGCTCAGTGCTAATGGTATGACTACCATAATGCATCAGATGTGCAACAGGAGTAGGTCAAGGTGGCACTAGCTCCATGGGGGTCTACATGAATATTGGCCCCGTCACCCGCACTGCATCTGGTGTAACTGTAGCTGCAAGCGCTGGTATAGGAGTAGACCCTATAGGTGCAGTCAGCGGGGCCACCGGTACTGCCTGTGGAACTGCGGGAAGCGGAGGCACTGCCGGCTGTCCCGTGGACTGCCCTACAATAGCAAAGTAAGCTCCCAGCATCTGAGTCATATCCCGCACTAACATCATCACATCTCGAGCTAAATCATCACTCGACAAAGGTACCATGGGAGCTAGCAGTGGTGCTCCCGAGGTACCCGTTACAGAATTCACTGGCGACTCTGAGGCAGCTGCATCTGTAACCAGGCTCAAAGGTGACTCTGAGGCAGCTGCATCTGTAACCGAGCTCAAAGGTGGTTGTTCAATTCCTTGTGGGTCCACTGGTGCTACTGGTAATGCAGTCAGTGGAGGAACTGGGCTACTAGTTGCAGCCTGAGTTGCCAGGGCTTTGCAGGACTTGCTTATCCTAAGCATATCCTAAGCATAGGCAGGCAGCCCAGATTTATAAGAATAAGTGAACTAATTTGATGCATACTTGTAATTTATATATATTTGTAACCTGTTATAAATAAATTGCTATCTTACAATGCATATACATGTGGAAATTCTTGCTAGTGTAATGCCATCTTCTTGTAACCATACGATATATCATGTTCATCCTGATTATTACTTTATTTTATATAACTGCTTATGCATGGCAACATGAGGCACATATTCCTCGATCTATACCCTTTGTTCTCGACGTGCCTTCTATAGTTCACTATGCCGCAAGGCAAAGCATGCATGGGTTCCTGACATGCAGGTATAGGAGCGAACGTGGTAGGTGAATGGGAAGGTGGGATCGATAACAAATTAAGAATTTTAAAGATTTTATCTTCTTGGTGAGTTGGAACCTAAGTCGAAACTGCTATAGACCTATATTAATCTTATCTTGGACTCATACATATTTGTCATGTTTTCCCTTTTATGCCTTGTACTCTGTGACTTCTACATCTCCCTGATCTAGGTTAATTGATACAAAATGTATGAACAAATCTACAGCTGGATGTTTTATGGTAATCATCTGTATAAGCTACTCTCTTTTTAGCTCATAAACACAATTTATGATTGTGGTATCGAGGCATGTTCTCCTTCCAAGTAACAAAGATTATTACGATGATTTGATGTATCAGTTATACTAACTCTCAATCATGTTAGTCAATGACATAATTGAGAACAAATAGTTGATTAAGCAAAACTAAACAATGTAAGACTCAGATATCTCTTGAGCCATTCTCTTATCTGTTACTGATTGAATTTCTCGCACATGGACTTGGTTTAGTCTGAGCTTGTGTCTATTTGTTTCTTTATTCTTCTCACATAGTGTTCGAGGTTGATCATGCTCCTCGTTCTCCTTGGATTAATAGTTCTTGGTAACCTTTTTTTTTTTCCTTTTGATCAGAGGTTCTTGATAACTTTTGCTGAGCACTAATCTTCTTTAAAAAAGGCCACTTTGGGAATGAATGCATTTATCATTTATTCTCTATTAGGAATTGAGAGACGATTCAGCCTGGTTGGTTAAAAAGTCAGCCCTCATTGCTTCATGATCAAATACTACAAGTAATTTCTATGTCACTGTGAAAAACTAACACTTGATAAATGACAAAAGCAAGATCATTCTCAGGTGTAACTTACGTTCAATTAAGTATTATTCACTGAACAAAATGGTCAATTCAGACTCTTCAAGGACCGAAGAGCATTGAAGGTTCCACCAAATAATTTAAAAAATATTTTCTAAGTCCAAATATACAAGCCATTTTTTAATGTCTTGAGGAGTACTTGGAGATGGTGGTGAGGTCCTCCTCTTGAACAATCAACCCAGGCCAGACTTCAGTTTGCATTCAAAGGTCTATGGACACATGTACAGGTAAGTCGGAATGTAATGCTCATCGAGAAAATATTCGTAATATCCTATTACAATTTGAATAGGATATGAGGGCCCTGCCTCATCGGCTGGGACGCCGGAGCCAGAGGCGGCAAAGACGAGGAAGGAAATGGGGGTGCTGCGGAGGATGAAATATCTCTTTTCAGGGGTGTACATTAGCACAATACTTTCTGGAGAGGTATATTTCTCTTCAACTTCATTTTATGTTTTACTAGTTTACAACTTAGGTAACAAGTGATTACTAGATGTTTCATTTTTAATGTACCTCCTTACTGATTAGTGCATATATCTCGTTGCTGTTACTCTAGGAATGACATTTTGACAATAACAACAAGTCTCTTGAGACATTGTTTGCTAATACAGCCGTTGCCGTGAATCCTGAGGTACTTAATTTTGTTTAAGCACTTTCTATTTTCTGCATGGAGATTATATCTTACTGTTTGTTTAACAACCTGAGTCATCACTGTTCTCCTCATGTCAATACGTTTATTTATTTACTTTTAGAAGTTGCAAAATGAAACAATTCATTAAAAAAAGGTTAAGCAAATGTTATTTGTATACAAAGAATTAAGTTCTACGCACGTGGGCCTAAGAAATTAGATGACTACAAAAATACAATAATTTTTTAAAGTTCACTCTCGATATATTTTTTCTCAGCTACCATTTCCATACTATTAATACCACTAGATGCAGGAGTTTCAGACATATCATCTGATAGAGATTGCATCGAAAGTTTTTATCATTGGTTATCACCCATAGTACAAAGTACTGCTAATTATTTCAGTACCAACTTTAAAGTAGAAAATCCCTTATTGAGTTATTTCGGTTCGATTATTCAGCTCGCGTAGGATTTAGACGACAATGTGAATAGAAAGATCTGATTGAAGGAACTTGAGTCATATTCCAACAACTATGCCGCCTAAAATTATGGATTTTCTTATATCATGTTAGGATTTTAACATGTCGGTAAGAATTTCACTGAATTTTCTTATAACAGTATGCCGCTTGCTACCGTTCCTATCAATATTCAATAGCATAACTAAAATAAGGAAAACTGCAGATAAAAGATCAAGTTTATTATTTTTCTTATGGAATAACAAATGACCTGCTTAACCATACAACTATATATTTGTTCATAAAAATATATAAATTCAATTGAAGTTCAGGAAAATACTACGTGAGAGATCGGAGGAGTGGAAGAGGTTTCCGTTCATAGTGATGGTGGCGCAGAAGCGGGCATCGTGGTCGGGGCCCTCCCGAACGGGGTCGTACTTTAGCAGCGGCCACTGCTGCCGGTGGCGGAGCTTCTGCTGCTACTCTTGAACATGGCAGACGGTCTCAAGGCGCTGAGCGCCCTCGCTCTGTCTCTCTCTCCTCTGGCGAGGGCGTGAGGGGAAGGGCGGAAGGCGAGAACGCGGGTCGGCGCCTCCACTGCTTCCCGTCTCATCTCGTGGCGTCCAGGGCGTTTGCAGGTGCAGCTTCAAATTCGCGTGGGAGGCGACCGGTCCAAGCTGCGAAAAGCTGAACCTGAATCGGTTCGGCAGAATTCCCCACCAACTACCTGCTCCAATGGTTGGCTGGAGACTCCCCCATTGGCTCTCCTATCACCCTCCGAAACAACCTCCGTAAGATGCCTTCTAAAAGCTACTCCATCAGAGTCCAACCGCAAGATTTAGTAAAATGCCCTTCTAGAAGCTACTTTTCCAAAAGAAAAGGTGATAAATATAAACTTTTTAGTTTATTTCATGGTAATGCTTTGAGTAAAATGGATCACTCCACTTGTATGTTTATATTACCAAATATGTGTTTAGATATTAATATTAATTGTGTCACGCCCCGACCCTACTGTCGGGCACGTGGCAACCGCCGTATGAGCCCCACAGACCCATACAAAGCATCAAAGTAATACATATCATCCGTATACATCGTTTACACAGCGGAATTATAAATAAATCATCTAACTCAAGATTCCTAACACAGTCCCGATAAACCTACTACAAAAATATGATAAAATGTATCGATAAATAAAAATAGACCTGTCGATGGACTCATCTTCATCAATCATCTCGTATGATCATCTAACACACCTACACACACGGGGAAAAGTGGTGTGCTCAGCCTTGCGGCCTAGTGCGAAATTACGGCTCTACCGAATAAAGAAATCAAAGGCTAGGAGGAGTATTCTAGGATGCCTTTGGTTGTTAATCATCATTTTTCATTTGATTTGTGTAAGTCAATTTATAGAAAGCAGTAAAACATCATAATTAAATACATATGCATATTTCACTAGATGTCACCTAAGTTGTATCTAGTGTCAAAGTCAACAACATGTCACCTACGTCATAATAAGACTTTAAGGTTACAAGACTCGGGCTGCCAGCCTATGCTTAATGAATACCCGGGCCGAGGGTATCAGTAAGCCCATCAGTGTCTTTCTGTGTTTGTCTCTACCTATGCCCGCTACACTGATGTTGGCGGAGAGGACGGGTGACCCAATATCACTCTCCATCATTTCACTAGTCGCTGACCATGCCTCCCTTAGCGAAACCGTCGTGCCCTTACATCCTCCCCGAATCCGTAGGGGCAACGACATCTGTGTACTATACACTGTCCGTAGAGAGGGTCACCATCATATAAATCTCATCGGCCATGGCTAGCCGAAATAACAATCCTAGGATCTGGACTACTCATCCGATCGTCTGCAGACGTCAAGGGTGATAGCCGTGTGGTCTACGGATCCACTGTCTAAGGCGTCGCATGTGGAATCACCTTCCCAGTCCAATAGCAGTCGACGTCTACCGAGATTGACGCACATCCGCACGATGGGTTGTAGCAACCTCGACTCCATCGGTGCCAAGTCCATGGTAGGGCTCATCCTCTCTAGCTATCTCAGGACTATCACGAGGCCGCCTAAACGACACTCGTGCGGGTATAATTTCTGGGTAAGGACTTGCTTCATATTTCCGGTCTAATATGACCATGGAGTTTGTACAGTCTTTTACCCTACCAGCTCTCAGTATCTAAGCTATGCATAACCTCGGGAGTGGTGCTCCCCCTCCCAGTATCTAAGCTATACATAACCTCGGGAGTGGTGCCCTCGGTATCTAAGCTATGCATAACCTCGGGAGGGGTGCGTAGCGGGACGTCACCATTTGACCACCGTCGGTAACGCGACGATCAACCGGGGCATATGAGAAAGGCCCCTTTCTGTCTAAGTTGTGGTGACGTCGCCAAGAGGTTCTAACATGTCGTTATTTACTATCTATGTTTGCATGGTAGTTGTGCTAGCATAGCATAGAAAAATAATAAAATAATATATAACATGCAGGACACGCTATCACGACATATTAGAACTTAGAAGGAAAATCATGGTATATCATGCATGTTAGACAGAAATAAATTAAACTAACATGCAGACAAATCAAATCTTATCAAGCATAATATTTTATTATATTTAAGATATCTAGGAATTGTTCCTAAGAAGACCCCAGCGGGAATTCCCTAGCTTGAATAAATCCTACATCGGAGAACCAACGCACTTGACTTGGCAGTTTACTCCTCGGAACCAACCTAAGGTCAGTTCGCTGAATTTTTATTCTCTAACACTATCTCGATCCACGTGCCGTCATTTACGCATTTTTATATTTTCCTGTCAATTATTCAATGAATTTTAATTCTCAATCTAGAAATAATTTCTCAAATCTCTCTTCACCACTACTCTTAGAATAATCTCTAGAATCACCTCAATTTTTTTCCCAAATTCGCCGGAAAATTTCTCCGGTGGTCGCCAGAAAGTTCGCCGGAACCCTCGCCGACGAAGTTCTTCGATCAGCACCAATATTGGTACCAATCGAAAGCTCTCTTCATGAGGATTCCAGTAATCATATTTGCCCCAATTTTTATAGCTCATACGCGATCAATTTCACCGATTAAAATTTTGGGCGAAATCCCAAAGTTAGGATTTTTAGCTCATCGGCGGCCAACCGGTAGCCAATAGCCCTCAACTCTGGTACCAATGGATAGCTCTCGTTAAGGAGAATCCATAGGTACCAAGTTTGTAAGGTTTCACGGCCGGAATGGCCGAAAATCATCGGAGCAAGCTCCGGCGATCGAAACCCTCGCCGCTGACGCCTCTCACATGATTTCTCCCTCATCTCTACACCAAATTTGGGCATCTTGGTATCAAAATGAAGAGGAGGTCGAGATCTACCTGTGGCTAAAATTTGGGAGCCTAATTCGTTGTGGTTTCATCGGAGCATTGTCGGGAAGTTTCGTCGCCGTCGCTGTCGTCGTCACCGTCGCCGTCGCCGTCGCCGTCGTCGTCGTCGCTGTGGAGGAGAAGAGAGAGGGATGGAGAGGGAGCTCGCGCGCGGGTAGGAAGAAAATAAAAAAAAATAATTTTTTTATTTGTTAATTAAAATCTTAAATCCTAATTAAATCTTAATTTTTCAATTGATCGATTAAACGACGTCCAAATTACGATCCGTCTGCGCCGTTGGATTCCTTATCAAAAATACTACCTGATGGTATAATTTTCACATCAAAATCTCATACTTCAAAAATTCATATGATTTTACAATTAAGTCCTTTAAAGAATTTCTTTTATGATTAAACTCTCCAAATACTAAAATTACTCTATTGTCCTTATTCAAAAATCACGAATCTCACAAATTGAGCATAGAGTAATCTGCTCCTATTAAAAAAAATATTAAATTTTTACGCTTGCAATTTGTTATCACATATTGTCGGAGCACATTGGATGTACGGATTTAACCCATTTGAGTTATGTTAGCAAATTATCACCGACCGCTTAACCTATATGTGGGCATTTATTATATTTCTTGTCTTTCTTTTTATTTGGGCGTTTTTCTTGAGATTTGATCTCCCAATATTTCCACATTCTAGTTTGATTCACTCCCACATGTTGGGAAATGAAAAATCCACTCCACGACTACTTGTTCTAAGCTAAAAATATTAAACACAAGCATACGGGGAAGACTAATGACGGGATTGATGTTTATTAAGGATAAAGAATTATAGAGGAGTTTCAGCTGTCAGTAATATCGATTACTTGGCACTAGCAAGTTGCGTGGGGAGAAGCTTGGCAGCTGCAACCATGGCGGTGAGGGCTGGCCTAACCTTGGAGTGCTTTCAGATCTTAAGGCCGCATTCCGGGTTAACCGAGAGGATGTTGGTCTCCAGCATGACGAGTACCTCATATATTCCGTTGGAGTTGTCTTCCTCTCAAGTTTCCCTTCATAGCAACTTCTCGGCTAGCAAAAGTAAGCGCAAAAAAAAAACTCCCTCCTCAATGCTGCCTTTTGTTGCATAATGTCTTGAATTGCATGTGTTTAGTTGATGTGTTTAAAATATTTTTCATTTTGGTGCACAGGGATTCAAATATTGTTGCTGGATTTTTATCTTCCTTACTAATATTAAGAGGGAAATTTTACCGTTGGATTTCGAATCTCAATCCTACTGTTCCTGGTAAATTAGATTTATAGAAGAACTTTACCTACCATGAAAAATTTTAAAATAAATTTTTAGTAGTACAAAATTAATGTTAACCTCAGTATTGCAATTTCAATATTACGATGAATACAAAGAGATGTGTGATATAATATCATAGGAAAATGTACCAATTAAGTGTCGAAGCAATAATGAATACCAAAGAGTAGTAAATGAGGAAAAGATAATTTTATTTGAAGTACCGGTAAAATCCTCAACATCGATCGTCTACAATCTGAACATCGAGCACTCAACTCTTTCTAATTGGAAGCTTGAATGAGAGAAAGGGATGTGACTCTCTCCTTTAAGCTTATGTTTTTTGGGTAGATGTTCTTTTGGCAAGTATCCATCCATGTAGCATCTAAGGTGGACTTTACTTATATGGTGTCCTCCAAGATGACACATCACCCAAGAACTCTGAGTAAAGGCACAAATCAATTGTAAATGTCTAAAATAGCTTGTAAGATGTGTAGAATGTTAAGGTAGGAGCTACCTATATAGTAAAGTTTTTTGTTGATTTTGAAGTTCTCATAAAATATCTCCTATTTATCTCACTCATACACTTTAATACCATATTGTTAGTGCGATCTTTGTCAATTTATTATTCTTATCTCCCTCCATGACTCATGAGAAGTGTGAAATATCATATGACTATTTTATAATTATTACTATTATAAACATCATTCAATTGTTCCTACATTTTAAAATAGAATCTAAAGTATCTAAGTAGTTATATAAATTTTAAAAATAATAGTAATTATTATGCTTTATATTCATATATTTTCTAAATGGAATCTAAAATATCTAAGTAATAACTCAAATTTTAAAAATAGTAGCATTATTATGCATTCGGTGGTAATGGAGATATGGAAACAATAAACCATGACTCATGAGAAGGATATTTGATCTGATAAATGATAAAACTGAATATTTGATTTACAACATGAAACTCAAAATTTTAATTTTTTGTTCCACTAGTCAAGATGTATCCAAAATATTATTGAGGACCAGTAGCTTGTTATATTTATCGACATATTCGTTATATAAACAAAAGATGCGAGAGTTCATAAACTCATTGATTTAACTCGTACATCACCTTTTATTTGATCAAATAATCTTAAAGCATATCAAGAGTAGTTAAAACAATAAATATTCCGCTCAAAACGTCGATCACAAACAAAGGAAACTAACATTTTATTTTTTTGTTACCATTTGATCTCTCAGAAGCTCAAAGCATATCAAGAACAGTAAACAGGCTCCAAACATCAACTATAAATAAAAATAAATTGACTAACAAGATAATAATATACCATTTGGGATGTTTTTAGAAGTATTAAATTGTAACGTACAAAGACCATGTAAAACTCTAATTTTATTAATAATATTATTATCAATTAATTAATTAGTTGATTAAATTAAAATATTCAGCCATGTCCTAGTTCAACAGATCTTTATGTAGACACCTACTTCCCTGTGGATCTATACAGGTCTACAAAGGAGGCAGCTAAAATTGTGTTGTTTACCCTTAATCAATGGAAATCGTGCAAACATAATGTATTTTACTTATTAATTCAAAACCTAAAAATATAAAATATTTTACTTATTAATATACCTGAAACAAGCACATTTAAATCTAACATAATGTATTTTACTTATTAATTCAAAACCTAAAAATATAAAATATTTTACTTATTAATATACCTGAAACAAGCACATTTAAATCTAACATAAAGCGCTGCTCTAGACTGACGACCCATGATTCTCCTTTCAGCTCCAACAATGATCACCACTGTCACCTCCTTTGCCCAAGCCCATGATCATCGACCCACCCAACCACGATTGATCATCATCCACGATTATCGACTCACTCGCCGTAGAGCCCTTCGTGGCCGACTTCAAGCAGGTGATTGCTGTCGATGGACTTCACATGAGCAGCCATCTCCTCCATCCAAGCCTGACTATTCATCAGTTTCATTAATCACACAGCGTGGATAAAGGAGATTAAATATTAATCTCAGACAATCAATCAATGCATGCATGGGATTGAGAACGCAACCTGCAACGTAGCGCCAGAAAGATCAGTATGACGACGTGGTTCATTGATGAGTTCTCAGGCAAAAATGGCAGCCTCATCCTTGTAGTCTACACCAGTTATATGTTGTCTGCACCAGTTATCTCGACGACATCATCCCTGTAGAAGTCATCATCACAGCTCAAATTACGCCCCTGTTCTCTTGCCCACTGGATGTACTGGCTTCCCCCTAAGACTATCGAAGCTGTTAACCAAACTCAGTATCAGATACATCCCATTTTTCTTTGCCTCAGATATGACATAATCCATAAGTTCTAAAAAAAGATATGACATAATCCAAACCCTGATTGCAGCATCAATCGGCATAAAAAATTCATTCATGGCAGCAGTTATGATTAATCAGATGCGTACATTGGAACATGTCCTCATTGTAGACACCAGGAGAGCACTGAAGAGGTCTGCTGGATCCTCCATCATTGAAAGTCCACGTTTTGACCAAGCTGAGACCATGGCCGGAGACCTCCTCGAATGCAGAGGAAACCTCGCTCCGCTCCTCCTTGAACGATTCCATGTACATCAACCAGCAAGTATTGAATACGTTCGTGTTGAATGGGCGGCCATTAACGACGCGAGTTCCCTTAACCCTCACAAAGTGAACCCCAGGGATGGCTCTACCAGGCAGAGAATGAGACAAAAGGACGATCAAGAGAACCAGTCGCTCCATATACGTATAAATGCTAGTCTCTAACTTGAGCAGACATATGTATGTATAGAAGGAACATCTCTTTTTTATATCAATCTATCTAACAGTAAAAGGTAATCTACAACATATCAATCTACAGAGGGAGGGATGAACGAAGGATGCCCCTACACATATTAACCATATATTATTTACGGTAACTTTTTCCATCATCAACTAGAATGATAGAGAGGTAGGTGAAGAAAGGCACAAGGCTTTGTCTTCTCCAATTACATAACACGCTGCACTACCACAAGAAGTAAACTTGAAATTTCTCATGCATGGATTTTGTCTTTGTTTCCATCAGGCCACAGCAATGGGAACAATGAAGACTTATTAGTTTCCATCCACTCTGCTTGGATTTTGTCTCCTTGATCTGGAAGTACCTGCATATCCTTTTAATTCAATGTTTGGTCGGCATGACTGCCCAATTAATCTAAGCGTAAAAGTGATCGATGGAGTAAGATTAGAGACTAAGAAGAAATATTGAAACTTATGTGCCATTTCCTTGCGCAATCCCATCTTTCAACTGGAAAAGTCGGTCCCCTGGTCCATATCTACAGCCACATCATCTCCGGGCTCCGGCGATGACATCGATTGCGAACGATGGATCGTCTGCAACGCCCTGTGCTCCTTCTTTGCCCAGCGCCAGCGACCCGGTCTTCGTTGATGTTCCTGGGTTCTTATTATCACATGCTCAAGCTCTAAAATGAGTTTCTCTTTGCACTGTAATGCATCTTGATGTTCCTGGGTTCTACATGATAGAATCAAGCTCCCTTCTTCGAGTCCATGTCCAATTTTTCGAAGCAGCGAGGAAAGAGATGATTTGCTATTTGCATAGAACAGAGCAATCAATTTTTCGACGCAGGTGGCGGACGATGGATCATTCGCAAACGAAATTGGGAGACGACGCGGATGGCGATAGAGTGCTTGCTCAATCGAGCTGCGTCGAGGCGAGGTGCTCCCATCTTCGGCGTCGCGCCGACAGAGCATGCCCATGCTATCGAAATTGAGCTCACCATTGTTCACAACTGACGTTGCCGGAGCCGGGAGACGACGCGAAAGGCGATGGAGGGCTTGTCCGGAGCCATTACTGGTCGCAATCGAGCATGCGTCGAGGCGAGGTACTCGTGTCTTCGGCGCCGCTGGCACTGGGCAAAGGAGCACAGGTCATCTGATCGACGTCGCCGGAGCCCAGAGATGACACGGACGATGTTCGATCGCGGGACAGGGTCTATCGCCGGAGGTTCCGAGCGTTGCCGGAATAAGCACTCGCCGTCTGCTCGCAGGTACAGGAGAGGACGATGATAAAAAAAAAACTTCATTGTGGACGAGCCAGCACGCAGGTTCGGCAGTCGACCGGAGGTCACGCTGACCGGCCAATTTGGTATATAATTATTTTCCTGATTATTATTAACATCATTAAATTTAAACCGATTATTACGGCAAAAAACTCCTGAAAAAGGCCCATGGTGAGAGTTCTTCTTTGAACTCGCGGTAACGGGACTCGTAGTTATCACGCCAAGATAGATATGGCGGCTGCCTTCACTAGCAGGCTAAGATGGGAGACTATGATCTCAATCCCTGTAGACCAATCATGATTCCAATACCTCATGTTTCACTGCAGACAAATATTCCAATAATTATTAGCAGATGTAGAAATCTAGCACACTCTTATTAATGCAAGCATTGAACCTTGAAACACAACCCAAGTGTTATCTTCCTGCGGCATTCTCTAAATTACAAACCATCTTGTATAAAAAGATGGCCCAAGTTTCAGTGAGGTTGATCCTCTAAGACTTTTTTTAACTCTCTTATCCAAACTCAAAAGTCCCTGCATAGAATCAATCCATGTTTTACCAAACTTGCTGCACATTCACACCTCTAGAGAACTACTTGCTTTTACATCATCGTAGGTCCTTTCATCCTCTTAATTCTTTTTTTCAAAAAAAAGCTAGCTCTCTAAAACAAAAGGACAGATGAGATGTTTAAAACCAGTGCCGGTCGGTATTTACGCGCGTGATGAATGAACACAACAAAGAAGACGAAATTTTTTTTCAGAAAAAATATAATCTGTTGGATATGAATGAAAGCGACCTAGCTAGTTCCTGTTAGAAATTTCCTCTGTCTAATTTAATTCTCTTGGACCCCCTCGGCTGCGGCAGAGAAGGATCATGCTGATACGAGCAGTTGGCCCCATTCCGACACCCCTTGGGGGTGTTGAAGTAGACGCATGGCCTGGGGATCTTTGGCCTTGCCTCTCGATTATGCTGCTTGTAGCCATAACTTAATACATCATTAACGGCACTCCCAGCTACTAAATTGTTTTGGTAGCTACTGTGCATGCTCATATCCATCGGAGCATCCTGCTTCTCACCGCCGTGCTGCTGAACCAAGCTCTTGAAATAATTTGCATCTTTCACCACTGTCGGGCCACTTGCCAGGGGTTTTGGTGGCATCTGAATCGAAGACAAAGCACGGAGATTCACGATCTGGGGTGGCACTGCACTGGGAAGAGGATACATCTGTGACGTCTGGAAAGCTGACAAGGGGGGTGGGGGTGCACTGGTACTGACGGAGGGATGTAGAGGTGGGGCTGGTGGAGTGAGAACCCGTGGCTGTACCGGGACTGGCACATGAGGATGCGACGGAGGGACTGAGACATGGGCCAGAGGAGCCTGAGCTTGTTTAGGAGCACCGTACTCTGAAACCAACTTCTCCACCAAGCTGGGGTTACTAAGAATATCGATCAGAAGGTCTCGGTCTATCATGCTACCTTCTTCATTGCTTTTCATGATTGCAGTAAACGCCGCAGAGGCAGCAGCACGAACATCAGCTTCTGCTGCGGTCCCCAAAATCCTACTTGCTGCCGTGTCATCATGGGGGAGGGCTGGAGCAAGCTGCACAGGATGACCTTGGGATTGCTGAAGATTTGGAAGCTGTTGGAATTGATTTGATGCAGCTGGAGGAGCTGTTTCTAATTGCTCTGAGGGATCTTCATCTTCAATAGCGGTTATGGGAATAGCAGGAGTTTGGGAGTCATCATAAAATGAATCTTGCACCTCCGGCAGAACTGAAGGACTGAAATTTTTAATTTGGGTGAGAATGGATAATGCTGGTAAAAGGTATAAAAGAGTTGTATTTGCGAGAAGAACGACTTACTTGAGAGGAATAGAGGACAATCGTGGATAAATTGCTTCAAGCACTCTCAGTTGCCTCTGATTCTGTGCATCCACTTCTTCACTTTCTTCTCCAGCAACTACTAGCCACTTGGGATCTAACGACATCTGGGAAATGCAATAAACACAAATGATGTGTTACAATCATAAAATACATCGAGGGATTTCTGCACAGTTAATTAAATACTAAGCTCTTTATGATAATGTTATCCCTTACACTGGGAGGGCACTTCCACTTGACCAATGTAATCTTTGATATTTCGGACCTAACTTGATACGCAGGATGAGGTGCTTCAAAGCCTGGAGGTAAAGAAGAATCATCATTGCCTATGCTTGATGCATGCAACAACCATGACCCCTTCGCTTGGAGATTATCTTGGGTCCCCAGTCCAGAGATAGAAGGAGCATCCTCTGCTAAGAATAATCTTACCTGCTCATAAGTAAATTATAACAAGCCTTAGAAAATTCTGACAACGACCAGTTCTCAAATTATTGCACAAGTATTAAAATTGACACAGGAAACGCTATGTCAAGCAGACTTAGGTAAAGTCAGATACATCTTGGCGATCAAGAAAATAAACAAATTCATTCAGAATAAGAAGGCAAACTAAGAAGAAACAGAGGATACACAAACTGTGATCCTTGAGGAATGAACATGAGCACTATGATGTATTTGATGACTCTGTGCAGAACCAATGAAGAAGGTGGGTTGGTTAGGATGGCTTTCCTGGTTAAAGAAACAGGAGAGTCGGATGTTTCAGAGACATTTTTTGATAACCTATGAAACTCATAAAACAGGTTAACCTGAATTGCTGCTCAACCTGAATTGGCTTCTAAATTCTTCTCTATACTTATTCCAGTTTAAATCCAAGAGAAATGAGATGCTAAGAAAACTTCAATAACACAAGGCTTCAGTATTGGAACCAAGACCACTACATGTAGCATACCTGTGAAGAGCACAAGATTATAGATAACATGTTGCACTGGTCTGATAATTGGACAAGAGAGATCCCTAGTTCGTTGTAGAATAAAATGGCTTAGCTTAAGATATATTGAGATCAAATAAAATGACTTAGCTAAAGCTATGCTGGTTAAATATTCAAGTAAATTAGGGTAATGATGATAAGTTCATAATCCAACGGAAGATATCAGCTGAAGCAGCCAAAATCCCTCATGAGGTGTGCTTTCAAAATATAAATTACTCTTGCATAATCCAGATCCCAAATGGTAGTAGCAATCTTAACCAACAAACCTGGTCACTCAATTAATCTTGAACAGGTGATATAAACAAAGTGTGCAATGACAATAGCTTGATGCTGATTGCTTTATTCCAACTCTCTCATAGTCAGTTACTGTAACATACACCATATTCATTCCTTAATCACTCAATTTGACATTTCAATCTCATTAATTTGCATCTAACCTACAGGATTAACCCTGAGAATACCAGAGTCAACAAATATGCTCCTTTTCAAGTCAACTACATTAAGACACAACAGCCAAACTAGTTCTACTTATTGCAGGTTTACAATTTTTCTATGTCAATGATAAAATCAAATGACAGTGTCGTCCATCATGTGATCAGATCCTACTGCTACCAAACAAAAATCACTTTGGTATTTAAGCTAGCACGTAGAATTTGAAATAAAAACTCCGTAGAGTTTCGGGGGGGGGGGGGGGGGGGGGGGGGGGGGGGGGGATATATATACTTAATAACTAATTTGTCAATAAAAGGAATTTCCTTTATGTATTAACAAATGCAAAAATTAAGATAAAATTCTCCCAATAATTCAGAAACTTTGTTATTTCAAAATTAGTAAAGAACGGACCAGTTGTTCTTAGAATATGACAACAGGAAAACACATGGAATAATTTTGTTAATTCTGATTAAGGGGGATTGCAATGGTTTAAATAAAAGGGAAAAGTAAGAGGGCGGACGGATCATGGATTTTATCAAATATTAACTGCTAGTCTGATAAAATAGCTTCTTATGTGTAGACTACATAAGAACCTGCTCTTTACTGATCAATTTGGGTATTTTAATATGAAGATAAAAAGGTTGAACATGAAGGGAACAAAGAGAAAGGCCTGATATGGAATTATCGTGCAAGTCTTGTTCTCATGTATAAGCTAAATCAACCCAATACAATTTTTAATTTTTATTAAAATTAATTTTATATCACCTTTTATTTAATTAGTTATTATGCATTTCTGTCAAGGATAATTATTTCTTCATAAATAAAAAAATATCAATTAGTAACATTATTCTTGTTTTATATGACCAAACTAGGAGTCTTTAAGTTCACATTATTTTGGTCATTATACAAAATCATCACATCCATGACATATGATTGTGTTAGGCCATTGATACCCATTGTTTCTCATGGACAGGGTTAAACTATCCACATCAAATAGTTAGGGTTATCAAATAGTTAGAACCCTACAGATTGTTATTTTTGTTGATTGCCACCAACAATTCAATCCATAAACCAATGTCCATGGTAACTAACAAAGAAAGGGATAAGGCTAAACTCTTGCACTTCCAAATAAGTGAGATCTTAAAATGTATTTACTTATGTGATTCCTTCTCCTTGCAAGTGCTGAAAATTACACGGATCAACTTTTAAGTTATCTGAATCATTCAAACTCTTCAAACATACATATCCTCAATTTTCCTTTACTGATATAGTTTGATTTTAAATTACTTTCAACAGATCAAAAAGATAGTTATGATTGATGTGCTGTAAAATTATTCTTTTGATGATGATATTACTGTTTTTATCCTGATAACTTAAGGCATATCGTTCAATTAAATAATATGATGAGCTTAGTATTTGGGTGCTTCCAAATTTTCAGGGAAATCTTGTAATATTGCGAGTCAGATAGCTTGATGGTACCATTATTCCTCATCAGGAAGATGAATTGGTGTCTTATGTTATCATTTGTTACCAAATGATTCAGTGATTCAACAGCCATTAATTGGTCATCGTAATGACCATTTCATGAAATATCGTAATAGTGCATTAAAATAGGTTGTGCTGAATAATCGGCAGATGGAACATGCCAAATGCATCAGACTAGGTTTTAACATCGGCTTGGACGTCCAATCCGTGATGCCACACCTCCATCAATTCCTGCTAAAACATATTATGCATAGCTTTCCAAGCAAACAAGAAAATGACCATAAATCGATCCAAAAATTGCTTCACCAGAGCACAAACATACAATTATAATATTCATCGGGATCCACACCAAACTACCCTAATTATTGGAATACAACCGAAAAGGCACGGATGTTACTGAAAAATTAAGATAAAAATCTAGAATCCGATTAGAAGGAAGAAAAACGTAACAGACAGAACACAGATTGATCAGCAGAAAAACCCAAATCGAGTCTCAATATGCAAATGTACAAGAGAAATTAAAGGACGTACAGAGAAATAAAGAAGATCGACAGAAGAGGAAGTAGGGCAGAGCAAGGCAAGAAATTGACGACTCAAAATCGACAACACGCAGGGGGAAAAAGAAAACAAACGGAGGAGAGGGGAAATCGCGGCGGCCGGCATGGATCCAGTTCAATATTACCTGATGCAACTCTCTGGCCCAAGAAACCCTCTTCGATTGCTTCAATCCCGCCATGCAGCACAACACGATTTGGAAAAGGCAAAACCAGTAATCCAACCGACCGACCCGAGCGAAGCCGTCAGCAATTCTTCTCCTAAAAAACGACACCGCTGAAAAGGGTCGCGCAGGAGGAAGGAAGCCACAAGGAAAGAAACCCTAATGGCAGCGAATGAGCCGTCGACTTCCGCGTTGCGCTGCTGGATTTGGCCTTCTCTCTTCTTTTTTTTATCGTCGTCGTTATTTATTTATTTTTCTATTTGTGGGGTTTTCCGGTATTAATGGCATCATCGAGTACGTGAGGTGGTGCGTCGGGATCTTGTGCAATTTCGTTAAGGGTTGCAATCGCGATCTTACCGTCGACTCATGAAACTGGACCAACAAGCGATGGTTGTGATGGCACAACAGTGCAGGTGCGGTTGGCGATTCACTTTGTAATTGGACAGGATCCATACTTTTCCTTTTTCTCGTGGGTTGGGGGTTGGGATAGGGATGCGGATCTGGATCCGACTCATTGATAGGACGATATAATAATAATTGGGCATGATAAGAGAACGTAAGAAAACTTACACTTGTAATAAGTTTACATATAAGTTTACATGGGTTTAAATAGTTCCATGGTTTAGAATCGAGTGACTTGAAGCAAATTAAACACCCACAAATATTCTACAAAGATATTGATCTAATTATTTCATCTCAGTAAAAAGAATGCAAAACATGGGCGTTAGACCAGATATTGAAGCAGTGTTTATTTTCAAGAATTTACAGGGATTACATGGATGGATCTGTCCGCCTCTTAGAGAGATCTCAATTAAGTCTCACATTTGATTAAATTTTGGTCCTGTATCTACAACTCATTTCAATCAAAGGGGACTGAAGCAGCAATAGAATCACAACCTAGCGATCTTCCCTTTGCACCCTGTTTGGATCGGACACCATGTCCATCATCATCTTCTCCGGGGAATCCTCCCAACTAGCAAAAGTTTTCAGGTCAACCTGCAATCAGCAAATTTACACATTCAGTTAACAGTTTTGATTCTAGGGGTTATTAGAATGCAAAACTAGAAGCGAGCCACATAATGCAGCTCTTAAACCTTTCGCCTCTGTTCAGAGAAGAGTGTCTCTCTCTTTTTATATGCATCTTGGTGTTTCCTTGCCGCTTGTCCACCAAAACCCCACACTTCAACTTCTATCACTGAAGCTTCAACTGGTAAAAAACCCTACATAAGAACACAACACATAGGATTCAGTTATCCCTGTAGGTTTCACAGCAGCCTCACGGAGGACAATTCGAAATGAACAAACTTTGGATTTGCCAATAAAACGGTAGCGATTGATTTTTAGTGAACAAGATAACAAAAGGTCATAAATAGCTAAGGAAATTAACGATAGTTTTCAAGTATGAGATTTACTTGGTTTGGAAAAAGAGAACCATGTTGGTAAGTCTTGTCAACTGCATGATGACGCACTATGACTTGAGCAAAATCTTCATCCAAAAATATCCGTTCGTTGCCAAGAGATCCCCCGAATGCCAAGCCAACAGGTTTCGGATTTCTTTCATAGACCCTCATAGCAGGATGCAAGTGACAGTAAAAGAAGTTCTTTTCTTTCCCTATTTTGAAAGTACTTTGTCAATCAACCAAGAAGTGGAATATGAATTCCAAAAGCATGCAGCTTAACCTACCAGAGGGTGAAAACACATGAAAAACTGGGCTCATAGCATAAAGATATCCAGAACTTCCAAAATATGTTTCCCTGTTTTCAAAACCTTGTGCAGTTAGTGCTCCGATTGTCCATTTTCTAGCACTGGTATGACTGTCACCTCCATTGGAAGCTGCTGAACTAGCAGAGACCAAAATTAATAAGGGTCCATCATAACCTTCAACATTTGACCAAAACCTACTCAAGCCTTTCCCATGAATTGATGACCTGCAATGTTAAACCCCATGAAAAGTATTTCATCAAATGAGAAAATTCAGATTCATCTCAAACAAATCAAAGTACAAGATGACTGCTCAGTATCAGAACTCAAAGATTTCAGATCAATTTTGCAAGTTAGATCTGGTATTTCAAATACACCGAATTTGATGAAGTTATAAAATGTTAGCACATATCAGTTATGATGGAGATGTAAACTACGACAATATACACATCCATTTTGCTTACTGGTGGACACTTTACAGATGACTCTCAGTTTTCCACAGTAGTCATTTAAATATCATACAATCTGTCAAGGCCTGTTGATAGAAGCTACTATATAGCAAACTCCAGTACCAAGTAATGCAAGGAAAAAAAAAATCCATGTGAAACAAAGTACATAAAACAGAAAGGAAGCGTAATCAGCACACTGTCCTGGAACGCTTCAATATACTCTTATGCTGATTCTTTGACCATCAAGCTTAGTCCTAATGAAATACTGTTTGTTGAGTGGGCATGGAAATACTAGATTCTCTCCTGATTTCAAAAAGAAACATGCCAAGTCATGAAAGACCTACTATACCATGGAACTTTATAAAGCCACAGTACAACTTATCAGAATTGCCAATAGAATAACAATTAACAAAGAAAAGAGGAACTAAAACATACATAGTAAAAGAAATACTCTGCAAACTCAAGCTTAAGGTTAATTGGCTAGTAATCCTACCAACCAATAAATTTTTAGAGAACTACCACCAACAAATGACTAGAAAATAATTTCTGATCACCTAAGACTACAGAGTAGACACAGATAATTCCAAGATATTATCCCTAGAGTTTAAACCCTCCTAAACGCTTTATGCCTGTAGATACCAGAAAAAGATCCATTTTAGACCACTTGATTACATTAGCAAAACATCCCATCTTTCTCTTATGATGAAGTTCTACATGGTCTCCTTATACCAAAACAAATAAAAAGGAAGTCCCCTCATGCCCCAGGGTAGAAGCTCCACCACCACTCTTGCTTTTTTGTCTTATGAGATCCACTGCCACTCTTGCTATAGCCATCACACAGAATACTCATTCATGCTTAACCTCTTGGCACAATACTCATTCACGCTTAACCTCTTGGCACCCATTGCTAGCCAGCTGCACCTCTATCACCTAACCTCTTATCACCTACTCCAAGGGCAAAAACATATGAACATGGTTCTTCTACATTATTATAGAAAAATATTTTGTAAACCATGCAAATTATGGATTCTGTTACGAAAAGAGAAAATACAAGTCAATCTCTGCAAGAATTGTAGATAAGCAGTGATTTCCAGCACCAAGACATAACTAAGAAAGACACGGATTGTAAAAAGTATTTTCTTGGGTAAATTTTTATGGATAGACATAAATTTATGCTTGTCTATCCAAAATAGCTGTGAACATAAGACCAACCTATACAAAAGATCCTCAGAATTTTTTCCCTTGAAGGAAGCATCAAGAAATTCTTCATTCAACCTATCTCTTAGTGTAAGAAAGATAGCCCAAGCACGACCACGTGTCAAGAGACATGTATTGTGAACATCACCAGAAGAATTGTCATCAGCTGCTAAGTTAGACGAGCCCACACTCTCCTGTTGACATACAACTTAGTTCAGAAAAGAAAATTCCAAGAAATTCTACTTTTATCAGCACAAAAGATTATCATTTATCATTATATCAGGTTAAACGCCACCAAAGAAGGAATAAACTACCACAACAAGCCAGAAAGCAAGTGTTGACAAACATAACCCCCTTGATCGTGATATGAGGCTCTTATGCAACACTGCTAAGCAATGTTGAAAAACAATATTAATAATCAGCAATAACCAATTTCAGGTTTTATGCAATTATATTTTTTCTTCATCAATTCAGATTATGTATCCTTGACAGATAGAGATCGCAGAGCAATGCATGGCTTAATATTTATAAATTTAGGTAGTGGTGCTAATTTTATTCTCAGCTAATATAAAGGGTTTATTGAAGCAATGTATACTTCAATGAAATAGTTGCATCTAGAAGGCAATCAAAGCTGTATACAGAAAGGTTCCATTTTATCTAACAAGTGTGACAGTTTGCAAGTTTGTTCCTCTGTACAATGTTATAGAACACAAAATTCCAGATTCAATATTCAACCTATGAAGACTGTAAGGGAATTTACACCAGAAGTCATTCAACAATTATTGTCGATTGCAGTAACTTTGTTTCCTTTACTTCGAAGCTCCTCATGGAAAAAAAATTCAATTCGCATCAGGATCAACTCAATCACTCCATTTGCACAGTAAAGTGCCTAATTTTTTTCCCCTTAAGCAATCTTTAATAAGCCTCTCAACAGATCCCTTTGAAGCTTTACCCTTCTGCTAGATCAGTGCTGGACTACTGATTAATTACGAAAAAGAACATTGTGGATTTGGATCACAATCTTCTAATTTTTCTAAAAAGGATGCCCTTTCATTTACCCCCAGGACAACGAATAGTTCAGAGACATACCTCTGAAGAGGAGCGAGCTTGGATCCTCTCTTGCACATACTTTGCCAGGCAATTCGCCAAGCCTGGTGCCGTTGTTAGTATCCACGATTGAAGCTTCTGAGCAGAAATCCCATCATTAATCGTCGAAACATCGCAGCTCCAGATGCTCTCATCCTCCGCGACCACACCGCAGGAGACGAACACCGAGAGCAACAAATGGCTCACGTCAGGTAGCGCCACAGGAACCTTTTCCTTTCGGGACATCTTCGTGATCCATGAAGAATGCCCCATGACCCAGCACATCCAGAAAAGCGCAAGAACCTCCCCAGGCAGGAGAGACCCGCCAACCTTATCTTTGTCGTCGCCGTCGGGATCCAATTCCAAGCCACAAGGCGCTCCAGCTTCACGGGACAGGACGGCGTACAATCTATAGAGCAAGTTGATGGATTGCGAGATGGGCATCCTGGAGCAGCACCGATTGTACCCTCTCAAGAAGCCAATCCAATCGATTCCACCGTCCGCGTTATCATCCGTTCTACGGAAGAAGAGGGCGGTTAGGGCTGCACCGAGATTGCTCGACAGAGCAGGAAGGTGCTCCGGCACTGCCGTGGATTCCGACGCAAGAACTGGCACGTCCAGGGAGAGCATTGCCTAAAAAGGAGGACAAATTGAAGGTACTCTGGTGAGGATCACACATGTGGGTTGCCGATCGGTAGGAAGCAGGAAATACCTGGAGGGAAGCGAGGGGGACAGAGGAGGCGCCGGGTGGGGAGAGGTTGAAGAAGGCGGTGCGAAGGACGGGAAGGAAGCCAGTGGAGGCGGCCAAGGCTTCCTCCTCTCCTTGCAGCTGCTTCTGCTCGAACGATGACGCAGCGCCTCCATGATCGGAGGAGGAAGAAGCGCCCATCTCCTGTTCGCTGCTTTTCCGCCACGGTCGGAGAGCGGAGAGAGGAGAGCGGAAGACGTGCGAATGTGCGAGGCCTTGTTGGACTCTTCAAGCCTTCTAAGAGTCGGACAAAGCACGGGCGCAATCGCGATGCTTCTGACCACGTGTCGGGCTCGTGAGAGCGAACCGGCGAGCATTTGATTGCAAGTGCAGCTGAAACCCAACCCGGTCTAGAAAAGGGGCTCAACCACAGATTTGAACCAGAAGAGAACCCGGTTCAATGTAGTTAAATTATGAAAGCAAGCAACCGTGTTTACCAAGCATCATTCACTCCTCCCAAGCTAGCTCTCTCTTGATCTCCTCAGCATGCACTGTGGGGTATCCATTGACGCAGGATGTATTTTCTCAGCTTTTCAAGCTCATTTGATCCTTTCCACTAACATTCAAGCATTGCTTAACGAGCAGGTTGATTCATACTCAAATCAGTTCTGCATCCAGTTCATTATACACTTAAAAAGTTTCAAGATCTCCTTCGTTGCCTTCTTTCCCATTAAAAGCTTGATGCGAGGTTCCTCTCTATCAGTCCTGAAAAAGCTTAAGGCGTAAGTTGCCTTCTTGCATTTGGAAGTACTTAAGATCAAATCATCCAAGCACAAGTCCCCTGCACTGAAGTGGCAACTATTGATGTTTGTTTGTTCCTGGGAGATAGCTTTGAAGCACCGAAGTTAGAAACTTTTGCGATATAATGTAGAAAGTGTTCTATGATTGGAGGTGAAGCAGATGGATGCAGTAAGCCATGGCATCAGCAAACTCATAAGCAATCTCAACGAAATTATGTATGGCAGTCTTAACGGAACCAAATAGGGTTTATTGATGATTGATCATATGCAGATAACCGTCCTTATCAGTCTTTTTTCCAAGGTTTTAAGAGATGCAGGGAGTGATGGATTCTAAAACATTCTGAACGTCAACTTGTCAGCATAACTTTTTAACATTTGATTGATGGGGTAAAAAAATTTTACCGCACACACTCCCTCCCTAAGTGATCTGATATCAATCCAATACTCCTTCCCCTTTTTGACAAAATGAATATAGTATTCCTTCTCAAAAACAGTTTGAAAATACTTTGATAATTAAATACGGAGGACTCTGCCGTAACGACAGAGAAAATATTTCATACCACAAGATGAGACCGTAGTGAATATTTATTACACACCACACTGGCGTTCTCATAATAGAAAACATGCAGAATCAGTCACACAAAAAATATACTTTGAAGTTGGAACTAATCTTCGTTCTAGATAGCTCTAAGAAACATAAGAGGAATGAAGGATTAGGCGTGATTGGGTGTCCTAGACTTTATCTTCCAGATTTAATGTTTAAGGCATATCCTTTCTCTGAGACATAGCAAGTAGTCGTATCCATTCCGTGATAATTTTCTCCTATTCCACGATCTGCTGACGGATCCCCCAACAAGCTCGTAATCTCCTCAAAGTTGCATGGGGACCAAGGATGTTGCTTTAATTTTCTTAGCTTGTCTAGTTCTTCAGCTACTTCCTTCATAGTAGGCCTTCCATCTCCTTTCAAATGCAAACATTGTTTTATGAGCTCCTTCATTTCTTCAATCAGTTCTACATCTGCTTCATCTTTGACTTGACTGTCCAAGATATCTGAAAAACAATTCTCACTCACGACCAAGAAAAAACTCGATACAAGAAATTTTCCATCTTCTGAGCCCTCAAAGTAAATTGCCTTTCGACCAGTTAGCACCTCTAGAAGAACCACTCCGAAGCTATAAACGTCACTTTTATCTGTTAATTGGCCTGTTTGGAGATACTCGGGATCCAAATAACCACAAGTTCCTTGGACTAAGGTAGCAAACTCATCTTCATCCTTTGGAATCAGCTTTGAACATCCAAAATCAGAGATTTTTGCATTGTAATTTTCATCTAAAAGTATGTTGGAAGTCTTCACATCCCCATGAATGATTGGAGGTGACGCTGATGAATGTAAATAAGCTAAAGCATCAGCAGACTCATAGGCAATCCTTAAACGAGTAGCGAGAGAAATAGGATGTGCATTATTATCATGGATCAGATGAAACAGGGTTCCATTGGAGATAAATTCATAAACTAGCATTGGAACCTCTACTTCCAAACAACAACCCAAGAGCTTAACTATGTTCTTGTGGTTGATCTGCGATAGGATAAGCATCTCTTTTCCAAATTCCTTCTTTTGATTGTCATCAATAAACTTAGATTTCTTTATGGCTACGATGCGTGTATCCTGTAGAACTCCTTTGTATACAGTGCCATGCCCCCCTCGCCCTAATACTCGATTTTGGTCGAACTTATTTGTTGCCTTCTCTAATTCATCTTTGGAAAATATCTTAAAAGCAAGCCCTTGTCTTTCTTTGATCTCTTCGAGCAGTAGCCTACCTCCGTGTTCTCTAAAATATCTTTCTCGATCCTTGATACGTTTTCTCCGTTCGGTAATCATGCAGATGCACATGCTGCAAAAAATTGCAAACGCTAGACCACTGGAGATACCTGCGCGTATTCATGAACACATCATTTTTCATTTTCAAGTTAGGGGATAAATGGAAATGGACTCGATATTATTCATCTTCAGTTAAAATCTTTGCAGTTGTAGGGATTCCAGACCGCTAGCTAGGATATATATTCCATGGAGCACCAAAATCCTCTATGATTGCAAAAATTTCAGTAGGTTCCGTTCGACCTATAGTTTTTCCTATCGGGCAATATGGCTGGTGAAGAACAAGTTCATATTTGGCACTGAAAGCAACTGAAGCAGGTTCAGGCTCTTGTGGAGAACACATTCCCTAGTTTCTTTTTGACCTTTGATGTATTAACTTGAATACTATAGCTGTATTTGTGTTCCTGTGTATAAACTGTCAGAATAAAAGATGTAAGTGAACACCCCTCTGTTCACTCCCTTTTTCATAAAGATGGTAGTGAACACCCCCCACAAGTGAACAACCCTCTGTTCACTCCCTTCTTCATAAAGATGGTAGTGAACAATAAAAAGGAAAGAGAACAGAAAATGTAATCAAGAATGATTAATTAAGAGAGGGAGAGAGTGGTTGTAATTACCTACGACCACCTTCACTGCTAAGGGGAGTTTCTGGTCCGTAGTGCATGGTCCTTTGAGAGGATCACCGTGCGTTCCTGGAGGGCAGGTACAATTGTATTTGCCCGGTAGGTTCTGGCAGATGCCGCTGTTGGGGCATGGATTAGTTGGATGGCATTCATCGATGTCTGTGAATCAAGCAGAAGTCATATATAGCATATGAGAAACCAAGCAGGAGCGGAAGGTAAAATTAAAGGGTACTGATAATGATTAGGGGTTATTAATTAACAGCGAACCTTGGCATCCTCCATCGACTTTGAGATAAGGGTTGCCTTGGTATCCATCAGAGCAATTGCAAAGATATCCAGGACCATTGGAGGAGTTGAGGCACACGCTGTTCTCACTGACGCAGGCATAAGAGGTCGGATTGCGCTTGGCTACCTCGCAGGTTTGATTACTTCTAATGGCCCAATCCAGCACCACCGGCACCGTCCCGTTATTTTCGTACCAGAACTTTGTCGTCGTGCTGTAGTATGTTTGATACTGAAACCACTCTGCCTCCAACATGACAGCGAAGCTGCAATCGCTAAAATTCCAGATGCCGGAGGTGTTGAAGTATTCGTCGAACCAGACTGCGTAGTAGTCGAGATTCTTTGGTACGGAGGTCTGGCAGCAGCCGGTTCCGGAGCAAGTGCCGTTGACGAGGCTCTGGTTGTTCTCACACATGGAGACGCATCCACTTAGGTACGGCCTGTCGCTTGCTTGGTAGTTATAGATATAAGCGAGGGTGTAGCAGCCGATGACGGTGAACTTGTTGAGCGCATCGGAGAATCTAAATGAAGTGTTTTCTAGATTCAAATACCCGGTGAAGTTGTCGACGGACTTGCTGGTGACATTATAGCACTGCCAAGAGATGTAGTTGAGCATTCGAACCTGGCCCTGCGGCACAGAGATGTTGACGACCTCAACATCCCACCAGAAGGGCTTGTCGCCTTGGGTGGTGGCGTTGCAAGTTAGGGAGAAGCCTGTTTCCAAGGAACAGTTGTGGCCGATGCCGAAGGGGTAGGGGATGTCGACGTCGCCGCATGTGGATGGGCAGCCGGGCAGGGAGGCAGCGGAGGCCGCTGCTCCGGCGGCTATCACCACCATCGGAAGTATTATGATGAAGCACAGCCGATTAAGTAACAATAACCCGGCTTGATCCATACTCCCCCTTGATCAGTATACACAACATCAACTAAGCTATATAGTTGGGGGACGGAAATGAGAGCCGGTTAATGACCTACCAAGCACAAGCAGGCGGTAAGAATAATTAATCAACGGAGAAGCGCATCATAATTACCTCATGCGGCAAAAGAAAATTGGCAATATATAACCTCCATATATATAAGTAAAACCAACATTTTATATACATATAAATGCAGCAGAGAAGATGATTAATTAACATTCTAAGAGGAGTCTTCCAAGGGAACGTGACTTGATATGGTTATAAGTAAAAGATTTTTTTCACTCATGATATTATATCATAAGTTGTCATATATCACTTTAGCTTCCTCAAATAATTAATTGCAACGCTGGTGACAAATGAAGGGTTGACTGAGTCTATTGACCGACCGACTACGTTCTTAATTTCAACTTGTTAAAAAAGTCATAGACGTACTATCATTCCTGTTGCTATTTTTTCTTCTTTTTTTATTATAAAAATGTCAATGTAGAATTAACTATAAAAATTGCCAACAAGTGCAGCAAACTCACTCAGCTTCTCATAACAAGAAGCTGTGGGTTGCTGATGGTGTAGATTATACTCCGTCAATCCTGGCTTTTTACTTGTTCGTGGATTTATATATTCATCAATCTCACGATTTGCTATATGTATATATAATTATATCCCTGTACGTGTAATCCATGTACACCACGCTACTGCATCCTCTAAATTTATACCTGCAACAATTCGTCAACGTTTTTGGTGACGTTCTTTTTTATTTGCATTCAATTTTTTTTTTCACTCATAATGCATGTATCTCTATTCTACTCTACTCTTAACTGCATTCGTTTTCACGGACTCCTCCAACTGTAATCATTATTTCTTTTGATTTTTCTACCCCATGAATAGTCGTTGATAACTAGGTGATGCAAATCTAGATAAGCTTAGAGAGAGTCGCATCGTTTAGTTTAATTAGCGTCATTGATTCTACTAGCCTCCACCAGCAAATGTCAGGAATAGATTAAGGAAGCTTTGAAAATAATAAATAATAATAACAGAAGTTCAAACCATTACTGTCATGCTCAATAATTTCTTTTTTAATACTAAATTACCTCCTACTCTAATCTTGAGTATCATCCTTACTGCCTATAGTATGTTTCATGACTTATTAAGTTTTCTATTAGATAGACACATTTTAGGATGATCTTGTTAGTCTGATTCTCATCTTGCACATTTAAGATTTTGAGTCTAAATACAGCACCTCACTTTGGCTTATTGTCTGTGTCTTGAAGTAAATGCAGTCCAAACATGTTTCTAAACTTAGGAGTGTAACCCTGAGTATTAAGTTTAAGTTAAAAAAAAAAGAAAAAAGAAAAAAAGAAGCAAAAACATAACATGTAACAAGTCAGGTAGGACGACGGCATCATAATTAAACGGTTAAACCCGTTCCTTCTTTTGAAACATATTATATAAACAGTTAAAATAGAGAGGACCCCATTGCCCTATCTTCACAAGTTTTGCCACGCATATTTCTTATCTGCAAAGAAAGCATTTTGCATCACAGCAGCAGAAGCGAAGCGAATCATTTTACTAAATACAGTAGCACTTTTGCCGCACCACAAAATCATTCTATTCATCATTATATATCTCACATTAGCATAAAAACTCAACATTTCTCACCATCATAAGCGTGCATTCAGAATCACCCACCATTGATTCACACATCGAGCTACTGCTCATTGCAGGTAGATATATATGAACAAAGGCTGAGCAGAGAATTCACCTACCAGATTCAATGTTTAAGGGGTATCGTTTCTCTGAACTGTAGCAAGTAATCGTATCCGTTCCGTAGTCAGCTGATGATTCTCCCAACAAGCTCGTGATCTCCTCAGAGCTGTATGGTTCCCACGGAGGCTGCTTGTATTTTCTTAGCTTATCCAGTTCATCTGCCACCTCCTTCATCGAAGGCCTTCTGTCTCCCTTCAACTCCAAGCATCTTTTTATCAGCTCGCTCAGTTCTTCAATCAGTTCTAAATCTCCTTCTTCTTTGACTCGACCATTCTCGTTGACGGCCGAAAAGAAACTCGACACGAGACATCTTTCTTCTTCTGGACTCTCAAAGTAGATTGCCTTCCTTCCTGTTAACATCTCGAGGAGGACTACCCCAAAACTGTAGACATCACTTTTAGCTGTTACTCGACATGTCTGGAAGTACTCTGGATCCAAGTAACCACAAGTTGATTGCACTAGAGTAGCAAGCTGGTCTTCATCCTTTGGAATCAGCTCTGAAGCTCCGAAATCAGATATTTTTGCACTATAATTTTCATCTAAAAGTATGTTAGCAGTTTATACATCTCAGTGGATAATTGGAGGTGATGCTGATGAATGTAAGCAAGCTAGAGCATCAGTAGACTCATAGGCGATCCTTAAACGTTGCTATCGTGGAATAAGATGGAAAAAGATCCCGTAAGAAATATACTCGTAGCTAGCATGGGAACCTCCACTTCTAAGCAACAACCTGAGAGCTTAACTATGTTCTTATGGTTGAGCTGCAATAGGATAAGAATCTCTCTTTCAAATTCCTTCTTTTAGATCTCATCAATAACTTTGGATTTCTTTATAGCAAGGACATGTCTCTCTTCGGAAACTCCTCTGTATTACCGGGTTCTCATCAAACTTATCGGTTGCCTTTTCTAATTCTTCTCTCCTAAATATCTTGAATGCGAGACCTTGTTTTTTCAATCTCTTCAACAAGCAGCCTACCACATGGTCTCTAAAGTATCTTTCTCTGATCTCCTAAGTCTTTTTCTTGGATAACCATGCAAATGAGTGTATTGCAACAAAATATAAATGCTAGGCCGCTGGAGGTACCTGCATAAATATTCATGAGCACATCATTATCGGCTATATATCAGACAAGCAGAAAAATTAAGCAGTAGAGAGAGATATGGAAATTGGTAAAACTGTACATCCTTCATCTGCGTTTAAAAGTCTTTGCAGATGCAAGATTGTAGATCACATGAGCATATTTCACTGAACACCTGCTACATAATATTGCTGCTCTGATCGTTTTTTTGTATGTAATTAAGGGAGACCTCTAAAATTGCAAAGTTCATGAAGTGGCCATCTGTGCTCCAGCAGGCTCTGGAAACTAACCCGAATGGTTATTCCTACTGGTCAGTTCTGGATCAAAAATGTCAAGGATTTTTTATTCTTGTCGGAGAGACCTTAACTTCTTGAACAGATTTGTCCTTAAGAGAACAAAAAATATAATCAGGAAAGAAGAGAGCTAGATACTGGCAAAAGCATTCCAGGAGAAACAAGGAACATATGTTGCCAGTGATATATGCTGATGGTGGAAGAGCTTATTAATTAAGAGAGGGAGAGCGATTGTAATTACCTATGACCTCTTTCACTGCTAAGGGAAGTTTCTGGTTCGGAGGGAGTTTCTGGTCCGTCTGGTCCGTAGTGCATCTTCCATTGAAAGGATCATCGTGCGTTCCTGGAGGGCAGGTACAGTTGTATTTGCCCGGTAAGGCAGATGGCGCTGTTGGGGCATGGATTAATTGGACGGCATTCATCGATGTCTGTGAATCAGGTAGAAGTCATATATAGCTGTCGTTGTTTTGGACACCTTGGATGTAGGCGAGGGTGTCGCAGCCGATGACGATGAACTTGTTGAGGGCATCGGAGAATCCAAACGGACAGTTTTTCCAGGCTCAGGTATAAGAAATTTTCCATCTTCTGAACCCTCAAAGTAAATTGCTTTTTGGCCAGTTAGCACCTCTAGAAGAACCACCCCGAAGCTATAAACATCACTTCTATCTGTTAATTGGCCTGTTTGGAGATACTCGGGATCCAAATAACCACAAGCTCCTTGAACTAAGGTAGCCAACTCATCTTCATCCTTTGGAATCAGCTTTGAAGAGCCAACATTAGAGATTTTTGCACTGTAATTTTCATCTAAAAGTATGTTGGAAGTCTTCACATCCCCATGAATGATTGGAGGTGAGGCTGATGAATATAAATAAGCTAAAGCATCAGCAGACTCGTAGGCAATCCTTAAACGAGTAGCTAGAGAAACAGGAGATGCATTATTATCATGGATCAGATGAAACAAGGTTCCATTGGAGATAAATTCATAAACTAGCATGGGAACCTCTACTTCCAAACAACAACCCAAGAGCTTAACTATGTTCTTGTGGTTGATCTGCGATAGGATAAACATCTCTTTTCCAAATTTCTCATTTTGATTGTCATCAATAAACTTAGATTTCTTTATGGCAATGGTGAGTGTATACTGTAGAACTCCTTTGTATACAGGGCCATGCAACCCTCGCCATAATACTCGGTTTTGGTCGAACTTATTTGTTGCCTTATCTAATTCATCTTTAGAAAATATCTTAAAAGCAAGCTCTTGTCTGTCATTGATCTGTTCGAGTAGATGGCTACCTCCATGTTCTCTGAAGTATCTTTGTCTACGTTTTCTTCGTACGGTAATCAAGCAGATGCACATGCCGCGCAAAATTGCAATCACTAGACCACTGGAGGTACCTGCGCGTATTCACGAACACGTCATTTTTCATTTTCAAGTTAGGGGATAAATGGAAATGGACTCGATATTATTCGTCTTCAGTTAAAATCTTTGCAGTTGCAAGGATTCCAGATCGCTAGCTAGGATATATATTTCATGGAGCACCAAAAATCCTCTATGATTGAAAATTTTCAGTAGGTTCCATCCAACATATAGTTTTTCCTATTGGGAAATATGGCCGGTGAAGAACAAGTTTATATTTGGCAATGAGATCAACTGAAGCAGGTTTCACGCTCTTGTGGAGACCACTTCCCTAGTTAGGGAGAAGTCCGCTTCCAAGTAACAGCCATCGCCAATGCCGAAGTGGTAGGGGATGTCGACTTCGCCGCATGTGGATGGGCAGCCGGGCAGGGAGGCAGCAGACGCCGCTGCTCCGGCGGCTATCACCGCCATCGAAATTATGATCAAGTACAGCCGATTAATTAACAATAACCCGGCTTGATCCATACTTCCTACCTCTCTCTCTCTCTCTCTCTGTCAGTCTGTGTGTAACTTAATCAGTATGCACAGCATCAGCTAAGCTATATAGTTGGGGGGACGGAAATGAGAGGTTAATTACCTACCAAGCAGGCGGTTAGAGAAATGAATTAACGGAGAAGCGCATCATAATTACCTCATGCCGCAAGATATTTTTAGGTGGCAATATATAACCTCCATGTATATATAAGAGGAGTCTTCCAAGATAACATGACGATATGGTTATAAGTACAGGATTTATTATTTTACACTCATGATCGGATCATAAGTTGGTATATATCGCTTTGATTTCCTTAAAATAATTAATTACAACGGAGATGACAAAGGAACACTTGATTAAGTCTATTGACCGTCTAATTTCTTAATTTCAGCTTGCTGAAAAAGTTAAACGTACTATCATTCATGCTGCTATTTTTTTCCTTTTTTTATTTTAAAAAAAGTCAATGTAGAATTAACTATAAAAATTGCCAACAAGTGCAGCAAACTCACCCAACTCTTATGGAAGTTGTGACTTCGTCAATCCTGTCCTTTAACTTTTTCGTGGATTTATATATCTGATCAATCTCACAATTTCCTATATAATTATATCCCGTACGGGTAATCCATGTACACCGCGCTACTTGCAGTAATTCGTCAACGTTGTTGGTGGTGATGTTCTTATTTATTTGCCTTCAGTTTTTTTTTTATTCAGCATGCATGCATCTCTGCTCCACTCTGCTCCAACTGCATTCCTTTTCATGGACTCCTCCAACTCTAAAATAATTATTCCTTCTGATTTTTTCTTCCCCACCAACAGTCATTGATAACTAGGTGACAAATCCCCAATAAAACTTGCGCTAAGCTCCGCTTACCGAAAGAATCAGCTAGTTTAATTAGGTTATCAATGCCACCAACTTTCACAATCCTACGTTAAGGTTAAGGGTAGATTGTGAAAACTTTAAAAGTAAGAAATAATAAGAATAGAAAGTCAACCATTTTATTATACTCATGCGAAATAAAAGAACAGAAGGTCAACCATTTTATTATAATCACGCTCAATAATCCCTTTTGCTTCGATACCAAATTACCTTCTGTTTTGTTTTTAAGTTTATATGATTGATATGAGAGAATGACATAGCTCCTTCTGATGAGCTCACTAAGCTCTTGAATCAGTTCTACGTCTCCTTCTTTCACTCGACTATCCAAGATGGATGTCTAAAAAGAAACTCGACACGAGACATCTTTCTTCTTCTAAACCATCAAAGTAAATTGCCTTCCTTCCTATTAGCACCTCGAGGAGGTATGTAGACACCACTTTTAGCTGTTAGCTGACATGTTTGGAAATACTCTGGGTCCAAGTAACCACAGGTTCCTTGCACCAAGGTAGCAAGTTGGTAATTTTTGGGAATCTGCTTTGAAGCTCCCGAAATCAGATGTTTTTGCATTAATTTTCATCTAATAGTATGCTAGCAGTCTTTACACCTCCGTGGATAACTGGAGGTGAAGCCGATGAATATAAGTAAGCTAGCGCATCAGCAAGATCTAACGAGGTAGCTGTCATTCGTTTGGTAGCCAAGACTAAAGGCGAGGGTGTCGCAGCCGATGACGGTGTACTTGTTGAGCGCATTGGAGAATCTAAATGCGGTTGTGGGTTGAGCATTCGAACTCGGCCCTGCGGCACTGAGATGTTGAGATCTCAACATTCAGCCAGAAAGGCTTGTCGCCTTGGGTGGTGGCGTTGCAAGTTAAAGAGAAGCCTTCCAAGGAACAGCCGTCGCCGATGCTCAAGGGGGTAGGGGATGTCCACCGCGCCGCATGTGGATGGGCAGCCAGGAAGGGAGGAAAGCAGACAGCTGCGGCGGTGGCAGCCACCACCAGCAGCAGCTGCGGCAGCACTAAAGAGGGCATCCTTAACCATGCAGCGTGCATCTTCTCTTCCCCTTTTGATGTGCGAGTTAACTGATTGAGAGCTTCTTCTTCTCTATTTATGGATCCAAAACATGCACTCTGGAAAAATGCACATGATAAATTTTAATGGAGTCCACGATCAGCTAACACGTACGGCCAGCTTCCACGATTGAAGCTTCCCTATCTTTCCTTCATAAATCAATCAATGGACGACGCTAAATTCAACTATAAGAAGTAAGAGGTTTGACATTAGAAATTACCTTTGCTTCAGAGAAAATGCATTAATGTATTTGATAAATTAATCAGAGTGCATCATCATTTCGTTAGATCGTTGGAGGAGTAAGGCTTGACATTAGAAGTTGTGGGTTCATCTAACTGAAATTAAAAATGACAGAGTTGCAAGTAAATTGTGTTTTCAGATTTAATGCATAATTTCACTATTGTTGGAATGACAGAAATGTGAAAGGATTTATACTCATGAACTGAGGATCTAGATGAAAGATGAATTATAATCTTGAAAAACACCATATGAAACATGTGCATCAGGAAACAAATCAAAAACATTTTGATCTTTTTAACAAAGGAATAATTCTACTAAGCCCTTAGCTGAAATTTACATGTGAATACCAACTTTTTAATAATTCAAAACCTAAACAGGATTTTAAATGTCCATTGTTGATGTGATGTAGTGCTATAGTTTTACCCGATTCTATTTATTATTCTCCAAAAATATTAAATAACCCTAGTAAAAATTTCAGATATAGTAAATAATTTATTTTGCCAAAAGAAATATTGTTCTAGGTAAATTGGCTAAATCCTCTTTTTTCCCCCTAAGATAGTGTGATCCTATTGAGAAATTTTGAGCAAGTAAAGCTTTAAATAATTCAGAGAGGCTTCTCCTATTCAAGCACCGCACCTTGGGTGGTATATTTTACCAAAAACAATTCCTTAAGTTGGCTAGATTGTCCAAATGAATGTTTCGTATTAGGATATGCAAGAACTAAAATCTTCGAGAGTAATGCAACAAAAGCAATAAGAGTGTTTAGAGGAAAACTAGAGGAATTAGGGATTACCAATGGGGAAAGGAGGTGATGGGGTGAAGGAAAAGATGAGGTATATCCTGTGGCACATCTTATCCTCTTGATCGCCGAGAGGACCATCGTTGGATGAATGTAGAAATTAGAAACTGGCCTCCTCTTCGCCTTCGCAGACTCCGTGAGAAAATGCAGGGAATATCGAAGGCACGGCTGTAGATATAAGAGATATAAAAGGAGAAAGAACGGTAGGGACTACCGAGGACACGGTAGATGTATATCTACAACCATCTTAATTTATTTCATATATATATATATATCTCTAACTTATAATTTTTAGAATTTTTAGTTTTAATTTTTAAAATTTTAAATTAAAAAATTATAAGATAAATAATTTCTCAGATTTTTTTTTGCTGAATTAAAAACTTTTAATCGTTTGTTTTGAGATCCATAGTTGGACAAGTAGAATATAATTATTTAAGTTTGTTCCTACCACGTGAAGTTGAATGGTAGTTCAGGACCTTATTTTCTTTCTTTCTAATTTTTTTTTTGTCCCCATTCCTTTTATTGTATTCCTAATTGATCATGGATTCATGTCTTTTCAATTAAATGTATGTGCAGAAAGGAAGAATAGAAGAAAATAATTAGGAGGAAAAAAGAAATAAAAAGTAAAAATTAATGTAATCATGTTAAGGAAATCACAATTCTCATACTGCATTTCCTAATGTAATCATGTTAAAGAAATCACAATTCTCATAAGTGAATATGAATTTTAGGGCATAAAACCCCTATGTGATTATGGAATTGGATATGAGATTAGTCTCCATCATCCATAACCTCGTCATCTCAACAAAATTTAAGGAACTTGGAAAGACTTGATTTGAATTTAAAGAATTGCTACTCTCCGTTTCAGATATTTTGCTTTCCTTTTGTGCTAGTGAGTTAGAAAACCAAAAGTCTAAACCGATCCTGGGCACCAGTATATTTCCAACAGTAGGTTGTAAGTCGCACCAAGGATATTACAACATAGACTCAGAGAAATAACTCCCTGTATCATTAGGTTGCAAGTCATCAGGTTGCAAGTCAAATATGTTCAGTGCTTTAGATTCTATTTGTTGTTGTTTCTAAAGGACTGAACATATCTGACTTGCAACCTGATGATATAGGGAGTTGACTTGCAACCTGATGATACAGGGAGTTACTTCTCTTAGTCTATGCTGTAATATCCTTGGTGCGACTTACAACTTGTTGGAAATATACGGTTCAGACTTTTGGTTTTCTGACTCACTAGCACAAAAGAAAAGAAAAGGATCCGAAACGGGGAGTAGCAATCCTTTAAGTTCCAAGTCAAGTCTTTCCAGAGTTCCTTAAATCTTGTTTAGATGATGGGGTTATGGATGATGAAGACTAATCCCATATCCAACTCCATAATCACAAAGGGGTTTTATGCCCTAAAATTCATATTCACATTTGAGAATTGTGATTTCCCTAACATGATTACATAAGGAAATGCAGTATAATTTTCTTACGTACCTTTGTGAGGAATCAAAGTATTTTTACTTTTTCCTTTCTTTTTTCCTCTTGATTATTTTATTCTATTCTTCCTTTCTGCACATACATTTAATTGAAAGGAAATTAATCCATTATCAATTAGGAATAGAATAAAAGGAATGGAGACAGATAAAAAAATTAGAAAGAAAAAATGTCACACATCCTTTCAATTATCATGTACATTTTTTTCAATGTGCATGTTTTGGATCCATAAATAGAGAAGAAGAAGCTCTCAAGTCAGTTAACTCCCACATCAAAAGATAAGAGAAGATGCGCATGCATGGTTAAGGATGGCCTCTTTAGTGCTGCCGCAGCTGCTGTTGGTGGTGGTGGCTGCCACCGCCCAACCATCTGCTTTCCTCCCTTCCTGGCTGCCCATCCAGATGAAGTGGGGTGGACATCCCCTACCCCTTTGGCATCGGAGACAGCTGCTCCATGGAAGGTGCCTTCTATCTGACCTGCAACAAGACGCTCATGGATCCTTTCTCGAGATCATCAACATCTCAATGCCGCTAGGCCAAATTCGAGTGCTCAACGAAATATCTTGGCCGTACTACCATGCCGTCAACAAATCTGTAAACCCCAATCCTTATCATCATCATCATTATTAAATATAATTTCGTAATCATGGTTCCTTCCCCTCTAGGCAAATCAAAGCGATTAGTAGGATAATTAACACTTGATTCAAATGACCATTGCAGGGAAGCCAATGAGGACTTAATGGCTGATGGTTTCATACAATAAAGGCACCAAATGGCCGATCGTTTGGAAGGCAACTTGACCCGGTCCAAGCCAGCATCAATGGAGGTTAATAATAGGGCAATAATTAACCATTGGGAAAGTGGACGAGCATTGAAGGGACTTGAAGAGCATTCAATAGGATCGTCACAACTTGATGCTACAACCCTATAAAAACCGGAGCTAGAGGACTTATCTTTGATCATCGCATCTCAGACCGAAGGGACACCCAAGAGAAGGCCTAGGCAAGAGTGATCATACCACCAACATTAGGGGAGAAGAAAATGTCCAGTCTATGGGGCAAATATGATGATCATTAGAGAGCTACTAAAGAAGTTACTGGAAAAACATTGGTGATGATATGCAAGAACCTAAATGTTTCCCTATGAATCGTTAACAAGAAGAAAACATTTTATTGTAGATTTTTGCATAAAATATCTTTGAGGTGCTGACACGTCACAGATATGATTAAACTTTCAAAACTATTTTTTTAGCATGATCAATCAAAATGGGCAATGCCAGATGCAAAAGGTTAAACAAACATTCTAATAACAGGCATTTAGTGGCAACAAATTAGAAGCAGTTAGACATTCCAAAATGATTTTTTTTCTCAACTAAATAAACTTAGTTCATACTTCACTTGATCAGTGATATTCTCTAATCAAGTCAAAGCAAACACCTAAAAGAAATTTTCATCTTAAAATCACCAACATGCAGTATTTACAGGTTTCTTCGGAACAAAGACCAAAAAACAGATTACAGCTAAAACAGACATTCCAAACTCTAGAAAGTTCAAAGGAAACAAGAGGAATTAGGGATTACCAGTGACTGTGGAGGTGAGCGAGAAGGAAAAGACGGGCTATATTCCGCACTAGTGGCGCCTCTGATTCTCTTATTGGCCGACAAGGCAGACATAGGATCGATATAAAAATCAAATCTAACAGACGAGGGACTATCGAGTACCGGGGAGTCTGCAAATTGTGGGCCTGAGCACGGCCCGCCCTTAGCACGCCCATAAACATGCCAGGTCAAGCACGGGCACGGCCCAAGTTACATCTATTCAAGCCCAACACGACACACAGCAGGCTCTAAGGCGTGCCGAATCAGGCCTGGCACGACACATGCCAGTTACATATCAGGCCTAATTCAGCCCAATGGCCCACTAATACTAATACACTAGTAATTATGAAAGTGTTGGCTTATATATGCTTCTTGTTTCTCAAAATTGAACAATGTGGGACTAAACTTTTTTTAAGAAGTTAAACTAAAAATAACCATGGACTCTTTACTAACTACCCTTTTTTTTATAAAAAAAAATCATCCCAACCTACTTATTAAACTTTAAAAAATATTAATTACTTTTATATTTTATTAAAATATATAAAAATTTTAAAATATGTAATATTCTTTATAAAATCTCTCTCCACTCCATACTAACAAAAAAAATTAAACCCTCCGATCAAATCCACTCTTCTTTTATAAAATATTTGTTCCTAAAATTAGATTTTCTAAATTTTTTTCTTATTTTATTAAAGGTTCTACTATAAGCTAGATAGTTAATAAAAAATTAAAAAAATCGACTTTTAAAATAAAAATTATCTTTTTGAACATGTCTTTGTACTTATATTTTTTTATACTCTTTCTCCATCAAAGTATACATTATAGTTATTATTACTTTGAAATCTTTAAATGAACTTTCATCGAGATATTACGATGACATATTTAGATAATCTTTAATCTAAGATATTATAAACATTAAGATTCATTATTTATTAACTAATTATAGAATATAAATGGTACAATTATCATAATGTATGTTCTAATTCATTAATCTATGATAAGAATTAAGAATAGAAATAAATGAGTGATTATATGAATTTTAAGTAATATTTTAATAAAATAATATGTAGAAAATGACCAAAATACCCTTTAGTAAAATTATAATTAATAAAGGTTAGTAGGGTAATTTTAATAGAATGGAAAAATTTTAATTTTAAAAGTTAAGGATTGAAGTTTTAAGGAAGAGTGAAAATGTTTAAATGAGTTTTTAGTCCCACATCAAGTAGTCTTGGATTAAGAGTTGCTTCATTCTCTATATAAGAGATAGTGTCCTTCCTACCTACAAGTATGCCTATGTAATGGGCTATGGGCTATGGTCGGGCTTTGCCTGATATGATTTGCCCACGGGCCATACCAAGCACGGCACGCGGGCTCCAAAAGGTGGCCCAGCACGACACGTTATATACACAGTGCCGTGCCAAGCACGGCCCAATTGGGCACGACCCGGGCTCGTGCCGCCCATGGGCGGCACGGCTCGATAAGCATTCCTACTGGTGAAGACTGCACGAGTCGTGCTATTCAGGCTGATCGTGTCGGCCTAGGCACAACTCGGGCCCGGGCTAAGCACGGCACGGGCTCGTGCCCGTGCTGTGTCGTGTCATGGGCTGCGGAAGCGCAGCCCAGCATGGGCATGCACAGAAGGTGGGCCGTGCTAGGCCCGGTTCGGGCCGGGCGCGAGCCGCCGTGGGCGGCCCAGCCCGTTTTGCATCACTAATCGACCCTGCCGATGGGATTGGATTAAGCAAGAGGAGTGCAAACCAAGAGGCCTCCTAACCGTAAGCTCGCCTTCCTCTCCGCCGAATCCGCCTCCAAACTCTCACCTTGGTATAAAGTCTAATGAGATAAAATCTTCTAGGGTTGGCAATAGATTAGTTCTAAAAATAATATTTTTATGAGCAAAAATATTTCATACTACATCAATTTGTATGATTTTTTATTAAATAACATACACTATTATATAAATACTAGTATGTGACCTAATGTACCTCTACTATATTATTTATTTTTTATATACTGTATATATTTATATACAGTTAATAAAATTATTAAACTTTGTTTATTAATATTATAAATATAAAGTATTATAATAATAGAGAGAGAAAATTAATGAGTTTTTATAATGTCATATGAATTATTATTATTTTTGTTTTTATTTATTAATTATATTTATCTTACTAATCCTAAAATAATATTAATCCGTCCTAAACAATCACTCTACGACCCCAACCGGAGGCACCTGTACTAAGGGTCGTCTCCTTTCAATACTTTATATATTGATATATGTGTTAGAACCTGGGGACATATTTTTTAGCTTGGAATACAATTGCAAGAGCAAGAGTTCTTCTTTGGAAATTATTGTGGGTGTTCCGAATTGTTTCCGCACGCCAGGCTGGTGTCGTTGCCTTCGAGCCAACGACACGCCGCTCACTTCAACCTTCACTTCATCCTCGAGGAAGAGAAGGATTCCACGGTGTGAAAATTGGTATCAGAGCCTCGCTCTCTGAACACCACACAACAAAGACTGAATCTTCTTGAACTCTTGCTCCAACATCACCGACATGGTCACGAAGAAGGAGTTTGAGGACCTGGAAAGGCGGATGGATTCAATGGGAGAGGTGGTCCAATCCTCCCAGAATACAAGCGAAGAAAATTTTAGAACACTACAAGGGCGCATGGAGGAATTGCAGTTGGCGATCACGGAGATCCTTTCGGAACTTGGGAGATTCCGAAGCAGGGGAGGACAAATTTCGGAAACAGAGGAGCAGAACTCCCACTCCTTGGAAGAAAATCCCGACGAACCGGAGCTGCCGACGGAGATAGCGGCCCTACGGCCGGAACTTCAGCAAGACCAAGGGACGCGCCAACCCTCCCGCAGCAATGTTCGCATACCCGATCCCACCACCTTCTCGGGCGAACGAGACCCAAGGTGGTCGAAAATTTTTTATGGGACATGGAGCAGTTCTTTCGAGCCACGAAGATGGACGAAGAAGACAAAGTGGTTACCGTAGTAGCCTTCCTTCTCGAAGATGCTAAGAAGTGGTGGCGGGTGCGATGTGATCCCCACCGCAGAGGAAGAGGAGCAGCCATCAACGACTGGGCGACGATGACGAGAGAACTTCATCGCCAGTTTCTCCCGGCCAACGCGGCATGGCTGGCGCGGGAGCAATTGCAAAAATTACAGCAGAACAGGACGATTCGGGAGTACATCCAAGAATTTAACAGCCTCATCCTGGACCTCGGAGACACGGCCGAGGCAGACCAGCTTTTTGCGTTCCTACGAGGATTACAGCCGTGGGCGCGAAATGAATTGATGCGGAAAGGGATTTCCGACCTGCAGAAGGCCATCGAAACCGCCGAAGGGCTATTCGACTGGCGCTCCAACAACATGACGAACCAAACAGAGGCAAGGTCTTCCAACTCGCGACCAGGACCATCGCATGGGGCGAACGGGCGCCGACGTTTCCCGAACGAACAAAGGAGGCCGAGACAATTTCCAGCCACAACTTCGGGCCACAACAACAATGGGTTCGCAGCGAACCTGCACAGGGGACGACGGGAGGATCAACCTCCGATGACCCACTCCCGTCGCGAAGAAATAGCTGCCATATGGGTGGAAGATGACGATCCGTCGCAGCAGACGACGGATGAACACAACATGGTGCGAGCCACGTCGCTACAACGGATGAATGCAATGCGCAGGGAACAAGATTCTCGGTTGCTTTACGTATCCCTGCACATTCAGGGAAGGCAGTGCTCGGCCATGGTGGACACAGGCACCACGCATAATTTCATGAAGATGGAACTTAGCCACAGACTGGGTTTGCAAGTGGAAGAAAGTAATTACAAGATCAAGACGGTGAACGCTCTGCCCACAAAAGTAACCGGCGTGGTTCATAGCGTACCGGTCCGAATGGGAAGTTAGGAAGGGAATCTGGACTTCACCATCGTCCCTCTCGACGACTTCGACTTGATACTGGGAACAGAATTCCTCCTCTGTTCCCAGACGATGGTGGCGTCGCATCTCGGAGGCGTCATGATAATGGCCAAACACCAGCCTAGGTTCGAAAAAGCCATCACAATGGCACCCCGATGGGATCCTGCAGGTGCGCATAACTTCCTCTCAGCAATACAATTGGAAGAGGGTCTTCGGCATCACGAAGACACGTTCGTCGCCACCCTTCGGATGGATACCACGACGCAAACCGAGAGCAACATTCCACAAGAAATACAACAGGTTGTGGAAGCTTTTTGGGATCGCATGCCCAAGGAACTCCCGAAAATGCTTCCTCCCCGGCGTCCCACCGATCACCAGATAGAGCTCCTCCTTGGTGCCCGTCCTCCGGCGCAAGCCCCCTACCATATGGCGCCATTCGAGCTAGCGGAGTTAAAGAAACAACTCCGGGAACTCACCGACGCTGGATTAGTCCGACCTTCCAAGGCTCCTTACGGCCGCCCCATCCTGTTCCAGCGGAAGAAGGATGGCAGCTTGCGGATGTGCGTGGATTACCGCGCTTTGAATAAAGTCACAATAAAGAACAGGTACCCAATTCTGCTTATAGCGGACCTCTTCGATCGTCTACATCACGCTCGCATTTTCTCCAAACTGGACTTGCGCTCTGGATATTGGCAAGTCCGGATTGCGGAAGGCGACGAGGCAAAGACCACATGCGTCACCAGGTATGGGTCGTTCAAATTTTTGGTGATGCCCTTTGGCCTGACGAATGCCCCGACAACATTTTGTAACCTTATGAACGAGGTTTTTCATGATTTTTTAGACAAATTTGTCGTCGTCTATTTAGACGATATTGTTGTCTATTCTGAATCCGTGGAGGATCATGTAGAACATCTTCGCCAAGTGTTCTTGGCACTCCGGCGGCATCAACTCTTTGTTCGCAGGGATAAATGCGAATTTGGCCAACAGGAGATCTTATTCTTGGGGCACCGAATCGGCCATGGAAGGGTCCGGATGGAGGAGCGCAAGGTGATGGCTATTCGTGAATGGCCTTGCTCGCAGAACGTCGCCGAACTCCGCTCCTTCCTGGGGCTTACCAACTACTATCGAAGGTTCATCAAGGGATATTCCACCATTACGGTACCCTTGACCGATCTATTAAAGAAAACTCAGCGATGGGTGTGGACAACCGATTGTGATAAGGCTTATCAACTCCTCAAGCAGAAGATGGTCGAGGAACCGGTATTAGCCTTGCCAAATTTCAACAAATCCTTCGAAGTTCTAACGGACACCTCTGACAAAGCTCTTGGCGGCATCCTCACTCAAGACGGCCACCCGGTGGCCTACGAAAGCAGGAAATTGAACGCTGCGGAACAGCGTTACAACGCCCACGAGAAGGAAATGTTGGCCGTCCTCCACTGCTTGCACACCTGGCGGGTGTATTTGCTCGGCAATCCTTTTACAGTGTAGACCGACAACATTGCTAACACGTTCTTCCAGACTCAAAAAAAGCTGTCCGCCCGACAAGTCCGTTGGCAAGAACAACTTGCCGAATACGACTTCGTATAGTGCTACAAGGCTGGCAAAAGCAATCAGGCGGCGGAGGCCTTGAGCAGACGCATCAATCCCATCTCGGTGCGTGCGTATGGAGACTTGGTAGAACGTCTTCGTGTGGCTGGCGAATCGGACATGGCCTATCAACGCATCCGGGGGTTGATCGAACGAGGGAAGACGCGGCGGTATTGGCAGGGAACCGATGGGAACATTCTGACGCGCGGAGGCCGTACCTACGTCCCCGCGCGATGGGAATTGTTGGCCGAATGCCATGAATCTACTTGGGCGGGCCACCCCGGTGTGGAACGCACGATGGCTCTCCTCAGTCGGTCCTTCTTCTGGCCTCGCATGAGTACTGATGTGGAGGTGTTTGTTCGGACTTATGTCAACTGTCAGCGGAACAAGACCGAAAGGAGCAGAGACGCCGGATTATTACAGCCCCTGCCCACGCCACTTCGACCATGGCACTCTGTTTCCTTGGACTTCATTACTTCCTTCCCTCGTGTTCATGATGTCTCCGCAGTCCTCGTTGTCGTGGATCGCTTCAGTAAGTTCGCAGTTTTTATCCCAACTAATGAGCAGGTCACGGCCGAACGAGCAGCCGACTTGTTCCTCCGCCATGTCGTCAAGTACTTCGGGTTGCCAGAGGACATTATCAGCGATCGAGATCCTCACTTCACGGGGAAGTTTTGGACCTCCCTCTTCCGCCTTTTGGGTTCTCAATTGAAGTTCTCCACCACCAACCACCCACAGACGGACGGACAAACCGAACGTACGAACGCTCTCCTCGAAGAGTATCTGCGGCACTATGTCACAGTCAAGCAACAAAACTGGGTCGATCTGTTGGACGTCGCCCAGTTCAGCTACAACACACATCGCAGCTCCGCAACAGAGAAGTCCCCTTTCGAGATCGTGTATGGCCACTCTCCGCTTTAACCCGTAGAAATCAATCGTGCCTCCCAGAACGACCGATGTCCAGCGGCCACTCAGTTCGCCTTGAGTCGCCAGGAGCAGTTGGATGATGTTCGGGAGAGCTTGGAGAAAGCTGCTCGGCGAATGAAAAAATAGGCCGATCAACATCGTCGCCCCAGATCCTTTAATATCGGCGACCAGGTTCTTCTTAAACTCTCTCCTTAGTTTTGGCGACGGTAGAAGACCTCCCATCTCCACAAAGGTCTGCTCCCTCGGTTCGAAGGCCCCTTCGAAATCCTCGAGCGGATTGGTGCTGTCGCCTACCGTCTCCGACTCCCTCCCAGCCTCCGGATGCATCCTACTTTTCATATTAGCTTCCTCAAACCATTCTATGCAGATACCACCGGCGCTCGTCTTCCAGTGGATCAGCCATCTCTTCTTCGCAACGAACCAGCACGATAGGTGGAACAAATCTTGGGGCGTCGAACATTTCAACCTCAAGGGATCACCGAATATCTCATCCATTGGAAAGGGGATCCTCTCGCCGAAGCTAGCTGGGAAAATGAGGTCGATCTTGTCCGTTTTCGCCGACAGATTCAAGCCTACTTACAGCAGGAGTCGATGAGGGCATCGACTTCGTCAGCCGGGGGAGAATTGTTACGACCCCAACTGACGTCCTAACCGGAGGCACCCGTACCAAGGGTCGTCTCCTTTCAATACTTTATATATTGATATATGTGTTAGAACCTGGGGACATATTTTTTGGCTTGGAATACAATTGCAAGAGCAAGAGTTCTTCTTTGGAAATTATTGTGGGTGTTCCGAATTGTTTCCGCACGCCAGGCTGGTGTCGTTGCCTTCGAGCCAACGACACGCCGCGCACTTCAACCTTCACTTCATCCTCGAGGAAGAGAAGGATTCCACGGTGTGACACTATGCATCCTCCCTATAGTATGCATCCGACACATCTATCCCGTGAGAGAGTCACCACACATTTATATATAATACATCCACTAAGACTAATCAAAAAATAAATAATTCATGAATCTAAACTACTCATTAGATCATCTACAAAACGTCTAAAATTACTGACCATAAGGTTAACATAATCATCGTTTAAGATTTTGCTAAGAGAATCATCGTCCCAAATTAAAAATAAACAATGCTTGTTAAAGGTGTGCTTAGCAACCGCATTTTTTTGCTAGAATGCAACTCCCTAAGCTACATTAGCTGTAGATCCTTAGAGAGAGTGTTTTACCGCACTCAACAACTTAAAATAATATTTTTCAAAAACAGCAAAGCAAAAAAAATAAAATTCCAAAGCGGTCTACTCGCCACGCCAGATTGTTGACCTAACCGGCTTTGCCCCCACCAGTTGAACCGTCGTCATCTTTCTCCCGACGCCGCCCTCCTCTGTTCCGGCAGCTCCTTTCCCATCAACTCCAGAAGAATCAGGCCAAAGCTATAAATTAACCTCATCGTTTGTCAGTTATGAAATAGGAAACTTAGGCAGGCGTCCAAGTTGCCTTCTTTCATTTGGAAGTACTTAAGATCAAAATCATCCAAGCACGAGTCCCCTCCACTGAAGTGGCAACTATTGATGTTTGTTTGTCCCTGGGAGATGGCTTTGAAGCACGAAAGTTAGAAAATTTTGCGATACAATGTTAAAAGTCTTATGGGATTGGAGGCGAAGCAGATGGATGCAATAAGCCATGGCATCAGCAAAATCATAAGCAATCTCAACGAAATTATGTGTAAAAGTCGAACCAAATGGCGTTCGTTGATGATCGATCATATGCAGATAACCATCCTTATCAGTCTTTCTCCAAGGTTTTATGGTATGCAGATAGTGATGGATTCTGAAACATTCTGAACATCAACTTGTCAGCATAACTTATTAGAAACTTTTGCGATATAATGTTAAAAGTCTTCTAGGATTGGAGGTGATGCAGATGGATGCCGTAAGCCATGGCATCAACAAACTCGTAAGCAATCTCAAGGAAATTACGCATGAAGAAAGTCTTAACCGAACCAAATGGCTTTCATTGATGATTTATCGTATGCAGATAACCATCATTACCAGTCTTTTTCCAAGGTTTTAAGAGATGCAGAGAATGACGGTTTCTAAAACATTCTGAACATCAACTTGTTAGCATAAATTTTTACTTTTGATAGATGGGGTAAAAATTTTTTATCATACACACAACCTCTACACTCTCTCCCAAAGTAATTTGGTATCGATCAAATACTCCTTTCACTTTTTGACAAAATGAATCTAGTACTCCTTCTCAAGGACAGTTCGAAGATATTTAGATAATTAAATACAGAGAAAATATTTCTTTTTACAAAGATTTCATACCACAAGATGAGATTGCAGTGAATCATTTATTACACACCAGACTAGCATTCTCATAATAGAAAACATGCAGAATGACTCACACAACAAATATACTTTGAAGTTGGAACTAATCTTCACTCCAGATAGCTCTGAGAAACATAAGAGAAATGAAGGATTAGGTGTGATTGGGTGTCCTAGACTTTATCTTCCAGATTTCATGTTTAAGGCATATCCTTTCTCTGAGACATAGCAAGTAGTCGTATCCATTCCATGATAATTTTCTCCTATTCCACGTTCTGCTGATGGATCCCCCAACAAGCTCGTAATCTCCTCAGAGTTGCATGGGGACCAAGGATGTTGCTTTGATTTTCTCAGCTTGTCTAGTTCATCAGCTACTTCCTTCATGGTAGGCCTTCCATCTCCCTTCAAATGCAAACAATGTTTTATGAGCTCCTTAAGTTCTTCAATCAGTTCTACATCTGCTTCGTCTTTGACTTGACTGTCCAAGATATCTGAAAAACAGTTCTGACTCACGACCAAGAAGAAACTCGATACAAGAAATTTTCCATCTTCTGAGCCTTCAAAGTAAATTACCTTTCGACCAGTTAGCACCTCTAGAAGAACCACTCCGAAGCTATAAACATCGCTTTTATCTGTTAATTGGCCTGTTTGGAGATACTCGGGATCCAAATAACCACAAGTTCCTTGAACTAAGGTAGCAAACTCATCTTCATCCTTTGGCATTAGCTTCGAAGATCCAAAATCAGAGATTTTTGCGTTATAATTTTCATCTAAAAGTATGTTAGAAGTCTTCACATCCCCGTGAATGATCGGAGGTGAGGCTGATGAATGTAAATAAGCTAAAGCATCAGCAGACTCATAGGCAATCCTTAAACGAGTAGCGAGAGAAATAGTATATGCATTATTATCATGGATCAGATGAAACAAGGTTCCATTGGAGATAAATTCATAAACTAGTATTGGAACCTCTACTTCCAAACAACAACCCAAGAGCTTAACTATGTTCTTGTGGTTGATCTGCGATAGGATAAGCATCTCTTTTCCAAATTCCTTCTTTTGATTGTCATCGATAAACTTAGATTTCTTTATGGCAACGATGCGTGTATCCTGTAGAACTCCTTTGTATACAGTTCCATGCCCCCCTCGCCCTAACACTCGGTTTTGGTCGAACTTATTTGTTGCCTTCTCTAATTCATCTTTGGAAAATATCTTAAAAGCAAGCCCTTGTCTTTCTTTGATCTCTTCGAGTAGTAGCCTACCTCCATGTTCTCTGAAATATCTTTCTCTATCCTTGATACGTTTTCTTCGTTCAGTAATCAAGCAGATGCACATGCTGCAAAAAATTGCAAACGCTAGACCACTGGAGGTACCTGCACATATTCATGAACACATCTTTTTTTCATTTTCTAGTTAGGGGATAAATGGAAACGGACTCGATATTATTCATCTTCAGTTAAAATATTTGCAGTTGCAAGGATTCAGAACGCTAGCTAGGATATATATTTCATGGAGCACCAAAATCCTCTATGATTGCAAAAATTTCAGTAGATTCCATTCGACATATAGTTTTTCCTATTGGTCCATTTTCCTATCGCGCATTATGGCTGGTGAAGAACAAGTTCATATTTGGCAATGAGATCAACGCATGTTCAGGCTGTTGTGGAGAACACATTCCCTAGTTTCTTTTTGACCTTTGATGTATTAACTTGAATGCTATAGCTGTAATTGTGTTCTATGTATAAACTCTCTGAATAAAAGATGGTAGTGAACACCCCCTCCGTTCCCTTCCTTTTTCATAAAAAAAATAACAATATAAAAGAAAGAGAACTGAAAAGAATAAATAGAGCTACAAGGGCAAGCTTTTCAGGAAATTAATTAAGAGAGGGAGAGTGATTGTAATTACCTACGACCGCCTTCACTACTAAGGGGAGTTTCTGGTCCGTAGTGCAGGGTCCATTGAAAGGATTACCGTGCGTTCCTGGAGGGCAGGTACAGTTGTATTTGCCCGGTAGATTATGGCAGATGCCGCTGTTGGGGCATGGATTAATTGGACGGCATTCATCGATGTCTGTGGATAAGTAGAAGTCGTATATAGCGTATGAGAAACCAAGCAGGAGGAGAAGGTAAAAAGGGTACTGATAATGATAAGGGGTTATTAATTAACAGCGAACCTTGGCATCCGTGTTTGAGGTAAGGGTTGCCTTGGTATCCATCCGAGCAATTGCAAAGGTATCCAGGACCATTGGAGGAGTTGAGGCACACGCTGTTCCCACTGACGCAGGCATACGAGGTCTGATTGCGCTGTGCTACCTCACAGGTTTGATTATTTCTGATGGCCCAATCCAGCACCACCGGCACCGTCCCATTATTTTCGTACCAGAACTTTGTCGTCGTGCTGTAGTATGTTTGATACTGAAACCACTTTGCCTCTAACATGACGGCGAAGCTGCAATCGCTCAAATTCCAGATGCTGGAGGTGTTGAAGGATTCGTCGAACCAGACTGCGTAGTAGTCGAGATTCTTGGGTACGGAGGTCTGGCAGCAGCCGGTTCCAGAGCAGGTGCCGTTGACGAGGCTCTGGTTGTTCTCACACATGGAGACGCATCCACTTAGGTACGGCCTCTCGTTTGCTTGGTAGTAGTTATAGATATAAGCGAGGGTGTAGCAGCCGATGACGGTGAACTTGTTGAGGGCATCAGAGAATCTATACGACGTGTTTTCCAGGTTCAGATACCTGGTGGAGTGGTCGATGGAATTGTTGGTGACATTGTAGCACTGCCAAGAGATTTGGTTGAGCATTCGAATCTGGCCCTGCGGCACCGAGATGTTGGCGATCTCAACGTTCAGCCAGAATGGCTTCTCGCCTTGGTCGGTGGCGTTGCAAGTTAGGGAGAAGGAAGCTTCCAAGGAACAGCCATCGCCGATGCCGAAGGGGTAGGGGATGTCGACGCCGCCGCATTTGGACGGGCAGCCGGGCAGTGAGGCAGCAGAGGCCGCTGCTCCGGCGGCTATTATGATGAAGCACAGCCGATTAATCATCAACAACCCGGTTTGATCCATTCTCCCTTAACCTCTTTCTATCTGTCTGTGTAGCTTGCGATTGATCGCCCTGACTAAGTTGCTCTAATTAATCAATATACACAACATCCGCAAAGCTATATAGTAATATTGTGAGAGATGGGGATGAGAGGTTAATTACCAACCCAGGTGGTTAGAGTAATTTAGTATGATTTCTGATATATAAATGCAGCAGAGAAGATGATTAATTATCATTCTAAGAGGAGCCTTCCAAGATAACATGACGATATGGTTATAAGTAAAAAGCTTTTTTTTTTAACTCATGATAAGTTCATAAGTTGTTACATATCACTTTGGCTTCCTCAAATAATTAATTGCAACGGCGGTGACAAATGAAGGGTTGACGAAGTCTATTGACCGACCGACTAATTATTTTTTTCTGAATTATGACGTATCAATTTCTTAATTTCAACTTGTTAAGAAAGTCAAACGTACTATCATTCCTGTTGCTATTTCTTTTTTTCTTAAAAAAAGAAGTCAATGTAGAAATAACTATAAAAATGGCCAACAAGTGCAGCCAACTCATTTAGATCTTATGGAAGTCGTGACTATTACAGCATGAAGCTGTGGGTTGCTGATGGTGTAGATTAGACTCCGTCATTCCTCGCTTTTTACTTGTTTGTGGATTTATATATCTCATCAATCTCACAATTTGCTATATATTATTATATCTCTGTACGTGTAATACATGTACAGCACGCTACTGGATCGTCTAAACTTATATTTGCAACAATTCGTCAACGTTGTTGCTGACGTTCTTATTTATTTGCCTTCAATTTCTTTCATTCATCATGCATTCTATTCTACTCTACTCTTAACTCCATTCGTTTTACATGGACTCCTCTGACTGTAATAATCATTTCTTTTGATTTTTTCTTCCCCACGGATAGTCTTCCATAACTAGGTGACGCATCATCAGTGAAATCATAAAATCACTATAAGCTCCAAGAGTTCACGAGCATACCAAGAGTAGATTTCGGAAACTTTAAAAACAAGAGACAATAAGAACGGAGGCTCAACCCTTTTATTACATTTATACTCAATAAACCCTCTTTTACCTTTTTATTACATTTATGCTCAACAAACCCTCTTTTCTTTAATATCAAATTACTACATACTTTGATTCTGAGGTTATAGGATGTATACAAGAGAATGATCTATCTATTTTTAAAATTTTATGTTCTCAGCATGACTAAATTTATGATGAGTATCATCCTTACGGTGAGTATCATCCTTACATTCTATAAGTGTGCTCCTCCATAATTTATTGAGTCCATTTTAGATCTACACATCTTGGAATGGTCTTATCAGCCCAAGTCTCCTTTTATGCTTTTACTTTGATTTATTGTCATGCATCTTGAATCGGGTAAGTGCAGTCCAAAAGCCTCCTTAACCTTAAGGGTATAACACTAAGTATTACATTTAAGTTCTAAAAAGAAAAAATAAAAACAAAACATGTAAAAAGTCAGATACGACGACAGCCTTATCATTAAACAGTTAAATCCGTTGCTTCTTTTAAAACAGATTATATAAACAGTTAAAATAGGAGGACCCCCTTGACATATCTTCACAAGTTTTGCCAGTCATATTTCTTATCTGCAAAGCATTTTGCATCACAGCAGCAGAAGCGAAGCGAATCATTTTACTCAGATACATTAGCGTTGATGTACAATAACACTCTTCAGCTAACTGCCACACCACAAAATCATTCTATTCATTACTATATATCTCACATTAGCATAAAAACTCAATATTTCTCACCATCACAAGCGTGCATGTAGACTCACCATCACAAGCGTGCATGTAGAATCACCATCACAAGCGAATCATTCATTCCCACATCCAGCAACTGCTCATTGTAGGTATATATAGATGAACAAAGGCTGGGCGGAGAATTCACCTACCAGATTCAATGTTTAAGGGGTAATGTTTCTCTGAAGCGTAGCAAGTAATTGTATCCGTTCCATGAAAAGTTCCCACCGTTCCGTTGTCAGCTGATGTTTCTCCCAACAAGCTCGCGATCTCCTCAGAGCTGTATGGTTCCCACAGATGCTACCTGAATTTTCTTAGCTTATCCAGTTCATCTGCCACCTCCTTTATCGGAGGCCTTCTGTCTCCCTTCAACTCCAAACAACATCCTATGAGCTCACTAAGTTCTTGAATCAGTTCTGTGTCTCCTTCTTCTTTGACTCGACCATCCAAGATGTCTAAAAGACGATTCTTGTTGACGGCCGAAAAGAAACTGGACACGAGACAACTTTCTTCTTCTGAACCCTCAAAGTAAATTGCCTTCCTTCCTGTTAACACCTCGAGGAGGACTACCCCAAATCTGTAGACATCACTTGTAGCTTTAGTTGACATGTCTGTAAGTACTCTGGGTTCAAGTAACCACATGTTCCTTGCACTAGAGTAGCAAGCTGGTCTTCATCTTTTGGAATCAGCTTTGAAGCTCTGAAATCAGATATTTTTGCATTATAATTTTCATCTAAAAGTATGTTAGCAGTCTTTACATCTCCATGGATAATTGGAGGTGAAGCTGATGAACGTAAGTAAACTAGAGCATCAGCAGACTCATAGGCAATCCTTAGACGAGTAGTCAAAGGAATAGGAGTTATGTTCCTATCATGGATTAGATGAAACAAGGTCCCTTAGAAATATACTCGTAGACTAGCATGGGAACCTCCACTTCTAAGCAACGACCTCAGAGCTTAACTCTGTTTTTGTGGTTGAGCTGCGATAGGATAAGCATCTCTCTTCCAAATTCCTTCTTTTAGATCTCATCGATAACTTTGGATTTCTTTATAGCAAGGACACATCTGTCTTCCAAAACTCCTCTGTATTACCGGGTTCTCATCAAACTTATCGGTTGCCTTTTCTAATTGTTCTCTCCTAAATATCTTGAATGCGAGACCATGTTTTTTCAATCTCTTCGAGTAGCAGCCTACCACTGTGATCTCTGAAGTATCTTTCTCTGATCTCCTTATGTCTTCTTCTTTGGATAACCATGCAAATGAGTATACTGCAACAAAATATAAATGCTAGAACGCTGGAGGTACCTGCATAAATATTCATGACCACATCATTATCAGCTATATATCAGACAAACAGAAAAATTAAGCAGTAGAGAGATAAATGGAAATTGTTAAAACTGTGCAAATGAGTATATGCATTATTATCATGGATCAGATGAAACAAGGTTCCATTGGAGATAAATTCATAAACTAGCATTGGAACCTCTACTTCCAAACAACAACCCAAGAGCTTAACTATGTTCTTGTGGTTGATCTGCGATAGGATAAGCATCTCTTTTCCAAATTCCTTCTTTTGATTGTCATCAATAAACTTAGATTTCTTTATGGCAACGAAGCGTGTATCCTGTAGAACTCCTTTGTATACAGTGCCATGCCCCCCTCGCCCTAATACTCGGTTTTGGTCGAACTTATTTGTTGCCTTCTCTAATTCATCTTTGGAAAATATCTTAAAAGCAAGCCCTTGTCTTTCTTTGATCTCTTCGAGTAGTAGCCTACCTCCATGTTCTCTGAAATATCTTTCTCGATCCTTGGTACGTTTTCTTCGTTCGGTAATCAAGCAGATGCACATGCTGCAAAAAATTGCAAACGCTAGACCACCGGAGGTACCTGCACATATTCATGAACACATCTTTTTTTCATTTTCAAGTTAGGGGATAAATGGAAAATGGACTAGATATTATTCATCTTGAGTTAAAATATTTGCAGTTGCAAGTATTCTAGTACGCTAGCTAGGATATATATTTATGGAGCACCAAAATCCTCCATGATTGCAAAATTTCAGTTGTTTCCATTTGGACATACAGTTTTCCTTATTGGTCAATTTCCTATCGGGCAATATGGCTGGTGAAGAACAAGTTCATATTTGGCAATGAGATCAACGCAGGTTCAGGCTGTTGTGGAGAACACATTCCCTAGTTTCTTTTTGACCTTTGATGTATTAACTTGAATACTAAAGCTGTACTTGTATTCTATGTGTAAACTCTCTTAACAAAAGATGGTGGTCAACACCCCCTCTGTTCCCTTCCTTTTTCATAAAAAACAATAACAATAAAAAAGAAAGAGAACAGAAAAGGTAATCAAGAATGAACAGAGCTACAAGAGCAAGCATTTCAGGAGAAATTAATTAAGAGAGGGAGAGTGATTGTAATTACCTACTACCACCTTCACTGCTAAGGGGAGTTTCTGGTCCGTAGTGCAGGGTCCATTGAAAGGATTACCGTGCGTTCCTGGAGGGCAGGTACAGTTGTATTTGCCCGTTAGATTATGGCAGATGCCGCTGTTGGGGCATGGATTAACCGGACGGCATTCATCGATGTCTGTGGATCAAGTAGAAGTCGTATATAGCGTACGAGAAACCAAGCAGGAGCAGAAGGTAAAACAAGGGTATTGATAACGATAAGAGGTTATTAATTAACAGCGAACCTTGGCATCCGTGTTTGAGGTAAGGGTTGCCTTGGTATCCATCCGAGCAATTGCAAAGGTATCCAGGACCATTGGAGGAGTTGAGGCACACGCTGTTCCCACTGACGCAGGCATACGAGGTCTGATTGCGCTGTGCTATCTCACAGGTTTGATTATTTCTGACGCAGGCATTATTTTCGTACCAGAACTTTGTCGTCGTGCTGTAGTACGTTTGATAATTAAACCACTTTGCCTCTAACATGACGGCGAAGCTGCAATCGCTCAAATTCCAGAAGCTGGAGGTGTTGAAGTACTCGTCGAACCAGACTTCGTAGTAGTCGAGATCCTTGGGTACGAAGGTCTGGCAGCAGCCGGTTCCAGAGCAGGTGCCATTGACGAGGCTCTGGTTGTTCTCACACATGGAGACGCATCCACTTAGGTACGGCCTGTCGTTTGCTTGGTAGTTGTTATAGATATAAGCGAGGGTGTAGCAGCCGATGACGGTGAACTTGTTGAGGGCATCAGAGAATCTATACGACGTTTTTTCCAGGCTCAGATACCTGGTGGAGTGGTCGATTGAATTGTTGGTTACATTGTAGCACTGCCAAGAGATTTGGTTGAGCATTCGAATCTGGCCCAGCGGCACGGAGATGTTGATGATCTCGACGTTCCCCGAGAAAGCCTTCATGAGCGTCTCGTTGCAGGTTACCTCGAAGCCTGGCATGTAACAGCCGTCGCCGATCCCGAAGGGGTAGGGGATGTCGACGTCGCCACATGTGGATGGGCAGCCGGGCAGGGAGGCAGCGGAGGCCGCTGCTCCGGCGGCTATCACCACCATCGGTATTATGATGAAGCACAGCCGGTTAATTAACAACAACCCGGTTTGATCCATACTCCCTAACCGCTTTCTATCTGTCTGTGTAGCTTGCGATTGATTAATCAATATACACAGCATCCACAAAGCTATATAGTAATATAATGAGGGATGGGGCTGAGAGGTTAATTACCTCCCCAGGTGGTTAGAGTAATTTCGTACGATTTCTGATATATATATATATAAATGCAGCAGAGAAGATGATTAATTATCATTCTAAGAGGAGCCTTCCAAGATAACATGACGATATGGTGATAAGATCATAAGTTGTTATCTATCACTTTGAAACTTCCTCAAATAATTAATTGCAACGGTGGTGACAAATGAAGGGTTGACGAAGTCTATTGACCGACAGACTAATTATTTTTTTCTGAATTATGACGTATCAATTTCTTAATTTCAACTTGTTAAGAAAGTCAAACGTACTATCATTCCTGTTGCTATTTCTTTTTAAAAAAAAGGAGAAGTAAACGTAGAATTAACTATAAAAATGGCCAACAAGTGCGGCCAACTCACTGAGCTCTTATGGAAGCGGTGACTTTACATCAGGAAGCTGTGGGTTGCTAATGGTGTAGATTAGACTCCGTCAGTCCTCGCTTTTTATTTGTTCGTGGATTTATCTCACAATTTGCTATATATATAATTATATCCCATTTACGCCACGCTACTGTATCCTCTAAATTCATACTTGCAGCGATTTGTCAACGTTGTTGGTGAGGTTCTTATTTATTTGCCTTCAATTTTTTTTCATTCATCATGCATGCATCTCTAGTTACTCTACTCTTAACTGCATTCGTTCATTCACGGACTCCTCCAGCTGTAATAATAATTTATTTTGATTTTTTTTCCCCACAGTCGATGATAACTAGGCCACGCATCCATGATAAAATTATAAAATCAGCATATACTTTGAAAGATCATTTAATTGGGTTATGTGGGGTAATATTGTCAAAGCTATCAGCCTTCACGAGTCGTACCAAGAGTAGATTGCAGAAATTTTAGAAACAATAAGAAGAAAAGCTCATCCTCTTGTTATATTTACGCTCAACAAACCTTCTTTTCTTTGATATCAAATTATCATTGCTTTGATCTTGAGGTTATTGGATATAAGAGAATGATCTACCTATTTTTAAAATTTTATAATCTTATCATGACTGAATCTGTAATAAACATTATCTTTACCTCCTATAAGTGTGCTCTTCTATGATTTATTGAGATCCATATTAAATCTACACATCTTGGAATCTTATTAGCTCAAGCCTCCACCTACACCTTTACTATTCTAAGCCCAAGTATTACGCCTCAATGTAGCCCATTATCACACATCTTGAATCGAGTAGGTGTAGCTTAAATACGTCCATAACCTTAAGGGTGAAGCACTAAGTATTACATTTAAGTTTTAAAAATAAAAAATACCATGTAATAAGTCGATATGATGACAACAATATTCTTTTTTGGTAAATAAAATAAATTATCACTCACCAATAGAATATTGCATAGTTTCAATATAATTACACTATCATACATATAAGTTTTGCTCCTTATAACTTATTTGATAACATCAAGAATAATCCTCAACTCACCTTCTAGGAAAAGTATTTGAGCATCATTACAATATCATGTGCTACAGTCATAAAGGAGCAAATACATTAAAAATAAAAATCTCAAAGAGTAGTAGTATTCTAAGCTATACATAAAACAACAAACTTATTTATTTATTTTATTTTTATCCAACCTAGTAAAAATTACCGTCTTGATGTGCTGAAGAAGGACCACTTCATTTCTTACTTGTTGCTTAAATAGTCTTCAGCTTCTCTCTTCCCAAATGTGATACACAAACACTACTATCACTACTTACATAAGTTGTCATTTTAATGTTCTTCTTTTAGCTATTATAGTAGCTGAAATAAACTACTTGCATGTAGTTTATTTCAATACTTCTTCATTCCATTCAACAAATCACTCCATATAGACTTAATATATTTATATTCATTCATCAAATACTCTAAGGTTTCTACTGTAGTCAAACATAGCTAACATTTCCCTTCTATTTACATATCTTACTTGATTGGTTTAGCTGCAGTCATTCAAAATAAAAATAAAATAAAAATAGCTCTAGGCCTAGAAATAAAATCACAGATCAAATTTGTCTAAGTCTTCTTTGCCAATGTACCTACCAATATATTATAAATTGCACTAACTGTGATTTCCCTAGTTAGTGTCATTTTCAGTTGAGATTGTTATTGTAATACCTATTTACTCATCATTATTTTCTTCAATATCTAACTTATTTACCTAGGTAGGATTGTAGTATGAATATTTATATTTATTATATAGTAAGTATGTACCCTTTTTTTTTCATATGCATATCCCAAAAGAGCTTGAAGATGACTGCCTTATTCAATAAGTGTAGTATTAGTAAGTTATGACCTTCGACTGATTTTAGTATGTATACTTTATTCCAAGCTTCTAAGGCCTTCTTTCTAGTCTCAACTGGTCATGTTCATAAAAATATCCTGCAAATTGCATCCATCATTTTGATTATTTTCTTAGACAATATGAATAATTATTTTAAATAACTTTGCACTACAAATAACATTGACTTACAAGTTGAATTCTTCCTGCATATATTAGCAACTTAGCAAACTAACTCTTAAGTCTAACTATCATTTTGTCAAGTCATAGTTTACATTCTGTAATTTTTAATTTCTTAGGAGCTAAAGGTATTCATAGATACTTGAACGTTAAAGAACCCTCTCTATAGCTAAGCATATATAATATTCTATCTTTTGTTTTAGCAGGTACTCCCCCAAAGTAGATATTACTCTTTAGTGCATTAGCTTTCAAACTTGATGCTTTTGAAAATTTAAGAAATACCTCATATAAGAGCTTGATAGATTCTTCATCTCCTCTAGAAAATACAAGCAAATCAAATGCAAAACAGATGTAAGTAATAGATAATTTTAAACATTTAGGGTGATATTTAAAGTTTCTCATATTTCCTAACTCTCTCGTATATCTACTCAAGTATTTCATCACAAGGATAAAAATATAAGGTGATAGAGGGTCACCCTACCTTAATTCTCTTTTTGCTTGAAAATATACCATTCTTTTACCATTAATTATGATAGTATAAATGCATTAATTTAATGCAGGCAGGCCATCACCCATTGAATGAATCTAGGAGGAAATCTCAATTCTATGAGCATCTACTCCACACATTTCTATTCGACCGAGTCATAAGCTTTTTGTAAATCCATATTGATCACACATGTAGGGGATATTATTTTTCTGGTATATCCTTTAATGAGTTCATGACTCAATATGATATTATCTGCAATCACTCTTCCTGGCACAAAGATTGGCTAAGTTTCACTAAGCAATTCACCAATCACCTCTTTAAATCTATTCACTAAGGACTTAACAATAATCTTATATAAAATTGTACAATAAGCAATTGGTCTCAGGTCCTTAATAGTTTATGGATTTGGTACCTTGGGTACGAGTGTAACTAAAGTAGAGTTTATAGCTTCTAGAATTTTTCTTATCAAGAAGAACTCTTGTATTATTATACATATATCATACTTTAGCACATGTCATGTTTTTTAAAAAAATAATATACCAAATTCATCAATCCTTGGAGCTTTATCATTATTTATGTCAAACAAAACCTTATTGATTTCTGACAGCTGCACATAGCGTTGAGAAATGATGTTAAAACTAACCTACCAAGTCTACTTTCATTTTATCCACCATAGAAAGTTCATATTTTGCATTTCCCATTAAACCTTTACAAAAGTCAATTATTTATGCACTAATTTTAATATGAGTAGTTAATCTCTTCTCATCTTTACTATATAGGATATTTAGAATTTTAGCATCATTTCTTGCTTTTACGTTGGTGAAAAAGAATTTAGAGTTTGAATTATTTAAAGTAATCTAATGAGCTTTGGACTTTTGACTAAATGTACTCTCCTTTACCCTATCCCATTTCTCTAATTCCATTAAAACATATTTTCTCTTGCATATGTAGATTAGCTAGTAAATGGGTGTCTTACGATTATCTTTAAATACTTTCCAAATTACTTCTATCTTTATATGCCTTAAGTTTTGCTTAATTGAAATATTTTTTGAATAGTTCTTGCATTGCACCTTTCATGAGTTTAAGTTATTGTCATATTTTATCCATCTTAAAGTCCTCAATCTCTGTGCTCCAAGTAGCTACGATAGTAGGAAGAAATTCAATGTGATCAGCTATTATATTCAAAATTCTGAAACTTATACCTCTATTAGTAATACCACTAACATCAAGTTTTAATGAGGAATGATATGCGACCATTACCTCTCCTATCTCCACCACCATTGTTCCATGACTTTCCATCCAGTCCTTATTCCCAAATACTCTGTCTATCTTACTCCATATCTTATCACCCACCTCTGTTTGTTGCTTCATGTGTAATATTCTCCAATAAATTTTAGCTTAATGAGGTAAAGGTTCTCTGTAGTAGCATTAAAGTTTGTTATTTCATGTTCAATGACAGGATTGCCTTACAATATGTCCTCTATAGATAACACTGCATTAAAGTTCCCCATAATAAGTTATAACCCATTAACCTAATAAGCTTTATTCCTTAGGCTCTGATATAGATCTTTTCTTAGCTCAATAGTGTTAAATTCATACACAAGTGTAAGATTATAGTATATGTTAAAGCATCTATTAATTACTAGGCAATAAATGAATTGAGCATTGATAGCAAACATAATTATATCTAATAAATTTATGTCTCATAATAACCAAATTTTATCATTTGCAGCTGCTATATAATTAGTTGCATATTTAAAGTTTGTTGCTATTATTTTCATCACTTCATCAGTCTTATCTTCTTTATCTCTTATTTCTATCAAACCAACCAAACTTATTTAATTTTTCATGAGATATAGACAAACCTCTTTATATTTATGAGGTTTATTCATACCTACATTCAAACTAAGCCACATTATATTGATATATTCCCTTATTAGAAGGTTTAGTTAGTTGCTACTCTAATTTTATGATAGGATCAAACATTAAGGTTTTATCAGAGTTGTATAGGAACATTATACCTTCTTTATGCCACAAGTGTTGAACGTCCCTCAATAGTTAGCACATATTGTGAGGGTTGTACATTGTCCTTTTATGCTTTATGCTGGATAACTTTTTTACTTTTCATTGGTTGTTTCCTTTATGCTGGTTGCACATATTCTTTATGCTGGTTCAATAATCTTTAGGCTGATTATTCTCTTTATACTCTCCCTTTGTAGGTGGTCGTTCTTGCCTAATCTCTTTAGTCTTTTTTTCTTTCTCATTTCCTATTGTAGGTTATTTAAAAGCTCTATCTGGTTAACTTGGCATATGCGACTCATTTTATTGCAAATGATACAGTATTCTGAAACCTAATCATATTCCACTATTTGCTTGATGATTCTATCTTGTTTGTCCTTAATGTGAATATTGCAAGGTAATCATTGTGTCATATTTATTTCAACTAAAACTCTTGCATAAGATATTCTTTTTGTATAAGATATTCTCTTGCATAAGAGAACTTGTTATTCTACTTAAGAGCATAAAGGTAACTTAGGTAGCCTAACCCAAATAGAGATGCCCCTTAAGAATTCTTCTATGAACTTAAAATTCATAGTCCAAGGTTTAAGCCTGATATTATTATTTTTGATGCTATATGATTCTGAAGACATAATTTTATCTCTATCCTATACTGTAATAAATTTAACTATAAAATAACCATCATTATATAGAAATAATTTAGGATTTCCTTTGGTACTCCAATGTTTCTTCATATACCCCTCCATATACATAAATCTAGGTTGATACCAACGATGTTAGCGATTAAAGCATATTTTCATTCATCATTTAATATTAAACGGTTAAATCCATTGCTTCTTTTAAAATAGATTATATGAATAGTTAAAAGAGAGAGGACCCCCGTGCCATATCTTCACAAGTTTTGCCACATATTTCTTATCTGCAAAGCATTGTGGTTCATAGCAGCAGAAGCAAAGTGAATCATTTTCCTTACATACACTAGCATTAATGTACAACGACACTTCAGCTAACTGCCACGCCACAAAATCATTCTATTTATCATTATATATCTTACATTAGCATAAAAACTAAATATTTCTCACCATCACAAGCGTGCATGTAGAATCACTCACCATTCATTCACACATCCATCTATTGCTCATTGCAGGTATATATAGATGAACAAAGGCTGAGCAGAGAATTCACCTACCAGATTCAATGTTTAAGGGGTATCGTTTCTCTGAAGCGCAGCAAGTAATCGTATCCATTCCATGATAAGTTTCCACTGCTCCGAAGTCAGCTGATGTTTCTCCCAACAAGCTCGTGATCCAGATGCTTAGAGTTGTATGGTTCCCATGGATGCTGCTTGAATTTTTTTAGCTTATCCAATTCCTTTGTCTCCCTTTAACTCCAAACAACGTCTTATGAGCTCACTAAGTTCTTGAATCGATTCTACGTCTCCTTCTTTGACTCGACCATCCAAGATGTCTAAAAGATGATTCTCATTGAAAAGAAACTGGACACAATGTATCTTTTTTCTTTTGAACCCTCAAAGTAAATTGCCTTCCTTCTTGATAACACCTCGAGGAGGACTACCCCAAATCTGTAGACATCACTTTTAACTTTAGTTGACATGTCTGTAAGTACAGTGTGTCCAAGTAACCACAAGTTCCTTCCACCAGAGTAGCAAGCTGGTCTTCATCTTTTGGAATCAGCTTTGAAGCTCCGAAATCAGATACTTTTGCATTATAGTTTTCATCTAAAAGTATGTTAGCAGTCTTTACATCACCATGAATGATTGGAAGTGAGACTCATGAATGTAAATAAGCTAGAGCATTAGTAGACTCATAGGCGATCCTTATCAAAGAAATAGGAGTTAAGTTGCTGTCACGGATTAGATGAAACAAGTCCTGTTAGAAATATACTCGTAGACTAGCATGGGAACCTCCACTTCTAAGCAACAACCTCAAAGCTAACTATGTTCTTGTGGTTGAGCTGTGATAGGATAAGCACACCTTTTCCAGATTCCTTCTTTTGGATCTCAATGATAACTTTGAATTTCTTTATAGCAGTGATACATCTATCTTCCAAACTCCTTTTTATATAGTTCCATGCCCCCCTCCCCCATCAAACTTATAGGTTTCCTTTTCTAATTCTTCTCTCCTAAATATCTTGAATGCGAGACCTTGTTTTTTCTTAATCTCTTCAAGTAGCAGCCTACCACCACGGTCTTTTTCTTTATCTCTTCAATTAGTAGCCTACCACCGTGGTCTCTGGAGTATCTTTCTCTGATCTCCTTAATTCTTATTCTTTGGAAAACCATGCAAACGAGTATACTGCAAACAAAACATAAATGCTAGACCGCTGGAGGTACCTGCAGATGCAAGATTGCAGATCACATAAGCATATTTCACAGAAGACCTATCTCATAATAGTGCTGCTCTGATCCTTTTTGTATGTAATTAAGGGAGACCTCTAAAATTGAAAGGTTCATGAAGTGGTCATCTGTGCTCCAGCAGACTCTGGAAACGAACCCGAATGGTTATTCCTACTGATCAGTTCTGGATCAAAAATGTCAAGGATTTTTTATTCATGTCGGAGAGACCTTAGCTTCTTGAGCAGATTTGTCCTTAAGAGAACAAAAAATGTAATCAGGAAAGAAGAGAGGTAGCTGCAGGTAAAAGCATTCCAGGAGCAACAAGGAACATATTCTGTCAGTGATATATGGTGGTGGTGGAAGAGATTAATTGAGAGAAGGAGAGTGATTGTAATTACCTATGACCACCTTCACTGCTAAGGGGACTTTCTGGTTCGGAGGGAGTTTCTGGTCCGTAGTGCATGTTCCATTGAAATGATCACCGTCCGTTCCTGGAGGGCAGGTACAGTTGTATTTGCCCGGTAGGTTGTGGCAGATGCCGTTGTTGGGGCATGGATTAATTGGATGGCCTTCATCGATGTCTGTGAATCAGGTAGAAGTCGTATATAGCGTATGAGAAACCAAGCAGGAGCAGAAGGTAAAAAAAAGGGTGCTGATAGATTAGGGGTCATTAACAGCTAACCTTGGCATCCTCGGTCGACTTTGAGACAAGCGTGGCCTTGGTATCCAGAAGAACAATTGCGAAGATATCCAGGACCATTGGAGGAGGTCAGATCGCGCCGCGCACGTGTCGCTTCCGATCGCCCGATCCATCACCACCGGCGCGAGGCCTTCGTTGTGTAAGTTGCCCGGAACTGGAACCACTCTGCCTCCAAGACAGACGGTGAAGCTGCAGCGGCGGAAGTTCTGGCAGCAGCCGACACCGGAGCAGGAGCCGTTGATGAGGCTCTGCTCTTCGCTGCAAGTGGCGACGCAGCCCTTCAGGTAGATGTCGCAGCCGATTACGATGAACTTGTTGAGGGCATCGGAGAATCTAAACGAACGGTTTTGCTAGGCTCAGGTTGCCGTCGTTTTCGGGAAAGAACTTGTTGATGGATTGGTTGAAAGCATCGTTGAACTGCCAAGATATTTCGTCGAGCACTTGTGAATTTGGCCCAGCGGCATTGAGATGCTGATGATCTGAAGAGCTCGCCCACGAAAGGCTTCATGAGCGTCCGATTGCAGGTCAGAGAGAAGGCAGCTTCTAGGGAGCAGCCATCGCCAATGCCGAAGGGGTAGGGGATGTCCACTGCGTCCCATGTGGATGGGCAGCCGGGCAGGGAGGCAGCAGAGAGCCACGGCACCGGTCACCACCACCAGCAGCGGCATCACTGAAGAGGCAAGTTTTTTTCATTACTGACGAGTTCATTTTAATATTATAAAAAATGACCGAGAGAAAAATGTTTTTGTCAAACTGACCGAACGGCTGTGTTTGTTGTTTTTAAAAATGACTTGCCTGATCATGGTCGCCCGCTCTCCTCCTTCGAAACCCGGGGAGTAAAACCCTAATCCTTCTGCCATGAAATATTCAGCGCCTCCTCTCTTTTTGACTCTAACTCCTCCTCCTCTCTCCAAGGCGGCGAAGGCTTCCTCCACTTCTTGCAGCTGCTTCTGCTCGAACGAAGACGCGGCGGCGCCTCCATGATCGGAGGAGGAAGAAGCGCCCATCTCCTGACTCAACCGCAGATTTGAACCGGCAGAGAACCCGGTTTAATGTTAGTTAAAAGTAGGAGAGCTAAAGCAAGCAACCGTGTTTAAAATACACATTCCCAAGAATTCACTACTCACAAGCAAGCTCTCTCTTGATCTCCTCAGCATGCACTGTGGCTGTGGGGTACCAATCGATGCTGAATGATTGATCTTCTCAAGCTCAATTGATCTTCTCCACTAATATTCAAGCATAGCTTAACGAGCAGGTTGATTCATACTCAAATCAATTCTGCATCCCGTTCATTCTACACTTAAAACGTTCAAGATCTCCTTCGTTGCAGAAATTAAGCTTGATGCGGGGTTCCTCTCTCGTTCGTTTCCTTCAACCGCCTTCTTTCCCATCAACAACTCCAGAACAACCAGGCCAAAGCTATAGATTAACCTCATTTTTTGTCAGTTATCAAATTGGAAACTTAGGCAGGCATCCAAGTTGCCTTCTTTTAATTGGAGGCACTTAAAGATCAAATCATCCCAGCACAAGTCCCCTGCACTGAAATGTCAACTATGGATGCTCTCTTGTCCTTGAGAGATAGCTTTGAAGCACCGAAGTCAGAAACTTTTGAGATATAATGTTGAATCTAGGATTGGAGGTGAAGCAGATGGATGCAGTAAGCCATGGCATCAGCAAACTCATAAGGAATCTCAACGAAATTATGAACGAAAGTCTTAACGAACCAAATGGCGTTTATTGATGATTGATCATATGCAGATAACCGTCCTTATCAGTCTTTTTCCAAGGTTTTAAGAGATGCAGAGAACGATGGATTCTAAAACATTCTGAACATCAACTTGTCAGCATAACTTTTTAACTTTTGATAGATGGGGTAAAAAATTTTTACCACACACACTCCCCCCCTAAGTGATTTGGTATCAAACCAACACTCCTTCCCCTTTTTGACAAAAAGAATCTAGTATTCCTTCTCAAAAACAGTTTGAAAATACTTAGATATTTAAATACAGAGTACTCTGTTGTAACGACAGAGAAAATATTTATTTCTAAAAAGATTTCACACCACAAGATGAGATTGTAGTGAATCATTTATTACACACCACACTGGTATTCTCAAAATAGAAAACATGAAGAATCACGCACAACAAATATACTTAGAAGTTGGAAATAATGTTTGCTCCAGATAGCTCTGAGAAACATAAGAGAAATGAAGGATTAGGTGTGATTGGGTGCGGTAGACTTTACCTTCCAGATTTAATGTTTAAGGCACATCCTGTCTCTGAGATATAGCAAGTATCGTATCCATTCCATGATAATTTTCCGGTGATGAATCCCCCAGCAAGTTCTTAATCTCCTCAGAGTTGCATGGGGACCAAGGATGTTGCTTTAATATTCTTAGCTTGTCTAGTTCTTCAGCTACTTCCTTCATAGTAGGCCTTCCATCTCCCTTCAAATGCAAACATTTTTTTATGAGCTCCTTGAGTTCTTCCATCAGTTCCACATTTACTTTATCTTTATCTTTGACTTGACTGTCCAAGATATCTGAAAAACAGTTCTGACTCACGGCCAAAAAAAAACTCGATACAAGAAATTTTCCATTTTCTGGACCCTCAAAGTAAATTGCCTTTTGACCAGTTAGCACCTCCAGAAGAACCACCCCAAAGCTATAAACATCACTTTTATCTGTTAATTGGCCTGTTTGGAGATACTCCGGATCCAAATAACCACAAGTTTCTTGAACTAAGGTAACAAACTCATCTTCATCCTTTGGAATCAGCTTTGAAGTTCCAACATCAGAGATTTTTGCATTATCATTTTGATCTAAAAGTATATTGGAAGTCTTCACATCCCCATGAATGATTGGAGGTGAGGCTGATGAATGTAAATAAGCTAAAGCATCAGCGGACTCGTAGGCAATCTTTAAACGAGTATCTAGAGAAATAGGAGATGCATTATTATCATGGATCCGATGAGACAAGGTTCCATTGGAGATAAATTCATAAACTAACATGGGAACCTCTACTTCCAAACAACAACCCAAGAGCTTAACTATGTTCTTGTGGTTGATCTTTGACAGGTTAAGCATCTCTTTTCCAAATTCCTTCTTTTGATTGTCATCCATAAACTTAAATTTCTTTATGGCAATGGCGAGTGTATCCTGTAGAACTCCTTTGTACACAGTGCCATGCGCCCCTCGCCCTAATACTCGGTTATGGTCGAACTTATTTGTTGCCTTATCTAATTCATCTTTGGAAAATATCTTAAAAGCAAGCTCTTGTCCGTCATTGTTCTGTTCGAGTAGATGGCCTCCATGTTCTCTGAAGTATCTTTTTCTACGTTTTCTTCGTAGGGTAATCAAGCAGATGCACATGCCGCGCAAAATTGCAATCACTAGACCACTGGAGGTACCTGCGCGTATTCATGAACACTTCATTTTTCATTTTCAAGTTAGGGGATAAATGGAAATGGACTCGATATTATTCGTCTTCAGTTAAAATCTTTGCAGTTGCAAGGATTCCAGACCGCTAGCTAGGATATATATTTCATGGAGCACCAAAAATCCTCTACGCTTGAAAATTTTCAGCAGGTTCCATCCGACATATAGTTTTTCCTATTGGTCAATTTTCCTATCGGACTATATGGCTGGTGAAGAACAAGTTTATATTTGGCAATGAGATCAACCGAAGCAGGTTCAGGCTCTTATGGAGAGCACATTCCCTAGTTTCTTTTTGACCTTTGATGTATTAACTTGAACACTATAGCTGTACTAGTGTTCTATTCTCTGAGTAAATAATGGTGGTGACCACAACCCCCCTGCTCACTTCCTTTTTCATAAAAGAAAGATAACAATAAAAAAGAAAGAGAACCGAAAAGTAATCAAGAATGAATCGATCTACAGGCTAACTGGCAAGCATTTCAGGAGAAAGTAATCAAGAGAGGGAGAGTGATTGTAATTACCTAGGACCACCTTCAGTACTAAGTCGAGTTTATTGTCCTTAGTGCAAGGTCCATTGAGAGGATCACCGTTCGTTCCTGGAGGACAGATACATGTGTAATTGCCTGGCACGTTCTTGCAGATGGCGGGGGCGGGGCATGGATTATTTGGATGGCATTCATCGATGTCTGTGAATCAATTAAAAGTCATATATATCGCATGAGAAACCAAGCAGGAGCAGAAGGTAAAAAATGGGTACTGATAATGATAAGGGGTTATAAATTAACAGCGAACCTTGGCATCCGTATTTGAGGTAAGGGTTGCCTTGGTATCCTTTAGAGCAATTGCAAAGATATCCAGGACCATTGGAGGAGTTCACGCACACGCTGTTCTCACTGTGGCAGGCATAAGATGCACTGTACTCCGCTGTCTCGCAAGTATGGTTTCCGATGGCCCAATCCACCACCACCGGCATCTGGCTAACGTCGCCATCACTCCAGATTTGGGTTGGCGAGATAAAAGATGTTTGAAACTTGAACCACTCCGCCTCCACCAACACGGCGTAGCTGCAGCGGCTGAAGTTCCATGTGGCAGAGCTGTTGTGGTCAGGATCGAAGGAGACTTCGTAGTAGTAAAGGTCCTTGGGTATGGGGATCTGGCAGCAGCCGGTTCCGGTGCAGGTGCCGTTGACGAGGCTCTCCTTGTCCTCACACTGGGATCCGCACCCACTAACCGAGTAGCTGTCATTCGTTTGGTAGTTGATACTATAGGCGAGGGTGTCGCAGCCGATGACGGTGAACTTGTTGAGCGCATTGGAGAATCTAAATGAAGTGTTTTCCATGTACACAGACCAGAGGTAGGACTCGACGGAATTGTTGGTGACATCGTAGCACTGCCAAGAGATGGGGTTGAGCATTCGAAAGTGGCCCTGCGGCACTGAGATGTTGACGATCTCGAGTTCCCTCCATAAAGGCTTCATGAGAGTCTGGTTGCAGGTCATAGAGAAGCCTGCTTCCAAGGAACAGTTGTCGCCGATGCCGAAGGGGTAGGGGATGTCGACGTCGCCGCATGTGGATGGGCAGCCGGGCAGGGAGGCAGCAGAAGCTGCTGCTTCGGCGGCTATCACCACCATCGGAATTATGATGAAGCACAGCCGATCAATTAACAATAACCCGGCGTCATCCATACTCCCTACTCCCCCCTCTCTCTCTGTGTGTCAGTCTGTGTGTAACTTGCGATGGATCGCACTGACTAACTTAATCAGTATACACAGCATCAGGTAAGCTATATAGTTGGGGGGACGGAAATGAGAGGTTAATTACCTACCAAGCAGGCGGTTAGAGTAGTTAATTAACGGAGAAGCGCATCATAATTACCTCGTGCCGCAAAAGAAGATGATTAATTATCATTCTAAGAGGAATCTTCCAAGAAAACATGACGATTTTTTTTTTTTACACTCATGATGAGATCATAAGTTGGTATATATCACTTTGGTTTCCTTAAAATAATTAATTACAACGGAGATGACAAATGAACACTTGATTAAGTCTATTGACTGACTAATTTCTTAATTTCAACTTGCTCAAAAAGACAAACGTGCTATCATTCGTGCTGCTATTTTTTTTCCTTTTTTTTATTTTTAAAAAAGTCAATGTAGAATTAACTATAAAAATTGCCAACAAGTGCAGCAAAAACTCACCAACTCTTTTGGAAGTTGTGACTCCGATCCTGTCTTTTGACTTGTTCGTGCATTTATATATCTGATCAATCTCACTATTTGCTATATATATAATTATGTCCCGGTGCGGGTAATCCATGTGCACCACGCTACTTGCAGCAATTCGTCAACGTTGTTTGTGACGTTCTTATTTATTTGCCTTCAGTTTTTTTATTTATTAAGCATGCATGCATCTCTGCTCCAGCTGCGTTCGTTTCATGGACTCCTCCGACTCTAAAATAATTATTTCTTCCCCACCAATTGTGATTGATAACTAGGTGACAAATCCCAATAAAACCTATTGTGATTGATAACTAGGTGACAAATCCCAATAAAACCTAGGGTAAGCTTGACTTACCGAAAGAATCAGCCAGTTTAATTAGATTACCAATGCTACCAACTTTTACAATCTTGTGTTAAGGGTAGATTGTGAATACTAACAACAGAAGGTCAACTATCTTATTACTCAATAATCCTTTTTGCTTCGATACCAAATTACCTTTTTAAGGTTATATGATTGATATAAAAGAATGACATACCTCCTCCTTATGAGCTTACTATGCTCTTGAATCAATTCTGTCTCCTTCTTTGACTAGACAAATCCCAATAAAATCTACCGAAAGAATCAGCCAATTTTCATAATCTTGCACTAAGGGTAGATTGTGAAAGCTTTGAAAGTAAGAAATAATAAAAACAAAGGCCAACCATCTTATTATAATTACGTTCAATAACCCCTTTTGCTTTAATACCAAATTACCTTTTATTTTGGTTTTAAGTTTATATGATTGATATAAGAGAATGACATACCATGAGCTCTCTAAGCTCTTGAATCGGTTCTATGTCTCCTTTGACTCGGCTATCCAAGATGGATGTCTAAAGAGAAACTCTACACGAGACATCTTTCTTCTTCTAAACCCACAAAGTTGACGAGGCTCTTCTCGGTCACGCACTGTGTTCCGCACCCAGTAACCCAGTAGCTGTCATTCGTTTGGTAGTTGATACTATAGGCGAGGGTGTCGTCAGCCGATGACGGTGAACTTGTTGAGCTTGAATCTAAATGAAGTGTTTTCCAGAGTAAAAGACCAAATGGAGTCGTCGATGGAATTGGTGGTGACATTGTAGCACTGCCAAGAGATGTGGTTGCGCATTCGAATCTGGCCCTGCGGCACTGTGATGTTGATGATCTCAACACCCCGCCAGAAAGGCTTCATGAGCGTCTGGTTGCAGGTCAGAGAGAAGGCAGCATCCATGGAACAGTCCTCGCCGATGCCGATGGGGTAGGGGTATGTCGACGTCGCCGCATGTGGATGAGCAGCCGGGCCAGGAATAATAAACATCCTGGCTTGATCCATACTCCCTTCCTCTCTCTCTCTCTCTCTCTCTGTGTCAGTCTGTGTGTAGCTTGCGATGGATGGCACTGACTAACTTAATCAGTATACACAGCATCAGGTAATTATCTACCAAGCAGGCGGGAGTAATTAATTAACGGAGAAGCGCATCATAATTACCTCGTGCCGCAAAAGGAGATGATTAATTATCATTCTAAGAGGAATCTTCCAAGAACACATGACGATATTTTTTTTTACATCAGTTGTTGCACATCACTTTGGTCCCTCAAATAATTAATTACAACGGAATTGACAAATGAAGGGTTGATTAGGTATACTAACTGACTAATTTCTTAATTTCAACTGGTTGAAAAAGTCAAACGTTCCCATTGCTATTTTTTTATTTTAAAAAAGGTCAACGTAGACTTAAGTATAAAAATTGCCAACACGTGCAGCATTCTCACTCTTATAAGAAGCCATGGTTCGCTGATGGGGTGTATTAGACTCGGTCACTCCTCGCTTTTGTCTTTTTAGTAGATTTATATATATATCTTTCAATTTGCTATAACATATATATATATAATATAGACAGTGGGTATAATTATATTCATACTTGCAACAATTCGTCAACGTTCTTGGTGGCGTTCTTACTTTTTTGCCTCCAATTTTTTTCATTCATCGTGCGTGCATCTCTACTCTTCCATACTCTTAATTATTTCTTTGATTTTTTCCCCCCATGAATTGTCGTTGATAACTACGCATTACATTTAATTCCCAAAAAGAAAAAAATAATAGCATAGACATTATATAAGCAGTTAAATCTGCTCCTTCTTTCAAAACAGTTTATATAAACAGTTAAATACAGAGGGACCCCATTGCCATATTTTTTTTATCTTCAAAGAAAGCATTTTGCATGACAACAGCAGAAGCGAAGCGAATCATTTTACTCACATACATTAGCATTAATGTACAGTAACACTCTTCAGCTAACTGCCACACTACAAGATCATTCTATTCATCATTATATATCTCACAGTAGCATAAAAAACTCAATATTTCTCACCATCACAAGCGTGCATGCAGAATCACTCACCATTCATTCCCACATCCAGCTACTGCTCATTGCAGGTATATATAGATGAACAAAGGCTGAGCGGAGAATTCACCTACCAGATTCAATGTTTAAGGGGTATCGTTTCTCTGAAGTGTAGCAAATAATCCTATCCGTTCCCACCGTTCCGTAGTCAGGTGCTGATGATTCTCCCAACAAGCTCTTGATCTCCTCAGAGTTGTATGGTTCCCACGGATGCTGCTTGAATTTTCTTAGCTTATCCAGTTCGTCTGCCACCTCCTTCATCGGAGGCCTTCTGTCTCCCTTCAACTCCAAACAACGTCTTATGAGCTCACTAAGTTCTTGAATCAGTTCTGCGTCTCCTTCTTCTTTGACTCGACTATCCAAGATGTCTAAAAGACGATTCTCATTGATGGCCAAAAAGAAACTCGACACAAGACATCTTTCTTCTTCTAAACCTTCAAAGTAGATTGCCTTCCTTCCTGTTAACACCTCGAGGAGGACTACCCCAAAACTGTACACATCACTTTTAGCTGTTAACTGACATGTCTGGAAGTACTCTGGATCCAAGTAACCACACGTTCCTTGCACTAGAGTAGCAAGCTGGTCTTCATCTTTTGGAATCAGCTTTGAAGCTCCGAAATCAGATATTTTTGCATTATAATTTTCATCTAAAAGTATGTTAGCAGTCTTTACATCTCCGTGGATAATTGGAGGTGAAGCCGAAGAATGTAAGTAAGCTAGAGCATCAGCAGACTCATAGGCGATCCTTAGACGAGTAGTCAATGAAATAGAAGTTACGTTGCTATCATGGATTAGATGAAACAAGGACCCGTTAGAAATATACTCGTAGACAAGCATGGGAACCTCCACTTCTAAGCAACAACCTAAGAGCTTAACTATGTTCTTGTGGTTGAGCTGCGACAGGATAAGCATCTCTCTTCCAAATTCCTTCTTTTGTATCTCATCAATAACTTTAGATTTCTTTATAGCAATGACACTTCTGTCTTCCAAAACTCCTTTGTATACAGTTCCATGCCCCCCTCGCCCTATTACTCGGTTCTCATCAAACTTATCGGTTGCCTTTTCTAATTCTTCTCTCGTAAATATCTTGAATGCGAGACCTTGTTTTTTCTTAATCTCTTCAAGTAGCAGCCTACCACCATGTTCTCTGAAGTATTTTTCTCTGATCTCCTTAAGTCTTCTTCTTTGGATAACCATGCAAATGAGGATACTGAAACAAAATATAAATGCTAGACCGCTGGAGGTACCTGCATAAATATTCATGAGCACATCATTATTGGCTACATATATTAGACAAACATAAAAATTAAGCAGTAGAGAGATAAATGGAAATTGGTAAAATTGTGCATCAGCGATCTGCGTTTAAAAGTCTTTGCAGATGGAAGATTGCAGATCACATGAGCATATTTCACAGAACACCTGCTACATAATACTGCTGCTCTCATCGTTTTTTGTATGTAATTAAGGGAGACCTCTAAAATTGCAAAGTTCGTGAAGTGGTCATCTTTGCTGAGCAGACTCTGGAAACCAACCTGAATGGTTATTCCTATTGGTCAATTCGGGATAAAAAGCATTCTTAATGGTTATTCATGTGGGAGAGACCTTAACTTCTTGAGCAGATTTGTCCATTAAAAGAACAGAACAATAATCAGGAAAGAAGAGAGATTGCAACTGGCAAAAGCATTCCAGGAGCAACAAGGAACATATGTTGTCAGAGATATATGCTGGTGGTAGAAGAGATTATTGATTAAGAGAGGGAGAGTGATTGTAATTACCTATGGCAACCTTCACTGCTAAGGGGACTTTTTGGTTCGGAAGGAGTTTCTGAGCCGCAGTGCACGTTCCATTGAAAGGATCACCATGCGTCCCTGGAGGGCAGGTACAGTCGTATTTGCCAGGTAGGTTGTGGCAGATGCCATTGTTGGGGCATGGATTAATTGGATGGCATTCATCGATGTCTGTGAATTTAGTAGAAGTCATGTATAACGTATGAGGTACCAAGCAGGAGGTAAAAAAAGGGTACTGATAATGATTGTGGGTTATTAATTAACAGCGAACCTCGGCATCCTCCGTCGACTTTGAGGTAAGGGTTGCCTTGGTATCCAGAAGAACAATTGCAAAGATATCCAGGACCATTGGAGGAGTTCACGCACACGCTGTTCTCGCTGACGCAGGCATAAGAGGTCTGATTGCGCTTCGCTACCTCGCAGGTCTGGTCTCCGATGGCCCAATCCATCACCACCGGCATCCGGCTATCGTCGCCATCGTCCCAGATTTGGGTTGGCGAGATAAAAGATGTTTGAAACGTGAACCATTCCGCCTCCACCATCACGGCGTAGCTGCAGCGGCTGAAGTTCCATATGGCAGAGTTGTTGTAGTTAGGATTGAAGTAGACTTCGTAGTATCTGAGATCCTTGGGTATGGGGGTCTGGCAGCAGCCCCTTCCGGTGCAGGTGCCATTGACGAGGCTCTCCTTGGACTCGCACTGTGTTCCGCACCCACTAACGAAGTAGCTGTCGTTCGTTTGGTAGTCGATACTATATGCGAGGGTGTGGCAACCGATGACGGTGAACTTGTTGAGCGCATCGGAGACTCTATACGACGAGTTTTCCATGTTCACAGCCCTGTAGCACTGCGAGATATTCCGTTGAGCAGTCGAATATGTCCCAGCAGCACTGAGATGTTGACAATCTCGACGTTCCCCAAGAAAGGCTTCATCAGCGTCACGTTGCAGGTTACCCTGAAGCCTGGCATGTAACAGCCGTTGCCGATGCCGAAGGGGTAGGGGATGTCGACGTCGCCGCATTTGGATGGGCAGCGAGGCAGGGTGGCAGCAGACGCCGCTGCTCCGGCGGCTATCACCACCATCGGAATTATGATGAAGCAAAGCCGACCAATTAACAACCCCGCATGATCCATACTCTCTCTCTTTCTCTCGCTAGCTAACTAACTAACTTGCTCTAATCTGTATATAAACTAATCCTGGGCTGCCTCCATCTGATTTTTCCTCGATTCCGTTGTTCTCAAGAGACGGTTTCTTGAACAGATTTAAAAAGATAAAGCTTTACGTAATAAGATCATAAATTTCGTATCAATGGGCAAGTTATTTATTTATTTATTATTTTTCAAATCTATGGGCTAAGTTCTGAATTCACTTTGGTTTCACGAACGATTATTAATTAGAACAGTATCAATGAAGATTTCATATCTCTATATTAGTTTGATATTTTCTCCCTTTTTTCTTAACTGTACCATCTTATTTTTCCATTAATCTCTTCTGAGAAAACCAACGTACTACAAAATCATATATATATAAAAGTCAACTTGCAATTAACGTTCAATTTCAAAGTTTTTTCCTGAATTCATTCATATGTGATGCATGCCTACTCAACTCTTACAACTTGCTATATATATATATATTATATATACACACGTAGACAGTGACTGATATATAAACAAAATATCCCGTATACCGTGCTACTATATCTATGACAAACAAGACGGTTAAATAACGGTGTGTAGATATATTTGTCAGAAGAATTAGTTAATTGATTAGCCCCAAGAAGACATCGCTGTTCCGTAAATTATACTTCAACTGGTTGAAGTAGTTGGTGACGTGTATTCTGTTACGTAATTTTTTTATCACCATCAGTGCACAAACTCCTTTGTATTGCACTTGCTTTTTGAATAATTCAAGCAGTAGCGGTTGATAACGACCTCAAAAAAAAACATTATACAATGCACACTCAACCTGAATTAAACAATCGTCGCATACCATCATCTGCTATTATTATAAGTGCGGGTTAATATCTCCGGTATATATATATATATAAGTTTGATTGGGTTATAATTTATGTCTACCGGCCTTGCCATCTCCAAGCAATTAAGTCGATCTCCTCCATTCATAATCAGAGTCAGTCACCGTAAATTTTACCTATCTTCAATTTTCCGTGTATATATAATTTTTTATTATATTAATCTCCCGTGCATAATTAAATTCTAATGAGAGGTTGTAGATTGAATGATTACGAGATTCTAAAAATTTATATATCATAGTCATCACAAACTTTGTTGAATTTATTTGCATCTTTTACTACAAATATATTTGTTTGTATCTCTTACTACAAATATATTTGTGTCATATTGAGCTTGGGCCAAACTCATAATCGGCTGGATCTGATCTTAAAAATAGTCTTTGATATATTGATGATATTTTGATTGTAAATTAATCTTTGAAAATATCATGTGTCTTTGTAATTTTTTCTAAAAGGACAAAAAATATCGTGTCTCTTTGTAATTGTAATTGATTAAAGAAATCATTAATTTTTTTCTAAGGAATATTTATTAATCTTAATATACAATAATATTGTACTCCTCATAGTAACTTACTCTACCTGATAAATCAATGAAGAAATCAATTTTCTTATCATGTGGTACACCAAATAAGTCCTTAGAGAATACATCTCACAACAGACATCTCTCCTGACTTGGTTTCAGACATAGACATGTAAATTATATGAGCTAGATAAGCTACATCCCTTCCTAAATTATTTCCAAACTTATAATGCATTTATTTCCAAACTTATAATGCAAAATTATATAGGTTGGTAAAATTGGATGATATTATTTCTTTGGTAAAATAATTGATAGTGGTCTTATCTCGAGCTAACCAATAAATTTCAAATATTAAATCAAGATCTATCTTTTCTAAGGGAATTAGATCTACTAATAAGATTGGATCTCCCAATATAACCTCACAATTCTTATAAATCGTGTTCCAAAATAATTATTGTCTGAGAGGTGTGCATACAATAAATTTGGGTTTCAATGGAATCAAACTTTTAAAACTAAGGATTAATATAAGATCTATGGAAGTCACTATCAATACATACATTAGTAGGGTGTTGAAATAATTGTAAGGTACCTATAATTAGATCTAGATAAGTCTCAATCTCCTTATTTGAACTGGCAAAAACTTAGTTAGCCATCTAAGGTCCTCAGAGGGATGCAAACGGGCCCGGGCTACTCGCAGGCGGCCTGGGCCCGACCCGATCTAGGGCGTGCTTGGCACGGCCTGGGTCACAAGCGGCACGGTCCGACACTGTTACCGTGTCGGGCTGGGCCCCAAGGTCTAGGCCCGTGGGCGGGCACGACACGGCACGAATACTATATAAGATATATATAAAATTTTGGATAGCAGAACGGTTAATAAATTTTGCTTCCGTGGTACCAACGTGGTTTCGATCTCACCGGAAGCAAATTTTTTGCAGCAGTGGGCAGGCATTTTTAGAATTTTGAGCTGGCCGAACTGTGCCGGGTCCGGCCCGGCACGCCTCCTCCACGGGCTCCGAGCGGGGGCACGAACCGTGCCATGCTTGGCACGACACGATACTGTAGTGTGCCGGGTATAGGAGCATGCTTAGGTGGGCTCGAGTACGCCCACCTGCATCTCTATCTCTCAGCTTTTGAGCTTCCTATTATCTCCAATGGTTGTCTGATCTGACTGGTTAGTCTTCAAAAGCTTCCTATTATTCCCAATGGTTGTCTAATCTGACTAGTTAGTCTTCTATCACCTCTTTGTTGAAGACTGGGATAGTTTTTTTATGTAATTACCCATTTAAGGACATAAAATAACATCCAAAGGAAACCTACGTGTATCCTAGATTAATTTTTCTATAATTTCCACAAAGGTTCCTACTTATAGATCAAGTATAAGATTCTGAATTAGAGATAGATACTTATAAGTTTATAATTTCCACAAAGGTTCCTACTTATAGATCAAGTATAAGATTCTGAATTAGAGATAGATACTTATAAGTTTATTGTCCGACGGTACTACTAGAGGATTCTCTCATTTCTTGTGATATTTTAGTAATAGTTCCCTTTCTATGGAATACGGGACTAAAAAATCCTTACTTTCTTCTTCTTATATATACCTCTTTACCCTTATAAGTTTCTTGTGATAGATGCTCAATCTTTGCCATTACATGCACTAACTTATGATAACTAGTGGTGGTAGACACAACTAGTAACTTTTCAATCCTTAAGTTCAAGTCTTTATTGAATTAGTTACATATGTATTCAATATCTTGAACATACTCTAGAGTAAATATTGATAATGCTCATAACTTAATATCAAATTTCAGCACAGATCTACAATTCTGTCTTAATGCAAATCATTTCTCTCTCTAGTCTTTATAGAAGTTAGTATAATGTTCTTTGTTGAAGACAACCATAAATTCTTCCCCTGCTAGTCTAATAATATATACTTTTATAATTCTCGTATCTCTGGTAGTCTTTAAGATCTTTTATAATAATTTATAAAAAAAAATTAGATCTCTGGATCCCTCAAAATAATAACAACCTAACTATCAGATTGTCTTTAATTACTTTAGTAAGTCTGTCTATGAAAGAACTCATAGTGGAATGACTATTGTTTGTGGTGCAACAGATGGTGCACATACTGACGGAACATTTGTTTGTAACTATATAACCTGATCTTGCATCATTCTAATGGTCATTTGAAATTGTTCATAAGTAAAAGTTACTCCAACCAATGGTGGTGCGCTTAACTCGTTTCAGGAGACACTGTATGGATGGCAAAGGAATCTTCCTGTCACTTGGATGTCTCCTCTCCTAAAATATCTCATTTTAACTACATTTTAAGCTTCCTACACAAGTATTATGATCGATATTATAATCTTACTTTGATATACACACACTCTGATGTAACACTATTTTGATACCATCCTTATATGACACTACTCTTATATTACCAAAATTTATCATACCTTGTACCTTTTCTAGGACACATGGAAAACTAAATTGAAATCTACATACAGTCTTGCTTTATCATCTGAGACCATATGAGAACCTATTAAGTGTACATTTTGTATATCTCCTCTACATATGGAAGGTGAGAACTTGTATAACATGTCATTATAACTCTAAGACTTATTTAACATAATATATATTTAAAATCAAATTTCATGTGCAGTAAGACCTTTATATACAAATATGTTATAGTCAAAATAAAACTCTTGTCGAAAGATATATAAGATACATATCCAGTGGATCTCTATTTACATAAAATAAAAGTAATAATGTTCTACCTTTCAAAGTCGGCACCTGACTACTTATCTTACTATCTACGAGTTCCTCTCCTACTATAGTCCTAAAAAAATAAAAATGAGTCATCCAATAAGATAGGATGAGTAATGTGGCACCTAGTGAGTTGGATAAAAAATAATATAAAATTAAGAACGTATAATAATAGTGTCTCATGAATAAAGTAATAAAATTTGGAATACATATAGAATAACCAAGTAAAAGGAACAATGAAAAAATCACATAAGATTATATAAGGGGCTAGCATAATCAAACACAAGTACTACATATAATTGTCACCTCAGATGGAGGCATCAATCATCATAGAATACCGAGATCAAAATAAAAATACAAGAATATAAAAATATAGTCCCCTTTCTCTTAGGTTGTTCATTAAACTTTTCTACCTGGTATCCATAGCTAGTCCAGTGAAATCCATCAACCATAAGTTATCTGTTTTTCTATCTTAGCGAGCTAGCACTTCTGCCTCATGCCCCTCTCTATAGCGACCTATGGGAATGCTAATATATCATAACATTACAGCAATAAAAGTACCTCCAACACCATCTAGTATCATATCATCCTAGTCATATGCAGCCAAACATAAAGTAGCATCACATATAGAACAATAAGTCTCCTCGAGCATGTTTTTCACTATACCTTTAACTTTTAGGAAAAATAGGTGCATATACTACCTTTCATATCCGAACAAAGATATAACATTATATTCATACCAATGGAGCCATATCAACAATTATGAATATAACAAGGTACTCACGACTCATTTATAATCATAAATAGAATCTATATCAACCAGTAATATCAAATAAGAATAATCAAAAGAATATGATTCTCATGAACTAAACATTAAGAATAATGTCATTTATTTTACCCAGAGAATAAACACTCACCTGTATCTATCATCACAAGCATGTTCTAATCCATATCGTATTCATTCATATGAGTGTGCATGGTTATCAAATTTTCTATAAGTATTTTAATGATTTTAAGTTTCTAATTTGAATATAATTTCCCAAATCTTACTTTACTATCCTTTTTAGAATGATTTTTAGATTCACCGAAACTCTCGCTAGTAAGATTCTTTAATGGGTATCAATAATGATACAAATTAATGGCTCCCCTCATTAAGATTCTAGTTATCATATTTTTCGCATCACTTTGGAGCTCACATGTGGCTAATTTCATTGAATTTCCCCATGACAGCGAAACCCATGATTTTGGAGTTTTTGCTCATCGGTGGCTAATCATTGGCCAATCGTCATCAACTGTAGTACCAATCAACATGTCTCGTTGGGATGAACTCATTGATACATATTTTATCACCTATTATGGCCAGAATCACTAGCAAGCTCTGGTAATGCTTTTCTCGCTATCCATGTATTTTCACAATTTTCTCCTCAAATCAACCTCCAAAATCTAGATTTGAAGATTTCAATGAGTTCATGATTCACATGAAGTTGTGTCCAAAATCTCATCAAAAAATTCATGAGTGATCAAATCATCGTCGAACAAATGGAGGTGTCACCAATCATTATTGTTCATGTGAAGAAGAGGAAGAATAAGAAATGGGTTGCTTGAAAAAAAAGGAATTGATATGAGCTGATGCAAACAAAATAAACTAAACGATCACTTTTCTTAATTTGGGTTAAAATCAGTTTAATGAAATCAAATCATAGTCATCCTAAGTCAATCAATCCGAGTCATCCATTTCAACTATGGTCTAGTTCACTAGTTAATTTTGGATTTAATCTTGGCCTAACCATTTGACCATTCTAACAACATATAAATTATGATCCATTGCATCATTCAATTTTAAATTTAAAATCCTATTTTATAATATTTTTACACATATGTCCTCAAAATAATATTGTATTATGTAATTATTCAAAGTGAAAGTTATAAATCTCACAATTGCTATTACTTCCTACAAATGTGCTCCTCTAAGACCTGTTGGGCTGATCTTATTGGCCCGAGCCTCGTCTTGTATTTCTGTAGTTATGGGCCTAAGTGTTGCAATCCACTGTGATCCTCTATTCATACATCTTAAATCCGCGAATGAGTACAATAAAAATTGCATCATAATCTTAAGAACATGAAATTTTCTATATAATTTTATCTTGTCTTAGTGCCAATGAAAGATGCCAAAAGAAAATACATAGGAGGATTAAAAAATACATATTTTATAAGGCTTTAATTAACCTTTGAAAAATATTTCTAACTTGGTCTAATCTTTTATAATTTTTCTAAATTAACTAACTTACGGGATGTCCCTCAAAGGAAATTTATTTTTATTTAGTTAAATCTCATATGGATTTTAATTTAATTTCTATACATCTTGTGAGTAAATTCTAGTTTTATTATTTACCATTTAACTTTTAGTTAGAGTTAAATTTAAGGACTTTAAACAAATTAATTAAAATTTTGAGATGAAATTAAATTCTGAATTGCTAATTTAAAATAAAATAAAAATTTGAAGGACCACGTTGGAAAAAGAATTCTGATATTAATCGTCAAGCAACATGCTTTGCTTTAGAGGTAACATTAAAAAGGATAAGGCTACCTGCAACCACCTTTCTCCCTAAGGAGACCTCCAATGGCTGCCGTCTTCCCCGATCCTCCTCCTCTCCCTTTTACTCAACTGAGGAGGCCGTTCCGGGCCCGTCTTCCTTCCCCAGCTTCGATTCTCCGTCGCAGACGACTCGGGATGCGGCCATATTTCGTCGCCGCGAAAGCCATGGCGTCATCGTCGGCGGTGAACGTGGACTACCTGGAGACGGAGTTCGGCGGCCACGGGGTGAGCTTCGAGGGCATCGGCGAAAGCTTCGTGGCCAAGATGAGCATGCGCAACGGCAGCACGGCCAGCCTGATGCTGCCGGGCGGCCTCATCACGTCCTACAAGCCTCGAATGTGGCACGGCGCCACGCTTGAGCTGCTGCACACCACGGTGACGGAGGGGGAGAGCGGGGAGGCGGTGGCGGTGCAGGGCGGGGCGTCCCTGGACTTGATGTTCGGAGGTGAGGACATGAGGGTGCCGTGGACGCCGAGTTCTTGGCATCTTCACAGTGTCAGAGGGAGTCCCCAAAACTCCATTCAGGTAGATTATATATGTATATACTTGTCCTAATAATCGATTAATTAACTGATGGATATGCTTGCTGATCAGGTGGAGTTAGCAGCGTCAGTTCCTCCGGAGAAAAACATGGCGGAAGTCAAATGGCTCGTCACGCTCGATCGTGATTCGATTGGTTCGGAGGTGATCATCGCGAACAAGAAATCGTCAGCTCTAGAATTCTCAGGATCCTTCATCAACCACCTCAAAGTTAGCACCCCCGATGCATCATATGTCGCCGGGATGCAAGGCTCCAATTACTGCAGCAGGCGGCCGATATCATCGGAGTTTACCATCATTCCTCCAGAGTTCGACGGTGCCGGTGCTGCGGGGAGCTCAAAATATAGAAGAGGCCCTTCTTCATGGACGCAGAACTTACTCGTGCAATCCATGCAGCGAAGAGCAGATCAGGAAGAGGACGATGAAGGATCGACAAACGAAGGTCAAGAAGCAGAGGCCGAGGGAGAAGAGCTTGAAGATTACGCACACATGGCACAGAGGATGAGCAGGATCTATACCAGTGCACCAAGACAGTTCACTATGATCGATAGGGTGGGTGCGCAAGTAGTATACATAACGAATTAAAAATCTAAAAAGTAACAGCAAGCTCAGCTAGATGATATAGTTAAATATTTGATCTAATTAGATTCATGAAAACTATATACATTTTTGCGGTGATGCAGGGGAGAAGGAACTCGGTCGTGATAGGGAGGAGTGGATTTGACGAGTTTTATATGCTGAGTCCAGGATCAGAGCATGAATGGTATGGAGATTATGCGTATCTGTGCGTCGGTCCATCTGCCGTGCTAAGGCCACTTAGATTGGAACCTGGAGGTGTTTGGAGAGGAGCACAGCGCTTGTGCAATCCAAATCTCTAAGGGCCTTCCTTCTAAGCGCATATGTATGTACTTAGTCAGGCAGTACTTGATTTGTTTACGGTATATAAATTTGCAGCTAGATTGTGCTTCGACGTCACAAGTCAGATGAGAAATCAGCGTACGTAAGAGTTGTAGTTGAGGAGACGAGAGAGGGAGGGAGGATATGAGCTTACCTGAAGGACACAGGTGGCTCGAAGGGATGGGGTTAGGGCACAAGGCCAACCGTGAGGATGAGAAGCTGATATTTTAGGGAAGTATGTAGTGAGGAAGTGGGGCGACCAGATGGAACAAGGGCCACGAGGAGGTGAGGGTGCTTAGCGGGCCAAGCGAATGAGAACAAGATTGCCAAGGACACATTTCATTCCCTACCTCGTCTGTATATTTCTTTTAAGTAGCAATGAGTATATATTGACGTATGATCTAAAAGCAAGCCCAAATAAGCTAATGTTAAATGTATATATCTATATATATAGGGATAACTGATTATAATATAGTTTCTCATAAATATTACTTTATCAAAATATATCTAAGAAAAATCTCAAATACTAAAAAGATCACTGCTTAATTTAATCCTGGGGCCCGGGAGTAAGCCACGAACACGCCTCCTTTTCTCAGCTTGGAGGCAGGCGAGGGTCTCAAAGCCGATGACAGTGAACTCTTTGAGGGCATTGGAGAATCTAAACGGGGAGTTTTTCTAGGCTCAGACTCCAGAACACATGTTGGTCGATGGATTTGTTGCCGGCATCGTACTACTGCTGAGATATTTCGTCGAGCACTCGAATTTGGCCCAGCGGCATTGAGATGCTGATGATCTCGAAAGGCTTCATGAGCGTCTGGTTGCAGGTCAGAGAGAAGGCAGCTTCCATGGAGCAGCCATCGCCGATAGTGAAGGGGTAGGGGATGTCCACCACCCCGCACGTGGATGGGGCAGCCGGGGAGGCAGCGGACACTGTGGCGGCGACCACCACCAGCAGCAGCCGCCGCAGCACTAAAGAGGCCATCCTTAACCATGCAGCTTGGATCTTCTCTTCTCTTTTGATGTGCGAGTTTACTGGCCTGATAGCTTCTTCTTCTCTATTTATGGATCCAGAACAAGCATTCTGGAAAATTTTACATGATGAATTCTAATGGAGTCCACGATCAGCTAAGTTTGGGCCTATGCACGTACGGCCAGCTTAGACAATTGAAGTTTCCCCACCTCTTCCTTCATAAATCAATCCATGGACATCGCTGCTTGCTTTTGCTTCCAAGTCTGTCCATGAAAATGAAAATGATACTTTTAGAAAAAACGAATATGGAATTTTCGAAGCATTAATTTTCCTGACCATTTCAAAGCATTTATTGTTTACTAACACATTCGTTCCTTATTCCAAAAGAAAATATACTAATCATTGTTATTTTGGATACTTACATTGACTTAGCTGTGTTTTTATCCTTTTTTCTTTTGCTTTTTTTTTTCTAGATTGTGATCAAAGACTGATTGGAACGATATTGCCAATCAATTCCTTCTTCAAAAACAGATAGAGCATGTATTTGCATCAAATACAGAGGACTCTGCTAAATTGCCATTCAAAATATTTCTTCTTCAAGCATTTAACCCCACAAAAAATTACAGTGAATCAACTATTACACACAGCGTTGCTCACTAGGCACTGACATGTACATTGGTAACATAACTCTAAGGAGAGCACGCACATATTCACATAAGTAGAACAACGATCCCACAAATTAAAAATACACTTTTTTACAATCATAAGCACGTAAAATTATTCACTAACATAATTGGAACAACCATTCTTTCCACGTAGCTTCAAGAAATATTGCAGATGACTGAAGTAGTAGATGTGATTGGGTATTGTGGAAACTTTTTTACCTTCCAGATTCAATGTTTAAGGCATATCTTTTCTCTGAAGTATTGTAGCAGGTGGTCGTATCCATCGCATAATCTGATGGTTCCATCAGCAAGCTGGTAATCTCCTCGGAGTTTTGGGGCACCCATGGATGCTGTCGGAATTTTCTTAGCTTGTCTAGTTCTTCTGCCACTTCCTTCATCGTAGGCCTTCCATCTCCCTTCAAATCCAAACATCTTTTTATCAGCTTGCTGAGTTCTTCAAACAGCTCCAGATCTCCTTCATCCCTGACCCGATTGTCTAAGATATCTGAAAAACGTTTTTGATCCATAGCCAAGAAGAAATTTGATGCAAGGGATCTTCCTTCTTCTAATCCTTCGAAGTAAATTGCTTTTCGACCCGTCAGCATCTCCAAAAGAACCACCCCGAAACTATAAACATCACTTTTATCGGTCAGTTGACATGTCAAGAGGTACTCAGGATCTAAATAACCACAAGTTCCTTGAACCAAGGTAGCAAACTGGTCTTCATCTTTCGGAAGAAGCTTTGAAGCTCCAAAGTCTGAGATTTTTGCATTGTAATTTTCATCTAAAAGAATATTGCAAGTCTTCACATCACCATGAATGATCGGAGGTGAAGCTGATGAATGTAAGTAGGCTAGAGCATCGGCAGACTCATAGGCAATCTTTAATCGAATGGCCAGAGAAAGAGATGTATTGCTATTATGGATAAGATGAAACAAGGTTCCATTGGAAATAAACTCGTAGACCAACATTGGTACCTCCACTTCCAAACAACAACCTAGAAGCTTAACTATGTTCTTGTGGTTGAGCTGCGAAAGGATAAGCATCTCTCTTCCAAATTCCTTCTGTTGGCTCTCATCAATTATCTTAGATTTCTTTATAGCAACTGTTCTTCTATCTTCCAAAGACCCTCTGTATACAGTTCCATGCCCCCCTCGCCCTATCACCCGGTTCTCATCAAACCTATCGGTTGCCTTTTCTAATTCTTCTTTCGTAAATATCTTGAAAGTAAGACCTTGTTTTTTCTTAATCTCTTCGAGTAGCAGCCTACCACCATGTTCTCTGAAATATCTTTTTCTGACCTTCATAAGATTTCTTCTTTGGAAAACCATGCAAATGAGCATACTGCAACAAAACATAAATGCTAGACCACTGGAGGTACCTGCATAAATATTTATGACCACATCATTATAGCCCATGTATCGGACAAACAGAAAAAATTAAGCAGTAGAGAGATAAAAGGAAATTGGTAAAACTTTGCAATCTTCATCTGCGTTTAAGTCTTTGCAGATGCAAGATTGTAGATCACATGAGCATATTTCACAGAACACCTGCTGCATAATATTGCTGTTCATGAAGTAGTCGTCTGTCTATGTCAGACTCTGGAAACTAACTCAATGGTTATTCCTATGGGTCAATTCTGCATCAAAAATTACCTTAGTTTCTTGACCAGATTTGTACATAAGGGAACAAAAGTAATCAAGAAAGAAGAGAGTAGGAACATATGTTGGCAGAGATATGTGCTGGCGGTGGAAGAGATTATTAATTAAGAGAGGGAGAGCGATTGTAATCACCTATGACCACCTTCACTGCCATAGAGAGTTTCTGGTCTGGGCGATATAGGGAGGGAGAGCATGCTCTGCTGAAATACTCGTAGTGTTTTCCTCGAGGGCAGGAACATGTGTAATTGCCTGGCAGGTTGTGGCAGATGCCGTTGTTGGGGCATGGATTTTTTGGATGGCATTCATCGATGTCTGTGAATCAATTAAAAGTCATACATATCGCATGAGAAACCAAGCAGGAGCAGAAGGTAAAAAATGGGTACTGATAGTGATAAGGGATTATTAACTAACAGCGAACCTTGGCATCCGTCTTCGAGGTAAGGGTTGCCTTGGTATCCAGCAGAGCAATTGCAAAGATATCCAGGACCATTGGAGGAGTTCACGCACACGCTGTTCTCGCTGACGCAGGCATAAGAAGTCAGATTGCGCTCCGCTACCTCGCAGGTATGGTCTCCGATGGCCCAATCCACCACCACCGGCATCTGGCTATCGTCGCCATCGCTCCAGATTTGGTTTGGCGAGATATAAGATGTTTGAAACTTGAACCACTCCGCCTCCACCATCACGGCGTAGCTGCAGCGGCTGAAGTTCCATGTGGCAGAGCTGTTGTGGTCAGGAGACTTCGTAGTAGTTAAGGTCCTTGGGTATGGGGGTCTGGCAGCAGCCGCTTCCGGTGCAGGTGCCGTTGACGAGGCTCTCCTTTGTCGGGCACTTGGATCCGCACCCACTAACCGAGTAGTTGTCATTCGTTTGGTAGTTGATACTATAGGCGAGGGTGTCGCAGCCGATGACGGTGAACTTGTTGAGCGCATAGGAGAATCTAGCCGAACTGTTTCCCATGTTCATCGACCATTCGGAGTAGCGGATGGAATTGGTGGTGTGATTATAGCACTGCCAAGAGATGGGGTTGAGTATTCGAATCTGGCCATGCGGTACAGAGATGTTGACGACCTCAACATCCCACCAGAAAGGCTTGTTGAGCGTCTCGTTGCAAGTTAGGGAGAAGTCCGGTCCCAAGGAACAGTCGTCGCCGATGCCGAAGGGGTAGGGGATGTCGACGTCGCCGCATCTGGATGAGCAGCCTGGCTGGAAGGTAGCGGGCGCCGCTGCTCCGGCGGCTAACACCACCATCGGTAGTATTATGATGAAGCACAGCCGATGAATCAACAATAACCCGGCTTCATCCATACTCCCTCAACCTCTCTCTCTCGCAGTCTGCTTAAGTAGAATCGCCCAGACTAAGTTGCTCTAACTAATTAATCAGTATAAATACTACGACATCAGGTAAAGCAGCTATATATATATATATATATAGAGAGAGAGAGAGAGTAATATAGTAGGGGTGGGGGAGGTTAATTAGCAGGCTGCGGTCTGAGTAATTAATTAACGGAGAAGCGCATCGTAATTAAGTCATGCTGCAGGTTTCCTCAGATAATTTTATTTATTTTTTCTTCTGAATGGTAGTAAAAGATTTAATCCCATCGATCAAACTATTCGCTCCTTCATTTCTACCCACTCATTGAAACAGTCAATCCTACGATGCAGGATTAATACTATACATATTAACCTGATCACCTTTTTTAACATACTATACATACTATACTATACTATACAGTCAATCCCATCGATCACCTTTTTTTTTCTTTATTTGATTTTAACAAGTTTTAAATCCATCGTCTATTACTCAAACATTATAATATGAACTAAATAAATGTACATTGATCAGAATTGATATATCCATCGACATTTTATGCAGCCTCAAAAACAATTGTATAATATGAAATACACGCTCAACCTGAATTAAACAATCACCTTCATTTTCCCCGTTAACGATGATCTAGTTAAATTACCTGTCGCATTATTCATATTTTATTTTTTCCCCATTAGTCATGGTGGTTAGCTGTTGACTTTGACCAAGTTAGTCGTCCACAGCATCCACGGTGACTCAACTTATATATATCTCCAGTTTAATTGGCTCATCGTTTATATCTACCAAGCAATTAAACTCCATCTCCTCCGTTCAGCAGAATCAGAGTCAGTCGACCTCGCTTTTGACTTGTTCGTGGATTTATATATATATATATATACTTACAACAATTCGTCAATGACGTTCTTATTTATTTGCCTTCAATTTGTTTCATTCATCGTGCATGCATCTCTGTTCTACTCATGCGTTTTCACGGACTCCTCTCCAACTGCAACCACTATTTCTTTTGATTTTTTCCTCCCACCAATAGTCGTTGATAACTACGCATTACATTTAGTTCCCAAAAAGGAAAAAATAATATCATAAACATTATATAAGCAGTTAAATCCGCTCCTTTCAAACAGTTAAATACAGAGGGACTCCATTGCCATAATTCTTATCTGCAAAGAAAGCATTTTGCATCGCATCAGCAGAAGCGAAGCGAATCATTTTACTCCCATACATTATCATTAATGTACAGTAACACTCCTCAGCTAACTGCCACACCACAAAATCATTCTATTCATCATTGCACATCTCACCATCATAAGCGTGCGTTCAGAGTCACTCACCATTGATTCACACATCCGGCTACTGCTCATTGCAGGTAGATATAGATGAACAAATTTACCTACCAGATTCAATGTTTAAGGGGTATCTTTAGGATGACCATCCAAATGATTATACTGCAACAAAATATAAATGCTAGACCACTGGAGGTACCTGCACATTATATATATATATAACCCCATGAGCAGAGAGATAAATGGAAATGGGTACAACAACTATTCATCATTCATCTTCGTTGTTTAAGTCTACTTAGATGCAAGATTTCAGATCAGATGGACTTAATATTGCTGCTCATCTCGTTTTGTATAAGTAATTAAGGAAGACCTCTAAAATTGCTCAAGTTCATGAAGTAGAAACTAACGGAATTGGAATTCCCATGGGTCAATTATGGATAAAAAATTACCTTAATTTCTTGAGCGGATCTGTCCTTCAGAGAACAAAAAAGGTAATCAAGAAAGAAGAGAGATAGCTACTGGCAAAAGCATTCCAGTAGAGACAAGGAACATATGTTGTCAATGATATGCTGGGGGTGGAAGAGTTTATTAATTAAGAGAGGGAGAGCGATTGTAATTGCCTATGACCACCTTCACCGCAAAGGGGAGTTCCTAGTTCGGAGGGTGCTTCTGGTTCGTAGTGTAAAGGTCCCTTGAAAGAATCACCTTGCGTTCCTGGAGGGCAGGTGCAACTGGCATTCATAAGTGTTCTCATAAGTTTTAGGAGAAAGGAATAAAGAAACTGAAATTGTCAAGGTTTAGAATGTAGGTAAGGTCCAATTTCAGCACCGTTGTACATATATACCCATAGTACTTATCATGATGAAAGAATAAAACTTAGATTCACAACTGAGAGATTATAGACCAAAGGTAAGGGATGGGCATAGATATATATTCTACTGTTTGCATTGACATGATAGATTCAAGTGGAAGGACAATGGTTGTTGAACTCAAGAGTATCAAATTTTCGGCACACTAAATTTTTTCAAGATTTAGTGAACTTCAGAAGGTCATAACTTCCTCCATGGGAATCAGATTAAGCTAAAATTTTGAAGGTAGGTTTTAGCATCAGTGAAGAAGGTGTCTATCAAATTTCATAGGAATTTGATACTCAAAGAGTCCAGGGTGACCAAAACTCTAAGACAAGGTAAATCTAATGGTGCATAAAATTCAGATTTATGATACTTGGCTATAATGATTGATACATCTCACTATCTTTGGCTTTAGTTCACTCTTTAGTTGGGTATGAGAATTTATGGTTGAGATTTTGAGGTAGAAACGATCTTACTAAGTGAGGAATACAGGAAGGTCTTTAACAAAGTAGGGGTAGTAATCCAATTATGCCAGTATATGATATGAAACTGTAACGAAAGATAAGGCTACAATTTTTGGGAACCATGATTGGTTTATTTTTGATATATTTGTTTGATGTGGCAGGTATGCTTGTATAGGATCTGATAGAAAGGTCTTCAATAATCAACATTAAAGATATGCAAGTATATGAACAAGAAATCAATTCTCTTTATCTAACAAGCTGAGAATGTCAACTTTCAGCATTAGGTGTTCATTGAGTTTACTTGTAACCCTTAGTAGATTGTTCAACACCTTGAGATTCTAGATTGTATTTAGATACTCTCTTGGAAGAGTCAAAAGTATCACCAAAGGATGACAAAGACTTGGGAGACCAATACACAAATGAAGAACATAATTGTTAACCAATAATGGTAGGAAATTGTGTGCCCTTAGTATCAGGGATGGTACCACTTTTTGAATATACCCAAGAGTACTCAATAAAAAAGATGGTTAAATTTTGGGAATGGTCAGCACCTGAAGGATGGTCACTGCTAAATGTGCGTAGGAAAATTATTGAAACATATCAGTGATTGACAAGGACGAGACAGATGCCGAATTCCAAAAATAGTTTATGGGATTTTCGTTCTCCTACTTTAAGGAAGAAGAACCACATTGCATAGTATAATTCCTGTAATACAAAATTATGTGATACCTATTCATATTAGACTGTCAAATAGGGCTAAAGGAATAAGATTGACGTAGGGTAGTAGATACAACCCAATGGTACCAACTAGGTCATGTGGTACTAATAACTTTGGGTTTATTTGACTCCTGAGGTCAACACCCTAAGATCACTATAATGTTGAATATGAAACAATATGGATCCTTGATTTTGTATCAAAAGTAAGAGATGATAAAATCAATAAAAGGTAGGGAATGAAACTTTACAACTTAAATATATCCTAAACCAAGTTCTAGACGTATAGAGAAAGGAAGAAAGGTCATTCTTGGATTGATATTTGAATATGATAGGAACACAATTGGAGAGAATCTCTATCCTTAGACTCAATTAGAGGAAAGGGTGTTTCCAGTTTTGTAGGAAGGATAAATTCTAAATATCTGAGGTTGCGCAAGGTATCAATATTTCTGCATAGAGGATCACATGTCATGCATTATTGATATCAATAGATAAAAGACTCCCATAATTTGCAATAGAGAAGAAAAATAATTGTTGTACCCTAAGACCCTTTTGAATATGATAGGAACACAATTGGAGAGAATCTCTATCCTTAGCCTCAATTAGAGGAAAGGGTGTTTCCAGTTTTGTAGGAAGGATAAATTCTAAATATCTGAGGTTGCGCAAGGTATCAATATTTCAGCATAGAGGATCACATGTCATGTATCATTGATATCAATAGATAAATGACTCCCATAATTTTCAATAGAGAAGAAAAATAATTGTTGTACCCTAAGACCCTTTTTATTTCTCAGTTTGGGCAAAAGTCTTAGTCATGGAAATTTAGGAACTAAAATAAGAGGGAATTTATGAGTTTTAGCTAGAGGAGTTGATCAGTCTATAGCATGTGGCTAGCTAGGATCATAAGATCAATAGATGAGTAGGATCAACTAGAACTTAGGCCACTTAGTTACTAAATCAGACAAGGAACACATAAGAAAATGATTTCATATAATTTCAATGGGTTATCCAACATCAACATCCACCAATGCATAAAACTCCCACAATAAGTTATCTATAGTTTCACATGGAAATCTCTAAATGTCTAGGTCTCCCTAGGTCAAGTTTTCAACAATCACAATATAATTCAAACACAATCAATATAACCCAAAAGCACACAACAACAAGCAACCAATTTACTTACTAACATCAACCAAATCAAGCATAGGACATCAACAAGCAAGGATATAAAACACGATGCAAACAATTAAGGGTAACATGGACATGAAAGGATAAATTCCACCATATCCCTAAAATCTCTCTTTACCCCGTCAAAGTTGTCTTATAAGTGTACTTAGGACTATGGTGTATCCTAAGTCTTATCCTTACTTTTAGTGTCATCTTTTTAAACTTATGCTCTGATACCACCTTAATTATCACGCCCCAAACTACCTTTGGGCACGTGGCAACCGTCGTATAAGCTGTACTACAATCACCACAACTTATACAAAGCTAAAAGTATCACAAAGCACTACAATTCTATTAATTAAACATAGTAGAAGCAAATGCATTTGACAATTTAACTATTACTACCATTTTACATCTCTATCTAGGTCGCCAAATTGATATTATTCGCCAAGCTAGGTTCTCCCTCACTCCCGGCTACTAGCCAACTTGTAACCTGCGCAACAGGAGAAAAATGTGCACATCTGAGTCGCGAGACTCAGTGAGGCTACAGAGAGAGCACCCTAAAAATAGGCATAAGGTATTGTACCAACTAACAAGAAAATATATCAACTAAAATTACATATTAAATCAACATGTCAATAATATAATACATCAACAAATAAGAAACATCATGAACATGATCATAATATGGCACATAACAGGATATAAGAAATATGATGATAACAATACCACTAAATCAAAGATATCATACCACTTTAATTAACATTTCATCATTTATCCATTCTACACCTAAGGCAGCCGGCCTATGTTTAAGGTAAATCCCTCGTCAGAGATTACTCCAAACCCATCGGTGTCAACTCTGTGTCTCTGTCCTATATGCCTGTACACTGATGTTGGCAGAAGGAGCTGGTGATCACGGTACCCCTTCTCGCTAACACAAGATCTTTCCAAGTTAAGTAACCATACAATGCTGTAATTCTGCACCATGACAGGATCACCATACCAAATCATAAATCATAAACATCTACAGCCTGGCAAGCTGAGATCCACCATATATGATACCAATGAACTTGGACTGCTCAGGGATCCCACCACTGTTGAGCATGCCAACATCAATCAGGTTCCCTAGCCTCGATAGCGCATGGGACGGTACTGTTCCTAGTACACCCTCTACCTTGTGTAACACAATTTAATTGAGTTCTACACAGAAGCGAGATCTCGGCTACACCAAGGTATTAGTGACTTAGGTTAACCGAACTTGCATTTCCACCTTACTAGCACATGGCTCCTCACCACATGTTGGCACATACGACGCTCAAGAACTCATATCCTCTCCTAGGTTATCATAACCTTAAGATGTCTAGAGTTTTTAATCATATATCAATCCAGATCACTCTAGGTGTTATCATAACATCATCCTAAAGTGTCTCAAGTATTATCTCATGTCCATATGTTCCATGTTCTCGCTAAGTGTCTCTACATCTTTAGCAACATGAACATATCAAATAATAACACAACATGTGCATAATATCAACAACATACATATAATAGCATCATACATATACCCCATGGTATATCTTTCAACTCACATCAAGAGTATGCATATAGCAATATTTCACATACGAGCATGGTATATCTTTTAGCTCATGTCAAGAGCAAGGATGTAATTAACATCAAATATGAACTAGCATGATATCATTTTCAACATTATATCAAGAGCATGCATATAATAATATCATACATGAACTGTCATGATATAACTTTCAAACCCATGTCAATAGCAGGCATATAAGAACATCATACTCCAACTATCATGGTATAGCTTTCCAATAATTCTCATGTTAATTAAATATGCAATCAAGAAGATATATAACTTATCAGTATGTATAATAATTAACAACGACCCTTGGGACTCAGCATCTATAGTAGGCCAAATAAAAATTGAAACCATAAATCCTCACCTGAGTCTCAAAGGAGATTTTTAAACAAGAATCATAGCTTTGTTGTGATTCTTTAAGCGAACAAGTAATTCAATCAAGCAAAGCAGTTCCTCTCTACTTCAACACAAATCACAGCTTGGCTGTGATTTATCAAGCAATAACACAACAACCAACAATTTCCTAAAATAAATTTAATGCAAACAAACAAACATGCATAAATAACATAGCTCAAACAATCCTCTTAACTAGCCCCACTGCCCACAACCTCATATCAATTTACTTTTTTGTTACTGTAAACCCCCACATTCAAAAAATGATATTTTTGGAATTTTTTTTTTTTTTTTGGACCGGTTCAAATGGACCGGCCAGCCGGCCGGTCCAAGTGAACAGGCCCGACCCGGTCTAAAGGGCCGATGCGAGCGAGGGCTCTTCCCACTCGCGCTCGCCCCTTCTTCTTCTTCTTCTTCCTTCTTCTTCTTCTTCTGCTTCCTCGCGATCGCCCGCAACACAGCAGCGCCGCTGCTGCTCTACCCCGTCAGCGCCCGCTGCACGCCGGCCATCGTTCGCCGACCGTCCCCCTCCTCCGCGTCGAGAAGAGCTCGACGGAGGTTCCCTGCCGTGCGCCCCTTTCTCCTGCCTTCTCCCCCTTCGCAAAGGGCAGTCGCTGTTCGCCGCCCTTCCCCCCTTGCGGCTGCCGTTCGCCGCCGCCGCTCGCCCTCCGGAGATCCTCGCCGCGACGAGGAGAGCGTGGCGGAGGTCCGCTGCCGCGCGCCACCTCCTCTTCCCCCACATTCCCATGCTTGCGGGCGGAAACGAAGCTGCGAGCAGGAACGTCTGCTCGCACGCCCCGAGCGGCGATTCCTCGCCGCCGCAGCTCCTCCTCGCCCATCGTCGACGTCCTCTCGTCGGCGACCTTCCTCCATCCCCCATCCGTTGGCTGCGAGACCAAGGAGGGCTCGCCGAAGCGTCGCCCCTCGTCGATCGCCTCCCAAGCGGGAGCGAGCTCGCCTTCGCCGCCCTCGTCGCCGTTGGCGCCGCCGCTGCTCGCGAGGCACCTCGGCAGACCTTTGCCGGAGCCGGAGAGTCGTCTTCGGGGCTGGGTCGAGCTCGCCGAAGCCGGAGGAGCTCCACCACCGGTGTCGAAGGAGGAAGCGGACGAGTATAGGTACCCATACCCTAACCCTCTTCCTTAATCATGCTTAAGGACTAATTAAGCATGGTTAATTAAAATTAAGTATGCTTAGTATAAAATAAATTTATGATATGGTTAGTGTTAATTAAGCATGATTAATGTTTAGTTAGATTAATATAAGTTTAGTTAATGAATTAATTAAGTTGATTAATTAATGAGTTAAGTAATTGGTTGAGCTGAACCAGTTAGTTGAGTTGGGTTGAGTTTGGGTCGGACTTGGTTTCGGGTTAAGTTAAGTTGTATGATTAGTGTAAGTTAAACAAGGTTAGTGATTTAATTAAGTGAGGTTAGTGAATGGGTTGAGTTGAACCGAACCGAACCGAACCGAACCGGACCAAACCGAACCGAATCGGATGAACAGTAACCGGCCCGTTTGACCGAGTCAACAGCTGACCCGGTCAGCGTTGATCGGGCCCACCGCTGACCCAATCAGCATTGACCGAGTCAACAGCTGACCCAGTCATCGTTGACCGATCAACCGTTGACCGTTGACCAGGTCAGAAAATAATAAAAAATTAAATAATTAATAAAATAATATTAAATTAATAAAATAATAAAAAATCACAAAAATAGTAAAAAAAATTATGGGTTCTACTTGGGCCCTTGGGTGACTTGGGCCAAGTTATGGGTGAGTTTAATAAGTATAAATTGGATAAAAATTTATTTAAATTAATTAAAAAAATTTAACCTTTATAGTTAGTTAATAGATAAAAAATTTAAAATATGATTAAATTAAAAATTGATTAGGTGGGATAAATCCTAAACTTGTATAGGATTAATTTAATGTAATAATTATTTTAATTAATGGATTGATAGATTTTTAAATTATTTATCTTAGGAGAAAATAAATTAAATTTATTTAAATAATTGTGTTAATTAGGACTATTGTGGGTACGCGCGATCTGAGTAGCTCGGCGGGTGATTATCTCCGCGTGACTTGGTCCAGAGGAGCGGATCACTAACCCAGGTGCGTTGGTTCTCCGATGGTAGGATTTATTCAAGCTAGAGAATTCCCGCTGGGTTTTCTTAGGAACAATTCTTGGATGTCGTAAATATGATAAAACATAACGCTTGATAAGATTTGACTTGTATGCATGTTAGTGTAGTTTATTTTATCTAACATGTTCTAAATCCGTGTACTGCATGCTGTATTGATTTTCTTGCTATTTGTTAAATAATTATCATGCATACATAGATAGTAGATAACGACATGTTAGAACTTTTGGCGACGTCACCGCTACTTAGACAGAAAAAGGGGTATTTTCCATATGCCCCAATTGACCGTCGCATACCGACGATGGTCAAACAATGACATTTCGTTAGGCGCCACACCCAAGGTTGATGCATAGCTGAGATGCTGGGAGTACCACTCCCGACGTTATGCATAACTTATATACTGGGAGTTGGTAGGGTAAGAGACTGTACAAACTCAATGGTCGGGTTAGATTGGAAATATGGAGCAAGTCCTTACCCGAAATCTTCACTCGCACGAGTGTCGTTTAGGCGAGCTCGTGATAATCCTGAGATGGTTAGCAAGGATGAGCCCTACCATGGACGTGGCACCGATGGAGTCGAGGTTGCCTTAGCCCATCGTGCGGATGTGCGCCAATCTCGATAGACGTCGACTACTATTGGACTGGGAAGGTGATTCCACATGCGACGCCTTGGACAGTGGATCCGTAGACCGCACGGCTATCACCCTTGACGTCTGCAGACGATCGTATGAGTAGTCCGGATCCTAGGGTGGTTATTCCGGCTAGCCGTGGCCGATGACATTGTTATATGGCGACCTTGTCTACGGACAGCGTGTCGTGGCCCCTACGGAATCCGGGGAGGATGTAAGGGCACGACGGTTTCGCTAGGGGAGGCATGGTCGGCGACTAGTGAAACAATGGAGAGGGATACTGGGTCACCAGTCCTCTCCGCCAACATCAGTGCAGCGGGCATAGGTAGAGATAGAGACAAAAAGGCACTGATGGGCTTACTGATACCCTTAGCTCAGGTATTTACTAAGCATAGGCTGGCAGCCCGAGTTTTATAACTTCAAAGTATGATTATGACGTAGGTAACATACTGTTGACATTGACACTAGATATAATGTAGGTGACATCTAGCGAGTTATACATCAGTATTTTATTTATGTTGTTTTACTGCTTTCGATAAATTGATTTACACAAATCAATTGAAAAATGATGATTAACAACCAAAGACATCCTAGAATACTCCTCCTAGCCTTTGATTTCTTTATTCGGTAGAGCCGTAATTTCGCACTAGGCCGTAAGGCTGAGCACACCACTTTTCCCCGTGTGTGCAGGTGTATTAGATGACTATCCGAGAGATTTGATGAAGGTGAGTCCGTCGACGGGTCTATTTTTATTTCTCGATGTCTTTTATTATAGAATTGTAGTTGGTTTATCGGGACTGTGTTAGGAAATGTTGAGTTAGATAATTTAATTGTAAATTCCGCTGCATAAACGATGTATATGAATGGTATGTACCACTTGATGCCTTGTATGGGTCTGTTGGGCTCATACGGCGGTTGCCACGTGCCCGACAGTAGGGTCGGGGCGTGACAATTAAAGTGGTATCAGAGCTTAGGTTTAAAGATCTGATCATTAAAGTGATATGAGAACCTAGGTTTGGAGAACCTAGGAGATTAAGTTAAGTTTGAGGTTTTAAGGATTTAGATAACAGTCCCGATATAATATAGAATAAAGTGCGAGTCGGAAATATAGTAGTATATTTCCTTAGTGATGAGTTTTTACTTAGACACAGTTGATCGCTATGATTAGTTTTTTTTCTTAGGCCAATAACTGTCGTAATATAAAGATAGTAAATCTACTATCTTCAGATAGTAAATATGGCTACCATCTCCGCCGCATCGGAGAAGAGATAGAAACTTAGATCAGTATGGTCAGATCTACGATCAAGTTTCATTTCTGGAGGATCAAGTAAATTTATTTATGATCATACTCAAGGTTACCTTGTTGGGTGCATCACACTCACCTCTTATACCAACATAGGTAGCTACCATCATTTTGATCTTAAGAGTATTGATATCAAAACATCTCATACGATATATGTATTATACTATTTGTATCCTATAACCCAGTTGGGATACTGAGTTTGAACGAATCTATCAATATTTGATTTTATCCGCTCTGATTCGAGCACGTGTTTCTGAGTTGGACTCGTGACATACAAGCACCAGATACACTCCCACATCTGTACTCTCATGCTGGATAGCTGAGGTATTAGGTGGTCTATCAGAATTGCTAAATTGTGGACCTTCCTACTTGAGTTAACACGTGTGTTATTATACGACATTTGAGCACGTGTGATATTGTTAACTCTTGCTTATATCGCGGGTTATAATTATCTTATCAGATTGTGAAATCTGATGTTATGATCATATTGACTATCGGGTATAAATGATTTCTAGAAAGTCGAAATCTTGAATCTTAGGTTAAATCCATGATCAGTGTGGAGATATAGCAATCCAGGTAAATTATCTCCAGATATACACCATTTTACATCTTTATTTTGATCATGAGAATTTTTCATACAAATCTTTGCCTAAATTATTTCCTGTTAGATCTTGGGAAAACTACTGATATTGAACGTCCATATGAGATCTGGATCATGAAATTTATATCAGATTTGTCTACGTAAGACCACTAAGCTTAAAGAAAGATCTACCGATATTTTAAGCTGGCTTACGTATGAGTTAATTTTATTTGAACCTAACTCTTACTCGGATCTCTTAGATGGACTTCATTCCAGATTCATAAATTTGGTTGTGGATGGATCTGTATCAAATGATTTGGAAATTATTATCTATGACCGTACTCTCATTTGAGTTAATCATTGATATATATATGAATCTTATGAGTATATGTTGATCATTTTGGATCGTCATCATGATTTTTAAGTTTCAACTAGAAGTTGACCGCCATCAATTATCATATTAGTGTCAACTCCCAACACTTGCAACTCTATGTATAGTATTTGTAGCTTTCTACCTATACTATTTTTGCAGCTCAGATTCCTATACTTTCATCGGTATTTTTATATATATACCCGGTCTTTCTCTGCAGTCTTATTCAATCAATGCAGTTGGCAGTATTTCTATATCTGCAACTCATATTTCAACTACCTGCAGATTTTGGGGTAACTTTGCTTCTGTACTTCTTTCGATTTCTCCTTTAATTTCTGGATGCTGTAGTTTTCTTGGCACCTCTAGCACCTGTTGATATCCTTAGTAGCTACACGTATTATGACATCTCTTACTCCATTATGATCATATTATAGTTCAGAGATGTCTGATCCTGACTCAACCTGAACCACGAATGGTTGTCTGTATGTTAGTGTAAAAGGGACTCCCTAGTATATCTACCATCTAGTTTTGTCAATAAATTGCTTCACCAACGAACAGGTTATCTCAATGATCTTAATAATCTATTATGATGAAGTTTGATCTACCCCTCTAATGCTCATACAGTACCTCTAGTAGACTATTATCATATTAAGCAATTGCTTTCTACCACGTACTAGGATACGCCTCTTTTTGTTGAATAATATGGATACTCATGAGGATCCAAATATGATTACAATAATTCACAGTACAGTGACAATTAAAGTGGATCGTTATATCATGATATATGTTATGTTGTCACGTGGGTCATTCAGATGAGCTACCATAAATTGCAGACATCGTATCTTAGTACCAATGAGTTTATGATAACTAAAGTGGTATCACCTTAGAAAGGGGTTATTGCCTTAAAGGGGATATAAAAGATCTACTTATTTATCATCGATCATGATTCGAGGAAGGGATCATATGTTGTGTTTATTTTTGGAGGACCAAAAATTTTTAAGGGGGGGAGTACTTGTAAACCCCCACCTTCAAAAAATGATATTTTTGGAAAATAAAAAATAAAAATTTTGGACCGGTTCAAATGCACCGGCCAGCCGGCCGGTCCAAGTGAACCGGCCCGACCCGGTCTAAAGGGCCGATGCGAGCGAGGGCTCTTCCCACTCGCGCTCTTCCCTTCTTCTTCTTCTTCTTCTTCTTCCTTCTTCTTCTTCTTCTGCTTCCTCGCGATCGCCCGCAACACAGCAGCGCCGCTGCTGCTCCACCCCGTCAGTGCCCGCTGCTCGCCGGCCATCGTTCGCCGACCGTCCCCCTCCTCCGCGTCGAGAAGAGCTCGACGAAGGTTCCCTGCCGTGCGCCCCTTTCTCCTGCCTTCTCCCCCTTCGCAAAGGGCAGTCGCTGTTCGCCGCCCTTCCCCCCTTGCGGCTGCCGTTCGCCGCCGTCGCTTGCCCTCCGGAGATCCTCACCGCGACGAGGAGAGCGTGGCGGAGGTCTGCCGCCGCGCGCCACCTCCTCTTCCCCCGCATTCCCCTGCTTGCAGGCGGAAACGAAGCTGCGAGCAGAAACGTCTGCTCGCACGCCTCGAGCGGCAATTCCTCGCCGCCGCAGCTCCTCCTCGCCCATCGTCGACGTCCTCTCGTCGGCGACCTTCCTCCATCCCCCATCCGTTGGCTGCGAGACCAAGGAGGGCTCGCCGAAGCGTCGCCCCTCGTCGATCGCCTCCCAAGGGGGAGCGAGCTCGCCTTCGCCGCCCTCGTCGCCGTTGGCGCCGCCGCTGCTCGCGAGGCACCTCGGCAGACCTTCGCCGGAGCCGGAGAGTCGTCTCCGGGGCTGGGTCGAGCTCGCCGAAGCCGGAGGAGCTCCACCACCGGCGTCGAAGGAGGAAGCGGACGAGTATAGGTACCCATGCCCTCGTCCTCTTCCTTAATCATGGTTAAGGACTAATTAAGCATGGTTAATTAAAATTAAGTATGCTTAGTATAAAATAAATTTATGATATGGTTAGTGTTAATTAAGCATGATTAATGTTTAGTTAGATTAATATAAGTTTAGTTAATGAATTAATTAAGTTGATTAATTAATGAGTTAAGTAATTGGTTGAGCTGAACCAGTTAGTTGAGTTGGGTTGAGTTTGGGTCGGACTTGGGTTCGGGTTAAGTTAAGTTGTATGATTAGTGTAAGTTAAACAAGGTTAGTGATTTAATTAAGTGAGGTTAGTGAATGGGTTGAGTTAAACCGAACCGAACCAGACCAAACCGAACCGAATCGGATGAACAGTAACCAGCCCGTTTGACCGAGTCAACAGCTGACCCAGTCAGCGTTGATCGGGCCCACCGCTGACCCAGTCAGCATTGACCGAGTCAACAGCTGACCAAGTCATCGTTGACCAGTCAACCGTTGACCGTTGACCAGGTCAGAAAATAAAAAATAATAATTAATAAAATAATAAAATAATATTAAAATAATAAAATAATATTAAAATAATAAAAAATCACAAAAATAGTAAAATAATTTATGGGTTCTACTTGGGCCCTTGGGTGACTTGGGTCAAGTTATGGGTGAGTTTAATGAGTATAAATTGGATAAAAATTCATTTAAATTAATTAACGAAATTTAACCTTTATAGTTAGTTAATAGATAAAAAAATTTAAAATATGATTAAATTAAAAATTGATTAGGTGGGATAAATCCTAAACTTGTATATGATTAATTTAATGTAATAATTATTTTAATTAATGGATTGATAGATTTTTAATTTATTTATCTTAGGAGAAAATAAATTAAATTTATTTATCTTAGGAGAAAATAAATTAAATTTATTTAAATAATTGTGTTAATTAGGACTATTGTGGGTACGCGATCCGAGTAGCTCGGCGGGTGATTATCTCCACGTGACTTGGTCCAGAGGAGCGGATCGCTAACCCAGGTGCGTTGGTTCTCCGATGGTAGGATTTATTCAAGCTAGGGAATTCCCGCTGGGATTTTCTTAGGAACAATTCTTGGATGTCTTAAATATGATAAAACATAATGCTTGATAAGATTTGACTTGTATGCATGTTAGTGTAATTTATTTTATCTAACATGTTCTAAATCCGTGTCCTGCATGCTGTATTGATTTCCTTGCTATGTGTTAAATAATTACCATGCAGACATAGATAGTAGATAACGACATGTTAGAACTTTTGGCGACGTCACCGCCACTTAGACAGAAAAAGGGGCCTTTTCCATATGCCCCAGTTCACCGTCGCGTACCGACGATGGTCAAACGGTGACGTCCCGTTTGGCGCCACTCCCGAGGTTGATGCATAGCTGAGATGCTGGGAGCACTACTCCCGACATTATGCGTAGCTTATATATTGGGAGCTGGTAGGGTAAGAGACTGTACAAACTCCATGGTCGGGTTAGAATGGAAATATGGAGGAAGTCCTTACCCGAAATCTTCACCCGCACGAGTGTCGTTTAGGCGAGCTCGTGATAGTCCTGAGATGGTTAGCAAGGATGAGCCCTACCATGGACATGGCACCGATGGAGTTGAGGTTACCACAGCCCATCGTGCGGATGTGCGTCAATCTCGATAGACGTCGACTGCTATTGGACTGGGAAGGTGATTCCACATACGACGCCTTGGACAGTGGATCCGTAGACCGCACGGCTATCACCCTTGACGTCTGCAGACGATCGGATGAGTAGTCCGGATCCTAGGATGGTTATTCCGGCTAGTCGTGGCCGATGACATTGTTATATGGCGACCTTATCTACGGACAGCGTGTAGTACTACATGGGTGTCGTGGCCCCTACGGAATCCGGAGAGGATGTTAGGGCACGACGGTTTCGCTAGGGGAGGCATGGTCGGCGACTAGTGAAACAATGGAGAGGGATACTGGGTCACCCGTCCTCTCCGCCAACATCAGTGCAGCAGGCATAGGTAGAGATAGAGACAGAAAGACACTGATGGGCTTACTGATACCCTTAGCTCGGGTATTCACTAAGCATAGGCTGGCAGCCCGAGTTTTATAACTTCAAAATATGATTATGATGTAGGTAACATACTGTTGACATTGATACTAGATACAATGTAGGTGACATCTAGCGAGTTATACATCAGTATTTTATTTATGTTGTTTTACTGCTTTCGATAAATTAATTTACACAAATCAATTGAAAAATGATGATTAACAACCAAAGACATCCTATAATACTCTTCCTAGCCTTTGATTTCTTTATTCGGTAGAGCCGTAATTTCGCACTAGACCGCAAGGCTGAGCACACCACTTTTCCCCGTGTGTGCAGGTGTATTAGATGACTGTCCGAGAGATTTGATGAAGGTGAGTCCGTCGACGGGTCTATTTTTATTTCTCGATGTATTTTATTATAGAATTTTAGTAGGTTTATCGGGACTGTGTTAGGAAATGTTGAGTTAGATAATTTAATTGTAAATTCCGCTGCATAAACAATGTATATGAATGGTATGTACCACTTGATGCCTTGTATGGGTCTGTTGGGCTCATACGGCGGTTGCCACGTGCCCGACAGTAGGGTCGGGGCGTAACAGTTACTTTTCTTTTAATCAATCAACCATTTAATAATTCAAGTTATTTTAATCAAACATGTTTACATTTAATTTATACAATAAGAACACCTTTTAAATTTCTATTTGCACAATTAAATCATTCTAATAATTTGATCTATTATATCACCTTATTTATCTAAAATAATTTTATTGTATGGATAAATTTATCCAAAATTTCCAGACGTGGGACTAAATATTTCTTAAATAGGAAATGATACAACTTCTTTTCAAGAATTTCCAGATGTGGGACTAAATATTTCTGAAATAGAAAAAGATGCAATGATATATGAGACCAATAGCCTATGCAGGTATTGAACTCATAACCTTTGTGTTATTAGCACGACGCTTTAACCAACTAAGCTAATAGGTCAAGTTATAATTTTTTTTTTATAGAGAAAAACAGGGTTTACACTCTCCCTAAGATCAACAATGCCCAAAATTTTCTACATGTGGGCGTCGGTTGTGTGGCACAGCATAGCTGGGGCATGTTGAAAGCCTTGAGCACGCACGAGCGACTGCTTCGCCTATGCGTGGTGTGGAAGCTTGGACTGAACACAAGCGCTTGAGCCTTGGCAACCCGCGCGGATAGCTAGATTTCTCCAAAATGGAGGAAAGGTATGCAGCCGGTGCTGCATCATTAAAACCCCCAAAAATCTCAACTATCTGCAAAGTTTACAAAGAAAAGTGACGTCAAGGACAAACCCCTCCGACGACTGGACCCCCTTGAGCAAGAAGGCTCGGTAGCCCCTCTTCTTGCTCTGCTGGCAGGTGCTTGGCACCTCCCTGGTCGAGGCACGACTTTGCCTCCTCGCATGTCATCCTCTCCCTTGACCACTTGCACTGCGGCTTGCTCTACTGTGTCCTCAGCTTGCTCTCTGCCTTGCTTGCTGCTTGCCCAGCTAGCACTGCTGCTTGCTCGCTGCGAGCTCGGCTAGGTCTGCTGCTTGCACCGGCTGTTCGCCTTGCTCGCTGCTGCTTCCCCGACTCCTTGCTGCCTTCGTCCCAAAAGGCTTCCTCTTTGCATTGGTCGAGGCGGGTGGAGTTTAACCCGCGCGGCCAAGCGGGATAGGTGTTGTCTGGCCTCATTAATGCGCCCATACCTGCACGCCTTGAGTTGTCCTTGCTCGACAACTTTGGCATGCTTGACTTATTGATTGGGTCGTGCGGCGCAGGTGCGCTCTTGTGCTCGCATAGCTTGCTGCTGTGCGGTGCAATGTGTCACGTGCACTGCACTTGTTGCAGGATTTCACTTCCGGCCGGGCTTGAGCTAGTCGCTCGGATGGACCAACTTGGCTTGGGTCAAACTTGACTTTACTCATTGCTTTTGTGGCTAAGTCCCTAGCTCGCACCAATGACTTCGACGCAGCTTTCCTTGCCTGCTGTTTACCCACAAGGCATAAATGGGGAAAAAACTCCAAGGTTCATTCATCAACTAGCCTAGTACTTAGGCGAATTTGAGCCTTTGGCTTCAGGTCGCTTGCCAACTCCTTGTTCGAATACTTTGAGGTGGATTTCCAGGATTTGCCTGAGCATTTTTGCCCATGGCTTGGGCGTGCCTCCATCTCTTGGCCACGCCCCTTTCGGCTGGAACCTCACTGGTGTGACACCGCTGTTCCTTCTTCCTTTGGTCTCACCAGTCATATACCTAGGCTATACTTCAAGATTGTCATATTATGTCTCTTGTAGATCCTATGATATGAGAAACCATGTATCTTTACATTTTTGCCCCTTGATAGGGTCATCACGGTTAAGTTACATTCACAACACGACCATCAGAATAGACAAATGTAATCTCCCTCACGGTCTGAACTGCTCACAGTGCTATAGACCTTGATGAAGCATGTCATATGTCGATCAACCTTCTGTCCTAGGCCTAACAATACTAGTTCCCTTTTTCCTAACTTCCTAACCTTCAACGATGTCCCAAGTGGAGAGTCTCGGTATATGGCGGAGACTACTCCTTCCTCGACTCCATCTAAGCTACGAGTTGGGTTGGGGATCCTAGGTTTTGATGTCACTAGGGCTCATGCGATCCCCATCTAGGTGTTTTTAAGACTAAGTTATTCTCAGTTTATTTATGTATCACTATTTAACTAGTTTGTTACCTAGGTTATATGTTTGGTGTTCTGTTTTTCTTATTTCTCTAACCTTTAGCATATATGTCTAGTAATATATAATAGTTCACCAAGAGTCATGTCATATAATAGCATACTTATGTAAAACAATAAAGCATAATATCAACACATCATGACAGTATTATAGTTTTACAACCGCGCCCACGTGGGCTCCAATTATAGTAGACCATAATTAAAAACCTTAACAACTCACCTTTATTAAATTAATTTTTTTTGAAACTATTTAATTAAAGTTCACGATGATCGAATCCACTGTTTGACTTTATGAACCTTTTCAAGATTCTTTATTAGCTGCAATATAACGATTCCTTCCCAAAAACCTTTCAACATGTTTCAAGAAAGAGAGCAAGGAACGCAAGCAAACAATACTTAGCAGGAAGTAAGAGAATGAGAACATTTTTCTTTTTCATTTCTCTCGTACTTGTAGTCAATACTTTTCTTAGCAATGTTTTGGCGAAAACTTTCCAATTCCATATTTTTCTCCTCGGCAGAAATCAACAGCAGCATGAATATAACAAAAGGAAAAACTAATCTAGAGTGTTTCTTTCACTACTAAATACAATAGCTGAAGCAAATATTTTTTACGGCAGTTGGAATTTTTATTCCCAATCAACGAATGCTCCCTTTAATCACAATCTCTTTCACCCCATCTCCTTTGCATCCAAACAACCCTCTTGTCTCAAACTTTTCTTACTCTTTTATTTGTTATCTATAGACATACTGAAAACAAATTTTCACTTCAACTGTTCATCCACCACTAACATTCTGAATCAAACTAATTACTTTTGCAGCATGATAACCCTTGCTTATCACCACCGAAAAGCAAATTGTTCCTGCATTTATAATCATATCTTCAAATACTTAATTCACTCCTTATATGTTATACTATTAATGTTTCTCTTCATCCTGACATATAGCTGCTATGTTTACAATATACGAGTAAAAGAACAATCAACAAAACAAGACAACCAATTGACCACCTTTCCAATTCATAATTCCCAATCAAACTTTGTTTCCTTTCTGCCACATGGACATAAATCAGAATGTAATATGTGCAAAGACCTCAACAAAACAGCAACATATTTTCCCTAATTCCTTATGTTTCTTTTTAACTCAGCATCCATAATTTGCAACAAACTATCAACAATTTGGAGGGAAACTAAACAACAACAACATTTCTAAATAAGCATTTTAACAAGGAGTCAAATATATCACAGTTAACCCAAACCTCCAAGTAAAACTAACTACTGATTAAATCTCAGTAACATAACACTTTATTTACAATTATACAAAACAATCTCAAGCTTGATTCACCCAAACAATTAAAGCAGCAAAACACAGTAGCATTTTTCTAAGATGACAATGTCAGCTATCACTTAATTCTGTTCAGATAATAAAACTAACCTTTGTCTAATCATCAAACTTCACCTGTCGTGTAATCAAAAATAAAACAAATCATAAATCAAGAACAACACTGCAGTAATGTTTTTCTCTGTTTAAAACCGCCTATTCGGTTTAGCTAGAAAGAGTAGCACCACAAGTGCCGAAATAGTATCGAACAACCATATTCAAAAGAATCATCATCCCCTGTTGTTTCTCTCGAAATTATCTACCATGCTCAGATTATTTGTGTTTGCCGTATGCTACTGGACCATGATGCCAAATGTTATATTTTTGCCTCACCGCAGCCCCTGTTATCAACTCAAACCAAACCATTTTTACCTGTCTAAAATACTCTTAAGAAGAAGTCACACACACACACACACACACACACACACACACACACAGATTAATTGAAAAATAAGATGGAAAAAGGGAGAAAATATCAAACTAATATGGATAAATGAAAACTTCATTGTTACTGTTCTAATTAATAATCATTCGTGGAACCAAGCTCTCGCCTCTGGAACTGAAGCCGCTGCAGCTATGCGATGATAGTAGAGACGGACGGGTTCAAGTTTCAAACATCGCATATCTCGCCAAATCAAATATGGGGCGATGGCGACGATAGCCGGATGCCGGTGGTGGTGGATTGGGCCATCGGAAATAATCAAAGCTGTGAGGTAGCACAGCCTAACCTGACCTCTTATGCCTGCGTCAGTGAGCGCAGCATGTGCCTCAACTCCTCCAATGCTCCTGGATATCTTTCGAATTGCTCTGTTGGATACCAAGGCAACCCTTACCTCAAACACGGATGCCAAGGTATTATACTATTTCACATATATTATCTCCTCATTAAGGCTGTTGTGCCCAGGGGTTCCTAGGTAGATAGAATTTTGGCGTGGTCTTTTTAGGTTTAGACCACTCTATGTACACAAAGGATGTTTCTTTTTCACTTTATCATATTTTATCAAACTATTATCATCTTAAATTTCACATTATTGAATATGATTTTTTTATTTTTTTTGGACGTATCTTATGACAAAGTTAGTATTAAAATAAGATTTGATACACAACTCCCCAAAGAATCTATTCTGATGAGGATCAGTGTGGTACCATAAAAAATACTATAATAAGACTTGTGTCCATGATTGAAATCTTTTGTTAAAACAGATATCATAAATAAGTGACATAAAAAATAAATTAAATAAAATATAAGAACAGGACAATCATAGCATCTTATAGAAGTGCGGTTAGCTCAAAACAAAACCTAATTTGTTGTAATTTAGTTGGTTAGATTACTTGGTTCTTGCAAAGGGACCAAGGTTGAAGTAATATATTTTCACTCCGTCATATTCTATCAAACTATTACGACTAACAGATAGTAGTTTTATTTATGTTGTCATGCAATGGAGATGGGTGAATGAATGATGACAAAATTACGAAAAAATTTGAAGGTAGATATAAATTATAAACCAATTAAGCTGGATATATATATATAGCGTTGCATATGTCTTGATCACCGTCGGATGCATGCCACCTCTACATGCAATTCCAAGTTCTCACCCTCCGATGCTGTGGACGACTAAATAATGGACAAAAAGAAGTATAATCTACGGAACAGCGATGTCTCATCGGGGCTAATGAATTTACTAATTCTTTATTTAATTGTTGACCGACTCAGAATGACCGACGAGACTAATTAATTAATTATATATAGTTTGACTAACTTGCAACGAGATGCTCATGAAGCTTTTCTCGTGGAAAGTCGTGATCGTCAACATCTCAGTGCCGCAGGGTCAGATTTGAATGCTCAACCACATCTCCTGGCAATGCTATAATCACATCAACAATTTTGTCAACCACACCAACTAAGATAATGAACATATAACGAGGACATCACTGGTTTACCTATATAAGATTTAATTACTATACAAGATATGATGACAAGAGCCCATGCCCGATGCTTAGAATAATAGGGACAAATTAATTACTTATTTACAAAATAAATGATATTACTTAATTATTACTACTTGCTTATTACTACATGCAAAAACTATGTGAAGAATAGAAGAAAATCATACATGGAATATAAGTCATGGGCACACAAGACATCAATATCAAATCAGGAAATATTTATCTTTCCTAATTTTGTGGCCCAATAAAAGAAATTGCATATATACCACTAATTTTACTTACAAGGAGTTTTATTTTTTATTTTTCTTATTTTAGTGGCACAAATAGGGAAAAAATTTCTATATATTTAGTAGAGCATGTCCTATTGAGGTAGACTTTGATTTTTATTTTAGCTACGATTATTTTAAAGGATTTTGTTGCAAAACTTAAAATCCTATTTCTTCGATCGTATATCTTGAGTGATTATTCCGTTGTTGCTATTTAAATTTTTGATACATTATTTGTGTCGTTCTTCATGAATATGTCAGTCATGTTTGACATGATTAATAACAAATCGATGAGTGATTTAGCGATTGCAAGGTTACTGGTCACGTTCCTAGATTGTTAGCTTTCCCATCGTGAAAGTCACAACTTACCGCCTTAAGAATTTCCCCTGTGATGGAAGATTGAGACCAACTTGCTTGCATGTATCTTAAGTCGATCTGTGTGCATATCAGGTGGTAGTCTTTGTTACCAGTAGAAATTCATCTATCTTTAGTAGTAGATTATCTTTTTATTTTACCTTTGATTCCTATTTCGTTCTTGCTTTTTGATTTACTAATTTCAATTTATTTTATTAAATTTTCATTTGCATAGTTGTCTAGTTGCTCGTTAAAATTGAAAAAAGAGTAAGAGGAAAAAAAAAAGAAAAAAAGGAGAGAGGAAGAAAAGGAAGTTTACACTGAATATTAAAAAAAATAGAAAAAAAGAAAGGAGAGTGAGAGATGGATTGCCAAGAGTTAACTAAAAAAATATTCGTCTAGTTAAATTGATTTATATTTATTTTTGCTGGATTGAGTTTGAGCTATCCTAGTACTCAGCAACTAGGATTATGCAAAAAAATTATAATTTCTAGAATTATTAATTACTACTCTTTGCTACAAATATATCTCTACCTAGAGCTCTACAAAATTAGTCTTGATCAGCATGTTCTAACAATTTGTAATCATTTTATCTACTTCTTATTGAAAGTTATTAGAACCAACAAACACGCGAGCAATTTTTGAGAAGGGTAAGAGCTTCATGTGATAAGGTTTGTGATTATTTGGGCAAGTTCTGTTCATCTTCTATTATTACAGGAAGCACATGAAGGTGGTTTAATGAGATATTTTTGGATACATAAAACCGAGGACATATTGACCACACACTTTTATTGATCAAAGATGAGGCGCGACATCGAGCATTACATGGAAAAATGCACTACTTGTCAAACAAGTATATTTCGCTTAAACCCACATAGTTTATATATGCCTCTTCCCATTCTGAAAGTACCTTGAGATGACATAGATTTTGTGTTAGGTTTACTAAAGATTAACAAAGGGAGGTGTGAGATTTGTATTTTTTCATTAAGGGTAATTATATGATAAATAATTATTTTGAAAATTATATGAAATACAGAAAACTTATTTGTAAAAATCACATAGATGATATAAAAATTATATCATTAGATAGGATTTTGGATATATAATCCAAAGGTGCAAACGGATCGTAATTTGGACATCGTTTGATTGGTCAAATCATTAAACCAATAATAGATCTAAATGGACGGTAGAGAATCACTTTAAAACAAACAGCCCAGATGTGATCTCAGTGAACCTATGGGTGAATCGGATTAATGGGTCAGTGATAAGTGGGTTAAGTGATGAAATGCGACCCTTTACCAACCCATTACCTATCCCTCTTCTTCTTCCTCTCCTATTTGTGACCTTCTCTCTCCTTTGTTTCACGCGGCGACTTCGAACCCCTCATTGTCAGCGATGCTCAGGCCAACTTTGTTGGAATTTTTCAATAAAATTTCAGCCACAACATCAGGTGAGCCATGCGAACTCATTGGAACTATTATTTGGGGATTTTTGTGGAGATTTGAGGGTTTGAGGGTTCGACGGGCGAAACCATTGTAACCGGAGAAAAATCTAGCGATTGCCGACCATTCTGACCATAGAACTCGATAGAATGGCTGGAACAAACTTGGTACCCATGACTTCTCCTCGATTAGAGCTAGGTACGGGTTGAGGATTATTATCCGCCGGCGAGCTAAAAATCCTAATTTAGGGATTTCGCCCAAGTTAGCTTTTATGGTGAAATTGATCATGTATGAGCTCTAATAATTGGGGCAAATATGATTTATGGGATCCTTGTAAAGAGAGCTTTCGGTTGATACAATATTGGTACTAATCAGAGAACTTCACGATGAGGGTTCCAACGAGTTTCCGGTGAGTTCTAGTGAACTTTCCAGCGAACTTGGGATGAAAATTAAGGTGAATCTAGAGATTATTCTAAGAGTACTAGTGAAGATGGATTTAAGAAATTATTACCAGTTGAGAATTAAAATTCATTAAAATATTCATAGGAAATTCGGTAAGTAAGCACGAGGATACTAACAATCGCGATATGAGTTAGGACATGCTTACGATGATAGAATCAAATGAGTGTTTATTCTCTAGGCATGATAAATGAGATAATTCTCAATATTTAGTCTAGAATAACTATATCATCCCTTGCATTATCTATGCTTATTATTCTTTAAACTCTCCTGCTAGTTAAATATCTTGAGTATGATTATATATCAATTGTGAATAACCTTTGATATCCATGTTAAACTTTTCATTGCTATTGTTTCTCGATTCATTATAAGCATAATACTATACTTTTGTTTGATTCTAAAACAAGCATATGCACCTGTTTTTCCTTAAAGCTAAAGACATGGTGAGAAACATACCCTAAGTACTTATTGATCTAGATATGATTCTTACTTCATCTTTGGGGTGTATATGACTAGGATGACAATAAACTGGTGTGCTTAGAGGACGGTCGCTACAGTGATGTTTTATCAACACTTCTATAGGACGCCTAGATAGAGGGGCATGGGGTAAAGTGCCTACTCACCAAGATGGGAGGTTAGATAACTCCTGGTCGATACCAATTTGCTGGATTAGCTATAGAAACCAAGTAACGAGGTCTAATGGGCAACCCAAGGGAAACAGGGGCTTTGTTTCTACTCTTGTGCTTATACTTTGATTCGGGTACCTTATGATACTTGATACCTCCCTCTGAGGTGATAGTTATTTGTGGCAACTGTATTTGATTATGCCAACCCTAGATATAGTCTTGTATGACTCTTGATTATTCTTCTCACTTGGCTATTGCACCCAGATAGCCGAATTATTCTGTTCACTAGACTTTGTTATTCTATGTTCTCGATTTTTCATTATTTTTTATCCAACTCACTGGATACAACTCATTTTTATTTTTTAGCACCATGGCAGGAGAGGGACTCATAGATCATGAAACGAGTAACCAGGTGCCCGACTTTTGAACAAAAAAATAATACTACCTTTATTTTCTGTATATAGAGATCTAATGGATAGAGATTTTTTATATATTTGGACATGTGCCTAATTTTGATTGTAAAATATTTGTATAAGTGTTTCATTGTATATGAGATCTGATTTTAAGAATATATAGTGTTAGAGTTATATTGATTTATTATTCAGGTTCTCTCCTTCTAGGGTACGCTTAGTGAGTTCTCATATAGACCCCGGGGGGTAAGCACTGCTATGTGTGGTGTAAACCTTATTTTTTTAAAAAAATTTAAAAAATATTATTATAATATTAAATTAATAAAATAAAGAAATAGAAATAGAAAAGGAAAAATTAAGAATAAATAATAAAGATTAAATAAAATATAGAAAAAAAGATTTTTCCTATAAAACCCTCAAAGGGAGCAAACGAAGAGGGAGGCGAACCCTCAAAGGGTTTAAAACCCCTCAAAATAAGGGTTGCCCTGTTTCGAGGGCAATGATGCCGGTAGGGTTCAAGGAGCTCCGGCGAAGCGGTGGTTCTAAGGGGGAGTTCCGACAGGAGGTGGGGAGTCAGCTGTGAGGTCGATGGAGCTTGGTAGCGACTCCGGCAAGCGGAGATTGGTTGGGGAGCGGTGAACATGGGAGTTCCCTATTTTTTGACGATTCACCGGCGAGAAGCGCGGCGATCGACCCTTACTCCACGACGAGGTCGATTTGATACTAGAGGGGTCGATTGGGGGGTGGGTTCTGCGGAGACAAAGGCTTGGAAGCAGGGCGAACAGAGGGACTCCTGTGTTCGCGGCAATTGGCCGGCGAGGAGCCCGGCGGACGGCGTTCCTCCATAGCGAAGCTCTCTGAGCTCGATTCAACTTTTTTGGAGTCAATAACAAGCGGCGACCGCGACAGAGGAGAAGTAGTAGCAGCTGAGGGTGGCGATTTTGCTTGCGGCAGAGGACCCGAGGGAAACGGCGGTCGTGGGCGCGACGAGGCCCTACCGGTGGCGTGATTAGGTGGCCATAGGGGTCGAGGAAGGTTGTGACTGAGTCAAGGATGTGTTTCTGGTGAGGCTACACAATGGTTGGATAGCATTGGGCGAGATCGGCAGCGGCATCTGCTGCAGCGAATTGAGCAATATTCGAGCGAAGGGGAGGAGTCAGAGGGCGTGTGTGACTCGCGTGCGGCGGTCCGATCCATCCTGGTTCGACTGGACCAGTCCGGTCCTGTTCAGCATAGGACCAGTTCAACTACGGTTAAATGTAGGTTTAGCCTATTTTTATAGTTTTACAACCGGTTTGTGGGTTCAACATTGCTAGAGCTTTATTGGTAAGTTTTGAGTCCTTAAATTTATTTAGAATTTTTATCAAATTTTAGGTTCGGTTTTCAAATTATTTTATATTGGGTTCAAGGTTTTGAGTGCATTAATAATATCATAAAAATCTAAAATAATTTATGATGCTAGGTTATACTTAGGTATAATTTCCATGATTTAATTAAAAAAATTTAATTGTTAATGTAGTGTTTTGATTTAATTAAGATGATTCGGATTTATTTAGGGCTTAAATAAATTATTTATAGGTTATTTTCATGAAAGAATATTTTGGTAGGTGCTGTTGTATTTAAATCATGTTAAATAAAATTTAAATGATTTAAATAGGATTTTTATTGAATTTATAGATTTATGTTGTTATTAAATTGGGTAATTAAGTTATTTAAATTTTCTATTTAATGAAATTAGATAATTTAATATTTAACTTATTTTATTTAAGGTAATTGAATTTTTATATAAATATTAAAATTATTTTTAGATTAATTAAGATGGTATAGGTGATCAAATGGTTAGAATAATTTATTTATAAAAATAGATATTTAATTTATGGTGTTATGGTATAATTTAAATGTAAACATATTTTATAGGTGTAGCGAGGGTTGGTTTGATGTATGATTGTGGTGGTTGTGTTTATTTAAATTGTTAAATTATTTGATTGATTAAAAAGAGATTAAATAAAATTTGGTGTGAGGTTGTGATTATCGGGGGTTGTTAGGAAGATTGTTTGAGCTGTGTTATGTATTATTTATGCATGTTTGTTTGTTTGTATCTAATTTATTTTAGGAGATTGTGTTTGTTGTGTTATTGGTTGACAAATCATGACCAAGCTATGATTTGTGATAAAGTAAGGAGGAATTACTTGCTTGATTTATTAATTGCTTGCTTGCTTTAAGAATCACAGTCAAGTTGTGATTCTTGTTAGAGATCTGGTTTGAGACTCAAGTGAGGGTTTATGGTTTCAAATTATTTTGCCTACTACAGATGTTGAGTCCTAAGGGTCGTTGTTAATTATTGTACATGCTGATAAATTATATATCTAATTAGTTACATATTTAATTAGCACGTGAATTATTTGAAGTATGTCATGCTAGTGTATATATGATGTTATTATATGCATGCTCTTGTTATGAGTTTGAAAGTTATACCATGTTAATTTGTGTATGATTTTATTATATGTATGCTCCTGATGTGAGTTGAAAGTTATACATACTAGTATATGTATGATGCTATTATATGCATGATCTTAATGTTTATACTAATGTTATGTTATTATTGATATGTTCATGTTGCTAGAGATGTAGAGACACTTAACAAGAACATGAAACATGTTGACATGAGGTAAAAACTTAAGATACTGTAGGGCATGCGTCAAGGTAGGCGTAAAGCACACTAATTCATGCAAGGGCAATGTAGTGCGTGAAGATTTAGTCGGGAGTTGTAATTTAGTACCAAAGGTACATGGCCAAGTGGATGATGTACTTTTGAATCTCAGTAAGTTGAGGACTTGCCATGAGCATATATGATCAAGGAATTGACAAGGGCATTGATGACTTCGGATGGGGAGTACTGTCACACTTCTAAGGTCAATGACACATTTAGGCTACACTCAGCCGACTCGAGATGCATGATGAGGGGACAAAATGAGGCACAATGGTTCGGCTTAGAACTGCAAAGGTGCATGATGAGACTCAAATAAGATCAGCCCAATATATATCGATCCAATGGAAAGCCAATAATTAATGGAGGAGCACACTTGCAGGAAGTAAGGATAGTGTTCACCATGTTTAATTATGCTAAAAATAAGATATTGTAAAAATAGGTGGGACATTCTCTTATATTATAAACCATTGCTAGATGTAAAAAGGGGGAAGTGGTAAATCATAAGGTAATATAATAAAAAGAGAGGTGTGTTGGTAAAAAGGGAAAAATGAGAGGGGGAAAGGGGAAAATGGCTAGGGCAGTGTACACGTGCCCTCTTCACCGAGCTCCACCGCCGACAGTGCTGCTCGACGACCTTCCTCCCATCGCCGATGGTTTCCCCACTTCAATCCTTTTTCCCTCCACCCTCCTTGCACGTCGTCTACCGGAGAACCTCGTCGACGCTGTTCCACTCGCCGGCGCCTTCGACTTCTCCTCTTCCCTCTTCCCACGGACGCCTATAGCTTGCTCGCCAGCATCTCCTCCTCCACGCACGGCCACCTCTTCCGAGCGACGAAGGAGCATGAGCACCCTTGCCGGCACGCCCTTTGCCGCGACCCACCATCCTCTCGCCCCACCGCTGCCGGAGATTGCAGCGGGGTAGCCTTCCTTTCCTCACGGGCGGAAACAGAGCCGCGAGCAGAGACCTCTGTTTGCACACCCTCGAGCGGCGATTCCTTTGCCGCCTCACCTCCTCCTCGCCCATCACCGTCGTCTTCTATCGGCGACCTTCCTCCGTGCCCCATCCATTGTTCGCGAGCTCAACGAGGGCTCGCTGGAGCATCGCTCTCACCGACCTCGTCCCACACGGGAGCGACCTCGCCTTCGCCGCACCCATCATCATCGCCGCTGCTCGCGAGGACCCCGGCGGACCTTTGCTGAAGTCGGAGAGCCCTCTCTGGGGCTGGGTCAACCTCGCCGGAGCTCCATCGCCGGCGTCAGAAGGGAAGAAGCGGACGAACAAAGGTAACGCCTCTACTCTCACCCCCTTCAAAGGATTTCTTCCTTAATCATGATTAATGCTTGCTTAATTAAGTTACGTAAGATTAATGATTTAATTAAGTGGAGTTAATGAATGGGTTGAGTTGAACCGAATTGAAGTTGATTGGGTTGGATTTGAGTTAAGATTGAATTCAAGCTAAGTTAAGTTGGGGTGAGCTGAATCAATTAATTAGATTGGGTTCAAGCTCAAGTCAGATTAAATTAGATTGGGCTGACTGAACCGGATCCAATTAACCTAGACCGGATCCGAGCTGAACCATATTGCATTAAATTGGACCTAGGTCGAGCCAAATTAATTGATCCGAACCTGAGCTGAGTTAAATGAGTTGATTCAAGCCCAAATTTAGCCCAATTGAATTCAATCAAGTTAGATTTGAACTAAATTGAATTTAATTGAATCTGAATTGATCCAATTGCACTATTTGAACCCGAATCGAGTTAAATTAATTCAAATTGGATCAAAATAGATCAATTTGGTCAATTCAAGCTAATTTTGATCAATTTTGACTAAATTGACTTGGATTAGGAGTTGATATGGGTCTGGGCTTCATGAATAGACTTGAACTAAGTAAATTGGATTAATTAAAAGGATAAATTAGACCAACATTAAATAATATATTTATATCCTAATTAATTCCAAAAAAATCTAAATAAATTTTCTTGCTTTAGGAATATTAGGATTGGTTTGAAGCCCCGACACAAGATACAGGTGCGTAGGCTCACTATAGTATGATCTAATCAAGCCATGGTAAATCTTGCTTAGATTTTTTGGAAGTTCTTGGATGCGTGACAAATAAATAACTATTATGCCTATAAAAATATCAAAAGACATATGCATGCTAGAAATACATAATTTATTAGCCGCTTGACATTCTTGTATGCTTACTGTTTATTATCTATCCAGCATGCTATATTACTCTTACCGCATGTTATTATTTATTGATATTGTAATGCATACTACACACATAGTTATCATGCGGAATAGGGTAAAATTATAAATCCCCACTCTCATTTTCAAAAAAAAAAAAATTCGGCCCGGTTCAAATGAACCGGCCAACCGGCCGATCCAACTGAACCGGCTTGGTCCGGTTTGTGGAGCCGACGCGAGCGAGAAGAGCCGAGGGCTCTTCCCCCTCACGAGACTCTCCTTCTTCGCCTCGCGACGGCGTCGACCCCCTCCCCTCACCCGCAGCAGAGCAGCGCCGGCGCCACTCCCATTTCGTCCATCGTCCGTCACTCGCCGCCTGCCAACCTTCGTCTGCCGTGCACCTTTCCCGTCGTGAAAAGAGGAGCTCGTCGGAAGCATCCCCACAGCGCAGCCCCTTTTCGCCCTTTTTCCCTCTTCGCGAGCGTAGCAGCCATCATCCGCCGTCCCCCGTCCTTCGACTGCATCCGCCGTTCGCCGCCACCCATCGCTCTCAGCCTCGGCGAGGAGAGCTCGACGGAGGCCTGCTGCCATGCGACTCCCTTCCTCTGCTTTCTTCCCCTCTCCTCTTCGTCAACAGTAGCCGTTCGCCGAGTCCACCGTCCGCCATCTCGCTGCCCGCCATCCACAACTGTTGTCCATCGCCATTCCTCTCTGCCACGATGAGGAGAGCAGCGGAGGCCTGCTGCTGCCGTGCGACTCCTTCCTGCTGCATTCCTCTGTTCCGCGAGTAGACACCCCCCCCCCCCCCCCCCCCCCCCCCCCCCCGCCGTCGGTTGCCCCACTACGTGGCTGTCGATCCGTTGCTCTGAATGCTAGGGGCGAGCAGCTACGGCCTCCGGCGAGCTCGAGAGGAGTCGGCTCCCAGAGATTTCGACCTCCGCTGGGTCGATTTGGTCGACGCGGCCGAGAGGTCCACCGGCGAATTGACGAAGGGAAGAACTGCTCGTTTCTTCCCTCCCGCCAGCAGCCGCTCGATCCGCTTCCGCTGGGTGTTCGTGAGCTCGTAGGGTGTCCGCGATCGTGCGCGTGCAAGAGTCCCGAGGTCTCGCCGGCTAGATCACCGACGTCTCTCCAGCCGCGCGTTTGCCGACGAGGAGCACGGGCGAAGGAAGCGGCGGAGGTATCAATCCGCCCCCTTTTTCCTCTAATCATGATTAGTGCTAATTAAACATGTTTAGTGTAAGTTAAGCAAGGTTAGTGATTTAATTAAGTGAGATTAGTAAATGGGTCGGGTTGAACCAGATTGAAGTTGATTGGGTTGAATTTGAATTGAATCTGGGTTCAGGTTGAGTTAAGTTGAGTGAGCTGAATCAATTAATTAGATTGGGTTCGAGCCAAATCAATTAATTGAAAGTAGTTCGAGCTCGAGTTTAATCGAATTAGATTGGGCTGATTGGACCGGATCCAATTAAACTAGACCGGATCCGAGTCGAACCAAATTAAATTGAACCGAACCTTAATCGCACTAAATTAAATTGAACTAAATTAAATTGAACCGAACCTGAGTCGAACCGAATTGAACTAAATCTAAGCTGAACCGAATTGAATCAAATTAGATCCAGATCGAGCCAATTTTACTATTTAAGCCCGAATTGATCTCAATCAAATTGAATTAAGTCAGATTCGAACCAAATTGAATCAGATTGAATTCAAATTAAATTAATTTGACTGTTTGAACCCGAATTGAGTCAAATTAATTTAGATTGGGTCAAAATTGATCAATTTAGTTAATTAAGATTAAATTTAACTAATTTTGACTTTTATTGTATGCATTGGGTTTGAACCCAACTTAAAGTCAAATTTGACCAAATTTTGACCAGATTAACTTGGATATAAATGGATTGGGCTTAGGCTTCATGAATAGACTTGGACCAAATAGATTGGGCTAATTACATGGTTAGGTCCAAATTAAGGGGATAGATCGGATGAACATAAATTAATATATTTATATCCAAATTAATTCTAGAAAATTTATTTAAAATTCTAAATAAATTTTCTTATGTTAGGAAAATTATTTGGACTTACATATCATGCTATTATCGCTCCGGGGCTTCAATTGGATTGATTCTAAAGCCCGAACATCGCTACAGGTGCGTTGGTTCATCGATGTAGGATTTATTCAAGCTAGGGAATTCCTGCTGAGGTCTTCTTAGGAAATTCTTGGATGTCTCAAATATGATAAAATATAATGTTTATCAAGATTATGTATGTATGCATGTTAGTGTAATTTATTTTTGTCTAACATGCATGATATACCATGTTCCCCATGCTTAGCATTTAACATGTTGTAATATCTAGTCGTGCATGTTTTACTATTTTTCATGTTATGTTCAACACAACCACCATGCAGACATAGATGTAAATAACGACATGTTAGAACCCCTTGGAGACATCACTGTAACTTAGACAGAAAAGTGGCATTTCTCACATGCCCTGGTTGACCGCCGCGTACCGACGGTGGTCAAACTGTGATGTTCCGCTTCGTATCACTCCCGAGGCTATACATAGCTTAGATACTGGGAGCTGGTAGGGAAGGGACCGTACGAACTCCAAGGTCATACTAGATCGGAAATATGGAGTAGGTTCATACTCGGAAACTTATACCCGCACGGATATCATTTAGGCGACCCCCTAATAGTCCTGAGATGGTTAGCGAGGATGAGCCCTACCATGGACTTGGCACCGATGGAGTCGAGGTTGCCACAGCCCATCGTGCGGATGAGCATCAATCTCAGTTGACATCGGCTCCTATTAGACTGGAAAGGTGATTCCCTATGCGACGCCTTGGACAGTGGATCCATAGACCATGCGGCTATCATCCATGACGTTCTGCAGATAGTCGGATGAGTAGTCCGGATCCTAAGGTTGTTATTTTTATCGGTTAGCCATGGCCGATGAGTCTTGTTGATGGTGGCCTTGTCTTCGGGCAGTGTGTAGTGCTACACGAGTCGTCGTTGCCCCTACGGAGTCCGGGGAGGACATAAAAGCATGATAGTTTCGCTAGGGGAGGCATCGAGGGCAACTAGCGAGACAATGGAGAGTGATCAAGGGTTACCCGTCCTCTCCGCCAACATCAGTGCAGCGGGCATAGGTAGAGACAGAGACAGAAAGATACTGATGGGCTTACGGATGCCCTTAGCTCGGGTATTCCTTAAGCATAGGCTAGCAGCCCGAGTCTTAAAACTTCAAGTCTTATTATAACGCATGTGACATATGCTGATGACATTGATACTAGATACAACTTAGGTGATATCTAGTGAATTTCACGTCTTTATTTATTTATGCTACTTTACCGCTTTTTATGAACTGATTTACCCAAAGCAAATGAAAAATGATGATTAACAACCAAAGGCATCCTAGAGTACTCCTCCTAGCCTTTGATTTCCTTATTCGGTTTAGAGTTGTAATTTCGGACTAGGCCACAAGGCAGAGCATACCACGTTCAATGTGTGTGCAGGTTGTTAGATGACTGTCCGAGATATTTGATGAAGATGATGACTATCGATGGATTTAGTTTTATTTATCGATGTCGTTATTGTAGAATTGTAGTAGGTATATCGAGATTGTGATAGTGGAGTTAAATAGATGATTTGTTTGTATTTTCCGCTGTGTTGATTATGCGTACGTACAATATTTATTATCAAATGCCTTGTATGGATCCTCTAGGCTCATACGGTGGTTGCCACGTGTCCGACAGGTGGGTCAGGGCGTGATAAAAATGGTATAACATAAAACATAGCTTCAAGATGTATACCAGATACTCTAGTATAGAGACATAAGTGACATGATACTATCCTATCTTAGGAACATTACTGAATTACCCACAGGTTGCTATTATGCATTCTGAATAACATCGCGAACCACTATTGTTCGATTAGTGATGTTCACCCCTCCCGAGGCTTCTGATAGCTTAGATACTGGGAGTGGGGTTGAGGAATTGGACCAGTTAACTCATGGGTCAGATCAGACCAACACATTGAGTGGCTCCAACCTAGGTTTCTATACCCGCACGTGTGCCGCCTCAGCGCCACCATGATAGTCCTGAGATGGCTAATGGGGATAATCCTACTTGATGATTTAGCAGATATAAGGTCAAGACGCTATAACCCATCGTGCGGATGTGTGTTCGACTCGGCCAGCATAAATTGCTTTTGAGTTAGAGGGGTGATTCCCTTACGCCTTGGACAGTGGATCTGTGGACCGTATGGCTAACATCCTCGACATCTTACAGACGGTCGGATGAGTAGTCCGGATTCTAGGATTATTTTATTTCGGCTAGCCGTGGCCGATGGTTCTTTACGATAGTGACTCTATCTTTGGAGAGAGTGTGGTACTACGCTGGGGTCGTGCCCCTAGCCTTTGATTTCATGCTGTGGTTTCGAGCTGTAATTTCACACTAGGTTGCAAGATTGAGCACACCGCGTTCAATGTGAGTGCAGGTGTAGCGGTGACGGTCAAGTTTGCAGACGAGGGTCGCGTCATCCGAGATGGGCTACCGTTCCCGTTTCGGTTATTTATTGATTTCAGGACGTAGCATGTAGTAGATCATTATCAGGATTGTACCAGGATATTATATTATTTATTTTATTGATGTGACTAGTTGTTTATGTTGCAGAGTTGAGATCCTGTTATGCCTTGCATGGGTTGGTGAGCTTATACGGCGATTGTCACGTGCCCGACAAGTGGTTCGGGGCGTGACAATTTAGGTGGTATCAAAGCTTAGGATCTAAAGAGTAGAGTGATATTAGAGCTTCAGCTCAGTCTCCTAAGTATGGAAGTCAGTCCTAATAAAGTTATTAGAATAAGCGAGTCGGGAGTTTGTACGATCGCATAATTATGATCGGATGACTAAGTTACCCTTTGCAAATGCTTTCTTTGATTCAGAATATTTTTTACGGTACAGTTAATTTGGAACTTTACTTACGTATTAGAACTGATTATGCAGATGTCGAACTTACTGTCGCAGCAGAGACGTGTAAAGACTCAGAGGATTGTAGAGATAGAGGATCACATAAGCACCACTTCTTGTCCACCTATGGACCCGCCGGTGGCAGGCACACAGGTGCTAGTGGAGAGTGTTGCTAGAGGTTCCTCGGGGGCACCGCCATTAGCGATCTCAGAGCTGACTGCCTCGAGGGCATCACGGAGTTCGAGAACTCGCACTGCTCCAGTCGTACCATCAATGGGGGCATCTTTGGCTCAGGGGCATTTGAACATGTTAGCAGCAGCTATGGCCAGCATTTTTAGGCTAGCTCCGCAGGCGGAGGTACCTCCTCCACCACCTGCGGTGCAGAGGGTGCCACCAGTTATTCCGCTGGCTCTTGCTCTGATAGTTGTGCCTGCTCCAGCTGATAGCACCCCAGAGACTGTACCAGTGGTTGGCTTGGTGGACGGGGTCACTCTGTCACACCCCAAAACACCTTCGGGTACGTGGAAACCGCTGTATAAGCTGCACCACAATACCACAACTTATATAAGGCTAAAAAGTATCACAAAGCACTACAAATTTATTTATAAAATAAAGCGGAAGCAACTACATTTTTACAAGTAAACCAACACTATCAATTTAAATCTTTATCTAGACCACCAAATCGATATTGTTCATCCAGCTAGGTTCTCCCTCACTCCCCGCTAGTAACCAACCTGTAACCTACGCAATAGGAGAAAAATGTGCACATCTGAGTCACGAAATTTAGTGAGGCTATAGAGAGAGCACCCTAAAAATGGGCATAAGGTATTGTACAAACTAACAAGAAGATATATCCACTAAAATTACATATTAAATCAACATGTCAATAATATAACAAAGCAACAAATCGGAAACATCATGAACATGATCATAACATGACATATAATAAGACATAAGAAATATGATCATAACAGTGCTATTAAATCAACATGTCATACCACTGTAATTGATATTTCATCATCTAATCATTCTACACCTAAGACAGCCTCTTATGTTCAAGATGAACCCCTCGTCAGAGATTTTCCTAAACTCGTCAGTGTCAACTCTATGTCTCTATCCTATATTGTCTGTACACCGACGTTGGCCGAAGGAGCTGGTGATCACGGCACCCCTTCGGATGCATGCCACCTCTACATCCAAGGTCAGGTCTCATTGTCCGATGCTGTGGACGACTAACCTGGTCAACGCCTAATTTACGGAAATATCAATACGGGACAAAATGAAACATCAATAATTGAAGTATAATTTACAACGATGTAGACATCGGGTCTAATGAATTTACTAATTCTTTATTTAATTTGTTGACCGACGAGACTAACTAATTAATTATATATATATAGTCTACGTTCCAGGTTTGACTAAAAGATGATGGATTTAAAACTTAATAAAATGAAAAAAGTGATCAGGTTAATTTGTAAAGTTTTAATTCTACGTCGAATTTTTTTCTTAAAAAAAAAAGAAAAAGAATGTAGCAACAGGATTGACTCTTTCAACGTCGTAGAAATTAAGAAGTGAATAGTTTGATTGGTGCGGTCAAGTCTTTTACTTTTTTTAAAAACACAAAATAAAAAAAAAAAAGCAGTAATCGGTCGGTCGGTCAATGGATGGATTATTTATCCACCTAATAACAACACGGAACTCAATTCACTTGCGGCATGACGTAATTACTTCTCCGTTTTTAATTACTCAAACTGCAGCCTGCTAATTAGCCTCCCCACCCCCACTACATTACTCTCTCTCTCTATATATAGCTTAGCTTTACTATACGGATTAATTAGAGCAACTTAGTCTGGGCGATCCATCCATCGCAACTTACGAAGACTGAGAGAGGGAGAGGTAAAGGGGGAGTATGGATGAAGCCGGGTTATTGTTAATTTATCGGCTCTGCTTCATCATAATACTACCGATGCTTGTGGAGATAGCCGCCGGAGCAGCGGCCTCTGCTGCCTCCCTGCCCGGCTGCCCATCCACATGCGGCGACGTCCACATCCCCTACCCCTTCGGCATCGGCCACAATTGTTCCTTGGAAGCTGCCTTCTCCCTGACATGCAACGCCACAGACCAAGGCCAGAAGCCTTTCTGGCTGAATGTTGAGATCGTCAGCATCTCAGTGCCGCAGGGCCAGATTCGAATGCTCAACCAAATCTCTTGGCAGTGCTATAATCACACCAACGATTCCATCAAATCCGGCCGCTGGCGTATGAACATGACAAACACGCCGTATCGATTCTCCGATGCGCTCAACAAGTTCACCGTCATCGGCTGCGACACCCTCGCTTATATTCTCAACTATCAAACGGGCAACAGCTACCAAAGTGGGTGCGTCTCCATGTGTGCGAACAAGGAGAGCCTCGTCAACGGCACCTGCTCCGGAATCGGCTGCTGCCAGACCACCATACCCAAGAACCTTAAATACTACAAAGTCCGGTTTGACGCCAACTTCAACAGCTCTCGCATCTGGAACTTCAGCCGCTGCAGCTACGCCGTCATGTTGGAGGCAGATTTGTTCACGTTCCAAAACACTAATATCTCGCCAACCCAAATCTGGAACAACGGCGATGATAGCCGGATGCCTGTGGTGGTGGATTGGGCCATCGGAAATAATCAAACCTGCGAGGTAGCAGAGCGTAATCTGACCTCTTTTGCCTGCGTCAGTGAGAATAGCATGTGCCTCAACTCCTCCAATGGTCCAGGATATCTTTGCAATTGCTCTGCTGGATACCGTGGCAACCCTTACCTCAAAGACGGATGCCAAGGTTCGCTGTTAATTAATAACCCCTTATCATTATCAGTACCCTCTTTACCTTCTGCTCCCGCTTGGTTTCTCATACTCTATACATGACTTTTACTTGATTCACAGACTTTGATGAATGCTATCCAAATAATCTATGCACCACCGGCGCCATCTGCCGCAACCTGCAAGGCAATTACACATGTTCCTGCCCTCGAGGAACGCACGGTGAACCTTATAGAGGAACCTGCACTCCGGACCAGAAACTCTCCATGGCAGTGAAGGTGGTCATAGGTAATTACAATCACTCTCGCTCTCTTAATTAATATCTCTTCCGTCACCTGCATATATCACTGAAAACATGTGTTCCTTGTTTCTCCTTGAATGCTTTTCCCAGTAGCAAGCTCTCTTCTTTCCTGATTATTTTTCTATTCTCTTAAGGAAAAATCTACTCAAGAAGTTAAGGTCTCTCCGACATGAATAATCCATGATTATTTTTAATCCAGAATTGACAAATAGGAATAACAATTTCGTTAGTTACCAGAACTTCACGAACATGAATAAATTATCCAGCAGGTATTCTGTGAAATATGCTCATGTGATCTGCAATCTTGCGTCCGCAAAGACTTAAACGCAGATGAAGGATGCATAGTTTTAGCAATTTCCATTTGTCTCTGCTGCTTAATTTTTCTGTTTGTCTGATATATAGCCTATAATGATGTGCTCATAAATATTTGTGCAGGTACCTCCAGCGGCCTAGCATTTATGTTCTGTTGCAGTATACTCATTTGCATGGTTCTCCAAAGAAGAACACTTATGGAGGTCAGAAAAAGATACTTCAGAGAACATGGTGGTAGGCTGCTACTCGAAGAGATTAAGAAAAAATAAGGTCTTTCTTTCAAGATATTTAGGAGAGAAGAATTAGAAAAGGCAACAGATACGTTTGATGAGAAACGGGTGATAGGGCGCGGGGGGTATGGAACTGTATACAAAGGAGTTCTGGAAGATAGAAGCACTGTTGCTATAAAGAAATCTAAGATGATTGATGAGAGTCAAAAGAATGAGTTTGGAAAAGAGATGCTTATCTTATCACAAATCAATCACAAGAACATAGTTAAGCTTCAAGGTTGTTGTTTGGAAGTGGAGGTACCCATGTTGGTATATGAGTTTATTTCCAAGAGTATTTTTTAGTAATAGTGAAATTAAAATATTAATTTAACAAAACGACAAAGTAAAAATAATTTTTAACAAACTAAGTCAGTTAACTGCCACATCAGACCGCTGATAATTATTTTAATCAAAAAATTCAATCCGGTCCAGCGCTCGACCGAACTCCCCCCCCCCCTCCGAGTCTTCAGACTCACCGTCGCCCCCTCTCCCCGTCGCCCTCGCCGGCTTACGAGCTCCCCCCCCTCTCCCCCACCGTCGCCCCCTCTCCCCGTCGCCCTCGCCGGCTTAAGAGCTCCCCCCCCCTCTCCCCCACCGTCGCCCTCTCTCTCCGTCGCCCTCGCCGGCTTACGAGCTCCCCCCCCCCCCCTCTCCCTCTCCCCGTCGCCCTCGCTGGCTTACGAGCTCCCCCCCTCTCTGGCGCTGCGAAGAGTAGTGGGAGAGGGGTAGAAGGTACTCGAGCTCGAAGATACTAGCGGACCAAGTCGGAATTCGTGAGTTCATCTTCATCGTCGTCACCGCGCGGCGGGGAGGAACAAAGGTTGGGTGGGGGAAAGCTGCCCGGGGGTGAGCATCGGTGGGCTGCAGAGGGGAAGGGGAGGGAGTTGTGGCCTTGTGCAGAGGGGAAGGAGAGGGAGTTGGGGGGAGGGGAGCAGAGGAGAGCCGGCTTCAGAGGAAAGGGAAGGGAGCTGTGGCCTCATTGGAGTTGGGTGGAAGAAAGCAGAGGAGAGCCTGCAAAGGGGAAGGGGAGGGAGCTGTGGCCTCGTGGAGGGCTGGAGGGGACCTTGGTGCGCAGCCACCCAATCGGGCAGCGGCGACGAAGGATCGGAGAGAGGCAGCGATTCTGGGATCAGCGAGGGAGTCGGCTGCAATCGCAGTCCAATGGAGCTCGGTGAAGTGCTTGCCCGTGGGTCAAGGCGACAGAGCACACCTTGGCGTCTTCCCCCGGCGGTGGTGCGGCGAGTTCGAATCACCGCTTCGATCACCAAAGAGATGGACGAAGCAGTGGGCTGTGATGCGAGAGAGACGCAGCAAGCAAGAGAGGAGGAGGAGGAGGAAGAAGCGGAAGCAGAGGAGAGCCCTCGTGGAGGGCTGCAGGGGCAGAGGGGAAGGAAGGAGAGGGAGTTGTGAGGGGAGGGGGGAGAGGAAGCCGGCTGCAGAGGGTTGGGGTTGGGGGGGGGGGGGGGCCGGTTGCAGACCCTCCTCTTCGGATCTCCTTCTCCGTCGGCACAGAGCAGATCTCCTCAGCCGGGGATGGAGGACGAGGACGAGGCCCAGTCGCCGTCGCGCTCGCAGTCCCAATCGGCATCCCGATCTCCGTCGCCGGTCCACGTCTCCGTCGTGCCGCCCTTCTCCTCCCCTCACCATACCAACGGTAGCTACGCTGGCCCCGTCTGTAGAGGGCTGCAAAGGCAGAGGGGAAGGAAGGAGAGGGAGTTGTGGGGATGGGGGGAGAGGAAGCCGGCTGCAGAGGGTGGAAAGATGATCGCCGGAGGAAGCCGGCTGCAAAGGGTGGAAAGATGATCGCCGGAAATGATCGGTAGTAGAACGCTAGACCGGGGTTACGGTACCATGTTGAATTTTTTAATTAAAAAAATAGTCAACAAATCTGATGTGGCAGTTGACTTGGCCAGTTTGTTAAAAAATATTTTTACTTTGCCATTTAGTTAAATTAATATTTTAAGTTGATTAATATTAAAAAATACTCTTATTTCTAATGGGACATTGTTTCATCTCATACATAAGAACAGTATATCACTTTCTCTGAGCAATCGCTTAAAGATCGCCTATGAGTCTGCCGATGCTCTAGCCTACTTACATTCGTCAGCTTCACCTCCGATCATTCACGGTGATGTGAAGACTTCTAATATTCTTTTAGATGAAAATTACAATGCAAAAATCTCTGACTTTGGAGCTTCAAAACTTGTTCCGAAAGATGAAGACCAGTTTGCTACCCTAGTTCAAGGAACTTATGGTTATTTAGATCCTGAGTACCTATTGACATGCCAACTGACGGATAAAAGTGATGTCTATAGTTTCGGGATGGTTCTCCTAGAGGTGCTGACGGGTCGGAAGGTAATTTACTTTGAAGAATTAGAAGAAGGAAGATGCCTTGCATCAAGTTTCTTTTTGGCTATGGATCAAAATCCAGCGAGCTGATAAAAAGATGTTTGGATTTGAAGGGAGATGGAAGGCCTACGATGAAGGAAGTGGCAGAAGAACTAGACAAGCTAAGAAAATTCCAGCAGCATCCATGGGTGCCCCAAAACTCTGAGGAGATTACCAGCTTGCTGAGGGAACCATCAAATGATGTGATGGATACGACCACCTGCTATAATACTTCAGAGAAAAGATATGCCTTAAACATTGAATCCGGAAGGTAGAAAAGTTTCCACAACACCCAATCGCATCTACTACTTCAGTCATCTAAATTATTTCTTGAAGCTACCTGGATAGAGCGGTCGTTCCAATTGTGCCAGTGAATAATTTAACGTGCTTATGATTGTGAAAAAGTGTATTTTTCATGAAACCTGCACTTAATTTATGTGATTGTTGTTCTACTTATGTGAAGCTGTGTGTTCTTCCCGTAGGGTTATGTTCCCAAAGTACATGCCGGTGTCTAGCGAGCAACGGTGTGTGTAGTTGTTGTTTCACTGCAATCTCTTCTGGGTGTAGAATGTTTGTAGAAGAAATATATTTTGAATGGTAGTTTAGCAAGGTCCTCTGCATTTGATGCACATGCATGCTCAATCTGTTCCAGAAGATGGAATGGATTGACGATGTCGTTCCAACCAGTCTTGAGTCACAATCTAGAAAAAAAGGGATAAAAACAAAGCTTGGGTTAGTTAATGCAAGTATCCGTCTAACAAGAATCACAGCTTGGCCGTGATTCTTCAAGCAAGCAAGCAATCAACCAATCAGGCAAAGTAATTCCTTTATACTTCAACACAAACCACAGCTTGCTGTGATTAGTCAAGCAATAGCACCACAAATACAATCTCTTAAAATAAATCAAATACAACCAACAAGCATGCATAAATAACAAATCTCAACAATCTTCCTAACAACCCCCACTATTCACAACCTAACACCAAATTTTATTTAATTACCTTTAAGTCAATTAAATAATTTAATAATCTTAAGTAGACACAACCACTACAAACATACATCAAATCAACCCTAGCCCTACCTATGCCTACATTCAAACTATATCATAAGGCCACGAATTAAATACCTATTTTCACAGATAAATTATTCTAACAATTTAACTAATCACATTGATCAATATACCACCTTAATTAATTATATAGATCAATTATACCACCTTAATTAATCTAAAAATAATTTTTTATAATTCTGTAAAAATCCAATTACCACCAATAATTATATTAAATCACAATTTCCCCAATTTCATTAATTTGAAAATCTAATTATTCTATTTAATCATAACATAAAATATAAAATTTATAAATTCTGTAAAAATTCTAATTAAATTATTTTAATTCTGTTAACTATGAATCAACGTAATAACACTTACAAAAATATTCTTTCATGTAAATAACACACAAATATTTTATTTAAGACCTAAATAACCCTAAATCACCTTAATTAAATTAAAGCTCTACCTTAATGGTTTGAAAAAATTCTAATTAAATCATAAAAATTATATCTAAGCATAATCTAGTATCACAAATTATTTCAGATTTTTTTGATATTGTTAAGGCGCTCAAACCCTTGAACCCAACATAAAATAATTCAAAAATTGAATCTAAAAATTTGATAAAAATTCTAAATAAATTCTTAAAAGCTTAAAACTTAAAACTTACCAGCAAAGCTATGGAAACGTTGAACCCAAGTAAACCGGTCTAAAAACTGTGAAACCCGATTGAACCCATGTCCAACTGCAGATGAATCGGTCCTGAACCGGACCGGTCTGAACCGGCCGGTTCGACCCGAGCCGACCCGCCGCGCGTGCATCGCACGTGCCGCGAACGATTTCCGCCGGCAACCGCTCCTCAGCTTCAGGCAGTGCTACAAACACTTCAATTCGACTAAACAAGACTCGAATTGAGGCTGCACACCCAACCACAGCGGAGAAAAGACCGCCTCGTGCCGATTGGCAGCGAGTCCGTTCGGAAAACAGGGTCTCCCCCTGCCTCCATCACTTCCTAGTTGTTCGCAGCCCACCGGAGTCACTACAGCGCATCTCAAGGCCATCCCACCATCCGCAGTCCTCCTACCAACTCCCCAATACTTCGCTGCGGAGAGGGAAACCGACCTATGCCTCTTTCGTCGGCGCAATCGACGGGAACAGGGAAGTCCCCTATTCTGCCGCCCCCCTTCGATTCCTCGTACGCCGGAGCCGCTGCGAAGCTCCGTTGGCCTCCCCATCAACGCTTAGCTCTTGCTGCCACCGTCTCCCATCGCCAAGGTGGCTCGTCGGAGCAGGTGGTGCTCCGTCAGCGCATCAAATCCCCCCGAACCCTCGCCCTCTGCTCCTCGAGGGTTAAAATAGCTTCGTCGACGAGTCGTGACTTGTCAAACGACTTGTACGACTCGGTCGACTCGGCTCAACCCGCTGAGTTGAGCCAGTCCGACTCGCTGCATGTGCATCGCACGTGCAACAAAGGTTTTTATTTTTTATTATTTCTAATAACTAGATAAAATTCAAAAAAAATCTTTTTTAAAATTTTTATTTTTATTATTTATTTTATTTTCTGTTTCCATTTTATTTATTTATTTTATTAATTTAATATTAAAATAATAATTTTTATTTTATTTTTTTAGAAAACAGGGTTTACACAGACCATGGCTGCACCCCATATCGGCCAACTCATCACCATAAACCCTGTAATGTCAGGTTTTACTCCCGTCAACTTCTTTACAACTAGCAATGTTTAGCCCTTAGTTGTGGTTGGCCCCTATCAACTCTCAGCCATCCAGCTAGGTAAGGGGCTCCGACGGGTAAAAACAACCTATGTCGTAGTTGTTCGTGAAGTGGCAACATAAGAACCCAGATGTGTGACAACTGAAGTACAGTCCCTTATTGAGTGATTTGGGGATGTTATGCCAGAGGAACTTCCGAAGAAGCTTCCACCATGTCGGGCCACAGACTATTAGATTGAGTTGGTCCCTGGCACCCGACCACTAGCACAGGTGCCCTACCGTATGCCACCTGCTGAGCTTGCAGAGCTTAAGAAGCAGCTCGATGAACTGTTGGATGCAGGCCTGATCCACCCATCCAAGGCTCCCTATGGAGCGCCCGTCCTGTTCCAGCGCAAGAAGGACGGTAAGCTGTGCATGTGTGTCGACTACCGTGCGCTGAACAAGGTGATAGTGAGGAACTGGTACCCTCTCCCTCTCATCGACGACTTATTTGACCGATTAGGGCATGCACGAGTTTTCACCAAACTCGACCTCAGATCGGGGTATTAGCAAGTCAGAATTGCAGCAGACAATGAGGCCAAGACGACTTGCATGACAAGGTATGGGTCCTTCGAATTTTTAGTCATGTCTTTTGGACTAACGAATGCCCCAGCGACCTTCTGCAACTTGATGAACGATGTCTTCCACGACTTTCTGGATAAGTTCATAGTGGTGTATTTGGATGACATCATTGTGTATTCAGATAACCTGGAGGGATACATGGGACATCTCTAGCAAGTTTTCCAGATGCTATGGGAACACAACTTGTTCGTTCGAAAGGACAAGTGTGAGTTTGCCCAGCAAGAGATTCTTTTCCTTGGGCACAGGATTGGCAATGACCAAGTGCGCATGGACGAAGGAAAAGTACATGCCATCAAGGACTGGCTTCAACCAAGCAATCCCACCGAACTGCGATCTTTTCTTGGGTTAACTAATTATTATCGCAGGTTCATTGAGGGATACTCTCGCATTACAGTGCCACTGACTGATCTCCTAAAGAAGGAACAAGAGTGGAGATGGGGTCAAGAATGCGAGGATGCCATACAAAAGCTTAAGGAATGCATGACATCTAGACCCGTCCTAGCCCTGCCAGATTTCAGCAAGGCATTTGAGGTAATTATTAATGCCTCTAACCGTGCCTTGGGCGGAATTCTTATGCAGGATGGACATCCCTTGGCTTATGAAAGCCGAAAGCTCAACAACGCTGAACAAAAGTATGTGGCATATGAGAAGAAGATGTTAGCTATGGTATGTCGAGTATACCTCCTAGGCAGCCCTTTTGTGGTGCACACAGACAACGTGGCGAACACCTTTTTCCAGACCCAGCGTAAGTTTTCTGCCAAGCAAGCGCACTGGTAAGCCCAGCTTGCTGAATTCGATTTCACCTGAGAATATAAGGCCGGACGCCACAACCAAGCGGCCGATGCTCTTAGCCGACGCGCGCATGCCATCACCCGCACGCATGGCACCCTGACTGAGCAGCTGCAAGACTACACTAAAGAGGACACAACTTACAATCTTTGTTGTAATAGGTTACTGAGGGGAAGAACCGGTGATTCTGGAAGGATTTAGTCAGATTATTACATATCAAAGGGGGATGAATATATGTGCCACACTCAACAGACATCAGACGTGAGCTGATAGCATAGTGCCATGACACCCCTTGGGCAGGACATCCGGGCGTGGAGTGCACCCTTGCTCTCCTTGGGCGTTCGTACTATTGGCCGAACATGGAGAACGATGTCGAAGCACATGTCAAGACTTGTGCCATCTGCCAGAAAGACAAGGTCGAGCGAGCCAAAGCTGCAGGCTTGCTCCAGCCTTTGCCCATTCTGTCCCGACCTTGGGTATCCATTTCCTTGGATTATATCAAATCTTTCCCGAAAGTTAACGGATTTTCTATAATACTTGTGGTGGTAGACAGGTTCAACAAGTTTGCTGTTTTCATCCCCATTACTGAGCATGTTACAGCAGAGGAGACGGTTAAACTATTTTTCAAGCATGTTGTGAGATATTTCGGCCTCCCGGAAGATATTATCAGTGATCGAGATGGGTGCTTCATTGGAAGGTTCTGGACAACTTTATTCAAGTTACTTGGTACAAAGTTGAAATTCTCAACAGCAGGACACCCCCAAATCGATGGACAGACGGAGCGCATCAACACACTTCTCGAAGAGTACCTTCGGCACTTCATCACCGCAAGTCAAGGTAACTGGGTAGAGTTGATTGACTCAACTCAGTTCTGTTACAACAACCATCGGGGTTCAACAATCGAGAAGTCTCCATTCGAAGTGGTCTATGAGCATGTTCCAATCTCTCCAGTCGAGTTGGCCCGTGGCACAGTTGATGATAGATGCCCAGCAGCCACCAAGTTTGCCTTGACCCGACAGGACCAACTGGAGGATGCATGCACAAGTTTAGAGAATGCAGCACATCGTATGAAGAAGTATGCAGATAAGCATCGCAGACCAAGAGAATTTCAAGTCGGAAATGAGGTTTTGCTCAAACTTACCCCACAAATGTGGAAGAAAGCTCGAGGGATGCGCGTTCACAAGGGACTTATGCCAAAGTACGATGGCCCTTTTAAAGTGGTGAAGCGCATTGGCGAGGCAGCATATCAGTTGGAGCTGCCATCCCGCCTGAAGATCCATCCCACGTTTTATGTAAGTTTCCTCAAGCCATTCCATAGAGATATTGACCCTTCCATGCAGCAAACGGAGCGGACACCTCCAACAGTCGTTAAGGAGTTCAGACGACGAGCTGAGCGCATCCTTGGGCGAAGGAAGACACAGTCCGGAGGACACACTGAGTTCTTGGTCCAATGGAAAGACTCAGCCCCGGATGAGGCAACCTGGGAGAGGGACGCTACCTTGTGGCAGTATGAAGACTTGATTTATGAATACTTAGTCACTGAGTTGACAGGGACGTCAACTTCTTGAAGGGGGGAGAGTTGTTACACTCCTATGCCAAAGACAAGGCAAAGGCCCTAACAAATTGCCTAAGTATCATGCCAGAACAAATGAATCGAGGCTCGGGCACTAGCAAGACCAAGGCGCACAGCAAACAGGTAGCCGTGCGTAGGACAGTAAATGACAAATAGGCCGCAGCACACAGAATAACAACCGGGCAACAGGCAGCCGTGTGCTAGACAAGTAGGCAGACAAACTCTGACGCGCGCACTCAGTGCATCCAGCAAGCAGGCACTTGCCATTCGGAAGCCAAGGCAATCTCAAAAGAACCTCCTTGTTGGCACCCACTATCACCTCCTTAGGATACTGATGATGGCCCAAGATCCCAGCATTGATGGAAAGCCTGCAGAACTCAACACTTGGTGCCAGTAGCACAATCAAGAGGAGATCTTATCATGCTAGGATTTGAAGCATTAATGGGGCAGCTCAAGGGTCACCTTCTGCCTATAAAAAGGGCAGAACACCAACGTTTTCAGGGGTTCTAGTCTTGCTTTTGAAGCTGCCCTGTAGAGAAGTGAAGTAGGCCATTTTCTGTAACTTTCCTTAAACTTTCTTATGAATTTCCTTAGCATTTTGGCCTCCTAGCCAACCTGTGGCTTGAAGGACTTTTTTTGAGTGGTTTTAACGGTGCAATATCCGCATACCTTTTTCCTCTCGTGACAATCCGCTCGAGCAATCACACGGATGAACTAGGGGACCGTTGCCAGAGTTGATGCACTTGCACATGTCGCTTCCGTTCTCCCAATGCATCACCACCAGCGTGAGGTCGTCGTTGTCTAACTTGCTCAAAATTGGAACCACTCTGCCTCCATGACAGACGGTGAAGATGCAGCGGCTGAAGTTCCCTACTATGGATCCGTTGAACCTGGGGATCAAAAAGATAGCTGTCTAGCAGCAATCGACCCCGGCACAGGAGCCGTTCTCGTCATTGTTTTGAGCACCTTGAGGCACACACCCCATAATTTTTTAATGCAGAGACAGAAACTCGATTTCTAAACTTTTGTGATCCATGTTCTTTTTTTTTCATCCCAACACTACACAAACATCTTGTGATCCATTTTATACTTATAATCAAAACTTTTGTGAGATATAGACGATGCAAATCTAGATTTTATACCCTCTCTCCTCCTTGATTTCTAAAAAAGGCTTCGTACTCTTTTTTTACTCTATAACACACATGTCTAACGGTCCATCTCATACCTATAATTGAAACTTTCACTAGTTTTAGATGATTTGGAACTAAATTTCATATCCTTTATTCTCCCCCATTGCTAAACTAAGCAGGAGCATAAGGTAAAAAAAGGGTACCAATAATGAAATAAGAGTTTATTATATTTAAAAAAAGATGGAGTTATTAACAGTGAACCTCGGCATCCTCTATCAACTTTGAGGTAAGGGTTGCCTTATCTAGCAGAGCAATTGCAAAGATATCCAGGACCATTTGAGGAGTTCACGCACACGATCTTCTCACTGATGCATGAATAAGAAATCAGATTGCGCTTCGCTACCTCGCAAGTCTGGTCTCCGATGGCCCAATCCACCACCACCGGCATCCGGGTATCGTGGCCATTATCCCAGATTTGGGTTGGCGAGATAAAAGATGTTTGAAACTTGAACAAGTCAGCCTCCACAATCAAGGCGTAGCTGCAACAGCTGAAGTTTTATTAAACGTTGTTTTATGAAGCCTGCATGCATGAGCGGGATCGAATATATAAGATATGCTTATATAGATAATCAATTAATTAATTAACCCAACTTGCCTCCTTTCCCATGGATGTAGGGGGGGTTTCCCTGATATCCGCTCGACCAATCACACAGATAACCGGGACCACCGCCGGAGTCGACGCACTCGGTATGGTATATCCGCTGTCATATTGAGCTGGGCCTAAATGTCTTGTTCAGTCCTAAAATCGATCTTTTTCTTTAGTATATCTGTCCCTCATTCTCTATTAATAATATTAATAATACTCTATGAATGATCAGCCGTGGACGCCGAGTTCTTGGCATCTTCACAGTGTCAGAGGGAGTCCCCAAAACTCCATTCAGGTAGATTATATATATATATATATATATATATATATATATATATATACTTGTCATAATAATCGATTAATTAACTGATGGATGTGCTTGTTGATCAGGTGGAGTTAGCAGCGTCAATTCCTCCGGAGAAAAACATGGTGGAAGTCAAATGGCTCGTCACGCTTGATCGTGATTCGATTGGCTCGGAGGTGATCATCGCGAACAAGAAATCGTCAGCTCTAGAATTCTCAGGATCCTTCATCAACCACCTCAAAGTTAGCACCCTCGGTGCATCATATGTTGCCGGGATGCAAGGCTCCAATTACTGCAGCAGGCGGCCGATATCATCGGAGTTTACCGTCATTTCTCCAGAGTTCAACAGTGCCGGTGCTGCGGGGAGATCAAAAAATAGAAGAGGCCCCTCTTCATGGACGCAGAACGTACTCGTGCAATCCATGCAGCGAAGAGCAGATCAGGAAGAGGACGATGAAGGATCGATAAATGAAGCTCTGTGCCCAGGCCAAGAACTAGAGGCCGAGGGAGAAGAGCTTGAAGATTACGCACACATGGCACAGAGGATGAGCAGGATCTATACCAGCACTCCAAGACAGTTCGCCATGATCGATAGGGTGGGTGCGTAAGTATACATAACGAATTAAAAATCCAAAGAGAAGCAGCAAACTCAGCTAGATGATATAGTTAAATATTTGGTCTAATTAGATTCATGAAAACTATATACATTTTTGCGGTGATGCAGGGGAGAAGGAACTCGGTTGTGATAGGGAGGAGTGGATTTGATGAGTTTTATATGCGGAGTCCAGGATCAGAGCATGAATGGTATGGAGATTATGCGTATCTGTGCATCGGTCCATCTGCCGTGCTAAGACCACTTAGATTGGAACCTGGAGATGTTTGGAGAGGAGCACAGCGCTTGTGCAATGCCAATCTCTAACTAAGGGGCTTCCTTCTAAGCGTATATGTTTGTACGTAGTTAGGTACTCAAAGTAGATGAAAATAAAAACCATCTACTCTAATACTTGATTTGTCTACGGTATATAAATTTGCAGCTAGATTATGCTTCAAGCTCACAAGTCAGATGAGAAATCAGCGTACGTAAGAGTTGTAGTTGAGGAGACGAATGAGGAAGGGAAGGTATGAGATTACCTGAAGGACACAGGTGGCTCGAAAGGAGCAAGGACCACAAGGAGAAGCTGATATTTTAGAGAAGGAGTGTGGAAATGGGGCGACCAGATGGAGCAAGAGCCACGAGGAGGTGAAGGTGCTAAGCGAGCCAGGCGAATGAGAACTAGTTGGCCAAGGACACGTCATTCCCTACCTAGTCAGGGTTTCCACTGTATATTTCTTTTAGGTAACAATAAGCATATATTGACGTATGATTTAAAAGCAAGCCCAAATAAACTAATATTAAATTCATATATATAGGGATAACTGATAATGATATAGTTTTTCATGAATATTACTTTATCAAAATATATATGAAAATCTCAAATAATAAAAAAGATCACTACTTAATTTAAAATAAAATCACCTATCATATCATGCCCCAATTCTTCCGTTGGGCATGTCATGCCCCAACTCTATAGATAGCCAACTTCTTTCTTCTGGGTAATATAGGAATTGGCTTAAGTATATTTGATGAATATTTACTATATTTGGGATATAAAATCCTATGATGTCACAATAATAATATAATTTTTTAAAAAATTTGACATTCAACGCCAATAAAATTTGAATATATAAATAATACAATCAAAATATAATTCTTGTCTAATATATTAAATACTTATCTAGTGGCTCTCTATTAACAGTGAGATATACATAAACTATCTTGACTCCACAAGCACTTGGAATACCCAAAATAGCAACATAACAAGTGAAAAGCTAGGTGGATTACACAGGATATCTAAGTCTTAGAGGGAAGCACTCCATGTCCCACTCTCCTCATAATTCTTGGACAAGATAAGAGCATGCCCAAGATAAGCCATTGAGGCATTCCCTCCTCCTCCATCAATAAAGGCCGCCAAGTTCCTAAAAGTAGCTGTGAAAGACCTTAGAGAGTATTTGTGAGCTTTTAGAGTTTGAGTGTGTGTATTCAAGCATAGGGAGGCAAGAATTCAACTTAGGCTTCGTGAGAGTGAGGTTACACCACCAGATTGTGGGGTGCATCGAGAGAGGTTTTGCAAGGTTGATAGATTCCTTTTTTCCTCTTCATTCTGCTATCGAGAGAGGTTTTGCAAGGTTGATAGATTGATTCCTTTTATCCCTTCCTGTTCTTAAGCTTTTGCTACATGCAAAAAAATTCCGACTGAATTTTTTTTTTTTTTTAAGAGGGGGCTGTGGTGGCCGGTTGCAACTAAGATCTCAGCTAAAGTCAGATCTGGTGAGATCAGCACGTGTGGGCCCCGCTGGTGCCTACGCACTTGTGCCCCGATGCATGCTTGTGGGTGTGCCTGGGTGCAGAGCACCCATGTGCAGCTTGCTACTGTGCACTGTGAACCTTGGATCCTTTGGCATTGCATGTCTGCGTGCATTCCGCGTCGCGTGTCCTGCTAGCCCGAAGGCACTACTTGAACCTCAAGTCGTTGAGCCTAGTGAACCTTGGGTTGGTGCACTGCATGTGGTCGCATAGTGAATCTGTTAGAAATTAGAGTTAAACTTGAATTTTATATTTCTAATTTTTATATTTATCATTTTAGTTTAGTTGATGTTTATCTTTTGATCTAGTTTATATTTATCTTTTGATTTAGTCTATTATTATATTTTAATATGTGGTTTAGATTATTTCTTGAACATTAAGTTAGGTTTGTGTTTAGAGTTTATTTTCCTATATAAGGCTTATCTAATCATCGAGCAATTAATACAATCTCCTCTTTTATTTAAAGAAAGTGCCTCATCCTTTTGTTTCTTCCTTATTCTCCAAATTCTAGATTGTCCTTATTTCCAACAAAGTGGTATCAAAACGAGGTTCCAAGTTCCAAGAAGATGTCATCATCCTCTATTTCTTTTCCATATCCTAAGCTCACCTCTCTCAACTTTGAGATTTGGGCACTTCGGATGAAGGTGACTCTTGGCTCCCATGGCATATGGGACATTGTAGAGAATGACTACAATCAACCAAGAGATATGATAACACTCCCTCAAAGAGAGAGAGAAAGTGCAGAGAAAGAAAGGAAGAAAAATCAACAAGCTCTCGCCATCATCTATCTAGGCATAGATGACAACATGCTCCACAAGATCGCAAAGGAGACTATATCGAAAGCAGCATGGGAGGCTCTTCAAAACTCCATCGTAAGAGTTGAGAAGGTGAAGAAAGTTCAACTTCAAACTCTAAGGGCTAAGTTTGAAACTCTCTACATAAAAGAAGGTGAATCTATTCAAGACTATTTTTTAAGAATTTCAATACTTGTAAATCAAATGACAAGTTTTGGAGAAGCAATGCCAGATTCTCGTGTGGTGGAAAAAATTATTCGTTCTCTCGGTGCAAGATTCAATCATATCATGGTGGTGATTGAAGAATCTAAAGATATCGAAGCCATGACAATTGAAGAATTAAATGGGTCTTTAAGAGCCCATGAAGAGAGGATGATTCGAGGCAAGCAACAAAAACCTGAACAAGTTCTTCAAGCCAAGATGACCTGGAAGTCGAGAGGAGATAATTCAAATAGAGATCGTGGTCGAGGTTGAGGCCGAAGCAGAGGTCGTGGTCCAGGAAGAACAAATTATGAGATTTCAACAAATTTCCAAAGAAATCAAGTTTCTACAATAAAATTTACAAGAGGGCGAGGAAGAGGTAATTTGTCACGCCCCATACCTTCCCCTAGGGCACGTGGCAGACCACAGTGAATTCCACATACAGCCCTGCTAATCTCTGGAACTATATGGGAACCCATTAAGCGCCTGATGTATATTCCCTCTATTTATGGAAGGAGAGAACTTGGACAATAGATCAAATATAACTCAAAAATCATATATTTTACAAAATCAGATCTTTTACACAGAGATATATGTATGTACACATGATCTACAATCAAAATAGGGCACATACCCAATGATACACAACATACCTAGCTAGTGGATCTTTCTGTACACAAAATAAAGGTAGAACTGTCCTACTTTTCAAAAATCAAACAGGAATCTGGCTATGCATCGCAATATCTCTCAGTTCCTCTCCTGCTGTGGTCCTAAAAAATAAAAATGAGTTCCCCTACGGGGTGAGTAACATTGTACCCAGTGAGTTGGATAGAAAATAATGTAAAACCGAGAACATAAAGTAACAAAATCTCAAGAATAGGATAATCTAGCTATCCGTGTGCAATAGTCAATCAAAAGGAGCAAGCAATAGTCACACGAGACTATATCCGGGGCTAGCTTAATCAAATACAGTTGTGGCCAACAACTGTCAGCTCAGGGGGAGGAATCAAATATCATAAGGTACCCATATCAAAGTAGAAGCATAGGAATATAGAACCAAAGCCCCCTTTCCTCCTGGGTTGCCACTGGACCTCACTACCTAGCATCCATAGTTAGTCTAGCCTAAAGACCAGTCAGGAGTATCCCAGTCTCCCATCCTGACCTCGTGTATTATCATCTCATGCCCCTTTGCATAGGTGACCCATGGAAGTGCTAATAATGTATAATCTCAAATCAGTGCAGTGAATATGCCTGTAGCTCTAGCGAGTATCGAGTCATGCTAGCCATATGCATTCATAAGGGAAATAGTAGCATGAATAAATAAACAAATACATATGCTAGATTGAAAATCACCAAAAGCATAGTATCATGCTTATAATGAATCAAGGAATACGAGCAATGAATAGCTTATGTCATCAAGCAAGAATATAAAAGATTATTTACAACTCATTTATAATAATAATAATCAAGATTATATTAACTAGCAGGAGAGCTCAAAGAATACCAAGCATATCTAAACAAAGGGGATATAGTTCTTCTGGACTAAACATTGAGAACTATCCCATTTATTCTGCCCAGAAAATAAACACTCACCTGATTCTATCCTTGTAAGCACGTTCTAGTTCGTATCGCGAACGTTCGTATCCTCGTGCTTGTTTATTGAATTTCCTGTAAATATTTCTACGAATTTTAATTCTCAATCTGATAACAATTTTACAAATTCGTCTTCACCAATACTCTTAGAATGATCTCTATATTCGCCCTAATTTTTATCCTAAGTTCGTCGGAAATCCGCCGGAGACTCGCCGGAAAGTTCGCCAGAACCCTCGCCAGCGAAGTTCTTCGATCAACACCAATATTGGTACCAATCGAAAGCTCTCTTCTCAAGGATTTCAAAAATCATATTTGCCCTAATTATTATAGCTCATACGCGATCAATTTCACCGATTAAATCTGTTTGGACGGAATCCCTAAATTAGGGTTTTTAGCTCGCTGGCGGCCAACCAGCGACCAATAGCCCTCAACTCTGGTACCAACGGATAGCTCTCGTCAAGAAGAAGCCATAGATAGTAAGTTTGCGAAGTTTCGCGGCCGAAATGGCCGGCAATCGTCGAAGCAAGCTCCGACGATGAAACTTTCGCCCGCTGATGACAAACTTAAATTTTATCTCTCAAATCATCACCAAAATTGTAAATTGATACTCTATTGTGTTCTCCTCACTCTCATGAAGCTGTGGCTAAAATCTCGTCACAAAATTCCAACTCTGGTGTCGGATTGTCGATAACAATGTGAAAGGGCAAGTTGTCGTCGTTGTTGTGCGAAGGAGAAAGGAGATAGAGAAAAGCTCGAACAAGCGCGATCGGTGGGAGGTAAAAATTGGATTTCTATAAATTGATTAATTAAAATATTAAATCTTAGATCAGATCTGGACCGTCCATTTGGATTAATCTTTGATTCAACGATTTGACCAATCAAACGATATCCACATTACGATCCGTCTACGCTGTTGGATTTCTTATCAAAAATCCTATCTAATAGTATAATTTTTACATCAAAATTGTCATGCCCCAAACTACCTTTGGGCACGTGGCAACTGCCGTATAAACTATACTTTATCACCACAACTTATATAAGGCTAAAAGTATCACAAAGCACTATAATTTTATTATTTAAACAAAGTAGAAGCAATTACAATTTACAAGTAAACCAACACTATCACTTTAAATCTCTATCTAAATCACCAAGTCGATATTGTTTGCCAAGCTATGTTCTCCCTCACTCCCCGCTAGTAGCCAACCTATAACCTGTGCAACAGGGAAAAAATGTGCACTTCTGAGTCGCGAAACTCAGTGAGGTTACAGAGAGAGCACCCTAAAAATGGGCATAAGGTATTGTACAAACCAATTAAGAAAATATATCCACTTAAAATCACATATTAAATCAACATATCCATAATATAACAAGCAACAAATAAGAAACATCATGAACCCGATTATAACATGGTATATAACAACATATAAGAAATATGATCAAACAATGCCACTAAATTAAGATCTCATATCACTTCAATTAATATCTCATCATTTAACCAATCTACACCTAAGGCAGCCTCTTAAGTTTAAGGAGAACCCCTCGTCAGAGATTTCCCTGAACCCGTTAGTGTTAACTCTATGTCTCTGTCCTATATACTTGCACACTAATGTTGGCGGAAGGAGCTGGTGATCACGGCACCTCTTTTTTCCAATCACAAGTACCATACAGTACTGTAATTCTGCACCATGGCAGGATCACCATACAAACACAACAATCACATCTATCTCCAGCCTGGCAAGCTGAGACCTACTGTATATGATACCAATGAACCTGGACTACTCAGGGATCCCACCACTGTTGAGCATGCCAGAGTCTTTCAGGTTCCCTAACCTTGGTAGCGCATGAGACGGTACTGTTTCTAGTCCACCCTCTACCTTGGTGTAACACAAACAAATTGAGATCTTCACCGAAGTGAGATCCCGGCTACACCAAAGTATTAGTGACCTAAGTCAACCGAACTTGCATCTCTACCGTACTAGCACATGGCTCCTCACCACATGTTGGCACATACCAGTATAAGGACTTACACATCACCTCCTAGGTTATCATAACCCTATGATGTTCCAAGTCCTTAGTCATATATCAATTTAAATCACTTTAGGTGATATCATAACATGAACCTAAAGTGTCTCAAGTCTTATCTCATGTCAACATGTTTCATGCTCTTGTCAAGTAACTCTACACCTCTAGCAATATGAACATATTCAATAATCAACATAACATGAACATAATATCAATAACATACATATAACAACATCATACATATACCAACATGGTATAACTTTCAATTCATAACGGGAGCATGCATATAATAACATCATATCTGAATTAACATGATACAACATGAATTAACATAATATCATTTTCAACTCATACCAAGAGCATGCATATAACTTTCAACAGTTCACATGTTCATCCAATATGCAATCAAGCAGATATATAACTTATCAGCATGTACAATAATTAACAACGACCCTTAGGACTCAGCATCTGTAGTAGGCCAAATAAAATTTGAAACCATAAGTCCTCACCTGAGTTTCAAAGCAGATCTTTAAACAAGAATCACAGCTTGGCCGTGATTCTTAAAGCAAACAAGCAAAAACCATCAATCAAGCAAGCAATTCCTTCTTACTTCAACACAAATCACAGCTTGGCCGTGATTCGTCAAGCAAAAGCACCGCAACACAATCTCCTAAAATAAATAAATTAAATGCAACCAAACATCATCCATAAATAACATAACTCAAACAAATTTCCTATCAACCCCTCTACTCACAACCTCACACCAACTTTCATTTAATTTCTTTCTAATCAACCGACTAGATTAATCAATTTAAGCAAACACAACAACCACAAATTAAATTTCTATTTCCATAAATAAATTATTCCAACAATTTAATTAATCATATTGACCAACTATACCACATTAATAATCTAAAAATAACTTTTAATAATTCTATAAAAAATCCAATTAGCACAAATAAATATTTTAAACCACTATCTCCCTAATTTCATTAATTAGAAAATCTAATTACCCTAATTATCTATTTTAATCACAACACAAAATTTATAAATTCTGTAAAAATATCTAATTGTATAAATTAAATTTATAAATCCTAAATTATCAAACTTCGTTAATTAGAAAATCTAAATAATTATTTTTTTCTAAATTTTACCACATTATAAATTCATAACATTCTAAATTATTCAATTTTATAAATTGAAATAATCTAATAGTCTAAATTCCTCGATTCACAATCTTCTAGTTTCATTATTTTCAAAAAAAAATTCAAAATATTTCTTCATGCATATATTATACAATTAATTTATTTAAATCCTAAATTAATCCAAATTAACTAAAATAAATTAAGAACTGCATTTCAATAATTCTGAAAAATTCTAATTAAATCACATAAATTTTATTTAAGAATGATAATACATTACAAATTATTTTAGATTTTTCAGACATCATTAATGCCCTCAAAATCATGAACCCAACCTAAAATAATTAAAGGCAGGTCTAAAACATATTGAAAATTTTAAATAATTTCTTAAGGCTTAAAACTTACCAGTCAAACCTTAGCCACGTTGAACCAAATTAAACCGATCAACAAGTCGCGAAACCAGCTAACCCACAGCCGAAACACAATTACACCGGCCGTTCATCGAATCGGATCAACCCACGCGCGTTGTCGGGCTATGTTAGGCATGGAAAGACCACAGCCCACAATCCATTGTATGGGTAGATTTCATATTGCAGGTTTGAAGGAGGGTCACCATCTCTTATATAGAACCAGGATGCAACTCCTTTCCAAGAATTCCCAGATGTGGGACTAAATCGATCAACAAGTCGCGAAACCAGCCAACCCACAGCCGAAACACAGTTACACCAGCCGTTCATCGAATCGGATCAACCCATGCGCGACGCACGTTGTCGGGCTATGTTAGGCATGGAAAGACCACAGCCCACAACCCATTGTATGGGTAGATTTCATATTGCAGGTTTGAAGGAGGGGCACCATCTCTTATATAGAACCAGGATGCAACTCCTTTCCAAGAATTTGATACATGAGACTAATGACCCGTACAAGTATCAAACTTGTGACCTTTGTATTATTTGTACAATACTCTAACCAACTTCGCTAATAGGCCAAATAATAATTTTTTTCTCTTTTTTTTTCTTTTAAAGGAAAACAGGGTTTACAAAAATTTCATACTAAAAAAATCTATAAAATTTTACAAATAAGTTATTCTTATTATTATATTCTTAATTTATCATTAATACAAAAATACAAATCTCACATAATTACTTGAGAAATCCTAATCAAGTAAATAAATCTGAAGTTCAATACTATTCTTGTCATAAATTTGGACATTATTCTTAGGAGTGCCGATCTTATTGAGGAAACAATACTTATGTCAGGTGATAGAAGCAAGTTCTACAAACTCAATACCAACAAGAAAGGAGTTGTAAGCTTTGGTGATGATACAAAGGTAGAAATTAAAGGTAATGGTGATATTTTAATTCAAGCAAAAGATGGAAGACATATAATTATTTATGATGTTTATTATATTCCGAAGCTCACTAACAATATTCTAAGTATTGGATAACTTTTGGAAGATGACACAAAATTCATATGGAAAGTAATTTACGATAGCTTAGAGATCAAAATTCTAATCTTCTTGCAAAAGTTACCATGTCACAAAATCATATGTTTATGCTGAATTTAAATAATGGTGATGCAATTTGTTTAAAGACATGTCTTGAAGATACATCATGGATTTGGCACATAAGATTTGGTCACTTTAATTTTGGAAGCCTCAATTCTTTAGTAGAAAAGAATATTGTGAAAGGGATTCCAAAAATTAATCATCCTAATGAGTTATGTGAAGGATGTTTATTTGGCAAGCATTCAAGGAAAAGTTTTCCAAAGCACTCAATATCAAGAGCCTAGAAGCCACTTCAACCAGTTCATGCTGATGTTTGTGGTCCGATCAAACCTCAATCTTTTGGTGAAAATTCTTACTTTATTCTTTTTATTGATGATTATAGTAGGAAGACTTGGGTTTTCTTTCTAAAGCATAAGTCAGAAGCTTTTAATTCATTGAAAAAAATAAAGCCTTTGTAGAGAATGAAAGTGGTTATAAAATTCAAGCTTTAAGAACTGATAGAGGTGGTGAATTTACTTCTAATGAATTTAAGAATTTTTGTGAGCTGCATGGTATTCGTCGTCCCTTGACAGTTCCAAGAACACCTCAACAAAATAGTGTTACTGAAAGAAAGAACATGACAATTCTCAATATGGCTAGAATTATGCTAAGTCAAAAAAATATGCCTAAGGAATTTTGGGCTGAAGTAGTTGCATGTGCGGTGTATCTCTCAAATCGAAGTCCAACTAAAAGTTTAAAGAGTGTGGCTCTTCAAAAAGCATGGAGTGGATGGAAACCAAGTGTGGCCCATTTAAAGGTGTTTGGATCTATTGCTTATACCCATGTTCATGAGCAAGAGAGGTCCAAAGTTGATGATCGAAGTAAAAAACTTATTTTCATTGGCTATGATGAGAACTTAAAAGGCTACAAATTATTCAATCTAGAAGAAAAGAAAATTTTGATTAGTAGAGATGTGGAGTTTGATGAAAGTGCTTCATGGGATTGGAGTTCAAATTAAGAAGAATCTTATGATTTTCTGCTATATTTTGAAGAAGAAGTTGATCATCATCAATAAGTTACTCCACCAACATCACGGGTATATTCCACACCCTCATCCTCACCATCATCATCTTCAGTTACAAACAACAACAAGACATTGATTATGAAGAGGTATTTGCTCTAGTTGCTCGTATGGAAATCATTTATTTATTAATCTCATTTGCTGCACAAAATCATTGGAAGATTCATCAATTGGATGTGAAATCTGCTTTCCTCAATGGCTATCTTGAAGAAGACATTTATGTTCAACAACCACTAGGATATATTACTCTAGGACAAGAGAACAAAGTTATGAAGTTGAAGAAAATATTACATGGGCTCAAACAAGCACCAAGAGCATGGAATAATCATCTTGACAAATATCTACAAGAAAATAATTTTATTAGATGTCAAGATTAATATGTTCTATATAAAAAAGAAGAAAATGAGAATATTTTATTTCTTTGTGTATATGTGGATGATCTTATTTTCACAGGAAATAATCCTAAGATGTTTGAAGAATTCAAGAAGACTGGCTCGAGAATTTGAGATGACAGATTTGGGGTTTATGACTTACTATTTGGAAATACAAGTGGTGCAAATGGAAGACTATATTTTTCTCTCATAGGAAAGATATACACAGGATGTACTCAAAAGTTCAACATGTTAGAATGCAATTCTATCAATATTCTTATGGATTGTGGAGCAAAATTCTCTAAGTAAATGGAAGATGAAGAGAAGGTTGATTCAACTATGTTTAAAAGCCTTGTTGGGAGTCTAAGGTATTTAACTATCACAAAACCTGAAATTTTGTTTACAGTAGGGATTGTGAGTCGATTTATGGAGAATCCAAACAAAATACATTTTATGGCAGCCAAAAGGATTCTACGGTACATCAAAGGTACTATCAACTATGGAATTTACTATACTTCTTCTGATATTCTCAAACTTATTGGTTATTGTGATAGTGATTTTGTTGGAGATGTTGATGATAGAAAAAGTACAAGTGGTTTTGTATTTTTTATGGGAGACAATGCAGTTTCATAGTGTTCAAAGAAACAACCAATTGTCAAACTATCTAGTTGTGAGTCAGAATATGTCGCAGCCACTTCATGCACGTGCCATGATATTTTTACAAAACCCCTAAAGGTTGAAAGTTTTTAAAAGCTCAAACTCAAGCTTGGAGTTCGAAGAAATTCAAGTTCAAGGGGGAATGTTAGAAATTAGAGTTAAACTTGAATTTTATATTTTCAATTTCTATATTTATCATTTTAGTTCAGTTGATGTTTATCTTTTGATTTAGTTTATATTTATCTTTTGATTTAGTCTATTATTATATTTTAATATGTGATTTAGATTGTTTCTTGGGCATTAAGTTAGGTTTATGTTTCGGTCCTTTTGTTTCTTCCTTATTCTCCAAATTCTAGATTGTCCCTATTCCAACAGAATCTCAGTTCAAGTACTCGATGAGCCTTCTATTGAAGCCCTGATTGTAAAACCCCACTCTCATCATCAAAAAAAAAAAAAACGGCCCGGTTCAAATGAACCGGCCAGCCGACCGGTCCAGCTGAACCGGCTTGGTTCGATTTGAGGAGCCGATGCGAGCGAGAAGAGCCGAGGGCTCTTCCCACTCGCGAGGCTCTCCTTCTTCACCTCGCGACAGCGTCGACCCACTCCCCTCACCCGCAGCAGAGCAGTGCCGACGCCACTCCCATTTCGTCCGTCGTCTGTCGCCGCTGTTCATCGCCCGCCGCCTGCCGACCGTCGTCCACCGTGCATCTTTCCCATCGTGAAAAGAGGAGCTCGTCGGAAGCATCCCCGCGGTGCAACCCCTTTTCACCCTTTTACCTCTTCGTGGGAGTAGTGGCCGTAGTCCGCCGTCCGCCGCCCATCGCTCTCCGCCGCAGCGAGGAGAGCTCGGCGGAGGCCTGCTGCCGTGCGACTCCCATCCCCTGCCTTCTTCCCTTCTCCTCTTCGTCGACAGCAGCCGTCCGTCGAGTCCACCGTCTGTCGTTTCGCTGCCCGCCATCCACAGCCGTCGTCCGTCGCCGTTCCTCTCCGCCGCGACGAGGAGAGCGGCGGAGGCCTGCTGCTGCCGTGCGACTCCTTCCCGTTGCATTCCCCTGTTCCGCGAGCAGACCCCTGCCACCGGTTGCCCCACTGTGTGGCTGCCGATCCGCTGCTCCGAACGCCAGGAGCTCCCCGAGATTTCAACCTCCGCTGGGTCGATTTGGTCGACGCGGTCGAGAGGTCCACCGGCGAGTCGACGAAGGGAAGAACTGCGCATTCTTCCCTCCCGCCGGCCGCTGCTCAATCCACCTCTGCTGGGTCTTCGCAAGCTCGGAGGTGTGTAGATTTCCCATCGTATCGTTCCTTCTCTCTAACCGTCGAGACTGCCGTCGACAGCGCCGCCTGCAGGTGGTCGGATGATCGCTGCCACCCTGCCGGTCAAATCTCACGAATGCCCAATATTTTGCAGAGCGCTCCCTGCTTCCACGCTCGGGATCGGGGTCGTCATCATCACCGGCGTGTGCGTCGACCGTTGGATTTTGCGAACTCCAGCGAGGTGGCGGCTAGGGTTCCGACGAGGAGGAAGGGTTCGGTGAGGTAGTGCTTCTTTTCTCCCCTTAATCACGATTAGTGATTAATTAAGCATGCTTAGAGATAATTAATAATGATTAGTGTGATTAAGCATGATTAGCACTAATTAATGTAATTATGTAAACTTAATCATAATTAATTAGTGGTTAGTTAAACAACATAGTTAACTCAAGTTTAACTCGAACTCGAGTCTGACTCGAATTAGAATGGTTAGGATTTGACCGGATCGAACCGACCAAGCTGGGGCTTGGGTCAGACTCAAGTTAAGCTAAATGGATTAATAGGTGGTCAACCCGAGTCAGCGTTGACCAAGTCAAGCGTTGATCGGGCCAGCGTTTATGAGCCCAAATTTGGGCCAACTAAATTGCGCTTATAACTTGAATTGGGTTGGGTAATGATAAATTGAAAATTTCTAAATTATCAATATGATCAATTTTATTTGACTAGGTCAATTTTGACCAAATTTTGACTTGAATCAAATTGGGCTAAATTGGATTAGATGATTATTAAATTGAGTAAACCTAATTTAGATACTTAATTGAGTTAATTAAGATTTAATAATTTTATTAATTGCTGATGAATTTCCAATTGGTCTCTTGGGTGACTTGGGCTAGATCATAGGTTTGGGTTTAAATGGGTGTAAATTGATAAAATTTATCTAAACTTAATTAAATTAATTTAACATTGTTATTAAAATTAATTATCAACTTGTATGCTTAGATTGAGTTAATTAAATGTAGTAATTACTTTAATTAATTTATTGATAATTTAATTAGGCCAAAAAAATGTGGACATAGGCCTAAGGGGTAAACGTGGGCGTATTAATTAAGTATGCGCTCCCTAAATTAAACATGTGCTCGTAAATTTAAATGTAGGCTTATTAAGAAGTAATTAACTAGAATAATTGTATAAGTTAGATTGATAAATTTTTATTTTATTTATTTTAGAAAAAAAATAAAATAAATTTTATTTTAAATAATTGTGTTATTTAGGACTATTGTTGATACGTAATCGGAATAGTATGTCGGAGTGATTTATTTTACGTGGGTTGGTTCCGAAGAGTAAACTGCCAAATCAGGTGCGTTGGTTCATCGATGTAGGATTTATTCAAGCTAGGGAATTCGTGCTGAGGTTTTCTTAGGAAATTCTTGGATGCCATAAATATGATAAAATATAATGTTTGATAATATTATACCTGTATGCATGTTAGTATAATTTATTTTGTCTAACATATATAATATGTTATGTTCACCATGCTATGCATTTAACGTGTTCTAAATTCTTGTCCTGCATGTTATATTATTTTCTATGTTATATGCTACACAACTACCATGCAGACATAGATATAAATGATGACATGTTAGAATCTCCTAGAAGACATCACTGGAAGTTAGACAAAAGGGGTGTTCCTCGTATACCCCGGTTGACCAACGCATACCGTCGATGGTCAAAACGGTGATATCTCTCTTCGCACCACTCCGGAGGCTGTACATAGCTTAGACACTGGGAGCTAGTAAGGGAAGGGACTGTACAACTCTAAAGTCATACTAGACTGGAAATATCGAGTAGGTTCCTATCTGAAACTTATACTCGTACGGATGTCGTTTAGGCGACCCCGTGATAGTTCTGAGATGGCTAGCGAGGATGAACCTTACCATGGACATGACACCGATGGAGATGGGGTTGCCACAGCCCATTGTGCGGATGTGTATTTATCCCGATCAACGTTGACTGCCATTGGATTGAGAAGGTGATTCCTAATGCGATGCATTGGACAATTGATCCGTATGCCACGCGGCTATCATTCAGGATGTTATGCGGATAGTCGGATGAGTAGTCCGGATCCTAGGATTATTTTTATTGGTTAGCCGTGGTCAATTAGTCTTGTTGATGGTGACCCTGTCTTCAGGCAGTGTGTAGTACTACACGAGTCGTCGTTGCCCCTACAGAGTCCGGGGAGAATGTAAGGGCACGACAGTTTCGCTAGGGGAGGCATTGAGGGCGACTAGCGAGTCAGTAGAGAGTGATCAAGGGTCACCCATCCTCTCCGTCAATATCAGTGCAGTAGGAATAGGTAGAGACAAAGACAGAAAGGCACTGATGGGCTTATGGATGCCCTTGGCCTGGGAATACACTAAGCATAGGCTGGCAGCCCGAGTCTTGAGACTTAACGTCATATTACAATATAGAGAACATATATTGATGATATAGATACTGGATACAACTTAGGTGACATCCAGTGATATGTATATTTGTATTTGTTACACTGTTATGCTTCTTTTTATGTCATGAACTACACATATCAAAAGAAAAATGATAATTAACCACCAAAAGGCATCCTAGAGTACTCCTCCTAGTTTTTGATTTCCTTATTCAGTTTTAAGCGGTAATTTCGCACTAGGCCGCAAGGCTGAGCACACCACTTTCAATGTGTGTGCAGGTCGTTAAATGACTGACTGAGATATTTGATGAAGATGAGGGTCATCGATGAATTTACTTTAATTATTGATTTCATTGTTATATAATTGTAGTAGGAATATCGGGACTGTATTAGTAAAGATTCATAGATGATTTAATTATATATTCCGCTGTGTTGAGTATGTGTATAGATAATTTTTATTACCAAATACCTTGTATGGGTCCTTTGGGGCCTATACGGCGGTTGCCACGTGTCCGACAGGTGTGTCGGGGTAGGATAACTAAAGTGGTATCAGAGCTTAGGTTTGAAGATCCTACGGGATTAGCTTAAGTTTAAAGTCTTAAGGTTTAAGATTACAGTCCCGATATAATCTAGGATAAAGTGCGAGTCAGAAATATAATAGTATATTTCCTTAGTGATGAGTTTTTACTCAGATTACGGTTGATCGCTATGATTAATTTTTCCTAAGCCGATAACTGCCTTAATATAAGGAATGTAAATCTATAAATCTTCAGATGGTATATATGGCTACAATCTCCACTGCGTGGGAGAAGAGTTAGAAATTTAGATCAATATGCTCAGATCTACGATCAAGTTTTATTTCTAAATGATCAAGTAAATCTATCTATGATCATACTCAATGTTACCTTATTGTGTGCATTATGATCACCTTTTATATTAACATAAGTAGCGATCATCACTTTGATCTTAAGAGTATTGATATCAAATTATCCCATATTATATCTTAATCATACTATTTGTATCCCATGACCTCATCTTGAGATATTGAGTCTAAATAAATCTATCAATATTCGATTTTATCCGCTCTGATTCGAGCACTTGCTCCTAGAGTTTGACTCTTAGACATAGAAGCATCAGAAGCACTCTCACGTTCGTACTCTCATGCTAGATAACTGACGTATCAGGTAGTCTATCAGGATTGTTAAATTGTGGATTATCTATGAATCTTATCATCGATTCATACGTGATAATCTAGCCAAACAACTAGTACATTATTATATTATTTTATTGACTCTCCTACGTGAGTTAGTACGTATGCTACTATATGACATTTGAGTATGTGGTTAATCAGATATCTTGCTTAACTTTTACTTATGTTACAAATTATAGATATATTATCAGATCATGAAACTCTGGTGATATGAATATATCGACTATCATCGGTATACATGATTTTCAAAAAAGTTTAAAATCTTGAATTGTAAGTTCAATGTATGACTAATTTGGATATATAGAAAATAATGTAAATTATCCCACATCATGCACGAGTGCCACATCTTTATTTTTATCATAAAAAATTTTCGTGTAAATCTTTTCCTTAATTATTTCTTAGATCTTGGAAACAACTGATATTGAACGTTCATATGAGATCTTAATCATAGAATTTATATCAGATTAATCTACGTAAGGCCACTGAGCTTAAAGAAAAATCTATCGATATTTTAAGTTGGCTTACGTATGAATTAATTTTATTTGAACCTAACTATTTCTCAGATCTCTTAAAGGGACTTTATACTAGATTCATAAAGTTGTTTATAGATTGATATGTATCAAATGATTGGAAATTATCTATGACCTTATTCTCATTTGAGTTAATTATATATATATATAAACCTCTTGAGTTTAGGTTGATCATTTTGGGTTGTCATCATGAATTTTAAGTTGCAACTAGAAGTTGACCGTCATCAATTATAATATTCGTGTCAACTCCCAACACTTGCAGCTCTATGTACAATATTTGTAACTTTCTACATATACTATCTTTGCCGCTCTAGACCCTATCTGCAGCCTAATTTCATATATTCAGCTCGTATATATTACATGATATTTCTAGTTGCGCATACTACAACCTTCTTCATTTTTCCTGGTTATATTTCTACAGCTTTGATCCTCGCTTGTCATATTTCTATAGCTTCATTTTTGCAGCCCAACTTTACAGCTTGCTTCATCTTATAATTATTACCTTTTGCAACTTTTGATATTTCATATTCATTTCAGAATTATCTGCAGTCATGTTGACTGGCTTCCTAAATATAAATCATTCTATTGTTTCTCCCTTCATTTTATATTTCGATGCATCAAAACAGTTGGTATAGCTATCATCAACAGTCCACTTGTACTCTTGCATTACTATATACATAAAGCTTTCTACACTCTTTCAAGCAGTTCGCTCAATTATATTAAATCTTTGCTGATCTTGGAGCATCTTCCTTTGTACTAGCATTCAATACATTTAATGCAGTTGTTTCTGCTATCTTCTTCTATCTATCAGTTTCCTTCTGAGCTTTGAGTAGCTTTCACTTATTTCATATATCCTATATATGGCCAACTTATTAGCCAAGCAGTTTTTTTTATTTGCTTCCTTTAATTCTTCTTAGTGGTCTTTCTGCATGCAAATTCGGTCGAATATTTCTACAATTTTCTTTGCAGTTATTTCCTCAGTCTTTTTCTACAGTTTGCAGTTCCTTTTTGTGAAGCTACATCCTTTATCAAATGTCCTTAGTCAAATTCTATCCATCGTTGGTAGATTTCTTTACTTCTTTTTTATTTCTATAGCTCCCTTAGCTTAGCTCAGTTCTTTACTTAGTATTTTTGCAACTCAGATTTCAACTGCCTGCAGATTTTGTAGTAATTTTGCTTCCTTACTCCTTTTCATATCTCTAATTTCTAGATGTTGCAGTTTCTCGGCACCTTTAGCTCGTGTTGTATGTTGATATTTTAGTAGGTGCATGTATTGTTGACATCTCCTATTTCAGTCACTGCTTTTGCAGTTTATTTCCGGTGCGCATAGCAACCTAGGTACAACTACAGTGTTTCTGCATCTACAAACTTGGATGTAGTCCTTCTACATCAAGATTCCACTCTATTATTTATTCCTTTACTCAGCTTTGAGTAAATCTTACTTTATATCAACAACCAATGCTTTGAGTAGAGATAATTAATCATGAATAGTGTGGTTAAGCATGATTAGCATTAATTAATGTAATTATGTTAACTTAATCATAATTAATTAGTGGTTAATTAAATAACATAGTTAACTCAAGTTTAACTCAAACTCGAGTTTGACTCGAATTAAAATGGTTAGGATTTGACAGGATCGAACCGACCCAGTTGGAGCTTGGGTCGGACTCAAGTTAAGTTAAATGGATTAATAGGTGGTCAACCCAGGTCAAGCGTTGACCGGGTCAAGCGTTGACCGAGTCAAGCGTTGACCGGGTCAACATTGCCCCAAAATTTTAATTTAGCCTTTATGAGCTCAAATATGGGCCTATTGAATTGGGCTTACAACTTGAATTGGGTTGGGTAATGATAAAGTGAAAATTTCTAAATTGTCAACATGATCAATTTTAGTTGACTAGGTCAATTTTGACCAAATTTTGACTTGAATCAAATTGGGCTAAATTGGATTAGATGATTAAAATTAAGTAAACCTAATTTAGATACTTAATTGAGTTAATTAAGATTTAATAATTTTATTAATTGTTGATGGATTTCCAATCGGGCCCTTGGGTGACTTGGATTAGATTATGGGTTTGGGTTTAAATGGGTATAAATTGATAAAATTTATCTAAACTTAATTAAATTAATTACAATGTTAAATTAAGTTAATTAGTAAAAATTAAAATTTAGTTAATTAATAATTGAATGATTAGATAGAATTAATTATCAACTTGTATGTTTAGATTGGGTTAATTAAATATAGTAATTACTTTAATTAATTTATTGATAATTCAATTGAGCCAAAAAAATATGGACATGGGCCTAAGGGGTAAACATAGGCGTATTAATTAAGTATGCGCCCCCTAAATTGAACATGGGCTCGTAAATTTAAATGTAGGCTTTTAAAACAGTAATTAACTAGGATAATTGTATAAGTTAGGTTGATAAATGTTTATTTTATTTATTGTAGGAAAAAAATAAAATAAATTTTATTTTAAATAATTGTGTTATTTAGGATTATTGTTGATACGTGTTCCAAGTAGTACTCGGAGTGATTTATTTTACGTGGGTTGGTTCCGAAGAGTAAACTGCCAAATGAGGTGCGTTGGTTCATCGATGTAGATTTATTCAAGCTAGGGAATTCCTGATGAGGTTTTATCAGAAAATTTTTGGATGCCTTAAATATGATAAAATGTATTGTTTGATAATATTATGCATGTATGCATGTTAGTATAATTTATTTTGTCTAACATGTATAATATGTTATGTTCACCATGCTATTCATTTAACGTTAACTAAATTCTTGTCCTGCATGTTATATTATTTTCTATGTTATGTGCTACACAACTACCATGCAGACATAGATATAAATGATGACATGTTAGGATCTCCTAGGAGACATCACTGGAAGTTAGACATAAAATGTGTTCTTCAAATACCCTGGTTGACCATCGCGTACTGTCGATGGTCAAAACGGTGATGTCTCTCTTCGCACCACTCCCGAGGCTATACATAGCTTAAACACTGGGAGCTGGTAAGGAAAGGGACCGTACAACTCCAAGGTCATACTAGACTGAAAATATGGAGTATGTTCCTATATGAAACTTATACCCGCACGGATATCGTTTAGGCGTCCCCGTGATAGTCCTGAGATGGCTAGCGAGGATGAACCCTACCATGGACTTGACACCGATGGAGACGGGGTTGCCACAGCCCATTGTGCGGATGTGTGTTTATCCCGATCAACGTCGATTGTCATTGGTCTGGGAAGGTGATTCCCAATACGACGCCTTAGACAGTGGATTCGTAGACCACACTACTATCATCCACGATGTTTTGCAGATAGTCGGATGAGTAGTCCGGATCCTAGGGTTATTTTTATCGGTTAGCCGTGGCCGATTAGTCTTGTTGATGGTGACCCTGTTTTCGGGCAGTCTGTAGTACTACACGAGTCGTCGTTGCCCCTACGGAGTCTAGGGAGGATGTAAGGGCATGACTATTTCGCTAGGGGAGACATTGAGGGTGACTAGCCAGATAGTGGAGAGTGATCAAGGGTCACTCGTCCTCTCCGCCAATATCAATGCAGCAGACATAGGTAGAGATAGAGACAGAAAGGCACTGATGGGCTTATGGATGCCCTTGGCCTGGGTATTCACTAAGCATAGGCTGGCAGCTCGAGTCTTGAGACTTAAAGTCAGATTACAATATAGAGAACATATATTGATGACATAGACACTGAATACAACTTAGGTGACATCTAGTGACATGTATATTTATATTTGTGACACTGTTATGCTTCTTTATATGTCATGAACTACACATATTGAAAGAAAATTGATGATTAAGAAACAAAAGGCATCCTAGAGTACTTTTCCTAGTTTTTGATTTCCTTATTCGGTTTCGAGCCGTAATTTCGCACTAGCCCGCAAGGCTGAGCACACCACGTTTAATGTGTGTGCAGGTCGTTAAATGACTGACTGAGATATTTGATGAAGATGAGGGTCATCGATGGATTTACTTTAATTATTGATTTCGTTATTATAGAATTGTAGTAGGAATATCGGGACTGTGTTAGTAGAGATTCATAGATAATTTAATTGTATATTCCGCTGTGTTGAGTATGTGTATGGATAATATTTATTACCAAATGCCTTTTATGGGTCCATTGGGGCCCATACGGCGGTCGTCACATGTCAAATAGGTGGGTCGGAGCGTGACACTGATGAACCTTAGGTTGAAGCACCATGGGCGCGTGTCACGCCCCAAACCCACCTTTGGACACGTGTTAACCGCCGTATAAGCCGCATTTCCACACCATAACTTATACAATGCTAAAAAGTATCACAAAACACTACAATTTTATTAATTAACATAGCGGAAGTAATTACATCTTACAATTAAACCAACACTACCACTTTAAATCTCTACCTAGATTGCAAAAGTAAATATTATTCACCAACTAGGTTCTCCCTCACTCCCTGCCAATAACCAACCTGTAACCTGCGCAACAAGGGAAAAATGTGCACATCTGAGTTGCAAAACTCAGTGAGGCTACAAAGAGAGTACCCTAAAAAATGGGCATAAGGTATTGTACAAATCAACAAGAAAATATATCCACTAAAATCACATATTAAATCAACATGTCCATAATATAATAAGGTAATAAATAAGGAACATCATGAATATGATCATAACATGGCATATAACAACATATAAGAATTTTGATCATAACAATGCCACTAAATCAAAGATATCATACCACTTCAATTAATATACCATCATCTAACCATTCTACACCTAAGGCAGCCTCTTATGTTCAAGGTGAACCCATCGTTAGAGATTTTCCTGAACCCATCAGTGTCAACTCTATGTCTGTACACTGACGTTGGTAGAAGGAGCTGGTGATCACGGTACCCCTTCTCGCTAACACAAGATCTTTTCAGATCACGTAACCATACAGCGCTGTAATTATGCACCATGGCAAGATCACCATACTCCGCCGTCCACTGCTGTCCCACCACCGCATTTGTGACAGAACTCTACGGTACCCCTTCCTTCACCTTCCTCCAGCCCCCGGAGACTCGATCGTGCCGCCGGACAAGCCCAGGCGCTCTCACGGTCGTAGCTTCCTCGGACTACCTTGCTGCAGGCGGAAATCGCCACCTCCAGCCTCCGCCTCCGCTCTCCCACCGCCGCCGCCGCTCGCTATCACTTCCAAGGGAAGCGAAACAAGTGTACGGAGCTTTCCACGGAGGAGAAAGTGTCCGCTGCGCCCCCTCGCCGGTGGAATCGCCACAAACAGAGGAACCCCACTGTTCGCCGCTCCCTTCTCTATTTCGGCTCGCCGGAGCTGCCTCCCACACGACCACCGGTCTCGCCGACAATGACTAACCACGCTAGAACTCCTCTCTTCGGATCGTAGCTCACTGGAGCTCCGATCGCTCGGCCGCCACTCGAAACCCTCGGAACAGGGGATGCCCTGTTTCGAGGTTTAAAGCCCTCTTATAGGCTAGTTGGCCGACTCGCCCTCTGACTCAGTCCGACTCAGCCAAACTTGCTCTGACTCACCCCAAATTCGCACAACTCGCCTGAGTCAACTCCGCCAACTCGCTTGAGTTGACCCAGCCGACTCGCTGCACGTGCGAAGCTCCGTCTCCATTTTCGTTTGCTCCTTCGCGTCTGTCATCGTCGTCTTAGTCTTCATCGCTTTTTCATCGATGGACTGCGTGTACTCCACAGTCTCCATGACCACGGCAGAGCGTGAAACCTCCATCGAAGAGAGTTCCTGCAAGATAAATTCTTCACAAAAATTATCTTCGTCTTCTTCAATTTCTGTTTCTTCAACAAGCAGAACTTGATGAACTTGTTGATGCTCTTCCTTTTCACTGGTTTCAGCCAGGTACACCGTCTCCTCCTTCTCACACTCTGAGGCATAATGTCCATAACGATGACACTTGAAGCATCTGATGTGAGATTTATCTTTTCTTGTCTTCTCACGCTTTGGAGATGAATCGTCCCAATCTCCATCGCTGCGGCCATGTGAACGTCCACCATTGGTGTTGCCACCGTACCTTCCTCTCCCTTGAGCAAAACTTCTTGCTCTTCCTTAGCCTCTACCATGCCAATTACTTGGAGGATCCCTGCGGTGTCTCGTCTCTGCTTCTGCACGAGACCAATACAGCTGGTTCTCCTCCTCTTGCAAGGAAGGTGTAATTCTTTCTTCAAAGGTCTTCAAGGCACCTACGACATAATCAACTGTCATGGTGCTCAATTCACCAAATTGTTCTAAGTTACATACAATAGGATAGAACTTAGGAGGAGTAGATCGCAGCAACTTCTCCACTACTAATTGTTCCTTCATCTCCATGCCAAGGTTCCTCATCTCAGTCACCACCGAAGAGAACCGGCTAACATAATCGTCTACTGACTCAGAGTTCTTCATCTGCAACTTCTTGAATTCACCACGCAAGCGACTAGCTTTTGCGTTTCTGAACTTTTCATCACCTGTGTGGAGATTTTTTAACGTATCCCACGTTTCTTTTGTTGTCTTCTTGTCAGCAACTAGCGCCAATACTTCATCACTCAAGGATTGATGAATTATTGATCGTGCCACCTTGTCTTTCTTTCGATCTACATGTGCAGCACCTCCTTCTGGCTCGATCGCTTCCCACGCTCCTTGCGCATCAAGGAACGACTCCATACGAACAGCCCACATCAGATCACCATATAAAATTTATGGACCTGCTTGATGACTCCCTCCTACTGCTGAGGAGGTTCTACTCCTCGTATCTCCTGACGTGCTGATCAATGGCTTCTTCCAAGCTGACGGCGTCTCCATCGACATCTTCTAAGGTATCACCCGCGCGTACCTTGCTCTGATACCAAATGTTGGAAGAGAAACGAAGAAGCACCAGAAAACAGAGAACAAGAGGAAGAACAAAATTCGTGTAGGGTGGCTTATTACTATCCCTCACATCTGTTGTATTAATATAGCAGATTACAAAAGCAGAATTGGAAAAACAAAACTTGGAAGCTGGAGAAGATTTGGAAAATATTCCATCTTCTCCTTACAATGTAAACTTGGAAATTGTAATCAAAATATGCATCAATCAAAAAACTATTCCTAATGCAAACTATAACTGAAATATTCCAAATACAAGCTTATTTCCTAACAGATTGAAGTCGAACTTCATAGGTTTTGAGGGCGCTCACCACATAATCCATTGTCATCATTGACATGTCCCCAAATTGCTCCAAGTTACAAGCAATTGGGTTAAACTTAGATGGGACCGATCGAAGGAGCTTCTCCACTATTCATTGCTCCTTTACCTTTTGGCTAATATTTCACATCATGGTAACAATTGTAGAAAGACGATTAATAAATTCATCAATTGATTCAGAGTTAGACATATGAAGTCTTTCAAACTCACCACAAAGTTAATTCATCCTAGCTTTCTGAAATTTTTCATTACCTCCAAAGATGCTCTTCAATGCATCCCATGCTTCCTTTGCTGATGCCTTATCAGCAACGAGAATTAGGAAGTCATCACTCAAAGCTTGATGAATGAATGACAAAGCTATGTTGTGTACACGCTGGTCCACTTGTTGATCACCTTCTTCCGGAGATTCAACGGCCTCCCATACTCCTTGCGCTTTTAAGAAGCATCGAACTCTTATTGCCCACATGGCATAGTTCCTTCCTTTTTGCAACATCGGATAGAATCCTAGACTCCCTCCTCCTCCTGAGGATGATTTGAGCCCTGCCTCTCCGGATGCGCCTATCACAAGCTTCTTTCCCGACATCGGCATTTGCATCGCCATCTTCTTCAGCATCAACCGAGCGAACCTGCTCTGATACCAAATGTTGGGAAGAACAAGAACCAAAAAGAAGAAAACAGAACAAACTCTGTTTCTGCAGCAGGCGAAGATGAAAACAAAGTTGTGAAGGGTGCTCTCTATCCTAACCCTCACGAACATTGTATTAATATAGCAAATTACAATTGCAGAATTGGAAAAAACCAGAGGAGAAGATTTGGAAATATTTTCATCTTCTCCTTATAATGCAGAAATAGAAAATGTACACAAAACATGCAAAGATTAAATAAAATGCCCTTAATTCCTAAAATAAGCTTATTTCCTAACATGGGGGTCTGGCAGCAGCCTCTTCCGGTGCAGGTGCCGTTGACAAGGCTCTCCTTGCTCATGCACTCGGATACGCACCCAGTAACCAAGTAGCTATTATTCGTTTGGTAGTCGATACTATAAGCGAGGGTGTCACAGCCGATGACGGTGAACATGTTGAGTTTATCGGAGAATCTAAATGAAGTGTTTTTGAGGTTCACAGACTAGGTGGAGAAGGCGATGGAATTGTATGTGACATTGTAGCACTGCCAAGAGATGCGGTTGAGCATTCAAATCTGGCCCTACGGCACTGAGATGTCGACGATCTCAACATTCAGCCAGAAAGGCTTCTCGCCTTGGTCGGTGGCGTTGCAGGTCAGAGAGAAGGCAGATTCCAAGGAACAGTTGTCGCCGATGCCGAAGGGGTAGGGGATGTTGATGTCGCCGTATCTGGATGAGCAGCCAGGCTGGGAGGTAACGGACACCACTGCTCCGGCGGCTAACACCACCATCGGTAGTATTATGATGAAGCACAACCGATGAATCAACAATAACTGGGCTTCATCCATACTCCTTCAACCTCTCTCTCTCACAGTCTGCGTAAGTTGCGATGGATGAATCGCCCAGACTAAGTTGCTCTAACTAATTAATCAGTATACATACTACGACATCAGGTAAAGCAGCTATATATATATATATAGAGAGAGAGTAATATAGTAGGGGTGGGGAGGTTAATTAGCAGGCTGAGTTTTGAGTAATTAATTAACGGAGAAGCGCATCGTAATAACATCATAATTAATTACGACGGAGGAGGTGACAATGAAAGTGTTGACAACGTCTAATTGACCGACCCGATGATTAATTATTTATTTTGTTTTTTTTTCCTTTGAATGGGTAGCCCCATCAATCAAACCATTCACTCCTTAATTTGTACTCGTCGAAACAGTCAATCCTACGATGCAGAATTAAAACTATAGAGATTAACCTGATCACCTTTTTTGCGTTGTTTGATTTTAACAAGTTTTAAATCCATCGTCTATTAGTCAAGCACTAAATAAATGTACATCTACCGCATTAATCAGATTAGACTCATCGTCTTGACTTGTTCCGTGGATTATGTAGCCTCAGACACAATTGTATAATAATAATACACGCGCAAACCTTCACTTTCACTGTTAATGATCTAGATAAATTACCTCTCGCATTAGCTCTGATGGTTAGAGTTGCCGTTTACCAGGTTAGTCGTCTAAATTTAAGTGGCATGCATCTCCAGCTTAATTGGGTTATTATTTTTATCTACCAACCAATTAAACTCGATCTCCTCTGTTCAGAATCAGAGTCAGAGAGTCAACGTAAATTTTATATATAATTTTTCGATCATTCATCTCCCGTTTATATATATATATAATTTTTCCATCTATTTCAATGAATTATCATAGAAATGGAGGGTAATATTATTTCTTATCAGTATATAAACACATTCCTGTAGTTAGAGTAATCGGGTTCTACTGTGCGATCTGTTTCATATCTTTTTTTAGATCTTATATTTTATAAAATTTTAACCTTACCTCATTCACTAATTCTTGGGAAGGTACTAAACTTTTGGACTAAAAATATATTTTAAAAGTATCTCTTATATGGTGATCGATGGAGAATTTTTTGGTCATGATTTTTATTATGAATACTACCACAAATATCAATTTCTTAATTGATAGTAGAACATCAATGTTCCTACTAAGAAAAAATCTTATCTTCAAAGATTTTTCAAGATATCTTCTTACAAAATTTCTTTATGATATCTATAGCAACCTCCGATTTTAGGTGCATGCTAATAAATAGACATCGATGGAGTTGGTAACTTAAGAATTAATACTGAATATCACTTCTATAATAGTACAAACTTTCATAGTAATATCATATTTTAGTTCAAGCATTTGCTTATATTATATAATCTTATGAATAGTCGTTGATAACTACGCACATTTAAGTTCCCAAAAATATTAAAAACATTATATAAACAGTTAGTTAAATCCGCTCCTTCTTTGGAAACAGTTTAATACATAGGGATCCATTGCCATATTTCTTATCTGCAAAGAAAGCATTTTGCATCACAGCAGCAGAAGAGAATCGAATCATCACAGCAGCATTAGCATTAATGTACAGTAACACTCTTCACCTAACTGCCACACCACAAAATCATTCTATTCATCATTACATATCTCACCATTACAAGCGTGCATTCAGAATTACTCACCATTGATTCACACATCCAGCTACTGCTCATTGCAGGTAGATATATTTGCACAAAGGCTGAGCAGAGAGTTCACCTACCAGATTCAATGTTCAAGGGGTATCATTAGGAGGACCATGCAAATGAGTATACTGCAACAAAATATGAATGCTAGACCACTGGATGTACCTGCACATTATATTATATATATATATATCTATAAAACCCAATGAGTAGAGAGATAAATGGAAATGGGTACAACAACTATGCATCATTCATCTTCGTTGTTTAAGTCTATGCAGATGTAAGATTGCAGATCAGATGGACTTAATATTGCTGCTCATCTCGTTTTGCATGGGTAATTAAGGGAGACCTCTCAAATTCAAAGTTCATGTCTGTGCTCCAGCAGACTCTGGAAAGTAACGCAATTGGAATTCCCATGGGTCAATTCTGTATCAAGAATTACCTTCCTTCAGAGAACAAAAAAAGTAATCAGGAAAAAAGAGAGATAGCTACTGGCAAAAGCATTCCAGGAGAAACAAGGAACATACGTCGTCAGTGATATATACTGGTGGTGGAAGAGCTTATTAATTAAGAGAGGGAGAGTGATTGTGATTGTCTATGACCACCTTCACTGCAAAGGGGAGTTCCTGATTCGGAGGGTGTTTCTAGTCCGTAGTGCAAGGTCCCTTGAAAGGATCACCTTGCATTCCTGGAGGGCAGGTGTTACTGGGATACATGTCTGTGAATAAAAGTCATATATAGCATATGAGAAACCAAGCACGAGCAGAAGGTAAAAAAAGTGCACTGATAATGATTAGGGGCTATTAATTAACAACGAACCTTTGCATCCTCGTGTACTTTGTTAGAAATTAAAATTAAATTTTATATTTATCCTTTGATTTGATTCGTATTTATATTTCCTAAAATATGCCATTCATGATTTTCAATAATTATAAATCTAGGGTTTAGTCTAGGATTTTGTTTTATTACGAGTAGTTTATGTAAGCACCAAATATTTTCATTCAATTAAATTTAATCATCAAGCAATTCTTGTATTAAAGAAAGTACCTCCGTACTATTCTTCTCTTTTATATTTCTAAGTTTTATTCTAATAAAATGGTAGCAGAACTTGATGATATCCTTATCATCATCTCTTTTGTTTCAATATCTAAGGCTCACTCCTTTCAACTATAAGTGTCATGCCCCGATTTGCATGTCAAGCACGTGGTAACCGTCATATAAACTCTGAGATCCATACAAGGCATAAAGAACGCAACATCAACCAAATTTTTTTCACATAATTCTTTTAGTACAGTCTCGATATATTCCTAATACAATTCTAAAATCAAAAGTGGCGACACCTAAGTAGATATCAGGGTATACCTCCAATGATGTACTCTTCATCAACAACCTCGACTGCTATGACTAAACCTGTACATACATTGAATATGGTGTGCTCAACCTTGCAGCCTAGTGCGAAATTACGGTTCAAAATCGTAGCAAGGAAATCAAACATTGGGGGAAGTTCTAGGATTCCTTTGATGAATTATTTATCATATTTCTTGTCTAGGTGTAAATATAGTAAAGCAATGGTATACTAATGTAAATATATAAATGTCAAGCTGTCATCTAGATTGTATCGAATGTCTGTGTCACTAGTTATGTCATCTAAAATATATTCTTAAAACTCGGGCCGCCAACCTATGCTTAAGGAATACCCTGGCCAAGGGCATCTACAAGCCCATCAGTGTCTTTTTATCTCTGTCTCTACTTATGCCCACTGCACTGATGTTGATGGAGAGGACGGGTGACCCTCTCCACTATTTTGCTAGTCGTCCATGATGCCTCCCCTAGCGAAACTGTCGTGCTTTTATATCCTCTCCGGACTCCGTAGGGGCATCGGTGACTCGTGTAACACACTATCCGAAGACAGGGTCACTATCAACAAAGACTCATCGACCACGGCTAGTCGATGATACAACCCTAGGATCCAGACTACTCATCCGATTGTCTGCAGAATGTCAAGGATGATAGTCGTGTGGTCTACGGATCCACTGACCAAGGCCTCACATAGGGTATCACCTTCTCAACTCAAAAGCAATTAATGTTGGCCGGGGTAATCGCACATCTGCACAATGGGCTGTGGCTACCTCGACTACATACTTGCTAAATCCTTGATAGGGTTCATCCTTGCTAGCCATCTCAGGACTATCACGGAGACATCCATACGGCTATAGTTTTTCAGATATGGACCCACTCTGATTTTCGATCTATCATGACCCTAGAGTTAGTTTGGTCCTTTTTCCCACCAGCTCCCAGTATCTATGCTATGAGTAGCCTTGGAAGTGGTGTAATGTGAAACATCAGTTCTTGACCATCACTAGTTTTCAGTGGTCCTCTAGGGTGTACTAGGGTCACACCTTTCTAGTTTATAATCAAGTGATGACCCTAGGAAGTTCTAGCATCATGTGTAACCTATGTCGCTATGTAGAGTGTCAAGTATTGATTCTTGTGTTTCATACGTTTAAGTTTGGTGCCACAAATAATTGCGTAAGAGTGTTACGTACAAGAAAATCATATCGCTATGTGGTAGATTGGTAGGGCACAACCATTAGTCTCTATCGACCTCGATTTACAATGGAAAACTTAAGATCGTAATACTTTCTTGCTACATTATGAAGTGGAAGGTAAAAAAAGGGATCCTTTCTTGTCGACATATAGGTTTAAACATACAAAATCACTTCAAAACTCTCGCTACATAGATTAGAAATAGAAAAGCTCTAAAAAATTAGCGTGCAACCTTAAAGCAATAAAAAACTAAAATAAAAATCTAAAATTTAATTGCCGAGACTTAAACCAAAATCGCTCGAGCTTGAGATGAGTATCCTAACCAAGTAAACTACATAGGATTGGCTTGCTAGTTGTGCTAACGATGGTACAAACACCCTTACGACTATCCTTTTATTGTGTTTTATACGTTTAAGTTTGGTGCCACAAATAATTCCTAGCAGACTAATTCACTAAACCTTATTTTGATAATAACTTTTTCAAATTGTGTAGGAGTGTTACGTACAAGAAAATCATATCACTGTGTGGTTGATTGGTAGGGCACAACCATTAGTCTGTATCGACCTCGATTTACAATGGAAAACTTAAGATAGTAATACTTTCTTGCTACATTATGAAGTGGAAGGCAAAAAAAGGGATCTTTTCTTATCGACATATAGGTTTAAACCTACAAAATCACACCAAAAGTCTCGCTACCTAGATTAGAAATAGAAAAGCTCTAAAAAATTAGCATGCAGCCTTAAAGCAACTCCATGACATCCCTCTATTTTCTCCATTAAAAAATAAAAAACTAAAATAAAAATCTAAAATTCAATTGCCGAGACATGAAAAAGTCGCTCGAGTGAGAGACGAGTATCCTAACCAACTAGACTACATAGAATTGGCTTGCCAGATTTGCTGACCATGATACAAACACCGTTACGACTATCCTATTCTTATGTTTTATGCATTTAAGTTTAGTGCCATAAATAATTCCCAGCAGACTGATTCTCTAAACATTATTTTGATAAAAACTTTGTCACATTGCGTAAGAGTGTTACGTACAAGAAAATCATATCGCTGTGTCGTTGATTGGTAGGACACAACCATTAGTCTATATCGACCTCGATTTACAACATAAAACTTAAGATCGTAATACTTTCTTACTACATTATGAAGCGGAAGGCAAAAAAAGGGATCCTTTCTTATCGACATATAGTTTTAAACCTACAAAATCACACCAAAACTCTCGCTACCTAGATTAGAAATAGAAAAGCTCCAACAAAGCAGACAGCAGCCCTAAAGCAACACCATGACATCCCTCAGGCCATAATTTCTCCTTTAACAAATAAAAATAAAAAATTCTATTGAGGGGACTTGAACCCGGGTCTCTCGGGTGAAAGCCGAGTGTCCTAACTAACTAGACTACAATGGATTGCCCTACCATTTGAGCTGACCTATTTCCGAACGACGCTATGACTATCCCATTCTTGTGTTTTATATGTTTAAGTTTGGTGCCACAAATAATTCCAAGTAGACTAATTCACTAAACCTTATTTTGATAATAATTTTGTTACATTGCGTAAGAGTTTTACGTACACGAAAATCATTTCACTATGTGGTTGATTGGTAGGACAAAACCATTTGTCTCCATCGAACTTGATTTACAACGGAAAACATAAGATCGTAATACTTTCCTACTACATTATGAAGTGGAAGGCAAAAAAAGGGATCCTTTCTTGTCGACAAATAGGTTTAAAACTACAAAATCACACCAAAACTCTTGCTACCTAGATTAGAAATAGAAAAGCTCTAACAAAGCAGTCGCCCTAAAGCAACTCCATGACAACCCTTAGGCGATATTTTCTACTTTAACAAATAAAAAAAAATTCTGTTGCCGGGACTTGAACCCGAGTCTCTCGGGTGAGAGCCGAATATCCTAACCAACTAGACTACAACAGATTTGCCTACCATTAGAGTTGACCAGTATGCGAACGACGATACGACTATCCTGTTTGTGTGTTTTATACGTTTAAGTTTGTTGCCACAAATAATTCCCAGGCCGCCCTAAAGAACTCCATGACAACCCTCAGGCGATATTTTCTCCTTTAACAAATAAAAACTGACCAGCATGCGAACGACGATACGACTATCCTGTTCGTGTGTTTTATGCCGACACTTGAACCCGGGTCTCTCGGGTGAAAGCCAAGTATCCTAACCAACTAGACTAAAACAAACTGGCCTACAATTTGAGCTGACTAGTTAGCGAACGATGCTACGACTATCCTGTTCTTGTGTTTTATATGTCTAAGTTTGGTGCCACAAATAATTCCCAGCAGATTTATTCATTAAACCTTATTTTGATAATAACTTTGTCAAATTGCGTTCGAGTGTTACGTACAAGAAAATCATATCGCTGTGTGGTTATTTGGTAGGACAAAACCATTTGTCTCTATCGACCTCAATTTACAACGGAAAACTTAAGATAGTAATACTTTCTTACTACATTATGAAGTGGAAGGCAAAAAAATGGATCCTTTCTTGTCGACAAATAGGTTTAAACCTACAAAATCACACCAAAACTCTCGCTACCTAGATTAGAAATAGAAAAGCTCTAACAAAGCAGCCAACAGCCCTAAAGCAACTCCATGACATCCCTCAGGCGATATTTTCTCCTTTAACAAATAAAAATAAAAAATTCTATTGCCGAGACTTGAACCCAGGTCTCTCATATGAGAGCCGAGTATCCTAACCAACTAGACTACAACGGATTTGCCTACCATTAGAGCTGAACAGCTTGCGAACGATGATACGACTATCCTGTTCTTGTGTTTTATACGTTTAAGTTTGTTGCAACGAATAATTTCCAGGATGCCCTAAGTTGCCGGGATTTGAACACGGGTCTCTCGGGTGAAAGCTAAGTATCCTAACTAACTAGACTAAAACAGATTGGCCTACAATTTGAGTTGACCAGTTAGCGAACGAAGCTACTACTATCCTGTTCTTGTGTTTTATACATTTAAGTTTGGCGCCACAAATAATTCCCAACAGATTTATTCATCAAACCTTATTTTGATAATAACTTTGTCAAATTGCATTCTAGTGTTACATACAAGAAAATCATATCGCTGTGTGGTTGATTGGTAGGACAAAACCATTTGTCTCTATCGACCTCGATTTACAACGGAAAACTTAAGATAGTAATACTTTCTTACTACATTATGAAGTGGAAGGCAAAAAAAGAGATCCTTTCTTGTCGACAATTATGTTTAAACCTATAAAATCACACCAAAACTCTCGCTACCTAGATTAGAAATAGAAAAGCTCTAACAAAGCAGCCAACAGCCCTAAAGCAACTCCATGACATCCCCGAGGTGATATTTTCTCCTTTAACAAATAAAAATAAAAAATTCCATTGCCAGGACTTGAACTCGAGTCTCTTAGTAGAGAGCCGAATATCCTAACCAAATAGAATACAACGGATTGGCAAACCATTAGAGCTGACCAGTATTTATATGACGATACGACTATCATGTTCTTGTGTTCTATACGTTTAAGTTTGTTGCCACAAATAAATCCCAGCAGACTGATTCACTAAACCTTATTTTCATAATAACTTTGTCACATTACGTAAGAGTGTTACGTACAAGAAAATCATATCGCTGTGTGGTTGATTGGTAGGAGAAAACCTTTTGTCTCCATCGACCTCGATTTACAATGGAAAACATAAGATCATAATACTTTCCTACTACATTATGAAGTGGAAGGCAAAAAAAGGGATCCTTTCCTGTCGATATATTGGTTTAAAACTAAAAAATCACACCAATACTCTCGCTACCTAGATTAGAAATAGAAAAGATCTAACAAAGGAGCCGCCCTAAAGCAACACCATGACAACCCTGAGGCGATATTTTCTCCTTTAACAAATAAAAATAAAAAATTGTGTTCCTGAGACTTGAACCTGGGTCTCTCAGTTGAAAGTCGAGTATCCTAACCAACTAGACTACAATGAATTAGCATGATATTTGAGTTGACCAGAAAGCGAACGACGCTACGACTATCCTATTCTTGTGTTTTATACGTTTAAGTTTGGTGCCACAAATAATTCCAAGCAGACTGATTCACTAAACCTTATTTTGATAATAAATTTGTCAAATAGCGTTAGAGTGCCACAAATGTGGTTGATTGGTAGGACAAAACCATTTGTCTCTATCGACCTTGATTTACTATGGAAAACATAAGATTGTAATACTTTCTTACTACATTATGAAGTGGAAGGCAAAAAAAGGGATCCTTTCTTTTCGACAAATTGGTTTAAACCTACAAAATCACACAAAACTCTCGCTACCTAGATTAGAAATAGAAAAACTCTAGCAAAGCAGCCAGGAGCCCTAAAGCAACTCCATGACATCCCTGAGGCGATATTTTCTCCTTTAACAAATAAAAATAAAAAATTCCGTTGCCGGTACTTGAATCCGAGTCTCTCCGATAAGAGCCGAGTATCCTAACTAACTAGACTACAACGTATTGGCCTATCATTAGAGCTGTCCAGTTAGGGAACGATGATACGACTATCCTGTTCTTTTGTTTTATACGTTTAAGTTTGTTGCCACAAATAATTCCCAGCAGACTGATTCACTAAACCTTATTTTGATAATAACTTTGTTACATTGCGTAAGAGTGTTACGTACAATAAAATCATAACGTTGCGTGGTTGATTGGTAGGACAAAACCATTTGTCTCCATCAACCTCGATTTACAACGGAAAACATAAGAACGTAATACTTTCCTACTACATTATGAAGTGGAAGGCAAAAAAAGGGATCCTTTCCTGTTGATATATAGGTTTAAAACTACAGAATCACACCAATACTCTCGCTACCTAGATTAGAAATAGAAAAGCTCTGACAAAGCAACCGTCCTAAAGCAACTCCATGACAACCCTCAGGCGATATTTTCTCCTTTAACAAATAAGAATAAAAGATTCGGTTGCCGGAACTTGAACTTAAATCTCTCGATTGAAAGTCGAGTATCCTAAACAACTAGATGACAACAGATTGGACTGCCATTTGAGCTGACCAGTAAGCGAACGACGCTACGACTATCCTGTTCTTGTGTTTTATATGTTTATGTTTGGTGCCGCAAATAATACCAAGCAGATTGATTCACTAAACCTTATTTTGATAATAACTTTGTCAAATTGCGTTAGAGTATTACATACAAGAAAATCATATCGCTGCGTTGTTGATTGGTAGGACAAAACCTTTTGTCTATCGACCTTGATTTACAATGGAAAACTTAAGATTGTAATACTTTCATACTAAATTATGAAGTGGAAGGCAAAAAAAAGGATCCTTTCTTGTCGACAAATAGGTTTAAACCTTCAAAGTCACACCAAAACTCTCGCTACCTAGATTAGAAATAGCAATGCTCTAACAAAGCAGCCGCTAAAGCAACTCCATGACATCCATCAAGTGATATTTTCTACTTTAACAAATAAATAAAATATTCCATTATCGGGACTTCAAACCCGGGTCTCTCCGGTGAGAGCCGAGTATCCTAACCAACTAGACTACTACGGATTAGCATGCCATTTGAGCTGACCTGTAAGCGCACGACGCTATGACTATCCTGTTCCTGTGTTTTATAGGTTTAAGTTTGGTGCCACAAATAATTCCAAGCAGACTAATTCACTAAACCTTATTTTGATAATAACTTTGTCAAATTGCATTAGAGTATTACATACAAGAAAATCATATCGCTGTGTGGTTGATTGGTAAGACAAAACCTTTTGTGTCTATCAACCTAGATTTACAATGGAAAACTTAAGATAGTAATACTTTCTTACTAAATTATGAAGTGGAAGGCAAAAAAAGGGATCTTTCTTATCGACAAATAGGTTTAGAGCTTCAAAATCACACCAAAACTCTCGCTACCTAGATTAGAAATAGCAATGCTCTAACAAAGATAAAGCAACTCCATGACATCCCTCAAGTGATATTTTCTACTTTAACTAAGAAAAAAAAAATCCGTTGACGGGACTTGAACCCAGGTCTCTCGGGTGAGAGCCGAGTATCCTAACCAACTAGACTACAACGGATTGGCCTACCATTTGAGCAAACCAGTCTGCGAACGACACAACGACTATCCTATTCTTGTGTTTCATACGTTTAAGTTTTGTGGCACAAATAATTCCCAGCAGAGTGTTTCACTAAACCTTATTTTGATAATATCTTTGTCAAATTGCGTATGAGTGTTACGTAGAAGAAAATCATATAGCTGTGTGGTTGATTCGTAGGACACAACCATTAGTCTCTATCGACCTCAATTTACAATGGAAAACTTAAGATCGTAATACTTTCTTAGTACATTATGAAGTGGAAGGAAAAAAAAGGGATCATTTCTTGTCGACAAATAGGTTTAAACATACAAAATCAACCAAAAGTCTCGCTACCTAGATTAGAAATAGAAAAGCTCTAACAAAGCAGACAACAGCCCTAAAGCAACTCCATGACATCCCTCAGGTGATATTTTCTCTTTTAACGATTAAAAATAAAAAATTCTGTTGCCGAGACTTGAACCCAAGTCTCTCGAGTGAGACCCGAGTATCCTAACCGACTAGACAACAACAGATTGTCCTAACATTAGAGCTGACCCATAAGCGAATAACGATAGGACTATCCTGTTCTTGTGTTTTATACGTTTAAGTTTGTTGCAACAAATAATTCCCAATAGACTGATTCACGAAACCTTATTTTGATAATATCTTAGTCACATTGCGTAAGAGTGTTACGTACAAGAAAATCATATCGCTGTGTGGTTGATTGGAGGACACAACCATTAGTCTCTATCGACCTCGATTTACAATGGAAAACTGAAGATCGTAATACTTTCTTAGTAAATTATGAAGTGGAAGGCAAATAAAGGGATCATTTCTTGTCGACAAATAGGTTTAAACATATAAAATCAATCAAAAGTCTCGCTATCTAAATTAGAAATAGAAAAGCTCTAATAAAGCAGTCAGCAGCCCTAAAGCAACTGCATGACATCCCTCAAGTGATATTTTCTCCTTTAACAAATAAAAATTAAAAAATGATATTTTCTCCTTTAACAAATAAAAATTAAAAAATCTGTTGCCGGGACTTGAACTAGGGTCTCTCGAGTGAGAGCCGAGTATCTTAACCAACCAGACTACAACGAATTGGCCTACCATTAGAGCTGACTAGTATACGAATGACGATGCGACTTTCCTGTTCGTGTATTTTATACGTTTCAGTTTGTTGCCACAAATAATTCTGCAGCCCTAAAGCAACTCCATGACAACCCTCTGGCGATATTTTCTCCTTTAACAAATAAAAAATTCCGTTACCGGGACTTGAACCCGGGTCTCTCGGGTGAAAGCCGAGTATCCTAACCAACTAGACTACAACAGATTGGCATGCTATTTGAGATGACCAGTAAGCGAACGAGGCTATAACTATCCTGTTCCTCTGTTTTATACGTTTAAGTTTGTTGCAACAAATAATTCCCAGCAGACTAATTCACTAAACCTTATTTTGATAATATCTTAGTCACATTGTGTAAGAGTGTTACGTACAAGAAAATAATATCGCTGTGTGGTTGATTGGTAGGACAAAACCTTTTGTGTCTATCGACCTCGATTTACAACGGAAAACATAAGATAGTAATACTTTCTTACTAAATTATGAAGTGGAAGGCAAAAAAAGGGATCCTTTCTTGTCGACAAATAGGTTTAAACCTTCAAAATCACACCAAAACTCTCGCTACCTAAATTAGAAATAGCAATGCTCTAACAAAGCAGCCGCTAAAGCAACTCCATGACATCCCTCAAGTGATATTTTCTGCTTTAAGAAATAAAAAATAAAACAACTCCATGACATCCCTCAAGTGATATTTTCTACTTTAACAAATAAAAAATAAAGCAACTCCATGACATCCCTCAAGTGATATTTTATACTTTAACAAATAAAAAAAAATTCCGTTGCCAGGACTTGAACCCAAGTATCTCGAGTGAGAGCCAAGTATCCTAACCAACTAGACAACAACGGATTAGCCTACGATTTGAGCAAACCAGTCTGCGAACGACGCAACGACTATCCTATTCTTGTGTTTCATACGTTTAAGTTTGGTGCCACAAATAATTCCCAGCAGAGTGTTTCACTAAACCTTATTTCGATAATATCTTTGTCAAATTGTTTATGAGTGTTACCTACAATAAAAACATATCGCTGTGTGGTTGATTGATAGGACACAACCATTAGTCTCTATCGACCTCGATTTACAATGGAAAACTTAAGATCGTAATACTTTCTTAGTACATTATGAAGTGGACGGCAAAAAAAGGGATCATTTCTTGTCGACAAATAGGTTTAAACATACAAAATCAACCAAAAGTCTCGTTATCTAGACTAGAAATAGAAAAGCTCTAACAAAGCAGCTAGCAGCCCTAAAGCAACTCCATGATATCCCTCTGGTGATATTTTATCCTTTAACAAATAAAAATACAAAATTTCGTTGCCAGGACTTGAACCCAAGTCTCTCGGTTGAGAGCCGAGTATCCTAACCAACTAGACTACAACGAATTGGCCTACCATTAGAGCTGACTAGTATACGAAAGCCAATGCGACTTTCCTGTTCGTGTGTTTTATACATTTCAGTTTGTTGCCACAAATAATTCCCAGCAGGCCGCCCTAAAGCAACTCCATGACAACCCTCGGGCGATATTTTCTCCATTAACAAATAAAAAATTCCGTTACCAGGACTTGAACTTTGGTCTCTCGGGTGAAAGCCGAGTATCCTAACCAACTAGACTACCACGGATTGGCCTACCATTTGAGCAAATCAGTCTGCGAAAGACGCAACGACTATCCTATTCTTGTATTTCATACGTTTAAGTTTGGTGCCACAAATAATTCTCAGCAGAGTGTTTCACTAAACCTTATTTTGATAATATCTTTGTCAAATTATTTATGAGTGTTACGTACAAGAAAATCATATCGCTGTGTGGTTGATTAGTAGGACACAACCATTAGTCTCTATCGACCTCGATTTACAATGGAAAACTTAAGATCGTAATACTTTCTTAGTACATTATAAAGTGGAAGGCAAAAAAAGGGATCATTTCTTGTCAAAAAATAGGTTTAAACATACAAAATCAACCAAAAGTCTAGCTACCTAGATTAGAAATAGAAAAGCTCTAACAAAGCAGTCAGCAGCCTAAAGCAACTCCATGACATCCCTCAGGTGATATTTTCTAATTTAACAAATAAAAATAAGAAAATCCATTCCCAGGACATGAACTAGGGTCTCTCGAGTGAGAGACGAGTATCCTAACCAACTAGACTACAACAGATTGGCCTACCATTAGAGCTGACTAGTAAGTGAACGACAATAAAACTATCCTGTTCTTGTGTTTTATACGTTTAAGTTTATTGCAACAAATAATTCCTAGCAGACTGATTCACTAAACCTTATTTTGATAAAATCTTAGTCACATTGCGTAAGAGTGTTACGTACAAGAAAATCATATCGCTGTGTGATTGATTGGTAGGAAAAAACCATTAGTCTCTATCGACCTCGATTTACAAAGGAAAACTTAAGATCGTAATACTTTCTTAGTAAATTATGAAAGGTATATACATACAAAATCAACCAAAAGTCTCGCTATCTAGATTAGAAATAGAAAAGCTCTAACAAAGCAGCTAGCAGCCGTAAAGCAACTCCATGACATCCCTCAGGTGATATTTTCTCCTTTAACAAATAAAAATAAAAAATTCAGTTGTCGGGACTTGAACCTGGGTCTCTCGTATGAGAGCTGAGTATCCTAAAAATAAAAAATTCATTTGTCGGGACTTGAACCTGGGTCTCTCGTGTGAGAGCTGAGTATCTTAACCAACTAGACTACAACGGATTGGCCTACCATTAGAGCTGACTAGTATACGAACGACTATGCGACTTTCCTGTTCGTGTGTTTTATACATTTCAGTTTGTTGCCACAAATAATTCCCAGTAGGCCACCCTAAAGTAACTCCATGACAACCCTCCGTTGCCGGGACTTGAACCCGGGTCTCTCGAGTGAGAGCCGAGTATCCTAACCAACTAGACTACAACATATTGGCCTACCATATGAGCAAACCAGTCTGCAAACGATGCAATGACTATCCTATTCTTGTGTTTCATACGTTTTAGTATGGTGCCACAAATAATTCCCAGCAGAGTGTTTCACTAAACCTTATTTTGATAATATCTTTGTCAAATTGCGTATGTGTGTTACGTACAAGAAAATCATATCGATGTGTGGTTGATTGGTAGGACACAACCATTAGTCTCTATCGACCACGATTTTCAATGGAAAACTTAAGATCGTAATACTTTCTTAGTACATTATGAAGTGGAAGGCAACAAAAGGGATCATTTCTTGTCGACAAATAGGTTTAAACATACAAAATCAACCAAAAGTCTTGCTACCTAGATTAGAAATCGAAAAGCTCTAACAAAACAGCCAGCAGCCCTAAAGCAACTCCATGACATCGCTCAGGTGATATTTTCTCCTTTAACGAATAAAAAAAAAAAATTCCGTTGCCGGGACCTGAACCCAGGTCTGTCGGGTGAGAGCCGAGTATCCTAACCAACTAGACTACAACAGAATGGCTTACCATTAGAGCTGACCCGTATGAGAACGACGATAGGACTATCCTGTTCTTGTGTTTTATACGTTTAAGTTTGTTGCAACAAATAATTCCCAGCAGACTAATTCACTAAACGTTATTTTGATAATATCTTAGTCACATTGTGTAAGAGTGTTACGTACAAGAAAATAATATCGCTGTGTGGTTGATTGGTAGGACAAAACCTTTTGTATCTATCGACCTCGATTTACAATGGAAAACTTAAGATAGTAATACTTTCTTACTAAATTATGAAGTGGAAGGCAAAAAAAGGGATCTTTCTTGTCGACAAATAGGTTTAGACGTTCAAAATCACACCAAAACTCTCGCTACCTAGATTAGAAATAGCAATGCTCTAAGAAAGCAGCCGCTAAAGCAACTCCATGACATCCCTCAAGTGATATTTTCTACTTTAACAAAGAAAAAAAAAATTCCGTTGCCGGGACTTGAACCCGGGTCTCTCGGGTGAGAGCCGAGTATCCTAACCAACTAGACTACAACGGATTGGCCTACCATTTGAGCAAACCAGTCTGCGAACGACGCAACGAATATCCTATTCTTGCGTTTCATACGTTTAAGTTTGGTGCCACAAATAATTCCCAGCAGAGTGTTTCACTAAACCTTATTTTGATAATATCATTGTCAAATTACGTATGAGTGTTACGTACAAGAAAATCATATAGCTGTGTGGTTGATTCGTAGGACACAACCATTAGTCTCTATCAACCTCAATTTACAATGGAAAACTTAAGATCATAAAACTTTCTTAGTACATTATGATGTGGAAGTCAAAAAAAGGGATCATTTCTTGTCGACAAATAGGTTTAAACATACAAAATCAACCAAAAGTCTCGCTACCTAGATTAGAAATTGAAAAGCTCTAACAAAGCAGCCAGCAGCTCTAAAGCAACTCCATGACATCCCTCAGGTGATATTTTATCTTTTAACGAATAAAAATAAAAAATTCCGTTGCCGGGACTTGAACCCGAGTCTCTCGAGTGAGAGCCGAGTATCCTAACCAACTAGACTACAACAGATTGTCCTAACATTAGAGCTGACCCATAAGCGAATGACGATAGGACTATCCTGTTCTTGTGTTTTATACGTTTAAGTTTGTTGCAACAAATAATTTCCTGCAGACTGGTTCACTAAACCTTATTTTGATAATATCTTAGTCACATTGCGTAAGAGTGTTACGTACAAGAAAATCATATCGCTGTGTGGTTGATTGGTAGGACACAACAATTAGTCTCTATCGACCTCGATTTACAATGGAAAACTTAAGATCGTAATACTTTCTTAGTAAATTATGAAAGGTATAAACATACAAAATCAACAAAAAGTCTCTCTATCTAGATTAGAAATAGAAAAGCTCTAACAAAGCAGCTAGCAGCCGTAAAGCAACTCCATGATATCCCTCAGGTGATATTTTCTCCTATAACAAATAAAAATAAAAAATTCAGTTGCCGAGACTTGAACCCAGGTCTCTCGTGTGAGAGACGAGTATCCTAACCAACTAGACTACAATGGATTGGTCTACCATTAGAGCTGACTAGTATGCGAACGACGATGCGACTTTCCTGTTCGTGTGTCAGGTGATATTTTCTCCTTTAACAAATAAAAATAAAAAATTCCGTTATCGGGACATGAACACGGGTCTCTTAGGTGAAAGCCGAGTATCCTAACCAACTAGACTACAATGGATTAGCATGCCATTTGAGATGACCAGTAAGGGAACGAGTCTACGACTATCCTGTTCCTGTGTTTTATACGTTTAAGTTTGGTGCCACAAGTAATTCCAAGCAGACTGATTCACTAAACCTTATTTTGATAATAACTTTGTCAAATTGCGTCAGAGTATTAAATACAAGAAAATCATATCTCTGTGTGGTTGATTGGTACGACAAAACCTTTTTTGTCTATCGACCTCGATTTACAATGGAAAACTTAAGATAGTAATACTTTCTTACTAAATTATGAAGTGGAAGGCAAAAAAAGGTATCCTTTCTTGTCGACAAATAGGTTTAAACCTTCAAAATCACACCAAAACTCTCGCTACCTAGATTAGAAATAACAACGCTCTAACAAAGCAGCCAGCGCTAAAGCAACTCCATGTCATCCCTCTAGTGATATTTTCTACTTTAACAATTAAATAAAAAATCTCCGTTGCCGGAACTTGAACCCGGGTCTCTCGAGTGAGAGCCGAGTATCCTAACCAACTAGACTACAACATATTGGCCTACCATATGAGCAAACCAGTCTACAAACGATGCAATGACAATCCTATTCTTGTGTTTCATACGTTTAAGTTTGGTACCACAAATAATTCCCAGCAGAGTGTTTCACTAAACCTTATTTTGATAATATCTTTGTCAAATTGCGCATGTGTGTTACGTACAAGAAAATCATATCGCTGTGTGGTTGATTGGTAGGACACAACCATTAGTCTCTATCGACCACGATTTTCAATGGAAAACTTAAGATTGTAATACTTTCTTAGTACATTATGAAGTGGAAGGCAACAAAAGGGATCATTTCTTGTCGACAAATAGGTTTAAACATACAAAATCAATCAAAAGTCTCCCTACCTAGATTAGAAATCGAAAAGCTCTAACAAAGCAGCCAGCAGGCCTAAAGCAACTCCATGACATCCCTCAGGTGATATTTTCTTCTTTAACGAATAAAAATAAAAAATTCCATTGCCGGGACTTGAACCTGGGTCTCTCGAGTGAGAGCCGAGTATCCTAACCAACTAGACTACAAGGGATTGGCCTACCATTAGAGCTGACTAGTATGCGAACGACAATGCGACTTTCTATTCCTGTGTTTTATAGAGGCCGCCCTAAAGCAGCAACATGAGAACCCTCAGGCAATATTTTCTCCTTTAACAAATAAAAAATTCCGTTTCCTGGACTTGAACACGAGTCTCTCGGGTGAAAGCCGAGTATCCTAACAACTAGACTACATTGGATTGGCTTGCCATTTCAGCTGACGAGTAAGCGAACGACGCTACGACTATCCTGTACCTGTGTTTTATACGTTTAAGTATGGTGCCACAAATAATTCCAAGCAGACTGATTCACTAAACCTTATTTTGATAATAACTTTGTCAAATTGCGTTAGAGTATTACATACAAGAAAATAATATCGCTGTGTGGTTGATTGGTAGGACAAAACCATTTGTGTCTATCGACCTCGATTTACAACGGAAAACTTAAGATAGTAATACTTTCTTACTAAATTATGAAGTGGAAGGCAAAAAAAGGGATCCTTTCTTGTCGACAAATAGGTTTAAACCTTCAAAATCACACCAAAACTCTTGCTACCTAGATTAGAAATAGCAACGCTCTAACAAAGCAGCCAGTGCTAAAGCAACTCCATGACATCCCTCAAGTGATATTTTCTACTTTAACAATGAAATAAAAAAAATCTGTTGCTGGGACTTGAACCTGAGTCTCTCGGGTGAGAGCCAAGTATCCTAACCAACTAGACTACAACAGATTAGCCTACCATTTGAGCAAACCAGTCTGCTTACGATGCAACGACTATCCTATTCTTGTGTTTCATACGTTTAAGTTTGGTGCCACGAATAATTCCCAACAGAGTGTTTCACTAAACCTTATTTTGATAATATCTTTGTCAAATTGCGTATGAGTGTTACGTACAAGAAAATCATATAGTTGTGTGGTTGATTGGTAGGACACGACCATTAGTCTCTATCGACCTCGATTTACGCCGGAAAACTTAAGATTGTAATACTTTCTCAGAAATTATGAAGTTGAAGGCAAATAAAAGGAATCATTTCTTGTCGACAAATAGGTTTAAACATACAAAATCTACTAAAAGTCTCGCTATCTAGATTAGAAATAGAAAAGCTCTAACAAAGCAGCTAGCAGCCCTAAAGCAACTCCATGACATTCCTCAAGTGATATTTTCTCCATTAACGAATAAAAATAAAAAATTCTGTTGCCGGGACTTGAACCCAGGTCTCTCGGGTGAGAGCCGAGTATCCTAACCAACTAGACTACAACAGATTTACCTACCATTAGAGCTGACCCGTATGCGAACGACGATAGGACTATCCTGTTCTTGTGTTTTATACGTTTAAGTTTGTTGCAACAAATAATTCCCAGCAGACTAATTCACTAAACCTTATTTTGATAATATCTTAGTCACATTGTGTAAGAGTGTTACGTACAAGAAAATAATATCGCTGTGTGGTTTATTGGTAGGACAAAACCTTTTGTGTCTATCGACCTCGATTTACAACGGAAAACATAAGATAGTAATACTTTCTTACTAAATTATGAAGTGGAAGACAAAAAAAGGGATCCTTTCTTGTCGACAAATAGGTTTAAACGTTCAAAATCACACCAAAACTCTCGCTACCTAGATTAGAAATAGCAACGCTCTAACAAACCAGCCAGCGCTAAAGCAACTCCATGACATCCCTCAAGTGATATTTTCTACTTTAACAAATAAATAAAAAAATACCGTTGGCGGGACTTGAACCCGGGTCTCTCGGGTGAGAGCCGAGTATCCTAACCAACTAGACTACAACGAATTGGCCTACCATTTGAGCAAACCAGTCTGCGAACGACGCAACGACTATCCTATTCTTGCATTTCATACGTTTAAGTTTGGTGCCACAAATAATTCCCAGCAGAGTGTTTCACTAAACCTTATTTTGATAATATCTTTGTCAAATTGCGTATGAGTGTTACATACAAGTAAATCATATCATTGTGTGGTTGATTGGTAGGACAAAACCATTAGTCTCTATCGACCTCGATTTACAACGGAAAACTTAAGATCGTAATACTTTCTTAGTACATTATGAAGTGGAAGGCAACAAAAGGGATCATTTCTTGTCGACAAATAGGTTTAAACATACAAAATCAACCAAAAGTCTTGCTACCTAGATTAGAAATCGAAAAGCTCTAACAAAGCAGCTAGCAGCCCTAAAGCAACTCCATGACATCGCTCAGGTGATATTTTCTCCTTTAACGAATAAAAAAAAAAAAAATCCGTTGCCGGGACCTGAACCCAGGTCTGTCGGGTGAGAGCCGAGTATCCTAACCAACTAGACTACAACGGAATTACTTACCATTAGAGCTGACCCGTATAAGAACGACGATAGGACTATCCTGTTCTTGTGTTTTATACGTTTAAGTTTGTTGCAACAAATAATTCCCAGCAGACTAATTCACTAAACGTTATTTTGATAATATCTTAGTCACATTGTGTAAGAGTTTTACGTACAAGAAAATAATTTCGTTGTGTGGTTGATTGGTAGGACAAAACCTTTTGTGTCTATCGACCTCGATTTACAATGGAAAACTTAAGATAGTAATACTTTCTTACTAAATTATGAAGTGGAAGGCAAAAAAAGGGATCTTTCTTGTCGACAAATAGGTTTAGACGTTCAAAATCACACCAAAACTCTCGCTACCTAGATTAGAAATAGCAATGCTCTAAGAAAGCAGCCGCTAAAGCAACTCCATGACATCCCTCAAGTGATATTTTCTACTTTAACAAAGAAAAAAAAAAATCCGTTGCCGGGACTTGAACCCGGGTCTCTCGAGTGAGAGCCGAGTATCCTAACCAACTAGACTACAACGGATTGGCCTACCATTTGAGCAAACCAGTCTGCGAACGACACAACGACTATCCTATTCTTGTGTTTCATACGTTTAAGTTTGGTGCCACAAATAATTCCCAGCAGAGTGTTTCACTAAACCTTATTTTGATAATATCTTTGTCAAATTACGTATGAGTGTTACGTACAAGAAAATCATATAGTTGTGTGGTTGATTCGTAGGACACAACAATTAGTCTCTATCAACCTCAATTTACAATGGAAAACTTAAGATCGTAAAACTTTCTTAGTACATTATGAAGTGGAAGTCAAAAAAAGGTATCATTTCTTGTCGACAAATAGGTTTAAACATACAAAATCAACCAAAAGTCTCGCTACCTAGATTAGAAATTGAAAAGCTCTAACAAAGCAGCCAGCAGCTCTAAAGCAACTCCATGACATCCCTCAGGTGATATTTTTTCTTTTAACGAATAAAAATAAAAAATTCCGTTGTCAGGACTTGAACCCGGGTCTCTCGAGTGAGAGCCGAGTATCCAAACCAACTAGACTACAACGGATTGTCCTAACATTAGAGCTGACCCATAAGCGAATGACAATAGGACTATCCTGTTCTTGTGTTTTATACGTTTAAGTTTGTTGCAACAAATAATTTCCAGCAGACTAGTTCACTAATCCTTATTTTGATAATATCTTAGTCACATTGCGTAAGAGTGTTACGTACAAGAAAATCATATCGTTGTGTGGTTGATTGGTAGGACACAACAATTAGTCTCTATCGACCTCGATTTACGATGGAAAACTTAAGATCGTAATACTTTCTTAGTAAATTATGAAAGGTATAAACATACAAAATCAACAAAAAGTCTCGCTATCTAGATTAGAAATAGAAAAGCTCTAACAAAGCAGCTAGCAGCCGTAAAGCAACTCCATGACATCCCTCAGGTGATATTTTCTCCTTTAACAAATAAAAATAAAAAATTCAGTTGTCGGAACTTGAACCCGGGTCTCTCGTGTGAGAGCCAAGTATCCTAACCAACTAGACTACAACGGATAGGCCTACCATTAGAGCTGACTAGTATGCGAACGACGATGCGACTTTCCTGTTCGTGTGTTTTATACGTTTCAATTTGTTGCCCTAAAGCAACTCCATGACAACCCTCATGCGATATTTTTTTCCTTTAACAAATAAAAAATTCCGTTATCGAGACTTGAACACGGGTCTCTTAGGTGAAAGCCAAGTATCCTAACCAACTAGACTACAATGGATTAGCATGCCATTTGAGATGACCAGTAAGGGAACGAGTCTACGACTATCCTGTTCCTGTGTTTTATACGTTTAAGTTTGGTGCCACAAGTAATTCCAAGCAGACTGATTCACTAAACCTTATTTTGATAATAACTTTGTCAAATTGCGTTAGAGTATTAAATACAAGAAAATCATATCTCTGTGTGGTTGATTGGTAGGACAAAACCTTTTGTGTCCATCGACCTCGATTTACAATGGAAAACTTAAGATAGTAATACTTTCTTACTAAATTATGAAGTGGAAGGCAAAAAAAGGTATCCTTTCTTGTCGACAAATAGGTTTAAACCTTCAAAATCACACCAAAACTCTCGCTACCTAGATTAGAAATAGCAACGCTCTAACAAAGCAGCCAGCGCTAAAGCAACTCCATGACATCCCTCAAGTGATATTTTCTACTTTAACAATTAAATAAAAAATTTCCGTTGCCGGGACTTGAACCCGGGTCTCTCGAGTGAGAGCCGAGTATCCTAACCAACTAGACTACAACATATTGGCCTACCATATGAGCAAACCAGTCTGCAAACGATGCAATGACTATCCTATTCTTGTGTTTCATACGTTTTAGTATGGTGCCACAAATAATTCCCAGCAGAGTGTTTCACTAAACCTTATTTTGATAATATCTTTGTCAAATTGCGTATGTGTGTTACGTACAAGAAAATCATATCGATGTGTGGTTGATTGGTAGGACACAACCATTAGTCTCTATCGACCACGATTTTCAATGGAAAACTTAAGATCGTAATACTTTCTTAGTACATTATGAAGTGGAAGGCAACAAAAGGGATCATTTCTTGTCGACAAATAGGTTTAAACATACAAAATCAACCAAAAGTCTCCCTACCTAGATTAGAAATCGAAAAGCTCTAACAAAGCAGCCAGCAGGCCTAAAGCAACTCCATGACATCCCTCAGGTGATATTTTCTTCTTTAACGAATAAAAATAAAAAATTCCATTGCCGGGACTTGAACCCAAGTCTCTCGGGTGAGAGCCGAGTATCCTAACGAACTAGACTACAACAGATTGGCCTACCATTAGAGCTGACCCGTATGCGAACGACGATAGGATTATCCTATTCTTGTGTTTTATACGTTTAAGTTTGTTACAACAAATAATTCCCAGCAGACTAATTCACTAAACCTTATTTTGATAATATCTTAGTCACATTGTGTAAGAGTGTTACGTACAAGAAAATAATATCGCTGTATGGTTGATTGGTAGGACAAAACCTTTTGTGTCTATCGACCTCTATTTACAATGGAAAACTTAAGATAGTAATACTTTCTTACTAAATTATGAAGTGGAAGGCAAAAAAAGGGATCCTTTCTTGTCGACAAATAGGTTTAGACCTTCAAAATCACACCAAAACTCTCGCTACTCTCGCTACCTAGATTAGAAATAGCTATGCTCTAACAAAGGAGCCGCTAAAGCAACACCATGACATCCCTCAAGTGATATTTTCTACTTTAACAAAGAAAAAAAAATAATTTTGTTGCCGGGACTTGAATCCGGGTCTCTCGAGTGAGAGCCGAGTATCCTAACCAACTAGACTATAACAGATTGGCCTACCATTTGAGCAAACCAGTCTGCGAACGACTCAACGACTATCCTATTCTTGTGTTTCCTACGTTTAAGTTTGGTGCCACAAATAATTCCCAGTAGAGTGTTTCACTAAATCTTATTTTAATAATATCTTTGTCAAATTGCGTATGAGTGTTACGTACAAGAAAATCATATAGCTGTGTGGTTGATTGGAAGGACACAACCATTAGTCTCTATCGACCTCAATTTACAATGGAAAACTTAAGATTGTAATACTTTCTTAGTAAATTATGAAGTGGAAGGCAAAAAAAGGGATCATTTCTTGTCGACAAATAGGTTTAAACATACAAAATCAACCAAAAGTCTCGCTACCTAGATTAGAAATAGAAAAGCTCTAACAAAGCAGCCAGTAGCCGTAAAGCAACTCCATGACTTCCCTCAGGTGATATTTTCTCCTTTAACGAATAAAAAAAAATTTCCGTTGCCGGGACTTGAACCCGGGTTTATCAAGTGAGAGCCGAGTATCATAACCAACAAGACTACAACAAATTATCCTAACATTAGAGCTGACCCATAAGCGAATGTCAATAGGACTATCCTGTTCTTGTGTTTCATACGTTTAAGTTTGGTGCCACAAATAATTCCCAGCAGAGTGTTTCACTAAACCTTATTTTGATAATATCTTTGTCAAATTGCGTATGAGTGTTACATACAAGAAAATCATATCACTGTGTTGTTGATTTGTAGGACACAACCATTAGTCTCTATCGACCTCGATTTACAATGGAAAACTTAAGATCGTAATACTTTCATAGTACATTATGAAGTGGAAGGCAAAAAAATGGATCATTTCTTGTCGACAAATAGGTTTAAACAAACAAAATCAACCAAAAGTCTCGCTACCTAGATTAGAAATAGAAAAGCTCTAACAAAGCAGCCAGTAGCCGTAAAGCAACTCCATGACTTCCCTCAGGTGATATTTTCTCCTTTAACGAATAAAAAAAAATTTCCGTTGCCGGGACTTGAACCCGGGTTTATCAAGTGAGAGCCGAGTATCATAACCAACAAGACTACAACAAATTATCCTAACATTAGAGCTGACCCATAAGCGAATGTCAATAGGACTATCCTGTTCTTGTGTTTTATACGTTTAAGTTTGTTGCAACAAATAGTTCCCAGCAGACTGATTCACTAAACCTTATTTTGATAATATCTTAGTCACATTGCGTAAGAGTGTTACGTATAAGAAAATCATATCACTGTGTGGTTGATTGGTAGGACACAACCATTAGTCTCTATGGACCTCGATTTACATCGGAAAACTTAAGATCGTAATACTTTCTTAGTAAATTATGAAGTGGAAGGCAAATAAAGGGATCATTTCTTGTCGACAAATAGGTTTAAACATACAAAATCAACCAAAAGTCTCGCTACCTAAATTAGAAATAGAAAAGCTCTAACAAAGCAGCCAGCAGCCCTAAAGCAACTCCATGACATCCCTCAAGTGATATTTTCTCCTTCAACAAATAAAAATTAAAAATTCCATTGCCGGGACTTGGACTAGGTTCTCTCAGGTGAGAGCCGAGTATCCTAACCAACTAGACTACAATGGATTGGCCTACCATTAGAGCTGACCAGTATGCGAACTACGATGCGACTTTCTTGTTCGTGTGTTTTATACGTTTCAGTTTATTGCCACAAATAATTCCCGCCCTAAAGCAACTCCATAACAACCCTCAAGCTATTTTTTCTCCTTTAACAAATAAAAAATTCCGTTACCGGGACTTGAACCCGGGTCTCTCGGGTGAAAGCCGAGTATCCTAACCAACTAGACTACAACGGATTGGCATGCTATTTGAGATGACCAGTAAGCGAACGAGGCTACAACTATCCTGTTCCTCTGTTTTATACGTTTAAGTTTGGTGCCACAAATAATTCCAAGCAGACTGATTCACTAAACCTTATTTTTATAATAACTTTGTCAAATTGCGTTAGAGTATTACATACAAGAAAATCATATCGCTGTGTGGTTGATTGATAGGACAAAACCTTTTGTGTCTATCGACCTCGATTTACAACGGAAAACTTAAGATAGTAATACTTTCTTACTAAATTATGAAGTGGAAGGCAAAAAAATGGATCCTTTCTTGTCGACAAATAGGTTTAAACCTTCAAAATCACACCAAAACTCTCGCAACCTAGATTAGAAATAGCAACGCTCTAACAAAGCAGCCAGCGCTAAAGCAACTCCATGACATCCCTCAAGTGATATTTTCTACTTTAACAAATAAATGAAAAAATATGGTTGCCGGGACTTGAACCCGGGTCTCTCGGGTGAGAGCCGATTATCCTAACCAACTAGACAACAAAAAATTGGCCTACCATTTGAGCAAAACAGTCTATGAACGACGCAACGACTATCCTATTCTTGTGTTTCATACGTTTAAGTTTGGTGCCACAAATAATTCCCAGCAGAGTGTTTCACTAAACCTTATTTTGATAATATCTTTGTCCAATTGCGTATGAGTGTTACATACAAGAAAATCATATCACTGTGTTGTTGATTTGTAGGACACAACCATTAGTCTCTATCGACCTCGATTTACAATGGAAAACTTAAGATCGTAATACTTTCTTAGTACATTATGAAGTGGAAGGCAAAAAAATGGATCATTTCTTGTCGACAAATAGGTTTAAACAAACAAAATCAACCAAAAGTCTCGCTACCTAGATTAGAAATCGAAAAGCTCTAACAAAGCAGCCAGCAGCCGTGATATTTTCTCCATTAACGAATAAAAATAAAAATTTTTGTTGCCGGGACTTGAACCCGAGTCTCTCGAGTGAGAGCCGAGTATCCTAACCAACTAGACTACAACGGATTGGCCTACCATTAGAGCTGACCCGTATGCAAACGATGATAGGACTATCCTGTTCTTGTGTTTTATACGTTTAAGTTTGTTGCAACAAATAATTCCCAGCAGACTAATTCACTAAACCTTATTTTGATAATATCTTAGTCACATTGTGTAAGAGTGTTACGTACAAGAAAATAATATCGCTGTGTAGTTGATTGGTAGGACAAAACCTTTTGTGTCTATCGACCTCGATTTACAACGGAAAACTTGAGATAGTAATACTTTCTTACTAAATTATGAAGTGGAAGGCAAAAAAAGGGATCCTTTCTTGTCGACCAATAGGTTTAAACCTTCAAAATCACACCAAAACTCACGCTACCTAGATTAGAAATAGCAATGCTCTAACAAAGCAGCCAGCGCTAAAGCGACTCAATGACATCCCTCAAGTGATATTTTCTACTTTAACAAATAAATAAAAAAATATCGTTGTCGGGACTTGAACCCAGGACTCTCGGGTGAGAGCCGAGTATCCTAACCAACTAGACTACAACGAATTGGCCTACCATTTGAGCAAACCATTCTGCGAATGACGCAACGAATATCCTATTCTTGCGTTTCATACGTTTAAGTTTGGTGCCACAAATAATTCCCAGCAGAGTGTTTCACTAAACCTTATTTTGATAATATCTTTGTCAAATTGCGTATGAGTGTTACGTACAAGAAAATCATATCGCTGTGTGGTTGATTGGTAGGACACAACCATTACTCTCTATCGACCTCGATTTACAATGGAAAACTTAAGATCGTAATACTTTCTTAGTACATTATGAAGTGGAAGGCAACAAAAGGGATCATTTCTTGTCGACAAATAGGTTTAAACATACAAAATCAACCAAAAGTCTCGCTACCTAGATTAGAAATCGAAAAGCTCTAACAAAGCAGCTAGCAGCCCTAAAGCAACTCCATGAAATCCCTCAGGTGATATTTTCTCCTTTAACGAATAAAAAAAAAATTCCATTGTCGGGACCTGAACCCGGGTCTATCGGGTGAGAGCCAAGTATCATAACCAACTAGACTACAACGGAATGGCATACCATTAGAGCTGACCCGTATGAGAACGACGATAGGACTATCCTGTTCTTGTGTTTTATACGTTTAAGTTTGTTGCAACAAATAATTCCCAGCAGACTAATTCACTAAACCTTATTTTGATAATATCTTAGTCACATTGTGTAAGAGTGTTACGTATAAGAAAATAATATCGCTGTGAGGTTGATTTGTCGAACAAAACCTTTTGTGTCTATCGACCTCGATTTACAATGGAAAACTTAAGATAGTAATACTTTCTTACTAATTTATGAAGTGGAAGGCAAAAAAAGGGATCTTTCTTGTCGACAAATAGGTTTAAACCTTCAAAATCACACCAAAACTCTCGCTACCTAGATTAGAAATAGCAATGCTCTAACAAAGGAGCCGCTAAAGCAACTCCATGACATCCGTCAATTGATATTTTATACTTTAACAAAGAAAAAAAAATAATTCCATTGCGGGGACTTGAACTCGGGTCTCTCGTGTGAGAGCCGAGTACCCTAACCAACTAGACTACAACGGATTGGCCTACCATTTGAGCAAACCGGTCTACGAACGACGTAACGACTATCCTATTCTTGTGTTTCATACGTTTAAGTTTGGTGCCACAAATAATTCCCAGCAGAGTGTTTCACTAAACCTTATTTTGATAATATCTTTGTCAAATTGCGTATGAGTGTTACGTACAAGAAAATCATATCGCTGTGTTGTTGATTGGTAGGACACAACCATTAGTCTCTATCAACCTCGATTTACAATGGAAAACTTAAGATCGTAATACTTTCTTAGTACATTATGAAGTGGAAGGCAAAAAAAGGGATCATTTCTTGTCGACAAATAGGTTTAAATATACAAAATCAACCAAAAGTCTCGCTACCTATATTAGAAATAGAAAAGCTCTAACAAAGCAGCCGCCGTAAAGCAACTCCATGACTTCCCTCAGGTGATATTTTCTCCTTTAACGAATAAAAATAAAAAATTCCGTTGCCGGGACTTGAACCCGAGTTTCTCGAGTGATAGCCGAGTATCCTAACCAACTAGACTACAACGGATTGGCCTACCATTAGAGCTGACCTGTATGCGAACGACGATAGGACTATCCTATTCTTCTGTTTTATACGTTTAAGTTTGTTGCAACAAATAATTCCCAGCAGACTGATTCACTAAACCTTATTTTGATAATATCTTAGTCACATTGCGTAAGAGTGTTACGTACAAGAAAATCATATCGCTGTGTGGTTGATTGGTAGGACACAACCATTAGTCTCTATCGACATCAATTTACAATGGAAAACTTAAGATCATAATACTTTCTTAGTACATTATGAAGTGGAAAGCAAAAAAAGGGATCATTTCTTGTCGACAAATAGGTTTAAACATATAAAATCAACCAAAAGTCTCGCTACCTAGATTAGAAATAGAAAAGCTCTAACAAAGCAGACAGCAGCCCTAAAGCAACTCCATGACATCCCTGAGGTGATATTTTCTCCTTTAACGAATAAAAATAAAAAATTCCGTTGCCGGGACATGAACCCGGGTCTATCGAGTGAGAGCCGAGTATCCTAACCAACTAGACTACAACAGATTATCCTAACATTAGAGCTGACCCATATGCAAATGACGATAGAACTATCCTTTTCTTGTGTTTTACAGGTTTAAGTTTGTTGCAACAAATAATTCCCAGCAGACTGATTCACTAAACCTTATTTTGATAATATCTTAGTCACATTGCGTAAGAGTGTTACGTACAAGAAAATCATATCGCTGTGTGGTTGATTGGTAGGACACAACCATTAGTCTCTATCCACCTCGATTTACAACGGAAAACTTAAGATCGTAATACTTTCTTAGTAAATTATGAAGTGGAAGGCAAAAAAATGGAACCTTTCTTGTCGACAAATAGGTTTAATACTTCAAAATCACACCGAAACTCTCGCTACCTAGATTAGAAATAGCAATGCTCTAACAAAGCAGCCAGCAGCCCTAAAGCAACTCCATGACATCCCTCAAGTGATATTTTCTCCTTTAACAAATAAAAATTAAAAAATCTGTTGCCGGGACTTGAACTAGGGTCTCTCGGGTGATAGCCGAGTATCCTAACCAACTAGACTACAACAGATTGGCCTACCATCAGAGCTGACTAGTATACGAATGACGATGCGACTTTCCTGTTCATGTATTTTATACGTTTCAGTTTGTCGCCACAAATAATTCCCAGCAGGCCGCCCTAAAGCAACTCCATGACAACCGATATTTTCTCCTTTAACAAATAAAAAATTCCGTTACCGGGACTTGAACCCGGGTCTCTCAGGTGAAAGCCGAGTATCCTAACCAACTAGACTACAACGGATTGGCATGCCATTTGAGATGACCAGTAAGCGAACGAGGCTACGACTATCCTGTTCCTCTGTTTTATACGTTTAAGTTTGGTGCCACAAATAATTCCAAGCAGACTGATTCACTAAACCTTATTTTGATAATAACTTTGTCAAATTGCGTTAGAGTATTACATACAAGAAAATCATATCGCTGTATGGTTTATTGGTAGGACAAAACCTTTTGTGTCTATCGACCTCGATTTACAACGGAAAACTTAAGATAGTAATACTTTCTTACTAAATTACGAAGTGGAAGGCAAAAAAAGGGATCCTTTCTTGTCGACAAATAGGTTTAAACCTTCAAAATCACACCAAAACTCTCGCTACCTAGATTAGAAATAGCAACGCTCTAACAAAGCAGCCAGTGCTAAAGCAACTCCACGACATCCCTCAAGTGATATTTTCTACTTTAACAAATAAATAAAAAAATTCCGTTGCCGGGACTTGAACCCGGGTCTCTCGGGTGAGAGCCCAGTATCCAAACCAACTAGACTACAACGGATTGGCATGCCATTTGAGATGACCAGTAACCGAACGAGGCTACGACTATCCTGTTCCTCAGTTTTATACGTTTAAGTTTGGTGCCACAAATAATTCCAAGCAGACTGATTCACTAAACCTTATTTTGATAATAACTTTGTCAAATTGCGTTAGAGTATTACATACAAGAAAATCATATCGCTGTATGGTTTATTGGTAGGACAAAACCTTTTGTGTCTATCGACCTCGATTTACAACGGAAAACTTAAGATAGTAAAACTTTCTTACTAAATTACGAAGTGGAAGGCAAAAAAAGGGATCCTTTCTTGTCGACAAATAGGTTTAAACCTTCAAAATCACACCAAAACTCTCGCTACCTAGATTAGAAATAGCAACGCTCTAACAAAGCAGCCAGCGCTAAAGCCACTCCATGACATCCCTCAAGTGATATTTTCTACTTTAACAAATAAATAATAAAATTCCGTTGCCGGGACTTGAACCCGGGTCTCTCGGGTGAGAGCCGAGTATCCTGACCAACTAGACTACAATGGATTGGCATGCCATTTGAGATGACCAGTAAGCGAACGAGGCTACGACTATCCTGTACCTCTGTTTTATACGTTTAAGTTTGGTGCCACAAATAATTCCAAGCAGACTGATTCACTAAACCTTATTTTGATAATAACTTTGTCAAATTGCGTTAGAGTATTACATACAAGAAAATCATATCGCTGTATGGTTTATTGGTAGGACAAAACCTTTTGTGTCTATCAACCTCGATTTACAATGGAAAACATAAGATAGTAATACTTTCTTACTAAATTATGAAGTGGAAGGCAATAAAATGGATCCTTTCTTGTCGACAAATAGGTTTAAAACTTCAAAATCACACCGAAACTCTCGCTACCTAGATTAGAAATAGCAATGCTCTAACAAAGCAGCCCCTAAAGCAACTCCATGATATCCCTTAGGTGATATTTTCTCCTTTAACAAATAAAAATAAAAAATTCCGTTGCCGAGACTTGAACCCGGGTCTCTCGGGTGAGAGCCGAGTATCCTAACCAACTAGACTACAACGGATTGGCCTACCATTTGAGCAAACTAGTCTACGAACGACGCAACGACTATCCTATTCTTGTGTTTCATACGTTTAAGTTTGGTGCCACAAATAATTCCCAGCAGAGTGTTTCACTAAACCTTATTTTGATAATATCTTTGTCAAATTGCGTATGAGTGTTACGTACAAGAAAATCATATCGCTGTGTGGTTGATTGGTAGGACACAACCATTAGTCTCTATCGACCTCGATTTACAATGAAAAACTTAAGATCGTAATACCTTCTTAGTACATTATGAAGTGGAAGGCAACAAAAGGGATCATTTCTTGTCGACAAATATGTTTAAACATACAAAATCAACCAAAAGTCTTGCTACCTAGTTTAGAAATCGAAAAGCTCTTACAAAGCAGCCAGCAGCCCTAAAGCAACTCCAAGACATCCCTCAGGTGATATTTTCTCCTTTAACGAATAAAAATAAAAAATTCCGTTGCCGGGACTTGAACCCGAGTCTCTCGGGTGAGAGCCGAGCATCCTAACCAACTAGACTACAACGGATTGGCCTACCATTAGAGCAGACCCGTATGCGAACGACGATAGGACTATCCTGTTCTGGTGTATTATACGTTTAAGTTTGTTGCAACAAATATTTCCCAGCAGACTAATTCACTAAACCTTATTTTGATAATATCTTAGTCACATTGTGTACGAGTGTTACGTACAAGAAAATAATATCGCTATGTGGTTGATTGGTAGGACAAAACCTTTTGTGTCTATCGACCTCGATTTACAATGGAAAATTTAAGATAGTAATATTTTCTTACTGAATTATGAAGTGGAAGGCAAAGAAAGGGATCTTTCTTGTCGACAAATAGGTTTAGACCTTCAAAATCACAACAAAACACTCACTAGCTAGATTAGAAATAGCAATGCTCTAACAAAGCAGCCGCTAAAGCAACTCCATGACATCCCTCAAGTGATATTTTATACTTTAACAAAGAAAAAAAAAATTCAGTTGACGGGACTTGAACCCGGGTCTCTCGAGTGAGAGCCGAGTATCCTAACCAACTAGACTACAACGAATTGGCCTACAAATAATTCCCAGCAGAGTGTTTCACTAAACCTTATTTTGATAATATCTTTGTCAAATTGCGTATGAGTGTTACGTACAAGAAAATCATATCGCTGTGTGGTTGATTGGTAGGACACAACCATTAGTCTCGAATCGAAAAGCTCTTACAAAGCAGCCAGCAGCCCTAAAAGCAACTCCAAGACATCCCTCAGGTGATATTTTCTCCTTTAACGAATAAAAATAAAAAATTCCGTTGCCGGGACTTGAACCCGAGTCTCTCGGGTGAGAGCCGAGTATCCTAACCAACTAGACTACAACGGATTAGCCTACCATTAGAGCAGACCCGTATGCGAACGACGATAGGACTATCCTGTTCTGGTGTATTATACGTTTAAGTTTGTTGCAACAAATATTTCCCAGCAGACTAATTCACTAAACCTTATTTTGATAAAATCTTAGTCACATTGTGTACGAGTTTTACGTACAAGAAAATAATATCGCTGTGTGGTTGATTAGTTGCACAAAACCTTTTGTGTCTATCGACCTCGATTTACAATGAAAAACTTAAGATAGTAATATTTTCTTACTGAATTATGAAGTAGACGGCAAAAAATGGGATCTTCCTTGTTGACAAATAGCTTTAGACCTTCAAAATCACACCAAAACTCTCGCTACCTAGATTAGAAATAGCAATGCTCTAACAAAGCAGCCGCTAAAGCAACTCCATGACATCCCTCAAGTGATATTTTATACTTTAACAAAGAAAAAAAAAATTTCATTACCGGGACTTGAACCCGGGTCTCTCGGGTGAGAGCCGAGTATCCTAACCAACTAGACTACAACGGATTGGCCTACCATTTGAGCAAACTAGTCTGCGAACGACGCAACGACTATCCTATTCTTGTGTTTCATACGTTTAAGTTTGGTGCCACAAATAATTCCCAGCAGAGTGTTTCACTAAACCTTATTTTGATAATATCTTTGTCAAATTGCGTATGAGTGTTACGTACAAGAAAATCATATCGCTGTGTGGTTGATTGGTAGGACACAACCATTATTCTCTATCGACCTCGATTTACAATGGAAAACTTAAGATCGTAATACCTTCTTAGTACATTATGAAGTGGAAGGCAACAAAAGGGATCATTTCTTGTCGACAAATAGGTTTAAACATACAAAATCAACCAAAAGTCTTGCTACCTAGTTTAGAAATCGAAAAGCTCTTACAAAGCAGCCAGCAGCCCTAAAGCAACTCCATGACATCCCTCAGGTGATATTTTCTCCTTTAACGAATAAAAATAAAAAATTCCGTTGCCGGGACTTGAACCCGGGTCTCTCGGGTGAGAGCCGAGTATCCTAACCAACTAGACTACAACGGATTGGCCTACCATTAGAGCAGACCCGTATGCGAACGACGATAGGACTATCCTGTTCTGGTGTATTATACGTTTAAGTTTGTTGCAACAAATAATTCCCAGCAGACTAATTCACTAAACCTTATTTTGATAAAATCTTAGTCACATTGTGTACGAGTGTTACGTACAAGAAAATAATATCGCTGTGTGGTTGATTAGTAGGACAAAACCTTTTGTGTCTATCGACCTCGATTTACAATGAAAAACTTAAGATAGTAATATTTTCTTACTGAATTATGAAGTAGACGGCAAAAAATGGGATCTTCCTTGTTGACAAATAGGTTTAGACCTTCAAAATCACACCAAAACTCTCGCTACCTAGATTAGAAATAGCAATGCTCTAACAAAGCAGCCGCTAAAGCAACTCCATGACATCCCTCAAGTGATATTTTATACTTTAACAAAGAAAAAAAAAATTTCATTACCGGGACTTGAACCCGAGTCTCTCGGGTGAGAGCCGAGTATCCTAACCAACTTGACTACAACGGATTGGCCTACCATTTGAGCAAACTAGTCTGCGAACGACGCAACGACTATCCTATTCTTGTGTTTCATACGTTTAAGTTTGGTGCCACAAATAATTCCCAGCAGAGTGTTTCACTAAACCTTATTTTGATAATATCTTTGTCAAATTGCGTATGAGTGTTACGTACAAGAAAATCATATCGCTGTGTGGTTGATTGGTAGGACACAACCATTATTCTCTATCGACCTCGATTTACAATGGAAAACTTAAGATCGTAATACTTTCTTAGTACATTATGAAGTGGAAGGCAACAAAAGGGATCATTTCTTGTCGACAAATAGGTTTAAACATACAAAATCAACCAAATGTCTCGCTACCTAGATTAGAAATAGAAAATTAGAAATAGAAAAGCTCTAACAAAGCAGACAGCAGCCCTAAAGCAACTCCATGACATCCCTCAGGTGATATTTTCTCTTTTAACGAATAAAAATAAAAAATTTCATTGACGGGACTTGAACCTAGGTCTCTCGAGTGAGACCCGAGTATCCTAACCAACTAGACAACAACAGATTGTCCTAACATTAGAGCTAACCCATAAGCGAATGACGCTAGGACTATCCTGTTCTTGTGTTTTATACGTTTAAGATTGTTGCAACACATAATTCTCAGCAGACTAATTCACTAAACCTTATTTTGATAATATCTTAGTCACATTGCGTAAGAGTGTTACGTACAAGAAAATCATATCGCTGTGTGGTTGATTGGTAGGACACAACCATTAGTCTCTATCCACCTCGATTTACAATGGAAAACTGAAGATCGTAATACTTTCTTAGTAAATTATGAAGTGGAAGGCAAATAAAGGGATCATTTCCTGTAGACAAATAGGTTTAAACATACAAAATCAATCAAAAGTCTCGCTACCTAGATTAGAAATAGAAAAGCTCTAACAAAGTAGACAGCAGCCCTAAATCAACTCCATGACATCCCTCAGGTGATATTTTCTCTTTTAACGAATAAAAATAAAAAATTCCGTTGCCGGGACATGAACCCAGGTCTCTCGAGTGAGACCCGAGTATCCTAACCAACTAGACAACAACAGATTGTCCTAATATTAGAGCTGACCCATAAGCGAATAACGATAGGACTATCCTGTTCTTGTGTTTTATACGTTTAAGTTTGGTGCCACAAGTAATTCCCAATAGACTGATTCAATAAACCTTATTTTGATAATATCTTAGTCACATTGCGTAACAGTGTTACGTACAAGAAAATCATATCGCTGTGTGGTTGATTGGTAGGACACAACCATTAGTCTCTATCGACCTCGATTTACAATGGAAAACTGAAGATCGTAATACTTTCTTAGTAAATTATGAAGTGGAAGGCAAATAAAGGTATCCTTTCTTGTCGACAAATAGATTTAAACATACAAAATCAATCAAAAGTCTCGCTATCTAGATTAGAAATAGAAAAGCTCTAACAAAGCAGCCAGCGCTAAAGCAACTCCATGACATCCCTCAAGTGATATTTTCTCCTTTAACAAATAAAAATTAAAAAATCTGTTACCGGGACTTGAACTAGGGTCTCTCGGGTGAGAGCCGTGTATCCTAACCAACTAGACTACAACGGATTAGCCTACCATTAGAGCCGACTAGTATACGAATGACGATGCGACTTTCCTGTTCGTGTATTTTATACGTTTCAGTTTGTTGCCACAAATAATTCCCGCCGCCCTAAAGCAACTCCATGAGAACCCTCAAGCGATATTTTCTCCGGGACTTGAACCCGGGTCTCTCGAGTGAAAGCCGAGTATCCTAACCAACTAGACTACAACGGATTGGCATGCCATTTGAGATGACCAGTAAGCGAACGAGGCTACGACTATCCTGTTCCTCTGTTTTATACGTTTAAGTTTGGTGCCACAAATAATTCAAAGCAGACTGATTCACTAAACCTTATTTTGATAATAACTTTGTCAAATTGCATTAGAGTATTACATACAAGAAAATCATATCGTTGTGTGGTTGATTGGTAGGACAAAACCTTTTGTGTCTATCGACCTCGATTTACAATGGAAAACTTAAGATAGTAATACTTTCTTACTAAATTATGAAGTGGAAGGCAAAAAAAGGGATCCTTTCTTGTCAACAAATAGGTTTAAACCTTCAAAGTCACACCAAAACTCTCGCTATCTAGATTAAAAATAGCAACGCTCTAACAAAGCAGCCAGCGCTAAAGCAACTCCATGACATCCCTCAAGTGATATTTTCTACTTTAACAAATAAATATAAAAATTACATTGTCGGGACTTAAACCCAAGTCTCTCGGGTGAGAGGCGAGTATCCTAACCAACTAGACTACAACGGATTGGCCTACCATTTGAGTAAACCAGTCTGCAAACGACGCAACGACTATCCTATTCTTGTGCTTCATACGTTTAAGTTTGGTGCCACAAATAATTCACAGCAGAGTGTTTCACTAAACCTTATTTTGATAATATCTTTGTCAAATTGCGTATGAGTGTTATGTATAAGAAAATCATATCGCTGTGTGGTTGATTGGTAGGACACAACCATTAGTCACTATCGACCGCGATTTATAATGGAAAACTTAAGATTGTAATACTTTCTTAGTACATTATGAAGTGGAAGGCAAAAAAAGGAATCATTTCTTGTCGACAAATAGGTTTAAACATACAAAATCAACCAAAAGTCTCGCTATATAGATTAGAAATAGAAAAGCTCTAACAAAGCAGCTAGCAGCCCTAAAGCAACTCCATGACATCCCATTGGTGATATTTTCTCCTTTAACAAATAAAAATAAAAAATTCCATTATCGGGACTTGAACCCGGGTCTCTCGGGTGAGAGCCGAGTATCCTAACCAACTAGACTACAACGGATTGGCCTACCTTTACAGCTGACTAGTATACGAAAGCCGATTCGACTTTCCTGTTCGTGTGTTTTATACATTTCAATTTGTTGCCGCAAATAATTCCCAGGCCGCCCTAAAGCAACTCCAAGACAACCCTCAGGCGATATTTTCTCCTTTAACAAATAAAAAATTCCATAACCGAGACTTGAACCCAAGTCTCTCGGGTGAAAGCCGAGTATCCTAACCAACTAGACTACAACGGATTAGCATGCCATCTGAGCTGACCGACTATTATGTTCTTGTGTTTTATACATTTAAGTTTGGTGCCACAAATAATTCCAAGCAGACTGATTCACTAAACCTTATTTTGATAATAACTTTTTCAAATGGCATTAGAGTATTACATACAAGAAAATCATATCGCTGTGTGGTTGATTGGTAGGACAAAACCTTTTGTGTCTATCGACCTCGATTTACAATGGAAAACTTAAGATAGTAATACTTTCTTACTAAATTATGAAGTGGAAGGCAAAAAAATGGATCCTTTCTTGTCGACAAATAGGTTTAAAACTTCAAAATCACACCGAAACTCTCGCTACCTAGATTAGAAATAGCAATGCTCTAACAAAGCAGCCAGCAGCCCTAAAGCAACTCCATGATATCCCTTAGGTGATATTTTCTCCTTTAACAAATAAAAAAAAAAAATTCCGTTGCTGGGACATGAACCTGGGCCTCTCAGGTGAGTGCCGAGTATCTTAACCAACTAGACTACAATGGATTGGCCTACCTTTTAAGCAAACCGGTCTGCAAACGACGCAACGACTATCCTATTCTTGTGTTTCATACGTTTAAGTTTGGTGCCACAAATAATTCCCAGCAGTATTTTGACAATATCTTTGTCAAATTGCGTATGAGTGTTACGTACAAGAAAATCATATCGCTGTGTGGTTGATTGGTAGGACACAACCATTAGTCTCTATCGACCTCGATTTACAATGAAAAACTTAAGATCGTAATACTTTCTCAGTACATTATGAAGTGGAAGGCAAAAAAAGGGATCATTTCTTATCGTCAAATAGGTTTAAACATACAAAATCAACCAAAATTCTCGCTACCTAGATTAGAAATAGAAAAGCTCTAACAAAGCAGCCAGCAGCCCTTAAGCAACTCTATCGACCTCATATCGCTGTGTTGATTGGTAGTCACGTCGACCTTATTTTTATAATATCTTAGTCACATTGCGTAAGAGTGTTATGTACAAGAAAATCATATCCCTGTGTGGTTGATTGGTAGGATAAAACCATTTGTCTCCATCGACCTCGATTTACAACGGAAAACATAAGATCGTAATACTTTCCTACTACATTATGAAGTGGAAAGCAAAGAAAGGGATCCTTTCCGGTCAATATATAGGTTTAAAACTAAAAATTCACACCAATACTGTGAGATTTATAATTTTTCACTAAGGGTAATCATGTAATAGATGATGATTTTAAGCGGTTTTATGAAATAAAGAATATGGAGGACCTATTTGTAAAATTAGATAAATTTTTGAAGTATTGAATTTTGATGTGAAAATTATACCATCAGATAGGAATTTTGATAAGGAATCCAACAGCGCAGACGGATCGTAATTTAGACGTCGTTTGATTGGTCAAATCGTTAAATTAAAATGGATGATTAGGATTAAACTAAGATTTAAGATTTTAATTATTTATAAAAATCGGATTTTTCACCCATCGCGTGCTCGAGCACTCCTTTCTCTCTCTTCTCCTCATTTGCACAGTAACAACGAGCTCACTTCTATGGATTCATTGATGACATTTAGACCACTTTCCGGATGATTTTTTCTGTGAAATTTTAGACACAACTTCAGGTGAGTTAGGAGAACGCATTAGAACCTTTATTTTCTAGTTTTGATTGAGATTTAAGGAGAAAAAAGAGGAGAGAAGTGGAGGCGGTGAAAGTTCGTCGCCGGAGCTTGCTCCGGCGATTGCCGGCCATTTCGGCCGCGGAACTTCATAAATTTAGTACCTATGGCTTCTCCTCGACGAGAGCTATCCATTGGTACCTGGGTTGAGGGCTGTTGGCCATCGGTTGGCCGCCGACGAGCTAAAAACCCTAACTTAGGAATTTCGCCCAAAATATTTAATCTGTGAAATTGATCGCGTATAAGCTGTAAAAATTGGGGAAAATATGATTTTTGGAATCCTTGTGATGAGAGCTTTCGAATGGTTCCAATATTAGCACTGTTCTAAGAACTTCACCGGCGAGGGTTCCGGCAAACTTTCCGGCAAGTCTCCGGGGTGTTTTCGGCAAACTTTCCGGCGAACTTGAGATAAAAATCAGGGTGAATCTAGAGACCATTTTAAGAATATTGGTGAAGATGGATTTGTAAAATTATTACCGGATTGAGAAACTAAATTCCTTGAAATATTTCTAGGAAATTTGATAAGCAAGCACGAGGATACTAAGGATCGCGATATTAATTAGAACATGCTTACGATAATAGAATCAGGTGAGTGTTTATTCTTTAGATAGAATAAACGGGATAGTTCTCAATGTTTAGTCCAGAAGAACTATATATCCCTTTGATTAGATATGCTTAATATTCTTTGGACTCTCCTGCTAGTTAATATTCCTGATTTCGATTATAAATGAGTTATGAATATGCTTTGATATCCATGATAAGCTCTTCAGTGCTATTGTTTCTTGATTCATTATAAGCATGATACTATGCTTTTGTTGACATTACATCTAGCATATGCATCTGTTTGATTATTCGTGATACTTTTCACCTATGAATTCATATGGCTAGCATGATCTGATACTAGATAGTGCTATAGGCACTCTCACTGCAGTGATGCCAAATTATACCCTATGGGCCGCCTATGAAGAGGGGCGTGGGGTCTTAGTGCTGATGTCAGGATGGGAGACTGGGTTACTCCTGACCGGTTCTACGTTAGACGAGCTATGGATACCAGGTAGCGAGGTTTAGTAGGCAACTCAGGGGGAAATGGGGCTCTGTTTTTGTATTCTTGTAACTCTACTTCGATTTGGGTACCCTACGATATTTGATACCTCCCCCTGAGGTAACAGTTGTTGGCCACAACTGTATTTGATATAGCCAGCCCCACATATAGTCTCGTATGACTCTTGATTATTCTTCTTGCTTGGCTATTATATTCAAATAGCCGATTGGTTACATTAATGAAACTTTGTTATTCTATGTTCTCGGTTTTACATTGTTTTCTATCCAACTCACTTGGTACAAGCGTACTCACCCCAAAGGGGAACTCATTCTTTTCAAGATCACAGCAAGAGAGGGACGGATAGAGATAGAGGCAATTAGCCGACTACTGACTTTTGAAAGGTAGGACAGTTCTACCTTTATTTTGTGTATAGAGAGATCCACTAGATAGGTACTTTGTGTATCATTGGGCATATGCCCTATTTTGATTGTACATCATTTGTACATATATGGCTCTGTGCAAGAGACTTAATTTTGTAAGCTACATGGTTTTAGAGTAATATTTGATCTGTTATCCAGGTTCTCTCCTTCCATAAATAAAAGGGATATACATCAGGCACGCTTAGTGGGTTCCCATATAGTTCTGGGGGAAAACGGTATGCGAACGACGATACGACTTTCCTGTTCGTGTGTTTTATACGTTTAAGATTGTTGCCACAAATAAGGTGATCGGGACTTGAACCCACGTCTCTTGGGTGAAAGCCGAGTATCCTAACCAACTAGACTACAACGGATTAGCCTGCCATTTGAACTGACCAGTAAGCGAACGACGCTACGACTATCTTGTTCATGTGTTTTATAAGTTTAAGTTTGGTGCCACAAATAATTCCAAGCAGACTGATTCACTAAACCTTATTTTGATAATAACATTGTCAAATTGCGTTAGAGTGTTACATACAAGAAAATCAAATCGCTGTGTGGTTGATTGATAGGACAACACCTTTTATCTCTATCGACCTCGATTTACAATGGAAAACTTACAATAGTAATACTTTCTTACTACATTATCAAGTGGAAGGCAAAAAAAGGGATCCTTTCTTGTCGATAAATAGGTTTAAACCTTCAAAATCACACCAAAACTCTCACTACCTAGATTAGAAATAGCAATGCTCTAACAACCAACTACACTACAATAGTTTGGCCTAATTTTGAGCAAACCAGTCTGCAAACGATGCAACGACTATCCTATTCTTGTGTTTCATACGTTGAAGTTTGGTGCCACAAATAATTCCCAATAGAGTGTTTCACTAAACCTTATTTTGATAATATCTTTGCCAAATTGCGTATGAGTGTTACGTACAAGAAAATCATATCGCTGTGTGGTTGATTAGCAGGACACAACCATTAGTCTCTATCGACATCGATTTACAACGGAAAACATAAGATCGTAATACTTTCTTAGTACATTATGAAGTGGAAGGCAAAAAAACGGATCATTTCTTGTCGACAAATAGGTTTAAACATACAAAATCAAACAAAAAGTCTCACTACCTAGATTAGAAATAGAAAAGCTCCAACATAGCAGCTAGCAGCCCTAAAGCAACTCCATGACATCCCTCAAGTGATATTTTCTCTTATAACAAATAAAAATAAAAAATTCCGTTGCCAGGACTTGAACCCGAGTCTCTCGGGTGAGAGCCGTGTATCCTAACCAACTACACTACAATAGATTGGCATACCATTAGAGCTGACCAGTAATCGAACAACGATACAACTATCCTATTCTTGTGTTTTACGTTTAAGTTTGTTGCAACAAATAATTCCCAGCAGACTAATTCACTAAACCTTATTTTGATAATATATTTGTCACATTGCGTAAGAGTGTTACGTACAAGAAAATCATATCACTGTGTGGTTGATTGGTAGGGCTGACGAGTATTGGAACGACAATACGACTTTCCTGTTCATGTGTTTTACACGTTTAAGTTTGTTGCCCTAAAGCAACTCCATGACAACCCTCGGGCGATATTCGTTGCCGAGACTTGAAACCAGGTCTCTCAGGTGAAAGCCGAGTATCCTAACCAACTAGACTACAACGGATTGGCTTGCCATTAGAGCTGACTAGTAAGGGAACGACCCCACGACTTTCCTGTTCTTGTGTTTTATACGTTTAAGTTTGGTGCCACAAAAAATTCTCGGACATCGCTCAGGTGATATTTTCTCCTTTAACAAATAAAAATAAAAAATTCCATTGCCGGGACTTGAACCCGGGTCTCTCGAGTGAGAGCCGAGTATCCTAACCAACTAGACTACAACAGATTAGCCAACCATTAGAGCTGACCAGTAAGTGAACGATGATAGGACTATCTTGTTTTTGTGTTTTATACGTTTAAGTTTGTTGCAACAAATAATTCCCCGCAGACTGATTCACTAAACCTTATTTTGATAATATCTTTGTCACATTGCATAAGAGTGTTACGTATAAGAAAATCATATCGCTGTGTGGTTCATTTTTAGGACAAAACCATTTGTCTCCATCGACCTCTATTTACAACGGAAAACATAAGATTGTAATACTTTCCTACTACATTATGAAGTGGAAGAAAAAAAAGGGATCCTTTCCCGTCGACATATAGGTTTAAAATTACAAAATCACACCAAAACTCTCGCAACCTAGATTAGAAATAGAAAAGCTCTAACAATGCAGCCGCCCTAAAGCAACTCCATGACAATCATCAGGCGATATTTTCTCCTTTAACAAATAAAAAAAAAATATTATGTTGTCGATACTTGAACTTGGGTCTCTCGATTGAAAACCGAGTATCCTAACCAACTAGACTACAACATATTGGCCTACCATTTGAGCAAACTAGTCTGCGAACGACACAATGACTATCCTATTCTTGTGTTTCAGACGTTTAAGTTTGGTGCCACAAATAATTCCCAGCAGAGTGTTTCACTAAACCTTATTTTGATAATATCTTTGTCAAATTGCGTATGAGTGTTACATACAAAAAAAATCATATCGCTGTATGGTTGATTGGTGGGACACAACCATTAGTCTCTATCGACCTCGATTTACACCGGAAAACTTAAGATCGTAATACTTTCTTAGTAAATTATGAAGTGGAAGGCAAATAAAGGGATCATTTCTTGTCGACAAATAGGTTTAAACATACAAAATCAACCAAAAGTCTCGCTATCTAGATTAGAAATAGAAAAGCTCTAACAAAGCAGCTAGCAGCCCTAAAGCAACTCCATGACATCCCTCAGGCGATATTTTCTCCTTTAACAAATAAAAATAAAAAATTCCGTTAACAAGACTTGAACCCGAGTCTCTCGAGTGAAAGTCGAGTTTCCTATCCAACTAAACTACAACGGATTGGTTTGCCATTTGAGTTGACCAGTAAGCGACCGACGCTACGAATATCCTGTTCTTGTGTTTTATACGTCTAAGTTTGGTGCCACAAATAATTCCCTGCAGATTGATTCACTAAACCTTATTTTGATAATAACTTTGTCAAATTGTATAGGAGTGTTACGTACAAGAAAATCATATCGTTGTGTCGTTGATTGGTAGGACAAAACCATTTGTCTCTATCAACCTCGATTTACAACGGAAAACTTAATATCATAATACTTTCTTGCTACATTATGAAGTGGAAGGCAAAAAAAGGGATCCTTTCTTGTCGAAATATAGGTTTAAACCTACAAAATCTCACCAAAACTCTCGCTACCTAGATTAGAAATAGAAAAGACGATATTTTCTCCATTAAAAATAAAAATAAAACATTCTGTTGCAGGGACTTGAACCCGAGTTTCTCGGGTGAAAGCCAAGTATCCTAACTAACTAGACTACAACGAATTGCCCTGCCATTTGAGCTGACCTATTTCCGAACGACGCTAAGACTATCCTGTTCTTGTGTTTTATACGTTTAAGTTTCGTGCCTCAAATAATTCCCAACAGACCGATTCACTAAACTTTTTTTGATAATAACTTTGTCAAATTGCGTAAGAGTGTTATGTAAACGAAAATCATATTGTTGTGTGGTTGATTGGTAGGGCATGACTATTAGTCTCTATCGACCTCGATTTACAACGGAAAACATAAGATCGTAATACTTTATTGCTATATTATGAAGTGGAGGGCAAAAAAAGGGATCCTTTCTGTTCGACATATAGGTTTAAATCTACAAAATCAGACCAAAACTCTCGCTACCTAGATTAGAATTAGAAAAGCTCTTACTAAACTCCATGACATCCCTCAGGCGATATTTTCTCCTTTAACAAATAAAAATAAAAAATTTCATTGCTAGGACTTGAACCCGAGTCTCTTTGGTGAGAGTGGAGTATCCTAATAAACTAGACTACAATGGCCAGATGAGCAAACCAATCTACGAATGATGCTATGACTATCCTCGTCTTGTATTTTATACGTTTAAGTTTGGCGCGACAAATAATTCCCAGCAAACTGATTCACTAAACCTTATTTTGATAAAAAATTTGTCAAATTGCGTTGGAGTGTTACGTACAAGAAAATCATATCGCTGTGTAGTTGATTGGTAGGACAAAACCATTAGTCTCTATCGACCTCGATTTACAACATAAAACTTAAGATCGTAATACTTTCTTACCACATTATGAAGCGGAAGGCAAAAAAGGGATCCTTTCTTGTCGACATATAGTTTTAAACCTACAAAATCAGACCAAAACTCTCGCTACCTAGATTAGAAATAGAAAGCTATAACAAAGCAGCCAGCAGCCCTAAAGCAACTCTAGGACATCCCTCAGGCAATATTTTCTCATTTAACAAATAAAAATATAAAATTCCGTTGCCGGGACCTGAACCCGGGTCTCTCGGGTGAGAGCCGAGTATTCTAACCAAATAGGTTACAACAAATTTGGCCTACCATTAGAGCTGACCAGTCCTCAAATGACACTACAACTATCCTATTTTTGTGTTTTATACGTTTATGTTTGGTGCCACGAATAATTCCTTGTAGACTAATTCACTAAACCTTATTTTGATAATAACTTTGTCAAATTGCCTAAGAGTGTTATGTACAAGAAAATCATATCGCCGTGTGGTTGATTGGTAGGACAAAACCTTTTGTGTCTATCAACCTCGATTTACAACGGAAAACTTAAGATAGTAATACTTTCTTACTAAATTATGAAGTGGAAGGCAAAAAAAAGGGATCCTTTCTTGTCGACAAATAGGTTTAAACCTTCAAAATCACACCAAAACTCTCGCTACCTAGATTAGAAATAGAAAACCTCTAACAAAAAAGCCAGCAGCCGAAAAGCAACTCCATGATATCCCTCAGGTGATATTTTCTCCTTTAACAAATAAAAATAAAAAATTCCGTTGCCGAGACTTGAACCCAAGTCTCTCGAGTGAGAGCCAAGTATCCTAACCAACTAGACTACAACGGATTGGCCTATCGTTAGAGCTGACCAGTAAGCGAACGACGATAGGACTATCCTGTTCTTGTGTTTTATACGTTTAAGTTTGTTGCACCAAAAAATTCCCAGCAGACTGATTCACTAAACCTTATTTTGATAATATCTTTGTCACATTGCGTAAGAGTGTTACGTACAAGAAAACTTAAGATCGTAATACTTTCTTCCTACATTATGAAGTGGAATGCAAAAAAAGGGTTCCTTTCTTGTCGACAAATAGTTTTAAACATACAAAATCACACCGAAACTCTTGCGACCTAGATTAGAATTAGAAAAGCTCTAACAATGCACCTGGCAGCCCTAAAGCAACTCCATGACATCCCTCAGGTGATATTTTCTCCTTTAACAAATAAAAATAAAAAATTCCATTGTCCGAATATGAACACAGGTCTCTCGGGTGAAAGCCGAGTATCCTAACCAACTAGACTACAATGGATTGCCTGCTATTTGAGCTGACCTATTTCCGAACAACGCTACGACTATCCTATTCTTGTGTTTTATACGTTTAAGTTTGGTGCCACAAATAATTCCCAGGAGACTTATTTATTAAACCTTATTTTGATAATAACTTTGTCAAATTGCGTAAGAATGTTACGTACAAGAAAATCATATTGCTGTGTGGTTGATTGGTAGGCCAAAACCATTAGTCTCTATCGACCTCCATTTACAACGGAAAACCTAAGACTGTAAAACTTTCTTGGTACATTATGATGTGGAAGGCAAAAAAAAGGATCCTTCCTTGTCGACGTATAGTTTTAAACCTACAAAATCACACCAAAACTCTCGCTACCTAGATTAGAAATAGAAAAGCTTGAACAATGCAGCAAGCAGCCCTAAAGCAACTCCATGACATCCCTAATGCGATATTTTCTCCATTAAAAAAAAAAAAAAAAATTTCGTTGCCGTGACTTGAACCAGTGTCTCTCGGGTGAAAACCGAGTATGCTAACCAACTAGACTACAACGGATTGGCCTACCATTTGAGCTGACCTGTTTCTGAACGACGCTACGACTATCCTATTCTTGTGTTTTATACGTTTAAGTTTGGTGCCACAAATAATTCCCCATAAACTGATTCACCAAACCTTATTTTGATAATAACTTTTTCAAATTGTGTAAGAGTGTTACGTACAAGAAAATCATATCGCTGTGTGGTTGATTTGTAGGACAAATCCATTTGTCTCCATCGACCTCGATTTACGATGGAAAACTTAGGATCGTAATACTTCCTTACTACATTATGAAGTGGAAGGCACAAAAAGTGATCCTTTCTTGTCGACAAATACTTTTAAATCTACAAAATCACACCAAAACTCTCGCTACCTAGATTGGAAATAGAAAAGCTCTAAAAGAGCAGCTTGCAACCGTAATGCAGTCTCTCAGGTGAGAGCCAAGTATCCCAACCAACTAGACTACAACAGATTGGCTTGCCATTAGAGCTGTCTAGTAAGCGAACAACGCTACGACTATCCTATTCTTGTGTTTTATATGTTTAAGTTTGGTGCGACAAATAATTCCCAGCAAATTGATTCACTAAACCTTATTTTGATAAAAAATTTGTCAAATTGCGTTGGAGTGTTACGTACAAGAAAATCATATCGCTGTGTAGTTGATTGGTAGGACAAAACCATTAGTCTCTATCGACCTCGATTTACAACATAAAACTTAAGATCATAATACTTTCTTACCACATTATGAAGTGGAAGGCAAAAAAGGGATCCTTTCTTGTCGACATATAGTTTTAAACCTACAAAATCAGACCAAAACTCTCGCTACCTAGATTAGAAATAGAAAGCTATAACAAAGTAGCCAGCAGCCCTAAAGCAACTCCAGGACATCCCTCAAGCAATATTTTCTCATTTAACAAATAAAAATATAAAATTCCGTTGCCGGGACTTGAACCCGTCTCTCGGGTGAGAGCCGAGTATTCTAACCAACTAGGTTACAACAGATTTGGCCTACCATTAGAGCTGACCAGTCCTCAAACGATGCTACAACTATCCTATTTTTGTGTTTTATACGTTTATGTTTGGTGCCACGAATAATTCCTTGCAGATTGATTCACTAAACCTTATTTTGATAATAACTTTGTCAAATTGCCTAAGAGTGTTACGTACAAGAAAATCATATCGCTGTGTGGCTGATTGGTAGGACACAACCATTAGTCTCTATCGACCTCCATTTACAACGAAAAACTTAAGATCGTAATACTTTCTTGCTACATTATGATGTGGACGACATAAAAAGGGATCCTTTCTTGTCGACATATAGGTTTAAACCTACAAAATCACACCAAAACTCTCGCTACCTAGATTAGAAATAGAAAAGCTCTAACAAAGAAGCCTGCAGCCGTAAAGCAACTCCATGATATCCCACTATTTTCTCCATTTAAGAAAAAATTAAAATAAAATTCGCAACTTGAACCAAAGTCATTCAGGAGACAGAAGAGTATCCTAACCAACTAGACTACTTAAGATTAGCTCGCTAGTTGTGTTGACGATGTTACAAATACCGTTACGACTGTCTTGTTCTTGTGTTTTATACGATTAAGTTTGGTGCCACAAATAATTCCAAGCAAACTGATTCACTAAATCTTATTTTGATAAAAACTTTGTCACATTGCATAAGAGTGTTACGTACAAGAAAATCATATCGTTGTGTAGTTGATTGGTAGGACAAAACCATTAGTCTCTATCGACCTCGATTTACAACAAAAAACTTAAGATCGTAATGCTTTCTTACTACATTATGAAGTGGAAGGCAAAAAAGGGATCTTTTCTTGTAGTCATATAGTTTTAAACCTACAAAATCACACCAAAAGTCTTGCTACCTAGATTAGAAATAGAAAAGCTCTAACAAAGTAGCCAGCAGCCCTAAAGCAACTCCATGACATCCCTCAGGCGATATTTTCTCCTTTAACAAATAAAAATAAAAAATTTTGTTGCCGGGACTGGAACCCAAGTTTCTCGGGTGAAAGCCGAGTATCCTAACCAACTAAACTACAACAAATTGGCCTACCATTAGAGCTGACCAGTCCTCGAACGACGTTATGACTATCCTATTTTTGTGTTTTATACGTTTATGTTTGGTGCCACAAATAATTCCCTGCAGACTGATTCACTAAACCTTATTTTGATAATAATTTTTGTCAAATTGCCTAAGAGTGTTACGTACAAGAAAATCATATCGCTGTGTGGTTGATTGGTAGGACACAACTATTAGTCTCTATCATCCTCAATTTACAACGGAAAACTTAAGATCGTAATACTGTCTTGCTAAATTATGAAGTGGAAGGCAAAAAAAGGGATCCTTTCTTGTCGACATATAGGTTTAAACCTACAAAATCTCACCAAACACAGCAGCCTTAAGCTACTCCAAGAAATCCCTTAAGTGATATTTTCTCCTTTAAAAAATAAAAATAAAAAATTCTATTGCTTGGACACCAAACACTAGTCTCTTGGGTGAGAGCCAAGTATCCTAACCAATGAGACTACAACGGATTGGCTTGCCATTTGAGTTACCCAGTTTTCGAACAAAGCTATGACTATCCTGTTCTTGTGTTTTATATGTTTAAGTTTGGTGCCACAAATACATTCCCTATAGACTGATTCACTAAACCTTATTTTGATAACTTTATCACATTGCATAAGAGTGATACGTACAAGAAAATCATATCATTGTGTGTTTGACTGGTCCGACAAACCTTTAGTCTATATGAACCTTCAGTTATAACGGAAAACTTAAGATCATAATACTTTCATAGTACTTGAAGAAGTGGAAAGCAAAAAAAAAGATCCTTAATTGTCTACAAAGAGGTTTACACAAACAAAATCACACCAAAACTCTCGCTACCTAGATTAGAAATATGAAAGCTCTAACACAGCAGCCTTAAGCTACTCCAAGAAATCCCTTAGGGGGTATTTTCTCATTTTAAAAAATAACAATAAAAAATTTCATTGTCGGGACTTGAAATCAAGTCTCTCGTGTGAAAGCCAAGTATCCTAACCAACTAGACTACAACAAATTGGCCTAATAATTGAGCTGACTTGGTTACGAATGTAGCTACGACTATCCTGTTCTTGTGTTTTATACATTTAATTTTCATGCCACAAATATATTCCCTGGAGACTGATTTACTAAACCTTATTTTGATAATTTGTCACATTGTGTAAGAGTTATACGTACAAGAAAATCATATCGCTGTTTTTTTGACTGGTCGAACAAGCCTTTCGTCTATATCAACCTCCAATTATAATGAAAAACTTAAGATCGTAATACTTTCATAGTACTTGAAGAAGTGGATAGTAAAAAAATAGATCCTTGATTGTCGACATAGAGGTTTACACAAATAAAATCACACCAAAACTCTCGCTACCTAGATTAGAAATAGGAAAGCTCTAACACAACAGCCTTAAGCTACTCCATGAAATCCCTTAGGCGATATTTTCTCATTTAAAAAATAAAAATAAAAAATTCTGTTGTCGAGACTTGAACCCATATCTGTCCAGTGAAAGCCGAGTATCCTAACCAACTAGACCACAATAAATTGGCCTTCCATTTGAGCTGACCAATCCTCGAACGACGCTACGACTATCTTATTTTTGTGTTTTATAAGTTTATGTTTGGTGCCACAAATAATTCCCTGTAGACTGATTCACTAAATCTTATTTTGATAATAACTTTGTCACATTGCGTAAGAGTGGTTCGTACAAGAAAATCATATCGCTGTGTGGTTGATTGGTAGGACACAACCATCAGTCTCCATCGACCACCATTTATAACTGAAAACCTAAGATCATAATACTTTCTTACTATATTATGAAGTTAAAGGCAAAAAAAAGGGATCCTTTCTTGTCGGCATATAGTTTTAAACCTAAAAAATCACACCAAAACTCTTGCTACCTAGATTAGAAATAGGAAAGCTCTAACAAAGTAGCCTTAAAGCAACTCCTTGACACCCCTCAGGTAATATTTTCTCCTTTAAAAAATAAAAATAAAATATTCTGTTGCAACTCCATGACATCCCTCAAGTAATATTTTCTCAAATATTCTATTTCCTGGACTTGAACCCGAGTATCTCTAGTGAGAGCCGAATATCCTAACCAATAAGACTACAACGAATTAGCCTACCATTTGAGCTGCCCATTTTTCCAACGAAGCTATGACTATCTTGTTCTTGTGTTTTATACGTTTAAGCTTGGTGCCACAAATACATTCCCTGTAGACTGATTCACTAAACCTTATTTTGATAATAACTTTATCGCATTGCGTAAGAGTGATACGTACAAGAAAATCATATCGCTGTGTGTTTGACTGGTCGGACAAGACTTTAGTCTATATCAATCTCCAGTTATAACGGAAAACTTAATATCGTAATACTTTCATAGTACTTGAAGAAGTGGAAAGCAAAAAAAAAAAGATCCTTTCATGTCGACATAGAGGTTTACACGAACAAAATCACACAAAAACTCTCGCTACCAAGATTAGAAATAGGAAACCTCTAACACAGCAGCCTTAAGGTACTCCATGAAATCCCTTAGGCGATATTTTCTCATTTAAAAAAATAAAAATAAAAAATTCTATTGTCGAGACTTGAACCCAAGTATTTCGAGTGAAAGCCGAGTATCCTAACCAACTAGACTACAAAAAATTAACCTACCATTTTAACTGACCCTTCTGTGAACGATGTTACGATTATCCTGTTCTTGTGTTTTATACATTTAATTTTGGTGCCACAAATACATTCCCTACAGACTCATTTACTAAACCATCTTTTTATAATAACTTTGTCACCTTGCGAAAGAGTGATACATAGTAAATCATATCGTTGTGTGTTTGATTGGTAGGACACAATCTTTAGTCTATGTCAACCTCCATTTATAATGAAACACTTACTTTCATAGTACATGATAAAGTGGAAAGGAAGAAAAAGGGATCCTTTCATGTCGACATAGAGGTTTACACCTACAAAATCACACCAAAACTCTCGCTACCTAGGTACAAATAGGAAAGCTCTAAAATAAGACCCTTAAAACTACACCATGACATCCCTTGGGCGATATTTTCTCGTTTTAAAAATAAAAATAAAAAATTCCATTGTCAGGACATGAAACCGACTCTCTCGGGTGATTGCATTGTATTCGAACGAACTAGACTACAACGAACTATGTTTCCTTTTGAGCTGACCATTCTTTGAACGATGCTACGTCTATCATGTTCTTTTGTTTTATATGTTTAATTTTGGTGCCACAAATACATTCCCTGCAGACTGATTCACCAAACCTTATTTTGTTATCTAATTTAACAAAATATTTCATCGCACTAGCACAAGTCCTATTATCGTAATACATTTATTTGATAACTAATCCTCTTCTTCAATACGAATAGATCCATAGGGAGTGGTGGATTAAACTTTATTTTGATAATAACTTTGTCATATTGCATAAAAGAGTAATACGTCCAAGAAAATCATATATACTGTGTGTTAGATTTGTAAGGCACAACCTTTAGGCTTCATAATTTGGAACTTAAGATGATAATAATTTGATGGGATATGATGAAGTGGAGAGAAAAAAATATCTTTTATTGATTATAGATTGGTTTACACTACAAAAACCACACCAAAACTCTAACTACCTAAATTATAAATTGGAAAGCCTGAACACAATAATCTCAATATTACTCTATAACATCCCTCAGGAGATATTTTCTCATTTGAAAAAAATAAAAATTTCCATTGCCATAACTTAAACCTAAGTCTCTTAGGTAAAAGCCAAATATCCTAACCAACTAGACTACAACATATTAGGTTCCATTTTCAGCTAAACACTATTTTGAACTATGCTAAGACCATTATATTCTTATATTTTATACAATTTATTTTGTGTCACTTGTTTATATTATCCAATTTAACAAAAGATTTCATCCCATTGGTACCATACTAATCCCCATTCTCAATTCGAGTAGATTCCTTGGTGAGTTGTTTACCAAACCTTATTTTGATACTAACTTTATCCCAGTATAAGAGTGATACATCCAATAAAATCATATTTGCTATGTTTTAGATTATTAGTAAACAATCTTTAGACTCTATTAATCCCCCTTTATAATGTAAAACTTAAGATCATAATACTTTGATAGAATACGAGGAAGTGGAAAAAAAAATCCTTTATTGCTCACAAAGAGGTTTACACCTACAAAAACCACACTAAAACTCTCCCTAGGTTATATTTGCTCACCTACATATGTACTTCAAACTAGGCCCGACATGCCTAAGCGCATGAATCCTTATATCTAAGCTTATCCATATGCACCCAATATCCTAATTAAGGCCTGAGCACTCTGGCTGCATCCTACCTAACTACCCATGAGCTTTGTGTGTTTTTCATAATGCTCTATACTTTGTTATAGTGCCCCATTGGCACGCATCCTTAGTATTGCCTTCATTTAAATTTTGTCTCTCGAGTCACTCCATGCATCCTCTCTAGACACGCATGACACTCTCACTAGACAGGATCATCTTATATACTTATAACACATCAACCATAGCTAGCTGAAAATACTAAATAATCCTAGAATCCAGACTACTCATTAGCTCATTTGTAGAATATTTGGAATAATAGTCATGTGGTTGGTGGATCCACTGTCTAAGGCTTCACGGAAGGAGTCACCACCCCAATTCACCAACAATCAATGCATGCCAAAGGTGATCATTGTAGTCACGCACTAGAATGCTACTACCTCGACTACATACATGCTAGTCATCTATGGACTATCATAGTGGCATCTATCTACCATACATATGGGTATAATGAATGTAATATGAACCTATGTAGTTTCCTGGACTTTGGTGTCAAGAGGAGTTATCCGGTCCATACCTTAGCCCACCCCTTGTGTATAAGCTAAATTTAGCATCATTTGGGTGGTGCAAGGGTTTGAGCATCAAGACTCATATATAGATATTGGAATGTAGCTAGGATGTATTGTTATCACCACCCTACATATGTGTGCCTATGCTATCCTTTTGAGGGTGTTATATGTTGACGTACTTATGTTTTGAGTCAGAGTCTACTGCGTAATTTGGTTCACTATTCATTGTTCAGAATTATAGATGTGACAATCAAGTGTTCAACATACTAGCATCAGAGGTATTCATATGAATAATAAGTATAAAGCATGCACACCAATATCAACACATTCCAATTAACATGATATGTTAGTAAGTATAGCATCCTAGACTTCCTATAAGCAGTATCATATCATAGCAGAAGATATCTAGCATATCAAATCAATAATCCTAACATGTAGCTATCATCTTCTTAACATACAATCCTTTAGCATGTGGATTTCATGGGTTTAATATTTAAGATTACCATAACTTAAAATAAGCTACTGTAGTGATGCCAACACTCCTGGAATTGTTAGTCTACCTTCAGAACAAACCAAGGATGAATGACTTACTCCAATGACTAGTTGTCCCTCGCTTCGAGATAGTTCTCCTATATTAGACAGGAGTTTTACTTTCAGCTGTCCTTATTCACAGGAAAACAAAGTTTTCCTAACCTGCTTAATCAAATACTCTATGAAATTTAAAGACTCGTACACCTTATCTTCACCAACGGCCCACCCCTGCCAATCGACTAAATCCCTTGCCATGTTCTTGCCAAGTTCTGAATCAGTTGTGAAGTTTATCTCGATGTAATGCAGTCACAAGAGGTACCACCTGACATGTATAAGGACACAATTCCAACACAAACATATACCACACTGCATAATGAAAGCAACATAAATTCTGTGAAACAGGGTTGTATGCATCCTAACCACAATATGTTCCACACAATTAACCTAACCTAACTCGATTATGTACACCACTCTGGTTAGAGTAATTGAGCTCTATACAGGAGGATCATGAGGTCTTGAGTTCAAGACTCATTAAGTTCTAAAAAATTAACCTAACCTAACCCGATTGTGTGGCAAATGACAACAAAAACTACGGCAAAAATTGGAATTTAAAACTTAATGCTTCTTCCCTATGAATCTGGCTGCCTATCAGGGATTTAAAACTCACATGGATTTCGACCCATGGCTGCCTATCAGGGATTTAAAACTCACATGGATTTCGACCCATGGCTGCCTATCAGGGATTTAAAACTCACATGGATTTCGACCCATTTCTATCAGGGATTCCTATGCAGTCGAAGAACTCAGGTAGGGAATCGAATGTCACCTTAGTTCGTTTCCAATTCCTATGTTCGGTTGTAGTGACAAAGAATCCCCCCCGGATCTGTGATGCGATCCAAATTGGATTGCAGCCGATTGTAGCTATTGGCACATTCAATCCACCTCTCCCCCCTTCCTCTTCAAATTAGATTTTCGAACATGTTTCCCTTGGTGTCCACTCGAGCAATCACACGGATAAGCCGGGGGACCGTTGCCGGAGTTGATGCACTCGCTGTGCTCGCTGTCACACTACGCTGTGCCACCTCGCTGTAGTCATCGTTGTTTTGGACAGCTTGGATGTAGGCGAGGATGTTTCCCTCGATGATGGTAAACTCGTCGAGAGCATCAGAGAATCTAAATGTAGAGTTTTTCTAGGCTGAGACTCCAGAGCATTTATTGGTCGATGGATTTGTTGACGACATCATAGCACTGCCAAGATATTTCGTTGCGAACTTGTGAATTTGGCCATCACCGGCACTAGCAGAAGCAGCCGCAGCAGCACTAAAGAGGCCATCCTTAACCGTGCAGCGCTCATCTTCTCTTCCATTTTTGATGTGTGAGTTAACTGACTTGAGAGCTTCTTCTTCTCTATTTATGGAACCAAAACATGAACTCTAGAAAATATATTTTAACGGAGTTCACGATCAACTATGTTTGGACTTATGAACATACGGCCGGTTTGCACAATTGAAGTTTCCCTACCTCTTCCTTCATAAATCAATCAATGGACTTCTGCTTCAACATCAAATGCAGAGGGCCCTGCTAAAATGTCATTCCAATTATTTCTTCTACAAGCATTCTACACCACAAGAGACTGCAGTGAATCAACTCTTACACACATTATAGGTGTAGTGCGAGTTAATATCTCCCCAGTGTGTGTGTGTATATATATATAAGTAAGAAAATATCAGTGCAAATTCACACGGACGTGGCTCAGAATTATTAATTAATAAATAAAATATTCTTTTATTATTTTATGCAGCCTGCATGCAGGTACGTGATCGAATATATTATAATATGCTGCTCTTAGTCCACCACCGTATCACTATGCTTTTGCTTCAAAGTAGGTCTATGAAAAATGATACTTTTACAAAAAAAAAAGCAAAAATGGAATTCTCAAAGCATTTATTGTTTTCCAACACTTTCGTTCCTCTCTGCACTGATACTCACATTAACTGAACTTTGTTTTTATCCCTTTTTTCCGTTTTTGTTTTTTTATCTAGATTGTGACTCAAGACTAGTTGGAATGATATCGTCAATCCATTCCTTCTTCAGGAACAGATTGAGCATGCATGACCCTGCTATACTGCCATTCAAAATATTTCTTGTACGAACATTCTTCACCCAATACACTTTTGTACAAACATTTCTTGAACAAATGCAGTGAAACAACTACTACACACATCGTTGTTCACTAGACATCGGCATGTACTTTGGGAACATAACCCTACGGGAAGAACACACAGCTCCACATAAGTAGAACAACAATTGCACAAATTAACTAAAGGTTTCATGAAAAATAAACTTTTTCACAATCATAAGCACGCAAAATTATTCACTAGCATAATTGGAATGACAGCTCTTTCCAGGTAGCTTCAAAAAATAATTTAGATGACTGAAGTAGTAGATGCGATTGGGTGTTGTGGAAACTTTTTTACCTTCCGGATTTAATGTTTAAGGCATATCTTTTCTCCAAAGTATTATAGCAGGTGGTCGTATCCATCACATCATCTGATGGTTCCCTCGTCTCCTCGGAGTTTTGGGGCACCCATGGATGTTGCTGGAATTTTCTTAGCTTGTCTAGTTCTTCTGCCACTTCCTTCATCGTAGGCCTTCCATCTCCCTTCAGATCCAAACATCTTTTTATCAGCTCGCTGAGTCCTTCAAATAGCTCTAGGTCTCCTTCATCCTTGACTCTATTGTTTAAGATATCTGAAAAACGATTTTGATCCATAGCCAAAAAGAAACTGGATGCAAGACATCTTCCTTCTTCTACTTCCTCAAAGTAAATTGCCTTCCGACCCGTCGGCACCTCTAAAAGAACCACCCCAAAACTATAAACATCACTTTTATCGGTTAGTTGGCATGTCAAGAGATACTCAGGATCTAAATAACCACAAGTTCCTTGAACTAGGGTGACAAACTGGTCTTCATCTTTCGGACTAAACTTTGAAGCACCAAAGTCAGAGATTTTTGCATTGTAATTTTCATCTAAAAGAATATTGGAAGTCTTCACATCACCGTGAATGATTGGAGGTGAAGTCGACGAATGTAAGTAGGCTAGAGCATCGGCAGTCTCATAGGCGATCTTTAAGCGATTGGTCAGAGAAAGCAATATACTATTGTTATGTATGAGATGAAACAAGGTCCCATTGGAAATAAACTCATAGACCAACATTGGAACCTCCACTTCCAAACAACAGCCTAAAAGCTTAACTATATTCTTGTGATTGATCTGTGATAGAATAAGCATCTCTTTTCCAAACTCATTCTTTTGACTCTCATCAATTATCTTAGATTTCTTTACAGCAACCATGCTTCTATCTTCCAAAACTCCTTTGTATACCGTTCCATGTGCCCCTCGCCCTATCACCCGGTTCTCATCAAACTTATCAGTTGCCTTTTGTAATTCTTCTCTCCTAAATACCTTGAAAGCAAGACCTTGTTTTTTCTTAATCTCTTCAAGTAGCAACCTACCACCATGTTCTCTGAAGTATCTTTCTTTGACCTTCATAAGTTTTCCACCATGTTCTCTGAAGTATCTTTCTTTGACCTCCATAAGTTTTCTTCTTTGGATAACCATGCAAATGAGTATACTGCAACAAAACATAAATGCTAGACAACCGGAGGTACCTAAATATATATATTTATATTTATATCCATGAGCAGAGAGATAAATGGAAATGGGTACAACAACTATGCATCATTCATCTTCGTTGTTTAAGTCTACGTGGATGCAAGATTGCAGATCAGATGGACTTTATATTGCTGCTCATCTCGTTTTGTATATTTAAGGAAGACCTCTAAAAATGCAAAGTTCATGAAGTAGTCATCTGTGCTCCAGCAGACTCTGGAAACTAACGGAATTGGTATTCCTATGGGTCAGTTCTAGATTTAAAATGTCGAGATTATTCATGTCAGAGAGACCATAACTTTTTGGGCAGATTTGTCATTAGGAGAACAAAAAAAGTAATCGGGAAAGAAGAGATCTAGCTACTGGCAAAAACATTTTAGGACCAACAAGGAACATATGTTGTCAGTGATATATGCTGGTGGTTGAAGAGATTAATTAAGAGAGGGAGATGATTGTAGTCACCTATAGCCACCTTCACTGCTACAGGGACTTCCTAGTTTGGAGGGTGTTTCTGGTCGGCAGTGCAAGGTCCCTTGAAAGGATCACCTTGCGTTCCTGGTAGGTTGTGGCAGATACCGTTGTTGGGGCATGGATTATTTGTATAGCATTCATTGATGTCTATGAATCAATTAAATGTCGTATATAGTGTATGAAAAAAACCAAGCTAGAGCAGAAGGTAAAAAGGGTACGGATTATGATAAGGGGTTATGAATTAATAACGAACCTTGGCATCCGTGTTCAAGGTAAGGGTTGCCTTGATATCCAAAAGAACAACTGCAAAGATATCCAGGACCATTGGATGAGTCCATGCACGTGCTGTTCGCACTAATGCGGGCATAAGAGGTCAGACTGCGCTGAGCTACCTCACAGGTTTGATTATTTCTGATGGCCCAATCCAACATCACCGGCACCGTCCCATTATTTTCGAACCAGAACTAGTTCGTCGTGTTGTAGTATGTTTGATACTGAAACCACTTTGCCTCTAGCATGACTGCAAAGCCGCAATTGCCGAAGTTTCTCCATGTGGCAGAGTTGTTGAAGTTAGGATTGAAGAAGACTTGGTAGTAGTAAAGGTCCTTGGGTATGGGGGTATGGCAGCAGCCGTTTCCATTGCAGGTGCCATTGACGAGGCTCTCCTTCGCCACGCACCTGGTTCCGCACCCGCTAATAAGGAAGTTGTCATTCGTTTGGTAGTCGAGACTATAGGCGAGGGTGTCGCAGCCGACGACGGTGAACTTGTTGAAGGCATCGAAGAATCTATACGGCGTGTTTGTCATGTTCATATACCAGTCAGAGTAGTGGACGGAATTGTTGGTGGCATTGTAGCACTGCGAAGAGATGCCATTGAGAATTCGAATCTGGCCCTACGGCACTGAGATGTTGATGACCTCAACGTTCCCCAAGAAAAGCTTCTCGCCTCGGGTGGTGGCGTTGCAGGTTAGAGAGAAGGTAGCATTCTTGGAACAATCATCGCCGATGCCGAAGGGGTAGGGGATGTCGACGTCGCCGCATTTGGATGGGCAGCCGAGCAGGGAGGTAGCAGACGCCGCTGCTCCGGCGGCTATCACCACCATCGGTAGTATTATGATGAAGCACAGCCGATTAATTAACATCAACCCGGCATGATCCATAATACTCCCTGATCGCCCAGACTAACTTGCTCCAATTAATTAATCAGTATATACAGCAGCATCAGCTAAGCTATATATGGAGTGGGGGAAGGGGCAGTTATAGAGTAATTAATTAATGGAGAAGTGCATTGTAATGACCTCATGCCGCAAGTGTATCCAATTCCTACTATTAGGTGGCAGGCAATATAAAAACCTCCATCATAATTTGTTGCTGTATATCTTGGTTTCCTCAAATAATTAATTATGACGATGGTGATAATGCAAGTGTTGACTACGCTCAATTGACCGACAGATGACTATTTTTTTTGTTCTTCCAAATCGTGACAATCGTAAAAGACTTGACCCCATCAATCAAATATTCACTTCTTAATTTCTACTCCTTGCAAGAGTCAATCCTACGATGTAGAATTATAACTATACAAATTAACCTGATCTCCTTTCTTTTCTTTATTTGGTTTTAACAAGTTTTAAATCCATCATCTTTTTAATCAAACTTTACAATATGAACTAAATAAATGTACATCTACCGCATTAATCGATGAACCCTACCTTCCCACATATTAGACTCATCATTTTGACTTGTTGGTGGATTGTTCCCAGCGGCATTGAGATGCTGATGATCTTGGGACCCCCCCAATCCTCAGAAAGGCTAAGACGGGTTTGGATGTCATGCAGTCTTTGAGCTTTTGCATGACATCCTCGCATTCTTTGGCCAATCTCCACTCTTGTTCTTTCTTCAGGAGATCGCAGTTCAATGGGGTTGCTTGGTTATGGTCAGTTTTTGATGGCCTGCACTTTTCCTTCATCCATGTGTACTTGGTCGTTGTCAATCCTATGCCCAAGGAAAAGGATCTTTTGCTGGGTGAACTCATACTTGTCCTTTCGAACGAACAAGTTGTGTTCACGCAGCCTCTGGAAAACTTGCTGGAAATGTCCCATGTGTCCCTCCAAATCGTCCGAATAAACAACGATGTCATCCAAGTACACAACCACAAACTTATCCAGAAAGTCGTGGAACACATCGTTCATCAAATTGCAGAAGGTAGCCGGGGCATTCGTTAGTTCCAAAGGCATGACTAAGAATTTAAAGGACACGTACCTTGTCACGCAAGTCATCTTAACTTCATCGCCTGCTGCAATCCTAACTTGCCAATAACCCGATCTAAGGTCGAGTTTGGTGAAAACTCGTGCATGCCCCAATTGGTCTAACAAATCATCGATGAGAGGGAGGGATACCAGTTCCTCATTGTCACCTTGTTCAGCACACGGTAGTCGACACATATGCACAGCTTTCCATCTTTCTTGCGCTGGAATAGGACGGGTGCTCCATAAGGAGCCTTGGATGGGTGGATCAGGCCCGCATCCAACAGTTCGTCGAGCTGCTTCTTGAGTTATGGAAGCTTGGCAAGTGCCATGCGGTATGGTGCTTGTGCTAGTGGTCGGGCACCGGAGAGACCAACACAATTTAATGGTCCGTGGCTTGATACGGTGGAAGCTTCTTTGGAAGTTCATCTGGCATAATGTCCCCAAACTGCTCAATAACGGACTGCACTTGAGCTAGAATGACTCTTGGTTCCGATGATGCTACTTCGCGGACAACCGCAACATATATTGTCTCTGCTCATCAGAGCCTCTTAACTAGATGGATGGTCGAGAGCTAGTAGGAGCCAGCCACAGCTAAGGGCTAAACCTTGCTTGTCGAATAAAAGTTGACGGAGGTAAAACCTGGCATTGCAGGGTCCATGGTGATAAGTCCGCCGACATGAGGTACCGCCATCGTCTGGGAGGCAAGAAGAAATTCGAGCCCAAGGATGAACTCGACATCGTCTATTGGCTCGACGGTGATATCAATATTACCCAACCAAAACTATATGTTGACCGACTCCTGCCACAGGGGTGGCCGGAGCGTTCAAGGTCTTTATATAGCCAAAAGATTCTAGGGAAAGTGGTAAATCGATGTTGCGCGCCAGTGCTTCGTTCATATAGTTGTGCATAGCGCCGAAGTCGATCATGGCTTCGCATGGGTATCCATTGACCAGGATCCATACGTACAACAGACGTGGCCCATCTTTGGGTCTGACAGTTGTGACCCTCTGAATAGTCATTGGGCGTGCGGGTGGAACGTGCGCTGGGTCTTGGTTGATTAGAACGACTGCAAGTGGTTCGGGCTGTGCTGGGACTTCAGGAATGACGGTGCGAGTAGCCTGCCTATGCTCTAGGCATCTGTGTGCTTGATGTGGCCCTCCGCATAGGTAGCAACCAAACTGGCCTACTTCTCCTCCTTGCTAAGGAGTTCGCACAGGTTGCCTTGCAAGCATAGGGGCACGTCGGGATAGGGTGCCTCGAACAGGAGGGCGCGGGGTGCCTCGTCCCGGGGTCCGAGCATGACTCGGTCGTGCTTCTTCGTCCACCTTAGCCCGAACGTTCGCAAGTCTGTCAGACTCTCTACGCTAGCAATTGCTTCACGTAGATTAGTAACTCCTCTCCGATGGAGTTCATCCCGAGCATTAACCTGCAAAGAACAAGTCTTGTTCTGCCATATCCTTGAGGTCAAGAATTAAACTGCTAAACTATTGGATATATTCTCGAATGCTTTGAGTTTGTCGCAAGTCTTGAAGGCGCCTTCGGGCTATATAGGCGGTGTTCACAGGGAGGAATCAAAGGCGCAGCTCCTCTGCCATCGTTTCCCAGTCCCTTAGTTCGTTGTTGCCATTATAGCTGGGTGTGTCGCAATGCACACGCCGCCATTGTTTGGCCTCACTGTTGAGGTAGGCCGTTGTGGTCAGAACCTTGTCCTCTTCGTCTAGTTGTGGTCCGACACAAAAAAGGTTGTAATTTCCTTAGCAATTAATTTCCTTAGCCATTTTGCCATTTTCCCTTCTCAGCCAACCTACGGCTCGGAAGACCCGAGAGGTTTGAAGCGAATAAAGCATACTATAAACTCACTTCCTAGATATACTGTCATGCCCCAAACCCATCTTTGGGCACGTGCCAACCGCCGTATAAGCTGCACTTCTCCACTACAACTTATACAAGGCTCGATGTATCACAAAGCACAATAATTTCTTTTTATTAAACACAGCGGAAACATAAACAATGTACATTTTACATAAATACTATCACAATGAAACCTCTATCTAGATTTACAAAATAAATTCTATTTCTTCATGACTAAGTTCTCCCTCGGTCCTTACACTAATGGCCAACCTGTAACCTACGCAACAGGGGAAAATTGTGCACATCTGAGTCGTGAAACTCAATGAGGCTACAGAGAGAGCACCCTAAAAATGGGCATAAGGTATTGTATAAACCGACAAGAAAATATATCCACCAAATCACACGTTCAAATTAACATAGGACAACATATAGCAAAACTTAACATAACAATGTAGCAGTTAAGTTATTCCAACAACGCATATAAACATGATACTAGAACTTATTTTCATAACTTAAATCTTAAAAAGATCTAACCACATAAATCCATATATATATCATAAGTTATCCAGTATCATTCCTAAGGCAGCCATCCTATGTTCAAGGCAAACCCCTCGTCAGGGATCTCCGCGAACCCCGTCAGTGTCAACTCTACATCTCTGTCCTAGATGCCCGTACACTGACGTTGGCGGAAGGAGCTGGTGACCACGACACTCCTTCTATGTAACAACAAGTACCATACAGCGTTGTATTTCTGCCCCATGGCAGGATCACCACACACAATCACAAATCACTACCATCTACAGCCTGGCAAGCTGAGATCCGCTACATATGCAATTAATGAACCCAGACTGCTCAAGGACCCCACATCGTTGAGCATGCTAGTGTCAATCAGGTTCCCTAGCACTGGTAGCACATAGTCTAGTACTGTTCCTAGCACCCATACACCTTGGAGTAACCCAATCGATTAAGCTCTGCACCGAAATGAGATCCCGACTACACCAAAGCATCTGAGGCTAAGTCAACAGCGCATGCATTTCTACCTTGGCTAGCACATGCCTCGTCACCACATGTTGGCACAAAGCAGACAAAGAACCTTAATGTCATCTCCTAGGTTACCATGACCCTCAGATGTCCAAAGGTTCTTAATTAAATGTCAAATAAGATCACTCTAGGTGTTATCATAACATGTACCTGAAGTGTCTCCAATCATATCTCATGTCATCATGTTCCATGTTCTCGCTAAGTGTCTCTACATCTCTAGCAACATGAACATATCAATAATAACATAACATGAGTATCAACATCAAAAGCATGCATATAACAGCATCATACAAATACCAGCACAGTATAACTTTCAAACTCATATCTAGACATGCATATAATAGCATCACATGTCAACTAACATGCATCCTTCTATTGAACCACATGCTAATTAAATATGCAACCAAGTAAACATATAACTTATCAGCCTGTACAATAATTAACAACGACCCTTAGGACTCAGTATCTGTAGTAGGTCAAATAAATTTGAAACCATAAATCCTCACTTGAGTCTCAAAGCATTATTAAATAAGAATTCACAGCTTGGATGTGATTCTTAAAAGCAAGCAAGCAACTCCTTTTTTCTCCAACACAAATCACAGCTTGGCCGTGATTTGTCAAGCAACAGCACAGTAATCAATTTTTCTAAAATAAAATAAATACATCTAACAACCATAAATCATACAATTCAAACAAGAATTTTCTGTCTACCCCACTACTCACATCCTCATATCATTTGTTTTATTTTGTTTAATTTCTTATAATCACCCAATCATCCATCACCTCACAATCACAATCCAACAATCAAAACATCAACAAGCCTATAAAATAATATTTAGTTAAATAATTTAATTATGCTAAAAAATCTTAACCAATATATATCACCTTAATTAATCCTAAAATAATTTTAATAATCTTGTGAATAATCTAATTATATTAATTTAAATTCACAAAATCCTAAATTATCTAATTTCATAAATTAGAAAGTCTAAATAAATTAATTTTCTAAATTTCATCGTATCCTGAATTTATAAAATTCTAAATTATTTAATTTCATTAATTAGGAAAATCTAATAAATCTTATTAACTCTTTTTACAATATCCTAAATCCATAAATTCTGTTAAAATTCTAAATATATTATTGTTCTTTCTTCATGCATATAACATACAATTACTCTATTGAAACCCTAAATTAATCCACATTATCATAATTAAACCAAAAACCATATTTTAATAATCTGGAAAAATTCTAATTAAATCACAGAAATTATATCTAAGCATAATCTAGCATGAAAAATTATTTTAGATTTTTCTGATATCGTTAACGCACTCAAACCCTAAACCCAACATTAATAAATTCGAAACTGGTTCTAAAATATGTTAAAAATAAATAAATTTCTTAGTTCCAAACTCACCAATAAAGCCCGAGCCGTGTTGAACCGCACCGAAATCAAGTGAAAAATAGTGAATCCAAGCTAACCCATATCGAACCGCTGTCAAACCGACCGTTCGACTGAACCGAGCCGTACTGTACCGGAACCGGCACGCCCCACGCACGCGTGTCCCGCCTCATACCTTGCCTTAGGGCACGTGGCAGACCGCAGTGAACTCCACATACAGTCCCGTTTATCCTCGGAACTAGATGGGAACCCACTAAGCGTGCCTGATGTATATCCCCTTTATTTATGGAAGGAGAGAACTTGGATAACATATCAAATATAACTCTACAACTATGTATTTTACAAAATTAAGTCTCTTACACAGAGAACCATATATATACAAATGATCTACAATCAAAATAGGGCACATGCCCAATGATACACAAAATATCTATCTAATGGATCTCTCTGTACACAAAATAAAGGTAGAACTGTCCTACCTTTCAAAAGTCAAGAGTCGGCTAACCGCCTCTATCTCTATCCGTCCCTCTCCTGCTGTGATCCAGAAAAAAATGAGTTCCCCTTTTGGGGTGAGTACGCTTGTACACAGTGAGTTGGATAGAAAACAATATAAAACCGAGAACATAAAATATCAAAATCTCCTGAGTGTAACCAATCGGCTATTTGAATATAATAGTCAAGTAAGAAGAATAATCAAGAGTCATATAAGATTGTATCTGGGGCTGGCTATATCAAATGACAGTCGTGGCCACAACTGTCGCCTCAGGGGGAGGTGTCAAGCATCAAAGGGTACCCAAAATATAGTAGAAGTACAATAATATAGAAATAGAGCCCCCTTTCCCCCTTGAGTTGCCACTGGACTTCACTACCTGGTATCCATAGCTCGTCCAGCGTAGAACTGGTCAGGGGTATTTCCAGTCTCCCATCCTGACATCAGCCACTATGACCCCACGCCCCTCTTCACAGGCGGCACATAGCGTATAATTTGGCATCACTGCAGTGAGGGTGCCTATAGCACCATCCAGTATCAGATCATACTAGCCATATGCATTTATAGATGAAAGGTATCATGGATAATCAAACAGATGCATATGCTAGAGGTAGAATTAATCAAAAGCATAGTATCATGCTTGTAATGAACCAAAGAATAATATATCAAGAAGCATGGATATCAAAGGTTATTCACAACTCAAATGTAATCATAATCAGGATAATTAATTAGCAGGAGAGTCCAAAGAAATATCAAGCATATCTAACCAAAGTGATATAGTTCTCCTGGACTAAACATTGAGAACTATCCCGTTTATTCTACCTGGAGAATAAACACTCACCTGATCCTATCGTTACAAGCACGTTCTAATTCGTATCGCGATCGTTCGTATCCTCGTGCTTACTTATCGTATTTTCTGTGAATATTTCAACGAATTTAGTTTCTCAATCCGATAAAAATTTTATAAATCCGTCTTCACCAATATTCTTAAAATGGTCTCTAGTTTCACCCTGATTTTTATCTCAAGTTCGCCGGAAAGTTCGCCAGAACCCTCGCCGGCGAAGTTCTTCGAACAGTGCCAATATTGGTACCATTTGAAAGCTCTCATCACAAGGATTCCAAAAATCATATTTTCCCCAATTATTATAGCTCATACGCGATCAATTTCACGAATTAAATCTTTTGAGCGAAATCCCTAAGTTAGGGTTTTTAGCTCGCCGGCGGCCAACCGGCGGCCAACAGCCCTCAACCCAGGTACCAATGGATAGCTCGTGTCGAGGAGAAGCCATAGGTACCAAGTTTGCGAAGTTCCGCGACCGAAATGGCCGGCTATCGTCGGAGCAAGCTCCGGCGACGAACTTTCGCCGCCTCCACTTCTCTCCTCTTTTTCTCCTCAAATCTCAATCAAAACTTGAAATTTAAGGTTCTAATGTGTTCTCCTAGCTCACCTGAGGTTGTGGTTCAAATCCCATCGAAAAATTCGATCGGAGGTGGCCGGAGCATCATCGGCAAAGTGATGGAAAGTTGTCGCCGAAGGAAGAGGAGGAGAGAGAAGGTCGTGCTTGCGGTGGGAGGAAAATAAAGATTTATCTTTTTTTTATTTTTTTATAAATCGGTTGATTCAATCTTAGCCTTCCACTTCATCAATCTTTGATTTGACCAATCAAACGACGTCCAAATTACAATCCGTCTGCGCCGTTAAATTTCTTATCAAAAATCCTATCTGATGGTATAATTTTCACATTAACATTTCATACTTCAAAGTTTCATATAATTTTACAAATAAGTTCTTCTTATTAAAGTTTTACAAAATTACCCTTAATGCAAAATTATAAATCTCACATCCTACCCTCCTTAAAAAAATTTTGTCCTCAAAATTTGATTCAAATCATCCTTTCAAATAACCAAAGATAGTTCCTTTTCATATACTACTCTAGTTCCCAAGTAATTTCATTTATCTTTGTACTTCTCTATAAAACCTTAATCATCCATACATCTTTATTTCTTAAACTTAAATCATCCACAAACTCTATTAGGTGCGTCTATAATATTCATTCAAAATTCAAAATATTTCCTTAGTATGGTTACATATCATATATTCTAACCATTTCTTCAAATAACTTCAATTTATGTGCCATCAGACAAATTTTTTTAATGATTCTAAAAAGTCCACTATATCTTAAACTCAAATTTTCTTGCGTTTCTAAACTGTAGGATTCCTTTTCAAACATCTAATTTCTGGCACATTATATTCATAAGTTAAAATTCTAACTTCTCTTTTTGTTTGTCTGTATAACTCCTTCTTTTTTTTCCTATCATAAGATACTTTCAATCTTTCTTTACTGATCATAATCTTCTCTTTTATTCATCTTTCTCCAACCTCATCTTAGCATACTAGTATTCCACATTTCCTTCCGTATAAAGACTCATACAATAGCATTTTAATGCTAGCTCAATAATTGTTATTATAATTAACCTCAATCAACAATATCTATTATTATTATCAACTTCAATCAACAGTAACTGTTGTTTTAACTTTCCTAGAATTCAATCACCCATATTTTCAACATAATTTTCAGATTGACCATCAATCTAAGAATAAAAGTTGTGCTAGACAATAAGGTATCTAAAGCCTTATGCATGCTTAGTCCCACAAAATAAATAAATCAGGGATTTCGATCCAATTCATTGTAATACGAACCCCATAAAGTTTTATAATCTTCTAAATATATATTCTAGCTAACTTACTCAATGAATAAGTATTATGAATACTAGAAAAAGTTTATCCATAGTTACCTAAATCATAATAAAATTTGACATGCGAAGTAATTTGATCATAAGGTCTATTATGATATGTTCTTATTTCCTTTCAGGATTAAACAAAAATCATAACTTTCCTGCGGATCTTTGATACTCGACTTTAGCTCATAGACATATGTAACACTTAGCTACATAATCTACAATGTTCTTTTACATTTAGGGTTACTAACAATTTCCTTTTATTATATGATACATTCTTGTAATTCCTGAATGTACTGTATATACCTAGAAATGAGCTCCTTTCAACATAGATTTCCTGAGTTCCACCTTATTAGGAATAGAGACTCAATTTTTACATGCCAATAATCCATATCCTTCATAATGATCTCAGTATTTGCTTTTATTTACTTCTTTTTTTTTGAAATATTTACCTTAATTCCTTTATTTTATCACGCAAACCCAAACTTCTTCCTATACTGTAGATCACACCATAAATATGATTATTATTTCACCAGATGTATCATGGTCTTACTAAATTCTCAAAGATTTCAGTTTCACTGATTGAAACGATATGGTGGTTGAGATAATTGACAATATAACTAATTTTCTATTTGATGTAGCTATGATCACATCCACCATGCCTAAAGAATACTAAATCACAATATCATAACCCTTATTAGTTCTACTTATCTTCTATGCCTCAAATTTAATTCTTCCTCGATCAAAATTATATTTTAAATTCTCTATAAATAATATCATCATATTCACAAAATAAACCTTGCTATTATCGATTCTAAATTCTAAGCAAGGTAATTCCACTCATAGTTTCTTAACTGACAAAATGTATAAGTAATAACTTTTTACAACTATATCAACACACATCACCAATCATTATCTGAAACATCATTATATGTTGTAAAATTTTCCTTAGGCTTTGGTAAGATCGGAACTAGGATAGAAATATCATGATCGCAGTGTTCTCATAAATTTCTTTCACAATCCTGAACTCATTAAAATTCTTCTTCCTTTCTAATTACTTTTGCGGGCAACCCAACTATCTTAGAAAATCCTTCAATAATTTATTATTATTATTATTATTTTATAATATCCAGTCAAACTTAAGGAACTTCAGATTTCAATATTATTCCTCGAGCATTTATAATTCAAAATTATCTTTGCTTTACTAGAATCTATGATAGTACCCTTTTTGATACTACATGCCTCTAAAATTTTCATTTCTTTTAACTAGAACCCACATTTGAGAAGTTTTGTCTACTCTCTTTTATCTCGTAACGTTTGCAAAGCTACTTTCAAATGTTTCGCATGCTTATTTCCTCCAGTATAGTATATCCAAAATATCCTCCATTAGTCATAATAATAATTTCATTCAGATATAGATGAAATATTCTATTCCTCGAGTTCTTAACTACCACTCTGACATTCGTTAATCTATAAAGAACTTCAATATCCTCATAATATCGCTAGTTGATCCAAAAAAATAATTTTAGATACATCTAACTCCCAAATTCTTATTTGATAATATCTTCATCTGAGATCAATCTTTGAATATAATTTTCTCTCCGTATAGTTAGTCCAATAGATGATTACTTATCAATAAAATTATACTTTTGATGATCACCTTATTTAATTATCTATAAATAATGCACCCTCTTAATGTACCAAATTTCTCTTTTACAACTAATACTGATACTTCTTAAAGTGATGTGTTCCATCAAATAATCTCTGTTATCCTTCACTATGGTTGATTAATAATATGGTGAGTGTCTACTTGCCATTCTATGAAATAATTCACTTCCCCATCAAGCAGTAACCTCAATAAATCTCATCTAAATATATTCAAAAATTCATATACAATTGATATCTCCTTTAGCTTAATTCTCGTTTTAGATGTGTCAATTAAATGCATCAAGTAAACTATGCATACATTCTTAATCTACTTTGAAGCTTGAAATGTCAAAATTATCCAAAAGCATAAAGTTCAATAAGTCTTAGCAAAGAGTAACTCAAGTTTAACAACTCTTACTAATTCTACTTCTTTGATACAAATAAATAACATTAGTCTAGCATCTAACTAATCCATCAATCTCTAATGTAAAATCAAGATTCAATATTTATAAGGATCTTAAATCTACCGATAATTTTGTATCTCCCAACCTAATATCACAATCCATATAGCTTGTATGCTTAAGTTATTATTATTCTGGTGATACGTATACAAAAAGTTCAAACTCCCTAAATATTTGATAGTTTACTTCATTTTGCAAACTCAAGATAAATTTAGAATCTACATAAGTCACTAATAGCAAGTTTCTGATAAGATATTAAAATGACTATAAAATACCTGTGATTAGCTTTGGATCAGCCTCGACTTCTTTTCCCTGACTATCAGAAATCCTGATTTGCTCCTGAGGTAGAACTTTAGAGCTACTATGAGGTTTTTTTATATTGTCTTGTCCCTTACTCTTATATCGTTGCCTAAGCCTTTCTATGCTTTCCTTATTACCTTTTTGTTGAAGTTTTGGGCAATTCTTTCTTAGATGACCCGTCCTATGGCAATAGAAACAACTTAAGGGAAGCCTACATACTCCAGTATGAAATTTTCCACAATTTCTACAAGTCTCTCTAATTATGGATCGAGTGTGAAATTCATGATCAGGAATTTGTAATGCTTGTGAATAAATTTGTCGTCGTAAAGTACTACTAGAAGATTCCCCCACCCATTATTTTCTTTTACTAATGATTTCTTTCTTCTGAGAAGTGGGATGAAAGGATGTTAACTTTTTCTTCACAGTATATACTTCCTTACCCTTCTGTTGTTTTGAGGAATCTATCTACCTAGGAACTGATGATGGAATGATCCTTACTTGTGGTGTAATAGGGGTTGTATATGGTGGTAGGATAGGTGGTTGTCGTTGTGCAGTCTGAGTTTGCATCAACCTAATGATTACTTGAACTTGTTCAGGAGTAAAAGTTACACCTTCACAGGATATTGATGCAACCTGACCTGTCTCAAGAGGCACGACATGGGAGGCAGAAGTACACTCTTGTCCTAGTGGTGCCTTATCCATTGATTTACCTTTCTCTAGCTGCATTCTAAATTTCCTACAGTAATATTATGATCAAAATCACGTATATGACACAAATCCTAGGGCCATTAGACTCGTCCTTATTTGAGATCCACTAGAATCCTTATACCTTAGTTTACAATACCTCTAAACAATATCTCTATATATCAGGTTCTCAAATGATCTTTATTGGGATATACACATGTTTTAATAAAACCTGCTCTGATACCACCAAAATCTGTCACGCCCCATACCTTCCCTTAGGGCACGTGGCAGACCGCAGTGAACTCCACATACAGCCCCGTTTATCCTCGGAACTAGATGGGAACCCACTAAGCGTGCCTGATGTATATCCCCTCTATTTATGGAAGGAGAGAACCTGGATAACATATCAAATATAACTCTACAACTATGTATTTTACAAAATTAAGTCTCTTACACAGAGAACCATATATATACAAATGATCTACAATCAAAATAGGGCACATGCCCAATGATACACAAAATACCTATCTAATGGATCTCTCTGTACACAAAATAAAGGTAGAACTGTCCTACCTTTCAAAAGTCAGGAGTCAGCTAACCGCCTCTATCTCTATCCGTCCCTCTCCTGCTGTGATCCTGAAAAAAATGAGTTCCCCTTTTGGGGTGAGTACGCTTGTACACAGTGAGTTGGATAGAAAATAATATAAAATCGAGAACATAAAATAACAAAATCTCCTGAGTGTAACCAATCGGCTATTTGAATATAATAGCCAAGTAAGAAGAATAATCAAGAGTCATATAAGACTGTATTTGGGGCTGGCTATATCAAATGACAGTTGTGGCCACAACTGTCGCCTCAGGGGCAGGTGTCAAGCATCAAAGGGTACCCAAAATATAGTAGAAGTACAATAATATAGAAACAGAGCCCCCTTTCCCCCTTGAGTTGCCACTGGACTTCACTACCTGGTATCTATAGCTCGTCCAGCGTAGAACTGGTCAGGGGTATTTCCAGTCTCCCATCCTGACATCAGCCACTATGACCCCACGCCCCTCTTCACAGGCGGCACATAGGGTATAATTTGGCATCACTGCAGTGAGGGTGCCTATAGCACCATCCAGTATCAGATCATACTAGCCACATGCATTTATAGATGAAAGGTATCATGGATAATCAAACAGATGCATATGCTAGAGGTAGAATTAATCAAAAGCATAGTATCATGCTTGTAATGAACCAAAGAATAATATATCAAGAAGCATGGATATCAAAGGTTATTCATAACTCAAATGTAATCATAATCAGGATAATTAATTAGCAGGAGAGTCCAAAGAAATATCAAGCATATCTAACCAAAGTGATATAGTTCTCCTGGACTAAACATTGAGAACTATCCCGTTTATTCTACCTGGAGAATAAACACTCACCTGATCCTATCGTTACAAGCACGTTCTAATTCGTATCGCGATCGTTCGTATCCTCGTGCTTACTTATCGTATTTTCTGTGAATATTTCAACGAATTTAGTTTCTCAATCCGATAACAATTTTACAAATCCGTCTTCACCAATATTCTTAAAATGGTCTCTAGTTTCACCCTGATTTTTATCTCAAGTTCGCCGGAGACCCGTTGGAGACTCGCCGGAAAGTTCGCCGGAACCCTCGCCGGCGAAGTTCTTCGAACAGTGTCAATATTGGTACCATTCGAAATCTCTCATCACAAGGATTCCAAAAATCATATTTTCCCCAATTATTATAGCTCATACGCGATCAATTTCACGAATTAAATCTTTTGGGCGAAATCCCTAAGGGTTTTTAGGTCGCCGGCGGCCAACCGGCGGCCAACCGGCGGCCAACAGCCCTCAACCCAGGTACAATGGATAGCTCTTGTCGAGGAGAAGCCATAGGTACCAAGTTTGCGAAGTTCTGCAATCGGAATGGCCGGCTATCGCCGGAGCAAGCTCCGACGACGAACTTTCGCCGCCTCCACTTCTCTCCTCTTTTTCTCCTCAAATCTCAATCAAAACTTGAAATTTAAGATTCTAATGTGTTCTCCTAGCTCACCTGAGGTTGTGGTTCAAATCCCATCGAAAAATTCGATCGGAGGTGGCCGGAGCATCGTCGGCAAAGTGATGGAAAGTGGTCGCTGAAGGAAGAGGAGGAGAGAGAGGGTCGTGCGTGCGGTGGGAGGAAAATAAAGATTTATCTCTTTTTTTATTTTTTTATAAATCAGTTGATTCAATCTTAGCCGTCCACTTCATCAATCTTTGATTTGACCAATCAAACGACGTCCAAATTACAATCCGTCTGCGCCGTTAAATTCCTTATCAAAAATCCTATCTGATGGTATAATTTTCACATCAACATTTCATACTTCAAAGTTTCATATAATTTTACAAATAAGTTCTTCTTATTAAAGTTTTACAAAATTACCCTTAATGCAAAATTATAAATCTCACACGCGCCTCCGAGTTCTCCCATTCCTCCGCCATCGCTCGATCCCGCCGCCGGCTCCAACGTCGATCGCCGTCGATTTCGGTGTCCGCCGCTGCTGGAGCCTCGCCGGACTTCTGCCCCGACTGGTTCACTCGTTCCTCGACTCTCCGACCAGCTTTCTTCGCTGCCGACAGAGCCAGATAGCTCGCTAAACTTGCCACCGACGAAGTCGCCGCTTCCAGCCGCCTCTTCGCCGCTCCCACCGCGTACTCCACTCGATATCGACTCCCAGAAGTTGATATCGTTCGTAGAGGCTGCTCTTGCAGTGAAAGAACCAACGGCCGAGCTCCCGCCGACAGATTTGGCAGAAAACAGGGCACCCTCCTTGTTCACGGTGAAAACTCCAATCCCAGCTCGCCGGCGCCTCCACCGACCCTCGTCGCCCTCGAAGATGATACCAATCACTCTCCCGTGAGTCCTTCTGTCGAAATCGCCAGCCACTGGAGCGAATTAGAGTGCCGCCGTCGTAGATTTCCTTCTGCCCCCAAACCCCTATTTTTGCGAGGGTTAAGAAGCAGTGGAGTCGGCGACTCGCCGCTCGACTCCGTCCACCAAGCCGGGTCGACCCGCCTCGAATAGTAATATATATATATTTTTCCATTTTACAGAAAACCCCCTCCACTTTTCTAAATTGCATTTTAATCCTCATTTCATTATATTATTATTATTATTATTTTATAGTATTTAGTTTTTTTAAAATAAATATTTTTTTTCTATTTCCTATTTTTCTTTTATTTAACTATTATTTTATTAACTTAATATTAAAAAAATTTATTATAGAAAACAGGGTTTACAATTTCTCTCCCCCTTAATATATTTGGTCCTCCAAAAATAACAACCTAACCTCTTAAATTCTTTTTCTAGACTTATTGTGCCTCCTAAGACATAAAAAGAATCTAAGAAAATTACTAAAACAATTTTCAAACAAGTTCAAACAATTTTATCAAGCAAAATGCCAAGCAAATATTAGAGAGTTTCAGACTCAGATTATCTCACAGAGCAACCAGAGGAGCAGTTAGAACATGCGATGGGTCTGACATATACTCAAGCATTTATAAATGGAACACGTTGTGGATCCTGTCTAAGTCTACCGGTGAATTGCAGTCTTTAAGCCACCGGCCCAACTCTCTCTCCAAAATCCCAAACGGTCAAATATACTTTAGTTACATCTTTTCCTTTTAGGTGAACCCGAAGAGGTCCTTCCCCTGGATACACCTTTAGGAACACTATGCCCTCAATAGCAAATTTCCAATGGCCTCCAACGATTTTCTGTACAATTATTTTATCTGTCTTGAGCCGTCTTTAGGCTCACTTGGACCACTTTAGAAAGAAAGATAAAGTAAACTGGTCTAGGAAGAAAAGTCATTGTCTTTATCAAACAATTTTATCATGGCTCGGTAATCGGTTAGCCAATCAATACCTAAGATCACATCAAGTCTTATATCCTAGCATTTCTAAGGGTCGATCAGCCCCCTTAGAAACGTCGTATTCCCATAAGATTTTTGTGATCCGGTATTAATCAGAACACGAGCAGTCGAACCAATTAAGATCATAGATCTTAGAACTATCACATAAAGGAATACAGTTTAGACAACCAAAGGTCCTTAAATAACTCTAATGATTGCATTGAAACCAGTATCCAAAAGGAATAGTAGAGACAGTAGGAAAGTCCAAAGTTGAGCCAATTTATTTAAGCATCCAACAAAATGAATTTGTCGACTTAGAGAGAGACAAACATAAAAAGATTGATATATCTTATTTTGAAAAATAAGTAATGGACTTTCTAATAATTGTCATAGAACATTTGAGAAAGGATTAAACCTTTTCTCAAGGATACCAAATTTGAGATCTTACACTTCAAAGGAAGATATGGTAAATTGAGTCAAGCAAAATAAAGAATTTTGAAGAATAGAATAATTGACTTGGCCTAGTACAACGAACTACCCTAAACATGGAGAGAACAGTTAGATTGCTAAAGTTGGTGTAAACCCTGATTTCTATAAAAAAAAATAAAAAAAATATTATTTTAATATTAAAATAATAAAATAATATTTAATATATAAAAATAGGAATAGAAAAGAAAATAATAAAATATAAATTCTGAATTTAAATTTAAGAAAAATAGTTATTATTATTATTATTATTATTTAGATTTAAATTTTTTAGATTTAATTTTAATTTATTTAAATTCGTTTTTTAATATATATATATAATAAAATACCGTCGCTGCACGTGCATCGCACGTACAGCGAGTTGGGGCGGGTCGACTCAGCCGAGTTGGGCTGAGTCGAGCAAGTCTTGGCGATTTGGGGCGAGTCGAAGCGAGTTAGGCGGGTCAACTCGACGAGTCGGACCGAGTCAGGCCATGTGGGCTGAGTTGGAGGGCGAGTAGGGACGAGTCGACCGACTCGGTGCTTGGTTTTAAACCTTCGGAAATAGGGGTTGCCCTGTTCCGAGGTAGACGACGACGGCGGGGGCGGTTGGAGCTCCGACAGGCCGCGATTCATCAGGAAGAGGTGCTGAGCAGCCTTGGGCGTCGGAGTCGGGGGCTGCGAGCGAAGGGTGCGGTGCTGGCGAGCTAGAATCGCGAAAGGGACGGCGGACAGGGAGCCTTCTTTGTTCGCAGTTGTTCCACCAGCGAGGTGCCTGGCGAGTCTTCCCTCCCACCACGACGGGGTCGATACGGCTCCGTAGGGTTGTATTGAGGCCAGTATCGACTGTGGCGAGGGCTTGACGGTGGCCGCAAAGGATGGTTTGAGGCGGGGCGGTCGAGTAGAGGATGCCGGCGAGATGTTAGAGGTCATCGAAGCTCTACCAGTGCGCGATTGGGTGGCCGGAGAACGGAGGAAGGCGCAGTACGGGTAGACGCGGGTTTCCGATGAGCGGGCGGCAGCCGATCGTCGACATTGCAGCGAAAATCGGCGGTGGCGCCGACCGCAGCGACGACTTCGAGCGGCAGTGGGCGTGTTCGAACGGGTCGCACGTGCGTAGCCGGTGCGGCGGTTCGGCGGGTTGTGGTTCAGACCGTACCGGTCCAGTTCAGGGCCGGTTCAGGACCGATTTCCCTCGGTTTTTGCTTGATTTCTCAGTTTTACAACCGGTTCTTTGTGGTTAAAGGTTTCTATAGCTTGGTTGGTAAGTTTTAAGCTTTTAGAAATTTATTTAGAATTTTTATCAGACTTTAGGTTCGGTTTTCAAATTATTTATAGTTGGGTTCAGGGTTTTGAGTGTATTAATAATATCAGAAAAATCTGAAATAATTTGTGACACTAGACTATACTTAGGTTTAATTTTCATGATTTAATTAGGAATTTTCCAAACTGTTAAGTAGGAGTTTTGATTTAATTAATATGATTTGGGTTTATTTAGGTCTTAAATGAATTATTTGGATGTTATTTGCATGAAAGAATATTTTGATAGGTGTCATTATATTTGACTGTGGTTAAACGAAATTAAAATGATTTAATTAGAATTTTTAAAGAATATATGAATTTTATATTGTGATTAAATTAGATAATTAGGTTAATTAGATTTTCGAATTAATGAAATTGGAGAATTTATGATTTAAGATATTTAGTTGTGGTAATAGGATTTTTATAGAATTATTAAAAATTATTTTTAGATTAATTAAGGCGGTATAATTATCAATGTGATTAATTAAATTATTTAAATTGGTTAATTTATTTGGTTGATTAAAAAGAAATTAAATAAAATTTGGTATGAGGTTGTGACTAGAGGGGTTGTTAAGATGATTGTTTAAGATGTGTTATTTATGCATGCTGCTTGGTTGTCTTTAATTTATTTTAGGAGATTGTGTTGTTGTTCTATTGTTTGACAATGTAGAATGAATTACTTGCTCGATTGATTGCTTGCTTGCTTTAAGAATCACGGCCAAGCTGTGATTCTTGTTAAAGATCTGCTTTTAGACTCAAGTGAGGATTTATGATTTCAAATTTATTTGGCCAACTACAGATGCTGAGTCCTAAATGTCGTTGTTAATTATTGTACATGTTGATAAGTTATATATCTGCTTGGTTGCATATTTAATTGGCATGTGAATTGTTGGAAGTTATATCATGCTAGTTCCTGCTGATGTTATAATAAACATGCTCTTGATATGAGTTTGAAAAGAATATCATGCTAGTCAATGTATAATGCTATCATATGTTTGCTCCTTATGTGAGTTGTAAGTTATACCATGTTGGTATGTGAATTGATGTTGTTATATATATGTTATTGATATTATGCTCATGTTATGATATTATTTGATATGTTCATGTTGCTAAAGATGTAGAGACACTTTGCGAGAACATGGAATATGTGGACATGAGATAATACTTGAGACACTTTAGGATGATGTTATGATAACACCTAGAGTGATCTGAATTGATATATGATTAAAAACTCTAGACATCTTAAGGTCGTGATAACCTCGGAGAGGATGTGAGTTCTTGGGTGTGGTATGTGCCAACATGTGGTGAGGAGCCATGTGCTAGCAATGGTAGAGGTGCAAGCTCGGTTGACTTAGACACTAATACTTTGGTGTAGCCGGGATCTCATTTCGGTGCAGAACTCAACTTATTTGTGTTACACTAAGGTAGAGGGTGTGCTAGGAACAGTACCGTGCAATGCACTACCCAGGCTAGGGAACCTGCTGACTCTGGCATGCTCAACAGATGTAGATCCCCGAGTAGTCCAGGTTCATTGGTATCATATTTGGTGGATCCCAGCTTGCCAGGCTGGTGTTGGATGTGATTTGTGATTTGTATGGTGATCCTGCCATGGTACAGAATTACAGCACTGTACTTACTTGTGTTGGAAAGAAGGGGTGCCGTGATCACCAGCTTCTTCCGCCAACGTCAGTGTACAGGCATATAGGACAGAGACATAGAGTTGACACTGACGGGTTTAGGGAAATCTCTGACGAGGGGTTCACCTTGAACATAAGAGGCTGCCTTAGGTATAGAATGAATGGATAATGAAATATTAATTATAGTGATATGATATCTTTGATTTAATGGTACTGTTATGATCATATTTCTTATATCATGTTATATGCCATGTTATGATCATGTTCATGATGTTTCTATTTGTTCTCTTATTATGTTGCTAACATGTTGATTTAATATGCGATTTTAGTGGATATATTTTCTTATTGGTTTGTACAATACCTTATGCCCAATTTTAGGTTGCCTTAGGTGTAGAATGGTTATATGATGAAATATTAATTGAAGTGATATGATATCTTTGATTTAGTGGCATTGTTATGATCATATTTCTTATATGCTGTTATATGCCATATTATGATTATGTTCATGCCATTGCATGTTGTTACCTTGTTAGATTATTGACATGTTGATTTAAATATGTGGTTTTAGTGGATATAGTTTCTAGTTGGTTTGTACAATACCTTATGTCCATTTTTAGGGTTCTCTCTCTATAGCCTCATTGAGTTTTGCAACTCAGATGTGCACATTTTTTCCTTGTTGCGCAGGTTACAGGTTGGCCATTGGCGGGGAGTGAGGGAGAACCTAGTTGGTAGATAATATTTATTTTTGTAATCTAGATAGAGATATGAATGAGTAGTGTTGGCTTGAATGTACAATGTTATTGCTTCCGTTTTATAAATAAATGAAATGGTTGTACTTTGTGATACTTTTTAGCCTTGTATAAGTTGTGACATTGAAGTGTGGCTTATACGGTGGTTGCCACGTGCCCAAAAGTAGGTTTGGGGCGTGACAGTTGGAGTTTCAACCTTCAAAGGAAAAAATTTCCACAATCTGTAAGGTCATGGTAGCTAGAATTAACAATCTGAATATTGTCTTGAATGATCAAGGAATATATTGAAGATCAATTTCCAAGTTTCAGACCATTGGTAATGAAAGAGTAGTTAATTCAAGGACATCAAAATTTGTTAGAGATCCATAACAATGTTTACACTTTTCTCGCATCAATAACATCGCTAGAATAATGAAAGAAATGATAACTTCAAATTTTCCTTAAAATTTTATTCAAAGAATATGTATGAAAGTACAAGCATTGTAATATAAAGGTGAAGATGATAGGAAGGAGAAAGTAACAACCGAAGTTAAAAAAAATCAATCTCTCTTAATTCATTGATGCCCTCCCATTTGTTGGAAATTAGAGGAGAAATTTTGGAACTATAACTTGGAATTGGTATTCAAGAATAGTAACAAGGATATAAGAGCGGTTACTAATTGCTAGGAGGACTAGAGTAGTCAAAATAATCATTGAAATAATGGTGAAGTAGCAATTGAAAGTGAAGAATAAAATTTTACAACCAAAATGAAAATTAAGACTGAAGCGTGTACTCAATTGTTACTTTAATTTGTAGTACAATTGAGGACTGAAAAAGGTGTAAGCTAAGCTTGAAGTAAGAGGTTGTAGTTAGGGTACAAAACATAGTTAATTGTTGCAATCACTGAGAATTTCAAGAGAAAGGAAGTTTTTGTTTCCGTACAGGTTTGTAAGATAGATCTGTATAAGGAGGTTTAGTAGTGATACTCCCATCAGAAGAAATTTTGGTAATTGTAACAAGAAAGTATAGTATTAACAACCCTATCGCTACCGGATATGAGAATTTACTCTTTATCGAAGTGTACCTTTGTCAATTTACACTTCCATAGAGTAATGGAAGGAACCCTATACTTTTAGATAAGATTATTCATCAGAGAGTTTACCAATTTAGGAGAAAGGAATAAAGAAAATTGAAATTGTTAAGATTTATAATGTATGCAAAATAAAATTTCAGCATTGTTGTTCATATAAGACCATGGTACTTATTGTGATAAAGGATAAAATTTAGATTCACCATTGGGAGATTTTAGATCAAAAGTGATGGAAGAAAATGAATATATATTCTGCCACTAACAATAACATGACAGATTAAAATGGAAAGATGAATGGTTTGTCAAACCAAGAGTATCAAATTTTCGGTATACCAAATTTTCAGGGTTTAGTGAATTTTAAAAAATCATAACTTCCTCCACAGAGCTCAAATTAGGCTAAAATTTTGAGGGTAGGTTTTGACATCAGAGAAGAAAGTGTCTGCCAAATTTTATAGGAATTTGACACTCAGAGAATTCAGGGTGATTAAATCTCCAAGGTAAATCTAAAATTTCAGCTAAGTTTATAATACTTTGACACATTTCATTACCTTCGACTTTAGCTCACCTTTTTGTGGCACATAGGAGTTGTGATTTATATTTTTGAGGTAAAGACCATATTATGAGGGAAGAAATACAATAGGGTCCTTTAAGGAATGAGAAGGCTACAAATCGAATTCTCCTTTAGTATAACTTGAAGAATTCAGAGTTAAGAATCAATGTCGATTTAATTTCGATATCTCCTTTTGGTATAATAGGTATGTTTGTCTAGGATTTGGTAGAAAGATATTTTTTTAAAAACAATCGAAATTGAGAATATGCAAGTATATCCACAAAAATAAGCTTCAACTTTAACATGCTCACAATGCTAAACTTTCAGCAACTATAAGCTCATGGAATTTACTTATAATTCTTGTTGGATTGTTCAGTAATTTGAGGTTCTATATGGTATTTGGACCCTTGAAAGAGTCAAAAGTATCATTCAAAGGGTTTTAAAAGATGATAAAAATTAGGGAGAGGACTAATTAATATTTTGAGAACATACTAAGAAAGAAAGGAGTTGTTAACCATCACTAAAAGAAAACTGAGTTTGTTTGGTACCAAGGATAATACTTTTTTTTTTTTAATGCATTAAAGAGTTTTCAATAGAGGACTAATTAATATTTTGAGAACATACAACATCAAAGGAACAACCACTGCTAAAGGTTTGTAAAGAAATGATTGATACATATCAGCGAATGAAAATAAGGGAATGTTTTCCAATTTAAGAAAGGAGAACTATATTACATAGTATAGTTCCTGTGATATACTAGTACTTGATGGTTATCCATACAATGCCAGATAGGAATAAATGAGTGAAATTGAATGTGGTGGATATCAAGATTGAGCAGAATCTCAACATGGAAACTTACGAACTTAATCAAGAAGAAATTTTTGAATTTGACTAGAGTAGATGGTCAACCCGTATCAGGTGGGCAAAAAAGGGTCATATGTTCAATAGTTGAGTGAGATCAATCAGAATCAAAGTAACTTAGTTGATACCTTAGACAAAGGAAGCATAGAAAAAAAAAAATTCACACAATTTCATAGGTTATCCAACATCCTCACCAACCAAAATAATCATAGGACTCCCACAATAAGTTCTCTATAGACTCATGTATAAATCTCTAAATGTTCCTATATTTCCCTAAGTCAATTTTCAGCAATCACCGTACATCACAATAAAAATCAACATAATTTACCAAATTAAAACACACCAAGAACACTCAAATTTACTCATTAATACCAACCAAATAATCATAGTACACAACCAAGAAAGGGACATAGAACTTAACCCAATAAGGTAAGGTAAGGAAAACATAAGGGCAATACATGGACATAACACCGTAAGTAAAGAAGCAAAAGGGCAAAATTTTAAATCCCTATAACCTCTCTTTACCCCGTCTAAGTTATCTCACATGTGTCCTCAACCCTATGGTGTACCTTAAGTCCTTATCCTTACTTTATATTTCCTCTTTTTAAACATTTCATCTTTTTAAACTTATGCTCTGATACCACCTTAATTGTCACTCCCCAAACTCATCTTTGGGCACGTGACAACTGCTGTATAAACTGCACTTCTCCACCACAACTTATACAAGGCTCGATGTATCACAAAGCACAATAATTTATTTTTATTAAACACAACAGAAACATAAACAATGTATATTTTACACAAATACTATCACAATGAAACCTCTATCTAGATTTACAAAATAAATTCTATTTCTTCATGACTAAGTTCTCCCTCTCTCCTTACACCAATGGTCAACTTGTAACCTGCGTAACAGGAGAAAAATGTGCACATCTAAGTGGCAAAACTCAATGGGGCTATAGAGAGAGCACCCTAAAAATGGGCATAATGTATTGTACAAACCGACAAGAAAATATATCCACCAAATCACACATTCAAATTAACATAGCACAACATATAACAAAACTTAACATAACAATGTAGTAGTTAAGTTATTCCAACAACACATATAAACATGATACTAGAACTTATTTTCATAACTTAAATCTTAAAAAGATCTAATCACATAAATCCATATATATATCATAAGTTATCTAGTATCATTCCTAAGGCAGCCATCCTATATTCAAGGCAAACCCATCGTCAGGGATCTTCCCAAACCCCATCAATGTCAACTCTACATCTCTTTCCTAGATGCCCGTACACTGACGTTGGCAGAAGGAGTTGGTGACCACGACACTCTTTCTATGTAACAACAAGTACCATATAGTGCTGTATTTCTGTCCCATGACAGGATCACCATACATAATCACAAATCACTACCATCTACAGCCTGGCAAGCTGAGATCCGCTGCATATGCAACCAATGAACCCGGACTGCTCAGGGACCCCACATCGTTGAGCATGCCAGTGTCAATCAGGTTCCCTAGCACTGGTAGTGCATGGCCCAGTACTGTTCCTAGCACCCATATACTTTGGAGTAACCCAATCGGTTAAGCTCTGCACTGAAATGAGATCCCGGCTATACCAAAGCATCTGAGGCTAAGTCAATAGAGCGTGTATTTCTACCTTGGCTATCACATGGCTCCTCACCACATGTTGACATATAACAGATTAAGAACCTTAATGTCATCTCCTAGGTTAGCATGACCCTCAGATGTCCAAAGGTTCTTAATTAAATGTCAAATAAGATCACTCTAGGTGTTATCATATCATGTAACTAAAGTATCTCTAATCATGTCTCATGTCATCATGTTCCATGTTCTCGCTAAGTGTCTCTACATCTCTAGCAACATGAACATATCAATAATAACATAACATGAGTATCAACATCAAGACATGTATATAACAACATCATACATATACCAGCATGGTATAACTTTCAAACTCATATCAAGACATGCATATAATAGCATCACATGTCAACTAACATACATCCTTCCAATGAACCACATGCTAATTAAATATGCAACCAAGTAGACATATAACTTATCAGCCTGTACAATAATTAACAGCGACCCTTAGGACTCAGCATCTGTAGTAGGCCAAATAAATTTGAAACCATAAATCCTCACATGAGTCCCAAAGCATTATTAAATAAGAATTCATAGCTTGGTTGTGATTCTTAAAAGCAAGCAAGCAGACAGTCAAGCGCAGCAACTCCTTTTTTCTCCAACATAAATCACAGTTTGACGGTGATTTGTCAAGCAACAGCACGATCATAAATCATACAATTCAAAGAAGAATTTTCTGTCTACCCCACTACTCATATCCTCACATTATTTGCTTTATTTTGTTTAATTTCTTATAATCACTCAATCATCCATCACCTCACAATCACAATCCAACACAATCAAAACATCAACAAGCCTATAAAATAATATTTAGTTAAATAATTTAATTATACTAAAAAATCTTAACCAATATATATCACCTTAATTAATCCTAAAATAATTTTAATAATCTTGTGAATAATCTAATTACATTAATTTAAATTCAAAAAATCTTAAATTATCCAATTTCAAAATTAAAAAATCTAAATAAATTAATTTCCTAAATTTCATCGTATCCTGAATTTATAAAATTCTAAATTATTTAATTTCATTAATTAGGAAAATCTAATAAATCTTATTAACCCTTTGTATAATATACTAAATCCATAAATTCTGTAAAAATTCTAAATATATTATTTTAATTCTAGTTAATGTAATTTAAATAACGTAACACCTACAAAAATCTTTCTTTATGCATTTAACATACAATTACTCTATTTAAACCCTAAATTAACCCAAATTATCATAATTAAACTAAAAACTGTATTCTGATAATCTAAAAAAATTCTAATTAAATCACAGAAATTATATCTAAGCATAATCAAGCATGAAAAATTATTTTAGATTTTTCTGATATCGTTAACGCACTCAAAACCCTAAACCCAACCTTAATAAATTCGAAACTGGTTCTAAAATATGTTAAAAATTCTAAATAAATTTCTTAGTTCCAAACTCACCAATAAAGCTCGAGCCGTGTTGAACCACACCAAAATCAAGTGAAAATTTGTGTATCGAACCGCCGTCAAACCGGCCATTCGACTGAACCGAGCCGGACTGAATCAGAACCGGCACGCCCCACGCATGCGCCTCCGAGTTCGCCCTTTCCTCCGCCATCGCTCGATCTCGCCGCCGGCTCCAACGTCGATCGCCGTCGATTCCGGTGTCCGCCGCTGCTGGAGCCTTGCCGGACTACTGCCCCGACTGGTCCACTCCTTCCTCGACTCTCCGACCAGCTTTCTTCGCCGCTGGCAGAGCCAAATAGCTCGCTAAACTTGTCACCGCCCGCTGCTCCTCTGCCACCGGCGAAGTCGCGGCTTCCAGCAACCTCTTCGCCACTCCCACCACGTACTCCACTCGATATAGACTCCCAGAAGTCGATATTGTTCGTAGAGGCCGCCCTTGCAGCGAAAGAACCAACGGCTGAGCTCCTGCTGGCGGATTTGGCGGAAAACAGGGCACTCTCCCTGTTCACGGTGAAAACTCCAATCCTAGCTCGCCGGCGCCACCACCGACCATCGTCGCCCTCGAAGACGATACCAATCACTCTCCCGTGAGTCCTGTCGAAATCACCGGCCACTGGAGTGAATTGGAGTGCTACCATCGTGGATTTCCTTCCGCCCCAAGCCCCTATTTTTGCGAGGGTTAAGAAGCAGTCGAGTCGGCGACTCGTCGCTCGACTCAGTCCCCCAAACTTTTCCATTTTACAGAAAACCCCCTCCACTTTTCTAAATTACATTTTAATCCTTATTTCATTATATTATTATTATTTATTATAATAAATTTTTTTTTCTATTGCTTATTTTTCTTTTATTTATCCATTATTTTATTAACTTAATATTAACTTTTTTTATATATAGAAAATAGGGTTTACATATACTCACAAGGATATGTGCGGAAGGGAAAACCTTGGTGTTAGGAAATGATTTTTGAGAGGGAAAATGTATGCTTTATGCACATCGTTAATACCTCTCGAGTCTTCTGAGATGGGAAGGAAAAATGACTAAGGAAATTACAATAAAAGCATGTTAAAACCCACTCCACTCCCTTTTCTACTCCAAGGCAAGCTGAGCTCCTTATATAGGCATCTAGGGGACGTCTAGGTGACTCTTAGACTACCCTTGTTTATTGCTGGGATCCCTTCATCATAAGAATCTCCTCTTGATCAGGCTGTAGGCACCAGGCAGTATGTTATTGGGCAGCTCCTTTTTAATGTTGGGTCCCTCCATTATAAGAATCTTTTCTTGGTCAGGTTGTGGGTGCCAAGTGGTGTGTTCTGTAGGTTGTGGCGCCTATGCTTCCGGGCACCTTGGCTTTTGGGCACCTGGGAGGTGGCGAGGTGCCTGCTGGCTGTTTGGCGCGCATGTGCCTGGGCGTGCCTGTTTTCTGTTCTGGGTACACCTTCGTCCCTCGGATAATTGGGCGGTCTTGCTTGGGCATGAGCCCTCTATACCCATATCATTTAGGCAGTTTGTTTGTGCCTTGGCCTTGCCTTTTTGGCTCCATCCCCATAACCGAGCAAGTTACAGGAAGGTGACGGCCAAACTCTTTTTCCAGCACGTGGTGAGTTACTTTGGCCTCTCGAAAGATATTGTCACGGTTCATGAGGAGGTGGACAACTCTGTTCAAACTCCTTAGGACAAGGCTCAAGTTCTCAATCGTAGTACTTTAGCTTACCTTGTTCAATGTGCAGTAGTCGATACACATGCGCAATTTCCCATCCTTGCACTAGAATAGAACGGGTGCTCCATAAGGAGCATTGGATGGGCGGATTAAACTTGCATCCAAGTCGTGCTGCTTCTTGAGGTCGGCTAATTCGACATCGGTAAGGTACCTGTGCAGTCATGTAGGCATCTACTCGATCTGATGATCCGTGGCCCATCGGGGTAAGAGCTTATTTAGTAGTTCATCCAGCATGATGTCCCAAAATAACTTAATCAGGGGCTGGAGATCTAAGCCACAGCTCAGTGTGTCCTCCGAACTGGGTTATTCTTCGTCTAAGGATCCATTCGGCGTGGCACCTGAACTCCTTGAGAACTGGATGGAGCTGATTCACTCAGGTCAATTCTATTACAACACCATGGGGTAGAGATCCCCGTTTGAAATTATCTATGGGCAAGTTCCAATTTCACAAGGGATTGATGACAAGGTTCGTTGGGCTTTTCCAAATGGTGAAGCACATTAGCACGACAATTTACCTATCATCCAGCATGTGGTGAGTAACTTTGGCCTCTCGGAAGATACTATCAACAACTGAGATAGGTGCCCAATTTCCCATTTTTGCCCTGGAACAGAACAGGTGCTCCATAAGGAGCGTTGGATGGGTGGATTAAACCTATATCCAACAATTCGTCGAGCTACTTCTTGAGATCGGCTAATTCGACATTAGTAAGGTACCTATGCAGTCATGTAGGTATCAACTCAACCTAATGATCTGTGGCCTGTCGGGGTGGGAGCTTCTTCAGTAGTTCATCCAGCATGATGTCCCCAAACAACTTAATCAGGGGCTGGAGATCTGAGCCGCAACTCTGTGTGTCCTCCAAACAAGGTCTTTCTTCATCCAAGGATCCATTCGGCGTGGCACCTGAACTCCTTGAGAATTGGGTGTAGCTGATTGACTCAGGTCAGTTCTGTTACAACATCATGGGGTAGAGATCCCCATTTGAAATTGTCTATGGGCAAGTTCTGATTGATAAGGGATTGATGCCAAGGTTCGTTGGGCTTTTCTGAATGGTGAAGCACATTGGCATGACAATTTACCTATCATCGGGCCTCAAAATCCATCCAACCTTCATGCCCATTGGCATATTACACTCCTAAAAGCCAAAAGGCCCAAGGCGCCAACAAATCGCCTAAATGACATGGGCATAGAGGCATATGCCCATGCCCAAGCAAAATCGCCCAACTATCCTCTTAATCAGGCACACCCATAACAACAAACAGGTCCGCCCAAGCACGCACGCAAACAACTAGCAGGCACACACAACCACCGCTCAGGCACCCGAAAGCATAGGCACTAGAACCTGCAGAACACACCACCTGTCGCCCATAGCTTGACCAAGAAAAGATTCTTATGATGCAAGGATTCCGACATTAAAAAGGGCAGCCCAAGAACATACCACCTGGTGCCCACAACCTGACTAAGAGGAGATTCTTATGATGAAAGCATTAAACAGGGGTAGCCCAAGAGTCACCTTGATGCCTATATAAGGAGCTCAACTTGCCTTAGAGCAGAAGAGGGAGTGGAGTGTGGGGTTAACAAGCTTTTATTGTACTTTCCTTAGCCATTTTTCCTTCCCAGCCGGTCTGTGGAGAAGACTCGAGAGGTTTTAATGGTGCAAATAAAACATACATTTTCCCTCTCAAAAATCGCTTCTTGGCACCAAGTTTTTTCCTTTTCGTACACATCCTTTGGCACCATCTTGTAGTCACTCCACCAATGTCTCATTTGCTCGGGTGATGGTGTGCACACATCGATTAAGGGCGTCTGCCACTTAATTTTGGCTTTCGGCCTTATTTGGTTGAAAGCTTGTGCTGGGTTTAGAAGAAGGTGTTTGCCACATTGTTCGTTTGCATAACAAACATGCCGAACCCTTAGGCCTACAACCAACATTTCCTTCTCATGTGCCCCAAATTTTTGTTTGGTATTATTGAGTTTGCAGCTTTCATAGGCCAAGGAATGTCCATCTTGCATGAGAATTCCGCCTAAGGGGTGGTCAGAGGCATTAGTAATCACCTCGAATGCCTTACTAAAATTGGGTAACACCAATACGAGTTCAGACATCATGCGCTCTTTATGCCTTTGCATGGCATTTTCACATGCCTCGGCCCATTTCCACTCCTGATTTAGAGGTCCATAAGCGGTGAGGTGATGTGGCAATATCCTCCGATAAACCTGCGATAATAGTTAGTCAACCCATGGAAGGCACAGAGCTTGGTTGAGTTGCTCAGTTGCAGCCAGTCCCTGATGGCCTGAGGTCTGCTGGATTGTCGTGGGCGAAGACAATAGCGGTATGCTCATGCCTTGGCCATCGGCACATTGGGTGCCCGCCTTCACACAAGTAACATCCGAGCGGCGGTGCCCCTCCTTGATTAGGGTTTCACTCAGTTTGTCTCGCAGGTGCGAGGGCATGTTGATCCTTGGGGACTCGGGCAGGAGCGTATAGAGCACTACGTAAGGGTGCTCAAGCTTAACTTGGCCTTTTGTACTCGACGACCAGCACAGGTGTAAACCCTGTTTTCTATATAAAAAAATTTAAGAAAAAAAAATATATTTATTTTAATAATAAATTAATAAAATAACAATAATAATAAAATAAATTAATAGATAAAAGAAAGAAAATCAGAAATAGAAATTTGAAAATTTTTATTTAAATTTAATATAGAAATTTACATTTATTTTATTTATTTATTTAGATTATAAAAAAAAAACCGGCCGAGAGTCGTCGACTCGACTACGTTTTAAACCCTCGCGAAACAGGGGTTGGGGGTCGGAAGGAAATCAGCGACGCCGGCGCTCCAATTCGCTCCGGCGGCCAGAGATTTCGACAGAAGGAGTTGCGGACGAGTGTTGGGCAACGTCTTCGAGGGCGACGAAGGTCGGTGGTGGCGCCGGCGAGCTGGGATTGTAACTTTTTACCGAAAACAGGGAAGGTGCCCTGTTTTATGCCAATCTCGCCGGTGGGAGCTCGACCGTCGGTGCTTTCGTTGAAGGGGCGGCCTCTACGAATGATATAGAATTCTGGGAGTCGATATCTAGTGGAGTACACGGTGGGAGCGGTGAAGAGGCGGCGAGAAGCGGCGACATCGTCGGTGGCAGAAGAACAGCGGATGGCGGCGAGCTTTGCGAGCTGTCTGGCCTTGTCGGCGGCAAGGGAAGCTGGTCGGAGAGTCGAGAAAGGAGGGGACGAGTCTAGGGTGTAGTTCCGGTGAATATATAGCAGCGGAGGAGGCCGAAATCGGCGGCGATTCGGCGAAGATGCGGCTGCGGCCTCGAGCGGGTGGAGGAGAAATCGTTGCACGTGCGGCGCGCCTGCGACGGTTCGGTCCGAGGGGTTCAGCCGGCCGGTCCGGTTCAGTCTGGCCCGATTCAAGTTGGGTTCAGATATGGTTTAGCCGGTTTTCATGATTTAACAACTGGTTCTATACGGTTCAACGTTCCTATAGTTTTATTAGTGAGTTTTGAGGCTTTAGGAATTTTATTTTGAATTTTTATCAAATTTTGTGTTCGGTTTTCAAATTATTTTAGGTTGGGTTCAAGGGTTTGAGTGCATTAATGATGTCAGAAAAATCTAAAATAATTTATCATGCTATTTTGTGCGTAGACATAATTTTTGTGATTTAATTGGAATTTTACCGAAGTGTGAAGATAGTGTTTTTATTTAATTAAGGTGGTTTAGGTTTATTTAAATGTTAAATAAATTATTTGGATGTTATTTGCATGAAGGAATATTTTGGTAGATGTTATTATGTTTCATGTTAAACTGAGTTAAAATGATTTAATTAGAATTTTTACAGAATTTATAAATTTTTATGTGGTGATTAAATTGGATAATTAGGGTAATTAGATTTTCTATTTAATGAAATTGGGGGAAATTGTGATTTAATATATTTATTTCTGGAAATTAGATTTTTACATAATTATTAAAAATGTTTATAGATTGATTAAGGTGGTATAGTTGATCAATATGATTAATTAAAATGTTAGAATAATTTATTTGTGGAAATAGATATTTATTGTGGTCTTATGATATAATTTGAATGTAAATATATGTTTGGCTAGGGTTGGTTGATGTAAAATTGTGGTAGTTGTGTTTATTTGAATTGATTAATCTATCTGGTTGATTAAAGAGAAATTAAATAAAAATTGGTGTGAGGTTGTGAGTAGAGGGGTTATTAAGATGTTTGATTGAGATGTGTTATTTATGCATGCTTGCTTGGTTATCTTTAATTTTATTTTAGGAGATTATGTTGTTGTGCTATTGCTTGACAAATCACGGGCAAGCTGTAATTTGTGTAGAAAGGAATTGCCTGTGCTTGCTTGCTTTAAGAATCACGGCCAAGTTGTGATTCTTGTTAAAGATCTGCTTAAGACTCAGGTGAGGATTTATGATTTTAAAATTATTTGGCCTACTACAGATGCTGAGTCCTAAGGGTCGTTGTTAATTATTGTACATGCTGATAAGTTATATATCTGCTTGATTGCATATTTAATTAACATGGGAATTATTGGAAAGCTATACCATGCTAGTTGGAGTATGATGTTCTTATATGCCTGCTATTGAACATGTCCACCATAATAAGACTTCAGATAATAGTCTGCTAACCTTCATCAAAGACTTGATAAAATCTAATGAAATGGATACCTAGGGCTGGGATGGGATCGACAGAGGCTGGAGCAATCTTGCAGCTTTGGTACGCCAAAATCAAGCAGCTGACGCCCTCAGCTGACGCGAGCACATGGGACATTGGTGGAGCGGCTACAAGTTGATGATGGCAATCAAACTATTTTGCAATAGGTTGATGATGGCAAAACCCGACGATTCTAGCCTACTGTGAATCAAGGGAGGGTGAACATATGTACCACACTCGACCAACGTCAGACGCGAACTGATCTTAGAGTGTCATGATACACCTTGGGTGAGAAATCCAAGCATCGAGCATACCTTTGTGCTCCTCAAATGCTCATATTACTTTTTTAGAAATTAATGAGTCTTGAACCCAAGACCTCATGATCCTCCCGTATAGAGCCCAATTACTCTAACCAGAGGGATGTACACTTTGTGTACCGAATGCTCATATTACTGATTCAACATGGAGAACGATGTTGAGGTGCATGTCAAGACCTGCACCATCTGCTAGAAAGACAATGCAGAGCATGCCAAAGCCGCAAGATTGCTCCAGCCTCTGCCGATTCCGGCCCTAGGTATCCATTTCCTTGAATTATATCAAGTTTGTGATGAAGTTCATCGTCTATCTAAAGTTCTTATGGTGGTGGACAGGTTCAACAATAAGTTCATCATCTTCATCCCCATAACCGAGCAAGTTACGACCAAGGAGAAGGCCGAACTCTTCTTCCGGCACGTAGTGAGGTACTTTGGCTTCCCGAAAGATATTGTTAGTGACCAAGATGGACATTTCATAGGGAGGTTTTGGACAACTCCGTTCAAACTCCTTAGGACAAATCTCAAGTCCTCAACCGTAGTATGACCTACCTCGTTCAGAGCACGGTACATATACACAGCTTCCCGTCTGTGCGCTGGAATAGAATAGGTGCTCCATAAGGAGCCTTGGATGGGCGGATCAAACCTGCATCCAACAATTCATTGAGCTGCTTCTTAAGGTCGGCTAGTTAGACAGGCGACATGCGAAAAGGTGCTAGTGCTAGTGCCCGGGTGCTAGATTAACTCAATCGGATGGTCCATAGCCCATCGGGGTGGGAGCTTCTTCGGTAGTTTGACTGGCATGATATCCCCAAACCGCTTCTTCGGTAGTTTGACCGACGATTCTAGCCGGAACTCAGTGTGTCCTCCAGACTAGGTCTTTCTTTATCCAAGGATCTGTTTAGTGCGGCACCTAAACTCCTTAAGAACTGGGTGGAGCTGATTGACTCAGGTCTCTTCTGTTACAACACTGTGGGGCAGCAACCGAAAGATCCCTATTTGAGATTGTCTATGGGCAAGTTCCGATTTCTCTAGCCAAGTTGACCCATGACAGAGCCCATGAGAAGTGCTCAGCCGCAACCAAATTTGCCCATAGCCAACAAGATCAATTGGAAGACTTGTTCGGAAGCCTGGAGAAAGCTGCACGCCGCATGAAAAAGTATGCCGACCAGCACCGTCACCCACGAGAGTTTCAAGTTGGGGATGATGACTCAATCTTACCCCGCAGATGTAGAAGAAGGCACGAGGAACATGTGTTCACAAGGGACTAATGCCAAGGTTCGATGGGCTTTTCCAAGTTGTGAAGGCGCATTGGCATGACAGCTTACCAACTAAAGTTATCATCCCACCTCAAAATCCATCCAACCTTCCATGTGAGCTTTTTAAAGCATTTTTATCAAGACACTGACCTCTCCAGGTAGCAAACAGAGCAAGCACCTCCAATCATCATTAAAGAGTTCCTGGTCCACCAAGACTTAGCACCGGAAGAGGTGACCTTGAAGAGGGTCGCAAGTTTCTGGCAGTATGAGGACTTAATGTTACTATTTGATATGTTCATGTTGATATAGAGACACTTAGCGAGAACATTGAACATGTGGACATGAGATAATACTTGAGACACTTTAGGATGATGTTATAATAACACCTAGAGTAATCTGGATTAATATATGATTAAGAACTCTAGACATCTTAATGTTATGATAACCTAGGAGAAAATGTGAGTTCATGGGTGTGGTATGTGCCAACATGTAGCGAGGAGCCATGTGCTAGCAATGGTAGAGGGGCAAGCCCGGTTGACTTAGCCACTAATACTTTAGTGTAGCCGGGATCTCACTTCGGTGCAGAACTCAACTTATTTGTGTTACACCAGGGTAGAGGGTGTGTTAGGAACAGTACCGCGCAATGCGCTACCTAGGCAAGGAAACCTGATGACGCTGGCATACTCAGCAGATGTAGATCCCTGAGCAGTCCAGGTTCATTGGTATCATATGTGGTGGATCCCAGCTTGCCAGGCTGGTATTGGATGTGATTTGTGATTTGTATGGTGATCCTACTATGGTGCAGAATTACAGCGCTGTATGGTACTTATGATTGGAAAGAAGGGGTGTCGTGATCACCAGCTCCTTCCGCCAACGTCAGTGTACAGGCTTATAAGACAGAGACATAGAGTTGACACTAACGAGTTTAGGAAAATCTCTGATGAGGGATTCACCTTGAACATAAGTGGCTACCTTAGGTGTAAAATGGTTAGAGGATGGAATATTAATTGAAGTGATATGATATCTTTGATTTAGTGGCTTTGTTATGATCATATTTCTTATATGCGGTTATATGCCATGTTATGATCATATTCATGATGTTTCTTATTTATTGCCTTGTTGTATTATGGACATGTTGATTTAAGTATGTGATTTTTAGTGGATATATTTTCTTGTTGGTTTGTACAATACCTTATGCCCATTTTTAGGGTGCTCTCTCTGTAGCCTCATTGAGTTTCGCGACTCAGATGTGCATATTTTTTCGCTGTTGCGCAGGTTATAGGTTGGCCATTGACGGGGAGTGAGGGAGAACCTAGTTGGTGGACAATAATTATTTTTGAAATCTAGATAGAGATGTGAATGAGTAGTGTTGGTTGAATGTACAATGTTATTGCTTCCGCTTTGTAAATTTATGAAATGGTAGTGCTTTGTGACACTTTTTAGCCTTGTATAAGTTGTGACGTTGAAGTGCAGCTTATACGGCGGTTGTCACGTGCCCAAAGGTGGTTTGGGTCATGACAACAGGTGTCATGCTGAATGCCACCTGCCGAGCTAGCAGAATTGAAGAAGCAGCTCGATGAGTTGTTGGATGTAGTCTTGATCCGCCCATCTAAGGCTCCTTATGGAGTGTCCGTTCTATTTCAGCGCAAGAAGGACGGGAAACAACGCACGTGCATTTACTATCATGCGCTGAACAAGGTGACAGTGAGGAACTAGTACCCCCTCCCTCTTATTCGACCGATTGGGGTATGCTCGAGTTTTTATAAAACTCTACCTCAGATCGGGCTATTGGCAAGTCAGGATCGCAGAAAATGAAGAGGCAAAGATAACTTATGTGATAAGGTACGAGTCATTTGAATTCTTAATCATGCCTTTTGGACTAACGAATGCCCTGGCTACCTTTTGCAATCTGATGAATAATGTGTTCCACAACTTTCTGGATAAGTTTGTGGTTATGTATTTGGATGACATCGTTGTTTACTTGGAGAATTTGGAGGTACACGTGACAAACATACAAACTTGCTGAACTTGTCCACCACCATAAGAACTGCAAAAAATCCATTAACTTTTGGGAAAGACTTGATGAAATCAGGGAAATTGATACCTAGGGTCGAGATGGAATAGGTAGAGGCTGGAGCGAGCATGCAACTTTGGCTCGCTCGGCCTTCTCCTTCTAGCATATGGCACAATTCTTGACATGTTGCTCAACATCATTCTCCATGTTCAACCAGTAGTATGAGCATCCAAGGAGTGCAAGGGTACGCTCTTTGCACAGATGTCCCACCCAAGGGGTGTCATGACACTCTGATATCAGATCATGCATGATGTCAATCTAGTGCGGCACATAAGTTTGTCCCCCTTTGATCTGCAATAAGTCGACAAAATTCTTCCAAACTCACCGAGTCTTCCCATCATTAACCTGTTGCAAAATTAGTAAGCTGTGTCCTCCTTGGCGCAGTCTTGCAGCCCATCAGGGTGCCATGCACATGGGTGATGGAATGCGCGTATCGGCTCAAAGTATCGGCCGCTTGGTTGTAGCATCCAACCGTGTGCTCCCAAGTAAAGTCAAACTCAGCAAGCTGAGCTTGCCAGTAGGCTTGCTTCACTGAGAGTTTGTGCTAAGTCTAGAAAAAGGTGTTCGCCACATTGTTTGTGTGCATCACAAAGGGGCTGCCTAGGAGGTATACTCGCCATACCCGTAGGCAGTGCACCACAACAAGCATTTCTTTATTATCTGCCCTATGTCTTTGCTCAACGCTATTGAGCTTGCAGTTTTCATAAGCCAAAGGATGTCCGTCCTGCATAAGAATTCCACCCAAGGCACAGTCAGAGGCATCGGTAATTATCAGAAAAGCCTTGCCGAAATCTGGCAGTGCCAAGAAGAGCTCGGATGTCGTGCAACCTTTGAGCTTTTGCATAGCATCCCCACACTCTTTTTTCCATTTCTATACCTGATCTTTCTCCAGGAGGTCTGTCAAGGGTGTAGTGATGCAGGAATACACTTCAATAAACCTCCGATAATAGTTAGTCAATCCAAGAAAAGAACACAGTTCAGTTGGGTTGTTTGGTTGTGGCCTGTACTTTTCTATCGTCCACGTGCTCTTGGCCACTGCCAATCCTATGCCCAAGGAAAATGATCTCTTGCTGGGCAAAATCACACTTGTCTTTTCAAACAAAGAAGCTGTGTTCGCACATTCTCTGGAACACTTGCTGGAGATGGCCCATGTGTGCCTCCAGATTCTCTATATAAACAATAATGTCATCCAAATACACAACCACGAACTTATCAAAAAAGTCGTGAAACACATCGTTCATCAGATTGCAAAAGATAGTCAGGGCGTTCGTTAGTCCAAAAGGCATGACTAAGAATTCAAAGGACCCGTACCTTATCACGTAAGTCATCTTGGCCTCATCGCCTTCTGCAATCCTGACTTGCGAATAGCCCGATCTGAGGTCGAGTTTCGTGAAAACTCGAGCACGCCCTAGTCGATCAAATAAGTCATCGATGAGACGGAGGGGTATCGGTTCCTCACTATCACCTTGTTCAGTGCATGGTAGTCAATGCACATGTGTTGTTTCCCATCCTTCTGACGCTGAAATAGAATGGGTGCTCCATAAAGAGCCTTGGATGGGCGGATCAAGCCTGCATCCAACAACTCATCGAGTTGCTTCTTCAATTCTGCTAGCTCGGCAGGTGGCATGTGGTATTGGCACATGTGCTAGTGGTCGGGCGCCGGGGACCAACTCAATTTGATGATTCGTGGCCCAACGAGGTGGAAGCTTCATTTGGAAGTTCTCCTAGCATAATGTCCCTAAACTGCTCGATCGGGGACTAAACTCGGGTTGGAACGACTCCATGTTTAGATGCTGCTTATTTGCGAACCATGGCAGCATATGTCGTCTTTGTTCGTCGGAGCCCCTTAACTCGCTAGGCAGTTGAGAGACGGTGGGGGCCAACCATAGCTAAAGGCTGAATATTGCTTGTTGCATTGGGGTTGATGGGAGTAAAGCCTAGCAGCAACGGGTCCATGGTGATGAGTCTGCCAACGTGGGGTGCGGCCATCATTTGGGAGACAAGGAGGAATTCAAGCCTAAGGATGAACTCATAATCGTCTATTGGTGTGACAATGATATCGATGTTTCTCAACCATGGTCCGATCGGCAAGACTACTTGTCAGGCAACCCCCGCCACAGAGGTAGCCTGAGTATTCAGGGTCTTAAGGAGAAGGTTGCTGAGGTGGTCAGTAAGTCGATGCTGCGTGCCAATGCTTCGTTCATGAAGTTGTCCATGGCGCCAAAATCAATCATTGCCTCGTATAGGTTCCCATTGACCAAAACTCATACAAACATCAGTCGCAGCCCATCTTCAGGTCTGATGGTGTGGACCCTATGAAGGATTGTTGTGCGCACATGTGGAACACCCTCTGGTGCTCAGTTGGCAGGAATGACTGCAAATGGTTCTAGACTTGCTGGGTTGTTGAGGGTGACGGTGTGACTCATGCCCTAGACATCTGCGTGCTAGATGCACCCCTCCACATAGGTAGCATCCGAACTGGGGTGCTCCTCCTCCTTGCTGAGGAATCCACGTAGATTGTCTTATGGGAGCGGGGACGCGCCTGTATTCGGTGCCTCGGATGGGGGTGCGCAAAGTGCCTCATCGAGGGGACCGAGCTTAGCTTGGTCGCACCTCATCGTCCCATTGCCTCACCCCGAACTGTCGCAGGTCCATCAAGCTTTCTCCGTTGGAGATAGCGTCACACATCGTGGTGACTCCTCGCAGATAGAGTTCATCCCGTGCGTTAGCCTACAAGCCTTTGACAAAAGCAAAGAATAGATCATGTTCTGTCATATCCTTGAGGTCAAGAGTTACACTGTTGAACTCCTGAATGTATTCTTGGATAATCTTAGTTTATCGCAAGTCTCGGAGGCTCTGCCGGGCTACGTAGGCTATGTTCACAGGGAGGAAATGAAGGCGCAATTCCTCTACCATCATGTTTCAGTCCTTTGGTTTATCGTGGCCGTGGTAGCTGGGTGTGTCGCAATGTATGCACCACCATTGCTTGGCGTTGCCGATGAGGAAGGCTGCATTGGTCAGAACCTTGTCCTCTTCGACTATTTGAGTGGCTCAAAAGTATAAGTTCATGTCCCACAAAAAGTTCTCCAAAACTTTAGCATCCCTGGCATCAAAATACTATTTTGGTTCGAGGATGCATACAATTGCTTTGGGTGCATGGCGCTGGCTGAGACGCACACAGATTTTTGCCCACAAGTCCTCCAGCTCAGCCCTCAACTGTTGTTCTACGGTGTCCAAGCTGGTGCTGGGCTATAGGCTGGGTTTGTCTTGTTCAGTCGTAGCCTGGAGCCTCAAACCCTCAAACCCTCACCTCAGCCTGCAAGGATTGTATATCAAGTTGGAGCTCCCCCATCTGGCCAGAGATCGAGCTTTTGCTCGAACCTAAGGAGCCTTCGATGGTGGGAGTTCCTACTCATTCTTCCAGGAGACTGAGACATCTCTCAACTCCCTCCTTGGCTTGCTTTGCTGCCATCAAAAAAGAGAAGGGAAAGGAGCGGAAAAATCTTTGATAGGAGGCTTGGAAACTTACTTGTTGCTTGGGAAGGCCCTTGCGTAGGATCTCCCTTTTCTCCTTGCTGTAGTTAGCTTGTTCCTTAGCTCTGATACCAAATTTTCATGACCCTTTTCTGTTGGCTGGTCGGTGCAATGAGCCAAGGTCGTGCAGTGTGAACAACTCCAATTGTTCACAAGCCCTAGTGCAAAGCGGAAGCAAAAGTTCATTTGTCCAGAATTGTTTTAGAGAGGGAAAAGATATGCTTGTTACTGCACCGTTGAAATCTCTCAAATCCTTCAAGCCACGGGTCAACTAGGATGCTAAAATGCTGAGAAAATTCGGAAGGAAAGTTCAAGGAAAATTACAACAAGATGCTAACTTCACTTCTCTGTTGAGCAGCTTCTAAGTAAACTGAGCTCCCCCAAAATATTGGTGCCTTGCCCCTTTTATAGGCAGCAAGGTGACCCTTGGGCTGCCCTTTAATGCTTGGATCTTGGCATCATGGAGATATTTTCTTGGCTGGACTGTGGTCGCCAAGTGTTGAATTCTGCAGGCTTTTTATTAATGTTGGGATTTGGACATCATCAGAATCTTCCATGGTCTAAAAGTGAGCACTAGCTATTGGGTTATGCAGCTTCTACCTTGGTTTCCAAGCGCTTGGTCTGCTTGGGTTCTGGGTGGCAGCTATCTGCCTGCTTGCTGTCTGGGTGTGTGCGTCAGCGCATGCCTGTTTGTCGTCCTACGCGCGGCTACCTGTTGCTTGTTCGATGTGCACCTTGATCTTGCTTGCCCTTAAGTCTCGATTCCTCTGTTCTGGAAAGTTACTTAGGCGATTATTGGTGTATGTGCCTTGCCTTTAGCTTGGGGTTATAACACGGTGCTCCTCTATATTGACCCCCTCGTTGATTAGGGTTTCACGCAGGTTATCTTGCAGGTGTGGGGGCGCGTCGGTCCTCGGGGACTCGAGCAGGAGAGTGCAGAGCGCTACGTATGGGTGCCCGTGCTTGACAACAAACTGTGGCAAAAACATTCTCAATTTGCTACACCAACTAAACCACCCAAACTCAACTGAAATCAAGCAACAATTAACTAAATAACCACTCTACAAAATCAACAGAGTGATCTCTAAATTAGCATATATACAAGGGCACGACATTGACTACTCACCACTGAACTATAGCCACATCGAATTATTGATGGTATGTTTTCCAATGCCATAACATGCAGATATTAATTTCGAAACATACAAAACATATGACTACAAACTGCAGCAACAACATTCTCAATTTGCTACACCAACTAAACCACCACCCAAAGTCAACTGAAATCAAACAAGAATCAACTGAACAACCACTCTGCAAAATAAACAAAGTGATCCCTAAACAACATACTCCCTTGGTTGGTACCAGCCCACTATGTAGACCATCAATCATTCAAATCTACACATTTAAACTGATTCAATAATTTTGTGCAAGTCCTCCGTTAACCACTTAGCAACAACAAAATCTGAAGTAAAATAGATTTAAACACCCTCAATTCTCTACTAAATATCAAGGAATCGTTAAATATAAACGAAATTTCATTGTGGCTGCTCGGATTCGGGCCTAGGTCTCCACAACCACAACATGGAATTCTCAAACCTAAACTACACCCACATTGGATTTTAAGTGGCATGTATTCGAGTGCCATAACCGGCCAACATTAATTTCTAAGCATGCACAATTTATGGCAGCAAACAACAGTAACAACATTGCCACTTTGCCGCACCACCTAAAGCACCAAAAATCAATCGAAATGAAACAAAAAATAACTAAACAACCACTCTTCAAAATCAACAAATTGATCTCTAAATTAATATACTGCATTGGTTGGTTCCAGCCCACTAAGTAACTCATTAATCATTTAAATCTATACACATAAACTAATTCAACAATTTTGTGCAAGTCGTCCATCAACAACTTAATAACAAAATCTGAAGCAAAATAGATTTAAACACCCTCGATTCTCTACTAAATATCAAGGAATAATAAAAATTAGACAAAACTACATCGTGGCTACTAGGGTTCAAGCCGAATTCTCCACAACCACAATGTGGAATTCTAACCACAGTACTACAGCCGCATTAGATTTTTAGTGGCATGTATTCAAAAGCTATAACACGCCAAATTAATTTCGAAATACACACAACTAATGACAGCAAACTGTAGAGCAACAACATTCTCAATTTGCTGCACCAACTAAACAACCCAAACTCAACAGTAGTCAAACAAGAATTAACAAAACAACAACTCTTCAAAATCAAATAGTGATCTCTAAATCAGCATAATGCCTTGGTTGGTATGAGCCCACAATGAAAATCATTAATCATTCAAATGTACGCACGTGAATTGATTCGATAACTTTGTGCAAGTCTTCTGTTAACCATTTAGCAACAAAAACTGAAGTAAAATGGATTTGAACACCCTCAATACTCTATTGAATATTTAATAAGTAATTGTTACATGTAGAAAAAACTTCATTGTGGCTGCTGGGATTCGAGCCAAGGTCTCCACGACCACAACGTGGAATTCTCACCACTAAACTACAGCCACATTGGATTTTTGAAGGCATGTGTTTTAATGCTCTACCACGCCGATATTAATTTCGAAACATACAAAAGTTATGGTAGCAAACTGCAACCACTTAGCAATAAAAACTAAAGTAAAATAGATTTAAACACCCTCAATTCTATCCTAAATATCAAGTAATTGTTAAATATAAACAAAATTTCATTGTGGTTGCTAAGGTTCAAGCCAAAGTCTCCACGACCACAACATAGAATTCTCACTATTAACTTCAGCCACGTTTGATTTTTGATTGCACGTATTCCAATGTTATATAACTCACCAATACTAATTTCGAAATATACAAAACTTATGACAACAAATTGTGGCAAAAACATTCTCAATTAGCTACACCAACTAAACCACCCAAACTCAACTGAAATCAAGCAACAATTAACTAAATAACCACTCTACAAAATCAACAAAGTGATCTCTAAATTAGCAGATATACAAGGCCACGACATTGACTTCTCACCACTGAACTAATGCCACATCGAATTATTGATGACATGTTTTCCAATGCCATAACATGCTAATATTAATTTCGAAACAGACAAAACATATGGCTGCAAACTGCAGCAGCAACATTCTCAATTTGCTACACCAACTAAACCACCACCCAAAGTCAACTGAAATCAAACAAGAATCAACTAAACAACCACTCTGCAAAATAAACAAACTGATCCCTAAACAACATACTCCCTTGGTTCGTACCAGCCCACTGTGTAGACTATTAATCTTTCAAATCTACACATGTAAACTGATTCAATAATTTTGTGCATGTCCTCCGTTAATCACTTAGCAACAACAAAATCAGAAGTAAAATAGATTTAAACACCCTCAATTTTCTACTAAATATAAACGAAATTTCATTGTGGCTGCTCGGATTCGGGCCTAGGTATCCACGACCACATGGATAACTTTGTGCAATTTTTCTGTTAACCACTTAGCAACAAAAACTGAAGTAAAATAGATTTGAACACCCTCAATACTCTATTGAATATTTAATAAGTAATTTTTACATGTAGAAAAAACTTCTTTGTGGTTGCTAGGATTCGAGCCCAGGTATCCACGGCCACAACATGAAATTCTCACCACTAAACTACAGCCCCATTGGATTTTTAAAGGCATGTGTTTGAATGCTATACCATGGCGATATTAATTTCGAAACATACAAAACTTATGGCAGCAAACTACAGCCACTTAGCAATAAAAACTAAAGTAAAATAGATTTAAACACCCTCAGTTCTCTCCTAAATATCAAGTATTTGTTAAATATAAACAAAATTTCATTGTGGTTGCTAAGGTTCGAGCCAAAGTCTCCACGGCCACAACATAGAATTCTCACTATTAACTTCAGCCACGTTTGAGTTTTGATTGCATGTATTCCAATGCTATATAACACACCAATACTAATTTCGAAATATACAAAACTTATGACAACAAACTGTGGCAACAACATTCTCAATTTGCTACACCAACTAAACCACCTAAACTGAACTGAAATCAAGCAACAATTAACTAAATAACCACTCTACAAAATCAACAAAGTGATCTCTAAATTAGCAGATATACAAGGCCACGACATTGACTACTCACCACTGAACTACAGCCACATCGAATTATTGATGGCATGTTTTCCAATGCCATAACAAGCTAATATTAATTTCGAAACATACAAAACATATGGCTGCAAACTGCAGCAGCAACATTCTCAATTTGCTACACCAACTAAACCACCACCCAAAGTCAACTGAAATCAAACAAGAATCAACTGAACAACCACTCTGCAAAATAACCAAAGTGATCCCTAAACAACATACTCCCTTGGTTGGTTCCAGCCCACTGTGTAGACCATTAATCATTCAAATCTACACACGAAAATTGATTCAATAATTTTGTGCATGTTCTCCGTTAACCACTTAGCAACAACAAAATCTGAAGTAAAATAGATTTAAACACCCTCAATTCTCTACTAAATATAAAGGAATAGTTAAATATAAACGAAATTTCATTGTGGCTGCTCGAATTGGAGCCTAGGTCTCCACGACCACATGGATAACTTTGTGCAAGTCTTCTATTAACTACTTAGCAACAAAAACTGAAGTAAAATGGATTTGAACACCCTCAATACTCTATTGAATATTTAATATGTAATTTTTAAATGTAGAAAAAACTTCATTGTGTTTGCTAGGATTCGAGCCTAGGTCTCCATGGGCACAACGTGGAATTCCCACCACTAAACTATAGCCCCATTGAATTTTTGAAGGCATGTGTTTCAATGCTATACCATGCCGATATTAATTTCGAAACATACAAAACTTATGGCAGCAAACTCGAACCACTTAGCAATAAAAACTAAAGTAAAATAGATTTAAACACCCTCAGTTCTCTCCTAAATATCAAGTAATTGTTAAATATAAACAAAATTTCATTGTGGTTGCTAAGCTTCGAGCCAAAGTCTCCACGGCCACAACATAGAATTCTCACTATTAACCTCAGCCACGTTTGAGTTTTGATTGCATGTATTCCAATACTATATAACACACCAATACTAATTTCAAAATATACAAAACGTATGACAACAAACTGTGGCAACAACATTCTCAATTTGCTACATCAACTAAACCACCTAAACTTAACTGAAATCAAGCAAAAATTAACTAAATAACCACTCTACAAAATCAACAAAGTGATCTCTAAATTAGCAGATATACAAGGCCACGACATTGACTTCTCACCACAACTACAGCCACATCAAATTATCGATGGCATGTTTTCCAATGCCATAACATGCTAATATTACTTTCGAAACATACAAAACATATGGTTGCAAACTGCAGCAGCAACATTCTCAATTTGCTACATCAACTAAACCACCACCCAAAGTCAACTGAAATCAAACAAGAATCAACTGAACAACCACTCTGCAAAATAAACAAAGTGATCCCAAAACAGCATACTCCCTTGGTCGGTACCAGCCCACTGTGTATACCATTAATCATTCAAATCTACACACGTAAACTGATTCAATAATTTTGTGCAAGTCCTCCGTTAACCACTTAGCAACAACAAAATCTGAAGTAAAATATATTTAAACACCCTCAATTCTCTACTAAATATAAAGGAATCGTTAAATATAAACGAAATTTCGTTGTGGCTGCTCGGATTCGGGCCTAAGTCTCCACGACCACAACATGGATAACTTCGTGCAAGTCTTCTGTTAACCACTTGGCAACAAAAACTGAAGTAAAATGGATTTGAACACCCTCAATACTCTATTGAATATTTAATAAGTAATTGTTACATGTAGAAAAAACTTCATTGTGGCTGCTGGGATTCGAGCCAAGGTCTCCACGACCACAACGTGGAATTCTCACCACTAAACTACAGCCACATTGGATTTTTGAAGGCATGTGTTTTAATGCTCTACCACGCCGATATTAATTTCGAAACATACAAAAGTTATGGTAGCAAACTGCAACCACTTAGCAATAAAAACTAAAGTAAAATAGATTTAAACACCCTCAATTCTATCCTAAATATCAAGTAATTGTTAAATATAAACAAAATTTCATTGTGGTTGCTAAGGTTCAAGCCAAAGTCTCCACGACCACAACATAGAATTCTCACTATTAACTTCAGCCACGTTTGATTTTTGATTGCACGTATTCCAATGTTATATAACTCACCAATACTAATTTCGAAATATACAAAACTTATGACAACAAATTGTGGCAAAAACATTCTCAATTAGCTACACCAACTAAACCACCCAAACTCAACTGAAATCAAGCAACAATTAACTAAATAACCACTCTACAAAATCAACAAAGTGATCTCTAAATTAGCAGATATACAAGGCCACGACATTGACTTCTCACCACTGAACTAATGCCACATCGAATTATTGATGACATGTTTTCCAATGCCATAACATGCTAATATTAATTTCGAAACAGACAAAACATATGGCTGCAAACTGCAGCAGCAACATTCTCAATTTGCTACACCAACTAAACCACCACCCAAAGTCAACTGAAATCAAACAAGAATCAACTAAACAACCACTCTGCAAAATAAACAAAGTGATCCCTAAAAACATACTCCCTTGGTTGGTACCAGCCCACTGTGTAGACCATTAATCATTCAAATCAACACACGTAAACTGATTCAATAATTTTGTGCAAGTCCTCCGTTAACCACTTAACAACAACAAAATCTGAAGTAAAATAGATTTAAACACCCTCAATTCTCTACTAAATATCAAGGAATCGTTAAATATATACGAAATTTCATTGTGGCTGCTCGGATTCGGACCTAGGTCTCCACGACCACAACGTGGAATTCTCACCACTAAACTACAGCCCCATTGGATTTTTGAAGGCATGTGTTTCAATGCTATACCAGGGCAATATTAATTTCAAAACATACAAATTTTGTGGCAGCAAACTACAACCACTTAGCAATAAAAACTAAAGTAAAATAGATTTAAACACCCTCAGTTCTCTCCTAAATATCAAGTAATTGTTAAATATAAACAAAATTTCATAGCGGTTGCTAAGGTTCGAGCCAAAGTCTCCACGGCCACAACATATAATTCTCACTATTAACTTCAGCCACGTTTGAGTTTTGATTGCACGTATTCCAATGCTATATAACGCACCAATACTAATTTCGAAATATACAAAACTTATGACAACAAACTGTGACAAAAATATTCTCAATTTGCTACACCAACTAAACCACCAAAACTCAACTGAAATCAAGCAACAATTAACTAAACAACCACTCTACAAAATCAACAAAGTGATCTCTAAATTAGCAGATATACAAGGCCACGACATTGACTTCTCACCTCTGAACTACAGCCACATCGAATTATTGATGACATGTTTTCCAATACCATAACATGCTAATATTTATTTCGAAACATACAAAATATATAACTGAAGTAAAATAGATTTAAACACCCTCAATTCTCTACTAAATATCAAGGAATCGTTAAATATAAACAAAATTTCATTGTGGCTGCTCGGATTCGGACCTAGGTCTCCAGGACCACAACGTGGAATTCTCACCACTAAACTACAGCCCCATTGGATTTTTGAAGGCATGTGTTTCAATGCTATACCATGGCGATATTAATTTCAAAACATACAAAATTTATGGCAGCAAACTACAACCACTTAGCAATAAAAACTAAAGTAAAATAGATTTAAACACTCTCAGTTCTCTCATAAATATCAAGTAATTGTTAAATATAAACAAAATTTCATAGCGGTTGCTAAGGTTCGAGCCAAAGTCTCCACGGCCACAACATAGAATTCTCACTATTAACTTCAGCGACGTTTGAGTTTTGATTGCATGTATTCCAATGCTATATAACACACCAATACTAATTTCAAAATATACAAAACTTATGACAACAAACTGTGGCAACAACATTCTCAATTTGCTACACCAACTAAACCACCTAAACTCAACTGAAATCAAGCAACAATTAACTAAATAACCACTCTACAAAATCAACAAAGTGATCTCTAAATCAGTAGATATACAAGGCCACGACATTGACTTCTCACCACTCAACTACAGCCACATCGAATTATCGATGACATGTTTTCCAGTACCATAACATGCTAATATTTATTTCGAAACATACAAAACATATGGCTGCAAACTGCGGCAACAACATTCTCAATTTGCTACATCAACTAAACCACCACCCAAAGTCAACTGAAATCAAACAAGAATCAACTGAACAACCACTCTGCAAAATAAACAAAGTGATCCCAAAACAGCATACTCCCTTGGTCGGTACCAGCCCACTGTGTATACCATTAATCATTCAAATCTACACACGTAAACTGATTCAATAATTTCGTGCAAGTCCTCCGTTAACCACTTAGCAACAACAAAATCTGAAGTAAAATATATTTAAACACCCTCAATTCTCTACTAAATATAAAGGAATCGTTAAATATAAACGAAATTTCGTTGTGGCTGCTCGGATTCGGGCCTAAGTCTCCACGACCACAACATGGATAACTTCGTGCAAGTCTTCTGTTAACCACTTGGCAACAAAAACTGAAGTAAAATGGATTTGAACACCCTCAATACTCTATTGAATATTTAATAAGTTATTTTTACATGTAGAAAAAACTTGTTTGTGGCTGCTGGGATTCGAGACCAGGTCTCCACGGCCACAACGTGGAATTCTCACCACTAAAATACAGCCACATTGGAATTTTGAATGCAAGTGTTTCAATGCTATACCATGCCGATATTAATTTCGAAACATACAAAAGTTATGGCAGCAAACTGCAACCACTTAGCAATAAAACCTAAAGTAAAATAGATTTAAACACCCTCAGTTCTCTCTTAAATATCAAGTAATTGTTAAATATAAACAAAATTTCATTGTGGTTGCTAAGGTTCGAGCCAAAGTCTCCACGGCCACAACATAGAATTCTCACTGTTAACTTTAGCCACGTTTGATTTTTGATTGCATGTATTCCAATGCTATATAACGCACCAATACTAATTTTGAAATATACAGAACTTATGACAACAAACTGTAACAAAAACATTCTCAATTTGCTACACCAACTAAACCACCCAAACTCAACTGAAATCAAGCAACAATTAACTAAATAACCACTCTACAAAATCAACAAAGTGATCTCTATATTTGCAGATATACAAGGCCACGACATTAACTTCTCACCACTGAACTAGAACCACATCGAATTATTGATGGCATGTTTTCCAATGCCATAAGATGCTAATAATAATTTCGAAACATACAAAACATATGGCTGCAAACTACGGCAGGAGCATTCTCAATTTGCTACACCAACTAAACCGCCACCCAAAGTCAACTGAAATCAAACAAGAATCAACTGAACAACCACTCTGCAAAATAAACAAAGTGATCCCTAAACAGCATACTCCATTGGTACAAGCCCACTGTGTAGACCATTAATCATTCAAATCTACACACGTAAACTGATTCAATAATTTTGTGCAAGTCCTCTGTTAACCACTTAACAACAACAAAATCTGAAGTAAAATAGATTTAAACACCCTCAATTCTCTACTAAATATCAAGGAATCGTTAAATATATACGAAATTTCATTGTGGCTGCTCGGATTCGGACCTAGGTCTCCACGACCACAACATGGAATTCTCACCACTAAACTACAGCCCCATTGGATTTTTGAAGGCATGTGTTTCAATGTTATACCATGGCAATATTAATTTCAAAACATACAAAACTTATGGCAGCAAACTACAGCCACTTAGCAATAAAAACTAAAGTAAAATAGATTTAAACACCCTCAGTTCTCTCCTAAATATCAAGTAATTGTTAAATATAAATAAAATTTCATTGTGCTTGCTAAGGTTCGAGCCAAAGTCTCCACGGCCACAACATAGAATTCTCACTATTAACTTCAGCCACGTTTGAGTTTTGATTGCATGTATTCCAATGCTATATAACACACCAATACAAATTTCAAAATATACAAATTTATGAGAACAAACTGTGGCAACAACATTCTCAATTTGCTATACCAACTAGACCACCTAAACTCAACTGAAATCAAGCAACAATTAACTAAATAACCACTCTACAAAATCAACAAAGTGATCTCTAAATTAGCAGATATACGAGGCCACGACATTGACTTCTCACCACTAAACTACAGCCACATCGAATTATTGTTGGCATGTTTTCCAATACCATAACGTGCTAATATTAATTTCGAAACATACAAAACATATGGCTGCAAACTGCAGCTGCAACATTCTCAATTTGCTACACCAACTAAACCACCACCCAAAGTCAACTGAAATAAAACAAGAATCAACTGAACAACCACTCTGCAAAATAAACAAAGTGATCCCTAAACAACATACTCCCTTGGTTGGTACCAGCCACTGTGTAGACCATTACTCATTCAAATCTACAAACGTAAACTGATTCAATAATTTTGTACAAGTCCTCCGTTAACCACTTAGTAACAACAAAATCTGAAGTAAAATAGATTTAAACACCCTCAATTCTCTACTAAATATCAAGGAATCGTTAAATATAAATGAAATTTCATTGTGACTGCTCGGATTCAAGCCTAGGTCTCCACAACCACAACATGGATAACTTTGTGCAAGTCTTCTGTTAACCACTTAGCAACAAAAACTGAAGTAAAATGGATTTGAACACCCTCAATACTCTATTGAATATTTAATAAGTAATTTTTACATGTAGAAAAAACTTCTTTGTGGCTGTTGGGATTCCAGCCCAGGTCTCCACGGCCACAACGTGGAATTCTCACCACTAAACTACAGCCACATTGGATTTTTGAAGGCATGTGTTTCAATGCTATACCATGCCGATATTAATTTTGAAACATACAAAAGTTATGGCAGCAAACTCCAACCACTTAGCAATAAAAATTAAAGTAAAATAGATTTAAACACCCTCAGTTCTCTCCTAAATATCAAGTAATTGTTAAATATAAATAAAATTTCATTGTGGTTGCTAAGGTTCGAGCCAAAGTCTCCACGGCCACAACATAAAATTCTCACTGTTAACTTTAGCCACGTTTGATTTTTGATTGCACATATTCCAATGCTATATAACGCACCAATACTAATTTCAAAATATACAAAACTTATGACAACAAACTGTGACAAAAACATTCTCAATTTGCTACACCAACTAAACCACCCAAACTCAACTGAAATCAAGCAACAATTAACTAAATAACCACTCTACAAAATCAACAAAGTGATCTCTAAATTAGCAGATATACAAGGCCACGACATTAACTTCTCACCACTGAACTATAACCACATCGAATTATTGATGGCATGTTTTCCAATGCCATAACATGCTAATATTAATTTTGAAACATACAAAATATATAACTGCAAACTGCAGCAGCAGCATTCTCAATTTGCTACACCAACTAAACCACCACCCAAAGTCAACTAAAATCAAACAAGAATCAACTGAACAACCACTGCAAAATAAACAAAGTGATCCCTAAACAGCATACTCCCTTGGTACCAGCCCACTGTGTAAACCATTAATCATTCAAATCTACACACGTAAACTGATTCAATAATTTTGTGCAAGTCCTCCGTTAACCACTTAGCAACAACAAAATCTGAAGTAAAATAGATTTAAACACCCTCAATTCTCTACTAAATATCAAGGAATCGTTAAATATAAATGAAATTTCATTGTAGCTGCTCGGATTCAGACCTAGGTCTCCACGACCACAATATGGAATTCTCAAACCTAAACTACACCCACATTAGATTTTTGAAGTGGCATGCATTCGAGTGCCATAACCGACCAACATTAATTTCAAAACATGCACAACTTATGGCAGCAAACAGTAGAAACAAAATTGTTCAACAACTATACACTGTTGTCCAAAGTCATTGACGCCCTCATCAACTTTTCGACCAAGTACTCTCACTAGGGGCCTTCAAATTGAATATTTGGAAGAGTCTAGTTATTTGTATTACATCAAATATCGTATCACTGGTGGTTCAAGGTACTTTGCTTCATGACCTATTTGTGAGGCTTTTCAGGATTTCGGGAGATACATAAGCAATAATCTTTTTCATTTGATATTTTACTAGTTTACAGCGTAGGTAGCAAGTGATTACTAGCTGTTCCATTTTTATTGTAGTGTCCTTACTAGTTAGTGCTTATATCTTGTTGTTGTTCCTCTAGGAATGACTTTTTGACAGTAGCAACAACACTTCCTGAGACATTGTTTGCTGTGAACCCTGAGGTACATAATTTGTTTTACTTTCTATTTTCTGCTGTGAATCCTGAGGTACATCTTGTGATATGAACTGATGACAGTAAAAATTAGGAAAGTTATGCTAATCACATACTATATCTAATCATTTTTATGTTTCAATGTGGCCATCTCTTTTGTTTCATTTTTTATATGCTAAAGTGTCAAATATAATATCATTAATTTAGGAGGTTGAATCCATTTGAGGGTTAACATATATAAGAGATCAACAAATTCTCTGTCACCAATACAAACAATGATTTTAAGAGCATTATGAAAGATACTATAAACTGATATGGTGGATATATCAGCACAACTCCAAAGACTTCCTAGATGCAATCAGAATATGATGCACATGTTGCTCACCTCAATTCTCCAAGCATATGAGAGTACTTTTCCATTGACTCCATACATTATTTTAGAAATCTATATATATATATATATGTGATACCTATGTGTGTGTTCAAACATTGAACAGGTTGACCTTTAATTATAAGAATCTACACAACAAGTCGTTGATGGAGTTGATAATGCTTTAGCAGAGAACTAACTCATCGTCATTACAATTGATTTGATTAAGCTTTAGCCCCTTTATCTTGTTCAATTGCATAAAGGGTTCCTATTCCATGCGTCCAAGTTATGTGATTCATCTTTCTGGTGCAGTTCGGTGAGAAGGCTCTTGAGGAAATTTATGTAACATCTGAGATCGAAATGGGCTCGAACACCCTTGCAATTGCAGTTCTCGGAGAAGCTGCTCCCCCAGTTGCAGTCCCCCTTCCGGCCTTCATCTGCCACTAGCCTTTGATCTTTAGCTCTTCAGCTGCCTATGGGTGTCAATGAGGATGCTCACTTGTTCCTTGTTGAACCCTGAGACATGCAGTAGGAGTTGTGTTAGGCCATAAAAGGAACTACAAGTTCTTCAATTATACTCATGGAAAATATGAAATATGTGATCTTCTTGCTATTTCTATTCCTAATCTTACAACAATTTAGAGAATAGAGTGGGCATAGAGTCACATTAGGTGTTCAAATGGTTGTAGAGCCCCAGTCCTTGTGTTTAACACCACAACCAAGATGTAGGGCTTCAAAGTGGTGTTTAGAATGCAAATATACGGAATCATTTTATTCTCAATGGAAAATTCATATTTCTCAGTATCAATATCAACTAAGTCAAACATAAGTTTGGGTGCATTGTGTTGATTATGAAATTTGCAATGTTGATAACCAAACGAATCTGTAACAAAACAATTGCACTGAAAACAAATATTAACGAGAGCCTCACAACACAGGTTTCTTCTGTAGTTTTACTCTCCAGCTCAAATGTGCTGTATGTCAGAGATGGTTACATTTACCATATACAATGTCTTTTCAAGACAACAATTAAAAACATTCAGGGGAGATTCCTTATAGCAATTAACTGTTTGAACATCAAGTCAATTCTAAGAAAGTTTATGAGAGATCTCTTACAGCAATTACTGTCTGAACATCAAGTCAATGTTTGAGTAATTATGTATACATTTCTCTGATTCTAGCATGTGATGATTTTATGGTTCAATCGAAGTGGACATATAATCATGCAGCTCAATGACTTTAGTTGTATTGTGACTTCATGGGTGTAACACATAATGTTATATGTGCATATATCAGGCCACATTCCAGTTGTTCTTAGTTCCTCTAGGATTAATAGTGCTTCATCCAGAAACTCCATTTGACAAAAATCATGATCGATTGAATTATATGTAATCAGATTAGGTTTTTGTCCCTCCTGTAACTTTCCATTGTATGCCTTAAGAGCATCATCTATCTTTCTAACTCTGAAGAAACTATCAATTAAAAAGCTATAACTAACCACATCAGGCTCCGCACCATTAACTCACATCCTTCCTAATAGCCACTTCACTTCATACGTGTTCCCCTGCATGAAGAGATATTTGATAATAAGTGAGAAAATATTAGGTATTTGATAACGATTCAAGACAACTGCACTAAAATTGAATAGTTAGAAGTTAAGAGGTAAGATCCTTAATAATGTGTTTTAAAGAAAAGGTCATAATAATAAATAATTTGCTACAAAAGATCAAGTTGTGCTAGCAGATTAAAAAAATTAAACATGTTAACCATAAAAGATAAGGTTTCTCCTATATATATAGAAGCTCAGCATGAGGCTCCACTCCAATATCAAGCAAAGATTTCCCAATTGGGGAGAAAAAGAAGCTCAACATGAGCACAGGTTCAGGTTCAGCCTCACAATTTCAAAGAAGGATAGAAGACCACAATTCAGTATACCTCTTGATAATTAGAGGGACCAAAAAAGGTGTTTTCGATGCCTAGGAAAACGGCATAAGGCAGAGCACTGTAGATATTTAAAGGAATGTTACAACTATAAACAAAAAGGGAACGGAGGAAACTCTACAGGATCAAATACATTAACCCAAAGGAATGCAAAGGAAAGAACCCCACAACAGCACCTAAGATTGAGAAGTCATCAGGGAAGGTCCACTTTGAGGCTATGCAAAAAAAGACTAAAGTTCCTCAAGGAGCATTCTGTAGTTGTTAACATTGAGAATTCCATGGGAAAGCATTTGAACATTGTAGTTGCATTGGCAGAAATATTTGAAGATGTTAGGACACCTAAACACCTACGGAAGTAAGCAAAGATGGCTCAAGGGAAGTACCTAGTCACCACCCCCTCATTTGGCAAAGGAAATTACAAGGAGTGTTTACTTAAAACAAAGTTCATTCACCTCAATCAAGCTCTTCTCACAATCAATGATTGGTCACTAGTACAGGGATGTAATACCATGAGTAGGAAGTCAAGAATGAAGATCAGTCGACAGGGTTTACCAATTGCCATGTGGCACATAGAGAAGATATAGTGGAGATTCTTTCCTCTTTCGCAAATTTGGAGGAAATGGACAAGGAATGTTTATCATGGAGAAATGTAGAAAAGTGCAAGATAGTTATTTGTAAACCAGCTGCACAATCACTTCCTTCGTATGTCACTTCACATAGTTATTTTTGATTGAAATCAAAAATGGATGGGAGGATGTGGAGGCTCAAACACTAGTTATTGGAAAGTATACAAGAAAAAAGGAAGAAAGGAGCACATCTTGATATTTCCAAAAATGGCACAATCCATGAGCTCAATGGCAAAATGCAAAAACAGAATGTAATATATAAGGACATTGATATAGGGCAAAATAGAGGGGACTATTCCTCCAAACAAATAAAGGGTCAATTTCACTACAACTATGAGGATCCTACTTCAAAGCAAGCAATGTTCGCTATCTCCAAACCCCATGCAGGGAGTGCACGCCCATTGGGCCTCTACCTTCTAGTCCTCAGGTGGAAGGGGATGGCTAATCATGAAGATGAAGTAGGCCCTATACATGAGAATATGTCCTGACTTACACCATTTCTGTGCCATCAGTTTTTAAGAGGTTAAAGCAAGATTTTTCACTCTTTATCATAAATCACACTCTTGGCATCAAGATTTTGGAGCATTCTTGGCATAATTTTGAGGTTCAATGGTAGCAGCTGGATGTGCAAAAACTGAGCATTAAGTAGGCCTGATGGGCATCACTTTATCAATGTATAAAGAAGGGGAAGGACTCATAAAATTAAGCACACTGCAACCATTGGTCAAATGGCACATCAGATCTAATCACGAGTGGCACATGGTGCAAAAGTTCATTGATGATGCATGAGATTATTTGTTGTTGTCCAATAAAGCATGTATTTTTCAACCTCAGAAGCGGAATGAATTCCAGCAACTTATATGGAGGATCAACAATATGATGGGTATCAGTAATGGCATATGGAAAGGGCAAGTATAAAAGGAAGGTTCAATGGATTGGTGAACTTCAATCTCCTGCAACTATGATTCTAAAAACTCTAGTCTCAAACGATATGGGGGTGAGATGGAGTGAAAGACTTGCCAAGAAGGGATTACAAAAACATCAAAAATGACAACAGAGAAGAAAATTCAAATAGACAACAAAGGTGTTTGGGGCTAGGAAGAAGTTCACAGCTAAAAGAATTGGACTCAAATCCAAAACTTATGTTAAAATCAAAATGCTGGGTTTTGAGCCGAAGGAGAGGCTAACTGTTGATCTGGGATAGAATAAAGAAAGCAAATCTTTATCTAGGAACTCATTACTTCATGGATAAGTTATCTTTTAAAATTATTTTTTGGAATGTCAGGGGCATCAGCAAAATGGGAAAAAAAAGAATGATCAATAATGTACTAAGTGATGACAGGATTAAAATCTTTGCTTTACAAGAGAAAAAGTTGGACACATACACAAGTTCAACAATCAAAAGCATAACAGGCTCAGGTATCTTTTCCTACATCACAAAGGACTCTATTGGCATGAATAGTGAGCTTCTAATTGGATTGCATATTGATTTTTGGGACTTGGTGGAATCTCACATTGGGGAAACTCATATATCAGTATGGTTGAAATGCAAACAAAGTCTCAAGGTTATCAATGTTGTGAATTTTTATGGTCCTCCGCATCCTGAAGGAAGGAATTCTCTATTGCAGGAGCTGGAGGAGGTAGCTGACCAAGGCAAAATGACTATGATTTTAACTTAACAAAGAATTCATATGAAAGAATAATTGTATAGGCCATCATAGAGATTTCACAAAGTTCTCTGAGATTATTACTGATCAAAATCTGATGAAAATACCAATCATGGTTGATCTTTACATGGACAAACCATCAACAGCCTCCAGCGTCTGCAAAGCTAGACAGGGTGTTACTAAATGCAGCAGCTCAAAATCATCTGCATCATCTTGGCATTTGCTCAGCAGGTAACATGTGATTGTCGGATCATTCCCCTCTAATTTTTAGCCCAAACTTGTCTAAACAGCCACCAACACACTTTAAGTTTGAATGTTATTGGCTGAAGCAACAAACTAATTTTTTTCAGTAGGGTTGGGCAAAAAAAGCAAAGTTTCATCATATAAAAGACCACCCTCTAAAGTGTGGATCATCAAAATCAAAAGGCTAAGAAAGGCACTCAAGAGATGGAGTGCTCATCTAAAAGTCATGAAAAGAAAATTTAGAGCAAATTAATACACTCCATATCAAAGCTAAGAAGGGGCCTATGCTACAACAGAAGCTTGATGAATTGAAAGAATTAAGGCATAAACTGGATGCATGTTATGAAGCTAAGGAGCAGTTTTAGAAACAACGATCAAAAATTTGATGGTGCAAAGATGGTGACCAAAATAGGAAGTTTTTTCATACATACGCCAACATTAAACATAGAGAAGAAGTCACATTAGCTTGCTTAATTTAAATGGGACAGAAACATCCAATCAAAAAGTAATTACTCAAGCATTTTATACTCACTACAGATAGCTTTTGGGGGTTCAACATCATCCAAAGCTACTCATTAGGTGGGGGAGGTTTCTACCAGCCCCACAAGGCAGTTTTAGATAGAAGGATGAGTTTGTTGAGAATGAAGTGAAGGATGAAATTAACAACTTGGGAAAAATGAAGGCACCAGATCCTGATGGTTTTATCTCAGAATTTTACAATGCGATTTAGGAAGATATAAAAGGTGAGATTATGAAAATTTTCCAATCTTTTAAGTAAGAGTTTATATGAGAAGAATCGTCATGAGTCACATTGTTCTTCTTCCAAAGAAGTAGGGAGCAAACTCCGGGACTTCAGGCCAGTTTTGAGCATAGCATGAGAAAGCTCATATCCAAGGTTCTAGCTGATAGGCTCAAAAAATTCATGCTAGATCTCATTTCAAAGTCCCAGGGTGCCTTCATTTAGGGTAGATCAGCTACTGATGCTATTATGGTAGTGGCAGAAATAATTCATGCATGTAAAAGGACAAAGGAGGACAATTTGTTTATCAAACTAGATATTGAAAAGGCTTTTGACATAATATCTTGGGACTTCGTTGAAGATGTGTTGAAGGCAAATCACTTTCCATCAGAATGGACACATTAGATGGAGATAGTCACCAAATCTGATTCTGCAATCATTATAAATGGTTTGCAAGCAACCAAAGAGAGCAGATTAGATGCTTCTCAAGGATGATTAAGAGAGCATATTAGATAGGCCTTCTTAAGGAAGTGCTCAATCAGATTTAAGGGGATGGAGTTACTACATATGTCGGGTTTGCAGGTGATATTGTCACTTTTTTGCAAAGGAGTACATAAATCATTTAAAGCTGCTTATTGACTGCTTTCATGATGTATTCAGACTAAATTTAGATAAATCCACAATCATACATTTATAGGGGAGAAAGGAGATATCAAGCTGATTTGCCGAGAAATTGGGATGCACAACTGACACTTTCCCAATTAAATATTTAGAATTGCATTTGAGAGATGGGAAGAAAGGATGATTGGAGAACCATTATATCCAAAATGGACAGCCATCTTGCAAGATGGAAGGGTCGCGCTTGCTTGCTTTCTAAGGTTGGTAGGCTTGTTTTGTTAAATTCAGTATTATCATCAATCTCTTTCTACTTTTCAGCAGTCTTTGAGATTCCTCAATAGGTGGTTAAGGAAATGGATAGGCAGAGAAGATGATTTTTATGAGGCAAAAATAATGAGCAAAAATGCACAATTAACCTAATAAATTAGAAAGTGGTCACAATGAAAAGGGTGGGGGTTTAGGTGTTCTCAATATTCGTGCACATAATGATGCTAGATTTGACTATTGGATGTGGAAGTTGATAACAGGAAGCTCCTTAACATGGGCTAAAGTTGTGCAATGGAAGTACTTCAAAAGAAAAAAATTATTTTATATGGACATGGGGACATAGCACGTCATAGCGAAGTTAAGAGGGATATTCATGTGTAGTCTAGACTATGAAGTTGGGGATGGGGCTGATATAAATTTTTGGTAAATATGTACAAAGAGATCTTTCTAGCAGCTGGCAAATATGCAACATTATCTCAACTAAGAAGGGAAGATGGTTGGGCAGTAGTTATAAATAATATACAACTTAGTGAAGGAAATTGTTAGAATAATTATATTTAATATGTGGTCCATAGCCTTTATAGATGTGTGGCTCAGATTTCTCTATGGTTGTAACCCTAGGTTTAGTTTCAATATAAAAACTACATGTAAGCAGACCAATGTTACGTGAGTAAATTATCTTTTCTCTTCTCAAAGTTCTTTACATGGTATTAGAGCGGGTAAAAATCCTAACTCTATAAGCCGCTGTCGCTTTATTCATCATCACATAAGCAATGTCATCCTCTGGTGTAGCTGCGCAATCTGTTCAGCAGTAGATCATCAAATAAAGGATTGCCTACATATCCTCATGGAGCAAGTAGCAATACGATGCACCTCATGTTCCAGCTTCTCCACTTGCAGAAGATCCTGTTCAAGCTTCTCAAATTTTAGACCCAGCTGATTTACCAATTGCAATTCGCAAAGGTAAAAGGTCCACACTCAATCCACATCCAATATATAATTTTATAAGCTATCATCGTTTATCTCCAACATATTTTGCTTTTGTATCCACCCTGTCTTCCATTGCAATTCCTAAAGATTCCTATGAAGCTCTATCTCATCCAGGATGGCGACAGGCTATGATTGAGGAAATGAGTGCTTTGAAAATAAATCAGACATGGACACTTACTCTTCCTCCTCTAGGAAAGTCTATCGTGAGTTGTCGATGGATATTCACAATTTAAACTGGACCAAATGGGGAGATTGACAGATTGAAAGCCAGGCTTGTAATAAAGGGATATACTCAAATTTATGGGCTCGACTACAGTGATACATTCTCTCCAGTTGCCAAAATTACCTTAATACGACTCTTTTTATCAATAGCAACTATGAAAAATTGGTTATTTTATCAACTTGATATCAAAAATGCTTTCTTAAATGGGGACTTAGATGAGGAGATCTATATGGAGCAACCTCCTGGGTTTATTGCTCAGGGGGAATCTGGTCTTGTTTGCAAATTGAAAAAATCCTTATATGGGTTGAAGCAATCACCTAGAGCATGGTTTACAAGATTCAATCAAGTTCTAAAGCTATTTGGAATGGAAAGGTGTAAAGCTGATCACTCAATGTTTTCTAAATCCTTTTCAAACAACAAGCTCATATATCTTGCTGTATATGTGGATGATATAATCATAACAGGGAATGACCAAGAAGGTATCGAAAATTTAAAGCAACATTTGTCTCAACATTTTCAAACTAAAAACTTAGGTAAGCTACGATATTTCCTTGGTATTGAGGTAGCTCATTCAAAAACAGGAGGGACAATTATATCTCAAAGGAAATATGCTCTAAATTTGCTACATGAAGTAAAAATGTTGAATTGCAAGCCACTTGATACTCCAATGGATCAGAATGAAAAACTTCTACCAGATCAAGGGGAACTCTTCTCAGATCCTAATAGATATCGAAGATTAGTTGGGAAGCTCAATTATCTTACCATAAATAGACCGGATATATCATCCCCGGTCAGTATGGTAAGTCAGTTCCTTAATTCTCCTCGAGTTAGTCATTGGAATGCAGCCATAAGAATTCTTAGATACATTAAAAAGTCACCAGGAAAAGGAATAATATACAAACACAGAGGTAACACAAATATTGTGAGTTACACAGATGCAGATTGGGCAGGATCACCATGTAATAGAAGATCAACTTCAGGATATTGTGTGTTCATTGGAGGAAACCTAATTTCATGAAAAAGTAAGAAACAAAATTTAGTATCTAGGTCAAGTACAGAGGTTGAATATAAAGCTATGGTACTTACAACATGTGAACTCCTTTGGTTAAAGCAACTACTTCAAGAATTAAAATTTTGTAAAGTTAGTTCTATGGAGTTAGTTTGTGATAATCAATCAACTTTACACTTAGCATCAAATCCAGTATTTCATGAAAGAACAAAACATATTGAAGTGGATTGTTATTTTATCAAGGAAAAGATTGTATCTACATTATCAAAACAATTTCGGTTCAGTCAAAGGATCAGTTAGCAGATATTTTTACTAAATCCTTACAAGGACAAAAGCTAATAGATGTTTGTAACAAGCTGAGTACATATGATATATATGCGCCAACTTGAGGGGGAATGTTAGAATAATTATATTTTATATGTGGTCCATAGTCTTTATAGATGTGTTGCTCAGATTTCTCTATGGTTGTAACCCTAGGTTTAGTTTCAATATAAATACTACATGTAAGCAGACCAATGTTACGTGAGTAAATTATCTTTTCTCTTCACAAAGTTCTTTACAGAAATAAACACTCATAACTGTCACGGGCTTTGTTCGCTTCGTTGCTTTTTGTTCGGACGGACAGCCTATGCGGCGTAGGCAAGTGGAATGCCGTTGCCTGCAAGCCTCGCCTTGTCGTTGGCCAAAGAATTAATGAGACCGAGAAGAGTGTATGAAAAAGAGAATGATTTATTGAAGGTTCAAGAATGTCTTCACGTCTAGGTCGGAGGGATCAAGCCAGGGAGATTCCTGCCGGCGTACAAATACTCTCCTCTCTAAACTCTCTATTATTGCTCGAAGGAAATTATCCAAGGGGAGAGATAATGATCTCGGCAAGCCTCTCTGTTCTAGCATATATATCTTTCAGCAAGTGCACCTTCTGCGGCCAGCCCTTCGTTCGTGTGGTGGAGGCTTGGTCAATGGTGGGACATGTGGCAGATGGAGATGTAGAGGAAGCGGCTCATGACAGTCCTCCCCTGCCTGAGTTGGACAACGTCCACGTCGTCTCTCGGTCGAGGTAGCCGTGGATAAGTCATTCGAACTGCCAGAGTGTGGTGCCTTTCTCCCAGCTATTTTCTCCTCTTGGAGCATCCTTCCATTACACTAAATATTCTATGTGGCCAGCATGTCGCACGACTCGTTTACCGAGGATCTTCTACACTTGTCGCGTGAACTCCTTGGTAATTGTAGGCGGGGACCACTTCGGCTACTGTCTTGTTGGGTCCAGGTCTCGGTGAAATGGTTTTAGAGCACTGACATGGAACGTAGGGTGGATTTTGAGCCGTGGTGGTAGATCTAGCTTATAAGCGACAGTCCCGATCCTTTTTAAGATGCGGAAGGGTCCGTCGTATTTGGGCATCAGTCCCTTGTGTTTGCGAGTCCCTCGGGCTTTCTTCCACATTTGTGGAGTGAGCTTTAGAAGTGCTTTGTTGCCGACTTGGAATTCTTGGTGTTGTTGGTGTCGGTCGGCATGCTTCTTCATGCGCCGGCTGACTTTCTCAAGATTTTCTTTATTCTTTTCCCATTGCTCTGCTCTCTCCTTAAGGAATTGGGATGTAGCTGGGCAACGGTCTTCCAGTGAGGTTCTGGTCAGTTCGAGGGGGTTGAGGGAGGGTTGCCCGAACACAATCTCGAACGGCGACTTTGCGGTGGCTGAGCTTCGGTGCAGGTTGTAGCAGTATTGGGCAATGTCCAGGAGTTCCACCTATTTGTTCTGGCTCGCCGTGGCGAAGTGTCACAGGTATTCCTCGAGGAGGGCGTTAGTTCTGTCTATCGGTTTGCGGGTGGTTGGTGGTGGAGAAGTTGAGTCTAGTCCCGAGATGTTTGAATAATTTGGTCCAAAATCGCCCGGTGAAGCGTACATCTCGGTCGCTGACTATATCCTCGGGGAGGCCGAAGTACTTCACAACGTGGTTGAAGAATAGCCCGACCGTCTCTTCCGCTGTCACCTGTTCAGTGGTGGGGATAAACACCGCAAACTTACTAAATCGATCCACCACCACCAATACGGCGGAGAAGTCGTTGACTTTAGGGAAGGATTTGATGTAGTCCATTGATACCGATGTCCATGTTCGCGTTGGGGTCGGTAGAGGCTAAAGGAGTCCGGCGATCTTGCACCGCTCGGTCTTGTCCTTTTGACACGTGTGGCAGGTTCGTACATGAAGATCCACCTCCTCCATTTTTGGCCAATAGTACGATTGACTGAGGAGGGCCATCGTCCGGGCTACTCTGGGGTGTCCTGCCCAAATGGTGTCATGGCACTCTGCTAATAGCTCCTTCCGTAGTTTAGGGGAGTGAGGAATGTACGTCCGCCCCCCTTCACCCGGACGAGTCCGTCGGCATCCTTCCGGTATCGTTGTGTTTCTCCTCTTTCGATTCGTTGGAGTAATTGCTGGTAGGAAGGATCGTCGGTTGCTGCTGCTTGCAATTGTTGGAGCATGTCGCCTTGGATCCTTGTTATTGAGTGGATTTTCTAGCGGAGGGCGTCGGCGGCTTTGTTGTGCTTCCCGACTCGATGCTCCCAACTGAAGTCGAACTCCGTCAGCTGCTCCAGCTACCTTGCTTGTTTTGCCGACAGCTTCCGTCATGTTTGAAAGTACGTGTTCACAATATTATTTGTACGAACAACAAACAGGTTACTAAAAAGGTAAACTCACCACGTTCGCAGGCAGTGGACCACCACTAGCATTTCTTTTTCATGGGCACTGTATCTTTGTTCAACCTCCTTTAGTTTCCTACTTTCGTATGCGATCGGGTGTCCCTCCTGCATGAGTACTCCTCTAAGAGCATGGTCTGAGGCATCTGTTATCACCTCAAAGGGCTTCTGGAAGTCAGGTAATGCAAGTACCGGAGTAGAGGACATGCGAGTCTTCAGGTCCTTGAATGCTTGACTGCAGGGGTCCGTCCATATCCAGGTTCTATCCTTCTTCAACAGGTCGGTGAGTGGTGTCGTGGTCCTCGAGTACCCTTCAATGAACCGCCAGTAGTAGTTCGTAAGGCCGAGAAAGGATCGCAGCTCTGATGGATTTTCGGGCTGCTTCCATTCTTGAATTGCTTGTATCATCTGCTTGTCCATTTGCATCTTCCCTCCTACAATCTTGTGGCCAAGGAAGGAGATGGTTGGTCCTTCAGTCTTTCGAACACCAGTCAGAGGTGGTGGAGGTGTTCTCCCTCAGACTCGGAGTAAACGACAATGTTGTCTAGGTACACCACCACGAACTTGTCGATGAATTAGTGGAATACGTCGCTCATGAGATTGCAAAAAGTGGCAAGGGCGTTGGTCAGGCCAAAGGGTATGACAAGAAATTCGTAGGAGCCATATTGGGTGACGCATGTTGTCTTTGCTTCGTCGCCTTCTGCAATCCATACATGCTAGTACCCGGAGTGGAGGTCGAGTTTGGAGAAGATCCGGGCGTGTGTTAGCCGGTCGAAGAGGTCGGCGATGAGGGTAATCGGATATCGGTTCTTGATCGTCACCTTGTTGAGGGCCCTATAGGCGACGCACATTCGGAGTTTCCCATCCTTTTTCTTTTGGAATAGGACGGGGGCTCTATAAGGTGCTATCGATGGGCGGATGAGTTTGGCCTCGAGTAAGTCCCCGAGTTGTTTCTTCAGTTCGACCAATTCCATCGAGGCCATCCGATAGGGGGCTTGAGCAAGTGTTCGTGCTCCGGGGATGAGGTCGATGCGATGATTGGTGCTTCTCCTTGGAGGTAAGGTCTTTGGGAGTTCGCTAGGCATGGTGTCCTTGAACTCCTCTACTAGTTCTGCGATGAGCTTCGGAGTCTGGTGGGCAGTCTTCAGGGGCGGCGTTTCTTCACGGATGGCAACAGCGAGAGTGGATTCCCCCATGCTCACCCCCTTTGCTAGTTGTATGGCGGTGAGATAGCAGTCTTGGGTGGTTGTCGTCTTTCCCTAGGGTGGTGGTAATGCTAGCGCGAAGCCTGGATGGTGGTCGTCCATTGTCAAGAGTCCCCCCAGGTGGGGAGCGATGGTTGTCTTAGATACTAGCAAGAATTTGGTTCCCAGGATGAAGTCGAAGTCATCCATCGTTGCGGTTGTTAGGTCTGTCCATCCCTTCGAGGGGCCGACTTGAATGGCGACTTGGTGGACCATCCCCGCGACTTTGGACGCTGCTACGTTTACCGTCTTTATCTGAAGCTTACTTGGCTCAATCTTCAACTCTAGCTTCCTAGCCAATTCTTCGCGCATGAAGTTGTGGGTCGCTCCAGTGTCCACCACGGTGCTGCAATGTTGTTCATTGACAAAGAGGGAAATGTACATTAGTCGGGGATTTGGTTCGGCTCGCACGGCGTTGAGTCACTGCATTAGGGTTGCCCGGGCCGATTCCCCCAAATTTGGGTCCTCTTCGGGGGTTTCTACTTCTTCCTCCTAGACAATCGGGGCGGTCGTCACCTCGCGTCGAGGATAGGTCAGCATTGGATAGTTCTCCCTTCGGCGGAGGTCGTTCCTGGTGCTCCCGACATTGAAGTCTCCATAGGTGTCGCGCGCACGTGGGGGTAACGCGAGTGGTCTCCCCCAGTTTCGGGTCCTACCGCCGCCTCACCTTAGCGCACCATGGGCCGCTGCTCTGTTTTGGGTTGCTTGCGAGCTCTCTGCAGGGGGGGTGCTGCTCCTAGTCAGAGATCCTGAAGGCTTTCGGCGATGGAGATTGCTTCCCGAAGGGAGGACACCCCTAGGCGAATTAGTTCATTCTGCGTAGATGTTTGGAGACCGTGGAGGAAGGCGAAGAGCAAGTCTTGTTTGGACATGTCCCTAATGTCCATCCAGAGGTCATTGAACTCCTGTATATATTCCCCCTATGGATCGGTTCTGGTACATATCCCGAAGGCATTTGCAAGCAACCCAGGCCGTGTTGACTGGACGAAATTGTTGCCGGAGCTCCCTTACCATCTCTTGCCAGTCCTCTGGTTTATCAATTTCTCCATCAGCTTGGACTTCGCACCGGATCCGCCACCATTATTTGGCATCTCCGTCTAGGTAAGTGCTGCCGTGGGAACTATCTTCTTCCGCTGTCTTCGTTGCCTTGAAGTATTGCATCATGTCCTAGATAAAGTTCTCCAAGACCTTCGCATTCCTCGCCCCCGAGAAGATCTTTGGTTCTGGCACCTTCGCAGGGTTTCGGGCGCGGATCCCGCTGTTGAGTCGGAGCTCTTGGCGGATCTTCTCGAGCTCCTCCTGGAACACGTTCATGGGGACGACACCAGGTGGGGGTGCCATGTTGAGAGGTTGGACGGAGATGCTGCGCAGTCTCTCCAGGTCCTCGCGTAAGCGGGCGACCACCTTGGAGAGTTCGCTCATCCGTTTATTGATCGAGCCATCCGGGGTCGGTCCCCCGTCTTGGGCGGAAGGTTGGCCGATCGTTGACTCGATCAGTGCCATGCGTACTTCGAGTTGTTCGAATTGCTGCTTGGTTACCATCGTCAGTGGAGGAGAAGGCCGCGTTGCTTCAGCGCTCCTTGAACGGCCGAATGGTCGGGTTCCTACTTTGCATCCCGGTGAGGGTCCTCGTCGGAAAGATTCGGAAAAAGTTACCTTGACCTTCGAGCAATTGCCAAGGTTGTAGCCTGGCTCTGGTACCAACTGTCACAGGCTTTGTTCGCTCCGTTGCTTTTTGTTCGGACGGACAGCTTGTGCGGCATAGGCAGATGGAACGTCATTGCCTGCAAGCCTCACCTTTTCTTTGGCCAAGGAATTAATGAGACCAAGAAGAGTGTATGAAAAAGAGTGATTTATTGAAGGTTCAAGAATGTCTTCACGTCTAGGCCGGAGGGATCAAGCCAGGGACTCTCTAAACTCTCTATTATTGCTCGAAGGAAATTACCGAAGGGGAGATGATGATCTCAGCAAGCCTCTCTGTTCTAGCATATATATCTTTCAGCAAGTGCACCTTCTGCGGCCGGCCCTTTGTTCGTGTGGTGCAGGCTTGGTCAATGGTGGGGCATGTGGCGGATGGAGATGTGGAGGAAGCGGCTCGCGACAGTGAGGTATAAAGGATCTTGAAGGGCATTATGGTTTATTAATGTAGCCTATGCAAAGGGTTGATACTCGGAATCATTTGTTCTACCATTGCCCTTATACAAAAAAATTGGATGGTATTTATATTTGCAACAATTATAAGTGGAGCCATAATATTTAGGGAGATGAGAATGGTCATGGGGTGAGATGAGAATAAGAAATTAATAATACAACTAGCAATATGGCATTAGAGTGTATGGGGTGAGAGAAATAAGAGATGTTTTATGGAGAGTTCCAACAAAGCCTCAAACCCCATTCTTCACACCTTAGCCCATTACAGTTAACTTGTGTCTTCACCGAGAGTTATTTGATGGATTTATTTTTCATGGAGTCTAATCTGACAAAGAAAAGTAAATCAGCTCACTTAGTAGAGCAACAAAAAATTAGCATAGAAGTGAAAACAAAAGTATATGAGAATGAACAATACCATTTGTTTAAGCATGACTATACCCAAAAGAAGTTACATTTTGAAAATATTTTGCATTTATCTTATTGCTTGCATTCCCAAAAGAAGTTATACATCCCGGTTGCTTAAACAAAACAATCATGTCTTTTGTAGGACTGGCATGGACTAATTAGGTTCACACTTTGTTGTATGTTATATTGTAAAAAATAATAAGAGCTATATAGTCATTCTTCATGCTACATGAAGGTGATCCAAGCACGCAACTTGTTTAATCAACAAGGAAAGATAAATTCTTGATTGTATGTACCTTTTTGACTGCAAGATACCTGCTGGTATGGTTTCTAACTCCATCCAATCCTACAAACCTATCAAGATACCCTTTTCCTCTTCCATTCCTTTCGCTCCTAAAAAATTACAGAAGATATCCACTTAAAAAACATGATACGCTCAGGATGAGAATTAGCATCTGTGTGCTTTGAAAAGCTTCTGTAAAACTTGTCAATTTCATTGGTTAATTCACAAACCTAGACCATCAGGTCAACTGGCCTTCGGACAAGGTTAAACAATTTCATTTAACTCTCTGAGAATTGAGCACCTTGCCTATGTTGGTTTATTAATGCATTTTTTGTCCAAAGACTTTTTAGCACCTTGATTAAGCTTTCTCTGAAAACTTTTTACTTGAGATCCTCTAAACTATGGTTATGTCGAGTTCCCTCATTTATGATATAATATGTTGGTGACCTGATGGAAAAAATTTTAGCATATTCTTATGCATGAACTCTTCTCCCAAACCATTCAAAGTGACATCAGAAATTGTAGGACCAGAGTAGATATTATCCTTTACGACAACTTGAGCTGCACAAGATGGGAACATTTAGTTAAACAAATCCTAAAACGTTTTTACAGGAATCCTGTTACAGAAAGTTATAAATTAGCTGGGCAATTTGAACGGATGGGTTGCAAGGGTATACTAATTTTCCATCAGGTCACCAACATATGCATAAATGAGGGAACTCAACATAACCCACAGTTTAGAGCCCCTATTAACTTTGGATGGCATGATATTTAACTCGCCAAGCATAATCTCAAGTAAAAAGTCTTCAGAGAAGCTTAATCAAGCTATTTCTCTGGACAAACAATGCATTAATAAACCAGCAGAGGCAAGGTGCTCAACCATCCATGGAGAGTCAAATGAAATTGATGGTTTGACCACATCTGAAGTTGTTGCAAGTTATTGTCCTGATGTGTGTCTAAGTTTGTCAATAAAATTGACAAGTTTCACAAAAGCCTTTCAAAGAACATAGATGCGCTAATCCTTATCCTGAGCGTTTCATGTTTCTTAAGTGGATTTCTTTTGCAATTTTTCAGATTGATGAGAACAGTAAAGGAAAGGGAATCTTGATAGGTTTGAAGGATTGTATGGAGTTACCAACCATACCAGCAAGTATCTTGCAGTCAAAAAGGTACATATAATCGAGAATTTATCTTCCCTTGTTGATATTAAGCAAGTTGCATGCTTGAATCACCTTGCAAGATTATGTAGCATAATGAATGACTATATAGTTCTTATTATTTTACAGTATAACAGGACCGCAAAGTAGTCAAGCTAATGTCAGCCCTGCAACAGACAATTGAGTATCTTCTGTGTTTGTTGATTCAAGGATGGACCTTAAAATGCAAAACATTTTCAAACCACCAGGCTATATAGTCATGCTTGAACAAATGATATTGTTCATTCTCGTATACTTTGTTTTCACTTTTATGCAATGTAAGTAAGCAGATTTGATTTTTTTTTTCTTCACCGGAATAGACTCCATATTTTTGCTATGCATGAGCTATGTGAAAATGATAAAGGAGAAGACTTTTCCATGGGTTTTTATTCATATCTAATCATTGAGCTGATGAACAAGGCATCACTTGAGTTGTTTAAGATGTACGATGATCACAGAAAGAAAGGAATGACTTTTAAGATCTAACTATTCAATTTTCATGCATTTGTCATCAATCATTATCAAATACCTAATATTTTCTCACTTGCTATAAGGAATCTCCCATAAACATTCTTAAACATTGACTTGATGTTTAAACAGTTAATTGCTATAAGGAATCCCCCATAAACTTTCTTAACATTTTACTTGATGTTCAAACAGTCAATTGCTAAGGAATCTCCCCTATACTTTATTAAGTGTTGTATTGAAAAAGGCATGGTATATGGTATAACAATCTCTGATATAATTTGTTTTCAGGAACAATCTTCCTTTTTTTGCTTGCTCATTATCACACAAGTAAAGACAAAACAGAGCAAATTATCACAGCTTGCTATTTGGTAAGATGGGGACATTCCAAAGCTGGGCTGGGCATTAGAGGTAAATAAAGAAGTTTCCCAACAAGCTATGATGAGGAAGCAAGCAATTTGTGGAAGCCAAATTTGCCTCCAAAAGTTAATATGTCCCATGCTAAGGAACATGTTTTCTATAAATGTTCATATACCATTAACAAATGGTCAAAATACCTAGATCAATAAGAATTTTAGCCTTCTGATATAAATCTAGTGCCATGGGAAATGAGTAGAAAAAGGAAGGACAAATTACTAAAGACAAAGCAATTGGCCGTATGATATTGGAACATTTATAGATGTTGTTTTACTAAAGCATCTAAATCAGCAAGGGCATTCACCATCCAACCAGCAGCAGCCCTCAAAAATAAAAAATAAGAATAGCAAGTAAACAACATCTGTGACATTAAACATATTGCTTGCAAGAAATTCCAGCCATTCTCAAAAAATGTTAACTTAAAGAATTGCTCCGCAGCAGGCATTTCTTCCAAAAGGACATTAATAAAAATAAACTAAGCAGGCAAAGTAAATGTGAAAAAGTTTTCCTCCGTAACTTAAATAAAATTTACAAAACAAACTAGGATAAAATTGAGAGAGGAGACGAAACACATACCGATATACGAGTTAAAGCAGATATTCTCGTAATCACCAAATGCAACTTGCCCAACCAAAAATGAATATGTATATTCTTTTTCTTGATACGAGGATACCCTCATGTATTCTCTCCAGCCTAAGAAATAACATTATAGTAAAAGCATAAAAAGTTCTCTTAACAAATTAAATGTAGAACTGAAACATCAAAACAAGAAAGATCCAAACAACGTAAACTATGAAAGATGTACAAATGAACGGTGCTCCAAAAAAGATGTTTTCCCGTAATGCTTGCTTCCATCAGCTGACAGCATACTCTGCAGGAAGTGGTTTGCAACAAAAGCCACATTGAGCAGCAAAATAAATACTAATAAAAATATAAATACATAGCAAAGGAAAATAAATCACTTAACATGAAATTCCCATTATATATTTTTCAAAAAGATTATGCCTCAGCAAAAAATCTGTTCAGCAAACTTATAACTTGTCTCCATTGCCGGTCAGAAGACCAAAGTTCAAGTCACGAATTTTTCTGACCAAAGTTCAAGTTGCAGATGTGAACTCACCTCAAATGAAAGGGTAAGCAACTAGAGAATTTCCTGTCTATGCCTAATGTAAGTGCTCATGTTCCTACTGACAGCTACCAAACAAATAATAATTACTCATCTAAATTATTGAATATCATCAGATAAAATTTTTATTTAGGGAAAGTGGATTGGAATTCTCCGAAAAATAATAAAGAAATAAATCCCTAGATTTTTAACTGGAACAAATAGCCAAAATAGACCTTTTTTTTTCAGGGTTTGAGAAAAACAGTGAACCAAGCCTACAAGGCCAACCAAGTTGATGAAAATGAACGATGAGACCTAAGAAGTTCAAAATGAATGAGAAAATAAAGCAGTGAAGGAATGGTAGAAAAATCCCCATTCACCTCAACTAGACAGCTGAGCACCAGTACATACCAGAAAAACATTGAAATTATCATAGTTTCTCCAAGCTGAATGTGGTGCTCACCACTATACTGGTTAGTAGTAGTAGTTTTCTGTCTGAATCCCTATTAACCACATTCTAGTGGAGTATGCCAGGATCCACTGGCTAAAAATGAAACATATCAACTAGACAGCTGAGCACCAGTACATACCAGAAAAACATTGAAATTATCATAGTTTCTCCAAGCTGAATGTGGTGCTCACCACTATACTGGTTAGTAGTAGTAGTTTTCTGTCTGAATCCCTATTAACCACATTCTAGTGGAGTATGCCAGGATCCACTGGCTAAAAATGAAACATATCAAAGACACATAGATGACAGGCTGTCTTCTACCTGCGACGAATATGTTTTGTTGCTGCCAGAATAAGTAGAAGCCCGAATCCTAATTGACAAAGTAACCGGAAGTGGAAGAAAACGTATCCTATGCATATTGGGATGCGGAAGAAAAAGAAAACAAAATGAAATTTTAACAAATAAAAAACACATCCCACTAATTCCTCACATGAAAAAATACAACTGAGGCGTCTTTGTAAAGCACATCTCAATATTCATCAAACTGTCTCATTATCTTAAGAAACTCACATAAAAATGATAAAGAAATCTTTTCATTTTCATTATTCAAAAAAAATAAAGAAATCATTTTCATTTTTCACATCTTTAAGAATTTAAGATGTTTGGCATGTCCATAGATAATTTATTAATCTGTAATTTTATATTAAGAGAATTAAGCTCTTAATACCACACATATTTATATATTTGGAAGGTCTATCACATTTTAGGTTTTCAATTCTAAAAAGTAATGATGCAAACAGATCAAAAATTAACGTCAAAAGAAAAGAAAAAAAACTGTTCTGTCCATGGTAACTTTTCTTTTATCCACACATATAAAAAGGGGCATCAAAATTTGTTGAACAAAATCATTAAATAAATATATCAGAAAAGAATATCTAAAATTCAGAAGAACTAGAGGTTTACAGCTCCTAGTGGAGCGTGCAATCGGTTGACGCAATATCTCTTGCCATCTTTACAGAAATTGAAAGACCAAAGTTAGATGAATATTAAACAAAATGTAGAATGAAGAGAAACTATAAAAATTATCAACGAGCAATTAGACTAAGAGAAGAGACTATTAAAAATTTCTTTGTGCAACAAATTTAACAAATTAGATATGGGAGCAAGGACATTCTGAGGCATGAGTATTGAATAATCCTATTTGGGTCTCTGCAGAAAACATGAGTGAAGGGGTGAAATAAGAAGAAGAAAGCAAACGGAATCAATATGAATCTTGCATATCAGCCCAAACTTACACAATGAGTGTTGCCAGATCACATTCTATTTGCAATAATATGGCTGCTGTATCAGGTTATCCCACGTTATCTTTTTCATTATAATTAGGATTTGATATGTTATGAAAAATTTGTATTAGGTAATATAAAGGTTTACCAATAACTAAGAGCTTTAGTGAAATACACTCTCATCAGTTAAATATTCTAGCCTAATGTGAAATTTTTTAACTAATTAATGGTACCTCTGAAACATTGATTAAAAATACCAAGCATACTGGTCTGGTGCTCTTGGTATTTCCCAATTCAAGCATGACCGTCTGCACAGATCAACCAATAGCAATAAGTCTAACCAATACTAGAGATGTGCCAGCAAACCAAATATGTCAATATGCACTCCCTTGCAGTGGGACGAGGAAAATCACTAGGAATAAGGTTTATATAGTAGTTCAAAGATGATATTGTTATTTTCACCTTTAAAATGGAAACCAACATATTAGAAATTATAAGTTTTGACTGATCTAATCTGAGAAGTCAAACATATGAGGTAATTAGAGGTTGGTTTCAAAATCCAACCCCATTTTCAGTTATAATTTATACTTAGGGTATGTATGTTGGAGGTTTATGTCTAGGAGTCAAGCATATGAGGTAATTATAACTGCAGTGCTATACCGAAAGCAACCTCATCTCATGAGTTTATTAAAATTTATAAGAATAAATAAAAATAATTCAGGACAATATATTACCTTCATCAAATATTCAGGAAATGGTGAGTTAAAAGAAGATTGTGAAACGAGCAGCATAGATATATATATAAGTAACAAACTAGGAATGAAGCAACTGAAAACCATAGCAAGCCGTGAAACATTCTGGCAATACCTGATTGACTAGATGTAGAATATGCACCATACATCCAGCACACTGTGAAATAGAAAGGTAAAAGCAGGACTCACAAGACCGTAAGAAAAGTTAGTATCAATAACTTACGTTCTATAAATTGCATGACAGCATATGTGGGGCCCAACCTAAGGATCTGCATAATTGTTCCCCAATTCAGCCTATTAGTAGTGAAAGCAATGATTGTTAATCCCTAAAAGGAAATCCATCACTCAAAAAAATGATATGGATCAAGAAAAACATAATTTAAGAGAAAACTGAAAACACAGTTTAGAAATGTCTAGTTATTAGTAGTTTACAGAAATGTCTATTATTAGTTAAAATACTAGAATCAAAAAGGACATAAGAATTTCCATGCCCATAAAATGTATGGTATAATCTTCAAATTAAGTTCAAATGTATGGTACAAAATATGGAAAAACAAAATGAATCATATTTCCTCAATGTAGGAATCTATATTGAACTACACAGCCTTCAAATTGAGTTATACTACAGAATTTTATTTCACTCTACAAAATTTCACACATGATTGAATCCATAAATATGTATGGTATAAGTAGGTGAAATTAAAATTGTAGCCACATTCTCATTCATATAAAGAAATTAGGCGACATATAAAGAAATTAGGCCACATTCTCACAGCCTCCTACATGCACAATGAAATATGGGAAATTTACTCTCTGAATCCCTATTAACCACATTCTAGTGGAGTATGAGGCTGTACCTTTATCACCAACTAAAAATGAAACATATCAAAGACATATCCCACAAACATGGACTACAAGGCTGTCTTTTACCCAAATCAAGTAAAAAAACATATCCCACTAATTCCTCACTGGAAAAAATACAACTGAAGAGTCTATTGTAAAGCACATCTCAATATTCATCAAACTGTCACATTATTTTAAGAAAATAATTAATCTTAAAAGATAGAAACAGATAAAGAAATCACTTCCATTTTTCGCACCTTTAAAAATTGAAGATGTTTGGTATGTCCATAGATAATTAACTACTAATCTGTAATTTTATATCAAGAGAATCAAACTCCATTAAAGAAAATCCATGCACCTTTCGCTACTGAACACATCAAATAAGGCCCTCTCCACCTCATTCTTCTCTGGCCTCTCTTATTGTGACAAGTAATTTTATCTCGACAGGAAGAATAACTCAATCAAACTGAACTTCATATGCAACTGAATATTACCTTTCTTTTATTTTGGAACATAAACAATAAAAGAAATAAACCACATATCAAAAATACATTCTCTTATACCACACATGTTTTATATCCCTTTGGAAGGTCTAATTATCAAATTTTAGGTTTTCAGTTCTGGATTGGATGCAAAAGTAATGATGAAAACAGATCAAAAATCAACACGAGAAGGAAAAAAAAAACTGTTATATTCATGGTAACTTTTTTTCTAATCCATGCATATATGAAAAGGGGCATCAAAATTTATTGAACAAACCCATTAAACAAAGATATCAGGAAAGAATATTTAAGATTCAGAAGCACAAGAGGCTTACAGCTGCTATGATACTCCTTCAGGAGAGGTACAGCTCCTAGTGGTTCATGCAATTGGTTGACGTAATATATCCTCTAGTTCTCTTGCCATCTTTACAGAAATTGAAAGATCAAAGTTCGATGAAATCTTGAACAATATGTCGAATGAAGAGAAGCTATAAAAATTACCAATGAGCAATTAGATTAAGAGAAGACCATTGATAATTTTTTTGTGCAACAAATTTTTCAAATTAGATACAGAAGCAAGGACATTTTGAGGCAGGAGTATAGAAGGAAATCCTATTACAATCATGAAAGGATGGAATTTGGGTCACTGTAGAAAACACGTATTGGCATGTGTAATGGACAAGCAACTGCTAGCACAAACTTATTTTATTGCAACAACAAAAATGCAACGAAGGGATGGAATAAAAAAAAGAAAGCAAAGGGAATCAATATGAATCTTGAGTATCAGCCCAAAGAAAAGGTTACAGCACAAATATACACAATGAGTGTTGCCAGATGATGACATTGTATTTGCAATATTATGGCTGTTGTACCAGGTTATCCCACATTATCTTTTCATTATAATTAGGATTTGATATGCTATGACAAAGTTGTTAGGTATTGTATATAAAGGTTTAACAATAACGATTAACTTTAGTTGTATAAAATCCAGCAGGAAATGCACTTTCATCAGTTAAATATTCTATCCTAATGTAAAATTTTTTGACAACTTGGTGCCTCTGAAACATTGATTAAAGATACCAAGCATACCATTCTGGTGCTCTTGCTATTTCCCAGTTCATGCATGGCCTAGTACACAAGTCAACCAATACCAAGAAGTCTAACAATACTAAAAATGTGCTAGCACACTAAAAATATGTCAATATGCACTCTGTAGAGTGACACCAAAAAAAACAACAATATCTCTAGCTGATTTAAGTTCCAAGTACTGCAAAATGCCACTATTTAAGAAACATATACTATCGATTAAGTCAAGTATGCCTATATGTTGAATTTATGTCAGTCCAATTTGTCCCCACCTGTATGTTATGGTAGTGTTGACAAAATAGGCATATAATGCAATCGCACAGATTGTCATATGATCAAATTAAACAATCGCCACAAAAAATGAAATAGCACAGATTTTCAACCATCCAACATCATTTTTATAAATGAGAAAAATATGAGAACCAAACCTGGAATTCAAAGGCATATAATGCAACAAATCAAGCATATCAGCACTCCTTGCAGTGGGAAGAGGGACATCACTAGGAATAAGGTTTGTGTAGTAGTTCACAGATGCCATTTTCACGTTTAGGCAGAATTTGATAAGTAAACAACATAATGAATTTTGTTATGAATTTTTTTAAAGAGCACAAATAGCTTGCCTTGAGAAAATTGACAATAATTGTTTGTCGTAGATGGTTCATCCAGTGAAATGTAAGCAACTAAATCTTCTGCCATTTCAGCATCTTTCTCCATCACCTGTTTCATCTATAAGGGGCATAAAGGTAACTTATCTGGACATTACAAGTAAATAGATACAGAAAACAGGACATGTATTTGATTCCTAAACAAATATTATAGGAAATTTCAACAAGAAAGAACCTCTTCAGAAATCAAGTTTTCAGCATCATCAGGAGCCATTTCTGTGGTAAGATCCTTGAGCACTGTTCCTAAGACCTTCAGCTTTGCAAGCACCTTCTTTCTTTTTACTCTTCTTTTCCAACCTAAGCATCGTACAAATATAACTATCACTATTGCAGATATTGACAATGTTTGGTATGTCCACAGATAATTTACTAATCTGTGATTTTATATTAAGAGAATCAAACTCCATTAAACAAAATTGTTATATTGATGAAAATTTATGTGGTGTATTGGCATACGCCTTTTGCATCTGAACACATCAAATAAGACCCTCTCTCCACCTCATTCTTCTCTGACCTTTCTTATTGTGTCAACTAAATAAGATGATTTCATCTGAACTGGAAGAATAACTCAATTAAATTGAACTTCCTATGCAACTGAATATTACCTTTCTCATATTTTGGAACATGACAATAAAAGAATTAATTTGCTATCTAAGCCATCTAAGAATCCCAATGCTGACAGAAGTTAAATAAGAAAATTTCTGAATTGAACCAAATTGATTCTTTTTATAAAAAAATCATTAGAACTCTAGTTTGCACGCCTCTAGTTGATGCCACATATCAATGATATATTCTCTTATACCATGCATGTTTATATCCATTTGCAAGGTTTAATCATCGCATTTTAGGTTTTTGGATTGGATGCAAAAGTAATTATGCAAACAGATGAAAAAAAATTAACATAAGGAAAAAAAACATGTTATATCCAATGTAACTTTTTATCTTATCCATGCATATAGGAAGGGGCATCAATTTATTGAACAAAACCGTTAAATAAATATATCAGAAAAGAATATTTAAGATTCAGAAGAATTAGAGGCTTACAGCTGCTATTACTTCATATAGAGGAGAAATAACTTGACCAAGAAATGATACTCCTTCAGGAGAGCTCCTAGTGGTTCGTACAATCAGTTGACGTAATATCTCCACTTCTAGTTCTCTTGCCATCTTTACAGAAATTGAAAGACCAAAGGATGGAATTCGAGTCTCTGTAGAAAACATGTATTGGCGTGTGAGTGTTGGTGGGCAACATGAAGCACAAAATCACTTCAAACCAACAAAAGCAACATAAAAATTAGTGTGCCTGGTTCAAGGAAGCAACATAAAATTGGATTGAATAATTAATGATCATTTTCCTTTTTTCTCTATTAATGATAATTCTTAATATGAAACAACCTGGATAAATTATCATTCTTAATACAAAAAAAACTGAACTGGTCAATAAAATAGGAACAAGTTGTTCACAGTAACTCTGATGACTTTGATCCATGAGACAAACCATTCTAAGATATAAAAGAAAAGATGGAAAACAACATATTAGAAATAACAAGCTCTGAGAAACTGTATACATCATAGGGTCTCTTATAAATTGCAAGTGCGCATGTTATCAACAACAATTTTAAAAATATAAACAAAATGCAGTATTCCGCTGCAGAAACAAGCCTACAAAAACATACAATTATCTACCATCCTAACAAAAATAGTTTTTCTATGATTTAAACAATCAAAGAAAACTTTTTTTACCTTGTTTGATGAAGATAAATGATTCCTGTAAATGCAATCAAATAAAAGCTTTAGATACAAATAGATAAAACAACCTAATCAAATACTTTGTAATATGTCTGATCCTTTTGCCAAGAGGAACATAAAAGTTATCCATAAATGCACCATGAAATTTCTCAACAAATGTGTCTAGAGCTTCGACAGATCTAATATGAGAATTCAAACATATATGATGCAATAGAAATGTCATGGGAGTTCAAGATATGGACAATAATATGGTTTTGTATATTAAAGAGAAAACTAGGTTAACTCAAAAAAAGAAAATTTCAAAGTGCTCTACACTGATGCAGATAAAAACAAAATCCTAACAAAGCATAATTCATTCTGTGAGTGAACATCACGAAAGGCTCCTCTCACATTCTGTGAGTTACAATTTGTACTTAGGCTATGTTGGAGGTTGGTCACCAGATCCAACCTCATTTCAAAATCCCCTATGTTACCCTTTTCCCATAAGGTTGCAAACAAATAGATAGACAGAAAGGCTTACTTTGAGTCTTCAACACTAGATCTTCTTAACTCCTGGTGTGAAGGTGTGTGTTACATTTAGCATGTGCAAATACAGTTCCAAGCAAAAGCTTTGAAATTGTAGGGTCCTGTATTTTCTAAAATTACGTATTTGACTTGTACAAAATGCCAAATCAAGAAACAAAATCACAGAGTGATCTTCTAGTTGATTGAACTAGAATGCATTTGAATAAATCTTTTAGTAATCATCCTTTAGACAATTGTACCACCAGTGTTCTTAAAACAATCCATCATCATGATGTGTTACCTTCCACCCTATAACGACCCTTTCTGCTGATTAAAGACATAAAATCAAAAGTGTCAGAGTGCACAAGCTCATAGTATACTACTTTCAAAGGTATAGATAAAACTGAAAATGTAAATTGCCAAGTGTCAAGGGTGTACTCGAAACAATCACATAAAATATCTGGTGGAAGGAGCTAGTAAATATATGTTTCCTTCTCACCTTCATCTTCCGCATAATAATCTAATTGAGCATTGCCATTGTTTGTTCAAAATGGCAAAGTCAGAAAACCAGAATGCAGTGATAAAATTGAGCATTGCCATTGTTTGCATTGCCATTTGCATGGCTACGGCAATTAGATAAAGTGGAAAAGAAAACACACCAAATAAATTTTCATCAGTACATTTGATCCATTTGAAAGTACCAGAAATAAGTCGTAAATTACAATAAATAGGAAGAGAAAAATAAGGAAGAACCTCTATTACTGTTTAGTGAACGATGAATAACAGGGACTATTTCTAAAAAATAAAACCACCATTTTTCCCTTTAACTATGGACTTGGTTGGTTTCACCAATGGCTTATTCTGCAGGACGAGCAAGGTTCAAATAATATACAGGATAATAAAAATAAACAACTTTCCTGAGGAAAATAGGCAAATGAAAACTTTCCCCCAGAACAGCAAACCAGAATATGCATTAAAGAAAATTAGGCAACAAAAACAAAATTAAAGCAAAAGCCAAATTACAAACAAAAAAATTCCATGACACAAACTGATGATACAAGTTAAAGAAAAATTCCCAACTAAAGTTCAGAAATGACTTATATACCACTAAACATGAGGACACAAAGCACAAATTTAAGATGTTCAAACTTCAAATCAAAAATATGTTTTATGTTTGGATCTTCAGACATTAATAAAACATCACTACATCCACAATATACCTAGAACAGGGTAGCAGTATAAGAATACATCAAGAACATAGACAATAGTTATCAGAAAAGAAGATAACAATGATATTATTTCAAGTAATGTATGTCATCCTCTGGTGTAGCTGCGCAATCTGTTCAGCAGTAGATCATCAAATAAAAGATTGCGTACATATCCTCATGGAGCAAGTAGCAATACAATGTACCTATTGTAGAAGGAAAGGTCATACACGAGATCGATGTTATTTCTTGCATGGATTTCCAAAGAGGACTGCTAATATGATGCAGTGTCAACCAATAATAAAGAACAAGGCAGAAAGTATAAGATCTTTGAATTTATTTTCTATAAATGAATACAAGGAGTATTTACAACTCAAGGCTGCCCAACAAGCCTCCCCTATCACCACATCCTCAACTGCCCATGGTAATTCTACAACCTATTTCTCTCATTCTTTGCCAATGATCTTGGATAGTGGATTCAGGAGCTTCTGATCACATCACTGGTAATATCACTTTATTCTCTAATCTCTCTCCTTCTAAAACATCACTTCATATCACTCTTGCTGATGGATCTAAAGCTCAAGCAAAAGGAATTGGAATCTGTCCTATTTGTTCCTGAATGCAAGTTTAATCTAATTTCGGTTAGCAAACTTGCTCATACCCAGAATTGTCTTATTATTTTCAAACTTAATTCTTTTACAATACAGGATCAAAGCATGGGGGGGATTATTGGAGCAGGAGTTGAATCAAGAGGCATTTACTTCTTGCAGCCGACTTCAGTTGTTATTCCACCCTCAATTACAGCCAACGTTGCTGTAGAAACTCCTAAACTGCTTCATCAAAGATTAGGACATTCAAACCTCAACAAACTCAAAAAAATGGTACCTCATCTTTCTCAATTACAAGCTCTTAATTGTGAATCATGTCAGCTAGGAAAATATGTTAGAGTTTCCCATCCAGTTAGAAATAACAATGTTCAAACTACATCACCCTTTGATATCATTCATTCTGATATCTGGGGTCCAAGTCGTGTCCCATCTATCCTAGGTTATAGGTATTATGTCACCTTTATTGATGACTTTTCAAGGTGTACTTGGGTTTTCTTAATGAAGGATCGTTCTGAATTATTCAAAATATTTCAAAGTTTCTATAATGAAATTAAGACACAATTTGGAAAAATAATTCGCATTCTGCGAAGTGACAATGCTAAAGAGTACTTCTTAGCTTCCTTAAACTCCTTTCTTGCATCCAATGGCATCTTACATCAATCTAGTTGTCCTCATACTCCTCAACAGAATGGGATAGCTGAAAGGAAACATCGACATATTATTGATACAGCCCGAACCCTTTTGATTAATGCTAATGTTCCATTAAAATTTTGGGCTGATGCTGTTCTTACTGCTGTGTATCTAATTAATAGAATGTCATGCTCAACCCTCAATAATCAAACTCCACACTCATTTTTGTTTCCTCAAGAGACTCTTTATATAGTTCCTCCTAGGGTATTTGGCTCAACTTGCTTTGTACATAACTTATCTCCTAATCATAATAAACTACAATCCCCTTCAACCAAATGTATATTCTTAGGATACTCTCGATTGCAAAAAGGGTATCGATGTTATTCTCCATCTACAAATAAGTGTTATACCTCTCTAGATGTCACATTCTTTGAAAATGTTCCATATTTTTCATCTCCAGTTGAAACAGAGTCTCTAAAGCAAGTCTTACCAATAACTATCATTGATGTTAATTATGGTCAGCAATATATAGAAAAATAAGTTGAGGCCCTAGTTCATGAAGTTAATGAGCAACAAGAACTAAATGATAGTGATACAACCCTATCTAATCGGTTTGGTATCACTTATGAGCGTCGACCAACAATTGAAGCCCCTGCTGAGAATGATTCTGCAATTGATTCAGCTCATGTTCCAGCTTCTCCACTTGCAGAAGATCCTATTCAAGCTTCTCAAATTTCAGACCCAGTTGATTTACCCATTGCAATTCGCAAAGGTAAAAGGTCCACACTCAATCCACATCCAATATATAATTTTATAAGCTATCATCGTTTATCTCCAACACATTTTGCTTTTGTATCCACCGTCTTCCATTGCAATTTCTAAAAATTCCCAGGAAGCTCTATCTCATCCAGGATGGCGACAGGCTATGATTGAGGAAATGAGTGCTTTGGAAACAAACCAAACATGGACACTTACTCTTCCTCCTCCAGGAAAGTCTATCGTGGGTTGTCGATGGATATTCACAATTAAAATTGGACCTAATGGGGAGATTGACAGATTGAAAGCCAGGCTTGTAGCAAAGGCATATACTCAAATTTATGGGCTAGACTACAGTGATACATTCTCTCCAGTTGCCAAAATTGTCTCAATACGACTCTTTTTATCAATGACAATTATGAAAAATTAGTCATTATATCAACTTGATATCAAAAATGTCTTCTTAAATGGGGACTTAGATGAGGAGATCTATATAGAGCAACCTCCTGGGTTTATTGCTCAGGAGGAATTCGGTCTTGTTTGCAAATTGAAAAAATCCTTATATGGGTTGAAGCAATCACCTAGAGCATGGTTTATAAGATTCAATTAAGTTCTGAAACTATTTGGAATGGAAAGGTGTGAAGCTGATCATTCAGTGTTTTCTAAATCCTTTTCAAACAACAAGCTCATATATCTTGTTGTGTATGTGGATGATATAATCATAACAGGGAATGACCAAGAAGGTATCGAAAATTTAAAGCAACATTTGTCTCAATATTTTCAAACCAAAGACTTAGATAAGCTACGATATTTCCTTGGTATTGAGGTAGCTCGTTCAAAAACAGGAGGGACAACTATATCTCAAAGAAAATATGCTCTAAATTTGCTACATGAAGCAAAAATGTTGAATTGCAAGCCACTTGATACTCCAATGGATTCGAGTGAAAAACTTCTACCAGATCAAGGGGAACTCTTCTCAGATCCTAATAGATATTGAAGATTAGTTGGGAAGCTCAATTACCTTACTATAACTAGACCGGATATATCATTCCCGGTCAGTGTGGTAAGTCAGTTCTTTAATTCTCCTCGAGTTAGTCATTGGAATGCAGCTATAAGAATTCTTAGATACATTAAAAAGTCACCAGGAAAAGGAATAATATACAAAGATTGAGGCAACACAAATATTGTAAGTTACACAGATGCAGATTGGGCAGGATCACCATGTGATAGAAGATCAACTTCAGGATATTGTGTTTTCATTGGAGGAAACCTAATTTCATGAAAAAGTAAGAAACAAAGTGTAGTAGCTAGGTCAAATACAGAGGTTGAATATAGAGCTATGGCACTTACAATATGTGAACTCCTTTGGTTAAAGCAACTACTTCAAGAATTAAAATTTTGTGAAGTTAGTTCTATGGAGTTAGTTTATGATAATCAATCAGCTTTACACTTGGCATCAAATCTAGTATTTCATGAAAGAACAAAACACATTGAAGTGGATTGTCATTTTATCAGGGAAAAGATTGTATCTACATCATCAAAACAACTTCGGTTCAGTCAAAGGATCAGTTAGCAGATATTTTTACTAAATCCTTACAAGAACAAAAGCTAGCAGATGTCTGTGACAAGCTGGGTACATATGATATATATGCGCCAGCTTGAGGGGGAATGTTAGAATAATTATATTTAATATGTGGTCCATAGCCTTTATAGATGTGTGGCTCAGATTTCTCTATGGTTGTAATCTAGATTTAGTTTCAATATAAATACCACATATAAGCAGACTAATGTTAAGTGAGTAAATTATCTTTTCTCTTCTCAAAGTTCTTTACCACCCTATAACGACCCTTTCTGCTGATCAAAGACATAAAATCAAAAGTGTCAGAGTGCACAAGCTCATAGTATACTACTTTCAAATGTATAGATAAAACTGAAAATGTAAATTGCCAAGTGTCAAGGGTATACTCGAAACAATCACATAAAATATCTGGTGGAAGGAGCTAGTAAATATATGTTTCCTTCTCACCTTCATCTTTCGCATAATAATCTAATTGAGCATTGCCATTGTTTGTTCAAAATGGCAAAGTCAGAAAACCAGAATGCAGTGATAAAATTGTGTTAATATAACTTCATTTGCATGGCTACGGCAATTAGATAAAGTGGAAAAGAAAACACACCAAATAATTTTTCATCAGTACATTTGATCGATTTGAAAGTACCAGAAATAAGTCATAAATTACAATAAATAGGAAGAGAAAAATAAGGAAGAACCTCTATTACTGTTTAGTGAACGATGAATAACAGGGACTATTTCTAAAAAATAAAACCACCATTTTTCCCTTTAACTATGGACTTGGTTGGTTTCACCAATGGCTTATTCTGCAGGACGAGCAAGGTTCAAATAATATACAGGATAATAAAAATAAACAACGTTCCTGAGGAAAATAGGCAAATGAAAACTTTCCCCCCAGAACAGCAAACCAGAAAAGCACATATCTGCAAAATATCAGAATATGCATTAAAGAAAATTAGGCAACAAAAACAAAATTAAAGCAAAAGCCAAATTACAAACAAAAAAATTCCATGACACAAACTGATGATACAAGTTAAAGAAAAATTACCAACTAAAGTTCAGAAATGACTTATATACCACTAAACATGAGGACACAAAGCACAAATTTAAGATGTTCAAACTTCAAATCAAAAATATGTTTTATGTTTGGATCTTCAGACATTAATAAAACATCACTACGTCCACATTATACCTAGAACAGGGTAGCAGTATAAGAATACATCAAGAACATAGACAATAGTTATCAGAAAAGAAGATAACAATGATATTATTTGAGGTAATGTATGTCATAAGTAACCAAAAATTCAATAAAACATCATAATCAGGTTCTCATATTAAATATTTAACCTTTCAAGTAACATATAACCAAGAACGAAGATATAGGCTTTCCCTGCCAACTTAAGGTTAAACAATGTAACCAAACAAATATCTCAAGTCTTACTGTATTACAAGGATAATCAAAAAATTAGTATAGCTTAAACTATATATCTCAAATAATTTTAAGAAATTATATATCACTATGAAAATGTGCTTACTTGATATAGTCAGATGTCCTCTAATACATGCCAAGCCCAACACTTTGAACAAGCAGATAAAAAATTAAAAGGTTTAAACACACCTGCACATTAAAACATTAATCTGGTGCAGCCATTTTACAAGACGCACTGCAAATTGATGATACCGTAGATCTATCAGATTATGGCAGAAGATCCGCATAAGGAAACTAATGAACAGTTGAAGGCAGCAGAACTGGAACCATTCTGCAGTGCTTTACTGAAAGCAAGTAACACCATCTCATGAGTTTATTAAAATTCCATAGAATAAATGACAATAATTCGGGACAATATTAACTTCATCAAATATTCAGGAAATGGCGAGTTAAAAGAAAATTGTGAAACGAGCAGCATACATATACAACAAGTAGCAAGCTAGGAATGAAGCTGCTGAAAAAAGATGGAAGTAAGCATTAGGTCCCTTAATATTTAATCAAGATCTGGCGATGCTTGAATCTACAGGTAGAAAAAAATTATTAAAGTTAAAAGAAAATACAATCAATACAGGAAGCAGATGGGTTCATAAGAACAACACATTTTCATGCAAAATAAAATAAGTCATATCACACATTTGAGGTGTGGAAATCCATATTGAACCACTTAGCATTCAAATTGAGTTATTTATTCCACTCTCAGAAATTTCACAAATGATGGAATTCCTAGAAGTTATAGTAAGCAGGTAAAATTAAAACTGTAAAGATGATTTCTAAAGTGTATCATATATTGGCATAGAAGAACATAGCATCCAGATGCAAATTCATCTATCTGTTATAACAGCATGTTCAAGTTTGTTTCAAACTTTAAAAGTAGACAAGGAAGTGTGCAAAATGAACAAATTAAAGTAGACCTGAAACATCAAAACAAGAAATATCCATGAAAACTATCATAAAGATGTAGAAATGAACGGTGCTCCATAAAAGATGTTTTCCCATAATGCTTGCTTCCGTCAGCTTATAGCATACTCTGAAGGAAATGGTTTGCCATGTGGAGAAGAACAACAAAAGCCACGACAAGCAGCAATAATAAATACTATTATAGAAATATAAATACATAATAGCAGAGAAAAATAAAAAGGCAAGACATATTTTGATCTGTAAGTGCTCATGTTCCGACCAACAGCTGGCAAACAACAGTAATTACTGTCATTCATCTAAATTATATAATATCATCAGATAAAAAATTTTGGATAGGGACATCAGAATTGGAATTACCCAGACAAAAATAAATAAATCCCTAGAATTTTAACTCTCTAACAAATAGCACAAACAAACCATTTTTCTTTTTTCAGGCTTTGAGAGAAACGGTGAACTAAGCCTGCAAGGCCAACCAAGTAAATGAAATGAACGGCAAGACCTGAGAAGTTCAAAATGAATGAGAAAACAAAGCAGTGAAGGAAAAGGTAGAAAAATCCACATTCACCTCAACTAGACAGCTGAGCACCAGTACCTACCAGAAAAGCTCATTGAAATCATCGTAGTTTCTCAGGCTGAATGTGGTGCTCCCCCATCTATAATAGCAGCTAGTAGTAGCAGTTCAATTTTTTATTTTATCTATAATAGCATCTCCCCTGTGCAGGGCTGTGCTCGCGGACGAGTTGCTCTCAGGCGTCCGCATTGTGTTGAACACAACTCTAGGCCAATGCATAAGCAAGAGAAACCCTAGGAAAAAAAATTTCCGAAAGCAAGAAAGGGAGAGAAAGGTAAAAGAGAAGCTTGAAAAAATTCGTGGGAATGGCGAGAAGAGAAGTTGAAAGGAGAGGGGAGAAGTGTTGTTACTGGGAGCGGGGTTTGGTTTCCGCGCAGACCGGCTTTCCTTCGAGTTCGACCTCCTCCTCAATTCAAAACTCCCGAGAGAGACGATGGCTGAAATAAATAACGAGGAGAATTAATAAATAGGCGGGAAGGATGATGGCAGACATCGAATCTCATGTTCTCATCTATTGTTTTAGTTTTGATTAGTTCCCAGTGCATGCTACATTTGGTAAAGTATTCACCAAAAGCACCAACCTTGATCTTCACATTGATTGGATTTTATTCCTTTATATTTTAATAATGTTTGCGTCAATAGATTGCTGTGCATATAAATTTCTGGTGACTTAGGATTCCAAGTTCTTATGCTTTTCATGCAATGTAGAGAGATATCTTTATTTTCATTTACATTTTCTTGTTTCTCCTTTCCTGCAAATCGAGATGGTAAACGTTCATCTCACTTTGCAACAGGTTTCTTCATCTCATACTGCAGAAAAGGTGTGATGTAATCTTGTATTGGGCAGTCATGGGCAAGAACCTAAATAACGTAGACACAAACATGAAGCATGACTTTTGGTCCATGTGCGATAACTTAAATGCAGGTAACTCAGCTCTTTCCCTTATCCGTTTGCCTTGGATATGGTTTCTCTATTATCGAATATATATGCTATAATGCCACGACTGGGCCGTTAGCATAGTATACGGATATATACAACATGTTAAATAAAATTTGCAGGCCTGCTCATTTATCATAGTTGCATCAGTTTAAGTACACATCAGTAGGTAGGTACTGGTATTGAGATGTTTTAGGCTCTGGGCAATATTTACAGATTTTGAGGCATGCACTTTCGCCAACACACATACACTATGCTGATACCTGAAATTTATATATATCATTTGGCCGAGGAGGCTGATGACCGCAGGCATCCAAATGGCAGATGGTTGTGGCCTTCAACCGGCAAAGTATATTGGAAGGGGAGGGAGGAGAGATTGAAGCAGAAGATGGATAAGAAGAAAAAGTTGAAAGAGAAGTTATTAGACCGGCAGACGCATGGATACAAGCAGAAATCCTTGGGACAGAAATAGAAAGCCCCAGCTCCCAGTTCGAGATTTTCCTACATCCATCATTAGCCTTAGTAGCACCCCAGTTGGAGATTTCCCTACATCCATCATTCAGAAACCTGCCAAATGACAAGTGCCCCCATTCAATCCGAGAAGCAATTTGGGAATCTATCTACATTACATAACACTCGTCAGATACCTACGACACTGGGGGTGGAAAAGGCCAGAGTAAGTTGCCACAACTTTCACAATTCAATTTTGTTGTTTTATAACCGTCAGGTTAGGAGCTCCGATATTATTCTTTCATACTAACTTCTTAATATTCTACCATCTCAGTTTAAATTTAGAAGATGCAAATAATTTCGCAATGTACTCATGCATGCTATTACTATTATTATTCATCAAAATATAATTCTTATAGTAAAATGTTTTATCAGTTCTTTTTTTTATATAGCAGTAGTAGTAGTACATCATATAACGATCGGCAATATTGGTCGTGGAAATAACCCCATTCACCGGCGAAGGCCAACGTCAATTACAATAACGGTGAGATGGAGTTAGCAAGACTCCTAAATTAAATTAACAAAAGCTTCCTTTTACCACTGATGCAGTGTAACCACAGGTCATGTCAACGATTACAGTCAAGAAAATGTTCGGTACGCGAAGCCTCCTCCTGCTGCCAATACTCGCGGAATTCTCCATTCGAAAGCGGAGGGAGGAGGCCGGCCATCTTCCTTCATCTCTTCTCCTTCTCCTCCTCCTCCTGATCGATCGTTCCACAACGCCAGGGGAAATCCCTGGTGGAGTAGGGGGGACACTTCGAGCCTGGTGGAGAGATCCCAATGGGGCGGCGCAGCGGAAAGAAGCCCTTCTCCTTCTTCTCCAAGAAGGGGCGATCGAGCCAGCGCATCGAGATGCAGCCGCACCACTCCCCAGTCGCCGCCCCTCTTCTCCCCAAGAGCCACGGCAATTCGGCCGCCGTGGCGGATGGATCGGGATCGGGCGCGGGCGCGGGTTCGGTGGCGCACCCGCACGGGGTTAAGGCAGTGAAGAAGAAGAACCGGCTCTGGATGAAGTTCGATCGCGCTGGGCAGTCGGAGGTTCTTGAGCTCGAAAAGAGCGCCATCATCAAGCGGGCGGGGATTCCCTCGCGTGATCTCAGGATTCTCGGACCGCTCTTCTCCCATTCCTCCAATATCATGGGTGAGCTATACTTTTTTATTCCTTCATTCTTCCTTTGGTTCTTTTGTTTGATAACTTCGCAGTTCACATGATTCTCGTCCTACTGCTTGATTTGTTCTGGTCTTTTTTAAAATACGAGTTTGTTTGTTATTTTTGAAAATGAATGATCGGCACGTCTCAGGCCTCTGAAATTGCATAAACTATGCCACTGCCTTAGGCCAATAAGGGATGATTCCTTATGCCCTGAACCAAAAAAAGCTGCGTTGGAAAACACTTCTTCATTTATGTCCTCCCATTGTTCGAGGTCTTATCAATTTATCACAGTAATGTTTGCTGATCCCCGTGCTATAGAAAATATTCTGATTTCTTTTTATCTAGAACATCTCCTTTAGTTCTTGCTATTTATAGGGATGAACTTTTGTCTGATTAAACTTTTTCTTATATGTTCCGGTTACCTTTTCAGCCAGAGAAAGAGCTATGGTCGTTAATCTAGAATTTATAAAGGCCATAGTTACTGCTGAAGAAGTGCTTATACTGGATCCTCTTTGTCAGGAAGTTCTCCCTTTTGTAGAACAGCTGAGACAACAACTCACCCTCAAGAGTCCTGCGAGGGTTCATGATCTTAACCATGAGAATCAGAGTAAAGATAAGTGCGCACATGGTGAAGAGTGGACAAGAGTAAACGAGGCAGCTGATGGAAGTGAAAGAGTACTTCCGTTTGAGTTCCAGGTTCTTGAGATTGCACTGGAAATTGTTTGTTCATATTTAGACTGCAGTGTTGCTGAACTCGAGAAAGACGCATATCCTGTGCTGGATGAATTAGCCATGAACGTTAGCACCAAGAATCTTGAGCGTGTGAGGAGTTTAAAAAGCAACCTTACTCGTTTGCTTGCACGCGTTCAGAAGGTATGATCTGAGAAACTACATTCAAAATCAGTCTTGACCTCTCTTAAACTTGATCTTGCACAGTTATTTCCAAGCCTCTTGATCCCTCCTGAACTTGTTCTTGCACTGTTATTTCCTAGTCTTTAGATCTTGGCAAACCTAAAATGTGACTCCACCCTCGTTTTCTTTCAGGGGATATTAGCCCCCTTTTTTTGTTATTTCTCATGGAGTCTTTTTGTTGATTATTTCAGAAACATTTTAGATCGTAGCAAACCCTAACCACTAGTTATCTTAAGATAGCTGAATATGCCATCTTGTAGAGTAGGTCATTACACCTTTTAGTGTTGAGTATAAGATATGTTTTTTTCTCAGGTTAGGGATGAAATTGAACACCTCTTAGATGATGATGTGGACATGGCCCATCTGTATTTAACAAGGAAGCAGATTCAGAACCAGCAAATTGAAGCTTTGATATCCTCTGGAGCTTCAAATAGTATTGTTGCTGCGGGATCAAACCTCACAAGATTTGGTTCTAATTTTAATTGTAATGCAAGCATCATTTCTAGCATCTATGCTGATGATAATGATGTGGAGGACTTGGAGATGTTACTTGAAGCTTACTTCATGCAACTTGATGGCATGCGTAACAAGATCTTGTCGGTTAGTCTTTCTGTCTGCATGCTGGTTATTGTCCTAACAAATATCTATTTTCATAATAATCTCTTGATTTCTGAAAGAAAAAGGCTGGGTATATTGACACCAAGGGTTAGGAACAATGGATTTTTAGTAATAGAGCATAGTAGCTGATTTTTAAATGTATGTTGGATTTTTAAATTTTATGGGTATATATAAACCTAACAAGATATTTTGTTTTAGTTCTATAAAATGAGGTTTATAGATGACAAATTTTGTAGGTCCGCAGCGTGGCTAGTTTGTCCCCGCTTACTGGAAACTATTATTTAAGTTAGTACTAGAATGCTTACTTTATATGTTGATAGAATGAAATAGGATTGTTTGAACGCTGGCCTTTGTGTTTATATTTTCTGTCCTTATCAAAGTTAGCCGCTTGATGCTCGTTCATCCACATGTTTCTTTCTCTGTTTAAGTATCCTATATGCAAATAATTGAAACTTGTATATGACTGCCTCTTGGTTGTTTCTTTCTCTATTTAATATCCAGGAGATTAGCCATCATCATAACTCCGTTGATGAATTGAACGCAAGTATAATCAATCATTTTGACTCATTAGAACTTAGTATTTTTTTAGAACTTGGTGAGTCTTGAACCCAAGACCTCACGCACCTCTCTTATAAAGACCAATGTACATTTTGTGTACCATTGGAATTTAGTGTTGAACTACACAAAATACTTGTTTATCATACACAAAGTCACATTCATCTGATAAATATGATAATATTAAAAAATTCATGACTCGTTAAAATAAAATATTTCTTTGTTGTTGAAATTTGAAGTTAACATCTATCAATTGAGTGGAATGCAAGTGCTCGGAGCAGTTAGATTTATGGGTTTGTTTTGCCAAATTTGTCGACACTTAAGATGCCGCGACTAGGAAATAACATGTCTACGCACCAAATGATTTTCCTTTTGCATTCTACGCCTCGTGTTGTCATATGTAATGCAAATATATGCTTACAGTTTCTCTTTGAGATTTGATAGGTGAGGGAGTATATTGATGACACAGAAGACTACGTCAACATCCAGCTTGATAACCAGCGTAACGAGCTGATCCAACTGCAGCTAGTACTAACAATTGCATCATTTGGAATAGCTCTGGACACGTTTATAGTTGGAGCTTTTGCGATGAACATCCAATGTGAATTGTACAACGTAAACCACATCTTCACCCCCTTCGTTGTAGGCACGTCGGGGGGTTGTTTGCTTATCTTCTTGCTCATGCTCGCATATGCCAGATGGAAAAAGTTACTTGGCTCTTGAATGGATAAGAGTGCAGTTAATGTCTGCAGCATATAAGTTCGCAGCTAGATTTGCTAGCATGCGCATAATTCAAGATCTGATGAATAATGACACGTACAATTATGCCATTACCATTTGTTGTCTATGTACAGATTCGTCAAGACAGCAGCACTTCACTTGTGTCACTGTTTTCTATGTTCTTATTATACGAATAATTGGCGTATGCATAAGGTTGACATTTTTGATTTGGTGCCTCCCTTGCCTTTATTGGAACATATGTTTTCTTTTCTCCTAAACAAAATTCTGGAAAGCCCTCCAGTAAACAAATAGCATTTATTACCTGTCATTTTTTTTAATATTCGAAATGTTCTTGTACCCGTATCAAATACGGTGTGAGAGCATTCAGATAATTTGTAGCCAACCTGATTAAAATCCGTTTTGGCTACCGCTAGGAGTTTGGATTGCTAAAATTATCTAACATGATGAAAGAAATCCAATTGGTGAAAACTAGAAAAGCTTCCTCCTCTGTGTAGCAGATGTCAAAAGTTTGGATCACCTCATCAGTCGACCGTCAGCACATTATTGGCTATACTGCCAGTATAAGTAATCTCCCGCAGTGAATCCAGCTATACTGCCAGTACAAGTAATCTCCCGCAGTGAATCCAGCTATACTGCCAGTATAAGTAATCTCCCGCAGTGAATCCAGCTATACTGCCAGTATAAGTAATCTCCCGCAGTGAATCCAGTCACCAGTGACCATCAACAACAAACTTTATCTGAGAAATAAGAAATACGTTAATAGTCAGCATAACACCAAGCTTTACTTTCATCAAACCAATAACACCAACCCTGTTCAGCCTTAAATGGAACAATTAATAATTCAGAGTGGGGTTTGTCAGGTTTGATATTAAAAATAGCGAATAAAATACTCATTCACAAGATGAAAATTTATAAACCTAGCAAAACTGGCACTTGTACCACAATACCTGCTTGATACTGAATTATTCAATATTAAGAAAAAAAAAGTGAGATAAATGCTAATTGAAAAAAAATAAAAATACCGCTAAACAATGAAAACAATCCTTCATATAAAGATGGGTGTATATATAAATAAAAAAAAGGTCAAATTCGAGGCTGGATACCAGAAAGCTTCAAATGACGAAGGCCTTGATATTCTAGCTGTTTTTTTCTGAGATCGAGAGAGAAACAATTACAGAAACAAAGGCAACGGGTGTTGCAGGCAAGGACCTCCATTTTTTTGCTTCAGTGTAAATCATTTTGTAAAATATATGCACTACTCTTGTTGCAATACCTCATAAACTCCAGGATAAAGCCATTGTTTTCCAGTGGGATAGTATACTGCATATAATCAGAAATATATTATAATCAATAAGTGTTTCACATAAAAAAAACTTGAGCACTTGTAAGATGGACTTTACACATTTCTATAATTGGTAAATTATAACTTCATGAAACTTCTGAAGCCCGTGAATATTTATTTGGTTAAAAGAATATGAAATTTGTAAGTACCAGCATAATCAATAAGTGTTCCAATCTTTCCTGCTGCACTTTGTTGGCCAACTAAATTAATACCAGCATTTATTCACTTGCAGTTCTGGGGTAAGATGTAGATGAGAGTATTACTATATTCGAGGTAGGGTGATTGAATATTGCTAGTTTGTCAATTTTTAACCATTTGAAAACTGCATTATTGAATAACTGACAAAACCAAGGCTATTTGTGTTTAGTCCACCCAGCCAGGCTATTAGCAAAAGAGGCCACCATGAATTGAAATGATATGGGATGTAAATTCACCTAGATCCAAGTCTGTAATCAGTATCTATTATTCTTAATGATATGGGATGTTAATTTTTAGATTGTGTTAACAATCTAATAGATACTAATTACAGACCTGGATCTAGGTGAATTTACATCTCCAGAAGAAGCATCAAGATCCATTTCAATTCGTTGTTGCCAACCATTGAAACTACCAGCAACTTCTACAATCTGACCATTTGTCTATATGCACCTACACCAACAAAACTAGTGATCAAGCAATGAAACCTTTACATTTCAATATTTTTGAAAATATTGAAACAAGAAAAAAGGAGTGCAAACCTATTTCAATCCACTTAAATTTTCCTCAACCATTCGAAGCTCCAAATCTTTGTCGGCTATCAATCTCTGCAAATCACTGAGATCTTTTCTGCCCTTGGCAAAAGGAGCACTCAATGCAACCTGATAAAAAAAGAGAAGTTTCCTTTCATAATATGTGCAATTTCAGGAATGAATCATAGCTTCTTGTAAGTTAAATAGCAATTTCAAGTTAGAACGTAAAAATTGAAAACACCCTTGAAACTACAAGAAATTATTCATATGCTAAACTAGAATACCTTTAGTTTTACCAATTACAAACAGTATAAACTTTTGGACTGTTCAACACTAAGATTGATGATTTTGGTTTGGTTGGCGTAGGTGCATATAGATTATTGGACAGCCAGCCAGTTGCTGGAAGTTTCGATGGCTGGCAAAATGGATGGAAAATGGATCTTAATCCTTCTTATACAATTTCATATAGGTCGACTAGGTATGTAATTATTATATATTCTTCTTGCAAATTTTATTTTATCATTGAGATATTTTTGGAAACAAGGTGTCGAAGTGCATGCTTTTGAAATCATAGCTCAACTTTCTTCACTTTATGATGTGACTGTTTTTTAAAATATAAAAAATTCTATCCTACTAGTCCTAGAGATGTGTAAAATCTATTGAAAAGTGGTCTAATTCTCTTTAGCTATGCAAAACACCGTTAGATTATATATTTCTAATTTCTATACAGTAAACCATCCCGCTGGATAAAAACTTTATATCTTTATCCTGGAGTTTATGAGGTATATGCGTATTTTATTTGCTATTTTTTTTACTGAAAAAATCTCTCGCTTGTGTTACTGTTAACTTGTCTTTATTTTATCAGATAAAGTTGCTTGTGTTATTGTTAACCTGTCTTTATTTTATCAGATAAAGTTTATTGTTGATGGTAAATAGTAAGTAGATTTAAAATGGGAGACTCTGTAGTTTCTAATGGCATAACTAATAATGTGTTGAGAGTACACAATTGAATTTAAAAAATTCTCTAGCACTGAGAAAGTGGCTTTTCTTTTTATTTCTCAGTCAAATTTCCTTCCATCAGTTAAAAAGCTGAATTTTGTATTTTATTTGAATATCAAATGGATTTATTTGAATATTTTATGTATTTTGTCTACAATGTATTTCAATATGTTCTCACCTATAATATATGTATACCTATAATGTGTTCTCACCTGTAATATATGTATATCTATGTATATCGAAGTACTTTAACTAAAATATAACTATAAAAATTTATTTAGCAGATGATGAGATTAACGGAAAAAGTTTATCTAGGATTTGATGAACGGTAAGTGTAGTTGGGCCTCAAGCTCATAAACCTGAAAGCCGAACTCAAAAACCTAAAAGCCTAACCGACAAACTGAAAAAAAAATTTCACTTATATAATTATACTTTTATATTTATTATTTATGTATACAAGATATTCATAGGTCATTATTAGTCACCATTTAATTAATATCCATTCATCAATATTATAATTTTTTTATAATATTTTAAATAAATAAAATTTTCATTCATCGCTATTATATATTTTTTTTCAAATATTTACTGATCTAAATATAAGTTAATAAATTATCTCTCATCCACTTAAAAAATAACAACAACAAAATCTAATTCCTTTAACTGAAGTATACATTTCAAGGAAAAAAAAAGGGACGCCCCTTTCTGTCACCGTGGCGTGAGTGCAAGCTCCTGCTGTGTGTATAAAAGTTGAAACCCTTCCGCTTTCCGATTGGCCCTCACTTGATCCTGCCCTTCATCTCCCATCTCAAGTTGCTTCTTCTTCTTATTCTTTTCCTCTCATGGTGCTCACCACTCAGCACTCTTCCCTCTCCATCCCTCCCGCCAGCATAATCAGCACTCTTCCCTCTTCCTTTCGGAAGCTTCAACACCTTCGTCTCCCATCTGGTGCGGGCCAGAACGTAGGGTGCTTTCGTCTTTCCACTTATTCCTCTCAGAAAAGTTTTAGGTAATCTGCGGCATCTATGAGATCCTGCTGATTATGTCATTTTCCTTTGTCGATGATACACCTTTTATCAACAAGAGGTGAGTTATTGAGTGGTGTTCTTTTTTTTGAGTTATTGAGCGGTGTTCTTTTTTTTGTGCAGCGGGAGGGGAGGGGCGTCGAGGAGCAATGCTGAGCTATGTAATGAATTGCGTGAGTTCATCTTAAGGATGAGGCTTTCTTTAGATCGCCCATCGTCTAGGAAGCAACTTCTTGAAAATGGAAGGTTTGTGGGATTATTCTTTGTTGGATTTATTTTTCTTGCACTTTGATCGACTGGTGGTTGGCGATTGCTTTATGTTGTTGGTCATTAATTCATGTTGTCTCCATTGCAACTGCAATAGGACGGACCTTGCAAATAACATAAGGCGGATGGGATACAAGGCAATCGCAGAACTTCTCTTAAGTTCAAATAGAGTGAACCATTCAGAGGAAAATTTACAAAGAATCCAAGAAGCAATAAGAAAGCTCATAAATGAAATTGTAGGTCGGTAAGATTTAAGTGTGTATTATCATTCTTTCTCACTAGAGTTATCGATGCTATTCATAATATCTTGCAGTCTCAGGTGATCAAGAGAGGGACCTGGAGATGTCTTTAAACAACTCTTCTTTGGAGGACATGGTTAAATCAAAGACGATAGCATATGAAGATTCTAAATCATGTCCTCCAAAGAAGAGTTGTTCAAAGACATGTCCACGTCCCTCTCTTGAGACTGCAAGATACTATGAATAGCATCGATAACACTAGTGAGAAAGAATGACAATACACATACTTAAATTTTACTGACCTGCAGTTTCATTTATGTGCTCTCTTACTGCTTTCTGGATTCCCTGTAAATTTTTCTCCGAATGGTTCACTCTGTTTGAATTTAAGAGAAGTTATGTGATTGCCTTATATCTCATCCGCCTTACGATATTTGTAAGGTCCATCCTATTGCAGTTGCAATGGAGACAACACAAATTAACGACCAACAACATAAAGCAATCGTCAACCACCAGTCTATTAAAGCGCAAGAAAAATAAATCCAACAAAGAATAACCCACAAACCTTCCATTTTCAAGAAGTTGCTTCTTGGACGGTGGGCGATCTAAAGGAAGTCTCATCCTTAAGATGAACTCATGCAATTTATTACATAACTCAGCATTGCTCCTCGACACCCTTCCCCTCCTGCTGCACAAAAAAAAGAACACTGCTCGATAATTCACTTATCATCGATAAAAGGTGTATCATCGACAAAGAAAAATGGCATAATCAGCAGGATCTCATAGATGTCGCAGATTACCTAAAACTTTTCTAAGAGGAACAAGTGAAAAGACGAAAGTACCCTACGTTTTGGTCGGCACCAAATGGGAGACGAAGGTGTTGAAGCTTCCGAAATGAAGAGAGGGAGCAGATGCTGGTGGGAGGGATGGAGAGGGAAGAGTGCTGAGTGGGGAGCATCATGAGAGGAAAAGAACAAGAAGAAGAAGCAACTTGAGACGGGAGACAAAGGGCAGGATCGAGTGAGGGCCGATTGGAGAGGAAAGCAGAAGGATTTCAACATTTTTACGTACTCTTCGTCAATAGCCTCGACTGCTGCGTCTAACTTGCACAGACATTGAACGTGGTGTGCTCAGCCTTACGACCTAGTGCAAAATTACAGCTCGAAATCATAGTAAGGAATTTAAAAGTTAGGAGGAATGTTCTAGAATGCCTTTGGATTTATTAATCATCATCTTCTTTTATTATGTATAATTCATGTTATAAAAAGTAGTAAAGCAATATGATCAAGTGCAAGTATAAAAGTTACTAAATGTCACCTAAGTTATATCCAATGTCTATGTCATCAGTGTATGTCACCTATGTTATAATCCGACTTTGTGTCACAAGACTCGGATTGCCAGCCTATGCTTAAAGAATACTCTGACCAAGGGTATCCATAAACCCATCAGTGCATTTCTATCTCTGTCTCTGTCTATGCCCGCTGCACTGATATTGGCGGAGAGGATGGGTGACCCTTAATCACTCTCCACTGTCTCGCAAGTTACCTACGATGCCTCCCCTAGCGAAATTGTTGTGCCATTATATTCTCCCTGAACTCCATAGGGGCATCGGTGACTCGTGTAGTACTACACATTATTCAAAGATAGGGTCACAATCAATAAAGACTCATCGACCACAGCTAATCGATATAAAATCCTAAAATCTGAACTACTTATCCGACTATCTGAAAAACGTCAAGGATAATAGTCATGTGGTCTACGGATCCACTGTCCAAGGCCTCACGTAGGGAATCACCTTTCTAGTTCAAAAATAATTGATGTTGATCGGGGTAATCGCACATCCGCACAATAGGTTATGACTACCTCGACTACATACTTGCTAAATCTTTGGTAGAATTTATCCTCGCTAGCCATCTCAAGACTACCACGGTGACGTTCGTGTGGGTATTAGTTTTCCGAGTATGGACCCACTCCAATTACCAGTCTACCATGACCCTGGAGCTAGCTTGGTCCTTTTCCCCACCAACTCCCAATATCTAAGCTATGTGTAGCCTCAAGAGTGGCGTAATAGGAAATATCACTTTTTGATCATCATTAGTTTGCAGTGGTCATCTAGAGTGTACTAGGGTCACACCCTTCTAGTTTATAATCAAGTAATGTCCTTAGAAGATTCTAGCATAATGTGTCACCTAAGTGATTCTTGATATTACCTCCTATATATTTGTTTGATTATTTAAATTATTATTTCTATCTTCATTTGCATAGTAATTGTGTAACACATAACATAGAAAAATAATATAAATTACAGGAAAGGTAGTAAATCATGTCCGATACTAGCATAGTATGCATGGCATATCGATCATACTAGATAAAATAAATCATGCTAGCATACATAAAAATATAGTATCTAACATACACAACATTTTATTTTGTTCAAGACATCCAAGACTTTCCTAAAAAAAACCTCACCGAGAATTTTCCTAGTTTGGATAAATCTTAATTACGATGAACCAATGTACCTGATTCAGCTATTTGATCTTCAGTACCAATCCACTTAGAATAATAGGTACTCCAATGATCTACTTAGCTAGCATGTCAAACAATAATCCTAAATAATAAAATTATTTAAAATAGGTCTTAATACAATTTTTCTAAAATAGAAATTGAGTACTTAAATTATTCACTTATCTTAGTTATGTCTAAATATTAAGCTTATGTTCACTTAACATGCCCATACCCAATTTAATAAACCTATATTCAATTAATGAGCTCATGTTTGTTTAATGAGCCTATGTTTATCCATTGAGCCCATGTCCAAACGTTAGACTCATCTGCTTAATCCAACCTAACTCATCTAGCCCTAGTGCCATATTGCCAGCCCAAGTTCTCATTTTATAATAAGTTGAACATTTTATCCATATAATTAATTAATTAAAACAAATTACTACATTCTATTTAACCAATCTAAGCATACAACTCTATTTAATTACTCAGATGCAGCCTAACACATTTTATTTTTTTCTGATTAAAATTTTAATTACAAAATTAATTCAATTAGGTTTAAATAGACTTTTTCAAATCCATACTCATTATTAAGCTCAAACTTATATTCTCATCCAATTTGCAAGAGGGTAAGCCCATCAAAATTTATCTTAATGTATTTAATTACATAGCTATCTTAATTACTAGGTTAGTTAATCCCAAATTAACTAAACTTAACCATACTCAGCTTATGAAGTTTTCACCTAATTCATTATTAAAACTCAATTCAATCTATAAACCTAATAAACCTAATTTAAATTATTAGCCCAATTCGGCCCAAATTTAAGTTCATTAACCCAATCCGATCAGCCCAAATTTAAGTTCATTAACCCAATCCGATCGGCCCAAATTTAGGCTCATGAAATCTAAATCAGCGATTTGGTCCACATTGACCGGATCAACATTGATGCAGTCAAAATTGACTTAATTAAATAATAACTTAGACCCAATTTGAATTAATTTGACTTTGGTTTAATTCATGCAGGTTTGGTTCAATTTGAGCTCGACCTAAGCCCCAAGTCGGGTCGGCTCCATTCAATCTAATCCATTCCCTGTTATCCAGCCAACTTGAGTCAGACTCAAGTCAAAGTTTAATCCACTAGGTCCAACCCCCCTTTGATTAATCATGCAACTTGATTAACCCACTAAATAATTATGATTAAGTGATCTTAGTACCGCATGCATGACTTTAAACACATTTAAATTAATCCACATGCCAAACATAATTTAAATTAATATAATCATATTTAATTACTGCTAAGCATGCTTAATTAGTTCTTAAATTAAGGGCAAAAAAGGGATTGGAAATTGCTACCTCCTGTCGCTCTCTTTGCCCGAACACCCCCGATGAGGAATGCCCTTCTCTCGAACACCCCGATGGAAACCTTAGAGGAATGCCAATGAGCGCATAAGGAGAGAGCGAAGGAATACGGCGGTCGTCGGACCACCTAACACGCATCATTAGCAATGGGGGTGCGAAATCATCAGATGAAAAGGGGAGATAGCAGCAGGTCTACTCACCTATCAAACTCGCGAACGCAAGGTGGAAACGGATCAAGCAGCGGCAAATCTGGGAAGAACACTGGCTTCTAGGCTTGTAGGGAGGCAGAGCAACTCGACATTGGCGGTCGCGGCGGCAGATCGATACTGCAATGGGAGCGACGACCAATTTGGGGGTGTCGCGGCGAAAGATTCGAAGGCGGGCATTGACGCATGTGAACAAAGGGAGGTCGCTTCTATGCTTCCTCCGGTCGAGGCAACTGGCAGCTCACCGGTAACCTCGACACCCCTCGATGCCGCTGTGTGGAGTCGTGGAGAGGGACGACACTGCACGGATTAGGGTGAACTCGTTTGCCCTCTTCCGCGTGAATTCAATTCGAGGGGTCAGTCCGACTGAATCGACCATATGGGTCAGTTCAAGTGGATCGGTCGACTAAGCCGGTTTAACTGAACGGGCAAATATTATTTTTTTTAAAAGAAGGGTTTACAAAGTATACTTAATTTTTATTTTTTAAAAGAATTAGATTTTTGTTATTATTTTTAAGTGGATAAGAGATAATTTATTAACTTATATTTAGGTTAAAATACTATTAATAGTAGATATTTGAAAAAATATATAATAGCGAGCATGGAGTTCTCTTAGAGTCTTGTGCCTTTGCTTTGGTGAGGCTATGGAAGAAGGCAGTGTTGCGGTCACCACATTCGATCTACCTGGCACGGGATCTGGACCACTATTTCAGGTGATCTGGACCACTATTTCAGGTGGACGGTTTAGAGCTGCAAACTTTCTATGTAAAATCGGTAGTTCCTGTAGCTCCAGATCAGTGAGGGTCTTGACTTGAAAGTTGGTCGATCTGGGTGTCACCTCTGGTGGAGTAATCCGCCCTCCAGCGGGTGAGATGCTCTACGAGAAAAGCTATTACAAAGTTAACCAAGCTAGTTAACTCCCTTACTTGACTTTTCGCCCTCATCTCATCTACAGTAGGCTGGCTGAGGCGAGCAGCAAGCGAGGGGCAAGGGAAGGGGACGCTAGTACTTAAACTAGGGTTGCTTTGGCGTGCTAATCTTGCCTTTTAAGGAGGCTCTTATCTTAGTTCTAGCACGCTAGTCTCACGGGCGGAAAGATTTCGAAGTATTTTCTTATGATGACCTGGTCGAGAGAGTACGAAAGAAAGAGTAGGATTGGTTGGAGGTCCTAGCCGTGACCATGGACGAGGGTTGTTCAGGGTTTTTTAAAGGGAAAAAGGGGACGAAGGCTAGAGGGCGTCAGTGTAGATGAATGAAAATTTTATTTATTTAAAATATTATAAAAAATTTATAATATTGATGAATGGATATTAATTAAAGGTGATTAATAATAACCTATGAATACCTACCAATAATATTGACTGAAGGATTCTACGCATGAACTTTCTAATATAATGCTATAACTTATCATTTGATTTAGGGATGTATCATAAACAATAAATATAAAAGTAAAATATATATTTGTCTTTTGGCTATTTTAATGATTTCATGATAATTTTTAATTTGAAATATATATATACACACATAAACTCAACTAAAAAATTATATAAATGAAGAAAAAATTTTGGTCCGAGGGTTTGTCTTTTGAGAGACGAGCTTACCGTCCATCAAACCCTAGATAACTGGTTTGCTAAATAAATTTTTATATTATATTTTAGTTAAAGTATTGCGATATACATATACATATATTATAGGTGAGAACAAGAGATGCACATTATATTATAGGTGAGAACATGTTGAAATAGATAAAATGCATAAATATTCAAAAAAGTCCATTTGATATTCAAATAAAATACAAAATTCAGCTCTTAACTGATGGAAAGAAATTTGACTGAAAACTAAAAACAAAAGCCACTTTCTGAGCAAGAGAATTTTTTAAATTAAATTGTGTACCGTCAACACATTATTAGTAATGTCATGAGAAACCACAATCTCCCGTCTTGGATCTACTTGCCATTTACCATCAACAATAAACTTTATCTGATAAAATAAAGATGGGTTAATAGTAACACAAGCGAGAGAATTTTTTAGTAAAAGAAATAGCAAATAAAATACACATCACTTATATACCTCATAAACTCCGGGATAAAGATACAAAGTTGTTCTCCAGTGCGATGGTTTACTGTGTAGAAATTAGAAATATATAATTCTACTGTGTAGAAATTAGAAATATATAATTCAACAGTGTTTTGCATACAGTCACTTCATAAAGTGAAGAAAGTTGCTGAAGTTATGATTTCAAAAGCATGCATTTCGGCACCTTGTTTCCAACATTTTCCATGATAAAAAAAAATTAACAAGAAGAATATATAATAATTACATACCTAGTCGACCTATATGAAGTTGTATCAGAAGGATTAAGATCCATTTTCCATACATTTTTCCAGCCATCGAAACTTCCAGCAACTTCTACGGACCGGCCGGCTGTCCAATAATCTATATGCACCTACGCCAACCAAACCAAAACCATCTGTGAGTGATGTGTGAGCTAAACAAAGATGCATCTAATTAATTAGTACAAGGATAGTCACTGCAGGTGAAACCTAAGCTATGGAATTTCCAGCCGTTCAATCATCTTTCATGAATCTAAGAAACTTACCTCTAAATTGTCTAGTGATTTTAATTTAGTACTTACTATTGAGGGTACATGAGCAGCAAACATAGTTTGTAAAAATAAGGATCAAGAAATTAAGAGGAAAAAAGAGAGAGTAGAGAAACCTCTTTCAATCGACTCAGGGTCTCCCGAGTCATGCGCAACTTCGAATCTCTTTCAGCTACGATTCTCTGGAGATTACTAAGCTCTGCATCCTGATAAATAAAGGAAAAGAGAAGTTATCATCATCCTTCAAATATATATGCATAGTTTATCGATTCCTATATTATCATTTTGCAGTATTCTTCAAACGCCAAGACTAATGAATTGGTCTTTTTCAAGTCCTCCAAAAATTAATTCTGTAAACTCATATAGTTTAGCCTTTTACATTCTTGGCGAAATATTCCTAAGGAAATATTAAAGGAATAATATACTTGATGAACCACCTTTATTTTTGCAATATGCATGCTTAACCAAAGTTCTTTAAAAAAAAAAAAGGAGGTCTAATGGGTTTACAAAGATATTCACCAACTCCCGCAGTTCATCTTCTTCCTTTTCAATGCTTCTCTCCCTGCTATGCATATAGCAAGAACACCGTTCAAGAACTCAACTTTACCCGAACGCAGATCACGTAGAGAAGGGAGACGTAGATTACCTTAATTGTTCTGCGGAGAAACAAGGGGCGAGACGCAGGCGCGCTTGGCTGATTTGGTGGGCGGCCGACGGGAGGCGGAGGCATGGAAGCTTCGGAAAGGAAGAGAGAGGACAGAGGCTGGTGGGAGCGAACGAGAGGGGAGGCTGCAGAGAAAGGAGGGCCATGATCGGATCGTGGCAGCAGCAGAAGAAGAAGTTGAAGGGAGGAGAACACAAATTGGGAACTGGGTTTTTAAATACACAACGTACGTGGGTTGCAGAAGGTGTCAGGAGTATATTTTAATACTTTGTTTACTTATTCATTTAAGGTTCTGTATTAAAAAAATTAGGTTTTTTTTGTTCATCTAAAAGATAGTAATCAATTTTCTGATTGTTTCAGTTGATTCGGTCTTAAAAAGATTAGTGCATTAATTTAAGTTTATCTAATGACGAATGATTGATGATGGGACTTGTGAATATTTATTTTGTTTTCATGTAATGTTTATTAGGTCAAACTTTTAGGCCTGTTTAAACTTGAATCCCCCTCCACCGCTTCTAACGTGAGCGATGAAAAGATGATAAGCTTCTCATCGGCCGGTGGCGCAGATTCAAGCAGGCAATGGATTGAGCTTGGTTCTCATTGTTCTTTTACTTTCATGCCTCAACCCTGTGCTGGATGAATTATCCATGAACGTTAACACCAAGAATCTTGAGCGTGTGAGGAGTTGAAAAGCAACCTTACTCGTTTGCTTGCACGTGTTCAGAAGGTATGATTTGAGAAATAAGTCTTACCCCTCTTGAACTTGATCTTGCACAGTTATTTCCAAACCTCTTGATCTCTCTTGAACTTGCTCTTGCACTATTATTTCCTAGCCTTTAGACCTTGGCAAACCTAAGATGTGACTCCATCCTCGTTTTCTTTCATGGGAAATTAGCCTCCTTTTTTTATTATTTCTCATGGAGTCTTTTTGTTGATTATTTTAGAAACATTTTAGATCATAGCAAACCCTAACCACTAGTTATCTTAAGATAGATGAATAGGCCATCTTGTAGAGTAGGTTATTCCACTTTTTAGTGTGAGTTTAAGATATGTTTTTTTCTCAGGTTAGGGATGAAATTGAACACCTTTCCTCTGGAGCTTCAAATAGTATTGTTGCTGCAGGATCAAAGCTCACAAGATTTGGTTCTAATTTTAATTGTAGTGCAAGCATCATTACTAGCATCTACGATGATGATAATGATGTGGAGGACTTGGAGATGTTACTTGAAGCTTACTTTATGCAACTTTGATGGCATGCGTAACAAGATACATACTGGTTATTGTTCTAACAAATATCTATTTTTGTAAACCCCGACTCTCATCATCAAAAAAAAAAAAAATTAAATTCGGTTTGGTTCAAATGAACCGGCCAGCCGGCTAGTCTAGATGAACCGACCGAACCCTAAACCCGGCCCGCTACAGTACCGTGCCGTGCTTGGCACGACACGACTTGACGGCTGCGCCGCCCGACACGACCCGGAGCCCGACCGCAAATCGTGCCGGGCCGGACCCGGCCCGGTTCGAGCAGACCGGTCCACCTTTTTTTGGAAAAGTATTAGCATTTTGCGCGCAGCGAGGCTCGAACTCACGCCTTTACAGTGGAAAGAATACGTATTAACTATTCTGCCACTCAACATTTTAAATATATATATATATATATATATATATATATATATATATATATATATATATATATATATATATAAAATCATGTCGTGCCGTGCTAGCCCGCGGGCCTGAACCCTGTGGCCTGGCACGACACCGCTATAGTGGCGGGCCGTGTCAGGCACGGCCCGGGTCGGGCCGGGCCCGGGCCGCCCGTGGGCCGCCCGGCCCGATTTACATGCCTAGTTGGAAGAGTCGACGCGAGCGAGAAGAGCCGAGGGCTCGTCCCCCTTGCGAAGCGCCCTCCCCCTCCTTCGCCTCGCGACCGTCCGCAGCAGAGCAACGCCGGCGGCCCCCTTTTGCGTTCGCCATCTGTCGCCCGCCGCCCATCGTTTGCTGCCCATTTCTCTCCGCCATGATGAGGAGAGCTCGGCGGAGATCTGTTGCTGCCATGCGACCACTTCCCCTGCATTTGCCCTTCTCCGCGAGATCAGCCGCCGTTCGCCTCCCTCGCCCGCAGCAGAGTAGCGCCGGTGCTGCTCCACCTCGTCAGTGTTCGTCGCCCGCCGGCCGTTGTTCATAATGCATCGTCCCCTGTCGCAGAAAGAGGAGCTCGGAGGAGGCATTTTCGCGGCGCGCGACCCTCATTTCCCCTGCGATTTGCCTTCTTTGCGTCTGCAGCCATCCGGGGGCTGCGTCCGCCGTGTCACGGGGGCCGCCCTTTGCTTCGAAAGCTCCCGGAACGGCAGCCTGTGCGGCGTAGGCAGAGGGTTCGCCGTCGCCTACAAGCCTGGGTCTTGCCGGAGGTAAGAAGAAGAGGACACCGGGGAATCTCATGAGAACAGGATGTGTTATTTCTCTTGATGGAAAAAAACAACAATACTCAGGCTGCTGTAAAAACAGGGGAGGCTGCTGAGTGCACTTACACACTGATCTCTCTCTCTCTCGATATTACAAAAGGAAATGGGAATTATCCGATCTGCTGCCCCAACTCCTCATTGTGGTTAGCCTTTTATATTGATAAGAGGCCTCTTATTTAGGAGGTTATTTTGTGGCTTGCGACCTGGACAAGGGGTGATCCACGCTCCTTTTCCTTGTTTTGTGGGTGTCCACCCAAGGGGGTGTGACAATTCTCCCCCACTCGAGTTTGAAGACGTCCTCGTCTTCTTCCACGTTTGATAGCCCATGTCACGCCCCGACCCTACTGTCGGGCACGTGACAACCGCCGTATGAGCCCAACGGACCCATACAAGGCATCAAGTGATACATACAATCCAAACACATTGTTTACACAGCGGAATATACAATCAAAATATCTATCTCATCGTTTCTAGCACAGTCCCGATAAACCTACTACAATTCTATGATAACGATATCAATGAATAAAGATAAACTCATCGAAAAACTCATCGAAAAACTCATCTTCACCCACCGTCATGATTGATCATCTAACTCACCTGCACACACGGGGAAAAGTGGTGTGCTCAGCCTTGCGGCCTAGTGCGAAATTACGGCTCGAAACCGAATAAGGAATCCAAAGGCTAGGAGGATTAATCTAGGATGCCCTGGGTTTATTAATAATCATTTTCATATAATACATGTGAAGCATATCATAAATGCAAAATAACTGTGTAAGCATATCCGACAGGTGTAGCACTAGATGTCACCTAAGCTGTCTCTAGTATTATGTTGTCAGTGTCACCGGAATGTCATCTACAGTGTACTATGTCTATCAGTCTCATGACTCGGGCTGCCAAACTATGCTTAGAGAAACTCCCCCGTCGGGGATTTCCCATAAGCCCATCAGTGCCTTTTGTCTCTGTCTCTTCCTATGCCCGCTGCACTGATGTTGGTGGAGGTGACGGGTGACCCTTGATCACTCTCCTCAGCCTCGCTAGTCGCCTGTCATGCCTCCCCTAGCGAAAACCCGTCGTGCCCTTACATCCTCCCCGGATGCCGTAAGGACAACGACACTCGTGTAGTACTACACACCGTCCGAAGACGGGGTCACCGTCAATATAATCCATCGACTACGGTCTCGGTCGATATAATACAACCCTAGGATCCGGACTCACCATCCAGCCGTCTGCAGATCGTCAAGGATGGTAACCGTATGGTCTACGGATCCACTGTCCAAGGCTATGCGGAGGGATGTCACCGTTCTAATCTCCGAGCAGCGATGCCTGCCAAGAGGTGTGCAGACTAGCTGTCGCCGGAATGCTACAACCTCGGCGACATGTTTGCTAGGTTCTTGTTCCGGTTCGTCCCGGCTAACCATCTCAGGATTATCACGAGTGCCCCTTAAACGACACTCGTGCGGGTAGCAATTATCGGGTAGGGACTTGCTCCATATATCCGGTCTAATATGACCTTGGAGTGTGTACGGTCCCTTTCCCCACTAACTCCCAGTATCCAAGCTATGTGTAGCCTCGGGAGGGGTGTGTGGTGGAGCATCACCATTCTGACCATCGACGGTATGCCGGGGTCAAACGAGGTATGCAAGCAGTACCCCTTCCTGTCTGATTCCTAGTGATGTCTCCTAAGAGTTTCTAACATGTCATCATTCTTATCTATAACTGCATGGTAATCGTGCTATCATTGCAAAGATAAATAACATAGCACACAGGATAAGATTCATAGACATGTTAAATAAATAGCATGGTAAACATGACATATCATGCATATAGACAAGGTAAATCATACTAACATGTATTTACATATAAACATAGCATGCATTTCATTTTTATTATATTTAAGGCATCCGAGATGTTTCCTAAGAAAACCTCGACAGGAAATCCCTAGCTTGAATAAATCCTATATTCAGTGAATCAACGCACCTGATAATGTAGTTGGGTCTTCTTCGGAACCAACTGTGTTATAAGTCGTACTTCCTTTAATCGTTTCGAGTAGATCTTCCTATTATAAATAAAGTCATATTTAGATATTTACTTTTATATGATTTATAATTAACCTTGTCGATAATGTGACAAGTCATCTTAGTTTCAACAAATCACTCCCTAATTCTATTTAACTATCACATCTAATGGATAATAAGGTGGAACCAAGCCACTGTATCCTAGTGATGACCTGCATTTGATTCCCTATTCATGAAAATAGAGCACCACATTAAAATATTCTCTCATTCTCTCGGATCTAGATGGTCAATAAGAATAGAGCATCAATACCAAAGAGGATTCACATGCATCATCAATTGATAACAAATGAGAGATGGGGAATCGACCTTAGGATGGTGCGGCAATGGACGACAAATAGTTGCCGCTGAGCTCTCACCGAGAGAAGCTTGGAATCGAAGGAAGGAGGTGCGGCGAGCTCAAATAAATGCTCCGATTACCAGGGGGACGAACGATGCAGTGGACGGCGAAGTGTTCGCTGCTGGGCTCGCTGTGATACGAGAGACGCAGCAGCTGGGGATCACGCGGGTGAGGTTCGTCGTCGAGCGGAGGGAGGAGGAGGAGGGCCTCGCCGCTGAGCTCGCAACGAGGAAGAATCCCGCCCCGCGTTCGAAGAGGAGAGGTCGTCGAATGGTTCACCGTCGCCGGATTTGAAGCGGGAGAGCAAAGGAGTCGCCGAAGGAGATGCAGAGGGGTATCGAGCTTGCAGCGGCGTGAAAAGGGGCGAAGGAGAAGGAGACGAAGGAAGAGGACGGGATTTGGGGGCGCGTTTCCTCCGGCTTAGGGCATGCGGTCGGCTCTTCTACGTGCCTTTCTCGTCGACCGGTTCAACTAGATTTATTCGGTCTGAGTTGGCTCGGTCCAAGGGTTGCACATGCCTAGTGAGGGGTTAACACTCACCTTCCACATATTTCCAGATTGGTCCACAACTTCTACAATAATACAACCAAGTCCCTTGTACCTTAATAAAATTTCTAACTAGGTCCCTACAAACTTTTAATAAAATGCAAATAAGCCCTTGTTGATACAAAAATCAACTTAATATCATCATCTTGTTTCTAACTCAATTCCAAACCACTCTAAATAAAATAAAATTTTAACTTGATCCATACAAAATTTATAAATCATAATTATATTCATTTTAATCCAAATTTATTTTGATTTCATTATTTGTCCTAATTCCACTCAAAAAAATTTCTATCCTATTTTTCTCAATTTAAACTTAAGAAAATTTTTATTTTTAATCATTTTTATTTTATTAATTAAACCACCTAAGGTGGGGGTTTACAAGTACTCCCCCCCTTAAAAAATTTTGGTCCTCCAAAAATTATATTTATCATATTAAGAAAATAAACAAGTAATTTTACCCTTTTATGAATTCTCACACCTAATAATCATACCCCTTAAGGGATCTCACAACTCAATATGAAAATATTAAGATAGTACAATCCGAGCTCTAGTATTTGGATCCAACGATCTCCATATGAACCTCAACGGGACCTCTCTATATTTTCAATATTTGGTAATAGAAATAGAGATAGTCATTTACCCAAAATGCTCAAGCTACGATAACTTGTTCTAAGGAGGATAGCCAAAGACGAAATATGTAGATTAAGGTTGACTTACTTGATTGCATGATCACAAAAATATATACCAGAAATGTGGGTCAAATTGAACTAATACTCTATTTTAATAAGTCCTAAGAAAATCTGAAATTGAATTTGATATAGATTTATATATCATGCTTATATGATGATATAACATTTGACATGGAATAAGTTATATCCTATGTAAAAAGGATATGATAATAACAAAGGGGACTCTTGATGTAAAAGGACAATATCCAAGTTTGCATAAGTAGAAGTAATGTAGTTGCACCTAAGCGGCTAAGTAGATATGAGTTGCAAAAGCATTGACTAAAATAAAAGATGTCAATAATACATGCAGCTACTGGAGATATGAACATGCGCATCAACATATGCTAGAGGTGCCAAGAAAGCAGCAGTATTCGAGATTTAAGGACAAATAAAAAGTGAGAAAACATAGTTACTATAAAATCAACATGCAGTTGAAATGGGAGCTGCAAAAATATTAAGGAACTATGTCTGGCTGAAGGAGTTATAGAGATAAAATAAAATAAAAAGAAGTGAAGCATCTGTCAACCATGGCAGGAATTTGACTAAGGACATTTGACAACGGAAGTAGCTTCACAACAAAAAGAACTTCAACTTAGAAAATGACTGAGGAAATAACGTCACAAAGAGCTGCAACTACAGAAAAAGACTAAGGACATAATTGCCAAGAAAACTACAAAAGGATATAGCTGCAGAAATATTCAACAAAATAAGCTATTGCAACTTGCACAAATCTGCACTCAGAAAAGTCACCAAGATGTGTTGTAGACACTTGAGAAAGTTCAAAGGATATTAAGTATATACTGATGGGAGAGTGCAAGTAGACAGCTAATAATAGCTACATTAAGCTGCCATGATACACAAAAATATGGAATGAAAGGAAGTTGTAGAATTAAAGAAGATACTTATATAGCCAATCAACAAGACTGCAGAAATTTGGCAATGAATATGGAGAGCTAAAAGAGTTGAGAGAAAACTAAAATGCAGTAGGCTGCGAAGCAAAAGATGCACTTATAAAGTTATCAACATGACCGCAGGAACCATAACAAGGAAATAAATTTTTAAAAAAAGGAATTAGTCATTATGACAATATAACAAGTGAGCATCAATGCTGCAGAAGTATAACAAGCAAGGAAAGCTTGGAAGACTGCAATATGGGCAAATGAAAATGTCGAGCATTATGTGCAGACTGACTATGTAGAATAGAGCTGCAAATAGAGTATAGAGTCGCAATAGGGTATATGATAAAGCTATCAGCACTACGCATAGAATTGCAAGTGTAAGAAGCTAATACACATAGCCTACTAAATGACTGTCAAAATACTAGTTATAGATGATCTCATATTATTTAATAAAAATCATTCTACAAACAGATTTATGGATCTAGGATAAGTCCATAAAAGAGATCCATGTAAGAGACGAGTCCAAATAGAACTAACATAGATATAAGATTACAAGTGTGAAGAGCTGATGTAGATATGATATTTAATGACAGTCAAAATATTGATTTACAACCCTCTGCTAGTTTGATATAGATTCCTCAATAGATAGATATATCGATCTAGAAAGAAGTCAATACAAGTGATTCTGATAAAAATTTGGTCCAAACAAAATTAGCCTAAATGTAGGCTAGATCAAAATATCAGGTTAGATCAATGTAATGTAAAATTTTGATCGAACTTTTGGAACAATAATCACAATAGTCCCAAGATTTAAGAATTTATCACTGCAAAGGTTTGCATAAGATACTTTTGTATAAGATATATACCAATGATGAATAATAAAGAGATATCATATGAGAATGATCAAGTCCGATAGACTTTGTTCACGATGAGAACTAATAGATTGAGATGATATGATGTAGCATAACGAGTCCATACTTCCTAAATAATCATACTGCGTTGGTATATCTCAACGCACATGCACTCGTCATTTAAGGGATGATACCGCTATAGGTCATAGTCAAATCACTGTACCCCGTACTAACTCTCTCACCGTCCTAGCTATATCGGGACTGATTTCCTTAACTTTTAGGACTCCAAGCCTAAGCTTTAATATCTCTTAAATCCTTAGGTCCTTAAACCTGGCTCTGATACCACTTTAATTGTCACGCCCCGACCCTACTGTCGGGCACGTGGCAACCGCCGTATGAGCCCAACGGACCCATACAAGACATCAAGTGATACATACAATCCAAACACATCGTTTACACAGTGGAATATACAATCAAAATATCTATCTCATCGTTTCTAGCACAGTCCCGATAAACCTACTACAATTCTATGATAACGATATCAATGAATAAAGATAAACTCATCGAAAAACTCATCTTCACCCACCGTCATGATTGATCATCTAACTCACCTGCACACACGGGGAAAAGTAGTGTGCTCAGCCTTGCGGCCTAGTGCGAAATTACGGCTCGAAACCGAATAAGGAATCCAAAGGCTAGGAGGATTAATCTAGGATGCCCTGGGTTTATTAATAATCATTTTCATATAATACATGTGAAGCATATCATAAATGCAAAATAACTGTGTAAGCATATCCGACAGGTGTAGCACTAGATGTCACCTAAGCTGTCTCTAGTATTATGTTGTCAGTGTCACCGGAATGTCATCTACAGTGTACTATGTCTATCAGTCTCATGACTCGGGCTGCCAAACTATGCTTAGAGAAACTCCCCCGTCGGGGATTTCCCATAAGCCCATCAGTGCCTTTTGTCTCTGTCTCTTCCTATGCCCGCTGCACTGATGTTGGTGGAGGTGACGGGTGACCCTTGATCACTCTCCTCAGCCTCGCTAGTCGCCTGTCATGCCTCCCCTAGCGAAAACCCGTCGTGCCCTTACATCCTCCCCGGATGCCGTAAGGACAACGACACTCGTGTAGTACTACACACCGTCCGAAGACGGGGTCACCGTCAATATAATCCATCGACTACGGTCTCGGTCGATATAATACAACCCTAGGATCCGGACTCACCATCCAGCCGTCTGCAGATCGTCAAGGATGGTAACCGTATGGTCTACGGATCCACTGTCCAAGGCTATGCGGAGGGATGTCACCGTTCTAATCCCCGAGCAGCGATGCCTGCCAAGAGGTGTGCAGACTAGCTGTCGCCGGAATGCTACAACCTCGGCGACATGTTTGCTAGGTTCTTGTTCCGGTTCGTCCCGGCTAACCATCTCAGGACTATCACGAGTGCCCCTTAAACGACACTCGTGCGGGTAGCAATTATCGGGTAGGGACTTGCTCCATATATCCGGTCTAATATGACCTTGGAGTGTGTACGGTCCCTTTCCCCACTAACTCCCAGTATCCAAGCTATGTGTAGCCTCGGGAGGGGTGTGTGGTGGAGCATCACCATTCTGACCATCGACGGTATGTCGGGGTCGAACGAGGTATGCAAGCAGTACCCCTTCCTGTCTGATTCCTAGTGATGTCTCCTAAGAGTTTCTAACATGTCATCATTCTTATCTATAACTGCATGGTAATCGTGCTATCATTGCAAAGATAAATAACATAGCACACAGGATAAGATTCATAGACATGTTAAATAAATAGCATGGTAAACATGACATATCATGCATATAGACAAGGTAAATCATACTAACATGTATTTACATATAAACATAGCATGCATTTCATTTTTATTATATTTAAGGCATCCGAGATGTTTCCTAAGAAAACCTCGACAGGAAATCCCTAGCTTGAATAAATCTTATATTCAGTGAACCAACGCACCTGATAATGTAGTTGGGTCTTCTTCGGAACCAACCGTGTTATAAGTCGTACTTCCTTTAATCGTTTCGAGTAGATCTTTCTATTATAAATAAAGTCATATTTAGATATTTACTTTTATATGATTTATAATTAACCTTGTCGATAATGTGACAAGTCATCTTAGTTTCAACAAATCACTCCCTAATTCTATTTAACTATCACATCTAATGGATAATAAGGTGGAACCAAGCCACTGTATCCTAGTGATGACCTGCATTCGATTCCTTATTCTAACATAATTATTGTATTATCTATATGCTTCTAAGTAATGCAAGAAAAAGAAAATAAGAATAGAAATAAAAGGACTTAGAAATACCAAACTCAATAACACCATTAAAACACAATAAAACAAACTCATTCACGACAAAACTTATGTAAAAATTAACACCAATCCGCATGCGATCTCAAAAACCACATCATCAATCCACTCGTCAACAAATCGAATCCATAAACAAGGCAATCAACAATTTAACCATGAAACGACATCAACAACACCATCAAGCAAAATCCAGAATCCATAAACAAGGCAATCAATACCAAAGAGGATTCACATGCATCATCAATTGATAACAAATGAGAGATGGGGAATCGACCTTAGGATGGTGCGGCCGATCTATGATTCGGTGAAGCTTCGGTGCTCAATTATCGATAGAGTCGTGGGGGTAATGTCGCCGGCTGGGATCTTCGGTGAGCAGCAGATGGAACCGCGCCGAAGATGGGAAGGGCCACCGCTGGAATTTAGGCGATCGGTTTCCCCCGACGAAAGCAGCGGGGGCGAGATCAAATGCGAGGTCGAGTCGCGGCAATGGACGACAAATAGTTTGCCGCTGAGCTCTCACCGAGAGAAGCTTGGAATCGAAGGAAGGAGGTGCGGCGAGCTCAAATAAATGCTCCGATTACCAGGGGGACGAACGATGCAGTGGACGGCGAAGTGTTCGCTGCTGGGCTCGCTGTGATACGAGAGACGCAGCAGCTGGGGATCACGCGGGTGAGGTTCGTCGTCGAGCGGAGGACATGGCACTCGAATCGCAGCTGCAGCCGCCAATGGGTCGAAGGAGTAAGGCGAGATGCAGACGCCTTCGGATCGAGGAAGGAAGGCGACGCGATCGGAGGTGCTCGCAGCTGCAGTCTCCATCGGATCGAGGTAGAAGAGGTCGAAGAAGGAGGAGGAGGAGGGCCTCGCCGCTGAGCTCACAACGAGGAAGAATCCCGCCCCGCGTTCGAAGAGGAGAGGTCGTCGAATGGTTCACCGTCGCCGGATTTGAAGCGGGAGAGCAAAGGAGTCGCCGAAGGAGATGCAGAGGGGCATCGAGCTTGCAGCGGCGTGAAAAGGGGCGAAGGAGAAGGAGACGAAGGAAGAGGACGGGATTTGGGGGCGCGTTTCCTCCGGCTTAGGGCATGCGGTCGGCTCTTCTACGTGCCTTTCTCGTCGACCGGTTCAACTAGATCTATTTGGTCTGAGTTGGCCCGGTCCAAGGGTTGCACATGCCTAACATGTGAGGGGTTAACACTCACCTTCCACATATTTCCAGATTGGTCCACAACTTCCATAATAATACAACCAAGTCCCTTGTACCTTAATAAAATTTCTAACTAGGTCCCTACAAACTTTTAATAAAATGCAAATAAGCCCTTGTTGATACAAAAATCAACTTAATATCATCATCTTGTTTCTAACTCAATTCCAAACCACTCTAAATAAAATAAAATTTTAACTTGATCCATACAAAATTTATAAATCATAATTATATTCATTTTAATCCAAATTTATTTCGATTTCATTATTTGTCCTAATTCCACTCAAAAAAATTTCTATCCTATTTTTCTCAATTTAAACTTAAGAAATTTTTTTATTTTTAATCATTTTTATTTTATTAATTAAACCACCTAAGGTGGGGGTTTACAGCCCACCCTTCGCGTTGTCCAAGTGTGTTGAGTGGTAGGGCACTTGAGCTTCTCCTATGCATCATTTCTGCATTATCTGTGGAGGTCCCTAGTGCTTGGTGACCTCAGGTCCTTTCGCTAGTCACACCGCCGCCAGTAGACGCTCTTGAGGGCCCACATTCTTCACCAAAGAGATGGGCATTGCGTGGGTGAAGCCGGGTTGCACGACGTCCATCGTTATGAGTCCGCCTAAGTGAGGGGCGACCACGGTTTGTGAACGCTGCAAAAAGTCCATTCCAATGATGAAGTCGAAATCATCCATTGGAACCACTGCTATGTCCATCTGTCCCTTCCATTGTCCAACTTGAAGAGAGGCAAGTCGAACCATCCCTATGACTTGAGAGGTTGAAGCATTTACCGTCTTTATTTTAAGGTGGCTTGCCTCTATACTCAATCCTAGCTTCTGAGCTAGTTCCTTACGCTTGAAGTTATGCGTAGCTCCCGTATCAACCATTGCCTCGCAGGGTTGTTCGTTGACCAAGAGCGAGACGTACATCAGCCCTGGGTTTGGTTCTGCACGTATTGCTCCAAGGCGTTGGATCGGGGCTGCTCGTGCAGTTGGAGCAAGGGTTTCTCCAGCTCCTTCTTCATCTTCTTCTTCTACTTCTTCTTCATAAGTGATAGCGGCTACCGGTTGCTCCTTCCTCGGGCAGCGATGTGCTTGATGTGGTCTTTTGCAAATGAAGCACCCCCTCCACTAGACTCGGTTCCCACCAGCTTCATTGTTGTTTCTATTATCGGGCAGTCCTTTGTTCCGCGACGTCTCGCTGTTATTGGGTGAAGGTCTTTGTTCGATATCTTTGTTGGTTGGGGACTATGCACGGGCCTCCTTGTCCTGAGATAGCCTCATACCCTCATTGTCCTGAGATAGCCTCATGCCCGTGGGCCGCCCGGTCCGATTTACATGCCTAGTTGGAAGAGTCGACGCGAGCGAGAAGTGCCGAGGGCTCGTCCCCCTCGCGAAGCGCCCTCCCCCTCCTTCGCCTCGCGACCGTCCGCAGCAGAGCAACGCCGGTGGCCCCCTTTTGCGTTCGCCATCTGTCGCCCGCCGCCCATCGTTTGCTGCCCATTTCTCTCCGCCATGACGAGGAGAGCTCGGCGGAGATCTGTTGCTGCCACACGACCACTTCCCCTGCATTTGCCCTTCTCCACGAGATCAGTCGCCGTTCGCCTCCCTCGCCCGCAGCAGAGTAGCGCTGGTGCTGCTCCACCTTGTCAGTGTTCGTCGCCCGCCGGCCGTTGTTCACAATGCATCGTCCCCTGTCGCAGAAAGAGGAGCTCGGAGGAGGCATTTTCGCGGCGCGCGACCCTCATTTCCCCTGCGATTTGCCTTCTTTGCGTCTGCAGCCATCCGGGGGCTGCGTCCGCCGTGTCACAGGGGCCGCCCTTTGCTTCGAAAGCTCCCGGAACGGCAGCCTGTGCGGCGTAGGCAGAGGGTTCGCCGTCGCCTACAAGCCTGGGTCTTGCCGGAGGTAAGAAGAAGAGGACACCGGGGAATCTCATGAGAACAGGAGGTGTTATTTCTCTTGATGGAAAAAAACAACAATACTCAGGCCGCTGTAAAAACAGGGGAGGCTGCTGAGTGCACTTACACACTGATCTCTCTCTCTCTCGTTATTACAAAAGGAAGTGGGAATTATCCGATCTGCTGCCCCAACTCCTCATTGTGGTTAGCCTTTTATATTGATAAGAGGCCTCTTATTTAGGAGGTTATTTTGTGGCTTGCGACCTGGACAAGGGGTGATCCACGCTCCTTTCCCTTGTTTCGTGGGTGTCCACCCGAATTGGGTGTGACAAGCCGTACTACGCCTAGGTCGCCGAAGCGCCGCTCAGCCCGCTGGAGTTGGAGTCACTCGCCTTCTCCGCATGCTCGCGAGCCCGCGTCGGCCCCAACGTCAACGCAGCAGGCGGCGATTTCGTCGTCACTGCTCATTCCACCCGCAACACCACTGGCGAGGAGAGCTGCGAATCCACTCACCCGCCGACCGGATTCTCCTCCTCTTCTTCCCCACGCGTTCGCAAGGTGAGGAGCTTCGTTTCTCCTCTGTGAACGGGCGGTTTCGCCCTATGGTGGACTCACCTAAGAGTTCGCCGGCGACGTCCGCGAGAATAGCATTGATGGCCGGATTTTTCGTAGGCCGTCGTTGGTCTCCATGCATGCCAAGGCTTGCGGAGCTCGTCGTCTACTTGGCCGCCGGTTTTGCGAGCTCCGGCGAGGTGGCGGCTAGGGTTCCTGCGCCGGCGACTAGGTTTCCAGCGAGGAGAAGGGTTCGGCTGAGGTAGAACCCATTTCACTCCTTAATCGCAATTAGTGGATTAATTAAGCATAATTAATATTTGGTTAATTAATCTAAGTTTAGTTAATAAGTTAATTAAGTGGATTAATTAATGGGTTAAGTAATTGGTTGAGCTGAACCAATTAGTTTAGTTGAGTTAAGTCTGGGTCGGACTTGAGTTTAGGTTGAGTTTAATTGGAGTTGGGCTGAATCAGTTAACTAAGTTGGGTTCGAGCCAAACCAGTTAATTGGATTTGGTTCGGGCTCGACTTTGATTGAGTTAGATTGGGTTTGCTGGACCGAATCAATTGGACCAGATCCAATTAAACTGGACCGGATCCGAGTCAAACTAAATTAAATTGAATCGAACCTGAGTCGAACCAAATTAAAATGAACCGAACCAGTTAGGGGATTGGGTCAGACTCAAGCCAAGTCGGGTCAAACGTTGACCGTCAACGTTGACCGTTGACGAGGTCAATATTGAAAAAAAAATCAAAAAATCAAATTTAATTTTTTATGGGTAATAATTGAGACTAAGTTGAATTAGAGGATAGTTAGGTGATTAAAATAGTTAATTAGGAGTAAATAGATTTAAAAATTGCTGATAGGTTTTAATTGGGCTCTTGGGTAACTTGGGCTAGATCATGTGTTTAAATGGGTATAAGTTTGAAAGAATTTATTTAAGTTAATTAAATTAATTTAATATTGTAGTTAGTTTAATTAGTAAAATTTAAAATTTGATTAATTAATAATTAAAGGATTAGATAGAATTAATTATCAACTTGTATGCTTAGTTTGAGTTAATTAAATGTAGTAATGACTTTAATTAATTTTTTGATAAATTATTTGGGGCCAAAAATGTAGATATGAGCCCAATGGATAAACATAAGCTTATTAATTAAGTATGTGCCCCTAAATTGAACATGTGCTCGTAAAGTTAAATTTAGGCTTATTAAGTGGTAATTAGCTAGGATAATTACATAAGTTAGATTGGTAAATTTTTATTTTATTTATTTTAGGGAAAATAAAATAAATTTTATTTTAAATAATTGTGTTATTTAGGACTATTGTTGGTACGCGATTCGTGATCCGTCGGAGTGATTTATTTTACGTGGGTTGGTTTCGAAGAGTGAACCGCCAAATCAGGTGCGTAGGCTCATCATAGTATGATTTATTCCAGTTAGAAAAAATCTTAATTAGATTTTGTTGGAAAATTCTTAGATGCCTACCAACTAAATAAATATCATGCTTCTAAAACTACCAAGAAAAATATCTGCTATGTTATTATATTTTATTTAGCATGCTAATATGCCACATATGCTTATTTCATCTTTTACTCTACATGATATATTATTTTTACTGCATGTTAGTTAATTATGCTGAAATGTTAAATGCAAATAATATCATGCGTAAAATGATAAAAGATAAAGCAAACATAATATCATGATTTACACCGGATACTTTAGTATAAAGACATAGGTGACATGATACTAGTACCACGTAAGAACATCAATAAATTTTAAACTAAGGGTGTTATTAATGCACCCTAGATAAAATCGCGAACCATTAGTATTCGGTTAGTGATGTTCACACACCAGCACCTCCCGAGGCTACAGATCGTAAATAGCTTAGATACTCGGAATGAGTTGAGGGTTGGACCAGATTAACTCCTAGGTCGAGATAGACCAAAAATGGAGTGGGTCCATACCCAGATACCGATACTCGCACGTGTGCTGCTTAGGCGACACCGTGATAGTCCTTAGATGGCTAACGAGGATGAACCATACTATGGACTTAGCCACGATGTAGTCGGGATAGCCAAAGCCCATTGTGCGGATGTGCGTTTATTCCAGCCAACATTGATTGCTATTGGACTGGGAAGGTGATTCATCACGTGAGGCTTTGGACAGTGGATCCGTAGACCACACGGTTATCATCCTTGATGTTCTGCAGACAGTCGGATGAGTAATCCGGATCCTAGGGTTATTATTTCGGCTAGCCGTGGCCGATGAGACTATTATGATGGTGACCCTATCTACGGACAGTGTGTAGTACTACACAGATGTCGTTGCCCTTATGGATCCGGGGAGGATGTAAGGGCACGACGGTTTTGCTAGGGGAGGCATGGTCAGCGATTAGCGAAACAATGGAGAGTGATTATGGATCACCCGTCCTCTCCGCCACCCGTCCTCTCCGCCAGCATCAGTGCAGCGGGCATAGGTAGAGACATAGACTATAATGGTACTGATGGACTTAGGGAAGTCCTAGGCCAGGACTTTCCTTAAGCATAGGCCGACAACCCGAGTCATATGATATAAAAAGAAAGATATTATATATGATTCACACTAGTGACAGTGATATTGTATATAACCTAGGTGACATTCAGAGACATACATCTACTTACAACCTAGGTAGACATATAACATAGTCGGATAATACATGTAAAATATTAAAAAGCTTGTTATGTGATAACTGATCTCACTAAGGTATCCTTGAACGATCTCCTTAGCCTTGGATTTCGTATTGTGGTTTCAAGCTGTAATTTCGCACTAGGCCGCAAGGCTGAGCATACCCCGTTCAATATGTGTGCAGGTTGTTAGATGACTGTCCGGGATATTTGATGAAGATGAGGGTTATCGATGAATTTAGTTTTATTTATCGATGTCGTTATTGTAGAATTGTAGTAGGTATATCGGGACTGTGTTAGTAGAGTTGTATAAGTGATTTAATTATATATTCCGATGTGTCGATTGTGTGTACGGACAATATTTATTACCAAATGCCTTGTATGGGTCCTTTTGACTCATACGACAGTTACCACGTGCCCGACAGGTGGGTCGGGGCGTGACAATTTTCATAATAATCTCTTGATTTTCGAAAGCAAAAAGCTGGGTATATTGACACCGCTCAAAGGAAGATCATCAAAAAGGAAGATATAGAAGTCGCAGATTACCATTTTTGGGAGGAACAAATGGCAAGACAGTGGTGAGCACCATGAGAGGAAAAGAACAAGAAGAAGAAGCAACTTGAGACGGGAGACAAAGGGCAGGATCGAGTGAGGGCCGATTGGAGTGGAAAGCAGAAGGATTTCAACATTTTTACGTACTCTTCGTCAATAGCCTCGACTGCTGCATCTACACCTGCACAGACATTGAATGTGGTGTGCTCAGCCTTACGACCTAGTACAAAATTACAGCTCGAAATCATAGTAAGGAATTTAAAAGTTAGGAGGAATGTTCTAGGATGCCTTTGGGTTTGTTAATCATCATCTTCTTTTATTATGTATAATTCATGTTATAAAAAGTAGTAAAGCAATATGATCAAGTGCAAGTATAAAAATTACTAAATGTCACCTAATTTGTATCACATGTCTATGTCATCAGTGTATGTCACCTATGTTATAATCTGACTTTGTGTCACAAGACTCGGGCTGTCAGCCTATGCTTAGAGAATACTCTGACCAAGGGTATCCATAAGCCCATCAGTGCCTTTCTATCTCTGTCTCTGCCTATGCCCGCTACTCTGATGTTGGCAGAGAGGATGGGTAACCTTTAATCACTCTCCACTGTCTCGCAAGTCACCTACGATGCCTCCCCTAGTGAAATTGTTGTGCCCTTATATTCTCCCTGAACTCTATAGGGGCATCGGTGACTCGTGTAGTACTACACATTATTCGAAAAGAGGGTCATAATCAATAAAGACTCATCGACCACAGCTAATCGATATAATAACCCTAAGATCCGAACTGCTTATCCGACTATCTGAAGAATGTCAAGGATGATAGTCATGTGGTCTACGGATCCACTGTCCAAGGCCTCATGTAGGGAATCACCTTTTTAGTTCAAAAAAATTGATGTTGATCGGGGTAATCGCACATCCGCACAATAGGTTATAGCTACCTCGACTACATACTTGTTAAATCTTTGGTAGGATTTATCCTCGCTAGCCATCTCAAGACTACCACGGTGACATTCGTGTGGGTATTAGTTTTTCGGGTATGGACCCACTCCAATTACCAGTCTATCATGACCCTGGAGTTAGCTTGGTCCTTTTCCCCACCAGCTCCCAGTATCTAAGGAAATATCACTTTTTGACCATCACTAGTTTGTAGTGGTCATCTAGGGTGTACTAGGGTCACACCCTTCTAGTTTATAATCAAGTGATATCCTTAGGAGATTCTAGCATAATGTGTCACCTAAGTGATTCTTGATACTACCTCCTATATATTTGTTTGATTATTTAAATTATTAATTTTATCTTCATCTGCATAGTAATTATGTAACACATAACATAGAAAAATAATATAAATTGCAGGAAATGTAGTAAATCATGTCCGATACTAGCATAGTATGCATGACATATCGATCATACTAGATAAAATAAATCATGCTAGCATACATAAAAATATAGTATCTAACATACACAATATTTTATTTTGTTCAAGACATCCAAGACTTTCCTAAGAAAAACCTCACCGAGAATTTTCCTAGTTTGGATAAATCTTAATTACGATGAACCAATGCACCTGATTCAGCGATTTGATCTTCAGAACCAATCCACTTAGAATAATAGGTACTCCAATGATCTACTTAGCTAGCATATCAAACAATAATCCTAAATAATAAAATTATTTAAAATAGGTCTTAATACAATTTTTCTAAAGTTATAAAATAGAAATTGATCAATAGAGTACTTAAATTATTCACTTATCTTAGTTATATCTAAATATTAAGCTTACGTTCACTTAACATACCCGTACCCAATTAAATAAGCCCATGTTCAATTAATGAGCTCATGTTTATTTAATGAGCCTATGTTTATCCAATGAGCTCATGTCCAAATGCTAGACCCATCTGCTTAATCCAACCTAACTCATCTAGCCGTAGTGCCGTATTGCCGTATTGCCAGCCCAAGTTCTCATTTTATAACAAGCCCAACAGTTTATCCATATAATTAATTAATTAAAGTAAATTACTACATTCTATTTAACCAATCTAAGCATACAACTCTATTTAATTACTCAGATGCAGCCTAACACATTTTAATTTTTTTCTGATTAAAAATTTAATTAAAAAACTAATTCAATTAGATTAAATAGACTTTTTCAAATCCATACTCATTATTAAGCCTAAACTTATATTCTCATCCAAATTTGCATGAGGGCTCAGCTGGTAAGCCCATCAGAATTTATCTTAATGTATTTAATTACAAAGCTATCTTGATTACTAGATTAGTTAATCCCAAATTAACTAAACTTAATCATACTCAACTTGTGAAGTTTTCACCCAATTCATTATTAAAACTCAATTGAATCTATAAACCTAATTCAACCTATTAGCCCAATCCGATCGGCCCAAATTTAAGTTCATTAACCCAATCCGATCGGCCCAAATTTAGGCTCATGAAATCTAAATCAACGATTTGGTCTACATTGACCGGATCAACATTGATGTAGTCAAAATTGACTATGTTAACCACCTAATGACTTAATTAAATATTAACTTAGACCCAATTCGAATTAATTTGACTTGGGTTTAATTCATGCAGGTTTGCTTCAATTTGAGCTCGACCTAAGCCCCAAGCCGGGTCGGCTCCGTTCAATCTAATCCATTCCCTGTTATCCAGCCAACTTGAGTCATACTCAAGTCAAAGTTTAATCCACTAGGTCCAACCCCCCCTTTGATTAATCATGCAACTTGATTAACCCACTAAATAATTATGATTAAGTGATCTTAGTACCGCATGCATGACTTTAAACACATTTAAATTAATCCACATGCCAAACATAATTTAAACACATTTAAATTAATCCACATGCCAAACATAATTTAAATTAACATAATCATATTTGATTACCGCTAAGCATGCTTAATTAGCACTTAAATTAAGGGCAAAAAGGGGGATCAGAAATTGCTACCTCCTGCCGCTCCCTTTGCCCGAACACCCTGATGAGGAATGCCCTTCACCCGAACACCCCGAAGGAATGCGGCAGTCGTCGGACTACCTAACACGCATCATTGGCAATGGGGGTGCGAAATCACTAGATGAAAAGGGGAGATAGCAGCAGGTCTACTCACCTATCAAACTCGCGAACGCAAGGTGGAAACGGATCAAGCGACGACAAATCTGGGAAGAACACTGGCTTCTAGGCTTGTAGGGAGGCGGAGCAACTCGACATCGGTGGTCGCGACGACGGATCGATACTGCAATGGGAGTAACGACCAATTTAGGGGCGTCGCAGCGAAAGATTCGAAGGCGGGCGTTGACGCGTACAAACAAAGGGAGGTCGCTTCTATGCTTCCTCCGGTGGTCCACCTCGCTACGATGAGGACGGGAAGTGGTTGAGGCAACGGGCAGCTCATCGGCAACCTCGACGCCCCTCAATGCTGCTGCGTGGAGTCACGGAGAGGGACGACGCTGCGCGGATAAGGGCGGAACTCGTTCGCCCTCTTCCGCGTGAATTCAATTCGAGGGGTCGGTCCAACTGAATCGGCCATATGGGTCGGTTCAGGTGGACCGGTCGACTAAGCCGATTTAATTGAACGGGTAGATATCATTTTTTTTAAAAGAAGGGTTTACAAAGTATACTTAATTTTTATTTTTTAAAAGAATTAGATTTTTGTTATTATTTTTTAAGTGGATAAGAGATAATTTATTAACTTATATTTAGATTAAAATACTATTAATAGTAGATATTTGAAAAAAAATATAATAGCGATGAATGAAAATTTTATTTATTTAAAATATTATAAAAAATTTATAATATTGTTGAATGGATATTAATTAAAGGTGATTAATAATAACCTATGAATACATACCAATAATATTGATCGAAGGATTCTACGCATGACCTTTCTAATATAATGCTATTAAATAGTATAACTTATCATTTGATTTAGGGATGTATCGTAAACAATAAATATAAAAGTAAAATATATATTTATCTTTTGGCTATTTTAATGATTTCCTGATAATTTTTAATTTGAGATATATATTTACACACACATAAATGACTAAAAAAATTAACGGCACTAGAAAATTATATAAATGAAGAAAAAATTTTGGTCTGAGGGTTTGTCTGGTTTATGATAAGGCCCAACTCCGAGCTTACCGTCCATCAAACCCTAGATAACTAGTTTGCTAAATAAATTTTTATATTATATTTTAGTTAAAGTATTGCGATATACATAGATATACATATATTATAGGTGAGAACAAGAGATACACATTATATTATAGGTGAGAACATGCTGAAATAGATAAAATGCATAAATATTCAAAAAAGTCCATTAGATATTCAAATAAAATACAAAATTCAGCTCTTAACTGATGGAAAGAAATTTGACTGAAAACTAAAAACAAAAGCCACTTTCTGAGCAAGAGAATTTTTTTAATTCAATTGTGTACCGTGAACACATTATTAGTAATGTCATTAGAAACCTCCCATCTTGGATCTACTTGCCATTTACCATCAACAATAAACTTTATCTGATAAAATAAAGATAGGTTAATAGTAACACAAGCGAGAGAATTTTTTAGTAAAAGAAATAGCAAATAAAATACACATCACTTATATACCTCATAAACTCCGGGATAAAGATACAAAGTTGTTCTCCAGTGCGATGGTTTACTGTGTAGAAATTAGAAATATATAATTCTACTGTGTAGAAATTAGAAATATATAATTCAACAGTGTTTTGTATACAGTCACTTCATAAAGTGAAGAAAGTTGCTGAAGTTATGATTTCAAAAGCATGCATTTCGGCACCTTGTTTCCAACATTTTCCATGATAAAAAAAAATTAACAAGAAGAATATATAATAATTACATACCTAGTCGACCTATATGAAGTTGTATCAGAAGGATTAAGATCCATTTTCCATACATTTTTCCAGCCATCGAAACTTCCAGCAACTTCTACGGACCGGCCGGCTGTCCAATAATCTATATGCACCTACGCCAACCAAACCAAAACCATCTGTGAGTGATGTGTGAGCTAAACAAAGATGCATCTAATTAATTAGTTCAAGGATGAGTCATTGCAGGTGAAACCTAAGCTATGGAATTTCCAACCGTTCAATCTTCTTTGATGAATCTAAGAAACTTACCTCTAAATTGTCTAGTGATTTTAATTTAGTACTTACTATTGAGGGTACATGAGCAGCAAACATAGTTTGTAAAAATAAGGATCAAGAAATTAAGAGGAAAAAAAAAAGGAGTAGAGAAACCTCTTTCAGACTCAGGGTCTCCAGAGTCATGTGCAACTTCGAATCTCTTTCAGCTATGATTAAGAAATTACTAAGCTCTGCTTCCTGATAAATAAAGGAAAAGAGAATTTATCATCATCCTTCAAATATATATGCATAGTTTATCGATTCCTATATTATCATTTTGCAGTATTCTTCAAACGCCAAGACTAATGAATTGGTCTTTTTCAAGGCCTCCAAAAATTAATTCTGTAAACTCATATAGTTTAGCTTTTTACATTCTTGGCGAAATATTCCTAAGGAAATATTAAAAGAATAATATACTTGATGAACCACCTTTATTTTTGCAATATGCATGCTTAACCTTTATAAAGTTCTTAAAAAAAAAAAGGAGGTCTAATGGGTTTACAATGCTATTTAGCAACTCCCGCAGTTCATCTTCTAGCCTTTCAATGCTTCTCTCCCTGCTATGCATATAGCAAGAACACCGTTCAAGAACTCAACTTTACCCGAACGCAGATCACGTAGAGAAGGGAGACGTAGATTACCTTAATTGTTCTGCGGAGAAACAAGGGGCGAGACGCAGGCGTGCTTGGCTGATTTGGTGGGCGGCCGACGGGAGGCGGAGGCATGGAAGCTTCGGAAAGGAAGACAAGGAAGAGAGAGGGCAGAAGCTGGTGGGAGCGAACGAGAGGGGAGGCTGCAGAGAAAGGAGGGCCATGAGCGGATCGTGGCAGAAGCAGAAGAAGTTGAAGGGAGGAGAACACAAATTGGGAACTGGGTTTTTAAATACACAACGTACGTGGGTTGCAGAAGGTGTCAGGAGTATATTTTAATACTTTGTTTACTTATTCATTTAAGGTTCTGTATTAAAAAAATTAGGTTTTTTTTTGTTCATCTAAAGATAGTAATCAATTTTCTGATTGTTTCAGTTGATTCGGTCATAAAAAGATTAGTGCATTAATTTAAGTTTATCTAATGGGCGAATGATTGATGGGACTTGTGAATATTTATTTTGTTTTCATGTAATGTTTATTAGGTCAAACTTTTAGGCCTGTTTAAACCTGAATACCCCTCCACCGCTTCTAACGTGAGCGATGAAAAGATGATAAGCTTCTCATCGGCCGGTGGCGAAGATTCAAGCAGGCAATGGATTGAGCTTGGTTCTCATTGTTCTTTTACTTTCATGCCTCAACCCTGCTGGATGAATTAGCCATGAACGTTAACACCAAGAATCTTGAGCGTGTGAGGAGTTGAAAAGCAACCGTACTCGTTTGCTTGCATGCTTGCACGTGTTCAGAAGGTATGATTTGAGAAATAAGTCTTACCCCTCTTGAACTTGATCTTGCACAGTTATTTCCAAACCTCTTGATCTCTCTTGAACTTGCTCTTGCACTATTATTTCCTAGCCTTTAGACCTTGGCAAACCTAAGATGTGACTCCATCCTCGTTTTCTTTCATGGGAAATTAGCCCCCTTTTTTATTATTTCTCATGGAGTCTTTTTGTTGATTATTTTAGAAACATTTTAGATCGTAGCAAACCCTAACCACTAGTTATCTTAAGATAGTTGAATATGCCATCTTGTAGAGTAGGTTATTCCACTTTTTAGTGTGAGTTTAAGATATGTTTTTTTCTCAGGTTAGGGATGAAATTGAACACCTTTTAGATGATGATGTGGCCCATCTGTATTTAACAAGGAAGCAGATTCAGAACCAGCAAATTGAAGCTTTGATATCCTCTTGCAGGATCAAAGCTCACAAGATTTGGTTCTAATTTTAATTGTAGTGCAAGCATCATTTCTAGCATCTACGCTGATGATAATGATGTGGAGGACTGGAGATGTTACTTGAAGCTTACTTCATGCAACTTTGACGACATGCGTAACAAGATACATACTGGTTATTGTCCTAACCAATATCTATTTTCATAATAATCTCTTGATTTTCGAAAGCAAAAGGCTGGGTATATTGACACCATGCATTTTGTTTTTCTTGTATGACTATTTTGTTTTAGTTCGGTTTATAAATGACAAATTTTGTATATCCGCAGTGTGGCTCGTTTGTCCCCTCTTACTGGAAACTATTATTTAACTTATTACTATAATGCTTACTTTATTTGTTGATAGAATGAAATAGGATTGTTTGAACGCTGGCCTTAGTGTTTATATTTTTTGTCCTTAATTAGCCATCATCATAACTCCACTTAACTACACAAAATACTTATTTATAACTCATAAACCTTCTGAATTTCCGTAGAGTTAGACATGTAAATAGGTCATGCTCGGGTTAGCCGGAGTACAACCATAAAAGCACGGCCCATAAAGGCATGGTACTGTAGCGGGGGCTGTGCTTAGCCCGGCACGTTACAGTACCGTGACATGCTTGGGACGGCCCGGTGGAGCAAATGCTCTGCCCGGCACGGCCTGCAGCCCAGACATGAACTATGCCGGGCACGGCACAGCCGGATCAACCTGCTGTAAAATATGTATTCGGCAAGAGGCATGCTACACGGACATGCCATGCTTGGGACAGCCTGGTGGCTCCACCCGGCACGGCCCGTAGCCCGTCATCAATCGAGCCGGGCACAGCACGGCCGGGTCAACCCCCTGGAAAATATATCTTCCGCAAGATTCAAAGTCGTGCCTTCACTGTAAAAAATAAATGTTTTAATCATTCCACTATATAATATTTTTAAAAAATATATATATATTATTCGTGTTGTGTTGTGCTGGCCCGTGGGCCTGAATCTTAAGGCCTGGCATAGTACAGCAGTAGCTGCGGGCCGTGCCAAGCACGGCACGCTTTCAAACTAGGCCGTGCTAGGCAGGACCTGAATTGGCCCGGGCCCGTTACATCTCTACGTAGAGTTAATATGAGCAAGAAGATAAGCAAACAATCCCCCGAAGTGCTTACAACGACAGGGTGGAAGATTTGGTTTACGTAGTACAATTCACAATGGATGCTCATTGCAAATGCAACTATAAACATATCCAGAGCTATTTCAAATGATGCAATGGTCAGTACTAGCTTTAGTTGGATCAGCTCCTTGTGCTTGTTATCAAGTTGGATGTTGGCGTGGTCTTCTATGTCACCAATATACTCCCTCACCTATCAAATCTCAAAGAGAAACTGTAAGCATTAATTGGCATTACAGATGACACTAGGCGTAGAATGCAAAAGGAAAATCATTTGTTGACAAAAGAGTGTTGGTGCGTAGACAATGTTATTTCCTAGTCGTGGCATCTTTAAGTGTCAACAAATTTGACAAAACAAACCCATAAATCTAACTGCTCCCAACCAATTGATAGATGCCAACTTATTTTTAAAAATATTAAAACAATAAAAAAGGTGTGCAAAACCAAATCACTACAATCTTCATATAGTTAGAATATCAAATTTATAAAAAAAGATTATATAAATTAGGAGGCAAACCTCGAGAGTCAAATGTGTATCCCTTGATTTAACCATGTCTTCCCTCTTTTGATCACATAGACAAAATAAAATGGTCATTTAATGACCAACAACATCAAATAAAACTAACAAAGAAATCTGACAAACCTTCCATTTTGAAGAAGTTGTTTCACGGATGGCGAGCGATCTAGAGGAAGCCCCATGCTTGAGATGAACTCAAGCAATTCATTCCCTAGCTTAGCATTGCTCAACGCCTTTCCCCTCCTGCTACAAAAAAAAAATAAAACACCGCTCAATCTAAAGGAAGATATAACACTGCTCAAAGGAAAGGCAGATCATCGACAAAGTGAAAAGGCAGATCATCGATAAAGGCAGATCAATAACACCAAAAAGTAGATATAACACCGTGCAAAGGAAGATATAACACCCCTCAAAGGAAGATCATCAACAAAGGAAGATATAGAAGTCGCAGATTACCTTTTCTGGGAGGAACAAATGGCAAGACATCCATGAGAGGAAAAGAACAAGAAGAAGAAGCAACTTGAGATGGGAAACGAAGGGCAGGATCGAGTGAGGGCCGATTGGAGTGGAAAGCAGAAGGGTTTCAACATTTTTACGTACTCTTCATCAACAGCCTTGATTGTTGCGTCTACACCTGCACACACATTAAACGTGGTGTGCTCAGCCTTACGGCCTAGTGCGAAATTACAGTTCGAAATCATAGTAAGGAATTTAAAAGTTAGGAGGAATGTTATAGGATGCCTTTGGGTTTGTTAATCATCATCTTCTTTTATTATGTATAATTCATGTTATAAAAAGTAGTAAAGCAATATGATCAAGTGCAAGTATAAAAGTTACTAAATGTCACCTAAGTTGTATTCGATGTCTATGTCATAAGTGTAAGTCACCTATGTTATAATCCAACTTTGTGTCACAAGACTCGGGCTGCCAGCCTATGCTCAGAGAATACTCTGACCAAGGGTATCCATAAGCCTATCAGTACCTTTCTATCTCTGTCTCTGCCTATGCCCGCTGCACTGATATTGGCGGAGAGGATGGGTAACATTTAATCACTCTCCACTGTCTCACAAGTCACCTAGGCTTCCAACTTTTCAAATCTTGAAATTTTCAGATCTCTTTATCCAATAGTTTTCATGCTGGTTGCTTCTTATCATGACATCGACAAAGTTATTGGGATTAACTGGCTATGGTTTTGATGGGAGTTGCCAGGTCATGGCTTTGTTCACAGAACATAGCAACCTTGACAAGTGTCTTAAAAATTGTTCTGAGGATCTTCGTTTTCTGTAATGTATTTATTGTATTGTAAACTGAAGTGTGTTTTCTTTTCTTTCTTTCTTTTTCCCTTTCTTGGAATTCTGCACTAAATTATTTTGTTACTTTTTTTATTATAAATCATGCAGCTATCATTTCGTAATTTCCAAGCTGATGAACAAGGATGGATGGAGACAATCAAGTCAGTTCGATTCGGAGGAATTGTCAGGATTAGTACTATGGATTGGCTTGGACAATCACAGTATCTAAGACAAACAGTCTACTGGTCTTCCCTCTCTTCTGCAATATCAGAGGTATGCTAATCATGCATTTATCAGAAATCAACTCAAAGTGATGAATATTTCTTTTCTATAATGGAATTGCAGAGAACACTATAGACTTGTTCACATTATGTTGGTTGAAGTTTAGCAAAAGGTATTAGGTTATCTTTGATGATTTGATGATGATATTAGATAGAATGAAACAAGTGAGGGAGTCATACATTCAAGGGTGTCATTTGTTCATCTCAAATGTTAGAGGGGGCATCTTATATTCATTGGTTAACTTGCAGCTTGGTAGTGGATCAAGTTTCATATTTTTGGTTTGAATTGGGTATGTTCAGCTTTCTATTTTTAAGTACTTTTGGTTGTTTTTATTTTTTAATATTCGAAGAATGTGATATAATGATTTATGAACAATTGAAAAAATTCAAACTTATCAATCAACATTAATGTTTGATACAATCATGAATACAAAATATGTAATGACACAGTGGTATAAACATGGAATTATTCACTATCTTCCAATTTATACTAATATGATACTTAAATTTTCTTAGAATTAAACACAATCTACAGTAATTGGATTAGTATAGAAACCTAAGACCAAACCAAATGCTAAAAATCTCTTTCAGTTCCAAGTTGGAATTATTTTGTTCCTGAGTTATTTATTTTTAATATTTTACTCTTTTGTTGGATCTTTGATGTGCTATAAGTTCCTGAAGTTGGTTAGTCAAACAGGAAAAGTATAAATCTTTTGAAATAACAATGAAAATAGATAACTATTTCAGGTATTTGCATATAGCGCATTGAGTTAATTGCTGAATATAGCCTAGATATTCATTTGATGAATCCTGCAAAAGGTCAATGAGGTAAGCTTACACTGAAAGTCAATATTGGTCTTGCCATCAGGGTTAGCTTAGGTGAGAAAACATGGATGGTGATTTTTTTTTTCCTTTTGCCGCTTCAAGTGAGTTTCATTTTTAATTTCCATCTCATGGAATCAGACTGTGAGATGATGGGCAAAGATACATATACTACACTGTAGATCTTTCTTGTTAAGTTTTCAATTCAGTGACGATTATATTTGAATCCAGCAAGTCGAGTAATTATTTCATACGTCTAAAATAGATGTCGCAATTATCTGAAACAAGTTATTTTTTCAAAGCGAGCAACAATTAACATACTAGTGGCGTATTGGACACATTTTATCGAGAACACAGATGAATACCTCAAGTCCCTCCTGTACTCAAATGCCCTATGTCAATCCTCAAGGCGAAACCGTTGTCGAGGCAAGGTTAACATCAGGTACTACAAGGTCCCTGGCTATGAGAAGACTGGACCAGCCAAATCCGAGAACAAGGCCACCGGAAACATGTACCCAGGATTTACTCGCGTCAACCATGGAAAGTACGTTGTCAGCGACGTCCGGGCGCACATCGGAACAAGCAATCTGATCTGGGATTACTTCTACACGACTGCTGGCGTAAGCTTTGGAACGTATCATCCAGCCATTGTAACGCAGTTGCAGGAAATTTTTGATGCGGATTGGAACTCATCGTATGCTGTTCCAGTTGAACCATTGCTATCTTCAGTGTAACGCCATGGAGAACTGGCAGAAATGTAAAATTGACATAAAAGCATCTGCTGGGCTAGGAATGAAGTGTCTAAACTGTAGATTTATTTATTAAATAGTTTTTTTCTTTTCTTTCTGACATCATAAAAGTCCTGGGGCTGAACATGGAAGCGTTCTTCTTTACTGCTTCTCTCTCTTCTTGCGTTCCGTATTAGGCATGCTTATCGGGCCGTGCCGCCCGTGGGCGGCACGAGCCCGGCCCGTGACGAGCCGTGCTCGGTACGGCCTGTGCCCAATCGAGCCGTGCTTGGCACGGCACTGTGTATATAACGTGCCGTGCCGGGCCACATTTTGGAGCCCGCGTGCCGTGCCTGGCACGGCCCGTGGGCAGGTCGTGCCAGGCAAAGCCCAACCATAGCTCATAACCCATTACATAGGCATACTTGTAGGTAGGAAGGACACTATCTCTTATATAGAGAATGAAGCAACTCTTTTTCCAAGACTACCAGATGTGGGACTAAAAACTCATTTAAACATTTTCACTCTTCCTTAAAACTCCAATCCTTCACCTTTTAAAATCAAATTTTTTTCATTCTATTAAAATTACCCTACTAACCTTTATTAGCTATAATTTTATAATTTTACTAAATGGTATTTTGGTCATTTTCTACATATTATTTTATTAAAATATTACTTAAAATTCATATAATCACCCATTTATTTCTATTATTAATTATTATCATAGATTAATAAATTAGGACATACATCATGATAATTATATCATTTATATTCTAATAAATCTTAATGTTTATAATATCAAACCCTCAAACCCTCTCGATGAAAGTTCATTTAAAGATTTCAAAGTAATAATAACTATAATGTATACTTTGATGAGAAAGAGTATAAAAAAATATAAGTACAAAGATATGTTCAAAAAGATAATTTTTATTTTAAAAGTTATTTTTTTTTAATTTTTATTAACTATCTAGCTTATAGTAGAATCTTCAATAAAATAAGAGAGAATTTTTAGATAATCTAATTTTAGAAATAATATAAAATAAGAGTGGATTTGATTGGAGAGTTTAATTTTTTTTTGTTAGTATAGAGTGGAGAGAGATTTTATAAAGAATATTACATATTTTAAAATTTTTATATATTTTAATAAAATAAAAAAGTAATTAATATTTTTTAAAGTTTAGGAATGATTTTTTTATAAAAAAAAGGTAGTTAGTGAGGAGTCAATGGTTATTTTTAGTTTAACTTCTTAAAAAAAGTTTAGTCCCACATTGTTCAGTTCTGAGAAACAAGAAGCATATATAAGCCAACACTTTCACAATTGTTAGTGTATTGGTATTAGTGGCCATTGAGCTGAATTAGGCTTGATATGTGACCTGGCACGTGTCGCGCCGGGCTTGATCCGGCACGTCCTAGAGTGTGCTGTGTGTCGTGCTGGGCTTGAGGAGATGTGGATCGTGCCTGGCACGACACGTTTGTGGGCGTGCCAAGGGCTGTTGACATGGAAAGACCGTTTCTGAATAGAACTGCCACTTCAGTATTGAAGAATCCTTGGAGGCACTTTCTTGAAATAAAAAGGAGATTGTATTACTTGGACTTATAAACAAAAACCTAACTTGATGCCAAAAATTAGTCTTCCTTCCATTACCCAGTTGTGCTATCACCCTCTCCATCCATAAAGTTTATTTGTTTTCAGGTACTTCTTCCACATCCTAAATCCTTGTTGGTTCACAATTGCTTCCCTCCAATTCTCCATCCATAAAGTTTATTTGTTTTCAGGTACTTCTTCCACATCCTAAATCCTTGTTGGTTCACAATTGCTTCCCTCCAATGCCTAGTTCTTAAATATTGATACTGCACCAGTTCCACCTAGCCATGCGCATCCACTTTTGATATCCTCTGCATCCACTTACACATCATGGCACTGTTGTGTTTGTAGCAGATTCCGCACACGTAAGCTTCCAGAAATCCACAGAGTACATACCAAATCCCAATCCGCAAGACATTTATTAAAAACACAAAAACTTACAGCATGGTCATCCTTTCTTCACCATGCTGTAAGAACCAATTGATCTCCCCAAGCACCCAACTTGGTAACACAAAAACGCTACAATAATACATTGGGATAGCAAGAAGCACATGATTTCCCGATCTCATTCTCCGCCTGCGTACCCATCCTCTTTCACACCTTACCAATCACAATATCCCGTTCTGACCTCGACGCTTCCTGGACACAGTAGCCCAAGATATTTAGGTGGGAAATTAGCTGCTTCACATCCAATAGATTGGCTCACGATAATACCTACAGCTTCTCCCAATTCAACCGTCACCATGAGTGGACTCCGACAAGTTCAATCCCAATGTTTTTATTTCGAGGAGCAATGCACGGCAGTACATAAGCAAAGCACGCACGGAGACAAGACACACCAATTTGTGCACTAAGCATAGTGTACTGAGCATGGACATGGATGAAAGATAGTGTGTTCAATGCACTTAGCAACATTCAAATGGAAAGCGGGGGCTCTGGGAGTGCAGGGCTCATACTAGCAAGTGTGTGGATGTGCTGATGTGCAAGCATGGCAGCCACGCGAAAAAAGATGACACATAATCTGTTTTCATGACCTAGATAAAACTATGAAAAGAAAAATAAAGATCATTTTCATATATCTTGGCTTCCCTAAATAGGAGGATGCAAGAATAAAGGATAAAGTTATTGAAGACTTCAAAAGAGCTACAGTTGGTTAAACCTACTAAGTATGATGAACTCACCCATATTTTGTTATTCAACTTATATATAGGTTGATAATGGAAAACTTTAAGCCTAGGTTAAAGCATTATGCTTTTCCTGTGCCATCCCAAAGGAGTTAAAAGTGTAGGTTGTGGTATTGTAAATTATATATATAAGTTTATATTAAAATATTATCTTTGATAAGCAGCAACTTGTAAAAAAGGTGTAGCTTATAAGAGTGGAAATGATTATTGAGGATCAGACTATAGTTGATCTTCCTACTCATAGTTCAATAAGCAAATCTTCAATCATGGGATATAGTTGGATTGAACTAATCAACTAAAGCTACAAGCTTGCTCCAACACTCTTGCTAGAGAGATTTATACTAACGCAAAGTGATGGCCTCCACCAAGTCTCTAATAGATTTTTGAAGATGATGTTTTACAAACTCCTAAAGGTGAAGAAGCTGTTTTACTAACTCTTGAAGATAGATCCTCCACAAAGCAAGCAAGTTGGTGTGCGAACTTAAATTTATCTTTTAGAAAAATGAAAATAATAATAGTAAATATGGAGCATATTCTTTATTAATTAATATTTTAATAAATAAAATTATCTAGGTTTAGCTCCATTCCTTGGGATGATGTGGGGGATCTTTAATTTTAGCAAGAAGTGACAATGAATTAATAATGATGACATCTGTGGTGGATGCATGGCAAGAAGGGGAGATCACAGATCTAATCTAATCTATCTATACATCCATATTCATACCCTCCTGTAGATGATATCCATTGATTAATGGTGCTGAAGAGGAAGATCAACGGCTAATGCTAATGCAGGAAGTTTGATGAGAGATTTAAGTAGGGCGATGAGGAAGATTCTCAAAACATAGTGATTACTGATAACTTATTTATCCATCTTCTTTTTCCTCAATAACTTATATATATATATGAAAAGAAGATGGAGAAATAAGTTATTAGTAATTATTGCATTGGGAAATAACCCCGATGACAACAGATTTGTGTGGAAATGATTGAGACTACGATTAACAACTAGAGACACATAATGAATGTTTGATCAGGATGACAATCATCGTTGAACAATTGCCCGGATTTAATCTACTAATATAATCCTCTAACTCCCAGAATCCCAGTTAACCAACCCCCTATTCTTGCTTCACCAAGGCCTTTACCTCATCCCAACAACGCACACTACCTATCCGACTTTCAAGACAAAAAAAGGACAAAGGCAAACAAGGAGTACAAGCAACAGAGGACACACGAGAGCACAAGCTCCATCACATCCCACTCAACCCCAGAGCACAACAATGGCTCATGCATGGGTGATTAGACTTGATCGAAATAGACAGAAGGCACAAGAATTAGAAAAAGCTAGGTAAGTCCAGATCGACCCACTCTATCAACTTGCTCACTTGATGCTTCTGCTAGCTCTGAAGAGGCCACAACGTATCGTAGTGCAATCATAATGCTAAGGATGCAGAGAAATGGAGGATCACATCCCATCAAGAATGATCCACATCGCCAGCTCCACCCAAGTTTGCCAAGCAATCCAAAATTATTTATTGGCATTGGTCGTTTGCTCTGAATTTCTTCCCTTTAGATTCTAAACTAGTTGGCAAAATCACTCAGTCGAGCACAACCCACCCATCAAGGATGAATTATAGCCTCAATGAGAGCAAACAAGGTGCTTGCAATAGTCCATGATGCAGCACCCGTTGAGGAGCTATTGCGAGGAGGATCAATTCAAGTTCAAGATTGCTGGTGTTGGCTGGAAAAATGATTGTTGCTAGATCTTAACTCCTCAGCCTCAGGTGGCGTAGGGCTTGCTATCATTAGATGCATTGTCACGTCCCGTACCTTCCCTTAGGGCACATGGCAGACCGCAGTGAACTCCACATACAGTTCCGTTTACCTCCGGAACTATACAGGAACCCACTAAACGTACCTGATGTATATCCCCTCTATTTATGGAAGGAGAGAACCTGGATAACAGATCAATATAATTCTAAAAATATATATTCTTAAAATTAGATCTTTACTATAGTGACTCACACTTATATGCAAGGAATTTACAATCAAAAGGGGTACATGCCCGATGTTATACAAAGTACCTAACCAGTGGATCTTTCTTATACACACAAAATAAAGGTAGAACTATCCTACCTTTCAGAAATCAGGTGCTTGACTATATATCGCGATATCTATCAGTCTCTCTCCTACTGTGATCCTGAAAAATAAAAATGAGTTCCCCTACGGGGTGAGTAACGCCGTACTCAGTGAGTTGGATAGAAAATAATGTAAAACCGAGAATATAAAATAGCAAAGTCTCAAGAATATGATAATCTAGCTATCCGTGTGCAATAGCCAATCAAAAAGAGTAATCAGGAATCACACGAGACTATATCCGGGGCTAACATAATTAAATACAGTTGCTGCAAACAACTGTCACCTCAAGGGGAGGAATCATGAATCATAAGGTACCCAGATCATAATAGAAGTGCAAGAATAGATAAACAAAGCCCCATTTTCCCCCTGGGTTGCTCACTAGATTTCGGTACCTGGTATCAATAGCTAATCTAGAGTAAAAACCAGTCAGGAGTGTCCCAATCTCCCATCCTGACCTCGAGCACTATCATCCCACGCCCCTCCTCATAGGTGGCCCGTGGGAGTGCTAATAGTGTAATAACCTATTACTACAGTGAAGAGTGCCTATAGCACTATCCGGTAAAATATAATGCTAGTCATATGCATTCTCAAGTGAAATAGTGTCACGAATAATTAAACAGATACATATGTTAGATCAGGAGTCAACAAAAGCATAATATCATGCTTAGAATGAATAAGGTAACAAGAGCAATGAATAACATATGTCATCAAACATGAATATCAAGGATTATTCATGACTCATTTATGATCATAATCAGGATAATATAAACTAGCAGGAAAGCTAATAGATATCAAATATAAATAATCAAAGGGATTATAGTTCTCCTGGACTAAACATTGAGAACTATCCCGTCTATTCTGCCCAGAGAATAGACACTCACCTGATCCTAACGTCGTAAGCACATTTTAATTCGTATCGCGAACGTTCGTATCCTCGTGCTTGCTTATCAATTTTTCTTTGAATATTTCAATGAATTTTAATTCTCAATCTAACAACAATTTTACAAATCCGTCTTCACCAATACTCTTAAAATGATATCTAGAATCACCCTAATTTTTCTCTCGAGTTCGCCAGAGCTCGCCGGAGACTCACCCGAAAGTTCACCGGAACCCTTGCCGGCGAAGTTCTTCGATCAGCCCCAGTATTGGTACCAATCGAAAGCTCTCTTCATGAGGATTCCAAAAATCATATTTGCCCCAATTTTTATAGATCATCGCGCTCAATTTCACCGTTTAAATTAATATAGGCGAAATCCCTAATTTAGGATTTTTAGCTCGCCGGCGGCCAACAGCCCTCAACTCCGGTACCAATGGAAAGCTCTCGTCGAGGAGAAGCCATAGGTATCAAGTTTGCGAAGTTCCGCGGCCGGAATGGTCGGCAATCGTCGGAGCAATCTCCGGCGATGAAACTTTCGCCGCCGCCGCTTCTCTCCACTTTTCCTCCTCAAATCTCAACCAAAACTTGCAAATGATGGTTCTAATGTGTTCACCTAGCTTACTTGAGGTTGTGTCTGAAATTTCACAGAAAAATTCGTCCGAGAAGACCTCCAACCGTCGTCGCCAAAACGCTCCGTCATTGCTGCCGCGCGAAGAAGAAACAGGGGAGAAGAAAGCGCTCGAGCGGGCGGTGGGAGAAAAATCTGATTTTTATAAATAAATTAATTAAAATTTTAAATCTAAGATCAAATCTGGATCGTCCATTCTTGATTCAACGATTTGACCAATCAAACGACGTCCAAATTACGATCCGTCTGCGTCGTTGGATTCCTTATCAAAAATCCTATATGATGGTATACTTTTCACATCAAAAATCTATACTTCAAAAATTCATAAAATTTTACAAATAAGTCCTTCTTATTAATATTTACAAATTTATCCTTAATACAAAAATACAAATCTCACATCCTACCCCCCTTAGAGAAATTTTATCCTCAAAATTTGGCTTAAGTCGTCACTTGAAATAGTTGAGGATATTTCCTCTTCATGTACTCTTCTGATTCCTAAGTGACTTCTTCTACCTGTGCACTTCTCCATAAAACCTTAATCATCCATACATCCTTATTCCTTAAAATTTTCTTCTTTCGTTCCAGGATTTGCACAGGTTGTATCTTATAGCTTAAGTTATCCGCAAGCTCTATCGGGGGTGTCGGTAATACTCATTCTGGATCCACAATATGTTTCCTCAACACCGATACATGAAATACATCATGTATTCTGGCAATCTCCTGAGGTAACTCTAATCTGTAAGCCACCGGACCAATTCTGCTAATAATTCGGAAAGGTCCAATATATCTAGGACTTAATTTGCCTGTGTTTTCAAATCGTATAATTCTTTTCCATGGAGTTACTTTCAAATAAACCATATTCCTAGGTTGGAACTCTAATTCTCTTCTTCGATTATCTGCATAAATTTTCTGTCTATCCTGGGCTACTTTCAATCTTTCCTTGATAATTTTAATCTTTTCTGTTGTAGTTTCAATTAATTCATTTCCCTCTATCTTTCTTTCTCCAACTTCTTCCCAACATAACGGTGTTATGCACCTTCTCCCATATAAAACTTCATATGGTGGCATTCCGATGCTAGCCTGGTAACTATTATTGTAAGCAAATTCAATCAACGGTAGGTGCTGATCCCAACTTCCCTGGAATTCAATTACACAAGCCCTTAACATATCTTCCAAAGTTTGAATTGTTCTTTCAGATTGGCCATCTGTTTGGGGATGAAAAGCTGTGCTAAACTGTAATGTCGTCCCCAAAACTTCATGCATCTTTGGCCAAAAACGGGAAGTAAATCTGGGATCTCTATCAGAAACAATGGTAATGGGAACTCCATGAAGTTTCACAATCTCCTGAATATAAATTCTGGCTAATTTGTCCAATGAATAAGTATTATAGATTGCTAGAAAATGAGCAGACTTCGTAAGTCTATCCACAATTACCCATATTGCATTATGATTACTTGACGTACGGGGTAATCCTATCACAAAATCCATTATGATATGTTCCCATTTCTATTCTGGAATTGGTAATGGTTGTAGCTTTCCTGCCAGTCTTTGGTGCTCAGCTTTAACTTGTTGACATATATGACACTTAGCTATATAATCTGCAATATCTTTCTTCATTCCTGGCCACCAATAACTTTCTTTTATTGTGCGATATATTTTTGTACTTCCCGGGTGCATTGCATATGTCGAGAAATGAGCTTCCTCCAGAATAGCCTTCCTGAGTTCAGCTTTATTCGGGACACAGACTCTGTCTCGATATACCAATAATCCATCATCCCTCATCCCTCATCCTGAACTCAGTATTTTCTTCTGTTTGTACTCTTTGAAGTACTTTACTCAATTCCTCGTCTGAGCTTTGCAAAATCTGAATTTCTTCGTGAAGTGTGGGTTGCAAAATAAATGTAGCCAAGATCTCACTAGATTTATCATAAACTAGCTGAACTCCCAAAGATCTCAATTCCGTAAGCTGAGGTAAGGTAGTGGTTGAGATACTAGATAACGTAACTGATTTTCTGCTCAATGCATCTGCAACCACATTAGCTTTTCCTGGATGATATTCAATTACTAGATCATAATCTTTTATTAACTCCAACCATCTTCTTTGTCTCAAATTTAGCTATTTCTGAGTCATAATATATTTCAGGCTCTGATGGTCGGTAAAAATATGTCATCGAACTCTGTATAAATAGTATCGCCAAATATTTAAGGCGAAAACTACTGCTGCCAGCTCCAAATCATGGGTAGGATAATTTAATTCATGTTTCCTTAACTGACGAGATGCATAAGCAATAACTTTTCCTTCCTGCATCAATACACATCCTAGTCCTTGTCTAGAAGCATCACTATATACTGTATAATCTTCATTAGGCGTTGGTAATGTCAGAACTGGAGCATAAGTAAGATAATTTTTGAGTTTCTGAAAACTATTTTCACAATCCTGATCCCAATGAAATTTTACTTTCTTTCGTGTCAATCTGGTGAGTGGTCCAGCTATTTTAGAAAATTCCTCAATGAATCTTCTGTAACATCCAGCTAGACCTAAGAAACTGTGGATCTCTGTAACATTCTTGAGCCGTTCCCACTTCAGAACTGCTTCTACTTTATTTGAATCAACCATAATACCCTTTCCTGATACGGTATGTCCCAAGAAATTTACTTTTTTCAACCAAAACTCATATTTGGAGAACTTTGCATACAATTTCTTTTCTCGCAGTGTCTGTAACACAATTCTAAGATGTTCAGCATGCTCCTTTTCTCCAGGTGAGTATATCAGAATATCATTGATAAATACAATCACAAGCTTGTCCAGATATGGATGGAATACCCTATTCATTAAATCCATAAATGCAGTTGGGGCATTCGTTAATCCAAACGGCATTACTACAAACTCATAGTGTTCATATCTGGTCCTGAAGGCAGTCTTAGATATATCTGACTCCCTGATCCTCAATTGATGATATCCCGATCTGAAATCAATCTTTGAAAATACCTTAGCTCCTTATAGTTGGTCAAAAAGATCATCAATCCTCGGCAAAGGATACTTATTCTTGATGGTCACCTTATTTAATTGTCTATAGTCGATGCATAATCTCAAGGTACCATCTTTCTTCTTTACAAATAATACCGGTGCTCCCCAAGGTGAGGTACTCGGTCTGATAAATCCTTTATCTAATAATTCTTGTAATTGTACCTTTAATTCGCTGAGTTCTGCAGGTGACATTCTATATAGTTGAATTGTGATAGGGTGAGTTCTTGGTTGCAATTCAATAAAGAAATTGAATTCCCTATCAGGTGGTATACCTGGTAACTCTTCTGGGAATACGTCGGGGAATTCACGCACCACCGGTATCTCTTACAGCTTGGTTCCAGAGGTGGATGTGTCTATTATATGAGCTAAATAGGCTACACATCATTTCCTTATTAATTTCCAAGCTCGTAGAGCCGAGATTACACAAGTCGGTAGGATCCGACGGTTCCCGATAAAATGTAACTCAGATATTCCCTCCCTTGAGAATATCATTTCCTTGGTAAAACAGTTGACTGTGGCTTTATATCGGGCTAACCAATCAATCCCCAGTATTAAGTCAAGATCTATTATATCTAAGGGGATTAAATCTGCTAGTAATATAGTATCCCCCAACATGATCTAACAGTCTTTATAAACCATATTTCTATGAAGTTGTTGTCCTAGAGGGGTGCATACGATAAGCTCAGGTTTCAAAAGAACTAAAGGTTTATCACTAAACTTTGCAAACTCAGGATTAATGTAAGATCTATGAGAACCACTATCAATAATGCCCTGGCTGATGCTGAAAAAGCTGTAAAGTACTTGTGATCAGATCTGGATTAGCCTCAGCCTCCTTATCAGAACTGGCAAAGATCCTGGTTTGCTCTCGTGGTGGAATCCTGGAACCACCCTGTGATCCTCTAGCACTGCTCCCTTGCTCAACTTTCTGGCCTCTCGCTGCCCCAGATGGTTGTCTATCCTGAGTAGTTGATCCTCTACCACCTGGTAATTGTTTGGGCATCTCAATGCTTCTACTGTCACCTCTTAGTTGATGTCATGGGCAGTTGCTACGATAATGCCCTGGCTGATGACAATAAAAACATCTCAGGGGAGCTCTACAGATTCCAGAATGATTCTTACCACAATTTCTGCAAGTATCTCTAGTCATGGGTCGGACTTGGGACTCAGAATCTGGAACGGGTAAAGCTCGAGGGTAGGTCTGTGATCCAGAAGTACTACCAAATGATTCTTCCATTCTTTGCGATCCCTTAACTATAGTATTTGTCCTCTGGAATGTAAGACTGAAAAATCCTGATTTTCTCTTTCCTGCGAAAATTTCCTTACCCTTAGAAGGTGCTGGGGATAACTGCTCAATCTCCACTGCCATCTGCACTAACTCATGATAACTGACAGTAGTAGAAGTAACCAACAACCTTCTAATCTCTGTATTCAGTCCCTTTCTAAACCTGCTACGCATATACTCAGTATCTCGAGCATACTCTGAGATAAATACTGATAAAGCTTGTAGCTCAATGTCAAACTCTAATACTGATCTATGGTCCCGTCTCAAAGCAAAGAATTCCTCTCTCTTCTGATCTTTGTAAAAACTAGTATAATATTCCCTGTTAAAGATATCTATAAATCCTTTCCAGGTAGTAGGTAAAGCTCCACTAGCGTTGAGGGACTCCCACCAAACCTATGTATCACCCTCCAGTAACTGAGCTGCTAGTCTGATAGTGTCTGCTTCTGTCAGTCTCATGTCTCTAGCAGCCTTTGAAACTTTCTGTAACCATTTGTGAGCTATTTCTGGGTTTCTGGATCCCTCAAAACTGTAACAACCTAACTGTCGAGCTGTCTTGATCTGCTTCAGTAAGTCAGTTTGAGGAGCAACTGCGGGTGCCTGCACTGGTGGAACGGGAGCTTGTACCGGTGCAGTTGGAGTTCGAATCGCTCTGAGGAGTGTTTGAAATTGCTCATCTGTCAAAGTGACTCCTCCTGCAACAGGTAGTGCAGCCTGACCACCCTCCACTGGTACCGCATGAGAGGCAGAGGAACCCTCCTGTCCATGTGATGCCTCATCACCTGAGTGACTATGCTCTGGCTGCATTCTGAATATCCTGCGCAAATGTTACGATCAATATTACGTATACCACGTATATCCTAAGGCCACTAGACTGGTTATTATCGAAGATCCACTAGACTCATTATATCCTAAAATGAATTACTTCTGAAAGATCTATGCAAATGATGTTCTAATATACCCAGGTTCTTAGATAACCTTGTCAGGATATACATATGTTCTAATATGAACCAGCTCTGATACCACCAAAACCTGTCACGCCCCGTACCTTCCCCTAGGGCACGTGGCAGACTGCAGTGAACTCCATATACAGCCCTATTTACCTCCGGAAATATACAGGAACACACTAAGCGTATCTGATGTATATCCTCTCTATTTATGGAAGAAGAGAACCTGGATAACAGATCAATATAATTCTAAAAACATATATTCTTAAAATTAGATCTTTACTACAGTGACTCACACTTATATGTAAGGAATTTACAATCAAAAGGGGCACATGCCTGATGTTATAGAAAGTACCTAACTAGTGGATCTTTCTTATACACACAAAATAAAGGTAGAATTGTCCTACCTTTCAGAAACCAGGTGCCTGGCTATATGCCGCGATATCTATCAGTCTCTCTCCTGCTGTGATCCTGAAAAATAAAAATGAGTTCCCCTACGGGGTGAGTAACGTCGTACTCAGTGAGTTGGATAGAAAATAATATAAAATCGAGAACATAAAATAGCAAAATCTCAAGAATATGATAATCTAGCTATCCATGTGCAATAGTCAATCAAAAAGAATAATCAGGAATCACACGAGACTATATCCAGGGCTGGCATAATCAAATACAGTTGCTGTAGACAACTGTCACCTCAGGGGGAGGAATCATGAATCATAAGGTACCCAGATCATAATAGAAGTGCAAAAATAGATAAACAAAGCCCCATTTTCCCCCTAGGTTGCCCACTGGATTTCGCTACCTGGTATCCATAGCTAATCGAGAGTAAAAACCAGTCAGGAGTGTCCCAATCTCCCATTCTGACCTCGAGCACTATCGTCTCACGCTACTCCTCATAGGTGGCCTATGGGAGTGCTAATAGTGTAATAACCTATCACTACAGTGAAGAGTGCCTATAGCACTATCCAGTATAATATCATGCTAGTCATATGCATTCTCAAGTGAAATAGAATCACGAATAATTAAACAGATGCATATTCTAGATCAGGAGTCAACAGAAGCATAGTATCATGTTTAGAATGAATCAGGTAACAAGAGCAATGAATAGCTTATGTCATCAAACATGAATATCAAATATTATTCACGACTCATTTATGATCATAATCAGAATAATATTAACGAGCAGGAGAGCCAAAGGATATCAAATATAAATAATCAAAGGGATTATAGTTCTCTTGAACTAAACATTGAGAACTATCTTGTCTATTCTGTCCAGAGAATAAACACTCACCTGATCCTAACGTCGTAAACACGTTTTAATTCGTATCGCGAACGTTCGTATCCTCGTGCTTGCTTATCAATTTTCCTGTAAATATTTCAATGAATTTTAATTCTCAATCTAACAACAATTTTACAAATCCGTCTTCACCAATACTCTTAAAATGATCTTTAGAATCACCTTAATTTTTCTCTCGAGTTCGCCGGAGCTCGTCGGAGACTCACCGGAAAGTTCGCCAGAACCCTCGCCGGTGAAGTTCTTTGATCAGCCTCAATATTGGTACCAATCGAAATCTCTCTTTATAAGGATTCCAAAAATCATATTTGCCCCAATTTTTATAGATCATACGCGCTCAATTTCACCGTTTAAATCAATTTGGGCGAAATCCCTAATTTAGGATTTTTAGCTCGCCGGTGGCCAACAGCCCTCAACTCTGGTACCAATGGAAAGCTCTCGTCGAGGATAAGCCATAGGTACCAAGTTTGGAAAGTTCCGCGGCCGGAATGCCAGCAATCGACGGAGCAAGCTCCGGCGATGAAACTTTCACCGCCGCCGCTTCTCTCCACTTTTCTTCCTCAAATCTCAACGAAAACTTGCAAATGATGGTTCTAATGTGTTCTCCTAGCTCACCTGAGGTTGTGTCTGAAATTTCATGGAAAAATTCGTCCGGGAAGATCTCCAACCATCGTCGCCAAAACGCTCCATCATTGTTGCCGCGCGAAGAAGAAACAGGGGAGAAGAAAGCGCTCGAGCGGGCGGTGGGAGAAAAATCCGATTTTTATAAATAAATTAATTAAAATCTTAAATCTAAGATCAAATTTGGACCATCCATTCTTGATTCAATGATTTGACCAATCAAACGACGTCCAAATTACGATCCGTTTACGCCGTTGGATTCCTTATCAAAAATCCTATCTGATGGTATACTTTTCACATCAAAATTCTATACTTCAAAAATCCATAAAATTTTACAAATAAGTCCTTTTTATTAAAATTTTATAAATTTATCCTTAATACAAAAACACAAATCTCACATGCATGGGCCACCAATTTTGTTGGAATATCACAGGCTCTCCGAGCCATCTTGGTGGGATGGGCCACCATCACCTTTCATGGATAATAAACAACTCAATGGGAACTAGTTTAAGGTGCTCGAACTCTTCCAGGTCATGAGACTATTAGAATAATTATATTTAATATGTGATTCATAATCTTTATGTAATATGTCTCATATTTCTCTATAATTATAATCTTAGGATATGTTTCACTATAAATAGTAGATGTAAGTAGACCTATGAGATATATAAAAATTATCTTTTTCCCTCTCAGAGTATTTTATATGGTATCAGAGTCTACACAATGCCACTGTTATTATTCTTTAAGCTCTCTAAATTCAGTGGCCTTCTTCAACATAGTGCAACCTTAAATTTTATTCAACAACTTTTGTTGACTTTTCAGCCTCTTCTAACCTTGATTTCAGCCACTATTGTTGACTTTTCAGCAACTTTGGCTCAAATTTCTGATTTATTCAATAGTCTTTTTCTTATCCTTTGTATAAAACAATGACTACAACTTTGGTGCAGTGTTCACTGGTTGCTACTACTGCTATTTTGATTTTATGTGGGCAAAGGAGGTCAACAAAGAAAAACTTTGATTTTCTTTTTTGATATATTTGACTGCGTTTGTTGGCTTTCTCTAAGGACCTCTATCTTCATGCAGCAAGTAGCGAAGGGAGAAAGTTACAAGAGAAATTTTGTATTTCTAACTAAAGGAAACTTGCACTGCACTTATTGCAAAAGGCAAGGTCATACTCAAGATTGATGTTACTTCTTGTATGAATTTTCAAACAAGACTGCTAATATGATGTAGTGTCAATCAATAATAAAGAATAAGGCAGAAACTATAAAATCCTTAAATTTATCATCTGCAAATGAATATAAGGAGTATTTATAACTCAAGGCTATCCAACAAGCCACTTTCTCAATTGCCAATAGTAATTCTACAATATGTTTTTATCATTTTTTGCCTATTGGATCCTAGATGTGTATTCAGAAGCTTCCGATTATATCACTAGTAATATCTCCTTATCCTTTAATTTTTCACCTTTTAAACCATCACTTCAAATCACTCTTACTAAAACCGAAGCAAAAGGAATTAGAAGAATTTCTTTACTTCCAATTTAACATTAGAATCTATCCTATTTGTTCTTCAATTCAAGTTTAATCTAATTTCAATTAGCAAACTTATTCACGTTCAAAATCATCTTATTATTTTCAAATCTAATTCCTTTATAATATAGGATCAAAGCATGAGTGGATGAGTGGAGTGGGAGTTAAATCAAGAGGCATTTACTTCTTGCAGTTGATTTCTATTGTTGTGCCACCCTCAATTACAATCAATGTTGTTGTAGAAACTCTTAAAATACTTCGTCAACGATTAAGACATCCAAACCTCAATAAACTCAAAAAGATAGCACCTCGTCTTTCTCAATTGCAAAATCTAAATTATGATCATGTCAACTAGGAAAGCATATTAAAGTTTCCTATCCAATCAAAAGCAATGTTCAAGCTATATTACCTTTCAGTACCATTTATTTTGATATCTAGGCTCTAAGTCATGTCTCATTTATCCTAGGTTATAGGTATTATATCACTTTTATTGATTACCTTTTAAGATGTACTTGGATTTTCTTAACGAAGGATCGTTCAGAATTATTTAAAATCTTCCAAAGTTTCTATAATGAAATTAAGACAATTTGGAAAAGTAATTCGCATCTTGCGAAGTGACAATACTAAATAATACTTCTCAGCTTCCTTCAACTTTTTTCTTATATCCAATGGAATCTTATATCAATCCAGCTGCCCTCACACTCCTCAATAAAATGACATAGCTCGAAAGGAAACATTGATATATGATTGATACAGCTCGCATCCTTTTAATTAATACCAATATTCCATTAAAGTTTTGGGCTGATGTTGTTCTGGTCTTGTATGTAAACTAAAAAAATCTTTATATGGGCTAAATTAAGATTAAATTAGGTTCTGAAACTATTTGGTATGAAAAGGTGTGAAGCTGATCATTCATTATTTTTTAAGTCCTCTTTAAACAACAAGCTCATATATTTTATTGTATATGTGGATGATATAATTATTATAGGGAATGATCAAGAAGATATCAAAGATTTAAAACAGTATTATTTCAATATTTTCAAACCAAAGATTTGAGTCAGCTGTTATATTTTCTTGGTATTAAGGTAGCCCACTGAAAATAGGAGCGACAGTTATATCTCAAAGAAAATATGCTCTAAATCTACTAAATGAAGTAGAAATGGTTAATTGCAAGCCACTTATACCTTAATGGATCTGCTCGAAAAACTTCTACTAGATCAAGAGGAACTCTACTTAGATCCAAATAGATATCAAAGGTTAGTCTGGAAGTTAAATTACCTTATTATAACTAAATCAAATATATCTTTCCCAGTCAATGTAGTTCGTAAATTCCTTAATTCTCCTCATGTTAGTCATTGGAATGAAGTTGTGAGAATTCTTAGGTACATAAAAAAATCGCTAGGGAAAGGAATAGTATACAAAGACAGAAGCAACACAAACATTTCATTGTAAATAGTAGATGTAAATAGACCTATGAGATATATAGAAGTTATATTTTTTCCTCCCAAAGTATTCATGGAGACTACAGGATGGGACGTTCCCTAGAATCTAGAGCTTGAACTCTATCAGCAAGCGTGCCATGTCCATATTGATGTCATGGCATGGAATGGCACCAACTTATCCTACCATCTCTATAACTCTTGCAACTAACTTGAGTTATAGGAACAAATGCTGCTAGATGTCAATTCTCTTTACCTGAATGAGACCCAATCCAATATACGACCACAAAGGAATGGTGGATCTAGCCAAAGCTGTTGGCACTATGCAAGTTATCATTTAAGACACTTAGACACCTAGAATTCCCAGCCTCTAAACCTCCTTGCCTTTTAACAAGATGGACAGTAGCCCCCTAGCATAGAACAAATTGAACCATGGCCAGAGATAGACTGGGTTGATGTGTGCAATTAAGCCCTCAAACTTTAATTGGAATATTCTCAATTAGGAGGCTTCAAGCGAATTCCCTCCATCACCTATTCTACTACAAGTCTCTATAGATGATGGGGATGATGAGTGATGTGCGGAGACCTAATTTGGGACGAATGAAGAAGATAACTTTGATCAAAGCCTAGTAACCCTATGTTCATCCCTACTAAATGTCAGACTTATTTATGCAAGGCATTCAAGAGCATCAACATTGTGTAAGGATGCTTCCCAAATCACTTGTTCTAATAAGATGCCTGCCCTATATAAGACTTGAGAACAAGAATTCAGGAAGAAAAATTGTCCTTGCTCTTGGAACTATTAGATACTTTGGGTTCTGTGGAAGTAGAGGTTGTATATAGTAATCGCTTGATGGACCTCATGAAGAATTGCGTGGGTGAAGGTGTTTAGGGTCCAATTGCTTATAGATTATAAGAATTGGAGAATTCTATTTTTGAATCCTTCGGTGCAAGTCGAACTCTTATGCCGTTGACTCGAATAGGTTAGAGCCCAATTTGAACAATCACAATCCCTCGTGTGGAATGCCAATAGATGCTTAGGTAGTTTCCTGCCAATGTATCCTCTACTATGACTTTCATAAATACTTATTCTTAGAATGTTAGGGTGTCATGCCCCATACCTTCCTCTAAGGCACGTGGCAGACTATAGTGAACTCCATACATAGCCCCTCTTTCCTCCGGAACTATATGGGAATCCACTAAGTGTACCTGATGTATATCCCCTCTATTTATGGAAGAAGATAACCTCGATAATAGATCAATATAACTCTAAAATCATATATTTTCAAAATCAGATCTCTTATATATGAAGACACTTATGTACAAATAATTTACTATCAAAATGGGCCACATACCTAAGGATATGCAAAATACCTAGCTAGTGAATCTTCATATATACACAAAATAAAAGTAGAACTGTCTTACCTTTTAAAAATTAGGTGCTTATCTATAAGCCTCGATAACTATCAGTCTCTCCCTGCTGTGATCCTAAAAAATTAAAAATGAGTCCCCCTACAGGGTAAGCAACGCCGTAGCCAGTGAGTTAGATAAAAAATAATGTAAAACTGAGAACATAAAATAATAAAGTCTCAGGAATAGGATAATTTGGCTATTCGTGCTCAATAGTCAATCAAAAAGAGTAAACAAGAATCATATTAGATAATATCTGGGGCTGGCATCATCAGATATAGTTGCTGCAGATAACTGTCACCTCGGGGGTGAGGAATCGTGTATCATAAGGTATTCAGATCAAAGTAGAAGTACAAGAATGTAGAACCAAAGCTCCCTTCCCCCTGGATTGCCCACGGGAGCTCGCTACTTGGTAACCATAGTCAGTCCGGTATAAAACCAGTCAGGAGTATTCCAATCTTCCATCCTGACCTCGAGTGTTATCATCCCACGCCCCTCTTCATAGGTGGCCCATTGGAGTGCTAAAAATGTAATCTCCTATCACTGCAATGAAGGTTCCTATAGTACTATTCAGTAATATGCCATCCCATATGCATTCCATAATTGAAATATTATCACGAATTTTCAAACAGATGCATATGTTATATTTAGAGTCAACAAAAATATAGTATCATGCTTAGGAAAAATAGCAATGAAAAACTTATATCAATAAGTGTGGATATCCGAGATCTGTTCACAACTTAAATATAATCATAATCAGGATTATATTAACTAGTAGGAGAGTCAAAGGATATCAAATATAAATAATTAAAGGGATATAGTTCTCCTAGACTAAACATTGAGAACTATACCATCTATTCTGCCCAGAGAATAAACACTCACCTGATCTTATTATCGTAATCGCATTCTAACTCGTATTGCCATCGCTCGTATCCTCGTGCTTGTTTAACGAAATTTCTATGAATATTTCAAAAAAATTTAATTCTCAATCCAGAAATAATTTTTCAGATCCGTCTTCACAAGCACTCTTAGAATGATCTCTAGATTCACCCTAATTTTTATCCCAAGTTTGTCGGAAAGTTTGCCGGAGAGTTGCCGAAAAGTTCACCGAAACCCTCGCCGGAGAAGTTCTTCAATCAGCACCACTATTGGTACCAATCAAAATCTCTCTTCATCAGAATTTCAAAAATCATATTTACCCCAAATTTTACCGTCTATACGTAACCAATTTTGCTTGAGAAACTCAATTGGGCGAAAAACCTAAATTTGGATTTTCTGCTTACTGGCGGCCAACCGGTGGCTAATAATCCTCAACCCAAGTACCAATGGACAGCTCTCATCGAGGAGAAGCTACAGGTATTATGTATGCAAAGTTCCTGGCCAGAATGGTCGACAATTGTCGGAGCAAGCTCCGACGATGAAACTTTCACCGCCGCCGCTTCTCTCCTCTTTTCCTCCTCAAATCTCCACCAAAACTCAAAAATAATGGTTCTGTTCTCCTAGCTCACCTGAAGTTGTATCTAAAATCTTGTCAAAAAATTCCACCAGAGTTGGCTAGAATGTCACCGGCAAGGATAGGTTTAAAGTTGCCACGTGAAGCAGGGGAGGAGAGAGAAGGTCGCGGGTGGAAGAGGAAGAGGAAGAGGAAAAGGAAGAATAAGGATAAGTTAAATGGGTTTGTTAACGGGTCAGATTTCATCACTACCCGCTTACCACTAGCCCATTAACCCAATTCACCCATTAGTTTAATGAGATCAGATCTCGGCCATCCGTTTTAAGTGATTTAATCTCTTCCGTCCATTTGGATCAATCCTTGATTCACCTATTTGACCAATTTAACGACGTCCAAATTATGATCCGTCTGCGCCGTTGGATTCCTTATCAAAAGTCCTATCTGATGATATACAAAATCCAACACTTGAAAAATCAATGTGATTATATAAATAAATCCTCCATATTATATTATAAAATTACCTTTAATATAAAAATGCAAATCTCACATCCTACCCCTCAAAGGAATTTTATCGTCAAAATTTAGTTCAAGTCATCACTTGAAAAAGTTGAGGATACTTCATCTTCATATAATCTTGTAATCCCCAAGTTATTTCTTCTACCTGTGCACTTCTCTATAAAACCTTAATCATCCATACATCCTTCTTCCTTAAAATTTTCTTCTTTCATTCCAAGATCTGCACAGGTTATATCTTAAAGCTTAAATTATCTGTCAGCTCTATCGGGGGTGTTTGTAATACTCGTTCAGGGTCCACAATATGTTTTCTTAACATAGATACATGAAATACATTATGTATTTTAGCTATCTCCTGAGGTAATTCCAATCTGTAAGCCATGAGACCAATCCTATTAATGATTCTGAAAGGTCTAGTATATCTAGGACTCAACTTGCCTATGTTTTCAAACCGTATAATTCCTTTCTAGGGAGCTACTTTCAGGTAGACTATATCCCCAGGTTGGAACTCTAACTCTCTTCTTCGGTTGTCCGCGTAACTCTTTTGTCTATCCTAGACTACTTTCAATCTTTTTTTTATGATTCCAATCTTCTCCGTTGTAGTCTCAACCAATTCATTCCCTTTTATTCGTCTTTCTCCCACTTCATCCTAGTATAATGGTGTTCTATATTTCCTTCTATATGAAGCCTTATATGGTGACATTCCGATGCTAGTTTGGTAACTGTTATTGAAAGCAAATTTAATCAAATGTAAGTGTTTATCCCAACTTCCCTGAAATTCAATCACACAAGCTTGCAGCATATCTTCAAGCATTTGAATTGTCCTTTGAGATTGGCCATCTGTTTGGGGATGAAAATCTGTACTAAACTACAATGTTGTACGCAAAGCTTCATGCATCTTTGGCCAAAAATAGGAAGTAAATCTGGGATCTCTATCAGAAATAATGGTAATGGGTACTCATAAAGTTTCACAATCTCTTGAATATAGATTCTCGCTAATTTATCTAATGAATATGTATTATAAATTGCCAGAAAATGAGCTGATTTAGTAAGTCTATCCATAATTACCCATATTGTATTATGATTACTAGATGTATGGGGTAATCCTATTATAAAATCCATGGTGATATGTTTCCATTTTTATTCAGAAATTGGCAAAGGTTGTAGTTTTTCTGCAGGTCTTTGGTGCTTTATTTTAATTTTCGACAAATGTGGCATTTAGCTATATAATCTACAATATATTTTTTTATTCTTGGCCACCAATAACTTCCTTTTATTGAGCGATACATTTTTGTACTTCCTGGGTGCATTGCATGCTGAGGAATGAGCTTCATCTAAGATAGCTTTTCTGAGTTCATCTTTATTAAGGATGCAGACTCTGTCTTGGTATACTAATAATCCATCATCCCTCATCCTGAACTCATTATTTTCTTATGTTTGGATTTGTTTGGAGTACTTTCCTCAATTCCTCATTTGAGCTCTGCAAAATCTAAATTTCCTCATGAAGTGTGGGTCGTACAATAAATATAACAAGTATCTCACTAGTTCTTCTATGATTTAACTGAATTCCCAATTATTTTAATTCTACTAATTGAGGTAGTGTAGTGGTTGAAATAGTTGACAAAGTAACTGATATTCTACTCAATACATCTACAACTATATTAGCCTTTCTTGGATGATACTCAATTATTAGATCATAATCCTTTATCAACTTCAACCATCTTCTTTGTCCTAAGTTTAGTTCTTTCTAAATCATAATATATTCTAAGCTTTGATGTTTAGTAAAAATATGACATCAAACTCTATATAGATAATGCTGCCATATTTTTAATGCAAATACCACTGCTGCCAGTTCCAAATCATAAGTAGGATAATTTAGTTCATGCTTCCTTAGCTGATGGGATGCATAAGCAATAATTTTTTCTTCCTGCATTAATCCACATGCTAGTCCCTGTCTGGAAGCATCATTATATATGGTATAATCTTCATTTAGCTTTAGCAATGTTAGAACTGGAGTAGAAGTAAGAATATCCTTGAGTTTTTGAAAATTCATTTAACATTCCTGATCCCATTGAAATTTTCTTTTATTATTCAAGGAGTTTTCTTTTATTTGTTTTTTGTAATTTTTCTTAATGACCTCTGAATGCAGATTCTGTCAAATATTTATGAAGTTTTCTTTACAGTTATTTCCTCAGTCATTTTCTACAGTTTGCAGTTCTTTTTTGTGAAGCTACTTTCTTTGTCAAATGCCATTAGTCAAATTCTATCCATGGTTAGCATATTTCTTCACTCCTTTTTATTTCTATAGTTCCCACTTACTTAGCTCAATTCTTTACTTAGTGTTTCTGAAGCTCAGATTCCTGCATTTTCATCAGTATCATTATATATATTTGGTCTATTTCTGCGGTCTTATTCAGTCAATGCAACTAGCAATATTTCTGCATCTGCAGCTTACATTTCAACTATCGGTAGATTCTGTAATAACTTTGCTTCTTTACTCCTTTTTATTTCCCCTTTAATTTCTGGATACTATAGTTTCTTGGCACCTCTGATATATGTTGATGTGCATGTTGATATCCTTATAAAGCTGCAAATATTGTTGACATCTCTTATTTTATTCGTTGCTTCTGCAGCTCATATCCAGTGTGCATAGCAGCTTAGGTACAACTGTAATATTTCTACATCTGTAAACTTGGATGCGGTCCTTTCTACTCAAAGCTTACTTCGTATCAACAATCAATGCTTGAGTAAAGCTTACTTCGTATCAACAATCAATCTATTTGAACTTTGTCATAATATTATCATCATATACACATCATCAACCTGTAACTTGATGTTTTCTGCAGTTTCAGTCAACTTTCATTTTGCATCATAATTTTAGTTTCTTAGATACGGCTAAATATCATCTTATTCTACATCATAATTCAACTTCGTACCAGAAATCAGTTTCAACTAATATTTCTGAACAAAAATATCCAGATACACAGTACCAGATATAGTCACTTTTGTATTATGTAGATTACAGGCAATGGGATCGAACTTTGAAGGAATGGAACGTAATAGTTTTTCCATTATTCTCTGCTCCTTTACTTTCTGCCCGATATTCCTCATCTCTGTGACAATGGAGGAGAGTCGATTGACATACTCATCAATTATCTCAGTATTAGACATCTGCAGTTTCTCAAATTCTCCAAGAAGTTGACTCATCTTCGCATCTCGTAATTTTTCATCACCAACACAGAGATTCTTTAGTGTATCCCATGCCTATTTTGTTGTCCTTTTATCAACAACGAGGATCAACATCTCATCCCCCAAAGCTTGGTGAATGATTGATAATGCTACTTTGTCTTTCTTCTTGTCCATCTGAAGAACTCCTTCTTTTGGTTCGATCACTTCCCATACTCCTTGTGCATCAAGAAAGGACTGCATTCTCACTGACCACAAAGCATAATTACCTGCTTTATTCAGCAATGGACAAACATTAAGGCTCCCTCCTCCTCCTGAGGAAGTTCTGAGCCCTCCTTCTCCTGACATGCTGCTCATAGGCTTCTTACCAGTAACTGGAGTTTGCATCATCATCTTCAAAGGTATCCACAGGACCTTCTATGCTCTGATACCAAATGTAAAACGAAAGAAGATGAACAGACAAAAGTAGACTTGTTTTGAGGAGAAAAAGGAGTTGCAATAAAACTATGCACACTCTCTGTTCACCTATATTTGTATTACTTCAGCAAGAATAAAAACACATACAATGAAAGCAAACTCTTGGAAATCTAGAAACTATAAAGTAACTGACAATACAAATTGTAACTAATGCAAACATAAATAAAAACCATAAATGATAAAACAAGCTTATCTGCTATCGAAGTTGGCCACTAATTTTACTTGCAAGAGAAGGAGACTTATTTATTTATTTTTCCTATTTTAGTGACACAAAATAGGAAAAAAATATCCATTATTGTGTCTATATATTTGGTGGAGTATGCCCTCTTAAGGGAGACTTTGATTTTTGTTTAGCCACCGCTACTATAAGGCTTTTGCTCCAAACTTGAAGTCCAATTTTTTTGATCATACATCTTGAGTGATCCTTCAACTGTTGCTCTTTTAGTTCTCATGAATTGTTCGTGTCATTCTTCATAAATAGATCAGTCGTATTTGATACGGTTGATAACTAATTGAGGAGTAGTTTAGTGATTGTGAGGTTGCTAGTCGTGTTCTTGAATCATGGTTAGTCTCCCCTTCATGAAAGTCAAAACTCGCCGCCTTAAAGATTTCTCCTACCATGGAAGATCAGGACCAACTTGTTTGCATGTATCTTAAGTCGAGGTGTGTGCATATCAGGTGGTATCAGAGCCTTCGTTGCCGGTAGGAATTCATCTATTCTTTAGTAGATTATCTTTTATTTTACCTACATCAAAAAAAAAAAAATCCTCTCGTTCTTATTTTTGAACTTCTATTACGTGCCTATCGTTCTTGTGTTTCTAATTTTTATTTCATTCTTTTTTTTGATCTCCTAATTTTAGTTTGCTTTATTGAATTTTCATTCTTAATAGTTGTGTCTAGTTGCTAGCCTTAACCTAAATCCTTTGATTTACTTATTTTATCATTCTGGTTATAAAAAGAGAAAAAAGGAGAGTGTTTGATCGAAGGAAAAAAAAAAAGCTGAAATATAATAAAAAAAAGAGAGAGGAAGTGCTCGACTGAATTTAAATTTTTTTTAAAAAAAAAGTGAGAGAAGGGTTGTCAAGAGCTTAAAAAAATTGGTTTAGTTAAATTGATTATATTTATCCTTATACTTGTTCGACCCGCAGCACCTCCGGCGACGAGTGGAGCTGCGAATCCACTCCTCTCGCCGGCCGGATCCTCCACCTCTCCTTCCCCATGCGATCGCAAGGTTAGGAGCTCCGTTTCCCCTCTGTTATTGGGCGATTTCATCCTCCGGCGAACTTGCCCTAAAGTTTGCCGGCGACGCAAAAAAATTTGGACCGTTTAGGTGTTGATGGCCAGATTTTGCGCAGGTCGTTGTCGGTTCCCACACGTGCGTAGGCTTGCGGAGCTCGCCGTCAAGTTTGTCGCTGATTTCGTGAGCTCCGGCGAGGTGGCGGCTAGGGTTCCGGCGATGACGTTACTATTCCGGCGAGTGAATAATGTTTCCGATGGTGAATAGTGATTCCGGCTAAGGTAGCTTTATTTTTCCCTAATCGCGATTAGCGATTTATTTTAGCATGTTTAGTCGTAATTAAACACGTTTAGAATAAATTAGTGTTGTTGAAATGCTTAGATTAATTTAAACATGCTTAGTGTTAATTAATCAAGATTAGTGGATTAATTAAGCATGATAAATTAAGTTAAGTATAAATTAATGATTTAATTGAGTAGAGTTAGTGAATGGGTTGAGTTGAACCGGATTGGAGTTAGTTGGATTGAATTCGAGTTAAGTTTGGGTTCGGGTTGAGTGTAGTTGAGGTGAGCTGAAACAATTAAATTGAACCTGAGTCGAACCAAATTAATTTGAACCGAACTCGAGTCGGACTCGGATTTAGATGGGTTGGAGCTGACTCGATCGAACCGAACTGGCTAGGCTTGGGTCAGACTCAAGTTAAGCCAAATGAATAGTGATTGGGTCCACCGCGTTGACCGGGTCCATCGCGTTGACCGGGTCCACCGTGTTCACCGGGTCCACTGCGTTGACCGGGTCAACTGTTGACCGTTGACTAGTCAAAATAATAATAAAATAATAAAATAATAATAAAAATAATTTAACTTTTCATGAGTATGATTAGGTGATTTAAAATAGCTAATTAATGTTTAATTAATCTAATTCGGTATTGATGAGTGTTATTTAGGCCCTTAGGTGACTTGGGCTAGATGAGGAGTTTAAATAGATAAATTATCAAATTTATCTAAGCTTAACTAAGTTAATTTAATTTGTAAAATAGAAATTTGGTTAATTAGTATTTGAATGATTAGGTTAGATTGATAAATTAATATTTGATTTACTTTAGGGAAAAAGGAATTAAATTTGATTTTAAATAATTGTGTTAATTAGGATTATCGCGGGTACGTGATCCGAGTAGTTCGACGGAGTGATTCGTTGTTACGCGGGTTGATTCTGAAGACCGGTTCGTTAACCCAGGTGCGTTGGTTCTCCGATGGTAGGATTTATTCAAGCTAGGGAATTCCCGCTGAGGTTTTCTTAGGAAAAATTCTTAGATGTCTTAAATATAATAAAATGTTATGCTTGATAAGATTTGTTTTGCGTGCATGTTAGTCTAGTTATTCTGTCTAACATGTAGGATATACTATGATGTCCATGCTAGTTTTAATATGTCATGATATCTTGTCGAGCATGTTGTATGTTATGTTATTATTTTTCTATGCTATGCTAGCACACCTACCATGCAGACATAGATAGTAAATAATGACATGTTAGAACATTTGGGGACGTCACCGCCACTTAGACAGAGAAAGGGGCATTTTCCATATGCCCCGGTTGACCGCCGCGTTCCGACGGCGGTCAAACGGTGACGTTCCGCTAGGCGCCACTCCCGAGGTTGATGCATAGCGGAGGTACTGGGAGCACCACTCCCGACGTTGTGCATAGCTTATATACTGGGAGCTGGTAGGGTAAGAGACTGTACAAACTCCATGGTCGAGTTAGACTGGAAATATGGAGCAAGTCCTTACCCGAGATCTTCACCCGCACGATTGTCGTTTAGGCGGCCTCGTGATAGTCCTGAGATGGTTAGCAAGGATGAGCCCTACCATCGACTTGGCACTGATGGAGTCGAGGTTGCCACAGCACATCGTGCGGATGTGCGCCAATCTTGATAGACGTCGACGGCTATTGGACTGGGAAGGTGATTCCACATGCGACGCCTTGGACAGTGGATCCGTTGACCACACGACTATCACCCTTGACGTCTGCAGACGATCGGATGAGTAGTCCGGATCCTAGGGTGGTTATTCCGGCTAGCCGTGGCCGATGAGATTTAATAGAGGTGACCTTATCTACGGATAGCGTGTAGTACTACATGGGTGTCGTGGCCCCTACGGAATCCGGGGAGGTTGTAAGGGCACGACGGTTTCGCTAGGGGAGGCATGGTTGGCGACTAGTGAAATAAATTGGAGAGGGATTCTGGGTCATCCGTCCTCTCTGCCAACATCAGTGCAGCGGGCATAGGTAGAGACAGAGACAGAAAGGCACTGATGGGCTTACTGATACCCCCGGCCCGGGTAGTCACTAAGCGTAGGCTGACAGCCCGAGTTTATGAAACCTTAAAGTCTCATCACGATGTAGGTGACAGACTGTTGACGTGGATACTAGATATAACGTAGGTGACATCTAGTGAATTATACATCGGTATTGTATTTATGATGTTTGTTGCTCCCCATAAATTGATTTACACATCAAATGGGGACAGACTGTTGACGTTGACACTAGACTTAACTTAGGTGACATCTAGTGGTATGTACACCTTTATTTATTTATTTATTTATGCTGTCTATCTAAATATGAATTGTTTAAATTATATGGCATGAAAGATGATTATTAATCACCAAGGGCATCCTAGAATACTCCTCCTAGCCTTTGATTTCTTTATTCGGTAGAGCCGTAATTTCGCACTAGGCCGCAAGGCTGAGCACACCACTTTTCCCCATGTGTGTAGGTGTGTTAGATGACCGTCCGAGAGATTTGATGAAGATGAGTCCGTCGACGGGTCTAGTTTTATTTTTCGATGTCTTTTATTATAGAATTATAGTTGGTTTATCGGGACTATGTTAGAAATTTTGAGTTAGATAATTTAATTGTATATTCCGCTACATAAACGATGTATATGAATGGTATGTATCACTTGATGCCTTGTATGGGTCTGTTGGGCGCATACGGCGGTTGCCACGTGGCCGACGGTTGGGTCGGAGCGTGACAACTAAAGTGGTATCAGAGCTTAGGTTTTAAAGACCTGACCATTAAAGTGATATGAGAACCTAGGTTTGGAGAACCTAGGAGATTAAGTTAAGTTGAGGTTTTAAGGATTAAGATGACAGTCCCGATATAATTTAGGATAAAGTGTGAGTCGGAAATATAGTAGTATATTTCCTTGGTAAGGAGTTTTTACTTCGGCGATAGTAATTAACGTTAGGATAAATTTTTCGTTGGACTGCTAATCGCCATATTACGAGATTATAAATCTTTTAATCTCCGGACTGTAAATATGGCTACCATCTCCACCGCATTGGAGAAGTAATTTTATCCATGATCATATTAAGGTTATCTTGTTGGGTGCATCACAATCACCTCTTATACCAACATAGGTAACGATCATCACTTTGATCTTAAGGGTATTGATATCAAAATATCCTATACGATCATGAGTTTGAATGAATCTATCAAGATTCAATTTTATCCGTTTTGATTCGAGCACGTGCTTCTGAGTTAGACTCGTGACATAGAAGCACCAGATGCACTCCCACATCTGTACTCTCATGCTAGATAGCTGAGGTATCATGTAATCTATCAGGATTATTAAATTGTAGATTATTTATGAGTCTTATCATCGATTCATATGTTACAATCTAGTTAAACAATTTGTGCATTATCATATCATTCTGTGGACCTTCCTACCTGAGTTAGCACGTGTGTTATTATACGATATTTGAGCACGTGTGATATCGTTTAACTTTTGCTTATATCACGGGTTATAATTATCTTATCAGATTGTGAAAACTGATGTTATGATCATATTGACTATCGCGGGTATAAATGATTTTTAGAAAGTTGAAATCTTGAATCTTAGGTTAAATCTATGATCAGTTTGGAGATATAGAAATCCAGGTAGATTATCTCCAGTTATACACCCTTTTATATCTTGATGTCGATCATGAGAATTTTCCATACAAATCGTTGCCTTAGTCATTTCCTAGATCTTGGAAATAACTGATATTGAACGTCCATTTAAGATCTGGATTATAGAATCTATATCAGATTTATCTACGTAAGACCACTGAGCTTAAAGAAGGATCTACCGATATTTTAAGTTGGCTTACGTATGAGTTAATTTTGTTTAAATCTGACTCTTACTCGGATCTCTTCAATGGACTTTATTCCCGATTCATAAATTTGATTATAGATGGATCGATATGAAATGATTTGAAATTGTCATCTATGACCTTACTCTCATTTGAGTTAATTATTTATATACATGTGAATCTTAGGTGTATATGTTGATCATCTTGGATCGTCATCATGATTTTTAAGTTGCAACTAGAAGTTGACCGCCATCAATTATCATATTAGTGTCAACTCCCAACACTTGCAGCTCTACGTATAGTATTTGTAGCTTTCTACATATACTCTCTTTGCAGCTCTACACCCTATCTGTAACTCCATTTCACAAATTCAGCTAGCATATATTGCATGACATTTCTAGTTGTGCATGCTACAGCCTTCTTCATTTTCTCAGTTTCTGCAGCTTCGATGCTCACTTGTTATATTTTTGTAGCTTCATTTTGCCGCTCAGCTTTACCACTTGCTTCATCTTACGTTTCTCAACTTCCGATATTTCATGTTCATTTCAGATTTATCTGCAGTCATGTTGATTGGCTTCCTAAATGTAAATTCTTCTATTGTTTCTCCCTTTATTTCATATTTTGATGCGACAATACAGTCGGTGTAGCTGTCATCAGCATACCACTTGCACTCTTGCATGATTATATACATGAAGCTTTTTACCCTCCTTCAAGCGGTTCACTCTGTCATATTACTTTTTGCTGAACTGGGAGCATCTTCCTTTGTACCAGCATTCTATGCATTCAATGCAGCTGTTTCCTGCTATTTTCCTCCATCTATCAGTATCTTTTTGGAGCTTGAGCAGTTTTCGCTTAATTCGTATATCCTATATACGACCGACTTATTAGCCGAGCAGATTTCTTATATCTGCTTCTTTTAATTCTGCTTAGTGGCCTTTCTGAATTCAAATTCTGTTGAATATTTCTGTAATTTTCTTTGCAGTTATTTCTCCAGTTGTTTTCTGCAGTTTGTAGTTTCCTTTTTGCGGAGCTACTTCCTTTATCAAATGTCCTTAGTCAATTATGTTCATCGTCGGTAGATTTCTTTACTCATTTTTATTTCGGTAGCTCCCACAGCTTAGCTCAGTTCTTTACTTGGTATTTTTGCAGCTCAGATTCCTATACATTCATCAGTATCATTATATATACCCGATCTTTCTCTGCAGTCTTATTCAGTCAATGCAGTTGGCAGCATTTTTATATCTGCAACTCATATTGCGACTACCTGCAGATTTTGGGGTAACTTTGCTTCTGTACTTCTTCCGATTTCTCTTTTAAATTCTGGATGCTGCAGTTTTTCTTGGCACCTCTAGCACCTGTTGATATCCTTAGTAGGTGAAGGTATTGTTGACATTGTCTATTTTAGTTACTGCTTCCGCAGCTCATATCTAGTTCACGTAGCAACTTAGGTACAACTACGATATTTCTATATCTACAAACTCGGATGTAATCTTTTTACTCCATTTTGAGCTTTGACTAAGCTTACTTCGTGCTATCAATCAATCCAATTGCACGTTATCATAATAATAGCATCGTATACACAATATCTCTACATCGTACGTGATCTAACACTACAGTGTCAATCTCAGTGCAGTTGTGATCTAGCACTATAAAAATTCAGTTTCGGATTTCATTTGGCCTATATTTTTGTTATATATATTTCGGTGGCCATGCAATCAAGTTCTTGCTATCCGACATAGAACAAACTATCATAGTTTGAGCATTTGGATAAAAAGAGATATCATTAAGGTTCGAATTCAAATCTTTAGATCTAAATATCAAAGCCTTAACCACAACTACTTATCCAGTATTTTTGTATTGAGAACTGTTGTCCTCTTTACGACTATGATTTAACTATCTATAGAATATCATGTGCTCACTTTAGGTTGTGGAACCTGTCCTTGCATCATAAGGTAGTGATTGAAGGAATTTAAAACTGACGCGGAGCAAGTTAGTGGGCATTTTATTAAGTGGTTATTGCTATCTTTTTATATATTATCCTCTATCTGGAGGTGACTCCATTATGACCATATTATAGTTCAGAGATATCTGATCCTGATTCAACTTGAACCACGAAAGGTTGTCCGTATACTAGTGAAAAAGAGACTACCTAGTGTATCTACTTGTGAAAGTTAAAGCCATATCTTCAACTTCTGCCCACTTGTATTTCTCCCATTGGGGTTAGTGCTTTACCAACAAATAATTATCTTGATTTATTTTAACAATCTATTATGGTGAAGTTTGATCTACTCATCTAAGATTCAGACAATACTTCTAGTAGACCACTATCATACTAAGTAATTGTTTGACACTCTACTAAGCAATTGTTTTCTACCACGTACTAGGATACGCATTTTGTTATTGAATAATATGGATGCTCATAAAGATCCAGATATGACTACAATGATCCACAGTATAGTGACATCTAAAGTGAATCGCTATATCATGATATATGTTATGTTGTCACGTGGGTCATTTAGATGAGCTACTATAAATTGCAGACATCGTATCTTAGTACCAATGAGTTTATAATAACTAAAGTGGTATCACTTTCGAAGGGAGTTATTGCTTAAAGAGAATATAAAGAGGCTATTTAATTATTATCGATCATGATTTGAGGAAGGGATCCCCGATTGTGTTTATTTTTGGTGGACCAAAAAATTTTTTAAGGGGGGGAGTACTTGTAAACCCCCATCTTCTAAATCTCATTTTTAGGAAAAAAAAAAAAACAGGTTCGGTTCAGGTGAACCGGCCAGCTGGCCGGTCCAGCTGAACCGGCTCAAACCCGGTTCGAAGGAGGCATCGCGGGCAAGAAGAGCCGCACGACGCCCGCCTCCTTCCTCCTCGACTTCGCGAAGCCCTTTTCCTCGACCCCTTCCTCGAGCTCGCCCCTTCTTCCATCGCAGCGAAGCAGCGCCGATGCCGACGCCCAGCATTTCACCGTCGGTCACTGCCCGCAGTCCGTCGGCTGCCGCCCGCTCCCGTCGTCCACCGTGCGCCACTCCTCGACGGAAAAGGGAGCTCGGCGACCCCCTTTTCTTCTTCCCCTATCTTCTCCCATCTCGCCGATATCCGCCACCCTTCCTCTGTGTCCACGGCCTCCGCCGGCAGTCGCCCGCCTTCTGCCGGCCACTTCTTCTGGTCGCGGCGAGGGAAGCTCGACGGAAGTGCCTATTGCGCGCCTCCCGTTCTTCCCCTACATTTTCCTCGCCGCGAGAGTCGCCGTCCGCCGTCTGCTGATCGCCGAGCATCGTTCCTCGTTGCAGGAAGGGGAGCACGGCAGAAGCATTTCTGCTGCTCGCACCGCACTTCCGAACTCTCCCACTCGCGAAGCGCCCCTTCTCCTTCGCTTCGCGACCAACCGCAGTAGAGCAGCCGGCGTTCGTCTCCCTCGTCCGCTGCAGAGCAGCGCCGGCGGCCCCCTTCCCTTGCATCCGCCATCCGCCTGCTGCCTTCCTCTGTCCGCCGTCAGGGGAGCTCCATCGTGATGAGGAGAGCTCGGAGGAGGCAACGCGCGACCCCCATTCCCCTTCATCTTCCCTCTTCGCGTCCGCAGTCATCTGCCAGCTGCGTCTACTGCCGTCCCGTGCTTAGATCGCCGGGCGACGTCTCCCCCGCTGCGGCTGGAGACACTCGCCCCCGCTGCACCATCGGGAGCTACCGTTGACCTGCGACGCCACCGCAGCAGCCGGCGTTTTCGCCGCCGCTGCTTGTTCGACCCGCAGCACCTCCGGCGATGAGTGGAGCTGCGAATCCAGTCCTCTCGCCGGCCGGATCCTCCACCTCTCCTTCCCCATGCGATCGCAAAGTTAGGAGCTCCGTTTCCCCTTTGTTATTGGGCGATTTCACCCTCCGGCGAACTTGCCCTAAAGTTCGCCGGCGACGCAAAAAAAATTGGACCGTTTAGGTGTTGATGGCCAGATTTTACGCAGGTCGTTGTCGGTTCCCACACGTGCATAGGCTTGCGGAGCTCGCCGTCAAGTTTGTCGCTGATTTCGCGAGCTCCGGCGAGGTGGCGGCTAGGGTTTCGGCGATGACGTTACTATTCCGGCAAGTGAATAGTGTTTCCGATGGTGAATAGTGATTCCGGCTAAGGTAGCTTTATTTTTCCCTAATCGCGATTAGCGATTTATTTAAGCATGTTTAGTCGTAATTAAACACGTTTAGAATAAATTAGTGTTGTTGAAATGCTTAGATTAATTTAAACATGCTTAGTGTTAATTAATCAAGATTAGTGGATTAATTAAGCATGATAAATTAAGTTAAATATAAATTAATGATTTAATTGAGTAGAGTTAGTGAATGGGTTGAGTTGAACCGGATTGGAGTTAGTTGGATTGAATTCGAGTTAAGTTTGGGTTCGGGTTGAGTGTAGTTGAGGTGAGCTGAAACAATTAAAATTAACCTGAGTCGAACCAAATTAATTTGAACCGAACTCGAGTCGGACTCGGATTTAGATGGGTTGAAGCTGACTCGATCGAACCGAACTGGCTAGGATTGGGTCAGACTCAAGTTAAGCCAAATGAATAGTGATTGGGTCCACCGCGTTGACCGGGTCCACCGTGTTGACCGGGTCCACCGTGTTCACCGGGTCCACTGCGTTGACCGGGTCAACTGTTGACCGTTGATCAGTCAAAATAATAATAAAAAAATAAAATAATAAAAATAATAATAAAATAATAAATAATAAAAATAATTTAACTTTTCATGAGTATAATTAGGTGATTTAAAATAGCTAATTAATGTTTAATTAATCTAATTAAGTATTGATGAGTGTTATTTAGGCCCTTAAGTGACTTGGGCTAGATGAGGGGTTTAAATAGATAAATTTGATAGAATTTATCTAAGCTTAACTAAGTTAATTTAATTTGTAAAATAGAAATTTGGTTAATTAGTATTTGAATGATTAGGTTAGATTGATAAATTAATATTTGATTTACTTTAGGGAAAAAGGAATTAAATTTGATTTTAAATAATTGTGTTAATTAGGATTATTGCGGGTACGTGATCCAAGTAGTTCAACGGAGTGATTCGTTGTTACGCGGGTTGATTCTGAAGACCGGATCATGAACCCTGGTGCGTTGGTTCTCCGATGGTAGGATTTATTCAAGCTAGGGAATTCCCGCTGGGGTTTTCTTAGAAAAAATTCTTGGATGTCTTAAATATAATAAAATGTTATGCTTGATAAGATTTGTTTTGCCTCCATGTTAGTCTAGTTATTCTGTCTAACATGTAGGATATACTATGATGTCCATGCTAGTTTTAATATGTCATGATATCTTGTCGAGCATGTTGTATGTTATGTTATTATTTTTCTATGCTATGCTAGCACACCTACCATGCAGACATAGATAGTAAATAATGACATGTTAGAACATTTGGCGACGTCACCTCCACTTAGACAGAGAAAGGGGCATTTTCCATATACCCCGGTTGACCGCCGCGTTCCGACGGCGGTCAAACGGTGACGTTCCGCTAGGCGCCACTCCCGAGGTTGATGCATAGCGGAGGTACTGGGAGCACCACTCCCGACGTTGTGCATAACTTATATACTGGGAGCTGGTAGGGTAAGAGACTGTACAAACTCCATGGTCGAGTTAGACTGGAAATATGAAGCAAGTCCTTACTCGAGATCTTCACTCGCACGAGTGTCGTTTAGGCGGCCTCGTGATAGTCCTGAGATGGTTAGCAAGGATGAGCCCTACCATGGACTTGGCACCGATGGAGTCGAGGTTGCCACAGCCCATCGTGCGGATGTGTGCCAATCTTGATAGACGTCGACGGCTATTGGACTGGGAAGGTGATTCCACATGCGACGCCTTGGACAGTGGATCCGTTGACCACACGACTATCACCCTTGACGTCTGCAGACGATCGGATGAGTAATCCGAATCCTAGGGTGGTTATTCCGGCTAGCCGTGGCCGATGAAATTTAATAGAGGTGACCTTGTTTACGGACAGCGTGTAGTACTACATGGGTGTCGTGGCCCCTACGGAATCCGGGGAGGTTGTAAGGGCACGACGGTTTCGCTAGGGGAGGCATGGTTGGCGATTAGTGAAATAAATTGGAGAGGGATTCTGGGTCATCCGTCCTCTCTGCCAACATCAGTGCAGCGGGCATAGGTAGAGACAGAGACAGAAAGGCACTGATGGGCTTACTGATACCCCCGGCCCGGGTAGTCACTAAGCGTAGGCTGGCAGCCCGAGTTTATGAAACCTTAAAGTCTCATCACGATGTAGGTGACAGACTGTTGACGTGGACACTAGATATAACGTAGGTGACATCTAGTGAATTATACATTGGTATTGTATTTATGATGTTTGTTGCTCCCCATAAATTGATTTACACAAATCAAATGGGGACAGACTGTTGACGTTGACACTAGACTTAACTTAGGTGACATCTAGTGGCATGTACACCTTTATTTATTTATTTATTTATGCTGTCTATCTCAATATGAATTGTTTAAATTATATGGCATGAAAGATGATTATTAATCACCAAGGGCATCCTAGAATACTCCTCCTAGCCTTTGATTTCTTTATTCGGTAGAGCCGTAATTTCGCACTAGGCCGCAAGGCGGAGCACACCACTTTTCCCCGTGTGTGCAGGTGTGTTAGATGACTGTCCGAGAGATTTGATGAAGATGAGTCCGTCGACGGGTCTAGTTTTATTTTTCGATGTCTTTTATTATAGAATTGTAGTTGGTTTATCGGGACTGTGTTAGAAATTTTGAGTTAGATAATTTAATTGTATATTCCGCTGCATAAACGATGTATATGAATGGTATGTATCACTTGATGTCTTGTATGGGTCTGTCGGGCTCATACGGCGGTTGCCACGTGGCCGACGGTTGGGTCGGGGCATGACACTATGTCCCAAGTTCGAGCAAACTATAATGCAAGTTAAGGATTGATTGTCATGATGCCGCATAGGCCAGACATCCAAGTGTTGAGCAAATCAGAGGCCTATGTGAATACCAATATTGGGTTCCAACAAGACAAATCAAAATGGTACATTAAGGTAGGGCTATCGCAGCCCCTTGTGATTTAGATCAAGCCATGGGAATTAATGTCTATGGACTATGTGAAGGTTACCCTGATATAGGAGGCATTTCAGCAGTTTTTGTGATCATCAACTGATTCTATAAATATGTGATTTTCATCCCAATAAAACATGCAATGGTCAAGGGGATGACCGAACTCTTCTACCACTACATGTCAAGTACTTTGGAGTGAAAAAGGATATTATGAGCGATAGAGATGCAAGGTTCATAGGAAAGTTTTGGACCTCCTTTTCAAGTTAATGGGGTCAATGCTCATGTTTTTGACCCTGAACCATCCATAAAAAGACGAACAAATAAAGCATAGCAATGTTTGTTGGAAGAGTATTTGGGGCATTTATCTTAAGGTAGAGGCACTAGGTGGAGACACTAGACACTACCCAATTCTGCTACAATCTTCATGGATCTTCATCAATGATGAAGACCCCATTTGAGTTGTTTTCGAATAATAATGAATGATACCGTAGGAGGTGGCACGATCAATTGCGGAAGAGTGTTGTCCATAGTGTTTGAATTTGTGGATAACTGATAGGAGATGCTTGCCAAGGTGCATGACAATTTGGACAAAGTGGCATGATGCATGAAGAAGTATGTAGACCAATAGCATCGAGAGTAGGAGTTCCAAGTCAATAATCGAGTGTTGTTGAATTTCGACCCATAAATATGGAGGAAAACACGATGGCTAAAAGTGCTCAAATGACTCATACTAAAGTATGATGGACCATTCTAGGTGATCAAACACATAGGCAAGGTAGCCTACCAACTTCAACTTTCGATAAGATTGAATATTTACCCAATATTCTATGTGAGTTTCTTGAAGCCACACCATGAAGATGAAGAACCCACAAGGCACCAAGAGAAGGGTGCACCCGTCTACTATTATGAAGGAGCTCTTATGATAAATGGAGAAAATCCCAAGGTGGAAGACGATGTGATCAGACAGATGAGAGGAATTCCTTATCAAGTGGAAGGACTTTCTCAAATCAGAAGCAAGTTGGGAGCATGGCGTGACTTTATGGTAATTTGAGAAGCAAGTGCAAGAGTTCTTAGTCGAAGAGTAGTCAATGAGGGTGTCAACATCTTCGGATAGTGGAGATTATTAAACACCTAAGCTCAAGAACATGTTTAGGCATGATTGGCTAGCACTAGGATGTGATAAGATTAGCCATGTTAGGCTCAAAGCATGATCAAGACATAATAAGAATTGCACGAAGATAGTGCCAAGGATATTTACGCGTAAGGCTGAGCATGAGGCTCTATGGTAGAGCACACGGTGCATGAGGCATAACTAAGGCATATGGGCACCTAGATAGGGCACGTCTAGGGCACTAAGGCCTTGATCAGGATGCAGGATGCACGCTAACAGGTCTGGCGTATGGGCACAAGTATGAGTATGAGACTAGTGCAGAGCGTGCAAGCAGGCACACAAGTGAGCAAGTTAGTAAGCATGGATGGGTAAAAGTGAGTGCATGGACACGGGGCAAGCATAAAGTTAAGCACACAAGAAGCGGAGTAGGCTAGGCGATAACCTGAGCTCAATAGAGTACTAAAGCACACGATGAATTGAAAAAATTAAAATTAAACGAGTTCAATATAAATTTAAGGTTTCTCTAAGACTAGTTGCAAATTGGATGAAATTTGATATGTGACATCTAGAGAGGATTATGCTAGGCCATCTAGATTTTTGAAATCACATGTGTAGATAAGGAAAATAAACTCAACAAACCTTAATGATCTAAAGAACCAATGTTAAGGGGTAAAGTTGGCACTGACAGCTATAAAACCACCTTTGTTCGAATCATGAAGGTAGAGAGAGAGGAATCAAGAGAGCTTAGGAGATTAGAGCAAGTCAGGGTTAGAGTTTGGGAACTCTAGAGGGTGAAGATAGTTGTGAGACTTTGTAAAGCATCATTGAGGTAGCTAGGTTGAGGCTTTTGAGTTTGTAATTTGGGCAAGTAGAGCTTGATGAGGTTTTCTTAGGTGAGAAATCTTTTGCAAGCAATAAAGGATGTATTTTCCTCTCTACTTGATTATATTTTACCAAACCATTGAGGCTGATGGAGACAAAGGTTGCTCTACGTTAGTCCAACATTCAGTGGATATGACTCCTTTGGATGTATCTCAGCCACACATTGTATCACACGCTTGAAGTTGAGATACATTCCAGGTGCAACTTCATACCCTAAGATGCAACACTAGTGCTTACATGTGGCACATGCATGGACCATATCAATGGGGTGGAATATTATGTTGATGCTCTAGCACATAAATCTTAGCCCAAGGAGTGAGCACGACAATATAAGGTTCAAGGGGCATAGCTCCAAGGTAGTTAAAAATAGAGTATATTGAACTTCATTTATCTACCTTATTTGTCAAGTAGAGTATTAAGAATTTCCTATTTGATGATTACAAATTGCACATATCTTTAGACGATATACAAAAGCTTTATGAGTTTGTAACTCAATTTACTTCAATTAATGAGGGTTATAGGAGCCAAATAATCTTACTAACATCTTTTTTCATGGAGTTAAAGGAGCAAGTAGGAGTGCTATATTGTCCCATATTGGTTTATTTTATTTGTTAGGATTGATAAATCACAGTTAAAAGAGAATTAATCACAAATCATGCAAACAATATAACAAATTGGAATGAGAAAAGGGATTTATTTACTTAAAAGCTTTAACTAACTTTACAACTCACTCTGCTTATTATGATCTCTATGATAGGTTACTTATAGTAGATCTATAACTCTGATTATAACCTTAAAAAGTTATTAACTACTAATTATAAATAAACATAGATCACATGTTTATTACAAAAAATATAAGCATATATAACTATTAGATTATTAATTGAAAAACCTAACAAATCTCTACATCGGTGAATAATCTAATAATGCTCTAATGCTTTACTTGATTTGATGAATTCTCAATATCTGAAAGTGTTCTAGATCTGTACCGTTGAGGGTGATGTAGTCCTTATGCATTGAACAAGTTGATCTAGTTCAACTATCTCCTTGAGTGAACTATGATCTAGTTGTGTCTTTTCCTCAACGGTCATATGCAGCTCCTTTAAGTCCCGCTTATCTAGAAATTCTTTCTTATTAAAAAGAATATTTCTATGAACTTCTATTTTTAGATGCTTTGGGACGCTACACCTTCTCCTCCTTAATCATTTTAGGATATTTTTGAAGCATGTGTTTTATTCTAGTCTTAATTTTTTCATCATTTGCCGATATAAAAGCTGAATAACAAAACACCTTTGGTACACTACGACTAGTAGCCGATCCTGTCATTGTTTTTCCTTGTAGGATATACAACTTGTTCTTTTCAAAGGTCTTCTTAATCACTAGGGCTGCTTTGGTGACCTCCAAAGCTCCACCATATCTGGTGAAGGTGTAGCCAAATGTAACAAGCGTAGGTAAATAAATTAAATTATGCTACATGTTAGGGACATACCTAACATTAGATTATGTGTTAACAATGTTATTATATAATTTAATTTTTATTGTTCCAATGCTGATAGCTTTGTATGAGTTGTTATTGTCCATTTGAACTTTTCTACCTATAGTTGCATTGTAGGTAGAAAACCAACTTTGGTGTGTCCTTGAATGGTTAAAATAGGCTACGAGAACATCTGATTTGCTCTCCTGTTCTGCATAGGAGGCTTTAAGTATTGTATTATTACGCTCTCTTCTTCTATACTAATGCTCATTCTTGAGTTTGAAGCATTCAACCTTAATATGACTCATCTTCTTACAATAGTGATAGATGATACTTTTAGATACCGTTATCGACCTAGATTCAAAATTGCTACTTCTATCGATTGACTTCTCTCTTGAGATCAAAGCTTCACCATGATTATTTCTTGAATTCCTCATAAGCTCTCGTTCCAAAAGCTCCCCAGAATAAAGAGGAGTGATTACTTGTTAAAGAGTGATTGAATCCTTCCCATATAAAATATTAGTCTCTTTGAAATTTTTGAAGAAAGGCGAGAGTGAACGTAATAGGCTCATAACTTTATCTTCGTCTTCAATTTTGACGCCCATGTTCTCCAAATCCATGATGATTGATTGGAAAACATTGATATGGTCGTCAATTGGAGTTCCTTCTGACATTTTAAAGAGAATTGGCTTTTGTTTTAAAGATAATTTACCTATGAGTATTTTTATTTTGTACAGATGCTCCAATCTCTTCCAAAGCTTTATCACCATATCTTCATACAATCCCTCTCGAAGAACTTCATTTAATATAGAGAGGCAAATGGTAGCAGGTGCACTCACATCAGCTGCAAGATTTGTTGGTTCACCTTCTGAAATTATCTCATGAAGGTTTTCTCTTGCTAAAATGGATTCCATCTTAACTTGTCAAAGAGCAAAATTTATACTTCAGTCAAGTTTTTCAATCTCAAATCTTTTAAACATCATTGATCAAAAAACTGTGACAAAAAACCAAAAGCTCTGATGTCACTTGTTAGATAAAAAATCACATTTAAAAGAAAATTAATCATAAATCACAATATAATAAATTGAAGATGAATTTATTCACTTAAAAGCTTTAACTAACTCTATAACTCACTCTGCTTATTAGGATCTTTGTGATAGGCTAGTTATAGTGGATTCACAATTCTAATTATAACCTAGACCACTAATTATAAATAAATATAGATCAATATTTATTACAGAAAATATAAGCTATACATAATTATTAGATTATTAACTGAAAAACCTAACATTGTTTATCAAATATTAGAACATTTTAGAATTTTTTATTCTTTTTAAGTACATAACATGACATTTTTAGTTATGCTTTTCTAAAAATAAGGGCACATCTTTGTTCAACATTCTAAAGAAATAAAAATATTGGTAGAATCTTAGGCCTGATATCTGCCAACCACCATAAGGCTTCCACAAAGAGGGACCTTCATAGTGATAGTATGGTACAATTAGTTTGATAGTCATGGAAGAATGCTCGATAACATTGATGATAAGGAATGGATTCAATGTTTATTTTTTTATTTTATCATTTATGTTTTTATCTATAAAATAAATAATATTGTTTATATATTAAATTAAAAATCAATTAGTGTATTAGCTTAGTTGGTGAAAATATTGTGCTAATAACATGATGTTTTTCAAGAGAATGAATTAGAAAGAGGAGAGATCATAGCCAAAGAGCTTGGAATGCTATAAATGCCACCTTGAAATGAAATGGCACCATCAGGTGTCACACCCTGAAGTTTGAAACTAGCAAGAGCCGAATCTAGACTCGACCAGGGTGCATCAAGGGTCAACCGCACTATGTTCTAACCCACGTGCACTAGCCATATAGGCCCCAAAACTGAACCCAGGTGCGCACCCATCCAAACCAAAGGAGGTTCCCACCCAAATGGGGGCATGCCACCAAGTGGGAAACCAAAGGGAGTTGCTCCATGCCAAAAGGCGAAAGTCTAAGGGGCATGCCCACTCTACATCCAAAGGTGGAAATCCAAGGGGCGCAATTGCTCCGTGCCAAAAGGGGGAAGACTAAAAGGCACACCATAAAGTGGGAAAGCCAAGGGGCGCCCGTTACACACCATAGAGTGGAATACAAAGGGACAACTGTTACACTATTGCCAAGAGCTATTTAAGGAGCTCATTTGTAACTTGAAAAAAAGGTTGGAATCTAGGAGACTTGGGGCTTAGAGCTAGACAAGAGTGCTTGTAAAATAGGAAAATTTGAGGGGATTTTACTGGTGCCTGAATAAAGCAAGCCTTTTTCCTTCATTTGCACATGTCTTTGGTAAGTTTTTCCATCTTCCACACATCAAGATCATGAGCGTCGAGCCATTGCCAGCATCGTTCACTCTGCACAGTCATCCGACATGCCAAGATAAAATAGTCGTGATATTTTAGTATCAAAGTCAAGGCTGCATTCCAACACAGGCACCACTGAGGCCCAATACAAGTGAGTCCCTAATATCCGCTCAACAAGTCCGATTTGCTCCTCCTCTTCTCAGTGACCATGGGGACCAAGCAAGTCCTCAAACAAGTGAAGAAGAGACTGTGACATGTTGGAAGGAGTAGTCGAGAGTTCACCTATATAAGATTAGGATGGATCGAGCACAAACTCGCTCTGTAGGAGCATAAGGATGAACTCTACTCAACTATTGAAGCCTTGTGAGCATATTTCAAAGGACTTCGAGCCACAACCAACTAGACCCCCTCTAAGCTCGATACGATTGAGCAAAGGTTCTAGGAGGAGCTAGAATGCCTATGGACAGAGTTCTACATCAGCAATGCACTACGCCAGGCTCCAAGAGCAAACATGCACGTCCCGAAGCCCAAGTCCTTCTTAGGGAGCAAGAACGTGAAGGTCCTCGAAAACTTCATATGAGACATGAACCAGTTCTTCAAGGCCACCAAGATTGCGGACGAAGACAAGATTGACACTACACCTGCCTTCCTTAATAGAGATACCAAGTAATGGTGGCACGTGTGATGTGAAGCTCCGGACAACAATGAGGGCATTGGAGTGCAAGACTGGCAGGAGATGGTGAGAGAGCTACATTAGCAGTTCCTCCCGGTCAATACGACAATGACTAAGGGGGTTACACTAAACATGGTTTATCCGAGAATATATTCAGGATTTCAATAGCATCACCATGGACCTGAAGGACATGGCTAAGCAAGATTTACTCTTTGTGTTTCTCGATAGCTTAAAGCAGGTGACACAAGACGAGCTCCTACAGTGCGGTTTCCTCATCCTGCAACACCGCCAAGGGACTCATGGACCTATGGTTGGGAGCATCCACTTAGCCTATGGAGCAGCCCAAGTCCGCCCAACCAAAGGGGGCCATCGCACGACGCCCCTATCCAAAGGCACAAGATGACAACCTAAGGAGGGTGCCCACAACACTGTGCCCTACCAACCCTAGAGCAATGAACTAAGGCAAGATCGCATGATGTGGGTGCTACATCTGCGGAGGGCAACACTCGATGCAGAGGTGCCCATAGTGTGGGAGTGCCATGGTGGTCAGAGCCAGCGAGAGGCAAGACGAGTCTGTAGGCATATATGGAGATGAGGCGACCATGCCAGTTACATCCACATGCACAATGCCAATGCAATGCTTGAACGTCGTCCACTCGGAGCTAGACGTCAAGCTGATATATGTGTCACTCCTTGTTAATCGTGCAATGCAATGGTGGACACGAGCGCCACCCACAACATTATGTGGAAGGAGTTGGTGCACGAGCTGAGGTGGAGTGTTCACCCCAGCAACCTTCAAATTAAGACCGTCAATGCCAAAGCTTCTAGTGTTATTAAAATGGTTCGACAAGCGCCGATCCAAGTGAGGCAATGGCAAGGCAAGTAGACTTGACCATCGTGCTAATGGATGATTTCAGCTTCACCCTTGGGACAGACTTCATCCTCAAGTCCAGGATGATGGTCCCCCATATTTCGGCGGACTCATGAAAGTGGATGTAGAATAACTAGGTTTTACCCTCGCCCTGAAGCTTAACAGCCTACACCAAGGTAAGCTTTCCAAACCAGTGCCCAATGGGGCTAATTTTGTAAACCCCCACTTCTGTAAAAAATAAATAAATAAAATAATAATAATAATAAATAAATATCTTAAATTTTATTTAAATTTAGAATTTATGTAGAGGATGAATAGAGAACTTTTAGATTGAGCTAGGGCTAAAATGGTGAGATTAGGCTAAACTTTTGGATCTAAAAGGATGTAATTGTGATTTGATAAATTTTATAGGGACCTAGTTGGGATATTACAGAAGTAGTGGACCAATCGGATCAAATGAATCGGCCTCTACCGGTCCGTAGAAGTCGTCGCAAGCGAAAAAGAGCCGAGGGCTCTCTCCAACTCGCGACCCCTTCCTCCTCACCCTCGCAATAGTTTCCACCTCCTTCGCCTGCAGCAAAGCGAGCACCGCCGCCCCTTCCATTGTGGCCGCCGTCCGCCGTCCACCGTCCCCCATCGCGGCAAGGGAAGCTTGGCGGAAGTCTTCCTACTGCACGCGACCCCTCTTCCCGTCATCCTTTGGCGCGAGCGAAATCATCTTGTCCGCCGCTCACTCCCTTGCATCCATTGATCGGCCGCCACATTAGCTGGGCTTGTGTAGCTTCTTCTTTGTGCGAGCGTGGGAAGCAGCGACCTTCCTAGATCTAGCTACTGCATCGATCGATGGTGTGGATGCAGTCGAGAGATCCATCAGCGACTCAACGAAGAGCAGATCTTCTCTTTTTTTTTCCCCTTTCTGCCGCTCGATCTGCTCCCACTGATCAAACTGCCTTTATCGCACATTTAAACCTCCTTTAGGTGGGTAAGTTTTGCCCCCTTCCCCTTGTGTTGGATTCGTATCTTCTCGCCGGGTTCATCCGGCATTCACGATTTCTCTCCACCGATGACCCAGTGATGCTCATCGAGCTATCGCCGCCCCTCTCTGATGGACGATCCTTGTGCAGATCACCCACTGCCCTTTCCGCCTCCCTCCTTCGAGTGAAGCCACCAGGGGAGCTTCGTCGCACCTTTGACCCAAGCTGCAGAGGGAAGATTCTGCAGCGGCTCCTTCAATCTCCGGCTTCTGCAAATTCCGGGTCCCTGCGCGTTTGCCATCTGCTGTCCGACGAAGGCCCTAGTGTTCGACCTCTTCCAAGTTCCATCGCTGCTCACTGAAGACCCTATTCGAATCTTCATCGAAACCCACAGGCGACATCGCCCTCACGGCGGACTCACTCGATTCTTACCACCGAATCATCACTGCCTCCACAACCAGAATGGAGATTTCCTCCAACGAGCTCTCCCTTATGCCCTGAACCGACGGCAAGTATTTCATCGTCGCCCCGTCTGCGATTTTATTCCTCCATCGGCGACTTCGAGTGGTTGCTCGGGAGCAATGACCAGCCTTCCTCACGAGCGGTGGCGAACGTCCATTGACGCGCGAGTGACCAGGTAGCGGCATCTATTCCGCTTTGTTGGTTCGTTCCTCCCTTCCCATTCACCCATCATCGTCGAACTTGCTGGGATTGGGGAAAACAGAGGCATCCCCTGTCTTCGGGCATCTCCTCGCGAGCAGCCGTCGGCGTCCCATCAACGCTAACGGCTAGGTAGTACTCCTTTTCCCCTCTTTGTCAAATTCCACATTTCCTTTCCTTTTCGCTCGATTCGAGCATCGCTTCTCCGCCGAAGGGAGTCGCCGAGGGATTCTAACCTCAGCTCTCTTCTTTCCCTCCGTCGTAGCCACCGAAGACCTCCGTCCATCGGCCTCGTTACCTCGTCACGGCAAGGAGGGCTTCTCGGAAACTGCTAGGTGGCACCTCCTTCAGCTTCGCACATGCTAACATTGTTCGTTTCCCCTTCCGACGAGCATTTCCTCTCTTCACGAGCGAACTCACGCCGTTCGTTGCCCTATTTCGAGGTCGCCGAATCCGTCGCTCCGTCCACCCGAATCGAGTAGCTGCACCTCCTGGCGAGCTTGGGAGGTGGCGGCTCTCCCTCAAATCTGACCACCGAAGGAGTCGAAATGGTCGACGAGGCCGAGCAATCCGCCTGTTAGAGGGCGTAGAACAGATCGGCTTGTTCTACTCTTTCCGCACCTAGATTCGCCCCCATCAGTCGTTCACAAGATTCGATAAGCCTGCCCGCTGTTTCCACGCGCACGGAGGGTCGGAACTATCGTCGTCCAGTTCGTTGGTGATTTCTCCGGTTGCGGTGCGATTCGCGAGTCAGGCGGGGGCGAGGATAGCGACGGAGGTAGCGAGTTTTTGATCTATTTTTTTTCTTCTTAATCCGCTTTTAGCATTAATTAAACGTATTTAGTGTTAATTAAATAGGGTTAGTGCTAGTTAACTATATGTTGTGATTAAGTTAGTTTAAATCATATTTAATTAGTGCATGTGGATTTGTTAGTAATTAATTATTGGTTAATTAAATTGGGTTAAGGGTACATGCTTAATATTGGGCAATGGGCTCGATGGCTAAGGTAAATTTAATCATTTAGTGGGTCAACATGGTCATCCTAGTTTGACTATGGTCAAAATTTGTCAAATTTTGACCCACAGATTTAAATTTGGGCCAACTAAATTGGACTAACAAATTAAAATGGGTTTAAGCTTAAAAATTTGGGTATGGATTTGATAAATGTGTCGGGGCCTAAGGTTAACTAATTAATTGAATAAAGTTAATTAATTAAATTATAATGAATGCAACATAAGTAGGAAATTAATGTTAATGAATTACATGATGAAAATATTTAGGGTAATTGAATTAGATAAATGAAATATTTTAACTTAATTAAATTAATTATTAATTATCGTATTGGACTTCAGCTTAGTAATTAGGTATGGGCTTTTAAATTGACCCTAGGCTTATAAAAAAATAGGCTACGGGCCTATTAAGTGAACATAGCTAAGATAATAACATAGATTAGGTCCTTTATTACTCAATTCGATTGTACTAATTTTAGGAAATTATATTAAATTTTATTCTAAATAATTTTATTATTTAGGACTATTGTTTGATACGCGAGCCTAGTAGATCATTGAGGTATATATTATTCTGATTGGATTGGTTCTGAAGATCTGACTACTGATTCAGGTGCGTTGGTTCATCGTAATTAGGATTTATTCATGCTAGGGAAATTCCTGCCGAAGAATTTCTTAGGAAAGTCTTGGATGCCTTGAATAAAATTAAATTTGATGCATGTTAGATACTATATGATTATGCATGCTAGCATGATAGCACGATTGACATGTCATGCATATAATGTTAGTATTGGACATGCTTGATTATTTTTTCGCATATTATATTATATTTTATGTTATATGTGAAATATATACCATGCGGAAGAAGATAAGAATAAAGTATTAAATAATCAAACAAATATATATCAGGAGATAGTATCAATAATAAATACCTAACACTCTACATAGAGACATAGGTGACATACGATACTAGCACCTCCCAAGGACATCACTAAATCATATTTAGTGGGTGTTACTGATGCACCCTAGATGACATTACGAACTGTTATGTTCGAATAGTGATGTTCACTCATAAACACCACTCCCGAGGCTACACATAGCTTAAACACTGGGAGCTGGTTGGGAAATGGACTGGATTAACTCAAAGGTCAAGATAGATCAGAAAAATAGAGTGGTCCATACCCGGATACTATTACCTACACGAGTGACGGTTGGGCGTCACTGTGATAGTCCTGATATGGCTGTCAGGGATGAACCTTCCAATAATTTAGCAAAATGTGGTCGAGGTACCTCAAACCCATTGTGCGGATTGACGGTCAACTCGACCAACATCGACTACTTTTGAGTTGTGATGGTGACTCCCTTAAGCCTTGGACAGTGGATCCGTAGATCACACGTCTATCATCCTAGACGTTCTGCAGACGATCGGATGAGTAGTCCGGATCCTAAGGTTATTATAATTTCGGTTAGCCGTGATTGATGATATATTAAGTTGAGGTGACCCTGTCTGCGGGCAGTGTGTAGTACTACACAGAGTGTCGTTGCCCTTATGGAGACCGGGGAGGAAGTAGGAGCGCGATGTTTCGCTGGGACGGGGCGTAGGGTGCGACTGGCGAAACAATGGAGAGAGATATACAGTCACCCGTCCTCTCCGCCAACATCAGTGCAGCGGGCCTAGGTAGAGACATAGAATGATACTGCACTAATTGGATTATGGGAAGTCCCCGACGGGGGAATTCTTCTAAGCATAGGCTGGCGGCCCGTGATATTTGATACAAAGATAGAAATTATTTAGATGACATTATTAGTGACACGTGTATGAATTGAAATATATAGGACATGTAGGAATATACGAAGATGTGCACTGTCACATATGATTACATGTATTCTTGATAACATTCATTTACTTTATTAATCTTGTAAAGTGATAATTAATAAAACAAAAAGGCATCCTAGAATCTTCCCCCTAGTATTGATTTCCTTACTACGGTTTCGAGCCGTAATTTCGCATTAGGCCGCAAGGCTGAGCACACCGCGTTCAATGTGTGTGTAGGTCTTAGGATAAGAGTCGAGATGGTTGACGACGAGTTAGACGTCGGGAGTTTCCTTCATTCGTATGGAGATTTGTTTATTATTAAACGTAGTTTGTATTAGATCTATATCGGGACTGTGTAAAAAGGGACTGTACAAAAAGGACTGTAAATGCAAACTGTATTGAAATTTTTTTTATATATATATTGTGACTTCTGATGTATATCATATGCCTTGTATGGGTTTTCGAATCTATACGGCGGTTGCCACGTGCCCGACCTGCAGGTCGGGGCGTAACAAATTTCCTCTCGGCCATCCAACTCGTCAAAGGGGTGAGATGGAAAGAAGCAACATTCGTCGCAACACTACTGGAGGCAGCTTCATCCTCTGCTTCCAAGGAACCAACACTGACAAGCATCCAGGTAGTTGTGTCGGAGTTTGGTGATATCATGCCGAATGAACTCCCAAGGACGCTACCCTCTCATCGACCAATTGATCACCAAATTGAGCTTATCTCCGGCACCCAATTGCTAGCACAAGCCCCTTACAGGATGCCACCAACGGAGCTCATAGAACTAAAGAAAAAACTTAGAGAACTATTAGACTCCAACTTGATCCACCGAAAAAGCCAATCTAGTGACTAAGAACTAAGTTCTCCAAGGCACCCTATGGTATGCTCATCTTGTTTCAGTGCAAGAAGGATGGGAAGCTAAGCATGTTCCTCGACTACTAGGCACTCAACAAGGCGACCATGAAGAACCACTACCCCATACCCTTGATAGTTGACCTCTTCGACCAGCTGGGATATGTTAGGTTCTTCACTAAGTTAGATCTCCAATCAGAATATTGGCAAGTCTGGATTACAAAAGGAGATGAAGCCAAAACAACGTGCAAGATGAGGTATGACTCATATGAATTCATTGTAATGCTTTTTGGCCTCATCGATGCACCAACAACCTTTATGCAACCTTATAAATGAAGTCTTCTATAAGTTCCTGGACAAGTTCTTGGTTGTCTATCTTGATGATATTGTCATCTATTCTGAGACCAAAGAGGCATACCTCCAATAACTCCGACTAGCTTTCTAGAAGCTAAGAGAGCGCAAGCTATTCATTTGCAGGAACAAGTGCGAGTTTAGACAGTTTGAGAACTTTTTTCCTAGCCATAGGATCAGGGGAGGAATGGTGCACATGGACCAGCAAAAGGTGCAAGTCATCCAGGAATGGTTAAGGTCGAACGATCTGATGGAGCTCCGATTATTCCTTGGCCTGACCAACTATTATCGAGGGTTCATCGAAGGGTATTCACATATCACAGCACCACTCACTGACCTACTCAAGAACGACCAAAGGTGGGAGTAGACAAAGCCATGTGAGCAAGCCCAATAGCAACTTAAGGTATGCATGATAGAGCTTATACTAATCCTTGCCGATTTCCTTAAGGCTTTCAAGGTGGCGACGGACGCATCCGACCAAGCATTCGGGAGCATCCTGATGCAAGATGGTCACCTGCTCACATATGAGAAGCCCCAAGCTCAATAACACAAAGCAACACTACAGTGCGCATGAGAAGGAGATGCTGGTTATGGTGCACTGCCTATGCATGTGGCGCATCTACCTTCTCTGCAACTCGTTCATGGTGCGAACAGACAACGTCGCCAATACTTATTTTCAAACATAGTGCAAACTCTCAGCCAAGTGAGCGAGATGGCAAGAGTAGCTTGCAAAGTTCAACTTCACCTAGGAGCATAAGATAGGTCAACACAACCAAGCGGCCAATGGCTCCATCCCATGATGCACACGCATGGGACATTGACCAAGCAACTATAGGATGCATCCAAGATCGATGTCAGCTACCAACATATTCTCAACCAGGTAGAGAATGGCAATACTCATTGCTATTAGAAGGACACGGTGGGTCTACTAAGCTGCTCGGTGGAACTTAGGCAGAAGCTGCTCATCGAATGCCATGACATACTTTGGGAAGGCCACCTAGGGGTCAAGCACACATTAGTGCTCCTTATTCGCTCCTATTTCTGGTCGGACATCAAAGCACATGTAAAGACGTGTGCCATCTGCTAGAAGGACAAGACCAAAAGGGCTAAGACAACTAGACTACTTAGCCTTTGTTGACACTTTCATGACCATGGGTGTCTATTTCCATGGACTATATGAAGTCCTTTTCGAAAGTAACAGACTCTCAGTCATGCTTGTTTGTAGTGGACAGGTTCAGCAAGTTCACCATCTTCATCCCCACCATGGAGCAAGTCATGGTAGAGTAAACAACCGAACTATTCTACCAACATGTGGTGAGATATTTCGGTCTATAGGAGAATATCTTGAGCGATCGGGATGCTCGATTTATAGGATGATTTTGGACCTCCTTGTTCAAGCTTTTGGGGTCTAAGCTCAAGTTTTTAATGGCCAACCATCCGCAAACTGATGGATAGACGGAGAGGATAAACACACTCCTTGAAGTGTAGCTTTGACACTGTCACTGCAAGCCAAAATAATTGGGTCGAGATGATCGACTCGGCTCGATTCTACAACAATGCCAATAAGAGTTCAGCTATAGGGAAGTCGCCCTTTGAGATCGTCTACATGTAGTAGCCGATCATGCCCGCTGAGCTAGAGTGCACCATGGACTGCAAACGTTGCCTGGTCATAACAAGGTTCACATGCAACTGAGAAGATCAATTGGTCGATGCACGGAGAGCCTAGAGAAGGCCGCCAGGCAGATGAAAAAGCAAGCCGACCAACATCGCCGACCACGGGAGTTCCAAGTTGGGGATGAAGTTCTTCTCAAGTTGACTCCATATGCATCCACAAAGGCCTTATATCGAAGTTCGATGGGCCATTTTGAGTGTCCAAGTGCATTAGTACAGTGGCCTGTCAGCTAGAGCTGCCGCCATGACTTAAAATCTACCTGATATTTCACGTGAGTTTCTTGAAGCCTTTCAATAGGAACTTCGATCCAACTAGGTAACAAACCGAGTTCACACCCCCGACCATCGCCAAGGAGTTTGCAAGGCGGGTCGAGTGAATCATCGGCCAATGGACCACTTGACTGGTAGGATACATCAAGTACCTAGTGTAATAAAAAGGTACACCACCGGAAGAAGTGAGTTGGGAAAGTGACACTACCATTGGTAGTTCGAAGACCTCATTCATGACTTCCTCATTAGCAGGTTGACAAGGATGTCGATAACTTTAGGTGGGTGAGGATTGTCACATCCTAAAGCCTAAAGCTAGCACAAGCTGAATCCAAACTCGGCCGGGGTGCATCAAGGCTCAACCACACCATGATCTAACCCGTGCTCTAAAACTAAACCCACGTAGCCAAAAGGTGGAAGTCCAAGGAGTATACACGCTCAGTTCCAAAAGACGGAAGACCAAGGGGCACACCACAAAGCAGGAAGGCTAAGGGGCACCCATTAAATATTATAATGTGGAATATGAAGGGGCAACCATTACACTCTTGCCAAGAGTTATCGAAGGAGCTAGTTTACAACCTGTGAAAAAGATTGAAACCTGGGAGAATGGGCTCGGAGGGTTAGGGGAGAGTGCTTATAAAATAGGAGGTTTTACTAGTGTTTTTTTTTTCAATGTGCACTTGACTTTAGTAAGTTTTTCTATCGAGCCATTGCATCGTTGACTCTGAACAATCATCCGGCATGCTAAGTAGGTGCAAGACAAAAGGGCAGTGACATCAGGCTAGGTGAGCAGTGTGCTAAATATAAGCAATTACTATCCTCAGTTAATTTCTTTTTTTGACTCTGCCAGACTTTTACGGGTGGAAGATGCGGGGATATTTTATTGCCATGTGAAAGCCATCGAAGTAATCACGGTGGTAACTCCGGCGCTTCAGAGGCAACACTTGGCGTCTCCGCATAAAATGCCTTCCTCCTCCCATCGAGGCCTCGATCCCAGGCGACGAATCACGATGCAGCTGCTCTCGCCCCTCTTCTTCCTCCTATTATTCCTCGCTGCGGTAGCCGCCGCTCCTCCTCCTCCTCCTCAATGCAAGGCGTGGCTGGTCCAATCCATCCCCACCGACATGCCTCTCCTCCCTCGCGTCCCAGGCGTCCTTTCCACCGGTGAAAACCCTACTGATCGATTCAGCTTTTGCAGCTGAATTCACTTGCTTTCTTCATCTGGGTTTTTCTCCGTGACTTATGGTCTGTCTTGGCTCTCCGCAGGGGAGGTGCTGCGCTGGCTTGCCGGGAACGCCACGAAGAGGTTGGATGTGATCGCACAGTATTGGCAGCTTCTGGCGCAGCCGGGGAATCCCAGATCGGGAGACTACGGGTTCTCGGAGGAGGAGATGGAGAGCTTCGGCGCGGGTGAGGGACGCGCAGTTTACATGTCTCTGGAGGATGCCGCCGACCGGAAGGTTGATCTCAGGTAAGCATCCGATCACCTCTTTTTCTTGAACGCCAATGCTTCTGCTCAATGTATTTATCTTCTAATTTTCAGTTGTATGACAGAACGATCCTGCAGCATAAATATTTAATGCTTATATAGTAAACATGTTAGTCCTAAGTAAATCTCTATTATATGGGCTCTCAATTATACTAATTACTCTGATATTGATTTTGCTTTTTTATGGAATACCCCTTGTTTACGATCGTTCACAATTTTCATAGAGAATTTTAATCTAATAACTACCAGAAGCTTTGAATGGATAAGTTGGAGTATCACTAATGATGAAAAAATATTGCCAATAGTATGATTGTGCTGTCCATTTATCTCTGCTTGTTACGATAACGTTAATCTACTTTCCGCAAATAGTTATCAAATCGGATTTTCTTATTTTGAAATTTATTATATCTTTTTATTGCATTGCCTTGACATGCATGCATGCATGGCTTCGCCTTAGCTACTAGTTTGCCTCAAGTTAATTCTAGCAACTGGTTCTCTTTTCTTATATAGGTTTCTTTGCTGCAATAGATACTTTACCATTTTGTTTCCAAAATATTGTTAGTTTCAATAAATTCTTTCTTTTGATTACTCCATCTACGACCACTTACCAACTTCAAACATAATATGTCCATTTTTCTAATGTTGCTTTCTATTTAGGATTCTGCAGCACTCTGGTTTTGCCCCAGATTTTGATCAGGAGTCATCTGATCTTGCTTCAGGAAGACAAAATGTACAGAATGTGACCTTATTGCTTGGTGATTGGTGGGGTTCTGGCATTGTCCATGCAAAAGTCTGGATATCTGATAGCAAAGACATGTATATTGGTTCAGCTAACAATGATTGGAAATCTCTCACCCAGGTAATAAAGAAAAAGGCGTAGCTATCTTTCTAATGTAAATTTATTCAAGTTGATGCATCGGTCAGTGATGGTGTCTTTTCCATTTAAGTATAATTTGAATGACTTATCCTTCATTTTAAAAAAATTGAGAACTTAAACACTTGTTGGGTTAATTTTCTTTCTTTTTATATTTTAAAATCTTATATAGGTGAAGGAGGTTGGCCTTTATCTTGTTGGCTGTCCCTGTATAGCCAAATGGCTTGAGATCTACTTTAATAACCTCTGGAAACTTTCCTCTCTTAGTTCCAAGGATCATACAAAAACAGTTTGGGATAACCAATGGCAAGCAAAAAGAAAAGTGCCTTGCTGGTCAAATTTCATCCATGAAAAAAATAGATGCAGGTATATCTATATTTCATTAGTAATCCACTGGCAAAGATACTACTGTTTATTTATACATCATAGATGTGCTTGATATTTCTTTTTTTTTAATGTGTACTTTTACCCATATTGTCAAATTTATCCATTTTTCTTTGTGTTATAGGTCACCACTTCCTTCCTCTGTTGTGATTCATCATGTGGATGGCTATCCAGCTTTGTCAGACCCATTTATGTTCCGTATACCATTTGAGACTCCAGGGTCCAATTTATCGTCTATATCACATCACTCAAGCTACCTCTCATTTGCCCCACCAGAGGTAAAAAAATTTCAAGTTAATATTTTGGTAATGTCCTGAAGGTCTCAATACTTTAAAAACATTGAAAGTTTGGTTCTATCACACTATCTTGTCTTGCTGAAGCTACATTGCTGTTTTGAGATCATATAGGATTCACCTGACATAGAAAATCCCAACCTTGACTTGAAAGCTCTCATTTGTCCATCTGGATGTGACGTATAACTGACATGTGGACTTCTTGATTATGGTAAAGGCAAAAGAAGTGTAGGTGCTCTAGATTTACTTGGTAGACAGCAACAAGTATGCAATTTGGTCGGCTTCCAACTTTTCAAATCTTGAAATTTTCAGATCTCTTTATCCAATAGTTTTCATGCTGGTTGCTTCTTATCATGACATCGACAAAGTTATTGGGATTAACTGGCTATGGTTTTGATGGGAGTTGCCAGGTCATGGCTTTGTTCACAGAACATAGCAACCTTGACAAGTGTCTTAAAAATTGTTCTGAGGATCTTCGTTTTCTGTAATGTATTTATTGTATTGTAAACTGAAGTGTGTTTTCTTTTCTTTCTTTCTTTTTCCCTTTCTTGGAATTCTGCACTAAATTATTTTGTTACTTTTTTTATTATAAATCATGCAGCTATCATTTCGTAATTTCCAAGCTGATGAACAAGGATGGATGGAGACAATCAAGTCAGTTCGATTCGGAGGAATTGTCAGGATTAGTACTATGGATTGGCTTGGACAATCACAGTATCTAAGACAAACAGTCTACTGGTCTTCCCTCTCTTCTGCAATATCAGAGGTATGCTAATCATGCATTTATCAGAAATCAACTCAAAGTGATGAATATTTCTTTTCTATAATGGAATTGCAGAGAACACTATAGACTTGTTCACATTATGTTGGTTGAAGTTTAGCAAAAGGTATTAGGTTATCTTTGATGATTTGATGATGATATTAGATAGAATGAAACAAGTGAGGGAGTCATACATTCAAGGGTGTCATTTGTTCATCTCAAATGTTAGAGGGGGCATCTTATATTCATTGGTTAACTTGCAGCTTGGTAGTGGATCAAGTTTCATATTTTTGGTTTGAATTGGGTATGTTCAGCTTTCTATTTTTAAGTACTTTTGGTTGTTTTTATTTTTTAATATTCGAAGAATGTGATATAATGATTTATGAACAATTGAAAAAATTCAAACTTATCAATCAACATTAATGTTTGATACAATCATGAATACAAAATATGTAATGACACAGTGGTATAAACATGGAATTATTCACTATCTTCCAATTTATACTAATATGATACTTAAATTTTCTTAGAATTAAACACAATCTACAGTAATTGGATTAGTATAGAAACCTAAGACCAAACCAAATGCTAAAAATCTCTTTCAGTTCCAAGTTGGAATTATTTTGTTCCTGAGTTATTTATTTTTAATATTTTACTCTTTTGTTGGATCTTTGATGTGCTATAAGTTCCTGAAGTTGGTTAGTCAAACAGGAAAAGTATAAATCTTTTGAAATAACAATGAAAATAGATAACTATTTCAGGTATTTGCATATAGCGCATTGAGTTAATTGCTGAATATAGCCTAGATATTCATTTGATGAATCCTGCAAAAGGTCAATGAGGTAAGCTTACACTGAAAGTCAATATTGGTCTTGCCATCAGGGTTAGCTTAGGTGAGAAAACATGGATGGTGATTTTTTTTTTCCTTTTGCTGCTTCAAGTGAGTTTCATTTTTAATTTCCATCTCATGGAATCAGACTGTGAGATGATGGGCAAAGATACATATACTACACTATAGATCTTTCTTGTTAAGTTTTCAATTCAGTGACGATTATATTTGAATCCAGCAAGTCGAGTAATTATTTCATACGTCTAAAATAGATGTCGCAATTATCTGAAACAGGTTATTTTTTCAAAGCGAGCAACAATTAACATACTAGTGGCGTATTGGACACATTTTATCGAGAACACAGATGAATACCTCAAGTCCCTCCTGTACTCAAATGCCCTATGTCAATCCTCAAGGCGAAACCGTTGTCGAGGTAAGGTTAACATCAGGTACTACAAGGTCCCTGGCTATGAGAAGACTGGACCAGCCAAATCCGAGAACAAGGCCACCGGAAACATGTACCCAGGATTTACTCGCGTCAACCATGGAAAGTACGTTGTCAGCGACGTCCGGGCGCACATCGGAACAAGCAATCTGATCTGGGATTACTTCTACACGACTGCTGGCGTAAGCTTTGGAACGTATCATCCAGCCATTGTAACGCAGTTGCAGGAAATTTTTGATGCGGATTGGAACTCATCGTATGCTGTTCCAGTTGAACCATTGCTATCTTCAGTGTAACGCCATGGAGAACTGGCAGAAATGTAAAATTGACATAAAAGCATCTGCTGGGCTGGGAATGAAGTGTCTAAACTGTAGATTTATTTATTAAATAGTTTTTTTCTTTTCTTTCTGACATCATAAAAGTCCTGGGGCTGAACATGGAAGCGTTCTTCTTTACTGCTTCTCTCTCTTCTTGCGTTCCGTATTAGGCATGCTTATCGGGCCGTGCCGCCCGTGGGCGGCACGAGCCCGGCCCGTGACGAGCCGTGCTCGGTACGGCCTGTGCCCAATCGGGCCGTGCTTGGCACGGCACTGTGTATATAACGTGCCGTGCCGGGCCACATTTTGGAGCCCGCGTGCCGTGCCTGGCACGGCCCGTGGGCAGGTCGTGCCAGGCAAAGCCCAACCATAGCTCATAACCCATTACATAGGCATACTTGTAGGTAGGAAGGACACTATCTCTTATATAGAGAATGAAGCAACTCTTTTTCCAAGACTACCAGATGTGGGACTAAAAACTCATTTAAACATTTTCACTCTTCCTTAAAACTCCAATCCTTCACCTTTTAAAATCAAATTTTTTTCATTCTATTAAAATTACCCTACTAACCTTTATTAGCTATAATTTTATAATTTTACTAAATGGTATTTTGGTCATTTTCTACATATTATTTTATTAAAATATTACTTAAAATTCATATAATCACCCATTTATTTCTATTATTAATTATTATCATAGATCAATAAATTATGACATACATCATGATAATTATATCATTTATATTCTAATAAATCTTAATGTTTATAATATCAAACCCTCAAACCCTCTCGATGAAAGTTCATTTAAAGATTTCAAAGTAATAATAACTATAATGTATACTTTGATGAGAAAGAGTATAAAAAAAAATAAGTACAAAGATATGTTCAAAAAGATAATTTTTATTTTAAAAGTTGTTTTTTTTAATTTTTATTAACTATCTAGCTTATAGTAGAATCTTCAATAAAATAAGAGAGAATTTTTAGATAATCTAATTTTAGAAATAATATAAAATAAGAGTGGATTTGATTGGAGAGTTTAATTTTTTTTGTTAGTATAGAGTGGAGAGAGATTTTATAAAGAATATTACATATTTTAAAATTTTTATATATTTTAATAAAATAAAAAAGTAATTAATATTTTTTAAAGTTTAGGAATGATTTTTTTATAAAAAAAAGGTAGTTAGTGAGGAGTCAATGGTTATTTTTAGTTTAACTTCTTAAAAAAAGTTTAGTCCCATATTGTTCAGTTCTGAGAAACAAGAAGCATATATAAGCCAACACTTTCACAATTGTTAGTGTATTGGTATTAGTGGCCATTGGGCTGAATTAGGCCTGATATGTGACCTGGCACGTGTCGCGCCGGGCTTGATCCGGCACGTTCTAGAGTGTGCTGTGTGTCGTGCTGGGCTTGAGGAGATGTGGATCGTGCCTGGCACGACACGTTTGTGGGCGTGCCAAGGGCTGTTGACATGGAAAGACCGTTTCTGAATAGAACTGCCAAATCAGTATTGAAGAATCCTTGGAGGCACTTTCTTGAAATAAAAAGGAGATTGTGCATATTACCTTTAAAGCATCCCTTTTCTATCTATGTTTATGCTCCAACCCTGATAGCGATTGATGCGATTTTTGCTTCTTTCTGGGTAAGTGTAAGAAAGTTAAGAATTGGTCTACTTCCGGAGGTCTAACTGGAACTTGGACTTGGCTATGCGAAAAGAAACTCTTTCGCTTGCTTGCTTACAGCACCTCTATCTGAACATGATGATTACACATGACTTATAAACAAAAACCTAACTTGATGCCAAAAATTAGTCTTCCTTCCATTACCTGCTATCACCCTCTCCATCCATAAAGTTTATTTGTTTTCAGGTACTTCTTCCACATCCTAAATCCTTGTTGGTTCACAATTGCTTCCCTCCAATTCTCCATCCATAAAGTTTATTTGTTTTCAGGTACTTCTTCCACATCCTAAATCCTTGTTGGTTCACAATTGCTTCCCTCCAATGCCTAGTTCTTAAATATTGATACTGCACCAGTTCCACCTAGCCATGCACATCCACTTTTGATATCCTCTGCATCCACTTACACATCATGGCACTGTTGTGTTTGTAGCAGATTCCGCACACGTAAGCTTCCAGAAATCCACAGAGTACATACCAAATCCCAATCCGCAAGACATTTATTAAAAACACAAAAACTTACAGCATGGTCATCCTTTCTTCACCATGCTGTAAGAACCAATTGATCTCCCCAAGCACCCAACTTGGTAACACAAAAACGCTACAATAATACATTGGGATAACAAGAAGCACATGATTTCCCGATCTCATTCTCCGCCTGCGTACCCATCCTCTTTCACACCTTACCAATCACAATATCCCGTTCTGACCTCGACGCTTCCTGGACACAGTAGCCCAAGATATTTAGGTGGGAAATTAGCTGCTTCACATCCAATAGATTGGCTCACGATAATACCTACAGCTTCTCCCAATTCAACCGTCACCATGAGTGGACTCCGACAAGTTCAATCCCAATGTTTTTATTTCGAGGAGCAATGCACGGCAGTACATAAGCAAAGCACGCACGGAGACAAGACACACCAATTTGTGCACTAAGCATAGTGTACTGAGCATGGACATGGATGAAAGATAGTGTGTTCAATGCACTTAGCAACATTCAAATGGAAAGCGGGGGCTCTGGGAGTGCAGGGCTCATACTAGCAAGTGTGTGGATGTGCTGATGTGCAAGCATGGCAGCCACGCGAAAAAAGATGACACATAATCTGTTTTCATAACCTAGATAAAACTATGAAAAGAAAAATAAAGATCATTTTCATATATCTTGGCTTCCCTAAATAGGAGGATGCAAGAATAAAGGATAAAGTTATTGAAGACTTCAAAAGAGCTACAGTTGGTTAAACCTACTAAGTATGATGAACTCACCCATATTTTGTTATTCAACTTATATATAGGTTGATAATGGAAAACTTTAAGCCTAGGTTAAAGCATTATGCTTTTCCTGTGCCATCCCAAAGGAGTTAAAAGTGTAGGTTGTGGTATTGTAAATTATGTATATAAGTTTATATTAAAATATTATCTTTGATAAGCAGCAACTTGTAAAAAAGGTGTAGCTTATAAGAGTAGAAATGATTATTGAGGATCAGACTATAGTTGATCTTCCTACTCATAGTTCAATAAGCAAATCTTCAATCATGGGATATAGTTGGATTGAACTAATCAACTAAAGCTACAAGCTTGCTCCAACACTCTTGCTAGAGAGATTTATACTAACGCAAAGTGATGGCCTCCACCAAGTCTCTAATAGATTTTTGAAGATGATGTTTTACAAACTCCTAAAGGTGAAGAAGCTGTTTTACTAACTCTTGAAGATAGATCCTCCACAAAGCAAGCAAGTTGGTGTGCGAACTTAAATTTATCTTTTAGAAAAATGAAAATAATAATAGTAAATATGGAGCATATTCTTTATTAATTAATATTTTAATAAATAAAATTATCTAGGTTTAGCTCCATTCCTTGGGATGATGTGGGGGATCTTTAATTTTAGCAAGAAGTGACAATGAATTAATAATGATGACATCTGTGGTGGATGCATGGCAAGAAGGGGAGATCACAGATCTAATCTAATCTATCTATACATCCATATTCATACCCTCTTGTAGATGATATCCATTGATTAATGGTGCTGAAGAGGAAGATCAACGGCTAATGCTAATGCAGGAAGTTTGATGAGAGATTTAAGTAGGGCGATGAGGAAGATTCTCAAAACATAGTGATTACTGATAACTTATTTATCCATCTTTTTTTTCCTCAATAACTTATATATATATATGAAAAGAAGATGGAGAAATAAGTTATTAGTAATTATTGCATTGGGAAATAACCCCGATGACAATAGATTTGTGTGGAAATGATTGAGACTACGATTAACAACTAGAGACACATAATGAATGTTTGATCAGGATGACAATCATCTTTGAACAATTGCCCGGATTTAATCTACTAATATAATCCTCTAACTCCCAGAATCCCAGTTAACCAACCCCCTATTCTTGCTTCACCAAGGCCTTTACCTCATCCCAACAACGCACACTACCTATCCGACTTTCAAGACAAAAAAAGGACAAAGGCAAACAAGGAGTACAAGCAACAGAGGACACACGAGAGCACAAGCTCCATCACATCCCACTCAACCCCAGAGCACAACAGTGGCTCATGCATGGGTGATTAGACTTGATCGAAATAGACAGAAGGCACAAGAATTAGAAAAAGCTAGGTAAGTCCAGATCGACCCACTCTATCAACTTGCTCACTTGATGCTTCTGCTAGCTCTGAAGAGGCCACAACGTATCGTAGTGCAATCATAATGCTAAGGATGCAGAGAAATGGAGGATCACATCCCATCAAGAATGATCCACATCGCCAGCTCCACCCAAGTTTGCCAAGCAATCCAAAATTATTTATTGGCATTGGTCGTTTGCTCTGAATTTCTTCCCTTTAGATTCTAAACTAGTTGGCAAAATCACTCAGTCGAGCACAACCCACCCATCAAGGATGAATTATAGCCTCAATGAGAGCAAACAAGGTGCTTGCAATAGTCCATGATGCAGCACCCGTTGAGGAGCTATTGCGAGGAGGATCAATTCAAGTTCAAGATTGCTGGTGTTGGCTGGAAAAATGATTGTTGCTAGATCTTAACTCCTCAGCCTCAGGTGGCGTAGGGCTTGCTATCATTAGATGCATTGTCACGTCCCGTACCTTCCCTTAGGGCACATGGCAGACCGCAGTGAACTCCACATACAGTTCCGTTTACCTCCGAAACTATACAGGAACCCACTAAACGTACCTGATGTATATCCCCTCTATTTATGGAAGGAGAGAACCTGGATAACAGATCAATATAATTCTAAAAATATATATTCTTAAAATTAGATCTTTACTATAGTGACTCACACTTATATGCAAGGAATTTACAATCAAAAGGGGTACATGCCCGATGTTATACAAAGTACCTAACTAGTGGATCTTTCTTATACACACAAAATAAAGGTAGAACTATCCTACCTTTCAGAAATCAGGTGCTTGACTATATGCCGCGATATCTATCAGTCTCTCTCCTACTGTGATCCTGAAAAATAAAAATGAGTTCCCCTACGGGGTGAGTAACGCCGTACTCAGTGAGTTGGATAGAAAATAATGTAAAACCGAGAATATAAAATAGCAAAGTCTCAAGAATATGATAATCTAGCTATCCGTGTGCAATAGCCAATCAAAAAGAGTAATCAGGAATCACACGAGACTATATCCGGGGCTAGCATAATTAAATACAGTTGCTGCAAACAACTGTCACCTCAAGGGGAGGAATCATGAATCATAAGGTACCCAGATCATAATAGAAGTGCAAGAATAGATAAACAAAGCCCCATTTTCCCCCTGGGTTGCTCACTAGATTTCGCTACCTGGTATCAATAGCTAATCTAGAGTAAAAACCAGTCAGGAGCGTCCCAATCTCCCATCCTGACCTCGAGCACTATCATCCCACGCCCCTCCTCATAGGTGGCCCGTGAGAGTGCTAATAGTGTAATAACCTATTACTACAGTGAAGAGTGCCTATAGCACTATCCGGTAAAATATAATGCTAGTCATATGCATTCTCAAGTGAAATAGTGTCACGAATAATTAAACAAATACATATGTTAGATCAGGAGTCAACAGAAGCATAATATCATGCTTAGAATGAATCAGGTAACAAGAGCAATGAATAACATATGTCATCAAACATGAATATCAAGGATTATTCATGACTCATTTATGATCATAATCAGGATAATATTAACTAGCAGGAAAGCTAATAGATATCAAATATAAATAATCAAAGGGATTATAGTTCTCCTGGACTAAACATTGAGAACTATCCCGTCTATTCTGCCCAGAGAATAGACACTCACCTGATCCTAACGTCGTAAGCACATTTTAATTCGTATCGCGAACGTTCGTATCCTCGTGCTTGCTTATCAATTTTTCTTTGAATATTTCAATGAATTTTAATTCTCAATCTAACAACAATTTTACAAATCCGTCTTCACTAATACTCTTAAAATGATATCTAGAATCACCCTAATTTTTCTCTCGAGTTCGCCAGAGCTCGCCGGAGACTCACCCGAAAGTTCACCGGAACCCTCGCCGGCGAAGTTCTTCGATCAGCCCCAGTATTGGTACCAATCGAAAGCTCTCTTCATGAGGATTCCAAAAATCATATTTGCCCCAATTTTTATAGATCATCGCGCTCAATTTCACCGTTTAAATTAATATAGGCGAAATCCCTAATTTTGGATTTTTAGCTCGCCGGCGGCCAACAGCCCTCAACTCCAGTACCAATGGAAAGCTCTCGTCGAGGAGAAGCCATAGGTATCAAGTTTGCGAAGTTCCGCGGCCGGAATGGTCGGCAATCGTCGGAGCAATCTCCGGCGACGAAACTTTCGCCGCCGCCGCTTCTCTCCACTTTTCCTCCTCAAATCTCAACCAAAACTTGCAAATGATGGTTCTAATGTGTTCACCTAGCTTACTTGAGGTTGTGTCTGAAATTTCACAGAAAAATTCGTCCGAGAAGACCTCCAACCGTCGTCGCCAAAACGCTCCGTCATTGCTGCCGCGCGAAGAAGAAACAGGGGAGAAGAAAGCGGTCGAGCGGGCGGTGGGAGAAAAATCAGATTTTTATAAATAAATTAATTAAAATTTTAAATCTAAGATCAAATCTGGATCGTCCATTCTTGATTCAACGATTTGACCAATCAAACGACGTCCAAATTACGATCCGTCTGCGTCGTTGGATTCCTTATCAAAAATCCTATATGATGGTATACTTTTCACATCAAAATTCTATACTTCAAAAATTCATAAAATTTTACAAATAAGTCCTTCTTATTAATATTTACAAATTTATCCTTAATACAAAAACACAAATCTCACATCCTACCCCCCTTAGAGAAATTTTATCCTCAAAATTTGGCTTAAGTCGTCACTTGAAATAGTTGAGGATATTTCCTCTTCATGTACTCTTCTGATTCCTAAGTGACTTCTTCTACCTGTGCACTTCTCCATAAAACCTTAATCATCCATACATCCTTATTCCTTAAAATTTTCTTCTTTCGTTCCAGGATTTGCACAGGTTGTATCTTATAACTTAAGTTATCCGCAAGCTCTATCGGGGGTGTCGGTAATACTCATTCTGGATCCACAATATGTTTCCTCAACACCGATACATGAAATACATCATGTATTCTGGCAATCTCCTGAGGTAACTCTAATCTGTAAGCCACCGGACCAATTCTGCTAATAATTCGGAAAGGTCCAATATATATATGACTCAATTTGCCTGTGTTTTCAAATCGTATAATTTCTTTCCATGGAGCTACTTTCAAATAAACCATATTCCTAGGTTGGAACTCTAATTCTCTTCTTCGATTATCTGCATAAATTTTCTGTCTATCCTGGGCTACTTTCAATCTTTCCTTGATAATTTTAATCTTTTCTGTTGTAGTTTCAATTAATTCATTTCCCTCTATCTTTCTTTCTCCAACTTCTTCCCAACATAATGGTGTTATGCACCTTCTCCCATATAAAACTTCATATGGTGGCATTCCGATGCTAGCCTGGTAACTATTATTGTAAGCAAATTCAATCAACGGTAGGTGCTGATCCCAACTTCCCTGGAATTCAATTACACAAGCCCTTAACATATCTTCCAAAGTTTGAATTGTTCTTTCAGATTGGCCATCTGTTTGGGGATGAAAAGCTGTGCTAAACTGTAATGTCGTCCCCAAAACATCATGCATCTTTGGCCAAAAACGGGAAGTAAATCTGGGATCTCTATCAGAAACAATGGTAATGGGAACTCCATGAAGTTTCACAATCTCCTGAATATAAATTCTGGCTAATTTGTCCAATGAATAAGTATTATAGATTGCTAGAAAATGAGCAGACTTCGTAAGTCTATCCACAATTACCCATATTGCATTATGATTACTTGACGTACGGGGTAATCCTATCACAAAATCCATTATGATATGTTCCCATTTCTATTCTGGAATTGGTAATGGTTGTAGCTTTCCTGCCGGTCTTTGGTGCTCAGCTTTAACTTGTTGACATATATGACACTTAGCTATATAATCTGCAATATCTTTCTTCATTCCTGGCCACCAATAACTTTCTTTTATTGTGCGATATATTTTTGTACTTCCCGGGTGCATTGCATATGCCGAGAAATGAGCTTCCTCCAGAATAGCCTTCTTGAGTTCAGCTTTATTCGGGACACAGACTCTGTCTCGATATACCAATAATCCATCATCCCTCATCCCTCATCCTGAACTCAGTATTTTCTTCTGTTTGTACTCTTTGAAGTACTTTACTCAATTCCTCGTCTGAGCTTTGCAAAATCTGAATTTCTTCGCGAAGTGTGGGTTGCAAAATAAATGTAGCCAAGATCTCACTAGATTTATCATAAACTAGCTGAACTCCCAAAGATCTCAATTATGTAAGCTGAGGTAAGGTAGTGGTTGAGATACTAGATAACATAACTGATTTTCTGCTCAATGCATCTGCAACCACATTAGCTTTTCCTGGATGATATTCAATTACTAGATCATAATCTTTTATTAACTCCAACCATCTTCTTTGTCTCAAATTTAGCTCTTTCTGAGTCATAATATATTTCAGGCTCTGATGGTCGGTAAAAATATGTCATCGAACTCTGTATAAATAGTATAGTCAAATATTTAAGGCGAAAACTACTGCTGTCAGCTCCAAATCATGGGTAGGATAATTTAATTCATGTTTCCTTAACTGACGGGATGCATAAGTAATAACTTTTCCTTCCTGCATCAATACACATCCTAGTCCTTGTCTAGAAGCATCACTATATACTGTATAATCTTCATTAGGCGTTGGTAATGTCAGAACTGGAGCATAAGTAAGATAATTTTTGAGTTTCTGAAAACTATTTTCACAATCCTGATCCCAATGAAATTTCACTTTCTTTCGTGTCAATCTGGTGAGTAGTCCAGCTATTTTAGAAAATTCCTCAATGAATCTTCTGTAACATCCAGCTAGACCTAAGAAACTGTGGATCTCTGTAACATTCTTGGGCCGTTCCCACTTCAGAACTGCTTCTACTTTATTTGAATCAACCATAATACCCTTTCCTGATACGGTATGTCCCAAGAATTTTACTTTTTTCAACCAAAACTCATATTTGGAGAACTTTGCATACAATTTCTTTTCTCGCAGTATCTGTAACACAATTCTAAGATGTTCAGCATGCTCCTTTTCTCCAGGTGAGTATATCAGAATATCATTGATAAATACAATCACAAGCTTGCCCAGATATGGATGGAATACCCTATTCATTAAATTCATAAATGCAGCTGGGGCATTCGTTAATCCAAACGGCATTACTACAAACTCATAGTGTTCATATCTGGTCCTGAAGGCAGTCTTAGATATATCTGACTCCCTGATCCTCAATTGATGATATCCCGATCTGAAATCAATCTTTGAAAATACCTTAGCTCCTTGTAGTTGGTCAAAAAGATCATAAATCCTCGGCAAAGGATACTTATTCTTGATGGTCACCTTATTTAATTGTCTATAGTCGATGCAAAATCTCAAGGTACCATCTTTCTTCTTTACAAATAATACCGGTACTCCCCAAGGTGAGGTACTCGGTCTGATAAATCCTTTATCTAATAATTCTTGTAATTGTACCTTTAATTCGCTGAGTTCTGCAGGTGACATTCTATATAGTTGAATTATGATAGGGTGAGTTCTTGGTTGCAATTCAATAAAGAAATTGAATTCCCTATCAGGTGGTACACCTGGTAACTCTTCTGGGAATACGTCGGGGAATTCACGCACCACCGGTATCTCTTCCAGCTTGGTTCCAGAGGTGAATGTGTCTATTATATGAGCTAAATAGGCTACACATCATTTCCTTATTAATTTCCAAGCTCGTAGAGCCGAGATTACACAAGTCGGTAGGATCCGACGGTTCCCGATAAAATGTAACTCAGATATTCCCTCCCTTGAGAATATCATTTCCTTGGTAAAACAGTTGACTGTGGCTTTATATCGGGCTAACCAATCAATCCCCAGTATTAAGTCAAGATCTATTATATCTAAGGGGATTAAATCTGCTAGTAATATAGTATCCCCCAACATGATCTAACAGTCTTTATAAACCATATTTCTAAGAAGTTGTTGTCCTAGAGGGGTGCATACGATAAGCTCAGGTTTCAAAAGAACTAAAGGTTTATCACTAAACTTTGCAAACTCAGGATTAATGTAAGATCTATGAGAACCACTATCAATAATGCCCTGGCTGATGCTGAAAAAGCTGTAAAGTACTTGTGATCAGATCTGGATTAGCCTCAGCCTCCTTATCAGAACTGGCAAAGATCCTGGTTTACTCTCGTGGTGGAATCCTGGAACCACCCTGTGATCCTCTAGCATTGCTCCCTTGCTCAACTTTCTGGCCTCTTGCTGCCCCAGATGGTTGTCTATCCTGAGTAGTTGATCCTCTACCACCTGGTAACTGTCTGGGCATCTCAATGCTTCTACTGTCACCTCTTAGTTGATGTCTTGGGCAGTTGCTACGATAATGCCCTGGTTGATGACAATAAAAACATCTCAGGGGAGCTCTACAGATTCCAGAATGATTCTTACCACAATTTCTGCAAGTATCTCTAGTCATGGGTCGGACTTGGGACTCAGAATCTGGAACGGGTAAAGCTCGAGGGTAGGTCTGTGATCCAGAAGTACTACCAAATGATTCTTCCATTCTTTGCGATCCCTTAACTATAGTATTTTTCCTCTGGAATGTAAGACTGAAAAATCCTGATTTTCTCTTTCCTACGAAAATTTCCTTACCCTTAGAAGGTGCTGGGGATAACTGCTCAATCTCCACTGCCATCTGCACTAACTCATGATAACTGACAGTAATAGAAGTAACCAACAACCTTCTAATCTCTGTATTCAGTCCCTTTCTAAACCTGCTACGCATATACTCAGTATCTCGAGCATACTCTGAGATAAATACTGATAAAGCTTGTAACTCAGTGTCAAACTCTAATACTGATCTATGGTCCTGTCTCAAAGCAAAGAATTCCTCTCTCTTCTGATCTTTGTAAAAACTAGTATAATATTCCCTGTTAAAGATATCTATAAATCCTTTCCAGGTAGTAGGTAAAGCTCCACTAGCGTTGAGGGACTCCCACCAAACCTATGTATCACCCTCCAGTAACTGAGCTGCTAGTCTGATAGTGTCTGCTTCTATCAGTCTCATGTCTCTAGCAGTCTTTGAAACTTTCTGTAACCATTTGTGAGCTATTTCTGGGTTTCTGGATCCCTCAAAACTGTAACAACCTAACTGTCGAGCTGTCTTGATCTGCTTTAGTAAGTCAGTTTGAGGAGCAACTGCGGGTGCCTGCACTGGTGGAACGGGAGCTTGTACCGGTGCAGTTGGAGTTCGAATCGCTCTGAGGAGTGTTTGAAATTGCTCATCTGTCAAAGTGACTCCTCCTGCAACAGGTGGTGCAGCCTGACCACCCTCCACTGGTACCGCATGAGAGGCAGAGGAACCCTCCTGTCCATGTGATGCCTCATCACCTGAGTGACTATGCTCTGGCTGCATTCTGAATATCCTACGCAAATGTTACGATCAATATTACGTATACCACGTATATCCTAAGGCCACTTGACTGGTTATTATCGAAGATCCACTAGAGTCATTATATCCTAAAATGAATTACTTCTGAAAGATCTATGCAAATGGTGTCCTAATATACCCAGGTTCTTAGATAACCTTGTCAGGATATACATATGTTCTAATATGAACCAGCTCTGATACCACCAAAATCTGTCACGCCCCGTACCTTCCCCTAGGGCACGTGGCAGACTGCAGTGAACTCCATATACAGCCTTATTTACCTCCGGAAATATACAGGAACACACTAAGCGTATCTGATGTATATCCTCTCTATTTATGGAAGAAGAGAACCTGGATAACAGATCAATATAATTCTAAAAACATATATTATTAAAATTAGATCTTTACTACAGTGACTCACACTTATATGTAAGGAATTTACAATCAGAAGGGGCACATGCCTGATGTTATAGAAAGTACCTAACTAGTGGATCTTTCTTATACACACAAAATAAAGGTAGAATTGTCCTACATTTCAGAAACCAGGTGCCTGGCTATATGCCGCGATATCTATCAGTCTCTCTCCTGCTGTGATCCTGAAAAATAAAAATGAGTTCCCCTACGGGGTGAGTAACGTCGTACTCAGTGAGTTGGATAGAAAACAATATAAAACCGAGAACATAAAATAGCAAAATCTCAAGAATATGATAATCTAGCTATCCATGTGCAATAGTCAATCAAAAAGAATAATCAGGAATCACACGAGACTATATCCAGGGCTGGCATAATCAAATACAGTTGTTGTAGACAACTGTCACCTCAGGGGGAGGAATCATGAATCATAAGGTACCCAGATC